>OZ020605.1:0-2720419 GCA_963971545.1 Philophylla caesio | reverse complement strand
GTCAGCACTAAGATCTGCGCATTCCTCTGGTGAAATACGAACAGACATAAATCTCGCTACTTTTAGTTAGCATATTCACCCTTGTATTCAAACTCAAAAAAAAAAAAAAAAAAAAAAAAGGAAAGGATGAGTGTAGTGAAAATGGCGGTTAATGAGAAGTTTCTTTTTGCATCAAACAACGTAATCCAGTTTTGCTCTCATTTCGAGAAAGAAGAGTTCGAGGATAACACCGATTCCTTACTCGAGGTAAAATTGTGTGACTTAAACACACGCTGGGAAGATTTACGTATTTCTTATGAAAAAGTTTGCATTGCCGAAGATAGCGTTGTTTCATCGGAATTTAAAAACGACGCTCAGGAAAAATTTCAGCTATGCGCTGATAGTTATTATATTTGCAAAGCGCAAATTTTAGATCAAGTTAAGCTTCTCCAAGGAACCCCTGAAAAAAATTCGAAAACAATGAACCCTCTTCCTAACCAGTTAGACAGTACAGCGACATGTATCAAAGTTCCTCCCTGTGAAACTGAGGTATTCTACGGCAGTTACGAAGATTGGCCCTCGTTTCGTGACATGTTCACGGCCGTATACTTAAATCACCCTAAGTTAACTCCCGCCCAGAAGCTTTATCACCTTCGAAACAAAACAAGAGGAAAAGCAGGAAGTATCGTCAAGCATTATAAATTATGTGACGAAAATTTTTCGTTAGCGTGGGAAGCGTTAAGAGCACGCTTTGAAAACAAACGAATGCTTGTCGACAACCAATTGAAAACCTTGTTCAATATTCCCACAGCCAATTCTGAAAATAGTGAATCCATCCAAAGGATTCAAACCACTATCAAGGATTGTCTTTGTTCTCTGGTATCTCAAGGCGTTTCAGTTTCTAACTGGGATCCCATCCTTATTCACTTGTGTTCAACTAAACTCCCAGATGAAACTCTCGCACTCTGGGAACAATCTCTCAAATCCCGAAGAGAACTTCCGTTGTGGACTCAGATGGATGAGTTTTTGACCAGTCGCTACGAAGTGGTAGAACGGTTAAATAGCATCCGACATACCAAAAGCCGAAATTATTTACCACAACGAAATCCAAACAAAATTCAGACATATCTCTCCAGCGAAAAGTTATCGTATACTTGTAAACTTTGTGACCAACATCATTCCTTAAAAATTTGTAAAAAATTCCGACAACTTCCGATTTCAGCACGACAAAAATTCGTGAATGAAAACAGATACTGTGTAAATTGCCTGGCATATAATCACCTTTTAAAAGATTGTCAGAGTGCTTTTAAATGCTTCCATTGCAAAAAGTCGCATCACACCTTGTTGCATATTGATTCCGATCCAATACACAAACCTTTTGTTCGCAACCAGACAGCCAAACCAACCACCAGCTCAACTTCGCTATTGCACACCCAATCAATAAACTCTAATCCAAATCATTTCCAACATCCAATTTTTGAACTGTCCCGAGGCAGTAACCCCACAATCGAGGGTTCCCCTACTGTCGTTCAGTCAAATTTTTCCAGCGATAACGAAACCACTATATTACCTACGGCTCTGGTACATATCGAACATTTAGGTGAACTCTTCTCGCTCAGAGCTCTCATCGATCAAGGATCACAAAAGACTTTGATTTCAGAAAAAGTTCAAAAAAAATTCCGACTTCCAACTTACCAAGAACATTTCTCCATAACCGGTATGGGTGGAGTAATGGTCGAAAACGCCACTCGAGTGTGCCATCTCACTTTGGTCTCCAAAAGACAAAAAATTCGTGTAGAAGCCAAGGCTATTGTACTCCAAAAGCTAACAAGTTTTCTTCCAAGGTTTCATATGAGAAAACCCAATATCACAGCAGTATCCGACGTGGAGCTGGCTGATCCATATTTCTTCAAACCTTCGCAAATTGATATAGTCATTGGAAGTGACCTAATACCACAAGTGCTGCTTGATGGAGTGAAACACAATGTCTTTGGAAATTTAATAGCTCAAAATTCCATCTTTGGTTGGTATTTAAGTGGACCTCTAAAGCAAGAAGTAGTTTCTTCCTTTCACACTCACATTGTAGAAGATCAAAGCGAAAATCTTAATGCCCAGCTAAAAAAATTTAGGGAGCTAGAAGATTTACCCGACAGTCATCAACCATCAGATGATGATGTCATTTGCGAAAATCTGTACACAGAAACCACATATCGTAAGGCGGACGGACGTTATGTCGTTAGACTTCCATTCAGACGAGAGTTTCCATCTTCTATAAGTCTCAGCCGTTCTCGTTCACATGCACTAAAGCAAGCGCTTCGCATGGAACATATTCTCGATAAAAACCCCGATCTAAAAACCGACTATCCCAAGGTATCAGAAGAATACATTACTTTAAATCATATGAAATACACTACTTCTGAAGAGATCCAGGAAAGTGGGAAATACTTATCCTTCTATCTACCTCATCATTCCGTCATTCGGGCGGAAAGCAAATCGACAAAAGTCAGGGTTGTGTTTAATGCATCCAAACCCTCCGAAAATGGACTTTCTTTAAACGACGTTCTTTACCCCGGTCCAACGTTGCAAACCGATCTAATGATCGTAATTCTTAATTGGCGCCTCTACAAATACGTTTTTAATGGAGACATCCAGAAAATGTATCGCCAGATCCAGATACATGAAAACGACCAACCATTCCAACGTATCCTTTTTCGAAGAAATAATGATCCAAAACTAAGTGACTTTGCACTCCAAACGGTCACTTTTGGTGTCAATTGCGCTCCGTATCTTGCAATACGCACTTTACATCAATTGGCACATGATTCTCAACTAAACCATCCATTAGCCAAAAGAATCCTCATGGAAGAAACCTATGTTGACGACATACTAACCGGTGGTCACGATATACCATCTACCTTAGTGGCACAATCGCAACTCATTCAATGCCTACTATCAGGCGGGTTTCCCTTGAAAAAAATTACATCTAATCACCCAGAACTTTTGAGCCATATTCCTCCAGAAGATTTACTGGACTCAGACTTTCTCAAATTCAATTCTTCCAGTTCCACAAAAACCCTCGGTATTAGGTGGAATGCCTTAACCGATACGTTCTCATATTCCATCCAACCAATAAATCCCTCAACAAAGGCCACTAAACGTCAAATCCTGTCGTCGGTGTCGAAACTTTTTGACCCGGCAGGATGGCTTTCGCCAATAATTATTCAATCCAAAATGCTACTCCAACAACTTTGGCTGGAGGGAACCGAATGGGACGAATGCGTCAAACCACTCTCACTGCACAAATGGAATCAATTTCTATCGGATTTACCAGCCATTGAACAAATACGAATACCAAGATGGGCAGAATTCGCTCCAGACCGGAAAATCCAAGTGCATGGGTTCTGTGATGCGTCCGAGAAGGCATATTGTGCCTCTCTTTATATTCGAACTCAATCAAACGACAATCACATTTCCTCGAATCTACTCTTTTCAAAGACGAAAGTTGCTCCACTTCAAACCATAAGCCTTCCTCGCTTAGAATTGTGTGGAGCAGTTCTTCTATCAAAAGCGATCAAATCTGTTTTAGCTAAGCTTCCTCTAGGAAAATATGACTTACATCTCTGGTGCGATTCATCGATTGTTCTATCGTGGTTGGAAAAACCACCCTGCACGTGGAAAGTTTATATTGCAAACCGTACGGCACAGATTATAAAAAATGTGGGAAACGTTCAATGGAAACATATTGCGTCAAACCATAACCCTGCGGACCTAGGCACTCGTGGCTGCAAACCACAGGAGTTAATCAACAACTCGCTTTGGTGGCACGGTCCAGATTGGCTTGTAAAATCTCGAGAACACTGGCCAATATCATTTCAACCAAAAATGATTCCTCCTGAAGCACGGAAAGTTGAAATTCTACACACAGGTGAGGAAGAACCTGACTTACTCTATCGATTTTCATCATGGCCTAGAGCTATACGAGTCATCTCGTATATGTTTCGTTTTATCAACCGACTAAGATCACATTCAATACAGTCCACTCCCGAAGTTAGTTTCAAAAGTATACTACTTTCTCAAAGCGAAATTCAGTTAGTGAAAACACGACTAATATCACTTGCCCAACAACGGCATTATCCCAAAGAATACGCGAATCTATCCAGTTCGAAACCACTTCCAAAACGAAGTTCGCTTTTATCCACAAATCCATTTCTAGATCAAAACGGACTTCTCAGAGTAAACGGACGTCTAGCAAACGCGTCCCTTAGCTACAACGAAAGACATCCAATTATCTTGTCAGAATCATCAAGATTGTGCTATCTACTCATCCAATTCGAACACAATTTGTTAATGCATGCAGAGCATCAGCTCATGATAAGGCTTATCAAACAAGAATACTTTATTCCAAGACTTAAATCCAAAGTAAAGCAATGCATTTTCAATTGTAAGACATGCACAATTTATAAAAAATGCGAACCCAAATTATGGCCGCTTTACCTCCTGAACGGAGTACATTTTCTCTACCATTCACTCGAACAGGAATCGACTTCGCGGGTCCGTTCGAGATCAAGTCCTCAACAACTCGTAAAGCACCCTTCCTTAAGGGTTATGTGAGCGTTTTCATATGCTTTTCTACAAAAGCCATACATTTAGAACTCTGTTCGGATCTCTCCACGAAAGCATTCCAAGCAGCTTTCTCTCGATTTGTTGGCCGGCGAGGTTTACCTCAACCTATCTTATCTGACAACGGAAAAAATTTTGTTGGTGCCAGCCGAGCTCTACAGAAAGACTTCCAACAATTTCTCCAAGAAGTATCGAGCGACATTCAATCTAAGTTCATTACTCATGGGTTTGAATGGCGGTTTATTCCTCCAAACGCTCCCCATATGGGCGGTTTATGGGAATCCGCGGTAAAGAGTTTTAAACTCCATTTCAAAAGAGTAGCCGGTAATATGCATTTCAATTTCGAGGAATTTACAACATTACTTGTTCGCGTTGAAGCGGTACTCAATTCCCGTCCCTTATCGCCTATGTCAGACGATCCAGAAGAATTGGTAGCTTTAACTCCAGGGCACTTTCTTCGTGGTGCACCTCTACTAGCTATACCTGAACCGGCAATTGATAATCTCTCTCTACAAAACCGTTGGGAAAAACTCAAAATTCTTCACCAACAATTCAGCGCCCGCTGGAAAGAAGAATACTTAAAAGAATTGCATAAAAGATACAAGTGGCAATATCCCCAAAAGGATTTATCAGTCAACGATTTTGTCGTCATTAAAAACGAATTAACACCACCAAATGAATGGCGCTTAGGGAGAGTAGAAAAAGTATACCATGGCTCCGATAACAAGGTTCGTGTCGCAGATGTGCGAACGCAACACGGTATTTTAACCAGGCCAATCGTAAAATTATGTCTGCTTCCGGTTAAACCTAATATGCCTAGCCCGCAGTCCTGACTGCCACCCATTGCATGTTGTACCATATCCTAGCCATAAGTTTATCCAAAATATCCACTAAAGCAAATCATATTTACAGAACAGTCGTGGGGAAAGCACGGCGAAGTCCACCACCGCCAGGATCCATTAAAAAATACCTCCGTCGGGATCCAACCGTACATCTTTGTCTTGTTTGTCATCGCTATCACGCACTGCGCTTCTGTGAAGTATTTTTAAAGCTAAGCGTAGAAGACAGGATCCACTGTGTACGAACCTACGCATATTGTTATAACTGCTTGGCCAGGACACACCGCGCTAAAGGCTGTTCATCGCAGGCCAAATGCAAGACGTGCAAACAACCACACCATACATTACTTCATCGAGTCAAGCCTGGCGAACTCAAAACATCGCAGTTGCGAAACACGCAAATGCGCCGGGCCGTGAAGGAAGCTATCGCGGCATTGGAACGGGTGCATCAATCGTTGTCCCTTGCACCAGTGCAACGGGGCCGCCATGTTTAAGGTACTTCGCTACCTTAAAATGCATCCCTTTATTGTACAAGAGCAGCCACCCTGTTTTTCGAACTCGCTGGAAGCGAACGGTTGACGTTGCCAAGTAACCGCCTATAAAGGCAGGTGCTCATCATCTTTGAGCTCTCTTCTTTTTATGCTTTCATCGTGGGAACATCAGTTTTCACCCATACTACCATCGAGGGAATATTCCGCAGCATACATATATCTACAAGATTCAATCAGCTTTATATCATCCAAGATCATTTGCATCAACAATCATCTTCATATCATCTTTACATCATCAAACATCATTTGCATCCGCATCCAGATCATCGATCTAAGTATACAATTTTAATTTTTCAAAGTAATTTCGATATCCACCTGAATTATTAATCAAACCAATGTATTAGCAATACCTACACGCATATATGTATTTGCTTGTACATATGTATGCGCATGAACACACAGTTATACCTATGATTGTTGCATCAACATTAAAGATTCCTTTCACGCGATAAAAATACAATATTTCATACAATTTATGTAATTCCGTTAATTACTTACTAGATTTAAGCTCAATTTAATGTTAATAAATAATATGAGGTATGAATTCAACTCATAAATCTAGCATAACATTTTTCAAACAGTATGTGTTCTGCGTTCTTCGGACAGTCTCACACGAGGCACAAACCATTGTATTATTATGCCCATATTTACATAAATACTCTCTGAAACAGCAGTGCCCACTTAGCACCTGGGTCATATAAAAGTCTATTTCGCTATGCGATCTGCCTAGCCAAGCCTCGATATTCGGGATGAGTCGGAAATTCCAGGCGAAGCCTTTGTTTTGGGGCCGTCTGATAGGTTCGCTGGACTTCGTTAGCCAACAGATTGGCAGGTTACAGTAACTTGAGTAAAAAGTTAGATATCTCAATGAAATTTGGTACATAGATTGCTCTTTGGACAGGGTAGGTTGGTATTGAAAATTGTCAAGATCGGCTAATAACCATGCCCACCTCCCATATAACGAAAGTTTTTGATAAATTACGATAACTAATACTGTTATTGAGATACAGAAAATTGTTCATAAGTGGGCGTGGCAACGTCAATTTTTTGAAATTAAATACCGAATTTCTTCTAATATATACCGAAAAAACGGTTCGTTATATGGGAGGTGGGCGTGGTTATTAACCGATCTTGACAATTTTCAATACCAACCTACCCTGTCCAAAGAGCAATCTATGTACCAAATTTCATTGAGATATCTAACTTTTTACTCAAGTTACTGTAACCTGCCAATCTGTTGGCTAACGAAGTCCAGCGAACCTATCAGACGGCCCCAAAACAAAGGCTTAGCCTGGAATTTCCGACTCATCCCGAATATCGAGGCTTGGCTAGGCAGATCGCATAGCGAAAAAGACTTTTATATGACCCAGGTGCTAAGTGGGCACGGCTGTTTCAGAGAGTATTTATGTAAATATGGGCATAATAATACAATGGTTTGTGCCTCGTGTGAGACTGTCCGAAGAACGCAGAACACATACTGTTTTTTGCCCTTCGTTTTCGTTTGAGCGGGAGAAATTAAGAATAGCCATGAAGGTAGATCCAAGGCCAGAAAATCTGATATCCTATATGATTAATGATAAAGCAGTTTGGAATACAGTAAAAAACATCTGTAAATAATTAATGGCTGAGCTCAGAATACGCGAACAACGCCGTCGTTTAGCTTGTATCTTTCACAGGTGCAGTCGTAGCAGAACGCTCCTGAACCCCTAATCACCTTACATGGATGGGGGATTATGGAAAAGGCGGGAGGTGGCCTCACCGGAGATTCATACGGGCCCTTTGATGGATAGCGCGATATCCCAACGTCCGTGGAAAAAAACACACATATACGAGCATTTAAAAAAAATTGCAAGAAAGCGAGACTACTCAATATTTTTATTAAAACTCGCAACTAAACAATTACGAAACACGTATGCATGTCCTACATAGTTACATGCAAATGTTTGTATGCATGTCCAAAAACCTACTCGCAAAAAATCCTAAAGCAAAAAAGGATCATGGCCCTGGTCATTGAGGTGTAGGGCGGTTTTGGGATTTGGTATCGATGTTTTGATATCGAATTATTTTAATTGAGTATTATCGAGAACTTGATTCTTTAATATTAATACAATTAAACACTTCGTCAAATTTTTGGTTCGTGTTTCTGGGCCAGCCATAATTGAAGCAGTGAATCTCTTCTCATATCAATTGAAAATACAAAAGCCACTAAAAAACGTAGCTGAGATATAAATGGCATTTCGAAGTATGTAGATTATAAATATTTGTTTGTGAAAATTTCGAACTATTAAAAGATGTTGAGAAATCGTGAAAAATATATAAAAATTATGAATTAGGGAAGAGCATGAGTAAAAAATCGTCAAAGAAAATGATTATAAAATCGAAGGGGGAATACATACCTTAATCTTGAAAAAGCATTGTACGGTGTACGGAATGCTGGGATTGCAGAGGTTTCGAATATGATATCGCCTTCATATGTTTGACGAAGTAGTATGTACATATGTATCTTTGTATTAATGGTCCTACTTGTATTAATGGTCCTAACCCATTGATAGAATCGAATTAAATGCTATGGTAGATTAGAAACATTTGCGGTTGCCGCGTATATTGTAATCATGACATTTTATATATGTATTTGTAAAACCGAAGGTCACGTCGGATTGGTATGAAGAAATTTTTTGACACTGGCTCATAATAAGATACTAAGTATATACGAATGAGTTTGACAAAGTAATCGCGGGTCCACCCAATGATGTGAAATTTTTATTGTGACATGTTTTTTGACCCACAAATCCCATTGAATTCATCTCACATGATGATTCAGTTAGATTTTTTACCATCTGCTGTAACACCTGTAAAATCTTACTGCATATGGAACAGAACTAATGACTGAGTATGACAAAGATGGCGTGGATCCATTTTTTCGCTCCGCCATCTGCTTTGTTTATTTTATCATAAAGCTAGTATCAATTATATTGCATTGCCCTTTTTAGCATTTTCAACCCAAGGCAACTTAATGGATGTGGATACGAAACCGATTGCAAACAAAATACTTTATACGGTTGTTGCTGGATTTCAAATAGATTTCGTGCTTTGCAAAATTTTAATAACCTTTCTTTGGTGATTCGAAAAAATTTATGAAACTCAGTGGTAAATTTTTACAAAATGCTGTGTACCCTTAATTGGAAAAAAAATCCATTAGAAACGTATTTGAAGAGCTTTCCAGGCGGAATCTCTACCTATGTGGTTAAATGAATAGAAATATTTTGTACAATACTCGAAATTCTTACTGTGTCCTACTGTTGAAGGTTTCTTCAGCTTTCTTGCCAGAGTAAAAGTTTCATGCCGGAATTCAATAATTTGATATAGGCTTAGGTCTCAAAAATTAAGGCTATGAGCTAGAGATTATTGCCTTTCCTTGCTTTTATGTTTTTATCACCGGGTTAGAGAGTAGGAGGCTTTGAGACTAATGAATATTAACTGGGCAAAATTTGTTAATTATTTCTCTTTTAGAACCTGATACTCCTTACTGAATTCCGGCATCAATCGTTCCTGTTCCAAACAACAGCGTAATCCAAGGCTTATACGCAAAAGCATGTATTGTATTCGAAATATATCAACCTAAGCAACTTTGTATCGAATTTTTCTTTGATGCATACTTAAGGATTATTCCAGTAGACGATACTTCATCTTTAAAAATCAATTACACATATTGTGTTGTGTAACAACAGTGAAGCACGTAAATTATTTTTCTTGTTTTATTTTAAACATTTTTTTTTACTTTTCATTAACTTAATCGACGTGCGAATAAGTACCTATAACATCTGCGAAAGCCATTTAAAATTGTTAGTATAAAATTAAAAATACAAGAGTTATTTACCCGATAAGAATACAATCATAATTTTAATAGTTTTGGCTGGTATTTTATTCAACACAGCTCCTAATTGTCGAAATCAAAATAAAATATTTTTCTACATTAGAATTTTAGTCAAAGAAATTTCAAAGGAAAGAATTTTCTTTCTATACAAAAATATTAACTGTCAAAACTTTTATTTAATTTGAAATAAAATAATCGGTCAGCTCAGACTTTTATTTTTTTAGTCCGCTAATAACAACTAAACTGGGCCAAATATTTTTTAAGGTCGAAATAAAGGTCATTTCCTAATAATAAACAAACCGCTTATCAAAATTAAACAAGTTTGATATCAAATGAAAGAGGACTGAAGGAGCTTTGAAAATGAAATATCTAAACGAGGGATACCACCTTTTCTTAAATAGTAATATTAATAAAATTAACAGTCATCGACTGCCACTAGACGTATACGGTTGTGCTCAGTGATATTCTGTTTCATACATTTGTTTTGCGAAAGTGACATACACACAAACATCTCTTTCTTCTCTTTATTATTTGTTTAAAACACGTGCTAATAGACATTTAAAACTAAACAGAAAAAGAATTTGTGAAAAATGTCCCCCTGGGGGACCCCGACAGAGAACAATAGGTTCGCCCTATTGTCCTCTAGTCCCCAACCCAAAAGAAAGAAAAAAACTAATATCCAAATACCCAAAGACGAACTTTTTCCCAAGATATCAACAACAATAAGAGAAAGCCCTAAATACTTAGTGGTAAGCTCAACCGAATCGAACAAGCCAATGAATAAGTTTTCTTGCTTCGCTGTGCATAAAACTTTAAAAAATATTAGCTCGGATATAATAAAAATCACTGAACTTAGAGACGGAATCTTGCTACTTCTTGTTAAAAATTGTACTATAGCCAAAAAATTCAAAACAACAAAACAGCTTATCGGAATAGGTAATGTGAAAATCGAACTGCACAAAAGTCTTAACTCTTCAAAAGGTACTATTTACGCTCCGTGCTTAAACGAAGTCGCGGGCAATGAAATAATAAAAAATTTAAAAGAGCAGGGTGTTGTTGAAATTTACAAATTTTCCAAATTTGTAAATGGTCAACCAATTCCAAGTGGCGTAGTCCTCCTGACTTTTGATCGCTATTACCTTCCGGAAAAAATTGATGTGTTGAGGTATACGACCAAGGTAAGACCGTATAACCCAAATCCCATGAGGTGCAAGAACTGCCAATCCCTTGGGCACACAAAAAAACGATGCAATAAGCCCTCTGTTTGCGATACGTGCACTCTGCCTCCCCACAACCCCCAACAATGCACCCGTATCCAATGCGTAAACTGCGCTGATGAACACTCCTCTTCCGACAAAATTCGCCCAAATGGTGAGAATAGTAACAATACAAACAGACAATAAATGCTCTTATCGCGAAGCAGTGAATATCTACAAAGCGCAAATACCACCTACTCTCAACTCATCATCAGTCTCTTTCGCTAGAGTAGCTAGCAATCCAACGAACACACACACTACAAAACCCACACATAACACATAAACTGAAGCACACAACTCTCTTCCCTCTCTTACTTGCTCAAGCACAAAAGAAAATTATATGTACAACAAAGCAAATGTAAACGAAACAAACGAAAAAAACACAAGAAGTCAACCGCAGTCTATTCCAAAAACAAATGCAGTCGATGACTCTTTGACTATGCCCTCTGATTGCGCTCCATCAACGTCATTTGATCTCGCAACAACAATCCCACTCATCTCAAACTTGATCTCACACCTTAACAATCCGCTCGCCACCCCCTCACCCACCGATAACCTACTCACAGAATAGATCATGCGAATTCTCCAGTGGAATTTAAAAGGCCTATTTAACAACTACATTGATTTAAACATACTCATAATGAATTTTCACCACACATTATTGCTTTACAAGAAACACACCTCCCAGCAAACAAAACAGCATACACCCCTCACAAATACAGTGGCTATTTTCACAATCTTCCGCAAAATAAATCTGCTAAACAAGGCATTGCCCTTTTGATTGAAAAATCCATAAACCATAAACGAATCCCAATTTCATCCAATATTTCCGTCTGAATAAATGATTAGCTCTTTGAACTTTGATATTGGAGAATATTTAATGACTTCAGCTTTTCTCGATTAGTTAACAATTTAACGCTTATGATAAGAATGTATGTATGTATGAGCAAAAAATGGACTGTATGATAAGTGATGACAAGTATGTATAAATGATATAATTTTGCAATATTTATGAAACGTGTATAATTAATTAAATGAATTCAGAAAAAATGGTTAATTCCATAAAGCAAAGGTATTGAAAGAATGTTACGTATGTAGATGTATGTATGAGCATTCCCACGTCGATGTGGTGGATGAAGAATAAATGTTATTGTTCGATGAGTAGGATTATATTTGACGATATATGAAGATGAAGATCCCACGTTGTCGTTGCTGATATAAAATATGATCCCGCGCTGTCTGACCTCTAGGTGATGTTGAATAGAAAAAGGAAGAGAGCAATTTCGCATACGATTGTTGTATTTATAGGTTCGCAACCCTGGAAAGTATTCCATGGCGACTCCGAATTCAGCGGATTCAGCTGGTTGACAGTAGGTGTCGGGGATGCCGTACGTATTTAAATGAGTGCAAGTCATTTAAACATGGCGCGCCCCTTGCACCTGTGCAAGATCGCTACGCAACTGCTGCAACGCTTTGAAAGCCATCTCAAGGTGATGACGAGCTGCTTCTGGCCTGCGCTTGAGTAATCGTTTCGAAACTGGCTTACGTTTCTCGCCTTGCTTTGGTCGATGGAGGAGCGTATGGTGAAGCTTCTTGCATTGTTTACAGGTCTCCGGAGAGCTGCATTGCTTCACATTCGAGTGAGTGCGTGCCAAACAGTTAAAACAATATTCGAACTTGCGAACAATTTTGATGCGCTCGTCCCAATCCATGGCCAGGAACACCTTGCAAAATCGGAGAGCGTGATAACGCCGGCATACCAAGCATAGATAAATCGTCGGATCCTTGCGCGGGCGATGCGATGTGGTGTAGCTGTAATTGTCAAATGATTAGTATGGTCTGAGGTTTGCAACTACTATATATGTATATGTAACACAAATAGTCAAACAGTTTGATTGTCCTGAAAATTGAGATCAGGAAGGTCAGAGCGGGCGGGAATGGGACATAGTTTCACAATTGGACGCGTAAAAGTTCCGTATTGCGTTCTGACCTCTGCAACACGTACCATATTGTCCGACCCGGGATAAATTTTTTCAATACGGCCCAAGCGCCATTCGTTTGGGGGGAGTAACTCGTTTTTAATTACTACGAAGTCACCTACAGATAAGTTTTTTTGGGGAAACTTCCATTTGTACCTCTTGTGAAGTTCTTTGAGGTATTCGTCCTTCCACCTTTGACTAATCTGGTGGTGAAATAGTTTGAGCTTTTCCCAACTATTTAGCAAAGAAAGGTTATCAAATTGTGGTTCGGGAATGGCAACGAGTGGAGCACCGCGCAAGAAATGCCCAGGAGTGAGGGCTAGCAACTCTTGAGGATTGTCCGACATTGGAGAGAGCGGCCGTGAATTTAGTACCGCCTCGATACGAGCTAGCAAGGTAGCGAGTTCCTCAAAGTTGAAATGATGGCTTCCAGCAATCCGTTTGAAGTGGAGCTTGAAACTCTTTACAGCCGCTTCCCAGAGACCGCCCATGTGAGGAGCGTTTGGAGGCAAGAACCGCCACTCGAAGCCATGCATGGTGTACATGGATCGAACGTCATCAGCAGTTTCTTTAAGGAAATAACTGAAATCTTTTTGGAATGCTCGGTTGGCGCCCACAAAATTCTTGCCATTATCGGAATAGACACGTCGTGGAAGACCACGTCTTCCGACGAAACGGGAAAATGCTGCCTGAAAAGCTTTGGTTGTTAGATCTGAGCATGGCTCGAGATGCATTGCTTTAGTTGAAAAGCAAATAAACACGCAAACATATCCTTTGAGCATCGGGGATTTTCGTAGGGAAGATGCTCGAATATCGATTGGACCAGCAAAGTCCAATCCTGTATATGTGAATGGTAGAGAGAAGTTGGAACGCTCTGGGGGTAGAGCGGCCATGATCTGCGAGCTAGTGTTTTGCTTAAAGATTGTACACGTTTTACAATTTCTAATGCAAAATTTGACTTTGGATTTAAGTCTTGGTATGAAATACTCTTGTCTAGCGGATCTGACCATAAGTTGGTGCTCAGCGTGCAATAAAAGGTGATGCAAGAACTGAAGATATAGGTGACAGAATCTGGATGATTCGGGCAGAATAATGGGGTGTTTTTCATTATACGAGAGACAGGAATTGGATAAACGGCCGTTCACGCGTAGAAGTCCTTGGTGATCCATAAACGGGTTCAATGTCAGAAGTGAGCTCCTTTTGGATATTGGTTGCTGGTTTGAAAGTTTTTCATATTCCGATACGTAGTGTCTTTGTTGAGCTAATGTGAGTAAACGTATTTTGACCCACTGAATTTCTTGTTGAGTCAGTACAACAGACTTGTGCATGTTAGCTCGAATGGCGGACATTGGCTTGTTTCGATAGGCGAATCGAAACATGTACGCGATCACGCGCAAGGCTATGGCCATGATGAGAACCGCACTAAAATGTCAGGTTCGTCTTCCATCGCGTTAAGAGCATTGACTTTCCTTTCTTCGACTGGAGAGACGTCTTGGCAAAGTGATACTGGCCATTTGTCAGGATGTTCCCGAAGCCAATCTGGTCCGTGCCACCAAAGGGATTGGTGAATTAGGTCCTGAGGCCTACAGCCTCGTGTGCCTAAGTCTGCCGGGTTGTAGCTACTGGACACGTGACGCCATTTAATGTTCCCAACGTTGTTGATGATCTGCGATGTACGATTGGCGACGTAAACTTTCCACGTACAAGGTGGTTTTCCAAGCCACGAAAGGACGATTGACGAATCAGACCACAGAAAGGTTTCTGTATCTCCTAATGGAAGCTGACTAATGACGTTTTTTATGCACTTAGAGAGCAGGACTGCACCACATAGCTCTAGGCGCGGAAGACTCACCGTCTGCAAAGGTGCGACCTTGGTTTTTGAGAAGAGAAGATGTGACGAGACTCTATTACTTGCGTGGGTACGAATATAAATGGATGCGCAATATGCTTTCTCGGATGCATCACAGAAACCGTGTATTTGAACTTTGCGATTTGGAGAAAAATCAGTCCATCTTGGTATTTGAATTTCTTCGACTGTGGGTAGGTCAGATACAAATTGTATCCAATTATGAAGTGCAAGTGGCTTCACGCATTCATCCCATCCTGAGCCATCAAGCCATATTTGCTGCAACAATATTTTTGCTTGTATGATAATGGGCGCAAGCCACCCTGCGGGGTCGAAAAGTTTGGATACAGAGGATAAAATTTGTCTCTTCGTAGCAATGGACGGTGGTTTCGTTGACTCAATTAAATAGGAAAATGAGTCATTTAACGCGTTCCAACGTATGCCGAGGGTTTTGGTCGAACTTGCGCAATCAAATTTAAGAAAATTCGAATCGAGTAAGTCTTCGATGGGAAGGTGACTGAGTAACTCTGGGTGATTAGCTGTTATTTTCTTCAACGGAAAACCAGCAGAGGCTAAACAATTTATTACCTGAGCCTGTGCTTTTATGCTAGATGGAAGATCGTGACCTCCTGACAATATGTCATCGACATAGGTTTCCTTTGTCAGGATTCGGATGGCCAAAGGGTGAGAGACTTTTGAATCATTTGCTAACTGGTGGAGTGTCCGAATGGCTAAATATGGAGCGCAGTTAACTCCAAAGGTTACGGTCTTAAGTGCAAAATCTGTTAACTTAGATTCGTTTTTTCTGCGGAAGAGAATTCTTTGATATTGCTGATCCTCTTCGTGCAATAGGATTTGGCGATACATCTTTTGTATGTCGCCGTTGAAAACATATTTATACAAACGCCAATTGAGAATGACAAACATGAGGTCTGTTTGTAGGGACGGTCCGATATGAAGAATGTCATTAAGGGATATACCAGATGCAGTGGGTTTAGAGGCGTTAAATACCACCCGCACTTTGGTGGACTTACTGTCTGGTTTAATGACTGAATGATGTGGTAAATAATATGAGAAGAACTTCCCATTTTCATGAATCTCTTCCGGAATGATGGGTGTCATGTGATCAAGAGATATATATTCTTCTAACACACGATTATATTCTTCCTTCAGGTTCGGATTTTTGTGGAGCATATGCTCCATTCGATTGGCTTGCTTCATCGTTTGAGCGCGAGATGAACCTAAGGAGAGACTTGAGGGGAAGTTGGATTTAAATGGCAGTCGCACGACATATCGTCCATCGTTCTGCCGAAAGGTTGAATCCTGAAACAGTTTTTCGCAAAATTGATCGGTCTCAGAAGGTGGATGCAGTTCTGCGATCTCTTCTAATTCCCAGAATCGTTTGAGTTGGGAATCAATATTTTCATTGGGAGTTTCCGACACGTGCGTATGGAAAGAAGTACATTGGGTAAGGTTAAGTGGTCCACTTAAATACCAGCCGAAAATGGAATTTTGAGCCAGGAGACTTCCAAGGACTTGGTGTTTGATGCCTTGAAGCAGAATTCGTGGTATGAGATCACTTCCAATTACCATATCGATTGGACCTGGAGTAGAGAAGTACGGATCAGCGAGGTCTAGATCCTTGATTTCTATGAGATTAGGTTTAGGAATTGCAAAGGTTGGTAGAAAACTTGTGAGTTTTTGCAATACGATCGCTCGGGAGTTGAGACGAATCTCGTGTCGTTTGGAAACAAGGGTGATGTTGCAGACCCGGTTTGCGTTTTCCACTATCTTTCCGCCCATTCCGGTAACGGAGAAGTTTTCCCTTTGCGTAGGTAATTGCAATCGCTTTTGTACTTTCTCGGAAATGAAAGTTTTTTGTGAGCCTTGATCAATGAGAGCTCGTAGAGTAAAAAGCGTACCCCTGTGATCAATGTGAACGAGTGCTGTAGGGAGTAGCGTTTTCTCACTGTTTGTAGAGAAGTTCACTTGTACATGGGTATTGCTGTCAGTAGAAGTAGGGGATTCTTCATAATTGCCTTCAGTAAGGTCGAATATTGGATGTCTGGAATGACTGGAGGATTCAGAAGTTTGTGTGTAAAACAAGGGCGTTGCATTCGTTAATGATGAAGCCGAGGGATTTCTACCGGATGCCTTGGGCTCTGGCTTTTGGTTTGCTTGAGAGGTATGCAACATTGTGTGGTGGGATCTTTTACAGTGTAGACAACGAAAAGAGCTTTGGCAATTAGATAAAACGTGATTGAACGCGAGACAATTGGTACAATAGCCATTTTGTTCTACAAATTTGTTACGTTCGGGTACTTTAAACTTCTTAAATTCTGGACAAAATTTCAACGCATGGTTTTTCTTGCAAAGTTTGCAAGTGAATGCAAACTGTTCGGAGGAGTGGTTACACTGAATTTTTTGAGGCGTTTTTTGTAGGAATGAATTGCGCGATTTTGAAGCCTTATAGCTGTGCAGGCGCTCAACCACTTCATACCGACTGGTCAAAAACTCATCCATTTGAGACCAGTTCGGCAAGTCCTTTCTGGACTTGAGAGACTGCTCCCAGAGGGAAAGAGTTTCTTCTGGAAGCTTAGAAGAGCAAAGATAAATAAGCAAAGGATCCCAATCGGCAGTGGAAACTCCTTGAGACTTTAAACACGAGAGGCAATCATTAATTGTATTTTGAACTTTTTGTATGCCTTCGCTGTTTTCGGAGGAAACTGGGGAAATGTTGAAAAGAGTTTTCAATTGTGTGTCTATTAAAATTCTTTTGTTTTCAAAACGGGCTCTTAACGCTTCCCAGGCGAGAGAGAAATTTTCATCGCATAGCCGGTAGTGTTTTACTATGGCTCCAGCTTTTCCCCTGGTTTTATTCCGCAAGTGATAAAGTTTCTGTGCGGGTGTTAGCTTGGGATGGTTGAGGTATACGGCCGTGAACATATCCCGAAAGGATGGCCACTCCTCATAGCTACCATAAAATATTTGGGTGTCGCAGGGGGGTACCTTTATGCAAGGTATCGAATTATCGTTGAACGAATGAGATTGACGAGTGGTGTCATTTGGGCTACTTGCATTGCCCTGAAATAGTTTCATTTGGTCAACGATGTGGGACTTGCATATGTAATAACTGTCTGTGCACAGTTGGAACTTAGTGTGTGCTTCTTCTTTGAAATCAGAAGCTATCGAAATGTCGTCGGCAATGCAGACCTTTTCGTACGAAAGTTTAAGCATTTCCCAACGAGATTGGAGGTCCTGCATCTTCACTTCGAGTAACGAATCTGTATGATCCTCCGGATCCTCCTTTTCAAAATGTGAGCAGAAATTCACCACGTTATTTGAATCGAAGATAAACTTCGACATTAATAGGGAAGCGACTGCCATGGTTGGATATGAATGAATTTTAAATGTTCAATTTTAAAAGTTGAAATTCTGTTTGAGAATTGTGGTAAAGAACTTGTCTCAAGTGACGAGATGTATATGCACCACGCTAGTTTTGTTGTTCGAAACAAATTTGGAAACGTATAAAATGAAAAACCAATTCTGTTTAAATTTGCAAAACAAAAAAAAATTGTACGGATAAAATCCGGAAGTGCCTTTGACTTTCTGCTGGGGTAATTCCTTGTTGGTTTGCTACTGGGTAAACGCACTTTACTCACTAGCTAAAACCATATGTTGGTGAGCGAATCAACCAACACATTTATACGTACATGTGTATAGATGTATGTATGTAAGTACGTATCTATAATTGCACAAGTATACTTGTAATAATGATAATTATAATTATCGGTTAACGCGCTGAAGCAAGCCGAGTCCCTTTAGGGGTTGATTTTGGATTTTTGAGCATATAAATATGTATGTTCATATACTCTATGTGCATATGCATATATTTGAGAAGCAACGAGAACCAATTTGTTACTAAAGAGAATCAACGAGTACCAATTTGTATTTAAAGGAGAAGCAACGAGTGCGAGAGAATTTATTTAACGAATTTTTATAGAGAATATGAATATGTACATATGTATATGTATATGTATATATTGAAACCGCGAGTTCTTAGAGTAACGGTTAAGGCATACTGCACCAATAATCGGAAATATATGTACTTGTAAAATAATATACATATGTGCATATGCATATACACGAATGTGGTTGCAAATTTACACTTCAAGGTGTATTTATGAATATATTTGGATATTCATATGTACATACATATACATAAATTTGTGCAAATTTAAGGTACGGACTTACGTTTTTCCCTTGATACTTCTCATTTGGCTTGCCGAAAACTCCAACGATGTCCGATGCGATGCACTTGCTCACCGTTGCAACAATTTGCGGCTTCTTCGCTGCGACACAATGAATTTTGTGCTGTTTATTTAAAAATGGGTCCCACGCTGAGCGTTGATGGCTTAACGAAGTCCAACGTTTGCGCCTATTGCTGCAGCTGGCGAAATATTTGCTTACGAATTTTGTCAGATTTCCCTCGTTGCGCTCAAAAGTTGGCGAAATTAGATTTTTGCTTGCTTTTGGTTGGTGTATGGAAAAATGAAAATGACAACTGCGTCCAGTGTTGCGTAGCGTGTTCTGATGTTTCCGAATTCACGTGTTGCCACCTTGCCTTACTTAAGTTGTTGGGTGCTGCCAAATTTGGGTCGGAAGGACCATGAATAAATGATTAGCTCTTTGAACTTTGATATTGGAGAATATTTAATGACTTCAGCTTTTCTCGATTAGTTAACAATTTAACGCTTATGATAAGAATGTATGTATGTATGAGCAAAAAATGGACTGTATGATAAGTGATGACAAGTATGTATAAATGATATAATTTTGCAATATTTATGAAACGTGTATAATTAATTAAATGAATTCAGAAAAAATGGTTAATTCCATAAAGCAAAGGTATTGAAAGAATGTTACGTATGTAGATGTATGTATGAGCATTCCCACGTCGATGTGGTGGATGAAGAATAAATGTTATTGTTCGATGAGTAGGATTATATTTGACGATATATGAAGATGAAGATCCCACGTTGTCGTTGCTGATATAAAATATGATCCCGCGCTGTCTGACCTCTAGGTGATGTTGAATAGAAAAAGGAAGAGAGCAATTTCGCATACGATTGTTGTATTTATAGGTTCGCAACCCTGGAAAGTATTCCATGGCGACTCCGAATTCAGCGGATTCAGCTGGTTGACAGTAGGTGTCGGGGATGCCGTACGTATTTAAATGAGTGCAAGTCATTTAAACACCGTCATTGACATAGAAATTGACATAGGCTTTAAGCTATCTGTAGCCAACTTCTACATCCCGCCGCACCAAAAATTCAACAGTGGAGAGCTTATACAAATTACAAATGCACTCCCTACACCTACTATAATTGTAGGCGATTGCAACGCATGGAGCCCACTTTGGGGATAAAATTTCTCAAACCGCAGGGGTCAAGCAATTGAAGATGTTATCTTGTCGAAAAACCTCGTTGTGCTCAATGACAGAGCCCCTACCCATTTTTCCACCCACAACTCCTTCTCCCACGTCGATATTGTCCTCTCTTCAGCACCTTTAGCCCCTAAACTTTCTTCCCACACGCTAGGCGATCTCCATAATAGTGACCACTTCCCCATTATAACGACCCTTACCTCCCCTAAACTATGTACCATCAAACCGAGATCAAAATTTCTTACGGAAAAGGCTGATTGGCCAAAATACTGCTCCCTAGCTATTACTTTAGCAAATGCAAAACCCATTTCAAAAAGCATAAATGCAGAAGCTTGCACGATAAAAACGATAGTGCGGTCCGCTGCTCATATGGCTATACCACAATCGAACACTAGAAAATTCCACACTAAACTTCCATATTGGACGAACAATCTAGCTGATTTAAGAAACACAAAGCAAGCGCTCTGGGCAACGTTTAAACACAATAGAACAACATACAATCTAGTTAATTATAAAAAGGCAAATGCTAAATTTAGAAAAGAACTAAAGTTTGCTAAAAATCAATCTTTTGAGAGACTCACAGCTAACATAACACCCAACTCAAGTCCCAAAAGAATATGGGGCGACATAAAAATGCTTTCAGGAGGAAACAAACCCAACAAGATTGACTTTATACACGGGGCACAAGGACCCATCTATAATCCTCAAGACATAGCAGAAAACTTTGCGTTAACATGGTCAAGCAATTCCCACAGCTCCAATTTCCACAGTGATTTCATTAATTTCTCAAAACAAATTACTTCTGACCTGTATCACTATCCCACTCCTTCCCCTGTGGCTTTAGTAATTGAATCACCAATCACAATAGAAGAGTTTGACTCTACAATTGCCAGTATGACTGGAAAAACACCTGGTTCAGACAAAATTTCATATCCGCTTCTAAAAAACCTCCCCCACCTTCTAAAACACAGGCTAACAACACTATATAATTGTATTCTAGATCAAGGCGTGTTCCCTCAGCACTGGAAAAAAGCCACTGTCATCCCTATCCCCAAACCCAACAAATCCAATACATCTGTCCCAAACTTCAGACCTATATCCCTTACTCCCTGTATGTCAAAAGTTCTTGAAAAAATTATTTCAAAAAGGGACATGTGGTATGACAAAGAAAATGGATTAATAAGCCAACACCAATTCGCGTTCCAAAAGGGTTTAAGTGTTATCGATCCATTACTTTACTTTGAACACTGCGCCTTAAAAACCCTATCTGACAAAAACCACTTATCAGTACTTAGCCTTGACTTTGAGAAAGCTTTTGATAGAATTGGAGCCCATACTACTACTACAAAAACTCAAAGAATGGAGTATTGGAGAAAAAATGTTCAATCTTATCAAAGCATTTCTCTCAAACAGAAAACTGTCTGTACACCACTACGTGCAACAAACAAGCCGTCAACAATAATGAAATGTATGGCATTTGTTCATCAGCTCGATATTATATCAACACCCCAGTTGACAAAGGAAAGCACTCATCATAGATACACTCTACAAACATCAAAAGGCGAAAACCAACGCTGAACAATACATCCAGTTCTTTAGTGACACAATAAATCAGAGTGGGAAATCATAGAAACCGATGGGTCAAAATCAGGCACCCACACAACGTTTGCCGTAACAAACGCTGAAGGCGTCACAACAGCTGTCGGTGCTTTTCGCTCGTACTGCTCTGTACTTACAGCCGAAGCGGCTGCGTTACGCGAAGCAGTGCTTTTCGCCTCGCAAACAAGAAAGAAGTACATAATATGCAGCGACAGCAAGTCGACAATTGACGCATTACTTAACACTAATAATAATACTGCGTTGATCAATCGTATAGGAGAAATTCTGTACAAATGCAGGAACACAATCAAAATCATGTGGATCCCTGGTCATGCTAGTATAAAAGGTAATGAATATGCAGATGCACGCGCTAAAGAAGCAGAAAAATAACCAATAATTTTATACTCCCTCGTCATCGAAAAAGACATACGTAACCTAGTAAAAAAATTTCTCAAGTCCTTAAAGGCTAGAGAGTGGACAAACTTCAACCACCAATAATGTTTATATAATTTTGGCGCGTACACTATATAGCTCAGTGTGTGGCCGAGCTTCTCCTACCATTTGTGGTGTGCGTCTTTATATTATACCACAAATGAAGGGACCTACTGTTTTGTGCCGACTCCGAACGGCAGATGTATTTAATGAGAAGCGTTTTCATGGCAGAAATGCCCTCGGAGGTTTGCCATTGCCTGCCGAGGGGTGACCGCTATTAGAAAAAACTTTTTCTATTATTAAGATTTTGCTTGCCCTGACTGAGATTCGAACCTCGAACTCACCGGCATATCAAGTTATAGCACCGCTACCAACTCGACCACAGCGGCCACAAAGAGAAAAACCCCACCGGTGTGAAACCAAACTACCCAACAAATGCTTCTTGTCACGACATCAGAAATATTGTGCGCCTTAGAATAGGCCACACTTTAAGGACACACGGCCTCCTTCTGAATAGTTCTTCTAAACCAAGATGTGCACATTGCAATTCAGCCAATCAGTCGGTAAATCATATACTAGACGAATGCCCCGCATTACGCCGTAACAGGGAAAAGACATTTGCAAACACAAAACCATCCAACCTATTGAAGACACCGAACAAAGATAACATCAGTGCAATCAACAAATTCTTAAAAGTTTGTAATATCTTGGATATATAATTACGTAAATCTACCTTATTAATAAAACCAGATTTAAGTCAGTTGCTTATAATTTAAATAATAAGTTATATTTCAAATTGTTAGTAACATGAGCCGAAGGCCTTAGTAGCCAGCGCTTATTTCTTTAGTGGACCTATTATTGATAATAAGTTCTCATGTAAAATAAATAAAATTAAAACAGTGATAAATTTAGGTAAAGAGGGTCTACCCCAACATCCCCACCAAGTTTCGTTACCAAATTTCTTCTACTTCCGCTGAAATCGCGGATGGTTCCTTTAAGGAAATCTCAGCCGTAGTAACAAACAAACGTTGGGGAGTGTATAGTAAAAAAAACATTAAACTAAATGAATGCTGTTGATAAGGAAAATTAAATTCCCATGCTCGATGCCCGGAAACTTATCAGTTGCATCGCCAGCAGCGGCAACAGCAGTAACAGCAACCTGCACGAAAGTGGCAGCAACATCAACAACATTGACTGCAGCAGCTGCAAGACCGCTTAGTGGCAGCAGCAACGACAACAACAGCAAGCGAGTGAAGGGGTGGCCCTCCTAGTACAGTAGTAGCAGCAACCTGCACGAAAGTGGCAGCAACATTGACAGCAGTAGCTGCAACACCGCTTAGTGGCAGCAACAACGGCAACAGCATCAGTTGCATTATCAGTAACCGTAACCTGCACGAAAGTGGCAGCAATATCAACAACATCGACTGCAGTAGCTGCAACACCGCTTAGTGGCAGCAGCAACGACAACAACAGCAGACGACTGAAATCGTGGCCCTCCTCGTACAGTAGTAACAGCAACCTGCACAAAAGTGCCAGCAACAGCCATCTTTTTGCCATCTGCTGTAAAACCTGTAAAATCTTACTGCTTATTGAACAGAAATTATGACTGAGTATGACAAAGAAGGCGTGGATCCATTTTTTCGCTCCGCCATCTGCTTTGTTTATTTTATCATAAAGCTAGTATCAATTATATTGCATTGCCCTTTTTAGCATTTTCAACCCAAGGCAACTTAATGGATTTGGATACGAAACCGATTGCAAACAAAATACTTTATACGGTTGTTGCTGGATTTCAAATAGATTTCGTGCTTTGCAAAATTTTAATAACCTTTCTTTGGTGATTCGAAAAAATTGATGATTCTCAATTCAAGGCGAAATCTCTACCTATGTGGTTAAATGAATAGAAATATTTTGTACAATACTCGAAATTCTTACTGTGTCCTACTGTTGAAGGTTTCTTCAGCTTTCTTGCCAGAGTAAAAGTTTCATGCCGGAATTCAACAATTTGCTAAAGTCTCAAAAATTAAGGTTATGAGCTAGAGATTATTGTCTTTCCTTGCTTTTATGTTTTTATCACCGGGTTATGGAGTAGGAGGCTTTTTTGAGACTAATGAATATCAACTGCGCAAAATTTGTAACTTTTATCTCTTTTAGAACCAGATGTTCCAAACAACAGCGTAATTCAAGGCTTATCTTTAAGCGAAGTACATACCTGTGGCAAAGTATTAGGACTTTAATATTCTCATAAAACATTTACTTAAATAAATAAATCGGTTGTTAAGCATTAACTTTCTTTGCGGTACGACGAAACAACCATAGTGGTGACCCCGACGTGTGAAAAGTATCAATTTTTGCACATTAGAATTGGAATTTGCAAGTCCGTGGTTTTCACCGAATCGCACCACGGACCACAGTTATTCCATAACGGCAGTTATTATTGATGCCAGGTTCCCGCTACAATTTGCGCTCCGTTACTGAGGAGGAAGACTCCAAAATGTCTGAAACTGAAAAAGGACTCAGCGAAAAACTACGCACGCTGGAGTTAGAGTGCCAACGTCTCCAGAGTATGTATGAGCAACATCCAAGCAACCCAAGAGATTTCCAGCGGCCGCACGGTAACCTAATTGTGCCGAAGTTCAACAAAAGTAACCCACACTTGCGGTTCGCTCAACTTGAGCGTTCGTTCCGGTTGTATAAGGTGCAATGTGACGACGACAAATTCGATTTTGTCACCATACATCTCGAAGAGGAAATTACGTTTTATGTTGAGGACCTCATAACGAAGCCACCGCAAACCAACAAATACGACGCGTTAAAAACACGGTTGCTTGATAAGTTTGCTGAAATCTTATCGTACATGCGCCGGTTAGCTCCTGACCCCGGCAGCGAAGCAATCATCCATACGTTATTCATAGGTGAAATGCCAGAGTCTATACGCCCAGTTTTAAGCGTGTGGGAAGAGAAAGACACCGAAAAGCTAGCAAAGACCGCAGACAAGATGCTCGAAGCAGTGGCAACCAACAAAAACAGCATCTCTGCAACGCAAACGTCAAGGTCTGACAATTCGATCCAGGCAGTATCTAACACGGTGTCTCTGGAAGGAATGAGTGGAGCTTTGAAATCGCTTACCGACAAGGTAAGTACAATGTACAACGAGCTAAAAGCTTTGAAATCTTGCAGAAGCTGAAGTAACTCCCGTCAGGCGAACCCAAAAGCATCAACAAAGAAAGCCCAAGCTGAGGGACATCCAACTTTATGTTTTTTTCATGCTAAATTTGGAGATAACGCGCGAAAATGTCGCCCCAATTGTTCTCGCTTCAAGTCGTTAAACTAAAGCGGCTGTCGTCAACAACGCTGGTTGGCAACAGCCGCAAAGCTAGCAGCGTTAACCAAACAAATATTTGCGCTAACCTCCAAAACAACCAACAGAGCAAACAAGCCAATGAGATGCGTTTATACGTTCGCGATAAAAAATCTAGGCTCAATTTTCTTATCGATTTGGGATCGGTGGTGTCTGTCATACCACGATCATTTGCAGATAGTAAAGTAAAGCAGCGAATCAGACGGTTATACAAACATACGGTAACCAACACATTCAGGTCGATTTGGGCTTACGACGGTCTTTAAGCTGGTTGTTTACAATAGCTGACGTACACACTGCAATTATTGGCGCAGATTTTTTGGCCAAATATCGGTTGCTGATTGATCTAAACAACAAGCGCCTCATTGATACGACAACGGGCCTCACAACGAGTGGTGGTCTCACTAGTACACATATTTTTGCAGTATCGACTCTTAACAAGGCAAGCAGTTTCTACAATGTTCTCAAAGAGTTTGTTGACGTCACGAAGACAACTTCAAAAATCGACGGCAACACAGTTTCCCATTCAGTTCGACATTACATCGAAACATCTGGTAACGCAGTGGCAAGTAGACCACGTCGTCTAGCCGGCGAAAGGTTTGAAGCGGCTAAAGCAGAAGTTAACCTTTTGCTGCAACAAGGAATATGCAGAGTTTCAAAAAGTCCTTGGTCTAGCCCTCTGCACATGGTGGCAAAAAAGTGCGGGGGCTGGCGTGCGTGTGGCGATTATCGAAAGCTAAATTCGGTAACGGTCCCTGATCGTTATCCCATCGCTCACATTCACGACTTCGCCAACAAGTTACATGGTTGTACAGTTTTTTCAACGCTCGACCTAGTACGTGCTTATTACCAAATCCCTGTGGCGGAAGAAGACGTTAAAAAGACCGCTATATGCACACCATTTGGTTTGATTGAATTTTTGTTTATGCCTTTCGGCCTCAAAAATGCCACGCAGACATTTCAGAGGTTTATGGACGAGATATTTAGAGGAATAGAATTTGTATTTTGCTACATAGATGACATTCTCATCATGTCCTCCGCAGGAGGAGCATGAAGAGCACCTTCGCACCGTTTTGTCGATTTTGCGAAAAAATGGCCTTAGCATAAACGTCAACAAATGTCAATTTGGGCAATCCGAAGTATCATTTTTAAGCTACGTGATCAATAAAGGTGGTATAAGACCGTCCGACAGCCACATCAAGGCCATAGCAGAGTATAAGAAACCAGAAACTCTGTGCGAGCTTGGTCGTTTCTTAGGTGTCATAAACTATTATCGCCGTTGTATTCCGCGTGCTTCAGAGTTACAGGCACCACTGAGCAATTTTATTCGCAACATTAAAAAGAACGACAAGCGAAAAGTCCCATGGACAAAAAGTGCAGGCGAAGCTTTTGAAGCTTGCAAACAAAGCGTAGTATATGCTGCCGCTCTGGCTCATCCTGCACCCATTGCAAAATTAGCGGTTGTGAGCGACGCATCAGACGTTGCAATTGGCGCAGCTCTGGAGCAAGAAGCGAACGACGCATGGCAACCTCTAGGTTTTTTCTCGAGAAAACTCAGTAGCACTGAAAGAAATTATAGTACGTATGATCGGGAGCTACTTGCAGTGTACGATGCAGTTCGCCATTTTAAGCATTTCCTCGAAGCACGCAATTTTATCATAAAAACGGATCACAAACCGCTGATTTATGCATTTCAACAAAAGCCGGAAAAAGCATCGCCACGTCAACTACGCCACTTGGATTACATATCCCAATTTTCTACGGAGATCGTACACGTCAAAGGTACTGAGAACACCGTGGCTGATGCTCTTTCACGTTTGGATGCTATTTCAATGCCATCGGCTATAATCCTAGCCGACATCGAAAAATTGCAGGCAGATGACCAAGAGCTGGGTACCATTTTGCGGGGTACCACATCCCTCAAGCTACAATCAATCCAAATTGATGACTGTAAAATTTATTGCGATATATCGACGGGTCAAATGCGCCCCTATGTTCCACCAAAACTACGATATCAAGTTTTTTCATCGGGGCACGGGTTGTCACATCCGAGCGGAAAATCGACGAGTCAACAGGTGCGACAGAAATACGTTTGGCCGACCATGAAAAAGGATATAGCAGAATGGGCGAAAAACTGTATTTCCTGCCAGCGCGCGAAAATTCATCGTCATAACAAATTAACACCGCAAAAAATTGACGTACCTGACAACAGGTTTGACCACGTTCACCTGGATATAATTGTTATGCCACACGCGAAAGGCTTTCGGTACTGCTTAACGATGATTGACCGTTTTTCTCGTTGGCCGGAAGCAATACCGTTGCGAGGGATAACAGCAGACATTGTCGCAAATGCTTTTTCGGTTCACTGGATATCCAGGTTTGGGTGTCCAAAAACGATAACGACAGATCAAGGCACTCAATTTGAAGCTGCATTGTTTCAAAATCTGAGTGAGCTTGTTGACGCCGAACACATACACAAAACAGCATATCATCCGCAACCCAATGGGATGATAGAGCGTTGGCATCGCTCATTAAAAGCAGGACTGAAAGAGCTTTGAAAGTGGAATATCTAAACGAGGAATACCACCTTTCTGTAATGTTTTTTGATAATGTAATAATATTTTGTATGCCCAAATAAAAGTCCTTCCCAAACAATAAACAAAACTCCAGCCTGCAATGCTACAATATTATGGATGTGTTCACAATCAGAATCTCTACTTAGTAAGGATGCTATTTCCATATAAACTTTATTAAAAACAAGTAAGAAAAGCTAAATTCGGGCGAACCCGAATTTTATATACCTCTCGGTGTATTTTTGTATGGGCGGTGCCCATAATT
The DNA here is from genome assembly GCA_963971545.1 of Philophylla caesio. NCBI lineage: Eukaryota > Metazoa > Arthropoda > Insecta > Diptera > Tephritidae > Philophylla > Philophylla caesio. Next base: position 2,691,799 of record OZ020605.1, on the reverse strand, counting down.
TCATAAAAACCCGGTTTTTTTGTTTTAAATCGCTGCTGGTATAAAACTTTACTCAATTTGTTCCAATAAATACTGAAAAACGAAGTTTTTTGCATTTTTCAAAATTTCCGTTATATGGAAGTTGAGCGTGGTTATGGTCCGATTTCAAAAATTTTTGACGGAGATGCTAGCGATATCAAGGACAATATGTTAACCAAATTTTGTGACGATACCTTACATCGTTATTAAGATACAGAAATGTTTTCATAAGTGGGCGTGGCAACGCCTATTTTTCAAAATTTCACAAATACCTAATTTGTTAGTTCAAAATCGCTCCAAATACCGAATTTGACTCCGTTTTTACGGTATCTATTACAGCAAATTGAGTGAAATTTGGTATATGGAGCGATTTTGAACTAAGAAATTAGGTATTTATGAAATTTTCAAAAATAGGCGTTACCACGCCCACTTATGAACAGTTTTCTGTATCTCAATAACAGTATTAGTTATCGTCACAAAATTTAGTGGACATATTTTCCTTGACATCGCTATTATTATCGCAGAAAATATTTGAAATCGGATTATAACCACGCCCACCTCCTATATAACGGAATTTTTGGAAAATTCAAAAAACTTAACCTTTTCGGTATCTATTAAAACAAATTGAGTGAAATTCGGTATTTGGAGGGTTTTTGAACTAAGAAATTAGGTATTTGTGAAATTTTGAAAAATGGGCGTTGCCACGCCCACTTAGGAAAAATTCCTGTATCTCAATAACGGTGTAAGGTATCGTCACAAAATTTGGTGAACATATTTTCCTCAATATCGCTGTTATCATCCTTACAAATTTTTGAAATCGGACCATAACCTCGCCCACCTCCCATATAACGGAAATTGTGAAAAATGCAAAAATTTCGTTTCTTCTTTATCTATTGGAACATATTAATTAAAACTTGATATTTACAGAGATGGTTATTTAAGAAACTTGATTTTTATGAAAGTTTGAAAAATGGGCTTTAACCCGCCCACTAATAAAAAAACGTCTGTAGGTATCTCCATAACGATGTAAGGTATCGTCACAAAATTTGGTGAACATATTGTCCTTGATATCACTAGCATCACTGTCAATATTATATTATTATATTTCATACTAGCTGACAACAGCACAGCTCTCTGCGCATAGCCGAACGAAGTAGTAACGAAGAGCAGTTGATTTACTACTCACACAACTACACATCTTCCCGCTACGACACTGATTTTACATTCGGTTGTAGCAATGCTGTACTTAGTGTAAATTTTTTTAAAACTTTACACTTAACTATTTTAGAAATGAATAGGCTAATTTTTAATTTAAGTAGCTATCATTGTAGTGCTAACTGCAAGCATTAATTTAAAAAAAGTTGCATCCGAATCCGTTCAGTAGTGCCCGAGATTAGCTCTTTCCAAAATTTTAGACTGTTTTATAATAAATATGTATAGATAACGCAAATTTTAAAAAATTCAAAAAACTTTGTTTTTCATTATTTATTGGAACGAATTGAGTAATGTTTTATACTAGCAGCGATTTGAGACAAAGAAACGGGAATTTTATGACACAATGGGCACAAAAATACATCGCGAGGGTATATGTATACATTAAAATCGGTTTCGCCCGAATTTAGCTTTTCTTACTTTTTTTATAAATCTTACTTGTTTGAATGTACATACATACATACAGATACACTCATAACAAATCTTTCAATTCAATTTTATTAAATTAGTTCAAAGGTGACACTTTTATTTACTTTGTCGGTTTTATACTTTAATGAATTTGAAAGTTTGAACCAGAAACCTCTTCCAGATTCTGACGAATTGGCAATTATTTTTTAATGGGTAGGACGAGTCACTGTTAAGAACACTTATTTCTTGAATATTCAACTTGTTTTAATATCTTTGATGCCTTAAAAATTACGGTTTGAACAGTAATTACTGTCTTAAAGACAAAAAATATCAGGCTTTACTAACAACTTTCCCCCATAAATATTACTAAACATTCTTTTGAAGCTCATGAGTTTTACCTAACCTTATTATTTTATTGATTTGCTTGTTAAGTCAGATATACTGTTTCACAAATATGGTAAAATTTTGTGTTTTACTTTATAATTTTTTTTGGAATATTTGTTGTCATGAATTCCCGATGAGGCCAAATATTTAAACAACAATTTTTTAATTATCAATTAAATATTTATTTATTTATTTATTTCATAAGTCAATGAACAAAGTTCTTACTGACTCCGTTCGCCCATGTGGCAACGCTTACCACTTTCGTCAAAAAGCTGTGCTCACAACCTCGAATTTTCTGGAGTTCGTGAGAGAGCCCATGACTGTTCTTCTCTTAGCGATCCTCACAGATCTTTTACTTATACAATTTGTATGTTCTTTATTTTCACGCCCTTTGGAAACCAGCCCTCTAAATCTTCCCGAGCTCATCATTTGGTCCTTCAACCCGGATTTTCCACAGGCGGTAACTAAAACATATATACACCCAACATACATACATACATATATTGGCAAAAATAAACACTAACGCACAAACATAAACGAACAACACCAATCAAACACAAAAAACTGGTAAAATTGTGAATATAAAAAGGAGCAATCAACATATTTGATTTGCATTTACATTTATTGTAAAAGCGGCCAAAAATAAAATCTGGGCAAAGTAGAGCATAAAACATATTTTTGGTGCTTTGCTTTTGCATATAAAAACAAAAAAAAAAAATATAATTCTTTGTTAGTGTACTTCGATAAGTACAATACCTTAAATTATATTTCTCATATAACAAAAAATAAGCCGCTCCTATTCATTTATATTTATACCTACAAACATACATATTTGTATATAAAATATACATATGTATATGCATCCCCACATATACATACATCTTTAATTTATTGTATATGTTCATAAACATTTGTTTTCTCTCGTCTTTGCGCCGAATTAAATTTCATATATTTAACTAAGCTCCTTTAGAGTGCTGCAGTACATAAACATATTTACTAAGCTACAAGCGGTAGCTGGAAAATTAAAATAAGAGAAAAGACGAGATAATTTGTTTTCCACGCTACCGAAATTTCTCTTAACTCGATTAAAAAAAATTTCAAGAGTTTCTCTCGCGCCCCTCTTTTTGCATTAAATTTGCGCTCACCATATATGAAATATATACATACATATTTATATGTCCGTGCATATAAATTATAAGAGTGTTCGTTTTAAAAAACCCAGTAAAAATTAGCCAGTAAAATAATTCAGAGAGTAAGGCGTCTTACTCTCTCAAATGCAGAAAGTTACTGAGTTTTTGGCGAACAGGATTTAGTAAAAACTTGCAAGCAAGTTGAAATAACAGCTGTTTGCTTGCACAGTTGCATTTAAATCTGTGTGTGTCGACAGTTGCTTTTATTTATACAGTTGGTTTTTTGTTTTCTGCTTACAAGTTTTTGGTAAGTATTATAATAAAACTAATAATTTTATAGCTAATTTATATTTTTCATTAACTAGATATTGCAATGCAAAATAAGACGAAATTAACTTTGCAGTGTTCTCCAGGTACATTCCAAAAAGTCCAAAATGGTAAGCAATGATATTAAATTTCAATAAGTGCAATAACAAAATATCAACAATTAAAATACATGTCCATACGTATACAAATACATACATATTTTCTAATTGCAGATATGGAGTACAGAAATAAAGTGCTACAAGATGCTGCTGGCGATAGTTTTTTTGAGGAAATTGAGTTTTCCCAGTGTAATGTGGGTACTGTTGAAAATGCCGACAATGATTTTGTCCCGATATGCACACCTGTTGGCACTAATGAGGCACCAGCTACTGATGTTGGTACTAGTGACCTCGTTGATGCCTCTAGTGGGGCACAATCAGATGCGGGCGGAAATCCAGAGGAGCCTCTCAGTTTTGAGCCCGGCTGTAGTAGCGAAACGCCAGAAAAAAAATGATTTGGCTGGATGCCCCAATCAGATTTCTCATCGCCAGGGTCAAGGAGTTGCGACCGAAAGTGGGGAAAAGTCCGAAATTGAGAAGCAAACGGCGAATGTGGAATCAAATAAGCGACGAGCTGCGTGAAAAGGGATATCTGTTCAATTGGACACAAGTGGAGACTAAGTTCTTCAGCTTGGAGCGCCAGTACAAATGAGCTCAGCTGCACAATTCCAAAACAGGACGATGTCGACAAATTTGCCCTTACCAAATGTAAGTTAAAAACTTTCGATATTTGTATGTAATAAGTATACGTAACATTTATATGTGATTTATTCAATAGTGAATTAGATGACCTACTTCAGGAGAGAGTTGCCATAAATCCCGACTATCTAATTGATAGTGAAAGCAGCAGTAGAGGTTTGAAGGAAACTGCTGACTCGGCACCAGCTACCCCGGGTATGAAAAAAGTTTTCGAAAGCTTATTTCAAATCACTTATATTTACTCTCGTTCACATTCCCTTTTATTTAAGAAAATCTGGATGTAACGCCTTACTGCTCCAAAAAAAAAAGGAAAGAGTAATTTTGACTTGCTGTGGGAGAAGATTGAGACCGAGTCTCAAAGTCAGCAGAAGCGGGATGAAGAAATTAAAAAAGTGCTGCAGGAAAACTTGGCCCATAAACGAGCAAATGAGGAAAAGAAAATGGAAATTGAAAAAAAAAAATTAAATTTATTGGAGTCGCTGATAGGTCTTATTAAAAAATAGTATAATTTATATTATTTGTTATTATTATTATATATGTATATATTATAAAACCAAAAATTGAAGCTAGTTTTAAGACACAAGAAAGTTCAAAGAACTACTAATAAAATTTAAATTAAAAAGTTTGCATCTAAGATTACAGAATTTTTATTGGTTTTTGTTGTAAAATTAAATATTTTTACAAAGTTATAAAAATTAAAAGTAAGATTTGAGAAACAAATACATTTTGAAATTTAACAAAATTTGTTATTATTTTGGCCGCTGTTGAATATTAGTGAATGAAGATGAAAATAAATTAAATATGTGAATTGTTGTATAATAATTAGTGAAACAAATTTCATTAAATGTTTTGATTTAGGCGATTTTGGATGTTTTGTCAAATAAGATCCCGCACGCAATTTCTTCTGGATGTCTCGCCATGGCTTGAAATTTCATTAGACAATTCAGTAATTGGTTCTTCTGCAAAATCCAAATCGTCTTCATTGGCTATGTTGTGCAAAACACAACAGGCTCTCACAAAATGGCAGAGTTTCTTCATTCCCCTCAATTTGCAATAATAGAACTGCCTGAATCTTTGTTTTAAAATTCCAAATGTGTGTTCGATTATTACACGGCCGGAACTCAACTTGGCATTAAACGTTTTCTGGGCACGTGTCAAGTGGCCATTATCTCTATATGGAGTAATTACATATTTACTGCAAGGATACGCCGAATCTCCTAAAAGGTAGTAATCTAGAAATCAGGAAAATATTATATTGATGTTATCTTTTGAATAAATTTAATAAAATACTACCTCCACAATACGAAGGTAATTTATCGTATATAGTAGAATTTTTAAAAACCCAGCTATCGTGACTGGAACCCGGGTATCCAAAAAATATGTTGATAAATTTTTTCTGCTCATTACAGATTCCTTGCAGAACAACCGATACAGTGCCCTTTCTGTCAATGTACTCATCTTTTCCCCTTTTTGGTGGGACAATTTCAATGTGGGTTCCATCAATACATCCTTAAAAACATGTGATTCATAATTAGTACAAATAAACTAAAATAATTCTAAGTAACGACTTACCTATTGCTTTGGAGAACATACACTTATTGTCAAAATATTGACTTGATTCGTCCTTCTTCTGCTGATTTGGCCATTTTATAACTTCCGGACTTAAATTACTGAGAAACATTGTCACAATATTTATTATTTTAGAAATTGTTGATATCGACAGGTTGAAGCGATCTGACAAATCTCGGAAGCTGCAGGCTTCATGGCCAGCAAACCATAAAAATACTAATAAATATGTGTTTTTTGGTAGTTTTTTGTCATAACAAAGATTGTTTTGAACAATTTTTTCGCTTAAACTTTCAAACAAGCTTCTCGAGATACGAAAATGAGTCCGGAATTCTTTTTCCGTATAAGCCGGCACTGTTTGCTCAACATAGTATTTTATAGAATTTCTCGGATTCTTTTGACACAGAATCAAAGCACACTCTGTAAGAGCTTTGTTTTTTATTTTTAATACCAGCAACATTTCATTTTCTTCATCGTCGTCGCTATCTGATGATGAACAGTCCATTATCGACATTATGGCGGTAGCAATAACTTTGTTTCGGAATGCCTCTTGTTGCATTTGGTCGTCACCGCTCCCTAATAAATAAATGAATCCAAAAAGAAGATGTGTTTTAATTTTACAAACAGTATATTAAAATCGTATACCTTCAATGCTCTCAATTTGTGTTTCCTCTTTACTGACTGTGGGATCTAATACTGATGGCGATGACTCTACCGCCCTCTGATCACGAACACATTTGCCTTTATCTGCCAACTTTTTAATTGTGTTATTAAAATTAAGAAACCAAATTTCATAATGTATTTACTATTTGTAATATGTATTTACTTACTTCTTTTGTTAATAAATCACTCATAATTATGATTTTTCAAATTTATAATTTGAAATGTTGAATTGTTTTGTTGACTCAAATGCAACCATATGCTACAATCAGCTGTTCTTTCTTGCTTGCTAATTTGTGCTGGGACAAATTTTCCCAGCACGAATAAGCAACTTCCCCTCCAAAAGAAACGTCAAAATTGCGTTCTCTCCTTGCAAGTTTTGCAAGTTTTTTGGCGAAACGAACACGATTTGGTACAAATTGGTACTGCCTTTTTACTGGGTTTTTAAAACGAACACTCTTTATATTGTCGCTACAATTAGCGAATATTAAATAGCAATACATATAACATACATACATATGTACATATGCGTGTACGCGAGTGAAAATAAGTGTGTAAAAGCAATAAAAAAAACAACAAACAAACAAAGCAGTGGCGAGTGCAGCAGAATACTAGTGCATTAGAAAAGCAGCGCAGCAGAGTAATTGAGCAGCGGAGTACCAAAGCAGCGGAGTAGCAGAATAGCAGAGTGGGAGCAGCACAACAACCCCAGGCATACGGCATATTCCGACCAAAGGTAAATAGCGGACATACGTACGACAGTGGGCAGGCACTGATCAAAAAGTGCATAAATTAAAATATTTTAAGAATATATTTTTTTGTGGCGTTTTTTTTGTGCGTATACATACATATGTATATATTTATTTGTAATTAATAATAAATACAGCAAATAAAATTATTGTGAAGTGCATTTTGATGTGTTTGCTCTAGCCAACTCTGAAAGTTGCGCTTATATACAAGGAAGTGCATGTACATATACAAGTGCATATATATGTATGTATATATATATAACTAAGCATTGGAACAGTGTTTAAAAGGAAGTAAAATTAGTGAATAATAAATAAAAGTCCAATTTTAAAAATAAATCGAATTTTTTAATTTTGATTTTTTTTGTGACTTTTTAATATTCAATTCGATGCTTGATAAATAAATATAGATTATTTTTTTTGCAAAAAATTTAATTCGCGGTATAAACTCAATAAATTTAAGCTATAATAATTTAAATATTTATTCAAATTTAAAAGTGGCGAGTGTTTAAAATTTTTTAATAATTTTCCAAATTTTATATTTTAACCATATTTTGCTGTAACCTCGCAGTAACTGTCAGCATCAAATAGATGCTTTAATAAATATTTGTATGAAGGTTTTTGGTTATCGATCATATAGCGATACAACTACGTACAAGTATTTAATTTTATTTTCCAAGCTTAAAAATAATTTCATTGTGCCTTTGCTGTGGTGAAATAATAATATTTATATATTACATTTTTGTTTTATTTCGCCAACTTTTGTTGAATATACTTTATATTGAGCATCAGTTTTGTTATATTTTTACTTTTGCGTTGCGTGTCAAGTCGATCATTTATCGAACATTTTGACAATTTATTAAATTTTTCTGGAACTTAATTTATATTTTAAATATTTCTGTGGGGATTACGATCATTTATTGATCTATTTATTCACGTTTGAATAAACAATCGCTAGTCGATTTTCGCAATAAAATTTAATAAATTGATTTAACATTTTTAAATAATTTTTTTCGATTTTGTTTTGCCGTTTAACAACTTTTCAATTCTTCTGAAATTGCAATGGCATTGACAAACAAATTTTATCAAGCGGCAGATGCGCTTTTGGAATTTGAAGCAAACATTTCGCCTACAGTCGCAAATCAAAGTACTTTCTCCCTTGAAATTCAGCAATAGGAGTTAAAGTCACTTTGGGCTGAAGTAAAGGCTGACTATAAAAATTGTTTGTCTGAAATAAGTTCAGCGGGTAATGAGAGTGCAGTTGAATCTATCAAGCTTAAATACTCAAACTGCTATCAAGCATATATTTGTTGTGGAGCTATGATGGGTGAACAAATTCATAACCTGACGACGTTCAACCAAAATACAAATTCAACGATAATTCAACCTGAACGGTTGGTTGAGCCGCCAGTGCTGCCTAGTCTCCACCTGCCCCCATGCGACACCGAAATATTTTATGGTGACTATTTAAAATGGCCCTTATTTAGGGACATGTTCACCGTTATTTATCGGAATAACGCGTGATTATCTCCGGTGCAAAAACTTTCCCACCTTAATCAAAAACCCGAGATGAGGCGAGGGAAATAGTTCAAAAGGCCCCCCTCACTAATGATGGGTTTGCGTTAGCTTGGGCGAACTTAAGTGATAGGTATGAAAATAAAATAATTTTAATTAACTCGCAATTAAAAATATTATTCAATTTGCCACATATCTCCTCAGAGTCTGGGACAGCGCTAAAGAAAATGCATCGTAAAATGAATAGTTGCATTTCAGCACTACAACTTCAGGGCATAAGCGTTGAACATTGGGATGCAATTTTCACATATTTGTGTTCAACCAGGCTCCCAGAAAATACGCTTGCTCTATGGGAACAGACTCTGAAAACAAAAAGGGAGATTCCAAAGTGGGTGGACTTAGATGCATTTCTGACCAACAGGTTCCAAACTCTTGAAACAGTTTCCGATCTCAAGGGGAATTCTAACGTCCTCAAACCTAGTATGGCAGCAAACAATACTCGGCCAAATAACTTCAGGCCGTATAATAATATACAAAATAAGAGAATAAATACCCATCATGTAAATACAAATAATATAAGATGCAAAGTTTGTTCTTCTCAGGCTCATATAATAAAGACTTGCCAAAAGTTTTTAGAAATGAGCCCGAATGCAAGGCTTTCTGCCGTCAGAAAGTATCACCTCTGCATTAACTGTCTATCAGATGCGCATGAAATAAACGACTGCAAGAGTAGTTTTACATGTGGAAAATGCAGGAAACGGCATCATACCATGCTCCATAGAGATCAAAGTGAGGAACCTTCTACCTCAAGTTTTCAACAGACTTCATCTAAGTCTCATACGGCGTCCAAAAAAGCTAATACTTCAAATTGTCCTGTTGACAAGAATAGAAGTATGCTACTAGGGACTGCTATGGTGTCATTAAAATAACACACATACTGTCAGAGCTTTGATAGACTCAGGATCTCAAGGCACGTTTGGAAAAGTTCAAAAGGTCTGTACCTTTAGTATTGGCTCCCCACGTAATAAAGATTTCCGCATAAAAGGGGATGCCTTAGTTCTTCCAAAGCTGACGGGTTCGCTGCCATCGCATTCGATCAGTGAAGCAATCTTAAAAACGTTTCCTGATTTACCATTGGCAGATAATAACTTCTTTAAAAGTCAACCAATTGACATATTAATCGGTGGGGATCTTTATCCAAAATTATTTCTAAATGGAGTAAAGACAAATATCCTTGGCTCACTGATTGCTCAACGTACGGTGTTTGGATGGATTTTAACCGGACCCGTACCAAGTGGAAGAAACCTTAAACCAACAAATTATCTCACTTATTTCAATGAGGTCTCATTAGATCAACAACTCACAAAATTTTGGTAGTTGTAAGAAGTACCAAAGACCAAGCTTCAAACGGTCGAAGAAGAACAGTGCGAACGACTCTACACAGATACCACCTTTCGCAATAATGAGGGAAGGTATCTAGTTTCGCTCCCGTTCAAACTTTTACCTCCAAATGCACATATAGGCGCCTCTCGCCATATCGCTTTGAGACAATTTCTCAGAAGTGAAACGTCTTTGTGCAAAAAACCCCTAATAAAGGAGGAATATAATAACGTACTTCGAAAATAAGCTGATTTGGGTCATATGCATGAACTCAAATATATTAAAGGTGAAGAGTCTTCGAACTCTTACTACCTTCCACACCATGCTGTGCATAAACCAGACAGCACTACTTCAAAACTGAGAGTGGTTCTCAACGGTTCTTGTCCCACATCTAATGGAGTGAGCCTGAATGATGATCTTCACACTGGTCCCGCTCTCCAAACCGATTTTTCTATTTTAGTTGTTAAGTGGCGATTATTTAAATATGTTTTTAATTCCGATATCGAGAAAATGTACCGGCAAATAATCGTGAACCCGCAGCACAGCGCATATCAAATAATCCTCTTTAGAGATTCTTTGGACGGGGAGATCAAAGACTTTCAGTTGGACAGAGTCACCTTCGGTCTTAATTGTGTCTTATCTGGCAATCCGCACCTTGTTGCAACTCGCCAAGGACTCCAACGTCAATTACCCCCTAGCATCGGAAATCCTCAGCTCTAGTACATATGTAGATGATGTATTAGCTGGTGCACATGATGTACCCGAAGCAGTAAAATCACGAGATCAGCTTATTGAGGCCTTAAACTCGGCAGGTTTCTCACTCAGAAAGTGGACTTCAAACAACAAAGAAATTCTGTCAGGCCAGCCGTGCAACCACCTGCTAGCTTCTGATTTTCTGGAATTACACAACTCCAGCGAAGCTAAGACTTTAGGTATCCGACAAAAAAGATTCGTTTACGAAACGAGAAGTTTTGTCCACGATGGCCAAGCTGTTCGATCCCGCAGGTTGGTTAAGCCCAATAACCATAGTAGCAAAGATGCTAATGCAAGAAATCTGGTTGGAACGAACAAATTGGGATGAGAAGTTAAATCAAAAGACTCTGCGTGAATAAAAATCCCCAGATAGGTTAGTTATACTCCAAACTGTCAAATACAGTTTCATGGATTTTGTGACGCCTCAGAAAAGGCGTACGGGGCTGCTATACATATATATTCGGGTACAGGACACTAGTTTACATGTTCAAACTCATTTGCTTCTCGCAAAAACAAAAGTTGTTCTCCTCGCGAAAATGGCAGATTTTCTCCTGCCAAAAATGGGTATAGAAAGCCAAGGGTTGTTCTTGTGGACCGATTCAACAATTGTTCTCGCGTGGTTTAGAAAACCACCTTGTTCGTGGTCTACATTTGTAGCCAACCGCGTTTCCAAAATTTGGGAAAGCACAATGATTGAGAATTGGAACTATGTAAGTTCTGAGGATAACCCGGCAGACCTCGCTAGTCGTGGTCTTTCTCCTCAAGAGTTAGGAGAGAGTCATCTTTGGTGGCATGGTCCCAAATGGCTTAACCTCGGCCAAGAAATCTGGCCAATCTCTCAGCCCAAGGATTTTGAAACCACACTCGAATCTAAAGCTCTTCGAGTTTATAAAGCGTCAGTTCTTCCATTTGAAGATATCTTAGCACGCTTTTCCAGCTTTCCAAGGGCCATTCGAGTCATTGCTCGAATCTTCAGGTTCTTTAAGCGGGTTCATCCTGCACATAAAGAACTCTCGAATTCTTCTTCCAACACTCCTGGTGAGGTTAAATTCGTTCAATCAAGGCTTATCCAAATCTCCCAAAGATCGCGTTACGCCTCTGAATATTCGGAGTTAGAAAATAACAAGCCTGTGGGAAAAAATCTACGATACTATCGTATAAGTGGAGGTACTTATCCACAGAAAAACCTAGCTGTTAGCGACTTAGTAATTATTCGCGAAGAAAATATACCTCCAAATGAGTGGAGATTAGGTAGGGTAGTAAAAATTCATCCCTGACCTGATACTAAAGTACGAATAGTCGACGTTCAAACCCAACGTGGCATAATTAGTAGACCAGTAGTCAAACCAGTTGTTTTACCAAACGAAACTCACTAAATGTTAATATTCTAAACTAATGTTATTTTCTCATTTAGAAAATGTCTCAAGTCGAATGTGGTCTCTGCAAAGCTAATCACCCTCTACGCTTGTGCACCGAGTTTCGCGAATGACTCCCGAACTCCGGTTGAGAACGGCGCTAATGTATCGCTATTCCAGCAACTGTCTCGCTGCAGGCCATACAATAAGCGAATGTGACAGTGTGATCCGGTGCAAACGATGCGGAAAGGCTAACCACACGATGCTGCATAACGACGTAGTCGATGACGTACTAGATGAAGACGTGGTTGAGCTTTCCTGGGCACAACAGATGGATCTAGAGGACGAGTTGTTAGCAGAAATCGAAGCTGACAAGCAGAAAGAAGCACCGCCCACTATTACGACTGATGTCGCGCTCGAACATCCATTCTGACCACCGCTCAATAGGTCGCAGCCAACGTCTCGCCGACTTAAGCTGGTGACTTCCAATCGGACTGGCGGCATGGAAACGACCGACTAAGACTCAATTCGTCTCAGCGGCGTAGCCCGGACCGAACGGGTCTCGATTCGTCCCGTCGGCCACCACAGCCGAAAAGAATGCGCGGTTAAGGTGTCATATGAAAACATTTTTTAATATTAAGAGAGAGATGTGACTGTTGACACCAAATAGACAAATAATCCAAATCAGCTTCGAGGTTTGCCACATCGGTTGCACTATTTACTACTAAAAATATTTTCAAGTCATCTGCATATAACAGATATCTGCTAAATGAAAAACACTCGCCAATATCATTGATGAACAAAACGAAGAGCAACGGCCCTAAGATACTTCCTTGTGGTACACCTGACGTGGCAATGAAAGATTCAGAGGAAACACCATCGGCTGTTACGACGCAACGACTATTGCTTAGGTACGATTTCAACCAGCACAGTAACACAGAATGAAAACCTAAGCTAGCAAGTTCAAACAATAAAGTATTGTGCGGAACTTTATCGAATGCTTTTAAAAGATCAGTATAAATGCAATCAACTTGGGATCCCAGTGAAAAAGAATTTATGCAATATTCACTGAACTTTGCTAGATTAGTAACCGTGGAACGACCAGAAACCAAACCAAGCTGTTTAGGTGAAATTAAAGTCTTAGTCGCAAAATAAATCTTCTTTTTTACTATACTCTCAAACAGCTTGGAGACAGATGAAAGCTTAGAAATAGGACGATAATTACAGACATCATTCTTTTTGCCAGCTTTAAAAGTCGGGGTAATGGTTGTAAATTTCCAATCATTTAGAAAAGTACTTGTACATAGAGATTTATTAAATAACAGTTTAATAGGGGTAATAACCGCTAGACAGTTTTTCATAAACAGTACTGAGAAACCATCAATATCAGTTTGACTCGATCGCTTAAGACTTAAAATTCCTCCTGATACATCGTCCAAAGTGACATTCAAATTACCAAAGTTAATTGAAAAGGGAAAATTTAATGAACTATTGTTGTTGGGCTCAACAGACAAATCTTGGTCCAGAACGAAATTAGATTTAAAAAACTTAGCAAACAGATTAGCTACCTCACTCGGTGTACTTACAAATTCATCCCCTAAGCAGACAGATATAATTCTAAATATATAGTTTTTATAAAGAAATTTTTACAAACAGTTGAAGCGTTTTTGATAGTATTGATGCTTTGAAAAATAACATTCTTATAAAATTTATTTCTTCCAGAACATGACATTTAAAAATATAATAACAATCCGCAACATTTCCATTCATAAATAAATCTTCCCAATTAAAATCGAGTAAAAGGTCATTAATTTTTTAAAAATCACAAGCCGAAAAATTTAAAGTAAGCCTCTCCTCAAGCTTAGAAGTTGTGAATTCATAAAACTCAACTTCAACGCTTCAACGGAAATAGTTACACTGATATTGTCACTAACAAATACAAGATCTAGAATTCTGCCAAGTAAATTTACAAAGCTGTTAATTTAGACTATACTTAAACTTAACATATTATCAACAACATAAGATGCAATTGTTGTTAAGACATTAGTTGCAATAAGATTAGAACTTGAAAAATTATTTTACCAGGTAATTTCGGGAATATTAAAGCCACCAAAAACGCAAACTTGATTATCAGCAACCTTGTTATGGACTAAGGAAACAATATTATCTGTATGCGCTTTATAATGTTCAAAATTACTGCAAGGTGGAATATAAGAGACAATTAGGAATAAAGAATTAAGTTCATTTGAACCTCGAACGCAAACGCACAATTGATCCAAAATGGGGTCATCACTCCGAAGCGTAGTTAGACATGCTCAAAGATTACGACGAACGGCAATTAGTACACCTCCACCTAAAGAACAGCTAGTTCTTTCAGCGTCACGATCCTTTCGAAATACGACGAACAATTTGGAGTCGAAAAATTTTTCATCATAGAACTTAACATTCAGCCATGTTTCAAAAAAAATAAAAACGTCGAAGTCCAAATGCGCACATGAACTGTATATGGTGTTCGATTTAGTACGAATACCACCCATATTCTGAAAATAAATTTTCAAACCTCTGAAAGATCCATTAGCACTTTCGGGCGAGGCTAAACAATCTTGTTATTTTGAATTTCTTTTTGAAAAAAATTAAAAGGCCGAAATTTTACGTTAGTAGGCTATAACAAAGGATTCAGCACCATATCAAACAGAGATTCTGCCAAACCAAGTTTGAAATTTACTTTCTTCATTGATTCTATATCCGCATCTTTTTTTACGAGCTTAAAACAGGCCAACTGGTCCCGTTAAATACTGGAATTTTTGGTCACATATGAAATAATTTGATCTTCAGTCATCGTATTTTTAAAAGAAGACAGATGAATCCATTTCTTTGCCGGCACAACTTCTAAATCAGTGCTTTTACTAAGGCCAATTTCTACATCTGACCTTTTCTCTTTTTTACGCCTAGTACTTCGAACACCGTCCCACTGTATTTCGGGCACCTTGCTAGCAGCAGGAGAAAATGAGGAGAGGGCAGAAACTTTCGGTGGCGCATGAAAAGTTATGTTAGCATGAGAAGTCGGAGCAGAGCGCAAATCAGTACGCGCAGTTGTATTCGCAGCAGCAGCAGCAGCAGCATAAGAAAGAGTGACATTTGCAGATGTAGAGCGGGTTTGATAATTAATTCCAGCAACAGCAGGCGAAACAGTTGAAGCGGAGGTTATGGTAGAGATGACGGATGGTACGAAATTATTGTTAGCAGAGCAACAGGCATTATTACACAGGCATTTGACTTCATTAGATAGAATGCCAATTGTTGAAATCAACTCATCATATCGAATTTTACTTTGCAGAGAGTGAAGTTCACTTTGTAGATGCTCAGTCTTTTCAATTAGCAGTTTTTTATCTCCTTGAAGGGCAGTGACTATAGCAATCACACGCATGTTCTCAGCACGAAGAGCAATAAGCTCATTTAGTAAAGATTGCATGCTCACTTGTTGCGATTTATCGACGTTTGTTATGCATTGATCACTAACAGTTTCTTTAGGCTTGCTAACTTTCTCAGATTGCTGAGTAACATTACCTAAATATGGCAGTTGTTCACGCAGTTGTTGTTGTCCGAGGCCGTTATTGAGACTCTTATATGACGAAATAGTAGTACGTTCAGCAATCAAACATTCAACGGGGATAGAGAGCGGCGGGGGAGTACGAATAGAACCGCGCCGAGCCGCAGCACACGATTTGCAAAGAAAAGGTTTATCAGAGTTAAGCAAAAACTCAACATCAGCCGGCAAAATATTAACACACTCAATATGAAAGAGTTCATTACACTTTGCACATTGTATTTTTGTTTGTGTGCGTTCAACTCTATGGCCGCAGGTGCAAGGCATGTTTATTTAAAAATTATAAAATGCATATAAAGAGTCACTGTCTCACCATTAGTAATTGATGTGCATAAATAATAAACAAATATAGCACGCAAGTTAAAGTAGAGAGCTACCAAAAACACGTCCGAACACGATGAGCGCCGCACTTATACTTGTGTATACGTATTGGTTATGTTTACTACAAAAAATACAAAATTGCTTAATATAGTGACGATTATCGATATTTCAACCATATCATATTTTTTATACGCGAGCGTACTTGTACACTTTGTTCGCATAAAGGTTGTTTGTAACAGCAAAAAATAATCGAGATAGATGTAGACATATATATACTAAAATGATCAGAATGAAAAGAGGAATCGATTTAGCCCTGACTGTCTGTCCGTCTGTCTGTGGTTACAATAACTTGAGTAAAAATTGAGCTATCTTAATCAAATTTGGTACATAGATTGCTCTTTGAACAGGGTAGGTTGGTATTGAAAATTGTTAAAATCGGCTAATAACCACGCCCACCTCCCATATAACGGAAGTTATGGAAAATGAAAAACTTCGGTTTTACGGTATCTATTAAAACAAATTGAGTAAATTTCGGTATTTGGAGCGATTTTGAACTAACAAATTAGGTATTTGTAAAATTTTGAAAATAGGCGTTGCCACGCCCACTTATGAAAACATTTCTGTATCTAAATAACGATGTAAGGTATCGTCACAAAATTTGGTGAACATATTGTCCTTGATATCGCTAGCATCACCGTCAAAAATTTTTGAAATCGGACCATAACCACGCTCAACTTCCATATAACGGAGATTTTGAAAAATTCATAAAACTTCGTTTTTCAGTATTTATTGGAACAAATTGAGTAAAGTTTTATACTAGCAGCGATTTAAAACAAAAAACCGGGTTTTTATGAATATATGGGCACCGCCATACAAATATACATACATCGCGAGGGTATATAAAATTCGGTTTCGCCGGAATTTAGCTTTTCTTACTTGTTTTTAATAAAGTTTATATGAAAACAGCATTATTAATAAGAATATATTCTGATTGTGAACACATCAATAATATTGTAGCATTGCTGGCTGGAGTTTTGTTTATTGTTTGGGAAGGACTTTTATTTGGGCATACAAAATATTATTACATTATCAAAAAAAATTACAAAAAAGTGGTATCCCTCGTTTAGATATTTCATTTTCAAAGCTTTTTCAGTCCTCTTTCATTTGATATCAAACTTGTTTAATTTCGATAAGCGGTTTGTTTATTATAAGGAAATGACTTTTTTTTCGATATTTGGCTAATTTTAGTTGTTATTAGCGGACTAAAAAAATAAAAGTCTGAGCTGACCGACTATTTTACTTCAAATAAAATAAAAGTTTTGACAGTTAATATTTTTGTATATAAAAAAAATTCTTTCCTTTGAATTCTTTGACTAAAATTCTAATGTAGAAAAATATTTTATTTTGATTTCGACAATTAGGAGGTGTGTTGAATAAAATACCAGCCAAAACTATTAAAATTATGATTGTTTGTATTCTTATCGGGTTAATAAATCTTGTATTTTTAATATTATATTATTCGTCTACTGGAATAATCCTTAAGTATGCATCAAAGAAAAAATCGATACAAATTTGCTTAGGTTAATACAGGTTGATAGAAAAATTTTTTCTAATAGCGGTCACCCCTCGGCAGGCAATGGCAAACCTCCGAGGGTATTTCTGCCATGAAAAAGCTTCTCATTAAATACATCTGCCGTTCGGAGTCGGCACTAAACAGTAGGTCCCTCCATATAAAGACGCACACCACAAATGGTAGGAGAAGCTCGGCTACACACTGAGCTATATAGTGTACGCGTCCAAATTATATTATATTATATATACATTTCCCCTCTCCCTATGGTCCGACCCTGTTGAAATGGCTCGTTTCCTGGGCCTCTAGTTAGTTGAGCATGATGATAATGATTGAGGGAACCCGCCAGGCCAGTGGGGCGCAGCTAGACGCTACAACAACAACAACAGCACCTGGGTCATATAAAAGTCTATTTCGCCATGCGATCTGCCTAGCCAAGCCTCGATAATCGGGATGAGTCGGAAAGTCCAGCGTCCCTTGTCGACGTGGCCCAGCGTTGTTCCCATTGGGTTAGGCTTTAATGGCATTAGGCCGCTGTCTCGTGTACTGAGAGGGCTGTGCCTTTGTTTTGGGCCCGTCTGATAGGTTCGCTGCACTTCGTCAGCCAGCAGATCGGCAGGTTACAATAACTTGAGTAAAAATTGAGATATCTCAATGAAATTTGGTACATAGATTGCTCTTTGGATAGGTAGGTTGGTATTGAAAATGGTCAAGATCGGATAATAACCACGCCCACCTCCCATATAACGATCCGTTTTTTCGGTATCTATTAGAGGAAATTCAGTGAAATGTGGTATTTGGAGCGATTTTCAACTAAGAAATCAGGTATTTAATTTTGAAAAATGGGCGTTGCCACGCCCACTTATAAACAATTTTCTGTATCTCAATAACAGTATTACTTATCGTCACAAAATTTGGTGGACATATTTTCCTTGATATCGCTATTATCGTAGAAAATTTTGAAATCTGATTATAACCACGCCCACCTCCTATATAACGGAATTTTTGGAAAATGCAAAAAACTAAATTTTTTCGGTATCTATTAAAACAAATTGTGTGAAATTCGGTATTTGGAGGGATTTTGAACTAAGAAATTAGGTATTTCTGAAATTTTGAAAAATGGGCGTTGCCACGCCTACTTAGGAAAAATTCCTGTATCTCAATAACGGTGTAAGGTATCATCACAAAATTTGGTGAACAAATTTTTCTCAATATCGCTGTTATCATCGTTAAAAATTTTTGAAATCGGATTATAACCTCGCCCACCTCCCATATAACGGAAATTTTTAAAAATAAAAAAAAAATCCTTTTTTCTTCATCTATTGGAACATATTTATTAAAATTTTATATTTAGAGAAGTAGTTAATTAAGAAACTTGATTTTTATGAAAGTTTGAAAAATGGGTGTTACCACGCCAACTTATAAAAAAACGTCTGTAGGTATCTCAATAATGATGTAAAAGGGCTGACAGACGGGCAAGGTTATCTAGATAAGTAGCCTTGATCTGCATTAACTCATGGATAATCCTCTTCCAAATGCGCATAAGCACTCATATAAATGCACGAAAATTATGTGCATAAGTACTGAATATTGTGATTTCAATATGGCAATGCTGCCACTTTTGACAGATAAATACTATTGTGAACTAGCAAAATGTATACAGAAGCTGTCAAAAAGTGTTTGTTATTAAAGAAAAGAGCTGCAAAAATTATCAAAGGTTTGTTTTTTAATTAATTTTAAAGAAAACTAAACCCTATTATAAATTAAAATGCATTTTTATCATTTTCAGATGTCTACAATTATAAAAAAGCGTGCGATATGGTGCGAGCGCGATGAAATGGTTCTTTTAGAACTGTGGGGCGATAGAGCAATGGATTTGCGGCGCGCTAAAAGAAATGGCCATATATTTGCCGAGATTTCCTTCCAAATGGCAGGAAAATACAGCTCACAGGACGTGCATGTGAAAATAAGGAACATGACACAAAAATATCGGTATAATTCATAATTTTATATTTAATAGAAAAACTTTAACATTTCATTAATAAACTTTCAGAGAAGAGAAGAAAAAGGTGGGCCCATCTTGTTTATCATTATGCCCAATGGCCCATAATGGTGAACTGCTTCATAATGCTTCCAAAACATAGCTCCGAAAATTAGCAAATTAAACCAAATTATAAATTAAAATACGATTTTTTTTAGATTTCTGGTGGGTTTGTAGGATAGGAATTTATGCAGTAAGCAAACTGCTTGGCAAAAATACACAACAATTTCACCAACAGTACTGCGCCCATCTCCGAATAGACTCCGAATAGAAAAGCAGTTCTACTGACACGAAAGTTTTCTTTGAATCGATTTTCGTCCATTGAAGGCTCGTCTTGTTCCCAAAAGCATCCATAGCGATCCTTTATGGAATAGCAAACATGTGTATACATTATTTATATCGTTCTTGGCAAATAAAAAAATACTCACAAATTTCCACATCTGCCTTTCTCTAACGTCGGCGGGAAGTGTAACCATACAAGACTGTGGCATCCTGCTAAGAATTATGCTTGCCAATGCATTGGTTATTTTAATATTATTTAAACTTCAAGAGAATAATTTTAAGCTTTTTTTTAAATGCGAGAGGATTTTTTGCCAATAAAATAGCTGCTAATCGTATTTTTTCCCTTTCCATTTTCAGCTCAATTTCGTTTGTCAAATCAGCTGATGTCTAAATGCAGATAAGTGTCGTCTGTCAGGCTTAAAATATTATGCAGATATATGACCTCGTTAATTTGCATAAGTGCCCCCGTCTGTCAGCCGTTTAAGGCATCGTCACAAAATTTGGTAAACATATATGTCCACTTATGAAAACATTTCTGTATCTCAATAACGATGTAAGGTATCGTCAGAAAATTTGGTGAACATATTGTCCTTGATATCGCTAGCATCACCGTCAAAAATTTTTGAAAGCGGACCATAACCACGCTAAACTTCCATATAACGGAAATTTTAAGAAATGCAAAAAACTTCGTTTTTCAGTATTTATTGGAACAAATTGAGTAAAATTTTATACTAGCAGCGATTTGAAACAAAAAAAACCGGGTTTTTATGAAGTTATGGGAACCGCCCATACAAAAATACACCGAGAGGTATATAAAATTCGGGTTCGCCCGAATTTAGCTTTTCTTACTTGTTTTTAATAAAGTTTATATGGAAATAGCATCCTTAATAAGTAGAGATTCTGATTGTGAACACATCCATAAGTCGGGTAAATAACTCTTGTACTTTTAATTTTATACTAACAATTTTAAATGGCTTTCGCAGATGTTATAGGTACTTATTCGCACGTCGATAAGGTTAATGAACAGTAAAAAAAATTTTTTAAAATAAAACAAGAAAAATAATTTACGTGCTTCACTGTTGTTACACAACACAATATGTGTTATTGATTTTTTAAGATGAAGTATCGTCTACTGGAATAATCCTTAAGTATGCATCAAAGAAAAATTCGATACAAAGTTGCTTAGGTTGATACATTTCGAATGCAATACATGCTTTTGCGTAGCAAAATCAAACACAGAGAACTCTGATTAAGTAAATGTTTTATGAGAATATTAAAGTCCTAATACTTTGCCACAGGTACTTCGCTTAAAGATAAGCCTTGAATTACGCTGCTGTTTGGAACAGGGACGATTAATGCCGGAATTCAGTAAGGAGTATCAGGTTCTAAAAGAGATAAAAGTCACAAATTTTGCGCAGTTGATATTCATTAGTCTCAAAGCCTTCTACTCTCTAACCCGGTGATAAAAACGTAAAAGCAAGGAAAGGCAATAATCTCTAGCTCATAGCCTTAATTTTTGAGAGCTAAGCCTATAGCAAGTTATTGAATTCCGGCATGAAACTTTTACTCTGGCAAGAAAGCTGAAGGAACCTTCAACAGTGTGTCCTACTGTGTAAGAATTTCGAGTATTGTACAAAATATGTCTATTCATTTAACCACATATGTAGGTAGAGATTCCGCCTGGAAATCTCTTCAAATATGTTTCTTATGGATTTTTTTTCTAATTAAGGGTACACAGCGTTTTGTAAAAATTTACCACTGAGTTTCATCAATTTTTTCGAATAACCAAAGAAAGGTTATTAAAATTTTGCAAAGCACGAAATCTATTTGAAATCCAGCAACAACCGTATAAAGTATTTTGTTTGCAATCAGTTTCGCTTCCACATCCATTGAGTTGCCTTGGGTTGAAAATGCTAAAAGGGGCAATGCAATATAATTGATACTAGCTGTATGATAAAATAAACAAAGCAGATGGCGGAGCGAAAAAATGGATCCACGCCTTCTTTGTCATACTCAGTCATAAGTTATGTTCCATATGCAGTAAGATTTTACAGGTTTTAGAGCTGATGGCAAATAATCTAACTGAATCATCATAACAGATGAATTCAATGGGATTTTTGGGTCAAAAAACATTTTACATCATTGGGTGGTGCCGCGTATCTTATTATGAGCAACTGTCAAAAAATGTCTTCATACCAATCCGACGTGACCTTCGGTTTTACAGATACATGTATAAAATGTCACGATAACAATGCTTTATCAAGGTTAAGGTTATCCCTCTTTGATTTTGTAAACATTTTTTTTGGTCGATTTTTTACTCATGCTCTTCCCTAATTCATTATTTTTATATATTTTTCACGATTTCTCAACATCTTTTAACAGTTCAAAGTTTTCACGAACAAATATTTATAATCTACATACTTCGAAATGCCATTTATTTTTCATCTAAGTTTTTTAGTGGCTTTTGAAGTATTTTCAATTGATATGACAAGAGATTCACTGCTTCAATTATGGCTGGCCTAGAAACACGAACCAAAAAGTTGACGAAGTGTTCAATTGTATTAATATTAAAGAATCAAGTTCTCGATAATACTCAATTAAAATAATTCGATATCAAAACATCGATACCAAATCCCAAAACCGCCCTACACTTCAGTGACCAGGGCCATGATCCTTTTTTGCTTTAGGATTTTTTTAATGCGAGTAGGTTTTTGGACATACATACAAACATTTGCATGTTACTATGTAGGACATGCATACGTGTTTCGTAATTGTTTAGTTGCGAGTTTTAATAAAAATATTGAGTAGTCTCGCTTTCTTGCAATTTTTTTTAAATGCTCGTATATGTGTGTTTTTTTCCACGGACGTTGGGATATCGCGCTATCTATCAAAGGGCCCGAATGAATCTTTGGTGAGGCCACATCCCGGGACCACTCACGCATTTCATCAGGGAGGGCCTATGGCATGAATGAATGCCTGACTTCGCCTTTTCCATAATCCCCCATCCAAGTAAGGTGATTGGGGGTTCAGGAGCGTTCTGCTACGACTGCACCTGTGAAAGATACAAGCAAACAAAAGATTTAACATATTCAAGACTAACTTAATCGCGTTATGATTTCAGATTTTCTGGCCTTAGACCTACCTTCATGGCTATTCTTAATTTCTCCCGCTCAAACGAAAACGCCCCTCGTGCAGGTGCCTCAGCGCAGTCCCCTGCCTCCATGTCTCCCCGGAGCTGACAGAAACACCGAGCCTCCCCACCCCCCCTCGCTCCTCCACACGTCTGCTGTGTGTGCCGGGTCAGAGTACACCGGAATGCC
This sequence comes from Philophylla caesio, assembly GCA_963971545.1. Classification (NCBI taxonomy): domain Eukaryota; kingdom Metazoa; phylum Arthropoda; class Insecta; order Diptera; family Tephritidae; genus Philophylla; species Philophylla caesio. The sequence goes on along the minus strand of OZ020605.1, from coordinate 2,668,467 downwards.
TGCTCAGTCCGGTGTAACGTCTGTCAGGGCTGATGCCACTGCCGGGCGTGCTCTGGCCGCTCCCTGCTGCCGCAACAACTAGTGTCATCCACGACTCCACCCACATACACTATTGGGGCTTCGCTCCCACAGTGGGATGCGCAGCCGGGACGGGCTGGCCTTCATGGCTCGGCACGGAACGTTAATAGCTGCGGTCGAAGAAACGAAGCTACGTCGCCGCTCAACTTTAACGAACTGCGACGGCTACAATGTGCTTCGTAGAGATCGCGAGCGAGATGATGGTGGGGGCCTAGCCTTCATATTACACAACACCGTGCAGTATCGTCTCATCGATGTAGACATCGACCTAAGGGACAGCACCCTAGAATGTCAAGGGACTGCTGTCCGGTCAGGCGATGTCGAGCTTGAAATATTTAATATTTACATACCTCCTGTCTCCTGCTGCCTCGCTGGATATCACCCTGATATAGGTGCGCTCCTCAGTGGTGAAAACCGATTGGTAGTCGGAGACTTCAACGCGCATGACGATCTTTGGTTCTCAAGCCTACCAAACTTTCGTAGGGAAAATATTTTGGCAGAGCAGATGGACGATTCGACATTCTGCACAATGAACGACGAAGCCCCCACCAGGATAGTGGGTAGTTGCAGCAGCTCGCCAGATCTAACAATAGCTAGTGCGGGTCTGATAAATAGCATAATGTGGCGACCTATGCTATCGCTTTTATCAGACCACCTACCCATAATCGCCTCGATTGACAGACCTGCTAACTATGTTGCCTCGGTCCACCACACCGTCATTAACTGAAAAAAAGCTGACTGGGAGTGGTTCGACGATTTCACTGAACCCGCCTTCAGTGCTCTTCCAGCTCCTACCAACGTTCGCGTTGGCGAGCGCGAGTTCCGCAGGGTGGTAAAATCCGCTGCAGCCCGAATGAAACGGGTAGGATCCCCGAGATACGTTTTGACTACCCTGGCGGATGAACGCGACCACCTTCGGCAGGCGGACGCCGGTTATCCCCGTATTAGGAAACTAAACCTGGAGATCCAACGCCTGGTTAACGAACACAAGCGGAACAAGTGGAGGGAGCACCTCAAGTCCTGTAACCTCGGTGCCGGAGTGCGCAAACTATGGTCGACTGTGAGATCCCTGTCCAATCTGACGAGGCATGACGACCGAACAGAAATCTCCTTGGGAGACCACGCCTCGTCGGACCCGAAGCGATGTGCGAGCTATTTTAGCCGACAATTCATAATGCATCCTTTGGCCGACAAATCAAAACCGTCAGTAACCAGAAGGCTGCGCAAGCAAAAATCCAGCGCACCAATTGTCCTCTCTAGCACTGAGGTAAAGGAAGCCATCGGGAAGGCGAAAGCCTCCAAATCCATTCGCCCAAACGGGTTAAGCATGTTGATGCTGAAAAAATTGGGCACTGCGGGAGTAACATACCTTACTAAGGTCCTCAATTTGTCTCTTATCACCCTGATCATCCCAGTCATCTGGAAGATGAGCAGGGTGATACCACTGCTGAAACCAGGGGAACCTGCCGGCCAAGCGAGTCCTACAGGCCGATCTCCTTGTGTTCCCCAGTGGTCAAGACACTTAAGACCCTGCTGCTCCCGTACTTCAACCACTACTTCAGCCCGGCGAAGCATCAACATGGCTTCCGGAAAGTGCATAGCACTACAACGGCACTTAACGCCATAAACACACAGATTAATCGTGGTCTCAATGGCAACCGCCCCTGTGAGAGAACCGTCCTCGTGGCTCTAGACATGTCGAAGGCCTTCGACACAGTCAGCCACTCCACCTTGTTGAAGGACTTGGAGGCCTCACCTCTCCCAGCGGCGTTGAGGCGAGGGACCACGAACTATATGTGTGGTCGTCAGGCGTCGGTTTGCTACCGTGACGCAGTGTCGAAAGCGAGAGGAATAAAGGAGGGGGTACCACAGGGTGACGTCCTATCTCCCTTACTATTTAATTTCTACATATCGCGACTCCCCTCCCAGCCAGAGGGAGTCACACTGGTCTCGTACGCCGACGATTGCACGATAATGGCTACCGGCAATGGAATTAACGGCCTGTGTTCTAAGGTGAACAGCTACCTCCCAGAGTTTGCTCACTACTTTACAGGGCGGAATTTGGCGCTGTCTCCTGCGAAGTCCACGGCGACCCTATTTACATCTTGGACGAAGAAGGTCGGGCTTACCCTCGACATACACATCGATTGGACCCCCATTCCGACGGTTAACCACCCGAAGATCCTTGGGGTCACCCTTGATAGCCTGGTCTCCTTCTCACCGCATACAACCGCAACCATCAACGTTGGAACGTTGTTGGCAACATACAAGACGATAGGCCGGCTGGTTTTAAATTATGCTGCGACAATATGGTTGCCTGGAACTAGCAGGACTCAGTGGTCAAGATTGGATACTTGTCAGAACGCCGCACTCAGGACAGTGACGGGATGTCTCCTGATGACGCCTGTGGGTCACCTCTATCATAAGGCTAACGTTCTGCCAGTGCAGGAGCACACACAATCTAATGCTCACAAAGCAGTTTCTACTAGGGTGCCACCATCCGGGGCACCCTAATGGAGACTTGCTCGCGCTGGAGCCGGCACCCAGGCACATCAGAGGACACCTCTCACAACGGACGGACGAGTCCAACCACCACCTATAGCAGCTGAGGAGCTCCAGCTGCCTCGGAAGACGCGCGCCACTCTGGCTCAACTCCGATCTGGATTTTGTAGCCCGTTAAACTCCTACCTATCCAGGATGAATCCCGACACCCCCAACAACTGCGCGGCATGTGGAGAGTTTCCCCACGACACCAATCACCTATTCACATGCCCGGCGAAACCCACTTAACTAACGCCAATCTCATTATGGTCCGACCCTGTTGAACGGCTCGTTTCCTGGACCTCTCGTTAGTTGAGCTCGACGATAATGATTGAGGGAACGCCAGCCCAGTGGGCGTAGCTAGACGCTACAACAACAACAACAGCACCTGGTCATATAAACGTCTATTTCGCCATGCGATCTGCCTAGCCAAGCCTCGATACTCGGGATGAGTCGGAAAGTCCAGCGTCTCTTTGTCGACGTGGCCCAGCGGTGTTCCCATTGGGTTAGGCTTTTATGGCGTTAGGCCGCTGTCTCGTGTACTGAGAGGGCTGTGCCTTTGTTTTGGGGCCGTCTTATAGGTTCGCTGCACTTCGTCAGCCAGCAGATCGGCAGGTTACAATAACTTGAGTAAAAATTGAGATATCTCAATGAAATTTGGTACATAGATTGCTCTTTGAATAGGTAGGTTGGTATTGAAAATGGTCAAGATCGGATAATAACCACGCCCACCTCCCATATAACGAACCGTTTTTTCGGTATCTATTAGAGGAAATTCAGTGAAATGTGGTATTTGGAGCGATTTTGAACTAAGAAATCAGGTATTTAATTTTGAAAAATGGGCGTTGCCACGCCCACTTATAAAAAATTTTCTGTATCTCAATAACAGTATTACTTGTCGTCACAAAATTTGGTGGACATATTTTTTTTTGGCATCGCTATTATTACCGTAAAAAAATTTCTCCTATATGACGGAATTTTTGGAAAATGCAAAAAACTAAATTTTTTCGGTATCTATTAAAACAAATTGAGTGAAATTCGGTATTTGGAGGGATTTTGAACTTAGGAATTAGAATATTAGGTATTTGTAAAATTTTGAAAAATGGGCGTTGCCACGCCCACTTAGGAAAAATTCCTGTATCTCAATAACGGTGTAAGGTATCGTCACAAAATTTGGTGAACAAATTTTCCTCAATATCGCTGTTATCATCGTTAAAAATTTTTGAAATCGGATCATAACCTCGCCCACCTCCCATATAACGGAAATTTTTAAAAATAAAAAAATTCCTTTTTTCTTTATCTATTGGAACATATTTATTAAAATTTTATATTTAGAGAGGTAGTTAATTAAGAAACTTATAAAAAAACGTCTGTAGGTATCTCAATACAATGAAAGGTATCGTCACAAAATTTGGTAAACATATTGTCCTTGATATTACTAGATCACTGTCAATATTATATTATTATATTTCATATAACGGAAATTTTGAAAAGTGAAAAAAAACTCCATTTTGAGTATTTATTGGAACAACTTGAGTAAAGTTTAATACTAGCAGCGATCTGAGACAAAGAAACGGGAATTTTATGATATTACGGGCACCGACCATACAAAAATACATCGCGAGGGTATATAAAAATCGGTTTCGCCCGAATTTAGCTTTTCTTACTTGTTTTTTTTATAAATCTTACCTGTCAATTAAGAGGTTTGAATGTACATACATACATACCGATACACTCAATCTTTCAATTCAATTTTATTAAATTAGTTCTAAGGTGACAATTTTATTTACTTTGTCGGTTTTATACTTTAATGGCAGTGTTGAGTTTGAAAGTTTGAACCAGAAACCTCTTTTAGATTCTGGCAATTATTTTTTAATATGTGGGACGAGTCACTGTTGTAACGTTGTTTTTTCCAGCCGGGGTATGACTCGCCGGATCCAGGGTTCTTTTACTGGTCGTTACAGAAAAACCAGCAAAAGCTAGAGTCTTATTTCAAAAGTGTATTATTTATATCTATACATTTACTCAAATTTCATTACTTGTACTGCCTCGTGAGGCCTAGCGGTGATCTCTCCGTGGTGATGCTGACCTTCGTTATGTACAGTGCCGCCTCGTGTTCGCTAACGGCGATCTTAGGCGTGATGACGTGGTCTCTCTGGCAATAACGGCGATGTCTACGTGGCAATGCTGACTTTTGTAATGTACGGCGTCGACTTGCGCTCGCTAACGGCGATCTTAGGCGTGATGACGTGGTCTCTCTGGGAATAGCGACGATGTCTACGTGGCGATGCTGACTTTGGTTATGTACAGCGTCGACTTGTGCTCGCTAACGGCGATCTTAGGCGTGATGACGTGGTCTCTCTGGGAATAGCGACGATGTCTACGTGGCGATGCTGAATTTTGTTATGTGCTGTCCTGGCTTGCGTGCACTCCTGGCTATCCTGTCGGGGCAGAGGATTACTTGGTTCTACTGTGGTCGTTGATCGGCTTACCATCGACTGCACCACGTGTACTGTACTAGGCTGTGGCCGCTGGCAGAAACTGACTACCGACTGCACCACGTATACTGTACTAGGCTGTGGCCGCTGGCAGAAACTGACTACCGACTGCACCACGTATACCGCTAATCTGTGGCCGCTGGCAGAAACTGACTACCGACTGCACCACGTATACCGCTAATCTGTGGCCGCTGGCAGAGAACTGACTACCGACTGCACCACGTATACCGCTAATCTGTGGCCGCTGGCAGAAGCTGACTACCGACTGCACCACGTATACCGCTAATCTGTGGCCGCTGGCAGAGAACTGACTACCGACTGCACCACGTATACTGTACTTGGCTGTGGCCGCTGGCAGAAACTGACTACCGACTGCACCACGTACACTGTACTAGGCTGTGGCCGCTGGCAGAAACTGACTACCGACTGCACTACGTATACTGTACTAGGCTGTGGCCGCTGGCAGAAACTGACTACCGACTGCACCACGTATACTGTACTACTGCACTACTATACTACGATACTACCGGGGGTTTCACCGCACTCGCCTTACTACTGCACTGCGCCTTGTTGAGCCTTCGCCGGCTCGATGGCAACTCACTCATCGGCGCTATTGCTCGTCCTTTTATGCTCGTGTTCTGCTTCTTCCTTGCTTTGGCACGGCCGTGCGCTCTGCGCGCCACTGCCCGTAGTTAGCGATCAGCTGTTCTTCCTTGCATTGGCACTGCTTTGCGCTTTGTGCGCCATCTGACCGTAGTTAGCGATCAGCTGTTCTTCCTTGGGCTCGAACCATACGTTTGGTATGGTTGGGTTGTTATAAACTAGTTGTATTATCTGTCTAGTATGCTTACATCTAGTAAACCCTGAAATTAAATTGTAATTCATGGTTATTGTGTTTTCTTATGACTAGCAACGTAAACTTATTTCATTTTTCTTAAGGCTATTAATGTTATGTGCGAGACGTATTTATTGCGTCGTCGCACCTCCTTCCTTCTTCCGGGGCAAAATGCGAACGCGGCCCGACCCGTTTATTCGGATCTGGAGCATGGTGTTCTCCATGATGAACCGGGAGGAGATGCGTTGCCGGGGTTCCCTCTGGGCCAATAGGCGATGCACTTCGTTCCGCAGGTCTTCATCCGTGTTCCCCTTTGGTACCCTGGAATAAGTCGTGGGTTCTTCGACGGCCACCGTTGGTGCGGGTGGGACTATACGGGGAATCGTTTGTAGCCTAGAGCCTAGGCTCGCCAGGATAGTTGGACTGTGAATGGTCGGCACCTCCTTGCGTTGTTCTATTTATAAGTTGTTTTTTTTTTTTTTTTTTTTTTTTTTTTTTTTTTTTTTGCATTTTCTTGCTATTGGCTATGGTAGATCTTCAGTTCAATAATGTTGGCGTTCTTGGTTTGCCTTCCGTCCACCCGTTCGAGGATTACTATTACCGGCGATATAAATTTCGTTACGCGCCATGGTCCATCAAATTTAGGGCCGAGTTTGGCAGCGAAGCTTTCCGTGGCCTTGGACAATTGGTGCGTCTTGGAGAGTACGAGGTCTCCCACTCGAGGTTTCCAGGTCGCGCTTGGTCATTTGCGGCACGTGTCATATTACGGCGTACTAGGACGAAGAGGTCTTTTAGGCGTGTTGTTTTCTCAATTGGTGACTGAACTACTTGTGAGGTCCCGGGTGTCTTTTCGTTGTATAATGTTTTAGGCAAACGTGGTTCTCGGCCTTGCACCAAAAAGGCTGGGCTAAAGCCGGTGCTCTCTGAAACGCTGGTGTTGATAGCTAGTGTTATTTCTGGTAGTAGACTATCCCAGTCACGTTGGCTTTCACAAGAAAATTGCGCAATCATGGTCTTGATGGTCCTGTTGGCTCGTTCCGTGGGATTCTCCTGGGGTGTGTATGGGGCGGTTGTCTGGTGTACGATTCCCAGTTCGCGCAAGAACTGTCTAAAACTCCGGCTGCAGAATTGGCTGCCGTTGTCGGATATAAATAGTTTTGGTATTCCGAACCGAGCTAGGATTCTTTCTCGGAAGGCCCTTTTGAGGTTCTCGGTGCTTGCCTTTCGCATCGGTATCAGCTCACACCACTTAGAGAAACGGTCGAAGAAAACTAGCAATGTGGTGTTCCCATGTTTTGATCTCGGTAGTGGACCGACAAAGTCTGCGCATAGCATTGCCCATGGCTCCTCTGCTATTTGTGTTAGCATGGTCCCCGTGGGCCCCTGTTGGCTTGGCTTGTATTTTTGGCAACTGTCACAGCTTCGTACGTAGCGGCTGGTGTCCCGGAATATCCCGGGCCAATAGTAACGATTGGAGATTCGGAGTATGGTCTTTCTGATACCCATGTGTCTTGCGGTAGGGTCGTCGTGGCATTCTTTTAATACCTGCTCTCGAAAGTGCGCATGTTGGCTGGGGGGCGTTTTCGGGCGTGCATTGTAGGCGCGCCAGTTCTACCGGCTGTCGGGAGAGCGCATCCGCGATGACGTTATACTTTCCCTTCCTATATTGAACGGTGAATTTGTATTGTTGGAGTTCTAGGGCCCACCGTGCGATACGACCTGACGGGCTCTCGATGGAATTCAGCCATTTGAGCGACAAGTGGTCCGTGATGACCGTAAAGTGGTATCCTTCCAAGTACGGCCGCATTTTACGAATGCCCCAGATTATGGCGAGGCACTCCTTTTCGGTGGAGGAATAGTTTCCTTCGGGCTTGCTGAGGTGACGGCTGGCATACGCGATTACTCTCTCGCTTCCGTCGATTTCTTGCGTGAGTACAGCTCCGAGTCCGATGTCACTAGCATCAGTTTGTAAAATAAACTTGCTGGAGAAATCGGGGCAAGCGAGTATCGGAGCTTCTGTCAGTCTTCTCTTTAGTTCATTTAACGCGGATTGTTGTTCTTCGCCCCACGACCATTTTTGTCCCTTTTTCAGTAGTCTGGTAATTGGCTGCGCCACTTTGGAGAACTCTGGTACAAAGCGTATATACCACGAGGCGATACCTATGCAACGTCGTAGTTCTCGGAGGATGGTTGGAGCGGGTAAATCTTGAATTGCTTGTATCTTTTCGGGGTCCGTATGGATGCCTTGGCTGCTTACCACATGCCCCAGGTATTTAATCTCTTTCTTAAAAAAATCGCATTTTTCTGAGTTGATTCGTAGGTTGGCGGCACGCAATCGTAGGAAAACTTCTCGGAGGTTGGCCATGTGTTCTTTAATGGTACGTCCGGTCACGATAATGTCGTCCAAATATGCGAATGCAAAGGGTTCCAAGTCAGGACCGATTACTTGGTCAAGTGCCCTCTGGAAGGTAGCTGGCGCCGAGTGCAGGCCGAAGGGCATAACTCTCCATTGGAAAAGCCCTCTCCCTGGTACTGTAAATGCTGTGTAAATCTTGCTTCTCTCTTCCATGGGGATTTGCCAATATCCGTTCTTGAGATCGATACTGCTGATGTAACGTGCGTCTCTGAGTCTTTCCAAGATGTGGTTAATTCGAGGTAGTGGGTATGCGTCTTGAATAGAATTTGCGTTTAGCTGTCTGAAATCTATACACAATCTCCACTTCCCATTTTTCTTTCTTACCAACAGCAAGGGAGCACTGTGCGGACTGCGTGAAGGCTCGATGCATCCCTTCTCAAGTAGTTCAATGATCTCCTGGTTAATTATTGCTTGCATCGCTGGGTTCTTCGGGAAGTATCGTTGTTTGATTGGTCTATCATCGACCATTGTTATTTTGTGACTTGTAATGTGGGATACACCACTGAGATCGTCGAATAGCCTTAGCTCGTGGTGTAGAAACTTTTCTGTCTCTCGTTGCTCTTGGTACGGCGTGTCGTTGCTTTGGTTCTCTGGGTTTTCGTGGTCTGTGTGCTGCAGTGAGACGGTACCCTTAGGTTTGGGGAGCGCCTTCACACTGCTTATTCAATGCTTACCTCTCGGGATAGTTCTTGGCGTACTTGGAGTCGGAAGTCTTGGTAGATTAGTTCTGTTGCGGGGTTGCTTGTCCGACCTTCGAGTATCCCCGCTGCCTTGAGGGTCGGTCTGCGTTTCCCGCCGTTTGCTTTCGGGAGCAGTCTATCGTGCGTAATTCTTGTTGGCCACAATCCGAACAGAAGAGTACTCTCTCTCTTCGACAATCTCGGGCGAAGTGCCCTCCTCGTCCGCATCTTAAGCAGACCGTACGTTTTTCCATGTGCTCTGGGTGTGCCTCCATGCCTCGATTGCTTATCTGGTTCCTTGGCTCATGTCTCGGTTGGTTACTTCTTGAGCGGACTTCTACGTAGTCTTCGCCCATCGCGGTCAGCTGGCTAAGTGTCTGGAACTCGTGACGCTTCACGTACAATTGTAGTTCTGGCAGACAATTTCGGTATACTCGGTCGAGTTGTTGCTCCTTCTTGTATCCCGCGTGTCTCATCAGGTCTTGGATCCTTATAAGGAATGCTTTAAAAGGCTCGTTGGATCTCTGCGTGCATTGGCGGATTTGATCGTCCAGGTGCTCGAAAAACCGTGTCGGAAGAAAGAAGGTCAGGAAATCTTTCTTGAAGTTGGCCCATTGGCCCCAGTTCTCGTTGTTATTTCGATACCAGGTTCTTGCGTCGTCTATCAAAAGCTCGGGCATCACACGGGGAGGCTGTCGTTGTTGATCCCGAAGATTTCGGATAATTCTTCTATCCGTTCTATGAATGTCAAAGGATCAGTGCCACCGCTGTATTTGATTCCCCACTTTCTTATCTTCTCGATTGCTGGGGTAGCAGGTCGTAGTTCGTGTTCTGTGTCATGGACATCCGGCCGGTGTCGGGATGGGAGATTCCATCCTTCGGTTCTATCTTCCGTTGCTACTGGTTCATGGATCTTCGGAACCGCGCCTTTCATAGTGGCGGGGTTATAAGTGGCAGACTTGGTCCAACTTCCATGCTCGGAGATGTTGCTCTGGCGTAGAACGCCTCTAGTTCCAGCAACCGTTCTTCGTACTCAGGCTGGTTTAAAAGCTCTGCTAGAGTGTTAGCGCAGCGTCGTCTCAATTCGTCTACACTCCCGGAGTCGTCGAACTTGAACTCCTTGGCGTAATTTAATAAATCTTCCTTACGAAGATAATACACCCACGATATTCGGACCATAATGAGTCCCCTTTTAATTCTCTGCCAACTTGGGTTTAGTTTTCTCGTGTCTTCTTCTTCACGTTAACTCTGTGAATTCTTTTATGCCTCGCTCCTTGTAATTTTCGGGGTTTTTTTTTTTTTGATTCGTTTGCACCTTTTAGATTTATTATTATAAAAGGCGTTTTGTTCATATAGGACTCTGCTTAATAGAGTCCCTGCTCGGGCGCCATCTGTAACGTTGTTTTTTCCAGCCGGGGTATGACTCGCCGGATCCAGGGTTCTTTTACTGGTCGTTACAGAAAAACCAGCAAAAGCTAGAGTCTTATTTCAAAAGTGTATTATTTATATCTATACATTTACTCAAATTTCATTACTTGTACTGCCTCGTGAGGCCTAGCGGTGATCTCTCCGTGGTGATGCTGACCTTCGTTATGTACAGTGCCGCCTCGTGTTCGCTAACGGCGATCTTAGGCGTGATGACGTGGTCTCTCTGGGAATAGCGACGATGTCTACGCGGTGATGCTGACTTTTGTTATTTGCTGTCCTGGCTTGCGTGCACTCCTGGCTATCCTGTCGAGGCAGAGGATTACTTGGTTCTACTGTGGTCGTTGATCGGCTTACCACCGACTGCACCACGTGTACTGTACAAGGCTGTGGCCGCTGGCAGAAACTGACTACCGACTGCACCACGTATACTGTACTAGGCTGTGGCCGCTGGCAGAAACTGACTACCGACTGCACCACGTATGCCGCTAATCTGTGGCCGCTGGCAGAAACTGACTACCGACTGCACCACGTATACCGCTAATCTGTGGCCGCTGGCAGAGAACCGACTGCACCACGTATACTGTACTAGGCTGTGGCCGCTGGCAGAAACTGACTACCGACTGCACCACGTACACTGTACTAGGCTGTGGCCGCTGGCAGAAACTGACTACCGACTGCACCACGTATACTGTACTAGGCTGTGGCCGCTGGCAGAAACTGACTACCGACTGCACCACGTATACTGTACTACTGCACTACTATACTACGATACTACCGGGGGTTTCACCACACTCGCCTTACTACTGCACTGCGCCTTGTTGAGCCTTCGCCGGCTCGATGGCAACTCACTCATCGGCGCTATTGCTCGTCCTTTCATGCTCGTGTTCTGCTTCTTCCTTGCTTTGGCACGGCCGTGCGCTCTGCGCGCCTCTGCCCGTAGTTAGCGATCAGCTGTTCTTCCTTGCATTGGCACTGCTTTCCGCTTTGTGCGCCATCTGACCGTAGTTAGCGATCAGCTGTTCTTCCTTGGGCTCGAACCATACGTTTGGTATGGTTGGGTTGTTATAAACTAGTTGTATTATCTGTCTAGTATGCTTACATCTAGTAAACCCTGAAATTAAATTGTAATTCATGGTTATTGTGTTTTCTTATGACTAGCAACGTAAACTTATTTCATTTTTCTTAAGGCTATTAATGTTATGTGCGAGACGTATTTATTGCGTCGTCGCACTGTTAAGAACACATATTTCTTGAATATTCAACTTGTTTTAATATCTTTGATGCCTTAAAAATTACGGTTTGAACAATAATTACTGTCATAAAGACAAAAAATATCAGGCTTTATTAACAACTTTCCCCCATAAATATTACTAACCATTCTTTTGAAGCTCATGAGTTGTACCTAACCTTATTATTGTATTGATGTGCTTGTTAAGTCAGATATACTTTTTCACAAATATGGTAAAATTTTGTGTTTTACTTTATACTTTTTTTTGGAATATTTGTTGTCATGAATTCTCGATGAGGCCGAATATTTAAACAACAATTTTTAAATTATCAATTAAAAATTGTGTATACGTATTGGTTAAGTTTACTATAAAAAATACAAAATTGCCTAATATAGTGACGATTATCGATACTTCAACCGTCTGTGCGTGGTTACAATAACTTGAGTAAAAATTGAGCTATATTAATCAAATTTGGTACATAGATTGTTCTTTGAACAGGGTAGGTTGGTATTGAAAATTGTCAAGATCGGCTAATAACCACGCCCACCTCCCATACAACGAAAATTTTTGAAAAATTCATAAACTCCGTTTTTTCGGTATCTATTACAGCAAATTCAGTGAAATTTGGTATTTGGAGCGATTTTGAACTAACAAATTAGGTATTTGTAAAATTTTGAAAAATAGGCTATGCCACGCCCACTTATGAAAACATTTCTGTATCTGAATAACGATGTAAGGTATCGTCACAAAATTTGGTGAACATATTGTCCTTGATATCGCTAGCATCACGGTCAAAAATTTTTGAAATCGGACCATAAACACGCTCAACTTCCATATAACGGAAATTTAAAAAAACGCAAAAAACTTCGTTTTTCAGTATTTATTGGAACAAATTGAGTGAAGTTTTATACTAGCAGCGATTTGAAACAAAAAAACCGTGTTTTTATGAAATTATGGGCACCGCCCATACAAAAGACACCGAGGGGTATATAAAATTCGGGTTCGCCCGAATTTAGCTTTTCTTACTTGTTTTTAATAAAGTTTATATGAAAATAGCATCCTTAATAAGTAGAGATTCCAATTGTGAACACATCCGTAATATTGTAGCATTGCAGGCTGGAGTTTTGTTTATTGTTTGGGAAGGACTTTTATTTGGGCATACAAAATATTATTACATTATCAAAAAAAATTACAAAAAGGTGGTATCCCTCGTTTAGATATTTCATTTTCAAAGCTCTTTCAGTCCTCTTTCATTTGATATCAAACTTGTTTAATTTTGATAAGCGGTTTGTTTATTTTTAGGAAATGCCTTTTATTTCCACCTTAAAAAATATTTGGCCAAGTTTAGTTGTTATTAGCGGACTAAAAAAATAAAAGTCTGAGCTGACCGATTATTGTATTTCAAATAAAATAAAAGTTTTGACAGTTAATATTTTTGTATGGAAAAAAATTCTTTCCTTTGAAATTTCTTTGAGTAAAATTCTAATGTAGGAAAATATTTTATTTTGATTTCGACAATTAGGAGCTGTGTTGAATAAAATACCAGCCAAAACTATTAAAATTATGATTGTATTCTTATCGGGTAAATAAATCTTGTATTTTTAATTGTATACTAACAATTTTAAATGGCTTTCGCAGATGTTATAGGCACTTATTCGCACGTCGATTAAGTTAATGAACAGTAAAGAAAAATTTTAAAAATGAAACAAGAAAAACAATTTTCGTGCTTCACTGATGTTACACAACACAATATGTGTAATTGATTTTTTAAGATGAAGTATCGTCTACTAGACTTATCCTTAAGTATGCATCAAAGAAAAATTCGATACAAAGTTGCTTAGGTTGATACATTTCGAATACAATACATGCTTTTGCGTAGCAAAATCAAACACAGAGAACTCTGATAAAGTAAATGTTTTATGAGAATATCAAACTCCTAATACTTTGCCACAGGTACTTCGCTTGAAGATAAGCCTTGGATTACGCCGTTGTTTGGAACAGGAACGATTAATGCCGGAATTCAGTAAGGAGTATAAGGTTCTAAAAGAGATAAAAGTCACAAATTTTGCCCAGTTGATATTCATTAGTCTCAAAAAAAAACCTCCTACTCTCTAACCCGGTGATAAAAACGTAAAAGCAAGGAAAGGCAATAATCTCTAGCTCATAGCCTTAATTTTTGAGACCTAAGCCTATAACAAGTTATTGAATTCCGGCATGAAACTTTTACTCTGGCAAGAAAGCTGAAGAAACCTTCAACAGTAGGACACAGTAAGAATTTCGAGTATTGTTCAAAATATTTTTATTCATTCGGAAAGTATAGCGTCCCTTTGTCGACGTGGCCCAGCGTTGTTCCCCTTGGGTTAGGTTTTTATGGCGTTAAGCCGCCTTCGCGTGTATTGAGAGGGCTATGCCTTTGCCAAGCCGAAATACGGAGTTCAATACGGTTAGGCACCATCTTTTATAAGAATGTGCAACTGCTGGCGTACGGGGTTGACATTCACATCATCGGTCATAACAACCGCGCCGTTAGTTCTGCCTTCCCCAAACTGGATAGAGAAGCGAAACGAATGCGTCTGGAGGTGAACGAGAGCAAGACTGTTTAAGCCGCCGCTTAAACAATTAGGCGGCCGTGCGCGTAAGAAGCCAACCGGCCGTGCGTTCAAGCCGTTCGGCTTTCGGAGTAGCCCGAACGCGAAGGCGCACAGCCGCCCATCCCAACGGCAGCCCGCCACCGGCATCGATTTGGTTGGGCCAGTTAACAACCTACATCCGGAAACCGCGCACGCGACTGCACACCATATCTGTTAATAAATACAAATATCTAGCTACATATGTATGTACATTGCAATTTTAATTTGAAGTTGAATCAATTAATGAAAATTGTTAGCAAATTCGAATCCAAGTGGTGACTCATTTAGTTGGAAAGTGAAGAAAGTGGTGAGTGCGACAAGATACCAAAGTGGATTATTTATTGGTCCTTCGCAGCCAACCTTGGCACAAGCCCTATTGGGAAACATAAATTTAGATCTAAAAACACAATCAAAAACAAAAAATCGTTCGTTCGCAACTAAAAAATTTCATAAACAAAGTGTTACGAGTGCTACAAAAACCAAGAACAAGTGACAAAAAAGTTACAAAAAAAAGCAAAGTGCGTACATAGACACATACCAAAGTGAAAAAAATAAGTTTTAGCTTAAAAGCAAGGCGAATTCATTAAAACAAAAAAAAAAAAAAATCAACTACATATACAAAATATTTTTAAAACATTTAAAACTAAATAAAAGAAAACAGTGAGCGCAAGAGCACTACAAAAAAAAAAAAAAAAAACGGCGACATCTTTAAGTGGCAACAGCAGCAGCATTTGCAACAATAACATTTGCGGCAACGTCAGCAACATCGCCAGGATTTGCGGCAACAACAGCGTCAACGACCAACACAAAGGGACGTACACAACCACATTCATATACATACATATACATACAAAAAAAAAAAGGAAGTTGTAAGTAGGCAAATTTTTAATGTTCTTTAAAAATTTTAAACAATAAAATATCCTTCATTCCCTTGAAGGTTATATTGTTCTAAACAAAACTGCCAGTGAGTGCTTATGCACACATGTACATACATAGGTACGTAGGCACATGCATGTATGTATAAATAGTCATAAAGGGCATTTTCCGTCAAGCCAAAACTGGTTTTAATAAAATTGCGGATATTTTCTTACCGCGAAAACCTTCATTTCGGTAATTTGCCACTATTAATAAATATACAAAAAAAAAAAAAGTTGGGGAAAATAATCCGTTTTTACCCAAAAAGCGGTATATATATTAATTTACCGCCAATTTATACATATATAAATATATATACATACATACATATACGCATGAATGGTACATAATTAAAAAATATTCCGTTGCAGTTTTAAATGCCTACTGTCCCACTGTACATAATAAAATATCAGCAGATTACTTTCCCTACTTACCAATTTCTGCCGTTGTTCGCAAAGGTCGCTGAACTTAGCCAAAGTGCCGAAAAAACATAAGGGCATTTTTTCCATATGCCAATTACATATCCGCGCCTACGCACATATGTATATTCACTCTTGCGTATTACATTATCTGATAATATTCGCTAAGCACCCAACTCTTTGTAACGAAGAGAGTGGCTATAATTTTTCAAATAATTCAGCCACCACGCAGCCAACGCTCTTTCTATGATCTTGGCTTCTCTTTTTTAACTACTTCGCTTTACTCGGCCGCACTCACCAAGCTAATAGAGTTCAAACGACTCACCAAGTGCAGTATCCACAACTCACCTCAGCGTTGAGCGGCTTTTGGGTGTATACATTTACACTCTCCCGCATACATACATACACTTCGACTTGTCAACATAAATAAATATTCACAGCTGAGCCATTACTCTGGCTTCATATGTAATCTACATACACACATACGTTCGTGTTTGCTTACTTGCGCGCAAATATTTCTACAAACGTACATATGATATTAGCATATACATGCATGCGAACAACGTAAATTGACACCGAAATTCCAAAAGATATTCTAATATTTAGATACAAAGAAGCAACCCATTAGGGAATTTTTCGCAACCAAAAGGTGAAATTTCGGTTTCCAAGCATCCAAGTTTAATACAGACAACCCAAAAAAAAAAAAAAAAAAAAAAAAACGCAAACACCGCCACAAAACCTTAGTCATTTGCAGGTTCTCTGTTTCACTAAGTGCAAATTTTGCTAGTAATTAAGGGTTTTTTTTTCATAAACTCCCACGCAATTTTATCGGCTACATATTTTCTTACGAGTAATTTTTTCTCGGCTTATCCCAAATGCCACTTGGACACAGTCCACCAAAAATGTCAGACATTGAGACACGGTCAAAAACCGCTGCGCTAGAAGCCAGCGTGGAAACCAAAACTCAAACTTTTGACCCCTCCGCGCAAAAGTTTATAGCGGAAAGTGACAGTCTCATGAGATACTGTGCACGATTCACTGATGCGCCAATTCAAGACCACACAGAATCGTATCTCATGATAAAAGACAAATCAATAGATGATTGTTGGGCACGGCTTCAATCGGTTTATGATATGGTTTTTTCAAAAACAGATGATATCCTTCCGGATAATTTCAAGAATGCTGTTGAAGGCAAATACTATGCTTGCCTTGAACAATATGAGGTGACCAAAGCAAGAATTGCTGATCAACTCACGTTGATGAGAGCAATTGCTGAGCCGAGACCACCATCCCGCGTGGAACACCCCTCGGCGGAGGCAAACGTCTGCCTACAAGTCCCACCTTGTGACACGGAGACATTTTATGGTGGTTATGAAGAATGGCCCGCTTTTCGTGACATGTTCACAGCGGTATACATCAACCATCCGAAGCTCTCCCGTGCTCAGAAATTGTATCACCTTCGATACAAAACCCAAGGAAAAGCCGGCTCAATTGTAAAGCAATATCCGCTTAGCGATGACAATTTCGAGCTGGCATGGGAAGCTTTACGGTCACGATACGAAAACAAACGTATCCTGGTTGACAACCAGATCAAGATTCTTATGACGCTGCCCACTATCCAAACCGAAAATAGTGATCAACTTCAGAAGCTGCAAACCTCGATAAACAACTGTCTGTCGATTCTTCATTCCCAAGATGTTGAGACAGACAGTTGGGATCCCATCTTGGTATACATATGCTCATCAAAGCTGCCCGAAAACACATTATCACTTTGGGAACAATCTCTCTCTTCCCGAAGAGATTTACCCACATGGTCTCAAATGGATGACTTCCTTACTTCAAGATACGAAGTAGTCGAAAGATTGAATCGGCTTCATCCAAGCCAAAGTAAAACAAAACCTGTCACTCATCAAAATGCTTCGCAAAGCAGGCCCTTTAACAGGACCAACGCTTTCGTGGCAGAATCGACGAGAGAAGTAGCCTGTGCCTACTGCAACTCTTCTCATCTGATTAGAGTCTGCCAACAATTCAAACGAATTTCGGTTCCGAACCGTATACAATTCGTAAACCAAAGCAAGTTGTGCAAAAACTGTCTTGCTAATTCTCACAGCACTGATGAATGCCCGAGCAAGTGGTCGTGTACACATTGCCAACAACGGCATCACTCACTGTTGCACGTCAATCCAAAGCCACAAGCTCGCCGCTCTAGTCCGAGAACCTTTGGTACCTCTGCGCAGCACACTACTGCCACCTCGACATCTCCCGCTCGAAAAGTGCAGTCAAGCTCCAATTCCAGCGAGCAGCCGTGCTGTTCCAGACAGGCACACATACAATCATTGCATGCAGCCAATGACAGCAAAATTCTCCTTCCAACTGCCATGGTCGCAGTGGAACACGAAGGGGAATTGTTTCAACTTAGAGCCTTAATTGACCAAGGCTCACAAAGGACTTATATTTCCTCTAAAGTTCAAAAACGGTTGAAACTTCCATTCGAACATTCCAACTTCGAAATCTCTGGCATGTGTGGACACGTCGTCCAAAACTCATCCAAACTTTGTCCTCTTACACTGGTTGCATCCAAAACCAAGCAAAGGATAAAAGTTCAGGCTATTGTGTTACCACAATTAACGAGGCATATGCCAACATTCTCCATTAGCCATGAACACTGGCAGCAGTTCAAAATCCTTGAGCTCGCTGACCCCAATTGCCACATACCAGCACAGACTGATATGGTCATTGGCAGCGATATTCTTCCACACATCCTGCTGGAAGGTATACAAAAGATTTGCGATACCATACTTGCACAAAAGACAATATTTGGCTGGATTCCTAGTGGCCAAATAACGGAAATGGTTGTCTCATTCTCGACACAAGTAGAAGAATGCTCGAACGCAGACCTCAGTTTACAACTGAGAAAGTTTTGGTAAGAAGAAGAAATTCCACAGCCTCCGCAAATTTCTCTGGAGGATCGGGCATGTGAGAATATGTATGCAACACCAACGACACGTGCTCCAAACGGTCGATACATTGTGCGACTTCCATTCAAGGAAGATTTCCCCAAAAAACTCTTTCTTGGCCATTCTCGGTCTGCTGCCCTCCAGCAATTATTTAGCATGGAGCGATCGCTGCAAAAGAAAGGGGACTTGAGCACACTGTACAACGATGTGTTGCAGGAATATCTCGACCTCGGTCACATGGACTACACCAAGCCTTGTGAAATCATATCCGACGGCAAACATTTCTCCTTCTATTTACCGCACCATGCAGTCGTCAAACCAGATAAGGTGACCACCAAAATTCGCGTGGTATTCAACGCCTCCAAAACATCTGGATCAGGAAAGTCCCTGAATGACGTCCTGCACACCGGTCCCACACTACAACCAGATCTCATGCTACTCATTCTGCAGTGGCGCATGCACAGATTCGTGTTCAATGGAGATATTGAGAAAATGTATCGTCAAATACTCATCCACGAAGACGATAAACATTTTCAGCGAATTTTATTTCGCAAATCGCCTGACTCTCCGGTCACCGATTACAATCTCAAAACCGTCACATTCGGCGTTAATTGTGCGCCCTATCTCGCTATCCGTACATTACATCAATTAGCTGATGATACGAGAGCGACATTCCCATTGGCGGCGCCAATACTCAGAAACCAGACGTATGTGGATGACATCCTCTCAGGCAGTCATAACATTGACGATGCCACCGAATCACTTTCTCAAGTGATAGAAGCACTAAAATCAGCTGGTTTCGTATTAAAGAAACTGACGGCCAATCATCCGGCCATATTAGAACAGTTTCCAAAGGAGGATCTTCTCGACTCCAACTTTTTAAAATTTGAGAGCGCTTCCACAACCAAAACTCTTGGTATTCGCTGGAACGCGCTTACAGACAAGTTTTCCTACACCATTCTGCCTATGTCAACAAAAAATGCCGTCACAAAACGACAAATTTTGTCGTCTGTCGCACGACTTTTTGACCCGGCAGGATGGCTGTCGCCAGTGATGATTCAGGCAAAGATTCTGCTTCAAGAACTTTGGCTAGATGGCGTTGATTGGGATGAATGTGCAAAGCCCAAGGCTGTATCAAAATGGCAACAGTTCGCAGAAAATCAGCCAGCCATCTGCCAAATCGAAATCCCTCGATGGGTTAATTTCTCTCCGAGGCAAGATACTCAAATCCATGGGTTTTTTGATGCCTCGGAAAAAGCGTATTGCGCAGCGATCTACATCCGCGTACATACTTGCAACCAAATAGAATCCTCTCTTCTGATTGCAAAAGGCAAAGTGGCACCAATCAAGACGGTAAGCTTGCCACGTCTAGAGCTCTGTGGCGCAGTCTTACTTGCAAAACTAGTCGCGGTTGTTCGAAAACAACTCGGCTTAGAAGTATGCAACACTTTCTTATGGTCTGATTCAGAGATTGTGCTAGCTTGGCTGGAAAAGCCACCGTGCACATGGAAATGTGTCCAACCGTACCTCTCAAATCCGAGAGTATCTTCCGAACGGTACATGGCACCATGTTGCTAGTGCTGACCATCCAGCGGACCTGTTGTTGTTGTTGTAGCGGCTAGCTACACCCCACTGGGTTGGCGGACTCCCTCAATCGTTATCGTCAAGCTCAACTAACGAAAGGTCCAGGAAACGAGCTGTTTCAACAGGGTCGGACCATAGGGAGAGGGGTGTTAGTTGAGCAGGTTTGGCCGGGCATGTGAATAGGTGATTGGTGTCGTGCGGAGATTCTTCACATGCCGGGCACGTATTGGGGGTGTCGGGGTTGATCCTGGATAAGTAGGAGTTTAACCTGCTACAATATTCAGATCTGAGCTGGGCCAGAGTTACGCGGGTCTCACGAGGCAGCTGGAGCTCCTCAGCTGCAATGGGTGGTGGTTGGACTCCCAGGACTGCACTCACAGGGCGGCTGTCGATGTGTTTGGACACCGACTCCCTGTGGATGCTGTCCAGAGCCTGTCGGTACGTCCTTGGGTCCAGCGGTCGGTGTACGTATGTCTGGACCTCGTCCGTCAGTTGTGTGAGATGTCCCCTGATGTGCCTGGGTGCCGGCTCCAGTGCGAGCAGGTCTCTATTGGGGTGACCCGGACGGTGGCATCCCAGTAGAAACTGCTTTGTGAGCATAATGTTGTGCTCTTGCACTGGGAGCACGTTAGCCTCGTGGTAGAGGTGATCCACAGGCGTCATCAGGAGACATCCCGTCACTGTCCTGAGTGCGGCGTTCTGACAGGTCTCCTGTCTTAACCACTGAGTCCTGCTAGTTCCAGGCGACCAGATTGGCGCGGCATAATTTAGAACCGGCCGGCCAATCGCCTTGTATGTTGCCAACAACGTTTCTTTGTCTTTGCCCCAAGTGCTGCCGGCGAGCGACTTGAGGACTTTGTTGCGGCTCTGTACCTTATTGACGATTGCGGTTGTATGCGCTGAGAAGGAGACCAGGCTGTCGAGGGTGACTCCCAGGATCTTGGGGTGGTTAACCGTCGGAATGGGGGTCCCCTCGATGTGGATGTCGAGGGTGAGCCCGACCTCCTTCGTCCAAGATGTGAAAAGGGTCGCCGTGGACTTAGCAGGAGACAGCGTCAGGTTCCGTCCTGTGTAGTAGTGAGCAAGGTCCGGGAGGTAGCTGTTCACTTTGGAACACAAGCCATCAATTCCATTGCCGGTAGCCATTATCGTGCAGTCATCGGCGTACGAGACCAGTGTGACTCCCTCTGGCGGGGAGGGGAGTCGCGAGATGTAGAAGTTGAATAATAGGGGGGATAGGACGCCACCCTGTGGTACCCCCTGCTTGATTCTTCTCGCTTTTGACACTGAGTCACGGTAGCACACCGACGCTTGACGACCACACAGGTAGTTCGCGGTCCATCGCTTCAACGCCGCTGGGAGAGGTGAGGCCTCCACGTCCTTCAACAGGATGGAGTGGCTGACTGTGTCGAAGGCCTTCGACAAGTCCAAAGCCACGAGGACGGTTCTCTCACAGGGGCGGTTGCCGTTGAGACCACGATTAACCTGAGTGTTTATGGCGTTAAGTGCCGTTGTGGTGCTATGCACTTTCCGGAAGCCGTGTTGATGCTTCACCGGGCTGAGATGGTGGTTGAAATGCGGGAGCAGCAGGGCCTCAAGTGTCTTGACCACTGGAGAAAGCAGGGAGATCGGCCGATAGGACTCGCCTTGGCCGGCCGGTTTCCCTGGTTTCAGCAGTGGTATCACCTTACTGGTCTTCCAGATATCCGGAATGAGCGTGGTGGATAGCGACAGATTGAGGACCCTGGTGAGATATGCTACTCCCGCGGTGCCCAATTTTTTCAGCATCAACATGCTTAACCCGTCTGGGCCAATGGATTTGGAGGCTTTCGCCTTCCCGATGGCTTCCTTCACCTCAGTGGTAGAGAGGACAATTGGTGCGCTTGGTGTTGACTTGCGCAGCCTTCTGGTGACTGACCGTTTGGTTCTGTCGGCCGAAGGATGCAATGTGAATTGTCGACTAAAATAGTTCGCGCATCGCTTCGGGTCCGACGAGGCGTGGTCTCCAAAGGAGATTTCTGTTCGATCATCACGCCTCGTCGGGTTGGACAGGGACCTCACGGTCGACCATAGTTTGCCCACTCCGGCACCGAGGTTGCAGGACTTCAGGTGCTCCCTCCACTTGTTCCGCTTGTGAACGCTGACTAGGCGTTGGATCTCCCCGTTTAGTTGCCTAATACGGGGATTACCGGGGTCCGCCTGCCGGAGGTGGTCGCGTTCATCCGCTAGAGACACCGCTTCACCCGGGATGTCAGGACGGATCATAGGGATCCTCCCTGCCGGAATGAAACGGGCTGCAGCGGACTTCACCACCCTGCGGAACAAGCGCTCACCTACGCGAACGTCGGTTGGAGTTGAGAGAGCACTTAAGGCGTCTTCAGTGAAATCCTCAAACCGCTCCCAGTCAGCTTTTTTGAAGTTGACATAGGTGTGGCGGTCTGAGGCAACATAGTTGGCAGGTCTGTCAATCGAGATGATTATGGGTAGGTGGTCTGATGCAAGCGATAGCATAGGTCGCCACGTTATGCTATTTATCAGACCTGCGCTAGCTATTGTTAGATCTGGCGAGCTGCTGCAACTACCCACAATCCTGGTGGGGGCTTCGTCGTTCATGGTGCAGAATGTCGAATCGTCTATCTGCTCTGCCAAAATATTTCCCCTACGATCATTTGATAGGCTTGAGAACCAAAGATCGTGGTGCGCATTAAAGTCTCCGACTACTAAACGGGTTTCACCACTGAGGAGCGCACCTATGTCAGGGTGATATCCAGCGGGGCAGCAGGAGACAGGGGGTATATATGTGTTGAATATTTCGAGCTCGACATCGCCTGACCGGACAGCAATCCCTTGACATTCTAAGGTGCTGTCCCTTGGGTCGATGTCTGCATCGATAAGACGATACTGCACGGTGTTGTGTAGGATGAAGGCTAGGCCTCCACCATTATCTCGCTCGCGATCTTTACGAAGCACGTTGTAACCGTCGCAGCTCGTTAACGTTGAGCTGCGACGTAGCTTCGTTTCTTGGACCGCAGCTATTAACAGCCCGTGCGGAGCCATGAAGGCAACCACCTCCGAGATCTTGCTCGAGAGTCCGTTGCAGTTGAACTGTAGGAGTCTCGTCTGTCTCGGTAAGGTTGTCGCGTTGAGGGGGGTGAGGGACTGGATCCGAGGGCCGGCCCGCCTCGGCTGTGCTTCCCGCAGTGGTGGTAAAGGCCCAGTGGATGTTGTGGGCGGTGTCGTGAGCGACACTGGCGGGGGGTTGTTGCGGCAGCAGGAGGCGGTAAAGCTCACGGACCAGTCCCTTGTGGTGCGTAGGCCAGAGCACGCCCGGAAGTGGCACCAGCCCTGGCAGGCATTACACCTGACTGAGCAGGCATTCCGGTGCACTCTGGCCTGGCACACACAGCAGATGGTGGGGGCAACCAATAGTTGCTGGTTGGCGCCACGTGTGGTGGAGCGAGGGGGCGGTGGGGAGGTTTGGTGTTGCTGTGAGCTCCGGGGGGCCGTGGAGGCAGGAGGGGTGCTCTGAGGCACCGGCGCGGGGGGCGCAAGGGGGGATGCCGTGGAGGCTTGGGGCGCTTGAGTGCGCGAGCAACACTGGCCCACATAGGATGTGGACCACTCCCTAGTTTTCTTAAGGCCTGAGCAGACCTTAAGATGGCACCATCCGTTGCACGAATTACACCTCACCGAAGTGGAATTCGGATGGAGCCTTCTCTGGCAGATGCAGCAGAAGTAGGTTTCTGGGCCAGGGTTAGGCTCGACGCCCGCCATGGCCAGAAGTATGAGTAGCAATCCTGCTGCAAGGTATTGCACCCAAGGGGAGATAAGATTGGGGGTGTCCGGCAGCCTAAGTGGGGTTAGGTCGCCGAAACAACAGTCCTTGGTCGGATGAAATCCGAGTCACTTCGGTAGCGTAGAACCGACTGTTGTGGAAGTGATCCAGCGGACCTCGGCACCCGCGGTTGCAAACCCCAAGACTTGGCGATCTCCTCGCTCTGGTGGCATGGGCCGAAATGGCTTTCTTGCAACCCGGATTCATGGCCAAAATCAAAAGCGCGCAGCGCATCTCCTCCAGAAAAGCGCAAGATAGAGGCCTATCACGCGCTTGAGGAAGAGGTCGATTTTCTCGACCGGTTTTCATCCTTCTCTCGCGCACTCCGCGTGACTGCGTACATGTTCCGCTTCGTGAACAATGCGCGGAACAAATCTAAGAAGTTAGCCACACTCACTAATCCCAATCTGACCCATGACGAGTTCCAACAAACAAAAACGCGTCTTATCGAGACAGCGCAGTTACGTCATTTTCCGAATGAAAAAAGCGCGCTGCAGGATAAAAAACCCATTAGCAAAAAAAGCCCTCTTCTTGTCCTCAATCCGATAATGGACAAAGACAGTCTGCTACGGGTTAACGGGAGATTGGCGCATGCCACGTTGAGATACAACGAATGACACCCAATCATTCTCCCAACAAAATCGAGGTTCTGCCAGCTATATTTGGAGTTTCTACATTCGCTGCTTCTTCATGCAGAAATACGATTGATGCTCCAAATGGTAAGGCAAGAGTATTACGTACCAAAGCTAAAACCTCTAATTAAACGATGCATTTTCCAATGCAAAGTGTGCACTCTTTATAAGCAACGAACACGCACACAAATAATGGCCGCTCTGCCCCCTGAGCGTTGTAATTTCTCATTACCATTTTCTACCACTGGCGTAGATTTTGCGGGGCCATTCCAAATTAAAGCGTCGGTATTAAGATCCACTACACTTCTCAAAGGTTATGTAGCAGTATTCGTATGTTTTGCCACAAAGGCAATTCACCTCGAGTTGTGCTCTGACCTCACAACCGAAGCTTTTCGAGCAGCGTTTGCCCGCTTCGTCGGCAGACGAGGTTTCCCCTCCAAAATGATGAGTGACAATCGAAAAACGTTCATTGGCGCTCAACGCGCAACTGAACGCGACTTCGTTAAATTTCTTAACGAATGCTCCACAGACATTGTCCAAAAATATGCTCCTCAAGGCATCAATTCGCAATACATACCACCCGGAGCCCCACACATGGGAGGCTTGTGGGAATCCGCAGTAAAAAGCTTTAAAATCCATCTAAAGAAAATTGCTGCATCCCACAAGTTCACATTTGTAGAATTCACGACGATATTGGTGTGAATTGAAGCGGTTCTCAACTCGAGACCTTTGTCCGCACTATCACAGGACCCGGCTGACTTTACAGCGCTTACTCCAGCTCACTTCATTAGAGGTGCACCGCTATTGGCCATTCCCGAGCCTAACGCTGAAGACCTCTCTCTACTTAACCGCTGGGAGAAAGTCAAAGCGCTTCACCATCAATTCAGCCATAGATGGAAAGAGGAATATCTCAAAGATCTTCAAAAAAGATATAAGTGGAAAAATCCAAACCACAATCCTCAACCAGGCGATCTCGTCGTGATAAAGGAGGATTCGCTACCGCCCACCGAGTGGAGACTGGGACGAATCGAAAGGGTTCACGACGGGCCTGATAACCATGTACGCGTCGTGGAGATCCGCACGCAAAATGGGGTTGTCACGCGCCCTTTAGTTAAACTGTGCTTCATTCCACCAGCGCAGCCTTCGCGCGACTCACAGTAAAGAAGAAAACAAAAATAAATCATATACCATCCCTGTATATTATGGATTTAAACATCTCGCTTTAAATGCTATCCCCAAGTACTTCTCGTTTCTTTGTTTGTTCTTCTACTTTCAGACCGAAAAACCATAATGGCGACACGAAAGGCATGCCCTCTAGCTCCGACCGCAGAGAGAGACAACTGTCTGCAATGCAGACTCTGCCATCGCTACCACGCCATTCGGACCTGTCCAGCCTTCAAGGCAATGAAACCACCGCAACGTTCAGCCGTAGCCTGGGCGCAAGGGTATTGCGTCAACTGCCTCGCACTCACCCACACCACCGGTGAATGCGATTCGTCCGGCAGCTGCAAGGTTTGCGGGCTCGCGCACCACACGCTGTTGCACAACGGCCATCCAACCAGCGCGCAAGGGTACAGAAGGGCAAACCAGCTGCGCGCGCAGGCCACGAAAAGCGCAGGCAACGCCCGAAGCAGGGCAAACGAGTGCCCCAACAGCCATCTAAGAAGGAAGCCATTATCGCGCGCACTGCTGACGGCCTACAAACCCGGAGATATCGGGGACAGAGCACCACCCGTGTGCTAGGCAACACCATCCGCGCCCTGAAAGAGCTGCAGGAGGCACTGACGAGCGCATCCCTGCAGGGCGGGGACGATGTTTAAGCCGCCGCTTAAACAATTAAGCGGCCGTACGCGTAAGAAGCCAACCGGCCGTGCGTTCAAGCCGTTCGGCTTTCGGAGTAGCCCGAACGCGAAGGCGCACAGCCGCCCATCCCAACGGCAGCCCGCCACCGGCATCGATTTGGTTGGGCCAGTTAACAACCTTCATCCGGAAACCGCGCACGCGACTGCACACCATATCTGTCAATAAATACAAATATCTAGCTACACATGTATGTACATTGTAATTTTAATTTGAAGTTGAATCAATTAATGAAAATTGTTAGCAAATTCGAATCCAAGTGGTGACTCATTTAGTTGGAAAGTGGTGAGTGCGACAAGAGACCAAAGTGGATCAAACATCACTCTTGACAGTTATAACTTTGAAAAAGTAGAGAACTTCTTTTACTTAGGAACCTGCATTAACCAGCCAACTCAGAATCTCTCTTGCTAACAAGTGCTACTTCGGACTGAGTAGGCAATTGCTAAGTAAATTCCTCTCTCGACGGACAAAAACCATACTCTATAAGTCTCTCTTCATGCCCGTCCTATTGTATGGCGCAGAACCAAGAACTATGACAACATCAGATGAGAAGGCTCTTGGAGTGTTCGAGAGAAAGATTATTCGAAAGACTTATGAAAGACGGCGAATACCGCGTACGATGGAAGTTGAGCTGTACAAGGACGTAGACATATTGCAGCGGATTAAGGATCAGTGGCTCCGCTGGCTAGGTTACGTCGTTCGAATGGATGAAATAGCTCCAGCCCTGAAGGTTATTGACGTTGTTGTTGTTGTATCAGCACAAATTATGCTGAAGCGACAGTTCTTGGCCGGACATAAATCCGGGTCGTTCCGTATCGTAGAGCCGACTGTCATGGGAACGAAGGTTTTTGACGTGGTACCCGCTGGTGGTAGCAGAGGAAAAGGAAGACCTCGTCTGCGTTGGAAAGTCCAAGTGGAAAAAACTTGGCAACACTTGAGATTTCCAATTGGCGCCAGTTAGCAAGAGATAGGGAAAGCTGGCGTGCTTTCAGTTTCAGCTAGAATTTCATCTGGTATAACAGGTGGACAAATTGTCAATGGATTGTTATTCACTGGCCTCATTTTTGGCTATCTTTGGGAAAAAGCGTTTCGACTATTTGCTTGAGCAGAGTGGGATCCGAAGGGTACTCGTTAATCTCACTACAAAGCTCTTTGTAAGAAGATTTTTTGCTTGCCTTAGTTGCATTTTTTAATAAAGCATTTAAATTAATCCCTTAGAATATCCGATCTGTTTCTTTGGTATATTCTTCTGGCTTTGTTGCATTCAGACCGCAAATCTGCGATTTCAGCATTCCACGATTAAACAGGGTTGCGGGAATTTTTGCGCACGTTTCTATTCACAGATGCATTGCAAGCCCTAGCTAATACTTTATAAAGTTCATCGGATAGGCTTTCTGCATTGGCCCGCTTTTCATACCATCCAGTACCAACTTAAAAATATCGATATCAAATGCATTAGTGCACAAGGCATTTGCGTCGTTCTTTACATATCCAGGAGACCTACTGCTCATGTAATTAACATCGATTATTACAGCCAAATGATCTATATGTGTGTAAATATCGCTTAATTGCCAGGAAACTTTCGTGGTCATTGTTTAACTACAGAAACCAATATCGATAATGGAACCACTTCCATTTTTTTCTAATGTATTTTTGTTCCCTCTATTCAATAGAAGCAAGTCTAATAGTGCAAAGGCTTTAAGAAGAGCGCGTCCTCGCTGATTTGTTTTGCTGCTGCCCAATTCTAGAGCCCACGCGGCTATTATTTTGGGAGAGCACAAAACGGCATCTTCAACGAGTCTATCAAGCAAAAGTTCAAATTCTTGCTGGCACCATATTGCCGTCTTGTTGCATTGTTTAGCGTTATGACCTTTTTCTCCGCACTTAAAACAGCAACCACTGCGGTCTTCATTTGTACAAGCCTTTGCTTGATGACCAAACTCCAAACATCTGTAGCATATTGTCAGAATAATTTTTTCCGGGATGCGACACACCGACCATCCAATCTTAAGTTTTTTGGCAGCGATAATTTTCTGCGAACAGCGCTATTTGGGTCCCTGGATATCCTTTCTTGTTCGTACCACAGGGTGGCGTTCTATCTTCCTTACTATTTAATTTCTACATATCGCGACTCCCCTCCCCGCCAGAGGGAGTCATACTAGTCTCGTATGCCGACGACTGCACGATAATGGCTAGCGGCTATGGAGTTGATGGCCTGTGTTTTAAGGTGTACAGCTACCTCCCAGAGCTTGCTCACTACTTTACAGGACAGAATTTGGTGCTGTCTCCTGCGAAGTCCACGGCGACCCTATTTACATTTTGGACGAAGAAGGTCGGGCTTACCCTCGACATACACATCGATTGGACCCCCATTCCAACGGTTAACCACCCGAAGATCCTTGGGGTCACCCTTGATAGCCTAGTCTCCTTCTCAGCGCATACAATTGCAACAGAGCCACAACAAAGTCCTCAAATCGCTCGCCGGCAGTACTTGGGGCAAAGACAAAAGAACGTTGTTGGCAACATACAAGACGATTGGCCGGCCGGTTTTAAATTATGCTGCGCCAATATGGTCGCCTGGAACTAGCAGGACTCAGTGGTCCAGACTGGATACTTGTCAGAACGCCGCACTCAGGACAGTGACGGCATGTCTCTTGATGACGCCTGTGGATCACCTCTATCATAAGGCCAACGTGCTGCCAGTGCAGCAGCACAATCTAATGCTCTTCAATCTAAGCAGTTTCTACTAGGGTGCCACCGTCCGGGGCACCCTAATGGAGACTTGCTCGCGCAGAAGCCGGCATCCAGGCACATCAGGGGACACCTCTCACAACTGACGGACGAGTCCAATACCCACCTATAGCAGCTGAGGAGCTCCAGCTGCCTTGGGAGACGCGAGTTACGTCTTCGTCACCAACTCCCTTTCCCATAAACTTTAAGAAGTATATATGGTTGCGCAACTCTTGCTCTGGCTTTCGTTACTCTTGCTATTTTTATTTTTCCTTCCTTAATGACAATTTGATATTTAACTTAAAATCAGCAAAACTTATGCAAAATGCTTTTTGCCATGGGCAAAGGGTAATATTTGAACATTCAGAATTATTTGGATGAACGTGACATAACTGTAAACAATTTGCAGGTGTTTGCCTACAGAATAGCTGGTAGAAAGAACGTCTGCATTCTTTTTCAGATTTACTCATATAAAATGGCTTATTCGCCGAAATCGACTTTTGTCAAGTCACCATTTATCGTGAGACAAAAGGTGATATTTGAGTAGTCGGAATTATTGTTATTTTGTATTTTATTTTAAAATTTACTGTGTGAACAAAACGAAAATAGAGGAGAAGTAACGACTGTCGGGCAGTTGCAAACCGAAATTACATTTCTAGTTTTTAGTTCAATAATAAGTTCGTATGTAAACGGTCATGTAGTAAAGTTCTAAATGGTCAAGATCAGTTAATAACCACGGCCACCTCCCATATTACGAACCGTTTTTTCGGTATCTTTTAGAGGAAATTCAGTGAAATGTGGTATTTGGAGCGATTTTGGACTAAGAAATTAGGTATTTAATTTTGAAGAATTTTCTGTATCTCAATAACAGTATTACTTATCGTCACAAAATTTGGTGGACATATTTTCCTTGACATCGCTATTATTATTGTAGAAAATTTTTGAAATCTGATTAAAACCACGCCTACCTTCTATATAACGGAATTTTTGGAAAATGCAAAAACTAAATTTGTTCGGTATCTAATAAAACAAATTGAGTGAAGTTCGGTATTTGGAGGGATTTTGAACTAAGAAATTAGGTATTTGTGAAATTTTGAAAAATGGGCGTTGCCACGCCCAGTTAGGAAAAACTCCGGTATCTCAATAACGGTGTAAGGTGTCGTCACAAAATTTGGTGAAAAAATTTTCCTCAATATCGCTGTTATCATCGTTAAAAATTTTTGAAATCGGATCATAACCTCGCCGACCTCCCATATAACGGAATTTTTTTAAAATAAAAAAAATTCCATTTTTCTTTATCTATTGGAACATATTTATTAAAATTTTATATTTAGAGAGATAGTTAATTAAGAAACTTGATTTTTATGAATGTTTGAAAAATGGGCGTTACCACGCCCACTTGTAAAAAAACGTCTGTAGGTATCTCAATAACGATGTAAGGTATCGTCACAAAATTTTGTAAACATATTGTCCTTGATATTACTAGCATCACTGTCAATATTATATTATTATATTTCATATATCGGAAATTTTGAAAAAAGCAAAAAACTTCGTTTTTGAGTATTTATTGGAACAAATTGAGTAATGTTTTATACTAGCAGCGATTTGAGACAAAGAAACGGTAATTTTATGATACTATTGGCATCGACTATACAAAAATACATCGCGAGGGTATATAAAAATCGGTTTCGCCCGAATTTAGCTTTTCTTACTTGTTTTTTTTTTATAAATCTTACCTGTCAATTAAGAGGTTTGAATGTACATACATACATACAGATACACTCAATCTTTGAATTCAATTTTATTAAATTAGTTCTAAGGTGACAATTTTATTTACTTTGTCGGTTTGCAATTTTATTTACTTTGTCGGTTTGCAATTTTATTTACTTTGTCGGTTTTATACTTTACTGGCAGTGTTGAATTTGAAAGTTTGACCCAGAAACCTCTTTTAGACTCTCACGAATTGGCAATTATTTTTTAATGGGTGGGACGAGTCACTGTTAAGAATACATATTTCTTGAATATTCAACTTGTTTTAATATCTTTGATGCCTTAAAAATTACGGTTTAGTGCTAGCGATATCAAGGACAATATGTTCACAAAATTTTGTGACGATACCTTACATCGTTTTTGAGATACAGAAATGTTTTCATAAGTGGGCGTGGCAACGCCTATTTTTCAAAATTTCACAAATACCTAATATGTTAGTTCAAAATATCCGACGACACCTACCACAAAGAACTAGAGAAAGAAATAAACTTCTTACTTAATTGGCGCAACAACCGCCTAAGCGATTTTGGCCGAGGTCAAAAAAGCACGCCAGCTGTCCCTATCTTTTGCTTACTGGCGCCAATTGGAAATCCCAAGTATAGCCAAGTCTTTTTCCACTTGGTCTTTCCAACGCAGAGGAGGTCTTTCTTTTCCTCTGCTACCACCAGCGGGTACCGCGTCAAAACCCTTCAGGGCTGGAGCCATTTCATCCATTCGTACGACGTGGCCTAGCCAGCGGAGCCGCTGGTTCTTGATCCGCTGCACTATATCTACGTCATTGTACAGCTCGTACAGCTCATCGTTCTATCGTACACGGTATTCGCCGTCGCAAAGACGGAAAGGTCCATACATCTTTCGAAGAATCTTTCTCTCGAACACTCCAAGAGCTCTCTCATCTGATGTTGTCATCGTCTATGCTTCTGCGCCATACAATAGGACGGGCATGATGAGAGACTTATAGAGTATGGTTTTTGTCTGTCGAGAGAGGACTTTACTGTGCAATCGCCTACTCAGTCCGAAGTAGCACTTGTTAGCAAGAGAGACTCTGCGTTGGATTTCAAGGCTGACGCTGTTATTGGTGTTAATGCTGGTTCCTAAGTAAACGAAGTCCTCTACTTTTTCGAAGTTATAACTCTCAACACTGATGTTTGATCCCAGTCGTGAATGTGCCGACTGTCTATTTGATGACAGGAGATACTTCGTCTTGCCCTCGTTCACCTCCAGACCTATTCGCCTCGCTTCTCTATCCAGTTTGGAGAAGGCAGAACTAAATGCGCGGTTGTTAAGACCGATGATGTCAATGTCATCGGCGTACGCCAGCAATTGGACACTCTTATAAAAGATGGTGCCTGACCGATTAAGTTCTGCGGCTCGAATTATCTTCTCCAGCATCAGGTTAAAGAAATCGCACGACAAAGAGTCACCCTGCCTGAAACCACGTTTGGTATCAAACGGCTCGGAGAGGTCCTTCCCGATTCTGACGGAGCTGGTGGTGTTGCTCAACGTCATTTTACATAGCCGTAAAAGTTTTGCGGGGATACCAAATTCAGACATTGCGGCATAAAGGCAACTTCTTTTCGTGCTGTCGAAGGCGGCTTTGAAGCCGACAAAAAGATGGTGTGTGTCGATTCTTCTTTCTCGGGTCTTTTCCAAGATCTGGCGTATTGTGAATATCTGGTCGGTGGTGGATTTACCAGGTCTAAAGCCACACTGATAAGGTCCAATCAGTTCATTGACGGTGGGCTTAAGTCTTTCACACAATACACTCGACAGAACCTTATATGCGATGTTAAGAAGACTTATCCCGCGATAGTTGGCGCAAACTGCAGGATCACCCTTTTTTTGGATTGGGCAGAGCACACTTAAGTTCCAATCAGTAGGCATGCGTTCTTCCGACCATATTCTAGAGATGAGCTCATGCATGCACTTAACCAGCTCCTCTCCGCCGTACTTAAATAACTCAGCTGGTAACCCATCAGCCCCGGGGGCTTTGTTGTTCTTCAGCCGTGCTATCGCTTTCCGAATTTCGTCACAGTCGGGTGATGGTACATCGCGTCCATCATCATTGATTGGGGATTCAGGTTCAACATCTCCAGGGTTGCAGTTGCTTCCATTAAGCAGTGTGGAGAAGTGCTCCCTCCATAATTTAAGTATGCTGTGGACATCAGTCACCAGGTCGCCGTTTTCATTCTTACAGGAATTCGCCCCGGTCTTAAAACCTTCAGTAAGCCGTCGAACTTTTTGAAAGAAATAAAGCATACACTAAAAAACAATGACTTTCCGGATCATATAATTAAAACATTATTAAAAAAATCACTATCTGCAAAATCCCAACAACGTCCAAAACAGCCAATTAAATATAAATCCGTAATTTATGTACCAAATTTATCAGAACGCCTAACAAAATCAGATTGCTACAAAAACACTGAAGTAAAAATAGCCCACAAATACATTAAAAAATTTACTCAACAGGACAAAATCAAAAATACCTCAAGGGGAAAAAAGCAACGTTATTTATAAAATTCCGTGCAACAGTAAAAATAACGAAATCTGTGACAGTGTTTATGTAGGGACAACAAAATCAAAATTAAAAACTAGCCTATCACAACACAAATCGGACTTCAAACAGTGCCATAGTACAAATTTCCAAAAAACAGCACTAATCGCCCACTGTGTAAATAGCGGCCACTCACCAAATTTAGAAAAAGCAGAGATCCTCCAACAAGAACAACACTACAGCAAAAGATTAGAAATGCTACACATCATCAACATACCGACAAACGAAAGACTGAATTACAAAACGGACACAGATAATTGCGCTCACTTGTACAGACACTTGCTAGCAAGAACGATAGAGTACAAGATTGCGCCTTCCCGACGAAAAATGATGGGAAGCAGAATGCGTGCAACGTCACAGGTTAGAATAGAGAGAGAATGGGAGAATTCAATCAAAGGTGTCAACAGAAATACCAAAATACAATCGTGGAATTTGCAAATTAAAAACCGTGGTTATAAAGTATTTAGTGATTTTATTTATTATTATTGATTGAATACAAACAGATAATTATCTAAATCGTGGTGTTTGTACATAAAAAAGGCTGTGTGTGTGAATGCACTGAATACACGAAAACTTAAACACAAAGTGTCCTGCATTTTAAGCAGTGGGTTTCAGTTCGCCCGGTGTCGTGC
Source organism: Philophylla caesio (assembly GCA_963971545.1). NCBI lineage: Eukaryota > Metazoa > Arthropoda > Insecta > Diptera > Tephritidae > Philophylla > Philophylla caesio. The sequence continues at coordinate 2,634,241 of OZ020605.1, read as the reverse complement.
AGTTTCGCCAAAGTGCATCTCGATGAGGAAGCCACAATGCATGACTTATCGCCCGTGTATACTAAAGCCCGTACCAGAGTTAATGGAATTAAAACAGGTAAATGAGTTTCTAGTACACTTAATATTTCGTATTAACATTTGTACATCTTTAGCAGCTGCAGTAACAACATGGTGGTGGTAGTGCGCTTATGCTACACTCAAATATTCCATACAGATGTGCGCTCCTGTTCGGCACCATCATCCCCAAAACCATTGTGAAGATACGTCATTGTGTGTACGCTGACAAGAGCGTGAGTTGGCAACTAATGGAGGAGTATGCGGCTAAAGCGAAATCAGTGATTGGTATTGGCGATTTTTTAAGTTTTGCAGACTGCAGTGAAAGGAGAGTAAGTAACACAAACATGCAAATATAAAATTAGTGTTGAACAATAAACTAAGCCTAGTAATGTTTTAGGATATAGCACCACGAAATATACTTTGACTGTGAAGAATGGGAAGATTGGTTATGGTGTGTACGGGATAAAAGTATGGCGACCAGTTAATGCTGTTGGTGGAGGAGTGGGATGCAGCCGATGTGGTTAGTAGTAGTAATCAGTAATATTAATTAATGTGAAATATAAAGGGCGTACTAATTGATAATGTGTTTTTGGCAAACTTTGGATCTTTTTGTTTATATAAAATTGGCGGCCCTGAAAAGGGCCATTTGACTGTGAAATTATTTTGACATTCTGTAAAAAAGCTAATTAAAAATGTTGGTTAATTTAAAATGTGTGTTTAATGTGTCATTATGTTAGGTTTACCTTAAGAACGCTGCAACATTGTATGATTTTCTAGTTTATATTTATGTATCATGATCTGGAAAAGCAAAAGAAAAAATATGTGCATTTCTTATCGCATTGATGTGAAAAGTATAGAAATTTACCACTTATTGTAAAGTTGGCAAGAAAAAAGCAGTTTGTGTGAGGTATCAATTGCGTCTAGGTCAGAATTTTCTTATATTTTCTTTTTCTATTGTGGGCATTTTCAATAAGTTCTTTGTTTAATTTTCTTATTTTAAAGAACATTCTTGCCCTGAAAAATATTTTTTTTATTTTGATATCGCAATGAATATTCGAAGCTTGCTCAATGTGTTTTTTAACAAAGCTATTTGTTATGAGCAAACCATCCTCGTTCATTGCTTCAAACACTGACTCAAGCTGACGCATTTGATCCATCATATAACTGCTCGGTATTGATAGACCACCCTCGCTCAAATGGTTTGCCCTTGAATATGAATTATCCATATTACTCTTAAAACAGGTACTCGGGATAACGTCGCGCAGTTTGTGGCATATATAACCGGCTAAATGTTCCAATCCATCGAACTCTAATTCGCCGAGCTCAACTTGTTCAACCGGCCACAGTTCCGGAGCAGGGTTCAAATTTTTTTAGCAGGTTACCTATACGTTAAAAATGTGTTATTTATTTCATAAAGGTTTAAAGCTGGTACTTGTAAGTGGAGGCTGAACTATCTCCAAGTCAGGCGTATCATCCACGTCAACATTGCCACCGTCAGATATGACACCTTTATTGTGACCAAGCAAGTACATTCTGGGGCGGTATTTGAATTCTTGCTGATCTGCATGGTCGTGGAGCCCTTCTTTTGAGCGTATGATGCCAAAAAAATTTTCCAGCACATCTTGATTGAGGCGGTATGTTAATATATATTTAACATCAAAACGTAACTTAACGTCGTCAAATAGCATCTTTATCGCATTGTTATTCTGTATGATTCCTAAACATAAAAACGAAAGTATACATGTATGTATGTACATACGTACATATATTAAGATGAATTTTAATGTATGTACACACATATATTAAAGTTCAATAATATTAACCAAAAATTAATATAGAGAAACATATTGATATGTATATAAAAAACGTGTTATATATATGTATGTATACATACCTCTTTGGAATGGAAGCAAACTATGTCTTCCAAGTACCCGCATACTGCTCATTAAAGTGGTCATATCTTCCAGTATTGCATCCTGCTCTTCAGCCGCAAGACCATAAGCGTGACGCCGCTTTCTTGTGTCGTCGTGTGGCACCTTGACGTTCATAACGTCGAACCAATCATTTGTCTAGAATGTATAAAATTTGTATTTATGATACTTTAATACAGAAACTGGGATACATACTAATTTGAACAGTTGGAAGCATTCGTTCCAATTTTGCCCTTCGAGGTGACCCAAACTAGCCGCCCTCGTAATGGCCTGCGCCACCGTGTGCGAAAACAATTTCGCTGCAGTCTTCACTTTTTGGCGGTGAGCTCCAGTTACATTTAAGTGGTTTGCCGATATTTTATTAGTTATGGTTAACTCCGTGGAAGTTGAGGACAATAGTTGCAGGATAATATCCTTTTTTACGGATTTTCCGTTAATCAGAAAACCTTGGTCAATGAAATGATTCCGCAAAAGTTTTTGTAAATGGGGGACGTCCGCGAAAACAAAAACTTTTCGATCATTAAAAATAAACCTATGTACATACGTGTAAAAGCGAAATGCATTAATATGAGTATATATAAATTGTGTTATGTACATCTATACATATACATACATGACATAACTTACCACGGTTTGTTCTCGTTTATATTGAGATCATTAAAGAGGGATCTGTTGCTATCTCCCAAATCGCAAACCAGCGCAACGACGCTATATCCGCAAGATTGGCACTTTTGTATTATCTCTTTTAAAATTTCAACCGTCATTTTGCGGTCAAAATCGTAAAATATGGGCTGTTTCCATTTTGCCATTAGACATGATAAAAAAGTTTGAGTGCATTATAATATAATTGTTGCTATATAAATATATATGTAAGTACATACCCCTAAGCATAGCTACTTGCACATAGTTCACAGGAGGAAGTGTTGAGTCCGACGAAATGTCATAGCAGTAAGTCTGCCTGACTTTCATTTCGTCGAAACTCAAGACACATAGCTTCTGCAAATCATTCATATGAGTAGCAGCTTCCAAAAGTTTAAATACGGGCTGAATGACTCCTCTCGATATTTCGAGTTTTTGAGCCCACTTTTGCAGCGTGCGAACGGCGGGGAGAGGAAACGCCTGCTTATACATAAGACGGTAAGCCTTAGGACTTGCAGCATACAATGTTATGGACTGCGCAACATCCTTCTTCGTCCAATTTTGTCGCTTTGCACCACTTTTCAACTTTTGTATCTGCCCTTTGGTGAAAATCGATTCTAGTTTATCCTCCATATTTTGCATTTCAGTTTTCATAACTACAATTTTCTGATGCAGGGACTGGACTTCCCAAGTGCTTTTCCTCTGTTGCTGCTCTGAATTACGCTTCAATGTCGCGAGCTCGATGTCTCGCTTTCTGTTGCGCTTTTCAAGAAGAGCATTATCTTGTTTTAGTGTTTCTCTGTATGTTAAATTTGAGTTAAACAAATTATTTATTAACGAATGTGTGTATTTAGAAATACATATGTGTACATGTGTACATATGTATGTATATTTTGTATTATTTACAGTTCCTTTTGCAAACTTTCAAACTCTTGCAGATTGATGTCATATATAAAATCTGACGTGGATGTCGATGCGTCAATATGGTATTCCGGAGACTCATTTTCTTTGTTAGATGCTATTGGAGCTTCATATAATGCAGTAAATTTAATAAAAAACAAACTGGGCTTAATCTTCCAATTGAATTATTTATATTAACACTTCTTACCTTCAGCTCGGAACTGTTTAAGTAACTCATTACAGATGAGAGTACACTCTTGTTGCTTTGTCGGCACAGAACCACGTTTTAAAAGTCGCCGTTTAGTAAATTCTTAAAATTGTAAAAGCAATTTAACTTCACTATACAAAACGAACGTAAATAAAATATAACTTACCCATATAGTATTCAACAATATTTTCAAAATCTTCAATTTTGAAGTGCTTCATGCAGATCGCGTTTGCTTTTGGATTGATGCGGCAGAACTGCACCCACTTTTTGGAAAGCTCAATATCCGTCGGAAATGAAAAAAAACTACAATCTCCGCATTTAAATCTGTCGCTATTACAATTAATGACCGCACACTTCATTTTTAAACGCTTTATTTAAATAAATTCACACAAAATCACCGAAAGTAATATAAGCACAATTGTATGTTTGTAAAGAAATAAATGTAAGTAAATTTCCTGTGGCGTAGCATAAACAGCTGATTCTTACAAATTTACTGAGAGCGAATAGCGGTTTGCGGAAGGCGCAACCTCTGTATTTTCTAAATCGTGACTTGCTAGCAAGTAAATAAATACAAAATTAGTATCAAACTCCACGTCAAAAGGAGCGGACGTGTTAAATAATGTATGTATGATTATTGTTATTTGTTATTTTAAAATGTACATATGTACGTATTTTAATTTATGTTGTTAAATATTTTTTGCCCTGAAGACGATTGCCGGAGTGCAATCGAAATATATCGACAAAGAAAATAAAACTTCGTGTTTTATTACTATAAAAACTTGACCTCGAGCCAGCAAAAAAACCCTTTAATTAATTAAGAAACTTGATTTCTATGAAAGCATCATTGTCAATATTATATTATTATATTTCATAAAACGAATATTTTGAAAAATGAAAAAAAACTTCATTTTGAGTATTTATTGGAACAACTTGAGTAAAGTTTCATACTAGCAGCGATCTGAGACAAAGAAACGGGAATTTTATGAAATTATGGGCACCGACCATACAAAAATACATCGGTATATAAAAATCCTTTTCGCCCGAATATAGCTTTTCTTACTTGTTTTTTTTTTATAAATCTTACCTGTCAATATTAAATTAGTTCTAAGGTGACAATTTTATTTACTTTGTCGGTTTGCAATTTTATTAACAGATATACTTTTTCACAAATATGGTAAAATTTTGTGTTTTACTTAATAATTTTTTTGGAATATTTGTTGTCATGAATTCCCGATGAGGCCAAATATTTAAACAACAATTTTTAAATTATCAATTAAATATTGTGTATACGTATTGGTTATGTTTACTATAAAAAATACAAAATTGCTTAATATAGTGACGATTATCGATACTTCAACCATATCATATTTTTTATACCCGAGCGTACTTGTACACCAAGGTATTATAACTTTGTTCGCATAACGGTTGTTTGGTTTGTAACAGCAAAAAATAATCGAGATAGATATAGACATATATGTATATACTAAAATGAGCAGAATGAAAAGAGGAATCGATTAAGCCCTGACTGTCTGTCCGTCTGTCCGTGGTTACAATAACTTGAGTAAATATTAATCAAATTTGGTACATAGATTGCTCTTTAAACAGGGTAGGTTGGTATTGAAAATTGTCAAGATTGGCTAATAACCACGCCCACCTCCCATATAACGAAAGTTTTTGAAAAATTCATAAACTCCGTTTTTCGGGTATCTATTACAGCAAATTGAGTGAAATTTGGTATTTGGAGCGATTTTGTACTAAGAAATTAGGAATTTATGAAATTTTGAAAAGTATGCGTTGCCACGCCCACTTATGAAAAAATTTCCCTATCTTAAAAACAATGTTAGGTATCGACACACAATTTGGTATTCATATTTCCCGCGATATCGCTATTATTATCGTAGAAAAGTTTTGAAATCGGATCATAACCACGGCCACCTCCCATAGAACGGATGTTTTGGAAAATGGAAAAAATTCGGTTTTACGGTATCTATTTAAACAAATTGAAAAAATTTCGGTATTTGGAGCGATTTTGAACTAACAAATTAGGTATTTGTAAAATTTTGAAAATAGGCGTTGCCACGCCCACTTATGAAAACATTTCTGTATCTGAATAACGACGTAAGGTATCGTCACAAAATTTGGTGAACATATTGTCTTTGATATCGCTAGCATCACCGTCAAAATTTTTTGAAATCGGACCATAACCACGCTAAACTTCCATATAACGGAAATTTAAAAAAATGCAAGAAACTTCGTTTTTCAGTATTTATTGGAACAAATTGAGTAAAGTTTTATACTAGCAGCGATTTGAAACAAAAAAAACGGGTTTTTATGAAATTATGGCCACCGCCCATACAAAAGTACACCGAGGGGTATATAAAATTCGGGTTCGCCCGAATTTAGCTTTTCTTACTTGTTTTTAATAAAGTTTATATGAAAATAGCATCCTTAATAAGTAGAGATTCTGATTGCGAACACATCCATATTATTGTAGCATTGCAGGCTGGAGTTTTGTTTATTGTTTGGGAAGGACTTTTATTTGGGCATACAAAATATTATTACATTATCAAAAAAAATTACAAAAAGGAGGTATCCCTCGTTTAGATATTTCATTTTCAAAGCTCTTTCAGTCCTCTTTCATTTGATATCAAACTTGTTTAATTTTGATAAGCGGTTTGTTTCTTTTTAGGAAATGCCTTTTATTTCCACCATAAAAAATATTTGGCCAAGTTTAGTTGTTATTAGCGAACTAAAAAAATAAAAGTCTGAGCTGACCGATTATTGTATTTCAAATTAAATAAAAGTTTTGACAGTTAATATTTTTGTATAGAAAGAAATTTCTTTCCTTTGAAATTTCTTTGACTAAAATTCTAATGTAGAAAAATATTTTATTTTGATTGCGACAATTAGGAGCTGTGTTGAATAAAATACCAGTCAAAACTATTAATTATGATTGTATTCTTATCGGGTAAATAAATCTTTTATTTTTAAATTTATACTAACAATTTTAAATGGCTTTCGCAGATGTAATAGGCACTTATTCGCACGTCGATTAAGTTAATGAACAGTAAAAAAATTTTTAAAATAAAACAAGAAAAATAATTTACGTGCTTCAATGTTGGTACACAACACAATATGTGTAATTGATTTTTTAAGATGAAGTATCGTCTACTGGACTTATCCTTAAGTATGCATCAAAGAAAAATTCGATACAAAGTTGTTTAGGTTGATACATTTCGAATACAATACATGCTTTTGCGTAGCAAAATCAAACACAGAGAACTCTGATTAAATTAATGTTTTATGAGAATATCAAAGTCCTAATACTTTGCCACAGGTACTTCGCTTAAAGATAAGTCTTGGATTACGCTGTTGTTTGCAACAGGAACGATTCATGGCGGAATTGGGTAAGGAGTCTCAGGTCCTAAAAGAGATAAAAGTCACAAATTTTGCCCAGTTGCTATTCATTAGTCTCAAAATAAGCCTCCTACTCTCTGTTGAAGACATGGATGCAAATTTAATTGAATTCGATTAAGGAAGTTTCCGTCTTTTCCTTTGTATAAAATACTTACCTACTACCTGAAAATCTAATGAAATGTATATATTTACCCGAATATGAAAATGAATTTATGTATACAATTACATAAAATAATACTTGCCTGCTACCTGTAATTTTAATGAAATGTATATACATACTTACCAGAATATGAAAACACTACTTACCTTAAATGAAACGCATTTAAATACTTCTTGATACTATGTACCGACCTTAATGTATGTCAAAACTCACCTCATCATTGTGAACTTACCCGCCGGCCATAATTGCATTGAGAGAGCCGAGCGGGCAGTTAGTTTTTTTTGTGTAAAAAGAAAAAGTAGTTGGCGACATACCTTGCAGCCTAGCGCTTTAAAAATTCTAATAAATTTATATATATGGCAGAATAAAAGAAAAGTGAACTCAATTCAAATAAAAAATATATTGAAGAATCCAAAATCAAAAAAAAAACGAAACTAAAGTTTTTTTATTCATACCATGAATATGGTGCCGAAACCCGTTTAAACAAAAAAAAAAATCAAAATCAAGAATATTTTAAACATATTAAAAATCGTGTGTGAACACGAGTTCTTTTCACCTTTTGTATATAAATAAGAAGTTACTATATCCGCACAACTTTCACTGTATCCGCACAACTTTCACCTTTAGATTGAAACACCGGTTTTTAAGACGTTATAAAATGTATTTTTGGTTGTTTCGTCGTACCGCAACGAAAGTAACACGGTGTGGTTAATGCTTAACAACCGATTTATTTATTTAAAGAACTTAAACTTAGAAATTCAAAAGACTTATTTTAGTTTTTTGGCTAGACAGCTAAAGCAATGGCGGTGAAAAATATAAGTGAGTTTTAACAATTGTTGTGAAAAGGAATGTCAAATAAATGTGTTGCCAGACATCAGTTTTCTTATTCTGTATGTGTGAAAGTTCAAACGTAGATGTCGCAGTATTAACTCGGGTCCGCTACAGTACTCCCCGTTTAGTGACAAGGTCACGATTCAGAAATATGTACGCGGTGCTGATTTCTATAAGTACGTGGAGGCGGAGCTCTTTGCGGTTGCGTAGTGTCGTTGCTATCTGCATTTTTCGCCAGGAAAGCGGGTTTGAGCCGATCGACTGATGTAGCAATGTTTTTTCCGTTGACCCGAATGATGAAAACGCGATCAGATTCTCGGCGTATCACCTCGTAAGGCCCTGTGTACGGCGGTTCTAGGGGCTGTTTTATCGCATCCGTCCGTAGAAGTACATGGGTGCAGTCATGCAAGTTCTTGAGCTGAAACATTTTGTTACTGTTGTGATGCGCCACTGGTGTTGGTCGTATGGCTCGCATTTGCTATCTAAATTGGTCAGCGAAAAGGTGAGGGTTGGATGGTGTCTCGGTGTTCACTGTAAACTCATTTGGTATGCGTATTGTCGAACCGTAAAGCATCTCAGCCGCTGATGCCTTAAGGTCGGCTTTGTAGCAAGTTCTCAAACCAAGCAGTGCTGCTGGTAATAGTTCTGGCCAAGGTATTCGCGAATTGCACGTTAAAGCTGCTTTTAATGAGCGATGCCAACGCTCTATCATCCCATTGGATTGCGGATGATATGCTGTTGTGTGTATGTGTTCGGCGTCAACAAGCTCACTCAGATTTTGAAACAATGCAGCTTCAAATTGAGTGCCTTGATCTGTCGTTATCGTTTTTGGACACCCAAACCTGGATATCCAGTGAACCGAAAAAGCATTTGCGACAATGTCTGCTGTTATCCCTCGCAACGGTATTGCTTCCGGCCAACGAGAAAAACGGTCAATCATCGTTAAGCAGTACCGAAAGCCTTTCGCGTGTGGCATAACAATTATATCCAGGTGAACGTGGTCAAACCTGTTGTCAGGTACGTCAATTTTTTGCGGTGTTAATTTGTTATGACGATGAATTTTCGCGCGCTGGCAGGAAATACAGTTTTTCGCCCATTCTGCTATATCCTTTTTCATGGTCGGCCAAACGTATTTCTGTCGCACCTGTTGACTCGTCGATTTTCCGCTCGGATGTGACAACCCGTGCCCCGATGAAAAAACTTGATATCGTAGTTTTGGTGGAACATAGGGGCGCATTTGACCCGTCGATATATCGCAATAAATTTTACAGTCATCAATTTGGATTGATTGTAGCTTGAGGGATGTGGTACCCCGCAAAATGGTACCCAGCTCTTGGTCATCTGCCTGCAATTTTTCGATGTCGGCTAGGATTATAGCCGATGGCATTGAAATAGCATCCAAACGTGAAAGAGCATCAGCCACGGTGTTCTCAGTACCTTTGACGTGTACGATCTCCGTAGAAAATTGGGATATGTAATCCAAGTGGCGTAGTTGACGTGGCGATGCTTTTTCCGGCTTTTGTTGAAATGCATAAATCAGCGGTTTGTGATCCGTTTTTATGATAAAATTGCGTGCTTCGAGGAAATGCTTAAAATGGCGAACTGCATCGTACACTGCAAGTAGCTCCCGATCATACGTACTATAATTTCTTTCAGTGCTACTGAGTTTTCTCGAGAAAAAACCTAGAGGTTGCCATGCGTCGTTCGCTTCTTGCTCCAGAGCTGCGCCAATTGCAACGTCTGATGCGTCGCTCACAACCGCTAATTTTGCAATGGGTGCAGGATGAGCCAGAGCGGCAGCATATACTACGCTTTGTTTGCAAGCTTCAAAAGCTTCGCCTGCACTTTTTGTCCATGGGACTTTTCGCTTGTCGTTCTTTTTAATGTTGCGAATAAAATTGCTCAGTGGTGCCTGTAACTCTGAAGCACGCGGAATACAACGGCGATAATAGTTTATGACACCCAAGAAACGACCAAGCTCGCACAGAGTTTCTGGTTTCTTATACTCTGCTATGGCCTTGATGTGGCTGTCGGACGGTCTTATACCACCTTTATTGATCACGTAGCTTAAAAATGATACTTCGGATTGCCCAAATTGACATTTGTTGACGTTTATGCTAAGGCCATTTTTTCGCAAAATCGACAAAACGGTGCGAAGGTGCTCTTCGTGCTCCTCCTGCGAAGTGGACATGATGAGAATGTCATCTATGTAGCAAAATACAAATTCTATTCCTCTAAATATCTCGTCCATAAACCTCTGAAATGTCTGCGTGGCATTTTTGAGGCCGAAAGGCATAAACAAAAATTCAATCAAACCAAATGGTGTGCATATAGCGGTCTTTTTAACGTCTTCTTCCGCCACAGGGATTTGGTAATAAGCACGTACTAGGTCGAGCGTTGAAAAAACTGTACAACCATGTAACTTGTTGGCGAAGTCGTGAATGTGAGCGATGGGATAACGATCAGGGACCGTTACCGAATTTAGCTTTCGATAATCGCCACACGCACGCCAGCCCCCGCACTTTTTTGCCACCATGTGCAGAGGGCTAGACCAAGGACTTTTTGAAACTCTGCATATTCCTTGTTGCAGCAAAAGGTTAACTTCTGCTTTAGCCGCTTCAAACCTTTCGCCGGCTAGACGACGTGGTCTACTTGCCACTGCGTTACCAGATGTTTCGATGTAATGTCGAACTGAATGGGAAACTGTGTTGCCGTCGATTTTTGAAGTTGTCTTCGTGACGTCAACAAACTCTTTGAGAACATTGTAGAAACTGCTTGCCTTGTTAAGAGTCGATACTGCAAAAATATGTGTACTAGTGAGACCACCACTCGTTGTGAGGCCCGTTGTCGTATCAATGAGGCGCTTGTTGTTTAGATCAATCAGCAACCGATATTTGGCCAAAAAATCTGCGCCAATAATTGCAGTGTGTACGTCAGCTATTGTAAACAACCAGCTTAAAGACCGTCGTAAGCCCAAATCGACCTGAATGTGTTGGTTACCGTATGTTTGTATAACCGTCTGATTCGCTGCTTTACTTTACTATCTGCAAATGATCGTGGTATGACAGACACCACCGATCCCAAATCGATAAGAAAATTGAGCCTTGATTTTTTATCGCGAACGTATAAACGCATCTCATTGGCTGGTTTGCTCTGTTGGTTGTTTTGGAGGTTAGCGCAAATATTTGTTTGGTTAACGCTGCTAGCTTTGCGGCTGTTGCCAACGAGCGTTGTTGACGACAGCCGCTTTAGTTTAACGACTTGAAGCGAGAACAATTGGGGCGACATTTTCGCGCGTTATCTCCAAATTTAGCATGAAAAAAACATAAAGTTGGATGTCCCTCAGCTTGGGCTTTCTTTGTTGATGCTTTTGGGTTCGCCTGACGGGAGTTACTTCGGCTTCTGCAAGATTTCAAAGCTTTTAGCTCGTTGTACATTGTACTTACCTTGTCGGTAAGCGATTTCAAAGCTCCACTCATTCCTTCCAGAGACACCGTGTTAGATACTGCCTGGATCGAATTGTCAGACCTTGACGTTTGCGTTGCAGAGATGCTGTTTTTGTTGGTTGCCACTGCTTCGAGCATCTTGTCTGCGGTCTTTGCTAGCTTTTCGGTGTCTTTCTCTTCCCACACGCTTAAAACTGGGCGTATAGACTCTGGCATTTCACCTATGAATAACGTATGGATGATTGCTTCGCTGCCGGGGTCAGGAGCTAACCGGCGCATCTACGATAAGATTTCCGTAGGCTTCATGCCTGCTGTGCCACCTCCTTGTAACAAACGACGTAATTTCGATTCGGCACTTTCAGCAAACTTATCAAGCAACCGTGTTTTTAACGCGTCGTATTTTTTCGTTTGCGGTGGCTTCGTTATGAGGTCCTCAACATAAAACGTAATTTCCTCTTCGAGATGTATGGTGACAAAATCGAATTTGTCGTCGTCACATTGCACCTAATACAACCGGAACGAACGCTCAAGTTGAGCGAACCGCAAGTGTGGGTTACTTTTGTTGAACTTCGGCACAATTAGGTTACCGTGCGGCCGCTGGAAATCTCTTGGGTTGCTTGGATGTTGCTCATACATACTCTGGAGACGTTGGCACTCTAACTCCAGCGTGCGTAGTTTTTCGCTGAGTCCTTTTTCAGTTTCAGACATTTTGGAGTCTTTCTCCCCAGTAACGGAGCACAAATTGTAGCGGGAACCTGGCATCAATAATAACTGCCGTTATGGAATAACTGTGGTCCGTGGTGCGATTCGGTGAAAACCACGGACTTTCAAATTCCAATTCTAATGTGCAAAAATTGATACTTTTCCCACGTCGGGGTCACCACTTTGGTTGTTTCTTCGTACCGCAAAGAAAGTTAATGCTTAACAACCGTTTTATTTATTTAAAGAACTTAAACTTAGAAATTCAAAAGACTTATTTTAGTTTTTTGGCTAGACAGCTAAAGCAATGGCGGTAAAAAATATAAGTGAGTTTTAACAATTGTTGTGAAAAGGAATGTCAAATAAATGTGTTGCCAGATATCAGTTTTCTTATTCTGTATGTGTGAAAGTTCAAACGTAGATGTCGCAGTATTAACTCGGGGCCGCTACATATTTATTTTAAGAGGATCGAATTGAAGGGGGGCACGTCCGCACAGGCTCACAAACGAAAGATGTATGTTCTTGTACATGTATGTGTGTGTGGTATAGAGTGACAGTGGTTTGATTATGTTTATAATTGTGAACTGGTGTATGTGTGTAGGTGGTGAGATCATGTGTCAAATGTAAACGGAGGTGTGTTTGTGGAGATGTGTATGCGGTAGGTATTGTGCCATCTGCCGGCGTCGGTTGGCGATGGAGCGGAAGTGCTCATTTAACTATCCCGGTCCCCCTAGGCGTATACTTAGCCTAGTAAGCGCTGCAGTTGCTGCAACGACTTCACGATGTTTCCCAGCCCGGTTGGGCGGCGATGATGCGGTGGTCGAGTGCTATTGGTCGACGGTTGGCGATACTGCGAAGTCGGTGGCCTATATCCACGCATACTTTGCCATGAAGATTGACGGCGGTGGTGGGCTGCTGGTCCCGGCGGTTGGCGATTGCGTCGCGTAGCTGTCGGAAGCTCATGCAACATCGTATGGTGTAGTCTATGGCAAACGCGGCAGCGATTGCTTGACGTACGTGCCCTTGTGGTATGGGACAGTGCAAGGCAATTCAGGCAGTGCCCATGTGCTCGTGCCACTTGCTACCGATGGACCGGTTGGAGACCCCGTAAAATTGAACAGGCGCTCAATGCGTGGCTCCTATGACACAGACCGCACAGAAAAAGTCCCTGGTCGCTATCATTCGGCGCACCGACGGTTGATGGCATTCCTGATGTCTGTGGTGTCGTTAACCCAGGCGTGGCAATGCGTCTGCTGCTGATAGGAGGTGCCACTGGTGGAGTTGCCACAGCAGTTGCGGAAGCGGATCGCGGGGCTGCGATTGGGGGTGTTGCTCTGCCTGGAACGGTTACGGCGGACCGGATTGCGGGAGTCCCATTAGTGGAGTTGTGATTGGCCATATCCATTTCTAATAAAGAAAAAAGGACTTAAGTGGTATGTGTGGGGGAATCTAAGCATGCAACTCTTTCTTGTTTAGTTCTTTACTGTGGTATGAGTTTATTTTTATACGCATTTTTCTTTATTTTATTTGTTTATATTTTTCTTTAAAGTTTAGCGAATTTTGTGCGAGATTAATTTATCAGATGAATTTAATTATTTTCGGTAGGTAAAAAGCAAAGTTTAACGAGCGGTCGAGTTAATATGCCGTTTTGGGTTCGCAAATCTACTACTCGTATGCGACCATCAGATGCACGATGTAGCCTTTTAATTCTTGCGAGACGCCACTCGGTAGGGGGAAGACATTCATCGTGATTGAGGACACATTCTCCGACTTTAGGCTTTTTTTCAGCGTTCTTCCATCTGTATCTTTTAAGACGATCTTTGAGACAATCTTCTTTCCAACGGCGACTAAATTCATTATGGAGGGTTTTTATCCGTTCCCATCGATTTATGAGGGATATGGATTGCTCCTCTGGTTCGGGGATGGCCAGAAGTGGAGCACCTCTAAGAAAATACCCAGGAGTGAGGGCCGTAAAATCGGAGGGATCTTGCGAGAGGGCAGAGAGGGGTCGTGAGTTGAGAACGGCTTCTATTCGGGCTAGTAAAGTAGTAAATTCTTCATAATTGAAGTTGTGATTACCAGCGGTCTTTTTTAAATGTGATTTAAAGCTTTTTACGGCTGATTCCCAGAGTCCACCCATATGTGGAGAGCTCGGTGGTATGAATTGCCAGTCAAGGCCTTGGGGTGCGAATTTTTCAACAATTTCTGGCGAGACTTCCTCTATGAATTTAACAAATTCTTTCTCAGTAGCTCTTCCGACAAAACGAGCAAAGGCCGCGAGAAAAGCTGCAGTTGTCAGATCAGAACATAGCTCGAGGTGCACCGCTTTTGTCGTAAAGCAGACAAAGACGGCCACATAGCCCTTCGTAATGGAAGAAGATCTTAACATGGAAGCCTTTATCTTGAAAGGCCCAGCAAAATCAACACCAGTAATAGTAAAGGGGAGCGAGAAGTTGCAGCGTTCCGGTGGAAGAGCTGCCATGATCTGCGTACGCATCTTCTGTTTATGAATAGTGCACACTTTGCACATAAATATACACTTTTTGATTTGAGGCTTAAGTCGTGGAATGTGGAATTCCTGTCGGACCATTTGTTGTAGGAGGCGGTGTTCGGCATGTAGCATAAGTAAATGGAGGAATCTTATGTATAATATGGAAAATTGAGATTTTTCTGGTATTATTATTGGGTAGCGTTCATTGTACGTTAGGCTTGAATAAGCTAGTCGTCCATTAGCACGAAGTATGCTCTTCGTGTCCAAAAATGGATTGAATACTAAGAGTGGGCTCTTTTTATCAATGGGTTTTGATTCTCTTCGCATTGAGATTTCGCGGCTGAAATAGCGCATTTGGGTGGAGGTAATGAGCGAGATCTTTGCTTTTTGCAGATCTGCATGGGTCAATGTAGTATAAGGAGAATTCGGTTTTTTTTCGATTTTATTTTTGAGGCGTCTTACGAATTGAATCACATATGCCACTACTCTGAGGGCGCGGGGGAACGAAGAAAATCGCTCTAAGATGTCAGTGTCATCCAATATGGTGTGAAAGGTTTCAAAGGTAACATTGTGGGTCGGAGATTTTGGCCAAGAATCAGAAGATTCTTTTAACCAGTTGGGGCCTGTCCACCAAAGTGGAGTGGTGGCAAGGTGCAAGGGTTTGCAGCCTCTGGTGCCATGATCAGCGGGATTATCAGCACTGGCTACATGCCGCCAAGTGGCTGGTCCTACAAAAGAAAGGATTTGAGATATGCGATGGGAAACGTATGTTTCCCATGTGTGGGGAGGTTTTTTTAACCAAGCTAAGACGATTTTGGAGTCTGACCATAGATATAATTTTTCACTGGTCATGTTTAAATAATTCTTCACTGTTGATGCTAATTTTGCGAGAAGTAGCGCGCCACAGAGTTCAAGTCGTGGTAGACTGAGTGTTTTTAGAAGAGCTACTTTAGTTTTGGCTACCAATAAATGGGTGGAGATGGAGCCATTGTTTTGGGTGCGCATATATATTGTTGCGCAATATGCCTTTTCTGAGGCATCGCAAAAACGCAAACTGAGACCATTTAACTAAGCGCAGAGGTTTGACTTCCTCGTCCCAGTCTGTTCCGTCTAGCCATAATTCTTGAATCAAGATTTTAGCTTGTATCATAATTGGCGAAAGCCATCCTGCGGGGTCGAAAAGTTTTGCCACAGACGACAGAATTTGTCTCTTAGTTATTGCGGAAATTCCGGATATAGATTCAAGAGTGTATGAGAATTGATCTGATATCGCATTCCATTGAATCCCCAGGGTTTTGTGATACTATCTTTCTCAAATTTAAGAAAATTTGTATCCAATAAATTTTCCTTGCCAATATTTTTTAATATTTCGGGGTGGTTTGCAGTAATTTTTTTTAGTGGAAATCCTGCCGAATTGAGAGCTTGAATAACTTGGGTTAATGATTCGCATGCTTGTGGGAGGCTATGGCTTCCCGACAATATATCGTCTACATAAGTTTGTGTTTTTAACACTGGAGTTGCTAGGGGTAAGTGTGGTTGTATATCTTTTGCCAATTCGTGGAGTGTTCGAATGGCTAAGAAGGGGGCACAGTTAACACCAAAGGTAACTGTTTTTATTTTATAGTCGCGTATTGGACTGTTAGTGGAGTTGCGGAAGACGATGCGCTGAAAATCTTGATCGTCTTTGTGCATCAGTATTTGTCGATACATTTTTTCGACATCTCCATTAAATACATATTTGAACATACGCCAATTTAGTATCAGAAGCATTAAATCGGGTTGTAGTTTGGGCCCCGTATATAAAATGTCATTTAAGGAATTGCCAGAACTTGTGCATTTTGAGGCATTGAAGACTACTCTTACCTTTGTAGTCTTTTTATCCGGCTTTACTACCGCATGATGGGGAAGGTAAAATGAATGGTAATTGCCATTAGATATTTTTTCATGTGGGATTACTTCCTCCATATGTTCTAACTTTATATATTCTTCCAGGACATCATCGTATGTTGGCTTGAGCTCGCTTTTTCTAAGGAGGAGTTTTTCCATGCCTAGAAACTGCTGCAATGCGGAGGTTCGGGAGCGACCTAATGCGAGCGTGTCTGGAAATTGTGGCTTGAGTGGTAGTCGTACGACATACCTACCATTTTTTGATTTCGTAGTTGTGGCTTTGTAAAAATCTTCACAATACTGATCTTCTGGCACTGTTATTTGGATGGGGGGGAGTTCTTCTATCTCCCAAAATTTTTTGAATTGCATATTTAGAAATTCATTTGAAATCTCTTCCACTTGTGTGGTGAAAGTAGAGATTCTTTCTGTGATTTTGCCACTTAAAATCCAACCGAATATGGTATTTTGGGCAAGTAGAGTATTTGAAAACTTTTCTATACCTTCAAGCATAATTTGAGGGATTAGGTCGCTACCTAATAAAATATCTATTTGAGCGGGGGTGTGGCAGTTGGGATCTGCTAACTTGAGGTGTGCGAATCTTTGTCGATCCATATTGTTTATTTTATAGCTTGGAAGCATGTTGGTAAGTTGCGGAAGAACTATAGCTTGTGCTTTTATTCTTATCCTCGCGTTGGGGGAAATTAGGGTTAATGAGCAGATTTTGTTCGAGTTTTGAATTACTCTACCACCCATTCCCGAAATTTCAAAGTTTGAATTTGTTACTGGCAGGTTTAGTCGGTTTTGCACCTTTGATGCAATAAAGGATCGTTGTGAGCCTTGATCAATTAAGGCTCGGAGCTTAAACAGTTCTCCTCGGTGTTCGATGGAGATGAGTGCAAAGCTTGTATATTTGCTGATTTTGAACAGCATGGTTGTTCAGTATTTTCGGGATTTCTAGTTTCAAGGTTCTCTGGACTTGATATTGCTACTAGCCCTGTTGCTCTTTTCACGTTTGAACCATTTTGGGGTGTGTAGGAAAAATTGGTTAAGTGGAGCATCGAGTGGTGCCTTTTGTGGCAATATACTCAATTAAATTTGCTCTCACAGTCTTTTAGCATGTGGGAATGTGAAAAACAATTTGCGCATTATTTGGAATTTCGAATAAAATTATTTCTTTCATTTATAGACAAGTTTTTAAATCTCTCGCAAGATCTTAAAGGGTGACCTCCTTTACACAATTCGCATGACGCAAATTTCTTTTGATCTGAGACATATGATTGCGATCTATTGAAGCTTCTGTTATAAGAATTGTAATTGGCTTGGGGTTTTGTGAAGCTTCTATGTAGATCGTTTTGTGTGTTTCTAATTTTTGGCGCTTTTTTATCTACCCTCTCTGCTATTTCGTACTGGGTAGTGAGAAAATCTTTCATTTGTTGCCACGTCGGGCATCTTTTGCGGGATGAGAGTGATTGTTTCCATAAAAGTAACGATTTCTCTGGTAATGCTGCAGCGCAAACAGTACTCTTTCATTTTCGTATCTTTCTTTTAGTGCCGACCAAGCCAGGTTAAAGTTGTCATTATTTAATCCGAATTGTTTCATTATAGCGCCTGCTTGACCTTTTGTTTTGTACCTGAGGTGGTACAATTTTTGCGCCTGGGATAATTTTGGATGGTTTATGTACACGGCAGTAAACATGTCCCGGAAGGACGGCCATTGTTCATAACCTCCATGCAATATTTCTGTGTCACAGGCTGGCACTTTGAGGTAAATGCCTGAACTTGCTTCATGTATTGGGGTTGGGGGCAGCTCTACTCTCGGGGGTGGAGTAGGTGCAATTGGTTTTAATAATTTAAGCTGATCTGAAATCATAGCTTTTGTCTCTTCATACTGGTCAAGACAGTTTTCGAATTTGGCGAAAGCTGAAGATTTAAAGTTGTCGGGCAAATAGGAATCATTTGTTTCGACAATTATATCATACGCCGCTTGAAGGCGTGCCCAAAAGTTATCAAGATTACTATTTTTTATTTCCAGGACTGATTCTGAGTTATCTTCTATTGGGGCAGAAGAGAATCTAGTGCAGTGTCTTAAAATACTGTCACTGTCGGAAATAAATCTTGCGGCTGAATTTTCTTTATTTTTTTTTTGCTTTTGCACCCTGTCTTGAGCGTGTAGCTTCTGCAGGTGTGCCTTGGGGTTTTTCATCATCAACCATTTTTCTAATAATTGGGGTGGTTTGACTTTTTGTTGTTTCGATGAGGGATTTTCTGATTGCATGTAAATGCAAGCAGGATTTTAATATTGGTTTTGTTTTAATGGGAAATTTAAACTACGTAAATTTTAGGTTGAATTATATTTAAAATAGATATGTATATTTAATGGGCTATGTATGTATGTACGTATTACTCTTAATAACCACGATTATAATACTTTTTTCTTTTGTAATTTCAATATAATTTTTGTTTTTGTTATTGTTATAAATATTATTTTTGCGTTTTAAAGTGTTTATGTTGAACCCGCGATATTGAAGGTGAAAAAAACATTTTTTTTTTGTTAATTTAGACCCGCACTAATGTTAGTTTGCCATATGTACGTGCTTTAATACTGCAGTGCTAATAGATGCACTGAGCGGTCTATTCGTTAAAAGTGCGTGTGTGCGTTAATGCTTGCAGTGTTAGACGTAGGCGGATTACAATGGTCAGTGTGTGTGTATATACGTGCGTGCAATAACGAAGGACGGTATAATGGGAAATTCGCAAATGGAATTCAGCTGATACGAATTGTGTGTACATACATACATATGTATATATTTAATGCTGTTGGGGTTATCGAACTTTTTCGCCGGTTAAATGGACAGTGAGTATGCGATGACCGTACTAATATATGTTTGTGGGTATGTTTATTGTATGAAGCTATAGTGTGTTTGTACACTTGTTTTCTAATCACTCTGGCTATGACGGGAGGCAAGAAACTATAGTTGGCGCCTAATTTTGCTAATATTTGAACTGTATGTAATATGTTGTTGAGTATATAATGCAAATATTTATAAATATGTAAATATAAATGTATTTTTAACTTTTTACCGCCAGTTACACATATATTGGGTGTTGTATTCTCTTTTGCTTATTTTTTGTATGCAATCCTGCTTTTGCTTGATACCCAAACAGAAGGGGTATTGCCGGGAAAATATTGCAAGTAAGTACTTGAATTTTTTATTTGGGTTTTTTTTTGTGTTTAAGAACACGAAAATAAGCTAGAGAAATTATGTATGTACATATGTATTTTTGTACTTTTGTGGGGTTATATGTACATATACTCGTACGCGAGTGTTGTATGTTTGCTATTTTACGAAATGTTATTTTTTTTAGAGTGCCGCTAAATTGCATGTACATATATAAGATTTAGATCACCGCTGTCTAGTTGTTTTTTTTTTAAATAAACTTATATAATTTTTTTTTTCAAAATACGGTTAAGAGCAGGGGAAAGTTCATCAGAAACTTTCAATATGCATGTACATAAATAAAGAAACGATACAACTCACTGTGGCTCCGGGGGAAATAGGGAGGATTTATTTTTGGGTATAATTTTAGTTTTGTTCAACTTCCTGTAGTGTCCAAATATTTCCTTGTGTCCCTCGCTGTTTGCAGCAATCCTGTTAGTCCTTGTCTTGGCTATTGTAGTTCGTTGAAATTGTTGATTGTTTGTAAGTTTGTTTATTATTTTAAAAAAATTTTGAATTTTGTTTTTCGCGCCCGATTATAATATTTAAGATCTTTTTTTTGTTTTTTTTTGATAACTGTTTATTGATACGAGCCCGAATTTGTTAATTTTTTTATATATTTATTTTCCATAGGTGCCTTTCTTTTTGCGAAGAAGAACCATGAACACGAGTTCTTTTCACCTTTTGTATATATATAAGAACTTACTATATCCGCACAACTCACACTGTATCCGCACAACTTTCACTCACACCGGTTTTTAAGACGTTATAAAATGTATTTATTTTAAGAGGATCGAATTGAAGGGGGGTACGTCCGCACAGGCTCTCAAACGAAAGATTTATGTTCTTGTACATGTATGTGTGTGTGGTATAGAGTGACAGTGGTTTGTTTATGTTTACAATTGTGTACTGGTGTATGTGTGTAGGTGGTGAGATCATATGTCAAATGTAAACGGAGGTGTGTTTGTGTAGATGTGTATGCGGTACCCAGTTGGAAGAATATGCATGAAAGAACAATGAATCATGTTACTTGAAGAAGCTTAGCATGCATGCCAAACCTCAATGCATGTTCATAGATTTTTTGTACAGGCTTGTCGTTGAAAATCATGTGTGCACAAAAAATGATTCAATATGCCACTTTCATGTCTCTTTTAAGGTTCATGATTCATTCTATCTCCTGCCTCCAGGATTCCTCGATTCTTGAGATGAAATCAATCATGAACCTTAAAAGAGACATGATTCATTCCATTTCCTTCATCCAGGATTCCTCGATTCCTGAGATGAAATGAATCATGTCTCTTTTAAGGTTCATGATTCATTTCATCTCAAGAATCGAGGAATCCTGGAGGCAGGAGATAGAATGAATCATGAACCTTAAAAGAGACATGAAAGTGACATATTGAATCATTTTTTGTGCACACATGATTTTCAACGACAAGCCTGTACAAAAAATCTATGAACATTAGGGTGACAATTAAATGTATGGAGTATTTTTTTTTCTTTATTGTTTTGGTCTCAGTGTTTTTTTGTGTGTAGTTTTATTTAAAAAAAATTCTAGTAAAATTTCAAGGTCGTAGGAAGAGGATTAGGGGGCGCGTCGGCCCCCCAAAGTTACACAAAATACGTTTTTTCACGCAAATTCTTACTTTGACTGCTTGTAACTTTCTCTGTGTTTTTTTTTTTTAAACATTACTGGCGAAAGATGTTCATTTTTGTCTAATGTTAATATTTAATGAAAAAAACTTAAATATAGGAGAAAAAGTACGCCTCAATGTCGATTTATTATACTTAAATAAAACTACTTATGTATATGATTTATCCTTTTATTAATATTGTTTAAAGCACTTGAGACAATGTCTTTTTATTACAGTCCGGAAACCGATGGCGGTAATCGCTAACAATTTTTAAAACAAATTGTTTTTGGCGTTCATTTTTGGTAAATAGTTTATTATACTCTTCCATCAATTTAACCCCCCTTTCGGCAGTGTCATTTGTAACATTTAATTTTTTCATCAGTTCAGCCGCTTTACAATAAGATTGGTCCTGCTCCCATTTGTCTGGGTTTAATTTAAAAAATCAGTATTTATTTGAAATCTTTCAAATAATGCTTTTGTTTCGGCAGAGACGAACTGTTCAATTCCGTCATGGAATATTTCAACGATTTCTCTATCATTTATTGTAGCTCGCTTTGTGTTTTGCTCTTGTTCAAAATCATTTTCCAAAGCCGCCACCATTTTTTGTTTTGAAAAAAGGGATACGTTGCTGTCAAAAAATGCAAGACCAACCGCCTCAGGGCTTAAATACCACAAGTGGTTCCTGAACTTTTTAAGAGCAACATAAGATATAGCAGCATCAATTTTTTTGAAGTTTTCAAGTTTTTGTAAAAATAAAAAATCTTGATATGGCGCTTTAATGGCCAAAGGAGCAGAAACCCACGCTTCGACATAGACTTCAGCAATAAAAACACAAATTTGACGAAGCCCATTTAATTCAGTTGCTGAAAGCTGGAACTCGTTCCGGAATAAAAATATTTTTAGACAGTAAATCGCTTTTGCCATCCACCTTGCATGGTGAACAGCTCCTGGCGATCGAAACATTAGGCTGTTTGGATGTGTCTTTTCTGGTTTTTGACCCAGGAAGAGCAAAGTGAGTTCCAAGAATTCTTTATAGTCTTCCCTGGGTTGTTTTTCTTCCAAGATATTATTTACTGCACCGATAATGCGAACAGCAGACTCTTTCATGTACGTCTTGACAGTTGGATCGTTGATGCCATACTCATAGTTTTTAGCATCAATCTTAGCCCAAGCATTTTTAAATTTCTCAAACATTTTAACGTTTGGACTTCCATAACAGCTTATTTTTTCTTCGAAAACGCATCTTAAAACAATCTCGTATATATGATGACGGCATGGTAACCATAAAAGTTGTCTTTGTAAATTATTTTCAATTAACGTACAGGTACCATTGAAACGCCCAGTATTGACCGCTGTTGTATCAAACACTAAAGCTTTGATGTGATTTTGCAGACCATATTCATAAATAGCATCGCATACAGCGGATGCCTGTTCTTTTCCAGTACCGGAATCAAGTGCAGGTATTTCAAGAAGCTGTTCATTTTTACCGCTCGATATTATTATAGGCAACCTATCAACTTTATCATTTCCCGTCAGCGCCGGCAAAAGTTTACCATCCCAATGAAGGCAGATAGCGTCGAGCTCATTTAATTTTAATTTATTTTTTAATGCTGAAATTCTTTCTTCACGGATTTGTTCCCTTTCCTGGTGTACAGACGTTCGGTTTAAAATATAATCTTCAACATTATTACCCAGAGCTTCAACGACTGCGCTTATTAGATGAACCGCATGTCTGTCACTGATTTTACAGACATCGAGTGCGGCCGCCAGTTTTGGTGTTAGTATTTTATTTGTTCCCCTACATTTTTTGGCTGGAGGTTGACTACAACGTGGGTCACATTCCATATCTGGAAAACTGTTATCATTCTCTGAAGATTCAGATGACAGCAACTCTGCAGTTTCATCTAATAAAAACGACTTAATTTAAAGAAAATAAAAAATAAACAATAACATACAACGAACCAATTAATGCAATTTCACGATTATTCCGCTCCACTTGTTGTAATAAATTGTTGTTGCGTTCTTCAAGTCGGCACTCTCGGCGTACTTCTTCGTAATCGATACCATACATAAAGCCTGGGCGCCCCGTTTTTCGTTGACTTATCAAGAAATCAATATCTTCTTGATTCGACATTATTTTTAATGCACTTGCATGCGCCACGTCAAAAGGCATATCCAATTTTTCTTTCCACGTGTTTACTTTGCTCTTATGGAAATTAGAAGTCTTCTTTGAATCTTTTTGAAAGCTTTGCCATTCTTTATACAATTTCTCTACATTTGTAATGCAGTGTTGTTTATCCTTGACCGGAATGCGGGCTTTTTCCCAGAACACGAATAGTTCTTTTACAACTAAATCTGAACTTTCCCGTAAATTTTTTTTTACTACACGTAAATTTAAAAACAAAACTTTCAACACTTCTATATTGGAGGGTAGTTTACTTCCCGTTAATGAGTTGGTACAATAACCAATTAAATATATGCGTTCACGTAAATTTCTAGCAGACATTTTCGACTTTTCACATTCAAATATTCACTTCGAATGATTTTTTTGCAAATTTAATGCTATTAAAAAATGTTTGCGGCTGCTGCATATAACTGTAAAATAAGAATCTATTTTCCGAGAAACATTGGTGCTGATTTTTTGTCGGTAGCTTACGCAAGCATTGAGAATAATATTGTTGAGGTTGTAACGGGAATATTCTCGGTCACAATTGTCAATATTATAGATCGCTTCAGCATACAGGCAAAAAAAATTTGAAGCAAACTTTTAAAGACAATTCTTACACTTGAAAACAAAAGTAAACAAAAAAAGTCTGAAGTTCGGACTAGCGAGGTCTTACTGTATATAATTGTTGAAGCTACTCTTACGTAAATCATAAGGAATTTTCTATATGAATCTTTAATTAAATAAATCTAAACAAAATCCAAAATTTGAATCATATAAGTAATTTTATTTAAGTATAATAAATCGACATTGAGGCGTACTTTTTCTCCTATATTTAAGTTTTTTTCATTAAATATTAACATTAGACAAAAATGTTATTGACAGATGTTATTGTAGACATATTAATGAAGATCTTTCGCCAGTAATGTTTAAAAAAAAAAAACACAGAGAAAGTTACAAGCAGTCAAAGTAAGAATTTGCGTGAAAAAACGTATTTTGTGTAACTTTGGGGGGCCGACGCGCCCCCTAATCCTCTTCCTACGACCTTGAAATTTTACTAGAATTTTTTTTAAATAAAACTACACACAAAAAAATACTGAGACCAAAGAAAATATCACTTTCGAAATTAACTGTCACCCTAATGAACATGCATTGAGGTTTGGCATGCATGTTAAGCTTCTTCAAGTAACATGATTCATTGTTCTTTCATGCATATTCTTCCAACTGGGCAATAACGAAAGTATAAACCGGTACGCGATTAGCGAAAAATCAAATATAAGACAGTGCGGTTTCAAAAAATTAAAAACATTAACGAAAAAGGAGCAAACTACCGGCAGTTTAGTGTCTAACACAGTGCAGCCTGTCCACCAAACCAGCAAAAACCAAAAATTTCAAAAGCGTATATACCTATGTACATCAAAAGAAGTGAAAACGAAAATTCCAAAAGGTGTATCTGAAAAAAAAAAAAATTATAAAGTAATTAAAAATTAAAAATATATATAAACGCTACTTACCTCCGGTGAATAAATCGAACACCAAATATATTTTTAATAAAACAGAACAAATATAAATATATATACAGATTAAGCAAAACGACACCTATGTAAGTCAGAATTTCCAACAACCAAACAACACGCCAATTTGTGGATGCGAGGCAAGGATACAAGGGTAAAGTTTCAACAAAGGCCAGCGGTTTGTACAAACACAAAAAAGGAATGCCCAAGTAAGATTGTCCATTTATATAAAGTTTAGCGGATTCCCCAACCGGTATACGAAAATCTCGAAATTTCATTTACCGCTCACAAGTTAAGTACATAAACAATTCGCCCAAAATTGGCGCGCACTTTGCTAACATATTTATGTATATACTTGTATTCATATACTCAATCCCAGAACCCGCTAAACTTAAAACACATATATAAACGTATATATACATACATAGACAGCGGAACCAAAAACGGAAAAAATAAGTATCAAACATACATACATATACATATACCCTAAAAATTCACCCGCTAATGTAAATAAATATGAATACGTTCAAACGTATATTTCGCACACCCTAACCCTATAAACGTATATATATATACATTTTTTATACACCTCAAAATCCGTTCACCGCTAATCTCCGAAGCTCTTTTCATTTCTACTTCATTCTCTCCCTTTCGATTATTTCTGCCAAAGCAAATCAAACCTGCGGGCGACATATGTACATATACATACATACATACATATAAGAGTCATTGACAATACAGTGTCAAGTAAAATAACAGCACTCCCCAATTTAATATAGGCGCATAAATTGACCGATAAAGATTTCACTTTCTTATAATAAAACACAAAATTTTCCGCTTCTACCCTAACAACACCTAAGTGTATACATATGTATATTGCCATATATGTATATATGTACATACATATACTCATATACTGACATATATACGAACATATATACATAGTATAAGCCGCTAAGCTCGCTTTGGATTTACATATATACATATGTACATATAGAAACTCTCAGACATATGAGCAGTACAGTGTTGTGAAAAGAAATAGTACCACCAAAATTACAGTGCTGAGAGAAAATCTAGCACGTAACCCACATTAAAAGTGGTCACATAATATTTTTGCTCACACAAATAAACAAACAATTGCTGTGCTCAGACGCGCTGAGACAGCACAGTGTTGAGAAAAATTATAGCATCAAACTCAAATAAAAGGTTTTTAATAGTATTTATATACAACCCTTAAATACTAACTCAAAATGGCAGAAGACAAGCAGGAAAAGCTCCTAAATCTCCAACCTGTTCCCGGGGTAAAGACAAGGTCTAAATCCCAAACTGAAGAAGAGGAGCAAGGATACACTTGCAAGGAGTTCCTCTACGAAACCTCAAAACTGGACCGATATTGCGAAAAATGGTGGAACCTCAATGAAACTGATCACACTGAAGCCGGCCTGATGACATATGTGGAACAACTCAACAGACTCATGGCTCGGGTGCAGGCAGCGGATGAAGCAGTTCAAATGAGCAACGTGGAAGATAAACTCAAAAAGGCGCACAGCTCAACGTACGAGGCTTCAATTGACTTAGGCATGAACACAAAATTGAGGATAAACGAGTTGAACCAGAGCTCGGAAATTCCTCACAATAATGTGTCTGTCATACCCATTTCCCATTCCCAAACTGACACTCAAAATTACCTCAAAGTACCTGCCTGTGACACGGAAGTCTTCTATGGAGGATATGAAGACTGGCCCTCATTCCGTGATATGTTCACAGCAGTGTACATAAGTCACCCTAAATTATCACAGGCTCAAAAGCTATACCACTTCAGACAAAAACTCGTGGAAAAGCAGGCCTAATAATAAAAAATTATGCGCTAAATGACCACAACTTCCAGCTTACGTGGGACGCGCTAAAATCTCGCTACGAAAATCGTAGGATTGTCGTTGACAATCAAGTAAAAACTCTCTTTAATATTCAGCCCGCACTCACTGAAAATGGTGAAAAACTCCAACAAATTTAAACTACCATTTATAACTGCCTTTCTACTCTGAAAGCAAATGGAGTTTCCACTGAAAGTTGGGACCCAGTGCGTATATCTCTCTGCTCGTCAAAACTTCCAGACGAATCACTTGCCTTATGGGAGCAGTCTCTTTATTCGAGAAAAGAGTTACCCCTCTGGTCCGAATTGGAATTGGACTCACTACTCGATACGAAGTAGTGGAACGGCTCAGCACGTATAGACCAAATAAGCCGAAGCCAACTCAACCGAACTTCATCCCGCGTACGTCCACAGCTCATAACTCATATAATCACAAAGGTAACAAAGCTCACTCTTTTCACACTGAGCCAAAAAGGACAGTGTCTTGTAAATTATGCAATTCCAACCACTCAATGATGATGTGCGTTAAATTTAAAGAAATATCCGTCCTCGATCGAAATAAGTTCGTCAAAGAGCATAACTATTGCAAAAATTGTTTGGCTTACTCACACGCAGAGAAGAAATGTCAAAGTAATTTCACTTGCGTGTATTGCCAAAAACGACACCACTCTCTTCTCCATTATCCACCAAAAGCTCAAGGGTCGAGTAATCCGAAACCTCAAAGGAATACAGTCACGGCTCAAGTGACACTCGATCAAGAAAGGCCATGTACCTCTCAACAGGCCGCCTCGATAAATCCGTCATATACTCCACAAAGTAATGATGAAAGGGTACTTTCCCATTTCGCAAGCAGTAGAGAAAGAACATTACTTCCTACAGCAAACATCCCAATATCTCACAAAGGAGAAACCTCAAGTCAAGCTGCTGCAGGCAATGCAGCTCCAAGCAATGAGAAGGTACTCTCGCATTTCACAGGTAGTAGAGAAAAAACCTTACTCCCCACCGCAAATATTTCAATATTTCACCAAGAAGAAACAGTGCACGTTCGCGCTCTCATAGACCAAGGATCCCAAAAGACTTTTGTAACCTCTCGTGCACCAAAGCTACTTCGTC
This sequence comes from Philophylla caesio, assembly GCA_963971545.1. Lineage (NCBI taxonomy): Eukaryota > Metazoa > Arthropoda > Insecta > Diptera > Tephritidae > Philophylla > Philophylla caesio. The sequence goes on along the minus strand of OZ020605.1, from coordinate 2,606,059 downwards.
TACCCACAACTAAGATAAATTATGAAACTTTAGGAATGGGGGACGAACGGTCCAGAATGCAAGCAAAATATGTTCACTCACGATTTGTTCGTCAGATCTTAAAATAAAAATTGCAACTCACGCAATAATACTCCCCCAATTGACTCACTTCTTACCATCATTCAAGGTGACATACATTGATCTCCAAGAATACGCTTCACTGTCTCTCGCAGACCCCAACTGCTTCGCACCCGCCAATATAGATATGGTAATAGGTAGCGACATTCTCCCCAAAATATTACTCCCAGGCCTCAGAAGCAATGTCGGCGGAAGTTTATTAGCCCAAAACTCCATCTTTGGGTGGATATTAAGCGGTCCGATAGCGGAAAAAATAGCGACATTTTCGACCCAGGTAGTCGAAAGCTCAGCCGAATCCCTTGGAGATATACTCAAAAGATTTTGGGAACAGGAAGAGGTACTATCGGTCGATACAAAGTAAAGCTGCCGTTCAAGTCCACGTTTCCCGACTCAATCGCGCTAGGACACTCCAGGCCTGCAGCTCAGCAACAGTATCTCAGCATCGAGAAAAGTATTGAAAAGAAAGCAGAGCTAAAAAAACACCTACTCGAAGGTGTTGGAAGAACATTTAACTCTGGACCACATGGAACCCACAAATCCCCGATAAATCGTACGTGATGGCAAATATTTCTCTTTTTACTTGCCACATCACGCAGTTATTAAACCCGATAGCAAATCCACTAAAGTCCGAGTGGTTTTTAATGCCTCCAAGCAATCTCACTCAGGCTTCTCACTCAATGACGTAATCCATACGGGTCCTACTCTCCAAAATGACCTTATGCTTATAATCCTCAAATGGCGATTACATAAGTATGTCTTCAATGGCGATATTGAAAAAATGTATCGTCAAATATACGTTCACAAGGAAGATCAGAACTTCCAGCGAATCCTTTTCCGCAAATCACCCGAAAGTCCGACTGAAGACTTTAAACTAAAATTCGGAGTTAACTGTGCTCCCTATTTGGCCATAAAAGCTCTCCACCAATTAGCCAAAGACTCCCAAAAAGAATTCCCGCGAGTATCCGAAATGCTAGTCAACGAAACATATGTTGACGATATTCTCTCAGGCGGACACAATCTGGATTCAGTCCGTGAATCCCTAACCCAAGTAGTCGAGGTTCTGAAGTCAGCAAGATTTCCGCTGAAAAAGATAACAGCAAATCACAAATCACTGCTGAAAGAAATTCCGGAATCTGACCTTCTTGACTCAGATTTTCTCCAATTCCATGATACTAGCTCCACAAAAACCCTTGGAATAAAATGGAATGCTCTCACAGATACGTTTTCGTATTCAGTAGCGCCGCTTACTGACGCAACCACTGCCACGAAACGACAGATACTCTCATCAGTCGCAAAACTTTTCGACCCGGCAGGATGGCTATCGCCTATAATGATAACGGCGAAAACTCTTCTCCAACAGCTCTGGATGGAAGGGACAGACTGGGACGAAAATGTAATATTTCACTGTAAGACTTGTACAGTTTATAAACATAAACTGAAGTCGCAAATGAGGGCTGCTCTGCCCCCCGAACGCGCTTCGTATTCTCTTCCATTCCAAACCACCGTAGTAGATTTTGCTGGTCCATTCCTAGTAAAAACTTCCACTCTCCGTAGAGCATCGCACTCCAAAGCATATGTATGCGTCTTCGTGTGTTTCTCAACAAACGCTATTCACCTTGAAGTCTGCTCTGAATTGACCACCGAAGCATTCAAAGCTGCCTTTGCACGATTCGTTGGCCGCCAAGGTATTCCAAGTAAAATCATGTCAGATAATGGAAAAACCTTTGTAGGTGCTAAACGAAGTTTCCAAAAGGAAGAAATTTCCTCATTTCACCAAGGTTGCTGGAAACCACAAATACACGTACTGATTCGCATGGAAGCGGTGCTGAACTCTCGCCCTCTTTCTCCAGCATCACAAGATAACGACGACTTGCAAGCGCTAACACCAGGCCACTTTCTGCGGGGTGCTCCGCTGCACTCCATACCAGAACCGAATTCTGAGAACCTCTCTCTCATAAACAAGTGGAAACACTTAAAAAACTCCATCACCAATTTTCTATTCGCTGGAATAATGAGTACTTGTGAGAACTCCAAAAGCGCTACAAATGGAAGACTCAGGAAGTCAATCTTAGCGAAGGTGACTTAGTCGTTATCAAAGACGATCTTTTACCTGGCGCCTTGGACGCGTCATCAAACTTCACTCCCACTCAGATAACAATGTCCGCGTCGTACGCATCCGTACACAAAGCGAAATCGTCACACAAAACTTAACAAAACTCTGTTTATTACCGCCTAAACTTGTATACTCATCCACTAGTTCCCTCAATATTATATCTCATATAACGCATTTCCATCTATGCCCATAAGCATTGCTAATAATGTCATTCATATATGTATTTCCAGATCACAGGATTACAGTAAATGTCGGCTTTGCTGCCGCAAACATTATCTGCGGTATTGTCGTGCATTCCTTGCGATGACGCCGGACGAGCGATACGAGTCGGCGCGGGTGCACCGCTACTGTATTAACTGCCTTGCCACATCCCATGTAACGGGCGCTTGTAACTCTCACGACTGTTGCCGCCAATGCGGATTGGCACACCACACCCAGCTACACCGCAAATATACCGCCCCGCCGCAGCGTAAACAACGAGCCATCCGCAAGCCAAAACTACAACAATTGCTGAAGCGAAGTGAAGGAGGACCTAATAGGATTCGTCCCACATTCCAACGCCTCGTCCGAGGGTTGCTTGATAAGGCAAAAAATAACCTCGAAAGAACTCGAGGACTTGGGGATGCAAATTTAATTGAATTCGATTAAGGAAGTTTCCTTCTTTTCCTTTGTATAAAATACTTACCTACTACCTGAAAATCTAATGAAATGTATATATTTACCCGAATATGAAAATGAATTTATGTCTACAATTACCTAAAATAATACTTGCCTGCTACCTGTAATTTTAAAGAAATGTATATACTTACCTGTGAAAACACTACTTACCTTAAATGAAGCGTATTTAAATACTTCTTGAAAATAGGTACTATGTACCGACCTTAATGTACATATGTCAAAACTCACCTCATCATTGTGAACTTACCCGCCGGCCATAATTGCTTTGAGAGAGCCGAGCGGGCAGTTAGTTTTTTTGTGTAAAAAGAAAAAGTAGTTGGCGACATACCTTGCAGCCTAGCGCTTTAAAAATTCTAATAAATTTATATATGTATATGGCAGAATAAAAGAAAAGTGAACTCAATTAAAATAAAAAATATATTGAAGAATCCAAAATAAAAAAAAAAAAACGAAACTAAAGTGTTTTTATTCATAGCATGAATACTATCTAACCCGGTGATAAAAACATAAAAGCAAGGAAAGGCAATAATCTCTAGCTCATATCCTCAATTTTTGAGACCCAAGCCTATAGCAAATTATTGAATTCCGGCATGAAACTTTTACTCTGGCAAGAAAGCTGAAGAAACCTTCAACAGTGTGTCCTACTGTGTACGAATTTCGAGTATTATACAAAATATTTCTATTCATTTAACTACATAGGTAGAGATTCCGCCTGGAAATCTCTTCAAATATGTTTCTTATGGATTTTTTTCCAATTAAGGGTACACAGCGTTTTGTAAAAATTTACCCTGAGTTTCATCAATTTTTTCGAATCACCAAAGAAAGGTTATTAAAATTTTGCAAAGTACGAAATCTATTTGAAATCCAGCAACAACCGTATAAAGTATTTTGTTTGCAATCGGTTTCGTATCCACATCCATTGAGTTGCCTTGGGTTGAAAATGCTAAAAAGGGCAATGCAATATAATTGATACTAGCTGTATGATAAAATAAACAAAGCAGATGGCGGAGCGAAAAAATGGATCCACGCCTTCTTTGTCATACTCAGTCATAAGTTATGTTCCATATGCAGTAAGATTTTACAGGTTTTAGAGCAGATGGCAAAAAATCTAACTGAATCATCATAACAGATGAATTCAATAGGATTTTTGGGTCAAAAAACATTTCACATCATTGGGTGGTGCCGCGTATCTTATTATGAGCAACTGGCAAAAAATGTCTTCATACCAATCCGACGTGACCTTCGGTTTTACAGATACATATATAAAATGTCACGGGTACAATATACGCGGCACCCGCATTTAATTCGATTATATCAATCGGTTAAGATTCCAAGTAGGGCCATTAATATAAAGATACATATGTACACACTCCTTCTTAAAACATATGAAGGCGATATCATATTCGAAACCTCAGCAATCCCAGCATTCCGTACACCGTACAATGCTTTTTCAAGATTAAGGTAATCCCCTTAGATTTTATAACCATTTTTTTGTCGATTTTTTACTCATGCTCTTCCCTGATTCATTATTTTTATATATTTTTCACGATTTCTCAACATCTTTTAACAGTTCGAAGTTTTCACAAACAAATATTTATAATCTACATACTTCGAAATGCCATTTATTTTTCAGCTAAGTTTTTTAGAGGCTTTTGAAGTATTTTCAATTGATATGAGAAGAGATTCACTGCTTCAATTATGGCTGGCCTAGAAACACGAACCAAAAAGTTGACGAAGTGTTCAATTGTATTAATATAAAAGAATCAAGTTCTCGATAATACTCAATTAAAATAATTCGATATCAAAACATCGATACCAAATCCCAAAACCACCCTAAACTTCAGTGACCAGGGCCATGATCCTTTTTTGCTTTAGGATTTTTTGCGAGTAGGGTTTTGGACATACATACAAACATTTGCATGTAACTATGTAGGATGTGCATACGTGTTTCATAATTGTTTAGTTGCGAGTTTTAATAAAAATATTGAGTAGTCTCGCTTTGGTGCAATTTTTTTTAAATGCTCGTATATGTGTGTTTTTTCCACGGACGTTGGGATATCGCGCTATCCATCAAAGGGGCCGTATGAATACCCGGTGAGGCCACCTCCCGCCTTTTCCATAATCCCCCATCCATGTAACGTGATTAGGGGTTCTGCTACGACTGCACCTGTGAAAGATACAAGCTAAACGACGGCGTTGTTCGCGTATTCTGAGCTCAGCCATTACTTATTTACAGATGTTTTTCACTGTATTCCAAACTGCTTTATCATTAATCATATAGGATATCAGATTTTCTGGCCTTGGATCTACCTTCATGACGATTCTTAATTTCTCCCGCTCAAACGAAAACGAAGGGCAAAAAACAGTATATATTCTGCGTTCTTCGGACAGCCTCACACGAGGCACAAACCATTGTATTATTATGCCCATATTTACATAAATACTCTCTGAAACAGTCGTGCCCACTTAGCACCTGGGTCATATAAAAGTCTATTTCGCTATGCGATCTGCCTAGCCAAGCCTCGATATTCAGGATGAGTTGGAAAGTCCAGCGTCCCTATGTCGACGTGGCCCAGCGTTGTTCCCATTGGGTTAGGCTTTTATGGCGTTAGGCCGCCTTATCGTGTACTGAGAGGGCTGTGCCTTTGTTTAGGGGCCGTCTGATAGGTTCGCTGCACTTCGTCAGCCAGCAGATCGGCAGGTTACAATAACTTGAGTAAAAATTGAGATATCTTAATGAAATTTGGTACATAGATTGCTCTTTGGATAGGTAGGTTGGTATTGAAAATGGTCAAGATCGGATAATAACCACGCCCACCTCCCATATAACGAACCGTTTTTTCGCTATCTATTAGAGGAAATTCAGTGAAATGTGGTATTTGGAGCGATTTTGAACTAAGAAATCTGGTATTTAATTTTGAAAAATGGGCTTTGCCACGCCCACTTATAAACAATTTTCTGTATCTCAATAACAGTATTACTTATCGTCACAAAATTTGGTGGACATATTTTCCTTGATATCGCTATTATTATCGTAGAAAATTTTGAAATCTGATTATAACCACGCCAACCTCCTATATAACGGAATTTTTGGAAAATGCAAAAAACTAAATTTTTTCGGTATAGAATTGAAGTGTGTTTCAATTCTCGCCCCATAAGCCCAATGTCTGAAAATGTTAATGACTTTGTACCCCTTACACCAGGACACTTTCTGGTAGGTGCACCTATTCTTGCAAAAGCCGAGCCAGAAATCATCATTGGTCAACAGATGACAAAAATTAAAAGCTATGAACCATATGTTCTGTAGAAGATGGAAATCTAAATATTTGTCGGAACTCCAAAGGCGGTATAAGTGGAGGTACTTATCCACAGAAAAACCTAGCTGTTAGCGACTTAGTAATTATTCGCGAAGAAAATATACCTCCAAATGAGTGGAGATTAGGTAGGGTAGTAAAAATTCATCCCTGACCTGATACTAAAGTACGAATAGTCGACGTTCAAACCCAACGTGGCATAATTAGTAGACCAGTAGTCAAACCAGTTGTTTTACCAAACGAAACTCACTAAATGTTAATATTCTAAACTAATGTTATTTTCTCATTTAGAAAATGTCTCAAGTCGAATGTGGTCTCTGCAAAGCTAATCACCCTCTACGCTTGTGCACCGAGTTTCGCCGAATGACTCCCGAACTCCGGTTGAGAACGGCGCTAATGTATCGCTATTCCAGCAACTGTCTCGCTGCAGGCCATACAATAAACGAATGTGACAGTGTGATCCGGTGCAAACGATGCGGAAAGGCTCACCACACGATGCTGCATAACGACGTAGTCGATGACGTACTAGATGAAGACGTGGTTGAGCTTTCCTGGGCACAACAGATGGATCTAGAGGACGAGTTGTTAGCAGAAATCGAAGCTGACAAGCAGAAAGAAGCACCGCCCACTATTACGACTGATGTCGCGCTCGAACATCCATTCCGACCACCGCTCAATAGGTCGCAGCCAACGTCTCGCCGACTTAAGCAAGCCGAAAATACACATATGATTTGTAAATGAATTTTAATTGTAATATGCGCATGTGGCAACGCTTACCACTTTCGTCAAAAAGCTCTGCTCACAACTTCGAATTTTCTGGAGTTCGTGAGAGAGCCGATGATTGTTCTTCTCTTAGCGATCCTCACAGACGATAGACGGTGGTAAGTTGAGTTCCTGCAAATATTTTAATAAACCTTTTACTTATACAATTTGTATGTTTTTTATTTTCACGCCCTTTGGAAACCAGCCCTCTAAATCTTCCCGAGCTCATCACTGACTACTTAGAGCAACAACTTAACGATACCAAAAAAAAAAATTAACAATAACAAGTTTCACAAGGCAGAATATAATAATGAGAGAAACTCAACTTTACGTAAAGAAAAATCGAAGAAGACAGAATTCGAGATCTAGTTGAATTCGCAAATGGCGCGCGACAAAGGGGCATTTCTTGCAAAATTGGTTTTGAGTTTATCCGGATAGAATGGATTGGAGCAAATACGGTCAATCAACAGTGCTATTAATTATACCATACACAAAAGAAAGTGAAAGAACTGTCCTCTCCTCGAGCGATTTAAGACTTATAAGAAGCAAACGCGAATTGTATGAAGGTAAGGGATCCGAATATTTCAAAAAACGTAGAGCAAATAAAAAAAAAACCTTTTGCACACGTTCAAGTCTATCTATCAAAAAACTGTAAATAGGGTCTCGAAATAAACGCTGCATATTCCAGGCGAGATCTAACATAAGTAGTTTTAGAGTATATGGGTCAGTAAAATTTGTACTGTGCCGGCGTACAAAGCCTAAAACAGAGTAAGCATTAGATATAATAAAATTGAAAGGGAATTTGGAATCAAATAAAACTCCAAGATCTTTGATATCGTCAACAGTTTTCAGTATTGTATTCGAAATAGAGTAAGATGTGTGCCTGATGTAACGAGCTTTAGCAAGAGTCATATGAAAATATTTTTTAATATTAAGAGAGAGATGTGACTGTTGACACCAAAGAGACAAATTATCCAAATCAGCTTCGAGGTTTGTCACATCGGTTGCACTATTTACTACTAAAAATATTTTCAAGTCATCTGCGTATAACAGATATCTGCTAAATGAAAAACACTCGCCAATATCATCGATGAACAAAACGAACGGCCCTAAGATACTTCCTTGTGGTACACCTGACGTGGCAATGAAAGATTCAGAGGAAACACCATCGGCTGTTACGACGCAACGACTATTGCTTAGGTACGATTTCAACCAGCACAGTAACACAGAATGAAAACCTAAGCTAGCAAGTTCAAACAATAAAGTATTGTGCGGAACTTTATCGAATGCTTTTGAAAGATCAGTATAAATGCAATCAACTTGGGATCCCAGTGAAAAAGAATTTATGCAATATTCACTGAACTCTGCCAGATTAGTAACCGTGGAACGACCAGGAACAAAACCATGCTGATTAGGTGAAATTAAACTCTTAGTCGCAAAATACATCTTCTTTTTTACTATAGTCTCAAATAGCTTGGAGACAGATGAAAGCTTAGAAATAGGACGATAGCTATAGACATCATTCTTTTTGCCAGCTTTGGGGTAATGGTTGTTAATTTCCAATCGTCTAGAAAAGTACCTGTACATAGAGATTTATTAAATAACAGTTTAATAGGGCTAATAACCGCTGGACAGTTTTTCAAAAAAATAACTGAGAAACCATCAATATCAGTTTGACTCGAAGCCTTAAGACTTAAAATTCCTTCTGATACATCGTCCAAAGTGAGATTCAAATTACCAAAGTTAATTGAAGAGGGAAAATTTAATGAACTATTGTTGTTGGGCTCAACAGACAAAACTTGGTCCAGAACGAAATTAGATTTCAAAAACTTAGCAAACAGATTAGCTACCTCACTCGGTGTACTTACAAATTCATCCCATAAGCACACAGCGGATGGCTCCTCAGAACAAGTCTTTTTTGACTTAATATAATGCCAAAAACTCTTGGGATTTAACTTGATATTCGATATAATTCTAAAGTTTTTATAAAGAAATTTTTACAAACAGTTGAAGCGTTTTTGATAGTATTGAAAAATAACATTCTTATAAAATTTATTTCTTCCAGAACATGACATTTAAAAATATAATAACAATCCGCAACATTTCCATTCATAAATAAATCTTCCCAATTAAAATCGAGTAAAAGGTCATTAATTTTTTAAAAATCACAAGCCGAAAAATTTAAAGTAAGCCTCTCCTCAAGCTTAGAAGTTGTGAATTCATAAAACTCAACTTCAACGCTTCAACGGAAATAGTTACACTGATATTGTCACTAACAAATACAAGATCTAGAATTCTGCCAAGTAAATTTACAAAGCTGTTAATTTGGACTAGACTTAAACTAAACATATTATCAACAACATAAGATGCAATTGTTGTTAATACATTAGTTGCAATAAGATTAGAACTTGAAAAATTATTTGACCAGGTAGTTTCGGGAATATTAAAGTCACCAAAAACGCAAACTTGATTATCAGCAACCTTGTTATGGACTAAGGAAACAATATTATCTGTATGCGCTTTATAATGTTCAAAATTACTGCAAGGTGGAATATAAGAAACAATTAGGAATAAAGAATTAAGTTCATTTGAACCTCGAACGCAAACGCACAATTGATCCAAAATGGGGTCATCACTCCGAAGTGTAGTTAGACATGCTCAAAGATTACGACGAACGGCAATTAGTACACCTCCACCTAAAGAACAGCTAGTTCTTTCAGCGTCACGATCCTTTCGAAATACGACGAACAATTTGGAGTCGAAAAATTTTTCATCATAGAACTTAACATTCAGCCATGTTTCAAAAAAAATAAAAACGTCGAAGTCCAAATGCGCACATGAACTGTATATGGTATTCGATTTAGTACGAATACCACCCATATTCTGAAAATAAATTTTCAAACCTCTGAAAGATCCATTAGCACTTTCGGGCGAGGCTAAACAATCTTGTTATTTTGAATTTCTTTTTGAAAAAAATTAAAAGGCCGAAATTTTACGTTAGTAGGCTATAACAAAGGATTCAGCACCATATCAAACAGAGATTCTGCCAAACCAAGTTTGAAATTTACTTTCTTCATTGATTCTCAGTCATCGTATTTTTAAAAGAAGACAGATGAATCCATTTCTTTGCTGGCACAACTTCTAAATCAGTGCTTTTACTAAGGCCAATTTCTACATCACTTGACCTTTTCTCTTTTTTACGCCTAGTATTTCAAACACCGTCCCACTGTATTTCGGGCACCTTGCTAGCAGCAGGAGAAAATGAGGAGAGGGCAGAAACTTTCGGCGGCGCATGAAAAGTTATGTTAGCATGAGAGGTCGGAGCAGAGCGCAAATCAGTACGCGCAGTTGTATTCGCAGCAGCAGCAGCAGCAGCATAGGAAAGAGTGACATTTGCAGATGTAGAGCGGGTTTGATAATTAATTCCAGCAACAGCAGGCGAAACAGTTGAAGCGGAGGTTATGGTAGAGATGACGGATGGTACGAAATTATTGTTAGCAGAGCAACAGGCATTATTACACAGGCATTTGACTTCATTAGATAGAATGCCAATTGTTGAAATCAACTCATCATATCGAATTTTACTTTGCAGAGAGTGAAGTTCACTTTGTAGATGCTCAGTCTTTTCAATTAGCAGTTTTTTATCTCCTTGAAGGGCAGTGACTATAGCAATCACACGCATGTTCTCAGCACGAAGAGCAATAAGCTCATTTAGTAAAGATTGCATGCTCACTTGTTGCGATTTATCGACGTTTGTTATGCATTGATCACTAACAGTTTCTTTAGGCTTGCTAACTTTCTCAGATTGCTGAAACACATTACCTAAATATGGCAGTTGTTCACGCAGTTGTTGTTGTCCGAGGCCGTTATTGAGACTCTTATATGACGAAATAGTAGTACGTTCAGCAATCAAACATTCAACGGGGATAGAGAGCGGCGGGGGAGTACGAATAGAACCGCGCCGAGCCGCAGCACACGATTTGCAAAGAAAAGGTTTATCAGAGTTAAGCAAAAACTCAACATCAGCCGGCAAAATATTAACACTCTCAATATGAAAGAGTTCATTACACATTGCACATTGTATTTTTGTTTGTGTGCGTTCAACTCTATGGCCGCAGGTGCAAGGCATGTTTAATTAAACATTATAAAATGCATATAAAGAGTCACTGTCTCACCATTAGTAATTGATGTGCATAAATAATAAACAAATATAGCACGCAAGTTAAAGTAGAGAGCTACCAAAAACACGTCCGAACACGATGAGCGCCGCACTTATACTTGTGTATACGTATTGGTTATGTTTACTATAAAAAATACAAAATTGCTTAATATAGTGACGATTATCGATATTTCAACCATATCATATTTTTTATACGCGAGCGTACTTGTACACCAAGGTATTATAACTTATTAATAAATTAAAATTACTATTAAAATATTCCTGGCTCGTGGCTGCAGAGTAAGATTGCGTCGCAATACGACCAATCGACGATGATTTCGTACTACGTACAACATCAGTGTGAGATTGTGGACTTAACGGAGGAGGAGGCGAACTTGACACAACAATATCAGTTGAACTGCTACTGCTGTTGTTGCTACCGCTTGTAATAGATGTATTCGTATGTACATTAGAGCTAGTCACACTAGTCACGGCATCTGTTGTGCTTGAAACGGAAGTAGCGCTTCCGTTTCCACCGTTCAAATTATTTGATGCATTCGAACAAACTGTTTGATTATTTGATTCGCCGTGCTCGACGGTGGTATGTTGAGAATGTGGTTGGGTATGTGTTTGCGTATGATGGAGATGGCCCTGCTGGTCTTGCTGGCGCGATTGCTGTTGCCGCGATGATTCCTTGGACGAATGGTTCCTAATTGGAGGCGTGACAGACGAAGGCGGTGACTCCACCATCGTCAAATCACCCGTTGATCTTATTATTGCCACTGGTCGTGCCATTGGCGGTAAAGGCGGCGGAGGTAGCATTGTACTATATTGTTGATAGTGCGAGGCCGTGCCAATAGGCGAAGTTGGTACGGAGGATAGTTTTTGACTACGACTTGTTGATGACCCTATTCCACCCGCAGTAATAGTTTGTAACTGGAAATGCGTTTGATGGTGTGGCGAGTGATGAGCTTCGTTGATGTGCGAATTGCTGCCTCCGGTCTCCTGACAAACGTATGTCACAAAATCTGACATGTCATGACTATTAACAACCCCCGCGGCATATTTTGAAATTGAAGCGGCAGCAGCAGCGGCAGTTGCCGCTGCAGTCGCTGTTATTTGTGAAGCATGTCCGTGCAAGTGATGTTGATTCTCATTATGTTGAGGTTGTTGCGGTTGGTGATGATGATTATGCTGTGTGCTGCTATCGTTAGAGTCTGACGGACCATTGGGACTATTCTGCAACTGATAATACAAAGTACTCGGGCTTACCGCATTCGTTACTATTGCAGACGTTGAATTGTGTTGTATAAGTACTAGAAAGTTGCATATAAAAAAAGGATATCAAGCAATTACATGATTTGTAAATATAACTTATATGAATACATATTTGTACATATATAACATATTATGAACGTTCATCAAAACATAGCTTTGAGATATTCAAATTCTACGCAATTTCTAAAAAATGCTGCCAATAGATGTGACAATTTGTGTTATTTTTATCTTGTGTTTTTTTTTTGCTAGATCTTTCATTCATTAATTTTCGATCATTCAAGACCTTGAAATGTGCTCTCTCCTAACAAGAAATATTTAAAGAAAACAAACAAACTTGAAAAAATCGACCAATGTTAAAGCACCTTACTTCAATGGTTTTTCTTTCTCCGGCATCGCACAACCTTTTCTTCTATAGTTCTTATAAGCAAACTAAATATACGTACATATGTACATACATATAAATGACGTGTACCTTCCCCAATTAAAAAATAAAAAATAATACATATATACCCCAAGTCATATTTAAACCGCCAAACAAATATGATAATTTACAATTAATTTATTAAATTGATATTAATTTTAAATTTAAGTGCGGATAATTCTCTAAGCGAAAAACGTGAACCCAAGATTAAAACTTTGCATACAATTAAAAAAAACACCAAACGTTCATAAAAAGTACACTTTAATAATTTTTAAAGTTTTTGGAGAATACATTCAATGCTTGTATAATTAAGTGCAAGTTTCAAGTAGGCACAAATTACGTGGGATTTCTACACATTTTTTACTACCACAATTAAAAACTTTTTTTGTTATGCAATTTGAAGAAAATTGAGAGAGAGAGGGTCAGTCAAAAATTTGTCGAAATTCAACGGTAATTCCAATAAAGATTTTTGAAATTTCCACTTAATACTTATTAATTGTATTCAAATAAAATGGGCTATAAAACTGCAGATTTGCAGATTATACCAAACAATTTCGTCGAAAATTAAACTTTAAACGAATTTATTCGCTCTTATATACAGATGTATGTACATATGTACTCGTATATGTAAGAATGTAGTGTTCGAGCACAGTTACCTTCGCTTGATCGCATTTGGCTCATGTTCAGTAAGGAACGATTAAATGTTGGCGTGTATCGCTGCATCGTCGATATTTCACTGCCTTGTATGCTCGCCCCGACAGAATCGCTCGGTCGCAATATCACAGAAAACCCACCACTACTTCCATTGTTTGCCGCAGAATCAGGTGGCGATGCACATGGATCACTCTTACATGCAGCAATAGCAACCGCTCCTTGGGCCCGCAGAAGTGGCGATGGTGGCAAATGCATGCTACGTGGATCAACAAAGTCAACTATAACCAAAAATAAATAATGATATGCATATTGGTATGTACATATGCACATGCATTTATATACAATTTTTAATCATAATATAGCAAAAAAATTAATTTCCTTACTGCTATACCCGGCCGGAACAACCATCGACGAACTAGCAGCAATTGAGCGACTAGAATCTACATTAGATAACATATTATTCGTCGCAGTCAAATTATTGGCAGCATCTATACCAATGCCAATCGATGGTGGCGGCAATTGATACATATGTGTTGCATTCATAAGCTCCGGCCGAATTTTCCATTTTAATATGGCTGACATTTGTCGACAGCAAATCGTTACTTGTCTCATCAAAAATAGAAGCTGTGCAAATAAATGGGAAAATCATTTTTTTATTTATTTGTTTTATACATTTGGTTATGAGAAGCCATGTATGGTCTATTAAAAGCATTAGCATAACACTTCAGTAAAATTATTATGTGTGCAAGCATAAGCTTTAATTATAACTAAATAAAACAATGCGAATATAAGGATATTTTGTGTATTACTAAGATAATTAAAAATTTTATAACGAAATAATATTCAAATATTTTTCTAGACATAAAAAAAAATGTATTTAAACATCTCTAAATATATTTAAAAGAAAAATAAAATTTTTTTGGCAGCACATTTACATTAGCTATTTTTTGGCAGATATTTTTCATTTCCGCTAAAAAGATCTATGCAGGTCTTTGAGTCCTTTATGCCTTAAATTTTTGGACTTGTGTTATTATGAAAACGCTTACTTCATGAGTGAACGCGTTTATGATAAGCTTTACGGGGGCATCCTAAATCTTTCCAACTTTTTTTTCAATGCAATAAGATATTTTTTTATGTACGTTTTATAAGAACGAAATGGTAAATTAATTTTGGTCCGCTGCCGGCAGACTACAATATAAAGCTGATAATTTACATGTATTTTTGTGTCTGTTTAAATCGTAATAAATTTTAGAGATTCTCCAAAAATTTATTATTTTGTTTCGGAAGCAACTGTATGGACCTGAAATTTGTCTTTTGTACTATTCGAAGATTTTAATCTGTAAATAACTGACTACAAATTAAAAAGATAATAATAAATAAATTTTATTTTTATTTTATGTAAAAAAAAAACCGATATACTATATTCGCTTAGAAATTGTTTTGTCTGCCTTATGCGCTGATATGTTGACTTGATAGAGACAGAAAAAAAATAACACGGTGCTACAAAATAAATAAGAAAGTTCACACAAATAATTTTATTTCGTAGCTCCGTATTTGACACATTTGAACATTTTATACAGTATTTGAGACGATCTTCATTAAAAATAACGATGCTACTGATGTGCTACAGAGATGAACTTATCAGATTTTATAAATCCATGAAAAAATCGAAAGAATATGTGCATTTTCAAAAGAACTTATGCAGCGAAATGTAATTTTGCACATATAATTATTTTACAAGTGTATTCCTATAAATATTCTTCTCTAGACCTACCTTTAGAAAGCTTCCACAACTCCTTGGATGAAAAAACTCCAGTAGCCAATATTATATCATTACATATAACTCCATTGTAAGGATTGTGGCTGTAACCTAAGTGTACGCAAAACTGATTAGTTTATACTATAATTGTACTGTTTTTATTTAAGAGGATTGTAGAAGTATATAATCAGTCCTATCCCGCCATCCGTCGTAGACAGGTTTTTTCAGAGAATTGTCAAAATTGCTATAATACTATTCCAACAAAATAATAATAGCAAAGTTCCAAATTGGGTCATTTTATCTCAAATCTTCCAGGCAGTTAGGGTCATTTTTTCGCAAAGTTATCGAATTTTCAAAAAAAATTAACATGCACCAATAGAGCAAAATTGAGTTTACAGACAAATTTTCAAAAATTCCCCACGACGAAAGAACTCAAAATCAAGCAAAAAGAAAAAATACATGTACCATGGATTTCGATGTAGAAACTATAAAAAAATTTATTGGAAAAAAAGACCTAACCCTAACTGCCTGGACGATTTGAGATGAAATGACCCAATTGCATACATACGTTCACGGACCTATCGTAATTATCCCCGGTGTGAAATTGTAATAGAAATTTTAACAAGTGAAAGTCGTTCCATTGTTTGTAAACAAAAAATTATTTAATTACATACTTAGTACGTAGTAGACCTTATTCGTTAAAAATTAAATAAATTTAAATGATAACCGAACTACTACCGAACAAAAAGCTTAGGAAGTTCCGAAGAGGAAATTTGCTGCCTGAATTAAATACATTGTATAGGCTCATATTTTTATTTACTAGGTACGTCTTAATAAGGAAGCTTAAAAAAGATTACACACAATTTTTTTATTTCGATACTTCATGGAATATTTCTATTAATTTCCTTTTTGCTTCTGGCGGCTTGCTATTGAATGAAAGTTCTTGACGTTTGCTATATGCGGCACTTTCACGAAGCGCATAATACTAAGTAACGATAAATCAGTGTTTTTAAAAATCGAATAAGCAGTTCACGGAACACATATTTCGAATACAGATTTTCTAATTTGTAGCGAATATTCGTATTTGTAGCGGATATTCGTAATGGTAGTTTTGCTACAATGGATTTGTGACAGCGCTGAATATGTCCATTTACTCAAAGAATTTTCCCAAAAATAAAGAAATTGTGTACTAAGTATGTATACATACAAGTATATGTATGTATATATGTACTAGCCTTTTAATAGATACGTATTCCCACCGGATGTACATATCGAGACATAACCACCAAAACAACGTGGGCGATGCATGAAAAAATGTATTGAAGAAGGTTGATCCTCTTAAATTTCTCGGCAGTACCAAGGCGCATTTTGTAGGAAAAACAAAGTAAAGCTTATAGCACCTTCTGATTAAAAAAGTGGATGTGTCGCTTAAGTTATTTTGGCGGTTATTGCTCGATATGTAAGTATGTATGCAAGTGAGGTAGGTGGGCGGATTGTGAATCTTGAATTTATGATGAATACACTAATGTTTTGAGATTTGCACAGATTTTATTTCTATGAAACTCCTAAACAAAAACTAGTAACCTGTGCTTGTTTTCATTCTCGCTAATGCCTTATCAAAAATTAGCATATTTCATTTTCGTACAGGCTCAGCATATCAGTTATAAAAAAGTGACTTCTTCAGCGACGGCACGTATCAAATGATGTATGTATGTACATATATGGCTCCACTGCTTGTCGACTGTAAGCAGTATATCATCACAACATCATCGGTTTGATTAAGCCTAATGGATTTTTTCTGGTGCCACCGAAAAAGTGAATAAGCCCTAGTCCAATGGTGTCGTTACAAACCCGAAAATCCCAATCTTTCTTTAACCACTTCTTTTCGTGTATACATTGGGATTGATACACACATTAAATGTTCTCAAAAAAATTTATCTGTTTAATGTCTACCTATATCATCACAACATCATCGGTTTGATTAAGCCTAATGGATTTTTTCTGGTACCACCGAAAAAGTGAATAAGCCCTAGTCCAATGGTGTCGTTACAAACCCGAAAATCCCAATCTTTCTTTAACCACTTCTTTTCGTGTATACATTGGGATTGATACACACATTAAATGTTCTCAAAAACATTTATCTGTTTAATGTCTACCTAGTGAGGCAAATTCCACTCATAGTATTTTTGAAAAAGGGTTTAATTATACAACAATTACTGCCAGAGCTAAATTTCATTCAATCTTACATTTTCATTTCAACGCAATGTACGATTTTTTTATGTTTAGCAAATTAATCGTTTTATATTGTAGAAAAATAATCTGACCCACCCTAATGTAGATACATATCTACATGAAACAATATATTTCATTCATGCATATGAAGCGAGATAACTTAGCAAAAACGACTTAGACCAGTCAGGTGGAGGAGTGTCTGAAAATGTTTCGTCCGAAATAACACCTTACAATGCGGCTTCTTATCGTAATCAGGTAAATACATATCCATTATTACTCTCTAATGAACTCAAAGTGCTGGTGCCCAAGTTTAGCGTTGGTAACGCACGCAGTGGATCGGCACTTTTAAATATGCAGCAGACGCGTATGAAATGTAAAAATGTTAGCAGAAATTGGCGCACACGCGGAGGAACGGCAAGCGCCCTTACGCGACACATAAAATACTTTCGAACGACCGATATAACGAATTTCCGAGATATCGAAAACTGCCAAATCACCTAACTTCTCTATGATAGTGTCGCAAGAGCTCTTAGCTATTCCATTACCCTCTGAAATATATTAACCAAGTTCAGCCCTTGGTCAGCCAGTGGTAGTCAGATTCGCAGTGATATACTGTTTATATTTTTTGTGTATGTGTGAAGGCGAATCAAGTGCAAAATATAATGGCAATAAGCAGAACAACAAAAAGGGGTATCTGCACAATGGAGCGCCCTTGGTCGCGCAATGGCATGTAAGTGGAGGATTTTTCGACTCCTATGCTGTGGCGGAGGCGTCCAAAGCAGATCCGCTACAGATTGTATCCTGTGATCGGCCGATTAACGACAATTGCAGCTTGACTTACCCACTTCCAGCACAAATATCACCGCAGCAGTCACAGTCAAACAAACAAGCAAATGCTTCCACTAGAGCGCGTATTTGTTGTTTAGTTGTCTGTTTTGTTTTGTTTGTTACGTACTAAACCACTTCCGATGACTAAGCTTTCGCTTAATTACTGTTTAACCATAAAAAGCTTTTTAATATGTTTTGTTTTAAATATATTATAGAAAATAACTACTTCGAATTGAAAAACACATCTGTTCCGTTTACTAGTCCGTTCCGTATATTGATTTAAATTCCTTTGGTTTTTTCACTCAACTGATTAAAAAATTTCATTGTACACAGAAAATAAAATACTCAATTCGTATCGAGCAAACAACATGAGAAATCTTACCACTACAATGCATACATATATACATACATAAACTTGAATTAACATACGATTGTACAAACAAATAAGTACACAATATGTAATGAAATAACTATTGTAAAAGAAAAGAATAAAAGTCAATCAACAATTATTATAGTAAGGTAAGTATTTGTTAGGTAAATGACCCATGACCATTATTTTGAGACGTAAATAGTTCCGGAAAAGTTCTAAAAATGTACCAAACTTATTGTACCAATTTATATTGCCTTAAACAAGTTCCACCTATTAGGATATATAAATTTGGTCCCCCTTATATTTAAAAAGACTTTTATTATTTAAATCGCAAATTCGAAGACTTAAACCTACATATTTATCTCGCTTAAGATTACTATGAAACGATTTTTAGAATATAAGCATTTATCACGCTGTTAATTACTATGAAAAGAATTTTATAATATAAGCTGAAAAATAATAGTTATCGAGGCATGAAATAAGTTGTCTCCATTATAATTGTTACCAAAAAATGTATAATTCCTACGGAAATTTGAATGACTTTAAAGCTCCACCATTTAATATTAATAATATATATATTACTAGTATAAGTATCGGATACCTTTATGTTTGCGTCCTTCGCCATCTTTTTTAATATCGTTCAGGTTGTTGTTGCTACCATTTATATTGCTGTTAAGGTTAACTTGACTGTTTTCACTACTGTAAAGGAAAAGCGCTGCTGTCGTTGGTGGCGGTGTTGTACTATGTAGGGGATGATGTGTATTAATGAAGTTCGCCAAGTACAGATCCAATTCACGAACCGACACGTTGATGTGGTAAGGGTTGACACATATGCTTGGATGCATGCATTCGGGATTTTTCTCTAGCCTCTCGCCATCGGTGCTCTCGAGTGGTATTGCTTTAAATAGTATGACCATTACTAAGTCCAAACGCCATACTTTATCTGCTTGTCGCAAACAGTCGATACGGCGCATTTTCCCTTTTTGGTCGGGATTCGAAAGCACACAAATCGATTTTCGCTTTCCGGTAATGGACTGCACGTAATCCTCTCGACATTCCTGAGTAATATCTTTACGCAGCTTACCTAGTAAGCGGGACGCCCACTTTTGTTTTACCTCCGCTTTTTCATTCTAATCAATACAAATACATGCAGATACATATGTACACATAAGACCCGCAGCACACATAGATATTTTTAAATTGAAATGTCGAACAGTCGAATACTTAATATACATACATACATAACAGGGGTCTGCAGGAGTACATATATTGAAAATGGCGTTTGAAACATGGATGTTGAAAACGAAATTAATACTCGTACTTAGGGAATTTTTGGGCTGCAATAAAATGCAAGCAGAATTTGATACCAAATTGAGCAATGAAATAGCTCTACTTATGGTCTATAACAATACATCCAGTAGTAGTTTGAAAAGTATAATTGTCTTGTCAACAATTTGAAATATTTCTTTATGCTATTTTATGAATATATTATATATGCCTTTTGTTAACATGGCACTTTTCATTCACTTATGTTACATTAGAATGGATTCGCTGCTTTTTTATTAACTGCATTAGCAAAATTGATTATGTACTGCCTGATAACCAAGACAAAGCGAGCAACTTTTTGTAAAGTTTTTTGCCCATGTACAGAATTTGTTAAATCACGTAAGCACAGAAAGTCAAGGATAAAAAAGCGCTAAAGTTTCGATGGTTGTTCAATCAAGCGTCGCTAAATATGATAACATTTTTCATCACGCCCTAACTTTTTATATAACCACATACTGAAAAAATTATTTATAAAGGAATGGTATTTAGCACTCATATTAATTCACCAATTTTCTTTTAATGAGCTTATTTTTATTTATAAAGAATTTTTATCTATTATCTTGATAAGTTATCAAATTTTGAAATGCTGTCGACAATGGCTCATTAATTTTATTGTTAATGCAACAAAATAAACGTATTGACTTTAGAAGTTTAGTACAACTGAAACTTTCAATTCATGGTTTTTCATTTCTTCTTTCATTGGGTCGATAACCGCCTATGTGATTTGGCTGAGCTTAGCATAGCACACCAGTTATTTCTCTCATTCGCTTACTGGCACCAGTTGGAAATACCAAGGGTACCCAAGTCCTTTACCGGTTGGTCTTTCCAACGCAGAGGGGGCCACCCTCATGAAGCGCTTTCATCTATTCGAACGACATGACCTAGCCAGCGAAGCCGATTTATCACAATGCATTAAAATATTAATGCACTAGTTACAATTTTTAAATTTGAAAAGAAAATCACGATATTTATGTTACTGCGACGTCAAGATCAGAAACACTGCATTCTACAGGCTTATACAGCGCAGTAAACTCGAGCTTGTTGGTTTTAGTTTATGAACAACTGTCAAGCGTTCTCATTTAGGTGTTTAAGAAACTTTGAGTTTAATTAACATTTATTTATTAAATGTTTGTGAAAATATATTTGTATTTATATTTACAAATGTTTAAAAAATATGTGCATAAAATTAAAAAATGCTTGCGATGGCATGGACCACTGAGCAATGGTGAATGCGAAGGCAACTACATAGTAGACGGCGATAGTGGCGTTGCATCATTATTTGAAATTTTTGTTTGTGCAATTTGATTTTTTGATAAATCATTGACTTTTTGAATAAAACCTATTTTTTTGGCAAAAAAGCATTCTATTTCTCGACATAATTATATTCTATTATGTTTTCATTTCTTTTATTATATTTTATTTTAATGCATTATATTATTAATTTTTTTATTTTATTTTCTTGTTAGTTTTTTATTATTTTTAACCTCTTATCTCTTCGTCTCTCTCATTACTCCTAGTTTGTCCAATACTACGCATTATTTGCTTCCGCTCCTCATTATGCTCGATATGCCCCACGCGCGCCATCCCCACTCTTTTTAAGTCGCTTTTAAATTTCGTCAGGACAACAATTGTAAAACAAATTTATTTTGAAAAATTTATCCTAACATATAAACAAAAACAAAGCTATTATGATCAGCGAACTTTGATTTTCCTATGTCAACCATTTTTATAGTCTGTACCATAGCTCTTACTTGTAATTCATCCTTGCAATGTCGCTCCTCCTCCAGTGACATACGTTTCTCATGCTTTTTGTAGTATTTACGTTTTGCAGCTTGCAAATTGAACCAAGAATACGAAAATGATTTGACAAACGGCAGGAGGGCCTCGATGAACGGATGAAAATCATCCTAAGTTGATGCGTTTTCAAATATATATGAAACAAAATAATTCATAAATTTTAACTGTCCCACAAATTCATAAAATTGAAGTGCCCATAAACACATACATACATTAACATTAATAAAAATATATTCTAACATACATTTTCAATGCAAAAGAATGTACAACTATACATATGTATTGTACATACGCGCATAATTTGAAATATATACTTATGTATGTTATACACATTTTATACATATACATACATACATATTTAGAAAGAAAGCGTGCATAGTTCACTCTTTGCGGAAAATGTTTTTTTGTGCAACATGAAAGGCAAAGCATAGCCGTTTACATAGTAATAAATAGTTTACGAAAAACATTTGCATATGGATAGTGCGCTTGGTATATATGTATGTATACATATGTATGTTTGTCTCATTTAAAAAAAACTGTATCGCATTATTTACATGTATATACCCGTATGTACATATAAATGTACAAATGTTTGAAATTTTAAAGGACTCGCTGAGTGGTTTAAATAACGTCAACACTATTTATTGTCAGCTTTATTTTAACCATAAAACAAGTCAATTACGTATGCTAATACATCAAGTAAATAAATATATACATAAATACATGCAGACAAGAATGATAAATTAATAAATCGCGTCTTCCCGCGTGCGTTGACATATCTCAAGTAAAAGTAAACAAGGAATAGGAAGAAATCAAGAACGAGTTGAAACTGTTTTTAGTGAGAAACTTGTTTTAATTTTGGTGCATTGTAATAATATGAATTATAAAAACCGATTTAATTAACAAATAAACAATATCCAAAAACGGCTGTGGTGAACTAGATGTTATCGAATTTTAGTGATCCCATACGATTGTTTACTTTTGTTTGAGAATTGAGCGCCAACGAAAATGTTATCGTCGTTTTTCTTAGTAAGGACTGTATTTATTGATACTAATGTTACATAAAACTTTTACTTCGCGTTGCGTGACATATTCGCTTCGACAGCTAAGATCAGATGTGTGTTAAAGCATGAAACACGTCACATACATATACATACGCCTAAAAATCTCCTACTAAAAATAGCGGTAAACTGTATTAGAGAATTAACACACGCATATGTACCTCTTTCCCCCTTCTCGTTTAAAGACACAATCACGATATATAACTAATATTACTTTTCAAAGGTGGTAACTTTACAGTGCCAATATTCGGCAAAAGCTTGAGTGCCAAAGAGCTATTAATAATTAAAATAAAACTGCGCTCACGACTATTCATTGAGACAATTAATTATTTATGAAAATATAAGCTGAAGAAATTTACTCGAGAAAGTAAGTTCCTAAATTTTTAAATTCGAGTATGACTTTCAAAACATAGTTATAATATATTTACGAACTTGAAATATATTAATTTATAGTTAATCTTTTTTAATTTTAGAAAATTACTTTTGTATATCTGAAGTTCGTTTATTTTATATATATATACACTGTATGTATGTATATGTATATAAATTTATTTTAATTTACGCTGTATTTTGGAACGAATTTCCGTCATCCCTTGTCAAGTTTGGTTTGGAGACAAACCGGTTTCGGCGTTGTGCCATCTTCGTTCTCAGAACGAAAAATTACACTGAAGATGGCACAACGCCGAAACCGGTTTGTCTCCAAACCAAACTTGACAAGGGATGACGGAAATTCGTTCCAAAATACAGCGTATAATTACCCTGTCGGAAACCACAACAACCAAAAAGAATATTTTAATTTACTTTTTTGAGTATCCAATCGCGGTCTATAAAAAATCCAATGCTCCCAAAAGTATTAACTGATCTAATTTCGAAACAAACTTTCGCAAAAGAACCGACGGCGTTTGCATAGAAGATTTATCGATCGTTATCTTTAAGAGCATTGCCTTACGTTTAAAAAACGTATACATTTACAAAAAGGTATTTTCTCATTACTTACTTACTTAATTGGCGCATTAACCGCCTAAGCGATTTTGGCCGAGGTCAACAAAGCACGCCAGCTGTCCCTATCTCGTGCTAACTGGCGACAATTGGAAGTCCCAAGTATAGCCAAGTCTTTTTCCACTTGGTCTTTCCAACGCAGAGGAGGTCTTCCTTTTCCTCTGCTACCACCCGCGGGTACCGCGTCAAAAACCTTCAGGGCTGGAGCTATTTCATCCATTCGAACGACGTGACCTAGCCAGCGGAGCCGCTGATTCTTAATCCGCTGCACTATATCTACGTCTTTGTACAGCTCGTACAGCTCATCGTTCCATCGAACGCGGTATTCGCCGTCGCAAAGACGCAAAGGTCCATAAATCTTTCGAAGAATCTTTCTCTCGAACACTCCAAGAGCCCTCACATCTGATGTTGTCATCGTCCATGCTTCTGCACCATACAATAGGACGGGCATGATAAGAGACTTATAGAGTATGGTTTTTGTCCGTCGAGAGAGGACTTTACTGTGCAATTGCCTACTCAGTCCCAAGTAGCACTTGTTGGCAAGAGAGATTCTCCGTTGGATTTCAAGGCTGACGCTGTTATTGGTGTTAATGCTGGTTCCTAAGTAAACGAAGTTCTCAACTTTTTCAAAGTTATAACTGTCAACAGTGATTTGTGATCCCAGTCGTGAATGTGCCGACTGTCTATTTGATGACAGGAGATACTTCGTCTTGCCCTCGTTCACCTCCAGACCCATTCGCTTCGCTTCTCTATCCAGTTTGGAGAAGGGAGAACTAACTGCGCGGTTGTTAAGGCCGATGATGTCAATGTCATCGGCGTACGCCAGCAGTTGCACACTCTTATAAAAGATGGTACCTGACCGATTTAGTTCTGTGGCTCGAATTATTTTCTCCAGCATCAGGTTAAAGAAATCGCACGACAGAGAGTCACCTTGTCTGAAATCTCGTTTGGTATCAAACGGCTCGGAGAGGTCCGTCCAAATCCTGACGGAGCTGGTGCTGTTGCTCAACGTCATTTTACATAGCCGTATAAGTTTTGCGGGGATACCAAATTCAGACATTGCGGCATAAAGGCAACTTCTTTTCGTGCTGTCGAAGGCGGCTTTGAAGCCGACAAAAAGATGGTGTGTGTCGATTCTTCTTTCTCGGGTCTTTTCCAAGATCTGGCGTATTGAGAATATCTGGTCGGTGGTGGATTTACCAGGTCTAAAGCCACACTGATAAGGTCCAATCAGTTCATTGACGGTGGGCTTAAGTCTTTCACACAATACACTCGACAGAACCTTATATGCGATGTTAAGAAGACTTATCCCGCGATAGTTGGCGCAAACTGCAGGATCACCCTTTTTGTGGATTGGGCAGAGCACACTTAAGTTCCAATCAGTAGGCATGCGTTCTTCCGACCATATTCTAGAGATGAGCTCGTGCATGCACTTAACCAGCTCCTCTCCGCCGTACTTAAATAACTCAGCTGGTAACCCGTCAGCCCCGGGGGCTTTGTTGTTCTTCAGCCGTGCTATTGCTTTCCGAATTTCGTCATGGTCGGGTGATGGTACATCACGTCCATCATCATTGATTGGGGTTTCGGGTTCAACATCTTCTCCATCGTTGTTGCAGCTGCTTCCATTAAGCAGTGTGAAGAAGTGCTCCCTCCATAGTTTAAGTATGCTGTGGACATCAGTCACCAGGTCGCCGTTTTCATTCTTACAGGAATTCGCCCCGGTCTTAAAACCTTCTGTAAGCCGTCGAACTTTTTGAAAGAATTTTCGGGCGCTTTTCCTGTCGGCCAGCATCTCAAGCTCTTCGCACTCACGCATTTTGGCCTCTCTCTTTTTCTCACGAGAGATGCGTCTTGCTTCCTTCTTCAGCTCACGATAACGCTCCCGCACAGCTCGCGTTGCGCCCGATCGCAGTGTGGCCCTGTAGACAGCGTCTTTACGTTCCGTAGCGGCGCGGCATTCCTCGTCATACCAGTTGTTCTTTCGGGCTCGCTGAAATCCGATGGATTCTTCAGCGGCGGTATGTAGACATCGAGAAATATGGTTCCACTGCTCGGAAATATCGTGCTGTTGATTATTGCTCTCAGAGAGCAGGAGTGCAAGTCGAGTGGCGAAGTGGGTGGCTGTCTGTTGCGATTGCAGCTTTCCGACGTCGAGCTTTCCTTGTGTCCGTTTTCGTGCGCTTTTTGCTGCACAGAGGCGCGTGCGGATCTTAGCTGCCACAAGAAAATGATCCGAGTCGATGTTGGCTCCTCGGATCGTGCGCACATTTAGGACACTGGAAGCATGCCTTCCGTCTATCACAACGTGGTCGATTTGGTTTCGTGTCTTACCATCTGGAGACAGCCACGTAGCTTGGTGAATCTTTTTATGCTGGAACCTGGTACTACATACTACCATGTTTCGGGCCCCGGCGAAGTCGATCAGTCTCATTCCGTTATCGGACGTTTCGTTGTGGAGACTGAATTTTCCGACTGTGGAACCAAAGATGCCCTCCTTGCCCACCTTGGCATTGAAATCGCCAAGCACGATTTTTATATCGTGGTGGGGGCACCGCTCATACGTGCGACCAAGGAGATCGTAGAAGCGATCTTTGGTCCCATCGTCCTTCTCTTCCGTCGGGGCGTGGGCGCAAATCAGGGAGATGTTGAAGAATCTCCCCTTGATGCGGATTGTGGCGAGACGTTCGTCCACCGGAGTGAACGACAGTACTTTACGGCGCAGTCTCTCTCCCACCACAAATCCGACACCAAATTTGCGCTCCTTTACATGGCAGCTGTAGTAGATGTCGCAAGGGCCTATCGATTTTTTCCCTTGTCCGTCCATCGCATCTCTTGGATGGCGGTGATGTCAGCCTTCGCTCTGCTGAGGACATCAAATTGCCGGGCAGAGGCACCTTCCCAATTAAGGGTCCGGACATTCCAGGTGCATGCCCTCAAATCATTGTCCTTTAAACGTTTGCCGTGGTCGTCATCAAAAAAGGGGGGTCTCATCCGAGGCTTTTTTTTTCCTTTTCATTGGAAGTTGTTTTTTACGTGGCGGGTTCCAAGCCCTGCGCACAACCCATTGCTGGGGGTGAAAAATTTTAAGTTTGTTTATATAGGGGGCCGCTTGCTCCAAGACAGACACCCGCTTGCAGCCGCACCTCCTGGTGAACAGACGCTGCGGACTTCAGTGGACCCTTAAACCGAATATGTCGGAGTGGCTCCACTAAAGCTCCCTCTCTATTAGCCGTGACCCATGGCTCCACACGGGTTGGTTACCGTATCTCGCACATGGGTTGCTCACGTTGCCCAGGGTGCACGAACGTGGACGTCAGAGTAGGGATTGAGTACAGCCGTGCAACTGTAACCGCATACCCAGAAGCACCACTGTACCCCATTGCACCCCTCTCATTGCTCTGAATAAATAATGATAACTCTGAAGTTTATAATGGTGTTATGCTATTAAGTCAAAGGTAAAAAAATGGTCTATTCTCGATTGGGAGGTTGATTCTCTCTGGCTAACCACTGCGTACATATGTGTATAAATAATACCCTCTCTTTCGTGTTTTTTTTTTTAAATATGTTTTTAAAATGCAGTTTTTAAGAACTTTTTAAGTACTTAAAAGTCAATATGTTGAGAGAGAAACTCCTTTTTTATTATTTTGTATACATTGTTTTAAAAAAAGTCAGTTGTTTCCGACAAGGGTACGTCCCAAGCAACCGATATGTACACATGTACATACATAACATATGTATGTACGAATATATCCTTACCTTAATTAACAAATGCCTTGGCTTATTTTCTTTTCGAACCCAGATTTATAAACTCACAATACATCATATATAAATTGAAACCAAATACTACAGCATAAGATAAAATATTATGAGTGTTCATCTAAACGCGCAAATGCCTCGCAACTGCGTAAACCTCGTAAACAAACCGGTTTTTCATACAATAATAAAAAAGTTTACGAGGTTTATGCGGTTGCGAGGTATTTGCGCGTTTAGATGAATACCCCTATTATGTTTAATAAAAGTCAGCAGTTCGACAAAAATTGTAAGTGTAGGATTTCACTTTTTTGTTCAATTTCCAAACCCCGTTTTCAGAAGCAAATACGTGAGATAAGATCTTTCTTGATTAAGGTAACGATATTTAATTGTCTAAAAAAATGATGAATGCACATTTATACAGAGTTACAACCATAAGGATTTAAAAAAATGAGTATACATACATACATACAACACATAGTATATAAGACAAGAAGCAAAATTTTAATGTGGTCTTATAATTCAACTATTCAAAAGCTTGGACATCCTAAATAAGATTTAACAATAATCATGCTTGTATATTAAAATAAATAGTCAAAAAGTTATTTATACATACTTATAAGGCAAATAAAGATTAAATGAAAGTTAAGTGGTCCCCGCGCCATTAGAGAAATAGCGTTAAGGTGGTGAACATTTTCGGAAAAGTTTAGCGAACAAACGAAACTAAATTGAAGATTTTTATACCCGAGCGTACTTGTACACAAGGCGCTGAGTGTCTGTCCGTCCGACCGTCCGTGCGTCCGTCTGTCCGTGGTTACAATAACTTGAGTAAAAATTGAGATATCTCAATGAAATTTGGTACATAGATTGCTCTTTAAACAGGGTAGGTTGATATTGAAAATTGTCAAGATCGGCTAATAACCACGCCCACCTCCCATATAACGAAAGTTTTTGAAAAATTCATAAACTCCGTTTTTCGGGTATCTATTACAGCAAATTGAGTGAAATTTGGTATTTGGAGCGATTTTGTACTAAGAAATTAGGAATTTATTAAATTTTGAAAAGTATGCGTTGCCACGCCCACTTATGAAAAAATTTCCCTATCTTAAAAACAATGTTAGGTATCGACACACAATTTGGTATTCATATTTCCCGCGATATCGCTATTATTATCGTAGAAAAGTTTTGAAATCGGATCATAACCACGGCCACCTCCCATAGAACGGAAGTTTTGGAAAATGGAAAAAATTCGGTTTTACGGTATCTATTTAAACAAATTGAAAAAATTTCGGTATTTGGAGCGATTTTGAACTAACAAATTAGGTATTTGTAAAATTTTGAAAATAGGCGTTGCCACGCCCACTTATGAAAACATTTCTGTATCTGAATAACGACGTAAGGTATCGTCACAAAATTTGGCGAACATATTGTCTTTGATATCGCTAGCATCACCGTCAAAATTTTTTGAAATCGGACCATAACCACGCTAAACTTCCATATAACGGAAATTTAAAAAAATGCAAGAAACTTCGTTTTTCAGTATTTATTGGAACAAATTGAGTAAAGTTTTATACTAGCAGCGATTTGAAACAAAAAAACGGGTTTTTATGAAATTATGGCCACCGCCCATACAAAAGTACACCGAGGGGTATATAAAATTCGGGTTCGCCCGAATTTAGCTTTTCTTACTTGTTTTTAATAAAGTTTATATGAAAATAGCATCCTTAATAAGTAGAGATTCTGATTGCGAACACATCCATATTATTGTAGCATTGCAGGCTGGAGTTTTGTTTATTGTTTGGGAAGGACTTTTATTTGGGCATACAAAATATTATTACATTATCAAAAAAAATTTCAAAAAGGTGGTATCCCTCGTTTAGATATTTCATTTTCAAAGCTCTTTCAGTCCTCTTTCATTTGATAGCAATCTTGTTTAATTTTTATAAGCGGTTTGTTTATTATTAGAAAATGACTTTTATTTCGACCTTAAAAAAATATTTGGCCAAGTTTAGTTGTTATTAGCGGAATAAAAAAATAAAAGTCTGAGCTGACCGATTATTTTATATTAAATAAAATAAAAGTTTTGACAGTTAATATTTTTGTATAGAAAGAAAATTCTTTCCTTTGAAATCTCTTTGACTAAAATTCTAATGTAGAAAAATATTTTATTTTGATTTCGACAATTAGGAGCTGTGTTGAATAAAATACCAGCAAAAACTATTAAAATTATGATTGTATTCTTATCGGGTAAATAAATCTTGTATTTTTAATTTTATACTAACAATTTTAAATGGCTTTCGCAGATGTTTCAGGTACTTATGCGCACGTCGATTAAGTTAATGAACAGTAAAAAAAAAATTTTTAAATAAAACAAGAAAAATAATTTACGTGCTTCACTGTTGGTACACAACACAATATATGTAATTGATTTTTTAAGATGAAGTATCGTCTACTGGAATAATCCTTAAGTATGCAAATTATACAAATGACACACTTGTAGTTGTGTTTTTGTTAAAACTTTATTTAATGAGAAGCGCTGGCTGTGTCGGTGAGCTCACAATGGAAAACTGAAAATTAATTTTAATTCTAAGATAAACGAAGTCACCTGCACCTTTGCATTTCTGGATTTTCTGTTAGCGTTAGATAATAGCTGCGCTGCACCAGCTTTTGCGCCCGGATGCGCTGTAGATGCTTACGTTTGCAACTTATCGGTTAGCACAGCGAGTTACCCGTGGTCAGCGTGAGAATGTAAATTTGCTGACTTAGGCCACGCGCGGACTTTTGTCCGGTATGTGAGCTGATCACGTTAACGTGAAGGCCGTCCTCGGGCTTCTTAAAACTGTCAATGACAGCCTGTAGGTCATGATGTTGTCGCCTCTTATTTCGCCTCCGATAGAGCTTAAGGAGAACGTAACAGCTGATAAGAATGGTTATGGTAGCAAGACTTGAAAGTATTGGTCCTGTCATAACTTTGCTTTCAATTTCTCCAATATAGCGCATGTTTTTAATACTTATTCTCCGAAGGTATGGCATGCTCAATATATCGTGGTGGTTAGTTATATTGAGAAGTGTCGCCGTCGCTGAACCCGGCAATTTCTTCAGCATGCCCTTATGGTTTTTAAAAGAAGTCCCATTGATTTGGACCTCATTTTCGAAGGTAAGTTTATAAGTCCTGGTAACCGTTTTTTCGGAGTCTTCGCTAGTCTTGATCACCACGGTATCGTCGTTAATAATAATGATGCCTTCATCCACCGTTACAATAGGTTCAAGGTGGCTGGGACGTGTGCTGCAGTGGGCGACGCTACCAGAATGAAGATGTTGCGCGCACGTTGGATGTTGAAGTCTCTTGCAAAACGTCGATGTAAGTGTCACGCTACAATTTCCAATCGCCAGGATTTGATTGTTACAGTCAGCGATATTGTTGTCGTTTGCAAGGTGCAGGATTGTTCCATTATGTTGAACAGGGAAAATAATAATTTTCTTACAGACTAATGTAGGTTTAGGATACCTAATAATAAAATGTAAAAAATTACTGTCTAATAGGACCTTGATAAATGATACCTCCATTAAATCTGTTATAGTTGTATTAGTAGAGCGCATATCGATAAAATTTTTTGTATCATCAGTGTTCAGTATCAGTGGGTTTATTACACCTATCTTTGCAAGGTTAATGGTTGAGATAAGGGTTTAAATTTCCGAAATTAGAATTCTGTTTCTAGCAAGCAATGTTTCGTATAAATAACTGGTATCAATCTGCTTAGCATTTGAGTCCTTAATAAGTAGGTTGATTTTTTCTGTTAATTTATTTATCCTTTCCTGCTTTTCCGTATTTATGACGATCTGCTGGTTTTCTGAGTTTATGAGCTCCTGTTGTTGGAATTTTAATTTTTCAAAGTCGTCGAAGTCCGGTGTCCCTGCGATAACTTTCAAAGCAGTTCCTAAAATGTTTAAGCTCCTAGTCTGTCTATGATGGGTGTCCAAAGTTGCCAAAAGTACCTCTATGCGCGCAGTGTCAGAGTCCAGTAGCATTCTCATATGAGATAAGGGGAAGTGTGTCATAAGTCCATTCGTTTCCTTGGTTATTTCCATGTAGGTAGTATGGTTAGTGGTATGTTGCAGATAGTCAAAGTCTCTCCAAACAGTAACATCTCCGTTTTGAAGTGGGATATAGTCACAGTTCGAGTAGTCCGTTAGCTTAGGCGTCGCCGTCCGAAAAAAGAAGTACGCAATCAAAATCCTAAAAATTGGTAAGTAGAAATAACGCTTAGTACCATGCTGTACGATAATAAAGAAAATTGTTAAATATATGTAAGACTATAAAAATATTTGGCAGAAGGCAAAGCGATTTTATTTCAAATTGTCCTTGTGGACCACCCTTTCTTTAATGAGAACCGTGGTTCCTAGGTCTGCTTGGACTTTTTCTGTTGGTTTTTACTAAAACACGTTCCCTAAAGTCAAATACTCTGTTCTGCCTAGATCGGTTATTTCTCTCTAGTTGTTCCTGCTGGGCTGTCATTATTTTGCTAATTATCACTTTCCTCATCTCCAATGGAGTGCCATGAATTACGTCAATCGCTATCTTGTTGGTAACGGAATGAATTGTCCGATTGTATTCGACTGTAGCCAGTAATATGAGTTCAGTTGTTTCGGTAGTCTTTCCCTCTAGTTTTAAGCATCTTGCGATCTCAAGGATCGTGCTATGTAGGCGCTCCACTTGCCTATTCGATGTACTATGCAGTGGAGGTGCATTTACCACATCGACCCCAAATTGATTTTTTTAATAATGACGTTATAGTTTCAGAGTTGAACGATGCCTCGTTATCGCTATAAATGGTCTTTGTATTTGGAAATAAGTTTATCAATTGTATTATCGGAGCTTTTATATCAACAATAGTGCGAGAAGGTACAGGCTGGACCACTGCGAACTTTGAAAACTTGTCCACGCAAGTAAGGAAGAATTTCTTATCGGTGGAGAAAATGTCAATATGCAGAATATCAAAACTAATTTTACGTTGCTAACAGGATTATATACATAACATATCACGTTGCAAACTATATTTAGTATTCATTGAGCTTAAAATTTTCTTTAATATAAAATGTAATTCCTCAATATTCTTTGCTTCTACGTTTAAAGCGTCGCTTCTTAAATTAAAAAAACTTCGTTTTACTCCGAATTCTTCTTTAAGCTTAAGTAATAAGTCCTCCCATATAGGGTTAATTAAAGTCTCTACTGCTTTTAATGCTTTTCCTTGAAGCCTACGTATATTACTTAGTACGGATTGGATGGTACCTTGGTGCTCTGCCGGCGTCAGCTGCAACACGGTCGTGACGTCTCTCAGGTAGTTAGTAAAGGTCTGCATGAATGCGAAAAAATGGCTTCATGAATCACTCATACAAATTTTAGCTTCGAACTCATTAAAATCATTGGCAATGAATTGCAGACTCAAACTCAATTAGAGCATTTGGTGCTCAACAGGATGGTACGTATAAATTCTATCCTCAGCATAAACCGGTTTCCACAGCATTCATGTACTTTGGTTTGAATGAACATTGTAGAAAATGTGTGTGGTATGTGCGCAGAGGAAATTGAATGATGTTTGAGATCACTAATATATATTTTAGTGCAGTGAGTCATTCGAATGATTAAATTATGCGAAATAGTTAAAAAGTGAAAGAAATACGCAGTTAATAGGTACGTTCGTTTACAATCTCCAACAGAAAATATCCAACAGCAAAATTCAGTGGAATTGTCTTCTCTTCTCTCCCAAAAGAAAAATATCCAAAACAGTACGCGAACGCAAAATTTGCAGAAACTTGCAAACTCAACGAACAGCTGATTGAATTCTTGTCCGCATCCAAATATGCAAAATGGAAAACATTGCATTAGTGTTTTCGTGAAACATTATTCTAAGGAAACTTAACCAAACTAACATTTACTAGCAACTACCATGTTTACCACTCATATTTTTTAAATTTCACCTTTAAAATTCTTAAACAATAATTTCGTAATTATGCGAATTGCAATCATCTGTTTTTGATCAGCTGTTTTGCTGTTGGCAAATTTCTGCTGGCAAAAATTTTTCCCCTCAAATTGAAATGTCACTTTGCTCTCTCAATTTCCCCTACTTTGTTTGTTTTTGGCGTACGCGAACGCTAAAAGCTGATAGTTTTCGAAAACTTTTAATAATTATCCATACCCGAACTTACCTAATATAACATTGTAATTTTTTAAATAAATCAATACATATGTACATACATACATACATATTTAATCACATATACAAAATAAAACATGAGCTAAAAAATT
The DNA here is from genome assembly GCA_963971545.1 of Philophylla caesio. Taxonomy (NCBI): domain Eukaryota; kingdom Metazoa; phylum Arthropoda; class Insecta; order Diptera; family Tephritidae; genus Philophylla; species Philophylla caesio. The sequence goes on along the minus strand of OZ020605.1, from coordinate 2,572,134 downwards.
AAGCTGAAACTGTGTCCTTTGCCATCGTTTATGCCCATATTTTCAATTAGTGAGAGTATTATGTACATAAGGACATATGTATATGCATATATACATATGTATGTACATATGTGGTATATAAGCTGTGCCTGACAGTATAGGGATAAGGGCAACAATTAGTTTGTTTTTGTTTTGTTTTAATAACAAACGAACGGTAGCTGGAAACGTATATACATATGTACATACTTAAGCAAGTTCTTGTTGCATGTGTATATAAAAAAAAAATGTTAAGAACAATTTACGAATTTGCAGCCACTAAATTATCACGCCCGCGAAAAATTTGTGGTGTTTCTGAATTCTGACTTTTTTCAAATTCACACAAACAATGATTTTTGGTGGGTATATTTAATGTGTTTTACTTATACAGTGCTCCACATGACATGCGTTTTTAAGAATTATTGACATTTTTACTTTGGTTTATTTAATATTCATTAATATTTAGTAATAAAAAATAAAGTATATTTTATAAAAAAAAACCATGCAAATCTGAGTTTTGAACAAACAACAAAGTGAAAATCTTGAAGGTTTAAAAACTGATGTAGAAAAAAAATAAAAAAGAATTTTGCAGAGTTCTTGCTTACGAGGGTGTCTGTCATATTTGGCCTTGTTACAAATTTTACAATTTGCGACAACTTCGATTGCTACTTTAGTCATTTTTGGAAAATAGTATTCACAGAGAATTTGTTTTACATTTTCCTGGGCCGTTCTGTGGGCACGATTGTGCTCGGCAGTAACTATTTCCCTTTGCTCTTCTTTGTTGCTGATATCTGATACCATATTTTTACAATGCTAAAACTTCGTTGACGGAAAACACCTGACCAGTTTATGTTGAATCCTGGCAAGTATTGATAGGTCGCAATATATCGCATTTACAACTTTCGGGTTAACAACTAGTTTAATCTCATCGATAAGTGTATTCTTATCCATTAATTCGATTATGCGGCGAGTCTTTTCGCCGAAATATATGAAATTCCGCTTTAAAGTGGAGTTTGCTTCCTCCAAAACTATTTGGTTTCTGAAACAATTTAGCGGTTTTCGGTTGTTTCAATCGTATATGTTAAGGACACTTCGCTATGGATTGTAGCTAGGTCGGATTGTGCTTCTTCTTCAAGAGCATGGATGTTCTGTCGCGATAATGCATCAGCAACTTAGTTTTCCTTGCCCGGTTTATAAAATTTTTGAGCATTGTGTTCATCTATAAAGGCCTTCCAGCGCTTAATTTTGGCGTTTGGGTTTCGGTCTGAAACCGCAAACGTAAGTGGCTGGTGGTCTGTGAAAATATTAAGGTTTTTGACACCATAAAGGTAATTTCTAAGGCTTTTTGCTTGGGCTCTAGACGATTGCAAGAAATTCGCGTTCATTAGTAGCGAAATTCTGTTCGCGGTCTTTCAGGGTTCTAGAAATCATGGTAATTGGTTTCCCACCCTGAGACAATACAGCTCCTATACCCAACGATAAAGCATCGGTCGTAAGATTAAATGGCTTCTTGAAGTCTGGGTACGGTAACGTAACGTCCTCTGATGGCAGGACCTCCTTTAGTTTGTTAAAGGCATTTAACTGTTTTTCGTCAAGAACTATTTTAATCTTCTTTGATTGTGAGGCTCCAACCTTACCGTTTTCGCCCTTTAATATGTCTGTTAAAGGCTTCGCGATTGATGCAAAATCCTTAATGAAACATCTGTAGTAACTTGCCAGACCCAAAAAGGACCTAACATTGAACAAAGTAGAGGGCTGTTCGTAATTACGAATCGCTTCAACTTTACTAGGGCTCGTTTTAATACCATCCCTACTTACAACGAAACCTAAGTATTCGACGTTTTCTTTAAAGAAGTGCGATTTTCCGCGGGAGACTCTCATATTGGCCTCGTATAGCTTTCTCAAAACCCTTTCAATATGCTCGACATAATTGTCTTCGACGTAGACGTAGCAGGATTTTCCTATCTGTTCCCTTAACACGTCGTCGATGGCTCTCTGAAAAATGCTGGGTGCATTTTTCAGACCAAAAGAAAGTCTACAAAATTCATACTTCCCATTGGCTACTGAAAAGGCTGTTTTTTCTCTGTCTCGCTCCGCGAGTATTATTTGGAGGACGCCGGATTTGAGGTCGAGCGTCGTAAAATACCTGGCCTTTCCTAAATTTGACAATATAACCGTTACGTTCGGGATAGGGTATTTATCATCGTTAGTTACGTGATTTAACTTCCTAAAATTGATAACAAGACTTTTTTCATGTTACCTTGTTCGTCTCGTCCCTTTTTATCTACAACCCATATCTGAATTTGCAACGGCCTGATAGTCGTCACTCTGCTGGTTAGAAGGACTCTTCTCGTTGGATAAGTAAAACGACCAGAGCTATTATTCGGCCTTTTTGCCGTCTGACCATATGCCTGGCTTTGATTAGTACGTTGCTGTACTGAGTTTCGGGATTGCAGGTTGCTGTTGGATTGATACTGCGTCGTCTGCTTAAATCGCTGTGAAGGGTCTACCTCCATCGGTTCGGCTGGTTCTAACTTCTGAGCAGGCCTGTTACCAAAACTCTGCTGCCTATTAAAATGTGGATTTTTTACCTGATATGTATCTTTCGCCTGGTATCCACCTGTAATTTTTCCCCTAGATTGTTGCTTCCTTTCGAGCCTTTGGGCCTTATCCTCTAAGCTCCGGGCATAGGTACTTGCGAACATGTATCGCTCATGATTAGATTCCACTTCTTGTGCTAGCGCTAGAGCCGAAGGTAGGTCCTTAGGCCGCACCGAAAATAATACGTCACTAAGTGGTTTTTTAGTCCCTGAAATGAACACACGCAATGCGTCCATTCTATATTTCTCATTTAGTGATGCAGCTATGGATTTGTCTTATTGGTTGAAAGAGTTAATTTTTTTTCCACCTCATCATAATATTGGAGGAGTGTCAAACCTCCTTGTCGGAGAGTTGACATCTCCTGCTCAATCAGGCAAATCGGTCGTTTATCAGAATAACTAAAGCCAAGGCGGTTATTTATAGCTTTAAAATTCAAAACAGTATTAAATGATGCCAGCACCATGTCAGCTTGGCTTTTTATTTTATTTCTTATGATAGCAACGGCTTGAAAGTGCTTGGAGCTACCTTCATAGCTTTCAAAAATCTTGTATGCGGTGTGTGCCGCTTGTCTCCACGGGACATATGCTTCCTGTTGACCGTCAAAGTCCGGTAAGGACTTAACGATGTCCAGAGGTTCGTCGCACTGTACGCCTGGAATTATTTATATTTCCTTATACGTTTCTACCACGGGAGTGACGGTTATGGTGTTCAATTGCTGGGTTATATCCCTTAGTCTCTGTTCAAAACTTTCTTGTTGTACGGCGAGAGCGCTACTTATAGCACTCTCCACAACTGCTCTTAGTTGATCGGGTTCTAACGCCATTTCTTTATTTTGATCTGCTGCCCTAGTGTCTGTCCACCAATTTCCCTGATTACCTTCACTACTACACTCTCTTCTATCGACTTCTATTTTACTAAGGCTCTCAAACAGCTGGCTCAACTCACGATCACTCATAAGTGCTTTGTAGCAGAATTACAAAGTATCAGTTTATTTTTACACAACCACTAATTCGAATTTCCCGTGCAAAGATTCACATAAATCTGATTTCTATGTTAAAGTAAAGAAAGGTCGATATATATAAATTACGATCGCTCAATAGTATTTTGTAGCAGAATTATATAAATTCCTTTATTTTATCACAACTTTTTATCGTATTTACTGTGCAAGGTTTTACATTCATCCAGTTTCAAAAATAAAATTTTTAATTAAATTACAAAGATCAATATAAATTACTATCACTTATAAGTGGTTTGTAGCAGAATTACACAATACTTTCCTATTTTTACATAGCCTTTCTATCGCATTTCCTGTGCAAGATTTCACATTTATTTGTTTCACTGTTAAAGCAAAATTTACACAATTTTTTTTTAATTACAAAGATCAATATAAATTACGATCGCTCTTAAGAAATTCACGTTAACAAATTTTGTTGTGAAAACAAATTATTTAATTCACCAAATTACAAAGGTAGATACAAACAACAAGTGCTTGTAAAATTTTACAATGTTTTGCGCTCTACTTACAAAGTCAGTTTTAAGTGATTATTAACGAGATCGGTTCTTGATATTCTACGTGTCCTCTGCATTCCGTGTTGATTGATGTGCCCGATAGGTATTTATTCAGTCTTCTTTTACTGGAATCTTTGCTCCTCTGGTCAGTTTAATTACCTTAGTTGATTGCTGCGCCCAAGTGGTTATTAAATATTCAGGTTACGTTGATTCAATTTATGACTTGAGTTTTTAATTTACTTCAATTAAATAATTTACTTTTAAGTCCTTAGTTACTTAGACTTTCACTTATTTTGGTCACTTTGCCGGTTGGGCGCTAATTATACAAATGATACTTTATTTAATGACAAGCGCTGGCTGTGTCGGTGAGCTCACAATGGAAAACTGAAAATTAATTTTAATTCTAAGCTAAACGAAGTCACCTGCACCTTTTCATTTCTGGATTTTCTGTTAGCGTTAGATAATAGCTGCGCTGCACCAGCTATTGCGCCCGGATGCGCTGTAGACGCTTACGTTTGCAACTTTTCGGTTAGCACAGCGAGTTACCCGTGGTCAGCGTGAGAATGTAAATTTGCTGACTTAGGCCACGCGCGGACTTTTGTCCGGCATGTGACCTGATCGCGTTAACTTGCATCACAGAAAAATTCGATACAAAGTTGCTTAGGTTGATACATTTCGAATACAATACATGCTTTTGCGTAGCAAAATCAAACACAGAGAACTCTGATTAAGTAAATGTTTTATTAGAATATCAAAGTCCTAATACTTTGCCTCAGGTACTTCGCTTAAAGATAAGCCTTGGATTACGCTGTTGTTTGGAACAGGAACGACTAATGCCGGAATTCAGTAAGGTTCTAAAAGAGATAAAAGTCACAAATTTTGCCCAGTTGATTTTCATTAGTCTCAAGGCCTCCTACTCTCTAACCCGGTGATAGAAACATAAAAGCAGGGAAAGGCAATAATCTCTAGCTCATAGCCTTAATTTTTGAGACCTAAGCCTATAGCAAATTATTGAATTCCGGCATGAAACTTTTACTCTGGCAAGAAAGCTGAAGAAACCTTCAACAGTAGGACACAGTAAGAATTTCGAGTATTGTACAAAATATTTTTATTCATTCGGAAAGTCCAGCGTCCCTTTGGCGACGTGGCCCAGCGTTGTTCCCCTTGGGTTAGGCTTTTATGGCGTTAGGCCGCCTTCTCGTGTATTGAGAGGGATGTGCCTTTGTTTTGCGGCCGTCTGATAGGTTCGCTGGACTTCGTTAACCAGATCGGCAGGCATTATGCCAGCAATTACGAAGGCCGCCTCATATGAAACAGTGCGGAAAGCGTAGTGTAGCGTATGTAGCGTAGTGCACTAAGCCGAAATACGGAGCTCAAATTTTTTGCATATGACGTATGCTGAAGCGCGTGGCCCCATACAGGGGCCGCGTACATAACCACATATATTTGCCATTAATCTAGCTAGAGAACTATGGACTGTTGCAGCTTTTTGTGTCACAGTTTCGAGATGTAGGTTAAATGACAGCCTGGCATCTATCATAACACCTAAATACCGTACTGCAGGCATAGTTTCGAATACATACCCATTGATGTCTAGCCGTGTAGTTTCCTTTTTCTTTCTGCTTGTTTTAAGCACCCCTTCAGTTTTGTGAGCTGCCAACTGGAGCTCTTTGGCCTTCGATTATTATTATTATTTTTTTTTTTAACTGTTACTTTTTTTTATTGAATCTGCTCAACTAAGGAGCCTAACAACAAGTTTGCAAATCTTATTCTACTCACATAATTCACATCCCATAGTCGGGATGAGTATTTTTATTAACTGGCCCTAAAAAATATTATGACTGGGCTGGAAAGTCATTCCTTCGTAATCTTGGGTTCAAGTTTACATGCAATAGATTTCATGCTAACTGATTAGGGTGCGCTAAAAGCTTCGATGCATATTTCGCCTTCCGCTGCTCTATTTCAGTTCGTACTTCCGAGATTCACAAGTCGTGGTGGATATTCTCGTTTCGGATATACCATGGTGCTCCGATTATTGTTCGAAGGATTTTAGATTGCGCACGATGAAGGATTTCGCTGTTGCTGCTGCTCGCGTTGCCCCATAACTCACAACCATAGGTCCAAATGGGTTTTAGAACAGTTTTATTATTAAAGCCGTGTCATTCATGGCCAATTGAGTTTTCTCTATATCTTTAGCTACAATGACAACCGCAGCATCATCTGCGTATCCGATTACCTTCACTCCTTTTGGAACAGGTAGACACAGGTCTCCATCGTAAGCAATAATCCCCAGAACAGGCCGAGTACTGAGCCTTGGGGAACTCCTTTGCTGATGTCATATCTATTTTTAACTAGATCAGTATTATAAAACAAAACTCCATCAGTATGATAGCTATCCACTATAATTACAAGATAAGGTGAAGTATTTATTGCATTTAATGCATTAATAATGTGCGACCACTTTAACGAGTTATCGGTCATAACAACCGCTCAGTTAGTTCTGCCTTCTCCAAACTGGAGGTGAACGAGAGCAAGACTAAGGATCAAAAATCACTGTTATAGCTTTGAAAAAGTAGAGAACTTCTTTTACTTAGGAACCAGCATTAACACATATAACAGCGTCAGCCAACGCAGAATCTCTCTTGCCAACAAAGGCTACTTTGGACTGAGTAGGAAATTGCTAAGTAAATTTCTCTCTCGACGGACAAAAACCATACTCTATAAGTCTCTCATCATGCCCGTCCTATTGTATGGCGCAGAAGCATGAACGATGACAACATCAGATGAGAAGGCTCTGGACTTATGCGTCTATGCGACGGCGAATACCGCGTATGATGGAAGATGAGCTGTACAAGGACGTAGACATATTGCAGCGGATTAAGGATCAGTGGCTCCGCTGGCTAGGTTACGTCGTTCGAATGCATGAAATAGCTCCAGCCCTGAAGGGTTTTGACGTGGTACCCGCTGGTGGTAGCAGAGGAAAAGGAAGACCTTGTTTGCGTTGGAAAGTCCAAGTGGAAAAAATGTGGCAACACTTGAGATTTCCAATTGGCGCCAGTTAGCAAGAGATAGGGAAAGCTGGCGTGCTTTGTTGACCTCGGCCAACATCGCTTAGGCCATAGGGGAATCAGCTACTGCCGCCCTGATGGCAATGTGCGGTATACGGTCGGGTCCCGGAGCCTTGCCGTACTTCAGCCGTCAGCTTAAGCTAGAATTTCATCTGGTATAACAGGTGGACAAATTGTCAATAGATTGTTATTCACAGGCCTCATTTTTGGCTATCTTTGGGAAAAAGCGTTTCGACTATTTGCTTGAGCAGAGTGGGATCCGAAGGGTACTCGTTAATCTCACTACAAAGCTCTTTGAAAGAAGATTTTTTGCTTGCCTTAGTTGCATTTTTTAATAAAGCATTTAAATTAATCCCTTAGAATATCCGATCTGTTTCTTTGGTATATTCTTCTGGCTTTGTTGCATTCAGACCGCAAATCTGCGATTTCAGCATTCCACGATTAAACAGGGTTGCGGGAATTTTTGCGCACTTTTCTATTCACAGATGCATCGCAAGCCCTAGCTAATACTTTATAAAGTTCATCGGATAGGCTTTCTGCATTGGCCCGCTTTTCATACCATCCAGTACCAACTTAAAAATGTCGATATCAAATGCATTAGTGCACAAGGCATTTGCGTCGTTCTTTACATATCCAGGAGACCTACTGCTCATGTAATTAACATCGATTATTACAGCCAAATGATCTATATGTGTGTAAATATCGCTTAATTGCCAGGAAACTTTCGTGGTCATTGTTTAACTACAGAAAGCAATATCGATAATGGAACCACTTCCATTTTTTCTAATGTATTTTTGTTCCCTCTATTCAATAGAAGCAAGTCTAATAGTGCAAAGGCTTTAAGAAGAGCGCGTCCTCGCTGATTTGTTTTGCTGCTGCCCAATTCTAGAGCCCACGCGGCTATTATTTTGGGAGAGCACATAACGGCATCTTCAACGAGTCTATCAAGCAAAAGTTCAAATTCTTGCTGGCATCATAGCGCCGTCTTGTTGCATTGTTTAGCGTTATGACCTTTTTCTCCGCACTTAAAACAGCAACCACTGCGGTCTTTATTTGTACAAGCCTTTGCTTGATGACCAAACTCCAAACATCTGTAGCATCTTGTCAGAATAATTTTTTTTCCGAATGCGACACACCGACCATCCAATCTTAAGTTTTTTGGCTGCAATGATTTTCTGCGAGCAGCGCTATTTGGGTCCCTGGATATCCTTTCCTGGTCGTTTTTATCCAGTTTAGCTCAAAGATTTGGTTTAAAACTTTTGTGTCTGAGATGGCTACAACTATATCTTCTTTAGTTGTGATCTCATCGAGATCATATATCCTATTTAAGTCTGCTTAGATAAAGCCGAAATTTCGGCTTCATTACCTAAGAGACTTTTAACACCTTTTTTGAAAAGTTCTGTTTTTTCCTCATGCAGATGGTTGAGCTCGAGAAGTATTTCTGCTTTCTGGGTTTTGCGTACTCTTTTGACCTGTTCACCCATTTTACTTAAATCAGCACTGTTTTTCACTGAATTGAGCATATCGCTATATGATATGTCAACTGTCTTTGACATTTGGTTTAACCAGCGTAGTGTTCGGTGTAGCCTTAATGATCTTCTTAGCCTTTGTTTGTACTATCCATTCGCCTTCAGGGTCTTTATTTGAGCTTATCAGATTCTCCCTATAAGACAGCATTTTTTGCCCTGTGCCATCTTTTTTTTTGTAAACACTTTTTTCACCACAATCTTAAAGTTTACACTAGCGCAAAAATTTCACGTCTGCACTACACAAAGCATTGCACATAAGGTATATGTGTGTGTCATATGTCATATGTATGTACATACGCCTTGTATGGCGAAATAAAAATTCAATCTGGAGTAAACATTTGTATTTAAAAAACCCATTAAAAACTGTTAAATCGCGTTTTTTGCTATAACTTATTATTTGATGTTCGATTTTTTACATCTTTATGTAGGATTTGGAATAATTTTTTATCCAAAGCGCAAGAGCTTTCAGTTGTTAAGTGATGGGGCTTTCTGGATTTTAAAAACAACTCAACTTTTGAGTATTTGAATAAAGCCCTTTTTAGCCTCATCATTTTTCGAGAGTTTTAGATTTATAGCATAAAAAATAAAAAATAAAAAATTAGAGGAGGTACAAATTAAAACGGCTTTTAAAGCCGAAATCTATTAAGAGCCAAATATAGTCATGAGCGAGACTATATTCGCGGCATAAGTACTATATTCAAAAAATTTGGGGGTATCTAAAAAAATTTTATACCCAAAATTTGTTCTCGATATATGTAAGTGTTTAAATAAAACTGACACACGCTGAACTTTTTTCCATTCATATAACGTGCTACGGCTTAATGTATTTACGTATGTTTAGTATGTACATATGTATGTATGCATGTTCGAAAGTCAGCGCACAAGCACTGGATGTAGCCGAAAGTTTTAGTTTATTGTGTCCACCTTTCCATGTCGGTCTTTGATTTTTGTTTGCTTTGATTTTCGGCTTCATTAAATTTAAACCTTTGGCATAAGTGAAAAATTTATAAGTATTTCTGGCGAATGAAAATTTCTAAAATAAAATATGCATTAAGAATAGTAGTAATTTGAGAGGTTCAAATTTTCAAAGCAAAAGTTTAAAGTGTAAAAGCAACATTAATAATTAAAAATTTCTATATAAAACACAACACAAATCCTTATTAAAAAGTATACAATAACAATGGACTGGTATCCTCCGTACACATACGTATATAATCAAGCTATTCTAACTTTTTGTACACATTTTCATTTATATGGCTATGTATGTATGTACATATGTATGTACATAGATATGCACATAGATGTGCAGTGTGCGCAATGCATATACATATGTATGTACATGTGCACACATAGCCAAATACTATTTTAGATTGAAATGTGCATACATATTCGTACATATGTACATATGTAAAGAGCATAAGCCGCTAGTAGTCAGTTTTTGCATTCAGTCTGCAACATTGAATTGTGGGCGGCGGGACGTGTTTGCACAACAAAACTATCCTCCGTTGCTTCTATATTTAAAGCGTCGCCACAGCCGCAGTCGCTGCCTTCCGTGTATTCATGTGATTGTGTAATGTGCAGACGATATCAAATATAAATCAAACATAGGCACAATGAAAACAAGAAAGAAAAGCACAATATTAATGAATTTATTTCAATATATAATATTCGAAAACGCTTCCTAAACAAGTTGTTCATTTGCTCTAATACATATTTTCTGGTGTTTCTCTAAGAGTGTTATTGAAATCAGAGTTCCCAATTGTGCACGCATGCAGAATGAAAACTTAAAAAATAAAAGGGATTGCATGAAATCATTCAGGAAGACACCACATTGATACATACATACGTATTAGCACGACATATTATTAACAAATTGTGAATATGTGTAGTATTTTATCTTGTGCTCAGTAAAAGATTCAACTAATTCAGAAGACATTTTTATTGATATGTATAAGGATACTTATACGGTCTATATTTCTATTTACAAATCTCTATTAGATAGTATGTATGTAGAAGCAACTTCATATCAATATGTGCAAATCGAAGTCAAATGTGTTAAAGAAACATAATGTTGTCAACATTAAACTGGAAAGTTACACATACGTATGGTATGTACATATATATTTTCGATTGATACATTTTTTTGATAACTCCTTGACAATTCTTGCAAAGAGATTAATTTAAAATTGTTTACATGCCAGTGTTGTGATTTGCATATGTACATATGTATACATTTAATTTGGCAAATTCGATTTGCTTTTCTAGCTTGAAGATACTGACAATTATAGTTCTGTTAATATTTTAACAGTTTATTCACGAAAAGTGCGAAGTCAAACTTTTACTTTGTTTTGTTGACTATTTGTTTTCGTTGCTTTTTAGGTTAAATTCAATATTATGCTCACTGGATTGGTGATGCCAAAAAAACACACATAATGACTAGTAAATTACATTGAAATACATATTCGTATATATGTATAATTGTCGCACTCATAAGCCACATTTACGATACTAGTATCATAGGAAGTTAGCTGCAGTTACAAGGATAACCATGTCATTTAGGGAGTTCACAAGCGTGTTACTGGTCGTATTTCTTTAGTGTGCTATTGAAATAACAGAGGAACAAATTTAAACAAAAATAAAACGCACGCTCGCATAGTAAATTACTATTAAACGCTAAGAAAAAAAAAAATACTGTACATGTTTAAAAACAGTACAACATAATAACATCAAAATGGAAAATAATAACTCACCTTGCCCGCTGTTGTTTTGCAGGATAACCTCCTTATTGCCGAACAAAAAAAGTAACGGTAAGTTAAGTAAAGTTTCCTTAAGTTTAGAGGTAGAAATTAAGCTGCTATTTCGGCGAACACCACATCTCCTCATCAAGTTTAAAACATTATACAAGAATTAATTTATTTAAGTTGTTTTTTGACCTGTTTATTTATTTCATTATTTGTTTTTAATGAGCTAAAGGCCAATTTTTATTGGAAAATTTTATAGAGACAAAACAACAACACCCAAAGCGGTAGAAGTTAAAGTAATATTTCGGAGATGACCACATCTCCTCATCGTGGTGGCGCGGGTTCGACTCCTGCGGAAGCCGTGAAGAAAGAAGTCTGATGAGGAGATGTGGTGTTGTATTTTCTCTATAAAATTTTTAAATAAGCTCGTTAAAAACAAATAAAGAATTAATTTATGTTAGAAACAATCCTTTCTCTATGATTTTACCGATTGTGGCCCATCTCTATACGGCGCCTTTGTTCCCTTACTCTAAGGTCAGTCATTATTTCTTTTCTTAATATCTTTACTGCTTTCCAAACTTTATTGCTGTTTATTATATATGAAATCACATTTTCTGAGATAGCGTTAGCCAGATTCAAAGTTTTAATTTGTTTCTCTGTAATGAAAAATAGGGATACGCAATGAATATGTGCTCTGCACTCTCCGATGCAATTCCGCACGAGCCACATGCCGTTGTGTCATCATGACCATACCCAAACAAGTACTCTCGGAAGGAACCATATCCACTCAAAAGTTGGGTCATGTAAAAATCAACTTCGCTATGCGATCTGTTAAGCCAAGCTTCTATATTTGGGATGAACGTGAAAGCCCATCGACACGACGTAGACGCGTCCCACCGTTGTTGCCATTGGGTGAGGCTTTTTGGCTTTCGGCCGCAATCTCTTGTTTGTATTGTACCGGCGATGCCACAGGCCGCATCATGAGAAACCGTCTAGAAAGCACTACATATCCACATGGCAGTTAGTCGGATTATACATTATAACCGATTGTGTTACTTGACTCAAGAGTTTTTTTCAAATCTAGGCTAGGACCACCTATGTTTGTCATTAATCTACATAGCTAACGAACAATGAACTGTCGCCGCTTTTTGACTAACAGTCGCAATCTGGATTTTATATCATAACACCTAAGTATATTACTGCTGGGAGAGTCTCAAATACATACTCATTAACATTCAAAGCAGTACTTTCGTTTTTCTTCCTACTTGTTATCCCCACACCTTCCGTTTTCTGAATGGCTAGTTGCAAACCTTTTTTCTGAAGCCAATCGTCGATCACCTTGGTAATGCTTCGACAACTACCGCAATATCATCCGCGTAGCCAATTCCTTGAACGCCTTTTTGAACAGGTAGGCGTAAGATTTCGTCGTACGTTATTATCCACAGCAACGGCCCTATGACTGAACCTTGAGGCACGCCTCTGGTAACGATGTTTTCCTTTATTCCTGTAGAAGTGATATAAGTAAGAACTCTATTATACAAGGAACTATTTATTAATCTTATTAAATACTCCCGAGTTTTGATCGATTTCGCGGCCAACCTAGGGAGTTAAATGCGTTCTTACTACAGCACAGTATTCTTTTGCGCTGTTCTTCCAACGCTTGCCTTTAATTGCTTCTTTGGCTATACCAATTATTCTGCATATAGCGGCAAAGGCAGATCAACAGCTTTCCGATATCCATACTGGGTATCAGACAAACACTGAGCAGAATCAAAAGCGTTCCATAATCGGTCACAGATGACACGCTCCAGTAACTTACCTAAAGTATTTATCAAACACAGTGGCCTTTAAGAGCCGGGCTCCCCCTGATGTCGTTATATAGAATGAACTGTTCCTTTTTATTCGAGTTTGTCCTACGAAAATACTAATAGTACCCTTTTATACCCGAATGGGTATAAATTAGGACCATTTTATTCATAAAAACAAAAATAAAATCATACCTTCTAGTGAGAATCGAACCGTCTGCTCGAGGGTTACTAAGCGAACGCTCTCCTTACATGCCAACGACGCGCATGAAATGTTGTTGCCCAAGAGCGACCAATGCATCGTTTATCGTACCCGAAAGAGAAAAATACAGGACTAATCTAGAATTATTCCCGTTTGAGATTTGTTGCGACTAATTAATGCCCAATTGTATCCGATAGAGACTAATCCAGGAATACTCTCTTTAGAGATTAGTCACACAATACATATACATATTTGTATTTTTTTAAATATTTAATGCACGTTTCACTACTTAAAATTTCTTTTTAACAAGAATTTTATTTTCTTCCCTAATAACTTTTACAAGGTTTTCAGGAAATCATCTTAAAGTCGTTAAACTCGTATTAACATACACAAGAAGCTGAAGTTTCTGGATCGAAAAGTTTAGGCACAGTCATTTGGATATTGGCTGAAGGATAGCCCATAAGCGATCGCTGAGACAATAAGTTACACTCATATAAAGGAAGAGAGAGAGAGGGTGTGGGAAAAAAGTGTGGATAAGTGCCACAGGGCATGTTTATACCTGAGACTCTGAGAAGCTGCATGATTGAGACGGACGTATCGTCATATTTGCAAACCTCATCCTCCGGACAGGTGCTGATATTAAATTAATGAATGAAATCTCAAAATAACATTTTGATTGATAGAAACTAAATTGCCATCAAAGAAAACAAATATTAAATATCTTGTGACGAAACACAATTACAAATAGAAGAGTTAATAGATGCGAATGAAATGCGTGCATTTCGTCGAAAAAATTGTCAACACATACAAAAAAAATTACCTTGCGCAAAAAGAAGACAAAGTGTTTAACTAAATTGGATCATCACAAGCAATCAATGAACGACTAATTACAACCACCTACCACAAACTACCACCACTGTTTTTTCTGCTTTTGCCCTTAACGATAATTCCTCGACTAATACTATAAATATGTACTACTACTACTTCCCTGCTACCATCGCAAATAAATTAATACATGCCGACATAAATATGCATAGAAATGTATATACATATATATGTGTTTATATATGTACATATCTAAAAATTTTAAGCATCTTCTTTCAAAAGTGCTTTACTCATTAAAGAAAATTTCAGAGGCGCTTTGACTTCAGTTTAATTCATTATTATGAATAGCATAGATTCAAGCAAAGTACTTCTAACGAGGCATACGAAGTAATTACATCCAAATACTGTAAAGTCACTTAAATATCTGTTTATGGACATGTTTTTTATATGTTATTCCTATCTAACTGCTTAAATGTGTTATATGATACACTTATTCTATATATATGTGTGTGTTCTTTGTATCGATATCAGTATTTAATTGTTTAAAATTTGCAAACCGATCTATATGTACCCCATTTGTGTAATACACATAGAGTAGTCATATTTTTATCCACTGAATTATTCAAGATATGTTTTTTTTTTAATTTTCAAGATGATAAACACATTCAAAAAACGCTGCAGTCAAACTTGCTTATGACAAAAACAAATTTACTAATGTTAAACAATTTCCAACAGGCGATATTTTCCTTGCTCCTTATATATGCATTGAAAAAAAAAACGCTTATGTATAATAATAACATTTAGTTTTCGCTATTCCATATGACATTTCAAATCATTTATAAAAAACTCGTTTACACGATTGAATGCGATTATGTTTTCGCTAACACTAACAGCACCTAAACAAAATTGAGCCTAATTTACATTACGAAATTAGTAACACAAAACTTTATTCAAGTTAACTACACTACCAATTTCCTGTGTAAATGTCAAGTTTTACAATGCATGTATAAATTTCACGTCACGCACAATTTTTTTTTTGTAATGTCATGCAACCAATCTTATTGCAAAATATATGGAAACTAGTTTTGAAAAATTGCCTGCGCGGAGTGAAGATATTTTTTTTTTGCACAGAGTAGGCTAATTATAGTTAAAAAAGAAAAACCTACAATAAATTTCAATCAAAGTTGTCAAGCTGATAAAAGACACTGACTGCCGCAACAGACGTCAATATTGCAGTGACATCGCAGTGTCTTTCAAACCAATGTTGGCGTTATGTTGACAAAGGGTTTTAAGATTGACAACACAGAAAAACTTGCTTTCATAGAATTGACAAATTTTTGTAAGCATTTGATGTCAAATTTGATCTAATAAAAAGCAAGCATAACTTTTTTTGCGACATTTTGCATAGTCACCATTTATACTATTAGTATTCATCTAAATGCGCAAATGCCTCGCAACTGCGTAAACCTCGTAAACATACCGGTTTTTCATAAAAAAATATAAACGTTTGCGAGGTTTACGCAGTTGCGAGGCATTTGCGCGTTTAGATGAATACCCATACTGTTTATTTCACGATACAATTATTTTTACGCAACGAGTTTCAAAAATTTTGCAACAAGTTTGATCAAAATAGATTCATTAGTGTAAATTCGTTTGCTCAATACGAGATTATTACCTTATCAGAACTTAATCCAAAAAATTTATGAAAAGTGTTTTCCCATTTGTCACTTAGCATTTTATTAAGGGCAGTTTTCATTATCTTCGGTTAAGCTGAATATTAGCTAAGCGCCAGTAGTTTTAATCAAACACTGATCGACCTAATAACGTGAAAAATTAGAAGATGAAATATATCCTAAAATTATCACAATAGCCGAACTCATCAGACTTTTGTGAAATAGGAATTTGACGTTCAAGGTATTCGATCGATGATTGAGAAACCGTATCATTAGCTTAAGAGATATTTCTGTCTCGTTATTGTATCAAAATAGTGAATCTTTAGCGTACTAAACGAAATGCCTGCTTTTGTATCTCTTCTCAATCAGTGTTACCGATTACAAGTATTTATTTGTCGTCTTAAATACGTTATTGTTAACCTCAAATCATGAAAAGAAGTTTTCCATGGCAGTCACTTTTAAGCCG
Source organism: Philophylla caesio (assembly GCA_963971545.1). Lineage (NCBI taxonomy): Eukaryota > Metazoa > Arthropoda > Insecta > Diptera > Tephritidae > Philophylla > Philophylla caesio. Next base: position 2,555,700 of record OZ020605.1, on the reverse strand, counting down.
ATTTATAATAATTTTTATATTCATGGAAAAACTATTTCATTCTTACCGTGAAAAACACATAACTACTTTTTAAAGCTAAAAAAAAACTAAAGTTTCAAAATATCTCGAAAACCGTTCTGCTTTCATACTCTGCGACTATCATATTTGGATTTAGCAGAAAATGTTACATAAGGTTGATGTATAAAATTCCGTGGTTATTTGGTTTGTCGGGTGATATTGATGTTTATCTTTATGATTCCAAATATTAATAACTGATTTTGTCTTTTTAAAAATAAATGCCATATTTAATACTTTTATCTTTAATTAATTACACTGTGGAACATTTTTGGGATTATTGTCTGGGAATTTCTCACCCCCCAGATTAGCTGTTGTACTGTGTTATTATTATAAATTATATCTTGTTGATCATTTTTAAGCATCTTGATTCTAAAAAAAATTTAATTATTTATATTCGAAAATAGTATATATTGGTGTACTTGTAATATAAGAACCCCATTTGAGAACATATTAAATATTTTGGATAACATCCAGAAGCAGTTTACAGAAGCACGGGGACCTTCTTCCAAATTTCTCTGGTAAAAGTTCAAAACAATTTTTTTTTAACCAACGAAGGGCTGCTGTTAAATTAGTAATTGCGAGGAAATTCCCAAATTTCTGATTATGTGCGATAATTGAATGTAACTACTTCTATAGAAGGTTTGTTGAATCAAAGTTTTGAACAAAATTACAGTCTTAAACGAAGTACAAAATTTGCATTTAAGGGACAAGTTAATTTTTTTTCATTTTACTTGAAAACCAGACCAAGCCGAACCAAGTATGTTTGCCTTTTTATAGGTTCTTAGATCCTAAAAATCCTCTCCCTGGTAATGAGTATATTTTCGTCGGTAACAGTTTTTCAATTGAATGGCCTATATGCCGCCTTAATAATGGATGGGATCTGTTTAGTTCTTCAATCACATTTACGCGCTCAGTCGTCCATGGTAAACCGATAATTGCTTATAATAAACTTACGTTTTTCTTAATAAAATAAAATAAATGTAAAATTTCTTATTTCTTGTAACCATGCTTATACAATTTTGCTTATCAATGTTTGATGTTTGCAAATGTATTTATATTGCTTATTTAGTTCTCCACCTGTTCCTTTTTCGCATTTTTCTGCATTTTTTTGCACTTTTTCGATTAATGCTAAGAGTAACAGGTTTTTACGAACAATCGACAGCATTGTATCGAGTCAGTTTAAAAATCTTAATACTTTTATTCAGTGCACATCAAACGATTAATATACATACAGTTCACAGAATTTTAAGCGAATAGCCAAAACAACAAAAAAAAAACACTTTTATAACAAAAAATCTCAAAAGTAAATACATAATAGAGGACCTTGCCTGGGTATACCGGCCAAACCCGCACTAATTGAAAATTTAGATATATAAATAAAATTATATTTGAAGCCAGCCTGCACCGAATCCGAACCAAGCCCATAGAGTAACTCAGTTTGCAGGGGATGCCGAGCCCCGGGCACATTACGTGACCGATTTTGCAGACCCAATATATTTATTCACGCCAAGTACAGGAAAATTCAATTTTTCTGATTCTAGACATGAAAGTGAAATTTTAAGATAAACATAAGTTTTTTAATTTACGAGTATAATTATTAAATTAAATGAAGATTACTGAAAAACAAGTAAGAAAAGCTAAATTCGGGCGAAACCGATTTTTATATACCCTCGCGATGTATTTTTGTATTGGCGGTGCCATAAAAACCCTGTTTCTTTGTTTCAAATCGGTGCTAGTATTAAACTTTTCTCAAATTGTTCCAATAAATACTGAAAACCAACGTTTTTTGAATTTTTGAAAATTTCTGTTATATGGAAGTTGGGCGTACCTATGGTCCGATTTCAAAAAATATTGACGGTGATGCTAGCGATATCGAGGACAAAATGATCACCAAATTTTGTGACGATACCTTACATCGTCATTGAGATACTTACAGATGTTTTTTATAAGTGGGCGTGGTAACGCCCATTTGTCCAAATTTCATAAAAATCATGTTTCATAATTAACTATCTTTCTTAATATCAAATTTTAATTAATATGTTCCAATAGATAAAGAAAAAACGAATTTTTTGCATTTTTTAAAATTTCCGTTATATGGGAGGTGGGCGAGGTTATGGTCCGATTTCAAAATTTGTTAACGATGATAACACCGCTATTTTGTAAATAATTTTTTCATAAGTGGGCGTGGCAATGCCCATTTTTCAAAATTTCATAAATACCTAATTTCTTAGTTCAAAATCGTTTCAAGTACCGAATTTGACTCAATTTGTTTTAATGGATACCAAAAAAATGAAGTTTTAGCATTTTCCAAAACTTCTGTTATATGGGAGGTGGGTGTGGTTATGATCCGACTTCAAAACTTTTCTACGATAAAAATAGTGATATCAAGGAAAGTATGTCCACCAAAGTTTGTGACGATAACTAATACTGTTATTGAGATACAGAAAATTTGTCATAAGTGGTCGTGGCAAGGCCCATTTTGCAAAATTTCAGAAATATCTAATTTCTTAGTTCAAAATCGCTCCAAATACCAAATTTCACTCAATTTGCTGTAAGAGATACCGAAAAAACGGAGTTTTTGCATTTTTCAAAAACTTCCGTTATATGAGAGGTGGGCGTGGTTATTAGCCGATCTTGACAATTTTCAATACCAACCTACCCTGTCCAAAGAGCAATCTATATACCAAATTTCATTGAGATATCTCAATTTGTACTCAAGTTATTGTAACCACGGAAATACGGACGGACGGATGGACGGACGGACAGACAGTCAGGGCTAAATCGATTCCTCTTTTCATTCTTATTATTTTAGTATGTAACGGGTGTTTTTTTTAGGGGTATAGAACTTTGAATGGAAATAAAACACAAGAAAATCGTTTTAAGGTCCATGAATTTGGCTTTATTGGAAGGATAATTTTATGCCATTAATGTTTAAATATGATTTCGGGCATGTGGCCGCCGCGGCTGGCTCGAATAAAGCCAATTCTACAGGTCCAATTTTCAACCACTTTTTCGAGCATATGGGGCCGTATGTCGGCAATAACGCCACGAATGTTGGCTTCCAATTCCCCTAACGTTTCTGGTTTGTTGGTGTAGACGAGCGACTTCACATATCCCCAAAGAAAATAATCCAATGGTGTCAAATCACACGATCTTGGTGGCCAATTGACAGGTCCATTCCGCGAAATTATGCGCTCAGCGAATGTTTCCTTCAATAAACCGATTGTGACGTGCGCTGTGTGGCATGTAGCGCCGTCTTGTTGGAACCACAACTCATCCACATTCATGCCATCCAATTCGGGAACAAAATAGTCGGTTATCATGGCTCTATACCGGTCTCCATTAACGGTAACTGCCTCTCCAGCATTATTGCGGAAGAAGTATGGCCCAATGACTCCACCAGCCCATAGAGCATACCAAACAGTCAGTTTATGTGGATGTAATGGCGTTTCAAGGGTCTCATTAGGATTCTCTTCCCTCCAAATGCTGCAATTTTGCTTGTTGACGTAGCCATTCAACCAAAAATGAGCCTCATCACTGAACAAAATTTTGCGATGAAAATCAGCATCGAGATCAATCTCATTTTCGGCCCATACACCAAAATCACGACGCATTGCATGGTATCGCGGCTTTAATTCTTGCACAAGCTGGATCTTGTAAGGTCGCAAGCCAAGATCTTTGCGCAAAATTTTCCATAAAGTTGATGGACAAAGCTCCAATTGCTGTGCACGGTGGCGAATCGATTCATTCGGGTCCTCTTCAACACTTTGCTCTACAGCGGCAATTGTTTCTTCGGTGCGCACTGTTCGACGTCTCTGCGGATGCGTATTATCACATAGAGTAAACGTAGTGCAAAAACGATCCATGGTTAACCGAATTAATTGCTCTGATGGACGATTATGTCGACCATAAAATGGACGGAGCTCACGGTAAACTTCGCGAACTGAACCTTTATTTTCGAAATAAATTTGCACGATTTGCAAGCGTTGTTCTTTTGTCAACCTGTTCATGATGAAATAGCAAACCAAACTGAACATAAATGACATTAGAGTTGCCAGATTTGACCACAAAATGCCAGTTTTATCTCTATTCGAAAAACAAACCTGTAAAAAAAACACCCTTTATATGTCTATATCTATCTCGATTATTTTTTGCTGTTACAAACAACCGTTATGCGAACAAAGTTATAATGCCCTTGTGTACAAGTACGCTCGGGTATAAAAATGTACGCTAATAAAAGCTTTTATTATGTATAATGAAGGACGAATATCTTCATTATGTAATACCCAAGAATTATATTCAATAATTTTACACTGAATTGTGTTTTTTTATTATATTATATTGAAAAATTGTCGTTTCTTAGAAATTTTTCCAGGGTAGATTAATATTTTTTCAGGGGGGGCTTTGCCTCCTCTAGCCTCATCTGAACACTCCGTCGAACACAAATATTAACATCACAATTAAGTTTCGCTAAAACAAAAGCAAATGAAATTGAAATTTTTTTTCATGCTGCGTATTTTTATTATAAATTGAAATGCGCTTTTCATAGTCTTTGGTTTTATCTTAATCTTCTCGAAAGTTTTTACCGGATTCTTTTAAAATATCGGTCGTTTTTCCTTACTTTATGAGTCTTTAAAGGTTTAATTTAAATGCTTTTTATCGACTGAGCCTGAGAAGTCAGTAGGAATTTTTTATTTCGAGCAAAACATAATTACCCTTATTGGGAGTTTCGGGCGAAAAAGAAATTCAGTCGAAAATTTTACGCCAAGTAATTTTGCCATAGAAAGTTTTTGATTATCTTCAACCGTTTTATATTTATACCCCTAGCAACAAAACTTGCGCCTATCAATTTATTAGTAGGCCTATATATGTTTCTGGTTGTGTCTAAAGATGAATATTATTACAAAAATTATTTTATATGCGCTAGTGATGGGAAATATAGTCAATTTTCGAAATCGATACCTCGGAAAAGCTTGTCGATATATGTCGATACTATCGATACTTGGTGATAGGATCGATACTTGATGAAACTGGCGTAGCTGGAATTATCAGATGCTTCAAAGCATTGAATGTAATGAGCGATACTAAAAATTTCGATACTCTTGTGACTTAACGATACTAAACGATTATCGATATCTTTTTTTTTTATCTTTTGGAGCAAAATATTACATTTTTTCTTTGCTAGATCTTTCAGTGCATAATCGTCAATAAGAGTATTAACATCGGAAAAATAAGTGAAAATGTCTATGGTTTTACGTGAGCGTATTTATTTAATTGGAAACTATTCAAATAGCTTGATGGGTAGTAAATTACCGTCTGCGAAAGAAGTTTTGAGAATTCTATTTTTTAATACGCGTGTTGTTAAGCTAAGTCTTAGGGAAAGTGCTCGTTAAACAATAAAAAAAAGTGCAAATATTTTGCCAAAAGGCAAGAATTCGAACTAGAGAAGAGAAGCACTGCATTGAAAAATTGGAAAAACTGTATGTATAATGAATTGCGCAATCTGCAAAAAAACTCAGCTAGAAAGACAGAAGAACAAAAGAAACAAGTAAAGAAGTGGCTAAGTTCGATCGAACTTTATATACCCGGCGCACGCTTTCATCTAAATTTTTAAATTAACTAGGTATAATCTACACCACGCCGTAGCGGCCTCGGCCGTCTTAGTGGGTAGGTTTGCCTCGGGAGATCTGGGCATCATACTGGCTCAGGAGCCGTGGGTCTACAAACGCCAGGTAAGGGGCCTTAAAGACTCTCTCAACAAGGTAATATGGGACCTCTCCTCGAAGAGACCCAGAGCTTGGGTAGTGCTTAGAAACAACATTGAGTATTTTTGCATTACAGAACACCTAACAAGAGACCTAGTGGCGGTGCAGACAAAATTGGAGGTAAACGGAGAGACCAAAGATATAGTCTTCGCTGCCGCTTACTTTGCAGGGGATAACAACAGCATTCCCCCAGTGGAGGTTCAGGAGCTAGTAAGACGTTGCGAAAGGGCTAAGCTTCCGCTTGTTATCGGCTGCGATGCTAATGCCCACAGCGAGGAATGGGGAAGCACTGATACCAACCCGAGGGGTGAGTCTCTATTATAATACATTTTAAGTAATGATTTGAGTATACACAATGTGGGACAAACTCCAACATTCGTAACTAAGAACAGAGAGGAAGTGCTCGATATAACCCTCAGCAACACCTTGGCAGAAAATCTGATCTCGCAATGGGAGGTTTCCAAGGAACCATCATTGTCTGATCACAGGATCATCCAATTTAAGCTGAAGGCCAAACAACCAAGTTTCATCCTCACTAGGAACCCCAGGAATACTGACTGGGTAAATTATGAGCAAACACTTGAGCTAAACTTACCTAGTATAGAAAGGCACAACAAAAGAACAAGCTGTACTGAGCTAGAAAGCAGGGTAAATAGGTTCAATGACGTGATCATGGATTCCTTTAACTGCAGCTGTCCTGAGACCAAGCCCAAGAGTAAAAATCATACGCCTTGGTGGTCTCATCGGCTCTCAGTCCTAAGAAAGACGGTGCGGAGGCTTTTCAATAAGGCCAAACGCATCGGCTGCTGGGACGAATACGCGGCAAATCTAACGACGTACAGTAAAGAAATTAGAAAAGCAAAACGGGATAGTTTCAGAAAATTCTGCGAGAGTATAACCTCCACCCCGATTGCAGCCAGAATACATAAAGCATTAGCAAAAGAACCAGTTGAGATAAAGCTAGCCATTAAATTGCATGATGGTAATTATACAGAAAATGAAGAGGAAAGAGCGCTGGCCCTGCTGGCAGCCCATTTCCCGGAAGAACCGGCACACAATCCAATACTGGAGGCACGGGAGACAAAACCATCGCAGTCCGACTGGAGGCTAGCCAAACATCTTTTTGGCAGGCATAAGGTGAGATCGTTTGATGGCTACAAATCCCCGGGTGTCGATGGTGTCCGACCAATACTGCTAGAGCAGGGCGGCGATTTAATATAGCCACATCTTGGGAGAATAATGAGAGATTGCCTCGCATTAACATATATCCCAATGATGTGGAGAAGAGCTAAGGTAATATTCATGCCAAAAGTAGGCAAGCGAGACTATTCTCTAGCAAAGTCCTTCAGACCAATCCGCCTAACATCTTTTGTGCTGAAGGCAATGGAGAAGATCATTGACAATGAAATCAGATCCACCACTCTGCGGAGACACCCTCTCCATCAGCATGCATACAGGCCGGGAAAATCCACCGAAACTGCCCTTTATCAGCTGACAACGGAAATTCAAAGTGGAATAGACTGCGGAGAGATAGTACTATGTGCCTTCCTGGACATAGAAGGGGCCTTCGATAACGTCTCGCACAAGGCAGTATGTCAGGCCTTATCGAAAAGGAAAGTAGAACCAGCCATCAACAGATGGATAGCATCGCTTCTCCAAACAAGAACAGTGGAGACAGAGATAACAGGCAAGACAATAGAACTCAAAACTCATAGGGGTTGTCCACAGGGAGGGGTACTATCCCCCCTACTGTGGAGCATTTTAGTAGACGAACTCCTAGTAAAGCTGACAGCCGAGGGAATTCGGTGCCAGGGGTATGCGGATGATATCGTCATCATAGCTACAGGAAAGTTCGAGAACACTTTATGCGACATAGTCCAAAGAGCTTTAGCTGTAACTAGTGGATGGTGTGAGGGAGTAGGGCTTAAAATAAACCCTCTCAATACTGCCATAGTACCATTCACTAGGAAAAGAAAACTATCAGGTATGAGAGCAATCTCTTTAAACAGGGTTGAGATCGACACAGTGGACGTAGTAAAGTATCTAGGTGTCACTTTTGATGCCAAACTTCTATGGAAGACGCATGTCGATACAGTAATATCAAAAGCAACAAAGGCACTCCTGGTATGCAGACGCTTAGCAGGGAAATCTTGGGGCTGTAGCCCTCAAATTCTAAGATGGATGTATACCATGATAGTTAGACCAGCGATATTGTATGGGGCGGTGGCCTGGGTCTCGAGGGCCACCCTGTCGACAACAAAAAGTCTCTATCCAAACTTCAGCGACTAGCATGCGTTAGTATAACAGGAGCCATGCGCACTTGCCCAACGGCCGCGTTGGAGTTAATTCTCGATCTGACCCCCCTATATATTCTTATAGAGCAGACAGCTAAACGGACCCTGCTAAATATAAGCAGGGAGGGCTAGGGGAGAGGAAAGCTCATATCGTCTCGCAACATTCAGAAGTTGAGTGCTAGGCTTCCCTTAGCTGAGCTTGCGAGAGACGATATGACCAAGATCTTACACTTTGAGAAGCGATTTAAAATCGAACTCGGTACAAAAGCAACCTGGGATACATCCATATTGGTAGAACATCTAAAAAGGAACACTCTGCACTGGTATACAGATGGCTCCAAGACTCCTGAAGGCATTGGCGCAGGAATCCACGGCCCCAGGGCTAATATATCGATCCCGATGGGGAGCTTTCCGAGCATCTTCCAGGCAGAGTTATACGGCATATGCCTATGTGCATGGATTAACATAAGCCGAAGCTATAAAAATGAGCGCATAGTGATAATAAGCGACAGTCAGGCTGCACTCAAGGCCATTGCCTCGTATGAGGTGAAATCTTTGCTTGTGCTTGAGTGCATAGAAACACTTAATTCTCTGGCAGTCCACAATCAAGTCCAACTTCTTTGGGTCCCGGGACATAAAGGTATTGATGGGAACGAGAAGGCTGATGGTTTGACTAGAGTTGCTGCAGCAACAACACCAATAGGACCCGAGCCTTTTCTAGCACTAGGACAGCACACCATTAGGGAGGAACTCAGAAGAGAGGAGGAATTGTTGAGGGGACAATACTGGCACGGGACGACTGGACTCCGACAGTCAAAATGCCTGTGGGGAGGATACAGTCAAAAGCGCTTTAAGCAGCTAATTGTCCTATCAAAGAACAACCTGAGAATGCTTGCAGGATTTCTCACGGGCCACTGCAGACTTCGTGGCCACCTCCACCGGTTGGAGATCTGGTCCAGTGAGTTGTGTCGCTTCTGCGACTCGGCCCCAGAGACTCCTTTGCATCTGCTCCTTGAATGTGATGCCATTTCAAGGAGACGAGAAAAATGTATAGGCCTAAGGGAACTAGGAGAAAGACAGGCACGGTCGTTGGCACCGATAATCATCCTTAAATTTCTTAGGATATTAGGGTTAGACGAAGTTTTGTAAATTATTAGCTCGAGGGCACAATGGACCGTTTTGGTCGAAGTGCATACCTCTTTTAAAATCTGTCTTACCTATCTATCTAACATATGTGCCAAGATTAGACGAAAGCGATAAAGTAGTTCCAGACATATACATATGATCTCATATAGTCGGATTTCTTGCTGCAATACAACACCACATACTAAACTCAAGATATTTCCCTTCAACATTTAGTGAAATGTCCGATTTTTAGTGTTTTCGAAAATTACCGTTATATGACAGGTGGGCGTGGTTATGATCAGATAATTATCGCTTAAATAGGCATAGTGTAATACGTATACCAAATTTGAACGTAATCGGGTGGGTGGCTCCAGAGATATACACATAAACTCATAAGTGGGCGGTGCCACGTCGCCTGTAGAAAATTTTGATACAGTCGGATTTCCTGCTCGAATACAACATTACATACCAAATTTGAGCATATTAGCTTCCATAGCTACTGAAATATAGCAATTTTTGCATTTTCGACAATTGCCGTTATATGGGAAGTGGGCGTGGTTATGGCCAGATTTTCATAAATATCGCTTAAATAGGCATAGTGTAATGCGTGTACCAAATTTGAACAAAATCTGGTGGGTGGTTCCAGAGATATACATACATATGAACTCATAAGTCGGCGGTGCCACGCCCCCTGTAAAAAATTTTGATACAGTCGGATTTTCCGCTCGAATACAACAATAGATACTAAATTTGAGCATATTAGGATCCATAGCTACTGAAATATAGCAATTTTTGCATTTTCGACAATTGCCGTTATATGGGAAGTGGGCGTGGTTACTGTCCGATTTTAACCATTTTCAATACCAACCTGCTCTGGGTCAAATACAATCCACCTACCAAGTTTCGTTGAGATATTTAAATTTTAACTCAAGTTATCGTCTGCACGGACGGACGGACGGACAGACAGACATCGCTAAATCGCCTTCTCTTTTCATTCTGAACATTTTGGTATATATAGGTCTATGTCTATCTTGATTCCGTTATGCTGTTACAAGCAACCGTTATGTGAACAAAGTTATAATACCCTTGTACACTAGTGCGCGGGTATAAAAAGAAAATTGGAAACTTATTTGATATAGCTCATGCAAATGCATTGACTATTCTAAAAATTGAAGAAAATAAAATATTTTTATTTAATCAAAGAATACCGGGATATATGCATGGCATCGATCGTAAACTTGAACAGTCAGAAAAACAAATAGAAGATAGGTAAAGAAAATTGTTGGAAAGGAGAAATAAAAGTACACAAGAAGTAAACGATTTATTAAGAACTGTTCCAATAAACGATATTTCGTTGTCTGACCCGGAAAATTCAAATTGTGAAGATAGTGCTTCTGACATGGAAATTGCACAAGAGCCACCTTTAAAGAAAGCCAGGGGAAATACTAATTTAGTCACTCCAAAACTTGCGGCTGTTATTGATGCTTGCAAAATAAGTGACAGAAATGCTGTTAAAATTATAGTTGCTGCTGCAGAAGCGTTAGGTTAATGCATAAACAATATAATTTTAAATAAAAATTCAGTTCGTACTGCTAGACAAAAATTGCGGAGAGAACGCGTTAATGAAATCAAAGCCAAGATGGAAAATAGTGATTTGGAAACTGTATGTTTGCATTGGGATGGAAAACTACTTCCAGGATTAGAAGGAAAAGAGAAAGTAGACCGGCTCCCTATAATAATATCCAATGGTCAAATAGAGCAATTACTCGAGGTTCCACCTTTAGACCCTTTACGAGTGGGGTTTGCAAGATAAAGTGAAAGCGTTAATTTTATACAACAACAGTAAACACCGGTCACATAGACGGAACAGCTACCATTTTTGAAAGCCTATTAGAAAAAGATCTTTTGTATTTACCATGCCGGCATCATATATATGAACTAGTTTTAAGAAGCGTGTTTGATTCAAAAATTTGAAAGTCCGAAAACCCTAATGTTGTCATTTTCCCGAAATTTCAAAAATCGTGGCCAAAAATTGATATTAAAAACATTAGCAGTGGCATTAGTGGCAAAAGAGTTAAAAAAATTTTCTGTGCAAGTGAAATAGAAATCATAATATCAAATTTGAACAAATTTTGAAATGAGAAACAGCCCCGTGCCGATTATATGGAATTTCTAGAACTTATAATAATATTCTTAGGAAAAACGCCAAGTCGTGGTGTAAAAATTAAAGCTCCAGGAGCTATGCATCATAACAGATGGATGTCAAAGGCCATATACAGTTTGAAAATATTTTTATTTAGAAAGGAGTTTAAGCTTACGAAGAAAGAAGAAAAGGCTTTGTGCGAAATTTGCATCTTTCTTATCAAAATGTACGCTGATGCATGGTTCACAGCTCCTTTACCAATTAAGGCACCTTTTTGTGATTTTAATTTTTTAATAAAGCTACACGAATAAGCAAAATATGATAAACAAATCTCAAAAACAGCTTCTGACAAATTTTGTAGGCATCTTTGGTATTTAAGTTCAGAAGCTATCGCCTTTGCCCTTTTCGATTCAAACGTAAGCTCTGAGACAATTATAAAAATGATATAGAAATTAAATAGAGAATCACCATCTGAACAAAATGATAAAAAGGCTAATGTCACGATTTCTGAAATTCTGGAAGAGGGCATCTAACAGTTTGTTTCCAAAAAAACATTAAATTTCTTCACAAGATTTAATATAAATATTAACTTTTTAAAAAAGCCATCATCAGAGTGGGATGTTGATGGAAATTATAATGAGCAATAGAAAAATTAAAGGAATAATAGTAGTGAATGATACGGCAGAAAGAAGGGTTAAATTGATACAAGATTATGATTCCATATTATCGAAAAATGAAGAACAAAAACAATACATACTACAAGTAGTTCAAGATTATCGCCGCAGGTTTTCCTGACTTCAACAAATACACTTTATTAAATACAAACTATTAATACATTGTTATCATAAGAACATTTCTAATACAAATAATAAAAAAAATTAAAACGTTTTGAAAATGAGCTTTTTAAAGGCGCAAATGTTGTTGCTAGGGGTATAAATTGAAAACAGTTGAAGATAATCAAAAACTCTCTATGGCAAAATTACAAATTCTTCATTTCTCTCAAATGTCTTTTTTATGAGTAATTAATATTAGCTGAGTTATTCAAGGCCAAAGTCAACTTTTTTGAAAAAATGATGATTTTTCGAAACTTTGGGGGCTTTGAGGCACCACTTCCCCCGAACCGAGTTGGATAAAATTTCGCCACAATCATTTTTTTGGGAAAAGGAACCGATGTGGGGGGTGCCATCATCCAAAATCACATCAACAAAAAAGCCCATATGCACTAATGGCATAATTGTATATACATACATACGTATGCACATACATATATGATGTAGGTATATTAAACGGTGTAGCCAATCGACAATTTATTCGTTTCATTTGAAAAATCAGTTGTCAAGAATAAAAAATTGTTATAACTAAAGCGCATCGGTAGCCACTCAAAAAATGAATTAATATTTACCTGTTCATGAAAATAACCGGTACACATTTTGTTTTTCATGGAATATTGAGTTTTTGGCGAGAAGAATGAAGATAGAGTGCTTTAATTATTCAACGACTGTTTTTTTTGTGAGCGACGAAGGACCGAAAACAGGCTAATTAAGATATGTATAGTTTTATAGATATGTGCATATAAATGGGGATTTGTGTTTCAAATCAGCTACCCCTGCTCATTTAAAAAAAAGTTTCTTTGATCAAATGAACAAAATTGTGAGTAACTCTAGTTTTTAATGCTGCTGGGAGTTTAAAAAAATTTGTCTAAAAGTAATTGTTTGAAAAAATATCTATTAAACTATTTTGACCACTAGTCAAATAGTGGGGTTTTTTTTTGGAAAATTAGACAGGAGTCCGATAAAATTTTTAAACATTTTTTTGGGGATGTTTTGTAAAACTCAGTTAAAAATTAAAAAAGTACAGTCCGCCATTTTTTTCGACCATTTTTGACGAAATATGGCACATTTGTGAGAGGCATCATTTTAACCAGTTTTTTTTTTGAGGTTAGAGTTTTTTTTTACAAAACTACCAACGGCATCAAAAATTTGACTTCCCTTGAGAGTTTATGATTTCGGCTGCTCTCCTCAAACTTGGAACAAAAATGTAGGGTATCCACATCTAAGTTATAATTATTTATACAAAAATTAAAAAGTATCCAGAATATGCAAAATAAGTCATAATTAAACATCACTGGTACTTTTGGTGGTCACTAAATACAATTTAACAAATCAGTCTTAAAATTAAAAAAAAAAATCAACAAAAAAAACATGCTTTTTGTGCTTTGTAAAGTGCTTTGTAATTTAATGTACATATTTAAGAATAAGCTTTTGCATACCTTAATACTTGTACCCTAGACCGTTTCGAAAAAAAAATTCACCTTATCTAAATTATTTTGTTGGCCACCCTAGGGGATGATACATCAATGTTTTGCCTTCGGAAGGTCACTGACTTTGTGGAAAATTACTTGAGGTCGAAAAGTTATCTACTGAAAACAAAAACATTGATGTATAATAATTTAAAACACGGCTAAAAACTCCGAAGATATTAAGAAAAATGGAAAAACGCGCCTCAATTTTTTTTTTTGTTTGTGCAGTGAGATGGTCCAATGTACCCCATGCACAGTTTTCTTAGCGCATGTTTTATGTTACGTCAAATTTTGGTTAAACGTGTAATTTACGAACATATATTTATCAATTGTTATATTTCGATTAAAATGCTTTGTAATATTTTATTCAAAAAGTTATGAGATTGTTAAGATACTACATATTTGATGTATATTGAAACGATTTTCCGTCATCCCTTGTCAAATTTGGTTTTGTGACATACCAATTTTGGCGTTGTGTCATCTTCAGTGACGTTTTCGTTCGAAGAAAATCAAAATACTACATATTATTTTGATTCAGATTTTGATGGATTTTTCAAATGAATTCACTCTTTCTACATTGAATTTGAGGCCTCAACCATTTCTTCAAATAAATTCAAAAACTTAGCAAGTATGAAGCGTGGTGGATTCCGTTGTTAGCCACGAAATAATTTTAAAATTATTTATTTAAGCATCAGAGTATCAGAATTCTATCGAATTCCACTAACTCTTAAGAATTAGTTATAATGTGTATACTACGAAGTAGAAAATCCAAAATTAGTTTTGATGCCCAATATGTTATTGTTGTTCCAAAGTTCTAGGCACCAACTTTGGCTTAATATCTTTAACTTATGCTGGTATTCTCTTATTTCAAGCCTCAAAACTATAGCGCTGAATATTTTGGCCAACCTGTCATGGCGAAAACTGTGTTAACCAAGCTTAATCTAAGAAACGTAACAATCTGTTGATTTCAAATTATAAAGTCACGGTGCTACCTATATTGAGAGCAGTGAAAAAAGGGAGGTCATTCCCATGATCAGCCTGTTATACGTACAGGAATTAACAGCGTTTTACGTGGCCAAGGTCTGTACTTGGGGAAAACTAACACTGTTTTGATTTTTATAACACAAATTAATTGATCATCAATTTGATAGCTCCTTATAGCAGAGCCTTTTTGCTCTGATCCATTCCAACCCAGGTCCAAAACCTTATTTTAGCTGTGCTTGCCAGAGAACGCTCTATCCGAACTCAACCTATTGTAGTGTTATTGAGTTGCCGGATTCAGGCACCTTAATAAATGTCTTTATGAGTTGGCACGGCCTGTTAATAGCTCCGCTCTATGAAGGGAAATAGCGCAGCAGCTCGACTTTGTTGAATTGCAAATCTATAATGTGCTCCATAAAGATCGGATATGAGGAATTGGATATGGCGCATTTCAATCATGCACCAATCTATGCAGTACCGTCTTCGAGATGTAGACATAATCCGAAAGGATCAAAAATCGAACGTCAGGTTATTTACAAACGGCCATTAGATGTTTAGGTAGAAATATTTAGCATAACCGATTGATAGTACGTGACTTTAACGCGCATCACAATATTTGGCATTCAAGCCTATCATCAACCGTCAAAGGAATTGATGATCTCTCCAATCTTGCAGAATTTTCACAAATTTCTATCTTCGCCTTGCCAAGTCCTCGGCGTCCTTATTTACTACCTGGTCGAAGAAATTCAGCTCGGAGCTTGACATCTATGTTAACGGAGCCCCAATTCCGGTTGTTATCCACACAAGGATCCTGGGTCACATTTGAAAACTTGCCCTCCTTCACTACTTGGGGTTGTAATAGTCAAAAAACTACAACATCAAATTTCCCAAGTCGCTCGCGGCAGCACTTGGTTAGACAAAGAAAAGTTGCTGGCAACATACAAAGCGTTTGGCCTGCCGTTTTAAATTATGCTTAGACAATGTCGTCGCTGAAGACGATCAGGACGCAGTGGGCCAAATTCAGGCAGGTTTGAATCAAAGGTTATATGACACGAAACTATCTCATACTTCAACAGTGAGAGGAGGTCTTGCAAGAACAAGTTTACATTATTTATGCTAACAAACGTATATACATACATACAAACATACATAACGTTTGAGTTTCATATATTAATATTCAAAAAGCATACAACAACGAAGAACAGAAAGCGCAATAAGCAAAAATGTGCAAACAACACTTGCCACATGCCAAACAGTATGTTTATAGTATAGGCATGTATGCACATACATATATGCACATGCATAACTTCGTCCAAGGCAAATTATGTATTAGGATTCTGGAAATAGTCCGCTATTTAAGTGCATGATGTTTGGTGGTTTAGCCCTTATTCCGAATGACGGAATCAGTGAAATATTTTGCCGTGCTGACCTTACAACTTCCCACAATGTGTTTGAATTTGCTGGGTTTCTTTTAAAAACACTGTATTTTACGTCCCTTAACAAGTTATCGTAGTGTTCAGGTCTGTTGACGTTTTGCAGCGAAAGAAGTCCTTTGCTTGCCTGCTAGAATATTTTCTAACGTTATCCTGCCCGAAGGTTCATTTCAGAGGTATATATTTTCTGCATGGAAGTAACCCCATACAATAATCTTGTATTTCCTAGCTCGGCACTGTATCGTTGGTAACTACCAGCATTACGTATGGATGCCCATTACATATGGACGCCAATTCTTGAACCAAAAACTGCCTAGAAATTATTTCGCCTTTCCGAGTGTGGTCACGTGGCATGAATTTGACTTGGCGTATTTTCAAGTCACGATTTGTTAAAAGTGGTATTCTGGGCTTTGAGGTTAAGTTCCGTCTTTATGTAGTCGTACTGTCACTGTAACAACATCAAGCTTCTGCTCCTTTTATTCATATGTACATATATCAATAGCTTGAGCCACACGTTTCTAGAATTTTAAAGAATTTTACCAACACATTTCATGATATGCAACGCGTGGCGAGTAAACTATGCTCCATTACAGTCATTGTGTTTTTGTTTTTTTAATTTATTTTATTTACACATTTTCTTTCAATATTTTGCCTTTTAATCCACAACTGTATTTCGGTTTTGGCAAGACTAAGGAATTATAAATATTCCCAAAATGGAGTCAAAGCTGTAAATGATTAAATTTCTGATCATAAAAAGTCAACTTATAAAGACTTAATCTAAAACAAAAAACCATAAAAGAAAAACATTGCTATTAAAATGATACTTTTTGAAAAAAAATGTTATCGTGAATTAGGATTAACCAATGTTTAGAAAATATTATATGGTTAGAGAACGCTTTCTTCATGATGATATTTTGAAGCAAAGTTTTCATCAATAGCTGTTTTCCCCCGTCTCTGATCTACACTGGCAAAGTACGAAATTTAATACTTTTCCCATAACAGCCTTTCTTTCCCAATTTTTCTCTATTGTTTCGAAAAGACAACCTTGAGCTAAGGCAACATGAAGTCGACCACAACGTACAAAATATTTTACAATGTTATCATGGGCATAAGGTATCTTTTTCCGTCAATATTAAGTCAAAACAGTTAAATTTATGTAATACTTGAAAGATTTTAGTAAAAACTTAGTAGCGACAGCAAAAACAAAAATCTTGTTAAATTATGAATCGATATGTGTGTACAAAGAGCTTTTTGTGAAGAAAGTTGTGCAGTTCAACTGCTAAACTTTATTGATACACTAAAGAACTAGCCTTTCTTACTTCATCATTTGACATTCCGTGGAACCATAGAAGTGCCTTGTACTCATGCATTTTCTATAAATTTGAAGCTTTATCTCAGTATTGAAAACGCACAGAGATAGTCGGAAAAAATGCAATTTACTACATACATACATATATCTTAAAGATTCTACAAATAGGGCAGATTGGCATTATTATAAAAAGTTATATATGTATATAATAAACAAAATATATTTTAATAAAAAAAACAAACAAATTGTCAAAATCGAAACATCAAAAGTTGAAGATCTGTCTTTGCTTGACCTTAATTTTCATCAAATGCTGTTTCTGCTTTTTAATTCACTCTGAGAGGAAATGTTTACTGAGGAAGTAATTATGGAACGACCCTGAAAGTGGTATTCAAAATTTCCTCTAAGAACGGTGTAATAAATCGTAAATAACATTTAGGAAAAATTAAAGTTGAGTAAAAAACAAGTAAGAAAAGCTAAATTCGGGCGAAACCCTCGCGATATATTTTTGTAAGGTGGGTGACCATGGTTTCATAAAATTCCCGCTTCTTTGTTTCAAATTGTAGCTGAAATTAAACTTTACAAAATTTCTTCCAATAAATACTGAACAGATTTTTGCATTTTAAAAATTTAATACTGTTATTGAGATACAGAACATTTGTCATACGTTTCTTAGTTCAAAATCGCTACAAACACCAAATTACACTCAATTTGCTGTAATAGCGTGGTTATGATCTGATTTCAAAAATGTTCTACGGTAATAATAGCGATATCATGGAAAATATGTCCACCAAGTTTTGTGACGATACCTTACACCGTTTCTGAGATACAGAAATTTGTTCCTAAGTGGGCGTGGCAAGGCCCATTTTTCAAAATTTCGTAAATACCTAATTTCTTAGTTCAAAATCGATCCAAATACCAAATTTCACTCAATTTGTTTTAATGGATACCGAAAAAACGGAGTTTTTGCTTTTTTCAAAAACTTCCGTTATATGAGAGGTGGGCGTGGTTATTGACCGATCTTGACCATTTTCAATAACAACCTACCCTGTCCAAAGAACAATCTGTGTACCAAATTTCATTGAGATATCTCAATTTTTACTCAAGTTATTGTAACCACGGACAGACGGACGCACGGACGGTCGGACGGACAGACACTCAGCGCCTTGTGTACAAGTACGCTCGGGTATAAAAATCTTCAATTTAGTTTCGTTTGTTCGCTAAACTTTTCCGAAAATGTTCACCACCTTAACGCTATTTCTCTAATGGCGCGGGGGACCACTTAACTTTCATTTAATCTTTATTTGCCTTATAAGTATGTATAAATAACTTTTTGACTATTTATTTTAATATACAAGCATGATTATTGTTAAATCTTAGTTAGGATGTCCAAGCTTTTGAATAGTTGAATTATAAGACCACATTAAAATTTTGCTTCTTGTCTTATATACTATGTGTTGTATGTATGTATGTATACTCATTTCTTTAAATCCTTATGGTTGTAACTCTGTCTAAATGTGCATTCATCATTTTTTTAGACAATTAAATATCGTTAGCTTAATCAAGAAAGATCTTATCTCATGTATTTGCTTCTGAAAACGGGGTTTGGAAATTGAACAAAAAAGTGAAATCCTACACTTACAATTTTTGTCGAACTGCTGACTTTTATTAAACATAATAGGGGTATTCATCTAAACGCGCAAATACCTCGCAACCGCATAAACCTCGTAAACTTTTTTATTATTGTATGAAAAACCGGTTTGTTTACGAGGTTTACGCAGTTGCGAGGCATTTGCCCGTTTAGATGAACACTCATAATATTTTATCTTATGCTGTAGTATTTGGTTTCAATTTATATAAGATGTATTGTGAGTTTATGAATCTGGGTTCGAAAAGAAAATAAGCCAAGGCATTTGTTAATTAAGGTAAGGATATACTCGTACATACATATGTTATGTATGTACATGTGTACATATCGGTTGCTTGGGACGTACCCTTGTCGGAAACAACTGACTTTTTTTAAAACAATGCATACAAAATAATAAAAAAGGAGTTACTCTCTCAACATATTGACTTTTAAGTACTTAAAAAGTTCTTAAAAACTGCATTTTAAAAACATATTTGAAAAAAAAAACACGAAAGAGAGGGTATTATTTATACACATATGTACGCCAGAGAGAATCAACCTCCCAATCGAGAATATACCATTTTTTTACCTTTGACTTAATAGCATAACACCATTATAAACTTCAGAGTTATCATTATTTATTCAGAGCAATGAGAAAATACCTTTTTGTAAATGTATACGTTTTTTAAACGTAAGGCAATGCTCTTAAAGATAACGATCGATAAATCTTCTATGCAAACGCCGTCGGTTCTTTTGCGAAAGTTTGTTTCGAAATTAGATCAGTTAATACTTTTGGGAGCATTGGATTTTTTATAGACCGCGATTGGATACTCAAAAAAGTAAATTAAAATATTCTTTTTGGTTGTTGTGGTTTCCGACAGGGTAATTATACGCTGTATTTTGGAACGAATTTCCGTCATCCCTTGTCAAGTTTGGTTTGGAGACAAACCGGTTTCGGCGTTGTGCCATCTTCAGTGTAATTTTTCGTTCTGAGAACGAAGATGGCACAACGCCGAAACCGGTTTGTCTCCAAACCAAACTTGACAAGGGATGACGGAAATTCGTTCCAAAATACAGCGTAAATTAAAATAAATTTATATACATATACATACATACAGTGTATATATATATAAAATAAACGAACTTCAGATATACAAAAGTAATTTTCTAAAATTAAAAAAGATTAACTATAAATTAATATATTTCAAGTTCGTAAATATATTATAACTATGTTTTGAAAGTCATACTCGAATTTAAAAATTTAGGAACTTACTTTCTCGAGTAAATTTCTTCAGCTTATATTTTCATAAATAATTAATTGTCTCAATGAATAGTCGTGAGCGCAGTTTTATTTTAATTATTAATAGCTCTTTGGCACTCAAGCTTTTGCCGAATATTGGCACTGTAAAGTTACCACCTTTGAAAAGTAATATTAGTTATATATCGTGATTGTGTCTTTAAACGAGAAGGGGGAAAGAGGTACATATGCGTGTGTTAATTCTCTAATACAGTTTACCGCTATTTTTAGTAGGAGATTTTTAGGCGTATGTATATGTATGTGACGTGTTTCATGCTTTAACACACATCTGATCTTAGCTGTCGAAGCGAATATGTCACGCAACGCGAAGTAAAAGTTGTATGTAACATTAGTATCAATAAATACAGTCCTTACTAAGAAAAACGACGATAACATTTTCGTTGGCGCTCAATTCTCAAACAAAAGTAAACAATCGTATGGGATCACTAAAATTCGATAACATCTAGTTCACCACAGCCGTTTTTGGATATTGTTTATTTGTTAATTAAATCGGTTTTTATAATTCCTATTCCTTGTTTACGTTTACTTGAGATATGTCAACGCACGCGGGAAGACGCGATTTATTAATTTATCATTCTTGTCTGCATGTATTTATGTATATATTTATTTACTTGATGTATTAGCATACGTAATTGACTTGTTTTATGGTTAAAATAAAGCTGACAATAAATAGTGTTGACGTTATTTAAACCACTCAGCGAGTCCTTTAAAATTTCAAACATTTGTACATTTATATGTACATACGGGTATATACATGTAAATAATGCGACACAGTTTTTTTTAAATGAGACAAACATACATATGTATACATATATACCAAGTGCACTGTGCATATGCAAATGTTTTTCGTAAACTATTTATTACTATGTAAACGTCTATGCTTTGCCTTTCATGTTGCACAAAAAAACATTTTCCGCAAAGAGTGAACTATGCACGCTTTCTTTCTAAATATGTATGTATGTATATGTATAAAATGTGTATAACATACATAAGTATATGTTTCAAATTATGCGCGTATGTACAATACATATGTATAATTGTACATTCTTTTGCATTGAAAATGTATGTTAGAATATATTTTTATTAATGTATATGTATGTATGTGTTTATGGGCACTTCAATTTTATGAATTTGTGGGACAGTTAAAATTTATGAATTATTTTGTTTCATATATATTTGAAAACGCATCAACTTAGGATGAATTTCATCCGTTCATCGAGGCCCTCCTGCCGTTTGTCAAATCATTTTCGTATTCTTGGTTCAATTTGCAAGCTGCAAAACGTAAATACTACAAAAAGCATGAGAAACGTATGTCACTGGAGGAGGAGCGACATTGCAAGGATGAATTACAAGTAAGAGCTATGGTACAGACTATAAAAATCTATACACATTCGAATACAATAATAAAAAGCGCAAGGGGTTTAATGGTTGACATAGGAAAATCAAAGTTCGCTGATCATAATAGCTTCGTTTTTGTTTATATGTTAGGATAAATTTTTCAAAATAAATTTGTTTTACAATTGTTGTCCTGACGAAATTTAAAAGCTACTTAAAAAGAGTGGGGACGGCGCGCGTGGGGCATATCGAGCAGAATGAGGAGCGGAAGCAAATAATGCGTAGTATTGGACAAACTAGGAGTAATGAGAGAGACGAAGAGATAAGAGGTTAAAAATAATAAAAAACTAACAAGAAAATAAAATAAAAAAATTAATAATATAATGCATTAAAATAAAATATAATAAAAGAAATGAAAACATAATAGAATATAATTATGTCGAGAAATAGAATGCTTTTTTGCCAAAAAAATAGGTTTTATTCAAAAAGTCAATGATTTATCAAAAAATCAAATTGCACAAACAAAAATTTCAAATAATGATGCAACGCCACTATCGCCGTCTACTATGTAGTTGCCTTCGCATTCACCATTGCTCAGTGGTCCATGCCATCGCAAGCATTTTTTAATTTTATGCACATATTTTTTAAACATTTGTAAATATAAATACAAATATATTTTCACAAACATTTAATAAATAAATGTTAATTAAACTCAAAGTTTCTTAAACACCTAAATGAGAACGCTTGACAGTTGTTCATAAACTAAAACCAACAAGCTCGAGTTTACTGCGCTGTATAAGCCTGTAGAATGTAGTGTTTCTGATCTTGATGTCGCAGTAAGATAAATATCGTGATTTTCTTTTCAAATTTAAAAATTGTAACTAGTGCATTAATATTTTAATGCATTGTGATAAATCGGCTTCGCTGGCTAGGTCATGTCGTTCGAATAGATGAAAGCGCTTCAGGAGGGTGGCCTCCTCTGCGTTGGAAAGACCAAGCGGTAAAGGACTTGGGTACCCTTGGTATTTCCAACTGGTGCCAGTTAGCGAATGAGAGAAATAACTGGCGTGCTATGCTAAGCTCAGCCAAATCACATAGGCGGTTATCGACCCAATGAAAGAAGAAATAAAAAACCATGAATTGAAAGTTTCAGTTGTACTAAACTTCTAAAGTCAATAAGTTTATTTTGTTGCATTAACAATAAAATTAATGAGCCATTGTCGACAGCATTTCAAAATTTGATAACTTATCAAGATAATAGATAAAAATTCTTTATAAATAAAAATAAGCTCATTAAAAGAAAATTGGTGAATTAATATGAGTGCTAAATACCATTCCTTTATAAATAATTTTTTCAGTATGTGGTTATATAAAAAGTTAGGGCGTGATGAAAAATGTTATCATATTTAGCGACGCTTGATTGAACAACCATCGAAACTTTAGCGCTTTTTTATCCTTGACTTTCAGTGCTTACGTGATTTAACAAATTCTGTACATGGGCAAAAAGCTTTACAAAAAGTTGCTCGCTTTGTCTTGGTTATCAGGCAGTACATAATCAATTTTGCTAATGCAGTTAATAAAAAAGCAGCGAATCCATTCTAATGTAACATAAGTGAATGAAAAGTGCCATGTTAACAAATAGCATAAAGAAATATTTCAAATTGTTGACAAGACAATTATACTTTTCAAACTACTACTGGATGTATTGTTATAGACCATAAGTAGAGCTATTTCATTGCTCAATTTGGTATCAAATTCTGCTTGCATTTTATTGCAGCCCAAAAATTCCCTAAGTACGAGTATTAATTTCGTTTTCAACATCCATGCTTCAAACGCCATTTTCAATATATGTACTCCTGCAGACCCCTGTTATGTATGTATGTATATTAAGTATTCGACTGTTCGACATTTCAATTTAAAAATATCTATGTGTGCTGCGGGTCTTATGTGTACATATGTATCTGCATGTATTTGTATTGATTAGAATGAAAAAGCGGAGGTAAAACAAAAGTGGGCGTCCCGCTTACTAGGTAAGCTGCGTAAAGATATTACTCAGGAATGTCGAGAGGATTTCGTGCAGTCCATTACCGGAAAGCGAAAATCGATTTGTGTGCTTTCGAATCCCGACCAAAAAGGGAAAATGCGCCGTATCGACTGTTTGCGACAAGCAGATAAAGTATGGCGTTTGGACTTAGTAATGGTCATACTATTTAAAGCAATACCACTCGAGAGCACCGATGGCGAGAGGCTAGAGAAAAATCCCGAATGCATGCATCCAAGCATATGTGTGAACCCTTACCACATCAACGTGTCGGTTCGTGAATTGGATCTGTACTTGGCGAACTTCATTAATACACATCATCCCCTACATAGTACAACACCGCCACCAACGACAGCAGCGCTTTTCCTTTACAGTAGTGAAAACAGTCAAGTTAACGTTAACAGCAATATAAATGGTAGCAACAACAACCTGAACGATATTAAAAAAGATGGCGAAGGACGCAAACATAAAGGTATCCGATACTTATACTAGTAATATATATATTATTAATATTAAATGGTGGAGCTTTAAAGTCATTCAAATTTCCGTAGGAATTATACATTTTTTGGTAACAATTATAATGGAAACAACTTATTTCATGCCTCGATAACTATTATTTTTCAGCTTATATTATAAAATTCTTTTCATAGTAATTAACAGCGTGATAAATGCTTATATTCTAAAAATCGTTTCATAGTAATCATCAGCGAGATAAATATGTAGGTTTAAGGGCCAGTTTTTCAGTGCTGGTTTAAACTCAGTTTAAACTAAGTTTAGTTAAACTCAGTTTAAATTTAAACTTAGTTCCCTTGCGCCCAAATAAATTTGTTGCAACCGAAACGAAGTAGTTAGCAAACAGCTGATAAGTTAAACTAAGTTTAACCGAGCACAATCCGCCGTTTAAACTTAGTTTAAACTCCGTTTAAAGTTGACTGAAAAACTGCATTCTGAGTTTAAACTTAGTTTAAACGACAAACAGAGTTCAACTTGCACTGAAAAACTGGCCCTTAGTCTTCGAATTTGCGATTTAAATAATAAAAGTCTTTTTAAATATAAGGGGGACAAAATTTATATATCCTAATAGGTGGAACTTGTTTAAGGCAATATAAATTGGTACAATAAGTTTGGTACATTTTCAGAACTTTTCCGGTACTATTTACGTCTCAAAATAATGGTCATGGGTCATTTACCTAACAAATACTTACCTTACTATAATAATTGTTGATTGACTTTTATTCTTTTCTTTTACAATAGTTATTTCATTACATATTGTGTACTTATTTGTTTGTACAATCGTATGTTAGTTCAAGTTTATGTATGTATATAACGGGTGTTTGTTTTAGGGGTATAGAACTTCGAATTGAAATAAAACACAAGAAAATCGTTTTAAGGTCCATCAGTTTGGCTTTATTAGAAGGATAATTTTATGCCATTAATGTTTAAATATGATTTCGGGCATGTGGCCGCCGCGGCTGGCTCAAATAAAGCCAATTCTACAGGTCCAATTTTCAACCACTTTTTCGAGCATATGGGGCCGTATGTCGGCAATAACGCCACGAATGTTGGCTTCCAATTCCCCTAACGTTTCTGGTTTGTTGGTGTAGACGAGCGACTTCACATATCCCCAAAGAAAATAATCCAATGGTGTCAAATCACACGATCTTGGTGGCCAATTGACAGGTCCATTCCGCGAAATTATGCGCTCAGCGAATGTTTCCTTCAATAAACCGATTGTGACGTGCGCTGTGTGGCATGTAGCGCCGTCTTGTTGGAACCACAACTCATCCACATTCATGCCATCCAATTCGGGAACAAAATAGTCGGTTATCATGGCTCTATACCGGTCTCCATTAACGGTAACTGCCTCTCCAGCATTATTGCGGAAGAAGTATGGCCCAATGACTCCACCAGCCCATAGAGCATACCAAACAGTCAGTTTTTGTGGATGTAATGGCGTTTCAAGGGTCTCATGTGGATTCTCTTCACTCCAAATGCGGCAATTTTGCTTGTTGACGTAGCCATTCAACCAAAAATGAGCCTCATCACTGAACAAAATTTTGCGATGAAAATCAGCATCGAGATCAATCTTATTTTCGGCCCATACACCAAAATCACGACGCATTGCATGGTCTCGCGGCTTTAATTCTTGCACAAGCTGGATCTTGTAAGGTCGCAAGCCAAGATCTTTGCGCAAAATCTTCCATAAAGTTGATGGACAAAGCTCCAATTGCTGTGCACGGTGGCGAATCGATTCATTCGGGTCCTCTTCAACACTTTGCTCTACAGCGGCAATTGTTTCTTCGGTGCGCACTGTTCGACGTCTCTGCGGATGCGTATTATCACATAGAGTAAACGTAGTGCGAAAACGATCCATGGTTAACCGAATTAATTGCTCTGATGGACGATTATGTCGACCATAAAATGGACGGAGCTCACGGTAAACTTCGCGAACTGAACCATTATTTTCGAAATAAATTTGCACGATTTGCAAGCGTTGTTCTTTTGTCAACCTATTCATGATGAAATAGCAAACCAAACTGAACATAAATGACATTAGAGTTGCCAGATTTGACCACAAAATGCCAGTTTTATCTCTATTCGAAAAACAAACCTGTAAAAAAAACACCCTTTACATATGTATGCATTGTAGTGGTAAGATTTCTCATGTTGTTTGCTCGATACGAATTGAGTATTTTATTTTCTGTGTACAATGAAATTTTTTAATCAGTTGAGTGAAAAAACCAAAGGAATTTAAATCAATATACGGAACGGACTAGTAAACGGAACAGATGTGTTTTTCAATTCGAAGTAGTTATTTTCTATAATATATTTAAAACAAAACATATTAAAAAGCTTTTTATGGTTAAACAGTAATTAAGCGAAAGCTTAGTCATCGGAAGTGGTTTAGTACGTAACAAACAAAACAAAACAGACAACTAAACAACAAATACGCGCTCTAGTGGAAGCATTTGCTTGTTTGTTTGACTGTGACTGCTGCGGTGATATTTGTGCTGGAAGTGGGTAAGTCAAGCTGCAATTGTCGTTAATCGGCCGATCACAGGATACAATCTGTAGCGGATCTGCTTTGGACGCCTCCGCCACAGCATAGGAGTCGAAAAATCCTCCACTTACATGCCATTGCGCGACCAAGGGCGCTCCATTGTGCAGATACCCCTTTTTGTTGTTCTGCTTATTGCCATTATATTTTGCACTTGATTCGCCTTCACACATGCACAAACAACCATTTGAGAACAACTTAAAAACGAAGCAGCTGATCAGCTGAAGACGGAGTGCTGCCACCACGTTTTATTTGTATAATTTAGTTTAGTGAAGCTATTGAATATTTCATAAAATTTTTTCATAGTTTACCATATTGTTACTTATTGTAGTTATTATATATTATCGCTATACGTTAAGTTTAGGTGTATTGCCACATTAATAGTGGCAAGATGCCGACAGTAGAATGTAAGGAATGTACTTCAAAACTGCTTCAATTAGATGAAATTATAGGATGCTCTGGTGGGTGTGGTTATAATTATTGCTTAAAATGCAGCAATATTAAAAGGGCTGAAATCAAATTGATAATGGAAAATATTAATTTGAGATGGTTTTGTAATCAATGTACTTTATCGGATACGAATACAAAATTCATTGAAATTAAACACTTAATCAGTAAATGTGAACAAACCAAATTGAATGCAGCTGACGTAAAACAAATAGTTGAGCAACTGATTAGCAACAAATGTACCCAAATAAAAACAAGTATTGTTTCAGAATTCAATACGTTTTTAGAACATAATATTGGAATCAAAATAAATGAAATGAAAAATGAAATTTTAAATGAAATATCTAATGAGCTAAAAAAATGTAATGAATTGGTTAAGAACATTCAGCCAGTATATACATATAAATAAAAGTGTTCCATTATCTTATGCCCAGGCTGCGAAGACAAATGAAAATAAAATAGTAATAAAACCGTTAAACAAAAATAAAAAGGTTAAAGAAACAAAAGAAGCTTTGAAAAAAGTACTCGAGCCAACAGATGGGCTCGTTAAAACTGTTAAAGAAATTAATAGAGGCGGAATATTTCTAGAATGCAAAAATAAAGACACTTGTGAAAGAGTACATCAAAAAATTAAAGAGAATATTGGAACGGAATTTGAAGCTCAAAAAACTAAAGGAAAGAATGAAACAAAAATGATATTTAAAGTTATTGGATTAACAGAAAAAATAAGCAATGAAAGAATCATAGAAT
The DNA here is from genome assembly GCA_963971545.1 of Philophylla caesio. Classification (NCBI taxonomy): domain Eukaryota; kingdom Metazoa; phylum Arthropoda; class Insecta; order Diptera; family Tephritidae; genus Philophylla; species Philophylla caesio. Next base: position 2,527,721 of record OZ020605.1, on the reverse strand, counting down.
GTTTAATAAAACAAAACGATGAGCTCATTGGTAAGGAGATAAAAATAGTTAAGGTTTATGAAAATTAAACGAGAAGGGAAGAAAGCTTCAACATTCTAGTAGAAACATACTCTCTAACCTATGAAAATATTTTAAACCGAAAAAAAGTTAACATCGAATGGGACACATGTATGGTATTTGAACATGTTAATATTATGAGATGCTTTAAATGTCTGGGTTATAAGCACAAGGCAAGTGAATGCACAAATAAAAAAGCATGTAGTAGATGTGCTGGAAGTCACGATGTCAAAGAATGCAGCTCTGATATAACGAAGTGTGTAAATTGCTGTGAACTTGTTCAGAAGAAAGTAATTGATGTCAATGTTAATCACTCAGCTTTCAGTTTGGATTGTCCTGCCTACAAAAAATATGTCCAAGCGAAAAATAAAGCCAAAATTTAGCAACCAACGGTCAATGAATTAAGCAATATTTATCTGAACATTAACAGCATTACAGCTAATAAATGTGAACTAGAGAAATTAGCTGAAACTTGTAAACCCCAATTGTTATTATGTTCAGAAACTTGTCTGACAGAAGACATTACAAACCAAGAAGTAAAGATAGACACATATAACCTAGTTAGATGCAACTCGCAAAGTAGATACACAGGAGGTGTTTTAATTTATGTGCATAATTCAATTAAATACGAAACTGTCGTTAACTATTCTCGTGATAAAAACATTTGGTGTCTACTCGTAAAAATTGGAAATATTACTCCAAAATACCAAATAGGAGTAATATATCATTCACCGAATGCTAGCGATTCTGACTTTATTAGTTACCTTACTGAAATTTTAAACAATACTAATATTGATGATAACACTATATTTATTGGAGACTTTAATATAAACCTATATAAAAACACTACCTATAGTAAACAACTGTTAGATTTATTTCAATCCTTCTCAATGATTCAGAAGATAGACTTTTATATTAGAAAAACAGAACAGACGGAAACAATGATAGATTTACTATTTACTAATAGCAATAATATCTCTTGCCAAAGGATGGAAATGCATAGGATCTCTGACCATGAAACATTGGACTTTAAAATTGATTTTAAAAAAATATATAAAATGAGAACAAAGAAAATAATTACTTCTTGAAAAAATTATTCAAATGAAAATCTTATCTATCTCCTAAGTATTGAAAATAAAGCGAAATTCTTAACTGAAGTTTTGACAATCTCAATGAACGCTTTAACATGCACTAAAGAAATAACCGTTAAGCTAATAAACAAGTGGTACGATCACGAGTTAGCGCACCTTAATAAACAAAAATATAATGTTTATAATATAGCATTAGAAACAAGAGATTGGACAGAGTATAATCAAATTAAACATAGCTACAAACAGCTTGTAAAAGTTAAAAAGGCTAAATATTTACAACATAAAATAACATCAAATCTTGGAGATAGTAAATCAATGTGGAAGCATTTAAAAAATTGTATAAGTATATCAAAAGAAACAAATACAATTAATAGAGTATTTGTTCATGATACTGTTTACACGACTGAAAAAGAAATTGCGCAATCCCTAAATAATTATTTTATAGACAGTATTGTTGAAATCAGATCAAATATAGAATCTGGTAATAATGGATTTCCATTAACATCGCATTGTGCTCATAAATTTAGATTCCAAGAAATCACAACCGACGAAGTGATCGAAATTGTCAGCGGTTTCAAAAACAAAATAGGTGGAAAAAAGCTCCTATCAGAAGGAGTAATAAAAGACTCAATAACATATACAGGGTATTTCTACAAGCAACTCATTAATGAAAGTTTAAGGAATGGTATAGTTCCTGATCACTGGAAAATGTCAATTAAAAAGGCAATTCAGAAGGTAATGAATACAATCAGAGCGGAAGAAATGAGACCAGTTAAAACACTGCCAAATGATGAAAAAATACTAGAAACCGTGGTAAAGAATCAACTAGTAAATTTCCTAGAAACGAACAATATACTGATACCACAACAGTCTGGATTTAGGGAAAAACACTCCTGTGAGACTGCTTTAAATTTGGTGATAGCTCGTTGGAAAGAAGAACTAAGCAAAAGCAAATACATAATTGCCGTTTTTCTAGATCTCAAACGAGCCTTTGAGAATATAGACCAAGAGTTACTTTTACAGAAGTTAAATAAAATAGGAGTACACGATGTAGAGCTAAAGTGGTTTGAAAGTCTTATTACGAATCGTACCCAAAAGACTATGATTGCATCGTCGGTATCCGAAAAAAGAATTATAACGGTTGGTCTGCCTCAAGGTTCAGTTCTGGCACCTATACTGTTTAATATATATATAAATGACATCTCGACCTGTGTAAAGTACAGTGACATTAATCTTTTTGCGGATGACACGTTAATCATGATCAGTGGCGACAATATTCCCGATATTATGTCAAAACTACAACATGATTTAAATGATATTTATAATTGGCTTTGTGAAAATAAGCTTAAATTAAATGTTAATAAAACCAAGTATATGGTCATATCCAGAAGAAATCTTGATATAGGCGAGCTTAGTAACATTAATATAAACCATCAAAAAATTGAAAAAGTACAATATATAACATATTTGGGCGTAAAAATTGATGAAAAACTGCAGTTCAATGAACATATTAACCATACGGTGAACAAAATTGCAAAAAAAATGTTCTTTATGCGACGTACTTGCAAACTCTTGAAAAGAAAATATAAAATCATGGTCTATAGATCCACCATCGAGCCGCTCCTCAATTACTGTCCCACGATTTTTTTCATAATGAATGACAGCCACTAACTTAAAGTATGGCGTTAATATACACAATAAAGATACTCGTAAAAAAAATGATTTCAAGTTACATATGCTAAAAAGTGAATCTGATAAATGTAATCTATATATACTATAAAGGTCTTAAATGTTATAATGAGTTATCAAATACTGTGAAGCAATGTACGACCATTACAGAGTTTAAAAGAAAATTGTTTGAATATTGTAAATCCATCCCATTATAAAGTAATGTACATATGCCCTTAATTATATTATAATATCTATTATAATATTTGTTTTCCGTTGACTACCGTTCCGTATTTTTAAATTCCAATTGCATTAATGAATGATCAATAAAATGACCTTATTAGACTTAAGATATATATTATTAAATATTTAGGTTAGTTCGAAAATATTTTATGTGTCGCGTAAGGGCGCTTGCCGTTCCTCCGCGTGTGCGCCAATTTCTGCTAACATTTTTACATTTCATACGCGTCTGCTGCAGATTGGGATTTTCGGGTTTGTAACGACACCATTGGACTAGAGCTTATTAACTTTTTCGGTGGTACCAGAAAAAATCCATCAGGCTTAATCAAACCGATGATGTTGTGATGATATACTGCTTACAGTCGACAAGCAGTGGACCCATATATATGTACATACATACATCATTTGATACGTGCCGTCGCTGAAGAAGTCACTTTTTTATAACTGATATGCTGAGCCTGTACGAAAATTAAATATGCTAATTTTTGATAAGGCATTAGCGAGAATGAAAACAAGCACAGGTTACTAGTTTTTGTTTAGGAGTTTCATAGAAATAAAATCTGTGCAAATCTCAAAACATTAGTGTATTAATCATAAATTCAAGATTCACAATCCGCCCACCTACCTCACTTGCATACATACTTACATATCGAGCAATAACCGCCAAAATAACTTAAGCGACACATCCACTTTTTTAATCAGAAGGTGCTATAAGCTTTACTTTGTTTTTCCTACAAAATGCGCCTTGGTACTGCCGAGAAAATTAAGAGCATCAACCTTCTTCAATACATTTTTTCATGCATCGCCCACGTTGTTTTGGTGGTTATGTCTCGATATGTACATCCGGTGGGTATACGTATCTATTAAAAGGCTAGTACATATATACATACATATACTTGTATGTATACATACTTAGTACACAATTTCTTTATTTTTGGGAAAATTCTTTGAGTAAATGGACATATTCAGCGCTGTCACAAATCCATTGTAGCAAAACTACCATTACGAATATCCGCTACAAATACGAATATTCGCTACAAATTAGAAAATCTGTATTCGAAATATGTGTTCCGTGAACTGCTTATTCGATTTTTAAAAACACTGATTTATCGTTATTTAGTATTATGCGCTTCGTGAAAGTGCCGCATATAGCAAACGTCAAGAACTTTCATTCAATAGCAAGCCGCCAGAAGCAAAATGGAAATTAATAGAAATATTCCATGAAGTATCGAAATAAAAAAATTGTGTGTAATCTATTTTAAGCTTCCTTATTAAGACGTACCTAGTAAATAAAAATATGAGCCTATACAATGTATTTAATTCAGGCAGCAAATTTCCTCTTCGGAACTTCCTAAACAAAAAAGTAGTTCGGTTATCATTTAAATTTATTTAATTTTTAACGAATAAGGTCTACTACGTACTAAGTATGTAATTAAATAATTTTTTGTTTACAAACAATGGAACGACTTTCACTTGTTAAAATTTCTATTACAATTTCACACCGGGGATACTTACGATAGGTCCGTGAACGTATGTATGCAATTGGGTCATTTCATCTCAAATCGTCCAGGCAGTTAGGGTTAGGTCTTTTTTTCCAATAAATTTTTTTATAGTTTCTACATCGAAATCCATGGTACACGTATTTTTTCTTTTTGCTTGATTTTGAGTTCTTTCGTCGTGGGGAATTTTTGAAAATTTGTCTGTAAACTCAATTTTGCTCTATTGGTGCATGTTAATTTTTTTTGAAAATTCGATAACTTTGCGAAAAAATGACCCTAACTGCCTGGAAGATTTGAGATAAAATGACCCAATTTGGAACTTTGCTATTATTATTTTGTTGGAATAGTATTATAGCAATTTTGACAATTCTCTGAAAAAACCTGTGTACGACGGATGGCGTGATAGGACTGATTATATACTTCTACAATCCTCTTAAATAAAAACAGTACAATTATAGTATAAACTAATCAGTTTTGCGTACACTTAGGTTACAGCCACAATCCTTACAATGGAGTTATATGTAATGATATAATATTGGCTACTGGAGTTTTTTCATCCAAGGAGTTGTGGAAGCTTTCTAAAGGTAGGTCTAGAGAAGAATATTTATAGGAATACACTTGTAAAATAATTATATGTGCAAAATTACATTTCGCTGCATAAGTTCTTTTGAAAATGCACATATTCTTTCGATTTTTTCATGGATTTATAAAATCCGATAAGTTCATCTCTGTAGCACATCAGTAGCATCGTTATTTTTAATGAAGATCGTCTCAAATACTGTATAAAATGTTTAAATGTGTCAAATACGGAGCTACGAAATAAAATTGTTTGTGTGAACTTTCTTATTTTTTTTGTAGCACCGTGTTATTTTTTTTCTTTCTCTATCAAGTCAACATATCAGCGCATAAGGCAGACAAAACAATTTCTAAGCGAATATAGTATATCGGTTTTTTTTATACATAAAATAAAAATAAAATTTATTTATTATTATCTTTTTAATTTGTAGTCAGTTATTTACAGATTAAAATCTTCGAATAATACAAAAGACAAATTTCAGGTCCATACAGTTGCTTCCGAAACAAAATAATAAATTTTTCGAGAATCTCTAAAATTTATTACGATTTAAACAGACACATAATACATGTAAGTTATCAGCTTTATATTGTAGTCTGCCGGCAGCGGACCAAAATTAATTTACCATTTCGTTCTTATAAAACGTACATAAAAAAATATCTTATTGCATTGAAAAAAAAGTTGGAAAGATTTAGGATGCCCCCGTAAAGCTTATCATAAACGCGTTCACTCATGAAGTAAGCGTTTTCATAATAACAGAAGTCCAAAAATTTAAGGCATAAAGGACTCAAAGACCTGCATAGATCTTTTTAGCGGAAATGAAAACTATCTGCCAAAAAATAGCTAATGTAAATGTTCTGCCAAAAAAATTTTATTTTTCTTTTAAATATATTTAGAGATGTTTAAATACATTTTTTTTTATGTCTAGAAAAATATTTGAATATTATTTCGTTATAAAATTTTTAATTATCTTAGTAATACACAAAATATCCTTATATTCGCATTGTTTTAGTTAGTTATAATTAAAGCTTATGCTTGCACACATAATAATTTTACTGAAGTGTTATGCTAATGCTTTTAATAGACCATACATGGCTTCTCATAACCAAATGTATAAAACAAATAAATAAAAAAATGATTTTCCCATTTATTTGCACAGCTTCTATTTTTGATGAGACAAGTAACGATTTGCTGTCGACAAATGTCAGCCATATTAAAATGGAAAATTCGGCCGGAGCTTATGAATGCAACACATATCAATTGCCGCCACCATCGATTGGCATTGGTATAGATGCTGCCAATAATTTGACTGCGACGAATAATATGTTATCTAATGTAGATTCTAGTCGCTCAATTGCTGCTAGTTCGTCGATGGTTGTTCCGGCCGGGTATAGCAGTAAGGAAATTATTTTTTTTGCTATATTATGATTAAAAATTGTATATAAATGCATGTGCATATGTACATACCAATATGCATATCACTATTTATTTTTGGTTATAGTTGACTTTGTTGATCCACGTAGCATGCATTTGCCACCATCGCCACTTCTGCGGGCCCAAGGAGCGGTTGCTATTGCTGCATGTAAGAGTGATCCATGTGCATCGCCACCTGATTCTGCGGCAAACAATGGAAGTAGTGGTGGGTTTTCTGTGATATTGCGACCGAGCGATTCTGTCGGGGCGAGCATACAAGGCAGTGAAATATCGACGATGCAGCGATACACGCCAACATTTAATCGTTCCTTACTGAACATGAGCCAAATGCGATCAAGCGAAGGTAACTGTGCTCGAACACTACATTCTTACATATACGAGTACATATGTACATACATCTGTATATAAGAGCGAATAAATTCGTTTAAAGTTTAATTTTCGACGAAATTGTTTGGTATAATCTGCAAATCTGCAGTTTTATAGCCCATTTTATTTGAATACAATTAATAAGTATTAAGTGGAAATTTCAAAAATCTTTATTGGAATTACCGTTGAATTTCGACAAATTTTTGACTGACCCTCTCTCTCTCAATTTTCTTCAAATTGCATAACAAAAAAAATATTTAATTGTGGTAGTAAAAAATGTGTAGAAATCCCACGTAATTTGTGCCTACTTGAAACTTGCACTTAATTATACAAGCATTGAATGTATTCTCCAAAAACTTTAAAAATTATTAAAGTGTACTTTTTATGAACGTTTGGTGTTTTTTTTAATTGTGTGCAAAGTTTTAATCTTGGGTTCACGTTTTTCGCTTAGAGAATTATCCGCACTTAAATTTAAAATTAATATCAATTTAATAAATTAATTGTAAATTATCATATTTGTTTGGCGGTTTAAATATGACTTGGGGTATATATGTATTATTTTTTATTTTTTAATTGGGGAAGGTACACGTCATTTATATGTATGTACATATGTACGTATATTTAGTTTGCTTATAAGAACTATAGAATAAAAGGTTGTGCGATGCCGGAGAAAGAAAAACCATTGAAGTAAGGTGCTTTAACATTGGTCGATTTTTTCAAGTTTGTTTGTTTTCTTTAAATATTTCTTGTTAGGAGAGAGCACATTTCAAGGTCTTGAATGATCGAAAATTAATGAATGAAAGATCTAGCAAAAAAAAAACACAAGATAAAAATAACACAAATTGTCACATCTATTGTCAGCATTTTTTAGAAATTGCGTAGAATTTGAATATCTCAAAGCTATGTTTTGATGAACGTTCATAATATGTTATATATGTACAAATATGTATTCATATAAGTTATATTTACAAATCATGTAATTGCTTGATATACTTTTTTTATATGCAACTTTCTAGTACTTATACAACACAATTCAACGTCTGCAATAGTAACGAATGCGGTAAGCCCGAGTACTTTGTATTATCAGTTGCAGAATAGTCCCAATGGTCCGTCAGACTCTAACGATAGCAGCACACAGCATAATCATCATCACCAACCGCAACAACCTCAACATAATGAGAATCAACATCACTTGCACGGACATGCTTCACAAATAACAGCGACTGCAGCGGCAACTGCCGCTGCTGCTGCCGCTTCAATTTCAAAATATGCCGCGGGGGTTGTTAATAGTCATGACATGTCAGATTTTGTGACATACGTTTGTCAGGAGACCGGAGGCAGCAATTCGCACATCAACGAAGCTCATCACTCGCCACACCATCAAACGCATTTCCAGTTACAAACTATTACTGCGGGTGGAATAGGGTCATCAACAAGTCGTAGTCAAAAACTATCCTCCGTACCAACTTCGCCTATTGGCACGGCCTCGCACTATCAACAATATAGTACAATGCTACCTCCGCCGCCTTTACCGCCAATGGCACGACCAGTGGCAATAATAAGATCAACGGGTGATTTGACGATGGTGGAGTCACCGCCTTCGTCTGTCACGCCTCCAATTAGGAACCATTCGTCCAAGGAATCATCGCGGCAACAGCAATCGCGCCAGCAAGACCAGCAGGGCCATCTCCATCATACGCAAACACATACCCAACCACATTCTCAACATACCACCGTCGAGCACGGCGAATCAAATAATCAAACAGTTTGTTCGAATGCATCGAATAATTTGAACGGTGGAAACGGAAGCGCTACTTCCGTTTCAAGCACAACAGATGCCGTGACTAGTGTGACTAGCTCTAATGTACATACGAATACATCTATTACAAGCGGTAGCAACAACAGCAGTAGCAGTTCAACTGATATTGTTGTGTCAAGTTCGCCTCCTCCTCCGTTAAGTCCACAATCTCACACTGATGTTGTACGTAGTACGAAATCATCGTCGATTGGTCGTATTGCGACGCAATCTTACTCTGCAGCCACGAGCCGGGAATATTTTAATCACTTTCATGCACAGACAACTCCAGTAAGTACATACATAAATATATCTATACATAAATCAAGTAAGAGAGGCTAGATTCGGGCGAAATTCTCGCGGTTCGAGCATTACCGTGAGTAAAACGTAAAAGCGTGTCCAAGTTTTGGAGGAAATGGGTTTAGCGGTGACTGAAGCTTTCAGCTGCTTTACCGGAGGAGCTATGACGCAAAGTAAAATATATGCGAAATATCAATCTTTAAGCTGCTTAATTGAAGAAGGTTTGACTCAAAATGGCATAACTAAACAATCATGTATGTATGTACATTTTTTAGTACTCCGATCTTGTCGATTCCGACAGATGAACAAACAATTTTAAAATAGTACCTGTATACCGAGTTTCAAACAAAAAGCTATACAATTGAGAAACTAGTTTGCGTTCAAACAGACAGACAGCCGGACAGTGGGATATTGACCTCTGAAAATGGCGATCAATTCACTTGAGGCTGGAAGTTCTAGTTGCTTAGATGAATTAATGCTATATACCCTGCATATAGAAGAGAAGAATATAAGACGAATTTAAAAAAAATGTTGGTGTTGTTTTTTATTAAATTTTTTGAGCAAACAAATGCTTTTATAATAATTGTATGCATTATAAAATATAATCATTACTTAACTGTTTTTGAACTTTAAGGCCGATTGGTTTTTTGAGAAAATGATTAGGAAAAAAAACAATAATCTTCAAAATGATAGAAGTTATAGTAGATACTATTTCGGAGATCATCACATCTCGTCATCTGACTTCTTTCTTCTTGGCTTCCACAGGAGTCGAACCTACGACTCCAACGCAACACTCAAGCCGGCAACTTAACGGGCTGTGTTAGGCTTACGCTGTGTGAGCTGTTGTTGTTTTTCCTTTTTTCTTCTCCTTAAGATTTACTCCAAAAAATTCCGTTGTGACCGAATTTAGCCTTTCTTACTCGTTTTATTTATTTTTATCGCACAGCTTTATGTAATTGATCTTAAAATATTTAGTTAAAAACCATTTTGGTTTTGTTTATATCATGGTTTTCAGCTGCTTGGTTACACTAGTTCGATTTCCACAATTTCTGGAGTTATAAGTCCCACTAATTTAAGCTTATATTCCTCTCCCAACACCGGTGCTACAAATGTACCGCATCGATCAACTTCACGTTCACGATGGAACCCGCCTTTCCTCATGGAGGATGAATTTAGTATGATGCCACATTCGGTGTCCAGCACAAATACCGACAGTTCTCCGGTGATATTAATGGAAGATGGTAAGTAGATGATCGAAATGGTGAACATTTTTTAATTCAACAAGTTTTCCGTGGCAATGTTCTTTAAACTCTTATTTACCGATTGATTCTTTAAAAAAATTTGGACATTGGAGTTTTATTATAGAAGCATAATGCGAGACTGCTAATACTTAATTGATATTTTTGGAATTCCTTTTCACTTTTGACAAAATTTATAATTTAATAACATTTTTCCTCAATCCAAATAAAAACTTTGTTTTTTCGTTTTTAATGATGTCCCAATACGAAACAAAAACGTACAGAAACAATGAGATAAATGCAATGATCTCTCTATAATACAGGGACCGAAACTGTTATAAGTCTTTTCCAAAAAATTACCTCCAGATTGTTATTTTCTTTTTGGCATCATTGACAGCCACATACATCTACCTACCTACCTTGTTTTTTTTTTTTTTTTTTTTTTTTTTTTTTTTTTTTAAATTGAAAGTGTAATGAATTACAATCACAATATATAAATGTAGCACTAGCGGTTAAGCCATCAGCTCTACGTTTTTACGGTTGTAATATTAATATAACATTTATATTTCAAAGTACAATCTAAGTTTGTTTATAAAGTATATGAATCGCTTTATGTTTTCTTCGTTAACTTGCGTAAGGAGTTCTTCTATTGTGCGGTTTGTTGTTGATTATCTTATTGAATGTAATGCTGTACAGCCTGTGACGATGTGTTTGATAGTAAGTATCTCTTCGTTGCAGAATTGACAAGTTTGGGGATTGTTTTTTTGAAAAAGATGCTTGTGAGTTATGCGTGTGTGCCCGAGGCGAAATCGAGTGTATATTATGATGTCTCTCCTTGAAATTGTTGTTGGGAAGATTGGAGGAACAAGGTTTGGATTTACGCATTTGTAGAAGTGGTTTTTATTTTGCCAATGTTCACTAATTAATTTCTGATTTACTTTATTGATTGTGTTTTTTAAAGTCTTTCTTGTTGAAGCTGAGTGTTATGTGTAACGGAGAGTTGGTGGCAAGTTTTGCTGCAGCGTCTGCCGAGGTATTGCCCTTTATACCGATGTGACTGGGAATCCATATCAATTTAATTTTTGTAGCGTTAGAAGTTAGTGTATCTCTGATTTGCGATATCACGGTATCGTTGTTGTTAATGTTTTTAACCGAAAGCAGAGTTGAGAGTGAGTCGCTAAAGATAAGCCATTTCCCTTTGTTTTTTTTTGCTATTTTACCGGCGTGATGAACTGCAGTTGCTTCTGCAGTATATACAGAAGCGTAAGGTGGTAGTATGGCGGTGGATAGTGTTTCGTCCTCGTTAACGACGCTATATGCAGTTATGTCCTTATATTTGGAGCCGTCGGTATATAAAGTAGACCAATCGTGGTATTTGCTGCGTATACAATGAAAGTGCTGGAGATACATTGAAATTGGAGTGTTTTCTTTCTTGAATTTTGTTAATTGCAGTAAGATGCAGTTTGCAGGGAGTGCCCATGGTGGGTTTTGATTTTTTACGGTGGCATTATGTTCCAGTGGCATGTCATGGTATTTTGCTGTTGCAATTAGTCTTTCTATTGTTGGTTCATAACGTTTTTTACGTTTTCGTTTCAGCCTCTTTTTGATTAATTTGATTTGATTTTGATTTCAACGCTGTGTCATTATTTTGTGTGAGCTTAATTGCCATACAACCTGAAATATATTTTATCCTATCTTTGAGCGAGGGAAGTCCCGCTTCGGTGAGGAGGTTGAGAGTGGGAGTGGTGCGAAAAGCACCCAGCGCCAAGCGAACAGCAGAGTGGTATATAGCCGATATTTTTGATAGGTTTGCTGGTGACATGGTGCAGTAAAATGGCAGGCCGTAATCGATTTTTCCAAGTATTGTGGCTTTCACAATCTTTAGTAGTGCGTTTGTGTTACTTTTCAGCTTGATGTTGCTTAGGCATTTTATGATATTAAGCCTATTTTGTAGTGATTTTTGTAAATTGTTAATATGGTCGTTCCAGTTGTATTTGTTATTAAAGAATATGCCAAGTATCTTGAGTGATGTAACATTTTTTATGTAGATATCTTCTAGGTTTAAAGTAAAACTTTGGCAATTATGTTTGTTGCAAATATGCAGATGATTAGATTTGTCTATGGATATCTTAGCTCCGCTGATATTGCACCAGTTTGTTATATCTACTAGAAGGGTATTGAATTTGGTTTGAAATACCGTTACGTTTTGAACTCTGGCGTATATGCATAAGTCGTCTGCGTATAAGACATGTTTGAAGAATTTGTTTTCATCTATTACACGACTCAGCCTGTCAAATGCAACTAGAAAAAGGGTGACGGATAATGGCGAACCTTGAGGGATGCCGTTTTCCAACGGCCAACAGTCTGTTATGGCATGGTTTGCTTTTACTCTGAATTTTCGATTTAACAAAAAGTTTTTAATAAAATTTGTTATTTTGGGGCCTAACTTCCAGGCTAAAATTTGGTCCAGTATGGAATGCAAACCGACTCTATCGAATGCCTTTTCCATGTCTAGGGATATAAGAGAGGAGTGGTTCCTGCTGGAAATACAATCGGCGATATGTTCGTCTAGGCGGAGTAATGCGTTTGTGGTATTGCTTCCGGGTATAAAGGCGGTTTGGTTGCTCGAGAGTAACTTGTTTGTGTGAAGGTACCACATAAGCCTACGAGATATCATTTTTTCCATGACTTTTGATAAGCAAGAGATAAGTGATATAGGTCTATATCCTTCGGTCATATTTTTCGGCTTATTAGGTTTCGGTATAGGTACCGTAAGCGCAATTTTTCATTGTTGCGGTATGGTATGTGTGGCAAAGATGCGGTTATACAGCTCACAGAGCTTGCTTTTGCCAACTAAAGGAAGTTGCTTGAGCAATTCATAAGGGATATTATCTTGCCCGGGACATTTTCCTTTTAGCGAAGCAAGGCATCCATCGAGTTCTTGTGTAGAAAATTGTTCTTCAATTGCGATGGCTTTTTTATTTAGTGGGTATACTACATTTATAACATTTTTGTATCGGTTTTTGTGTCCTACGAACTGTTCCGAAAAATTAGAGTTTTTTGAGTAGTTAGACCACGCTCTTGCTAACGCATTGCCTATTTCAAGAGGATCGGAGGTTGGCGAATTGTTTTCCTTTTCAATTGAGTGAATAAGATTGTGTGCGCGGTTCCCGTGAAGTAAATTTACTTTATCCCATAGAACTTTTGATGGAGTGTTGAAATTTATATCTTTAGTGAAGGTCGCAAAGGCAACTCTTTTTGAGATTTTTACTTCGCGCTTAAATTTAGCATTCGTTTTTTTATATTTTAGTACATTATCAGAAGTGGGGTGTTGCTTGACCAGTTTCCACAGATCTTGTTTTGCTTTTCTTAGTGTAGTTAAAGTATCATTCCACCAATATGTTGTGTGTTTTCTTTTATTCGGGGTTGACATTGGAATCGTTTTGTATGCACTTTGCTTAATTTTCTTGGTAAAGACAGCAGCGGCTTTGTTGGGATTTATCGAATTGAAACTCATGGTTTCTAGCTCGCTTGTTAGAAGGGTTTGGTATTGGGGCCAGTTTGCATCTTTTAATCTGAATTTTTTGGGAATGTGGTAAGTCGTGTTAGGAGTTGTGTTGAACAATGTTAAGCTAATCGGAAAGTGATCGCTACCGCATAATTCATCGTTAACTTTCCAATTTGATGCAATATTAAGAGGTGAAGTACACATGGTGATATCAATGTGTGTTAGTGTGCAGTGCGTAGACCAGTGGGTTGGACTTTTGTCATTTAAAACTAAAAGGTCTGTATTTTCAATAAATTTAGTGACAATTTTACCCTTGTTGTTGAATCGTGGAGATCCCCATATTGGGCTCCAAGCATTCAGATCTCCCATTAGTAGTAGTGGTCCATTCACGTATGAAATGAGTTCGTGCAAGTCGTACTCAGCAATTTGTTCATCAGGTGGTGAATATATGTTTAAAAAGGTTAAATTTATCTGAGACTTAACTTTGATTGCTATTGCGAGTAAACGAGTATGGAGTTCGAGGGGAGTAAATTCTATATTGTCTGCTACAAGGAAAGCGACACCTCGTTTAGCATTTTCTTCTGTTGATATGTTATTATTTCCGTATATAGAGAAGTTTTTTGGTATGTATCTTGTGAGAGGGCTTTCCTTAAGATGAGTTTCCTGTAGAGCTACGATTTTATAGTTATTTTCTTTTATAAGTAGGCGTAGTTCATTATTATTGTTGTGGTATCCATTAATGTTCCACTGGAGAACTTTAAGTACCATAATGAGAATAATTTATTAATTTGTTTTCCTCTTCTATCGTATAGCAATGAGATCTATAGGTGAGAGGAATCTGTTTTAATATTGATGTGTTTCGGGATTGTATTGTATTGTTTCGATTGTGGACTCCAAGTTTGTGGATTCTAAGTTTGTGAGTGGGATGTGGGTGTTTGTTGTAATTGGTGTGTTTGTTGGGTTGTTGGAATGACTAATAAGGTTATAATGTTCTAAATGCTGTAGAAAATTCGGTTGTAAATGTAATTCGGTTGTTGGTATTGTAGAATTCATTGGAATTTGATACATGTTTTCCTTTCCGTTTGGTTCGTAGTTTGCGCTTTGTAAAGGGATTGTATTTGTTTGGTTATGTTTAGGGATGTTATTGTTGTCGTTTGCATTTGTTTGTGTTTTTTTGATTCTTTTTTGTGTTGCTTCTTCGAGGCATTCTTCTGGTACATTTTTGCTGTAGTCAGTATTATTTTTGTTAATTGTTTCTATAGCTTCTCTGAATGAGCATTTATTTATTGTTTTGTGTTTCATAATATCTTGTCTTTTTTTGTACGTGGGGCATTGTTTGTTGTTAGAACGATGGTTTTGTTTGCAGTTGATGCATTGCACTTTTGAACATGGTGTAGAGTCGTGAATGGTGGATGAACATACATTGCATTTTGCTTCAGAGGTGCAATGTTTAGCTGTGTGGCCGATTAAAAAACAGTTTTTGCATTGCATGGGCGATGGGATATATGGCTCTACTTTTACTTTCAGCCATCCTACATTCACTTCTTTTGGTGGAGTAAAGGTGTTGAAGGAGACGATGTGAAGCGGAGTGTCAGTGAGTTTTCCTTCTATGTATTTTCTGATTTTTTTACATTCCACTGCACCCTGTTGCTTTAGACCTTCTACGATTTCCTCTTCACTTAGATGTTTTAGAACTCCAGAGAAAACTACACCTTTGGATATATTAAGCGTTGGGTGGAGCGAGACAGAAATATTGCAGATATTTGATAATTGTGTTGCTTTTAGGTATTTATTCGCTTGTTGTTGAGTTTTTGTAAATGATATTTCTAGGGGTTTTTCGGTTGTGATTGATTCTAGTGCTTTGCTGACTGCGAAAATGTTATACGATTTCAATGGTTTTTCGGTTTTGCTTTTTATTAGAAGAAACTTTGGGCATGGTGAGTTTTGTTGAGTACTTGCTTGTTTGTTGAGTTTAAGTGTTGGAAAGTCGTAGTTGTTGTTTACGTTGTATGCTTTGCGTTTTGTTTTTGGTGGTTCGCCTAGGATGGCGAAGTAGTTACTTCTGCCCCCTCCGGGGTCTTCCTCCATGGTGGTTTGTTGATCCTGCCTCTGTCTGGGTGATTTTTGTTAACCGGTGTTTGTTTGAAAAAATTTAATAGTAAATTGTAGCTTAAAGACACTTAGAAGACACTTTTTCAAGTATTATTTGAAGTCGACACTAAATACTGCACATGCGATTGCACTAACGTGACCGCACTCTTCAGTTATCTCGTGGGAACTGACCTACCTTGTTATTTTCTTACTTTTAACTATAAAGTCGAAAGGAATAAATAATTTTTTAACACATGCAATTGAACATAATTTGTTATTTTATGACTTTTATTTTTTGAACAAATACATATACAAGTTGTTTGCAAATATTTCGAAATTATTTATGTAAATAATATTTATGCCGGAATTCGGTCCCCAAAAAAAAGCCTATAGTGTCAAAATCAAATCTATAAACTGTGACCAGGTGATAAAAATGTAAATGCAAGGAAAGGCGATTATCTCTAGCTCATAGTCTCAAATTTTGAGTCTTGTGATTATACCAAATTACTTAATTCCTGGCATTATACACATTTTGATAAATTAGTTGTAGTATATTTTTCATACTACATACAATTTTATTAATTGTTGATGTTATTCTGTATTTTGTAGCATCCGGTCGATATAGTGAAGAATACACGCAGAACCGTGACTACATCACATGATTAAAAACGCCAGTTATAAATGACTACTATTAAGAGAACTAGAACTGTGTACATACTAATAGTTAGAATTTATACACATGTATGTATGTACATACTTCATTTTAAAAAACAAAATAAATCTTTGATACGCGTACACATAAACTATTTGATTGTTAAATAAGACATAGACATGTGTACATACATACATACATAAAATTATTAATGTAAACATATAGGCTAGTAATATTACGAAATGCGGATTAACACATACACGTATAAAAGTACCCAGTCGGATTATGACGATTATGACGAATGTGGGTCCCTAAGGAATGTATTTTTGCAAATTGATTTGTTCAGGAGAAATTTGAATCATATTAAATTTTTGTATTAAAAATTAAAAAAATACCTATGAAAAACTAATTACATTCTTTATTCACTACTCGTGAATGCTTAAAATATGTATGTATGTTGTAGGGACAACTTCACTGCTACAAGCATCACTTCGACATGCCTAAGCTCCGAGTAACGATTTAGAAGGATCACATTGACATAAATTTCCTTGAACAAAAATACATTTTGGCACCATGCATTTTGAAATGGTAGCTTGAAAGGAAACCTGAATATTTGAAGAAGATTAATCAACAAAACCACCCAATCCACGCTTGTATAAAAACGAATTAAAATCATCATGTTTTAAAATGTACTTCTGTTTCAAAAAAGAACCGTGTTATACATATAAATGTTTTGGAAGCAGCCTAGTCCGACTGGGTATTTATAGTTATGTATATATATACCTATATAAATACATGAATAAATGCCCGCATGCCAGAAATATACATAACATATGATATAAGACAAAATTTGTCAAGAGATTACGGAGTACGTATATACGTTGAATAATATAACGCATATAAAATATACAATATACATACATATGTATTTGCATGAATGTATACATAAATGTCTTTAAGTATGTTCTTACATAAAATTAAGAACGCATACTTATGCAGACACACAAACTACTTAAAATAAAAATTAAAGGCATACAAATATGTTAATGTACATTTATATATTAAACCTACTAAACTACTTCTAAATATAATAGTATAATACATGCATGGTATTTAAATACGAGTGTATTGCCAGTGTGAAGAAGGCTGTTTACCAGCTTTAATTTAATGAAAATAATCTGATTAAATTGCATATGAGACTTCGAGAAATGCATCTACCTATGTATATACTTACATCCATACGTATGAAATAATAAATGGTCACTATGGCATACACAAGTATGGATATATGTATGTATGTTAGAATGCATATTTCGTTTCTGCATACATGTGTATGTACATACATATATACGAGTATGTATTCGTATGTAGTACATCTAACTTTCCACAAAAAAGTGGTATCATAATATTGTGATAAGTTACTCTTAAGTGAATTAATTTACCAAAAACGCATTGTATATTATGTAAAAAGGCTTCAAACATTGGTCATGAATATATATGTACATAAATATACAAGCCTTCATTGACATCTTAAGTTATTGTCATCATATGACACATAGTATGTGCACAAATGAGTACATATGTACATACATTTACTAATACGAATACATATGAGTGTAACAACAACAATGTTATTTCATTTATTATACATATATTGTTTTTTTTTTGTTGCTATACGATATTTTATCGTTTATTTTTATATGTACTGCTTATTATAAACGTTTTTGGAATACTTCTCTAATATCGCATGTACTTAAACCGAACACCATAAACGGCGAGAAAATGCCGTTGTCCTAGTGGGGAATCGAATACTCGTATTCCACCTTGGAATTTTATCCGAGTAATCCCAAGCTACTCTTAGAAATTATGAAACGAACAATTGTCGGATAACAAAGAGCTCGTGTATAAACTTAAAAAAGGACCATTTGGCCATTACTGTATTACAAGAAAGAAAGAAGTTGTAGTCACAACATTTTTGCTGGTGGCCTAACGAATTTTGCATTGACTTAATATGTATAATATATTATCAATACGGTTTGTCCGAAGAAGGTCTTTTTGTGGGAGTCATATCTGTCCAAAAGCCATAAAATGTGCCAAATACTGCGAGTCGACTACTTTACTATAATTGTATTTTGCGGTAATCTTATCGTCTTAAGTCAGAGATTTGTGATCCTTCATCGTGTATATATATTAAAACCAGAGACATAATTAATATAAACGAAAAAAAGTCAATCATAAATTAAAATAGTACGATTAAACATTTTTAAGTCTCGATAGATATTATAAAAAGCTTCCCATAATAATTATCAACGAGATAAATATTTTGAAGTCATGGAAAACTTTCATTTTGAGATTTGTATTATTAAAGTCGTTTCATAATAATTATGAATGAAAAAAATGTATAGGACCTAAAAGGTGATACTTTTCAGAACCATCACAGTTTTGAGGTTACCTGGTGAGATTTGAGGGTCTTAATGATTGCTTGTCTGTCTAACCGGATCGCAATGTCCCAACACGGTAGTTTCGCCAGTTATTCACCTCACACATCTTCTATGACATATGTACATTTATTTAATAATATATAACTAATAAAATATATTATTGCTATTTCCTATTATGCTAACGTAGTATGCGAGTTCTTCCAGGTACTGTCGTTTTAATGGCTCCTTGCTGATGCGTACAATCTACCTAAATGAAAGCCCCAAAGCCGATTTTATTCGTCTCAATATTTTTTGAGAGTAACCCTAACTCATTCTTGCTATGGTTCTTCAGACCATAAATATTCTTATACCATTATTTCCCACCTCCTTTATATGAGGCTCCCAGAGTAATTTTGGTTTACATATTATCCCTAGAAATTTTACTCATTTCTGTTACTCTAAGATGGAACTCCATCTAATAGAATTGACTGGTTCTATCAGTATACCTCTTAAAAAAACACCTTTAATTGCCGAAAAAGCGCACCGGTGAAGATAAGTTTCCGAAATTTGTCCAAATGTTTATAAAGGAATTCCTTCAAAATGGACTTAATCGGTTCATTTTATAGCATTCGGTGCAAGATGTAGGCTCCGACATAAAAGAAGCTTTGACTTTTTCAAAAGTGGCAATCATCATAACTGACGTTGTTCTCATTCCCAGCATACACAGTTAACAAAACGTGGGCTGTCATGTAAAATATTCAATGCATGTTTAAAGACGGTAACATGAAAAAGTAATATCAGTGAAATTTCTTTTGAAAACTACATAATTAAAGTAAAATAAAATATCCAATTGATGATAAACCAAAGGTGTCAGTTAAAATATTTGTATATAAAAAACTATTATCTTAAGCCTCTCTCTTCGACCCAGCCTCTCTCTTCGACCCAGCCTACCTCACAAACCTTATCTAGAAATTGAGTTTAATATGCCACACAAAATTACTGTATATACATAGTCAGCGATGAATAGCTACTGAAATTCAGGAAAGGTATTGCTTTTTTATATTGACCAATAACTCAACCAGTGGTTTCTTCTTAGCATTTTTTTTACTTTCATAGAATTCATAAAAAAATATGTAATCAAATTGTTCATTGTGCCGTTTCCTTCGGTTTCGGCAATCTATCGTAAAGAAAAACAAAAGTGGTAGGCGGCTCGACTTAAAAAAGAAATCGGTTTATTTAATATTAGAAACAAAAAATGGTTTTGAAACAGCTGTATAAAAACTATAAGTCGGACTACAGTAATTTGTTTTGATTTAAATGATTCGAGCCGTATTTGCAATTATATAAGCAATATCTGTTGAATACAGTTGGTCAAGGTATGCAGCAGCCGAAAACATACGAGCTCCGCAGCAAAATTTCTTTTGGTGCCGTGTTTCCCAAACAAATTTTTTGATTTTGCGCTTTCACGATTTGTCTTTTAAAATTTAATCGAACCGAAAGTTTAAACCTTTATAAGAAATGCTCCCGTTTCTTGTTCGGAGTAAACGCTTGCAACCTTAAGGGTTAAATCCCACGGTCTGTATAATTCATGCCAATAACATGTTTCTTAAAAAAGCCCATTCGCGGAAAGTTAGATACTTGACATATGTATGGCATTTTTAAAATACTCAATTGTGGAGCAAGTTAACATACCCTTTTAATAACACTTATCATGCACAGGTCTTTGCTTGAATCCTGAGGCAAGGGGATTGGGTTCCATTTCATGCGGGCGCTGTGGCTATATAGGAGTATGTTAAGCGCTGAATCACAGTACTAAATATTCTAGGAGTAAAAATGCATAAGCTTCCATTAAAGCGAATAGTGTTTTCGTAATAACAAAAACATTTGTGTGTAAAAACATGCATACAAAAATAGATATGTTTTAGTATACAACAACAATAGCTTTATTCAATGTGCTTTAGCTTACAATGTGTTTGCTTATTGACTATCGCTACGCAACTGCTTATATATTTTGATAGGCTTCAAGTTATTACTTGCTTCAACAATAATACCTAGAGAGCGCAGGGAGCGAATGAGTGCAATCAGTAATGTTGAGTGGATGAGTTCTGCTCAGACATTACACCCCTTAACGCCCAGGAATAGTATAAAAGTCCGCCGGACGTCGAGCTTGATTGGATCGTCGAGGAGTGGAACCGTCTGATGAGATACTTGCCAGCGGTGCCGCATGATCTGCTGCAGCGGAGGGTGGTGCCTGATGCTGAAGAGGGTTCTCTGAAAAGAGGTGCGGTGGACGTGGAGAAGATGAACTGCTTTCATCTATCGCAGCAGATCCGGCTTTTGTTGAGGTCTCTGATCTTTCAGAGTCTTTGTTGAGATGAGAATAGTCATCGCTCCCCTCTGATACATGTCGAATTCGTATTTGATCAAGATGTCGTTTTATGATACGCGAACCGTCGTCCAGCTGAACGGCATATGATAGCGGCCCATGTCTTGAACTTATCTTCGCTGGTACCCATTTTGGTCCTGACGAGTAATTTCGCACCCACACTGGGTCTCCCTCGTTGAAAGACTTCTCGCTGCCAATTTTGTGCCCTGCCGTGGATAATTCATGTGGATGAATTTTATCGAAAAATGTCTTTAGTTGTCTGTTGAACATAAGCTCTGCAGGTGACCGACCAGTGGATGTATGTGGCGTAATATGTTGATTGAATAGAAACCGTGACAGTTTTAAGTCGATGGCTTGCCACACGGGAGCTTTCTTCAAGAAGTCTTTCGTTGTCTGTACCATTCGTTCTGCTTGGCCATTTGACGATGGTTGGAATGGAGCGCAGCGAATGTGACGAATCAAGTTA
The DNA here is from genome assembly GCA_963971545.1 of Philophylla caesio. NCBI lineage: Eukaryota > Metazoa > Arthropoda > Insecta > Diptera > Tephritidae > Philophylla > Philophylla caesio. Next base: position 2,505,936 of record OZ020605.1, on the reverse strand, counting down.
TCTTGCATGAATGTTTTAAATTCTCCAGAAGTGAATGCTGTTCCGATGTCTGAAACTATCTTATCGGTAGCCCATGAGTTGCGAAGAGTGATCGGAGTGGTTTGATAGCCGCTTGCGATGAGGTGGACTTTACCAGGAAAACTTCCAGCCACTTCGAGAATGAGTCCACAACGATGAAGAACAGCTTACCTTGAAACGGGCCAGCAAAATCAACATGGAGGCGTGACCATGGATGTTTCGTTGTTTCCCACTAATGAATTGTGGCAGGAGCATTATCGTGACGAGTAGCCTGACATGGTACACACGTCTGTACGATACCCTCAATCTCCGATTCCATATTGGGCCACCAGACATAGCTTCTCGCTAAGGCTTTCATTCGCACAATACCGGGATGGCCAGTATGTAATGCACTCAGAACCACCTGACGACTTGCTGGCGGAATTATTGTCCTATTTCCCCAGAGTAGACACCCTTTTAATGATGAGATTTCATGTCGGCGAACATAGAAAGGATACAGCTGGTCTGAACGACTCATGTTGGGAGGCCACCCCCTTAACGCCCAGCTGAGAACTTTTGCCAGATCCGCATTTTTGGAAGTTTGAACAGCAATTTGTTTGGCGTCTACTACGGGTTTGTTAATCGTTTCTATCATCAACACGTCCTCCCCAATCGCTCGTTGGTCGTCCAGTAGTGGTAATCGACTCAAGAAGTCAGCGTTCTCCACTTATTGCCCGAACGGTGAATAATTTCAAAATCGTACGCATTAAGGAAAATACGTCGCCGAAGCATTTGCGTCGATATCACATTAGGCACGGTCTTGGTTGTGTTGAAAATACCCAATAGGGGCCGGTGATCAGTGACCAGAGTAAAGTTGCGCCCATACAATTGGTCTCTCCGACCCATCAGGCATTCGGTGACTGCCGATACCGTATGGCGATGCATCGCAAACTACCACCAATGGCAGGCTCGGGTTGTAGTGAACCAGAACGAGTTCAGATACTATGAGCTCCTTTAGATTTTCAAATGCCAGTTGGTGCTCCTTTTTCCAGAACCAAGGACAGTTTTTATCAAGTAAGCGATGTAATGGCTCAGCAATCGATGCTTTGTTGGGTATAAACGGATGATAAAAATTGAGGAGGCCCAAGAACGCCTGCAATTGTTTTTTATCATGAGGCGCTGGGGCGTTTTGAATAGCCTTGACCTTGCTCTGCGATGGCCGAATTCCCAATGAGTCCAGCTTGAATCCCAAGAACTCAATAGTTGAGACTCCAAAGGAACACTTATCCTTTCGTAGCCTAAGACCAGCGTTGTCGAGACGTCTAAATACTTCTTGCAGCCGATTACCGAGCTCTGCCTCTGTTTTGCCCATTAGCACGATATCGTCAAAATATGGCAGCACCCCTGGAATATTTCTTAAAAGTGTCTCTATAAAACTTTGAAATATACCTGGCGCTGAAGAGATTCCAAATTGGAGCCGCGTAACTCTGAAGGCGCCTTTGTGGGTAACGATTGTTTGCAACAAGGATGATTGTTCGTCGACGTGCAGTTGCTGATATGCTTGCGCGAGGTCAATTTTGGCAAAAATGCTGCCTCCCTCTATAGACGAAAGTAACGTGTTGACAGCTGGTATCTGAAAGTTGTGCGGCTTTAATGCTTTGTTGAGTGTCGACTTATAATCGCCACAAATACGAAGTGTTCCGTCGCTTTTAGGAACCGGCACGATGGGGGTGGCCCAATCCGAATACTCAACTGGTTCTAGGACACCCTGTGAACACAGTCGGTCTAATTCGTCTTTGACAAGGCTCTTGGTGCCTAATGGAATACGCCGAGGTGGATATCGAATTGGTTGAACTGACGTATCGATGTGGAGAGACACTGGGTTCCCTTTGAAACAGCCCAGTTCCTCTGCGAAGAGATGATTAAATTTTTTTAGGATACCTTTTATTGACGCTGCTTCTTCAACTACATTGACGCCCTGAATGCTGATGCCAAGTGGGGCAAACCAGTTGCACCCTAATACGTTTGAACGGTTTCCGTCTACGACAACGACAGGTAAACCACTGATTTCACACCCACAGTATGACACTTCTGTGTCAACCACGCCCGTTATAAGAATTTTATTTCGTTGAAAATCGATAAGTTGAAGATCACTGGTGTGCATTTTTGGCTTACAAACTGGCCATACGCGTTCAAATGTGATGGATGACATTATGGTATAGTTTGAACCCGAATCGATTTCGAATGTGCAACTATGACCATTGATACCGATAGTCGCTGATTTCTTTAAATCAACCAACGGCAATATTTGATTAATTGACTGGGGTTTCTGCTTTTTTAGCTTTCCTGAAGAATGCGAAGCTTTCTGTTGATGGGGTGAGTTAGGTGCTGATGAGCGACAGACACGTTGCAGGTGCCCCTTTGTGCCACACGATGAGCAGATTGTTTCTCGATGCGGACACTGACAACGGGCATGTGAGCCACCACATCCGTTGCATGGTTTTGTTTGCACCTTGGAATTGGTACGCGATTTGAAACGGTCTTGACGATGATTGTTGTTGGATGACGTATGATGGACTAGTTCGGAGTGCCGCATCTCAGATGCATGCTTACTCGCTGCTTCGGCGGTAGCAGCACGATCGATGACCTTTTGCAGCTTCAGGTCGGACTCCGTTAGTAGGCTACGTTGCAATGTTTCGTCACGTAAACCACACACCAAGCGATCCCGTAACATGCGATCCAATGCCGGGCCAAAATTGCAATCAACAGCGAATTTGCGCAATGCTGCAACGTACTCGGAAAATCCCTCATTTGGTTGTTGGTCCCGTTTGTGGAATTTATAGTACGCCGCGATTTCCGAGGGCCGAGGAGAAAAATGATTTGTTAAGGTCGTCTTGATTTCAGCTATGCTAAGTTGACTCACCTGCAGGTGCTGCGGTGTTAAATGCGAGTGTTGGTTTTCCTTATTTTTTACTATTTTTGCCTGGTCTTCTGACATCGATGTGTATATGTGAACGTGTGATTACTAAAGGTGACTTTAGTTTGCCCTTTAGCGTTGGCTTCACAGAATTTTCACTTAATAGGTAGCGCGCGAGAAAACAAACAATTTGGCGAACGGTTGTTATTTAGTAATGATAGTTACGGTATCCTACCGACTGCGCCAGTTTAGTATACAACAACAATAGCTTTATTCAATGTGCTTTAGCTTACAATGTGTTTGCTTATTGACTATCGCTACGCAACTGCTTATATATTTTGATAGGCTTCAAGTTATTACTTGCTTCAACAATAATACCTAGAGAGCGCAGGGAGCGAATGAGTGCAATCAGTAATGTTGAGTGGATGAGTTCTGCTCAGACATTACATATGTATAAGCAGAAAAGAATCATATAATCTCTGCTTTAGTCGGTTTTATGAGTATGCTATGCAACAATATCTGTGATAAAACGACTTGAAAAAGTACATACATATATGTATGCATATGGTATATAAATACTATATTAGTCGCTTAACACTGTACTAGTATTCCTACTTAGGGCATAATTTTTATTTATATTTTTGACACTTAGTAAAAAAAAAGTCTCTCACTAAATCGAATATAAAAATACAATTTTTTTATTTGTAATTGTTTTTCGTTTCTAAATACAATTACATTTATACACATACAGAGATTAAACGATCGTTAAAAAGTTTACTTACATATCGGAGCTAGGAATAATGCATTAATGTTTCATATATTTAAATATATTTTGAATAAAATTGCTATAACAGTGTTATTAGCATAGCACTCCCAGGATGTTAATGTTACGTGACGTATCGTAAAAATCTTATGAAATAACTAACCAATTAAATTTTTGTTATTTGTATTTCAAGAAATAAAATGTTAATGATTTCTTTCAATGCAAGCAAGCAAAAACATTGAAAATAATAAATTTCAATTAACATTATCTTAGAGAATTCAATAAAAAAAATTCCATGATATATAAGTACATATATTGAGATATTCAAGATCAAAACATTAAAATTTTTATTTATATTTGTAAAAGCCAAGTATAAATTTTTGCCTAAGATTTGTTTATTGAATGTACTGTAAGTGCAGAGAAAAATTATTGCATTTTTCTCAGCTCTGTTACATACGTTTCTTATCTAAGAGCTCAACCAACTTTTAGCGCGCTTATTTTAGTAATGCAACTAGGGACAGTTTTTTGTTGCAAGTTTACCTCTGTCGTTAAACTCAGTATGCAGTTTTTCAGTGAACTTTAAACGCGATTTCAACTAAGTTTAAATGGCCGATCTTGCACGGTTAAACTTAGTTTAACCTATTAGATGTTTGCTGACTACTTTGTTTTGGTTGCTACAAATTTAATTGGGCGCAAGGAAACTAAGATTAAATTAAAACTGAGTCGAACTGAAAAACTGGCCCTAAGTTGAAAACGTCGAAAAAATTTACAGGTATTATAATACAAGTTCTATAATATACATATATATATATATATGAATATACATACATACATGCAACACACTTAGCTTACTCCATGCTTATATGCGATATCATTACTAGTACATAAGAGTTAAGTACGATGTTAAATAATAAAGTCAAAGTGAAAAAGAGCACAAAAATGTGTAGTGCATAAAGCGTATAACTAAGATGGAGCTGGGGCTTATACTAAAATATGTAAACTAAAAGATAAAACTGAGACAATAGTAGACTTAATTTCAAAAGAGTATTCAAAGAAGAATAATTAGCAAAAAAATTAAACACACATGGCACATATGTACATACATAAAAATAATCACTCTATAGCTATTGCGTAGATGATTTAGTATATTTTGTAAGCATACATATATGATATATATATATATATATAAAGCATACATGCAAATATAATCGTATTATAATAATCAGATAAAAAAAATCAGGGTGCTTTTTTATTATATGAAAAGATATTAATGTGTACATAAATGTTCAAAAGCTAATACTTTAAATACATAGTTATATAAAATAAACTTAAAAAACTTCAACTTAATTTTTATGTGCACTGCAATTGGTCGACTATATACTGCTTTCCACAATTGAACGATACTCACAAATTGATATGTTTTGAATATATATTTTAATTTTATTTAATTTGAAATATTTTTGCAATTAAAATAGAGTTTATTCTGTAATAAAAAAAAAATGTTCAAACGCTATACAGAATGCTTAATAATAAAAAAAAATTGCATGCGTATTTCGAACATTTTAAACAAATTTTCAAATTTTTGGAGGCTTCAGTTTTGCAGCTCATAAAATTTATGTGGAAGATATACTTATATAGCTTAAAAATACCGTTAGTTTTTGATATACAGTCGATCACCTTTTAACGCGGAGTTTTCTACAATCCCCCAATGTCTCTTTTTACACGGTTTTACTTTTTTAACGCGGATTTTTTGAACACGCATTATTCCGCAATCCCCCGATTCTTTTTAACGCGGTTCGCGATTCATTCTAATTTTCTCCTTTTGTTTTATTTTTACGCGTTTTGCAAGCGCTAATAATGAACGTGTAGCGAAATTTCATCGAGATTTTAAAAATGCTATGGAGTGCTTCCAGGATATATATAAGGTCATGCAGAAGCAGAAACCCCAGCGCTTGTTAACAGACTATTTTAAGGACTGAAGTATGGATATTTTCGTCGTTTAATTAAATTTAGGTTATAGGTGATCTCAATATGATTTCTTTTTTGCGCGGATTTTTTCGCAAAATAGGGACGAATAAACAAATTTGAACTGAAAATAGGTTCTTTTTACGCGGTTTTTTTTATGCAGTGAACTGCGTTAAAAGGAGATCGACTGTATTTTTTACTGACGTTCTTTCGCAATTTTTTTATGTCGGGTTCTGTATATACATATTATTATGGGTGGCCGCTGTGGTCGAGTTGGTAGCGCTGCGTGCTATAACTTGATATGCCGGTGAGTTCGAGGTTCGAATCTCAGTCAGGGCAAGCAAAATCTTAATAATAGAAAAAGTTTTTTCTAATAGCGGTCACACCTCGAAAAAGCTTCTCATTAAATACATCTGCCGTTCGGAGTCGGCACAAAACTGTAGGTCCCTCGATTTGTGGTATAATATAAAGACGCACACCACGAATGGTAGGAGAAGCTCGGTCAAACACTGAGCTATATAGTGTACGCGCCAAAATTATATATATATATGTATGTAAATCACGTTTCGAAACTCAAAGCACTGAACTGTTTAAAAAGTATTTTAAATAAAAAAATTAAACTGGTAGGCTTAACATGAAGTCGTAAAACAAAAGCATTTGCGCAGGTGTACTTGCATATCTCGCAACCGCATATATTAACTGTACAATTTTATTCATATGCAAAATATAGAGGCACTTAAATAAGTATAAATATTGATGCAAAAATTAGCATTGCTAGGAGTTTGTTGCATAGGCAGAATTTTTACTGCAATTCAATAGGTGCCATAGTCCATCCGTGCTGATAGTGTGATCCAGGAAATTAATATTATTTTTTGCACAATTGTCATTTACTACTCATAACTGCTAAATTGTTCCCTTTTAAATAATTGAAAATTGCACGTAAATAGTTTTCGTGTTTGGCTGAATTTGAATATGCAACGAATATGTAATCTACGCCAACGGCGATATACAACTGGGCTTTTATTTGTGCCATATTTCTAGTCTCTCCACCCAAAACGGCGGTATTTAAACGTTAACTTTATTTACGTAAATTCGTTTATTTTTTGGTTGGCTTGTTAGCCGGTGTTGGGTGTTTCAAGGTATTTAGGTTGTTGGTTCGAGACACTGTCGTTGTCGACCATCACTTTCACTAGAGTCGTTGCGAACGGAGTTAGTTATTGAGGTCACCAATTTAGCTGCTCAAGCTAAAAAATTTGAAAGTTTTTGCTTTCCCCTCCAATATTTCTTTGTGCTTCTAAGGTGTATCTATATAAAACTACAAAATTATACGACAAAGCTTAGGCTAAAGAATTGATTTCCATTTATTTCAAATTAAAGGTCTTACTGTGCATGTTAGCCGAAAATATAAGCATTTAGAAACACCCTTATTTTGTACGGGTAAGAAATAAAATTTCGCACATACAATCTAAATTATAAATAATATGACAGTAAGTGGAAAAGAAAAGTGAAATGAAAAAGAATAAACCAGAGAAAGAGTGCGGGGGAAAAGTCGAGAAAAAATGTTTTGTATACTCACATTCCTTTATTTAAATACCATACAAGCGTTGTAAGGATCGAAGTACTAGTCGAGATTTGAATATTTTATATATAATTTATATTTGATATTGAAATTGTACTCAAAATAGGAGATTGTACATTTTTTAAACTAATTGTACTGATAAAAGAACAACAATGAGGCACGCCACTTTCACTGTTGCGGCGTTAACACCGATTCAGTTTGCTTTTGCACTTTCGGCTCGCATTTTCGCACCGAGGTATCGAAACCAAGTAACCGCTTCACTAGAAGTATCGGGGAAAAAGTATTAAAACGACTTAGTATCGAAAAGATTGAAATGGAAGTTTTTAGGAGAATAAAATTTGTAAATTGTCATCAATAGCTTTATTTCAAAATTACTTACAAATATCAAGAATAATAAGACTATATTTTAAGATCTAAAGCCATTTGCATCTTCCTTTTTGTGCAGCAAAATCTGTGTCAATTCCTCAATATATATATGAATATACATACATACATGCAACACACTTAGCTTACTCCATGCTTATATGCGATATCATTACTAGTACATAAGAGTTAAGTACGATGTTAAATAATAAAGTCAAAGTGAAAAAGAGCACAAAAATGTGTAGTGCATAAAGCGTATAACTAAGATGGAGCTGGGGCTTATACTAAAATATGTAAACTAAAAGATAAAACTGAGACAATAGTAGACTTAATTTCAAAAGAGTATTCAAAGAAGAATAATTAGCAAAAAAATTAAACACACATGGCACATATGTACATACATAAAAATAATCACTCTATAGCTATTGCGTAGATGATTTAGTATATTTTGTAAGCATACATATATGATATATATATATATATATAAAGCATACATGCAAATATAATCGTATTATAATAATCAGATAAAAAAAATCAGGGTGCTTTTTTATTATATGAAAAGATATTAATGTGTACATAAATGTTCAAAAGCTAATACTTTAAATACATAGTTATATAAAATAAACTTAAAAAACTTCAACTTAATTTTTATGTGCACTGCAATTGGTCGACTATATACTGCTTTCCACAATTGAACGATACTCACAAATTGATATGTTTTGAATATATATTTTAATTTTATTTAATTTGAAATATTTTTGCAATTAAAATAGAGTTTATTCTGTAATAAAAAAAAAATGTTCAAACGCTATACAGAATGCTTAATAATAAAAAAAAATTGCATGCGTATTTCGAACATTTTAAACAAATTTTCAAATTTTTGGAGGCTTCAGTTTTGCAGCTCATAAAATTTATGTGGAAGATATACTTATATAGCTTAAAAATACCGTTAGTTTTTGATATACAGTCGATCACCTTTTAACGCGGAGTTTTCTACAATCCCCCAATGTCTCTTTTTACACGGTTTTACTTTTTTAACGCGGATTTTTTGAACACGCATTATTCCGCAATCCCCCGATTCTTTTTAACGCGGTTCGCGATTCATTCTAATTTTCTCCTTTTGTTTTATTTTTACGCGTTTTGCAAGCGCTAATAATGAACGTGTAGCGAAATTTCATCGAGATTTTAAAAATGCTATGGAGTGCTTCCAGGATATATATAAGGTCATGCAGAAGCAGAAACCCCAGCGCTTGTTAACAGACTATTTTAAGGACTGAAGTATGGATATTTTCGTCGTTTAATTAAATTTAGGTTATAGGTGATCTCAATATGATTTCTTTTTTGCGCGGATTTTTTCGCAAAATAGGGACGAATAAACAAATTTGAACTGAAAATAGGTTCTTTTTACGCGGTTTTTTTTATGCAGTGAACTGCGTTAAAAGGAGATCGACTGTATTTTTTACTGACGTTCTTTCGCAATTTTTTTATGTCGGGTTCTGTATATACATATTATTATGGGTGGCCGCTGTGGTCGAGTTGGTAGCGCTGCGTGCTATAACTTGATATGCCGGTGAGTTCGAGGTTCGAATCTCAGTCAGGGCAAGCAAAATCTTAATAATAGAAAAAGTTTTTTCTAATAGCGGTCACACCTCGAAAAAGCTTCTCATTAAATACATCTGCCGTTCGGAGTCGGCACAAAACTGTAGGTCCCTCGATTTGTGGTATAATATAAAGACGCACACCACGAATGGTAGGAGAAGCTCGGTCAAACACTGAGCTATATAGTGTACGCGCCAAAATTATATATATATATGTATGTAAATCACGTTTCGAAACTCAAAGCACTGAACTGTTTAAAAAGTATTTTAAATAAAAAAATTAAACTGGTAGGCTTAACATGAAGTCGTAAAACAAAAGCATTTGCGCAGGTGTACTTGCATATCTCGCAACCGCATATATTAACTGTACAATTTTATTCATATGCAAAATATAGAGGCACTTAAATAAGTATAAATATTGATGCAAAAATTAGCATTGCTAGGAGTTTGTTGCATAGGCAGAATTTTTACTGCAATTCAATAGGTGCCATAGTCCATCCGTGCTGATAGTGTGATCCAGGAAATTAATATTATTTTTTGCACAATTGTCATTTACTACTCATAACTGCTAAATTGTTCCCTTTTAAATAATTGAAAATTGCACGTAAATAGTTTTCGTGTTTGGCTGAATTTGAATATGCAACGAATATGTAATCTACGCCAACGGCGATATACAACTGGGCTTTTATTTGTGCCATATTTCTAGTCTCTCCACCCAAAACGGCGGTATTTAAACGTTAACTTTATTTACGTAAATTCGTTTATTTTTTGGTTGGCTTGTTAGCCGGTGTTGGGTGTTTCAAGGTATTTAGGTTGTTGGTTCGAGACACTGTCGTTGTCGACCATCACTTTCACTAGAGTCGTTGCGAACGGAGTTAGTTATTGAGGTCACCAATTTAGCTGCTCAAGCTAAAAAATTTGAAAGTTTTTGCTTTCCCCTCCAATATTTCTTTGTGCTTCTAAGGTGTATCTATATAAAACTACAAAATTATACGACAAAGCTTAGGCTAAAGAATTGATTTCCATTTATTTCAAATTAAAGGTCTTACTGTGCATGTTAGCCGAAAATATAAGCATTTAGAAACACCCTTATTTTGTACGGGTAAGAAATAAAATTTCGCACATACAATCTAAATTATAAATAATATGACAGTAAGTGGAAAAGAAAAGTGAAATGAAAAAGAATAAACCAGAGAAAGAGTGCGGGGGAAAAGTCGAGAAAAAATGTTTTGTATACTCACATTCCTTTATTTAAATACCATACAAGCGTTGTAAGGATCGAAGTACTAGTCGAGATTTGAATATTTTATATATAATTTATATTTGATATTGAAATTGTACTCAAAATAGGAGATTGTACATTTTTTAAACTAATTGTACTGATAAAAGAACAACAATGAGGCACGCCACTTTCACTGTTGCGGCGTTAACACCGATTCAGTTTGCTTTTGCACTTTCGGCTCGCATTTTCGCACCGAGGTATCGAAACCAAGTAACCGCTTCACTAGAAGTATCGGGGAAAAAGTATTAAAACGACTTAGTATCGAAAAGATTGAAATGGAAGTTTTTAGGAGAATAAAATTTGTAAATTGTCATCAATAGCTTTATTTCAAAATTACTTACAAATATCAAGAATAATAAGACTATATTTTAAGATCTAAAGCCATTTGCATCTTCCTTTTTGTGCAGCAAAATCTGTGTCAATTCCTCAAAATCTCAAGAGAGAAGGGTCTCAGATTAAATAAAAAGTTGCAATAAACGGTTAAGCCGATTTTCTGTGATTTTGGAATGTAGATAATTTTGTATCCTTTTTGGACAATAAAAAATCGAAAACATTCGATATACACTTGTCCCAAGGATGATTTCAACATGAGATATTCATGTTGTTACTATATAACTATAACAAAATATAACAAAATACAGGATCGAAAGCAGACGTATATATAAAATATGGTGAACGTTTTAAAATTTCCCTGATCCAAGGCACATCAAATAGGTATTTAGCAGCATTAAATTGATAGACACAATATTTTTGAAACTTTAACTCTTTTTAATTTTTCCTCTGCGCCTACATATGTATGTATTAAACATGCCTTTCTTTGCATGATCTTATAAAGCAAATGTGACTGAATAAAAAATTCTTATATTATTGCTTTTTCTTTTCGTTTGATTGTTTATATTTTTTTTTTCAATATAGTTTCAAGTTTTCCTCGTCTCATTTTTGGCGCCCCTGGGCAGCTGCACATGCTGCCCCTTTGTAAATCTGGCTCTGCACATACATATATGTACAAGTTTGTGAAACTGCTTTGTCAAATCTTAAACAAATAAAAAAAATTATAGAAATAGAATAACGAATGATCATTATTACTAGTAGATATCGACAAATTATCTATATCTATATTAATTATATAAAATCGCTTATATGAAAAATATTTGTAACGGCTAATCTCATAAAGTTCTGAAGCGATTTTTATAAATTTTTTGTAAAAAAAGCATTTGCCCTAGGCTCGCGAGTGGCATACTTAAATAAATAGCCTGTGACGTGGCATAAACAGCTGATTCTGTCAAATTTACTGAGAGCGAATAACGGTTTGCCGAAGGCGCAACCTTTCTCTGTATTCTCTAAAAATCTAAAATCTAAATCTAAATGTCTAAATTGTGCCTACAGCGTAGCGTGCTTTGTGTGAGTGCGTGGCATGCACTCTCTCTCTCTTCCATCTCTTCACATATTTTACTACATAACATAATGAAGTAAAGTACATTCATATGTATGTAAGTATGTTGCTAAGAGCGTAAAACAACAAATCGAAAACTTTGTATTGCGTGTATAAATGAACGCAGAACAAGTGAATTAGCGTTAAACAGCCTTCATTTTCTGCTGCACAATCAAATGCTTTTATAAATTGCGGTATGTAAGTTAGCACAATAAACAAATTGCAGCATTGCATAAAGTCAATAAACAATAAAGTCTGCACTTTTTGTAAAATAAGAACAACAACAACGACTTCACATTTCGCAAGCACCAACTTCAACCGGAAGCCGTGCCGACGCAATGTGAATCCGCTGTGAACCAAAACTACATTGCCTAAAATTGCATTATCAGCATAATTCACCTTAATACGAGGAATTAAGCAATAGGTAGTTCAAAGCAAAGTAAATAAGCCACACCAAGTTGCAGTGCCTAAAACTGCAACGTTAGCAGTCAATATGTAATTCCAAATTCGAATTCCAACAACAATTGAGTTCCCCAATTTTTGCCTTTACTTATAATTAAGTACATAGTTATGTAGTTGTAGTAGTAACTGTAGCAAGTAAGCAAAAATTGTATAAAAGGGAAATGACAATAAAATTTATAAGTTCATTCTACCACTCAACCTCGGCTTTTCTATTTGTTCCGGTGGCGCGGCGGTAATTGGCGCCCGAAAGTGAAAGAGCGCACGTAGTGAAACAGTGAAGTTAAAAGGGAAGATCCTTATTAAACTGAAAAAAATTAAAATCAGTTGAAGTTAAAGGGAAGATCCTTGATAAACAATTTGAACTGAAAAAATAAGTAAAGGAAGATCCTTAATAAACATTTTAAACTGAGAAAAAATTAAAATCAGTTGAAGTTAAAAGGAAGATCCTTGATAAACATTTTGAACTGAAAGAAATAAGTGAAGGAAGATCTTTAATAAACATTTTGAACTGAGGAAAAATAAAATCAGTGAAGGAAGATCCTTAATAATCATCATTTAAAATCAGTGAAATCCTGAATAAAACATTTTCAACTAAAACAAACTCAGTGAGAAAAAAAGGAGATATTCCCTACCCACTGAAAGATACTAAAAGTGCGTACCCGGCAAAACCTGACTAAAACGGATAACCATATCCGTTAAAATCACCACGATAAAAACAACCGAACTCGACCGCCACCAAGGAAACCGCAAGGCAGTAACGTAACCCGCCCCCCAGTAGAGGCATAAAAAATTCAAAAAGGACGCAGCGGACCGTTCCCTTAAAGGATGAGGGAATTGAACTTCTTTTTATTGTAAGAAAATATCTAATTAAATAATTCTTTATTTAAGTTATTGTATTGCATACCACAAAGAAAAAAGTAATATTTTTTTGTTCCTTTTTATCAAATTTTTGAAATCCAAATAATTACTAATAAAAAATATATTTTAAAATTGCGTGGAACTCAAATAGGAAATTTTTTTTTTCGAAATGGAAATGCATGAGGCAATAACTCAACTAACCGGTGCAGTAAATGCGCAAATCGAACAAATGAAAGTAATGAACAGTAGGATTACTCAACTAGAGGCCAGGGTTAGTCCACACAATGAGAGTAATATTCAGGAAACCCCTATCCGCTTAACGGAAACAGATTTACATGAAATCAGTAGGTTGCCCGACAGCGTAAAAAACCTTCAGACATTCGAAGGCGACCCTGTCCAATATATGTCCTGGATTCATAGCGTTGAATCCATATTGCAGGACTATGAGGTAGTCAGAAATAAACCGATATACAGAGCTATCCTACGGCATATAAGGCAAAAGGTCAGAGGTCCTGCGGACACCGCCTTGATTTCCTATAACATTTTTCATGATGACTGGGGACAAATAAAGACGTGCTTGTCTCTGCATTACGCAGATAAGCGAGATCTTAGAAAACTCGAGCACGAGTTAGGTTCATTGTCACAGAAGAACTATAGCATAGAGCAATTCTATGCCAGGGTCAACCACCAATTGTCCCTTATCATAAATAAAATTAAAGGCCAGAACTATTAAATGGAAGCAAGTGCTGCACTTGTGGAAACCTATAGGAATAGGGCCCTAGACATATTTATAAGAGGTGTAAACGGTGAGTTGTCTAGGATGCTTATGATCCAACGACCAAGTAACCTACCGGAAGCATACGCTTCCTGCCTCGAAATTCAAAACCTTAATTTCAGGAACTATTCAATCTACCCAAAAAATACAGGTAGCTCGAATCAAGCGCAAAAAACCCAACTAAAATCTAAGCAAACAATTGCACCTAGGGAGTTAAACTCTGTTGAAAAGAACCAAATTTACAATGGGAACGTTCAGAGGCCAGCGCAGCCTCCATCCAGACCAACCCAACCCAAACCTCCGGTTCCGATGGAGGTAGATCCCTCGATACATTCTCGGAAAATCAATTACATGAATCGACCAGAGAATACGCCTGCTGTAAGGCCAGCCAGCAATTCTTCCAATATCCCTAGGAAAAACCCAAAATTATTTAACGTTCAAACAGAGGACCAGGAATCCACAGAAGGTGGAGAGAGCGAGGAAATAAATTTTATGACAGACGCCTATCTAGTTTACCCTATCTAGAACTCACCTTAAAAAATGGTGATATTTTAAAGTTCCTCATAGACACAGGAGCTAATAAAAACTTTGTGTGCGAAAAAATTTCAAAAAATCCCAGTAAACTGAAATGTCCTTTTAAAGTCCAATCAGATGCGGGTCAAGTAGAAATAACCCATAAATTACGTGGACCATTTTTTAAAAGTATAGGTATCAAAAATAATTTTGATTTCTTTATATTACCCAATTTAAAATCCTTCGATGGTATCATTGGTTATGATACCCTCAAAGAATTAGAAGCAATAATAAACAGGAAAAATGACACCTTAACACTCGAAGATGTGGTTCTGCCACTAAAACAAAAGATGTCTAAACAGGTAAATAACATTCAAGAAACCCTTTACCAACATGAGGTTGAGGAAATGATAAACAAATATTCGGAACTCTTCGGTCCAGTCTCCGATAGTGGGACAATCGACACATCCTTATTAGCGGAAATAAGGACAACCAGTGAAGAACCGATTTATACAAAATCATATCCTTACCCAACCAACCTTCGGGGTGAGGTAGAAAGACAGATAACAGAACTTTTAAACAATGGTGTAATAAGGCCATCAAAAAGCCCGTACAACTCCCCATTGTGGATTGTACCAAAAAAATCAGGTCCTTCAGGAGAAAAGAAGTACAGAATTGTTATCGATTTTAAACGTCTGAATGCAATAACGATACCTGACTCTTACCCAATACCTGATATAAACAACACTCTTGCAAACTTAGGCGAATGTAAGTATTTTACTACGCTCGACCTTACATCCGGATTCCACCAAATCAGGATGAAGGAAAGCGACATAGAAAAAACAGCCTTTTCAACGGCCAATGGTAAATACGAATTTACTAGGTTGCCGTTTGGCCTTAAAAATGCCCCTTCCATTTTTCAGAGAATGATAAATGACGTTCTCAAACCCATCATAGGGAAATCCTGTTACGTATATATCGATGATATTATAATAATGGGGAAAACAAAAGAAGACCATCTTAAGAATATTGAAGATGTATTCGCTCTCTTATATAAAGCAAATTTAAAGGTTAATCTGGAAAAGTCTAAATTTTTCAGGACGAAAGTGGAATCTTTTGGCCATATCGTCACAGGAAAAGGCATTTTGCCAGACCCTGAAAAAATATCCGCTATTAAAAATATCCCTGCACCCGCTAACCTTAAGGAATTAAAAAGCTTTCTAGGTTTGGCGTCATACTATAGGAGATTTATAAAAGACTTTGCGAAACTTGCCAAGCCACTTACAAACTTAACTAGAGGCGAAAATGCGCAAATAAAAGCAAGTCAATCCAAAAAAATAAAAATTTCGCTAACAGAAGAAAGCTTAAAATCTTTTAACGACATAAAAACCTTACTTATGTCCTCTGAAATTCTGGCCTTCCCAGATTTCAATAAATCCTTTATTTTGACAACGGACGCTTCCAACACTGCAATTGGAGCAGTCCTTTCCCAGGGCGAAATCGGTAAAGATAGTCCCATAACTTACATATCTAGATCACTCAACAAAACCGAGGAAAACTACTCAAGAATTGAGAAAGAAATGCTCGCCATAGTATGGTCCCTTGATAAATTAAGAACCTACTTATATGGAGCTAAGGAAATAAGAATTCTCACTGACCACCAGCCATTGACGTTTGCATTAAGTAACAGTAATAATAATGCCAAACTCAAAAGGTGGAAAGCAAGGATAGAAGAATACAATTATAAACTTATTTACAAACCGGGAAAAACGAATGTAGTCGCCGACGCATTCACGGTTACCAATAGAAATTAATACGTTAACATCTTCGGATGACAATTCACAACATAGTGCTGAGGAGGATAGCTCAAAGCTCATTCCTCACTGTGAAGCACCGCTAAACGTATTCAAAAATCAGATTATATTCCAAGAGGGGAAGGAAGAAATTTCTCACGAGGAGCCGCACCCAAAGTACCACAGACACCGCATTAAAAGCGAAAGCTACGATAAGGAAAAATTAGTAAGAATCTTAAAAAGCGTTCTTAACCCAAATATAATCAATGGAATAAAAATTCCAGAAAAATATATTTCGCTATTACAGCAAGTTTATCAAGAATATTTCTCACAATTCCGTATCAGGATCACGCAGAAAGTTGTTACCGATATCCCCGATGAAGAAGTTAAATTTAAAATTATAGAACAAGAACACAAACGAGCTCATCGGAACGATAGAGAAAACAAAGACCAGATACTTGAGAAATACTACTTTCCGCAAATGACTAAACTTATTAAAAAGTATACTAAGTCATGCGAAATTTGTGGATGTAATAAGTACGACCGACATCCACAAAAGCCCAAGTTACAGGCAACACCCATACCTTCGTACCCGACAGAAATTTTGCATATCGACATTATGGAAATGTCCGGTGAAAAATTTATTACGTGTATTGACAAATTCTCCAAATTTGTAAAATTTTTCAAAATTAAAAATAAATCGGTACTGCATATTAGGGATAAACTAATAAAGCTTCTTCATTATTTCACTGTACCAAAGACCTTGGTCATGGACAATGAAGGCAGCTTTATAAGCCCAATAACATTAAACTATCTGGAAGGATTAGGGATTGAGATCTATTTAGCGCCACCTCAGAAGAGTGAAGTTAATGGTGCAATAGAACGAGTGCATTCCACTATTATCGAAATGACCAGATGCCTGCAAGCAGAATACCCTGATTACTCTATCAAGGAAATTATCAACATTGCAGTTGACAGATACAATAACACAATACATTCAGTTACAAAAAGAAAGCCAGCCGACGTTTTCTTTGGAAGAACTCAAAGAATTAATTACCAAGACTTAACAAACTTTAGGGAAATAGTTAATTCTGACCTACGAAATGAAATAGCCAGAAATCAAAAAATATGTTGAATAGTCATAACAAAAGGAGATCAAAAATAAAGAGTTACGAACCAGGTGATACTATCTATAAAAAAAACAAACAGATTAAAGGTAAAACTAAACCCATTTTTAAAAAGGAAACTCTTGCTAAAAATAATAACGTCACAATAACTACTAAAGATAATAGAAAGGTTCATAAATCGCATTTGAAAAACTAACAAACATTTACCTCCTAGGCTTTTACCATACTGGACAACTGCGACAGTAGACACTTACGAATACAATAACCCACTGGTTACGATCAAAATAGGACTTGGAAAAATAAGGAAAGGAACGTACAAAAGTATACATACTATAGACTTGGACGAATACGAGAAGGTAGTAGACGACATGAGACTAATCGTACACCACGACATCAGCAAAACAAGTACCTTTTTACCTCAACTGGAGCATCAGCTTTCAGAAATAGACAATTTACTGGACCAATTACGAACCAAAAATGTTACCATGCACAAACGATCTATTAACTGGATAGGATCCGCGTGGAAATGGTTAGCTGGAAATCCCGACGCAACTGACTGGGACCAAATCGTTTCACAAACACATAAACTAACGGACAACAACAACAAACAGTATAAAATAAATGAATATCTTTTAAAGACAGGTAGTAGAATTTTAAGCGGATACAATAGAATTATAGATGAACTAGATAAGGATGATAAGCAGCTATTCGAGCAGCAACTATTTAATAAGCTAGGAATAGTTAAAGACGAAATTTTGAAAATTGTAATGGCAGCTCAGCTGGCCAAACGGGGAATCATTCATTCACAACTCCTAAGTAAAACGGATATCGCCAGTGTTCTCACACAAACCGAGACATTACCCTTCAAAAATGAACTACAAGCGCTCCAATACGCCGAACCTTCAATGATAATAAAAAATTCGCTCCTTCTATACGTAATTTCACTACCCCAAACAGATGATACTGTATTTAACAATATAATTATTCGTTCAACCATTAAAAATAACAAACGAATTTACTTAGAATTTTCCAATCTTTATATCGCAAGAAGAAAAATACTAATAGACGAAACCACAATTTGTAAAAAAAGTCAGCTCCAAAAATTAGGAAAAAACCATTGCATTACAGAAGTTCTTAGCGGAGGAAAAGCAACTTGCGATTATCAATACGAAAATAAACCCATCATCGAATTAATTACGGAAGGAACACTTTTCGTTTCGAATTTTGTAGGAAACCTCAGTTACGGTACGAAATCCATTAAATTGAATGGAACATTTGTAATAGATTTCTTAAATGAAACCATAGCTCTTAACGATATGAGTTACACAAACTGGCAAACTAGCTCATACCAAATCTTACCTTCAATACTTCAAAACAATTTAACGGAAAATGAAGTTAAACTTGATCTGAATTATCTGCACCAACTTCATTTAACCAATGTAAATAAATTACAACATATGTCATCAATAAACAATTTTTCAACAGGCACAAGCGTCGCAGCCATTCTTATTGCAATAGCTCTTTCCTTTGTTTTATATGCCGTACACAAACAACAAAACAACAATAAAAAATCATTTTTCATTCCTCAAATAATAGATTACCCACAAGTTTCAGTAAATCAATAAAATTTTATCAGCGGGACGCTGATGCTTAAGAAGGGGGGAGTTAGCACAATAAACAAATTGCAGCATTGCATAAAGTCAATAAACAATAAAGTCTGCACTTTTTGTAAAATAAGAACAACAACAACGACTTCACATTTCGCAAGCACCAACTTCAGCCGGAAGCCGTGCCGACGCAATGTGAATTCGCTGTGAACCAAAACTACATTGCCTAAAATTGCATTATCAGCATAATTCACCTTAATACGAGGAATTAAGCAATAGGTAGTTCAAAGCAAAGTAAATAAGCCACACCAAGTTGCAGTGCCTAAAACTGCAACGTTAGCAGTCAATATGTAATTCCAAATTCGAATTCCAACAACAATTGAGTTCCCCAATTTTTGCCTTTACTTATAATTAAGTACATAGTTATGTAGTTGTAGTAGTAACTGTAGCAAGTAAGCAAAAATTGTATAAAAGGGAAATGACAATAAAATTTATAAGTTCATTCTACCACTCAACCTCGGCTTTTCTATTTGTTCCGGTGGCGCGGCGGTAATTTGTATGCATGGCTTTACTATTATATAAAATTGATTATATGGGGAATGTTTATCATGGTTTGGCTCTCAAAGTACTGAACCGATTTTAATAACTATGTTTTTTAAATTATGCCATTGTTGAGAACAGCTGAGTGGCATACTTATTTTTTTGTTATTGGAAGATACACACCTTTTTTTGGAGATAAAGTTACAAAAAATACAAAGCAATATAGATATACGGCAATTTTTAATCGAAATAGGCTATGAAAAATTATTTGATTTTTTTTTTTTTAATTATTAAATAGAAAAAAGTGTCAAGAAATGTTTCCATTTTCAACACGCAACTAAATCTCTCTAGAGGACTTAGCATTTTCGTATGGAGAAAAATGCTTAAAAGATTTCGGTTTACCCGAACCTAACCGTGGTAACTGGAACTTTTACAATCTTTTGTATATGCGTGAGACGACGTTTAATACTATTAATCAGCTACAGCAATTTTTATTCGAATATGAACCAAAGCTAACATCAGAGCAGTTACTAATATATGATAAGGTCATATCTACCGTGAACAATAACACAGGAAATGGTTTTGTTTTCATAGACGAGCCTTGAGGAATAGGGAAGACGTTTGTGACTTCACTTCTTTTGGCGAAACTTTGTTGTGAAGCCAAAATTACTGTTGCTGTAGCCTCTTCTGGCATTGCTGCTACTCTTCTAAGTAGGGGAAGAACTGCTCACTTCGCTTTCAAACCACATCTTAATTTTTCGCCAGCACATACCTGTATATATTCGATACAAAAAAATAGTGCAGTCGCTGTTGTGTTCCAAAAAGCAACGCTCATATTATGGGATGAGTGTACAATGTCGCATAAATCTAATATCGATGCCGTGAATACAACACTTAAAGATTTAAGATCTTCGACGGCACACAGGCAGATAAGTCTGAAGTTTGGTCACATATACAGAAACTAAAATTGCCTATTAATATGCGAGTTCAGCTTAATAGATATGGGCATTTAAATCAGTTTGCTGAATACCTACTGAAAATAGACCAACGCGATGGCTACACTTCATATATTATGGGAAACTGCGTTAGAAAGATTAAACAACTTGTTGGCCATGTATATCCAGATATGAGTGATGTTCAATTCTGCCTCAGACGAGATTAACTAAGTAATTTCGCAAATAGTCTCTACAGAATACAAAGTATTCAAGCCTATGGACTCATTGACAGAACAAGGTGATGTTGTTCACTACCCAACGGAGTTTCTTAACTCTCAAATCACGCGTTTTATGCCTAATATTATACAACCGAATATTTTAACCGGGCCTGCAGCAGGAGAAATCACCATATTCCCAAGGATACCAATGATAACAACAAATTTACCGGTTAGTTTGATTTAAAATGAGTACATTTCCCCGTAAAAACATGCTTTGCATTAACTATTAAGTCACAAGAGCACATTTTCAATACCATTGAATTTGATCTTCGTGTTTTCTCACGGTCAGCTATACATATGTACATATATCCCGCTGTTTCGAATTGGTGCCCCTCAAAATCAAGCATTACTAATTCCAAGAAATCGAAACGAAACGCGGAATGTTGTTTTTAGAAAGTTTACAATAACTAAAAATTTACCCTCCCTCTTACTTTTATCTTTGATCTTTTTGTTTCTGGTGTTTTATTTTATTATTTTTTTATTATTGATAAACATAATAATGTTGTTTTTGGTATTCGAATTTAACTTTGTTACATTTACAACGCCACGGGTATGTGCTAGTTATAATATAAAAATGAAATAAAAACGTTGAGAAAAAAAATACAAAAAACAAGAAAAGGTAAACAAAACCAAAACAGAAAAATTAAATGTATCAAAAAAAATAAATTCTTGCACCTTTTCTTTTTCGATAAACCTGATATTTAATTTTATTAAAAGAAACTGCGTTGACATTTTTCAAATTTTTAGAGTGTGCTCATACTTTTCACTAGTAAAAAAATTTGCGTTTTCATTGTAGTGGTGCGAGCTCTACCGGAAGCCATTTGAAAATTGTTGGCAGCGCGGTATATCTCAGTAGCAAATGGTATAGGCTTTCCAATGAAGTGGGAATTTGCAGCTCCAGTATACGAGAGCTTCCAGCACCGATGACATTTTGTACAGGGCAACATGCTGCTCCGTTGTATATTGTAAGCGAAGTGGTATTGTGCACAACTTGATGCTTCATTGTACATTGCAATCGAAATGGAAATTGGTGCAAATTACTGCTTCGTTGTGAAGTGAAGTGGTCATGTGCTACAAAAAAGAATGAAGTCGAAATACCTGGGAAGTGATGTTATATGTCGAGTAGAACGAGAATCCAATTTTGGAATTTGTCAAACATCCCCAAAATCTCGACTTAACCTTAAAAAACCGATTGTTCGTGCTTTTGCGCACTTCTTAGCCCATATCTTAGCTAATAATCATTCTAAGAACGGTTTAAGAAAGAAGAAACTCAGACCTTTTGAAAGATATCTAGACGTTTTAATAAAGCTGTAAAAATTTACTTATTTTTGCACAACAAACTTAAATTTTGCTACCCTTTTTCTTCATTTTTTGACTTTGGCGATATTTTCACACACTATTTTATAAAAACACAAAGTGAGTTTTGATTAGATTCAAAGAGTACGAGTTCAACCAATGTTTCTTTTAAAAAATCGGCCAAAAAGTGACTGAGTTATTTTACTTTTTATAAGAACGAAATTTTGGCAAAAATTTACAACGAAAATATATAGATCAAAATTGCTTTTTGACCATTTTTTCCTTAAGTCAGCATCGTCAGTTTCGCGTTGTACTCACCAGCAATATTCTGCCATCATATTTATTTTGTTTTTTCCTTCGAAACGTTTTTCGATCGTAGCCATTTCTTGGTGGAAGTGTTCGCCTTGTTCATCACTGAACTGGCCCAGATTATGTGGGAAGAAGTCCAAATGCGAATGTAAGAAATGAATTTTTATCGACATGTTGCAACCCATTTCACCATATGCACTTAAAAATTCGTTTACAACCGTGATGTAGTCGTTATGTGTGGCAAAGTCGATTAACCGTAAAATTTTTTCCATCATTTCATACGTTTCTTTCTTGTTAACCCCATACGCGATTGGAACTGATGGTAAGAGATTTTCATTGTGTAATAACACAGCTTTTAAACCTAAGGGTGACATTACAGACTTCATTAAGGGAACACGAACGTATTTTTTTTTAGGGTACATACTTTCACACGATCCATCAATGAAAAGTCGCCATTCATCTGCATTATAATTATAATTTAAGGCCGAAAATAATTTGGGTACATTTACACAATGTACTAGATCACAGCCATTGCCATCACTTTTAAAACTTTCTCTAAGTATCAAAGTGCGGTCGCTTTTTTTACCCGATGTTATTTGAAAATATTTTTCCACTAAATTCCACTGCTTTAGTCATGAACCGAGGACTTCAGATTCTCGTTTCGATTAATGCAAATCACGCACGAGATCGGCGAAATCAGAATTTGAAACCAAATGCCATTCTTCTTCTACTAAATATGTTTCACCAGCATCAATTGACTCACTTTTTGTAGGCACTTCGGCATTTAAGTATTTTGGTTTTGTAACCGTAACAACATTCGCATACTTTACGATTTTCCGCGATTTAAAATTGTGACCTGAAACGTTTGTTTTGCAAAAATAGCAATCGTCTTGTTTATGATATGCCTGATGATGCCAAGTCATAGGGTCAGAAAAGGGCAAAGTAATTGATTTTTGAACTTAAAATTTTTTTAATGTTGTGCAGCAATATTCACAAATAAATTCTGGCCCGTACCAGCGACTCGCACTATAAAACCTTTCGAAAATCTCGTTATATATTTTTATAACACCAGTATTATTTTTAAAATCACGCCGATGACTTGTATCCGTATATAAGCCACAAATGTAGCAAAACTTATTACGCTTGTCGCACATTTTAGTTTTCTTTTCCACGATTTTTATCCAATTTAACAGCAAACACAACAAAAGATAAACAACACGTGCACTTCAGTATAACGGAAATTTATAAAGCCTTCAAAATTGAGTAAAAACTCAAAAATTAAGTGATAATTTCCTTGGGAACAACAGAAGCAAATTTTTGCAAAAATTTCGTTCTTATAAAACATAAAATAACTCAGTCACTTTTTGGCCCATTTTTTAAAAGAAACATTCGTTGAACTCGGTATTAAACGTACTCTTTGAATCTATTCAAAACTCATTTTGTGTTTTTATAAAATAGTGTGTGAAAATATCGCCAAAGTCAAAAAAAGAAGAAAAAGGGTAGCAAAATGTAAGTTTGTTGTGCAAAAACAAGTAAATTTCTTCAGCTTTATTAATATCTCTGAGTTTATATAAGGTCTGAGTTTCTTCTTTCTTAAACCGTTCTTAGAATGAAAATCGCTTGTTAATTAGCTAAGATATGGGCTAAGAAGTGCGCAAAAGCACGAAAAATATGTTTTTTAAGGTTAAGTCGAGATTTTGGGGGTGTTTGACAAATTCCATAGTTGGATTCTCGTTCTACTCGATAAGAAAATAACATCACTTCCCAGGTATTTTTAAGCGTCACACTGTGATATTGCTATTCCGTAACTCATTTTTGACAAATACGGTGTCGCAAAATCAGCTGTGTTAAGCTGTCGGCATTTAGTTTTGTGTTTTTAGAAACGCGATAGTTCATTTATTTGTGTAAATTTATAAAAGAAAACCGAAATGGCTTTTGAATTGTGGTTTATAATTTATCGGAGAGTGATGATGAACTAAACGCGCATACGGTGGGTCGGCGTTCGCTTCGGAACTTGGATAATCCATTTGAATAACGTCGAGAGAATTCCGGATACTTCACCGGCTAAGTCTGGGGGTGTCAACAACGTAGTTGCACAATTGGATTCTCATTTAAAAGGATCAAAGATAACGGCATTATCCAGTGAGAAACAGGTTAGTTACTGAATTTAAATACAAACACGTATTAATTGTGGTAGGTACTGGCTGCTTTACGTTTTTATGCCACTGGTTGTTATCAACGCCCTGTAGGAGAGCAGTGGGGCATTTCTATGAGCCAGTCATCGATAAGCCGTTGCATACATAGCGCGACAGACGCCATCAACAATTGTTTTTCTCAAAAGTGAAGTTCCCAATGACCTAAATTGAGCGACAAGCTGCAAAATATGTTTTTGCTTCAGCCTCATTTTCATTTGTTGGAGGCACTATCGTGGCAGTCGATTGCACCCATATTTCAAAAAGTTTTACCAACGGGAAAATATATTTGACTATTGTTTGTTTTGTTTTAGATCTGTGATCCCAACTTAAAATTTTTGAATGTCAATGCCCGGCTTCTGGAGGCACGGCAGGACTCATAACATGTTATATTTGGAGCTCGTCTGCAGTCCGGAGAGTAATGCAGCAATCTTTTGAAATTGGCAAGCATATGATTTTAATTGGTAAATATTTTTAGTCATCCTAAAACTCCATATTGAAAAACGTGTCGGCAGGCGACTCTGGATATCCATTGGAACCGTGGCTTATGGCACCTTTAGCGAACCAGCCAGAAGGGAATCCCAAATGCCGTTACAACGAAGCGCTGTGCAAAGCTCGCAATCCCGTTGAACAACTTTTTGGCGTTCTCAAATTGACATGGCGATCGATTAAGTCAAAGTTTCCATATAAAAATAAATTTCGCGTATGCGTTGTATGCAAGAAAATGAACCATACCCTCGAAAAACAAAATTTTTTAAATCAAAGGTATATTCTAGAGACTTGAAATACATATATATGGTTTTCCAATAGAGATTTTTTTTGTTGGAATCAGACAAGAAACAACGCGTGCAGAAAACAGCACTCAGACTACATGCCGTTCATTGTACAGTTTTCATGTTCCTTTTAATCTGTTTTAAATCTGCAGGATTTACGAATAAATCTTATCAGATTTTGGGGTGTCAAAGAGCTCGAGTTTTCGTCTTTCAACACATAGCGACCAAATGCCTCATACCTAGTTTTTGCAAAGGCGGGGCAGAAGCACAGAAAGTGTTCCGCTGTCTCTTCCTCTTCAAAACAGGATTGGCATATGGAGTTGTCATGTACGCCTATCATTGTCAGGTGAAGTGACCGGTCAACAGTCCAACAAGCTGCCTGCAGTCTCGCCTGTTAAGCGAGAGCAAGTATTTTGATAGTCATTCCGAGATTGGAGGTAACATGGGTTTTGCCCATCTGCAACCTTTCGGCCCCTCCTAGTCAGTGCTGAGCGAAGTGTTCACCCAGTGCAAGGCCAATGCCTTGAGTGCAGCTTGGCTGTCACTGCAGACACGTATACTCCTCCCCCTCCACCTATTTTCCACCACGTAGTCCATTGCCTTGAGAATTGCAATTACTTCGGTCTGGAAGACCGAGGCATATTCCCCAAGAGAAAAGTGAAGCTTATCCTCATTTTCTTCATTAAAAACTCCAGATCCTGACCCAGAGTCAGTTTTGGAGCCATCAGTAAAGATTCGACAACGTGTACGACCGGGCTCAGTGTTGGCATTGAACCAGCATTCAGCCTCAGAGAACTCAACAGTATAGAGTCTTATCAGCAAAGGAAATGGTGGCGCATTGATGAGACGCAAATGTCCATAACTCTGCCGCCAGCAATTTCCGCCTCGCCCCTCTCCGTTTTATGCCAATATCCGTTTCTTTCAAGTTTGCAGGTGGCCTTTAAGGCCTCCCCTCGTATGAATATACAAAGTGACGGTAAGTGCAGCGCCAGTTGTTGTAGATAATGCCCCTGTACAGCACACGGCGATTATTCACTGAAGTTTAGCAAGCAGGTCTCCCACGCTATTAACTGAGTGTCTGCTCCACCATACCACTGAAGCGTAGCTGATTATGGGTCTGATCATAAAGGTATGCATCTAGAGGATACCCTTTGGGGATAGACCCCACGTTTTGCCGAAGACCCGTTTACACTGCCAAAAGGCTGCCAATGCTTTAGAGGCCTTGTGCTCAACGTAAGATTTCCACGACAGTTTTGCATCCAAAATTACTCCTAGATACTTTACTTCTGGAGAAAACTGAATTGTGACTCCCTTTACTGTTAGGGGAACGACGCCATCCAACCTTGAAGAGCACAACATTTATTTTGGTTGGGTTTGCGGTTAGTCCATTATTGTCACACCAAGTGTCAATCTTATTCAGTTACGTCTGCGCTCTCCTGAAAACAGCCGACAGAGATGGGCCCGTGACTAGGCAGGCCACATCGTCCGCATAGGCCTGAGCGTAGATAATCGAGTCTTCAAGAGTGACAAGAAGATAGTCAATTACCAAGCATCAGAGCACCCTTAATTTCTACAAAAATGCACAAGACGAACTGTTTCCTATCGACGACCACGCCAATTCTGGCAACCATATTTTGCAAAGCAGTCTCACAGGATTTTCCCGCCCGATAGGCATGTTCATGCAAAGACAGAGGATGTGATGATAGCGCCTCCCTACGAATGCGTAGCTCTACTAATCTTTCCAGACATTTTAGCATGAATGATTTCATGCTAATAGGTCTGTAGCTTCTGGGGCTAGCGTAGTCGTCCTTGCCAACATTTGGTATAAAGGCGACATTTACCAGCCTCCAAGATTGTGATATATGTAACAATAACAATTTATAAGCAAGTGCGAGCGACGCTGTGAAAAACGTTCAGCATCTCGTTCACGTATGGCATCATACCGAATTTCAATATGTACTTGACGACCACGTTTGTCATAATTTCATTTTCACGTGACGAGTTGCTCGTTCACGTCTGTCACGATTCGACCCCAGTAGCGCGATTCAGTATCTTTTTTAACAACACTCGAAGTTGCCAACTCAGCTAAACAACAGATGTGTATTGTTACACAGTCTACAAAAAAGAATGAAGTCGAAATACCTGGGAAGTGATGTTATTTTCCTTGTAGAACGAGAATCCAATTTTGGAATTTGACAAACACCCCCAAAATCTCGACTTAACCTTAAAAACCGACTTTTCGTGCTTAGCCCATATCTTAGCTAATTAACAACCGATTTTCATTCTAAGAAGCGGTTTAAGATAGAAGAAACTCAGACCTTTTGAAAGATATATAGACGTCTTAATAAAGCTGAAGAAATTTACTTGTTTTTCCACAACTAACTTACATTTTGCTACCCTTTTTCTTCTTTTTTTGACTTTGGCGATATTTTCACACACCATTTTTAACGAATGTTTCTTTTAAAAAATCGTCCAAAAAGTGACTGAGTTATTTTACTTTTTATAAGAACGAAATTTTGGCAAAAATTTACAACGAACTTAATTTACTAATAAATATTATTAAATGAAAATATATAGTGCTTTTTTGACCGTTTTTTCCTTAGGTCAGCATCGTCAGTTTCGCGTTGTACTGACCAGCAATATTCTGCCATCATATTTATTTTGTTTTTTCCTTCGAAACGTTTTCGATCGTAGCCATTTCTTGGTGAAAGTGTTCGCCTTGTTCATCACTGAACTGGTCCAGATTATGTGGGAAGAAGTCCAAATGCGAATGCAAGAAATGAATTTTTATCGACATGCTGCAACCCATTTTACCATATGCACTTAAAAATTCGTTTACAACCGTGATGTAGTCGTCGCTTCTGTTATTCCCAGAGAAATTATCACATAGCGCTACAAAACTCTTCCATGCACATTTCTCAACACGGCTTAACTTGTTCATAAAGGTAACGTCGCTCAAAATTTTGCGAATTTGAGGTCCAATGAAAATACCTATATACACATATTATAAAAAAAATAAAAAAAAAGTAGGTATGAAAACAAATTAATAAATACCGGCTTTTATTTTAGCTTTACATAATTTTGGGAAGACAGTTTTAAGATGAAGAAAAGCTTCGCTATTAACATCCAATTTCTTTACAAATTGTTTAATGTAGCTCAGCTTTAAGTGTAATAGGAGGCTTAAAAAGTTGTTCCTACCTATTTGATGTGACTCTCGAGATGGCCATGCTTTGCGATCATAGCGATTGGATGCCCGACTATCCCATTCACAAAGGTAGCAAAGATATTTTGTGTAGCCACCTTGCATGCCAAATAAAATTTTCAAAACTTTTAAGTCAGCGATGACTTTCCATTTATGCGTGGCATAGTCGATCAACCGTAAAATTTTTTCCATCATTTCATACGTTTCTTTCTTGTTAACCCCATACGCGATTGGAACTGATGGTAAGAGATTTTCATTGTGTAATAACACAGCTTTTAAACCTAAGGGTGACATTACAGACTTCATTAAGGGAACACGAACGTATTTTTTTTTATGGTACATACTTTCACACGATCCATCAATGAAAAGTCGCCATTCATCTGCATTATAATTATAATTTAAAGCCGAAAATAATTTGGGTACATTTACACAATGTACTAGATCACAGCCATTGCCATCACTTTTAAAACTTTCTCTAAGTATCAAAGTGCGGTCGCTTTTTTTACCCGATGTTATTTGAAAATATTTTTCCACTAAATTCCACTGCTTTAGTCATGAACCGAGGACTTCAGATTCTCGTTTCGATTAATGCAAATCACGCACGAGATCGGCGAAATCAGATTTGATTTACAAGGAAGGAATTCTTCCTCTACTAAATATGTTTCACCAGCATCAATTGACTCACTTTTTGTAGGCACTTCGGCATTTAAATTTTTTGGTTTTGTAACCGTTACAACATTCGCATACTTTACGTTTTTCGCGATTTAAAATTGTGACCTGAAACTTTTGTTTTGCAAAAATAGCAATCGTCTTGTTTATGATATGCCTGATGATGCCAAGTCAAAGGCACAGAAAAGGGCAAAGTATTTGACATTTGAACTTTACATTTTTTAATGTTGTGCAGCAATATTCACAAATAAATTCTGGCTCGTACCAGCGACTCGCACTATAAAACCTTTCGAAAATCTCGTTATATATTTTTACAACACCAGTATTATTTTTAAAATCACGCCGATGACTTGTATCCGTAAATAAGCAACAAATGTAGCAAAACTTATTACGCTCGTCACACATTTTAGTTTTACTTTACCACGATTCGTTGAACTCGGTATTAAACGTACTCTTTGAATCTAATCAAAACTCATTTTGTGTTTTTATAAAATAGCGTGTGAAAATGTCGCCAAAGTAAAAAAAAAGAAGAAAAAGGGTAGCAAAATTTAAGTTTGTTGTACAAAAACAAGTAAATTTCTTCAGCTTTATTAAGGCGTATATATATCTCTTAAAAGGTCTGAGTTTCTTCTTTCTTAAACCGTGCTTAGAATGAATCGGTTGTTAATTACCTAAGATATGGGCTAAGAAGTGCGCAAAAGCACGAAAAATTGGTTTTTTAAGGTTAAGTCGAGATTTTGGGGGTGTTTGACAAATTCCAAAATTGGATTCTCGTTCAACTCGATAAGACCTACAAGAAAAATAACATTACTTCCCAGGTATTTTTGAGTGTCACACTGTGTTATTGGCGCCTTTGGTTAGTCGCTGCTGTCGCGAGCGTCGATTATGAATTCTCTGAATTACAACTTCATATTACTAAACTCATCGATTCACAAATTTGCTACTGGGATGGTACATGAACAATGCTTGATTGTGTGAGTACATTTTAACAAATGCTTTCAAGCTCTATGCTTGGTGTTTATTAGGTTAAAATGATCGAGTGTGTCTCAAACGCATATAAAGGTGTCAAATAAAATGTCGATACCCTTGGAAAACTCGTCATTCAAATGACAATTATGACGTCGAACATTTGAGGTCATGAAATAAATCAAAATACGAAACATGTTACCTACATATGTACGCGTGTCGATTTTCGCAGACTGAGATTGATGAGGTAAACCAAAAAAATATATAACCAATGACAACAAAACCTTGAGAAATTCATAATAAATGCCGTAAAAACAAAAAAAAAAGACGCATTTATAACGAGTTAAGAAACTTTTATAAAAATTAAATAAAAGTTAAATTCGGTCTTAAACTTAGGAAAAAACTTCAATTAGTAAAATGTAAACATTCGTTTTTTATATCTTTGTACATATATATTACATCATATATGCCGAAAAATATTTACAAAGATTTATGTACGTTGGGTTTTCGAAATATAATTAAAGTACACAGAAGAATGCTTACATCCAAACAAACAGAGTTTGTACCCAAATATTTGTTTATATATTAAGAATATTAAAATAAACAATTATTTTTTATTACATAATAAAAGTCGGGTCAAGCATGCCAAGCGACTGACTTTCGCTTTAAGTATATTATTGTAATTGTTAAAAAGGAAACAAACAACTTCCGCTTACACTACTGTTATCACAAACTCTTTATAATCGCATTTTATGTTAATCTTTATATAATATATGTATATGTCAACACAGTTTTATTTTTTATTGATAGCTCTAAAAAATGGATTAAATATCAAGCTTTATTTTTGCTAACAATGCTAAATTGGTGAGTTTGCAACACAAAAAAAATGATTTACAACTTGCGCTGCTGGTGTATCAAAAATGCAATATATTTCGTTTGCTTGCATTTTAAAGGCAGTTGATAAGAAAATATAGGCGATACTGGACTTCTGCATTTATTGTAATATATTTATTTATTTATTTATTTCAGTCTATTGAAAATATAAATTTCTTACAGACTAATTACATGGTTCAACTTAGCAGCTAATATAAAGATAAAATCTAGAATATTGAATCCCACAAATTTTTTAAATCATTTATTGATAGAGAAAAATCAATTGATACATTGTATGAAATAATATTTAGGTCATTCAAAGTGCGAGCAACAGGAGCGTTACTAGCGTTGTAACTATCCCTGTAAAATGGCAAAAAATTTCGTTGAGGAATATTAAAAATAACCTTTTCCAAAAGAGCAGGACAATCAACATATCCTTTAATTACATAAAAAGTAAAAGACACGGAAAGTACAGATCTTCTAGTTTCTAATGATTTAAGGCTTATTAAAAGTAAGCGTGAGCTATATGATGGTAAAGGATCTGAACAATTTAGTGTACGAAGTGCAAACTTCAGAAAACCCTTTCGAACACGTTCAATCGTATTGATCAAATTTTTATTAGAGGGTCTCCAAATGATTACGGCATACTCCAAATTTGAACGAACAAAAGATGTATATAATAACACTGTGGAACATTTTTGGGATTATTGTCTGGGGGGTGAGAAATTCCAAGTCAGGGTGATGGTACTAGGTCAGTATAGTAAAACCCTCAAAGGGTTTGGCGTTCGTATGTGTCAGTTTTTTTTTATGACCTTTTAATTTTTTTCCTTATCTTGATGTTTTTTCGCTTAGTTGTAACATTTTGGCAAAAACGTAGTTTAACATAACTCGAGAACCACTTGTCCGATTTTGATGAAACAAATTTAGAAAAATTAAGAATTACAGTTTCTCTAATCTGTTTCTATACCGTTTTCCTATATGTGCAACACTTTCGTAGTTAAAAATGAATGTATGAAGGGAAAAAAGTATTTTTTTCCTAAAAATTTAAAAATTCTTTATCATCAAGATCATCCCTGTCTTGCCACACAAGCTTACTCCACCAGCAAATTTCCGCAATTATTGCACTCGGCGACTTTTTGCCTCTATATCTGTAAGTTTTTGTTTTATTAAAATGAGTTTGAAAAAAAAAAAAAATAAGTATTACCTCATTTCAAATGGCATAGCAACTTGATGATAGCGTTCACCTTGTTCATCAGATTCGGTAGCCAATTGTTTGCTGAAGTAGTCCAGATGATGATGTAAATAATGGATTTTCAAGGACATGTGGACACCAATTTCCGAGAATGCTCTTAACATCCTTGCGACAGAAACATCGTAGTTGTTAGAACGATGCTTTCCCAACAAGCCTTCTATTACTTCTTTGATTGCCTGCCATGCATTCAATTCAGCGTCAATCAAAATATTGTTGAATGCGTCACTTTTAATCAGCTTTTGTATATCTGGACCATTTAGTACACCTGTTTGGAAAAAATTAATTTGTTAAGATGGAAAACCATGGGAAATGAATGTGATATTATAACTTTCCTTCTTTAATTTTACTTTTGCTGAGTCTCTGGTAAATTAGTTTCAAAAACAAGAAAACTTCATCTCTTTTGGCGACAGTTTTGATAAAATTCTTAACAATTCCAAGTTTAATATGCAGTGGAGGCAGCAATATCTTTTCCTTCGGCACTAGAGGCTCACGAATAATATTGGCCGTTTGTAACCTGCTGTGCTCTCTGAGTTTCCATCCGTGGCATGCATATTGGTCACCGGAAAATCGTGTGTCCCAATCGCACAAAAAGCACATATATTTTATATAGCCGCTTTAAAGACCGCAAAGCATTGCTACAACTTTTAAATCGCAGCATATGCGCCACATATGTTTGGCGTAGTTAACCATTTTTAAAATATTTTCCAGTGCATCATATGTTTCTTTCGTTTCTGTACTATAGGCGATTAGAACTGAAGGTTTTTTATTGGTCTTATGCAGTAAAACCGCCTTCAAGCTGAGTTTTGAACTGTCAATAAATAATCTCCAGTCATCTGCTTCATATTTTATTTCCATTGCGTTCATCAATTTTCCTACATCCGGGCAATATGCAGAAGTTTTTTCATCATTCACAAAGAATAAACTTTGGAGTGTTGCCTGACGACTTCGATAAGCTGTGACTTTCACACCGGGTGCCAACAAATTGTTTGATTTCAAAATGGAAGCCAGCTCTTCCGATTTATGCTGTGTTAATTCCAACTTGGCAACAATTGAATCAAGCTTATTTTGATTTATTAAAATTGGCTCATTGGATACTGATGGCTCATATGGGGGATCATCACGTGCATGATATGTCGGAGCAGTCGTAAAAGAAAATATATCTGGGCTAGAAGCTTTTGGCACAGGAATGTGGTCCGAATAAGGCAATGGTGTTGTGGCACCTGCAACACCAACGTAATTATACGATTTCATTATCCTTTTTGCGGCTCCTTTATTCGCACATGCATAGCAATTCAATCGATTGTGACCTTCGCCAGGATTAGTCCAAGTCATTGGGATACGGAATGGCATACTTTCACGTCTTATATTTTTCCAATCCATTAGACGGTTGTAGCAGCTTTTACACACTATATTTGGTACCCAATTTTCGTTCACTATAACATTTTGGTTGAAGTACATCTCGTATGTTTGAACAAAATCAGTACTGAAATTTCCCCTTTTTTATGTGTTGAGACATATTGACCACAGCAGTAGCAAAAGCTATTTATATCTGGCTACACAGTTCCATATTTTGTTCTCTTTTGTTCACTTTTAAAAAATTTGAGAAAAATTACTTTTACTGTTCGCGTTCGTCGGCACTTGTTGAATGACAAAAATCACAGAACCAGTGTGAGAAAGAGAAGAAGTATAATGACAATGCATGTTTTAAGTGAACATTACAGAACCAGTGTTGCTGGATTTTTTATGAATTTAAAAAAAAAAATATTTAAATTTTTAGGAAAAAAATACTTTTTTCCCTTCATACATTCATTTTTAACTTCGAAAGTGTTGCACATATAGGAAAACGGTATAGAAACAGATTAGAGAAACTGTAATTCTTAATTTTTCTAAATTTGTTTCATCAAAATCGGACAAGTGGTTCTCGAGTTATGTTAAACTACGTTTTTGCCAAAATGTTACAACTAAGCGAAAAAACATCAAGATAAGGAAAAAATTTAAAAGGTCATAAAAAAAAACTGACACATACGAACGCCAAACCCTTTGAGGGTTTTACTATACTGACCTAGTACCATCACCCTGACTTGGAATTTCTCACCCCCCAGATTAGCTGTTGTACTGTGTAATTTAAGCGTGTAGGGTCAGCAAATTTTGTTCTGTTACGCCTTACGAAACCCATTATTGTGTAAGATTTCGCTACTATGTGGGAAATGTGACTGCTAAAAGAAAAATTCGATGAGAAGATAACTCCACGATCTTTAATTTCGGATACTGGCTCTAAAACGAAATTAGATATTTTATAGTTCGTGGACAGAATATTGTACATTTTTGCAAACGTAACCTTGAAACAGATCGTCAGCATTAAGAAAATATTTAGCTAAAGAAAAACAGGTACTTATGTATGACATTGATAAATAAGATAAGGAGCAAAGGCCCTAATATACTCCCTTGGGGGATGCCAGAAGAGGCAATAAAAGGTTCAGAAGATGCACCTTCAATTATGACAACACAACACCTATTACTTAAATATGATTTTATCCATTGCAAAAAAATGAATGAAACCCTAGCTTATCTATTAAAATCGGATGGGAAACCTTGTCAAAAGACTTAGAGAAATCTGTGTAAATGCAGTCTACTTGAAACCCATCTGAAAAAGATCCTATGCAATATAAGCTAAACACTGCTAGATAAGTAACCGTAGATCGATTTGCAACAAACCATGTTGTTTCGGCGAAATCAAGATCTTGGTTACAAAGTTTAGTTTTGCAGCTGTTATAGATTCAAAGAGTTTAGATACCAAAGATAACTTGGATATTGGCCTATACTCATAGTTGCAAATATCGCTTTTGTTCCCACTTTTGTTATCTAAGAAAATGCCAGAAGCCAAAGACATGTTGAAAATGATTTTTAAGGGGGTAACTATGGCAGGGCAGTTTTTAAAAAGCACGAGGACGTGTAATCATCCCGAGTTAAGATTGATCCGAAAAATTCAGCAAAAAGATTCGTTATATCTGCAGGACAGTGGGCATATTTGTCTTCGAAAAAAGCGCGGAGGGTATACCGGAACTACCATTTATAAGAAACCACAAAAAAGAGAATTATTAGAGGAAGACCCCCTAATACAAATACAGTCGTACGTTGTACATTTATTCTGGGAGAGGGAAGTGCAAAACTTTGCGGATAAAAAATTTTAAAATACAACTACCTTTCAGTATTTTCTGAATTCATAAAATGTGCTACGAAAAGACGATGTCGGATAATTCTTTGCACGGAAATTTTTAGAGTTTTGTCAAAAGGAAGCTTTTGATACTTATCCTCCTCCTGAGAAGAAATCAAACCCTGAAGCCGCACCTGGGCAATTTCGTAACTTGATGAAGCATATAAAATGTTTGTCATCCCATATCTTGTCAATATTAACCAAAAGAATTTGAAGCATAATGCATCATTGAGAGGATTTGTTGAAGCCCAACCATCGCTATGGCTTACGGCTAATCTCCTCACATTAGGATTCCTTGTTGTTGCTATAGCAGCGTACGTCATCAATAAGTGCCGGCAACACAACGTTAAAATTCTAATATTGAACAACGTCCGCAAGAAATCCGTGGACGTCTCCTCTTCTAGCGGAGTAGGTAGCACACCAATAGACTCAATAGGAACTCAGATAAGTAAGCTGCTTAAACAACCATCAGCGAAGTCACAGCAACCATAGACAAAAACATAGACAAAACAATAGCACAGGTTTTAGTTACTGGAAAACGTTATGCATATATATATTATTTTAATTAGTATTTTAGTAAAAGCAATCATGTTTTCATGTTCTTCTTTATTTTAGTATTCTTATTTTCGTGGTATACCAAATCTATTTCGGTTTACAAACGTTGTTCAAATATATTATCAGCTACTTTGACTTAACTTTCTTACTGGACAAGAAACTGGATGATTTAATGACGCAACGATGCTGAGCGTGCAAGCCATGGACGGACACACATTCACAATCACTAACGATTTCTGTTCTGAAAAGTGTATCAGCTAATGTATTTACTACTTGGTTAAGCGTTTTCTTTTGATCAGTTGGCTTCAATTCGTCAAAGTTTTGAGAGGAAAAAATCCAACCACCATTGTTGAGCACAAAATCGATGCCAATATCGTTTTCGAATTGCAATTTTTGACGCTTCTTTGCATCCTTACCGTCTAAAGTGGCGATTAGGCGAGAATTAAATCCTTAAATGAAAAAAACACAAGATAAAATATTATAAGAGAAAATCGATGGTTGGAAGAAAAATAAATTTGCTTAATCATATCACTCTCGCTATAAATATTTATATTAGCCTTGCATTTATTAGAAGTAAATAAAACACCTTTTGAACTCTGTTGTACACATATGTACATATTTAATGCGGAGAATGAAATTGCCACCTAAATTTCGGATCCGTTTTTGTAGCTTCTTACTTTTGTTTATACTTTTCAGTTAAAAATGCAGCTCTGATCAATATTAAAACAATATTTCGTCGTCCCAGTTAATATGTATAGTTTTCTGTAATATGTGTAATTTTTCGCAAACCCATTTTTCTTTATGCAAGTAAAATACAAAATTAATTTCATCAATATCGGTCAGTTCAGAAATACTGAACAGCTCCACCAGTCGAGGTTTTCTCTACGTAACATTTTTCTCTGGGCAAGCACAACTAAAAAAACTACTTAAATCGGGCAACTTACTTTTATATACATATGGGTACTATGTATACATGACCAACTCCTTTGGACTCGATTTTGACTCATTTTCAACGGACAGATTTAATAAAAACTTTGTACATTTATCAAAAACCGGTGATAACACAATAATTCGATATGTTTATTAACATTTTATTGAATTTATAAGCACAGGTAGCCGGCAGTAAATTAACTCGATTTGTCGTAGAGGACGTATATAAATCCTAATATAACTTAAAAATAATACACTTAATAATACGTATATAATTCTTAATATAACTTAAAAATAATACAATGAATAAAAATTACTAGTATTATTGTGAGAAAAATGGTGGTGCGCTTTGAGTCATATTTTTCGTATATCGAGCAACACACGCTTTTATCACAATAATACTATTATAATTTATTCGTAATGTTCTTTTCACAATACACATATTAAGAATTATTTTTTACTTTTTAGTTTGATGTGCTTTAAAAGCGTGTTTTTTAGTTTTTTAAACTATATTTATTTCGACGGTATTCTGAAATTATTATTCATGGTGACAAAATAAAGTTATAGCGGAAGTTAGAACCCTTAATATTAATATTAAGATTGTATCATTGCGACTGATTTTATTTTTACAATAGTCGTGATTTTAATCTAGAGCTTGTAAATCATTCACCTGAACATATTTTTAATTAAAATTAAATTCCTCAAAGTACACATTCAAGATATTGGACCAATTCAGTGACATTAGATTTAACCGACTTTTTGTTACATATGTTACCTAGTAACTTTTGACCCCAGGTATAATCAGTAATCCTCATAATTTTTAAAGCTTATGAGCATATTAACACTAAAGTCGTTTAAATGTTTGTAAAAAATTATTTGTTTAAAATTAAAAAAAAATCTTTCTTAAGCTACGTCAAACTTAACAAAACATTGGCAATACCTGCCTTTTAACTATGTAACTTACTTTCTTCACCCTTATCTTAAATATGTTAATATTTTCATGCTTATATATGAGTATGTATCCAAATCATTTTCTCTTTGCTATTTAATTTCAATAAAACTGATTATAAATTAATACTAAATGAGTATCATAAATATAAAACTATTGTGTTAGACTGTACGTTGCAGACACTAATTTTAATACTATTACTTCATGGAGATTAGGACACTTGCTCCATTGAAGTAGTTAAGAAAATCCGCTTAAGTGTTTTTCGTGCAAAGAAGCCGAAAAGCTTAGCGGAATCTACTTTAAATACCCAAAATGTATGATTTTTTCTTACCGACTAGTTTCTCTTTAGGGATGCCTTCCACGGAAAGAGCCTCTACCGGCCCGATTAGGTGTAATAAAGCACCATTGAAGCTAGTTGCTGCATCGGTAAAGTGCGCTCGTACGAGTTTGAACTTTAAAGGTTGATAGATTTTTTTAAATATATATTTCATTAGATAAAGATATGGCGCGTAGCTATAGTAAAGATAAAATCTACTATCAGATAGTTATCACCCTTTAAACCGACTTCAAAAATCTACTTCTGCTATCCATTTATCGGTATATTTTTCCTTTTTTATGTATGTTACCTCATAATTTTGAATTCTGTGGGGGGGCCCCTATAAATTTCCCTGTTCCAATCTTTGGATCATGAATAAACTTACGACAATCCTCATTGTTATGAGCATATAAATATTTAATTCGGTTTCTTTGTTAAAAATTTCTTGTTGACGCAATTGCCTACGCGATATTTCTCAAAACATCTTCTTCATACTTTAGAGTCGACATAATATTGACTATAAGTACGCGCCATATATATTCGGTCGGTTTATGTCTTACCAAATTGACGAATTCCAGTGAATCACTACGAACCCCAACTATGCTTTTTGCAGCTCCTGCACGGAAGGGGTAATTGAGAGCCAGTCGGAACGCTTTTTCATCAGACTGTGGAGCGACGCTACTCAAGAATTCTTCAATAATCTTAAAAATTTCAACTACTTTCGGATCGGCTACCTCTTCGGAGGCACAGTGTAGGCAAAAGTTTTTAGGACCATTTAGATGAACATTGGCCAAGTTACCGTGATAGTTAGTTTTTCCACCGTCACTAGTTAACAGAGCTGGATACAGTTGAGATTCGTTATAAGCAATAACTACGATTTGGACATCGGTGAAGCCCCGTGTCTTCAGAGAGTCACGTACTTCCAAAATTGCAGGTGCAATCAAGTTGTTTAATAAAGTCGGAGTCACATTCAGGTCTACGACAAAAACGATATCTGCTTTATTATTCGGAAGTTTGATAGTGAACTCTTGACCTAGTTCTCGTTGTCCAACGGCACCAGAGCATTTCAAGCATCGTGCCGGCAGACTGACTGGAATTTCCATCAATTTAAGAGCAGAACCATAAGCTGTTGCTACCGTACACGCTGTCGACTCCTTCTCCTTCTCCGGAACTTCAGCGACTGCGGCATCGCATCGAGTGCGGTAGGGTGCGGAATTTTCAAATATGTAACCAGGCGTTAATGGCGATTCTAAGCTAAATATCTCCGTACATATATCTGACCGTGGAGCGTCAGCTGGTTGCGCTGTAATTGAAGCACATTTTCCAATTCCGTATCCATTACCAAGAGTAACGTAATCTTCAGCGATAGTGCCGTCAATTTGAATGAAGTCATCATATGGTTCTGCGTTACCATTACCAAGCAAACCTCGCGTCTTACTGGTGTAGAAACCATCGATTTTAATATTACAAACCTTCAAGTCGTGAGTACACATAATTTCAACACCATACTCCGAATGCAACCAGACGGTGTAGTATAAACGCCAAGTATGCATGCTGTTGACATGTTGTGGAAATTCACTTAGGTCGCCATTGATTTTTAAAACTCCAGAATCAGTGACTTCAGCAAAGTTGCCATCGCGATCGGTTAATATAATAGTTTTCAGCTTTCCATTGTTTAGTTGAACAACGACCGTAAAGTTATTATCCACGCTATCTTGCGCCAATATATACTTGCAGCTTCCTGGGAAGGAGTAATGCTGACCATCGAACGTGAAAAATTGGTGTCCGTCGGCAATGTGTCCGTGTAAGTCAAAATTTTGGAATAATAGCCAAGTTTTAAGATATTCCGCACTGAAAATTTGCTCCCAGTTTTCATTTAATATGAAATTAAATATGCTAAAGTGGAATGACAAAACACTTGGGAATTTATCGAGGATGTCAAATGATTCTGATGTTACACCCAACAGAGAAGCAAAAATATTGCCGGAAATACTAGCCGGTCCTATTGGCAAGTTTATATCCAAATTTGACAAGGTCGAACGTAATGCACTCATAAGCATTTTGGTTAGCTCTTGCAAGACTTCTTCATCATTTACTGGCTTATTAGTAAGTTTCGCTACGGCGTATTCACGTAATTTGGCAAGGAATTCGCTGGACTCTTGAGTTAATGTCAAAACTTGCAGTTGATCAAAGACATTGTTTAATAATGCAAGGGCCTTTTCTACAAGTTGAAGCTTTTTTAGTCGATCGGTTAGTTCATTTTGGATTGCATTAAGCGTAGGAAGTATTTTAAGACCTTCTCTTATTTCATCCACGAAGTCATCAATTGCTTCAGTTAAAACTTTAACAAGCTCCTGAACAGCTTCATTCAACGGTTTCAGTGCTTCATTAATTGATTTACCATAGCTTTTTAATGCGGGCCCATATTGTTCTAACACGGTCCAAAATTCTTGAACCGTTTCTGTTAAAAGATTCAATGCTTGTACTTGTAACTCTCCAAGAACTTTTGAAGCGGTAACCAGCAGATCTTCCCATGCTGGAAGTACAACCTTCATAAGTGTATTTTGTAATTTTTGGTAAAATTCCTCGATAGACTTATAAAAGTTCTTATACGACTCTGCTACACTTTTTGCTATATTAACAGCGATGTCGGCAATCTTCTTATAAATATTTTCCCTGAAATGGAAATAAACTGTGTACATATATATTATTTACATAAACGTCGTTAACTTACAAGTTTTCACTAATCTGCTTTAAAGCTGGGTCACTCTCAAGCTCATTGACGATTTGGTTGATGTTTGCTTCATAGCTCGCCACCAGTTTCGAAGGATTGGGTATGCTGTCTTTCAATAATCGTGCTTGCTTATCGACCGATTCACGTATATGCTTAAACTTGCTCCTTATTTTCTCAACTGTTGCATCCGTATTTTTTTTGACCTCGGTTTCAACAACATTCTTTAAAATAAAATCAGACATTCTTAATAGCTTTATTATTAGAGTCATATTTCTTAACCTACCAAGAACGATGCGATGTCATCACTGCTGCCTGCATAAGTTGTTTGCAAGAAGTTGCCAGCATCTAAAGCAACGCGACCATTAAACAGTTGCTTACCAGCCCCTTGAAGATTAAATTTAAGTTCTTTACCCAGTTTCACATCGGTGTTAAAGTCAAGAAGGTCCTTGCTTTTGACTATGAGCTTTAATTGTGTAGGCTGCAATTCGGTAATGAGTTCGACAGCAGCTTGGCTAAAAAGTTGCAATTTACTATCTATCTTCACTGCGTATTTTTGACGATTAAAGTCAGCTGCCATCTGAAATATTGGCTGATTTAAAACGTAAACGGATACGTCGCTGTGCTCCTTTGTGGCATATA
Source organism: Philophylla caesio (assembly GCA_963971545.1). NCBI lineage: Eukaryota > Metazoa > Arthropoda > Insecta > Diptera > Tephritidae > Philophylla > Philophylla caesio. The sequence goes on along the minus strand of OZ020605.1, from coordinate 2,464,283 downwards.
TGCTAGCGACGGCTTTCAAATCTGACGCCCCACTATGGATCACGGCACCAGCGCTGAATATCTGCGAGTCTACGTTAAGCCCGGTATGACCGCTGAATTCATAATTAAAACCTAGACCGGCGGAGTTCAGAGATTCAAGTGTAGTAATATTGAAACCGTTGCCTTGCTGAATGTTCTGTGTGTGCAGAGAACCGACGATCTGTTGCTCCGGCAAACGGAATATGTCCAAAATAATTTCGCTGCTCACAATCTTTTGCTCATGGTTTGCTTCAAATTTTCCGGAAATTTTTAATGGTCGAATAGTGGGATGTTCGAACTTAATTTCAGAGATAACATTTATGGCTGCGAGTTCACTGCCAGTTACATCAGCAAAAGCTCTCAAACGTGTAACATCATTTGGTTTGTTAATTTTATCAAAATAGAAGGCGATAGAATGCTCGTAACGCCCGTAAAATTTACCTTGTTCAGGGAGTTGTTGTTTTGCTTCGAGCAGAAGCTGCCGGTGAGGCAATTTGATTTCAATGTGGGAGTTTGATGGCGTTATGTTTGCGACAAATTTGTACTTTAAGTTGTTATTTGACACTATTTGTGATTCGAGACTAAATTGTAGTTTCAATCCTTGACGAATAGTTTTTGATTGGAATTCGAATTCATAAGGGTAACCAAGTTCACGCAAATCGATTACAATTAGCAAGGAATGTTGTGGTGAAACGATATGTTGGCTGTTTGGCGTGACAATCGACTGGACTTGAACATTGGTACATTGTTTCTTCTCCTCACATATTGACAACTTAACATCAGCTTCCTTATTTGTAATTTTTAAACTGGACACGCCTTTCTTCGGACCAAAAGTACCATCCAATGTGTATGAGAAACCTATTTCTTTATCAATATTTATGTCATAAATTTGATTTATAAGGCGGAAATTTGTCTTCTGGGATTTTCCACCATATTGTATCTGACCTTGACCTTCAAAAATGTTCTTACTATTTTCCTTCTTATGAGAGTACATTGCGCTGCCAACAAAAATTGCACCTTGTGCGTTTTTCAAATTGAAAGCTGCAGATTTGCCCTGCGATCTCACGTCTAGATCATAGTTTTGAAGATTTAGTTTTACTGAATCCCATTTCGCTTGAATAAGGAAATCATCAACAGCAATAAATGATGACTCTGAGTTAAATGAGAAATCTAAATCGATCAGATTCTTTATTTCCACTGAAAGCTTCGATTTGTGTTCTCCCAAAAATTCAAATATGCCAACAATGACTACTGGACTACCAATGGGAGTTGTGATATGCAAGTCTAGACCCTTTTTGTATTGTGACTGATATATTTTTGAATCAGATGAATATGTATCAACACCTTTCTTCGCCTGCCACTTAACCTCGTAGCCATCGATTTCAAGTTTCTGCAAACGTATATCCACTTCAATATTTTTGGCTGCCTCAAAACTACTGTCTAATGTGTAAAGAGCTCTGCCTGTATAAACACCAACATAACTGAGATCGGCGGCAGTTTTAACATAATTATTGTTATAATTAAATTGGAACGAATAGCGTTGCTTTCCGCTAGCCGATTCATCGTTGATTGATCCTTTATGCTCGTGTTGATAGTTACCCTCCAATTTAAGTGGTCCATTCATATCTTTAGTTTCCAAGTCGATAGAATAAGCGCCTTGTTGGAGTGTACCCTGCAAAACTGTATTTAAACGCAAGAACTGACTGTCTCCAGCTTGCTCATTAACGTGTATTTCAATTGCATAGGTTCCACTTTCTTCAGATGGCTTTATCAATTTACCACTGGAACTGAATTTAACCGATTTGATACTGTTCTTTGGCAATTGAACATTACCTTGGACTTCAAAAGTTGCGGGACCACCGTTGCCGCCCAAATTATATCTACCATTAACGTTGTAATTGTATGCTCCTCCAAAGTTAAGATCAGTTCTGAAAATTGCATGATTGCTGTCGTATTCATCCACCATGAAACTAACTTCGGCAGGTATATTCACGAAATCTCCACGTAAACTTGATATAATTTCAACAGTTTTGCTTTGATCTTTGGGTAAATGTTTAACATTCGCACTTAATTCCAATTTCTTTTTGTCAAAATTAGTGAATGTCAACTGAGAATTTTGGGAAATCTCTTTTGTTTTAAAGTTAAATTTATCAGCATGAGCGGTGTATGCCAGGGAGCGCATTTTGCCATCGTGTGTTTCACTGAGTTGAGCGTCAAGGTTGCCGTGAGCATTGCCGGTTTTGGGATTTGTAGTAACTTTACGCTTGATGTTACCATCTATAATATATCCTGCGGGACAAGTAAGAACGAAATTACCCTGTAGCTCGCCATTTACTCGCCAATCTCCTTTAGCAGCAGCAGTTGCATCGAAACTTATTTTTTTATTTAAAAATTCTGCTGAATTCTGGGTAGAAAATTTCACTTTATCCAAATGGCTGTCAGTTTTGAAGAATATTTTCTTTTCTCCGTTTAGGTTTATGGTAGTTTCCAATTCATATTTCGGCGCTTGAACCTGGAACTTTGAGTTTAGATCAATTTGGTATTTTTGATCGGGTTTATGTGTTTCAATTACCAAATTGGCTTCGCCTTTACCATTTTTAGCGACCTTGAAGTCGCCTTTAAGCGCCCCTGCATTTTTAACAGACATATTAATTTTACCGGCTGATAATTTGTCTTGTGGATGCTGCAATTCACCGTTATATTTCAAGAATTCTGCATTATTACGTGATACCTTCAATTCGCTGTTTGTCTTGTCGGGTGAACCAATCACTTTAACTATCAATTGTACCGGTTTATCATTTTTTTTTAGCTGTGCTGAACCATTTACATCAATATAAATATCTTGAGCAGTGAAACGTTGGCCTAGTTCACCTTTAAAAGTAATGGTTGTACCCCAACTGGTTGCGAGGGTGTTATCGATTAGAAATCGATTTCCATTGAAGTCACTCTTAGCAATTACGTCAGCAAAATGTTTGTTATATTTGCCGTGTAACTCGACTTTGTAATCGCCTTGAGCCTGTTGATTACCATTGTATTTTACTTCAAGGGCAGCGACTCTCTTGCCTCTCACTAACTCAGTATTTACCTCCAATTTATTATTACCAGATGTTAGGCCATTCAATTTCAGCTGACCAAGAACTGTCTTTTGATTTTTAATTGTTGCATCGTGCTTAAATTTGCTGGATAAAAGAGCATTAGAATCCTCAGAAATCATATACTGGACCTCATCATTAAAAATTATTTCCCAGCCAGCAGCAGCTCCAACCAATTGCGCAATAAATACTTGTTCGGCCAGCTGTACATGTGCGGATCCACCATAGATATTATTGGGTGTACGCTCATCGTTTGTGAAAAGGGCGATATCATATACGCCTTGGTCGACTTTGTAGTTACCTTTGACCAGATATGAATCCTTTCCCACGTCTATATGTAGTTCATTTTCCAAGGATGCCTGTCCAACTTCTGTCCAGCCGTTTACGACAACCAGTTCGTTTTCTCTATTTGACACTTGAAAATTTTCGAAAATGTATTTAGCTTGTTTGTCGCCGGTTTTTTGTAAAATAACTCTACCATCCAATCGATATCCGTTAATTTCATTGTTTACACTATTCTTGTCTTGTATCTCAATAACAGGACGATATTCGTTACCATTGCGTATGAAACCAATTCTGTTTCGCTGGACGTTGTCATTGTCTTCATATTGAGTATAGAGGACCAATTCTTTGTTGTCGTTGTTGAAACCAGTCTCTAGGGCAATGTGATATAATGGAGTATTGAGTGCCAGCCGTCCATAAGTGCGGGGATTTGACCCGAGGTCAAATGTGACGCTAGCAGTATGAGATTCCTTAGATTCTGGTGTATTTAATTCAATTTTCCATTCCTGGCTACCACTGTTTGTTTGCGGCACATATGAACCACGTAAATTATATTTATTTTCAACTTCTGTGTAGACACTCAAGCTAAGTGGGCGTCTTACACTGTAAATGTTAGTAGCTGAATTCGTCTTTCCAATAGAAACGCCATTCGTATTTATACATAAATTCAGTCCAATAGAATTCAACTGATTAAAGCACATTTGATAGCTGTCGGGCTTTTGTTCCTTAACTTCTTTCGGCGAAATGATCTTTATTGGCTTATCCAATTCAGCGATGTAAAATCCAGGATTGAATTCCACATCGATCAATTCTAACTTACTTCTTGGCAGCTGGACATCTAAATTAAAGCCATTTCCTTCATTAATGAAATCGAATTTCAAATCAGCGCCGGATGCCGAATGTAGACTTGATTCCACCTGAAGCCCTGTAGTTAACACGTAAGCATTAAAACCAAGTTGTAACTTTAAACTTATATCAACACTTGGTACTAGTTTCACTTGGTATTTATTGGCAAGCCAATTTTGCTCAATGACAGCATCAACATCTAGGTTTACACCGAAACCTAATTTATTGGCTGCAAAACCTTGCGTACTTAATTCTAACGGAATACCAAGACCGGTCGGATAAATAGCATTTACATCAAGGAAAAGATCGTGCGACGTGAACTCCTTGTTATATGATAAAAGTTCCTTTTTCACATTACCAAATGCAGAAGAAAATTCTTTAATTATGTCATTAAGTGAGCTTGGAATCTGATCACCCAAGCTAAGGAAGGTCTTTTCCGAACTGAAAAACTTCAAAGATAAGTCAAGATTGACATCTAGAATACTTTTGCTTCCATATGTCTTGTATTTCTTTGAAAGTTTTGACGTTTCCTCTGCAACAGAACGACGGGCACGGTCAGCCTCGGTAGGACTGCCTCCGATTTCTATTAGTTTAATTATCTCATGAAAGTCTTTATTAAGTAAACCTTTTGGTCCCACATAATATTCCAATATATTTTCCAAATTTTCCTGTCTTGCACTGATTTCGAAGACGTTGTAGTTAGTGCCGAAAATCTCAGCGCTAACATTAAGCTTTGCCGAACGGGGCAAAAATCCATGTTGTGAGTAAATTAGTTTGTAATCTGAACTAGCACTTATACCTAGTGCGTTGAGCTTATACGACACTTCTTCGTTGTGGCTGTAACGTCTTATGTCTTTTGAAAAATGCTTTGTAACTCGAATATTACCCAAGTAATAGCGCTGATAAGCACGTTGATCATCTGTTGAGTCGCGAATCGTCCTAAGGTTGGATGCAATAAATCCTCCAACTTGATATACAGGCTCTGAATTCACAATGCCCGCAATCTCGTTTGCCAAATTGGAGGTGGGACAGTTAATAGCTGCTAAATACGCCTCTATTCTCAGCTCAGAATCTTCATTATGATCACGAAGTAAAGCCAAAGCTTTTTGTGCTAATACTGAATCGCATCTGCCCGAAGCAAAGGCCTGTAATGCTGCCACTCGAATTCGTATCGAGCGTCCCGATGAAGCGCACTCAGCTAAAACACCAGCAACGTCACTACCTAGGTGTCCCATATTATTTATTCCTTTCAATACATTTACAATACGATCTTCATCCTTTTTTGTGTTAGCTTTACAATGTTTTAAGTTATCAGTAAATTTCCTTGAAATTCCGTCCAAGTCACCCTGTTCACACCCATTTGCAATGCAATATTTTGAAACTAGTGTTCCAATAGACAAATAAAGCTGTTTTGGAGCATTGGGTGTTAGTAAAGTAGCAGCGTGATTTAAAGTATCTTTGTCTATTGATTCTACGAAGTTTAGTGAATTAATAGCTAAAAGTTTATCGCGTTCGCTCAGTTTGTTGAACTGTTTTAAAATTGCTTTGGCTGATTCCGAAGTACCTGTATGAAATAATGCATCCAAATAGACATTGCGAGCCAGAACGATATTTGGGTGTGGTACGGCGGCCAATTCGAGCAGGGTCTCCGAGTCCGCATTCCGAAATAGACGTATTAGATCAGAAAAGCTTTCGGCGCTGTTTTTTTTAACATAGCCGTCCAGTAAGTCAACTAGTTGAGTTAAAGCCAACTTTAAAGCTGGTAAATTTTTAGCTGCATATGAGTCCGGCTTATCGAAAATAACTGACGTGGCACGTGCGCCAGTATGTGGAGCAGCAGCGGGTACGCCGCTTGAACTTTTTCCTTTCAGGTTTGTAATTACCTTGCTCCTTACGCTTTCTATGCCCTTTTCGGCTGCACCAAAGCTGTATTCTTCCACCAGATAAACATTTTCAACAACACCATTAGAGATTTTCGACTCCTTTGCATAACTAGCCTTTAGAAGATGCGTAGATTTGATTCCGGCAGCATGATTCACAACACCGTGCACTAAACCATTACGAGTGCTCTCTCTATGACTACATAGATTGAGATCACGCGTTTTGCTTATAACCTGCGCTCCGCCAACTTTCGATACTGATGTATGTGTTGGACATTGACCGAAGACATCTACCTCAGTATCGTCTTCTGTACTAGACTGCAGCAATGAAATTATAGCTCGCTTGATATTCAAAGAATATTTGTTGTCATTGGGATCTGAGCACAACTGAGGTTCGAGTTTGCCATTCACTAAGGTAAAATGTACAGACTTCTGAATGCTCTGTACTATCTTCTTTTCAATGATTTCATTCGTGGTAGAGACTTTGACAGTACTTAGTTGTAGTGTGTATCCGCAATTGCCTTCTGCGAAAACTTTAGCTGAGCCAAGCAGTTTTAAGCTTATGTTATCGGATTCTGTCGAACCGCCTGGCCCGAGTCCGACTGTGAGAATCGAGTCGAAATTGTATTCGTAGACATTGCCAGGCTGATATTTAAGGATCCCATTATCAGCTAAATAATAAAAGGTGAAAACTATTTTTTTAATTTGCGTAGAAATAATTATAAACTTTTTGATATGTGTGACAAATATTTAATTTCTTGTTAACTACAACAATTCTTCTTAACATATGTATGATGAGGAGATCTTTCAAATTAATAAATAGCTATAAATGGCGCAGAACTCGATCTTAAAACATTCACAGAAAAAACGAATAAATTGATTTGACGGTAAATACAAAGTTACGGTAGGTCCCAAAAATAACCTCATTCAGACTAGAAATTACATACATAATTGTAAGGCCTTGAAAGCAAGCCGGTAAATATAAAACTGTTGCCTGAATTCAGAGAATTTTAAAAACAAAGGCCCATTTCCTCGTCACATTCGAATTTCAGGCCTTCCACAATTTTCCAGAGGGAAATGTACATGCGTACCAAGAGATGTTCCCATGTATGTATGTATGCATGTGGTCTTAATAAATATACAAGTATATACTTACATTTCGGGCATCCTCTATTGCAAGTATTGGCTATAATAAAAGAAAAATGTTCTTATTATTTAATGAAAAAACCACTTGTGAGCAATATACAGCAGAGTTATGCAAGACTTAGACTTGAATTGACTTGTATTATGTACATCTGGGACACAAGCAGCGCGTGTACTCGTATGTAGTAACCCAAAAAATTACATCTATCCTTAGAAAGTTGGTGAACTATAGATATTTGATTTCCTAGTTAAATTTCTAAGAATAAGAATAAATAATATTCGTCTGTCATTTTTAAAACAAACAATCAGTTCAATATAGAAACTGAAACAAAAATTTTAAAAGTTTTTAATTTAGTAGCCAAATATTTTTTTATGCAGCCGAATAGGTAAGCTTTATGATCAATGTTTCTCCAGTACAAAACATCAGTTACAAAAAGGCCAATTGGAGCTTAATGTTTTTTTTTAATATCGCGTACATTTTAGTTTTTTCAAACAACACAAATCAAAAACATCTTATATTTAAATGACTAAGGCTTTTAATTTCTATGTAAAGCCAGTTAAGTCAAGTCAAGTCTTAGTTTAGCATTGTTTGTATATACATATGTACATATATGCGTATATCTGTTGAGGTGCTTCTTACTCTGTAGATATTTTACACATGTATTTACTTGAGATGTAATTTTCTTGGACAAATGACAACATGTTAAATTTTCAAGAAAATATCATTTAGATTTATACTTAGGTAACTATAAATAAGCCGCGTCGTTGTCTATTCGTTAAAAGCATAAGGAGCTATTGGACAAATGACAACATGTATATATTTTTAAGAGTTTAAGTTTGTTAAACTTCTTAACCCTTCCAATTTTTAAGAAAATATCATTTAGATATATACTTAGGTAACTATATATAAGCCGCGTTGTTGTCTATTCGTTAAAAGCATAAGGAGCTATTGGACAAATGACAACATGTATATATTTTAAAGAGTTTAAGTTTGTTAAACTTCTTAACCCTTCCAATTTTCAAGAAAATATCATTTAGATATATACTTAGGTAACTATATATAAGCCGCGTCGTTGTCTATTCGTTAAAAGCATAAGGAGCTATGGTTTTTCAAAAAATAAAAGTATTTTTTTTTATTTTGTTTTCTATGAGGTGATATAGTTTTTCCATTCAACCACAGTGTTTCTGGGTCATTTTGACCCAAATTATTATTTGGTATTTAAGGGTAATTTTGAATCGGTAAACATACAGCACTTGCTGATAAAGTGTCTGCTTTACACAGAAGTGAATTATATTATTTTAGTTTGGGAAATCCCTAGCTTAAACACCTTTGGAGGAACGAATATTTGCGTACAGTAAAGAGTATGCGACCACTTGCAGTAATGGCACAGAGCATGAATGTAAAATTTACCTTCATATTTTTATTCTCATATATTCCTATTGGTATTTTTTAATGTGTTAAACCAAACTGACAAATGGCGCCATAAAAGAAGATCCGTTTTTTTTAGCGATATTGAATTGTATCATATAGTGATTGTTGATATTTGATGACATAAATACAAACACATGCATCCACTTCAGTTGAATCTAGTGTTATGGCACCATCGTCAAGCAATTTCTTTTAACCACACATGGTAAAAGACAACGATGTTACTTTGGTCCACATACATATGTATTCTCACAAAATTCGAAAACATGTGATAAATGCAACTGCAAAGCGCACAGCTGTATAGCTAATGTACAGCTGCGATCACTATAATAGTAGTGCGCACTTGCGAAATGCTTTGTGCCCTTAATTTCACATATTACGCGATATTGGTATCGAATTTTTTTTAAATTATCATCTCTAGTGCTTGATTTAACTTCATGAAAATTTTTAACCGTTCAACGTTTATGGTTTAATTTTTAGAGTGGTAGGCGTTGTTGTGAACGGCATTTTAGGCGAGCAGTGAACTACGAGTAGTAGCGCGGAACAAAATAAGTCACAAAATTAAACTTGAAGTGAAAATATTTGTTTTTTTTGGAATAAAAAGTAAGTTTTATGAATTGGCTTACTACATATATGTTTAGCTAGAACAGACAAAAACGTAATTTTAAAATTTTTAGTGGAGCGAGGAGTGCACCGAACTCACGAAAAACGTGGTTTTATTAAAATCCTCATTACAAATGGAAAAACATACAAAAAAATGGAAAAAATAGTTGATTGTTCAGCCGACAATAATTTAAATGTGTTAAATTATCAAAATAAATCTGAAAAAAGGGGGTGGTAAGCAGAAATTATCAACAACTTCTGTACGGCAAATTATAAAATATTCGAATACTCATACTACAACGTCAGCTGTCGAAATTTTGGATAACCTAATGTTACCATGTAGTATACTTACAGTAAGGAACCGTCCCCGAGAACACAATCTTTATGCGAGAAGTTTACGTAAAGTCCCTCTTTTAAAAGAAAAGAATGACAGTACACAGGCTAGATTTTGCCAAAAACACCTAGATTCGCTCATTCAGAAGGGGAGGAACATTTTGTGGACGGATGAGGCAAAAATTTATCAGTACGGTGGGAAAGGTTCTCGGTAGATCATGAGATGCCCCCTAATATTGAATATCATCCAAAGATCACGGCGAAGACGTTGAAAGATGAGGGATCCAGTATTATCGTATAGGGCTGCTTCTTATATCATGGTGGAAAAAAAACTATTATGGACCAGAATAAGTATGTAAAAATAACGAAAGATGTTGTGCTTTCATTCGCTGAAAAAGAAAGGCCACTTAAATGGGTTCTACAGTAGGATAACGACCCGAAGCATACAATTATGCTGGCAAAATTGTGGTTTCGGGACAACGGAATTAAAGTCATGGAGTGGCAAGATCAATTTCCTGACCTCAGCCCTGTAAAAAACCTTTGGATCGCCCGTAAAAAACCCGTATGGAATGCAAAACCGAAAAATAATAATAAACTGTAAGCTGCGGTTCTCCGGGCATGTCTGTCAATACCACAGGAAAGATGTCAACGACTCGTAGAGTCTATGAGGAATCATTGAGCAGCAGTGATACAAAATAGTGGCCATTCTACTAAATAATAGATACCTTTGGTAAATTTTCGTATAAATATTAAAAATTTAACACGAGCTTATGTTTTTCTGTTATATACTATTTTCCTGCACGCAGTAATTTGCGAAAAAAATACATCTTACTTGAATTAATTTTTTTTAGTGTTTATGTAAATAAAACTCTTTTGACCCTACATTTAGTAATGAAATTGTCTTTCAGTTTTGCAATAAAAATAATGCATCTATTATTTTAGTTTTCTTGTAATTTCAAGAAATGTTAACCACAAGTGCACACTATTATTTCAGTGCTCGCAGCTGTATAAGCTGTCAAAAACATGATTAAAATATATTTACATAAGATAAATAAAAAATTAACTGAATTCATATTGAAATACCGTTTTTGTTTTAATTCACTAATATCAATGCAATAAGGGAAGGTGTAAATTCTAAACACTGCAGACAAGTTAAAGGTATTGTTTTATAAAAGGGGCACCACGAGCAAATATCTAACTCTTTCCTTTACATATGTAGACTCACGCATAAAGAATAAACTTCAAACCATCTTTACTTATAACAAACCGATCAGTTGATTAACCAATACCACCTAAGATGTATTCAAAAACCAGCACCACTTTATATGAAAAAATAAATATAGTACCTCATTGGTATTTTTCTTTCTTTTTATAAAAGGCATTCCACACTACATATTTCAATTGGTCGAAAACTACTATTACGCGAAGTTTGGATATATTGCAGAGTTAGGACATCCTCTGCAACATATCCAAATGTCTGTTAACGCAATATATAGCAAAAACAAATTGTATTCAAAAGTTATGCAACTTTAAAAATGTCTCGGCGTAAGCCATTGTTTATAATTTTATAGCTCGCAAAATATACGTTCTATAAAAACAATATCAAAAATACTTTTTTATAGACAAAAAGTCAGAGATTTCTAAAATAAATTTTGTATTTTTAAGTAAATTTTTTTATAATTTTTTCAATTTGCTGAAAAGTCATGTTTGCACGATTTTGAAATTTTTTGGAAAATATATTTGATAGAACATATCGACGCATTTCTGCGAAAGTATCGTATGTAAAAAAACGAAATTTTAAAGGAAGAGGTTTTTTTTAAATTACTCAGCTTAGAATGGGAAAATCATATTCAAATTTTTTTAGGTTGTATTGTATTAGCTACAGGAACGAACGCCAACTTAATTTTTGTCAGTAATGGCGCATTTTTCTAAAAAAATAAGGATATTTAAACATACGATACTTTCGCGAGCTATGTTTTGTGGGCTTAGCCACAAGAAGTATGACATACGATAATTGCAAAAAAAATATTTATTGTACGAAATAAGCTAACAAAGATAGTGCAATCATTTTATTATTACAGTATATACTTTATTATTACAAAATAATTAAACTAAGTTTAATCTTCTTCATCCGTTTCCTGCAAACAGTCCTTTATCGAAGGTTTAAGTATTCCTTATGATACTTTTGTGGTATACTATTTTTATTACATAAATTACTTAAGTCTACGAATTTTTTTGTTGATATATTTAATTTACAACTATATAAAGATTCAATGTTTTGGTTAACGTTGAACAAATTAATAAGTTTTTTGTTTGAGTTTTCGAAATACTCGTAGCTTAAATCTATTGACAATTGTTCTTTTCTAATAATAGCGATACGTAATTTACTTAAGTTTAAAGTTTTATTTTTAAATAGTGAGTTCGCAAAAAGTTTCCAATTCTTAAAGTCAGTGTGATGTAATTCTATGCATTCGTACCCTGACGGATTTGTTCTTGAATTTCTAATCAGTGTCGGCCATTCACTGGGTGCACAAACATTACGGTTTCTGATAAAAGATTCTATAGTGCTGTGTACTGAGTCTACCGGCATCATAGTGTGTCCGGGAAGTAAATAGGTAATCTTTATTGTTTTCAGGAAAATAGAAGAATTTAAAAAATATGATATCATTGCTAGCACAGCCTTGTTCTTATTTTGGCCTGCGCAACTATCGCAATAAAGGCTCAGATCATCGGTTTTTTTCCGACTATCTAGAATAAGAAGATACCTCAAGAGAGCTGAGCATATTTCATTACTGCCTCTCTTGCCATCGATTTCGCCCCACAAAAAACAGTATCCATTTCGGGTCCCACTTTCATACACACTTAGGTTGTAGTAAGCGTATTTGCGTGAATAAAAAAGGGTAACATTTTTGGAAAAAGGAGTATGCAAAACCTTTTGCATATCGAAACTAGCGCAAAGAAATTTTTGTCCCATTTTACTTTCCGCTTGTTCTTTGAGAAAAGTAGCTGTACTTTGCTTTTTAATATTTATATGAATTTGAAATTCTTTTGAATTCTGAACTTTTTCTCTATCATCTTTGTTAATATACTTTATATTTTCGCAAATCGTGCATTTGTCCTTTTTTGGCAAATGGAAGCCAATTGAAAACTCTGTATTAAAAACATTTCGAAATATTCGGCAAGATACTGTGAACTCATTTAAGTCTTGATCTTCGAAATAATTAAGATACAATTTATATAAATTGGATACATTTCTGAATTCCCTTGGTAAATAGACTTTTTGATTATTTTTACGGCAATAGTGTGATGGTACTGCTGGCAACTTTTTTATGTAATCTTTGATAAATTCTATTTTACGATGGTCTGTTTTATTATGTGGTGTTTTTTTTCGGCTTTCAAAACTAATAGTTTTCTTTAATGCATGTCTCAAAACCATTTGAGAAATATTTAAAGTTTTCAAAAAAAAATTCTGGCAAACTTTAAATATTTTTCCATCCCACAATAGGGAATATTCAAACGTCCAGTTTCGCCTTTGCACACGCTTTGCTTCCTGCCCAGCTCGCCTTTTTTTAATTTGTTTTCGTTTGATATTTGCATGAAGCCATGTTAGCCGTCTTGTGTTTGACATACCCCAGTAATGTTCGTTAATATTTTGCCGGGAAATGTCTGGCACACTTCGACAATCCTTCTTACATTTGGTATTTATACACGGGTTAGGAAGTACTCTATTGTCATTTTTCTTCTTTTCCTTTCTCATTGGTTTGCGCTTAAGTCCACGTTTTCCAACGCAGCACTCTTCATCATCGTTATCGCTATCACTATATGGGACTAGCGATTTCACAAGCTATGGTGTTTAAAATTTTGTTAGTTTAACTTAATTTTATAGACTGCAATTGATACATTTATACTGTTACATTTACTTACACTTCACATCTATCTAAAAACACTTCATGAGCTAGCTAAACGAAACAATTATAGGCATACATACAAATACACACAGAATCCACATCACTTTTGAATAACTCGACAATAATTAAGTGAAACATAAGTAACTACTTACTTTTCCATGGGTAAATTCCATAACAAATAAATCATTTGTTGATCACAACTGTTTATATTTTGTTCACTATTGATGTGTTTGAAACTAAATGAAGACTAATTTGGGCTTTCACAGCTTCACTTATCACCAGATAGATCAATGAATATCAAAACGTACACCAAGAATTAACGGCGTAAAGAGGAATTAACGGCAAAATCGAAAGAGCACATAATGAAGATATGAAAATGTTGCTATCTCTCTATATTTTTGTGCGTTTGCAGTAATTCGTTCCACATGCAAAAAAAATTTGTATGGACATACGATAATTTTGCGCGAACAGAAAAATTCACAGTTACATACGATAAAATTGAAACTTAGTTTTTATTGGAACTGTAGCGTTTTCAGTTATATTATTTTGAAGGATAGTGAGACATAAGTTTTCTAACAATTTGGCATTAAAATCTCAATTTCGATAAAAAGTAACATACGATACTTTCGCGGAAATGCGACGATATATCACAGAATAAACTGATACATTTTTAGAGAGTGTCTCTTTATTGGGCCTGAGATATAAATTTTATCGTGAAGCATTGTCTAATAAAATCAAATGCTTCTCTGAGCACATGCATGTATTAAGCCATAAGTTGTAAAAGCAATGAGCAAGTCAAATAAGAACAAACATTTTTTTTCGTGTTTATTTAAAGCGCTCAACTAATCTTCGTTTTTGATGAAAACCGCATTACTTTCGGAAGCTCTTCTTAACCCAAATAAAATTATCATCATAGGAAAATACCTGTACTGAAAAATTTCGGCACAGTTTAGAAACAACTGATTAATAATTAATACAGTTTTTACTCGCATCTATAAAATTTAAGTAATGTTAGGTTGCGGACTCGAATTATCTTGGTACGCAGTTTTGTACTCTTAGCGACGGTATATATTTGTGCATATTTACTATATAATGCTTAATTAAATATATGTATAATTATATTATTGAAATGCTTAATAAAATGAAGTTTTATATTACCAAAACAAATTGGAAAAAAGCAGAAATGAACTAAGCACTTGATATTAAAAAATAACAGAATGTAAAAGACTTAATACTGAATAATTCGATTCCTAAAATGGCTCGACTTTTACGTCAGTTCCTACTAAACATACATATATGTATACAAACAAATATAAATATGTGTGCACTTATTTACTAGTTTTCAAACTCACCTGCTTTTAAAACATTAAGCGCCAATCCAAATAGCAGGATGGCCCTTACTAGGCAAAGATTAACTGCCCTCATCGCGCGAGCCCTAGTATGAGAGAAGATTAAGCAATTATTTTACGTACATTTGAAAATCTTAATACACTTTGCTTCTTAATCACTTGAATGCTAGAAATCTTGAACTTGAGAACGAATATTGTAAAGTATAATTTAGAAGTTGGTTTTCACATTATTTTAGTTAACAAGGGTATAACAGACACCAATTATGTTTTTATGTGATTCTGCGATATGCGCCAGGATTTACATAGTTTTGCTTTTTGCATTAACATATATATTTTTATGTAGCTCTTCACACACTGTTTTTTTATTTTATTACAAAATTTTTAATATTTTGTTAAACACAATTTTATGAACACCAGAATTTAGGCATCCTTTGCCTTTAGTATAAACCACTTATTAAATACCAAAAAGGTTTTCTTATAAATCTACATATGTATGTATATACCTACAGAACTTCTCTTTTTCACTGTTTTAATTATATTCCTGGCACAACTTTTGCATTAAAATTTCTTTAGATCTTAAGGTAATAAGAATTTCAAATAGAAAAGTCCGGCCGCATTCACCGAATGCAATGACAACTTAAGAACAAGTCATAACTTTGTCACTTTGTATCCCTTATATAGACTTGCTGGTCTACAGAAACCATCTTAATAATATAACAACAATTCTTTGGTGAATATAAAATTGAAGTTAAAAAATTAGAGTCCGGTATTGTCGCACTTGTCATCAAGGCCTGTGTTTGTGTGTAAAACTCAATCTAAGAACCACTCTGATTATTAAATACATTCCTATTTATGTGCTTGTATAGATACACATATAACATACATAGGTACATGTTTATTCGTGTATGCATGTATGTACAATATTGATGAGTATTCACACAAAGTATGCATTCGTCATTTTTCCCTTGTCAGGGGTCAAATCGTAGGGCCGTGTCTTGTCAATGCCTCCCAAAGCGATTTCACAGGGGCTGAGGTCCGTTCTCTATACTTGTACATACATACATATATATATAAACGTATGTACATATATACCTATCCATGCAAATGCACGTACATACATACAAAATCGTATTTACAAGCGCAAGGTTGTGCTTCTGTCTGCTTATCACACAAATTAAAGTTAATGCTAGACATCATCCATAAGTACGTATACTCTGCCGAAGAATGTTAATGTGTGTGGTTCTTAGCTCAATATGTAAATACATACACATGTATGTATGTATGCATGGGTCTCATGTTCTCACTTTAGAACTGACTTTACAATAATATCAGTGATCAGCAAGATTAATAAGTATAAACATACTCGTAGTATCTTCATACATACTTATGTACATACGAGTATATTATATTCATGCAAGAATTTATTTAAGGGTGCGCATGTACATATAACGCATATGTATATAAAATGATCGGATTGATGAATGCATGCATTGTACATACTTATGTGCACACACATTCATAAATATGTATACTCTTATATTATACAACCTGAGGGAGCTTGAGTTTGTGGGCCCGGCGTTTAACTTGTTCTTATATTCACATGCGCACTATTGAACATAATAAATTAAAAGCGGATGTGTTGAGACCACCACTAACTAAATGTTTTTTTCTCTCTTTAATAGTTTATGTTTCTGCTTTCATAGTTATTGAAAATACATATTTTATTATAATAATAATAATAATTTTGGCACTTACACTATATAGCTCAGTGGCCGAGCTTCTCCTACCATTTGTAGTGTGCGCCTTTATAGTTATTATACCACAAATGGAGGGACCTACAGTTTTTGTGCCGACTCCGAACGGCAGATGTATTAAATGAGAAGCTTTTTCATGGCAGAAATACCCTCGGAGGTTTGACATTGCCTGCCGATGGGTGACCGCTATTAGAAAAAAAAACTTTTTCTATAATTCAGATTTTGCTTGCCCTGACTGAGATTCGAACCTCGAACCCACCGGCATATCGAGTTATAGCACTCACCGCTACCAACTCGACCACAGCGGCCACATTTATTACCTACATGAATATTAGTAGCTTTTTGCATATATGCCTAAATATGTACGTTTACTTGCTAATAAACAGCGAGATAGTTTTATGCCTTTTGCCTAATATACATGTATGTATGTATATACATATATGTATGTATGTATGTATGTATGTATGTACTTGACTTGAAATAGATACGGGTATACGGCATCGAAAAGCCTAGAGCTACGAAAAATGCTGCTTGGTGTGCTCTAATCAAGATTTTGGTGCCTTCTAACAGATAGTTACTGCTTGACCTCATAGTGGAAAGTCGGCTTCAGTCTACTAAAAAACTGACATGGGGCTAAGAAACAGTCGCTCAGAAACATTATTAGGGCAAATAGAACTATTTTGTATTTTCATGTTTTACCCACTTGTTTTTATAGATATTGTCCTTCACAATATTAAGATTTGATTAATCAGAAGGGTTTGAAAAAATGCAATAATAACTGTATATACTTACAGGAGGAATAACATGATCAAGTTACGAAATTGAAAAAAAATTTTATTACCCAAACTTTTATAATGAAAGTCGTTAAAAAAAAGTTATTTTGGGACTTTAATTTTATTAATCGGCCAACCTGGACTTTCTTTCTTTGCTCATAATAAAGAAACTACTTATTCAAATTTAACAAATTTGGTATAATTTTGGCATCAGTGCTTTTTATTGGAAAAGGACTTTTATTACAACCTTAAAAAATATTTGGCCAAGTTTAAATAAATAAAACTCTAGATTTTTCAGTTATTATTCGATTTTTTCCCAAAAAGTTGTAAAAATTAAAAGAATGTTTGATAACTCTTCAGGAAGTCCTGGAATCAAAGGAACCTACTCTCTTCAACGACAATATTTTGCACCAGACTTTTGTATTTTTTTGGTCTCTAGAAAAAATGTCTGAAAACATCATTTTTATATGACTTTTTAAAATTATTTTATTTTATATTTACATATATACATATTTGGGTATAACTAATCAAACAATTAATTTGGAATCAATGACTTACGAGCTCTGAAAACTCGGAGCCCCTTATCAAAATTTATTCTTACGCAAAGTTCTTTTTCCATAACCTCTCCAAACGGATGTGAATGTAATTGCATTTTTTAGAAAAAATATAAATAAGTTTAAAAAAAAAGTTTCGTTCAAATGCGCAGCTTAATTACGGAGACAATTAAGAAAAAATTTCCTTCTGTTGATAATTTAATGTGTCGCTTACGGTAATACGAGTATGTATGTATATGTATGTGTAAAACTGCAAGCAAATTCAATTCCCGATATAATGTCTATCTTATGGTATAAAATGAAAAACAATTTGCTCTGCTTTGCGAATAAAATAGTTCCAAATATTGATGAAACATCAAAACTATATAAGACCAAAAAAATTACTAAAGTAAAAATAGTAAATGTAACTTACACTCAAAGCAACGGTAATGAGCAAAATTTCGAACGATCTGAACTTTTTTCTTTTCAAATATCGGAATTGTATTAACCGTACTGGATACTTATATAAATTACGTATGTTATTCATTTATTGTGTGTGATTTAAATGGAAAGGATGGGATATATCGTTTCTCAATTTTGCTATATATGTATGTAAATACTACATTTCTCTAAAGTTCATTTTTATATTTGTAGTGTTCTGTCGATGATTATTCCTAATAAAATAACCGATCCTTGTATGACATCGTTTTATAATCTGCTTGAACGGAAAGCGCATAGTTCCCTGAATTGTTGCAAGAGCTATTATACCATTTTGTTTTTTGAAACACAGAATTTTTAAATATGTATTTTTCTACATGCATATGTAAGTAAATAAATAATTAAATCTGTTTTTAATTGAATAAATCATTGATAAGAATCTTAAGTTCAGAATATATGTACATATTCTACACACGTATGTATGTGAAAGCATAGGTGTAAAGCCGCGTTTATACATACATATGTATATACATATGTGTATGTAAACAACACAAACGAGTATTTATAAATGTAGCTAGGCAAGACAAATGATGTTCTGATAACGAGCGCCAACTCCTATATGAGCAACAAGTACTGAATTCTCTTTCATCAACAGAAAAAATTACAGTTCAAAAACATACGCTTCTCTGCGAACAAATTTTCAGGCCTAATTCATCATTTTGTATCATTTTGGCACTGAACATTAGTACACATTCATATATATAGACATTTTCAGCGAATAAAGAAAACATTTTTGAGATCTTTACTAGGGAAGTTGAAATATATACTGTTCTCAATTTTTATACGCGAGCGTACTCGTACAAAGGGTATTATAACTTTGTTCGCATATCGGTTGTTTGTAACTGCAAAAAATAATCGAGATAGATAAAGACATATACATATATACTAAATTGATCACAATGAAAAGAGAAATCGATTTAGCGATGTCTGTCTGTCCGTCCGTCTGTCCGTGGTTACAATAACTTGACTAAAAATTGAGATATCTCAATGAAATTTGGTACATAGATTGCTCTTTGGACAGGGTTAGGTTGGTATTAAAAATGGTCAAGATCGGTCAATAACCACGCCCACCTCCCATATAACGGAAGTTTTTGAAAAATGCAAAAACTCAGTTTTTTCGGTATCCATTAAAGCAAATGAAGGTTAATTTGGTATTTGGAGAGATTTTGAACTAAGAAATTAGGTATTTCTGAAATTTTGAAAACAGGCGTTGTAACCCCCACTTATGAAAAATTTTCTGTATCTCCATAAGAGTATTAGTTATGGTCACAAAATTTGGTGGACATATTTTCCTTGACATCGCTATTATTATCGTAGAAAATTTTTTAAATCGGATCATAACCACGCCCACCTCCCATATAACGGAATTTTTGGAAAATGCAAAACTTCCATTTTTCGGTATCTATTAAAACAAATTGAGTGAAATTCGGTATTTGGAGCGATTTTAAACTCAGAAATCTCAACAACGATGTAATGACTAGCATCACTGCCAATAATTTTTTAAATCGGAATAAAACCACGCCCAACTTCCAAACAACGGAATTTGAAAAATGCAAAAAGTTCGTTTTTCAGTATTTATTGGAAGAAATCCCGTATTTGTCGGACTAAAGCAAGTAAAACTGTTAAAAAAAATTTACCATTTTTCAAATAAATGTTTGTTTATTTTTCTGTTGGCCTAGTAAATGTTAATTTTACAATTTTTATTGAGTTTATGGAAGATTATTGTGAAAAAACAACAACAGTTTTTTAAAGGTAGAAATTATAGTACTATTTCGGAAATCACCACATTTCCTCATCAGACTTCTTTTTATTAAATTAATTAAATTTATTATTCATTACTACTTCTCCCAGGCTTTGAACCCGGGAGCTCGGAGTTGCAGAGCCAATACGCTACATATTGTGGTACGTTAGCCGAGTTGACTGTTGTGTTTATTTCATCATCCTTAAACAAACCAACTACAAACAAGAGCAAATGATCTGCCGCTATTTAACTTGTTTGTGTGATTGTTGTTTGTGTTTTATTTGCAAATTCTGTATTCAAGTTATTTACTTTATATTAGAATGCATTAAATATGTTTTATTATAGCTCATTAAATTATTACTATTATTATTCATTGTAAAGGTTAATACAATTGAGCCTTAAACTTTATATATTACTAGTGTACTTATATTATGTGGTTGATGCTAAGGAAACATGTTTCGTTGTCGCACAATTGACAAGAGGGTGGGCTGGTATTTTCGAGTAAATATTTGTGTGTTATTCGGGAGTGTTCGAGACGGAGTCGTGTATATACTATATTGTGCCTTCTAGGCAGATTTTCCGGGAAGATAGGTGCTTGTCCTGTAGGGTATAATGTTTTGTAATGGTGTGAGTATTCGTTCCAGTTTTGATTAATTTTTTGGAAGTAGCTCTTGTATGCGAGGCGCTTTAAATCTTTTTGCTTAGGGTGTCGATGAGTTAAAGAGGTGATCTTGTTGCCAATTTAGCTGCGTAATCTGACAGTTGATTTCCTTGTATACCAACTGTAACGAAGCTTTTCTTGCCCCCGTGCTTCTTGCCTCTTATGCCGGGGTATACTCGCCTCAGCCAGGTTTCGTTTACAACAAATAACAATACAAAAGAGCGACTTCAATCTGATTACAATAATGGTGGTGCTGACGCTCTAAAGGTGTCTTGGTGGTCGCTCGCGCTAATTCGCTGCGCCGGTACTGGCGTCCCTCTGGGAATCGATATGAGGTTGCCGTTACTTGGGCGCACTCGGTGTAAGCCACGGCAGTGTCTCCCTTTCGCTACTGTATTCTGCTAGCCTGCTACTCGGTGTAAGCCACGGCGATGTCTCACTATCGCTACTGTATTCTGCTATGCCGCTACTCGGTGTAGGCCACGGCGATGTCTCACTGTCGCTATTGTATTCTGCTTCGCTGCTACTCTCGGTGGTGTGCTGTACTTGCCGTTGCTTGGGCATGCTGATTCTGCGGTATGCTGCCGTCGCTCCTGGGTTCCGCTACTCTGGACGGTGTTCTCGGCGGTTCGGATGCTCCCGTTACTTGGGCGCGCTGGTACTGCGGTTATGGTTGGCAGTCACGGCGGTGTGACGCTGCCGAAATAGCGATCGGTTGTCGTTGGCGCGCGGGTCACCGTAGCTGCGGTGTGGATATATGTGAACACGGTCGTCGACAAGGAGATGGGCATGAGATAAAACCCTGTACCCACTCTCGTCTAGCCCGAGTTCTTGCTTCCGAAAGTGCTGGCCTCGCTTGAGAAGTCAACCCTGAACGAGACAAACACTTCGCAAACAATGTCTTTCCACACGCGTAGCCCGGTGCAGACTGTCCAGTGTACTGCTGTGTTGCTCCTTTTATAGGCAATGAGGCTCATGTTGCTGGCTATCTTAGCAACATGTTGACAACGGTAGGATGATGCTGAATGTTGTGAGAACTTGCAATCAGCAGGGTAGCGTCGCTCTGCTGCTATACTGTGAGTGGCGTGATTCTACCGTTGCTCGCAGATGGCGTGATTTTGGCGTTATTCCGCACGTACAGTACGAACGGTGCCCTTGGTGTTGTTGTTGAGTCGGTTTACTGGCGTTTGGTGAGGAGAGTGGAGTTTTGTGTGGGCTAAATTTCATTTGGATATTTTGTCCTTACACGTCCTCCCACTTCGGTGTTGTGAAACTACCGTCGGTGGCAAATATGTACTCCCCATCGGTATAGGGCTACTCGGTAGTTGGTCGTGGTTAAGCTTAAGCACGTGCCGAGATTTCCTTTCATCAAGTTCTGGTGAGTACGTCGAACTCTCTCGGCAATGTCGGTGAACTGGTCCAGTGTTGGGCCGTTGATGTCGGCGGCTGAGTTTTTTTATCCTTTCCGTTGGGAGTTCTATCTCTAGGGTGTTTCCATGGTTTCCTTCGCAGCCCGGTGATGTTCGTTGTTTTTGTTTTCCCGCTGTTGACTTCTCGTACTTGCACAATCACCGGTGACACGAAGTTCAGGATCTGGTAGGGGCCGTCATATTTGGGCGCTAACTTTGCGGCGAAATTCTCTGCGGCCTTTGAGAGATGGTGTTGTTTTACTAGGATTAGCTCGCCAACCTCGGGCGTCCACCTTCGCCGGCGTAAGTTGTAGTGGCGCGCTTGGTCAGTTGCGGCGCGCTCCATATTTTGGCGAACGATTGTAAAGGCTTCGTGTAGCCAGTGGGATTTCTCTTCAGCCGTTTGCGGTATTGTGCCCGTCCCGATGCTGACTTCATCAAAGAGGGCTCCCGGCAGCCTTGGTTCGCGTCCTTGTACGAGAAAAGCTGGACTGTATCCCGTAGAGGCAGCGACGCTGGTGTTTATAGCGAGTTCGACTTCCGGTAAGAGATCGTCCCACCGCTTATGTTCCGATTGCGTGAGCTGTGCGATAATACGTTTTACCGTTCGATTTGCCCGTTCAGTCGGATTCTCCTGTGGCGTATAAGGTGCGGTGAAGTGGTGGCGGATTCCCATCTTTTGTAGATAGCGTTGCCACAAGGTGCTGGTGTACTGCACTCTGTTGTCCGAGATAAATATTTTCGAAACGCCAAATCGTGCGAGGATACGTTCTCGGAAAGCGCGTCGGAGTCCCTCAGCCGTAGCACGTCTCATGAGTACTAGTTCCACCCACTTATTAAATCGGTCAAAGAATACTAGCAGCATGGTGTTGCCATGCGTGGATTGCGGTAGGGGTCCAACGAAGTCGGCACATACAGTTGAAAATGGCTCTTGTGCCACCTGTGACAGCATCATTCCTGCCAGTTTTTGCTGCCCTTCCTTGTATTTTTGGCAGGACTCGCACTGGCGTACATACCGGCTGATATCACGGAACATCCCTGGCCAATAGTAGCGACTGGCAATCCGCGCTACTGTGCGGCGGATGCCCATATGTCTAGCGCTAGGCACATCATGGGTTTCCTGTAATACCCGTTGGCGTAGGTGGGGTTGGTACGCATAGCTTTCAAGGTGTCGCCTCGTCGTCGTGTGATCTGCAAGGAATGTGGCGGTACATTTGCCCGTCCATCACCGAATAATCAGCGTATTTCTGAGGGCTGTTGCATACTTCTGCGAAGCCCTTACGCCACCGCTTGCATTGTGGTTCCGTCGCTGCTGCTAGCCGTAATGTCTCTAGTGGTTGTCGGGACAATGCGTCCGCGACCACGTCCAGTTTCCCTCTTCGATACTCAATATTAAAGGAGTTTAGCTGTAACTCTAGAGCCCATCGCGCAATGCGACCGGAAGGGCTTTCGATAGAATTGAGCCACTTGAGTGACATGTGGTCGGTTATTACGCTGAACCTGTATCCCTCTAGGTAGGGTCTCCTTTTCCGGATTCCCAGACAATGGTAGGGGAGTAATTAATCTCCGCTTCGTTCAGTTTGCGACTAGCATACGCAATTACGCGTTCGCCGCCTACCAACTCCTGTGTTAGAACGGCTCCTAGCCCAAGGTTACTTGCGTCTGTTTGCAGGGTGAATTTCTTGCTAAAGTCCGGGCACGCTAAAATGGGTGCTCCGGTAAGTTTCCCTTTGATGCTCTCGAAAGCCTCTTGTTGTTCGGGCCCGCACCTCCAATGCTTGCCCTTTTTGAGGAGGGTGGTGAGCGGTTGACTTATTGTGGCAAAGTCGGGAACGAAACGGCGGTACCAGGAGGCTATCCCTAGGTATTGGCGTACCTCCTTTACGTTGCTTGGTGGTTTCAGTTCCTGTATGGTCGCGACTTTCTCGGGATCGGTATGAACTCCTTTGTCGCTGACCACGTGGCCTAAGTATCTGAGCTCCTTCTTAAAGAAATCGCATTTTTCGGGGTTGACGCGGAGATTGGCGCGCTGTAGTCGGGTAAGTACTTCTCGTAGGTTTTGTATGTGTTCCTTGAAGGTAGAGCCGATGACGATAATGTCGTCAAGGTAGGGGAAGGCGTGTGGTTCCATCTCCGGGCCGATGACTTGGTCGAGTGCCCTTTGGTCCAAGCTGCTGATGTATTTAGCCCGTCGGAGCTTGTCCAATATGTGATGTATTCTTGGCAATGGGTATGCCTCAGGTACCGACCGCGCGTTGAGTTGTCGGTAGTCCACGCATAAACGCCACTTGCCATCCTTCTTCCGGGCCAACACGATTGGCGCGCTGTGAGGGCTGCACGATGGTTCGATACATCCTTTCGAGAGGAGCTCGTCGATTTCCTTGTTGATGATGGCTTGCATTGCAGGGTTATGGGGGAAATATCGTTGCTTGATGGGACGTTCTTCGGTCATGATGATTTTATGTTCAGCCACTGTAGACACCTCACTCATAGCTTCAAACTTCTGTAGCTCCTATTTCACGAATTCGCGTATGCGGACTGCTTCCTCTTCTTGATCTGTGCGGTTTGGTAAGCTGTTGCTGGGTGGTGTCAGTGACATGGTGTCATCTTTAATTTGCCCAACGTTATGACTCGCCGTTGCAGGTTGTAGTGACTCTGTTAGTGTGATGTGGGGGTCGCCACATGATACCGTTGTGCCCATGCTGCCCAATGCGTCAAGGCCGAGTATGACGTCGTCAATTGCTCCGGGTATGACGTTCAGGACTGCAAGGTGGAACGCCTGTCCAAGGCGCACCTCGGTGCGTATGGTTTCGAGGATTTTATTGGTGGTACCATCCGCCATTAGTATTTCGGTGGCTACCGCTACCTTCTCGCCGTTCCCCGAGCTCATTATTCGTTCAGCCAAATCGGTAGAAACGAAACTCTTAGAAGCCCCCGTATCGATAACGGCCTCCGTTGGTTCTCCGCCAAGCTGAACTAAGGCGTACAACCGGCCATATTCTTGGCGCATGGTTAATTGTGATTCGGCGTTGGGTTCTGTGGGCTCACAACGCCTTGTGTTTGGTGGAGCCCCTTGGCATTTCCCTGACGCTGGCAGCAACAGTCGATGGTTCGAATATTATCTCGGCCGCAATCCCAGCAAAATAGTATACGTGCGTTGCGGCACATATTTGCATAGTGACCTACTTGGCCACATCTTCTGCAAACGATAGGTTTGAATGTGTGGCTTGTAGGCTTGGACTGACCAGATACGTTTGTTGCGGCGTTTTGTGGCGGGGCGTGATGGTTCTGGCTAGGACGCATTGGTGATTGTCCGGAACTTGTGGGCTTATCTTCCAGTCCATCACCAAGGGCATGCCTGGCTACTTCGCACCGGTAGGTTTCTGGGGCACGACGGCCGCCTTCCTGAACTCGCTCATATTCCTCCGCCAGGACGAAGAGTCCTTCTAGAGTTTGGAAGTCGTGCCGTCGAATGTAAAACAAATAATCGGAGTGGCTATTCCGAAAAATTCGCTCCAAACGCTGTTCACTGCTAAGCCCCGTATGTCGCATCAAGCTTTGTATTGCGATAACGTAGTCCTTGTATCGCTCCCGTGCGTACTGTTTTCGCTGTTGTACGTCATCCTCGAGAAGTTCGAAGTATCGGGCGGGCAGTAAGAAGCGAAGAAAATCTCGTTCAAAATTGTCCAATTTGCCCAGTGCTCGTTGTTGTTGCGGTACCATTGGAGCGCCTTGTCGCGAAGCAGTTCTGGCATGGTTCTTGGTAGAAGGTCTATATTTAAAGCGTATACTTCCACCAGTTCTTCAAGTCGTTCCACGAATGCTAGCGGGTCTCGTTTACCGTCGAAATTCACTGACCACTTACGTACCTGCGCAATGACCGGTGCGAACGTCGATGCGGGTGTTTAACTGTTGTTCCGCATTGCGTTTCCGTTCGATATACTTGAATACTGTTGCCGGGGTGGCATGTCCTGCCTTGTGAATATTAATGAGCCCCCATTTGATAGTCCTGCGGAGGGTTCTTCGCCTTGACTGGGTGGCATCTGTGATTTCGGGTCAACTGCGCCTTCCAACGTATTGTCCCTAGCTTGGTATATTAGATCCCTCGACAGAAACCTTGCATGAATTTCCGGATCCGAAAGCGCCTTGGTTGCCAACATCGCGATGCGCTTGCGGATCTCGCGGGCACTGCCCGTGTGTTCTATCCCAAGCTCCTGTGCGACAGACATCAATTGTTCCTTGGAGACGTCCAGCCACGTGGTGTTAACATGTACGGTCATTCTGTCGTCAGATTTTCGCTCTTGACGTTTTACTTTATGTGTGCCTGGTCGGGCGCCAATTGTAACGAAGATTTTCTTGCCCCCGTGCTTCTTGCCTCTTATGCCGGGGTATACTCGCCTCAGCCAGGGTTCGTTTACAATAAATTTATTATTATGGGACTATTCAAATAACAATACAAAAAAACGACTTCAATCTCATTACAATAATGGTGGTGCTGACGCTCTAAAGGTGTCTTGGTGGTCGCTCGCGCTAATTCGCTGCGCCGGTACTGGCGTCCCTCTGGGAATCGATATGAGGTTGCCGTTACTTGGGCGCACTCGGTGTAAGCCACGGCAGTGTCTCCCTTTCGCTACTGTATTCTGCTAGCCTGCTACTCGGTGTAAGCCACGGCGATGTCTCACTATCGCTACTGTATTCTGCTATGCCGCTACTCGGTGTAGGCCACGGCGATGTCTCACTGTCGCTATTGTATTCTGCTTCGCTGCTACTCTCGGTGGTGTGCTGTACTTGCCGTTGCTTGGGCATGCTGATTCTGCGGTATGCTGCCGTCGCTCCTGGGTTCCGCTACTCTGGACGGTGTTCTCGGCGGTTCGGATGCTCCCGTTACTTGGGCGCGCTGGTACTGCGGTTATGGTTGGCAGTCACGGCGGTGTGACGCTGCCGAAATAGCGATCGGTTGTCGTTGGCGCGCGGGTCACCGTAGCTGCGGTGTGGATATATGTGAACACGGTCGTCGACAAGGAGATGGGCATGAGATAAAACCCTGTACCCACTCTCGTCTAGCCCGAGTTCTTGCTTCCGAAAGTGCTGGCCTCGCTTGAGAAGTCAACCCTGAACGAGACAAACACTTCGCAAACAATGTCTTTCCACACGCGTAGCCCGGTGCAGACTGTCCAGTGTACTGCTGTGTTACTCCTTTTATAGGCAATGAGGCTCATGTTGCTGGCTATCTTAGCAGCATGTTGACAACGGTAGGATGATGCTGAATGTTGTGAGAACTTGCGATCAGCAGGGTGGCGTCGCTCCGCTGTTATACTGTGAGTGGCGTGATTCTACCGTTGCTCGCAGATGGCATGATTTTGGCGTCATTCCGCACGTACAGTACGAACGGTGCCCTTGGTGTTGTTGTTGAGTCGGTTTACTGGCATTTGGTGAGGAGAGTGGAGTTTTGTGTGGGCTAAATTTCATTTGGATATTTTGTCCTCACACAACATGACTGGGTATCCATAGAAGTTTTGATTATGTTGGGATTCATAATGAGTATGTCTCTTATTTAAGATATAATTTGGTCTATGTAGTTGAGGTCTTTAATAGCATGAAGGGTGGATAAGGAGTCAGAGAAAATAATGTATTTTTGTCGTCTCTTATAGCTCATTAAAATACGACTTATATTTATAACTTTTTTAAAACAAATATTATACAACTTTGTTATACTTCAAGTTACAACTTGAAGAAAATATGATTTAGTGTTTTTTTGATTGAATTTAATTTTTTTTCTCTGTTTGAAATATGTTTATAGGTTTTACCTTCCAAACAAAGAAAAAAGTTTAAAAACCGGCTAGAGAAACGGTAAATTTCGGTCTTTTAATTTAAAAAAAATCCTCAATTTCTTAAAAAATTTAATTTTCTTCACGCTCTTATTTGATCGTGAAGCATAAAAGAATTATTTTATTTTTATAAAAAATCATATAAAATAAGTTTTCCAAAAGCCATAATTAATATCGATAAAAATGGCTTAGTATTGATTAATTAAGTGATAAAAAGCATATCTGTGTTCTCCTTTTTACAAAACTCTTTCAAGGGCCGTCAGAGTATTCTTTTTGTGACTTGTCGGAATAGGCTCGTTAGTTTGACAGTTTTTGTTATACAAAATAATAATAATAATAATCCCAATGATTTTTACCCTAATTTCCCCACAACCGACGCGAAGGACGCATCCGCTTGACGCACGGATTTATTTTTCTAAAACTGTTTAGCTACAGAAAAAAAGTTCATCAGCTGATTTTAAATTTGTTTGTAGGCGAGTTGATAGAATTAGGGAGTTTACAAGCGTGTTATTAGTCGTATTTCTTTAGTGCGTTATTTAAATAACAGAGAGGCTTGTAAACGCACCGTGTTATTTCGCTCACTATTGTATGTGGTATTCAAGCAATTAATCAGCAAAAAATCACTTTTAATAAACTTAAACGGTCGGTTTCTTTTAAATATATATATGAACATCACTATTTGCCTTAATTTTACATTTTTTTAAACAAAAGTAAGCCTAAAATGATGATCAACAGAAATAGCTGATCGAATAATACACACAAATAACACACATACCTTTCAGAGTTGTACTGAAATACGAAAATTTAACATGTGAAACAATAACAACAAGTTTAAACTAGTTTATTCTAATAAGCGATACGACGAAATATGAGATACGACAGTGCTTGTGAACTCGCCAAGTATGTGCAAAAAGTATGAAAGTAAGTGCGAAACAATCTCCTCGCAAATACAACAAACGCATACACAAATTTGTCTGTATTATCATGGATCGAGAATGAAAGATAGCAAGATTACGCAGTCCCAAAAATCTGATGTCAGCGCAGCAGCCAGTACAGAAGATGGCGGAGCGAAGAAGTAGACAATGAGAAAACAGATAGTTAAGCAACTTTTACATAAAGCGGGCCATTTAAAGTTTCATCGTTTCATTCCGATATTTCTCTATTTTTTTTTTCAATATTTGGAACATAAGAAAGCAAAACATAAGCTTTGATCTAAATTAAGGTATTATCAAATATTGCCATTAAAAATTTCAAGTACTTGAACTATGTGAACCACATGCAAGGTTGCTTGTTTAGAAAAGGGTACCGACGTTACATCTGTCAAGTTCGGCAAAACCAAACTAACGGTACCCCGGAATGCGTCATCTTTAGTTTGCTGCATCGTGATCATAAATGACGAATGGTTCGTAAAATCAGATTTTAAACAAATCCGAGGCCGTCATTTTTTGAACTGCTGATAAAAAAGGCAATGTCGCTTTTAAATTTTTAAATTAAAAACTTAATAAGTTTCCAAAAAATTTCTTATTTGGCAGAAAATTTGTCAATGTAAGGCCACACTTTTGTATGCACGGGCACAATCAATTAAGAAATTTATGTCAAGGTTTGTCTGGGAAAACGGATTTCAACTCGTATACGACTTCATAAAAATCCCGTGTTGTTTTGACTTGATCTAGTAACTTGCCGTTATGTGAAAATGGCATTATCCTGGTACCATGTTAACAAAATGCATTTTGTACCAAAAGAGTTAAATCCACGTAATTGCCCAACAGCCAAGCTACTTAAGACTCAGAAAGCTGTAAAAAACTTGCATACAAATATCTTTGAATTTCATAAATATACTTTGTTTTATAGCATTTAATATGTGTAAACACAAAGAGTGAATATTAGGAAGACTTAGTGAAATTCTGTTTGCCTACCATGCCATGGGTTGCAATATGTCCATTAAATTGCACCATCTGCATGCTCATTTGAATATGTTTCCATAAAATTTAGGCTAGATGAGTGAAGAAAAAAGGTAAACGATTTCACCAGGAAATTCTAAGTATTGATCAGCGTTATGTAGGTTAAAGCAAAATTAGTATGCTCTCCTGGTCGTCACTTAAAAGTGATACTAAATTATTATCTCTAAATTAGTCAATACTGTCATATTTTACTAGAATTTAATATACTTATGAATTTTGGAAAAAGCCGAGTGCGTTGAGATGCCGACTTAAGTATTACGCATGATGTTGTGGGTTCGACTCCCTCAGAAGCCAAGAAAAAAGAAGTCTGATGAGGAAATGTGGTGATTTCCGAAATAGTACTATAACTTCTACCGCTTTGAGTATAGTTGTTTTTTTTAATAATTTTCCCAATAAACCGATCGGCCTTAAGCTAAAAAAAAATTAAATAAAATAGTTATATCGCCAAGCAAAACAAATTTTAGTGGGTTTTTAATACTGTTCAAATAATTTTTTTTTAAGTTAGGGTTTGTTTTTAATTAAAAGAGCAAAACTTAGCCTTTCCTCAGCCGATTCTTTAACATTTTTAAAGATAAAATCGATAAAAAAAAACTAAGTCAAAACTTCTTCACGCTGTAACTTGAAGTATACCAAAGTTGTATTATATTTGTTTAAAAAAAGTAATAACTGGAAGTGATTGAGAAAAATGTATGTATAGTCGTGCCTTATGGAGTATAATTTAACATAATTCATATATGAGAACCTCTGCATAATTTTTTTTTTACTTTTGCATCACTGTGTTATGTAGTGGAGACCCTGAAGGGAACTTCAAACTTTACTTAACGAATTGAACATTTGTCTCTCGCGAATCTGAATCCGGATGTAGATGAGCTGGAATGGTTATTAAATAAAACCGCAGTGGGAACCAAAAAATGTAAGCATACTTTTTTAATTCGAAGCACAACGATTAGAAAAACGTGTAAATAGATCAGAAACTAATTGTGGCCATTTGTAATCCCAAGAGTTAGTAATAATGTCAGAAACCACGCTCCGCAGCCAAGTAATCGATCAACAGGTAACTGCGTTGCAACTGTATTAGGGCATAAGGTCATCCCTGCTAACCTGGGCCATTCAAATACCTTAAAATCACAACGTCGACTTAATTGTTGTTGAAGGGAGCAATCCCAGTGGATCGAAGAGTGTGCTAACGGAATATTCAAAACCTCTTGGACAAAACAGTGGGAGGCTGCAAAATATTGATTGCGAAGGTGAAATAGTCTTATTCTGTATTCCAAATTAGACCCAAAGCAAGAACGTCCTTCACGCCTGCGATATAATGCGAAATATTTCAAGAGTCGTTGGATATAATCTCGATCAACTCCACATAATTTGAAGCCCACTTGGCTGAAAATCTCGGAAATGTTTCCTTGCAATACAAAAACTCACCTTTACAAGATGCACCAGTTAGAAGACCCTTCATGTAAAACGCTTGTAGTATGGTTGCGGCGGTTTTTTCACTCTTATTGGCCGAATATCTTACAGTTTCTTGCAGCAATTATACTGCTAGAGGTGATGCGGATGCTTCTCCATAATTGACACGTAACGTTCTGAAGTCTCGGATAGGCATGGATGGGTTGGTATGCCAAACTATTCGTTGCAAATCGACATGCTTGGAGGAATGATATTGGATGACCGGTGAATGAAAATGCGTGAGGTCCCTGAGGATGTAGGCAACTGAGCAAGTACATAACATCTTAAACGAATATTTGTATATGAAAAAGCTATGTATATGCGCGATGGGTGCCGCGATTACTCACACTCGACTATAAGCACAACAACTTTTAAGCAATGGAAAAAGTCTATGAATTGGGCTACGAGCTGTTACCCCATCCAGCACATTCTCTAGATTTGCCCCTTGCGACTATTTCCTATATCCAAACCTATTTCCTAAACCAAAACAGTTGGGTGGTGAGAGGTTTGAAAAAAAAAAACGCCTACTTTAAGAGTCTTGAGAAAACCTATAATTGAAGAATAAAAAAAATTGGAAAACCCTGGACTAAGTGTATAAAGTTAAAAAGAGGTTACATCGCTTTTTTGCTGAAAAAATATATTTTATTGAAAAGGTCATTGACTTATCAAACCGTCTTCCTATCACGGATAATCGAGCGCGGATAACACAGTACAACAGCTAATCTGGGGGTGAGAAATTCCAAGTCAGGGTGATGGTACTAGGTCAGTATAGTAAAACCCTCAAAGGGTTTGGCGTTCGTATGTGTCAGTTTTTTTTTATGACCTTTTAAATTTTTTCCTTATCTTGATGTTTTTTCGCTTAGTTGTGACATTTTGGCAAAAACTTGTCCGCTTTTGATGAAACAAATTTAGAAAAATTAAGAATTACAGTTTCTCTAATCTGTTTCTATACCGTTTTCCTATATGTGCAACACGTTCGTAGTTAAAAATGAATGTATGAAGGGAAAAAAGTATTTTTTTCCTAAAAATTTAAAAATTCTTTATCATCAAGATCATCCCTGTCTTGCCACACAAGCTTACTCCACCAGCAAATTTCCGCAATTATTGCACTCGGCGACTTTTTGCCTCTATATCTGTAAGTTTTTGTTTTATTAAAATGAGTTTGAAAAAATAAAAAATCAGTATTACCTCATTTCAAATGGCATAGCAACTTGATGATAGCGTTCACCTTGTTCATCAGATTCGGTAGCCAATTGTTTGCTGAAGTAGTCCAGATGATGATGTAAATAATGGATTTTCAAGGACATGTGGACACCAATTTCCGAGAATGCTCTTAACATCCTTGCGACAGAAACATCGTAGTTCTTAGAACGATGCTTTCCCAACAAGCCTTCTATTACTTCTTTGATTGCCTGCCATGCATTCAATTCAGCGTCAATCAAAATATTGTTGAATGCGTCACTTTTAATCAGCTTTCGTATATCTGGACCATTTAGTACGCCTGTTTGGAAAAAAATAATTTGTTAAGAGGGAAAACCATGGGAAATGAATGTGATATTATAACTTTCCTTCTTTAATTTTACTTTCGCTGAGTCTCTGGTAAATTAGTTTCAAAAACAAGAAAACTTCATCTCTTTTGGCGACAGTTTTGATAAAATTCTTAACAATTCCAAGTTTAATATGCAGTGGAGGCAGCAATATCTTTTCCTTCGGCACTAGAGGCTCACGAATAATATTGGCCGTTTGTAACCTGCTGTGCTCTCTGAGTTTCCATCCGTGGCATGCATATTGGTCACCGGAAAATCGTGTGTCCCAATCGCACAAAAAGCACATATATTTTATATAGCCGCTTTAAAGACCGCAAAGCATTGCTACAACTTTTAAATCACAGCATATGCGCCACATATGTTTGGCGTAGTTAACCATTTTTAAAATATTTTCCAGTGCATCATATGTTTCTTTCGTTTCTGTACTATAGGCGATTAGAACTGAAGGTTTTTTATTGGTCTTATGCAGTAAAACCGCCTTCAAGCTGAGTTTTGAACTGTCAATAAATAATCTCCAGTCATCTGCTTCATATTTTATTTCCATTGCGTTCATCAATTTTCCTACATCCGGGCAATATGCAGAAGTTTTTTCATCATTCACAAAGAATAAACTTTGGAGTGTTGCCTGACGACTTCGATAAGCTGTGACTTTCACACCGGGTGCCAACAAATTGTTTGATTTCAAAATGGAAGCCAGCTCTTCCGATTTATGCTGTGTAAATTCCAACTTGGCAACAATTGAATCAAGCTTATTTTGATTTCTTAAAATTGGCTCATTGTATACTGATGGCTCATATGGGGGATCATCACCTGCATGATATGTCGGAGCAGTCGTAAAAGAGAAAATATCTGGGCTAGAAGCTTTTGGCACAGGAATGTGGTCCGAATGAGGCAATGGTGTTGCGGCACTTGCAACACCAACGTAATTATACCATTTTCTTATCCTTTTTGCGGCTCCTTTATTCGCACATGCATAGCAATTCAATGGATTGTGACCTTCGCCAGGATTAGTCCAAGTCATTGGGATACCGAATGGCATACTTTCACGTCTTCTATTTTTCCAATCCATTAGACGGTTGTAGCAGCTTTTACACACTATATTTGGTACCCAATTTTCGTTCACTATAACATTTTGGTTGAAGTACATCTCGTATGTTTGAACAAAATCAGTACTGAAATTTCCCTTTTTTTATGTGTTGAGACATATTGACCACAGCAGTAGCAAAAGCTATTTATATCTGGCTTACACAGTTCCATATTTTGTTCTCTTTTGTTCACTTTTAAAAAATTTGAGAAAAATTACTTTTACTGTTCGCGTTCGTCGGCACTTGTTGAATGACAAAAATCACAGAACCAGTGTGAGAAAGAGAAGAAGTATAACGACAATGCATGTTTTAAGTGAACATTACAGAACCAGTGTTGCTGGATTTTTTATGAATTTAAAAAAAAAATATTTAAATTTTTAGGAAAAAAATACTTTTTTCCCTTCATACATTCATTTTTAACTTCGAAAGTGTTGCACATATAGGAAAACGGTATAGAAACAGATTAGAGAAACTGTAATTCTTAATTTTTCTAAATTTGTTTCATCAAAATCGGACAAGTGGTTCTCGAGTTATGTTAAACTACGTTTTTGCCAAAATGTTACAACTAAG
Source organism: Philophylla caesio (assembly GCA_963971545.1). Classification (NCBI taxonomy): domain Eukaryota; kingdom Metazoa; phylum Arthropoda; class Insecta; order Diptera; family Tephritidae; genus Philophylla; species Philophylla caesio. The sequence continues at coordinate 2,429,591 of OZ020605.1, read as the reverse complement.
CGAAAAAACATCAAGATAAGGAAAAAATTTAAAAGGTCATAAAAAAAAACTGACACATACGAACGCCAAACCCTTTGAGGGTTTTACTATACTGACCTAGTACCATCACCCTGACTTGGAATTTCTCACCCCCCAGATTAGCTGTTGTACTGTGTAATTTAAGCGTGTAGGGTCAGCAAATTTTGTTCTGTTACGCCTTACGAAACCCATTATTGTGTAAGATTTCGCTACTATGTGGGAAATGTGACTGCTAAAAGAAAAATTCGATGAGAAGATAACTCCACGATCTTTAATTTCGGATACTGGCTCTAAAACGAAATTAGATATTTTATAGTTCGTGGACAGAATATTGTACATTTTTGCAAACGTAACCTTGAAACAGATCGTCAGCATTAAGAAAATATTTAGCTAAAGAAAAACAGGTACTTATGTATGACATTGATAAATAAGATAAGGATCAAAGGCCCTAATATACTCCCTTGCGGGATGCCAGAAGAGGCAATAAAAGGTTCAAAAGATGCACCTTCAATTATGACAACACAACACCTATTACTTAAATATGATTTAATCCATTGCAAAAAAATGAATGAAACCCTAGCTTATCTATTAAAATCGGATGGGAAACCTTGTCAAAAGACTTAGAGAAATCTGTGTAAATGCAGTCTACTTGAAACCCATCTGAAAAAGATCCTATGCAATATAAGCTAAACACTGCTAGATAAGTAACCGTAGATCGATTTGCAACAAACCATGTTGTTTCGGCGAAATCAAGATCTTGGTTACAAAGTTTAGTTTTGCAGCTGTTATAGATTCAAAGAGTTTAGATACCAAAGATAACTTGGATATTGGCCTATACTCATAGTTGCAAATATCGCTTTTATTCCCACTTTTGTTATCTAAGAAAATGCCAGAAGCCAAAGACATGTTGAAAATGATTTTTAAGGAGGTAACTATGGCAGGGCAGTTTTTAAAAAGCACGAGGACGTGTAATCATCCCGAGTTAAGATTGATCCGAAAAATTCAGCAAAAAGATTCGTTATATCTACAGGACAGTGGGCATATTTGTCTCCGAAAAAACCGCGGAGGGTATACCGGAACTACCATTTATAAGAAACCACAAAAAAGAGAATTATTAGAGGAAGACCCCCTAATACAAATACAGTCGTACGTTGTACATTTATTCTGGGAGAGGGAATGCAAAACTTTGCGGATGAAAAATTTTAAAATACAACTACCTTTCAGTATTTTCTGAATTCATAAAATGTGCTACGAAAAGACGATGTCGGATAATTCTTTGCACGGAAATTTTTAGAGTTTTGTCAAAAGGAAGCTTTTGATACTTATCCTCCTCCTGAGAAGAAATCAAACCCTGAAGCCGCACCTGGGCAATTTCGTAACTTGATGAAGCATATAAAATGTTTGTCATCCCATATCTTGTCAATATTAACCAAAAGAATTTGAAGCATAATGCATCATTGAGAGGATTTGTTGAAGCCTAACCATAGCTATGGCTTACGGCTAATCTCCTCACATTAGGATTCCTTGTTGTTGCTATAGCAGCGTACGTCATCAATAAGTGCCGGCAACACAACCTTAAAATTCTAATATTGAACAACGTCCGCAAGAAATCCGTGGACGTCTCCTCTTCTAGCGGAGTAGGTAGCACACCAATAGACTCAATAGGAACTCAGATAAGTAAGCTGCTTAAACAACCATCAGCGAAGTCACAGCAACCATAGACAAAAACATAGACAAAACAATAGCACAGGTTTTAGTTACTGGAAAACGTTATGCATATATATATTATTTTAATTAGTATTTTAGTAAAAGCAATCATGTTTTCATGTTCTTCTTTATTTTAGTATTCTTATTTTCGTGGTATACCAAATCTATTTCGGTTTACAAACGTTGTTCAAATATATTATCAGCTACTTTGACTTAACTTTCTTACTGGACAAGAAACTGGATGATTTAATGACGCAACGATGCTGAGCGTGCAAGCCATGGACGGCCACACATTCACAATCACTAACGATTTCTGTTCTGAAAAGTGTATCAGCTAATGTATTTACTACTTGGTTAAGCGTTTTCTTTTGATCAGTTGGCTTCAATTCGTCAAAGTTTTGAGAGGAAAAAATCCAACCACCATTGTTGAGCACAAAATCGATGCCAATATCGTTTTCGAATTGCAATTTTTGACGCTTCTTTGCATCCTTACCGTCTAAAGTGGCGATTAGGCGAGAATTAAATCCTTAAATGAAAAAAACACAAGATAAAATATTATAAGAGAAAATCGATGGTTGGATGAAAAATAAATTTGCTTAATCATATCACTCTCGCTATAAATATTTATATTAGCCTTGCATTTATTAGAAGTAAATAAAACACCTTTTGAACTCTGTTGTACACATACATATTTAATGCGGAGAATGAAATTGCCACCTAAATTTCGGATCCGTTTTTGTAGCTTCTTACTTTTGTTTATACTTTTCAGTTAAAAATGCAGCTCTGATCAATATTAAAACAATATTTCGTCGTCCCAGTTAATATGTATAGTTTTCTGTAATATGTGTAATTTTTCGCAAACCCATTTTTCTTTATGCAAGTAAAATACAAAATTAATTTCATCAATATCGGTCAGTTCAGAAATACTGAACAGCTCCACCAGTCGAGGTTTTCTCTACGTAACATTTTTCTCTGGGCAAGCACAACTAAAAAAACTACTTAAATCGGGCAACTTACTTTTATATACATATGGGTACTATGTATACATGACCAACTCCTTTGGACTCGATTTTGACTCATTTTCAACGGACAGATTTAATAAAAACTTTGTACATTTATCAAAAACCGGTGATAACACAATAATTCGATATGTTTATTAATATTTTATTGAATTTATAAGCACAGGTGGCCGGCAGTAAATTAACTCGATTTGTCGTAGAGGACGTATATAATTCCTAATATAACTTAAAAATAATACACGTAATAATACGTATATAATTCTTAATATAACTTAAAAATAATACAATGAATGAAAATTACTAGTATTATTGTGAGAAAAAGGGTGGTGCGCTTTGAGTCATATTTTTCGCATATCGAGCAACACACGCTTTTATCACAATAATACTATTATAATTTATTCGTAATGTTCTTTTCACAATACACATATTAAGAATTATTTTTTACTTTTTAGTTTGATGTGCTTTAAAAGCGTGTTTTTTAGTTTTTTAAACTATATTTATTTCGACGGTATTCTGAAATTATTATTCATGGTGACAAAATAAAGTTATAGTGGAAGTTAGAACCCTTAATATTAATATTAAGATTGTATCATTGCGACTGATTTTATTTTTACAATAGTCGTGATTTTAATCTAGAGCTTGTAAATCATTCACCTGAACATATTTTTAATTAAAATTAAATTCCTCAAAGTACACATTCAAGATATTGGAACAATTCAGTGACATTAGATTTAACCGACTTTTTGTTACATATGTTACCTAGTAACTTTTGACCCCAGGTATAATCAGTAATCCTCATAATTTTTAAAGCTTATGAGCATATTAACACTAAAGTCGTTTAAATGTTTGTAAAAAATTATTTGTTTAATATTAAAAAAAAATCTTTCTTAAGCTACGTCATACTTAACAAAACATTGGCAATACCTGCCTTTTAACTATGTAACTTACTTTCTTCACCCTTATCTTAAATATGTTAATATTTTCATGCTTATATATGAGTATGTATCCAAATCATTTTCTCTTTGCTATTTAATTTCAATAAAACTGATTATAAATTAATACTAAATGAGTATCATAAATATAAAACTATTGTGTTAGACTGTACGTTGCAGACACTAATTTTAATACTATTACTTCATGGAGATTAGGACACTTGCTCCATTGAAGTAGTTAAGAAAATCCGCTTAAGTGTTTTTCGTGCAAAGAAGCCGAAAAGCTTAGCGGAATCTACTTTAAATACCCAAAATGTATGATTTTTTCTTACCGACTAGTTTCTCTTTAGGGATGCCTTCCACGGAAAGAGCCTCTACCGGCCCGATTAGGTGTAATAAAGCACCATTGAAGCTAGTTGCTGCATCGGTAAAGTGCGCTCGTACGAGTTTGAACTTTAAAGGTTGATAGATTTTTTTAAATATATATTTCATTAGATAAAGATATGGCGCGTAGCTATAGTAAAGATAAAATCTACTATCAGATAGTTATCACCCTTTAAACCGACTTCAAAAATCTACTTCTGCTATCCATTTATCGGTATATTTTTCCTTTTTTATGTATGTTACCTCATAATTTTGAATTCTGTGGGGGGGCCCCTATAAATTTCCCTGTTCCAATCTTTGGATCATGAATAAACTTACGACAATCCTCATTGTTATGAGCATATAAATATTTAATTCGGTTTCTTTGTTAAAAATTTCTTGTTGACGCAATTGCCTACGCGATATTTCTCAAAACATCTTCTTCATACTTTAGAGTCGACATAATATTGACTATAAGTACGCGCCATATATATTCGGTCGGTTTATGTCTTACCAAATTGACGAATTCCAGTGAATCACTACGAACCCCAACTATGCTTTTTGCAGCTCCTGCACGGAAGGGGTAATTGAGAGCCAGTCGGAACGCTTTTTCATCAGACTGTGGAGCGACGCTACTCAAGAATTCTTCAATAATCTTAAAAATTTCAACTACTTTCGGATCGGCTACCTCTTCGGAGGCACAGTGTAGGCAAAAGTTTTTAGGACCATTTAGATGAACATTGGCCAAGTTACCGTGATAGTTAGTTTTTCCACCGTCACTAGTTAACAGAGCTGGATACAGTTGAGATTCGTTATAAGCAATAACTACGATTTGGACATTGGTGAAGCCCCGTGTCTTCAGAGAGTCACGTACTTCCAAAATTGCAGGTGCAATCAAGTTGTTTAATAAAGTCGGAGTCACATTCAGGTCTACGACAAAAACGATATCTGCTTTATTATTCGGAAGTTTGATAGTGAACTCTTGACCTAGTTCTCGTTGTCCAACGGCACCAGAGGATTTCAAGCATCGTGCCGGCAGACTGACTGGAATTTCCATCAATTTAAGAGCAGAACCATAAGCTGTTGCTACCGTACACGCTGTCGACTCCTTCTCCTTCTCCGGAACTTCAGCGACTGCGGCATCGCATCGAGTGCGGTAGGGTGCGGAATTTTCAAATATGTAACCAGGCGTTAATGGCGATTCTAAGCTAAATATCTCCGTACAAATATCTGACCGTGGAGCGTCAGCTGGTTGCGCTGTAATTGAAGCACATTTTCCAATTCCGTATCCATTACCAAGAGTAACGTAATCTTCAGCGATAGTGCCGTCAATTTGAATGAAGTCATCATATGGTTCTGCGTTACCATTACCAAGCAAACCTCGCGTCTTACTGGTGTAGAAACCATCGATTTTAATATTACAAACCTTCAAGTCGTGAGTACACATAATTTTGTGGCGTTACCTTATAGCAAGGTAACGCTCCTCCGGCGGAGCATCAACCGGTCCGCCATGTCGTGCACCTGTTCGTGCCGGGTTGCGCATCTCATGCGCGGGGCCGTTCCTGCTAGCACACTCCTGGCTACACACTTTTGTGCCATACAGGAAAAGCAACACTTTTAATTTAAATTGAATGAAAAAAACGATATACATATATTTAATTTTATTTTAATTTATGTAATTTGATACTTAGTTAAGTTACTGCGAACTTGCAGGTTCGCCGCGATAAAAAGATGGCAAAAGAATGAATGGCTGCCCAGGCGGCTTCTATCATCTTCCTTGTCCACCTTTTTCTTAAAGCTAGCTGCGGTTACTTATTGTAGACTTACAATTGTAATAGATTGTTTTATAGGGTTGCATTTATGGGCTAGTTAAGGGTATTCATACCCTGTGCCATTACATCACCCTCCTATGGAAAAGAAGGATGTAGCAAGGTGATCAATCTTGCTATATTCTTCTTTCACATTGGTAAAGAAAAATTAGATTGTTTTGAATGAAGGATGTTTAGTGAGATTTATCAATTATCCTTTCCCCTTTTAATCGTTCATTCATAACAATCCAATTTAGGAATACAAATTGATACAATTTAAATATTATGCTTATTGCAAATTAAAAATATCTATAGTTATGTTTTATTAACTAGGTAGTAAATGTATTTTTACTTATTTAACTACTGGTTGCGTAGTAACCGTAAAAGTAGTAATTACAAATATGTATGTATTTATGATTTTTGATAAAGTTTTATAATGTAATGTATTGATGCATTAATAAATTCATTTTTTTCGTTATTTGAATTTTACATTATATGCGTTGAATTATGCTATGTACAGATGTACGCTTACAATGATTATTATATATTTCATTTGCTGTGTGTCGTTAGTTGGAAAATAATGGACACATATTTTGGTATTGCTTAAATATAAATAGTAATTTTGGAAATTGAAAACAATATTGTTATTTGACAAGTTCTTGTTTGCATTTGTATATAAGTACATATATATGAAATAGTTTCGATTTTGCATTTGTTTTATTTATAGATTTTTTTCTTTGCTTATTTAGCATTTTTAATGATTGTAGACATTTTGCTTTATTAGCACTTATTTTAGTAGGGGTTATAATAATTTAAGTAAAGTAATACAATATTTGTTTTAGTCTACTTTTTGAATTCGATTCTTATGTATTGTTTTTTCTTTATTTTTTGTTTTATCAAAAATCGTTATATTTACACCGTCAATATTTGTTACTATGTGTGGACCATTGTATATGTTTGCATGTTTATCTCGTGGTTCTTTTTGAATTAAAACCAAATCATTTATGTTAACTGATAAAGGACGCGCGGTTTTATCATATAGATTTTTATTTCGCGTCTTATGTTTGTTAATAAGTTCTTTTGCGAGTACGTGTGATGTTTGCATTCTATATTTTACTTCCTTTGCATAATTTTCAACATTATATATTGGATCGATTTTTTCTTTTTGTAATTCATTTGGCAAAATAACTTTTCTTCCAAATACTAATTCGAATGGAGTAAATTTGTAATCAAAAACTGTGTTTGTTGTTGTGTTATGCAAAAATGTAAAATATTTTAGATATACGTCCCAATCGGAATATGTTTCTTCTAAGTATGCACGCAAATATTCGTTAAATACCCTATGGTTCCGTTCAATTGTACCAACGGTTTCATGATGGTATGCGGTTGAAAAATTATGTTCGATTTTTAAAATTTTCGTTAATTCTTGAAAAATATCGTTTTTGAACTCTGTACCTAAATCGGATTTAATAGAATTCATAATACCATATGTTAACACGAAACTCTCAAAAATGGCAGATGCAATTGTTTTAGCACTTTTGTCTGGAATAGCAATTGTTACTAAATATTTAGTTAAGTCGCATATAATGGTAAGGGCGAACTTATTACCATTACTCGACGCAGGTAAAGGACCTATTGTATCAATAACTACAATGTCGAAGGGTTTGCAAGGTGTTGGCGTAAGAACAAGATTTTCTTTAGTTTTAGGCTTAACTTTGTTTAATAAACATTTTTCGCAACTTTTTACAAATTTAGCAATGTCACGAGTCATGTTTTTCCAATAGTATTTTGTACGTATTTTGGCATAAAGTTTTTTGTTTCCGCAATGTCCTCCTGCAAGCGGGTCAGTGTGGTAAATTGTCATTAGTTTTTGTTTCTGATCGTCGTTGTCTACAGTCTCTACTGGATCTGTTAATATAATTTGTAAATTCTTTAAAATTTTGTTTCCGCTGTTTTTTAATTCTGCAATAGAAAAATGTTTGAAAAATGTATCGTTTTTTGGCCATTCAAAATGTTTAATGTTGCGATTGCCGGCTTCGTTTTCGAGCCTCGAAAGTAAGTCGTCTAAATTCGTTATTTCGTTAGCAATCTCGACATTAAGTAACTCGAGTTTTTTGTGTTTTATATGTGCGCAAATTTGTAAATTCGAAATTTTGTTATTTTTATCGTGATTCATTGTTGATTTAATACGCGGTATTTTTTTTGAAAAACTAAATGCAAATTTGTCATAAACGTGTAAAGTCTGCGTTGAATCGTCTATGTCGCTGTTTTGTATTTCTTTTTCGTTACGTTTCTTAGTCATTGTTCTAGTTTTAACTGCAAGAACGTGTTTTGTTGATTCCCTAATCTCGTCAATGGAAATGCGTGAAAGTGCGTCGGCACTGACGTTTGATTTACCCTTAATGTACTCTATAATGAAATTATATTCGGCTAATTCGAGACGAATTCTCGCAAGTTTTGAAGATGGATCCTTCATATTGAAAAGAAAAACTAGTGGTCTGTGATCTGATTTAACAAGGAAGTTAGTTCCGTAAATGTATGGACGAAATTGTTTTATGGCAAAGTAAATGGCTAAAAGTTCCAACTCTATAATTGGTTTTTTCTGTTCCGCTTTATTAAATGCTTTAGAAGCGAAACAAATAGGCAGATCGCTACCTTGATGTTCCTGGCTAAGAATAGCGCCACATCCGGTTTTTGAAGCATCAACTGTAATAATAAATTGTTTGGAAAAGTCTGGATATTGTAGCAATTTAGGTGACATCAACGCTAATTTTAGTGATTCGAAGGCTTTCTCGCACTCACTATTCCAAATAAATTCTACTTTTTTTCTGTTTAAACGATTCAAAGGTGCGGCTAGAGACGCAAAGTTAGGTATAAACCTTCGATAGTAATTTGCAAATGCAACGAATCGTCGTACTGCGTCTTTGTCAGTCGGTTTTGTATATTTTTTAATTGCGTTAATTTTGGAATCGTCTGGCAACAAACCCGTCGCGGAACATTTGTGACCTAAAAATGTTACTTCTGGCCTTAGAAAATTGCACTTATTTGGATTAAGTTTGAGGTTGAAAGATCGACATGTATCGAAAACTTTTGAAAGGTTTTTAATGTGATGTGCTTCACTACAGCCTATGACAATGATATCGTCGACGTATAAAAATGCTACATTAGCCGGAATGCCTGAAAAAGCGATTGTCATCATTCGTGTAAACGAATTTGGTGCTACATTCAAGCCAAAAGGCAAAACTTTCCATCTAAATGCTCCACGTTCGGTGCTAAAAGAAGTTATATCGCGTGAATCTGTATGCAGGGGGATTTGATGAAATCCAGAGAACAGGTCTAGTGTCGAAAAATATTTTGCTCGACCAAGGTTATCTAAAATGTCATCAACACGTGCCAAAGGGAACTTGTCTGCAATTAGTTTTTTATTGACTGCACGAAAGTCTACGCACATACGATATGCCTTTCGCCCATCATTGTCTTTTTTTGGAACTATAATTAAAGGACTGTTGTAATTTGAGTAACTTGGTTCTATAAGGTCATTGTTTAACAATTTATTCACTTGGCTATTTATTTCCTCGCGCTGAGAATATGGTAATCTGTAATTTTTAATATAAACGGGGTTTGTGTCTGTCAGTCTTAATTTTTGTTCGTAAAAATTGTTTAATGTCATTTTGTCGTCAGGCAGAGCAAATATATCTGCATATTCTAGGCATAAGTCGAGTAATTTGCTTGCGTTATTGCTTGGAATTTGTTTCTTTAAAATTTTAATAAGTTCTTCTGTCCGGTTATCGTCTTTCGTCGTCTTTTTGATGGAATAAATATGGTAATTAGAAAGTTTATCTGTCCGAATGTTACAGTTCTTTACGTATTTTACATCGTCTGTGGTATTTATAATCTTGATAATTGGGTTGCTGGCATTAACAATGCATCTAGCTGTAAATACACCGTTATCAATTTCTTGTGAGTCCACGAAGAGTGGCTCCGGTTGCTTGCCTAAATCAAAGAGTCGAAAAACTTCGCATCTGGGAGGTATAACACAGTTATCGCTTTCTGTCCCGTGAAGAATCGGAATCGCGACTTTTTCATTGCCTACCCAGAAGGAAATACGGTTGTTTGCATAGCTAATAACACACTTGTTTGTTTTTAAAAAATCTTTACCCAGTATACCATCAGATGGAATATTAAAATCGTCATTCACCACGTGTAAATTATGTTTTATAGAAAAGTTCGAAAAATTTAAATTTGCGGTTATTTTACCTAAAGTAGAAACACTATTAGAAGTGACACCAGTAATGCGGATAACATCGTCTGTATTGATTGAAAAATGTTTGTTTAAACTTGAAATTTTGATTAAAGAAATGTCGGCTTGCGTATCGACTAAAAACGTACGTAATTTGTTAGATCCGGTAAAGTTTAATTGGATAAAGTCAGAATAATTTAAGTTAAGACAGTAAATGCCTATTGTTTTAGACAGATCGGTTAGATGTCCGTTTCTTGCTCCCCCAGTGTTCGCTCCTGAGGGGCCAGAGCGTTTAAAGTCCGCACATTTGAATAATTTCTACTGTTATTGTTAGTTCCGTTATTGTTGTTTCTGTTTGGCGTATTGTTGTTAAAATTGTTTGCGTTACTCCTAGTACCGTTGTTATTGTACCTATTAGTGTAGCTATTGTTGTTTGCTCTGTAATTGTTGCCGTTATCGTTGCGCCTATAGTTGTCGCCGTTATTGTTGTACCTAAAGTTGTTGTTATTATTGTTGTACCTAAAGTTGTTGTTATTATTGTTGTACCTAAAGTTGTTGCCATTATTGTTGTACCTATTGAAATTTTGTCCTTGGAAATTACCCCGGAAATTAGTTGGTCTGTTAGTTTGTGGTCGAAACGCTAACACTTGCCTCTCTTTTGCTTGGTTATTTTGTTCTATGATCATTTTTGCTACTACATCCTTTGAATCATTGAAGGTTGTCGATGCTAAAATTGACTTAACTAAGTCAGAACGTGTATTTAACCTGCATACATTTACAGTTTGTTCAACTGCCATTTCTTGGGCTTTAGCTTGTGTCATACCTTCAGTGATTAAAGAACGTCGTAGGGCATCAGATAGCTCCTCGACACGTTTGGCAAATTCTGTATAATTGTTGTTTACTACGTGCAATGATGCAATTTTTCCAGCTACAACTTTTGAGTTGTCCGGTTTTATTCTGTTGCGTAACGCGTCTTTAATCTGAACAATTGAACTAACATCAGTTGGAATTGCCTCGCGTGCCTTGCCTTCAAGCTTTGATTTTAAAAATGCTATAAATGTACTTAGTAGGTTTTCGTCTGAAAGATCTTCAATTAAATTAATTTTATCTATAAATGATTCAAGTGCTAGCGGATCACCGTTGTAATTTTCCCTAATGATTGATGCACAAAGGCTAATGAAAGATTTTTTCTGTTCCGGAGTTGCCATTTTGCTTAATTGAAAAATTGTTGATATGTCTTGTGAACTCGTAGCGGTTGTAGGAGTGTCTGATAATGAATCTGCAAGAACTGGTAGCGAACTAGTTCTTTTGTAACTAGTCTGTTCCGACGCTTCTGCCTTTGCTTCAGTAAATTCTTCTTCCGACTCAGAACTGGTTAGGTCTGCTTGGCAGATTAATGTTAAGTTATCTTTTGGAATTCTAACGTGACAATTTAGTCTAGAAAAACACTTCGCTAAGAGTTCCTTACAGCGTGCTAACTTTGCCTGAACTTCCCCGAGATCACATGTATGAACCGAACTATTAGCAATAACAAGTAATAAAATATTATTATACGCTGTAATAAGCGAGTATTTATAATTTTTTAGCTTAATAGCGTTTGTTGAAATTGGACGATTATGTAGAATACGCTTTGTAGCTTTAGTAAAATCTGCTAGGTTTTGTTTAAATTGTAGTTCAAATTCGTTCATAACCACGTAATCTCGAAGCAGTTGAGAACAAAATTTACGAAGAGAGAAAAATAAAGTCACCGTTCGTCAGACAATATCAAAATGTAAGAAGGTATGAAAAGAAAAATTTTTTTTGTTTTAAGTTTTCGAAAAAGTGTTAAATACTGATATGAATTTTCGGACATAGGTCATCGGCTGAAATAGGCATGCAGAGAGAGCTTTCATGCAAAAACAATTTTTCCGTTTACAGGTCACAACATACTTTTAGCTTGTATATTAAAAAAATATAATTTAAATTTTCACAAAGTTGAATCAATGGTACGAAAGTAATGAAAATATCGACTTGCATGTAACATATTAGAAGGTAATTACAAGATTATATTAGATGGGTAGTTATAAGCTTATACATAAAGTATATATATATCGGAAAAATAAGTAGTTTAAGACAAATGTAACAATGTTTAAGAAAAAAATTTTTTAATTTAAACAGAAGTGTCTGTTGGTGTTTCTCACCGTTTCACCTTGATGCGACCTCTACTGCTTACTGCTGCTGCTACTGTTGTTTGCTCGCTGCTGCTACTGCTGTTTTTTGCTCGCTGCTGCTGCTGCTTTTTGCTCGCTGCTGCTGCTGTTTTTGCTCGCTGCTGCTGCAGGTGCTGCTGCTACTACTGCTATTTCCGTTTCACCTTGATGCGACCTCTACTGCTTACTGCTGCTGCTACTGCTGTTTTTTTTTGCTGTTACTGCTGCTGTTTGCTCGCTGCTTATGCCGCGTCACGGCGTGGCAAAAAAACCGTTATGGTGGTCGAAACAAATGGCCGTTATGTGGCGTGATTCCGTTTAGCGGCTTTCTGCTGCATACCAGACTGTACCCATTTCGTTTTCGTCAGAACGTGGTATTTTTTTTTGATTTATAAAAATTTGGTTTACGCGTTTCCTTTAGTTCTTTTTTTTTTTCTAATTTAAGTTGTTTGTTAAAAATAAGTACTTTTTTGAAATTAAATTTTTTCTTTCTTTTTGAAAAATATTCACTGCTTCACAGTGCCATTAATTTAGTTCAAAAATGTTCTTTTTATTTTAAATTCATTTATTTGATTGTTTTAGATTTAATAATTTTGATTTGGATTTAATAATTTTTTTTTTTTTTTTTTTTGTTTTATATTTTTTTTGGATTTTATGGTTTTATAATTTTTTTGGTTTTTTTTCTTTTTTTTTTTTTTTTTTTTTTGTGAATTTTATATTTTTATTTTTATTTCTCGCAGGTCGTCGTATACGCTGTCACGGTCGCCATGTGGCGTTACCTTATAGCAAGGTAACGCTCCTCCGGCGGAGCATCAACCGGTCCGCCATGTCGTGCACCTGTTCGTGCCGGGTTGCGCATCTCATGCGCGGGGCCGTTCCTGCTAGCACACTCCTGGCTACACACTTTTGTGCCATACAGGAAAAGCAACACTTTTAATTTAAATTGAATGAAAAAAACGATATACATATATTTAATTTTATTTTAATTTATGTAATTTGATACTTAGTTAAGTTACTGCGAACTTGCAGGTTCGCCGCGATAAAAAGATGGCAAAAGAATGAATGGCTGCCCAGGCGGCTTCTATCATCTTCCTTGTCCACCTTTTTCTTAAAGCTAGCTGCGGTTACTTATTGTAGACTTACAATTGTAATAGATTGTTTTATAGGGTTGCATTTATGGGCTAGTTAAGGGTATTCATACCCTGTGCCATTACAATTTCAACACCATACTCCGAATGCAACCAGACGGTGTAGTATAAACGCCAAGTATGCATGCTGTTGACATGTTGTGGAAATTCACTTAGGTCGCCATTGATTTTTAAAACTCCAGAATCAGTGACTTCAGCAAAGTTGCCATCGCGATCGGTTAATATAATAGTTTTCAGCTTTCCATTGTTTAGTTGAACAACGACCGTAAAGTTATTATCCACGCTATCTTGCGCCAATATATACTTGCAGCTTCCTGGGAAGGAGTAATGCTGACCATCGAACGTGAAAAATTGGTGTCCGTCGGCAATGTGTCCGTGTAAGTCAAAATTTTGGAATAATAGCCAAGTTTTAAGATATTCCGCACTGAAAATTTGCTCCCAGTTTTCATTTAATATGAAATTAAATATGCTAAAGTGGAATGACAAAACACTTGGGAATTTATCGAGGATGTCAAATGATTCTGATGTTACACCCAACAGAGAAGCAAAAATATTGCCGGAAATACTAGCCGGTCCTATTGGCAAGTTTATATCCAAATTTGACAAGGTCGTACTGTGCCTCCGAAGAGGTAGCCGATCCGAAAGTAGTTGAAATTTTCAAGATTATTGAAGAATTCTTGAGTAGCGTCGCTCCACAGTCTGATGAAAAAGCGTTCCGACTGGCTCTCAATTACCCCTTCCGTGCAGGAGCTGCAAAAAGCATAGTTGGGGTTCGTAGTGATTCACTGGGATTCGTCAATTTGGTAAGACATAAACCGACCGAATATATATGGCGCGTACTTATAGTCAATATTATGTCGACTCTAAAGTATGAAGAAGATGTTTTGAGAAATATCGCGTAGGCAATTGCGTCAACAAGAAATTTTTAACAAAGAAACCGAATTAAATATTTATATGCTCATAACAATGAGGATTGTCGTAAGTTTATTCATGATCCAAAGATTGGAACAGGGAAATTTATAGGGGCCCCCCCACAGAATTCAAAATTATGAGGTAACATACATAAAAAAGGAAAAATATACCGATAAATGGATAGCAGAAGTAGATTTTTGAAGTCGGTTTAAAGGGTGATAACTATCTGATAGTAGATTTTATCTTTACTATAGCTACGCGCCATATCTTTATCTAATGAAATATATATTTAAAAAAATCTATCAACCTTTAAAGTTCAAACTCGTACGAGCGCACTTTACCGATGCAGCAACTAGCTTCAATGGTGCTTTATTACACCTAATCGGGCCGGTAGAGGCTCTTTCCGTGGAAGGCATCCCTAAAGAGAAACTAGTCGGTAAGAAAAAATCATAGATTTTGGGTATTTAAAGTAGATTCCGCTAAGCTTTTCGGCTTCTTTGCACGAAAAACACTTAAGCGGATTTTCTTAACTACTTCAATGGAGCAAGTGTCCTAATCTCCATGAAGTAATAGTATTAAAATTAGTGTCTGCAACGTACAGTCTAACACAATAGTTTTATATTTATGATACTCATTTAGTATTAATTTATAATCAGTTTTATTGAAATTAAATAGCAAAGAGAAAATGATTTGGATACATACTCATATATAAGCATGAAAATAGTAACATATTTAAGATAAGGGTGAAGAAAGTAAGTTACATAGTTAAAAGGCAGGTATTGCCAATGTTTTGTTAAGTATGACGTAGCTTAAGAAAGATTTTTTTTTAATATTAAACAAATAATTTTTTACAAACATTTAAACGACTTTAGTGTTAATATGCTCATAAGCTTTAAAAATTATGAGGATTACTGATTATACCTGGGGTCAAAAGTTACTAGGTAACATATGTAACAAAAAGTCGGTTAAATCTAATGTCACTGAATTGTTCCAATATCTTGAATGTGTACTTTGAGGAATTTAATTTTAATTAAAAATATGTTCAGGTGAATGATTTACAAGCTCTAGATTAAAATCACGACTATTGTAAAAATAAAATCCGTCGCAATGATACAATCTTAATATTAATATTAAGGGTTCTAACTTCCACTATAACTTTATTTTGTCACCATGAATAATAATTTCAGAATACCGTCGAAATAAATATAGTTTAAAAAACTAAAAAACACGCTTTTAAAGCACATCAAACTAAAAAGTAAAAAATAATTCTTAATATGTGTATTGTGAAAAGAACATTACGAATAAATTATAATAGTATTATTGTGATAAAAGCGTGTGTTGCTCGATATGCGAAAAATATGACTCAAAGCGCACCACCCTTTTTCTCACAATAATACTAGTAATTTTCATTCATTGTATTATTTTTAAGTTATATTAAGAATTATATACGTATTATTACGTGTATTATTTTTAAGTTATATTAGGAATTATATACGTCCTCTACGACAAATCGAGTTAATTTAATGCCGGCCACCTGTGCTTATAAATTCAATAAAATATTAATAAACATATCGAATTATTGTGTTATCACCGGTTTTTGATAAATGTACAAAGTTTTTATTAAATCTGTCCGTTGAAAATGAGTCAAAATCGAGTCCAAAGGAGTTGGTCATGTATACATAGTACCCATATGTATATAAAAGTAAGTTGCCCGATTTAAGTAGTTTTTTTAGTTGTGCTTGCCCAGAGAAAAATGTTACGTAGAGAAAACCTCGACTGGTGGAGCTGTTCAGTATTTCTGAACTGACCGATTTTGATGAAATTAATTTTGTATTTTACTTGCATAAAGAAAAATGGGTTTGCGAAAAATTACACATATTACAGAAAACTATACATATTAACTGGGACGACGAAATATTGTTTTAATATTGATCAGAGCTGCATTTTTAACTGAAAAGTATAAACAAAAGTAAGAAGCTACAAAAACGGATCCGAAATTTAGGTGGCAATTTCATTCTCCGCATTAAATATGTACATATGTGTACAACAGAGTTCAAAAGGTGTTTTATTTACTTCTAATAAATGCAAGGCTAATATAAATATTTATAGCGAGAGTGATATGATTAAGCAAATTTATTTTTCATCCAACCATCGATTTTCTCTTAGAATATTTTATCTTGTGTTTTTTTCATTTAAGGATTTAATTCTCGCCTAATCGCCACTTTAGACGGTAAGGATGCAAAGAAGCGTCAAAAATTGCAATTCGAAAACGATATTGGCATCGATTTTGTGCTCAACAATGGTGGTTGGATTTTTGCCTCTCAAAACTTTGACGAATTGAAGCCAACTGATCAAAAGAAAACGCTTAATCAAGTAGTAAATACATTAGCTGATACACTTTTCAGAACAGAAATCGTTAGTGATTGTGAATGTGTGGCCGTCCATGGCTTGCACGCTCAGCATCGTTGCGTCATTAAATCATCCAGTTTCTTGTCCAGTAAGAAAGTTAAGTCAAAGTAGATGATAATATATTTGAACAACGTTTGTAAACCGAAATAGATTTGGTATACCACGAAAATAAGAATACTAAAATAAAGAAGAACATGAAAACATGATTGCTTTTACTAAAATACTAATTAAAATAATATATATATGCATAATGTTTTCCAGTAACTAAAACCTGTGCTATTGTTTTGTCTATGTTTTTGTATATGGTTGCTGTGACTTCGCTGATGGTTGTTTAAGCAGCTTACTTATCTGAGTTCCTATTGAGTCTATTGGTGTGCTACCTACTCCGCTAGAAGAGGAGACGTCCACGGATTTCTTGCGGACGTTGTTCAATATTAGAATTTTAACGTTGTGTTGCCGGCACTTATTGATGACGTACGCTGCTATAGCAACAACAAGGAATCCTAATGTGAGGAGATTCGCCGTAAGCCATAGCGATGGTTGGGCTTCAACAAATCCTCTCAATGATGCATTATGCTTCAAATTCTTTTGGTTAATATTGACAAGATATGGGATGACAAACATTTTATATGCTTCATCAAGTTACGAAATTGCCCAGGTGCGGCTTCAGGGTTTGATTTCTTCTCAGGAGGAGGATAAGTATCAAAAGCTTCCTTTTGACAAAACTCTAAAAATTTCCGTGCAAAGAATTATCCGACATCGTCTTTTCGTAGCACATTTTATGAATTCAGAAAATACTGAAAGGTAGTTGTATTTTAAAATTTTTCATCCGCAAAGTTTTGCACTTCCCTCTCCCAGAATAAATGTACAACGTACGACTGTATTTGTATTAGGGGGTCTTCCTCTAATAATTCTCTTTTTTGTGGTTTCTTATAAATGGTAGTTCCGGTATACCCTCCGCGCTTTTTTCGAAGACAAATATGCCCACTGTCCTGCAGATATAACGAATCTTTTTGCTGAATTTTTCGGATCAATCTTAACTCGGGATGATTACACGTCCTCGTGCTTTTTAAAAACTGCCCTGCCATAGTTACCCCCTTAAAAATAATTTTCAACATGTCTTTAGCTTCTGGCATTTTCTTAGATAACAAAAGTGGGAACAAAAGCGATATTTGCAACTATGAGTATAGGCCAATATCCAAGTTATCTTTGGTATCTAAACTCTTTGAATCTATAACAGCTGCAAAACTAAACTTTGTAACCAAGATCTCGATTTCGCCGAAACAACATGGTTTGTTGCAAATCGATCTACGGTTACTTATCTAGCAGTGTTTAGCTTATATTGCATAGGATCTTATTCAGATGGGTTTCAAGTAGACTGCATTTACACAGATTTCTCTAAGTCTTTTGACAAGGTTTCCCATCCGATTTTAATAGATAAGCTAGGGTTTCATTCATTTTTTTGCAGTGGATAAAATCATATTTAAGTAATAGGTGTTGTGTTGTCATAATTGAAGGTGCATCTTCTGAACCTCTTATTGCCTCTTCTGGCATCCCCCAAGGGAGTATATTAGGGCCTTTGATCCTTATCTTATTTATCAATGTCATACATAAGTACCTGTTTTTCTTTAGCTAAATATTTTCTTAATGCTGACGATCTGTTTCAAGGTTACGTTTGCAAAAATGTACAATATTCTGTCCACGAACTATAAAATATCTAATTTCGTTTTAGAGCCAGTATCCGAAATTAAAGATCGTGGAGTTATCTTCTCATCGAATTTTTCTTTTAGCAGTCACATTTCCCACATAGTAGCGAAATCTTACACAATAATGGGTTTCGTAAGGCGTAACAGAACAAAATTTGCTGACCCTACACGCTTAAATTACACAGTACAACAGCTAATCTGGGGGGTGAGAAATTCCAAGTCAGGGTCTTGGTACTAGGTCAGTATAGTAAAACCCTCAAAGGGTTTGGCGTTCGTATGTGTCAGTTTTTTTTTATGACCTTTTAAATTTTTTCCTTATCTTGATGTTTTTTCGCTTAGTTGTAACATTTTGGCAAAAACGTAGTTTAACATAACTCGAGAACCACTTGTCCGATTTTGATGAAACAAATTTAGAAAAATTAAGAATTACAGTTTCTCTAATCTGTTTCTATACCGTTTTCCTATATGTGCAACACTTTCGAAGTTAAAAATGAATGTATGAAGGGAAAAAAGTATTTTTTTCCTAAAAATTTAAATATTTTTTTTTTAAATTCATAAAAAATCCAGCAACACTGGTTCTGTAATGTTCACTTAAAACATGCATTGTCATTATACTTCTTCTCTTTCTCACACTGGTTCTGTGATTTTTGTCATTCAACAAGTGCCGACGAACGCGAAGAGTAAAAGTAATTTTTCTCAAATTTTTTAAAAGAGAACAAAATATGGAACTGTGTAAGCCAGATATAAATAGCTTTTGCTACTGCTGTGGTCAATATGTCTCAACACATAAAAAAAGGGGAAATTTCAGTACTGATTTTGTTCAAACATACGAGATGTACTTCAACCAAAATGTTATAGTGAACGAAAATTGGGTACCAAATATAGTGTGTAAAAGCTGCTACAACCGTCTAATGGATTGGAAAAAAGAAGACGTGAAAGTATGCCATTCGGTATCCCAATGACTTGGACTAATCCTGGCGAAGGTCACAATCCATTGAATTGCTATGCATGTGCGAATAAAGGAGCCGCAAAAAGGATAAGAAAATGGTATAATTACGTTGGTGTTGCAAGTGCCGCAACACCATTGCCTCATTCGGACCACATTCCTGTGCCAAAAGCTTCTAGCCCAGATATTTTCTCTTTTACGACTGCTCCGACATATCATGCAGGTGATGATCCCCCATATGAGCCATCAGTATCCAATGAGCCAATTTTAATAAATCAAAATAAGCTTGATTCAATTGTTGCCAAGTTGTTTAAAATGAGGTAATACTGATTTTTTATTTTTTCAAACTCATTTTAATGAAACAAAAACTTACAGATATAGAGGCAAAAAGTCGCCGAGTGCAATAATTGCGGAGATTTGCTGGTGGAGTAAGCTTGTGTGGCAAGACAGGGATGATCTTGATGATAAAGAATTTTCAGGAGATGCAGAAGGGCCAACAGTGGAGTCACACATGTGTGGTTCAGAAACTGATGATAGCGATGAATGCGATGCCACTAGTCCCGAACAACCACCATCGAAAAAGTCTAGGCAATATTTATTAAAATAAATAAAAATAAATAAATAAAATAAAAATAAAAAATTATAAAAATGTTCACTTTATTTTTTTAGTAGTTCATGGCCAGAAGTCTGGAGTTATTGGGGAAAATTTATAAAAAAGGCGATAAATGACACTTTTTTGAATAAAAACAAATAAAAACAAATAGAAATTGTAATTCTTAATTTGTCTAAATTTGTTTCATCAAAATCGGACAAGTGGTTCTCGAGTTATGTTAAACTACGTTTTTGCCAAAATGTTACAACTAAGCGAAAAAACATCAAGATAAGGAAAAAATTTAAAAGGTCATAAAAAAAACTGACACATACGAACGCCAAACCCTTTGAGGGTTTTACTATACTGACCTAGTACCATCACCCTGACTTGGAATTTCTCACCCCCCAGACAATAATCCCAAAAATGTTCCACAGTGTAATTAACCAAATTTTTTCTTGAATTCACCCTTGGTTGTTGTTTTTCGTCATATCTCTTTCGTAATAAGCTGGTAGGCCATTCCATTCATGAACTTTGGTTGTCCTGCCCACTGCTGTTTAATTAAGAACAGCTTGTCTTCTCCAATGGTAATCATACTCACTGCATTGACCTGCCCTATATCTAAAACAATCCTCCTTCAGTTTCTCTTACGTCGGTATTTGTGTTTTTGCCCGACATATCGTATCTTCCCGCACAGATGAGGGGAACTTACGCCTATGGGTAACTTACACCACCGCAAAAAAAAAGAAAAAAACCTGTTACCCTTGTTACACGAGCGGCAGTATGTTTAAAATAAAGGGCAAAACACCGAAAATTCAACAAGACACGGAATTTCCGAAAAGTGCAAAGAATACTACAAAAAAGAAGATTTGATGGATAGTTCCATCGAGCTGATTAGAATGTATATTATTTACTATGTCTGATTCGATAATTGCTAAGATATTGTTTAAAGATATTAATCGAATTATGAACTCCATTTTGGGCGCTGAATAATTAAAGTAAAGGTACATCACATATAGACGAGTATAACATTTATATGTACGTATATATGTTTCCTTTACACTTTTTTATAAAAATTTAAATAGTTCTTAAAATTAGTTTTGAGTGCACTGGCTTAAAAGAATTCATAATAATTATATTTTATGTTCAAGTAATGCTTAAGGTACGAATTTATTTAGTTCTATTAATATCCATTCTCAAAAAATCGCCTTTATTTCTTTCTTACTCTTAATATTAACAAATTTTTTCACACTAAAATAACGAAGTTTTTGTAAAATTGCTGTTATATGAAAGGCTATACCCGTGGCGTTGCCCACGTGTTTTTGTTTTTGCAAATGATAAACAATTGTTTGGTTCTCCTATGATATAAAAGTGATATATTTAAATTCGAATACCAAAAAAAAACATTAATATGTTTAATAAGAGTAAAACATCAGAAACAAAAAGATCTAAGATAAAAGTAAGAGGGAGGGTAAACTTTTAGTTATTGTAAACTTTCAAAACACAATATTCCGCGTTTCGTTTCCATTTCCTGGAATTAGTAATGCTTGATTTTGTGGGGCACCAATTCGAGACAGCGGGATATATAGCTGATCGTGAGAAAACACGAAGATCAATTCCAATGGTATTGGAAATTTGCTCTTGTTAGTTATTGCACAACATGTTTTTACGGGGAATTGTTTAAAACTAAACGGTAAATTTGTTGTTATCATTGGTATCCTTGGGATCATGGTGATTTCTCCTGCTGCAGGCCCGGTTAAAATATTCACTTGTATAATAGTAGGCATCACCGTGTTCTGTCAATGAGTCCCTAGACTTGTATACTTTGTATTCTGTAGAGACTATTTGCGAAATTACTTTGTCAATCTCATATCTGGATATACATGACCAATCGTTCTAGCGCAGTTTCCCATAACATATGAAGTGTAGCCACCGCGAGTAATGAATATGGTACCGTTGTCTATTTTCAGTAGGTATACAGCAAACTGATTTAAATGCCCATATCTATTAAGCTGAACTCGCATATTAATAGACAATTTTAGTTTCTGTATATATGACTGTTAATATACGCAGAAAAACGAACAGCCGGTCTCGATGCAATTAAAAAGAGATGAGCCTTTATTAAAACAGTTTGCTTATTTATATGTAGCGGAAAATGTATGTACTTCAATACTTCTTATGTACTAAATAGAAACGTTATTGGAAAGTATGCACGAACGTACATATGTATGTATGTATGTAAATATATATACTAAGAGAATAATGAAATGGACATCGAAACATAAGAGGAGAATAAGCTAATATGATAAACAGTAAGCGGCTCAAATATTGGCACGCTTAACACTTCCACTTTTATTATTAAGGTTATTCTCATGTTTACTGAATACTTAAAAGAGATTTTAGTCGATCAAAGTTCTGCCTTTTAAGAGGTTTTGTAAAGATGTCCGCCAGCTGTTCGCTTGTTGGAACATATTTCAAAGTAAAGCCACCACTTTCGTATACCTCCCTTATAAAGTGTACTTTGACCTCAATATGCTTAGTCCGCTTGTGGTATTGAGGGTTTTTAACCAGGTTAATGGCGCTCTGGTTATCTAAATATAAATTTGCCGCTGTGGAGATATCGAATAACTCACTCAAAAGACGTCGTACCCAAATTAGCTCCTTTACACTTTCGCATGCTGCCATGTACTCCGCTTCGGTTGTTGAAAGCGCAACTGTTGGCTGAATTTTCGAAGACCATGAGTCCGGTCCACCGCAGAACATTATGACATAGCCTCCAGTTGAACGTCTAGTGCAAACATCTCCAGCAAAGTCAGAATCGCTGTAGCAGTTTAAAGATGAATCATTAGTTTTTTTAAAACATATACCTTTATTTATTGTTCCTCGCAAATATTTAAGGATTCTTTTAACAGCTATGATGTGTTCGTTCTGGTAAGTGTCCAAAAATCTGCTAACATAGGATACTGCAAACGCAAGATCCGGTCTTGTTACTAGTGATAAATACATTAGGGACCCCACTGCTTCGCGGTAAGGGTAATTCGGCCGTTCCTTCTCTTTTGGACTTTGAAGTATACCTTCTAGTGGAGTACTAACTGGCTTGGCATCCCACATGTTAAATCGTTGAAGCACTTTTCTAGCAAAAGCATCCTGCTTGATGAAAATCTTGTCTTGCTGATGCGTTATTTGCATACCTAGGTAAAATATCGTGTCGAAGATTTTAATTTGGAATTCACCTTTCAAATAGGTGATCAAGTCATCAAATGCGTTGCTTGAATGAGCTGCGATTATACCATCATCAATATATATGGCAAGTATAAGCTTTGAATTATTGATACTGCCTATAAAGACGCATGGATCTGCCTGGCAAGATTTCAGACTAAATGCTTCAAGCATTTGTGTGAATTTCCGATTCCAGCATCTGGAAGCCTGTTTCAAACCGTAAATGCTTTTATTTAACTTACAAACTCTACCGGAATCATCTTCATAACCTAAAGGTTGGTGCATGTAAATTTCTTCCTCGAGATTGCCATATAAGAACGCGGTTTTAACATCGAATTGCTTCATGGTTAGGCCATATGCACAGGATAATGCAAAAATTATACGCAAGGAAGTAAACTTCGCAACTGGGCTAAATGTTTCTTCATAGTCTATACCGAACTTTTGTGTGAAACCACGTGCAACCAAACGCGCTTTGAACCTTTCAATCTCACCTTTCTCATTTCGTTTTACTTTGAACACCCATTTATTAGAAATGGCTACTTTATTTTCGGGCAGACTTACCAGGTCCCAAGTTTTATTGTTAAGTAAAGACTCAATCTCTTCGTCCATGGCACGTTTCCATTGCGTATTTAAATCACCTCTCATCGCTTCTTGGAAGGTTGCAGGCTCATCACTCTCAGCCAAATAAGCAAAGTGGAGGTCTGTATCATTTTTATCTCTTCTGCTGGATCTCGTATTGTATCGTCTAACAAACTCCCCATCTTTTGTATCCGTACCAAGTGATTGCGCATCTTTGAAATCATCGCTTGATTCCTCATCGGTAGCTTGCTCAGATTTTTCAACGTCCGTTGGTACATAAACGTGCGTCTCTGCGTTTGTTTCGTCTTTGTGAGGAATAACAGCTTCGTCGTTTATTTCGCGAATAATAACGTCTCTTGAAATTTCAATTTTTCTTTCGTACGGCAACCAAATCCGATAGCCTTTACAATGATCCTCATATCCAACGAATACACCTTTCTTCGACTTTGCATTTAGTTTTCGTCGCTTCTCCTGTGGAGTATGTACATATGCATCAGAGCCAAAAACACGAAGATTCAAAATGTGTGGGGAATGACCGAACCACAAGTCATACGGTGTCATTTGATCAGTTTTGGTTTTGCCAGTTCGGTTTAAAGTAAATGCAACGTTTTGAACCGCCTCACCCCAAAGTTTTAGACTTAAACCTTTCGCATGTATCATCGACCTTGCTGCTTCTATAATGGTTCTCATATCTCTTTCTGCTCTGCCATTATGCTCTGGAGTGTATGGTGTAGACTTTTGATGCAAAACTCGGTAATCATTAAGAATTCTCGTCACATCTTTATTTACAAACTCTAACCCATTATCTGATCTAATGCACCTCACCCTCTTCTGGATTTCAGCTTCAACTCGATCTAAAAAGTGTTTCACCTTACTCGCAACATCTGCTTTGGAATTGATGCAGTAGACATGGCGGTAGTTTGAGTAATCATCGCGAAACAAGAGCATATAGCGAGCACCACCATGCGATGCTTCCTGCATAGGTCCACATAAATCTGTATGAATCAGCTCTCCGGCCACACTTGCTCTACTCTTGCTTTCGACAAATGGAAGCCGATGTTGCTTTCCCATAACACATGCTTCGCAAAAGAAATCACTTCCACTGAAAGCTATATTTTGTTTCTTGAGTACTTTCTTTACTTGGTCCTTACCTTGATGGCACATTCGCTCATGCCATAGTTGAAGAGATTCACTTTTCACTGCCGTATTCGCTTCTGCTTCTGCAATATTCACTTTCAAGAGTAGCTTAAAGAGCTTCGCGCATTTACGCGTACCGTGCAGACACACCTTTCCATCCTTTTCGAAAGTGCAATCATTTCCATGAGCTCGCAAAATGTAACCCTTGTCCAAGCAAGCATTACAAGAAAATAAGTTCAGCTTGATATCCGGAACATACAATACGTCCGCTAAATGCTTTGTATTCCAAACATTTCCGTCAAAAGCTTCCACTACTATGTTGCCCTTTCCGTACGCTTGAACAACTGAACCGTCCGCAATTCTAACATCTTTTGGAATCTCTAGCTTAACATAATTTTGGAACCATTCTTTACGAAACGTCATATGCTCGCTTGCACCGGAGTCCATATACCAAGTATATTCCTCCGATATACTCGACTTTACAAACATAACTTCACTTATAAATGCATCGCCGTTTGGCGACTTCTCCCTAGTTCTCTTGTTTGGACAATCCCGTTTCCAGTGTCCATATTTTTTGCAAATAAAACACTTGCCCTTCGGTTTCCTAAAGTTTGATTTATTCAACCGCTTCGCTACGAACGCTTCTGGTTTGCTACCGTTGCTAGAATGCACATCCAAACGAGATTCCTCCATACACAGCCGTGAGGTCAGAGTTTTCAAAGTTCTTTCTTCTTTCGATGTCGCTTCCCATGAAGCAAAGAAATGATTATATTGCTCCGGCAACGTCATTAATATTTTTGTGATAAGCATATTTTCGGAGACTTTCTCGCCAAGATCTTCGAGTTGCCTTGCAATTTTTTGTAACTTTGCAATATGCATTGCAATGCTGTCTTCAGGATGTTTCGCATACTGAAAGAATTGTTGTTGCAGAAGGTGAATAGAAGTCTCCGACTTTTGCTCGTACACGCTTTCTAATGTTGAGTACATCTCAGCTGCTGTTTCACAATTTATGCATTAGCGGCTCTTCTCCCATCGATACTACCAGAATCTTTTGTGCCTTGGCATCGTTTGCCATCCACTTCGTCATGTCACTACCTTCCGTAGCCGGCTGCACTTCAGTTCCTCTTACGATATCCCAAAGTCCGCTTGCTTTGAGTATAACCTTTACCTGGAACTTCCAAAGTGTCCAGCCTTCATCGCCGACGAGTTTAGCAATTTTAATGGGTCTAATCATTCATTCCGCATCGACATCGATATCGGTACGGAAAGAATTCTCGATCGAAAAAATTCATGGGATCATTGATACCGTCGATAAGCTGCTTTACCCACAAAGTAAAACTGCAGTGTCGACAAATTTGACAAATGAAATTGGTTTGTTTTCTTTCTGAAATAATTTAAATGAAATAAATTAAAATGGATACAATTGCTCTTTTTTCGAGTGATAGTGAAGATGAACGTTGTGGAAATATTCGTCGTGAGCGCAGAAACTTAAGAAATACTTCAAAAGACGTGTTGGAAATGGATAATTCAGCCCTATTCTGCATTTCGATTACGTTCCCGCTCTACGCTCCGCCATGTTCGAAAGTTGGTATTCTGCTTTACGATTGAATCGAAAGAAGAAGAGGAAGAGCTGTAATTCTTTCGAAAATCAGCTGTTTGCCTTGAAACGGGTGAAATTGAAACACAACAAAGCAAAATTACAGAAAATAAAACAATTATACGGTGTTTTAAATAAAATATATAACTAAAATGGACTCAATAGCTGCAGCGTTTTTAATTGAGGAGGAGGGCAATGCATCCGATAATGCTGTGGCAAGGATTGAAAGAAGAAGATTGCGAGATATGTGCAATCCTTTTGAGATGAGTGACGAATTGTAAGAAGTTTAGTTGAAACTGGTTAAATTTATTAATTAAAATAACTTATTTGCTTATTAAGATTCAAAAAAAACTTTAGACTTAACAAGGACGCTTTCAAGTATGTCCTAGATACTTTTGTGGTAGAAGCTCCAGCAAGTACTTCGACGACGTTGTCTCCGCTCAATCGTGTAGTAGCTCCATTGAGATTTTTTGCCGAAGGCAGTTATCAACATGGAGTTGGTGCGGACTACAACGTTGGAATGGGTCAGTCAACAGTGTCAAAGACACTTTCAAACTTTCTCGACATCATGGAACACAAGCTTTGCCGTGAATGGATACATTTTGACCAGACTGAGGAGGAAAAAACGCAAGCAAAACAGGAGTTTTATGCGAAGGCAGGCTTCCCAGGAGTCATCATGTGCGTTGATGGTACGCATATAAGGATAATCAAGCCGTCAGAAGAGGGGTTTTTATACTATAATAGAAAAGGATTTTTTAGCATCAATGCTATGGTGGTATGAATTATACTTTCATGCAACCCCCTCCCAAAACTCCTGTACTTCTTCCTTCGGTCGCTTTTGGAAGCCCTGCGCGATGTCTCTTTTGGTAGCCATCATTACAATACAATTTTTCATATTGGTCTGGTGTTGTTGTTTTTGACCTGCAAACACATAAAAAGTCATTAAAGCACAGAAAAAACAAAAAAAAGTCATCATGATCACTTTTACAATTATCAAAAACAGTTTTACTTACATTTTTATGAATATTATACTCTTTACGACCGTAAAATTAAAAAATTGAATTTCCTCCGCCACCAAAATTGCAACTTAACAAAACGGAGCTACGATCGAAATGCAGAATAGGCAAAATCGAAAGATTCGAAGTTCGATCGAACGGGAACGGAACACAGAATGCCAAAGTAGCCAATCGTAGAAAATTTCGATCCGAGTCGAAATACAGAATAGGGCTGATTATAAGTGAGTCGAAATATTTAAGCTAAAATAAAATTAAAACTTCATTTACTTATGTACATATGTACATACATATGTACTTATTTACAGTTTCATCAAAAATTTTCGTATCAACAAAAGAGCATTTATATATATATTAGCGGAATGCGAAAATCAATTTGGAAATTGCAAAAGGCAAGGTTCTCTTTCCCCCAAAATAAAACTTGCTGCATGCTTACGATTCTTAGCCACAGGCAATTATCAACATTGTATTGGAAAGGACTTCAATATAAACGTGGCACAATCGACATTCTGTGGAATATTGGATGAAGTACTCAACATCCTTGAGGACAGGCTTTGCTCGAAGTGGATTTCCATTCGCATGACTGCAAGCGAAGAATTGAAAGCGAAGACATACTTTTTTACCAAATCAAAAATTCCTGGTGTGACAATGGCAGTTGACGGAACTCATGTAAAAATAATGGCTCCGACAAGAGATAAACATCTTTATTATAACCGCAAAGGATTCTCAAGTCTGAACGTTATGATAGTAAGGTTTTTACAAAATTAGCTATTCAATAGATATTTTATTTATGTTTGCGGTATAGGTGTGCGACCACAATATGCAAATACGCTACGTTTGCGCTAAATATCCCGGCAGTAGTCACGACTCTCACATTTGGAATTTGAGTGATATGAAAACTAGCTGCGCATCAAATTATCGGAGTGGAAATGCAAATATAATACTAGGTGAGAATAATCAATTTTTAAAAAGTAGCAATGCCTTATAAACTGGTACTAATTTAAAATTTTGTTTGTAAAGGTGACAAAGGATACCCTCTTCAACCGTGGCTCATAACTCCGTTTAGGGAACCAATCATATGCGACAGAAAACAAAGATTCAACACTAAAGCCTGTAGCTACGTCCGGATGCAACTTCATCTCGTTCACAAGCACTTCAAATTGTTTTTTGCTTGTGTATTTTTGCCTCTTGTCTCTAAAATATACATTTAAAAGCATAATTCAGTGCGTTCTCATCAATTTTTTACATAAATACTTACAAAAGTTCCATTTCTTAAATTTTCCGTAACGAACTCACCAACGGATAGATATCGACAATTATTTTCGATTTTACGGTCTCAATGATTCTGCAATCAGCGCCATCTATGAGCCACGAAAAGTATTTTATCGAGTCGGCAAGTGAGTTCAACCTCATCGATAAATTAATTGTCGATACGTGTTCAATGATTTCAACGCAATATTTGCCGCTCGATATCTAAACATTTTTCGATCGACACGAGTTCAATGATTAGACCCAATATCTTCCATTTTGCAAAAAAAATGTGTTTTAAATTATTATTTTACTTATATAATTATGACCACGCTGGGCCCATAACCTGTTAATATACGCAGAAAAACGAACAGCCGGTCTCGATGCAATTAAAAAGAGATGTGCCTTTATTAAAACAGTTTGCTTATTTATATGTAGCGGAAAATGTATGTACTTCAATACTTCTTATGTACTAAATAGAAACGTTATTGGAAAGTATGCACGAACGTATGTACATATGTATGTATGTATGTAAATATATATACTAAGAGAATAATGAAATGGACATCGAAACATAAGAGGAGAATAAGCTAATATGATAAACAGTAAGCGGCTCAAATATTGGCACGCTTAACAGTGACCAAACTTCAGACTTATCTGCATGTGTGCCGTCGAAGATCTTAAATCTTAAATGTTGTATTCACGGCATCGATATTAGATTTATGCGACATTGTACACTCATCCCATATTATGAGCGATGCTTTTTGGAACACAACAGCGACAGCACTATTTTTTTGTATCGAACATATATAGATAGGTCTGTGCTGGCGAAAAATTAAGAGGTGGTTTGAAAGCGAAGTGAGCAGTTCTTCCCCTACTTAGAAGAGTAGCAGCAATGCCAGAAGAGGCTACAGCAACAGCAATTTTGGCTTAACTACGAAGTTTCGCCAAAAGAATTGAAGTCACAAACGTCTTCCTTGTTCCTCAAGGCGCGTCTATGAAAACAAAAACATTTCCTGTGTTATTGTTCACGGTAGATATGACCTTATCATATATAAGTAACTGCTCTGAAGTTAGCTTTGGTTCATATTCGAATAAAAATTGCTGTAGCTGAATAATACTCTTAAACGGGTTCACGCATATACCAAATGTTGTATAAGTTCCAGTTACCCGGTTAGGTTCAGGTAAACCGAAATCTTTTAAGCATTTTTCTCCATATGAAAATGCTAAGTCCTCTAAAGAGATTTAGTCGCGTGTTGAAAATGACAAAATACTTCACACTTGCTTTGTATTTTTTGTAACTTTACCTCCAAAAATGTATTTATCATCCAATAATAAAAAATAAGTATGCCACTCAGGTTTTGTCAACAAAGGCATAATTGAAAAAACATACAGTCCAGCCCAATCACTGATTCCGAATGAACTCCCGTCGTGACAAAATCTCATTACGAATTCGGCAAAATAATATCAGCAATTCCGACGTTTTCGTCGTTTGCGTTGACAACTGTTACACTAAGTTCGAATTAGTGTTACCAACTCTTTACACGAAATTCAACGGTTCCTTATTTCCTTTTTGGACAGTTTTTGAAAGAAAATGCATATATTATCACAGCAAAGTTTACAATAGTTATTTAAATACAAAAAATAATTAAATGAGTTCCATTGTTGAAGCTGTTTTATTAAAAGAGCAAGCGCGAAGCCCGAAATAGATGTTTCCAACCGGCAAATCCTTTTTATCGTTTCCTCCAAATTATTGAATGATTGTATGTGGTTGCTTTTTTTTCTCGTTGCTCTGGGCTTAATTTTGTTTAGATATGGCTTCCGTTGTACATAGCTTTTACGGTCCAACCAAACCTCTAAAATAAAGAAATTAACAGAAACAAAATATCGTTCTACTTTTTATAATAATTCAACAAATTGGCAAACATTTACGCCTATTTACTTTTTTTCCAGGTGGTTGCTGTAGAAATTTTATGTTATATTATAGTTGAATGTACATTGGCACTTTATACATTCACGGGGATTTAGCAAAAACTTGCGCAATGTCTGCCCGTTCATCATATTCACTAGTGTCATACTAACTTCGGTTAGTGGATGGTCTTGCCCTGCTGAAAAATAAATTTAAATTTAAGCCCTACAGCCATTAATAAACACTTCTTCATTTTTAATTACTTTGGTGAAAAATATCTACTTTGTTTCTAGTTCAGTTGTATTTTTTTGTTCATTTTAATTATTATTTTCACTTCTCCCGATAAAGGAAAGCATTCGTAGATTATTCTCAAGATTAAATGTCAAAATTGCGTTTCACTCGGAATCCGTGATGGCAATCTCCGAATTTCGAAATATCGTATGAATTTCGTGATCACGTCGGAATAGATGAAGCTCCGACGGAATTCATGATAGGCCTGATAATTATTAAAATCGGTTCAGTACTTTGAGAGCCAAACCATGACAAACATTCCCCATATAATCAATTTTATATAATATTATAGACATGCATACATACGGCAATTTATAAAAGCATTTGATTGTGCAGCAGAAAATGTACGCTAATTCACTTGGTCTGCGTTCATTTGTACACGCAATACTTGCTTTGTTGTTTTACTCGCTTAAGGCCTGTATGCAGCTCTCAAGAAAAACCTCAAGAAATAATCTACTTTGTTTCTTCTTGATTGAAATAGCAGTAGGCAAGTTCTTTTGACGTTTGGAAAATAGTATAAGAAGAAGAATAACAAAAAGAAACAAACTAAAGTTCTGACCAACCAAATACCTTAAAAATGACCGGTTGGTAAGTTCAATATTGTTCATATTTCTTTTAAAAGTAATCAATTGCATTTGTATAATTTTGTTTTAATTATATATATGCTAACATAGGAGTTTTGTTGGCTGGCACAGAACTTGCCACAATGGAGGAAAGGCTCTATAGGAAGGCCACAAGATACCGTGTACGTCCGTATCTCCGGGAAAGAGATAAAAAGGGGAGGTTTGAGACCGATTTTGAAAACTTGACGACTTCACCCACCCTTTTCAATGAGAATTTCCGTATGAGTGTAGCGTCGTTTAATTCATTGTATGATATATAAAAATCATTATTGTTGCGAAAACGAAATACGAGGCCGCATGATATCATTTGCGAAAAGGCCAAACTGGCTATGGTTTTAGAGTATGCATTTTAAAATTCAAAAGCTTATCTTATAACTAATTATTAAAATCAACAGGTACTTTGCAACGGGTGATTTATGTCGACATATACATAGCATCCTGTTATCGAATAAGTAAGCAGCATTTTGGCTCAATCATAACACAAGTAAGTAAAGCTATCTGCGCAGCTTTAAAGAGCCAAATACCGGAATTTAACGAAGAAACCATGTCCGCACTGCGAAAGGATTAAAAGAAAAATTAAATTTTCCGAGCTGCGTCGAAGCTGTAGACGGAAAACATATCGCTATTAAACGGCCTACAAGAAGTGAAAGTATTTTTTACAATTACAAGGCAAGTATCACACACATGTAGTTACATATATACATACTAGAGCTCATAAATAAACTCGTTTTCTGGTGTACGTTACGCTTTCTTCAAACAGCGAAGCATATATGTATATTTGAGGAATTTTATATCCTTCCACAATTGCAATAACTACACGCACTATATTACACTAACTATATAAAACTAACATTTTGTTTTCCCTAAAGGGCTTCTATTAAATTGTACTTTTGGCTACATGCGACGCTTTTTATAGGTTTACGTACATATATAGATGTAGAAGCTTACGGTAGTGAAGGGGATTCGAGTATTTTCAAAAACTCGACATTTGGCTGTAAAATATTGAACGACCAGTTGCCATTTCCTGCTGATACTTCTATTAATGGAAAGAACGTGCCTCATTTCATCGTTGCAGATGACGCTTTTCCTTTAAGCAAGCGAATTATAAAACCATTTTCTAAAAAAAAACCTGACAAGAGAAGGGCGTAAATTTAATTATCGTTTGAGCCGAGCGCGAAGATGCATTTGAAATTTTGAGCACGAAATGGCACGCAAAATCTTATTTTGTTTCCCCGACCGTTTCTAGCAAATAGTGTCAGCATGCTGCTTGTTACACAATTATTTGTTGAACAGAGCTCAACAGGAGTATTGCCCAAATACTTACTCTGGTTATGAAAGCAACAAGGGAGAGTGGATAACAGGAGAATATGAAAGTTGGGAAGAGGACCGGAACTTCTACCGGGGAAGATCAACGGATTATGGGAATTATATACGCAATTTGTTAAAGGACTATGTTAACTCTGAGGAGAGAGCTGTTTCATGGCAAAAAGAAGATGCATTTGCTTAATTCTTTTTCATTTGTCTCCACGAAGTTATGTATTGACGAATTTTGACAAATAGTTTTTCTTTAATTATATTTTTTCGTGATTTTTTTTTAAATAAAGTTACTTCTCTAATGATAACCGTTTAAATAAAAGTTTTTTATATATGTTATGCATTTTAACTATTTTTTATTTGCATATGTCAAAAAACATTCAAAAACATTCGCCTTTTTGTTTGTATTATTTAATTTAACTTACAAATATTAGTCCATATGAAAATATATAAATTAAATAACTTATTACTACAAATAACCATTTAAAAATCTGCTTCCTTTCGATTTATAGACACTTACATACGTCTTTCCTCGGTCACCTTCTGTAAAAGCGTTTGCAAAAAGCTGCAACTAGCTTCTTTAGCCTTATGCTTAGGAAGCTGTTTAAGTAAAAACTCAAAGCCAGAAAACGCTTGTTTGAAAGGTGACTCGGATTTATTCCCTTCTGAATTTTTAACAAGGTCGCGCTGCTTTTCCATCAGTACATCGAATTTTTTCCATAATTCCTGGGTTTGTGGTCGGCTGGCGCTGCGAGATGTTGTCGGTGTCGGAGCCTGGAAACAAAAATTTTCCCGAAAGCGAGTATTATTAACATGATGTTCTAAATTGCTATCAAAAATTACTGACTTACGTAGTCATATTTTGAGCTGCTTTCAAAAGAGGCTGTTGCTTCTTCGACTCCGGTTGTTGAAAATGTTCTATTAAAAAACAAATCCAATTAATATTGTAAATGTGAATGTTTGTATCTATAAAATTCAAATTGGTAGAATACATCAGTTTGTTTTTATTTCCGAAGCAAAGCATTTGCAAATATCCAATTCACATACCTTTGTTAGTATCCCACCCTGGTTGCTCAAGATGCTTTGTATTTTTACATTTTTGATTTCAGTGTACGTTTGAATGTTTGGTATGTAAGTTAACTAAAGTTAACGAATGCTAGGCTATTGACCACCATACGACTCCAGTCACAACTGCTGAATAAGCATTGGGCCGGATGTCGTTGCATAGAAGGCAAACACAGCATATTTGCGTGGCCGCTATGAAACGAATTGCGTACTTTATGTTTCGCTTTTCGGTAGCTTAAGCATATGTAGAAATGTAAAATTCAGTTTTGATAATTGCGAGCGACTGAACACCATCGTTCTTCGCTATAATCACGCTTTCATTTAAAACTCAATAAGAAATAATATAATTGGCGCCAACCCAGTGGAAGTAAAGCTATTTTTTTAATTACAAATAAAATTTGAACACAGCCACGCAACAGAGCTGTGCATTGCGGCAAAAATCTTTCCGGAAAACAGAAGCACTAAACAATCTAACACATCCACCGAAGCTTGATTTGGACAGCAGAGACTGCGACGTTGGAGCACCAAATAACTGCAGCGAGGGATAGTATAAGAAAACACGCATTTACAAATCATGTAAGTGGGCATTTCTTTAGTACAAACGAATTTCATAAAAAGCAACTGAAAGTTTTTTTTAAAGCTGTCTTTGTGAATTATGGTTGACACTAGATTAATCTAAACAGTAGCATTTAGACGGCTATATTCATATCAAGCACACATAGCTTTTGCGCTTGAGTTTATTGCTTATTTTACTTTTGTCCCTTATTTTGTGTTGCCGTTCAGCGCTGAGGCATAATACGATCGGCCGACTTTTAAACGTCATTGTTTTTGTTAGCACTCGAATTTGTTTTTGTGTTCGCTGTCTATAGCTCATGTGCGACCCATCCTTACGGTATAGAGACCCTCGCCGTCATTATAGTGATTCAGAGTCAGACTCCGATAGTCGGCATCAGATACCAGCACCGAGACGTGCACTTACAACTACCCGCGCAGCCACTAGAATGGATGCAGAACAACTTAGAGTGATAGTGCAGGCGGCTGTAACCAGAGCATTAGCTCAGCAGGCGGCCGCAAACCGACAAAGAGAGCAAGCGTTAGTTCAGAAAATAAACGAATTGTCTGAACAGATTACTTCAACACACATCGCCACTCCAGAAGTGCAAGTATACACCGCAATAGAAATAAGAAATGATATTCGTTGTGACGAGCCACTTGATGCCGTCAAATGTTTGCCTGAGTTCCATGGCGCACAAGAATCTTACGTCTCTTGGAGGCAAGCGGCATCGGCCGCATATCACATTTTCAAACCACACAATGGCAGCTCACGCCACTACCAAGCAGTGATAATTATAAGAAGTAAAATTAGGGGTTCAGCGGATGCCGTGCTTGCGTCGTTTGGTACTGTACCGAACTTTGATGCAATCATAAGCCGTCTTGATTTCACTTACAGTGACAAACGCCCTATTCATGTCATAGAACAGGAATTGGGAATCCTAAGGCAAGGTACCCTGCCTTTATTGCAGTACTATGATGAAGTTGAACAAAAACTCACATTGCTGACTAACAAAGTCAACATGTCATATGAAACAGCAATGGCCAAAGGCCTGTGCGCAAAATTTCGAAATGACGCTCTACGAGTGTTTATTTCGGGCCTTAAGCGTAGCCTTACTGGTGCAACAACAGATCGGGACAAAGTCAAAGCCATACAAGAATTTCCAGAACCTAAAACAGTATTCGAAGTTAGGTCATTTCTGGGCCTCGCTAGTTACTATAGATGTTTCATCAAAGATTTTGCGACAATAGCGAGACCCATCTCAGAAATACTAAAAGGTGAGAATGGTACTGTCAGTAGACACACAGATCGCGAAATATTCCAGTACAATTTTCTGAAATTCAACGACAAGCTTTTCAAAAGCTGCGCAATATTTTAGCATCTGAGGACGTCATGCTCAGTTACCCTGACTTTAAGAAGCCGTTCGATCTAACGACCGACGCTTCAGCCTATGTTATAGGGGCAGTCTTATCCCAAGAAGGACGACCAATTACAATGATATCAAGATCATTGAAGGACAGAGAAGTAAATTATGCTACCCATGAAAGGGAACTATTGGCTATCATATGGGCACTGGCTAAACTACGGCACTATCTATATGGGGTTAAAGATATAAATATCTTTACCGATCACCAACCTTTAACCTTTGCAGTAGCGGAATCGAATCCTAATGCTAAGATTAAAAGATGAAAAGCGCGTATTGACGAGTCTAATGCACGAATCTGTTTTAAACCGGGCAAAGAGAATCTTTAACCTTTGCAGTAGCGGAATCGAATCCCAATGCTAAGATTAAAAGATGAAAAGCGCGTATTGACGAGTCTAATGCACGAATCTGTTTTAAACCGGGCAAAGAGAATCGGGTTGCAAATGCCTTGTCCAGACAGCAGCTTTACGCTCTTGAAGAACAAGAAGCCGAGTCCTATGCCGCAACAATTCATAGTGAGCTGTCACTCACGCACACTATTGAAACAACGAACAAGCCTTTAAATTGTTTTCAAAACCAGATAATACTAGAAGAAGCGCGATTCCCATTGAAACGCAGTGTCATATTATTTGGAAATAAAAGACGGCATTCAATTTGCTTCACCTCCAAGGACTCCCTTTTAGGCGAGCTGGTGGGTATAATTATACCTAAAGGAGTACGCCTTTCATTGTGATTAACACACACTTGCCATGATACAGGACGAAGTAGTTCGGAGATTCCCAGCTACAAAGTTTTGGCACTGCAAAAATCGAGTGGTGGACATATTCGCGGCTGAGGAGAGGACTGAAATCCTCACTACTGAACACAATAGAGCCCACAGGTCGGCCCAAGAAAATGTCAAGCAGGTACTTTCGGAGTACTATTTCCCGAAGATGACCAAATTGGCAAATGAAATTGTCCAAAACTGCAAGGCATGCGCTAGGGCTAAGTACGACAGACACCCAAGAACACAGGTAATTGGTGAAACACCAATCCCTTCATGTGTAGGAGAAATGCTGCACATTGAAATTTTTTCTACTGATAGGAAATTCTTTCTGACATGCATTGACAAATTTTCCAAGTTTGCTATCGTACAACCCGTTGCTTCAAGAACTATTGAAGACTTAAAGCCAGCCTTGCTTCAGATTATGAATTTCTTCCCGAAGGCAAAATCGGTCTATTGGGACAATGAGCCGTCACTGAATTCCCATACTATCAAGACCATGCTAACAAACAATTTCGGTGTCAGTATTTCAAACGCACCTCCTCTGCATAGTGTCTCTAATGGACAGGTAGAACGCTTTCATAGCACTCTACTAGAACTCGCCAGGTGTCTAAAAATAGACAAGGGCATAAGCGACACTGTGGAAGTCATATTGTTGGCCACTGTTGAGTACAACAAATCAATACACTCGGTTATCGACAAAAGACCAGTAGACGTGGTACAAGTAGATAAGTTCTGATCAACTTCAGGATAGTAAAGAAATCCATGACAGGATCAGACAGACCCAGACTGCACTGAGAGCTAGGGATAATGCTTCCCGGCAGAATCGAGTCTTTGAAGTTGGCTAAAAACTTTTGGTTAAGTCCAACAGAAGGCTTGGCAAGAAGCTCACGCCTTTATGTGAAGAGCGAGCTGTGGAAGCGGACCTGGGGACCACGGTCCTCATTAAAGGCAGGGTGGTCCATAAGGACAAACTTAAGTAACAACATTTCGATTATTCTTTTTTATTTAGCCCTTAGGCACATTTTTATTAGATATAACTTTCAGCCACTTGGCATAGGTTTAACTAATCATAAGAGGCCTTTGCGTCATACCTTCACTTAAGTTCATATTACGGTGGTGGGATGCCTTTTAACGAAGGTAAGTTAGTAAATATTTCATTCCACAGGTCTGGAATCATCTTCCTCTTATCCTTGTCATTGGCCCGTGCGCACATCACTGACTATTCGCACGCCAAGTACATTCCTATTGTGGA
The DNA here is from genome assembly GCA_963971545.1 of Philophylla caesio. NCBI lineage: Eukaryota > Metazoa > Arthropoda > Insecta > Diptera > Tephritidae > Philophylla > Philophylla caesio. The sequence goes on along the minus strand of OZ020605.1, from coordinate 2,391,616 downwards.
TGGTCGGGTCCTGGGTGGGAGGAGTTGGCCTATGTCAAGCATTCGGCAAATCTCTCGGAATACATGCGTGTAGTGGAAGAAACGGTCAAGCTGTTCGACATGTTCCCGCAATCACACATGAAGAAGTTGTTGAGCGTGGATTCTGCTCATATGCGGGACTTAGTGGAAGCACTAGGCGCACACCACAGGATAGCTAGGAGCTTAGATTTTCTAGGGACCATGTTTAAGGTGGTGGCGGGTACACCAGACTCTAAAGATTTTTAGAATATTAAAATTACAGAGGCTCAACTAATAAATTCAAACAATAGACAGATAGAAATTAACACAAAAGTTCACGATCAGATAAATTAACTAACCTCTACCGTCAACCAGATTCTCAAAGCAGCTAAAGATACACAAATAGACACAGGCCATTTGTATGGAACATTATTGGCCAGAAATATAATGATAATGATGGAGGTGCAAAATCTTATGCTTGCTGTAGCGCTCGCAAAGGTAAATGTTGTTAGCCCAAATATTTTAGATCACACAGACTTGAAGTCCGTTTGGCTAGAGGAACCCACCAACACCCTCATAGGGGATCTTATGTCCATGTCGTCCGTTAAAGTACTCCAATCCCCTAACGAAATAAACTTCGTCATTAAGTTTCCTAAAATTAAATTAGCGTGTAAAAAGATCACCATCTTCCCCGTCGCTCACGAGAACTTCGTCTTGCGGATGCTTAACAACATCATAGCGAAGTGTGAAGGAAAGACACACACCCTCAAGGATTGCATCGCTTCTCCGGGCGCTGTATTTTGTCAATTATCATTGGAAAGCTCGTGCGCTGGAGACCTCCATTCTGGTGGTGTCGCTCACTGCGAAATACAGCCAAGCCATCTGGGCCCTGTCACGCTGGTAGATGACTATATACTCATAATCAACGACCGGCCAGCGAAGGTGCAAATAGACAACATCTCAGAAACGTGGGTGCGTGGTACACACCTTTAATAAACAGGCCACAATAAATGGGACTCTGTTCATTAACCCCAATAACATACAGAATAGAGTCCCCGGAATCGCTAACTCTCCTCTGTTAAACATCACGGCCAGCCACGATGTCCTCAGTCTCCATTATCTTCTTCGTTTAAATGAACATAATCTGGAGGCAATCCAACAGTTTAAGGAAGAGATCGATGTTGACCGGTTGTATCGTCTAGCATTTATCGTCGGAGCATTATGCTGCGCAATCATCTGCGTGGGACTTGTAGTTTGGCGGATATTCAAGGCAAGGAAATCTGCGGGCCAAGTGAGGGAGGTGATTGCTGAACTTGGGTTGGCCGAGGGCGGCCTCAAACTTGAAAGGGGAGTAGGTAATTAAAGTCAACGAATGCTAGGCTATTGACCACCATACGACTCCAGTCACAACTGCTGAATAAGCATTGGGCCGGATGTCGTTGCATAGAAGGCAAACATAGCATATTTGCGTGGCCGCTATGAAACGAATTGCGAAACTTTCTGTTTCGCTTTTCGGTAGCTTAAGCATATGTAGAAATGTAAAATTCAGTTTTGATAATTGCGAGCGACTGAACACATCGTTCTTCGCTATAATAAAGCTTTCATTTAAAACTCAATAAGAAATAATATAATTTGTACATATATGAAAAAATATTAAATCTGCTGCTCATAGTAGGGTGATTGGTTATGAGTTTGCGTATGGGTAGACCATTCTAAACATATGAAATTGTCGCAGTAAAAACTTTCAAAGTAATATATACATATATTTGAAGGAAGCGGCTTTTTATGTACCGCCAAGATTGTTTAAAATTTGTCTTATTAATATCTTTTTGTTTACCTTCTTTTTTGCGACACATTTGGTAAAAAAGACATTTATTTTCGCGCTACCTTCGCCCGGTACCGATAGCTTTCTCTTAAGCTCACCCAACCCATTTTACATTCCTCTACTAAATTGGATATGGACATGAATTTGAAGAGAACTTTTACGTTTTTTTACTGAATGTTAAACGAATACTTACTAGGCTTGCCTAGCGATTGGCTAATGCATTCCCAGGCCTGGTCCACTGCATTCTTATTTGAATGCATCGCGTCGCTGATGTTCCATATCCAAGGAGCACCTTTCAAATCCGATATAAGTAACCGTTTTTCCTCAGCAGAAAAGTTGGTACGCTTTTGGCGTTTGGGTCCAGTTTGCGTTGCTTCCATTACCGAAATAAATATTATTTAATGAACATAAACATTCAAGATAAAATATACTCACAGTAGCTGTTAATTTTCTTGAAGATATAAATGCCTGGGTTTCACAGTTCCGCAATTTAAAATTTCTTTAGAAAAAACGTAGTAGAGAGCGTATGAGTTTTCTTGAAAAGTGCATACTGGTATAAGGAAATTTGACACAAGAAAACTACTTTGCCATTTCTTAAGCGTTTTTTTATATGGAGTTTTTGGTTTTCTTGAGAGCTGCGTACAGGCCTTTAGCAACATACTTACATACATATGAATATATTTTACTTCATTAGGTTATGCAGTAAAAGATGGTTTTTCAAAAACTTCAACCCGAAAGAAAAGGGGTTTCATTTCGGAAAATTTTTAAAATAAGTATTCCACTCGCGAGCCTAGGGCTAATGCTTTATTTTAAAAAAATGTTTATAAAAATAGCTTCAGAACTTTATGAGATTAGCCGTTACAAACATTTTTCATATAAGCGATTTTATATAAGTTTAATTTTCTTGGGTGGACTATAGACGACGGACCAACAGCCGGTCACGGTCAAATCGATTTATTTTTGCATTCTGATCATTTTGGTATACATATATAATTCTATAGCAATATATATTCCTTTAAGCCGCAACAAACAAGCGTTATGCTAACAAAGTTAATATACATAAGTACATACCTTTGTGCACAAGTACGCCCGGGTATAATAAAGGTAAGTCAAAGGCGAAGATCAAGAATTGAGTATATTTAAAAACGATACAAATAGAAACGAATATAAATAAACATAAAAGGAACTTACCTCGCTTTAGCTAAGCAGACTGAAAACTACCGCAGCTTAGCAATCCAAATATAAATTTAGCACATACATATGTGGATAACATTGTTATGGGGCCCGACCAGTGAAGGAGTTTGGCTCGAAGATCCAAGATTGCAAAGTTTTTAAGTGGACTTTCTATGTAGTTGATTTCTTCCCCTATTTAAGTGTGGCATTGTAAGAAGATCCGGCCGTTCGATAAGCAACCAGCAAATAAAGCGCATCACTCAATTGATTCCTGCTTGTTTTTTTTTTAACAGTAGACATTCGGGGCTCTCCCGGCACAAAAGCACAAAACGATTAAAAACTTATTACTATTTTTACTTTTTGGCTCTGTCAGGAAATAATATTGACTGCTCCTTAAAAAAATAGTTCAACAAATGTCATTCGAACTTCGACCTTTTTTTGTTAAGAAATATTGTAGGTAAGCACGTAACATCCTCTACCAAAATATTATGAAATACGAACGGTATTTTTTAGCGATTTGAAGCGCCTTTATTTTAATACAAATAAATTTTAATGAGCTATAATTGCTTATATTGTTTTTTTAAGAGAAAGAAATGTGTTTGGTTATTGTTTTGCCATATAACTATTTATTTTAATTATTTTTGAGCTTAAGACCGATCGGTTTATTGGGAAAATTTATTATTAAAAAAAAAGAGAAAAAATAACTTAAAGAAAATCTTGTGGAAATATTGCCCTTATTTCTTTGAGTGTCAGATGTTTTTTTGTATATATCTAAACGCTTTTGTTACATTTAAATTAATTATTGATATAATAAATTTTTTTTTTAAATATTCGTTATCATATTTCTTCATTCATCTCTGATTCCTTGGCATGGCTCGCGTTCTTTCGCTCTTACCCAAAAAATCCTTACTTTATTTTACTTTATTGTTTTCGAATGTTTTCAAATATTTGTTTTCATACAGTAAGAAACCGTATTCAATATTCCTTATAAATTGTATAAGTTAACACAGGTAACCAAACATCCGGCCAAAATATCGCTTGCACCGAATTCGCTGACGGCGCGTCTGCAGCTTTACACGTTAATAAGAACTCAATACCGCATTAATTATGCATCCAGCCATTATGCTGATCGAACACTTTTATCCTTGCGCCTGCCAACAACAAAATAAACGCAAGACAGCAAAGAATTGGGTAAACAGTTGCTGGTGTAAGCAACTAAGAAGTCACGCAGCCAATAACGTGCAGCGACTAAAGTTAGGGCAAAGTAGTGTAGGTATTAAACGCTAGCGTCGCTCTTATGTCTCCAGTTATTTCAACTCTTCCGCTGAGACCGGCTGCCCTTGTAAATTACAAGGGAAATAAAATTTTTTAAACAAATTCTAAAGGAATTGTTTTACTGGCGCCCAACGTGGGGCCAAAACAAAAAATCCTTATAAAAGGACACGCAAGTTTGGCCGTGGGTTCGGACCCACCTCCTTATTATTTTAAAGTAAACCATCAGTGCCACCATAGAAGTGCCACCAAGTATTATTTTAAAACCATCAGTGCAATCATAGAAGTGCCACCAAATATTATGAACTAAAAATTTTAAACCATCAGTGCCACCATAGAAGTGCCACCAAATATTACGAACTAAAAATTTTAAACCATCAGTGCCACCATAGAAGTGCCACCAAGTATTATTTTAAAACCATCAGTGCCATCGTAGAAGTGCCACCAAATATTATGAAGTAAAAATTTTAAGTAAAACAATCAGCGTCGCCATAGAAGTGCCACCAAATATTATGAACTAAAAATTTTAAATAAAACCATCAGTGCCACCATAAAAGTACTACAGTAAAAACTACCAAACATTGCAAAAAATTGTTTGGCGAAACCTGTAGAAAAGAACATTAAGCACCACAATAAAATCATCAATAAATCATCAAGCCACGCAGAGGCGTTACCTTCGAGGGTCAATAATCAGGCATCAATCATACACTGGAGACCGAGAGCAACTTAACATGGGAATATTTATGTAAGTAGAAAGTTCAGTAGCTACTATTATACAATTCTGAGAATCCCATTCGAGAGTAATATAGTATTCGAATCAGATAATTTGATAAATTGTTCAAATAAATACAATTACAAATACAAAACCAGAGATTTCTTAAATTCTAAACGATGGACTCCCAAACCCTCCAGACCCTTCTTAATACCGCAATCCGTACGGCAACGGAACATTCCAGGCAGGAATTCCAGACCCGCATAGATGAGTTGACAAACAGGCTAGCCAGAATTGAAACTCCAACCCAGGTCGTTCAATATGAACCAGTAACAATCCAACCAAACGTAGTGTGTGACGAATCTTTGGATCTGGTAAAAACCATGCCAGAATTCAAGGGCGACCCTACCCGCTATGTATCTTGGAGGCAAGCCGCGCACACTGCCTATAAGGTTTTTGAGAATTTCCAGGGTAGCTCTAGGCACTACCAAGCCGTGGGCATCATCAGGAATAAGGTGGTAGGCGCAGCAGATGGTGTTCTATCGTCCTTCAACACCGTTTTAAATTTTCATGCAATTATTTCACGGCTAGACTTCGCCTACGCCGATAAGAGGCCTATCCATTTTGTTGAGGACATGAGTCCCAACTTGATAGACCTATGAATTAAACTTACACTTAAATGAATTTATATTGAATTGAATATGTAATTTACCTGAATTGAAATATGGAATGACTACCTGTTTATACATTACCTTATATTACTTACCCAAACCTAGTACCTAAAACTAATTTACTTAAATATGAATTGCTGTAACTTACCTTTTTGTCCCAAAACTATTGTGAATACTTGCATATGTATCAAGATCTAAAGGTCTGAAAGTAGCTGTTAAACACTCGTTTTTTATACTTCAAAGAGTAAAGTTAGTTCTCGCCATCGACGCGTCGTTCAACTCCCTAAAATTAAAAGTGTTAATAAATTGCAAGTCGAAAGAAAATAAATAAAAGCTTAAACTAAGCGAAGTGTTTGAAGTGTAGAAAATACATTCTTTTCATTTATATTTATTCACGCGAACGTGAATATGGTGCCGAAACCCGGGAACATTTAATAATAACATATGTACATACATATGTATGTTTGCGCGCAAAAGTCAAAAAAAAAAAAAAAGAGGAATTAATATTGTGTAGTGCTACAAGAAAAATTAAAAAATTTTATTATAACCGCGACAACGGGAAAAACTTTAAAAACAAAAAAAAAAAAAAACAAAACAAAAAAAACCTGCTTCATACTGGGCGCTCATCGTGGCCGATAAACAACCACAGAATCAACAACAGGAACAACACAAGAAGCAGCAAAGAAGTAGCATCACCACACACCGGGAGGACACGTTAGGTCAAACGCCAAACACCACAAAAAAAAAAAAAAAGCGGTTTGTAAAAACGCTATGCCCAAGTAAGTCCTCTCTGAACACATGTACATAAGTATAGCTTAGCGGATTTTCAGAGCGGTAAATTAAAAACCCTCCTTTGCATAAACCGTTTCATTATATTAATCTCCAATCAAAACTCAAATTATATTTGTACAAACAAAGTACTGTAATTTACATAAATCCCAATTCCGCGAAGCTAATCTCTACACACATATATATGTACGTACTTAAAAGCCGGTTAAGTAGAAATTCTAAATTTTCCCATCCCGTTCGCAGTGCGCACCCATATATATACATATCTATACATTTATATACAAAAAAACGCGCGCATTTTCCAAATTGCCGTATTTCATATGTACATATGTATATTAACACATATAGAAAATCCCCGTCTCTAAACTCAAAATAATATCCGCTACGTAAGAAATATATTCACACGTATATAACCCCTTGTTTACATAACATATAGAGCTAACTGACCCCAAACCCATTACCAAGGGTCACTCACGAGCATACCATACTCGTTCAAATTACTGCTGGGTACGATTCCTCAACCCACGTACGTATGTATGTATGTACATAAGGGCATACATATTTACGCAGAAACGCCGCTACAACTGCAGTGATTTTTTTTTCTCCTTTCTGCTTTTCCCCACTAATTTGCTATTCGCACTATCAAAGCACTGCTAGTTAGCGACACATTAACATACGTACATTGTCTCAACTGCACCGGCAAGCCCAATTTGCCTGCACGGTATATGCATACAAGTTACATACGTACACCCTCAAACAAATTGACGGTGCGATACATATTTACGTCCACAAACGTACACAAGCGGTACTATTACAACCCCAAATTCCCAACATATATACATACGCTCAAATAAACAGCTGCTACTGGACTCAGACGCGCTGAGGCAGTACAGTATTGTGAAAAAAAATAGGACTGACTCAAATACAGTGTTTTGCATAAAAATAGCACCTCCCGAATACAGTATTGAGAACAAATTCAGCACCGACTGCAACTAAAGTGTGCTACAATAATATTTGCACTAAATTACTAAAAGTAAATAAGCAGCAAAAGATAAAACCAAATACTTCCAATAAATTCCCAAAGCACTTAAATAAAATAACTCTTACCCACAATGGCTGAGGACAGACAAGAGAAACTCCAATCCCTCCAAGCATTCTCAGGCATAAGAACCAGATCGAAATCCCAAACTGAAGAAGAGGAAAACGGATATTCTCACAAAAAATTACTCTACGAAACATCAAAACTGGAGAAATATTGTGAGAAGTGGTGGAACATTACCGAGACGGAACACACCGAGGCTGGACTCAAAACTTATCTGGAGCAGCTCAACAGGCATATGTCCCTTGTAGAGGCAGCTGATGAAGCGGTACAGATGAGCACCCTGGAGGAAAAAGTCAAGAAGGCGTGCAGCCCAAATTATGAAAATTCCATTGACTCCGGCATGAATACAAGGTTGAGGATCAACGAGCTTCTCAGCCAATTCCAGGCAAGCTTGGACGTAACGCGACACAACACATCCCTAACCATGATGACCCAACCACACCCCGTTTCCAATAATTACCTCAAAGTACCTGCTTGTGACACGGAAGTCTTTTACGGAGGATATGAAGACTGGCCCTCATTCCGTGACATGTTCACAGCAGTGTACATTAGTCACCCCAAATTATCCCAGGCACAAAAGCTATACCACTTGAGGCAAAAAACTCGTGGAAAAGCTGGCCTAATAATAAAAAATTACGCTTTAAATGACCACAATTTCGAGCTTGCGTGGGATGCACTCAAGTCACGCTACGAAAATCGTAGGATTGTCGTTGACAATCAAATCAAAACTCTCTTCAATATTCTTCCCGTAAACTCCGAAAATGGAGAAAAACTCCAACAAATACAAACAACAATAAACAATTGTCTTTCTACTCTTAAAGCAAATGGAGTTTCCACCGAAAGTTGGGACCCAATGCTTATTTATCTCGCCTCCTCAAAGCTCCCAGACGAAACACTCGCGTTATGGGAACAATCTCTAAACTCAAGAAAGGAGTTACCTCTCTGGTCCGAAATGGACCAGTTTCTCACAACTCGATATGAAGTTGTAGAACGGCTGAGCACGTACAGGCCGAATAAACCAAAGCCCTCTCAACCCACATTCCCTCCACGGGCAACATCGACCGCTCCTCACTCATATAATTTCAAAAATAAATCTCATTCGTTCCACACTGAACAAAAAAGGCCAGTGTCATGCAAATTATGCAACAGCAACCATTCAATGATGAGTTGTATAAAATTCAAAGAACTTTCCGTTTTAGAAAGGAATAAGTTCATAAGAGAGAACAATTACTGTAGCAACTGTCTCGCTTTCTCGCACAAAGGAAAAGATTGCCGAAGCAACTTCACCTGCGTATATTGCCAAAGAAGGCATCACTCTCTTCTCCATTACCCGTCAAACTCTCAAGGGTCATACAATACGAAGACTCAAAGAAATTTCGTCACATCTCAAGTGACTCTCGATAATGAAAAGCCATGTACCTCAAAACAGGCCTCATTAGAAAACAACTCAAACTCAATAGGAAACGATGGAAAAGTACTCTCACACTTTTCCGGTAGTAGGGAAGGAACCCTATTGCCCACAGCAAACATTCCTGTTCTTCACCAAGGAGAAGTAACACAAATACGAGCGCTTATAGACCAAGGATCCCAAAAGACTTTTGTAACCTCTCGGGTACAAAAGCTACTTGGTCTACCCACAACAAAGGCAAACTATGAGATACTGGGAATGGGCGGACGAACCGTCCAGAACGCGAATAAGATATGTTCAGTCACAATCTGTTCACCTGATCTCAAGATAAAAATTGCAACTCACGCAATAATTCTTCCCCAATTGACGCACTTCTTGCCATCAGTCAAGGTGACATATATTGATCTTCAAGAATACAGTTCACTGCCTCTCGCAGATCCCAACTGTTTCGCACCTGCCAAAATAGATATGGTGATAGGTAGCGATATTCTCCCGAAAGTACTCCTTCCAGGCTTCAAGAATAATGTCGGGGGAAGCTTAATAGCCCAAAACTCAATATTTGGGTGGATTTTAAGTGGCCCAATATCAGAACCAGTTGCGACATTTTCCACTCAGGTAGTCGAAAGCAAAGCAGATTCTCTTGGAGACCTACTCAAAAGGTTTTGGGAACAAGAGGAAGTTCCATCGGCTCCCATTCAAACAGCCAATGACGAATTTTGCGAGGAACTCTACAAAAACACCACCATCCGTAGGGAGGATGGTCGCTACGTAGTAAAGCTCCCATTCAAGTCCTCATTCCCCAACTCGATAGCTCTAGGACATTCGAGGCTCGCTGCTCAGCAGCAATATCTCAGCATCGAAAGGAGCACTGAGAAGAAGGCGGAACTCAGAACCACCTACTCGAAAGTCCTGGAAGAATATTTAACTCTGGACCACATGGAACCCACAAATTCTCGCGAAATAATACGTGATGGGAAGTACTTCTCATTTTACTTGCCACATCACGCAGTAATAAAACCTGATAGCAAAACTACTAAAGTTCGAGTAGTTTTCAACGCGTCTAAACTTTCTCACTCTGGTGTCTCACTCAATGACATACTACACACAGGCCCCGTTCTCCAAAACGACCTCATGCTCACAATTCTCAAATGGAGATTGTATAAGTATGTGTTCAATGGCGACATTGAGAAAATGTATCGCCAGATATACGTACATAAAGAAGACCAGGATTTCCAAAGAATCCTATTCCGCAGATCCCCCGAAAGTCCGATAGAAGACTTTCAACTAAAAACAGTTACTTTTGGCGTCAATTGCGCTCCATATTTGGCCATAAGAACACTCCACCAATTGGCGAAAGATATTCAACAAAAATTCCCTCGAAGCTCAGAAATTTTAGTCAACGAAACATATGTTGACGATATTCTATCTGGCGGACATGACTTAGCCTCAGCCAGCGAATCGATATCTCAAACTATCGACGTCCTAAAATCTGCTGGATTCCCTCTTAGAAAGATCACAGCAAATCACAAATCCCTGCTGAAAGAAATTCCTCAGTCTGATCTCCTAGATTCAGACTTTCTCGAATTCCAAGATACCAGCTCCACTAAAACCCTTGGAATAATGTGGAATGCTCTAAATGACACGTTTTCGTACTCAGTATACCCCCTCCCAGACGCAAATACTGCCACGAAACGACAGATTTTATCATCTGTGGCGAAACTTTTCTACCCGGCAGGATGGCTATCGCCAATAATGATCAATGCGAAGACTCTCCTTCAGCAGCTCTGGATGGAAGGAACAGACTGGGACGAAAACGTCAAACCCAACTCGCTGCGCAAATGGAACTCATTTCGCAAAAACCTCTCAGCGATTAGAGACATTAAAATACCCCGATGGGTACAATTTACTCCAGGAACTGTCATCCAAGTGCACGGATTTTCTGATGCATCTGAAAAAGCTTTTTGCGCATGTGTTTATTTAAGGGTCCAACACAGTGAAACATATGCAACTTCTCACTTGCTTGCGGCAAAAAGCAAGGTCGCACCCCTACAAACCGTCTCTCTTCCCAGGCTAGAACTCTGCGGTGCCGTCCTCCTCTCCAAATTGGTCAAACTGTTGCGATCCCAACTCGACCTGCCCCAGCATGACTTAGCTTTGTGGACAGATTCTTCCATTGTGTTAGCCTGGCTGGAAAAACCTCCATGGATGTGGAAGACATATGTCGCAAATCGAACGTCCCAAATCCTGCAAAACGTCAATAATGGAACATGGCGGCATGTCGCCAGCGCAGATAACCCTGCAGACTTAGGCACACGAGGAGTAAACTCCGAAGACTTCGCAGAATGCTCGTTATGGTGAAAAGGCCCGGGATGGCTAACGAAGTCACCCACACTCTGGCCCAAGTCTACCACCAATATCTCCTCTCCTCCAGACCAAAGGAAAATCGACGCATTCCACGCAGCCGAAAACATTGACTTCGTAGAGCGTTTCTCCTCCTTCTCTCGAGCACTCAGAGTAGTGGCATTCATTTATCGGTTTGTGCACAAAGCAAAGAAAATGACAATCCCATCCACACTCATTTTAACGCATGAAGAAATAAAACATGCAAAGCTACGATTAGTCCTCAACGCACAACAAAAATATTACGGGCAAACGATCGCCACGTTAAGCTCAGCAAAATCCATTAGCAAAAAGGACCCATTATTAACCCTAAACCCGTTTGTGGACAAATCAGGCCTACTACGCGTGAATGGACGTCTCACTTATGCTGCTCTCAGTTATAATGAGCGTCACCCCATCATTATACCAGACAACTCAAAGCTCTGTCCTCTAATCCTTGAGTTCCTCCACTCAACCCTACTCCACGCCGAAAAACAGCTGATGATCCGCATGGTCCAGAAGGAGTATTATATCCCACGCTTAAAGCAAAAGGTAAAATCCTGCATATTTCGGTGCAAAACATGCACCATTTACAAACAGAAAATGAAGTCACAAATGATGGCCGCATTACCCCCAGAACGCTCCACTTATTCACTCCCGTTTCAAACAACCGGTGTTGATTTTGCCGGCCCATTCTTAGTAAAAACTTCCACTCTCCGCCGAGCATCTCATGCCAAAGCATACGTCTGCGTTTTTGTATGCTTCTCCACAAAGGCCATACACCTCGAAGTATGCTCTGATTTAACTACAGAAGCATTCAAAGCTGCCTTTACGCGATTCATCGCACGCCGAGGCATTCCATATAAAATCATGTCCGACAACGGAAGAATCTTTGTGGGAGCACAGAGAAGCCTCAAAAGGGAACTGTCCTCTTTCCTTGCAGAAGTATCAGTTGATATCGCAAACAAATATGCTGTCCATGGACTCTCATGGCAATTTATCCCGCCCTACGCCCCTCACATGGGGGGACTCTGGGAAGCAGAAGTGAAAAGCTTCAAGATTCACTTCACTAAAGTTGCCGGGAATAACAAATTTACATTTGAAGAGTTCAATACCCTCCTCATCCGTATTGAAGCGGTGTTAAACTCGAGACCGCTCTCGCCTATGTCTCAAGATCCAGACGACATGCAAGCTCTTACTCCAGGCCATTTCCTACGAGGAGCCCCACTTCTCTCCATACCCGAGCCGAACTCTGAGAACCTCTCCGTAATAAACAAGTGGCAGAAACTAAGGGTACTCCACCATCAATTCAGCAAGCGTTGGAAAAATGAGTATCTACAAGAACTTTACAAGCGATATAAATGGAAAGGACAGCAACTCAACTTAAATGAAGGAGATCTGGTCGTAATCAAAGATGACTATCTACCCCCCAACGATTGGCGACTCGGCCGAATCACCAAGCTTCACTCCGCCCCCGACAAAAATGTTCGCGTCGTAGACATTCGCACTGAGGGTGGAACAGTCACCCGCAATATCACTAAACTTTGTTTACTACCTCCGGCGTAGTACTACTCACTCATTACCATACTTCATATCTCACTGATTACCAGCCACCTAGTTCAAATCCATTTTCTCTCATACTTACTCTATGTTTATCTCATGTTATCATCTCTAAAACATTACTCAACCCACTAATAAGGTATTTCGAATACACCTTTATTTACAGATCCCAGGACTTCCGCAAATGTCGGCTGTGCTGCCGAATGCACTCCCTCCGCTACTGCCATGCATTTTTGGCAATGACACCGGACGAGCGGTATGAGTCGGCCAAGGTCCACAAATACTGCATCAATTGCTTGGCCACCTCGCATGTGACAGGCGCCTGCGATTCGACGGATAGCTGTCACCGCTGTGGATTAGCCCATCACACCATGCTGCACCGATCCTCCTTCACACAACCAGAGCCTAAAATGAGGCGCACATTAAAGCGCACACAACAATCTAAGCGCAGGCAAACCATGCAGCGATACCAAATAAATCAGCGTACCAAAGTTCAGCCGACGCAGCGAGCAAAAGGGGCAGTCGAGAGAACGCCAAGACAACCACATCGTCCCATCTTCCAACGCCGCATCCATGGATTGCTTACCAAAGCCCGACAAACGTTGGAACAGCTGCAAGATCTGGTCGAGATCTCATCGCCGCAGGCCCGCCGGCATGTTGAGGACATGAGTCCCAACTTGATAGACCTATGAATTAAACTTACACTTAAATGAATTTATATTGAATTGAATATGTAATTTACCTGAATTGAAATATGGAATGACTACCTGTTTATACATTACCTTATATTACTTACCCAAACCTAGTACCTAAAACTAATTTACTTAAATATGAATTGCTGTAACTTACCTTTTTGTCCCAAAACTATTGTGAATACTTGCATATGTATCAAGATCTAAAGGTCTGAAAGTAGCTGTTAAACACTCGTTTTTTATACTTCAAAGAGTAAAGTTAGTTCTCGCCATCGACGCGTCGTTCAACTCCCTAAAATTAAAAGTGTTAATAAATTGCAAGTCGAAAGAAAATAAATAAAAGCTTAAACTAAGCGAAGTGCTTGAAGTGTAGAAAATACATTCTTTTCATTTATATTTATTCACGCGAACGTGAATACATTTGATAGAGCAGGAACTCTCCACTTTGAGGCAGGGTAAACTTTCGGTGATAGGATTCTACGATGAGGTTGAAAGGAAGCTGACCCTTATAATTAACAAAACCATTATGACCCATGGTGGAAATACCACCCTAATAGAATCACTCAATAATAAGTATCGCGAAGACGCTCTTCGTGTTTTTATCTCAGCACTCAATCGTCCTTTGTGCGACATATTGTTTTCCTCCAGGCCTAGCGATCTCCCCTCTGCATTAGCTTTAGCACAGGAGCTTGAATCAAATCAAGCTAGGTCAATGTTTGCCCAGTCAACAGGAATAACGAGAGGTTCCATCAAGGAGCCAAGGAGCCATCCAAGGGCTCCTCGTCCGGGTATTGGCAACCCCAGTGGCTTGTCCAACCGAAACACCACTCAAACCTTCGGAAAACAGGTACCAGATTTTTTGAGTAGGGAAAGGCCAGAGAAAAGACCACACGGGAGTGGCCAGCAGGCACTACCAAAGGTACAAAGGAGCAGGACGAGTCTGAAGGAGAATATTGGCCAGAGCGAGGTTTATGAAGAATTTAAACCAGTCGAATACCAAAACGAAGCAAATGACGAGGTGATTTTTTTAGGGCAAAATCGCTCTTACCCTACATCGAGCGGACAATCGGGGGAAGAGGTATAAAATTCCTTATCGACACTGGTGCTGCGAAGAGTTACATTAAACATCTCAACGATCTAAAGGGAATCAAACCCGCAAATCGCACCTTTACAGCCAAATCCATCCACGGCACCACTGAAATTGACAAATATTGTACCTTCAACATTTTTAACAAAAATACTAGATTTTTTGTCCTACCCAGCTTATACACTTTCGACGGTATCATAGGTTTTGACCTATTAACCGAAGTGAACGGTAAAATAGATTGTAAAAACGGCCTTCTTAGTTATAATGGTGGACAGGAAAGGCTCTTTTATCACTATTGCCCGGACGTGAATAAATTAATAGAAACAAACGTGAGCGAGTTGGATATTCCTACATTATTGCAACAACATGCTCAAGTTTTCGCGGACCCCAATGAAGCTCTACCCTATAACACCAATATCATAGGAACAATAAGGACAACCTTCCTGTTTACTCAAAAAGCTACCCATACCCCGTAGCTTCAGCCGAGTTTGTCAACAAGGAGATTTTGAACCTCTTGCGTGATGGTATAATAAGACCATCCCGCTCTCCTTATAATGATCCGATTTGGGTTGTAAGTAAAAAGGGCGTCGATGAAGATGGCAATAGGAAGTCCAGACTCGTGATAGACTTTAGAAAACTGAACAACAAAACAGTTAGTGACAAGTATCCAATCCCGGATACTTCTGTAATTTTGGCTAACTTTGCAAACGCCAGGTTTTTTTCAACAATAGACCTCAAGTCCGGCTTCCACCAAATTAAGTTAGCTGAAAAAGATCGGGAAAAAACAGCATTCTCAGTCAATAACGGCAAGTACGAGTTCTGTAGGCTCCCTTTTGGCTTAAAAAATGCGCCCAGCATCTTCCAGAGAGCTATCGATGACGTATTAAGAGAAGAAATCGGTAAAATATGCCATGTCTACGTGGACGATGTGATAATTTTTTCAGAAAGTGCTGAGCAACATTTAAAGGACATAGACCAGGTACTACACAAACTTCATGCCGCTAACATGCGAGTGTCCGCCGACAAATCCAAATTTTTTCAGGAAAGCGTCAAATTTCTGGGCTTTACGGTGTCTGAAGAATGTATAAATACATGACCCGATAAAGTCAGGGACATTTTGGACTTCGCTGTCCCCAAATCCTTGAGAGCCTTACCCTCACTCTTGAGATTGGCCGGCTATTACAGACGATTCGTAAAGGACTACGCTGCGATTACAAAACCCCTAACAAAATACTTACGTGGGGAAAATGGAAATATCGGTGCTAACCAATCCCGGAAAATCGAAATAACATTAGATGAAGAAGCACTTAACGCCTTTGGTAGAATTAAAAAGATTCTTGCATCAGAGGATGTACTGCTCCTTTACCCAGACTACAAGCAGCCCTTTGATCTGACAACGGACGCCTCTTAACATGCCATAGGCGCTGTTTTATCACAAAACGGCAGACCTATCACCATGATCTCGAGAACTCTGTCTCAGACAGAGGAAATCTATCACCCAAGTTTCACTACAAACCCGGTAAAGAAAACTTTGTCGCCGATGCACTTTCCCGGCAATACATAAATGCCTTGGATCACGAGGTAGACACACAAAGTATGGCCACCAACAGCGAGTTGTCACTCACTCAAGCAATACCTACAGTAAAGAACCCCATTAATTATTTCCAAATTCAGATTATTCTGGAAGAGGGAGCCAAATTACCGGTTAGCACGTCAATCCTCTTTAGGACACGAGTGAGGCATCGAATATCGTTTAGTAACCTACAAGATTTACTGAAATCCATTAAACAATGTGTTAACCCGAACGTCGTTAACGGGTTGCTATGCGAACTCCCCACTCTGGCACTGATCCAAAGCGAACTTACCACATCTTTCCCGGGAATAAAGTTCCGTCACACTACAAAACAGGTTATCGACGTTTTCAATAAGGAAGACCAAAGAGAAATCCTCCAAACGAAAATGAACAACAAGTCCTAGAGAATTACTACTTTCCTGACTTAAGGAAAATGTTAAAAGAAATAGTTTCAAATTGCAAAATTTGTCACGAAGCCAAATACCAACGACATCGCCCAAACTCCGAAATAGGGTCAACCCCCATACCTTCCTACCCAGGAGAAATCCTTCACGTTGACATTTATTCAACAGACGAAACGCATTTTCTCACAACAATAGATAAATTCTCTAAATTTGCAATAGTTTTTCCAATAAAGTCTAGAGCCATAGTAGATATTAAGGAACCAATCTATGAACTCCTCAACCTTTACAAAAACACTAAAGTTCTGGTTTGCGATAACGAGAGGTCATTGAATTCTGAGACTATTAGAGCAATCCTACAAAACCACTTCGGAGTCACGATCTACACCACACCACCGGCTCACAGTACGACTAACGGCCAGGTGGAAAGGTTCCACAGTACATTAACGGAAATCGCACGCTGCCAAAAGCTCGAGACGTGCATTTCCGACACGGCCGAATTAATCCTGCTAGCCACGGCTAAATACAACCGCACCATACACTGCGTAACAGGCAAGAAACCCATAGATGTCACACATGCAGCGCCTGACGAACTTCTTAACGAAATAAAGAACAAACTTATGTGCACCCAACAAAATGACTTAAAAACATACAATATAAAAAGACAAACAAGACAATATAAGTCAGGAGAAAAAGTTTTTGTAAAGACCAACAAGAGAATAGGAAACAAATTTACTAAACTTTACACCGAAAAAATAGTTCAAAACGATTTAGGTACCTATGTTTTGATAGACGGACGTAAAGTTCACAAATCCAACTTAAAAAACTAAAACTTCTCCCTCCTCCTTAGGATAATCCTACTCTTGGCAACGAACCATTGGACTACCGCGAGGATATTCAACTATACCACCTCTCAATACATTCCGTTAACAACAGGAAAAGTAATCCTCCATGAACATTACGAGTTTTTACTACACAAGACAAACTTATCAAAATTCGAGACGATAGCCGAAGAGACGGACACAATATTAGAGCAACTTCCACATTCCCACGCCAGGCAACTACTTCGAAACGACGCTAACGAAATATTAAAACTACTAGACGCGGTCAGGGTACATCACCGACATGCGCGAAGCATCAATATCCTAGGGACTGCATTAAAGTACATAACCGGCACCCCGGACTTTGATGACTTTCAAACAATTGAGACCAGAGCCGAAGCCCTAATAGAAGCAAACGAACAGCAGGCAACAATTAATTTAGTTACACAGAAACAAATAAACGAATTGACGGTGACAGTTAATAAACTTTTAGCACAGGCAAAACGGACACAGATCGACACGGGAAATCTCTTTTCTTTAGTCAGTGCTAGAAATAGAGCGGTGATAATGGAATTAGAAACCATTATAACGTCAGTAGCTCTAGGGAAAGTAAATGTTATTAACCCCATTCTGCTTAATGGCATGAAAATAAACAATATATTAGCTGCTGAGCTCTCTACAAATACCAGTATAACTGACATACTTTCTGTTTCTAAACTTAAGATATTTCAGAATACACAGTTTATTTATTTCATTATTAAATACCCAAAAATAGCTAGAATTTGTAATAATGTAAAGTTGCTGCCCGTAATCCTGGAAGGAAAGATTATTTCCTTAGAAACAAATCTTATGGCCGAATGTAACAGAGAATACATCCCACTTTATAATTGCAAGGAAGCCATAATAACAAACTTCTGCCAACCCTTGAAAGAAAGTCCCTGTGTACGACAACTATTGAACCAGCACTTCGCAGAATGCAAATCCAAATCCGCCGATCACGTTCCCGCTGTTGAGGAGATCGATAACGGCGTAATTCTAATTAATGATCAACCCGCTGTAATAAAAAATGAAAATTTGACAAGATTAGCTAGAGGAACCTTTTTGATAACATTCAAAGGCGAAATTACGATAAACTCCACCGTTTATAGCAATTGGAATGAGGTAATACTTTTGCTAATTTGCTGCCCGTAATCCTGGAAGGAAAGATTATTTCCTTAGAAACAAATCTTATGGCCGAATGCAACAGAGAATACATCCCACTTTATAATTGCAAGGAAGCCATAATAACAAACTTCTGGCAACCCTTGAAAGAAAGTCCCTGTGTACGACAACTATTGAACCAGCACTTCGCAGAATGCAAATCCAAATCCGCCGATCACGTTCCCGCTGTTGAGGAGATCGATAACGGCGTAATTCTAATTAATGATCAACCCGCTGTAATAAAAAATGAAAATTTGACAAGATTAGCTAGAGGAACCTTTTTGATAACATTCAAAGGCGAAATTACGATAAACTCCACCGTTTATAGCAATTGGAATGAGGTAATACTTTCGCATCCTGAAGCAGTACCCGCGCAGCACGTTAACTTTACAGAACATATCGAGTTGTTATCACTCCCACACCTACAAAGAGTTAATATAAAAAACCTCAGGCACATAGCGCACCTGCAGAATCTTATTGAAACCCGCTCCATACAATCGGGAACCGCCTTGCTCCTAATCCTAATTTCCACAGCTGTGAGCATAGCAATATTTCTGCGAAAACGACAGAGAAATATGGTAGTACTGAAGAACATCATAAAGGAAACCGGGGACGCTTTCACTTCAAGAGGGGAGTAGCTAACACAGGTAACCAAACATCCGGCCAAAATATCGCTTGCACCGAATTCGCTGACGGCGCGTCTGCAGCTTTACACGTTAATAAGAACTCAATACCGCATTAATTATGCATCCAGCCATTATGCTGATCGAACACTTTTATCCTTGCGCCTGCCAACAACAAAATAAACGCAAGACAGCAAAGAATTGGGTAAACAGTTGCTGGTGTAAGCAACTAAGAAGTCACGCGGCCAATAACGTGCAGCGACTAAAGTTAGGGCAAAGTAGTGTAGGTATTTAGACGCTAGCGTCGCTCTTATGTCTCCAGTTATTTCAACTATTCCGCTGAGACCGGCTGCCCTTGTAAATTACAAGGGAAATAAAATTTTTTAAACAAATTCTAAAGGAATTGTTTTACTTATATACATTTGTAGCTTCGTAGAAAACTCATGTGAATAATAAATCATATTTTATTAATGCCCCTATTATGTATGGATACTAGTGTCTTTTAGCCACGGCTACCATCGATTTTCCGTCATCCCTTGTCAAGTTTGGTTTGGAGACAAACCGATTTCGCCATCTTTAGTGTCAATTTTCGTTCCGTTCAATTTATGTCTGTTGCTCCGTATTTATTTCGTGTTTTTGGTCAAGCAGATATTGGTGCATAATCGTAAAAAAATGTTAAGTGTCCTGACTATAGGTATCTAAAGTCTCGCGCGGTTAGAGTCCAAAAGGGTATATTTTATTTCGAATCTGCCTTCGCGGTGGGAACAGGTAGATAGTCAGTAATTTTAGACCGTTTGGGTATTGCAGCTTTGTTTTGTGTGTTGGTATCTGTCATTTTACCTACGTCTTTGTTTTTTTTTTTGTAAACAAGCTTTAATGGTGCAAATATCGCATCAGAGTTGCTGTTTATTTGTTCGTTTATTATCCTCCCATCAAATGATTTTGTTTATATATTTCCATGTTTTCAAGAGCATTTAGGCGCCGTCATTTTTGTTGTACGTGCAGTACCTTAACGGTTTTCTTTATGTTTGCGGGTGAACATTTTGCGTTTACCAAATGGTTTGCAAAATTAGATTCAGGTATTTCCATGGGTTTTCGTATCCTTTTGTTGTAGTCCCTTATGTGTTCACGAAACTTTGTTCTTACTTTACGTCGAGTTTGTCCTATATAGCTATATTGACACGCACAGGTCGGTTTATACACGCCTTGTTTGTTCAATGGGTCTTCTTCATTCGTCCTGCTTTTAAGTATCGTTCCCAGGTTGTTTCCAGTTTTGAACGACGTGTGGATATTATACTTTCTGAAAAAATTTGCAAGTTTGTATATAATTTTTCCTGTATCAGTCATTACTGTCCAAGTTTTTTCGTCTAGCTGTTTGTAGCTTCTTTTTTGAATTGCATACATTTTTCTGAATTTATCCATGAGCTCCTTTTTATAGCCGTTTTTTGTTGCTATGTTGTATATTGTGTTTAGTTCCTTTCCGTATGCCTCTCGCGGTAGAGGTATTACCTCAAGTATATTTGTAAGTTGTCTTAAAGCAGCGTATGTGTGCTTGAGGATGATTTAATGTGTTATGTTTATGGTGTCTGTAGCTGTCGGTTTTCTGTAAATTTCCTAGTCAAGTTTTTGGGCAATTTTGTCTATTTTAATCGTTAAATCCAGGAAATTTATTGTTCCCTTCTTTTCCATTTCCATCGGAATTATTACTTTGTTCACAAAACTGTTGCTTGTAACAGCATAACGGAATCAAGATAGATATAGACATATATATACCAAAATGCTCAGAATGAAAAGAGAAGTCGATTTAGCGATGTGTGTCTCTTCAGCCGTCCGTCCGTCCGGCCGTGCAAACGATAACTTGAGTAGGTAGATTGTCTTTGACCCAGAGTAGGTTGGTATTAAAAATGGGTAAAATCGGAGAGTAACCACGCTCACCTCCCATATAACGGCAATTGTCGAAAATGCAAAAATTGCTATATTTCAGTAGCTATTGAACCTAATTTGCCGAAATTTTGTATATACTGTTGTACTCGAGCAGGAAATCCGACTGAATCAAAATTTTTTACGGGGCGTGGCACCGCCCACTTATGAATACATATGTATATCTCTGGAACCACCCACCCGATTTTGTTCAAATTTGGTATTCGTATTACACTATGCCTATTTAAGCGATATTTATCAAAATCTGACCATAACCACGCCCACCTGTCATATAACGGTAATTTTCGAAAACACTAAAAATTGGACATTTCAATAAATATTGAAGGGAAATATCTTGAGTTTAGTATGTGGTGTTGTATTGCAGCCAGAAATCAGACTATATGAGATCATATGTATATGTCTGGAACTACTTTATTGATTTCGTCTAAACTTGGCACACATGTTAGATTATACCTAGTTAATTTATAAGTTTAGCTGAAAGCGTGCACCGGGTATATAAAGTTCGATCGAACTTAGCCACTTCTTTACTAGTTTTGGTTCTGTTTTTGTTTCAGTTTGTGGGATCGATGGGTATAAGTCCTTAATATCAATTGATATTAACAATTTTAGTTTCTGTATATGTGACCAAACTGTGTGTTGTATTCACGACATCGATATTAGATTTATGCGACATTGTATGTACGTATATATATATACGGCAGTGCGAACTCTGAGGTAAAATAAATTATACTAGCCTTTAGATTTAGTATATGTGAAAAATTGTGGAAGGTTATCTAAAATATTTGGATTCCAAGAGATTATACACTGGTCTTATATGAAAAATGTTCTTTTGCTCTGTTCTTTGCATCATGATGCTATAGACGATAAATCTGAAAACAAAATTGCGTGAAGAGATTTCTTTCTAAAATTTCACTATTTGTGGAGCTGATGTTGATATCTGCATCACATAACTTGTCGAGAATTAGTCGACAATAATAGTTAATTCATCATTAACTCTTTTATTTCGCTTCTACCTACTTTTATGAATAATTATTAAACTACACACAGAAACAAAAGCAACAATGAGACTTTTCCTGAAAGAACTTTGTCTAAAAAAAATTTTTAAGTGGAGAAACTTTAATTGTCGTACATTTTGTGTGTATGTCAGCATATATACATGACGCTCATCGGATTTAAAGTTTTGAATTTACATACATGCATATAAATAAATATGAATACCGGCAAATGTACATACATACATACCTACATCTGTGTATATTTTTTTCTAGGGAGCTTGATCGTAGTTGGCATAGCTAAAAAAAATTTGACACAACATAGAGAAAGAGGCAGGTCATTTGTGCACAATAATGATAGATTACGCTTTCACGCGGGCGATGACATACTCGTACATACATATGCCACATTTTAGTGAGAAACGTGCTTTACTTATAGTGAATTGTAAAAATATGAAAGCGATTTATTTGAAAAAACGTTTTAAAAACCAAAAAAAAGGGCTGTGTTGAAGGTTTTATCGAATTTTAGTTTGTTTACATTGGAATTCATCACCACATTTTGAAGATTGTATGGAAATTTATGAGAAATGCGAGCAGCCCGCGAGTCGCTCAGACGATTGTTTGTGGACTGTGGGCAAAATAAATAATTTTTTATGACGAGTTATTCAAATACAGATTGATAAGAAATAAAAATCATGATTTAAATCGAGTACGATATAAGATCACTCCTTCCCGTTGTCGTTGACATGTGTACATATCTCAAGTAAAAGTAAAAAATATTGTTACGCACGTTTTCAGCTCTCTCAAGGTGCTCGCGCAGCTGCCGGAGAGCGTAAACTTTAAACCCGTTTTTCTCGAAATCAAATTTTTTCAACTTGCGGACAGTTAATCTCCGGATTGGATGGACCGATTTTAATAAATTTTGATGCGTTTCATTTGTTATTATATTATGTGTGAGAATTTACCACAATTTGACCAAAAATTAAAAAAATAATATTTTTTAACCATGAAAACAGAAGAAAAAAGAGGATTTTTTCACAATTTGTTTTCAAACTTCCGCCATTTTCTTATGAGGAATTTTTTACTAACGGTGGTAAATAGTCACGTGAGAAAAAAATTATTGAAAATATGCCTATTTTTAGCCTTTTAAAGTGTACTTGTACCTTAAATAAAAACAAATCTACGTTTTTGATTTAAATATTTTAACTAGAAAATATTGATTCAATATGATACAGTTTATAAGCAGTCCCGCTTGCTGCTTTTCTAACTGTCCGTTCTTTCTTTTAAATCGTCGGTAGGGTTATCGTGCTCGTACAAAATGCAGTATGTTTCGTAGATTTATCAATGACAAAATTAATTGGTGTGACAATTCAGGCTTTCCTGATCTAAATCGTCCTTGATTTCGTCTTCTATTACGTTTAATTCAGGATTACTGTTACACCATGACTTTATTTTTTTCGGAGACGTTTCCTAAAACTTTGCGGAAGATATACGGTCCACCATATTTGAGTTCGAGCTTTCTAGATTGCTCCGTAGAAGCTGGCTCAATTTCGGGATTACAGTTAGATCATCTTCGGTGTATATTTTTGGATTTTGATGACGCTGATCGATTAGTTGATTCCATTTTTTGCGTCCGTTTGCAATATTTATAGCAGCTTTATTACGTTTTTCAGCAGCAGTTAGCGTAGACGGTTCTTCGTTTACATCACCAGCGTTTATTTTCGATGCGATTTTATTCATAATACTTTGAAACGGCGCCGGCGGGGGCGGCTCATTTCTTAACCCAAAAGGCATGCGATTAAATTTAAAGTGACCATCAGACGTTACGAAAGCAGTACTGCATCCTAAATTTAAATTTTTTTATTTCGACACAATCCCAAAAATTTTGGAGTTATGAATTTCCTAAATTTCGACGCTCGAAAAAAATACCTCTAAACATTTGCGTATACGAAGAAAATTATTTCGTAATAAAAATAACTAGCAGGCCTAAAGTTTACGCTTTTTTCTCAGCTTTCCAATAAAAAATACGTTGAATTTTTTTGAATTATTTTTTATAAACAAAAGGTACATTTTTATAAACAAAAATTTTATTTTCTGTTTGGAACTATTTTCATTAAGTTATTTTTTTTTGTATGTATGTACAAATGAATTGCCTAACAGAGTGTTGTGGACGAACTTAAAATCACTGGGTGTTTGTGCCAAAAATGTAAAAACTTGTGAGATTGATGCTAATGTAATGAATTCCCACTTCATTGGACAGAATTCTCATGCACCTGCTTTGGCATACATGTTATTGTCTACCGATAAGCACAAAACTCAAATTGGTTAAGTCCCTTATAGTGCCTCAAATTTCCTATTTTGAACTCGTATATGGTACCCTAAGCTACGATTCTAAAAACAAGTTAAATCTAGCTCTTAATAACGCAGCTAGGTTCATCTACTGTAAAAGGAAATTTGACCACATTTCCTTATATACCAAAAATATCCTTGGGTCCACCCTTGAAAATTATCTCAAGGTCCGCAATATGGTATACCTATTTAAAATTATTAGAAACCGTCAACCAGGTTATCTTTTCCGAAAATTAAAATTTGTGCAATCAAACCGTACGCACAATATTGTTGTCCCAAAATACAAAACTCTGACGGCCTCCAGATTGTTTTTTGTTAGTGCTGTCAGAACTTGGAACTCACTACCAATTTCAATCAAATGTGTAACATCGATTGGATGCTTCAAAACGGCAGTTACAAATCTATTCATGTAATATCCTACCCCTTTCCCCTAATATATATACACCCTCCTTTAAAATCTTTTAATATTTCATTATATTATAATTATCAATCTTAGTACTTTGTACTTTTTATATTTATTTTACTTACGATATTTCCTTAGGATTAAGTTCAATGTCATGTAAAAATAATCTATGTAATATGCGTACAACGAAAAGACCTGGTGTCTTACTGTGCCTATAATATTTTATAAATAAATATAAATATAAATATAAATTGTACATTAGACTATTCGGTAACGACTGCATTAATTCTTTTATAATATTCTCAAACAAGCTCGTTTAAGAGTTTATGGGTTTTGTTAGGCAACGGTATTGAAATCGTAGAAATATACACTTAAGAATTTCCAAAACGTCAAAACTTGTATTTGCATTTTTCAAGTCCTTATAATTTCAAAAATAAGTTTCTTAAATATTTAGGTGAATTTCGAAATTTAAATTTGTCTATATCGGTCTTAAGCGTACGCGCGTTTTCAGTTCTCTCAAGGTGCTCGCGCAGCTGCCGGAGAGCGAAAACTTTAAACGCGTTTTTCTCGAAATCAAATTTTTTCAACTTGCGGACAGTTAATCTCCGGATTGGATGGACCGATTTTAATAAATTTTGATGCGTTTCATTTGTTTTTATATTATGTGTGAGAATTTACCACAATTTTACCAAAAATTAAAAAATTAATATTTTTTAACCATGAAAACAAGAAAAAGGAGGATTTTTTCACAATTTGTTTTCAAACTTCCGCCATTTTCTTTTGAGGAATTTTTCACTAACGGTGGTAAATTGTCACGTGAGAAACCTTTCTTTTTTAAATGCCGTTCGATTTTTTTTGCTTCAGAGATCCTAAAATTAACTGTCCACAATCGGAACAACATTTTTCGAGGACTCGACTTTGGCGCCCTCTATAATATGACTGTAAATGTATAAATGGAAAAAAATTGTATGTACTCTCTAAAACTTGAATAATAATTTGTAAAACGTTTTATGTTCATATTTAGTAAAGGGGCGGGGAAAAAAAATTATTGAAAATATGCCTATTTTTAGCCTTTTAAAGTGTACTTGTACCTTAAATAAAAACAAATCTACGTTTTTGATTTAAATATTTTAATTAGAAAATATTGATTCAATACGATACAGTTTATAAGCAGTCCCGCTTGCTGCTTTTCTAACTGTCCGTTCTTTCTTTTAAATCGTCAGTAGGGTTATCGTGCTCGTACAAAATGCAGTTTGTTTCGTAGATTTATCAATGACGAAATTAATTGGTGTGACAATTCAGGCTTTCCTGATCTAAATCGTCCTTGACTTCGTCTTCTATTACGTTTAATTCAGGATTACTGTTACACCACGACTCTATTTTTTCAGAGACGTAAGCTGAGCGAATTTTTTTTTTGGTGATTATTTATGCACCCTGGTATATCTTCCAACAAAACGATCGCTTTCCTAAAACTTTGCGGACGATATATGGTCCACCATATTTGGGTTCGAGCTTTCTAGATTGCCCCTAAGAATGTTTTTCGCCTTAGACTCTTTTATTCTATCATGGATTGTCATTTTGTCAATTTTTCCTAACACTATGTCTGCAGGTCTTTCTTTCTGAGTGGAATGAATATTATTATTGTAGGTTTGGATACTTTTGTACATCTTCTCCTTTGTTGATAAATTTGGATATTCTTATTCCATGATTCTAAATTTTTCTCCGATTGTATTGTGGAGCCTTTCTATATCTGAATTCCCTGTATGACTGTTCGGTTTGGTGAAATGAACTTCAACTCCTTCCTCTCTTAAACAGTTTTTTACGTTTACAGAATTAAATTCATTATCGGTTATAAATAAAATAGGTTTTCCTCTCATTGCGAAATACATTTGTTGCGGCGATTTGTGGACGAGATGTGGGTTGATGCCAATTCAAAAGCGTTTTGTTAAACTTTAATTCAATTGTCTTTATTAACTTATTTAACAAATTAATACAACGAATATGCGGCTAATCTTAACTGAGAATTATTAAGCGGATAAACTTGCGGAAAAAACGATGCGTTGATGAGCGGTGTTAAAACAGCGAATGAGAGAAGAAAAATGATGTGTCAAAATGTGCAAAAGTGGAAGTGCATAACAAAATAGGAAATGTCCAAGTAGTTAACCTGTGCGCGCTTACACTGCTGACATTAACCCTTATGTAATCATAAATAACTAGATTTAGCAAATGCATATTCGAACCCAAAATACCGCCGCCCTTGAACTATCGTGATACGTTCAATATAAAAATTGCAAATAGATGAAGCATAGACTAATACTAATGAAGATTCGAATGATATTCAAAGATAAATTACTATATTCTAGACTTCTTCATGAAATATATCTCCTTTCGTTGGTAAGAGGCAGAGCTTAACTATAGGCCGAACTAATTCGCCTTGCGGTATCCTTAATGTGACCACTCTCACGCGCCCATCAGCACCAGGATGGCATTTAATAACTCTCGCCAGTATCCACTTCGCTGGAGGAGTAGGCCCGTTACAAACTGCGACCACATCACCTTCTTCGATGTTGCGCGAGAAGCGAAACCACTTGGTGCGACGCTGTAGACTCACGAGATACTCGTCTCTCCAGCGGCACCAGAAATGTCGTCTCATGGCAAAAAGCGCTTGTCACCGCTGTCGAAGATTTCCACAGAACCCTTGACCCTCAGGTTCTGGGATTGACTTTAGTGGTTCACCAATAATGAAATGGCCGGGAGTTAGGACCTCTAAGTCGTCAGCAGCTGTAGAGTTGTCAAAGATCGGGCGGGAGTTTATGCAGGCCTCTACTTCTGTCAGCAGAGTGTTAAACTCTTCATAGGACAATAGCGTGGCATCCAGTACGCGTTTTATGTGATACTTAACGCGCTTGATGCCTGTTTCCCAGTATCCCCCCATGTGAGGTGCAGACGGGCGATTAAAACGCCACTCGATGCTTGAGTCGACAAAGAACGAACGTAGGTTATCATCAGTCACGCACCGCTGGAATGCAATTCGAAGTTCTTTCTCAGCCCCAACGAAATTCGTACCGTTGTCAGATGACATGACCTTGCAGTGGTCTCGCCGGTTTAAAAATCTTTTGAACGCACTCAGAAACGCTGGTGTTGATAGGTCTCCAACGAATTCCAAGTGCATGGCGAAGGTGCACATGCAAACAAATGAGCAAATGTAGCCCTTTGTCGCCTTTGCTCCTCTACCATGGGTAAATTTGTATAAGTAAGGCCCAGCGAAATCGACAGCGGTGCGGGTAAAGCAACGAGCGTGGGTGGTGCGCACTGCAGGTAAATCTCCCATAGATTGTGTTGCGAGGTTACGGTTTAATCGAGTGCATTTCACGCATTTATGGTACATCTTGCGAATAAGGCTGCGAGCGCCAACAATCCAATAGCGGCGTTGTAAAACGGTCTGCATAATGTGGGGTCCAGAGTGTAATGTAGACACGTGAATCTCATGGACTATTAATTTTGCAAGCGGAGAGCCTTTTGGCAAGATGGCGGGGTGCTTTACATCAGGAGCAACTGCAGCATTCTTCAATCGACCTCCAACACGCAAGACCTTTTTCTCATCAAGGTATGGCTGCAAACGCAAAAGACTGCTGCGAAGCGGGATCGGCCTTTTTGCGCTGCAAAGAAAAATTTCGTTAGAGAAATAGAACAATTGCGTATACCTTATCAGGCGCAGTTCAGCTTCACATAACTCGTGACAACTCGGAGGATCAAATATCTTAGCAGCATTGAGCCTGGTATTCGCTCGAGCATTGACGAGGAACCTTAGCACGTAAGCGATGACACGGCGCAGCTTGGAATACGACGAATACTTCTGTATTACGGACCAGTGCTCGCTTGAGTTTGTGACATGAGCAACAACTTTGCTTCGATCGCCTACCTCGGTTGAATGCTGTTTAGACAAGGTTTGTTTCCAGAACGGGTCATCCCTCTTCAAGAATTCGGGGCCCGTCCACCACAGTTGTTGACGCTGCAGATCAGATGGAGTTATACCTCTAGAGGCACAATCAGCGGGATTGAGTTCCGAGCGGACGCGGTTACAACACTCAGGAGGAAGAACTTCCTGGATATCAGCGACCCGATTGGCGATGAAAGTCATCCATTTGCTAGGATGTGCTTGTATCCATGCCAACGTGATGGTTGAGTCCGTCCAAGCATATAACGGACAGCGAAGATCGTTCCAACTGTGCAAAACCTTTGCACCAACTTAGAAGCAAGATGCGCAGCGCATAGTACTAAACGGGGCATTGTTGGCTTGAGCGGCGCTACTTTGGTCTTCGACGAGATCAGCGCCACAGTGACCCGGCCGTCGGGTTGCACGGTGCGCGCATACATAACGGCGGCTTAAGCTCGTTCGGACGCGTCAGCAAAGATGTGCAACTCAGTGAACGATCCAGTTGTACCTGAGCCAATCCAATGAGTTACCTTCAAGTTCGAAAGAAGTTCCAGCTCCGAGCGATGTTCCACCCACTTCATGGCAATAGAGTCAGGAATAACATTTACGATCTTATCGTCGCTGGACCGAGCAGTCCCAGAGGATCGAACAGCGTGCTGGCATCCGATAGGAATGTTCGTTTCGTTAAAATAGTGGGTGGCTTTTTCAAATTAACCACGAATGTTATGTAATCCTCGGCCGTATTCCACAGTAGCCCCAAAGCATGAACATCTTTACTGTCGACTAGGTAATGCGATATGGTTTTCGACTCATTTGAAGATCTGTACAATTTGATGGCGAGATTTTGCTGTAAAAGCAGGACGATGAGCCAGTCAGGAGATCGTCCATGTAAAAATCTTTGTGGATGACGGCAGAAGCTTTTTCACAAATGTGCGAAGATTTTGCGGTTTGTTGTAGCGATCTAACGGCTAGGTGAGACGCGGCTGCCACGCCATAAGTTACACGCAGCATACGATAGTCTTGTATGGGTAAAGTTGGATCTCGACGCCAAACAATTCGCTGCAGATCAATGTGCTTCGGCGCTACGCATATTTGGCGGTACATTTTGGCGATGTCCGCGGTCACTGCATAGCGATGCGTTCTAAAACGCCTTAAAATCGAAAATAAGTCCTGCTGAAGTTGAGGACCAACGTATAATGCGTCGTTTAGCAAATTTCCGGTGGTAGTTTTAGCTGACGCGTTGAAAACAACCCTTAACTTAGTGGTTACGCTCGAATCCTTTACAACAGGGTGATGCGGCATATAAAACGTTAGATTCGTTGATTCGGGTACCAGCTCCATGTGGTTCATGTCGATGAGTTCCTGCATGAACTCATTATAGCGTAGTCGTAGGTCGTCGTCTCGAGCAAGTCGTTTCTCGATGCGTAGTAGGCTGCAAACAGCATATCTTCGGGAATACCCCAGAAGTACGTCGGGATTCAGTGGCAGTTCCACTAGAAAGCGACCGTCAGGCACTCTTCGGTGTGTTGTTTCGAAGAGTTCTTCGCAGTGACGTTCTTCGCCCGTTAGGTGGGTCTTTTGCGGAGCTTCTTCTAACTCCCACAGTTTAGAAAGAGCTCTATCAAACTGAACATCGCAATGCATGGACTGTAAACGAGGTGTAGGGAATTCTAATCCATCGACACTTCCAAACAGCGTCCAACCGAAGACAATACGTTGAGCCATCGGCGTACCAGGGGGGCCCTTACGGACTTCTGAGCAGAGGAGCTGTGGCATGACATCCATGATAACTAGAATGTCTATACGCCAGGGTTTCATGAACTGCGGATCGGCTACATATAATCCTTGCACATGAGGCCAAGCGAAAGCTGCCAAAGTCCGCGTTGGCAAGTCGCTTGTAATTTTCGGTAAGATTAATGCGTTGACAGGGAAACATTTATCTGAACAATAAGACGACAATGAAAGTAATACCTCACCTCTAGAGCAGCCTCCTGTGGCCAATAGCACAGTCTGTCTTTTGGACGTGGCGGTTTGGAGTTTGCATTTAAATACGAGGATGTACTTCCTATAGCAGTGGAGCCCGTAGAAGAGGCAATAGCGGATGAATCGTTTGCGTTTGCTTGTGACGCTGCGAGCCCGACGAGAGGGGATGACGTGTCAGGAGACGCGTTGTCGACGAAATGAGCGGTGGTTGTGACGTCAGTTGCAGAGAAGGCATTATGTAGCAACGTGTGATGACGTTGCTGACAAACTCTGCATGCAGAGGAGCTATTACATTTTGCTTTGTAATGGCCGGAGCTTAAGCAGTTCGTACACACGCGCGCTTCTCTCGCAAACTTGAATTTCGTGCATGAGTCCAGGTTGCGAAACTTTTCGCAACTATATATTTTGTGAGGACCCTTACAATACGTACAACCTGAGCCGTTTTGTTCCTGCACTGCATGACACACATTTGTGGACTTGCTCACTGAAGTGGGTTTACCCTTGATTGCTGGTGATATTGTTGACGTCGAAAGCATAGCCAGGGAACGACACCTGATTTCTAAGAACGTAGACAGTTGCTCGAACGAGGGAGGCAAGTGATAGGTTAGGTTAGGTTAGAGTGGCTGCCACCGCACAAAGGACGGTGGCACACTTAGGCTGTAAGAAGCCCATTGTGATACCAATGGCGTAGGCCATGCATTCCTTCCCTCACTTATTCTCAAAAATTGAACCATCCTGTGCGTTTGATGTAGAGTATAAAGTTAGAAATGCTTGCCGAGTTCAAATCGGCTAGACAGTCCAAAAAGTAACTTTTGAAAAATTTTCTGCGCGTCTTGGCCAGGCCGGGGCAGTGGCAGAGATAGTGCTCAATGCTCTCCACCTCCTCCGCGTTTCGGCAGCTGCGGCAAAAATCATTTGTTGGGTAACCTAGTCTTTCCCCATGCGTGCCCATAAGGCAGTGACCGGTTATCACCCCAACTACTAATCTGAGAGAGGAGCGACCAAGCATAATGAGAGCTTTAGAGCGCTTCCCATCAACTTCCGGCCAGATTTGTCTGGTAATGAGACAGGTGGGCTCCGATGCCCACCTTAGATTTACCTTATCCATAAGCTCAGATCTTAGTCTGTGTTTATATGATGCTAAGGGTAAACCCACCTCTTCAGCAGAGTTTATTACAGGTAGTTCCGTCCCTTTCCTAGCTAGTTCATCGGCCAGGCAGTTGCCAGGAATGTCTTTATGGCCAGGGACCCACACAACACATACGGAGCACATATCTGCAAGATGGTTTAAAGCCGCTCTGCATTCAATGGCTACCTTGGAGGTTGTACCGTAGGAGTTTGAAGATTTGATTGCAGCCTGGCTATCAGAATAAATGGTGATGCCTCGTTCTAAAGAGGTACACGTTGTCAGGCCACGAGCTGCTTCCATTATTGCATTTAGTTCGGCCTGAAAAACGCTACAGTGGTCCGGTAAACGAAGGCTGAGGTTTAGATCGAGTTCGCTTGAGTGAATCCCGCTGCCTACTCTTTCGTTTAACTTGGAGCCGTCTGTGTACACAGCCGTCGATCCTGGATCCAGGTCCACGATACCTATCCATTCGTTTCTCTCTGGGATTCTTATGGAGAACCTATTTGCAGAGAAAGAAGGGTGTAGGGTATAATCCAACTTCTTGTCGGGCAGAGTTTCCAGGACTTTTGAGTGCCCATAGTCAAGATTTCTCCACGGAAGGATCGCATTTAGCCTGGCAGCACTGCAGGCCGCCAGAAATTTGCCGTAGAGATCCACCGGTGGAAGATTTAACATTATCTTTAGAGATTTGGTGGGTGTAGAGGGCAGTGCTCCCGTGGTGAGCATTGAGGCCGCCCTCTGCACCCGTTCAAGCTTGGCTCTAGTTAGAGCCCTGCTCAGTGCCGGCCACCATACGACGACCCCGTAAAAGAGAATGGGCCTTATCACAGCTGTGTACAATGTGTGGCTTTATTCCCCATTTCTTCCCCACGGCCGTCTTACAGGCATAAAGAGCAACAATTGCTTTCTTGGAGCGGTCTTCAATGTTCCGCCTCCAGTCGAGTTTTCTATCTTGTACGATTCCGAGATATTTTACCTCGGTTGAGAGACTAAGTACCATTCCGTTTACAGATGGTAATTTGAAGTCGGGGATTTTGTATTTTATTGTAAAGAGCACTGCTTCGGTCTTAGTAGGGTTGACGTTAAGTCCGCACTCCACAGACCAGCGGGTAACAATAATTACAGCGTTTTGCAGTAGATCACTAATGGCTTGAAGATGTTTAACCGTGGCTATGATTGCCAAGTCGTCAGCATATGCCACGGCCTTGCAGCCAGTGCCCTTCAGGTTTAAGAGTAAGTCGTTTACGGTAAGGTTCCAGAGTAAAGGTGACAAGACACCTCCCTGGGGTGTACCTCTAGCCACATGTTTGGATTTAGAGCTATCCCCTACTGTTGAGAAAATCGATCTTTTCCTGAGTAGGAGCCCCACAAAATCCACCAGTCCCTGCTGTACCCCCACCATACGGAGTGATTTGATAACAGATTCGGGGTAGACATTGTTGAAGGCTCCCTCGATGTCAATAAAGATCCCCAGCGTGTACTCTTTTATGGCCAATCCTTTCTCGATCGTTGAGACGATGTCGTGAAGAGCAGTCTCCGCGGATTTGCCTTTAGAGTATGCGTGTTGGTTCGGGGAGAGTTTTTCTTTCCTTATATTACGCCGAATATGCTCGTCTATGAGCCTCTCAAGAGTTTTGATAAGGAATGAGGTGAGGCTTATGGGCCTGAAATCTTTGGGTTTTGCGTGAGCAGTCTTGCCTCCCTTCGGTAGAAAGACGACTTTCGCCTTCGTCCACACATTAGTAATGTGGGTGAGGGTAAGGCATGCTGTAAAAATCTGTGTGAGAAGTGGACAAAGAAGGTCCTTCGCTGTTTGTAGTAGTGCGGGAAAAATTCCGTCAGGTCAGGGGATTTGTAAGGTTCGAAGGACATTACTGCCCATTCCACCTTTTCGTACCTCACTATGTCCCCTGCGGTATTCCCTAAGAGTGAGTTGGTTTGGTGACCTGGCAAAATGTTGGAGTCAACAGAGCACCCAGGAAAGTGGGTGGTCATTAGTAACTCCAGCATTTCGTCGGCTGTAGATGTCCATTCTCCGTTTGGTTTTTGAATAGAATTGATCGTTGGAGCACTTTTCGAGAGAACCTTCCTCAGCCTGTTGGCTTCGGAGTTTTCTTCTCTGTTATTACAGAAGTTTTGCCAAGATTTGCGTTGTGCTGTCTTAATGGCCTTCTTGAAAGTTTTAAGAGCGTCTTTGTATGGTTGCCAAAGACCCGTCCTCTTGGCTTGGTTAAAGAGTCGCCTGCTCTCTTTCCTGAGTGCTGAAATCTCTAGATTCCACCACTGGGGTTTCTTTTTACCCTTCGGTAGGGTCTTAGGGCAGGAGACTCTGAAAGCGGAATTACATGCGTTTGTTACGAGGTCTACCGCTTCATCTATTTTTGACGGTGAGTCCAGCTCACCGAGAGAAACGACCTTCGTGTTTGAGGGACTCGCTTCATCAGGTGTTTGCGATAGGCCTAGCCTATCGTGATAAACGTGTCTGCACAAAGAGGCTGAGAGGACGCTTTTATATTTCTGCCAATCCGTCCGCCTCTTATTCCTATACTCTGTAAGAGTAGAGGGATTGAGATTTATCTTAAATGTTATGTAGAGGTGGTCGGAAAAGGAGTGTTCTTTGGACACTTGCCAGTCGCTTATCAGGTCCGAGAGGCAGCCTGAGGCGAGGGTGATGTCCAGCACTTCTCTTCTGACAGAGGTGATGAAGGTGGGATCGTTCCCCCGGTTGCATATATATAGATTATTTGCTAATATAAATTCAAGTAAACACTCACCTCGAGGATTGGTGTCGCTTGAGCCCCATATTTCGTGGTGCGAGTTTGAGTCAGCTCCAATTATGACCGGGAGTTTTTCCTTGTTAGCCTCTTTGATGGCTTCCTTCAGTCTTGGAGGAGGAAGAGATTGGCCGTCGTGGGCCATGTAGCTCGCCGAGAGCCAGACGACGCTCTCTTCCAGCTGTACGCTTACGCTAACGGTGTCTTCGTCGCTGTATTGAGAGAGGAGAAAATAAGAATATACTTTTTTTATAAGAATACATGCTCTGATCCTACCTGTCACTGGAGACGTTACTAGTTGGTAGGCGTCAGAGTTTAATCCACAAACCCTGTTCCTGACGATCCAGGGCTCCTGGACAAGAATAACGTCTTCAACCTTTTCGCTGAGACGAAGAAGAAGAGCAGCCGAGGCTGCTTTGGAGTGGTGCAGATTAATTTGCAGAATCCGCACCATCTCCGCAGTCTGCGATGTCCATTGCCTCTTGCTCGACCCTCTCGGCGGCGGCTACGACCGTGGTGTCGTGATCCGCCTCCTCAGGTTCCGAAGCCAGAAGCTGGTCCTCTTCGAGTTGCGTTACCCATTGGCTGTACACAGATCCCACGTATACCGACGCCGAGCCCGCATCGCTCTCGGCATCTGACGCGGTGTCCAATACCGCCAATGGGACGCCCCCTGTTGCCTCCGTTGAAATCGACTCGAGGTCAGTAGGGGCGCTCGCGGCGTCTCCTACTCTGCTGACCTCTTCGCCGACAGAAGAAGTCGCTGGTCCGCTTGAAGCATTGCCTGCATTTTTGGTTTCTCTGACCTCCGCCTTCTTGTGGATTTTAACTGTGATGGAGTAAAAGCCGTAGCTTATAACCCCACCACAATCCGCAAGA
Organism: Philophylla caesio; assembly: GCA_963971545.1. Taxonomy (NCBI): domain Eukaryota; kingdom Metazoa; phylum Arthropoda; class Insecta; order Diptera; family Tephritidae; genus Philophylla; species Philophylla caesio. Next base: position 2,355,944 of record OZ020605.1, on the reverse strand, counting down.
ACTGTGATGGAAGCATCGTTGATGACCAGGTCAACGTAACGTTGCTTTTCCTTGGTCTCGCCAACTCTCACTATCCTCCAATCGCTGGTGGGTAGTTCTGCGTTGCCAAGGCGGATGAGCTCCAGGATCTCTTTCGGTTCTGATGGTTCCGCTGGGATCCAGGCCCACGCTCGTGGCCGTTTGGGGATTTTCTCCCTCTGGACAACTCTCAGGTCGGCCCCGGGCCACAGCTCTCCCACCGATGAGATTGCCTCCTTGTAGAGCCGTACTGCGCGTTCGTCCGCGCACGAGACGAGTTTGATTCGCCCTTGATGCCATCCGGCGTCGCGAACGACTGGTGAAGGGCCGGGATACTTCTCGAGTATGCCCTTGTAGACCCTGCAGAGACCCATCAGCACGGACTTCCAATTGTCAGTGCTGATGTGTCCGTCGGGATGGCTCTTGTCCAGCACGGCCAGTGTGAGGCAAGTGATAGCTCCCACTGTTTTCGCGTCTCATATGCTAACTTGCTTACTACTTCGTGTACTAGCCAGTCGTCCTAAAACTCCACCGGTCGACCTAAAGCCTTAAGTTCGCGTATGTGTTGCTGAAACGCGTCGATCACACTTTTAATTGCGTCAGCAGTATCACTAGCCGCCTTCTTAACATCGGCGATAGCTCTTAGATGACCTTCCACTATTATACGCATGACCTTATAGCGCGATTTCAATAGGTCCCAAGCGTCTTCGTAATTAGCGTCACATATTTTGAAACCGCTTATTATTTTTAATGCTTCACCTTTCAAACTACTACGGAGATAGTGAAGCCTTTGTTTGTGCGACAATGCGGCATAACTATCAACCAGGGAAAAAAAGGCATCAAAAAACCCAATCCATTCTGTGGGGTCGCCGGAGAATGTAGGCAGCTTAATTTTGGGCAGACGTATCGATGCAGACACAGACGTTTGCACGGGAGAGTGGTGTGCTTCAGTACGACACTTCTGTACTCGATTAAAATTAGATAAAGCCGTAGAATACCACGTCACTTCCGCACGAGAGCTCTACGGCGTCTTGAGCGCTATTGAAACGAGCCCACTGTTCGTTAAGGAGTTGGAGATAACTTTTAACACTTTCTGCGTCCATTAGAAATGCTTCGTCAGTGCTCTTAGCCATATACCGCTTAATGGCATTGAGCGCAGAATCGCAGGTTTTAACGAAATTCGACATTATTTCAATTCCTAAGTCACAAATTTAATATTTGGAAAATGTAGAGGGCTTTTGAAGGACGCGAGAGATTATTGAAAGTCGTTAAGGTTAAATGTAGGACGACCGCAACAAAGTTACAAGCTTATTTATGCTCTGAAATATGCAATTTCTACTACAAATACACACACGGGCTTTTAGTTTTAAAGCAACTTAACCGCGGTTGCACTTTTTATAAACATTGATTATAATTATAATTTCCGTATTTTAGCGTCTTTGGTTTAGTTGCGGTTAGCAATATTCTAGTCTTTGTATATACTTACATACATACGTATGCGTATATGCACGTGTGTTCGATATATAAAACTAGCGAGCGTATTTTGCAAATCCGGACCGAAGGACCATTAAATGTTGCGGCGATTTGTGGACGAGATGTGGGTTGATGCCAATTCAAAAGCGTTTTGTTAAACTTTAATTCAATTGTCTTTATTAACTTATTTAACAAATTAATACAACGAATATGCGGCTAATCTTAACTGAGAATTATTAAGCGGATAAACTTGCGGAAAAAACGATGCGTTGATGAGCGGTGTTAAAACAGCGAATGAGAGAAGAAAAAAGATGTGTCAAAATGTGCAAAATAGAAGTGCATAACAAAATAGGAAATGTCCAAGTAGTTAATCTGTGCGCGCTTACACTGCTGACATTAACCCTTATGTAATCATAAATAACTAGATTTAGCAAATGCATATTCGAACCCAACAACATTCGCAATGTTTCAACAAACGTAATGCTGTTCTTATCTTCTAAGAAGAGTGCTACAGCAGATTTTGAAAATTTGTCAAAAAGTCATAAAGTTATGTTTCATAATCGTGTAAGTGTACTATTTCATTCATGTCCTTTCGTGTTTCTGTCACATGGAATTTTCGTTTTAATGGTTTCCTATCGTATTTTTGAATAAGTTGTTTTAAATTTTTATAGTATATGAGCTTTTTTAATCCTTCATAATTCTCATTGATGCCTGAGTGGCCAGTTTCGGTGAAGTGATAATTTTTTATGTATCTTAATGATTCGTCTTCGTCCCGCATCTCTTTGGCATGGTACGAACATTTTAGGAATTTAATGCTTCCATTAAACAGTTCTATTAATTTTTGTTGTACGATATTATATTCACTGTCGGGAAGTTCGGAAAAAATTCCCACTTTTCCTGTTTTGAGGAATTTTCGGAAGATGTCGGACATAAAACCGCTGTTAATATCGTCTGAGCTAATAAATATCTTTCTTCTATTACCGAAAATTTCTATCTCTCTACTTTTATACTCCATTGGGATTAGTTGGGTAGAGAAGCGATTAACTACTGTATATAGAATTGGAAAGTGATCATTGAGTTCTTCGTCCTGAGAATGTATTGTTGCACGAGTGCTCATGTTGTCTATGTTATCCTCTGTTTGTGCGTCTGTGTTTGTCAAGTAAATATCACCTGTTTCACTATTGATTCTACTTAAGAAGTCAGCTAGGGAGTTTTCCTTTCCTTTAATGTTACCGATGTTAACATCATATGCTCCCAATTTCAGTATCCATCTTTGTAATCTTGGATTAATGTCCTTCCCTCCGTATTTCGTTTGTAGCCACTTAAGTGGTTGGTGGTCTGTTCATAAATCGAACTTTCTACCGTAAACATAGGGTCGAAAATAGTTGACTGCCCATACTATGGCAAGAAGTTCCTTTTCAGTAGTTGAATATTTTTTCTCATGGTCATTCAAAGTTCTACTTGCATAGCATATCGGATGACCTGCTTGCATTAATGAAGCTCCTATAGCGTAGTCGCTAGCGTCTGTAACGATTTCGAATTTCTTTTTGAAGTCTGGATACTTCAGTATCGGCGGAGGAATTAATAATTGTTTAAATTTGTAAAAGGCGTCCATATATTGTGTGTCGTGCACATTCACTTTTGTGTCCTTTTTCAGGTACTTCGTCATAGCTTGAGCTATTTTAGCGTAATTTTTTATGAACTTACGGTAGTATCCAGTTGCTCCTAAAAACGATTTTATTTGTTTTGCTGTTTGCGGCAGCTAAAGTTTTTGGATTGCCTCCACTTTAGTGGGATTTGACTTGACTCCATCTGTTGGCAAGATATGCCCTAGATATTCCGTGTTTGTAGCGAAGAAGTTACATTTTTCTATTTGGATTCGTAGGTTATGTCGTCCAGGTAAACGACGCATATTTTGTTAATGTAGTCCCTCAAGACTGAATTCATTAGCCTCTAGAAAGTGGCTGGGTCATTTTTCAATCCAAAAGGCATACGGATAAATGTCCTAGTGGCGTGGAAAATGCGGTTTTCGCTCTGACTTCTTATTTTATGAGAATCTGATGAAAACCCTTAGCCAGATCTAATGTTGTGAAGTAGTGGGCTCTTCCCAATTTTTCTAGTATATTTTCGATGTTGGATATAGGAAATTTGTCACTGACAGTAATATCGTTTAAGGCTCTATAGTCTATAACGAAACGCCATTTTTTCTTGCCGGATTTATCCACTTTTTTGGGGACAATCCAAAGTGGGGAGTTATAAGGTGAACAGCTTTCCCTAATAATACCATAATCCAACATTTCTTTCATTCGCTTGTTTATTTCTTTCTCATGAATATGAGGATATCGGTATATTTTAGAATATACGGTTGTTGTAATGACTTCATGTTTTACTTCATGTGTATGGGAAAGTTTTTGTCCTTTCTGGAAGAATAAATCAGCATTGTCGTTGACTATTTTCTGAAGTAAACCTTTAACTTCGTCGTTTATGTCTTCACGCATTAGCTTTTGCGTAATCGTGTTGTCTACTTTTGTAGTTTAAAGTGTGTGTATGTCCTCGTATTTATGTGGACATGTGAACTTCGTCTTTACATGGTGGATCTCGATGTATCCATCTTTAAAGTTAATTATTGCGTCCATTGGTTTTAGTATATTTTGTCCGAGTATTCCGTCCAATTTTTTGTTTTCTAATTTCGTCAATTTCTAACTCATAAGGGTTTTTTCGTTAAATTGTGTTGGTAGGGGTGTGATAACTTCGGTATTAACATCTATATTCCCATCTAATGTCCTAAAATGCATAGGGTTTGCGAGTTCAAGTCGTTTATATTTCGGAAGTTTGTCTTTCCCGAGAAGGGATGTATTTGAGCCTGTGTCTATTAAGCATACTATTTCGTCATTGCCGATGTTTAGTTTAACTAACGGTAAGTTATGGTGTCGGCCTGAGACTGAAAATTTTCACCCTCTTCGTGATTACTTTCTATATTGTCCACTTCCATGGATTCAGGCTGATTTGTTTTGTATTGTCCTGAATTTTTACTACTTGTATTATTCTGAAATCGCCTACTCTGTTGGGAATTGCGGTTGAATTGCCCATAATTGGCTTTCGTTTGGCTTAGTTGTCCTGAAGAGTCGGAATTAGTTACTTGTCCATGAGTTTTTGTATTTTGCATAGATCCATGTTGGGAAGATTGCTGTGTTGACTCGTTTTGTCGGTTATTTTGGGTAAATCTGTTCGACCTACTTGTTTTGCTGTCATATCTCCTGATCATTCCTGTCTCTTCTAGTAAATAATACGCTTCCCTTAGTGATGTCTTGTTTCGACTGTATATGCTAGCTAAATTTGGGTCTATGCCATTCAAAAATGTTTTTAAAATTATTGTTTCATTTATTTGTGGATCGAACTCTGGTGGTTTATTATTATCCTGTTCATACTTAGTATTAAGTTTATCTAAAATATTTCTAAGATAATAAAAATAGTCACTCACGTTATAATTTCTTGTGTTGATAGCTTGGTGGTATGTTTCCTTTATGCCGAAATTTCTTATCAGTTCTTGTTTGATTTCATCCCACGTTGGTGCTGATCCAAGGGTCCTTAGTGCATTCAACGCTGCTCCCTGTATTTTGGTCCTTATATAGCGTTGAAATATGAATTCCTGTAGTGATGCGTTCTCGTAAAATAGCGGAAGAATAAGTTCCACTTCCCTGATGAAGGCGGTCCCCTCTAAATTCTTTGATTCTTGATGCTTCCTTATTTAGCTCCGTTACTGGAATGGTAAGGGGTTGCTGGCAGGCTGCTTGATTTTCCGCCACAAATTTTATTTGGAAAAATTATTGAGGATTTTCCCGGTTACGTGACTTATCTCAACTTCGGTTGAGAGTTGTTTTTTATACGTTATTTTATGCGAACAATCCTTGACGATTTGCACGGTTAAGCGATGAACTTCGGCTGAGTTCGCGGCGGTATGAACTTCAGCAATCCTTAAGGATTTGCCAGACAACTTTAGTTGTTACCCGTTTTTACTTTGATGATCCTTAAGGATTCATACGATTCTATCAATTCTTTAGAATTGATTTATTTTCGACTGCGCCCGACAAGGAATGCCAACTGTCGTGGCTTAAAAAAAACAAATCTTTTGTTTATTATGTGTAGAACGTAAGAATTAGCAATACAACAACAAGAAATATCTTGTTGACTAGGCAATAAAATATAATAAATATAAGCCAAATTAGCTTTTAACGTTGATTGTAATGTATTGCTTGATTGAATACATTACAATCAACGTTAAAAGCTAATTTGGCTTATATTTATTATATTTTATTGCCTAGTCAACAAGATATTTCTTGTTGTTGTATTGCTAATTCTTACGTTCTACTGTTTGCATAAGTGTCGTTGCACTCATTTCATTGCAAGCTAATAAGCATATTGCTTGTGATATGGAATGGTGCAATGACACAATTACATATTAGTGATATGTCAGCAGTATATTTCTTATTGCTAAGTGGCGTTGCACTCATTTTATGGGATGGTGTAATAACACATACTTTGGGTGTTAGGTTACGAAGCCCACTTCAATTCTATTGTCTTTCTGAGTAGAATGACTAGGTGACGTAACTCGCGCGATGAATTGGAAACAAAAAGCCTCAGGGTTAAAGCAAAAATGTTCGGGAAGCTCGAAGAAGTGGCAGCTAAGGTTAGCAGTCCCTTCCTTGGTGACGAAATCAGCCAAATAGCTATCGGAAATGCACTAGAAAGTCTTGCGAACAGTCAAACTGCCCTGAATGGTATATTGGAGAAATTATCAACATCAACATCGCAACGCGAGACCACTGTAAGTCATGCAGTCACAAAATCATCATTCGGAAGTTTGTCTTTCCCGAGAAGGGATGTATTTGAGCCTGTGTCTATTAAGCATACTATTTCGTCATTGCCGATGTTTAGTTTAACTAACGGTAAGTTATGGTGTCGGCCTGAGACTGAAAATTTTCACCCTCTTCGTGATTACTTTCTATATTGTCCACTTCCATGGATTCAGGCTGATTTGTTTTGTATTGTCCTGAATTTTTACTACTTGTATTATTCTGAAATCGCCTACTCTGTTGGGAATTGCGGTTGAATTGCCCATAATTGGCTTTCGTTTGGCTTAGTTGTCCTGAAGAGTCGGAATTAGTTACTTGTCCATGAGTTTTTGTATTTTGCATAGATCCATGTTGGGAAGATTGCTGTGTTGACTCGTTTTGTCGGTTATTTTGGGTAAATCTGTTCGACCTACTTGTTTTGCTGTCATATCTCCTGATCATTCCTGTCTCTTCTAGTAAATAATACGCTTCCCTTAGTGATGTCTTGTTTCGACTGTATATGCTAGCTAAATTTGGGTCTATGCCATTCAAAAATGTTTTTAAAATTATTGTTTCATTTATTTGTGGATCGAACTCTGGTGGTTTATTATTATCCTGTTCATACTTAGTATTAAGTTTATCTAAAATATTTCTAAGATAATAAAAATAGTCACTCACGTTATAATTTCTTGTGTTGATAGCTTGGTGGTATGTTTCCTTTATGCCGAAATTTCTTATCAGTTCTTGTTTGATTTCATCCCACGTTGGTGCTGATCTAAGGGTCCTTAGTGCATTCAACGCTGCTCCCTGTATTTTGGTCCTTATATAGCGTTGAAATATGAATTCCTGTAGTGATGCGTTCTCGTAAAATAGCGGAAGAATAAGTTCCACTTCCCTGATGAAGGCGGTCCCCTCTAAATTCTTTGATTCTTGATGCTTCCTTATTTAGCTCCGTTACTGGAATGGTAAGGGGTTGCTGGCAGGCTGCTTGATTTTCCGCCACAAATTTTATTTGGAAAAATTATTGAGGATTTTCCCGGTTACGTGACTTATCTCAACTTCGGTTGAGAGTTGTTTTTTATACGTTATTTTATGCGAACAATCCTTGACGATTTGCACGGTTAAGCGATGAACTTCGGCTGAGTTCGCGGCGGTATGAACTTCAGCAATCCTTAAGGATTTGCCAGACAACTTTAGTTGTTACCCGTTTTTACTTTGATGATCCTTAAGGATTCATACGATTCTATCAATTCTTTAGAATTGATTTATTTTCGACTGCGCCCGACAAGGAATGCCAACTGTCGTGGCTTAAAAAAAACAAATATTTTGTTTATTATGTGTAGAACGTAAGAATTAGCAATACAACAACAAGAAATATCTTGTTGACTAGGCAATAAAATATAATAAATATAAGCCAAATTAGCTTTTAACGTTGATTGTAATGTATTGCTTGATTGAATACATTACAATCAACGTTAAAAGCTAATTTGGCTTATATTTATTATATTTTATTGCCTAGTCAACAAGATATTTCTTGTTGTTGTATTGCTAATTCTTACGTTCTACTGTTTGCATAAGTGTCGTTGCACTCATTTCATTGCAAGCTAATAAGCATATTGCTTGTGATATGGAATGGTGCAATGACACAATTACATATTAGTGATATGCCAGCAGTATATTTCTTATTGCTAAGTGGCGTTGCACTCATTTTATGGGATGGTGTAATAACACATACTTTGGGTGTTAGGTTAGGAAGCCCACTTCAATTCTATTGTCTTTCTGAGTAGAATGACTAGGTGACGTAACTCGCGCGATGAATTGGAAACAAAAAGCCTCAGGGTTAAAGCAAAAATGTTCGGGAAGCTCGAAGAAGTGGCAGCTAAGGTTAGCAGTCCCTTCCTTGGTGACGAAATCAGCCAAATAGCTATCGGAAATGCACTAGAAAGTCTTGCGAACAGTCAAACTGCCCTGAATGGTATATTGGAGAAATTATCAACATCAACATCGCAACGCGAGACCACTGTAAGTCATGCAGTCACAAAATCATCACTGCCGGAGGATTGGATCCGTTTTCGAGATTTATTTGCAGGGATCATAAAATGTCGTAAATACCTTGCGGGGATAGAGAAAACGGAATACCTTCAAGATCGATTGAAAGGTGAAGCGTTGTCGATCATTAAACACCTTCCTCCTAGTGAAGAAAATTTTGTGTGATCGGTACAACAAAACATATCTCATCGTAGACGCTCACCTGCACAATCTTTTTGATCAATCTCCAATGAAAACGGGATGCCTCAGTGATCTGAAGCAATTTTACTGAAAAGGTGGACAATGATTCCAAGCTTGCATGGTCAAGAGAAACGCGTAAAATATAAGAACCGAATTTTCAGCAATTTTTAACATTTGAGTGAGCGCAATAATAAGAAAGAGGAAATTGAAGGTAGTACAACGACAGCTCAAAAAACGGTAGTCTCAAAAAGTCCAAAGCAACGCACATTTGCTTTTTCAATGCCATCTTGTCTCAAGTGCAAACAAAGTCATTCTCTATATCAGTGCCCAGCATTTAAAGAACTTTCGGTGGCATTGAGAAATGAATTTGTACGGTCAAACTGTATATGCCCAAACTGCCTGCGTACAAAGCATAGCGTGACCGAGTGCAAATTTTCAAACTGCAGAATGTGCAAAGGCCGACAAAATACATTGCTACATGAAACAAAATCGTTGGTAAATGCGATCTCCGTTTACTCGTCTACGCGGCCCTCTACAAAGATTATTATTTTGCCAACAGCTATAATAACGGTAAAAGACAGCCAAAACATTGTACAACCCTGTCGTGCGTTGTTGGACTCCGGGTCCCAATCAACACTGATAACCGAATCATGTGCTCAGCGGTTAAATTTACCTCGCCTACATGCGAGAATCTCAATAAGGGGTATTGGTCAAACCAACAACTGTATGACGACTCGTGGGAAGGTTATGCTGAATATTTACGCCGCAAATGATACTCGTATTTCGTCGTTTGCATATATCGTTCCAACACTTACGGGAGAGTTGCCTCAAATAAAGTTGACCAGTTCGGATACTGAATTTTTCAAAACCATTAACCTAGCGGATCGATACTTCGACCTGACTGGTCTAATCGAAATTTTGCTTGATGTCGACGTAGTGTTTCAAGCACTTATAGATGGCCAAATAACGTATCCGTCACAAACGGTTATCGCCAAAAATACATTTTTTGGTTGGGTTGTAGCAGGCAATACAGCTGCTATTGATGGTCCAACGGATATAAGGGTAATGCAAACGACCGTTGCTGACCTTGATAGCCTCGTGAGAAGCTTCTGGGAGCAAGAAAGTCTCAGTGATGGCGATAATTCAAAAGGGGATGCTGAAAGTCTTATCGAGAAGCACTTTCGTCAGCACTACATAGTTCGCGATGATGGTCGATATATGGTTAGTTTACCATTTAATACGAATAAATCCTTGCTGGGTCAAACACGCAATATAGCAATGAACAGGTTACTAGACATGGAACGACGCTTTTGGCTAGATACTGATTTCAAATCCCAATATATTGCTTTCATGCGCGAATTTGAAAATTTAGGGCACATGACGCGCATCGAAACTTTGGAAGATGGCAGTGAAATGTACTTCCTGCCACATCACGCGGTCCTTAAACCATCCAGTACGTCCACGATGCTGCGTGTGGTGTTTGACGCGTCAGCTAAGCCTGCAACGGAATATTCTCTCAATGAGTGCTTACTAAATGGCCCCGTCATACAAAATGATTTATTTACAATACTGGTGCGATTCAGAACTTTTTGAATTGCAGTGACTGCCGATATAGCGCAAATGTATCGACAAATTTTGGTAAACCATAGGGAAAGACGTTTTCAGCAAATATATTGGCGTGAATCCGAAGATTCGAATATTGGCATTTACCAACTAAATACGTTAACTTACGGCACAACCCCCGCGTCGTTTTTGGCGTTCTGGTGGCCAAATTGAAAGTTGAAACAAATCGCTTTAAATAAAATGAAAGAGTACCCAGATGCATGCTCACATTTACTAGAGCAGTTTTATATGGATGACTATATTGATGAGGCGCATTCTTTGGAAGCTGCCACACATATCGCCCTTGAATTAAGTGATGTGCTCCAGTCAGCTGGAATGAAGCTTCGCAAATGGTCTTCGAGTTGCACTAAATTTATAGCCGGTATTCCACCGAACGATCGAGAGATAAGTGATAAACTTTTCTTTGGAGAAAAATGCGCTATTAAAACCTTAGAGATGTGGTGGCAGACGCAGCCCGATGTCTTTCGTTTTCGAATACAACTGAACGTAATTTCTGAATCATCCACCAAGAGGGTAATCTTATCTATAATCGCTCGCATTTTTGATACCTTGGGTTGGCTATCGCCAACGGTTGTATATCTTAAAGTTTTTATGAAAAGGCTGTTATCTACGGGTATTGGATGGGACGATCTGATACCCTAACTATTGCGCAGCGACTGGATTGCTTTTCGAAACGGAGCTGATATATCTGGGCTGCCTATACGTCGATGGATGCAGCTCGAAGAAGATTCCCATGCCGAATTGCACGTGTTTGCTGACTCATCGTGTGGCTCTTTTGGCGGCTCAAATAATTAAGAAGGTAAGCCAAGCAATAGCTCATTTTAAAATTAAGCATTTGGGCTGGTCCGACTCTACGGCTATACTCTATTGGATAAAGGGATACCCTCGTCAAAGAAACATATTCCAGCCTCATGTTGGAATTATGTTCCTACTACGCTGAATCCAGCAGATTATATCACAAGAAACATATTCCAGCCTCATGTTGGAATTATGTTCTTACTACGCTGAATCCAGCAGATTATATCAAAAGGGGTATGAATCCAAGGGATTTGCTGAAGCTTAAACTATGGTGGGGTGGGCCTGAATTTATGCAGGAATCAATGCTAAGGGCGTGGACGATTACACGCAGTTCCAATGAAGAAGTTACCGACGTTCTTGAAGTCTCTACGATCATAAATCAGACTTCTTTGACCGAGGATTTTTACACGGAGTATTTTGCAAGATTTTCTAATTTTAACCGACTTGTTAGGGTTGTAGCACGAATTAAACGTTTGCCGAAAGCTGGACGAGTTGGATTACTTACCCCAGGTGAGATAAACGAGGCTAGGTTAGCTGTGATACGACTTGCACAACATTCGATGTTTGAGACAGACATCAAAAATCTGAATAGACTTCGCCCTATCATAAGCGCAGTAATTTTTACGGTTTGGATGCATTCTTCGACGAAAAGGGTGTTGTTCGAAATAATGGTCCATTATCTGCAGCAATGATTCCTTACGAACAAGCATATCCTCCAATTCTCCATTATTGTTGAGTTTGTATATGTAATTACTAAGTCTGTAGCCGTAGTGCGAGGGTTAAACATTTACGTACTCGCTCAAGGGTTAACAGTTATTGCTTTTTGACATTTCTTATTTCCTTTTTTCTGATATTGTACTTCTCGCTTTTCGTTTATTGTTGCTCTCGTTACTTTTTGGTAGTTAAGACCGCTCGCAAGTTATCCCGCTATTAAAAATATTCGCAAATATACGATGTTAAATGAATTAAATCCGTAAGAAAACCCGCATTTTAATTTCTAAAAGAATATCTCGCTTATTTTCCTGCTTTGACTATCCCGCGACAACATTGCTGGTCCTTCGAGCCGGATAGCTGGTCCCGCTCGCAACGTGTACAAGTGTACAAGTATAACAAATTATTCGCCGAGTGCCGCCCGCTTTAAATAAATAAAAAAAAAAAGAGACAAAGTGTGATTTAAAAGCAGAATTACCCTGAATTCAATATTGTGAAATTCTGTTGACTTTGCGTTGTTCTATATTCGACATTGAAATACAGTCAAAGGACCTTTGTTGCCCTCTACAGAGTTAGCAAAAACAATTGTAACGTTCGAACAAAGATAAGGTGAAGGTGAAATAGCAATGTCGAATTCAGTTAAATCGCGCGATTCTGCGCTTAACGCAATCAAGCGGTACATGGCAAAGAGCATTGATGATGCGTTTACTATGGACGCAGAAACCATTGTAAGTTTCTTGCAATTATTGAATGAGCAATGGTCCCGCTTCAGTATTGCTCAAGATGCAGTAGAGAATTCCTGTGGAACTGATAACGCTGATGTGGAGGAAAACGTAAGAATTCAAGCCGAAACTTGGTACTCCACAGCTTTAGCGAATTTCGCACGAGTACAAAAGTGTCGTACTGAACCACCTGTACAGAATGCATCCACACCAACAATCGTTTCTGCCTCCATACGTTTGCCGAAAATGGAGCTTCCAACGTTTTCGGGCGATTCTACTGATTGGGTAGGTTTTTATGACGCCTTTTGCTCACTGGTTGACGCCAACTCCTCACTGTCGGACGGACAAAAAATGCATTACTTACGCAGCTGCTTAAAGGGGGATGCGTTAAAGATCATCAGTGGCTTCAAGATATGTGACGCTACTTACAAGGAGGCTTGGGATTTGTTGAAATCTCGGTTCAAGGTCATGCGAGTCATTGTTGAGTCGCATTTTAAAGCAATGGCCGACATTCGTAAAGCTTCAAGTGACACTGCCCGTTCTATCAAAGACGTTCTCGATGCGTTCCAGCAGCATATTCGCGAATTGAAAGCCATTGGTCGTCCCGTCGATTTCTGGGACGATTGGTTGGTGCACGAGATAGTTGACAGGCTAGCATTTGAGACTAGGAAGCAGTGGGAGTTATCACTCGTTAGTGATGAGCCTCCCACTTTCGAGCAACTATCAACGTTTTTGGAGGTCAGGTGTCGATCGTTATCGATGCTTTCTGGAACAGCTATGCCACAAGCTACTAAGTCAGTTACGGCAAGCAGATCCACCAAGGTGTTCCACGCACTTCCTGGTCAGAATTGTGCAAGTTGTCCTTTTTGCAAGGGTTCTCATAAGATTTACGCTTGCAACAAATTCAATCCTCTCGAGTCTGCCGCTAAATTAAAATTCGCTACGGAAGCTCGTCTATGCTTAAATTGCTTAAGCTCGGGTCATTTCAAAGCTCGATGCAATAGTGTATCTGCATGCCGCATTTGTCGCCAACGTCATCACACGCTACTGCATAGCGCGGTAGCAACAACCAATGTCTCTGCCGAAGGTTTTCCGCATTCAAGCTCCAATTACGCCGCTACAGATATTGCCTTAATGAACGCGGCAACCGCCCTACCTGCAAATACTTATTCGTTGAAAACCGCTGACGCATGCGTTCCTGCGTGCTTGAGCTCTGGGGCTGATACACTACCTGTAGGTGAAACATCCATTCTGCTGGCAACTGCTTTTGTTAAGGTACGTGACTACGCTGGTCGTTGGCAACCGGCCCGTTTATTGTTCGACTCTGGATCGCACGCCACTTTCGTTACGGAGGCTTGCGTTCAACGCATGGGCCTTTCCAGAACACCATCAACTGCGGTCATTACTGGCATTGGATCATCACAAGGTGGGCGCGCTCGAGGTGAGGTAACTCTTTCACTTTCATCATATTGTTCAGACAAGCTTTATATTATAAATGCCTTGATTTTGCCAAAAATCACAAGCGATTTGCCTACCAAAACTTTGACCACGTCGACGTGGCCGCACATTCAAGGGTTGTTCTTAGCTGACCCTAATTTCATGAAGCCAAGTCGCGTAGATATCTTAGTCGGCATGGATGTCATGGATCAGCTAATTTGTTCTGAAATTCGCAAGGGTCCGCCTGGCACGCCTATGACGCAACGAACGGTCTTCGGCTGGACACTCTTTGGAAGAGTGGACGGTCCTCCAATGCCACGTCTACAGGCCTTATATTCTGATGTCAACCTCGAAAAGGCGCTCACGAGATTGTGGGAGTTGGAAGAGGCTCCGCACAAGACGCATCTGACTGTTGAAGAACGATTATGCGAAGAACATTTTGAATCGACACACGAAAGGGCACCCGATGGCCGATTTATTGTCGAGTTGCCACTGAAACCTGAAGTTTCACTTGGAGATTCTCGCAGTTTGGCGATTCGCAGTCTGTTGCGCATAGAGCGGAAACTTGCCAGCAACAACGAATTACGTTATCGATACAACGAGTTCATGCAAGAATTAATTGACATGAACCATATGGAGCCTGTAAGCGAAGCAACGAGCCAAATGTACTACATGCCACATCATCCTGTAATAAAGGAGTCGAGCGTTACGACAAAACTAAGAGTTGTTTTCAATGCGTCCGCCAAAACGACAACTGGAAATTCGCTTAACGATGCATTGTTTGTCGGACCGCAGCTGCAACAGGACTTGATATCGATATTAATTCGTTTTAGAACTCATCGGTATGCAGTGACCGCAGATGTTGCAAAGATGTACCGTCAAGTCCGCGTTTCCTCCAAGCATGCAGATCTCCAGCGGATAGTTTGGCGTGTCAATCCATCCATGCCTATCCAAGATTTCAGAATGTTACGGGTTACTTATGGAGTAGCATCCGCATCCTATCTAGCTGTTAAATCGCTGCAAGAAATAGCAAGATATTCATCCAATAAGGATGAAAAAGCCGTCGAAACCATACTAAGAGATTTTTACATGGACGATCTCTTAACTGGTGCATCCCGTAAGGATGAGCTCCAAGCGTTACAACGAAACATTTCCGAAATTCTCAGCCAAGGGGGTTTCGAATTACGTAAGTGGGCTACAAATTGTGAAGAGTTGAACACTATCATCTCCAACGACTCCAAAAAGGTTTCGCATTACATCGCCGATGGGAAGGACGTGCACGCTTTGGGTCTTATTTGGGATACGGAAGAAGACTGTTTCACCTTCGCAATCAATCTTAAGCCACCTCTCGCCGTCTTGTCCAAGAGAGCTTTTCTTTCCGATGCCAGCACACTCTTCGATCCGCTGGGATTGCTCGCCCCCACAACAATTAAGTCGAAGATGTGGTTTCAAGATATTTGGAGGGCCGGGATCGGTTGGGATGACCTCATACCCGAAACAATTGCAAAGCACTGGTCTGAGCATCGCTCTGATCTACGAAGTTTGGCGACCCTAAGAGTGGATCGCTGGCTTAACTGCGGAACGCGTGGTTCGCTAACGGAACTGCACATTTTTTCTGACGCTTCAGAGCGCGCTTACGCTGCTGTCATATACGCGCGCACAGTTCACAGCAACGGTTCGGTTACGGTCGCTTTGATCTCGGCCAGAACTAAAGTGGCGCCAATAAAGCCCGCTACTTTACCGCGTTTGGAGCTTTGTGCAGCGCATCTAGCTGCTAAGTTAGTAAAAGCCGTGGTACATAGTTGGGGCAACCTTCGCTATCCGATGTACGCCTGGACTGATTCAACCATTACCTTGGCATGGCTACAAGCACATCCTAGCAAATGGGTGACATTTATCGCAAACCGTGTTGCTGACATCCAAGAAGTTTTACCACCTGAATGCTGGAATCACGTCCGCTCCGAGCAGAACCCTGCTGACTGCGCTTCGAGAGGCATATCGCCAACTGAGCTCTTGAATCACCACTTGTGGTGGACAGGACCCAGTTTCCTGCAGGGGAGCGACCAGTTCTGGAAGCACCGTGCAACAGAGCAGCATGCTACTGTTGTTGGGATTCGAAACAAGGTTCCCATCTTGTTTACGGCGTCTGAAAGCCAGTGGTCAATAATCACGCATTACTCGTCGTTTTCAAAGTTGAAACGCGTCATCGCTTATGCACTAAGATTCGTGCATAATGTTCGAGCTAAACCTCCACTCACCGCTGAAAAGCGAAATGGGCACCTCAGCTCCCACGAGATAGTGGAGGCTGAATTGCATTTAATAAGGTATACCCAGCGCTTATATTTTTCTAACGAAATTTCTATTTGCAGAGCTGGAAAACCTTTACCTCTTCGCAGCTGTATTTTGCGCTTAGAACCTTTTCTCGACGAGAACAATATTCTGCGTGTTGGAGGTAGATTAAAACATGCCGATGTGTCGCCTGATGTGAAGCACCCGATCATCTTGTCCAAGAACTGTCCCATAGCCAGGTTAATAGTGTCTGACATACACCAGTTTACACTACACGCTGGGCCTCGTATAATGCAAGTCGTTTTGCAACGCCGGTATTGGGTAATTGGGGCTCGTAACCTAATCCGAAACGTTTACCACAAATGCGCTAAGTGCGTATGCTTGAATCGCAATCTCGCGGTGCAGTCGATGGGCGACCTACCCGCTTCAAGAACTAGATATGCTCGATGTTTCTCCCGCAGCGCAGTCGATTTCGCTGGTCCATATTTTTACAAATTTACGCAAGGCAGAGGAGCGAAATCTACTAAGGGATATATCTGCTCCTTCGTGTGCATGTGTACTGGAGCAATGCATTTGGAATTCGTGGGTGACTTATCTGCATCAGCATTTCTTAACACCTTTAAAAGATTCATCAATCGTAGAGGTTATTGCAAGGCCATGTTTTCTGACAATGGAACGAATTTCGTCGGCGCTGAAAGAATTTTGCACAACGATTTCCAAAAATGCATGGCAGACGACAGGCTTCGCGCATTTTTCGCCGATTCAAACATCGATTGGCGCTTTAATCCTCCGTCCGCTCCACATATGGGCGGGTACTGGGAGACTGGCATCAAGCGGATAAAATACCACCTGAAACGTGTTTTGGGTGAAACCATTTTAACTTATGAGGAGTTCAGCACACTGTTGACAGAGGTTGAAGCCTGTGTTAACTCCCGGCCGTTATGTGAAAGTTTGACAAGTGCAGGAGATCTTGAAGTTTTAACTCCAGGGCACTTCATAATTGGTGAACCGCTGGAGGCGCTCCCAGAACCTGAGGGTCAAGGGTTCTGTGGGGATCTTCGTCAACGATGGCGAATAATTTCTGCGATCAGACAACACTTTTGGCGTCGCTGGAGAGATGAATATCTCACGAGTTTGCAGCGTCGCTCAAAGTGGTTTCGCCCTTCCCGGAACTTTAAAGAAGACGATGTAGTCGCCGTGTTTAGCGATGCCACTCCACCGACAAAGTGGGTACTTGCTAGAGTGATTAAATGCCACCCTGGCACGGATGGACGTGTAAGAGTAGTCACATTGAAAACGCCTAATGGAGAGCTTGTTCGACCCATTGCCAAATTGTGCCTTTTACCAACGAAGGGAGACTTGTTCGACGAGGAAGACACATGAAGTCCTATACCTTAATCTGCCTTACGTATACTAGTATGATTGAAAAAAAAATATCGCTAAGTATTATTTTTGTTTATTTTAACATTAAATTTGATACTATTGTAAGTTCAGCATTGAACATATCATATATAGTTCAAGGGCGGCGGTATGTTGAGTTTGTATATGTAATTACTAAGTCTGTAGCCGTAGTGCGAGGGTTAAACATTTACGTACTCGCTCAAGGGTTAACAGTTATTGCTTTTTGACATTTCTTATTTCCTTTTTTCTGATATTGTACTTCTCGCTTTTCGTTTATTGTTGCTCTCGTTACTTTTTGGTAGTTAAGACCGCTCGCAAGTTATCCCGCTATTAAAAATATTCGCAAATATACGATGTTAAATGAATTAAATCCGTAAGAAAACCCGCATTTTAATTTCTAAAAGAATATCTCGCTTATTTTCCTGCTTTGACTATCCCGCGACAACAATTATGATCATCATTTTTGTAAAATACTTATTAGGTGGATCCACATACAGAATATGCATCCTGGTATTCGTCAAACAATTAATTTAGTTTCATTGACTCATCACATATATAGCTGTCCGGTATGTATGCGGTATAGAGGTGCAAGTTTTGAGCAGAAGATGGGTCAATTGCCGCCGACAAGAGTTCTACCGAGTATGCCATTCGTCAACACCGGCATCGATTACTGCGGTCCCATAACTGTTAGAGCATGGAAGGGACGCGGTGCTAAAATGCATAAGGCATATATTGCGCTGTTCGTCTCCATGTCAGCGAAGGCTTTGCATCTTGAGGCGGTAACTGAATTGTCCACGGAAGCTTTTATTGCCACCCTTCGTAGATTTGTGTCACGTCGTGGTCTCTGTCGCTACATTTTCAACGACAACGGCCCGAATTTTGTTGGTGCAAATACATACCTGCGGAGCGTTTCTAATCCAAGCGGTACTGAAGACTATCAGAGAGCAGTGATTGATGAGTCATCGACCCATGGGATAAATTGGCACTTTTCACCTCCTCATTCCCCTCATTTTGGGGGATTATGGGGAAAAAAAATTATTATTCCACCTTCGTCGCTTGATGGGGGTAACTTCGTTTACCTTCGAGGAACTCTCTAAAGTGCTTTGTCAAATAGAGGCCTGCGCGAATTCTAGACCATTGTGTCAACGCTTTGAAGGGGACACGGACCCCCTAACACCGGCGCACTTTTTAATTAAGAGATCCCTGAAATGTTTTCCTGACGAAGGCGAAACGGTATCGGCGCTAAATCGATGGCATTATATGTAAACGATTCTAAGGCATTTTTAGCGCAAATGGTCTGACTCAGTTACGGAGACGTCCAAAATGGAAAAAACGAATAGCAAATCTGAAGACGGGAGATGTGGTTATATTAAAGGACGCTAATCTACCACCTTGTAAATGACAACTGGCTCGCATAACGGAACTGTATCCAGGAAACGATGGCTTGGTACGTGCGGTAGAGGTCAAGACAGCGAGCGGCAAATATCGCAGATCCATATCCAAGTTATGTCCCTTGTTGATAGACGACATTTAGTTAAAGCTTGTAGCTTCAACCGGGGGAGCATGTTTACAACAGCGCTAGATAATGCAACCGTATTATATGTTTTGACATATTCATTGTTTATCATGTATTGCTCTCCTTATGACGTTTCTTAACCTTGTTTTAATTTTTTTTTCTGTGTGTAATTTTTTGGAAAAAGAAAAAAATAAAATAACCACGTGTGTTCGTTAACTTTGTTTAATTAAAAAGCGTTATTAATACAATATTTTTCGTTATCAAAAAAAGATCATTTTTTCGTGTCAATCTGTTTTCGCAACAGATATAACAAAATTTTTTTAAAATATGCCTTATCATATTTCTTCATTCATCTCTGATTCCTTGACATGGCTCGCGATCTTTCGCACTTACCAAAAATACTAACTTTATTTTACTTTATAGTTTTCGAATGTTTTCATATATTTGTTTTCATACAGTAAGAAACCTTATTCACTATTCTTTATAAATTGTATGTATATGCATTTGTAGCTTCATACAAAACGCATGTAACTAATAAATCACATTTTATTAATGCCCCTATTATGTATGGATACTAGTGTATAGTCGCCGATCTACTAGCCACGGCTACCAAAACTGTTTTTGATATTTGTTGGAACGATTTTCCGTCATCCCTTGTCAAGTTTGGTTTGGAGACAACCCGGTTTCGGCGTTGTGCCATTATCAGTGTCAATTTTCGTTATGTTCAGTTTATGTGTGTTGTTCCATATTTATTTCGTTTTTTTTGGTCAATCAGGTATTGGTGCCTAATCGTAAATGTTAACAAATGTTAAGTGTCCTGAGTATACATAGGTATCTGAAGTCTCGCGCGGTTGGGTATATTTTATCTCGAATCTGCCTTCGCGGTAAGAACAGGTAGATAGTCAGTAATTTTAGTCCGTTTGGGTATTGCAGGTTTGTTTTGTGTGTTGGTATCTGTCATTTTACCTACGTCTTTGTTTTGTTTTTTGTAAACAAGCTTGAATGGTGCAAATATCGCATCAGAGTTGCTGTTTATTTGTTCGTTTATTATCCTCCCATCAAATGATTTTTGTTTTCATATTTCCATGTTTTTAAGAGCATTTAGGCGCCGTCCTTCTTGTTGTACGTGCAGTGCCTTAACCGTTTTCTTTATGTTTGCGGGTGAACATCTTGCGTTTACCAAAAGGATTGCAAAATTAGATTCAGGTATTTCCATGGGGTTTCGTATCCTTTTATTGTAGTCCTTCACGTGTTCACGAAACCTTGTTCTTACTTTACGTCGAGTTTGTCCTATATAGTTAGCTATATTGACACTCACAGGTCAGTTTATACACGCCTTGTTGTGGGTCTTCTTCATTCGTGCTGCTTTTAAGTATCGTTCCCAGGTTGTTTCCATTTTTTAACGCAGTGTGGATATTATACTTTCTGAAAAAATTTGCAAGTTTTTATGTCATTTTTTCTGTATATGTCATTTTGTCCAAGTTTTTTCGTCTAGCTCTCTGCCGCTTCTTTTTTGAATTGCATAAATTTTTCTGAATTTATCCACGAGCTCCTTTTTATATCCGTTGTTTGTTGCTATGTTGTATATTGTGTTTTGTTCCTTTCCGTATGCCTCTTGCAGTAGAGGTATTAGTTCAAGTTGTCTTATAGCAGCGTATTTGTGTTCTTGAGGATGATTAAATAATTTTTCATAGGATTTCGATTAAAAATTGTCATATATCTATATTGCTTTGTATTTTTTGTAATCTTACCTCCAAAAAAAATGGTATTTATCATCCAACAAGTAAGAAATGCTAAATTCGGGCGAAACCGATTTTTATATACCCCCGCAATGTATTTTTGTATGGGCGCGTGCCAAAGATTTCATAAAAACCCCGTTTCTTTGTTTCAAATCGCTGCTAGTATTAAACTTTACTCAATTACTTCCAATAAATACTGAAAAACGAAGTTTTTTG
Organism: Philophylla caesio; assembly: GCA_963971545.1. Lineage (NCBI taxonomy): Eukaryota > Metazoa > Arthropoda > Insecta > Diptera > Tephritidae > Philophylla > Philophylla caesio. Next base: position 2,334,940 of record OZ020605.1, on the reverse strand, counting down.
CATTTTTTCAAAATTTCCGTTATATGGAAGTTGGGCGTGGTTATGGTCCGATTTCAAAAATTATTGACGGTAATGCTAGTGATATCAAGGAAAATATGTTCACCAAATTTTGTGGCAAAACCATACATCGTTATTGAGATACCTGCAGATGTCTTTTTTATAAGTGGGCGGGGTAACGCCCATATTTCAAAATTTCATAAAAATCAAATGTCTTAATTAACTGTCTCTTTAAATAACAAATTTTGATTAATATGTTCCAACAGAAAAAGAAAAAACGAAAATTTTGCATTTTTTTAAATTTCCGTTATATGGGAGGTGGACGTGGTTATGATCCGATTGCAAACATTTTCTACGATAACAATAGCGATATCAAGGAAAATATGTCCTCCAAATTTTGTGATGATAACTAATACTGTTATTGAGATAGAGAAAATTTTTCAAAAGTCGGCGTGGCAACGCCCATTTTTCAAATTTTATAAATACCTCATTTCTTAGTTGAAAATCGCTCCAAATACCAAATTTCACTCAATTTGCTTTAATGGATACCGAAAAAACGGTGTTTATGCATTTTTCAAAAAATTCTGTTATATGGGAGGTGGGCGTATTTATTGACCGATCTTAACCATTTCCAATACCAACCTACCCTGCACGGACGGACGGACAGCCAGACATCGTTAAATCGACTTATCTTTTCATTCTGAGCATTTTCGTATATATATGTTTATATCTATCTTGATTCCATTATTCTGTTACAATACCCTGTTATAATACCCTTGTACACAAGTGCACGGGTATAAGAACATCATTTTTAAAATCGGTTTAGTACTTTGAGAGCCAAACTATGACAAACATTCCCCATATAATCAATTTTATATAATAGTATAGACATGTATACATACGGCAATTTATAAAAGCATTTGATTTACTAATTCACTTGTTCCGCGTTCATTTGTACACGCAATACAAAGTTTTTACTTTGTTGTTTTACTCTCTAAGCAACATACATACATCCCTGCAGGAAACGAATCTAATTTAAAAGTAGTTTCAAGTTGCTTTCAAAACAACTGGTATTGACTATTTACTGTAAATTTTCATATACGCGGACTAATGAATTTTGTTCGGCGATGGCCACATTACGGACAGCTATGGTTACCTCTGCATGAGAAGTCATCCAAATATTATCTAATGACTTTCAGCCTCAAAATAGTCAATGACTATCTTTTGCCTACAAGTAAACTATCTAATCATTAGTGTTTATGCCTCTAGGCCTAAAATTCAAATAAACCACCATTAAACGACCCGCCCTAAAGTGCAGCGGTCACACCTATTCACGGCACTCATATAGTTGTGTATGTGTGTGCAGATAAGCACACACACAAGTTACACACACATTCACATTAACACAGCCACTCAATTTCTTATGTTTATATTTTCCCGCCGGATAAACATTTTCGTTTTAATTTTCCCCTGACTCATATTGTCCGGCGGTTCGGACACAAAACCGTTTTACTTCTGCTAACACTCCTTTTTTGAACGAGTTCAAGTGAAGACATCGAGCTACCAGCCTTATCCAGGTAAAATAACTTGCAAAATATTGTATATTAAAAACTGCTTTAAATACACACAAACACATATTTGTACCGAAGAACTAAACCATTGCGTTTTTCTTTTACTTTCGTTTTTACAACAAACCAAATAAAATCCGGTAAGCCTGAGCTTACAAGCAAAGATTAACCGCGGTTTTTTCATGGTCCTATCTTCGCCGAGAAGAGTTTGAACGATTTTCACCTCATCCTCAGAAAAATTGGCCAGTTTAATCAACAAAAATACAGTCCACTAAGATCATAACGTACATCGTATTGCGCAGCAGCCAATCGTCACCACCAACAATTTTCTCAACGCAACACCATCATTTTGATCAAAAACAAGGCAATACTTAGCACAACACTTGCCACACCACCTGCCAATGGACACCAGCACACAAAGTTTTCTTAATTGCCACATTATTTTGTCACCGTCTACATTGAACAAGGTACGTGGTTATCACTTCAATTGCACAAAAAACAAAATCGTTAAAAATTGAGTTTATGAGCGTGCAACGTAGCGCGAGTTCTTTATAAACAAATAAGTGGTGCATTTTATTTTGTCAAATTAATTGTGCATTACGAGTGCAAACACAGTGCAACACATCACGTCACTATAGCACAGTGGATATACGAGTGTACAAATTAGTATCGCGAGTTGCGCTGAAAGCAAAACAACAATTTTTTACGGAGATGTCCCGTGCGTTTATTTTGGATTCTAAAATGCAACTGAAAAATCTATTCTAATTATTACTTGACTAAAGCTTATTTCTAAAGCTGCGCTGCAGCTGTGGTTCGCCGGAACTGTCAACAATCCATTCCCACGGGAGCGTAGACGCGCCGTCAGCACTTTTGGCTTGCGCGTGCAGTATGGCCTTCAGGTAAGGTGTCGGTTCGCCTGCATTCCTCTGCTATGGAGTGGTTGTTGTTGTTGTTGTTGTTGGCAGTGGCTAGCGTATTATGTGCTGACTCCTCCGCCCTTAAGTTCGAATGTCCTCGTTCGATGGCCTAACAAAAAATCTTGCTAAATTTTGGATACCGATTTCAGCTTCTTCGGCTCCTGGTCCATTCTCATTATTTAATTTTATAATTTTTCTTACAATTACAATTATTAGAATTACAATTATAATAAATGACAATAAATTTATTGAAAAAAAAATATTGCTTTGTTTTTCTAGTAAATTTAGGTGAATGGTTTCATTAGTTTGGAATTTTTTTATTGATTCTAGAGATAGAATCTCTTCTAATATGCTACTATTTGAAAATGGTTGTAATATTGCTGGTAATGGTTTTTTTTTCCGTAATTTCTTTTGTATTAAAAATTTGGCCATTGATTTCTATACTAGCATTATGGTATTTTATTAAATATGTTCCATTAACTCTAAAAGTTTTGTTATTAATTGTTATATCATTGTCAAATTGATTCAAAAATATCAAGTCGCTTGAAATTTCTTCGACTGATTTTACATGTTCATTGTTTATTTTTGTACAATTTTCAATCTTACTTTCTACTAAGTGTGCAATGCACGTATCATTTGAAATGTCCTTTATTATATTTTGTGGACAAATTGATAACATGTTATAAGTTTTACAATTGGTAGATATACCGAATATTTTATTTGAACACAATAATATTAATTTAAAATTTATTTTATTTATCAATTCCTTTTTCTTTACTGGTCGTATTTCTACTGACCTACAATCTTCTTTCCCAGTTGTGGGTAAACTTATTACATAAATTAGGCTGTTTTCATTTGCAGCTATTTTGACTTCAGCGAATTCTAAAGCTTCGTCGATGTTTATATATGGTATATTTTCATTTTCTACGAAATGTTTTGTTATTTCTAGTTCTTTATTTGATAAAATAAATGAATTTACAATATTTGCTTTGGCCCAATGAATTGCGTAGGCTGTATTAATAAGCTCTTCCTTAATAACTTCTAATTTAAATTTTATTTGCAAAACTATGTCGTTTTCGACTTGTTCGTCTTTTTGAATATTTTTAGTTATTTTGTTTGTTTTATCAATTATTTCGTTAATTTTTTCGTTTATTAATTTATTTATAATTACTTGTCTATTATTATTTTGAAGTACGTTATTCATTTTTTCTGTTAGTATGTTAAAATCGCTGCGGTCAGGATTTTCTGCGATCCATTTCCACGCTGATCCTATAAAATCTAGTGATCTTTTTTTTATTTTTTTACTTACTTTTACTCTATCTAAACTGATTTTGGTTTGATTTATTAGGGACGATAGAATGGGGTAAAGTGGATGAGTGGCTAGTTTTCCGTTAATTATGGTTTCTATCTTCGTTATTGCGTCATCGTAATAGTTCAGCTCTATTGACACTCACAGGTCAGTTTATACACGCCTTGTTGTGGGTCTTCTTCATTCGTGCTGCTTTTAAGTATCGTTCCCAGGTTGTTTCCATTTTTTAACGCAGTGTGGATATTATACTTTCTGAAAAAATTTGCAAGTTTTTATGTCATTTTTTCTGTATATGTCATTTTGTCCAAGTTTTTTCGTCTAGCTCTCTGCCGCTTCTTTTTTGAATTGCATAAATTTTTCTGAATTTATCCACGAGCTCCTTTTTATATCCGTTGTTTGTTGCTATGTTGTATATTGTGTTTTGTTCCTTTCCGTATGCCTCTTGCAGTAGAGGTATTAGTTCAAGTTGTCTTATAGCAGCGTATTTGTGTTCTTGAGGATGATTAAATAATTTTTCATAGCATTTCGATTAAAAATTGTCATATATCTATATTGCTTTGTATTTTTTGTAATCTTACCTCCAAAAAAAATGGTATTTATCATCCAACAATAAAACAAGTAAGAAATGCTAAATTCGGGCAAAACCGATTTTTATATACCCTCGCGATGTATTTTTGTATGGGCGCGTGACAAAGATTTCATAAAAACCCCGTTTCTTTGTTTCAAATCGCTGCTAGTATTAAACTTTACTCAATTACTTCCAATAAATACTGAAAAACGAAGTTTTTTGCATTTTTTCAAAATTTCCGTTATATGGAAGTTGGGCGTGGTTATGGTCCGATTTCAAAAATTATTGACGGTAATGCTAGTGATATCAAGGAAAATATGTTCACCAAATTTTGTGGCAAAACCATACATCGTTATTGAGATACCTGCAGATGTCTTTTTTATAAGTGGGCGGGGTAACGCCCATATTTCAAAATTTCATAAAAATCAAATGTCTTAATTAACTGTCTCTTTAAATAACAAATTTTGATTAATATGTTCCAACAGAAAAAGAAAAAACGAAAATTTTGCATTTTTTTAAATTTCCGTTATATGGGAGGTGGACGTGGTTATGATCCGATTGCAAACATTTTCTACGATAACAATAGCGATATCAAGGAAAATATGTCCTCCAAATTTTGTGATGATAACTAATACTGTTATTGAGATAGAGAAAATTTTTCAAAAGTCGGCGTGGCAACGCCCATTTTTCAAATTTTATAAATACCTCATTTCTTAGTTGAAAATCGCTCCAAATACCAAATTTCACTCAATTTGCTTTAATGGATACCGAAAAAACGGTGTTTATGCATTTTTCAAAAAATTCCGTTATATGGGAGGTGGGCGTATTTATTGACCGATCTTAACCATTTCCAATACCAACCTACCCTGCACGGACGGACGGACAGCCAGACATCGTTAAATCGACTTATCTTTTCATTCTGAGCATTTTCGTATATATATGTTTATATCTATCTTGATTCCATTATTCTGTTACAATACCCTGTTATAATACCCTTGTACACAAGTGCACGGGTATAAGAACATCATTTTTAAAATCGGTTTAGTACTTTGAGAGCCAAACTATGACAAACATTCCCCATATAATCAATTTTATATAATAGTATAGACATGTATACATACGGCAATTTATAAAAGCATTTGATTTACTAATTCACTTGTTCCGCGTTCATTTGTACACGCAATACAAAGTTTTTACTTTGTTGTTTTACTCTCTAAGCAACATACATACATCCCTGCAGGAAACGAATCTAATTTAAAAGTAGTTTCAAGTTGCTTTCAAAACAACTGGTATTGACTATTTACTGTAAATTTTCATATACGCGGACTAATGAATTTTGTTCGGCGATGGCCACATTACGGACAGCTATGGTTACCTCTGCATGAGAAGTCATCCAAATATTATCTAATGACTTTCAGCCTCAAAATAGTCAATGACTATCTTTTGCCTACAAGTAAACTATCTAATCATTAGTGTTTATGCCTCTAGGTCTAAAATTCAAATAAACCACCATTAAACGACCCGCCCTAAAGTGCAGCGGTCACACCTATTCACGGCACTCATATAGTTGTGTGTGTGTGTGCAGATAAGCACATACACAAGTTACACACACATTCACATTAACACAGCCACTCAATTTCTTATGTTTATATTTTCCCGCCGGATAAACATTTTCGTTTTAATTTTCCCCTGACTCATATTGTCCGGCGGTTCGGACACAAAACCGTTTTACTTCTGCTAACACTCCTTTTTTGAACGAGTTCAAGTGAAGACATCGAGCTACCAGCCTTATCCAGGTAAAATAACTTGCAAAATATTGTATATTAAAAACTGCTTTAAATACACACAAACACATATTTGTACCGAAGAACTAAACCATTGCGTTTTTCTTTTACTTTCGTTTTTACAACAAACCAAATAAAATCCGGTAAGCCTGAGCTTACAAGCAAAGATTAACCGCGGTTTTTTCATGGTCCTATCTTCGCCGAGAAGAGTTTGAACGATTTTCACCTCATCCTCAGAAAAATTGGCCAGTTTAATCAACGAAAATACAGTCCACTAAGATCATAACGTACATCGTATTGCGCAGCAGCCAATCGTCACCACCAACAATTTTCTCAACGCAACACCATCATTTTGATCAAAAACAAGGCAATACTTAGCACAACACTTGCCACACCACCTGCCAATGGACACCAGCACACAAAGTTTTCTTAATTGCCACATTATTTTGTCACCGTCTACATTGAACAAGGTACGTGGTTATCACTTCAATTGCACAAAAAACAAAATCGTTAAAAATTGAGTTTATGAGCGTGCAACGTAGCGCGAGTTCTTTATAAACAAATAAGTGGTGCATTTTATTTTGTCAAATTAATTGTGCATTACGAGTGCAAACACAGTGCAACACATCACGTCACTATAGCACAGTGGATATACGAGTGTACAAATTAGTATCGCGAGTTGCGCTGAAAGCAAAACAACAATTTTTTACGGAGATGTCCCGTGCGTTTATTTTGGATTCTAAAATGCAACTGAAAAATCTATTCTAATTATTACTTGACTAAAGCTTATTTCTAAAGCTGCGCTGCAGCTGTGGTTCGCCGTAACTGTCAACATTCCATTCCCACGGGAGCGTAGACTCGCCGTCAGCACTTTTGGCTTGCGCGTGCAGTATGGCCTTCAGGTAAGGTGTCGGTTCGCCTGCATTCCTCTGCTATGGAGTGGTTGTTGTTGTTGTTGTTGTTGGCAGTGGCTAGCGTATTATGTGCTAACTTTGGCACTGGCAGTGGCTAGCGTATTATGTGCTGACTCCTCCGCCCTTAAGTTCGAATGTCCTCGTTCGATGGCCTAACAAAAAATCTTGCTAAATTTTGGATACCGATTTCAGCTTCTTCGGCTCCTGGTCCATTCTCATTATTTAATTTTATAATTTTTCTTACAATTACAATTATTAGAATTACAATTATAATAAATGACAATAAATTTATTGAAAAAAAAATATTGCTTTGTTTTTCTAGTAAATTTAGGTGAATGGTTTCATTAGTTTGGAATTTTTTTATTGATTCTAGAGATAGAATCTCTTCTAATATGCTACTATTTGAAAATGGTTGTAATATTGCTGGTAATGGTTTTTTTTCCGTAATTTCTTTTGTATTAAAAATTTGGCCATTGATTTCTATACTAGCATTATGGTATTTTATTAAATATGTTCCATTAACTCTAAAAGTTTTGTTATTAATTGTTATATCATTGTCAAATTGATTCAAAAATATCAAGTCGCTTGAAATTTCTTCGACTGATTTTACATGTTCATTGTTTATTTTTGTACAATTTTCAATCTTACTTTCTAATAAGTGTGCAATGCACGTATCATTTGAAATGTCCTTTATTATATTTTGTGGACAAATTGATAACATGTTATAAGTTTTACAATTGGTAGATATACCGAATATTTTATTTGAACACAATAATATTAATTTAAAATTTATTTTATTTATCAATTCCTTTTTCTTTACTGGTCGTATTTCTACTGACCTACAATCTTCTTTCCCAGTTGTGGGTAAACTTATTACATAAATTAGGCTGTTTTCATTTGCAGCTATTTTGACTTCTGCGAATTCTAAAGCTTCGTCGATGTTTATATATGGTATATTTTCATTTTCTACGAAATGTTTTGTTATTTCTAGTTCTTTATTTGATAAAATAAATGAATTTACAATATTTGCTTTGGCCCAATGAATTGCGTAGGCTGTATTAATAAGCTCTTCCTTAATAACTTCTAATTTAAATTTTATTTGCAAAACTATGTCGTTTTCGACTTGTTCGTCTTTTTGAATATTTTTAGTTATTTTGTTTGTTTTATCAATTATTTCGTTAATTTTTTCGTTTATTAATTTATTTATAATTACTTGTCTATTATTATTTTGAAGTACGTTATTCATTTTTTCTGTTAGTATGTTAAAATCGCTGTGGTCAGGATTTTCTGCGATCCATTTCCACGCTGATCCTATAAAATCTAGTGATCTTTTTTTTATTTTTTTACTTACTTTTACTCTATCTAAACTGATTTTGGTTTGATTTATTAGGGACGATAGAATGGGGTAAAGTGGATGAGTGGCTAGTTTTCCGTTAATTATGGTTTCTATCTTCGTTATTGCGTCATCGTAATAGTTCAGCTCGATTATATGTATGATTTTAAATGTTCCTGTCTGTAGTTTAGCTGGTCCACTATCAATTGTAACCAATTGGGATGAACTGTAGTCAAGGATCTGTACGCTTGCGGTTGTAGCCGCGGCAAAAAATCTAAAAGGAGAAGGGTTATTTGTTTTTAATTTTTTATTAAACTTTTGTGTACTATTTTGCCGGTTTGTGTTAAAACTGTTGAATTATTATTTTCTTTTACGATTTCCTTTCTGTACCGTGATGTTAGTTTGTTACCTTAACGTTTATTAATTTTGACGTAAATTGTCTGTCCAATGTTATAGTCTTTTAAGGGTTTTTTGTTTTTATTATGAAATGTTAAGTCTTGTTCTTGCTTTTGCCTAAGTCTTTGTATGTTATCCTGTCGAGCTTTTTCATATTGTTCGGGGCCGGTAAAGATTTTGCGTCCAAAAAATGCTTCGAGCGGTTTTTGTCCTGTAGTTGAGTGTATTGAATAGTTATATTCGTACACTGCTCTGTCTAGTAGTTCCTTAAATGATCTTTCTGTATTTTCTGATTTTAAGCATCTTAAAATTTCGGTTAGGGTTGATTGAAAACGCTCAACTTGTCCGTTAGCTGTACTAATATGCGGGAGTATTCTATGTATTTTTATTATAAGTTGGTCTTCAAGCATAAAGGTTATTGAGTGAGAGTTTAATGATTTTTCGTTATCTATTATAATATTTTGTGGGACTCCGAAATTGAAAATTATCTGCCTGAGGGGTTCTCTAATGTCCTCTGTAGATCTTGATTTTAAAATTTTCGCTTGGGCGTATTTCGAATATTTATCGACTGCTGTAAGTATAAGTTTTTTGTCTGCTATGTAAATATCTATGTGTACTATTTGTCCGGGATATTCTGGAAGTGGGGTTGCTTGAATTTTTGTATTATTAGGGTGTCTATCGTATTTATTCTCTGCACATATACTGCACTGTTTAATTACTGTTTTAATTTTCTGTAACATTTTGGGAAAATAGAATTTTTCCAAAAGCTGTTTTTTATTTTCTATCGAATTTCTGTGAGCTCTTTTGTGCTCTATTAAAATCTGATTTTCTTGTTCTTCATCTGTGCGTAGATCTTTAACTTTTGTTTGAGTAAATCTTATTTTGTGGTTGCGGAAGTGGGATGGATAAATTTGCTGAATTTGTCCCATTATTTCATCTGAAGTGAAAATTGCATTGATTACTGAGGGGTTAAGTCGTCTTTTTAAGATTGATATTAAATCTTCTGCTGAATAACTTGGTTTAACAATTATATGTCTGTGATATGTTGGAAAAGGTAGTTTGAATTGGTAACTGTCTTCTTGTCCTATTGATATCCAAAATTGATTTTTAAAAACATTTACTGGAGCTTCTACTGCTGGAATTAAATTATGAGACGAGCTGTCGTCTGAGTTTGTGGCAACGGATAATGAATTAATTTGAAATGGTCTGGAGAGAGCATCTGCAACAACGTTAGATTTTCCGGGTTTATACTTTATTTCGTTATTATACTCTTCTAGTATAGATTTCCATCTTTTTAATTTCGAATTATTGTTCTTGTTGCTAAGCGCATAGGTCAAGGGTTGATGATCTGTATATATTATTATTTTTGCTTTACCATACAAGTAATTTCTAAGGGAATTGAGTGCCCAAATAATGGCAAGCATCTCTTTTTCATTAACTGCATAGTTTTCTTCGGTTTTATTTAGGGTTCGGGAAATGAAAGTTATTGGTTTTCCGTTTTGTTCTAAAACTGCGCCTATGGCATATTTAGAAGCGTCTGTGGTAAGATTAAATTCTTTGTTAAAATTCGGATATTGAAGTATAACGTCTTTTGATATAAGTGCTGATTTAATTTTATTGAATGCTCCTTTGGCTTCTTCGGTTAATTGTATATTGGTTTTTTTTGAAATATTTTTGGATATTCTGCCTTCTTCTCCTCGAAGCAGATTAGTAAGTGGTTTTGCTAGTTTTGCGTAATCTTTTATAAAACGTCTATAATAACCTGATAGTCCTAAAAATGATCTAAGGTCCTTGAGAGTTTTGGGGTATGGTACGTTCGCGATTGCGTTAAGTTTAGAAGGGTTTGTAGAAATTCCTGCAGAAGAAATGATGAATCCCAAAAATTCAACTTGTTTTTTGAAGAATTCGCATTTATCTGCTTGAACTTTCATGTTAGCTTTATTAAGTGTATCAAAAATTTTGTCGATGTGCTCAGAATGTGATTTTTCGTCCTTGCTAAATATGACTATGTCATCTATGTAAACATAGCATATTTTGCCTATATATTGTCGTAGTATGTCGTCTAGGGTGCGTTGGAATATTGAGGGCGCGTTTTTCAGTCCGAAAGGTAGTCTAGTGAACTCGTATTTTCCGTTGTTCACAGAAAAAGCTGTTTTTTCCACGTCAGATTCCTTTAGAGGAATTTGATGGAAGCCGCTTTTTAAATCGATTACTGAAAATACTCGGTTTTCTCCTAATTGGGACAGTACCTCATTTATTTCTGGTATCGGGTACCTGTCTGCAATTGTAACCGTATTTAATTTCCTGTAGTCGATTACCAGTCTGAATTTGTTTTCACCTGATGCGTCGTCTTTTTTGGGGACAACCCATACTGGCGAGTTGTATGGTGATCGTGATAGTCGTAATCATAATTACTATCCTGGTAATTTTGTTCGCTGTGTGGATCCTGGGTTGAATTTACGTGAAAATTCCTCTGTACTTTCGGTCGGCTTTCATTTTTATTGGATGCACTTATGGGTCGCTTACCAATAATGTTAGGGCTTGGTCTGTTTGCATAGTTAATAGCGTTTGTCCGCAGGCTCACGTCTACGTCCATTGGTGTAGGTGGTTTTGGTGGCCTTGGAGGGGGATTTCTCTGATTTTTCTGATTTTGTAGTTATGTTGCTGGGTGTTAGGGTATTGGTAATTTCTCTGTTGGCTATAAGGATTATAAGCTTGTAAAGGCTGGGGTATGTAAGCTAATTCAGGGTGAAATCTCGTTTGATGAAACTGTGGGATTGGGGCAGGGGTAATTTATGTTGGGAATATTGTTGTCTCTGGTTAGGTTGCTGATAACTTGTAAAAGGTGTGTTGAAAGTCGTAGGGCTTCTGTCGTTGTGTTTATTTGCATAAGTTGCTCTAAAGCTTTGGTTTTCAAGCTTCAAGCAAAGGTGGAGAGCTTCAGGCAGGTTCTTTGGTTCTTTTATGCCAAGGAGTCTGGGGAGGTCGCCAGAAAGTCCTCTGATAAATGTGTCAAGGGTTTTAACGCGGTAGTTTTCTGTAAGCAAATGAACTGCTTCATCACCTATTTCCATACATCCTATTTTGTTCAGTATAAGCGATAGGTGGGAATACACTTTTTGGTAAAATTCGTTGATTGTCTGTCGTCCTTGTATGAGACATGTCATCTGGTATTCCAGTGTGCCAATATCTCTTTTGTCCGCGTAGTGGGTGGTTAAACAGCGGGCCATTGCGGTCCAGTCTAACGGTGGGTTGTAAGACTCGAGCGCAATATCTGCTTTTCCTGTAACTTTATTTCGGATCACGTTCAATATTCCGAAATAACGTGGTGTTCCCTTTGAGGGTTCGTAGATTTTGAGAATTCTCTCTACACTCTTCTTCCAGGAGCTGAATTCTGCAGCATTTCCGGAGAATTCGCGTAGTGAGCGTACTACTTCAGGGATTTTGTCCATTTCACTCATATTATTTTGGAAACGTGCTTCTATAGTCTGGTCAGAAAATGTGGGGTTTGCATTATCATTCAACATTCTTTGAATAATACTCTGACCGTCTGTTTGTATGACTTGTGTCACCAAAGTCCTGATAAGGTCAGATAGGTCGGGTGAAACTTGTGGATTGGAAACAGATGGGGCTGGCGTAGGATTATTTACTAAGGTTGGGGGCCTAATTAGGTTATTGGGATTCGCCATATTTGTGGTTTCTGCTAACACTTTAAAAAATTTAGTAGTAAATATTACTATTTATATGTTTTATATTTTTTTTTTTTTTTTTTTATAAATCTCTGGAGGGTCCCCCCGAAGGAGGTGAATCGCAGAAATAGTTAGTTTTTTATAAGAACCGGAGTGTCACTTGAGGGTGATTAATCACGGATCTTTTTATGTTTTTATATTATAGGCTGTACGATCCTTTATTTTACTGTATTTTAATTTATTTTTCTTTAGTATGGTTTGTATAGGTATAAAAATATATTGTCGATTTGAAATATCTCAATAATCAATTTGTATTAATTTTTTTAAATATTTATTAAATAAATTTTTTTTTTTTTTTTTTTTTTAAATTTCTTTCTTTCTTAAAATAATGTTTTCAATTAACATTATTACTCTTTTGAACAGTTTTTTTGTCTTTTGAACAATTTTTGCTCTGACGCAATTTCTTTCTTAAATTTCTTCTACTTCCTTAACAATGAATATTTGCTTTTGCACAATATTTTTTCTCTTTTTTTAAAGAATTTTTCTTTTATAACAAATTAATTTAATTTTCACAATATTTTTCCAATTAAAACAACTTTTGCTTTTACAAAATTTCTTTTACGTTAATTTTACGTTAATTTAATTAAAACTTTATTTAATTTTCACAACATTTTCCGTTTGAAACTATTTTAAGACTTACTGTAGTATGGTTGTTGTCATCCTTCGGCGGCTGTTCCTCTTGAAGAACTCCTTTTTCGATGTAGTCGTACTCAGGGGCCTCTTTTCCTCAGGGTGTTGGTTTTTTTTCTTTCTTCTGGCTGGTGGTGTTTGGTCACGTTCGGGAAGATCCTTTCCGGGCCCTGTCCCTTTCACGTTCTGCAGTGAAGGCGCTTTATATTTTTCGGCGGCACTTTAAAATTGTTAATTTTTATGTGTGGCGCTTTTTTTTATTTTTCGGCGGCACTTTAAAATTGTTAACTTTTATGTGTGGCGCTTTTTTTTTTTTATTTTTAGCGGCACTTTATAAAGTCACTTTGGCCTTCACTTCACCAGCCGAGATATTTAGCTCGGGCGCCAATTAGTATCGCGAGTTGCGCTGAAAGCAAAACAACAATTTTTCCGGAGATGTCCCGTGCGTTTATTTTGGATTCTAAAATGCAACTGAAAAATCTATTCTAATTATTACTTGACTAAAGCTTATTTCTAAAGCTGCGCTGCAGCTGTTGTTCGCCGGAACTGTCAACATTCCATTCCCACGGGAGCGTAGACGCGCCGTCAGCACTTTTGGCTTGCGCGTGCAGTATGGCCTTCAGGTAAGGTGTCGGTTCGCCTGCATTTCTCTGCTATGGAGTGGTTGTTGTTGTTGTTGTTGTTGTTGTTGGCAGTGGCTAGCGTATTATGTGCTAACTTTGGCAGTGGCAGTGGCTAGCGTATTATGTGCTAACTTACATAACCTTCCCAATAATTATTTAAACACGGAAGCTGTCGTAATTTATTCCACATTTAATTTATTCTTTTTTTAATTTATACACATAGTTTATTTTTATCCAAGGGCCCACTTCATTGCGTAGCGAATGCAATTTTTTTCATGTTTATGACACTGCACATTACTAAGGTCACATAACCTATTTGTTGAGTCATTTGGTTGTTTGTTTAACCAATTAGCATTTACGCTTATTCATTTTTATACACACACCGAATTATATTTCTTTATTTTAAACCACAAATTCGTATATCATAGTGTACATTCTTAAGTTTTTTTTACGTTGATGCGTTGCACGGTCGATTGGACACTTTGCACACACACTGAGTTAGGCAACATTTTTGTACTTATAGTTGCATAAACTCGAAGCATTTATACGTTGCACAGTATACGAACACGTTCCATATTATTGTACTTTTAAACGCCGTTTTTCACGTTGATACGTTCCACATTGCACTATCAACATATTACGTATTTAAATTCCGCGACATTTATAACACCGATACACATATTTGTTAGCACAGTTGGGTGGCGAGCACTTCTTACAATTGTACACATACGCTGCAAGCAAACAATATAAGTACATAAAAATAAACAATTTAATAAAGAGTTACAAATATATAATATATACAAACAACCTCATATCTTTTAAATTTGTTGGTTCATTTTCTTGAAATATACAAGCGATATCGAATATCCGCTTCGTTGACAGGCTTGTGTCGATTTTGGTTTTGAAAATTCGCTACATAAATAATAACTTCTCATACAATTTAATAAAGCTTCCAGACTAGCTAATAGTTGTTTTTGAAAAGTGGAAGCATTCATACGTTTAGCAGAATCGATAATTGAATTCGACGCAGATTTTAGTAGCACTTCCGCCTCAGATCAAAATAAACATGGTCTTGCCATTCAGCAAGAGGAGTTAAAAGCCCTCTGGGAGAAAACAAAACTTGGACACGACAATCTGAGTAATGCGGTCAATCAGGCAATCCGGAAGAAATACAAAACTTCCTTTGCCAGCTATATAAAAGGCATGTCTGCAATAGCCTTTCAATTGGAGGCGCTTGAAAAAACAGACAAGGATGCAAAAGATCTCCTCTCTCTTCCGGTACGAGAACACAATATCCACCTTCCTCCGTGTGATACGGACGTGTTCAAAGGAGATTATGAGTCGTGGCCGTATTTCCGTGATATGTTCACGGCCATATACATCCTGAACAAGCGCCTCACTCCGGCTGAGAAACTAATTCACCTCAACCATAAGACTCAAGGAGAAGCCAAAGATATCGTGAGAAAGTGTCCACTCACCAATGAAGGCTTCCAAACTGCCTGGAAGAATCTGTATGAGAGATACGAAAATAAACGTATACTCGTAAATACACAACTGAAATTGCTTTTTAACTTACATTCAATAGAAAATGAGTGTGGTAGCTCGATTAAAAGGTTGCAGCGAGATATTAATAATTGCCTATCGTCCCTATTAAGTCATTAGATTGACATTTCGAATTGGGATGCAATTGTAATTTATCTTTGCTCAACGAAATTACCCGAAAGTACGCTGGCTCTATGGGAACAGACCATATACCACAAAAATGATATACCGAAATTTGAAGAAATGGACCGGTTCCTTTTAAATAGGTTTCAAACATTAGAAACCTTAACAGGGCTAAAAGATTCCAAAGCTGTCAGAGCACCAAGGTCTCAAATACAACGACAACCTACTGAAGTCCCTGCTAAACGACTTGGCGCCTACCAGTCAAGCATGACCACTTCTACATGTAAAATGTGCAAATCTAATGAGCACAAATTACGCAGCTGTTTACGATTTCTAAGGCTGACACCAGCGGACAGAATCGAATTCTTAAAGAAGAACAACGATTGCCTGAATTGTTTAAGCTTTGGACATACTGTGTCAAGATGCACTAGCGCATTCAATTGCAATACGTGTCACTCGCGGCATAACACGCTCCTTCATTTACAGACAATTCAGCCAAAGGCACCGCATCGCCGAACGCCTACGAGCCCTTCAGACGAAATGCCGTCAACATCTAAGCAAGCTCTAGCATGGCGAGATTCTTCAAAAGCAAAAACTGGCGACAACCCAAATTTACAGTCATGCCATGCAAACACAAATACAGGCGTACATATACACATGAACACAACAGTTTTTTCAGCACGCGCTCTTATTGATTTTGGGTCTGAATGTTTATTCATAACAGAAAGACTCAAAAGAAGAATCAACCTGCCATCAACAAGAATGCATGCCCAAGTGTCAGGCATCGCAAACTCGGTATCGGCGCAGGTTAGAGAAGCATGCAAAAACGAGTTGCGGTCACCAGTAGACCCACTCTTTCGATTAAATTCCACTGTGCTTGTATTAGCACAACTAACTGTCATAAAAGAGGATAATCTATCACCGAATGAATGGAGACTGGGACGAATCTTAAAACCACACCCAGGCTCCGACAATAAAGTGAGAGTTGCAGAGGTACTGACCGAAAAGGGCACAATCACTCGACCAATTGTAAAATTGGTGCTACTTCCGCCCTACAGAGAAACCAGCGAGAACAAGACACCCTCCCAATAGGTCACCACTTAGCGCCCCAACTCATTTACCACAGAATCGCACTTCCACGACAGCCATACAATATTTCCATCATTCCACTTCTTAAACCCTATAGGATTCCTCCTCAAGAATCGCAAATATTATAGGAATCGAACCCATAAAATTTCATCATTCCACTTCGTAACCCCTATAATATGCCACATCTGGTATCGCGCGTAGTGTAGAAATCGTACTCTATCATTCAGCTGCTATTCACATTAATCAACATTTCACCAATGTTTCCTATTGTTGTACGTATAAACGAGTGTGTAAATATATTAACGCTGGAAACAGAAGAGGGGCTAAACATTAACCTAATGGTAAAAATTCAGAATAATGTATGTATGTAGATATTTAAAATCAGCCAACCTAGCTCTAAATAACCGACCATATCGCTAATTCTATACGAAAGCAATAAAAAATGCAGCAATTATCTTATATATATATAGATAGATTAAAGATATATTTACTTAGGTGCGCCTCGAGGCTTGAGTCGACTTTATTTTGGAAAGATTCACATTCACGCTAGCACATATTTCTTGTCATATACATACATGTCTACACCAAAGTATGTGATTGACTGGGTGATTAACTTAAAAAAAAATGGCGATTCACTTTTAAAATTACATTAAAAGGATTGTAAAGCTGATACTTCCACAAATGATAGTGTCGAAGCGAGCGGAACGAGGGAAATTTAATTGCCTAAACATTTAAAACTAAACGCCGAAAAATGAAGACTTTCAATATACTTTTGTTTATTTCCCAGTTACAAATTCATCTTGTAAATGACAATGCAGTTGGTTTCGACTTATCAGAAACAAAACAAAAGAAAATTACCAAAACAAAACGTAAGAGTTAATTAAGGTTTTTTTAGCTAGGAAAAAAGAATTGCTCTCAAATAGTACAACGTGCTTGTACTAGTTTTAAGCAAGACCCTATTCACAATCCATCGCGGTTATCACCAATTACAGGCAGCATAATAATGTTAATCTGTTTTTCGTAGTGGTTAAGGGTATACTTACGTATATATTGCGCATTTTTAATAAACATAAAATCCTTTCATTTCATATGTACATACATATATGTGTGTATAATGGAGGATATGTATGTGTGTGGTATGTAAGTTACTCATGCTGAGTTTAAAGAGGAAGATCGTTGCTGCCGAAAAAATTGGGTGAGGCAAAAACAAATGTTCCGAATCAATTTGGAAAATTATTTGCGTTTTCTTTACTTAATCAAGTAAATTATTTGTTAAAAAAAAAAAAGTTTCATCTTTTCGTTGCATTTTGCATTTTTTTTTTGCTTTTCATACTTTCATATTTTTGTAGTAGGTTTTCATATTTTGCTTGCTATTTGTTTTCTTTTCGTTTGTTTGGTAATTGGATTGCAGCACTAAAAAGAAATGGTCGAGCAAAGGTGTAACAATTTAATACGCTTTTTAATTTAAATACCAACTCATATCCTACCGCCGTGTGTTCGAACATCGATTTTTGAACGACAGATCTTAAATGTATAAAATCAATCTGCCATTAAATTTTGGCTCTCACATACATACATATCATTCATGCAGATTTTCTTTTAATATGTGTATGTTGATTGAATTTGATATACGTAAATGGGTATGAATTCGTATTCGTTATTTCACTCATTACAATATATGGAATGAACTAGAACAATATGCTCGTTTATACCGCAAACTTATTTTGCATTTGAGTTTTTGTGTTTTATATAAAGATGAAAAGTAGGGGGTGTGAGGGAATTAGACAAGAGTTATTGTTTATTAGATGAACTCCAATTTTTGATAACGATTTGTGAACTTTCAAAATTGTATCATAACTACGGATTATATGTATCATGTATATGTATGTATATACATACATATGTATTGTTTTATACATATGTATGTGCTTATGTATATATGCTCAAAAATACTTGCTTGCAATTGAAAAGGGGAAAGGAAAAAGGTTTTATTAAATAACATTGAAAAAAAAAATGTTTATTGTAAAAATGGAATTTGTGCAGCAGAGCTCACTCTCATTTAAATTCATCACAATACGTAGAATCATTTTTTCTTTTTTTTAGAAAAATATAAAATATCTCGCCGAGTTTGTCAATTATTTGTGTTATAATGAAAAAAAAAAGAGTACTTTGGACATAAAATTTATCCAGAGATTTTTTAATTGTTTTTAAGTGTTGCTTCTTTTTTCTGGTATACGCTAATATCGTATGTAAGGTTATTGCCTTGTCAATGAATGTACAGTTATACATAAGCTTGTATTATGAAAAATATCTGTTTGCACATGTACTATGCATGTAGTATGTATAATAAAGTTTTTTATAAATTTTGTTTTTTAATTTTAATTTAATGTGAACAAACACATTTACATACAGATGTATGTATGTTACTTGAACTTTTTACTATTCATGTTAATAAAAAAATCATTTTTTGTTTTAAAGAAAATTAAATTTTCCAGACTTTTGATCCTGCATATTTTTATGCAAATTTTTTAATTTTAATGCTATGCTCAATATATGTTTTTGTTCTGCAAAGAAAAACATTTCTATGCGGCTGTTTGCGATTATTTTGTGTGCTTTATTTTTGTACTTGTTCACTTAAAATATTTAATGTGATTTTTCTTTTAGGGGGGCACATCGAATATTCCATTCTGAAATTTTGAGACATTCATTTCGGAAATTAACTTTAAAAATTATAAATGATATTTGCTAAATGTATGAATATTTTAATAGCAATTCAAAAACGGTAAGAGAAATAATGCCCGCGGTTTTTTTTTTTCAGGGTCCTTCGAGCCATGCATAGTTGCGGGCATTTCGCTGATTTCTGTCGTAATACGGGTAAATCCTTTTTTAATAGGGCTGTTGTTTCATGCAAAAAAAAAAATGTTTATTGTAAAAATGGAATTTGTGCAGCAGAGCTCACTCTCATTTAAATTCATCACAATACGTAGAATCATTTTTTCTTTTTTTTAGAAAAATATAAAATATCTCGCCGAGTTTGTCAATTATTTGTGTTATAATGAAAAAAAAAAGAGTACTTTGGACATAAAATTTATCCAGAGATTCTTTAATTGTTTTTAAGTGTTGCTTCTTTTTTCTGGTATACGCTAATATCGTATGTAAGGTTATTGCCTTGTCAATGAATGTACAGTTATACATAAGCTTGTATTATGAAAAATATCTGTTTGCACATGTACTATGCATGTAGTATGTATAATAAAGTTTTTTATAAATTTTGTTTTTTAATTTTAATTTAATGTGAACAAACACATTTACATACAGATGTATGTATGTTACTTGAACTTTTTACTATTCATGTTAATAAAAAAATCATTTTTTGTTTTAAAGAAAATTAAATTTTCCAGACTTTTGATCCTGCATATTTTTATGCAAATTTTTTAATTTTAATGCTATGCTCAATATATGTTTTTGTTCTATATATGCTCAATATATGTTTTTGTTCTGCAAAGAAAAACATTTCTATGCGGCTGTTTGCGATTACTTTGTGTGCTTTATTTTTGTACTTGTTCACTTAAAATATTTAATGTGATTTTTGTTTTAGGGGGCACATCGAATATTCCATTCTGAAATTTTGAGACATTCATTTCGGAAATTAACTTTAAAAATTATAAATGATATTTGCTAAATGTATGAATATTTTAATAGCAATTCAAAAACGGTAAGAGAAATAATGCCCAGCAATAGCTGGAGTGTTTGTTGCTGGTATTTTGGAATTGAAATTTGCGTCATACATATGTTTGATGTTCTTCGAGCCATGCATAGTTGCGGGCATTTCGGTGATTTCTGTCGTAATACGGGTAAATCCTTTTTTAATAGGGCTGTTGTTTCATGCAATAGATGGAGTGTTTGTTGCTGGTATTTTGGAATTGAAATTTGCGTCATACATACAGTTATGTGAAAAATAATAAGTACAGTGGCCTGCAGTTAATGAAGTTAATATGCATCCAGAAATGTGAGGGAATCAAAGGCAGTGAACTAAGCTATTTTATTGTGAACTATTTGAAAAAACCTTTTTTTATATAATTTTACCCGGATTTGGCAAACTCTTGTATTTTATTTGCGTTTTTCTTATAATTTGCGAATTTTGCATGTGAAAAAAAATAAGGACACTTCTTGTTTTACTAAAAAAATTACAATATTTTATAAGAAAAAGAAACTAGTTTTCATTCATTTGTGTTAACATTCATTTCTAATTTGTTTAATATTTTGTTGAAAATCCTTGGTTGTTTAAAACTGATCGACACCGCTTCGGCATGGAATCAATTAGGTTTTGGCAGACGAAAACCGGAATTGTTTTCCATGAATCCTGAATAAGTTGCCAAATCTCGTCAAGGTTACTTGGGCAGTTTCCTCTTATTGACACTTTCACTGTATTCCACAAATTTTCTATAGAATTTAGATCCGGGGATTGCGGTGGCCACTCCATTACGTTAATGTTATTGTCCCTAAACCACTCTTATGTACAATTGGCCGTGTGTTTGGGGTCATTGTCTTGCTGAAATACCCACCTAAGTGGCATACTATATTCAGCGTACTTGAGCATAGATGAATTGCAACATAATCGGTTGCCTTCATAGTGCCCTGTATACGATGGAGAGTAAGCTTCATTTGGCGGTCTTCTTACATGATGAATACCTCGATCAGAATTAAAAAAGTTAACTTTTGTTTCGTCAGACCAAAGAATGTTACGCCATTTATCTTTAGACAAAAGCACATGATTCTCAGCAAACTTTAGTCTTTGTTGCGCGTTTCTCTTTGATAACATAGGCACATTTCTAGGGCTTCGGGTCTTAGAATTTTCTTTAATAAGCACTTTGCGGATGGTTGATGTGTCGACATTGATATTCAAATCACATTTAATTTGTTTCGATGAGATAAATGGATTATTCTTAACACAGCGAACTGGTTTTTGAAATTTTAAGTAAACTCGCTACTTCGCTGTACGAATTTCCCTGTTTAACCAAATTTTTAATGTGTTGTCGAGTTTTCGGATCGCAGTGCTTACCTTTCCCTTGTTGGACAAACAATGGCTAGCTACGAAATGTGTGCAAATATTTTGCATTTATCTAACGGAATTAGTTTTTGTAAATAATGAGTGATAAAAATATGCCGTTATCTGGATTCAATTGGCATCGCTTACTATAATTATATTGCAGTTTCGTTTTTTTGCATCCCTGTCCTTATTATTTTTCACATAACTGTATGTTTGATGTTTGTTTTTTACTTACCTGCAACTCGAAGCTGCCTGTTGCTGTATACCTTCTCCTTCTGTACAGACTTGATCTGGTAAATTTTTTGCCGGTGGTAGTTTTCTTATTTTCAACTACTTTTGAAGCAGGCGTCTTGGTATTAATCAGGCCGGCGGCAACGGCATTGCGTTGTAAGTTTTTTGTGCCAGCTGCTGTGTTGGATCCTCGCAAACAAACTACATATTTTAGTACATTGTTTCTGTACATCAAAGTTTTAGCCACAGTTTTTTCCTAAAAGGATGATTGCCC
The DNA here is from genome assembly GCA_963971545.1 of Philophylla caesio. NCBI lineage: Eukaryota > Metazoa > Arthropoda > Insecta > Diptera > Tephritidae > Philophylla > Philophylla caesio. The sequence continues at coordinate 2,312,843 of OZ020605.1, read as the reverse complement.
ACACAAGGAAAATATGCAAAACGTTGCAAGTATGATTTCCCATAGTTTTCTGTGGTTGAAGTAGATGAAGTGGATGACATCAGCAGATGCACGTTTTTTCTTTTGCTCCTTCGTGAATGAAATGATGGCCATTCACGGAAGTCAGCAAAGTCTCCACACAAGTAATGTCGATGTTCTATCGATTGTAAATAACCGAATAGACTTTTTATGACTACTTTAACCCGTGGCCGATTAACAAGTACTCGTCATAAATCAAGTATTTTTTCGATACCATGATGTACTTGTTAACATCGGTTCTGGTAAAGAATTATTTTTGGTAAAGATAGAAAAGTACCCTCTAACACAAATGATACCTGAATAGCATCATGCAATATCGTCGACCGTAGCGAGTATTTTTCACCAGAATGACTACGATTCGTTCAAAATTAGTTGTAAAAAACAAAAAAAAAATTTTTGATGTAGGTTCGATTTAATTTCTCATGAGCTACTCATGCAGTGCATTCGAAACATCCAAAGTGCTTATAAACCTATATTATAATAAAAATGTTTGAGAAAAAAGAAAAAAAAAAGAAAAACTAGATTTTGTAGGAGGTATTTATTAATATTTGAATGCAATAAGTACCTGTATATGTACCTTGATCGCGGTATCGAGGAAGTACTTCTTATAAAATCAAACACAATCGAACACTAACAGAGAGGGCGCCATCTGTGGTTTTCATTAACAAACTTTGTTTGTTGAGTACGTCCACTGGCTTCTCAACTTTTCTGGGCGGCCAAACTGTTGGGTTAAGTCCCCAACAAAAATACAACACTGCTGAACTTAAAATGCAATGCAACAAAATAAGAGTATTGAAGATCAGCATATTTGCAAATAATCAATCCAAACTTCGCAATGATTGAGATATTCAGAATAAAAAATAAATAAAATTACGATTTTTAACTTGTGTGCCCATGCAGCTCTGGGCAACGATACCATTGCAACCCATTATCCATGGCGTATTACGAGCATTACACCACGCTCACACGAGACATAATTGTGTAGCTGTATTAGGCCAAAATCACACTTGCCGCAATCAAATTTTCACTACAATGTCATGTAATGAAGGGAAATATCGCTCGCCACCCAACCAGTTACATACATATATATGTATATATATATAAAAAAAAAAATTATACATATCTAAATAAACGACTTTTTAGAAAATGACGCGCTACGCCGCCTTATTAAAAAGAGCTGGACAACAGGCTCACCGCTACCCTCAACCATGTCGCCTGTGCGAGGGCAAGCACCCAATCAGGCTCTGCCACATATTTCGGGCAAAACCCGTGGAAGAAAGGCTACGCGAGTCTATACTGGGCAAATACTGCGCTAACTGCCTTTCGGTAGCGCATCAGGTCGACGTGTGCTCAAGCGCGTCAAGATGCCACCGATGCAATGGCAAGCATCACACCCTGCTGCACCTTGACGAGGAGAGATATTCGAAAACCGACACCAGGCCTTGGAGCGAGCAGGTAGCGAGCGAAATGGACTCGGAAACCGAGCTATCGATCCATGCCTCCGATTCCGGAATGGAATGCGCTCAACGCGCCCGGAACCTGAGGAGAGAGGAATGGCGACAGAAGTGGAAGCGCGATCCTTCCGCCCTTTGTTAGCCCACGAAAGGCGGCGTCAGAGTGGAGCGGAATCCAGGCCTTTCCGCCCAACCTCGTCAGCAGAGCGACATGGAGCGGAATCTCGGACTTTCCGCCCCATCAAAGCCTGTATTCAGCGACGTGGAGCGGAATCACGGACTTTCCGCCCACCTCTATCAGCACAACGTCATCTTGGAGCGGAATCTCGGCCTTTCCGCCCACAACCGTCATCACGCCGCCAGCTACCGGCGACGTTCCGAAGCTGCCATTCAATTTTGGCGTTGCAGCCCACCACGGACATTGCCCCCACCGCGATCGTCAAAATAGAGGCAAGAGGACGACTTCATCTCGTCCGCGCGCTTATCGACGTCTGTGCACCGACGACAATTATCTTCGCTTACTTGGCGCGAGAATTTCATCTCGAGGAAACGACCGTCGGGAACGAGCGTGGTTGTATTCTGCGTCTGCGTGGAAAATTCGGGATAAACACGCAAGCAACGCTTCGAGCGCGTGTGTCCCACCAGCAGCATTGACCCGTCCATCGCGACAAATTATACTCATATACGGCTCGCCGATCCAAAAGAGGTGACGAGGAACGATACTACGGATGCAAGATCCTGGCAATGGTGACAGAGGACAGCATTTATTCCATATCATTCATTTTCTTCATATGTACATGAAGCTGGTAGTCTTCACTCGTTGTGGCCATGTTGCGTACCGCAAGGGGGCGGCATGTTTATGCCTCTAGGCCTAAAATTCAAATAAACCACCATTAAACGACCCGCCCTAATGTGCAGCGGTCACACCTATTCACGGCACTCATATAGTTGTGTGTGTGTGCAGTTACACACACATTCACATTAACACAGCCACTCAATTTCTTATGTTTATATTTTCCCGCCGGATAAACATTTTCGTTTTAATTTTCCCCTGACTCATATTGTCCGACGGTTCGGACACAAAACCATTTTACTTCTGCTAACACTTCTTTTTTGAACGAGTTCAAGTGAAGACATCGAGCTACCAACCTCATCCAGGTAAAATAAGTTGCAAAATATTGTATATTAAAAACTGCTTTAAATACACACAAACACATATTTGTACCGAAGAACTAAACCATTGCGTTTTTCTTTTACTTTCGTTTTTACAACAAACCAAATAAAATCCGGTAAACCTGAGCTTACAAGCAAAGATTAACCGCGGTTTTTTCAATTAGTTTGTTTTATACAAATTAATAACTACCCAAAAAGAAGTTGGTTTAATATCAGCTAATAAAAAACTATATCAAAACACGTCATTAAAAATAAATTTTTAGACATCCGTATATAATTATATTCCATTTTTTATTTTATATATATGTAATTCACTGAGTACTTTTATATATTGGTATTAAAAAAAAAAATAATTTCAGTATTTTTAAATTTGTTCTTTGAACTAACTAAAACTTAATTGCTAACTAAAAAGTGTTGATGTATCATATCAGTATTTTGATCGCTTAAATAGAAGTCCTAAAGATATAAGAAAATAAAAGTAAAAAAAATTAAAATTAAAAATAATTTTATTTGTTTGATGTATTAAGTTGGGTGCAAATGCCTAGGGGTGATACGTCTGCCAATTTATTTCATTTTGTCTTTCATATCATGCTCCTATGGCATTGTAATCAACCTTAGCAAATACTAATTAATATAATAATAAAAAACCAGTTTTTTGACCAAGTATGCATACATTTTTGCTAAAAATTGTTTCGTACAAGGTAAATTACTTTTTCTTTGATTAAAAATGATTATTATAATAAATATATCAAAAACTGCATTCAAGTACTTTTTTGTAAATTCGGTGCAGTGTTCTTGTTTTTTGCTGCAGCTTTTTGAACGCTGACTTTATAAAAATATCTTGCCTTTAACACTTGAATTGCATTTCGAAGTTCTTGGATTGGGTTATCTATCGCGGCTGTAAAATACATATGTACATAAATGTATGAATTTGAATATTTATATGTAAAAATGTTACCTAATAAAATATCAAAAAACTGACGATATTCTTTTAGGCCTTGTTTGCCACGGACTCCGTCAATGTTGACTGATAGGATGACATCCGTGCTCATTACGCAGTCCAATTTTTTTGTTAACTTCCCCTTGAGTAACATCTTGAGTGCTTTGATCTGTTAAAAATATAAACATTACACACGATTTAGAAAATACAGAGGTTGCGCCTTCCGCAAACCGCTATTCGTTCTCAGCAAATTTGACAGAATCAGCTGTGTATGCTACGTCACAGAACGCGGTTAGGTTTGTTTGTATGTTTGTAAGCATACAATTGTTTGTGCTCAAATTCAATGCTTAAAAGCAATTTTATTTAAAATAAAGTTATTAAACTTGAAGTGCGCAGTGTTAAGTGTTAAATCACAGAGTCTATCAATGATACGGGGCTATAAAACTCGCTAAAAATGATGTGAAGGTGTAGCTGTGCGCCCTTGGTAGCAAGTTAAGCTTCTTGTGTCTCCTAATGCTGCACTGCAATTTTTTTCAAGGCATCCAATCTAACACAGAGCATAAATGAAGTTATTTGAATATAAATATGTTGCATAAAATAAAGTGCCGAAATTGGTAAAAACTTTAAAATTTAGAAATCATAGCAGAACCAAACCTCACATTTTTGTTTACAATTTCTTCCGATTCTCAGTAAAACCATGTTCGTGACGTTGCACGCATTTTGTTTCACATCATTTTTCGTCGGAAAGGCGCAATCTTGTATTCTATCGTTCTTGAACATTACATATACAGACATAAATAAGTATCTATAAGAAGATATATACTTACATAAATTGTTCTATTTTGTCCGCAAATTTTTTCATCAATTTCTTTCAAGTCTTGTATTGTCTTCAAAGCAAAGAATTTTAAAAGGTCGTCAGAAATTTATTCCTGGTATATAAGGCGCTTAAGTAAGATATTGTGTTCAGCAAGAGTATGCATTATAAATTTATTTTGACTTTGTAGAATACCTTCATTCATGAATATAAAGTTCCATAGATAAATATGTGTGTACATATGTATACATGGCTCCCACGAATAATCGGATGAATTCCGATTAGTAGTGAAAGCCACTGTATTTATGAATATATGTATGATATATGAATGTATTATAAATTTACCTTTAAGTTCTTGTTTTCCCACATGCAGTTTGTGTGTACTTACACAATTTTCGCATGATTTCGTACCTGAAAGAGAACAAGATGTACCTTATTATATAAATAGGCGAATAGAAAGATGTATTTAGTAAATTTATGAAAAAAATTCCAAAAGTCATACATACATATATACTTGCTCCTTAATGGAAGATTTTCATCCACTGCAGCAGCGTTCATTCGAATTAGTTTACCCTTTCGGTTCATTATACCCGAGCGTACTTGTATAAGTTAAGTTATTTATTAAAACAACTTATTTTTAAAAAGGCGGTGGACTCGTGTCCACCGTTGTTTATTCAATGACCTTCGACTTAAAAGTAAATACAATTGATTTCTTAACTCTAAATTACCATCAGTCACCCTGCGCTTGCATGTGCGTAGTTTGATGAATTCGCTGAGTTGCATTCCCACGGCCCACTATCGGCTAGGCACCGCGAATTGGCTAATGCGGTGTCAGCAGTTATGTTAATGCGCGTGCAGAGTTATTGACCGTCAATACGGTGAATTCTGCCGACTGTTGTAAGCTGCTGCGTTAACTCTCCCCCCCCTTTAAGAATGATCGTCCCCGATCATTAATAGAAGGGTAAATTATTGAAATTTACGTATGTTGGATTGTTATTGGATTCATTAGGTCGGAGAACTTCCTGGCTCGTGCTGGACCCCGTTTTTCCCTTTTCCACATATTGGAATTTCACGGTTCGCTTCCTTAGGAAGAAAAGAAGTATTATAATTATTAATATTGCTGCCGTTGTTTAGCTTCCGACAGAGAATGTTGCGTTCTTGAGAAAATTTATTCGATGAGTGTTGTTGATATGAAGCTCTTTCAAAGCCTCTAGGGAAAGTAGTTCAATGTGATCCTTTTCGGATGGGGTTAGCTGTAGTATCACAGGAATTATTTCAATCGGTCTAAATTTTTACTAAATATTTGATTGTTGATTTTAAATTTGAGTTGTAAAATATAATAACATGCGTTCCATTTATTTCCTGGGGTGTTGCATTAGCTTCTAATTTGCCGTTGAGTTTGTTTAGCAATATGACTCCTGGTTTTATTTATTCTAGAGTGGGGACGTGATGGCCATTGGTAGTTGAACATGTTGAGTTTAAGCTGTTAATTATCCTAGTTACACATAAATCTTTACTTAAATCTACTAAGTTAATTCTTTTGCAAATTGTTAGATCATAATACGATTCACATTCATTTTTTATTCCAAACAATAAATCTTTTCCTTTTAGTATTTCATTATATTCAGTTTTTATTATAATTTTGTTTATTCTCTTCACTGGTCGTATAATAATTCTTTTGAATGTTTCTCTAACTGTTATGGGTATTTTTACCATATATAGAATTTTCATATCCTTGCTTAATACATTTACCTTTGATACTTCTAATACTTCTTCGGCATTTTTAAATGGTACATTTTAATTTTTCAATTTATTGATTGCTAATTCTATTTCTCCTTTACTTAACATTACTGAATTAACTATATTGTTTTTTGCCCATTGAATGGCATATCTGACATAAACTAGGTCCTCTTTAATTAGTCTAATTCTACTTTGCAAATTTATTAAGATTTCAAAGGTTTGGGTAGTTTCATGCTTTAGGATAGGATAAAGGAAGTGGTTAGTGGAGATTTGGTTAGTTATCTCCCGATATGTATCTGTCAAAAAGTGTTCGTATTTTTCTAAGTCAATAATATGAATAAGCTGGAATGTGCCGTCTTGTATTTTCGCTTGTCCATTGTTTATTGTCACTAGTTGCGCTTTACTATAGTCCAAAATTTTTACGTCCGTCAACGAGGTCGTGATTGTGAAAAAGATGATTAGAATTGTAAAATAGTCCATTTTCCTGAAAAAGAGATTTTTAGGTTTTTATTAGAGATTTATGAATTATTCGTCCGGATACGGTTTTTACTGTTGTTCTATTATTTTCGCCTACTAATTCTTTCTTATACTTCGGAGTTAATTTTGAACCAAGTCTTTTATTGATTTTTGCATAAATTATATCCCATGGGGAATAATCTTTAATTTCAGATCTCTTCCTATTGTGGTAAGATAAGTCTTGTTCCTGTTTTCCTTTTAGTAGAACAGCATTTTCTTGCCTTTGCTGTTCTAACTGTTGAGGATCAGTAAGAATTCTATTTCCAAAAAATACGTCTATGGGTTTTTTTTTGTTGTTGAATGGATTGATGAATTATATCCCTGCACTGACTTGAATAATAATTCTTCGAAGGATATTCCTACGCAGTTTGCTTTTAGACATCTCACTATTTCGGAAAGCGAGCTATGGAACCTTTCAATTTGTCCATTGCTTGCGCTACTATAGGGTGGTGTGGTATAAACATTGGTTGACATTTGGTCTTTGAGTAAACACGATATGCTAGCAGAGTTGAGGGATTTTTCGTTGTCTATTACCACTAGTTTGGTATTCCAAAGGCGATCATTAGCTCTCTAATTGGATCTTTGATGTGTTCTATTGCTCTTGACTGTATCCTTTTTACCTGCGCGTATTTCGAGAATTTGATTTGTCAATGGTTGTGAGGATTAACTTTGTCTCTGTTGAATAGATGTCAATGTGAACGATTTCTCCTGGAAGTTTTGGAATTGGGGTTTCTTGTAACTGTGGTTTTGGAGGATGCCTGTCGTATTTGTGTTCCCGGCAAGTGGAGCACTGTTTTACCGTTTTTTCGATATTCGAATGCATGCCTGGAAAGTAGAATTTCTGTAGGATTTGTGCTTTGTTTTCGCGACCGTTTCTGTGTGCTCTTTTGTGTTCCTTAATAATTATCTGCTCCTGTTCCGTTTCTGATATGATGTCCTGAAGAAGAGTTTGTGTAAAACGAATTTTAAAATTTGAGAAATGAAGTGGATATATCTCTTGAATTTTGACCATCAGACTTTCTGTCGTGTAGAGTCCGTTGAGTAGTGCTGGGTTAAGATGTCGTTTGAATATGTCAATAATGTCTTAGGTCGAGTAGTTTCGTCTTGTAACTGTGTGCCTGTGAAAACTGGGGAATGCCAATTGAAATGTGTAGCTGTCTTTGTCACCTATTAAGAGGAATAATTGATTTTTTAATGCATTTATTGGTGCTTCCGTGGCTGGGACGAGTTGGTGTGCGGAACTTTCGTCGCTATTGTCAGTGGTTGTCAGGACGTTGATGTCAGTCTGCGGAGGCCTAGAGAGAGCGTCTGCTACCACGTTCGTTTTACCTGGTTTGTACTTTATCTCATAGTTGTACTCTTCAAGTATACACTTCCATATCTTCATTTTGCCATTGTGGTTTTTGTTACTCAATGCAAAAGTTAGCGGTTGGTGATCTGTAAAGATTACAACTTTCGCTGATCCATACAAATAGTTTCGAAGTGAGGTGAGAGCCCAGACGATTGCCAGCATTTCTTTCTCATTATGGGCATAGCTCTCTTCGGTTTTATTCAGTGATCTTGATATGAAAGTTATTGGCTTACCCGCTTGTTCAAGGACGGCTCCCAAGGCGTAGTTGGATGCGTCGGTGGTGAGTTGAAACTCCTGCTTGAAGTTTGGGTATGCTAATACAACTTCTTTTGATATTTTTGAAGTTTTTATTTTATTGAAAGCCTCCAAAGCGTTTTTGTCGAGCATAACTGGTTTTTACTTTAGGCCAAGTTTGGTAGTCAAAGAGTGCGGACGTGTTTTTAGTTCGCTCCGTATACAATAAATATTGTGCTTATTATACAAAATAAATACTACATAAAAAAAAAAAAAAAATAAACAAATCAAATGAAAAAAGAAGGCGATGAGTCAAACTGATACCCGTGCCCAGAGACAACGCGAGCAAGATGAGCGCCGGCTTTCAGTTCAACGTAACAACGCATATTTTTCGATTCGGTCGCAGAGTGACAGCGAAAGCGGAAAGTCCAACCCACTGACTACCCTCAAACCCCCTCAAAATCCAAGATGGCGGACTTGTTCACCGAACTGACCAACGACTATTCCTATTGCTTGGAGTGATAAATGCGCTTCACCTGTGCCGTGCCATATTTCATGTTCAACGGTTACATCAAACTCGGTGAGCAGTTACATATATCCAAACATAGCTACAACAACAACAAGTACAGTGGCCTCTGTCCCCACCGCAATTGCGTCTACAACAACAACAACCACACTGGTACCTTCCGTCTGCACATCGGTGTCAACGGCTTTGCCTGTTATTGCCTATCAAGCACAAATTAGCTTGAGTGTCAACAAATGCAAAGCGAAAGAACTGTTGGAAAACAAAGCAGCTAAAAAAAGTGTCGATACAGACTGGAATGGATATATTACAGTTAAACGAAAACTTAGTCCGCAAAAACCAACGGGTACTAAGCCAAAAATAACCCGCGTAAGCGCAAATCAGCAAGTCAGTACGAATAGATATGCACTGCTAAGTGAAAATATAGAAGACGTGAGTAACCAAAATTCTGAAGGTGCTACAAAAGTCACTAATGCCAAACCTCCGCCAATATACATAAGAGAAGAGAATTCAAGCGCCCTTGTTAAAAAATTCAGTCAGCTTATCGGTAATAATAACTTTCATATTATCCCACTAACTAAGGGAAATATTCGTGAAATCAAAGTGCAAATATACTCTGAACAGAATTTTCGCACAGTGTCCAAATACTTGAATGACACACACTCAAAGTTCTATACATACCAGCTTAAAAGTGCAAAAGGCTTACAAATTGTAATTAAAGGTATCGAGCCAAGTGTTGAAGCTGTGGAAGTTTTACAAGCGCTTAAAGAACAGGGCTTTAACCCAAAAGTTGTAGTAAATATTTTTAATAGAAACAAAATTCCGCAGCCCATGTTTAAAGTTGAGCTTGAGCCTGAAAACAAACCACTAGGGAAAAACGCTGTGCATCCAATTTATAAACTTCAATACCGGTTGCATCGTAAGATAACTGTGGAAGAACCACACAAGAGAAATGGCCCTGTACAATGCACTAACTGCCAGGAGTATGGTCACACCAGGTCTTACTGCACTCTTCGCTCAGTGTGCGTGCACGTCAAACAAAGAAGACCCAAATGCCTCTGGACGCACTGATAACGTATTGAATACCTTTGTACCCTCCCAGACAAATCTTAGCGTTTTCTTTGCCAAAAAAACCATGCCGCCAATGGCTTTATCAAACACCGTCAATGGTGTCTCATTTGCAAGTGCCGTAAAGTCAGGCCTAGTAAATCCTGCACATACAATAACTGCACCTCAAGTTGCGCCACAAGAACGGGAGCCCCACGCCCAATACGGTAGTCAATCCAATATCGAAGCCATGATAGCATCGATGCAACAAAGCATGATGAATTTCATAACTTACATGCAAAACACAATGCAAGATCTCATGCGAAATCAAAACACTCTGCTCAAACTGCTTGCTACTCAACAAAAAAAATAATGACCTCAACTAAAATAGCCCTCTCGAATGCAAACGGCATTCCTCGCCACAAGCTAGAGCTGTCAAAATTCCTTAACGACAAGGAAATTGACGTTATGCTCCTTGCTGAAACACACCTAACTAACAAATATAATTTCAATATTTCGGGATATACTTTTTACTGCACGAATCATCCAGATGGAAAGGCGCATGGCGGAAGTGGTATTTTAGTCCGAAATCGCATTAAACACCATCCCTCGATTGGAATTGCCAAGAATTATCTGCAAGCAACATCAATATGCCTACAAACAAAGCAAGGAGATATTACACTGTCCGCGGCTTATTGAACCCCACGTTTAACGATAACAGAAAAACAATTTATGGATTTCTTCAGTTTGCTGGGAGAGCGCTTCATTGCTGTAGGCGATTATAATGCGAAGCATCCTCACTGGGGCTCACGCTTGTCCAACTCTAAAGGCGAGCAATTATATAACGCGCTTATATGTAAAAGAAACAAACTTGATTACGCTTCTCCTGGAAAGCCCACATATTGGCCTTCAGATCCGCAAAAGCTGCCAGATTTGATTGACTTCGCGGTGACAAGAAAAATTCCTCGTAGTCTTATTAGTACAGAATCAAGTGCAGACCTCTCTTCAGACCACTCACCTGTACTCTTCACTTTGTGGCACCAGCCGCACGAAAAAGAGTCCCTCTACATGCTCACGACAAAGGCTACAAACTGGTTGAAGTATAAAAAATATATCAGTGCGCATATAGAACTCCACCCAAAATTAGGAACACCTGACGACATTGAAAACTCCGTAGCAACTTTTGAATCTACAATCAGAGCTGCCGCTAGCATTTCCACTCCAAAGCAAGGTTATATGGGAAACAAAAAACATTATCCGACCAATAGAAAAATTGAAATGCTGCTATTAGAAAAGCGACGCCTACGCCGGTTATGGCAGACTCATAGGTCACCTGCTTCTAAACAACTGCTGAAGGCGGCTACATATGCGCTAACGAGAGCCCTCAAGAGCGAGGAACAGCACGCACAGTACCGGTACATTCAAAAGCTTTCTCCGACTAGCACAAAGTACCCGCTGTGGAAAGCACATAAAAACTTAAGTGGCCCAATGGAGACTGAAATGCCAGTACGGGACAAGAATGGTAATTGGGCTCGGAGTGACGCGGAAAAAGCAAACACCTTTGCTGCTCATCTACAAAATGTTTTCAGACCAAACTCAGCAACCAATGGGTTTACACTACCACCCGTACCCAAAGTGTCGGAATCTGAGCCACTGAAATTTGCACCTGAAGAAATTTCAATTGTAATTAAGGAACAATTGAAACCAAATAAGGCCCCTGGGCACGACTTGATTACTCCAAAAATGATTATTGAGCTACCAAATTGTGCTGTACTTTGCATCTGTATATTATTTAATGCAATTACTAAATATTGCTATTTCCCTCAACAATGGAAAAAGTCAACTATTGTAATGATACCAAAGCCCGGAAAAGACAAAACACAACCATCCTCCTATAGACCTATCAGCCTGCTACCGTGCATATCGAAATTATTCGAAAGACTTCTTATGCTGCGCATTTACCCACATCTTCAAGCCCACAGTATAATATCATCCCACCAATTTGGCAAGTTACATTTACACTAAATAAGAAAAATTGTCCGCCCTTGACTTTGAACAACGTTCAAATACCACAAAGCAATAATGTCACATACCTATGGGTCCACCTGGATAGGCGACTTACTTGGCGCAACCACATATGTAGAGGCTAAACGGACTCATCTTAAGTTGAAGACCAGTTCTCTACACTGGCTTATTAACTCTCGCTCACCCCTGAGCCTGGAGTATAAAGTGACTATATACAATACGGTTCTAAAACCCATTTGGACCTATGGATGTGAGTTATGGGGCAACGCGAGCAGCAGCAACATCGAAATCCTTCATCGTGCGCAATCTAAAATCCTTCGAACAATAACCGGAGCACCATGGTATATCCGAAACGAGAATATCCACCACGACTTGAGAATCCCGGAAGTACGAACTGAAATAGAGCAGCGGAAGGCGAAATATGCATTGAAGCTTTTAGCGCACCCTAATCAGTTAGCAAGAAATCTATTGCATGTAAACAGGAACTCAAGATTACGTAGGAATGACTTTCCAGCCCAGTCGTAATATTTCTTAGGGCCAGTTAATAAAAATACTCATCCCGACTATGGGATGTAAATTATGTGATTAGAATAAGATTTGCAAACTTGTTGTTAGGCTCCTTAGTTGAGCAGATTCAATAAATAAAAGTAACAGTTAAAACAAAAAAAAAAAAAAAAAAAAAAAAAATTGAGGAATTCTTGGACACGCGTCCATCTTCCCCTCTCGAAAGCGACGTCAGAGGTTTTGCTAGCTTAGCATAATCTCTGATGAAGCGTCGATAGTAGCCTGATAGACCAAGGAAAGATCTCAGGTCTTTCAATGTATTTGGGCACGGAAATTCTTGAATTGCCTTTACTTTGGCAGGATTTGTTTTAATACCGGTTTGAGATACGATGAATCCTAGGAATTCAACCTCTTTACGGAAAATTTCGCACTTGTCTAGCTGGACCTTCATGTTCGCTTTTTCAAGCATATGGAAAATTTGTTCAACATGTTGGAGGTGGCTTTGTTCGTCTTTGCCAAATACTATGATGTCATATATGTACACATAGCATATCTTACCAATATGTTCTTTCAGGATGTCGTCTAGCGCTCGTTGGACGATATCGGGTGCGTTTTTAAATCCGAACGGAAGTCGAGTGAATTCATATTTACCGTTATTGATTGAAAAAGCTGTCTTCTCAATGTCGGATTCTTTCAAAGGAATCTGATGAAAGCCGCTCTTTAGGTCAAGAACAGAAAAATATGCATTATCTCCCAGTTGTGAAATTACTTCGTTGATTTCTAGGATTGGGTTTCTGTCGGCTATAGTCAAAGTGTTTAATTTTCTATAATCTATTACAAGTCTGTACTTTTTTTGTCCAGACGCGTCTAATTTTTTGGGTACAACCCACACGGGTGAGTTGTATGGTGAACGGGATGGTCTTATAATACCACCTTTTAATAAATTTTGTATTTCCTGATTCACGAAATCTTTCATTGCTAAGGGGTAAGGATAGAGTTCTAATTTCTCCTACTATATTAGTGGTGTAGGTAAGTTTTTCATTCGGTTCGGTAAATAGATTCGGATACTTTTCTGTCAAGCGGTTTATATGCATTTTTTGTTTTTCTGTCATGTGGTCTGTCCTTACGTCAATTTTGTTAACTGATGGTGAAGGTTTCTGTTTAATCTTTACGGTGATGCCGTTCCCAAATGTAAGTGTGTCGTCGTGAATGTTTATGGTGACACGAAGCTCTTTAAGGCTATCGTTTCCTATTATGCCGTCAAATGACTTTAATGTGGGGAGCAAGAAAAATTTTAGATTTGTGTCCTTTTGTCCAAATAAGTTAATAATTGTGTGATGGGTAATATGTATTTGTCCGGCTATGGAGTTGGCAAAAAATGGTTCATTTCTGGGGAGTTGTTTTGCGACAAGGCAAGGTTGGATATAATTTTTGCTCGAACCAGTGTCGATTAGCATCTTCAGGATTTTTCCGCTCTTCGTTCTGCATTCTACATATGGTAACGAAGAACTGTTCATCCTAAAAAATGGATATCAATATGGTCGTGTGAATCTTTAGTTGGATTTTCATATTCTTTAGCCGTAGGAGCCCAATTTTGTTGGTCCTGAGTGTAGTATTGGTCTGGTTCATTGTAAGACGGATAATGGTTCTCGTAATTTTGCGGTTCTATGTGGAAATTTCTTTGTTGTTTCAAAGCAACTGTTGGGAAAAATTTGATGGCCGTTTTACTGTCCGGTTATTGAAAGTAGGCCTATTCATGTAGTTGACAGCCCTTGAGTTCGTGGAACGATCTACTTCCATTGACTTTGGCCGTGGCATCTGCGGCTTAGCCGGAGGTTGTGTTGTCTGTCTAAAATTTGGAAAATTTTGAAAATTTGGAGAAGGTTGTGGGCGCTGTTGGGAAAAGACGTTTGGTAAAAAAGTATTTGGTCTAGGGATATAAGCTAATTGTGGATAAAATTCGTTCTTTATTGGTTTGGGTGGAAGAGGTGGCCGCAAATCTTGAGCCTTTTTCGAATGGCATATATTGCTCAACGCAGAGTTTTGGTTCTCCAACTTTAGGCATAAGTGGAGAGCCTGAGGGAGATCTGCTGGTTCCCTCATGCCAAGAAGTCTTGACAAATCGCCCTTTAGTCCTCGAATGAAGGCATCGAGGGCTTTGTCACGATAAGTTCGTGTAAGTAAATGCATGGACTCGGCACCGACTTCCATGCATCCAAGTTTATTCAGGATAAGCGACAGATGTGAATAAACTTGTTGGTAAAATTCTTGTATAGTCAGGTTGCCCTGTACTAACGAAGTCATTTGGAACTATAAAGTACCTAAGTCCCTTTTATCTGCGTAGTGGAGGGTAAGGCATCTTGAAATTGCCTTCCAGTCCAAAGGGGTGTTGTATGATTCGAGAGCAATGTCGGCATTGCCCACGATTTTATTCCGTACAACGTTAAGGATGCCGTAATATTTCGGCGTTCCTTTTTGCGGCTCTGTAGAATCCGGTCTACGCTTTTCTTCCACGACGTGAACTCTCCTGGCTTACCAGAGAATTCACGTAAGCACCGCACTACATCTGGAATTTTGTCCAGCTCCGTAGTGCTGTTTGCCAGGTTAGGGTCTATTGTTACATCAGGTATAATCGCGAAATTCGCGTTTGGGTTCAGGGCGTTCTGTACTAAATTCCGTCCTTACTGCTTAAATATGTTGTTCACTACGTTCGTGATTATGGCGGTAAGTTGTTCTAAATTTAATTCATTATTAGTGAGAAGTGCATTACCACTGCGGGTCGAACGGGATTGCTAGGATTCGACATTGTTAGTATGTTAGTGGGTAAGGATGTTTATTTTTTATTATTTTATTTATATTATAAGAATCGGAGGGTCCCCCGTTAGGTGGTGAATCGCGGCTCTTTTTGTATTTTTTATGTTAAGGACTTCCTTGGTCCTGTTATTATTACTTTTTAATTTATAATTCTCTGGAGGGTCCCTTGGGTGGTGAATCGCAGAGAATTTTATTTGTTTTAAGCTGGAGGGTCCCCCCGTAGGTGATGAATCGCAGCTTGATTTTTATTTAGTTATTGGCTGTGCAAGCAAGGTGTTATGAAATTCATTGGGTGGAAAAAAAAATTTTTTTAGGTATCACTTACTTCACTAATGTTAGTAATGGAATTTAGTTTCACTTATTTTTCTCAATTTTTCTTTAGAAGTAATTTTTCCTTTAAAATAATTTCACACAATTTTTCACTTAATTTTCACAATCTTATAACCAATTTCTTAAATTTAAGACTTGCTATACTATCACCTCCTGGCGATGGGGCGTTGTCCTTTTCACAAATTGACTGGGGGCCCACGGTGCGCACGAATGAAGGTGTGCGTTCTTTTCCTACAGGAATCCAACGCTGGTGCCAATGTTCTTGTCCTGGACCAGTGTCGCGCTGGCGTAGTCCTTTGTTTCCAATGTTATTGATTTCTCGCACTTTTTAAGGAATATTGAAATTCGAATTTCGAAAGGTACTACTTTACTTATACCGAAGGCGAACTTAAACTGGTCCCTGCTCGGGCGCCAGTTAAGTTATTTATTAAAACAACTTATTTTTAAAAAGGCGGTGGACTCGTGTCCACCGTTGTTTATTCAATGACCTTCGACTTAAAAGTAAATACAATTGATTTCTTAACTCTAAATTACACCTATAGCTAACCATCAGTCACGTTGCGCTTGCATATGCGTAATTGATGAATTCGGCTAGGCACCGCGAATTGGCTAATGCGGTGTCAGCTGTTATGTTAATGCGCGTGCAGAGTTATTGACCGTTACGGTGAATTCTGCCGACTGTTGTAAGCTGTTGCGTTAACTTATACAAGGGTATTTTAACTTTGTTCACATAACGGTTGCTTGTAATAGCATAACGGAGTCAAGATAGATATAGACATATATATACCAAAATGCTCAGAATGAAAAGAGAAGCATATTTAGCGATGTCTGTCTGTCTCTCTGTCCGTCCGACCGTGCAGACGATAACTTGATTAAAAATTGAGATATCTCAATTAAATTTGGTACATAGATTGCCCTTTGGACAGGGTAGGTTGGTATTGAAAATGGTTAAGATCGGTCAATAAATACGCCCACCTGCCATATAAGGGAAGTTTTTGAAAAATGCATAAACTCCGTTTTTTCGTTATCCATTAAAGCAAATTGAGTGAAATTTGGTATTTGGAGAGATTTTGAACTAAGAAATTAGGTGTATATGAAATTTTGAAAAATGAAAAACTTTCTGTATCTCAATAACAGTATTAGTTATCATCACAAAATTTGGTGAACATATTTTCCTTATTAACACTATTATTATCGTAGAAAATTTTTGAAATCGGATCATAACCACGCCCACCTCCCATATAACGGAAGTTTTGGAAAATGCTAAAACTATATTTTTTGGTTTGCTGCAGGCGATTATAATGCGAAGCATCCTCACTGGGGCTCACGCTTGTCCAACTCTAAAGGCAAGCAATTATATAACGCGCTTAAATGTAAAAGAAACAAACTTGATTACGCTTCTCCTGGAAAGCCCACATATTGGCCTTCAGATCCGCAAAAGCTGCCAGATTTGATTGACTTCGCGGTGACAAGAAAAATTCCTCGTAGTCTTATTAGTACAGAATCAAGTGCAGACCTCTCTTCAGACCACTCACCTGTACTCTTCACTTTGTGGCACCAGCCGCACGAAAAAGAGTCCCTCTACATGCTCACGACAAAGGCTACAAACTGGTTGAAGTATAAAAAATATATCAGTGCGCATATAGAACTCCTGCCAAAATTAGGAACACCTGACGACATTGAAAACTCCGTAGCAACTTTTGAATCTACAATCAAAGCTGCCGCTAGCATTTCCACTCCAAAGCAAGGTTATATGGGAAACAAAAAACATTATCCGACCAATAGAAAAATTGAAATGCTGCTATTAGAAAAGCGACGCCTACGCCGGATATGGCAGACTCATAGGTCACCTGCTTCTAAACAACTGCTGAAGGCGGCTACATATGCGCTAACGAGAGCCCTCAAGAGCGAGGAACAGCACGCACAGTACCGGTACATTCAAAAGCTTTCTCCGACTAGCACAAAGTACCCGCTGTGGAAAGCACATAAAAACTTAAGTGGCCCAATGGAGACTGAAATGCCAGTACGGGACAAAATGATTATTGAGCTACCAAATTGTGCTGTACTTTGCATCTGTATGTTATTTAATGCAATTACTAAACATTGCTATTTCCCTCAACAATGGAAAAAGTAAACTATTGTAATGATACCAAAGCCCGGAAAAGACAAAACACAACCATCCTCCTATAGACCTATCAGCCTGCTACCGTGCATATCGAAATTATTCGAAAGACTTCTTATGCTGCGCATTTACCCACATTTTCAAGCCCACAGCATAATACCATCCCACCAATTTGGCTTCAGGGAGAAACATGGTACGATCGAAGAAGTAAATCGCATTACATCTGAAATCCGTACATCGTTTGAAAAGAGGGAATATTGTGCTGCAATATTTCTTGACGTGGCCCAGGCATTTGATCGAGTATGGCTAGACGGTCTAATGTATAAAATACAAATGTTACTTCCTCAGAGCACCCACAGACTACTTAAGTCCTATCTGTATGATCGAAAGTTCACAGTTCGATATAACACTGCCATCACTGAAGCTTATCTAATAGAAGCTGGAGTACCACAAGGCAGTGCTCTCGGCCCGATTGTCTACGTCTTATACACCTCGGATATTCCAACAAACGGCCGCCTGACAATGTCCACTTTTGCCGACGACACTGCGATAATCAGCCGCTCCAAGTGTCCCCTGCAAGCATCTGCGCTCTTAGGTAATCATATGGAAGCTGTGGCCAATTGGCTTGCAAACTGGCGTATAAAGGTTAACGAACAAAAATCTAAGCAAGTTACATTTACACTAAATAAGAAAAATTGTCCGCCCTTGACTTTGAACAACGTTCAAATATCACAAAGCAATAATGTCACATACCTAGGGGTCCACCTGGATAGGCGACTTACTTGGCGCAACCACATAGAGGCTAAACGGACTCATCTTAAGTTGAAGACCAGTTCTCTACACTGGCTTATTAACTCTCGCTCACCCCTGAGCCTGGAGTATAAAGTGACTATATACAATACGGTTCTAAAACCCATTTGGACCTATGGATGTGAGTTATGGGGCAACGCGAGCAGCAGCAACATCGAAATCCTTCATCGTGCGCAATCTAAAATCCTTCGAACAATAACCGGAGCACCATGGTATATCCGAAACGAGAATATCCACCACGACTTGAGAATCCCGGAAGTACGAACTGAAATAGAGCAGCGGAAGGCGAAATATGCATCGAAGCTTTTAGCGCACCCTAATCAGTTAGCAAGAAATCTATTGCATGTAAACAGGAACTCAAGATTACGTAGGAATGACTTTCCAGCCCAGTCGTAATATTTCTTAGGGCCAGTTAATAAAAATACTCATCCCGACTATGGGATGTAAATTATGTGATTAGAATAAGATTTGCAAACTTGTTGTTAGGCTCCTTAGTTGAGCAGATTCAATAAATAAAAGTAACAGTTAAAACAAAAAAAAAAAAAAAAAAAAAAATTGAGGAATTCTTGGACACGCGTCCATCTTCCCCTCTCGAAAGCGACGTCAGAGGTTTTGCTAGCTTAGCATAATCTCTGATGAAGCGTCGATAGTAGCCTGATAGACCAAGGAAAGATCTCAGGTCTTTCAATGTATTTGGGCACGGAAATTCTTGAATTGCCTTTACTTTGGCAGGATTTGTTTTAATACCGGTTTGAGATACGATGAATCCTAGGAATTCAACCTCTTTACGGAAAATTTCGCACTTGTCTAGCTGGACCTTCATGTTCGCTTTTTCAAGCATATGGAAAATTTGTTCAACATGTTGGAGGTGGCTTTGTTCGTCTTTGCCAAATACTATGATGTCATATATGTACACATAGCATATCTTACCAATATGTTCTTTCAGGATGTCGTCTAGCGCTCGTTGGACGATATCGGGTGCGTTTTTAAATCCGAACGGAAGTCGAGTGAATTCATATTTACCGTTATTGATTGAAAAAGCTGTCTTCTCAATGTCGGATTCTTTCAAAGGAATCTGATGAAAGCCGCTCTTTAGGTCAAGAACAGAAAAATATGCATTATCTCCCAGTTGTGAAATTACTTCGTTGATTTCTAGGATTGGGTTTCTGTCGGCTATAGTCAAAGTGTTTAATTTTCTATAATCTATTACAAGTCTGTACTTTTTTTGTCCAGACGCGTCTAATTTTTTGGGTACAACCCACACGGGTGAGTTGTATGGTGAACGGGATGGTCTTATAATACCACCTTTTAATAAATTTTGTATTTCCTGATTCACGAAATCTTTCATTGCTAAGGGGTAAGGATAGAGTTCTAATTTCTCCTACTACATTAGTGGTGTAGGTAAGTTTTTCATTCGGTTCGGTAAATAGATTCGGATACTTTTCTGTCAAGCGGTTTATATGCATTTTTTGTTTTTCTGTCATGTGGTCTGTCCTTACGTCAATTTTGTTAACTGATGGTGAAGGTTTCTGTTTAATCTTTACGGTGATGCCGTTCCCAAATGTAAGTGTGTCGTCGTGAATGTTTATGGTGGCACGAAGCTCTTTAAGGCTATCGTTTCCTATTATGCCGTCAAATGACTTTAATGTGGGGAGCAAGAAAAATTTTAGATTTGTGTCCTTTTGTCCAAATAAGTTAATAATTGTGTGATGGGTAATATGTATTTGTCCGGCTATGGAGTTGGCAAAAAATGGTTCATTGCTGGGGAGTTGTTTTGCGACAAGGCAAGGTTGGATATAATTTTTGCTCGAACCAGTGTCGATTAGCATCTTCAGGATTTTTCCGCTCTTCGTTCTGCATTCTACATATGGTAACGAAGAACTGTTCATCCTAAAAAATGGATATCAATATGGTCGTGTGAATCTTTAGTTGGATTTTCATATTCTTTAGCCGTAGGAGCCCAATTTTGTTGGTCCTGAGTGTAGTATTGGTCTGGTTCATTGTAAGACGGATAATGGTTCTCGTAATTTTGCGGTTCTATGTGGAAATTTCTTTGTTGTTTCAAAGCAACTGTTGGGAAAAATTTGATGGCCGTTTTACTGTCCGGTTATTGAAAGTAGGCCTATTCATGTAGTTGACAGCCCTTGAGTTCGTGGAACGATCTACTTCCATTGGCCTTGGCCGTGGCATCTGCGGCTTAGCCGGAGGTTGTGTTGTCTGTCTAAAATTTGGAAAATTTTGAAAATTTGGAGAAGGTTGTGGGCGCTGTTGGGAAAAGACGTTTGGTAAAAAAGTATTTGGTCTAGGGATATAAGCTAATTGTGGATAAAATTCGTTCTTTATTGGTTTGGGTGGAAGAGGTGGCCGCAAATCTTGAGCCTTTTTCGAATGGCATATATTGCTCAACGCAGAGTTTTGGTTCTCCAACTTTAGGCATAAGTGGAGAGCCTGAGGGAGATCTGCTGGTTCCCTCATGCCAAGAAGTCTTGACAAATCGCCCTTTAGTCCTCGAATGAAGGCATCGAGGGCTTTGTCACGATAAGTTCGTGTAAGTAAATGCATGGATTCGGCACCGACTTCCATGCATCCAAGTTTATTCAGGATAAGCGACAGATGTGAATAAACTTGTTGGTAAAATTCTTGTATAGTCAGGTTGCCCTGTACTAACGAAGTCATTTGGAACTATAAAGTACCTAAGTCCCTTTTATCTGCGTAGTGGAGGGTAAGGCATCTTGAAATTGCCTTCCAGTCCAAAGGGGTGTTGTATGATTCGAGAGCAATGTCGGCATTGCCCACGATTTTATTCCGTACAACGTTAAGGATGCCGTAATATTTCGGCGTTCCTTTTTGCGGCTCTGTAGAATCCGGTCTACGCTTTTCTTCCACGACGTGAACTCTCCTGGCTTACCAGAGAATTCACGTAAGCACCGCACTACATCTGGAATTTTGTCCAGCTCCGTAGTGCTGTTTGCCAGGTTAGGGTCTATTGTTACATCAGGTATAATCGCGAAATTCGCGTTTGGGTTCAGGGCGTTCTGTACTAAATTCCGTCCTTACTGCTTAAATATGTTGTTCACTACGTTCGTGATTATGGCGGTAAGTTGTTCTAAATTTAATTCATTATTAGTGAGAAGTGCATTACCACTGCGGGTCGAACGGGATTGCTAGGATTCGACATTGTTAGTATGTTAGTGGGTAAGGATGTTTATTTTTTATTATTTTATTTATATTATAAGAATCGGAGGGTCCCCCGTTAGGTGGTGAATCGCGGCTCTTTTTGTATTTTTTATGTTAAGGACTTCCTTGGTCCTGTTATTATTACTTTTTAATTTATAATTCTCTGGAGGGTCCCTTGGGTGGTGAATCGCAGAGAATTTTATTTGTTTTAAGCTGGAGGGTCCCCCCGTAGGTGATGAATCGCAGCTTGATTTTTATTTAGTTATTGGCTGTGCAAGCAAGGTGTTATGAAATTCATTGGGTGGAAAAAAAAATTTTTTTAGGTATCACTTACTTCACTAATGTTAGTAATGTAATTTAGTTTCACTTATTTTTCTCAATTTTTCTTTAGAAGTAATTTTTCCTTTAAAATAATTTCACACAATTTTTCACTTAATTTTCACAATCTTATAACCAATTTCTTAAATTTAAGACTTGCTATACTATCACCTCCTGGCGATGGGGCGTTGTCCTTTTCACAAATTGACTGGGGGCCCACGGTGCGCACGAATGAAGGTGTGCGTTCTTTTCCTACAGGAATCCAACGCTGGTGCCAATGTTCTTGTCCTGGACCAGTGTCGCGCTGGCGTAGTCCTTTGTTTTCAATGTTATTGATTTCTCGCACTTTTTAAGGAATATTGAAATTCGAATTTCGAAAGGTACTACTTTACTTATACCGAAGGCGAACTTAAACTGGTCCCTGCTCGGGCGCCAGTTAAGTTATTTATTAAAACAACTTATTTTTAAAAAGGCGGTGGACTCGTGTCCACCGTTGTTTATTCAATGACCTTCGACTTAAAAGTAAATACAATTGATTTCTTAACTCTAAATTACACCTATAGCTAACCATCAGTCACGTTGCGCTTGCATATGCGTAATTGATGAATTCGGCTAGGCACCGCGAATTGGCTAATGCGGTGTCAGCTGTTATGTTAATGCGCGTGCAGAGTTATTGACCGTTAATACGGTGAATTCTGCCGACTGTTGTAAGCTGTTGCGTTAACTTATACAAGGGTATTATAACTTTGTTCACATAACGGTTGCTTGTAATAGCATAACGGAGTCAAGATAGATATAGACATATATATACCAAAATGCTCAGAATGAAAAGAGAAGCATATTTAGCGATGTCTGTCTGTCTCTCTGTCCGTCCGACCGTGCAGACGATAACTTGATTAAAAATTGAGATATCTCAATTAAATTTGGTACATAGATTGCCCTTTGGACAGGGTAGGTTGGTATTGAAAATGGTTAAGATCGGTCAATAAATACGCCCACCTGCCATATAAGGGAAGTTTTTGAAAAATGCATAAACTCCGTTTTTTCGTTATCCATTAAAGCAAATTGAGTGAAATTTGGTATTTGGAGAGATTTTGAACTAAGAAATTAGGTGTATATGAAATTTTGAAAAATGAAAAACTTTCTGTATCTCAATAACAGTATTAGTTATCATCACAAAATTTGGTGAACATATTTTCCTTATTAACACTATTATTATCCTAGAAAATTTTTGAAATCGGATCATAACCACGCCCACCTCCCATATAACGGAAGTTTTGGAAAATGCTAAAACTATATTTTTTGGTTTGCTGCAGGCGATTATAATGCGAAGCATCCTCACTGGGGCTCACGCTTGTCCAACTCTAAAGGCAAGCAATTATATAACGCGCTTATATGTAAAAGAAACAAACTTGATTACGCTTCTCCTGGAAAGCCCACATATTGGCCTTCAGATCCGCAAAAGCTGCCAGATTTGATTGACTTCGCGGTGACAAGAAAAAGTCCTCGTAGTCTTATTAGTACAGAATCAAGTGCAGACCTCTCTTCAGACCACTCACCTGTACTCTTCACTTTGTGGCACCAGCCGCACGAAAAAGAGTCCCTCTACATGCTCACGACAAAGGCTACAAACTGGTTGAAGTATAAAAAATATATCAGTGCGCATATAGAACTCCACCCAAAATTAGGAACACCTGACGACATTGAAAACTCCGTAGCAACTTTTGAATCTACAATCAGAGCTGCCGCTAGCATTTCCACTCCAAAGCAAGGTTATATGGGAAACAAAAAACATTATCCGACCAATAGAAAAATTGAAATGCTGCTATTAGAAAAGCGACGCCTACGCCGGATATGGCAGACTCATAGGTCACCTGCTTCTAAACAACTGCTGAAGGCGGCTACATATGCGCTAACGAGAGCCCTCAAGAGCGAGGAACAGCACGCACAGTACCGGTACATTCAAAAGCTTTCTCCGACTAGCACAAAGTACCCGCTGTGGAAAGCACATAAAAACTTAAGTGGCCCAATGGAGACTGAAATGCCAGTACGGGACAAGAATGGTAATTGGGTTCGGAGTGACGCGGAAAAAGCAAACACCTTTGCTGCTCATCTACAAAATGTTTTCAGACCAAACTCAGCAACCAATGGGTTTACACTACCACCCGTACCCAAAGTGTCGGAATCTGAGCCACTGAAATTTGCACCTGAAGAAATTTCAATTTCAATTACTCCAAAAATGATTATTGAGCTACCAAATTGTGCTGTACTTTGCATCTGTATGTTATTTAATGCAATTACTAAACATTGCTATTTCCCTCAACAATGGAAAAAGTCAACTATTGTAATGATAACAAAGCCCGGAAAAGACAAAACACAACCATCCTCCTATAGACCTATCAGCCTGCTACCGTGCATATCGAAATTATTCGAAAGACTTCTTATGCTGCGCATTTACCCACATTTTCAAGCCCACAGCATAATACCATCCCACCAATTTGGCTTCAGGGAGAAACATGGTACGATCGAAGAAGTAAATCGCATTACATCTGAAATCCGTACATCGTTTGAAAAGAGGGAATATTGTGCTGCAATATTTCTTGACGTGGCCCAGGCATTTGATCGAGTATGGCTAGACGGTCTAATGTATAAAATACAAATGTTACTTCCTCAGAGCACCCACAGACTACTTAAGTCCTATCTGTATGATCGAAAGTTCACAGTTCGATATAACACTGCCATCACTGAAGCTTATCTAATAGAAGCTGGAGTACCACAAGGCAGTGCTCTCGGCCCGATTGTCTACGTCTTATACACCTCGGATATTCCAACAAACGGCCGCCTGACAATGTCCACTTTTGCCGACGACACTGCGATAATCAGCCGCTCCAAGTGTCCCCTGCAAGCATCTGCGCTCTTAGGTAATCAAATGGAAGCTGTGGCCAATTGGCTTGCAAACTGGCGTATAAAGGTTAACGAGCAAAAATCTAAGCAAGTTACATTTACACTAAATAAGAAAAATTGTCCGCCCTTGACTTTGAACAACGTTCAAATATCACAAAGCAATAATGTCACATACCTAGGGGTCCACCTGGATAGGCGACTTACTTGGCGCAACCACATATGTAGAGGCTAAACGGACTCATCTTAAGTTGAAGACCAGTTCTCTACACTGGCTTATTAACTCTCGCTCACCCCTGAGCCTGGAGTATAAAGTGACTATATACAACACGGTTCTAAAACCCATTTGGACCTATGGATGTGAGTTATGGGGCAACGCGAGCAGCAGCAACATCGAAATCCTTCATCGTGCGCAATCTAAAATCCTTTGAACAATAACCGGAGCACCATGGTATATCCGAAACGAGAATATCCACCACGACTTGAGAATCCCGGAAGTACGAACTGAAATAGAGCAGCGGAAGGCGAAATATGCATCGAAGCTTTTAGCGCACCCTAATCAGTTAGCAAGAAATCTATTGCATGTAAACAGGAACTCAAGATTACGTAGGAATGACTTTCCAGCCCAGTCGTAATATTTCTTAGGGCCAGTTAATAAAAATACTCATCCCGACTATGGGATGTAAATTAGAATAAGATTTGCAAACTTGTTGTTAGGCTCCTTAGTTGAGCAGATTCAATAAATAAAAGTAACAGTTGAAAAAAAAAACAAAAAACTTGAGGAATTCTTGGACACGCGTCCATCTTCCCCTCTCGAAAGCGACGTCAGAGGTTTTGCTAGCTTAGCATAATCTCTGATGAAGCGTCGATAGTAGCCTGATAGACCAAGGAAAGATCTCAGGTCTTTCAATGTATTTGGGCACGGAAATTCTTGAATTGCCTTTACTTTGGCAGGATTTGTTTTAATACCGGTTTGAGATACGATGAATCCTAGGAATTCAACCTCTTTACGGAAAATTTCGCACTTGTCTAGCTGGACCTTCATGTTCGCTTTTTCAAGCATATGGAAAATTTGTTCAACATGTTGGAGGTGGCTTTGTTCGTCTTTGCCAAATACTATTATGTCATCTATGTACACTTAGCATATCTTACCAATATCTTCTTTCAGGATGTCGTCTAGCGCTCGTTGGAAGATATCGGGTGCGTTTTTAAATCCGAACGGAAGTCGAGTGAACTCATATTTACCGTTATTGATTGAAAAAGCTGTCTTCTCAATGTCGGATTCTTTCAAAGGAATCTGATGAAAGCCGCTCTTTAGGTCAAGAACAGAAAAATATGCATTATCTCCCAGTTGTGAAATTACTTCGTTGATTTATAGGATTGGGTTTCTGTCGGCTATAGTCAAAGTGTTTAATTTTCTATAATCTATTACAAGTCTGTACTTTTTTTGTCCAGACGCGTCTAATTTTTTGGGTACAACCCACACGGGTGAGTTGTATGGTGAACGGGATGGTCTTATAATACCACCTTTTAATAAATTTTGTATTTTCTGATTCACGAAATCTTTCATTGCTAAGGGGTAAGGATAGAGTTATAATTTCTCCTACTACATTAGTGGTGTAGGTAAGTTTTTCATTCGGTTCGGTAAATAGATTCGGATACTTTTCTGTCAAGCGGTTTATATGCATTTTTTGTTTTTCTGTCATGTGGTCTGTCCTTACGTCAATTTTGTTAACTGATGGTGAAGGTTTCTGTTTAATCTTTACGGTGATGCCGTTCCCAAATGTAAGTGTGTCGTCGTGAATGTTTATGGTGGCACGAAGCTCTTTAAGGCTATCGTTTCCTATTATGCCGTCAAATGACTTTAATGTGGGGAGCAAGAAAAATTTTAGATTTGTGTCCTTTTGTCCAAATAAGTTAATAATTGTGTGATGGGTAATATGTATTTGTCCGGCTATGGAGTTGGCAAAAAATGGTTCATTGCTGGGGAGTTGTTTTGAGACAAGGCAAGGTTGGATATAATTTTTGCTCGAACCAGTGTCGATTAGCATCTTCAGGATTTTTCCGCTCTTCGTTCTGCATTCTACATATGGTAACGAAGAACTGTTCATCCTAAAAAATGGATATCAATATAGTCGTGTGAATCTTTAGTTGGATTTTCATATTCTTTAGCCGTAGGAGCCCAATTTTGTTGGTCCTGAGTGTAGTATTGGTCCGGTTCATTGTAAGACGGATAATGGTTCTCGTAATTTTGCGGTTCTATGTGGAAATTTCTTTGTTGTTTCAAAGCAACTGTTGGGAAAAATTTGATGGCCGTTTTACTGTCCGGTTATTGAAAGTAGGCCTATTCATGTAGTTGACAGCCCTTGAGTTCGTGGAACGATCTACTTCCATTGACTTTGGCCGTGGCATCTGCGGCTTAGCCGGAGGTTGTGTTGTCTGTCTAAAATTTGGAAAATTTTGAAAATTTAAAGAAGGTTGTGTTGTCTGTCTAAAGTTTGGGAAACTTTGAAAATTTGGAGAAGGTTGTGGGCGCTGTTGGGAAAAGACGTTTGGTAAAAAAGTATTTGGTCTAGGGATATAAGCAAATTGTGGATAAAATTCGTTCTTTATTGGTTTGGGTGGAAGAGGTGGCCGCAAATCTTGAGCCTTTTTCGAATGGCCTATATTGCTCAACGCAGAGTTTTGGCTCTCCAACTTTAGGCATAAGTGGAGAGCCTGAGGGAGATCTGCTGGTTCCCTCATGCCAAGAAGTCTTGACAAATCGCCCTTTAGTCCTCGAATGAAGGCATCGAGGGCTTTGTCACGATAAGTTCGTGTAAGTAAATGCATGGATTCGGCACCGACTTCCATGCATCCAAGTTTATTCAGGATAAGCGACAGATGTGAATAAACTTGTTGGTAAAATTCTTGTATAGTCAGGTTGCCCTGTACTAACGAAGTCATTTGGAACTATAAAGTACCTAAGTCCCTTTTATCTGCGTAGTGGAGGGTAAGGCATCTTGAAATTGCCTTCCAGTCCAAAAGGGGGTGTTGTATGATTCGAGAGCAATGTCGGCATTGCCCACGATTTTATTCCGTACAACGTTAAGGATGCCGTAATATTTCGGCGTTCCTTTTTGCGGCTCGTAGATCTGTAGAATCCGGTCTACGCTTTTCTTCCACGACGTGAACTCTCCTGGCTTACCAGAGAATTCACGTAAGCACCGCACTACATCTGGAATTTTGTCCAGCTCCGTAGTGCTGTTTGCCAGGTTAGGGTCTATTGTTACATCAGGTATAATCGCGAAATTCGCGTTTGGGTTCAGGGCGTTCTGTACTAAATTCCGTCCTTACTGCTTAAATATGTTGTTCACTACGTTCGTGATTATGGCGGTAAGTTGTTCTAAATTTAATTCATTATTAATGAGAAGTGCATTACCACTGCGGGTCGAACGGGATTGCTAGGATTCGACATTGTTAGTATGTTAGTGGGTAAGGATGTTTATTTTTTATTATTTTATTTATATTATAAGAATCGGAGGGTCCCCCGTTAGGGGGCTCTTTTTGTATTTTTATGTTAAGGACTTCCTTGGTCCTGTTATTATTACTTTTTAATTTATAATTCTCTGGAGGGTCCCTTGGGTGGTGAATCGCAGAGAATTTTATTTGTTTTAAGCTGGAGGGTCCCCCCGAAGGTGATGAATCGCAGCTTGATTTTTATTTAGTTATTGGCTGTGCAAGCAAGGTGTTATGAAATTTATTGGGTCGAAAAAAAAAATTTTTTAGTTATCACTTACTTCACTAATGTTAGTAATGTAATTTAGTTTCACTTATTTTTCTCAATTTTTCTTTAGAAGTAATTTTTCCTTTAAAATAATTTCACACAATTTTTCACTTAATTTTCACAATCTTATAACCAATTTCTTAAATTTAAGACTTGCTATACTATCACCTCCTGGCGATGGGGCGTTGTCCTTTTCACAAATTGACTGGGGGCCCACGGTGCGCACGAATGAAGGTGTGCGTTCTTTTCCTACAGGAATCCAACGCTGGTGCCAATGTTCTTGTCCTGGACCAGTGTCGCGCTGGCGTAGTCCTTTGTTTCCAATGTTATTGATTTCTCGCACTTTTTAAGGAATATTGAAATTCGAATTTCGAAAGGTACTACTTTACTTATACCGAAGGCGAACTTAAACTGGTCCCTGCTCGGGCGCCAGTTAAGTTATTTATTAAAACAACTTATTTTTAAAAAGGCGGTGGACTCGTGTCCACAATTGATTTCTTAACTCTAAATTACACCTATAGCTAACCATCAGTCACGTTGCGCTTGCATATGCGTAATTGATGAATTCGGCTAGGCACCGCGAATTGGCTAATGCGGTGTCAGCTGTTATGTTAATGCGCGTGCAGAGTTATTGACCGTTAATACGGTGAATTCTGCCGACTGTTGTAAGCTGTTGCGTTAAACAAGGGTATTATAACTTTGTTCACATAACGGTTGCTTGTAATAGCATAACGGAGTCAAGATAGATATATACATATACATATATACCAAAATGCTCAGAATGAAAAGAGAAGCCGATTTAGCGATGTCTGTCTGTCTCTCTGTCCGTCCGACCGTGCAGACGATAACTTGATTAAAAATTGAGATATCTCAATTAAATTTGGTACATAGATTGCCCTTTGGACAGGGTAGGTTGGTATTGAAAATGGTTAAGATCGGTCAATAAATACGCCCACCTGCCATATAAGGGAAGTTTTTGAAAAATGCATAAACTCCGTTTTTTCGTTATCCATTAAAGCAAATTGAGTGAAATTTGGTATTTGGAGAGATTTTGAACTAAGAAATTAGGTGTATATGAAATTTTGAAAAATGAAAAACTTTCTGTATCTCGATAACAGTATTAGTTATCATCACAAAATTTGGTGAACATATTTTCCTTATTATCACTATTATTATCGTAGAAAATTTTTGAAATCGGATCATAACCACGCCCACCTCCCATATAACGGAAGTTTTGGAAAATGCTAAAACTTTATTTTTTGGTTTGCTGCAGGCGATTATAATGCGAAGCATCCTCACTGGGGCTCACGCTTGTCCAACTCTAAAGGCAAGCAATTATATAACGCGCTTATATGTAAAAGAAACAAACTTGATTACGCTTCTCCTGGAAAGCCCACATATTGGCCATCAGATCCGCAAAAGCTGCCAGATTTGATTGACTTCGCGGTGACAAGAAAAATTCCTCGTAGTCTTATTAGTACAGAATCAAGTGCAGACCTCTCTTCAGACCACTCACCTGTACTCTTCACTTTGTGGCACCAGCCGCACGAAAAAGAGTCCCTCTACATGCTCACGACAAAGGCTACAAACTGGTTGAATTATAAAAAATATATCAGTGCGCATATAGAACTCCACCCAAAATTAGGAACACCTGACGACATTGAAAACTCCGTAGCAACTTTTGAATCTACAATCAGAGCTGCCGCTAGCATTTCCACTCCAAAGCAAGGTTATATGGGAAACAAAAAACATTATCCGACCAATAGAAAAATTGAAATGCTGCTATTAGAAAAGCGACGCCTACGCCGGATATGGCAGACTCATAGGTCACCTGCTTCTAAACAACTGCTGAAGGCGGCTACATATGCGCTAACGAGAGCCCTCAAGAGCGAGGAACAGCACGCACAGTACCGGTACATTCAAAAGCTTTCTCCGACTAGCACAAAGTACCCGCTGTGGAAAGCACATAAAAACTTAAGTGGCACAATGGAGACTGAAATGCCAGTACGGGACAAGAATGGTAATTGGGCTCGGAGTGACGCGGAAAAAGCAAACACCTTTGCTGCTCATCTACAAAATGTTTTCAGACCAAACTCAGCAACCAATGGGTTTACACTACCAACCGTACCCAAAGTGTCGGAATCTGAGCCACTGAAATTTGCACCTGAAGAAATTTCAATTTCAATTACTCCAAAAATGATTATTGAGCTACCAAATTGTGCTGTACTTTGCATCTGTATGTTATTTAATGCAATTACTAAACATTGCTATTTCCCTCAACAATGGAAAAAGTAAACTATTGTAATGATACCAAAGCCCGGAAAAGACAAAACACAACCATCCTCCTATAGACCAATCAGCCTGCTACCGTGCATATCGAAATTATTCGAAAGACTTCTTATGCTGCGCATTTACCCACATTTTCAAGCCCACAGCATAATACCATCCCACCAATTTGGCTTCAGGGAGAAACATGGTACGATCGAAGAAGTAAATCGCATTACATCTGAAATCCGTACATCGTTTGAAAAGAGGGAATATTGTGCTGCAATATTTCTTGACGTGGCCCAGGCATTTGATCGAGTATGGCTAGACGGTCTAATGTATAAAATACAAATGTTACTTCCTCAGAGCACCCACAGACTACTTAAGTCCTATCTGTATGATCGAAAGTTCACAGTTCGATATAACACTGCCATCACTGAAGCTTATCTAATAGAAGCTGGAGTACCACAAGGCAGTGCTCTCGGCCCGATTGTCTACGTCTTATACACCTCGGATATTCCAACAAACGGCCGCCTGACAATGTCCACTTTTGCCGACGACACTGCGATAATCAGCCGCTCCAAGTGTCCCCTGCAAGCATCTGCGCTCTTAGGTAATCATATGGAAGCTGTGGCCAATTGGCTTGCAAACTGGCGTATAAAGGTTAACGAACAAAAATCTAAGCAAGTTACATTTACACTAAATAAGAAAAATTGTCCGCCCTTGACTTTGAACAACGTTCAAATATCACAAAGCAATAATGTCACATACCTAGGGGTCCACCTGGATAGGCGACTTACTTGGCGCAACCACATATGTAGAGGCTAAACGGACTCATCTTAAGTTGAAGACCAGTTCCCTACACTGGCTCACACCTGAGGCTGGAGTATAAAGTGACTATATACAACACGGTTCTAAAACCCATTTGGACCTATGGATGTGAGTTATGGGGCAACGCGAGCAGCAGCAACATCGAAATCCTTCATCGTGCGCAATCTAAAATCCTTCGAACAATAACCGGAGCACCATGGTATATCCGAAACGAGAATATCCACCACGACTTGAGAATCCCGGAAGTACGAACTGAAATAGAGCAGCGGAAGGCGAAATATGCATCGAAGCTTTTAGCGCACCCTAATCAGTTAGCAAGAAATCTATTGCATGTAAACAGGAACTCAAGATTACGTAGGAATGACTTTCCAGCCCAGTCGTAATATTTCTTAGGGCCAGTTAATAAAAATACTCATCCCGACTATGGGATGTAAATTAGAATAAGATTTGCAAACTTGTTGTTAGGCTCCTTAGTTGAGCAGATTCAATAAATAAAACTAACAGTTGAAAAAAAAAACAAAAAACTTGAGGAATTCTTGGACACGCGTCCATCTTCCCCTCTCGAAAGCGACGTCAGAGGTTTTGCTAGCTTAGCATAATCTCTGATGAAGCGTCGATAGTAGCCTGATAGACCAAGGAAAGATCTCAGGTCTTTCAATGTATTTGGGCACGGAAATTCTTGAATTGCCTTTACTTTGGCAGGATTTGTTTTAATACCGGTTTGAGATACGATGAATCCTAGGAATTCAACCTCTTTACGGAAAATTTCGCACTTGTCTAGCTGGACCTTCATGTTCGCTTTTTCAAGCATATGGAAAATTTGTTCAACATGTTGGAGGTGGCTTTGTTCGTCTTTGCCAAATACTATTATGTCATCTATGTACACTTAGCATATCTTACCAATATCTTCTTTCAGGATGTCGTCTAGCGCTCGTTGGAAGATATCGGGTGCGTTTTTAAATCCGAACGGAAGTCGAGTGAATTCATATTTACCGTTATTGATTGAAAAAGCTGTCTTCTCAATGTCGGATTCTATCAAAGGAATCTGATGAAAGCCGCTCTTTAGGTCAAGAACAGAAAAATATGCATTATCTCCCAGTTGTGAAATTACTTCGTTGATTTCTAGGATTGGGTTTCTGTCGGCTATAGTCAAAGTGTTTAATTTTCTATAATCTATTACAAGTCTGTACTTTTTTTGTCCAGACGCGTCTAATTTTTTGGGTACAACCCACACGGGTGAGTTGTATGGTGAACGGGATGGTCTTATAATACCACCTTTTAATAAATTTTGTATTTCCTGATTCACGAAATCTTTCATTGCTAAGGGGTAAGGATAGAGTTCTAATTTCTCCTACTACATTAGTGGTGTAGGTAAGTTTTTCATTCGGTTCGGTAAATAGATTCTGATACTTTTCTGTCAAGCGGTTTATATGCATTTTTTGTTTTTCTGTCATGTGGTCTGTCCTTACGTCAATTTTGTTAACTGATGGTGAAGGTTTCTGTTTAATCTTTACGGTGATGCCGTTCCCAAATGTAAGTGTGTCGTCGTGAATGTTTATGGTGGCACGAAGCTCTTTAAGGCTATCGTTTCCTATTATGCCGTCAAATGACTTTAATGTGGGGAGCAAGAAAAATTTTAGATTTGTGTCCTTTTGTCCAAATAAGTTAATAATTGTGTGATGGGTAATATGTATTTGTCCGGCTATGGAGTTGGCAAAAAATGGTTCATTGCTGGGGAGTTGTTTTGCGACAAGGCAAGGTTGGATATAATTTTTGCTCGAACCAGTGTCGATTAGCATCTTCAGGATTTTTCCGCTCTTCGTTCTGCATTCTACATATGGTAACGAAGAACTGTTCATCCTAAAAAATGGATATCAATATGGTCGTGTGAATCTTTAGTTGGATTTTCATATTCTTTAGCCGTAGGAGCCCAATTTTGTTGGTCCTGAGTGTAGTATTGGTCTGGTTCATTGTAAGACGGATAATGGTTCTCGTAATTTTGCGGTTCTATGTGGAAATTTCTTTGTTGTTTCAAAGCAACTGTTGGGAAAAATTTGATGGCCGTTTTACTGTCCGGTTATTGAAAGTAGGCCTATTCATGTAGTTGACAGCCCTTGAGTTCGTGGAACGATCTACTTCCATTGGCTTTGGCCGTGGCATCTGCGGCTTAGCCGGAGGTTGTGTTGTCTGTCTAAAATTTGGAAAATTTTGAAAATTTAAAGAAGGTTGTGTTGTCTGTCTAAAGTTTGGGAAACTTTGAAAATTTGGAGAAGGTTGTGGGCGCTGTTGGGAAAAGACGTTTGGTAAAAAAGTATTTGGTCTAGGGATATAAGCTAATTGTGGATAAAATTCGTTCTTTATTGGTTTGGGTGGAAGAGGTGGCCGCAAATCTTGAGCCTTTTTCGAATGGCCATTATTGCTCAACGCAGAGTTTTGGTTCTCCAACTTTAGGCATAAGTGGAGAGCCTGAGGGAGATCTGCTGGTTCCCTCATGCCAAGAAGTCTTGACAAATCGCCCTTTAGTCCTCGAATGAAGGCATCGAGGGCTTTGTCACGATAAGTTCGTGTAAGTAAATGCATGGATTCGGCACCGACTTCCATGCATCCAAGTTTATTCAGGATAAGCGACAGATGTGAATAAACTTGTTGGTAAAATTCTTGTATAGTCAGGTTGCCCTGTACTAACGAAGTCATTTGGAACTATAAAGTACCTAAGTCCCTTTTATCTGCGTAGTGGAGGGTAAGGCATCTTGAAATTGCCTTCCAGTCCAAAAGGGGGTGTTGTATGATTCGAGAGCAATGTCGGCATTGCCCACGATTTTATTCCGTACAACGTTAAGGATGCCGTAATATTTCGGCGTTCCTTTTTGCGGCTCGTAGATCTGTAGAATCCGGTCTACGCTTTTCTTCCACGACGTGAACTCTCCTGGCTTACCAGAGAATTCACGTAAGCACCGCACTACATCTGGAATTTTGTCCAGCTCCGTAGTGCTGTTTGCCAGGTTAGGGTCTATTGTTACATCAGGTATAATCGCGAAATTCGCGTTTGGGTTCAGGGCGTTCTGTACTAAATTCCGTCCTTACTGCTTAAATATGTTGTTCACTACGTTCGTGATTATGGCGGTAAGTTGTTCTAAATTTAATTCATTATTAGTGAGAAGTGCATTACCACTGCGGGTCGAACGGGATTGCTAGGATTCGACATTGTTAGTATGTTAGTGGGTAAGGATGTTTATTTTTTATTATTTTATTTATATTATAAGAATCGGAGGGTCCCCCGTTAGGTGGTGAATCGCGGCTCTTTTTGTATTTTTTATGTTAAGGACTTCCTTGGTCCTGTTATTATTACTTTTTAATTTATAATTCTCTGGAGGGTCCCTTGGGTGGTGAATCGCAGAGAATTTTATTTGTTTTAAGCTGGAGGGTCCCCCCGAAGGTGATGAATCGCAGCTTGATTTTTATTTAGTTATTGGCTGTGCAAGCAAGGTGTTATGAAATTTATTGGGTCGAAAAAAAAAATATTTTAGGTATCACTTACTTCACTAATGTTAGTAATGTAATTTAGTTTCACTTATTTTTCTCAATTTTTCTTTAGAAGTAATTTTTCCTTTAAAATAATTTCACACAATTTTTCACTTAATTTTCACAATCTTATAACCAATTTCTTAAATTTAAGACTTACTATACTATCACCTCCTGGCGATGGGGCGTTGTCCTTTTCACAAATTGACTGGGGGCCCACGGTGCGCACGAATGCAGGTGTGTGTTCTTTTCCTACAGGAATCCAACGCTGGTGCCAATGTTCTTGTCCTGGACCAGTGTCGCGCTGGCGTAGTCCTTTGTTTCCAATGTTATTGATTTCTCGCACTTTTTAAGGAATATTGAAATTCGAATTTCGAAAGGTACTACTTTACTTATACCGAAGGCGAACTTAAACTGGTCCCTGCTCGGGCGCCAGTTAAGTTATTTATTAAAACAACTTATTTTTAAAAAGGCGGTGGACTCGTGTCCACCGTTGTTTATTCAATGACCTTCGACTTAAAAGTAAATACAATTGATTTCTTAACTCTAAATTACACCTATAGCTAACCATCAGTCACGTTGCGCTTGCATATGCGTAATTGATGAATTCGGCTAGGCACCGCGAATTGGCTAATGCGGTGTCAGCTGTTATGTTAATGCGCGTGCAGAGTTATTGACCGTTAATACGGTGAATTCTGCCGACTGTTGTAAGCTGTTGCGTTAACTTATACAAGGGTATTATAACTTTGTTCACATAACGGTTGCTTGTAATAGCATAACGGAGTCAAGATAGATATAGACATATATATACCAAAATGCTCAGAATGAAAAGAGAAGCCGATTTAGCGATGTCTGTCTGTCTCTCTGTCCGTCCGACCGTGCAGACGATAACTTGATTAAAAATTGAGATATCTCAATTAAATTTGGTACATAGATTGCCCTTTGGACAGGGTAGGTTGGTATTGAAAATGGTTAAGATCGGTCAATAAATACGCCCACCTGCCATATAACGGAAGTTTTTGAAAAATGCATAAACTCCGTTTTTTCGTTATCCATTAAAGCAAATTGAGTGAAATTTGGTATTTGGAGAGATTTTGAACTAAGAAATTAGGTGTATATGAAATTTTGAAAAATGAAAAACTTTCTGTATCTCAATAACAGTATTAGTTATCATCACAAAATTTGGTGAACATATTTTCCTTATTATCACTATTATTATCGTAGAAAATTTTTGAAATCGGATCATAACCACGCCCACCTCCCATATAACGGAAGTTTTGGAAAATGCTAAAACTTTATTTTTTGGTTTGCTGCAGGCGATTATAATGCGAAGCATCCTCACTGGGGCTCACGCTTGTCCAACTCTAAAGGCAAGCAATTATATAACGCGCTTATATGTAAAAGAAACAAACTTGATTACGCTTCTCCTGGAAAGCCCACATATTGGCCTTCAGATCCGCAAAAGCTGCCAGATTTGATTGACTTCGCGGTGACAAGAAAAATTCCTCGTAGTCTTATTAGTACAGAATCAAGTGCAGACCTCTCTTCAGACCACTCACCTGTACTCTTCACTTTGTGGCACCAGCCGCACGAAAAAGAGTCCCTCTACATGCTCACGACAAAGGCTACAAACTGGTTGAAGTATAAAAAATATATCAGTGCGCATATAGAACTCCACCCAAAATTAGGAACACCTGACGACATTGAAAACTCCGTAGCAACTTTTGAATCTACAATCAGAGCTGCCGCTAGCATTTCCACTCCAAAGCAAGGTTATATGGGAAACAAAAAACATTATCCGACCAATAGAAAAATTGAAATGCTGCTATTAGAAAAGCGACGCCTACGCCGGATATGGCAGACTCATAGGTCACCTGCTTCTAAACAACTGCTGAAGGCGGCTACATATGCGCTAACGAGGGCCTTTAAGAGCGAGGAACAGCACGCACAGTACTGGTACATTCAAAAGCTTTCTCCGACTAGCACAAAGTACCCGCTGTGGAAAGCACATAAAAACGTAAGTGGCCCAATGGAGACTGAAATGCCAGTACGGGACAAGAATGGTAATTGGGCTCGGAGTGACGCGGAAAAAGCAAACACCTTTGCTGCTCATCTACAAAATGTTTTCAGACCAAACTCAGCAACCAATGGGTTTACACTACCAACCGTACCCAAAGTGTCGGAATCTGAGCCACTGAAATTTGCACCTGAAGAAATTTCAATTTCAATTACTCCAAAAATGATTATTGAGCTACCAAATTGTGCTGTACTTTGCATCTGTATGTTATTTAATGCAATTACTAAACATTGCTATTTCCCTCAACAATGGAAAAAGTAAACTATTGTAATGATACCAAAGCCCGGAAAAGACAAAACACAACCATCCTCCTATAGACCTATCAGCCTGCTACCGTGCATATCGAAATTATTCGAAAGACTTCTTATGCTGCGCATTTACCCACATTTTCAAGCCCACAGCATAATACCATCCCACCAATTTGGCTTCAGGGAGAAACATGGTACGATCGAAGAAGTAAATCGCATTACATCTGAAATCCGTACATCGTTTGAAAAGAGGGAATATTGTGCTGCAATATTTCTTGACGTGGCCCAGGCATTTGATCGAGTATGGCTAGACGGTCTAATGTATAAAATACAAATGTTACTTCCTCAGAGCACCCACAGACTACTTAAGTCCTATCTGTATGATCGAAAGTTCACAGTTCGATATAACACTGCCATCACTGAAGCTTATCTAATAGAAGCTGGAGTACCACAAGGCAGTGCTCTCGGCCCGATTGTCTACGTCTTATACACCTCGGATATTCCAACAAACGGCCGCCTGACAATGTCCACTTTTGCCGACGACACTGCGATAATCAGCCGCTCCAAGTGTCCCCTGCAAGCATCTGCGCTCTTAGGTAATCATATGGAAGCTGTGGCCAATTGGCTTGCAAACTGGCGTATAAAGGTTAACGAACAAAAATCTAAGCAAGTTACATTTACACTAAATAAGAAAAATTGTCCGCCCTTGACTTTGAACAACGTTCAAATATCACAAAGCAATAATGTCACATACCTAGGGGTCCACCTGGATAGGCGACTTACTTGGCGCAACCACATAGAGGCTAAACGGACTCATCTTAAGTTGAAGACCAGTTCTCTACACTGGCTTATTAACTCTCGCTCACCCCTGAGCCTGGAGTATAAAGTGACTATATACAATACGGTTCTAAAACCCATTTGGACCTATGGATGTGAGTTATGGGGCAACGCGAGCAGCAGCAACATCGAAATCCTTCATCGTGCGCAATCTAAAATCCTTCGAACAATAACCGGAGCACCATGGTATATCCGAAACGAGAATATCCACCACGACTTGAGAATCCCGGAAGTACGAACTGAAATAGAGCAGCGGAAGGCGAAATATGCATCGAAGCTTTTAGCGCACCCTAATCAGTTAGCAAGAAATCTATTGCATGTAAACAGGAACTCAAGATTACGTAGGAATGACTTTCCAGCCCAGTCGTAATATTTCTTAGGGCCAGTTAATAAAAATACTCATCCCGACTATGGGATGTAAATTAGAATAAGATTTGCAAACTTGTTGTTAGGCTCCTTAGTTGAGCAGATTCAATAAATAAAAGTAACAGTTGAAAAAAAAAACAA
This sequence comes from Philophylla caesio, assembly GCA_963971545.1. Lineage (NCBI taxonomy): Eukaryota > Metazoa > Arthropoda > Insecta > Diptera > Tephritidae > Philophylla > Philophylla caesio. The sequence goes on along the minus strand of OZ020605.1, from coordinate 2,273,940 downwards.
AAAACTTGAGGAATTCTTGGACACGCGTCCATCTTCCCCTCTCGAAAGCGACGTCAGAGGTTTTGCTAGCTTAGCATAATCTCTGATGAAGCGTCGATAGTAGCCTGATAGACCAAGGAAAGATCTCAGGTCTTTCAATGTATTTGGGCACGGAAATTCTTGAATTGCCTTTACTTTGGCAGGATTTGTTTTAATACCGGTTTGAGATACGATGAATCCTAGGAATTCAACCTCTTTACGGAAAATTTCGCACTTGTCTAGCTGGACCTTCATGTTCGCTTTTTCAAGCATATGGAAAATTTGTTCAACATGTTGGAGGTGGCTTTGTTCGTCTTTGCCAAATACTATGATGTCATCTATGTACACATAGCATATCTTACCAATATGTTCTTTCAGGATGTCGTCTAGCGCTCGTTGGACGATATCGGGTGCGTTTTTAAATCCGAACGGAAGTCGAGTGAATTCATATTTACCGTTATTGATTGAAAAAGCTGTCTTCTCAATGTCGGATTCTTTCAAAGGAATCTGATGAAAGCCGCTCTTTAGGTCAAGAACAGAAAAATATGCATTATCTCCCAGTTGTGAAATTACTTCGTTGATTTCTAGGATTGGGTTTCTGTCGGCTATAGTCAAAGTGTTTAATTTTCTATAATCTATTACAAGTCTGTACTTTTTTTGTCCAGACGCGTCTAATTTTTTGGGTACAACCCACACGGGTGAGTTGTATGGTGAACGGGATGGTCTTATAATACCACCTTTTAATAAATTTTGTATTTCCTGATTCACGAAATCTTTCATTGCTAAGGGGTAAGGATAGAGTTCTAATTTCTCCTACTACATTAGTGGTGTAGGTAAGTTTTTCATTCGGTTCGGTAAATAGATTCGGATACTTTTCTGTCAAGCGGTTTATATGCATTTTTTGTTTTTCTGTCATGTGGTCTGTCCTTACGTCAATTTTGTTAACTGATGGTGAAGGTTTCTGTTTAATCTTTACGGTGATGCCGTTCCCAAATGTAAGTGTGTCGTCGTGAATGTTTATGGTGGCACGAAGCTCTTTAAGGCTATCGTTTCCTATTATGCCGTCAAATGACTTTAATGTGGGGAGCAAGAAAAATTTTAGATTTGTGTCCTTTTGTCCAAATAAGTTAATAATTGTGTGATGGGTAATATGTATTTGTCCGGCTATGGAGTTGGCAAAAAATGGTTCATTGCTGGGGAGTTGTTTTGCGACAAGGCAAGGTTGGATATAATTTTTGCTCGAACCAGTGTCGATTAGCATCTTCAGGATTTTTCCGCTCTTCGTTCTGCATTCTACATATGGTAACGAAGAACTGTTCATCCTAAAAAATGGATATCAATATGGTCGTGTGAATCTTTAGTTGGATTTTCATATTCTTTAGCCGTAGGAGCCCAATTTTGTTGGTCCTGAGTGTAGTATTGGTCTGGTTCATTGTAAGACGGATAATGGTTCTCGTAATTTTGCGGTTCTATGTGGAAATTTCTTTGTTGTTTCAAAGCAACTGTTGGGAAAAATTTGATGGCCGTTTTACTGTCCGGTTATTGAAAGTAGGCCTATTCATGTAGTTGACAGCCCTTGAGTTCGTGGAACGATCTACTTCCATTGGCTTTGGCCGTGGCATCTGCGGCTTAGCCGGAGGTTGTGTTGTCTGTCTAAAATTTGGAAAATTTTGAAAATTTGGAGAAGGTTGTGGGCGCTGTTGGGAAAAGACGTTTGGTAAAAAAGTATTTGGTCTAGGGATATAAGCTAATTGTGGATAAAATTCGTTCTTTATTGGTTTGGGTGGAAGAGGTGGCCGCAAATCTTGAGCCTTTTTCGAATGGCATATATTGCTCAACGCAGAGTTTTGGTTCTCCAACTTTAGGCATAAGTGGAGAGCCTGAGGGAGATCTGCTGGTTCCCTCATGCCAAGAAGTCTTGACAAATCGCCCTTTAGTCCTCGAATGAAGGCATCGAGGGCTTTGTCACGATAAGTTCGTGTAAGTAAATGCATGGATTCGGCACCGACTTCCATGCATCCAAGTTTATTCAGGATAAGCGACAGATGTGAATAAACTTGTTGGTAAAATTCTTGTATAGTCAGGTTGCCCTGTACTAACGAAGTCATTTGGAACTATAAAGTACCTAAGTCCCTTTTATCTGCGTAGTGGAGGGTAAGGCATCTTGAAATTGCCTTCCAGTCCAAAGGGGTGTTGTATGATTCGAGAGCAATGTCGGCATTGCCCACGATTTTATTCCGTACAACGTTAAGGATGCCGTAATATTTCGGCGTTCCTTTTTGCGGCTCGTAGATCTGTAGAATCCGGTCTACGCTTTTCTTCCACGACGTGAACTCTCCTGGCTTACCAGAGCATTCACGTAAGCACCGCACTACATCTGGAATTTTGTCCAGCTCCGTAGTGCTGTTTGCCAGGTTAGGGTCTATTGTTACATCAGGTATAATCGCGAAATTCGCGTTTGGGTTCAGGGCGTTCTGTACTAAATTCCGTCCTTACTGCTTAAATATGTTGTTCACTACGTTCGTGATTATGGCGGTAAGTTGTTCTAAATTTAATTCATTATTAGTGAGAAGTGCATTACCACTGCGGGTCGAACGGAATTGCTAGGATTCGACATTGTTAGTATGTTAGTGGGTAAGGATGTTTATTTTTTATTATTTTATTTATATTATAAGAATCGGAGGGTCCCCCGTTAGGTGGTGAATCGCGGCTCTTTTTGTATTTTTTATGTTAAGGACTTCCTTGGTCCTGTTATTATTACTTTTTAATTTATAATTCTCTGGAGGGTCCCTTGGGTGGTGAATCGCAGAGAATTTTATTTGTTTTAAGCTGGAGGGTCCCCCCGAAGGTGATGAATCGCAGCTTGATTTTTATTTAGTTATTGGCTGTGCAAGCAAGGTGTTATGAAATTTATTGGGTCGAAAAAAAAAAATTTTTAGGTATCACTTACTTCACTAATGTTAGTAATGTAATTTAGTTTCACTTATTTTTCTCAATTTTTCTTTAGAAGTAATTTTTCCTTTAAAATAATTTCACACAATTTTTCACTTAATTTTCACAATCTTATAACCAATTTCTTAAATTTAAGACTTACTATACTATCACCTCCTGGCGATGGGGCGTTGTCCTTTTCACAAATTGACTGGGGGCCCACGGTGCGCACGAATGAAGGTGTGCGTTCTTTTCCTACAGGAATCCAACGCTGGTGCCAATGTTCTTGTCCTGGACCAGTGTCGCGCTGGCGTAGTCCTTTGTTTCCAATGTTACTGATTTCTCGCACTTTTTAAGGAATATTGAAAATCTAATTTCGAAAGGTACTACTTTACTTATACCGAAGGCGAACTTAAACTGGTCCCTGCTCGGGCGCCAGTTAAGTTATTTATTAAAACAACTTATTTTTAAAAAGGCGGTGGACTAGTGTCCACCGTTGTTTATTCAATGACCTTCGACTTAAAAGTAAATACAATTGATTTCTTAACTCTAAATTACACCTATAGCTAACCATCAGTCACGTTGCGCTTGCATATGCGTAATTGATGAATTCGGCTAGGCACCGCGAATTGGCTAATGCGGTGTCAGCTGTTATGTTAATGCGCGTGCAGAGTTATTGACCGTTAATACGGTGAATTCTGCCGACTGTTGTAAGCTGTTGCGTTAACTTATACAAGGGTATTATAACTTTGTTCACATAACGGTTGCTTGTAATAGCATAACGGAGTCAAGGTAGATATAGACATATATGTATATACCAAAATGCTCAGAATGAAAAGAGAAGCCGATTTAGCGATGTCTGTCTGTCTCTCTGTCCGTCCGTCCGTGCAGACGATAACTTGATTAAAAATTGAGATATCTCAATTAAATTTGGTACATAGATTGCCCTTTGGACAGGGTAGGTTGGTATTGAAAATGGTTAAGATCGGTCAATAAATACGCCTACCTGCCATATAACGGAAGTTTTTGAAAAATGCATAAACTCCGTTTTTTCGTTATCCATTAAAGCAAATTGAGTGAAATTTGGTATTTGGAGAGATTTTGAACTAAGAAATTAGGTGTATATGAAATTTTGAAAAATGAAAAACTTTCTGTATCTCAATAACAGTATTAGTTATCATCACAAAATTTGGTGAACATATTTTCCTTACTATCACTATTATTATCGTAGAAAATTTTTGAAATCGGATCATAACCACGCCCACCTCCCATATAACGGACGTTTTGGAAATTGCTAAAACTTTATTCTTTGGTATCTATAAAAACGAAGTAAAACGGTGGCCGCTGTGGTCGAGTTGATAGCAGTGCAAATGCAAACCTCCGAGAGTATTTCTGCCATGAAAAAGCTTCTCATTAAATACATCTGCCGTTCGGTGTCGGCACAAAACTGTAGGTCCCTCCATTTGTGATATAAACGCACACCACAAATGGTAGGAGAAGCTCGGCCAAACACTGAGCTATATAGTGTAAGCGCCAAAATTATATATATACATATATTAAAACGAATTGAGTAAGATTCTGTATTTGCCACGTTGCCACGCCCACTTAGGAAACGTGTATGTATCTTAATAACGATGTAAGGTATTGCCACAAAATTTGGTTAACATATTGTCCTTGATATCACTATCATCACCGTCAATAATTTTTGAAATCGGACTTTAACCACGCCCAACTTCCATTTAACGGAAATTTTGAAAAATGCAAAAAACTTCGTTTTTCAATATTTATTGGAAGAAATTATGGGCACCGCCAATACAAAAATACATCGCGGGGTTATATAAAAATCGGTTTCGCCCGAATTTAGCATTTCTTACTTGTTTTGAATAAGTAATCATATGTAACAAAGGTTCTAAGAGAAATTTGTTGTTATAAGGTAGACACATAAGTTTATAATCAATTTCATGTATACTGTACTTATATATTGGTTGCGAATTGTCGTAATCAGCTACAACAATACCTAGCGATGAGTAAGAATCAACTGGCTCTGAAACTAAGCTTCTAACGTTCACTAATTTCCAGGATAGTCAAATCTGAATTATTTTCGAACCCCACTATTTTGATTGGTAAATTTTGTCTAAGGCAGCAAAAGCTATCTGATATTCGTGTGCTTAAATGGAACTTGGCGTCCATACTTCTTATCTTTCCTTTCTTTCTTTTATTTTACACGTTTTCTCTCTTTGCATAATGGGCTCGTTTTGCACATTTTTAAAAATTTGCTGCAGAATTTTAGATGGTTTTTTAAAGTATTTTTTAATATTTGCAGATAGTTTTCGAAATCATAATCTGAAAAATTATATAAGGGTCCAAAACGATTAACGCTTTCACTCAAATACCAGTATACAGGAGAAATTGCCTGAATTATGTAGCCTTGCAGTGCAAAAGTTCATCAAATGACCGCGGTTTTCGAACGAATTCTTTGGGAATATATGCAGCAAGATATTTTAGATGTCTCGAAATGACTGTTTTATTCGAATTACTAACCCTTGAAGAAATTTTATTGTTCATTAATCGTAATAAGACTTTTCTCACTACCCCAAGGTCCAGCAGATGTATCTGATCCAAAGGAACTTGATCAATCATTTTGATGTTCAAATAATCGAAAGGAGTTTTGCTGTGTAAACAATTATTTTTGTGCTGTTATAAGCTCGGCTCATTGATCAGAATATGTTAACACGTTATTAATTTTTCGTGCAACCTGGATACATTTTAAGCATCCATGTCTCGAGGTATGGCTAGGAATTTCGCAAACAAATGCTTTGGCTGGTGCATCACAAATAATTGTTCTGACTTTAATTTAAATTTATTTATTTCGAATAACAAAACCGTTCTCTAAAAGGATGTGTAGTTCGTTAACAACATCACCTAAATAATTCTGAATACAATCCGGTTTGGTTTTACCCAGATATTCACCAACAGGTATAACTTGAATATTTGGTATGTTTACCACTTTAACCAAAATCGGCCACAATTGCGTTTTCTAACTCCGGTACAAGGGAATCCCATCAATATTTAGGTCTAATATTACTTCATCATATTCAAAAATTACGTCTGCAATCTTTAATAGATGCTATTTCACACTAATATGTGTGTAAAACCCAGGAGAAACCATTTTTATTACTGCGGTTTTTTTCCTGTCCTCAAAAGAAAACGCGAGGTATGACTAGGAATTTCACAAACAAATGCTTTCGCTGGTTCATCACAAATAATTTCTCTGACTTTAATTTTAATTTATTTATTTCGAATAACAAAACCGTTCTGCAAAAGAATGTGTAGTTCGTTAACAACATCACCTAAATAATACTGAATACAATCCGGTTTGGTTTAACCCCGATGTACACCAACAGGAAAAACTTGAATATTGGGTATGTTTACCACTTTAACCAAAATCGGCCACAATTGCGTTTTCGAACTCCGGTACAAGGAAATCCCATCAATATTTAGGTCTAATATTACTTCATCATATTCAAAAATTACGTCTGCAATCTTTAATAGCTGCTGTTTCACACTAATACATATGTGTGTAAAAGCCAGGAGAAATACATTTCTTTTTGCTTTTTCACTAACCTTCGCTGATTTCTTACACTTGCACCTTTTTTAAACATTTTAACTTAATATATGTAGGTACACTTTTATTCTATTTTTTCTCGAACTTTGAAAATTTCGCAACCGATGCGTAATTTTAATTTTTTCGATTATCGCTTGTTTTCACTCAACAGCTGATTGTTGCGATTGATGTTCGTGATGCCACATAGAGATTTTTATTTATCAACAAGTAAAAGTGGTAAGCGATTTTCGGATTTTCTTGCTTAAGACCGATCGGTTTATTGGGAAAATTTATTATAAAAAAAAAGAGAAAAAATTACTTAAAACAAAATCTTGTGAAAATATCGCTCTTATTTTTTTGACTGTCAGATGTTTTTTTGTATCTATTTAAAGGCTTTTGTTACATTTAAATTAATTATTGATATAATAACATTTTTTTTAAATATTCGTTATCATATTTCTTCATTCATCTCAGATTCCTTGGCATGGCTCGCGATCTTTCGCACTTACCAAAAATACTTACTTTATTTTATTTTATTGTTTTCGAATGTTTTCATATATTTGTTTTCATACAGTAAGAAACCTTATTCAGTATCTATTTACATATACATATTATAAAACAAAGTCTAAAATTTTGGAAAGAGCTAATCTCGGGCACTACTAAACGGGTTGGGATGCAACTTTTTTTACATTAATGCTTGCAGTTAGCACTACAATGATAGCTACTTAAATTAAAAATTAGCCTATTAATTTCAGAAATATTTAAGTGTAAAGTTTTAAAAAATTTTACGCTAAGTACAGCATCGCTACAACCGAATGTAAAATCAGTGTCGTAGCGGGAAGATATGTAGCTGTGTGAGTAGTAAATCAACTGTTCTTCGTTACTACTTAGCAAAGATAATATGATACGAAACTCTTTGTTTCGAGAGAGCGCTGTCAAAAGGCGCATTTTTTATAACATTTTCCAAAAGAGCCACTCTGTAGATTTTTATTTAATTTTTTGGAGATGTTACAGTTTCTTCGCCACAGTTGAGGTTTGCTAACAGAATGAATGAAAATATCGCAGAAATTCATATATCGCAAAAACTGCTTTTATATATGCATTAAACATAAATTTAAGATATAGCGTGTTTTCTTATAAACATACATGTTTATTCATGTATATTAAAATGCAATATTTACCCAGCTCGCTTTGAAAAAATAGTTTTGGTATATATTTTTAAAATAAAATACAATATTTGTATGTAAATCAAAACCTTCATAGTTTGCTAAAATATATATATTAAATTTAACTCTTAATTTAGATATTTCAAGACACATTCTATAAAAAATTAACATTTACTCACTTTTTTTATCCAAATAAAAATTAAAGCTATTTCCACGCATTTGTCTCTGGCAGCCCACCTTTTTGCGTGCCAGCTGTTCAGTAGCCTATGATTCGGCTTTGTTGCCAGCCCAAAATGTGAGATCATGGGCTCTCGCAGCAAGCGAAAGAGAGAACTTTCGTATCATATTATCTTTGCCACGATTTAGAAAATACAGGGGTTGCGCCTTCCGCAAACCGCTATTCGCTCTCAGCAAATTTGACAGAATCAGCTGTTTATGCTACGTCACAGAACGCGGTTAGTTTTGTTTGTATGGTTGTAAGCATACAATTGTTTGTACTTGAATTCAATGCTTAAAAGCAAATTTATTTAAAATAAAGTTATTAAACATGAAGTGCGCAGTGCTAAGTGTTAAATAACAGAGTCTATCAATGATACGGGGCTATAAAACTCGCTAAAAGTGATATGAAAGTGTAGCTGTGAGCACTTGGTAGCAAGTTAAGCTTCTTGTGTCTCCTAATGCTGCAATGCAGTTTTTTTCAAAGCATCCAATCAAACACAGTGCATAAATGAAGTTATTTTAATATAAATATGTTGCATAAAGTGCCGAAATTGGTTAAAACTTTAAAATTTAGAAATCCTAGCAGAACCTAACCTCACATTTTTGTTTACAATTTCTTTCGATTCTCAGAAAAACCATGTTCGTGACGTTGCACGCATTTTGCTTCACATCATTTTTCGTCGGGAAGGCGCAATCTTGTATTCTATCGTTCTTGTATCTTTGCTACTTAGTTCGGCTATGCGCCGAGAGCTGTGCCGTTGACTTCGTTGATAAACCGATGCAAGGCGAAATGATAACTTTGATCCACACTGTTAGATATGTTTGTTTTTCAGATGCTATACATACATATACATAAACAGATAGCGCGTGGCGAAGCCTCGCGCAACCGTTGCCAGCTAGTTTCTTTTAATTTGAATATACATTTGTAGCTTCATAGAAAACGCCTGTGAATAATAAATCATATTTTATTAATGCCCCTATTATGTATGGATACTAGTGTATAGTCGCCGATCTACTAGCCACGGCTTCGGTTTTTTGGTCAAGCAGGTATCTATTGGTGCATAATCGTAAATGTTAACAAATGTTAAGTGTTCCGAGTATAGCTATCTGAAGTCTCGCGCGGTAAGAGTCCAAAAGGGTATATTTTATCTCGAATCTGCCTTCGCGGTAAGAACAAGTGAATAGTCAGTAATTTTAGTCCGTTCGGGTATTGCAGGTTTGTTTGGTGTGTTGGTATCTGTCTTTTTACCTACGTCTTTGTTTTGTTTTTTTGTAAACAAGCCTTAATGGTGCAAATATCGCATCAGAGTTGCTGTTTATTTGTTCGTTTATTATCCACCCATCAAATGATTTTTGTTTATATATTTCCATGTTTTCAAGAGCATTTAGGCGCCGTCCTTTTTGTTGTACGTGCAGTACCCTACGGTTTTCTTTATGTTTGCGGGTGAACATTTTGCGTTTACCAAATGGATTGCAAAATTAGATTCAGGTATTGCCGTGGGTTTTCGTATCCTTTTGTTGTAGTCCCTTATGTGTTCACGAAACCTATTTCTTACTTGACGTCCTGTTTGTCCTATATAGCTATATTGACACTCACAGGTCACTTTATAAACGCCTTGTTTGTTCAATGGGTCTTCTTCATTCGTGCTGCTTTTAAGTATCCTTTCCAGGTTGTTCCCATTTTTGAACGCAGTGTGGATATTATACTTTCTGAAAAAATTTGCAAGTTTGTATGTAATTTTTCCTGTATAAGTCATTACTGTCCAAGTTTTTTCGTCTATCTCTTTGTAGCTTCTTTTTGGATTGCAAAAATTTTTCTGAATTAATCCACGAGCTCCTTTTTATATCCGTTGTTTGTTGCTATGTTGTATATTGTGTTTAGTTCCTTTCCCTATGTCTGTCGCGGTAGAGGTATACGTTTAAGTCTGTTTGTAAGTTATCTTATAGCAGCGTATTTCTGTTCTTGAGGATGATTTGATGTGTTATATTTATGGTGTCTGTAGCTGTCGGTTATCTATAAATTTCGTAGTCAAGTTTTTGGGCAATTTTGTCTATCTTAATCGTCAGATCCAGGAAATTTATTGTTCCCTTCTTTTCCATTCCCATCGTAAACATTATACATCCATGTTGTTTGTTCAGGTACTCCAGTATCTGCTCCTCATTGTCCTTGGTGATCACGCATATAATGTCATCCACGTACCTTGCATAGAATACTACGCCTAACTCGGCTTTTAGTTCTTCCATATACTGTCCCTCCAGTTCTTGCATAAATACCTCCATGAGAATGGCCGAGGTCGGGTTTCCCATTCCGAGTCCGTTTGTTTGTCGGTATATTTTATTATTAAACTTAAAATAATTTGGTTTGTTTTTTGTTTGTTTAGGTACTCCAGTATCTGCTCCTCATTGTCCTTGGTGTTCACGCAGATAATGGCATCCCCGTAACTTGCATAGAATACTACGCCTAACTCGGCTTTTAGTTCTTCCTTAATATCAAATGATATTAACAATTTTAGTTTCTGTATATGTGACAAAACTTCAGACTTATCTGCATGTGTGCCGTCGAAGATCTTAAATATCTAAGTGTTCTATTCACGGCATCGATATTAGATTTATGCGACATTGTACACTCATCCCATATTATGAGCGATGCTTTTTGGAACACAACAGCGACAGCACTATTTTTTTGTATCGAACATATACAGGTCTGTGCTGGCGAAAAATTAAGAGGTGGTTTGAAAGCGAAGTGAGCAGTTTTTCCCCTACTTAGAAGAGTAGCAGCAATGTCAGAAGAGGCTACAGCAACAGCAATTTGGGCTTAACTACGAAGTTTCGCCAAAAGAATTGAAGTCACAAACGTCTTCCCTGTTCCTCAAGGCGCGTCCATAAAAAAACATTTCCTGTGTTATTGTGCACGGTAGATATGACCTTATCATATAAATTAAACTTCCCGGTACGGTTTTACGAAAAAAAATGTGTTCCGGCTAATGCCGAACTGTATTCATCAACGTAAGTCGTTAAACGAAATGTACAATGTTGTCTTAAAACTATGCTAAGCCCGTGTGCTGTAAGGTGTTTTGCTGATTAGGCGTTTCCAACGGGAACGGCACTCGCTGCTCTGTTGTCTGGTCAACTTTTGGTATGCGCATGTGGGGTGTAGGATTTCTTGTCTGTATGTCAGCTGCGCTAGGTGTTGCGCAAGCTACCTTTGGTATGCGCGTGTGGGGTGTAGGATTTCCTGTCTGTATGTCAGCTGCGCTAGGTGTTGCGTTATCTCCTCCCTCCTTAAGTGCGGACGTCCCCGTTCGCAAATCCGTAGATTTTGAAGTACTCGGGTTGTTTGGTTTATTGCATTTCCTTTGATATTCCTTAGACTTCCTTCTCTCGAAAATTTTAAAGGTAAGTAATATGATGGCTATTACGATGGATATTGTGAGTGCTGTATTGGAGGTCAGGCCAAGTTTATTGATTTCGCTGATCGTCTCCAGTTTCTTTGTATTTTGTATTTGGAGGTCCTTTATCATCTGCAAGGATAATATTTCTTCAAAAGGTGTTTTCAGATTCGGATGTTGGAAAACGGCTGGAAGGGGATGCAAATTGCTCATCTCATGCACATAGAAATTTTTTTTCTGCACTTTGATGGTGGAGCTGTGGTGTTGAATTATAAATGTTCCTTTCAATTCTATTGATTTTCCATCAATTTCGATTAAACCATTATAATCGTTCAAAAATAAAATTCCGGGCTTTAGTTCTTCAAGACTACTAATGTGGTCAGCATTTACGAGCGTGCAATTCGGGCGTTTACTATTTATAAGGTTGCTAATGCAGCTATTATTACTAATTTCTTTAAAATCTTTTTCATTACAAATTGTTATTTTATTATATCCCTTGCAATCGTTTTTGTTTTACATTTAAATATATTTTCATAATCTATTTTATTAATTTTATTTTCCTTTTTCACTCCTTTGAGTGTTATTATTTCACAGGACTCTTCATTAGTGGTTGGTAAGCTTAAAATATAAATTATTGATGTGCCATAAGAATATGTAAGGTATTTCTTCCTTTTTGATAATTTTCTCAATTGCGCTTATTTCTAGATTTGACAATATAACTGAATTAACAATTAAATAATCCACTTTGGTCTCTTTTCGCACTCAACACTTTCTTCACTTTCCAACTAAATGATTCAACACTTGGATTCGAATTTGCTAACAATTTTCATTTAATAATTTAACACAGTGCAAATTACAATATACATATGTAGATATTTGTATTTACTAACAAGTTTGGTGTGCAGTCGCGTGCGCGGTTTCCGGGTGTAGTTTGTTAACTGGCCCAACCAAATCGATGCCGGTGGCGGGTTGCCGTTCGGATGGGCGGCTGTGCGCCTTCGCGTTCGGGCTACTCCGAAAGCCGAACGGCTTGAACGCACGGCCGGTTGGCTTCTTACGCGTACGGCCGCCTAATTGTTTAAGCGGCGGCTTAAACATCGTCCCCGCCCTGCAGGGATGCGCTCGTCAGTGCCTCCTGCAGCTCTTTCAGGGCGCGGATGGTGTTGCCTAGCACAAGGGTGGTGCAGTGCGCGCGATAGTGGCTTCCTTCTTAGGGGGCTGTTGGGGCACTCGTTTGCCCTGCTTCGGGCGTTGCATGCGCTTTCGCGCAGCTGGTTTGCGCTTCTGTACCCTTACGCGCTGGTTGGATGGCCGTTTTCGCGCTTTTAGGCGGCCAGTAATGGCTGCTGCCATGTGTGTGGTGCGCGAGCCCGCAAACCTTGCAGCTGCCGGACGAATCGCATTCACCGGTGGTGTGGGTGAGTGAGAGGCAGTTGACGCAATACCCTTGCGCCCGGGCTACGGCTGACCGTTGCGGTGGCTTCATTGCCTTGAAGGCTGGACAGGTCCGAATGGCGTGGTAGCGATGGCAGAGTCTGCATTGCAGACAGTTGTCTGTCTCTGCGGTCGGAGCTAGAGGGCATGCCTTTCGTGTCGCCATTATGGTTTTCGGTCTGAAAGTAGAAGAACAAACAAAGAAACGAGAAGTACTTGGGGATAGCATTTAAAGCGAGATGTTTAAATCCATAATATACAGGGATGGTATATGATTTATTTTTGTTTTCTTTTTTACTGTGAGTCGCGCGAAGGCAGCGCTGGTGGAATGAAGCACAGTTTAACTAAAGGGCGCGTGACAACCCCATTTTGCGTGCGGATCTCCACGACGCGTACATGGTTATCCGGCCAGTGGTGAACCCTTTCGATTCGTCCCAGTCTCCACTCTGTGGGCGGGACCGAATCCTCCTTTATCACGACGAGATCGCCTGGTTGAGGATTGTGGTTTAGATTTTTCCACTTATATCTTTTTTGAAGATCTTTGAGATATTCCTCTTTACATCTATGGCTGAATTGATGGAGAAGCGCTTTGACTTTCTCCCAGCGGTTAAGTAGAGAGAGGTCTTCAGCGTTAGGCTCGGGAATGGCCAATAGCGGTGCACCTCGAATGAAGTGAGCTGGAGTAAGCGCTGTAAAGTCAGCCGGGTCCTGTGATAGTGCGAACAAAGGTCTCGAGTTGAGAACCGCTTCAATTCGCACCAATATCGTCGTGAATTCTACAAATGTGAACTTGTGGGATGCAGCGATTTTCTTTAGATGGATTTTAAAGCTTTTTACTGCGGACTCTCACAAGCCTCCCATGTGTGGGGCTCCGGGTGGTATATATTGCCAATTGATGCCTGGAGGAGCATATTTTTGGACAATGTCTGTGGAGCATTCGTTACGAAATTTAACGAAGTCGCGTTCAGTTGCGCGTTGAGCGCCATATACGAATACTGCTACATAACCTTTGAGAAGCGTAGTGGATCTTAATACCGAAACTTTAATTTGGAATGGCCCCGCAAAATCTACGCCAGTGGTTGAAAATAGTAATGAGAAATTACAACGCTCAGGGGGCAGAGCGGCCATTATTTGTGTGCCTGTTCGTTGCTTATAAAGAGTGCACACTTTGCATTGGAAAATGCATCGTTTAATTAGAGGTTTTAGCTTTGGTACGTAATAATCTTGCCTCACCATTTGGAGCATCAATCGTATTTCTTCATGAAGAAGCAGCGAATGTAGAAACTCCAAAAATAGCTGGCATAACCTCGATTTTGTTGGGAGAATGATTGGGTGTCTTTCGTTGTATCTCAACGTGGCATGCGCCAATCTCCCGTTAATCCGTAGCAGGCCGTCTTTGTCCATTATCGGATTGAGGACAAGAAGAGGGCTTTTTTGCTAATGGGTTTTTTATCCTGCAGCGCGCTTTTTTCATTCGGAAAATGACGTAACTGCGCTGTCTCGATAAGACGCGTTTTTGTTTGTTGGAACTCGTCATGGGTCAGATTGGGATTAGTGAGTGTGGCTAACTTCTTAGATTTGTTCCGCGCATTGTTCACGAAGCGGAACATGTACGCAGTCACGCGGAGTGCGCGAGAGAAGGATGAAAACCGGTCGAGGAAATCGACCTCTTCCTCGAGCTCGTGATAGGCCTCCTTGCGCTTTTCTGGAGGAGATGCGCTGCGCGCTTTTGATTTTGGCCATGAATCCGGGTTGCAAGAAAGCCATTTCGGCCCATGCCACCAGAGCGAGGAAATCGACAAGTCTTGGGGTTTGCAACCGCGGGTGCCGAGGTCCGCTGGATTGTCAGCACTAGCAACATGGTGCCATGTACCGTTCGGAAGATACTCTCGGATTTGAGAGGTACGGTTGGACACATTGGTTTTCCATGTGCACGGTGGCTTTTCCAGCCAAGCTAGCACAATCTCTGAATCAGACCATAAGAAATTGTTGCATACTTCTAAGCCGAGTTGTTTTCGAACAACCGCGACTAGTTTTGCAAGTAAGACTGCGCCACAGAGCTCTAGACGTGGCAAGCTTACCGTATTGATTGGTGCCACTTTGCCTTTTGCAACCAGAAGAGAGGATTTTATTTGGTTGCAAGTATGTACGCGGATGTAGATCGCTGCGCAATACGCTTTTTCCGAGGCATCACAAAACCCATGGATTTGAGTATCTTGCCTCGGAGAGAAATTAACCCATCGAAGGATTTCGATTTGGCAGATGGCTGGCTGATTTTCTGCGAACTGTTGCCATTTTGATACAGCCTTGGGCTTTGCACATTCATCCCAATCAACGCTATCTAGCCAAAGTTCTTGAAGCAGAATCTTTGCCTGAATCATCACTGGCGACAGCCATCCTGCCGGGTCAAAAAGTCGTGCGACAGACGACAAAATTTGTCGTTTTGTGACGGCATTTTTTGTTGACATAGGCAGAATGGTGTAGGAAAACTTGTCTGTAAGCGCGTTCCAGCGAATACCAAGAGTTTTGGTTGTGGAAGCGCTCTCAAATTTCAAAAAGTTGGAGTCGAGAAGATCCTCCTTTGGAAACTGTTCTAATATGGTCTTTAATACGAAACCAGCTGATTTTAGCGCTTTTATCACTTGAGAAAGTGATTCGGTGGCGTCGTCAATGTTATGATTTCCTGAGAGGATGTCATCCACATACGTCTGGTTTCTGAGTATTGGCGCCGCCAATGGGAATGTCGCTCTCGTATCATCAGCTAATTGATGTAATGTACGGATAGCGAGATAGGGCAGGGCGCACAATTAACGCCGAATGTGACGGTTTTGAGATTGTATTCGGTGACCGGAGAGTCAGCCGATTTGCGAAATAAAATTCGCTGAAAATGTTTATCGTCTTCGTGGATGAGTATTTGACGATACATTTTCTCAATATCTCCATTGAACACGAATCTGTGCATGCGCCAGTGCAGAATGAGTAGCATGAGATCTGGCTGGAGTGAGGGACCGGTGTGCAGGACGTCATTCAGGGACTTTCCTGATCCAGATGTTTTGGAGGCGTTGAATACCACGCGAATTTTAGTGGTCACCTTATCTGGTTTGACGACTGCATGGTGCGGTAAATGGAAGGAGAAATGTTTGCCGTCGGATACGATTTCACAAGGCTTAGTGTAGTCCATGTGACCGAGGTCGAGATATTCCTGCAACACATCGTGGCACAGTGTGCTCAAGTCCCCTTTCTTTTGCAGCGATCGCTCCATGCTAAAGATTTGCTGGAGGGCAGCAGACCGAGAATGGCCAAGAAAGAGTTTTTTGGGGAAATCTTCCTTGACTGGAAGTCGCACAATGCCACATGCCCGATCCTCCATAGAAATTTGCGGAGGCTGTGGAATTTCTTCTTCTTACCAAAACTTTCTCAGTTGTAAACTGAGGTCTGCGTTCGAGCATTCTTCTACTTGTGTCGAGAATGAGACAACCTTTTCCGTTATTTGACCACTAGGAATCCAGCCAAATATTGTCTTTTGCGCAAGTATGGTATCGCAAATCTTTTGTATACCTTCCAGCAGGATGTGTGCAAGAATATCGCTGCCAATGACCATATCAGTATGTGCTGGTATGTGGCAATTGGGGTCAGCGAGCTCAAGGATTTTGAACTGCTGCCAGTGTTCATGGCTAATGGAGAATGTTGGCATATGCCTCGTTAATTGTGGTAACACAATAGCCTGAACTTTTATCCTTTGCTTGGTTTTGGATGCAACCAGTGTAAGAGGACAAAGTTTGGATGAGTTTTGGACGACGTGTCCACCCATGCCAAAGATTTCAAAGCTGGAATGTTCGAATAGAAGTTTCAACCGTTTTTGAACTTTAGAGGAAATACAAGTCCTTTGTGAGCCTTGGTCAATTAAGGCTCTAAGTTGAAACAATTCCCCTTCGTGTGCCACTGCGACAATGGCAGTTGGAAGGAGAATTTTGCTGTCATTGGCTGCATGCAATGGTTGTATGTGTGCCTGTTTGGAACAGCACGGCTGCTCGCTGGAATTGGAGCTTGACTGCACTTTTCGAGCGGGAGATGTCGAGGTGGCAGTAGTGTGCTGCGCAGAGGCACCAAAGGTTCTCGGACTAGAGCGGCGAGCTTGTGGCTTTGGATTGACGTGCAACAGTGAGTGATGCCGTTGTTGGCAATGTGTACACGACCACTTGCTCGGGCATTCATTAGTGCTGTGAGAATTAGCAAGACAGTTTTTGCACAACTTGCTTTGGTTTACGAATTGTATACGGTTCGGAACCGAAATTCGTTTGAATTGTTGGCAGACTCTAATCAGATGAGGAGAGTTGCAGTAGGCACAGGCTACTTCTCTCGTCGATTCTGCCACAAAAGCGTTGGTCCTGTTAAAGGGCCTGCTTTGCGAAGCATTTTGATGAATGACAGGTTTTGTTTTACTTTGGCTTGGATGAAGCCGATTCAATCTTTCGACTACTTCGTATCTTGAAGAAAGGAAGTCATCCATTTGAGACCATGTGGGTAAATCTCATCGGGAAGAGAGAGATTTTTCCCAAAGTGAGAATGTGTTTTCGGGCAGCTTTGATGAGCATATGTATACCAGCTGTCTGTCTTAACATTTTGGGAATGAAGAATCGACAGACAGTTGTTTATCGAGGTTTGCAGCTTCTGAAGTTGATCACTATTTTCGGTTTGGATAGTGAGCAGAGTCATAAGAATCTTGATCTGGTTGTCAACCAGGATACGTTTATTCTCGTATGGTGACCGTAAAGCTTGCCATGCCAGCTCGAAATTGTCATCGCTAAGCGGATATTGCTCTACAATTGAGCCGGATTTTCCTTGGGTTTTGTATCGAAGGTGATACAATTTCTGAGCACGGGAGAGCTTCGGATGGTTGATGTATACCGCTGTGAACATGTCACGAAAAGCGGGCCATTCTTCATAACCACCATAAAATGTCTCCGTGTCACAAGGTGGGACTTGTAGGAAGACGCTTGCCTCCGCCGAGGGGTGTTCCACGCGGGATGGTGGTCTCTGCTCAGCAATTGCTCTCATCAACGTGAGTTGATCAGCAATTCTTGCTTTGGTCACGGCAAGCATAGTATTTGCCTTCAACAGCATTCTTGAAATTATCCGGAAGGATATTATCTGTTTTTGAAAAAACCATATCATAAACCGATTGAAGCCGTGCCCAACAATCATCTATTGATTTGTCTTTTATCATGAGATACGATTCTGTGTGGTCTTGAATTGGCGCATGCACAGTATCTCATGAGACTGTCATTTTCCGCTTTAAACTTTTGCGCGGAGGGGTCAAAAGTTTTAGTTTTGGTTTTCACGCTGGCTTCTAGCGCAGCGGTTTTTGACCGTGTCTCAATGTCTGACATTTTTGGTGGACTGTGTCCAAGTGGCATTTGGGATAAGCCGAGAAAAAATTACTCGTAAGAAAATATGTAGCCGTTAAAATTGCGTGGGAGTTCATGAAAGGATTGGCCATAAAAGAGTTCACGCTGGGGATCTTTTTAGACATCGAGGAAGCTTTCAACAATGTCTATCCCGAAGCCGTTATCGAATCACTCCGTATGGTGGGGATACGGCAGGGACTGGTGGACTTTGTGGGGCTCCTACTCAGGAAAAGATCGATCTTCTCAACAATAGGGGACAGCTCTAAATCCAAACATGTGGCTAGAGGTACACCCCAGGGAGGTGTTCTGTCACCTTTACTCTGGAACCTTACTGTAAACGACTTACTCTTAAACCTCAAGAGCACCGGCTGCAAGGTCGTTGCATATGCTGATGACTTGGCAATAACAGCAACGAGCAAACACCTTCAAGTCCTAAGCGATTTATTGCAAAACGCTCTAAATATCGTAGCTCGCTGGTCTGTGGAATGTGGACTTAATGTCAATCCCACCAAGACCGAAGCAGTGCTCTTTACAAGGAAATACAAAATTCCCGCTTTCAAACTACCATCCGTAAACGGAGTAGTTCTCAGTCTCTCAACCGAGGTCAAATATCTCGGAATTTTACTAGATAAAAAACTAGACTGGAGGCGGAACACTGAAGACCGCTCGAAGAAAGCTATTGTTGCTCTATATGCCTGTAAGACGGCCGTGGGGAAGAAATGGGGTATAAAGCCACACATTGTACACTGGATGTACACAGCTGTGATAAGGCCCATTCTCTTTTACGGGGTCGTCGTATGGTGGCCGGCATTGAGCAGGACTCTTACCAGAGCCAAACTAGAACGGGTCCAGAGGGCAGCCGCAATGCTCATCACGGGAGCACTGCCCTCTACGCTAACAAAATCTCTGGAAATAATGTTAAATCTCCCACCGGTGGATCTCTACGGCAAACTTCTGGCGGTCTGCAGTGCTGCTAGGCTAAATGCGATCCTTCCGTGGAGAAATCTCAACTCCGGACACGCAAAGATCCTAGAAACTCTGCCCGACAACCCGATGAGGTTGGATTACTTTCTACACCCTCCATTCTCTGGAAATAGATTATCCACAAAAATCCCAGAGAGGAGCGAATGGATGGGTACCGTGGACCTAGATCCAGGATCGACGGCTGCATATACAGATGGTTCCAAGTTAAACGAAAGAGTAGGCAGCGGGATTTACTCTGGTGAACTCGATCTAAACCTCAGTCTTCGTTTAGCGGACCACTGTAGTGTTTTCCAGGCAGAACTAAATGCAATAATGGAAGCAGCTTGTGGCCTTACAACGTGCACCTCCTTAGAACGAGGCATTACCATTTATTCTGACAGCCAGGCTGCTATCAAATCTCTGAATTCCTACGGTACAACCTCCGAGTTAGCCTTTGAATGCAGAGCAGCTCTAAACCAGCTGGCGGATATTTGCTCCGTACATGTTGTTTGGGTCCCTGGCTATAAGGACATCCCTGGCAATTGCCTGGCTGATGAACTAGCAAAGAAAGGGACGGAACTAACTGTGATAAACTCTGCTCAAGAGGCGGGTTTACCATTAGCATCCTATAAACACAGATTAAGATCTGAGCTTATGGGTAATGTAAATTTAAGGTGGGCATCGGAGCCCACCTGCCACATTACAAGACAAATCTGGCCAGAAGCCGATGAGAAGCGCTCTAAAGCTCTCACGATGCTTAGCCGCTCCGCTCTCAGATTAGTAGTTGGGGTGATAACGGGGCACTGTCTCATGGGCACGCATGGAGAAAGGCTAGGTTACCCAACAAATGATTTTTGCCGCAGTTGCCGAAACGAGGAGGAGGTGGAGAGTATTGAGCACTATCTCTGCCACTGCCCTGGATTGGCCAAGACGCGCAGTAAAGTTTTTAATGGCTACTTTTTGGACTGTTTAGCTGACTTAAACTCGGCAAACGTTTCCAACTTTCTACTCTACATCAAGCGCACTGGATGGTTCAATTTTTGAAAGAAGGGAGGGAGGGAATGCATGGCTTATGCCAGTGGTACCACAATGGGCTTCTCACAGCCTAAGTCTGCCACCCTAACCTAACCTAACCTAACCTTATGCAAAAAAAACCCTTAATTACTAGCAAAATTTGCACTTAGTGCCACAGAGAACCTGCAAATGACTAAGGTTTTGTGGCGGTGTTTGCGTTTTTTTTTTTTTGTTTTGTATGTATTAAACTTGGATGCTTGGAAACCGGACTGCCAAACTAAAATCCGCGAATTGGATTTTTTAGTTTATGTAACACAAAAAAAGAACGCAAACACCTTTACTTTTATATATGTATGTACGTAGTGGAAATATACGTATGTTTGTTTAAAGATATATATATATATTATATACGTATGTATGTATGTAAATTGTATAATATGTGTATATACATATATAAGATTGAACACCTGAAAGATATTGCTAAATTTCACTTTTTGGTTGCGAAAAATTCCCTAATGGGTTGCTTCTTTGTATCTAAATATTAGAATATCTTTTGGAATTTCGGTGTCAATTTACGTTGTTCGCATGCATGTATATGCTAATATCATATGTAGGTTTGTAGAAATATTTGCGCGCAAGTAAGCAAACACGTACGTATGTGTGTATGTAGATTACATATGAAGCCAGAGTAATGGCTCAGCTGTGAATATTTATTTATGTTGACAAGTCGAAGTGTATGTATGTATGCGGGAGAGTGCAAATGTATACACCCAAAAGCCGCTCAACGCTGAGGTGAGTTGTGGATACTGCACTTGGTGAGTCGTGAGCGCGCTTTGTTTGAACTCTCTTAGCTTGGTGAGTGCGGCCGAGTTAAGCGAAGTAGTTAAAAAAGAGAAGCCAAGATCATAGAAAGAGCGTTGGCTGCGTGGTGGCTGAATTATTTGAAAAATTATAGCCACTCTCTTCGTAACAAAGAGTTGGGTGCTTAGCGAATATTATCAGATAATGTAATACGCAAGAGTGAATATACATATGTGCGTAGACGCGGATATGTAATTGGCATATGGAAAAAATGCCCTTATGTTTTTCGGCACTTTGGCTAAGTTCAACGACCTTTGCGAACAACGGCAGAAATTGGTAAGTAGGGAAAGTAATCTGCTGATATTTTATTATGTACAGTGGGACAGTAGGCATTTAAAACTGCAACGGAATATTTTTTAATTATGTACCATGCATGCGAATATGTATGTATGTATATATATTTATATACATATGTATAAATTGGCGGTAAATGAATATATATATACCGCTTTTTGTATATTTATTAATAGCGGCAAATTACCGAAATGAAGGTTTTTGCGGTAAGAAAATATCCGCAATTTTATTAAAACCAGTTTTGGCTTGACGGAAAATGCCCTTTATGACTTTTTATACATATGTACATGCATGTGCCTACGTACATATGTATGTACATGTGTGCATAAGCACTCACTGGCAGTTTTGTTTAGAACAATATAACCTTCAAGGGAATGAAGGATATTTTATTGTTTAAAATTTTTAAAGAAAATTAAAAATTTGCCTACTTACAACTTCCGGCTCGAAAGACCAATAAATAATCCACTTTGGTCTCTTTTCGCACTCACCACTTTCTTCACTTTCCAACTAAATGATTCAACACTTGGATTCGAATTTGCTAACAATTTTCATTTAATAATTTAACTTCCAACACAGTGCAAATTACAATATACATATGTAGATATTTGTATTTACTAACAAGTTTGGTGTGCAGTCGCGTGCGCGGTTTCCGGGTGTAGTTTGTTAACTGGTCCAACCAAATCGATGCCGGTGGCGGGTTGCCGTTCGGATGGGCGGCTGTGCGCCTTCGCGTTCGGGCTACTCCGAAAACCGAACGGCTTGAACGCACGGCCGGTTGGCTTCTTACGCGCACGGCCGCCTAATTGTTTAAGCGTCGGCTTAAACAACAATGAACGAAAAATAACACTGAAGATGGCACAACGCCGAAACCGGTTTGTTTCAAAACCAAATTTGACAAGGATCGACGGAAAATCGTTCCAAAATACATCAACTTTCAACCTTGTCGGAGTAAAAAAACAACAAAAAACTGAATTAACAATGTTTGATTTTGCCCAGTGTAAGGCATATTCGATATTCAATAGTTCTTCCTTAACAAACTGCAATTTGCATTTAATTTTAAGTCCGTAGTTATGATTATTGTTATTATTGTTTTGTCTGTTAAAATTACTGTAATTTCTGTTATTAGTGAAATTCTGTCTATCGCTAGTGTTATTGAAGCGCATACCCCTATTTGCTTGATACGGAGTTACTTCACTTGCAATGTGAATGGCTTCTACCAGTTTTTTTGGTCTCGCAGCTGTTATTATTGATTTATATGGTTCAGCTAAGCCATTTTTGAATGCGGTTAAACCAATTTGGTCGTTCAATCTAACAATTATTTCCCTGCTTTCGTTCCCTTCTTCAGCTATCTGTAACTCATTTAGAGAAGCTATTAGGTCTTGTATGCGGGAAGCAAAAGTGAAGACCGATTGAAAACCTTGCGAACTTCTAGCAATTTCTGCATGAACCCTCGAAGCTGTTTTGTTCGATCGGAATGCGTATTTTAGTGCTGATTCTAGTGTATCAAAGCTGTCCGGTGTAGCTTCCGTTACAATTTTATTTTTTACGTTTTCTGACAATTTTGTTGCTAAAATGAATTTGATTAGTGTAGTCTTCTGTATATCTTGTGTGAGAGTGTCATGGTAGAACTTAACTAGCCCTAGGAAATTGTTGAGTTCCTTGTATTCCCCTTTGAAGGTTGGGATTACCTTCGCAGCTGTTACTAAATCAAAAGTTGACATTGTTTTAGAGCTTGTTTCCTCGGATATTTGTGACCCTTCTTTCACAATTAAGTACTTTTCTATTTTCGTTTTTAATTCATGAAATTTTTCATTCAGAATTGTCAAGTCTTTGGAGTGTGCGGTTTGCACAATGATGTTCCAGCTATTTGCTATTAATGCTTGCGTATTATTTACGTAAGCTTGTGTGTAACTTCTATTAGGACTTTTTTTTTAGTTTACTTAGTAGTTCCTCTAGTACTTTGAATTCCATTTATTTAATATATATATATATATTTATTCATTTTAAGTTGTGCTTATATTACGATATGCTTGTTTTTTTAGGTACTTCTTATAATAAGAATTAATTTTTGCTAATAATAGAATTATTAAAATTATGCAGTTTATGTATAATAAATTTTTTGTGTCCTCATTTTCGCCTTGTGTTGTCGCACCTGCAGCTGCTGCGTTATTGTTGTTGTTTATAATTTCTTCTTTCGATGGAGTTCCACCCATGCTGACGCAATTTCTCTATTTCTTTAATCAGGTTTCGTTTTTGTTGGCCTTGGCTAATATTTATTACTCTTTGTAGATCGGCACACTTCTTTTGATGTCGTCTTTTCTTTCCACCACGTTTTTTTGGCTTAAATATTGTTGGCTGTCTAAATTCTTGCAGTTTCAGGCTTTGGATTTGTTGCCTTTGCCGGTACTGCTCTAAAGTAATTGGTTTGGGTCCAGCTGACTTCGGAGTTGGTATATACTCTGGATATTCTTTTATCGGAGTTTTTACAATATATTCTTCGTCTACCATCGTCTTAAACTATCAGTGGTTCCCAAGTTCGGTTTGCAGGATCGCCATGTAGTGTTTGTGGGTGCGGGGACCTCTCAATGTTAAAGCAGGTTTGAGTATTATCTTAGCTCTCCAGCCGCATTTGTCCGAGCATTAAACTGCACGATGATTCTCATCAATAAAACTCGCGTATTGAATCTTAGGATAAGAATGCTTTATTATTGCTCAACGCCGTCTTTTATATGCTTACAATCTAAATGCTTCTTTCTATGGGCAACCAATCAAATCATTGATTGCTATCCATTTCCCCTATTTGTATATTTCTTACATCTAATTGCTTACTTGCTATATCTACTATATCATAAGTGTCATGTGCACTGACCCACATCTGCTCGGTAACCTGATCTTGCGTTTCTAATAGCAAGCATCGAGTGTACCTCATTTGGTGCCGTACGATGAACCGTCGTGTGTGCGGTCACATGTGCTTTGCATGTGTCATCACTGCTTGTGATTATGCCACACACGATGACCATTGCAAACGCGCCGACTCAGCAATATGCAGCGCATGTGCTGAAGTGGTTGGGCACACTACAATGTACCTATAGCAATTTTACTAATTTAAATTTATATCGTTAGCCTATGGCAATTATGACGATTTATCTATTATCTAATGATCGAACGCCTATAGCATTTTACTCGATTTTATTTATTATCTTACCGTAATTATATTTTAATTAAATTTATTTTTTTCCCAATATAATTTATTGAAATTAATTCAATTCAATGAGTGCGAATTCAAATTAATTTGAAAGACTCATATTGAAATTTTAAATTATTAACATAAATTTTTATTTTATTTAATTTAAATCAATTTAATTCGATGGATACGAGTTTAAATTAATTTGAAGAAATTTTACTGAAATTTTTAATAAATTTAATAGTATTTACTTTAATATAATTCCTTTTTAATTAATTTAATTCGATGGATACGAATTTAACGTAATTGAAAGAAATTCAACTGTTATTTAATTTCATTCAAATCAATTTAATTCGATGGATACGAGTTTAAATTGATTTGAAGAAATTTAACTGAAATTTTTAATAAATTTAATAGTATTTACTTTAATATAATTATTTTAATTAATTTAATTCGATGGATACGAATTTAACGTAATCGAAAGAAATTCAACTGTTACCTAAAAAATGTGTGGCAACTTTTATTTTTCGCGTTTCAAATTTTTGTTTGATAATTTGTTTCCTTAATTTTCTCTATAAAAAATAATAAAAATAGTAAATTTTTTTTTTGTGTTTTTTTCTTGTTATGAGGTTAACTCCTGATGTTACTTTTATGCACTATTTTGCCTGATTGAGTTTTTACCGTAGTCCTGTTATTTCCTGCTACTATTTCTTTTTTGTACCTGGATGATAGTTTAGAGCCTAATCTGTTATTAATTTTAACAAATATTTCTTCACTTATGGAGTAATCTTTTGTTTTCTTCCTGTTTTTGTTGTGGTAATGAAGGTCCTTTGCTTGCTTCCTTGTAAGTAAAGTTATATTTTTTGTCTATGTGTTTCTAACTCTTGGGGGTCTGTGGTCAGTCTAGTACCAAAAAATGTTTCTAGTGGTATTTTCTTAGTGGTGGAATGAATTGTTGAATTATATTCTTTGACAGATTTGAAAAGTAATTCTTCGAAAGTAAGACTATTGTTGTCGGATTTTAAACATCTCATAATTTCAGAAAGGGTTGATGGAATCTTTCATATTTCGAATATTTATTAACGGAAGTGAGGATAAACCTTTTCTCCGTAGAATAAATATCTATATGAACGATTTCTCCAGGATTTTGGGGTATCAGAGTGGCTTTCTGGTTTTGGAGGATGCCTGTCGTATTTTTGTGGAAGCATTTGTTTGACCTTTTTATCTATTTTGGAGTACATTCCAGGGAAATAGTATTTTTTTAGAATTTGAGTTTTGTTTTCGCGGCTATTTCTATGAGCTCGTTGATGCTCTCTTAGTATTATTTCTTCTTGTTCATATCCTTTTTACCAAAGAGGTTTACTAAAGTGTTTGCGAAAAAAAGTTGGTCATTAAGGAGTGGTTTTGGAACAAGATGTGGTTGGATGTAATTTTTACTTGAGCCAGTATCTAAAGGTACTTTGAGAATTTCCCCTTTCTTCGTCTTGCACTCTATGTACGGTAACGAAGAACATGTCATTCTACAAAAGGTATGTCAGTGAAGTCGGATGGAGTTGGTTCGTTTTTCTGAGAGAATTGTGAATTATTTTCATAATTTAGTGCCGTCTCATATTCGTCCGTTGTGGGCGTCCATTGTTGATCATGGTCTTGTTGCTGTCCTTCCTGCTGTTCTGTTTCGCTTTCAATATGAAACTTCCTTTGGGACTTATATGATATCTGGTTAGAGGTGTTTGATGGTCTTTTTTCAGCCGTTTTACTTGCTGTTGGTCTGTTCATGTAATTAATAGCTCTAGATTGCATTAAACGATCGACGTCCATAGGTTCCGGTTTTGGTAATGGCTTTGCGGCTACTGGTCGAGGTGTATAATTAGCTTGGATCTGGGGGGATAGTTGGAAAAGTCGTGGCTGACCTGATGGTTGACCAAATGTAGGGTTAGGTTGAATATGTTGATGCTTATTCCAACCATATAGTGGTATATTCCTTGAGGGTAACGGTGGGGGAGTTAGTTGTGCGGGTGCGGGGACATTGTAGTGTGCTCGCGGATTTAAGGAAATATTCCTTTGTCCATTTAATTTAGCAGGAGCTGATATTGCTGATCTATTTGATCTGTTGTGAGGGGAAAATTTATTTGGTTCTCAAGGATTTCGCACAAATGCAGTGAATGTGGAAGGTCCTTAGGTTATTTTACTGCTAAAAGTCTTGGCATATCGCCGTTAAGTCCGTTTATAAAAGCATCTCTTGCCTTTTCCCTAAACATGTTTGTGAGGACCTTAATGGCATCTGGACTTTCCTGCATACAGGCTATCTTGTTCAATATTAAAGAAGGTGCGAATAGATCTGCTGATAAAATTCACGAATTAGTAATTGTTTTAAAGTCTCTTTTATCAGCGTAGTGCCATGTTAGACATGAGCGTATCGCCGTCCAATTCAAAGGAATACTATGGGATTCCAATACCTCGTCCGCATGTCCTACAATTTTATTTCTGATAGCCATCAGTATACCGAAGTACTTTGACGTTCCCTGGGACTGTCCATAGTACTCTAAGAAGAGTCTTTCAATGTTTTTTTTCCAAGAACTAAACTCACTAGGATTCCCTGAAAATTTCCTAATAGTCCTGGTTATTTCGGGTATACGATCAGAGTCTGCGCTTCTTGGAGCAACTAATGGTTTGTCCCTTAAATTAAGAAACTCATGGTTGGTGTAACCTATATTGTTCACTAGGTTACTACCTTCACTTTGGAAAACATTTTTCACTATTCTACGTATTGTGTCTTCTAATCCTGTCATTGAAGTGCTACTGGTACTGGCCGCGGTGCCAGTGGCAAGGATAGGGGCTCTGAGGATTGTAGGTGTGATATCGTCAGGCATTTTTGAATACGCTAGTTTTTATTAATCACTATTAAAATATTATTAATTTTCCTATTTTAATTTCTTAGCACAAAACACTTATTGGTCGTAATTATTCAGTTTATATCAGTAGCGCAGTAAGCTTAATATTAGGTCCGTTCCTTATCTTTTCGGACTAAAATCTGAAAAGTGTCAAAATGCAAGAGCGTAAGCAAAATGCGCTCACTAAAAGAGAATAACAAGAAAAAGTAAAGGAACGCAAAAAACCAATTTTTAGTCCGAAGAATGACAACAACAAAACTAATGTCAAATAAAACTGTTATTTTGTTTTGCTCGTTGTGCAGCTTTGGTACCTTTTTAAAAATAAAAATGAATAATTTACCGATTCATGTTAAATGTTCACCAGGAAGTTTCTTGCGCATTCAAATTGGCACCATAAACTCTTTCATCACTAATCTGCAAGAAATGTTGACAAATGTATGTATAAAATACATGCATACAAGCACAACCACGATAAACACTTACGATTTCAATTATTTTCTTGCCACCTTCCATTTCAATTTATGTACGTTTTAATGTTTTTATATTATTTTAAATTTTTGTGTATGTATATTTTCTAACAAAAGTCAGCTGTCAGTTGAGTTTGACACTTTTCATGATTTTGCCAGCAAAAATTCTTCGGACTAAATCTTGCAACTTCTGACAAAAGAGAGTCACATTTTACTCTCTCATTTTTGCTCTCATCTACAGGATTTTCAAGTTAAGGAACGCTTTTTGGACTAAATCTGACTACTTCGGACTATTTCTGACTATTTCTGGGAGATAAGGAACGGACCTATTATCTTCCTTATTTAATTAAAAAATTTTTCCACAAAATGTAAAATTATATTTTAAAAATTTTTCTTTGCATAAAACACGTTTGCGTTATGTTTTTCAACTATCTCACTGGATAAAATTTCTACTATTTTTTCACAATTCACAATTTTATATTCTTACATGCATTCACTTAAAAATATTAGTAAACCTACAAAATAAAGTAGACTTCCATAGTGGAGTGACGGCTAGGATGATTCCCTTTTGTTCGCCTTTCCAACGATGACTCAGGATCCTTAATCCGCACACGCCTTGCGTCTATTGACATAGGCGTTCTTCGCTGGTTTTGATGTGTTGCCCAGACGCGTAGGACTTGCTGCTTGTTTATTTGGTCAAGGAGCCTTTATCCTACATCGGAGAAAGAAGATGTCCTGCTGCTGTTTTTCCAGAGCCTTTTGAACACTTCGTCTAAGTTGCACCGGTGCAAGAAGATGTCCTGCTGCTGTTTCAGGAGCCTTTGAACACTTCGTTTAGTTTGCACTTCGCGCTGGGCCCCACGTTGGGCGCCAATTAAACTTCCCGGTAGGGTTTTTACGAAAAAAAATGTGTTCCGGCTAATGCCGAACTGTATTCATCAACGTAAGTTCTTAAACTAAATTTACAATGTTGTCTTAAAACTAAGCTAAGCCCGTGTGCTGTAAGGTGTTTTGCTGATTAGGCGTTTCCCACGGGAACGGCAGTCGCTGCTCTGTTGTCTGGTCAACTTTTGGTATGCGCGTGTGGGGTGTAGGATTTCTTGTCTGTATGTCAGCTGCGCTAGGTGTTGCGCAAGCTACCTTTGGTATACGCGTTTGGGGTGTTTTTTTTTTTTTTTTTTTTTTTTTTTTTTTTTCTAGAGGTGGCACAAAGCATTGAAAGCCGAAGTGTGGGACTTGCCTTTCGACTCACCGCACTAAAAACCCACCCCTGCTCCGTTTCCCTCGCTCCGTGGAACTACCGTTAAGTATTACTTCGCGGAGGGGGAGCGGCCTATTGCCTTTCTATGAATTTCTGCGGAGTTGCTCCGCTTGACGCAGTTTAGTTATGATTTTGTTCGCCATATTGCAAACAACGGACCAATTTTCTTTAGATTCTAGCATAGTATCTACAAGGTTTTTAACCGAAAGCGATCTCCTCAACTTCGTGCTCGAGTCATCCCTTTCAATTGCAAACCGCGGACAGACGAAAAAACAGTGTTCGGCGTCTTCAACAACCTGATTTGCACAGAAGGTGCAGTAAGGGTCATCATCATGTTTATACTTGTATAAATAGGACTTAAAGCAACCGTGACCTGTCAATATTTGGGTAAGGTGGAAATCTACTTCACCGTGTGGCCTATCTAACCATTTGTCTAAGGAAGGAATAAGTCTATTCGTCCAGCGTCCCTTACCTGCAGCGCTCCACCGCCTCTGCCACATCCGCAAACAGTTTCGCCTGACCACCTCGCGTTCAGCAATACTCAGTGGGGTTTCAACAGCCTCCTTAACCAAGATCTCGATTGGACATAGCCCAGCCACTACTAGCGCCGCTTCTTCTGAGGTTGTTCTAAATGCACTGCACAATCGTATAGCGCAAAGTCGAAAAAGTGATCTCATTTCTCTTGCGTATGAAACTTTTTCAAGCGCAGCCGACCAGATTGGTGCCCCGTATAGTAGTACTGAGCGTATTACGCTTGCATACAACTGCCTACTTTTCTGCTTAGGACCTCCTTTATTTACCATAAGCCTCGTTAGCGCTGCTGCCACCTTCTCTGCTTTCTCGACTGTATATTGTACGTGAGTCTTAAATACTAATCGAGCGTCAAACATAATGCCTAGATATTTAAGCGCAGCTTTTGAAACAATTTCATGTCCTCCGACATTAATTTTAATAACCTCAAGGATTTTTCTGCTGCTAATTAACACTGCCTCAGTTTTCTGTTCGGCTAACTGCAGGCCATTTTCTTCCAGCCATGTCTGAATTCGTGCAGTCATGAGGTTTGCCTCTCGCTCCACGTCTTTTATATGCTTGGCAACAATAACCACCGCTATATCATCTGCAAAACCAACAATTTTTGAACCTTTAGGTACTTGCAAGCGCAGAATGCCGTCATACATAATGTTCCAGAGCAATGGTCCAAGAACGGATCCTTGAGGAACTCCTCCGGTTATATTATACTCTTTGCTGCCTTCGTCTGTATCATATACTAGGACTCTATCTTCCAAGTAGTTACTTATGATTTTTCGCAAATATCTTGATACTTGAAAGCCACGGAGAGATTCCATAATTTTCCTCCAGCTAGCGGAATTGAACGCATTTTTAACGTCAAGTGTCATGACCAAGCAATATTTCTTAGATCCGCCTTTCCATCTTACTCCACTTATCGCTTCTTCTGCCAGCTTCTTAACAAGCATAGCCGCGTCAACTGTTGATCGCTTTTTTCTAAAGCCGAACTGCGTTTCTGAGAGGTTTCCCCCTGCTTCAATTTCTGAGCTCAGCCTATCGCTAAGGATTCGTTCGAACAGTTTTCCGGCTGTGTCAAGCATGCATATTGGGCGGTATGCGGACGGGTCTCCTGGATGTTTACCAGTCTTTGGTAGGAGTACTAACCGCTGGCGCTTCCATATAGGGGGAAATATACCTTCTTTAAGACATTCGTTGTACGTCCGTACAAACGCTTCGGTGTTGGTATTTGCAGTTAGCTTCAATATGTGGTTCGGTATCAAATCAGGACCTGGTGCCTTTCTCTCTTTAAGGCTTTTAACGGCTTTTAAAATTTCTTCTGCCGTAACTAGAGGCGTTTCGTTCTCTATAGGCGGAAATGTTTCCCGTTCAAATGGTGGTTGGTCTGGGAAAAGTGCGCTTACTATTTTTTCCAACTCTCTAGGGCATGAAATCTTCGGTTGTATCGACTTTTGTAGCTTTTCAGTCACTACTTGAAATGCTGAACCCCAGGGGTCTTTATCTGCGCTGTCACATAGACTTCGAAAACATTTCGTTTTACTGGCTTTTATAGCCCGTTTCAGCGCCGTGTGCTTTTCTTTGAAGTCACTTTGCTGCACCGCAAAGTTTGCGTTTCGATTTCTGGCTCTTTGGTAGTTTCGCCTTGCGCTGTTACATTGTCGGCGTAGGTGCGCAATCTCTTCGTTCCACCAATACACCGGTGGGCGTCGGAAAGATACGGACTTTCTTCTCATGGAGGCGTCGCAAGCTACTTTAATTCCGTCTATTAGGTGGTGTGCCATATTAATTGCTCCTTCTGGGAGGATTATGTCGGTTACCATCACCTTAAGCCCTTCTTCGTCTAATGTGCCTCCAGCCAGCTGATTTTACACTCGAGGTATTTTGTGCCCCTTCATCGTTTTTTATCGAAAATATAATAACTTGATGGTCGCTATGCGTATAATCTTCGCTTACTTGCCACGACGTTCGTTTGAAAATTGTATTGCTTACAAATGTTAGATCGATAATAGATCCCCTTCCATCTCTTTGGAAAGTAAGTTTATCGCCTGTGTTAACAAGCGTCACTTCCAGCATTGATAATGCTGTAAGCAGAGCCCTTCCCTTGGCGTTTGTATATCGGCTTCCCCATTCTCGGGCCCATGCATTAAAATCGCCTGCAATTATCACTGGGGATCTACCTCTCGCGTCGCCAACCAGGCCATCTAGGACGGTTTCGAATTCAGTAAGGCTGTAGCTAGGCGGTATATAACCACTGTATAAGAATAGTTTCGATATTTTTACGCAAACGTAGCATGGCTTCACTTTTAGTTGTTCAATCGCAAAAGGCGTTTTAGCACAGCTCCATACCGCTGATTTTCCGTTGGTGTCACTAGCCCACAGTGGGGTTTTTCCGATCTCATACGGTTCACTTAGTATTGCTATGTCGATATTCTTTTCTACTATCGACTGCTCCAGAAGCTCCTGTGCAGCCTTGCAATGATTTAAGTTTAATTGCAGAAATTTCATTGTGCTCGTGCTTTTTTAACCGCCTCTAAGTAAAAAGGACATTCTCTGCCACCAGTTCTGTGCTTTACTTGTGGCGCATTTCTTCTTGAGCATATTGCGCATTTTAAATCTTTTTTGCACTCAGCAGCTTTGTGGTTCGGCTCCCCACAGTTGAAACATGTGTTTTTAACATCGACCGAACTTTTGCAATTTCTCGAGAGGTGGCCAAACTCCAGGCATTTGAAGCATTTTATTGGCTGTGTTTTCGCGCGTATACGGGCAATTACCCATCCGATTCGCACTTTACCGGCTGCTAGCAGTTTGTTTGCTACTGGAACGGGGACCAATAGAGTGGCGGTTTTAGTTCCGCAGTAGGCACCTCTCAGTGACTTCACGAAGGTTTCGGCAAACTGTATCCCTTCAAACTCTTGCTCCAAGGCGGTACACAACTCTTTTTTACTTGTAAGTTCGTCCAAGTCTCTTATTTCAATCGCCGTTACTGCTGTTAGCGTTTGCACCGAGGCCTTTTCACCTAGCGCGGATTTAACCGCACTTTGTACCTCGTTAGTGTGCGTATCGGTGGGTTTTGCTAATTGGAGTATAAGGTCCCCGCTAGCCGTCTTTCGGATTTTGGTTATCATACTACCAACATGCTTAAGCTGTGGGTCGCTTTTGACTATCTTTAGCACGTCTGCATATGATCCCCCGCAGTTACTTTTAATAATCAGTGCGTCCGGCCGTACTGCTTTGGGGTGTAGGATTTCCTGTCTGTATGTCAGCTGCTCTAGGTGTTGCGTTATCTTATATTAGTAACTGCTCTGATGTTACCTTTGGTTCATATTCGAATAAAAATTGCTGTAGCTGATTAATACTATTAAACGTTGTCTCACGCATGTATGTACAAAAGGTTGTATACGTTCCAGTTACCACGGATAGGTTCGGTTAAACCGAACTCTTTTAAGCATTTTTCTCCATATGAAAAAGTTCAGCCCTCTAGAAGAATAAGTCGCGGTTAAAAATGAAAAAATTCTTTCACACTTTTTTCAATTTAATAATTGGAAAATAAAAACATCAAATAATTTTTCATAGCCTATTTTGATTAAAAATTGCCGTATATCTATATTGTTTTGAATTTTTTGTAACTTTTTTTTCGTCGGGAAGGCGCAATCTTGTATTCTATCGTTCTTGATATGAATGTACTTTACTCCATTAGGTTATGCAGTAAAAGATGTGAAGAGATGGAAAAGAGAGAGAGAGTGCGTGCCACGCACACACACAAAGCACGCTACGCTGTAGGCTGTGTTTGGTGAATGAAAAACCTTATGCTTGCAATACTTTTGGGTTTTCAAAAACTTCAACCCGAGAGAAAAGGGGTTTCATTTCGCAAAAAAAATAAGTATGCCACTCGCAAGCCTAGGGCAAATGCTTTATTTTAAAAAAATGTTTATAAAAATCGCTTCAGAACTTTATGAGTTTAGCCGTTACAAACATTTTTAATAACGATTTTATATAAGTTTCATTTCCTCGGGTGGACTATGGGGGACGGACTAACGGTTTAATCAATTTTTTTTTGCATTCTGATCATATGGGTATACATACTATATAATTCTATAGCAATATCGATTCCTTTAAGCCGTAACAAACAAGCGTTATGCAAACAAAGTTAATATACGTAAGTACATATCTTTGTGCACAAGTACGCCCGGGTATAATAAAGGTAAGTCAAAGGCGAAGATCAAGAAACGAGTATATTTAAAAACGATACAAATAGAAACGAAAATAAATAAACATAAAAGCAACTCACCTCGCTTTAGCTAAGCAGACTGGAAACTACCGCAGCTTAGCAATCCAAATATAAACTCAGCACATATGTGGATAACATTGTTATGGGGCCCGACCAGTGAAGGAGTTCGGCTCCAAGATCCAAGATTGCAAAGTTTTTAAGTGAACTTTCTATGTAGTTGATTTCTTCCCCTATTTTAAGATCCGGCCGTTCGATAAGAAACCAGCAAATAAAGCGCATCACTCAATTGATTCCTCCTTGTTTTTTTTTTAAACACTTGACTATTACCTTGATCACAGTAGACATTCGGGGCTCTCCCGGCACAAAAGCCCAAATGCACAAAATTATTGAAAACTCATTACTATTTTTACTTTTTGGCTCTGTCGGGAAATAATATTGACCGCTCCTTAGGGAAAAAACCGAAAGCATGCAAATTGACCTGCGCGCTTTGCATTGTAAACTTAGTGAAAAAGAAACTGCCATTTCGTTACTCACTGCTAAACTATCCGAACTTCGCTTATTTGTTAGTACATCGTTCCACGCATTCAATGCCTAAAAATGTACTGCCTACAAGCGATGTTAATCTTGCGCTCTCTTCATCGATCGCTATTCCCGCTTGTGCTCAGTCTGTCGCTGCTGTTGCTTCTGCACCCGCTACCGTCCCATCAACGCATTCTTCATCAGCTGCTGGGCCATCACTTCTCAACAAAAAGTCCGTTGCTGTTATCAACTCTAATGTTCTTAGCACTTCGAGCGTCGCTGCTGAGAGGTTGGCGCCTAGTGCTACAAAACCTACGCTGCTGTTGCTAACAACAGTTTGGCCGCTGTTACTGAAAGCTCAAATACTCTGCCCACTGCTTGTGTATCTGAATGGATGCCCATCCCGAAAAGGAAGCCAAAAGAAATAATTTGCGCGTTGACGGCGCTAAGTCTAACTCAGACCTTAACGTTGTTGTTTCTAAAAAGTGTATTCATTATAAAGTTTCTGGTTCTGATTTTTGAATTGAATTGTGGAAAAGTAATAATATCAAAAAAAACAACTCAGAAAATATTAAAATAATCAAATTTCAAATTATCTTTGAGGATTATTTGGATAATTTAATGAAGTCAAATGTCCACTAATATTTTATTCACATCAATACTATTTAAGTCTTAAATAATAATAGTATTGTATAAATAACATGAGTTAAAAGAATTTTCTAATCAGTTATCCATCCGCTTTAATAACAAAGTAGTAAGCATAAGCGAAAACAACGCATATGCTAAGCGTTGTTACGTACACACGTAATAACAGCCCTCGTTAGCTGCGCCTTACGTATGTATGTATGTGCCTTTGGTGGCGTCTCCCTGCACAACGTCCGCCACATTCGTCACATTCGTGCCATATCCGGACAGGCCGTGAATGCATGAATTATCGATGACTATAAATGAGCGTAGCGAAGAGAAAAATTTGTACATCCCTTAAATCATAAGCAGAGAGTACCCATATTGGTCTCTTTTTTCTCTGTAAGTACACATATTTATGATCGCATGAGTGCCTGAGTTGAATGAGCACCGCATTCACATTCGTGTAATCCGGCTAACAGAAGAAATGAATGTGATCATGCAGCCCTCTACTAGCTATATTGACACTCACAGGTCGGTTTATACACGCCTTGTTTGTTCAATGGGTCTTCTTCATTCGTCCTGCTTTTAAGTATCGTTCCCAGGTTGTATCCAGTTTTGAACGACGTGTGGATATTATACTTTCTGAAAAAATTTGCAAGTTTGTATATAATTTTTCCTGTATCAGTCATTACTGTCCAAGTTTTTTCGTCTAGCTCTTTGTAGCTTCTTTTTTGAATTGCATACATTTTTCTGAATTTATCCATGAGCTCCTTTTTATAGCCGTTTTTTGTTGCTATGTTGTATATTGTGTTTAGTTCCTTTCCGTATGCCTCTCGCGGTAGAGGTATTACCTCAAGTCTGTTTGTAAGTTGTCTTAAAGCAGCGTATGTGTGCTTGAGGATGATTTAATGTGTTATGTTTATGGTGTCTGTAGCTGTCGGGTTTCTGTAAATTTCGTAGTCAAGTTTTTGGGCAATTTTGTCTATTTTAATCGTTAAATCCAGGAAATTTATTGTTCCCTTCTTTTCCATTTCCATCGTAAACATTATACATCCATGTTGTTTGTTCAGGTACTCCAATATCTGCTCTTCATTGTCCTTTGTGATCACGCAGATAATGACATCCATGTAACTTGCATAGAATACTACGCCTAACTCGGCTTTTAGTTCTTCCATATACTGTCCCTCCAGTTCTTGCATAAATACCTCCATGAGAATGGCCGAGGTCGGGTTTCCCATTCCGAGTCCGTTTGTTTGTCGATATTTATACCCGCGTACTTGTGTACAAGGGTATTATAACTTTGTTCACATAACGGTTGCTTGTAACAGCATAACGGAATCAAGAAAGATATAGACATATATATACCAAAATGCTCAGAATGAAAAGAGAAGTCGATTTAGCGATGTGTGTCTCTTCAGCCGTCCGTCCGTCCGTCCGTGCAAACGATAACTTGAGTAAAAATTGAGATATCTCACTGACACTTGGTAGGTAGATTGTCTTTGACCCTGAGTAGGTTGGTATTCATTAATGATATTAGTTACTGTTTCGTTACTTCCAAGTTTCTTTTGTATGCTGATGATCTAAAGGTTTATTCGGTGATTAAAAGCCCTGAGGACTCAGCTGCTCTTCAGGCTGATCTTGACAAGGTTCATTTGTGGTGTAAACGTAATCACCTTGCACTAAATGTCAATAAATGTTCTTACTCTACCATTACCAGGAAGCTAAACCCTTTCATTACAAGTTATAAGATTTCTGATACACGCCTGAAATTCATGAGCGAAGTCAAAGACTTGGGGGTTTTCTTCGATGCTAAACTAAGTTTTACCACCCGCATTAGTTATGCTATTTCCAAATCTTATGCTATGCTCGCTTTTGTTCGACGCAATAGTCAACACTTTTCTGACCCTTACACACTCAAATTGCTTTATATCTCTTTAGTTAGGCCAAGGCTAGAATATGCTTCTTTTATCTGGAGGCCTTATCATTCCTGTTATATTAAACGGTTAGAGCGAGTACAAAAAAGTTTCTTAAAATTTGCAATCCCTTCTTAAGAAGCTCGTGGTCTTCTCCTGCATTTACAACCCTTGCACAGCAGAAGTATGTACCTCTCAGGTGCCTTTGTTGTCAACATTGTGAAAAGTATAGTTGACTGCCATTCTCTCCTTGAAAGAATGTCTTTTAATGTTCCTTGTCGTAACTTGCGAAGTGTCAATTTATTTTACATAAAGTTTGCTAAATCTAAGTATGCTGAAAATGCTCCGTTATATAGAACTCAATCAGAATTAAACCGAGTTCCCGGGATGGATCTGTCCGTTCCAATAGGTATAATCCGTACGTTACTTTATAATAACTCAGTTCATTAGATTTCAGTAATTTTTTCTTTATAGTCAGTAAGAATTGTATTCATTTGACTGAAATAAATAAATGTTGGAATAAATGAAAGATTCCAGTTTTTAGCAATTAACAAATAACGGTTTAATTTCAATAAATTATTATGTAATGTAAATTATGTAAGTTCTACAGCGAAAAAGAATAATAGCAAGTTAAGTCCAACTTGTAGACTGCCAAAAAACCGACTGAATGACTAAGCGAAAATCGATGTAAAGCAACAGAGCGACAAAATGGAATGCATAACTTACATCGCAGTGTTGCCAGACTTACACAAAAGTTATTGATATTTAGCTTACTTTACTAATACAATTTCAACACTTCTTCTTAAGCTAATACTATATGTGCATATATTAATTTAAATACATTTTAATTTAAACCAAGCATTTTTGTAAAGTTACGGTGTTTTTGCTTACATAAATTTTTAGTAAATACATCAGCAATGTTTTTATCAGTAGAAACATATTTTAGTACAATTTCATGACTTGCAATTTTTTCTCGTATAAAATGAAATTTAATGTCAATATGTTTTGTACGTTTATGATATACAGGATTTTTGGAAATGTGTTGAGCACTTAAATTATCTCCGCAGATAGTTATTGGCTCCTGCTTTGACCATCCAATTTCGGTTAGGAGATTGCGTAGGTATATTGTTTCTTTGGCGGCTGCAGTTAGAGCAACATACTCCGCTTCTGTGCTGCTTAAGGCAACAACACTCTGCTTTGCTGAAGACCAGGAAAAAGTGCTTCCACCTAAAAGGAAAGCATATCCAGAGTAGGATTTTCTATCGAGCTGATCGTTTGTCCAATCGGCATCTGCGAATCCTTGCACGGGTTCGCCAACTTTTCGGTACACGATACTCAGATTTATAGTACAAGAGAGATATCGCAGGACGTGCTTAGCGGCAGCTTCGTGCTCCGCGTGCGGGTTTGTATTGCGTGTCGAGCGGTGTTGCTGCTGCACGACAGTTTTTCATACTATATTCGTCTAAAAGATTTTTAATATACGTTTTTTGGCAAAGTGATATTGAACCTCGATCGCCGTCTCGTTGTATTTCTAGCCCAAGAAAATAAGAGGTTGGACCTCCGTCATGCATCTCGAATTTGGATGCTATCTTCTTCTTAATCGCGCGGATCTCGTTCTCGCTGGGTGAGATGATTAATAAATCGTCCACGTAAACTGCGATGTAGCTGCAGGTATGTTGATTCTGCTTGAAGTAAAGACAAGCCTCGTGCTTGCTCTGTTTGAAGCCAATATTTTCTATTACTTCATCTAACGTCTGGTTCCATGCGCGACCGGATTGCTTAAGCCCATATATAGCTTTATTGAGCTTTAAAACTTTGTTAGGATGTGTTGCGCTTACGAAATTTTGTGGCTGCTGCATGTACACGACTTCATCTAATTTGCTATTTAGATATGCGTTGGAGATGTCTGCTTGATGCATGTATAGCTGTTTTTCTGCAGCTATGGCGAATAGCATACGAATGGTTTCGTAGCGTATTACAGGAGAGAAGGTTTCACTGTAGTTGATTCCCAATTGCTGTCCGCAACCCTTTGCGACCAATCTCGATTTGAATTTTTTGATTTCGCCATTTTGATTTCTCTTTACTCGAAATACCCATTTCGAACCAATTGGTTTTGCACCAGTAGGCAAATCAACCAACTCCCAAGTGTTATTTGCTAGAAGTGCGTTGTACTCTGTCTGCATTGACGCTTGCCAATTTGTTGCGTATTGGCTCTGCAATGCTTCTGCAACTGTTTGAGGTGTTTCAACATCAGAGCTATCAGCTCTATCACTGCACGTTTATTGCGATCGTATAAGCGATAAGCTTTTGCTGACATTGAGTAGCCGACAAAAATATATTCTTTTCCTTTTGCTTTAAATTTGCCCGTTCTGTTTTTATCCAAAGCAAATGCGCGTGAACCGAAAATTCGAAGATGTTTTACCGACGCTTTGCGATCTTTCCACATTTCGAAAGGAGTACACCCATTTAAAGCCTTTGTGGGGCACCTGTTGCGCAGATATGCGGCCGTCTGTACAGCTTCGGCCCATAAAAATTCTTCTAATTTCGCGTGAATTAGTAAACTTTTCGACATTTCCACTATTGTACGGTTAACGCGTTCAGCAACACCGTTTTGTTGAGGTGTGCACGGAACAGTGTTCTGTCTTTTTATACCGCATTCGTTTAAAAAATTATTAAATTCGTTGTTCATGTATTCAGTTCCGTTATCACTACGCAAGCATTTTATTTTATTTCCGGTTTGCAATTCAACGTAGCTTTTAAACAATTTGAATTTTTGAAAAACTTCATTTTTAGCGCGCATGAAGTATATATAAATTTTACGCGAATAGTCGTCGATAAAAGTTACGAAATAGCGATTTCCAGCTATTGATTTAACGTTCATTGGCCCACAGACGTCACTGTGCACCAACTCAAGTACATTTTTTGTCATTCGCTTTGCATGTTTTGGAAACGGTAATGCACACAATTTTGCTTGATTGCATGTATCGCAGTTCATGTCCGTAGATACACTTCCAATGTTCATGCCTTCTACAAGCTTTTTCTCACTTAGTAGTTTTAAACTCTGAAAATTTAGGTGGCCAAAACGATTGTGCCACTTTGTTGCATTTGAGTTTTCTCGTAGCACATACACTGCACTGTTTTGTGAATGACTTTCATACAAATACAAGTTGCCTTCTTGCTTTGCTCGTAACACAATTATTGTTTTTGTTTTTTATTTGCGCTTCTTTTTCACCAAATGTTATAGAATGTTTGTATGTAGCTGATTTACTGACCGACAAAAAATTCATTTGCAACGAAGGTACGTACAACACGTCACGCATTTCGATATTTAGTTTGTTTGCTTTTAATATAACTGTGCCTATGCCGGGCGATGCAACGTATTTATCAGCTGCTAATTTTACCGAAGTCTTTCTTTCACAGAATGACACGAACATGTTTTTGTCACAGCACATATGCGTGGTTGCGCCACTGTCAATACACCATGTATTTTTTCTTTGCTCCGCGACACTTATATGTAACAGACAATTTGTGTTTTCTGTTTTGCTTTGATTTTCTTGCGCTGTCGCTTTTTTGCGACATTCACTTGCACGATGGCCGAATTTGTCGCAATAAAAACACTTTCCTATGAATTGTTGCTTTTGTTCGTTTTTCTTTATGTTCTTTTTTACACTTTCGTTACGATTATTGTTCGTTTTTTGATACTTGTTGCAGTGCGCTTCTCTTTGCGCATGTGAGTGTCCGTATACCGACGCACTTGAATTATCGCGTTCACCTATTTCTGCCTTTCGCGCAGCTTCTTCTAGAAGTTTTAATTTTACACTTTCGAACGACGGCAAATTGTCACGCGTTTCAATCGCAACAACAAAATTTTCCCAAGAATTTGGTAGGCTACACAAGAGCATAATTGCTTTAAGCTCATCATTAATTTTTATGTCAAGCTCAGCTAATTTATCTACCGTTTCGACATATGTTTGCACGTATTTCGATGCATCTTCTCCGGGCTGCATCTTCAAACGCAAAAGCTTTTGGTAAAGTTTAACTTTTCTGACGGGTCCAGTCGGTAAATGAACATCACGCAATTTGTCCCATGCGTCCGCTGCGGTCGTACAAGCTTTTATGTGCAAAAGCTGATTTGGCTTTACGTTTAAAATAAGGCACGCTGACTCCGCTTCAGTTGCTGTCTCGGGCTATGTAGTTGTGATCACCTGCCACAAATCAGCCGTAATGAGCACACTGCGCATAGTCATGCACCACACGTCGTAATTATCATCACCAAGTTTTTCGATTTGCTGTGATACATTCATTTTGCTTTGCAAAATTTTACACCGACACTATTTACCGATTTTTATTTAATTGCCGTTTTCGCGCACTATTTTTTCGCGATGGGTCTGGGCCCATAACCTTTTGTTGGAATAAATGAAAGATTCCAGTTTTTAGCAATTAACAAATAACGGTTTTATTTCAATGAATTATTATGTAATGTAAATTATGTAAGTTCTCCAGCGAAAAAGAATAATAGCAAGTTAAGTCCAACTTGTAGACTGCCAAAAAACCGACTGACTGACTAAGCGAAAATCGATGTAAAGCAACAAAGCGACAAAATGGAATGCATAACTTACATCGCAGTGTTGCCAGACTTACACAAAAGTTATTGATATTTAGCTTACTTTACTAATACAATTTCAACAATAAATAAATAAAAAAATAATCTCTTTCCCTATAACCCTATTTTCATACTTAATAAAAAAATATTTCAACAAATGTCATTCGAACTTCGACCTTTTTTTGTTAAGAAATATTGTAAGTAAACATTTTTAACAACATTAAATTTTTACATGAAAACACGTAACATCCTCTACCAAAATATTATGAAATATGAACGGTATTTTTTAGCGATTAGAAGCGCCTTTATTTTAATACAAATAAATTTTAATGAGCTATAATTGCTTATATTGTTTTTTTAAGAGAAATAAATGTGTTTGGTTATTGTTTTGCCATATAACTATTTATTTTAATTTGTTTTGAGCTTAAGACCGATCGGTTTATTGGGAAAATTTATTATTAAAAAAAGAGAAAAAATAACTTAAAGAAAATCTTGTGGAAATATTGCCCTTATTTCTTTGAGTGTCAGATGTTTTTTTTGTATATATTTAATCGCTTTTGTTACATTTAAATTAATTATTGATATAATAAATTTTTTTTTTAAATATTCGTTATCATATTTCTTCATTCATCTCTGATTCCTTGGCATGGCTCGCGATCTTTCGCACTTACCAAAAATACTTACTTTATTTTACTTTATTGTTTTCGAATGTTTTCAAATATTTGTTTTCATACAGTAAGAAACCGTATTCAATATTCCTTATAAATTGTATATACATTTGTAGCTTCGTAGAAAACTCATGTGAATAATAAATCTTATTTTATTAATGCCCCTATTATGTATGGATACTAGTGTCTTTTAGCCACGGCTACCATCGATTTTCCGTCATCCCTTGTCAAGTTTGGTTTGAAGACAAACCGATTTCGCCATCTTTAGTGTCAATTTTCGTTCCGTTCAGATTATGTGTGTTGTTCCGTATTTATTTCGTGTTTTCGGTCAAGCAGACATTGGTGCATAATCGTAAATATTATCAAATGTTAAGTGTCCTGACTATAGGTATCTAAAGTCTCGCACGGTTAGAGTTCAAAAGGGTATATTTTATCTCGAATCTGCCTTCGCGGTAAGAACAGGTAGATAGTCAGTAATTTTAGTCCGTTTGGGTATTGCAGGTTTGTTCTGTGTGTTGGTATCTGTCATTTTACCTACGTCTTTGTTTTTTTTTTGTAAACAAGCTTTAATGGTGCAAATATCGCATCAGAGTTGCTGTTTATTTGTTCGTTTATTATCCTCCCATCAAATGTTTTTTGTTTATATATTTCCATGTTTTCAAGAGCATTTAGGCGCCGTCATTTTTGTTGTACGTGCAGTACCTTAACGGTTTTCTTTATGTTTGCGGG
The DNA here is from genome assembly GCA_963971545.1 of Philophylla caesio. Taxonomy (NCBI): domain Eukaryota; kingdom Metazoa; phylum Arthropoda; class Insecta; order Diptera; family Tephritidae; genus Philophylla; species Philophylla caesio. The sequence goes on along the minus strand of OZ020605.1, from coordinate 2,231,024 downwards.
TGAACATTTTGCGTTTACCAAATGGTTTGGAAAAGTAGATTCAGGTATTTCCATGGGTTTTCGTATCCTTTTGTTGTAGTCCCTTATGTGTTCACGAAACCTTGTTCTTACTTTACGTCGTGTTTGTCCTATATAGCTATATTGACACTCACAGGTCGGTTTATACACGCCTTGTTTGTTCAATGGGTCTTCTTCATTCGTCCTGCTTTTAAGTATCCTTCCCAGGTTGTTTCCAGTTTTAAACGCCGTGTGGATATTATACTGTCTGAAAAAATGTGCAAGTTTGTATATAATTTTTCCTGTATCAGTCATTACTGTCCAAGTTTTTTCGTCTAGCTCTTTGTAGCTTCTTTTTTGAATTGCATACATTTTTCTGAATTTATCCATGAGCTCCTTTTTATAGCCGTTTTTTGTTGCTATGTTGTGTATTGTGTTTAGTTCCTTTCCGTATGCCTCTCGCGGTAGAGGTATTACCTCAAGTCTATTTGTAAGTTGTCTTAAAGCAGCGTATGTGTGCTTGAGAATGATTTAATGTGTTATGTTTATGGTGTCTGTAGCTGTCGGTTTTCTGTAAATTTCCTAGTCAAGTTTTTGGGCAATTTTGTCTATTTTAATCATTAAATCCAGGAAATTTATTGTTCCCTTCTTTTCCATTTCCATCGTAAACATTATACATCCATGTTGTTTGTTCAGGTACTCCAGTATCTCCTCCTCATTGTCCTTTGTGATCTCGCATATAATGTCATCCACGTACCTTGCATAGAATACTACGCCTAACTCGGCTTTTAGTTCTTCCGTATACTGTCCCTCCAGTTTTTGCATAAATACGTCCATGAGAATGGCCGAGGTCGGGTTTCCCATTCCGAGTCCGTTTGTTTGTCGATATTTATACCCGCGCACTTGTGTACAAGGGTATTATAACTTTGTTCACATAACGGTTGCTTGTAACAGCATAATGGAATCAAGATAGATATAGACATATATATACCAAAATGCTCAAAATGAAAAGAGAAGTCGATTTAGCGATGTGTGTCTCTTCAGCCGTCCGTCCGTCCGTCCGTGCAAACGATAACTTGAGTAAAAATTGAGATATCTCACTGACACTTGGTAGGTAGATTGTCTTTGACCCTGAGTAGGTTGGTATTCATTAATGATATTAGTTCCTGTTTCGTTACTTCCAAGTTTCTTTTGTATGCTGATGATCTAAAGGTTTATTCGGTGATTAAAAGCCCTGATGACTCAGCTGCTCTTCAGGCTGATCTTGACAAGGTTCATTTGTGGTGTAAACGTAATCACCTTGCACTAAATGTCAATAAATGTTCTTACTCTACCTTTACCAGGAAGCTTAACCCTTTCATTACAAGTTATAAGATTTCTGATACACGCCTGAAATTCATGAGCGAAGTCAAAGACTTGGGGGTTTTCTTCGATGCTAAACTAAGTTTTACCACCCACATTAGTTATGCTATTTCCAAATCTTAAGCTATGCTAGCTTTTGTTGGACGCAATAGTCAACACTTTTCTGACCCTTACACACTTAAATTGCTTTATATCTCTTTAGTTAGGTCAAGGCAAGAATATGCTTCTTTTATCTGGAGGCCTTATCATTCCTGTTATATTAACCGGTTAGAGCGAGTACAAAAAAATTTCTTAAAATTTGCAATCCCTTCTTAAGAAGCTCGTTGTCTTCTCCTGCATTTACAACCCTTGCACAGCAGAAGTATGTACCTCTCAGGTGCCTTTGTTGTCAACATTGTGAAAAGTATAGTTGACTGACATTCTCTCCGTGAAAGAATGTCTTTTAATGTTCCTTGTCGTAACTTGCGAAGTGTCAATCTATTTTACATAAAGTTTGCTAAATCTAAGTATGCTGAAAATGCTCCGTTATATAGAACTCAATCAGAATTAAACCGAGTTCTCGGGATGGATCTGTCCGTTCCTATAGGTATAATCCGCACTTTACTTTATAATAACTCAGTTCATTAGATTTCAGTAATTTTTTCTTTATAGTCAGTAAGAATTGTATTCATTTGACTGAAATAAATAAATAAATAAAAAAATAATCTCTTTCCCTATAACTCTATTTTCATACTTAATAAAAAAATATTTCAACAAATGTCCTTCGAACTTCGACCTTTTTTTGTTAAGAAATATTGTAAGTAAACATTTTTAACAACATTAAATTTTTACATGAAAACACGTAACATCCTCTACCAAAATATTATGAAATATGAACGGTATTTTTTAGCGATTTGAAGCGCCTTTATTTTAATACAAATAAATTTTAATGAGCTATAATTGCTTATATTTGTTTTTTTAGGAGAAATAAATGTGTTTGGTTATTGTTTTGCCATGTAACTATTTATTTTAATTATTTTTGAGCTTAAGACCGATCGGTTTATTGGGAAAATTTATTATTAAAAAAAAGAGAAAAAATATCTTAAAGAAAATCTTGTGAAAATATTGCCCTTATTTCTTTGAGTGTCAGATGTTTTTTTTGTATATATTTAAACGCTTTTGTTACGTTTAAATTAATTATTGATATAATAAATTTTTTTTTTTAATATTCGTTATCATATTTCTTCATTCATCTCTGATTCCTTGGCATGGCTCGCGATCTTTCGCACTTACCAAAAATACTTACTTTATTTTACTTTATTGTTTTCGAATGTTTTCAAATATTTGTTTTCATACAGTAAGAAACCTTATTCAATATTCCTTATAAATTGTATATACATTTGTAGCTTCGTAGAAAACTCATGTGAATAATAAATCTTATTTTATTAATGCCCCTATTATGTATGGATACTAGTGTCTTTTAGCCACGGCTACCATCGATTTTCCGTCATCCCTTGTCAAGTTTGGTTTGGAGACAAACCGATTTCGCCATCTTTAGTGTCAATTTTCGTTCCGTTCAGATTATGTGTGTTGTTCCGTATTTATTTCGTGTTTTTGGTCAAGCAGATATTGGTGAATAATCGTAAATATTATCAAATGTTAAGTGTCCTGACTATAGGTATCTAAAGTCTCGCGCGGTTAGAGTCCAAAAGGGTATATTTTATTTCAAATCTGCCTTCGCGGTAAGAACAGATAGATAGTCAGTAATTTTAGTCCGTTTGTTGGTATCTGTCATTTTACCTACGTCTTTGTTTTTTTTTTGTAAACAAGCTTTAATGGTGCAAATATCGCATCAGAGTTGCTGTTTATTTGTTCGTTTATTATCCTCCCATCAAATGTTTTTTGTTTATATATTTCCATGTTTTCAAGAGCATTTAGGCGCCGTCATTTTTGTTGTACGTGCAGTACCTTAACGGTTTTCTTTATGTTTGCGGGTGAACATTTTGCGTTTACCAAATGGTTTGGAAAAGTAGATTCAGGTATTTCCATGGGTTTTCGTATCCTTTTGTTGTAGTCCCTTATGTGTTCACGAAACCTTGTTCTTACTTTACGTCGTGTTTGTCCTATATAGCTATATTGACACTCACAGGTCGGTTTATACACGCCTTGTTTGTTCAATGGGTCTTCTTCATTCGTCCTGCTTTTAAGTATCCTTCCCAGGTTGTTTCCAGTTTTGAACGCCGTGTGGATATTATACTGTCTGAAAAAATGTGCAAGTTTGTATATAATTTTTCCTGTATCAGTCATTACTGTCCAAGTTTTTTCGTCTAGCTCTTTGTAGCTTCTTTTTTGAATTGCATACATTTTTCTGAATTTATCCATGAGCTCCTTTTTATAGCCGTTTTTTGTTGCTATGTTGTGTATTGTGTTTAGTTCCTTTCCGTATGCCTCTCGCGGTAGAGGTATTACCTCAAGTCTATTTGTAAGTTGTCTTAAAGCAGCGTATGTGTGGTTGAGGATGATTTAATGTGTTATGTTTATGGTGTCTGAAGCTGTCGGCTTTCTGTAAATTTCGTAGTCAAGTTTTTGGGCAATTTTGTCTATTTTAATCGTTTAATCCAGGAAATTTATTGTTCCCTTCTTTTCCATTTCCATCGTAAATATTATACATCCATGTTGTTTGTTCAGGTACTCCAATATCTGCTCTTCATTGTCCTTTGTGATCACGCAGATAATGTCATCCATGTAACTTGCATAGAATACTACGCCTAACTCGGTTTTTAGTTCTTCCATATACTATCCCTCCAGTTCTTGCATAAATACCTCCATGAGAATGGCCGAGGTCAGGTTTCCCATTCCGAGTCCGTTTGTTTGTCGATATTTATACCCGCGTACTTGTGTACAAGGGTATTATAACTTTGTTCACATAACGGTTGCTTGTAACAGCATAACGGAATCAAGAAAGATATAGACATATATATACCAAAATGCTCAGAATGAAAAGAGAAGTCGATTTAGCGATGTGTGTCTCTTCAGCCGTCCGTGCAAACGATAACTTGAGTAAAAATTGAGATATCTCACTGACACTTGGTAGGTAGATTGTCTTTGACCCTGAGTAGGTTGGTATTCATTAATGATATTAGTTCCTGTTTCGTTACTTCCAAGTTTCTTTTGTATGCTGATGATCTAAAGGTTTATTCGGTGATTAAAAGCCCTGATGACTCAGCTGCTCTTCAGGCTGATCTTGACAAGGTTCATTTGTGGTGTAAATGTAATCACCTTGCACTAAATGTCAATAAATGTTCTTACTCTACCTTGACCAGGAAGCTTAACCCTTTCATTACAAGTTATACGATTTCTGATACACGCCTGAAATTCATGAGCGAAGTCAAAGACTTGGGGGTTTCTTCGATGCTAAACTAAGTTTTACCACCCACATTAGTTATGCTATTTTCAAATCTTATGCTATGCTCGCTTTTGTTCGACGCAATAGTCAACACTTTTCTGACCCTTACACACTCAAATTGCTTTATATCTCTTTAGTTAGGTCAAGGCAAGAATATGCTTCTTTTATCTGGAGGCCTTATCATTCCTGTTATATTAAACGGTTAGAGCGAGTACAAAAAAGTTTCTTAAAATTTGCAATCCCTTCTTAAGAAGCTCGTTGTCTTCTCCTGCATTTACAACCCTTGCACAGCAGAAGTATGTACCTCTCAGGTGGCTTTGTTGTCAACATTGTGAAAAGTATAGTTGACTGACATTCTCTCCGTGAAAGAATGTCTTTTAATGTTCCTTGTCGTAACTTGCGAAGTGTCAATTTATTTTACATAAAGTTTGCTAAATCTAAGTATGCTGAAAATGCTCCGTTATATAGAACTCAATCAGAATTAAACCGAGTTCTCGGGATGGATCTGTCCGTTCCAATAGGTATAATCCGTACGTTACTTTTTAATAACTCAGTTCATTAGATTTAAGTCATTTTTTCTTTATAGTCAGTAAGAATTGTATTCATTTGACTGAAATAAATAAATAAATAAAAAAATAATCTCTTTCCCTATAACCCTATTTTCATACTTAATAAAAAAATATTTCAACAAATGTCATTCGAACTTCGACCTTTTTTTGTTAAGAAATATTGTAAGTAAACATTTTTAACAACATTAAATTTTTACATGAAAACACGTAACATCCTCTACCAAAATATTATGAAATATGAACGGTATTTTTTAGCGATTTGAAGCGCCTTTATTTTAATACAAATAAATTTTAATGAGCTATAATTGCTTATATTTGTTTTTTTAAGAGAAATAAATGTGTTTGGTTATTGTTTTGCCATGTAACTATTTATTTTAATTATTTTTGAGCTTAAGACCGATCGGTTTATTGGGAAAATTTATTATTAAAAAAAAGAGAAAAAATATCTTAAAGAAAATCTTGTGAAAATATTGCCCTTATTTCTTTAAGTGTCAGATGTTTTTTTGTATATATTTAAACGCTTTTGTTACGTTTAAATTAATTATTGATATAATACATTTTTTTTTTTAATATTCGTTATCATATTTCTTCATTCATCTCTGATTCCTTGGCATGGCTCGGGATCTTTCGCACTTACTAAAAATACTTACTTTATTTTACTTTATTGTTTTCGAATGTTTTCAAATATTTGTTTTCATACAGTAAGAAACCTTATTCAATATTCCTTATAAATTGTATATACATTTGTAGCTTCGTAGAAAACTCATGTGAATAATAAATCTTAATTTATTAATGCCCCTATTATGTATGGATACTAGTGTCTTTTAGCCACGGCTACCATCGATTTTCCGTCATCCCTTGTCAAGTTTGGTTTGGAGACAAACCGATTTCGCCATCTTTAGTGTCAATTTTCGTTCCGTTCAGATTATGTGTGTTGTTCCGTATTTATTTCGTGTTTTTGGTCAAGCAGATATTGGTGCATAATCGTAAATATTATCAAATGTTAAGTGTCCTGACTATAGGTATCTAAAGTCTCGCGCGGTTAGAGTCCAAAAGGGTATATTTTATTTCAAATCTGCCTTCGCGGTAAGAACAGGTAGATAGTCAGTAATTTTAGTCCGTTTGTTGGTATCTGTCATTTTACCTACGTCTTTGTTTTTTTTTTGTAAACAAGCTTTAATGGTGCAAATATCGCATCAGAGTTGCTGTTTATTTGTTCGTTTATTATCCTCCCATCAAATGTTTTTTGTTTATATATTTCCATGTTTTCAAGAGCATTTGGGCGCCGTCATTTTTGTTGTACGTGCAGTACGGTTTTCTTTATGTTTGCGGGTGAACATTTTGCGTTTACCAAATGGTTTGGAAAATTAGATTCAGGTATTTCCATGGGTTTTCGTATCCTTTTGTTGTAGTCCCTTATGTGTTCACGAAACCTTGTTCTTACTTTACGTCGTGTTTGTCCTATATAGCTATATTGACACTCACAGGTCGGTTTATACACGCCTTGTTTGTTCAATGGGTCTTCTTCATTCGTCCTGCTTTTAAGTATCGTTCCCAGGTTGTTTCCAGTTTTGAACGACGTGTGGATATTATACTTTCTGAAAAAATGTGCAAGTTTGTATATAATTTTTCCTGTATCAGTCATTACTGTCCAAGTTTTTTCGTCTAGCTCTTTGTAGCTTCTTTTTTGAATTGCATACATTTTTCTGAATTTATCCATGAGCTCCTTTTTATAGCCGTTTTTTGTTGCTATGTTGTATATTGTGTTTAGTTCCTTTCCGTATGCCTCTCGCGGTAGAGGTATTACCTCAAGTATATTTGTAAGTTGTCTTAAAGCAGCGTATGTGTGCTTGAGGATGATTTAATGTGTTATGTTTATGGTGTCTGTAGCTGTCGGTTTTCTGTAAATTTCGTAGTCAAGTTTTTGGGCAATTTTGTCTATTTTAATCGTTAAATCCAGGAAATTTATTGTTCCCTTCTTTTCCATTTCCATCATAAACATTATACATCCATGTTGTTTGTTCAGGTACTCCAATATCTGCTCTTCATTGTCCTTTGTGATCACGCAGATAATGTCATCCATGTAACTTGCATAGAATACTACGCCTAACTCGGCTTTTAGTTCTTCCATATACTGTCCCTCCAGTTCTTGCATAAATACCTCCATGAGAATGGCCGAGGTCAGGTTTCCCATTCCGAGTCCGTTTGTTTGTCGATATTTATACCCGCGTACTTGTGTACAAGGGTATTATAACTTTGTTCACATAACGGTTGCTTGTAACAGCATAACGGAATCAAGAAAGATATAGACATATATATACCAAAATGCTCAGAATGAAAAGAGAAGTCGATTTAGCGATGTGTGTCTCTTCAGCCGTCCGTCCGTCCGTCCGTGCAAACGATAACTTGAGTAAAAATTGAGATATCTCACTGACACTTGGTAGGTAGATTGTCTTTGACCCTGAGTAGGTTGGTATTCATTAATGATATTAGTTCCTGTTTCGTTACTTCCAAGTTTCTTTTGTATGCTGATGATCTAAAGGTTTATTCGGTGATTAAAAGCCCTGATGACTCAGCTGCTCTTCAGGCTGATCTTGACAAGGTTCATTTGTGGTGTAAATGTAATCACCTTGCACTAAATGTCAATAAATGTTCTTACTCTACCTTGACCAGGAAGCTTAACCCTTTCATTACAAGTTATACGATTTCTGATACACGTCTGAAATTCATGAGCGAAGTCAAAGACTTGGGGGTTTCTTCGATGCTAAACTAAGTTTTACCACCCACATTAGTTATGCTATTTCCAAATCTTATGCTATGCTCGCTTTTGTTCGACGCAATAGTCAACACTTTTCTGACCCTTACACACTCAAATTGCTTTATATCTCTTTAGTTAGGTCAAGGCAAGAATATACTTCTTTTATCTGGAGGCCTTATCATTCCTGTTATATTAAACGGTTAGAGCGAGTACAAAAAAGTTTCTTAAAATTTGCAATCCCTTCTTAAGAAGCTCGTTGTCTTCTCCTGCATTTACAACCCTTGCACAGCAGAAGTATGTACCTCTCAGGTGCCTTTGTTGTCAACATTGTGAAAAGTATAGTTGACTGACATTCTCTCCGTGAAAGAATGTCTTTTAATGTTCCTTGTCGTAACTTGCGAAGTGTCAATCTATTTTACATAAAGTTTGCTAAATCTAAGTATGCTGAAAATGCTCCGTTATATAGAACTCAATCAGAATTAAACCGAGTTCTCGGGATGGATCTGTCCGTTCCAATAGGTATAATCCGTACGTTACTTTATAATAACTCAGTTCATTAGATTTCAGTAATTTTTTCTTTATAGTCAGTAAGAATTGTATTCATTTGACTGAAATAAATAAATAAATAAAAAAATAATCTCTTTCCCTATAACCCTATTTTCATACTTAATAAAAAAATATTTCAACAAATGTCATTCGAACTTCGACCTTTTTTTGTTAAGAAATATTGTAAGTAAACATTTTTAACAACATTAAATTTTTACATGAAAACACGTAACTTCCTCTACCAAAATATTATGAAATATGAACGGTATTTTTTAGCGATTTGAAGCGCCTTTATTTTAATACAAATAAATTTTAATGAGCTATAATTGCTTATATTGTTTTTTTAAGAGAAATAAATGTGTTTGGTTATTGTTTTGCCATATAACTATTTATATTAATTATTTTTGAGCTTAAGACCGATCGGTTTATTGGGAAAATTTATTATTAAAAAAAAGAGAAAAAATATCTTAAAGAAAATCTTGTGAAAATATTGCCCTTATTTCTTTGAGTGTCAGATGTTTTTTTTGTATATATTTAAACGCTTTTGTTACGTTTAAATTAATTATTGATATAATAAATTTTTTTTTTTAATATTCGTTATCATATTTCTTCATTCATCTCTGATTCCTTGGCATGGCTCGCGATCTTTCGCACTTACCAAAAATACTTACTTTATTTTACTTTATTGTTTTCGAATGTTTTCAAATATTTGTTTTCATACAGTAAGAAACCTTATTCAATATTCCTTATAAATTGTATATACATTTGTAGCTTCGTAGAAAACTCATGTGAATAATAAATCTTATTTTATTAATGCCCCTATTATGTATGGATACTAGTGTCTTTTAGCCACGGCTACCATCGATTTTCCGTCATCCCTTGTCAAGTTTGGTTTGGAGACAAACCGATTTCGCCATCTTTAGTGTCAATTTTCGTTCCGTTCAGATTATGTGTGTTGTTCCGTATTTATTTCGTGTTTTTGGTCAAGCAGATATTGGTGAATAATCGTAAATATTATCAAATGTTAAGTGTCCTGACTATAGGTATCTAAAGTCTCGCGCGGTTAGAGTCCAAAAGGGTATATTTTATTTCAAATCTGCCTTCGCGGTAAGAACAGGTAGATAGTCAGTAATTTTAGTCCGTTTGTTGGTATCTGTCATTTTACCCACGTCTTTGTTTTTTTTTTGTAAACAAGCTTTAATGGTGCAAATATCGCATCAGAGTTGCTGTTTATTTGTTCGTTTATTATCCTCCCATCAAATGTTTTTTGTTTATATATTTCCATGTTTTCAAGAGCATTTAGGCGCCGTCATTTTTGTTGTACGTGCAGTACCTTAACGGTTTTCTTTATGTTTGCGGGTGAACATTTTGCGTTTACCAAATGGTTTGGAAAAGTAGATTCAGGTATTTCCATGGGTTTTCGTATCCTTTTGTTGTAGTCCCTTATGTGTTCACGAAACCTTGTTCTTACTTTACGTCGTGTTTGTCCTATATAGCTATATTGACACTCACAGGTCGGTTTATACACGCCTTGTTTGTTCAATGGGTCTTCTTCATTCGTCCTGCTTTTAAGTATCCTTCCCAGGTTGTTTCCAGTTTTAAACGCCGTGTGGATATTATACTGTCTGAAAAAATGTGCAAGTTTGTATATAATTTTTCCTGTATCAGTCATTACTGTCCAAGTTTTTTCTTCTAGCTCTTTGTAGCTTCTTTTTTGAATTGCATACATTTTTCTGAATTTATCCATGAGCTCCTTTTTATAGCCGTTTTTTGTTGCTATGTTGTATATTGTGTTTAGTTCCTTTCCGTATGCCTCTCGCGGTAGAGGTATTACCTCAAGTATATTTGTAAGTTGTCTTAAAGCAGCGTATGTGTGCTTGAGGATGATTTAATGTGTTATGTTTATGGTGTCTGTAGCTGTCGGTTTTCTGTAAATTTCGTAGTCAAGTTTTTGGGCAATTTTGTCTATTTTAATCGTTAAATCCAGGAAATTTATTGTTCCCTTCTTTTCCATTTCCATCATAAACATTATACATCCATGTTGTTTGTTCAGGTACTCCAATATCTGCTCTTCATTGTCCTTTGTGATCACGCAGATAATGTCATCCATGTAACTTGCATAGAATACTATGCCTAACTCGGCTTTTAGTTCTTCCATATACTGTCCCTCCAGTTCTTGCATAAATACCTCCATGAGAATGGCCGAGGTCAGGTTTCCCATTCCGAGTCCGTTTGTTTGTCGATATTTATACCCGCGTACTTGTGTACAAGGGTATTATAACTTTGTTCACGTAACGGTTGCTTGTAACAGCATAACGGAATCAAGAAAGATATAGACATATATATACCAAAATGCTCAGAATGAAAAGAGAAGTCGATTTAGCGATGTGTGTCTCTTCAGCCGTCCGTCCGTCCGTCCGTGCAAACGATAACTTGAGTAAAAATTGAGATATCTCACTGACACTTGGTAGGTAGATTGTCTTTGACCCTGAGTAGGTTGGTATTCATTAATGATATTAGTTCCTGTTTCGTTACTTCCAAGTTTCTTTTGTATGCTGATGATCTAAAGGTTTATTCGGTGATTAAAAGCCCTGATGACTCAGCTGCTCTTCAGGCTGATCTTGACAAGGTTCATTTGTGGTGTAAATGTAATCACCTTGCACTAAATGTCAATAAATGTTCTTACTCTACCTTGACCAGGAAGCTTAACCCTTTCATTACAAGTTATACGATTTCTGATACACGTCTGAAATTCATGAGCGAAGTCAAAGACTTGGGGGTTTCTTCGATGCTAAACTAAGTTTTACCACCCACATTAGTTATGCTATTTCCAAATCTTATGCTATGCTCGCTTTTGTTCGACGCAATAGTCAACACTTTTCTGACCCTTACACACTCAAATTGCTTTATATCTCTTTAGTTAGGTCAAGGCAAGAATATGCTTCTTTTATCTGGAGGCCTTATCATTCCTGTTATATTAAACGGTTAGAGCGAGTACAAAAAAGTTTCTTAAAATTTGCAATCCCTTCTTAAGAAGCTCGTTGTCTTCTCCTGCATTTACAACCCTTGCACAGCAGAAGTATGTACCTCTCAGGTGCCTTTGTTGTCAACATTGTGAAAAGTATAGTTGACTGACATTCTCTCCGTGAAAGAATGTCTTTTAATGTTCCTTGTCGTAACTTGCGAAGTGTCAATCTATTTTACATAAAGTTTGCTAAATCTAAGTATGCTGAAAATGCTCCGTTATATAGAACTCAATCAGAATTAAACCGAATTCTCGGGATGGATCTGTCCGTTCCAATAGGTATAATCCGTACGTTACTTTATAATAACTCAGTTCATTAGATTTCAGTAATTTTTTCTTTATAGTCAGTAAGAATTGTATTCATTTGACTGAAATAAATAAATAAATAAAAAAATAATCTCTTTCCCTATAACCCTATTTTCATACTTAATAAAAAAATATTTCAACAAATGTCATTCGAACTTCGACCTTTTTTTGTTAAGAAATATTGTAAGTAAACATTTTTAACAACATTAAATTTTTACATGAAAACACGTAACTTCCTCTACCAAAATATTATGAAATACAAATACAAATAAATTTTAATGAGCTATAATTGCTTATATTGTTTTTTTAAGAGAAATAAATGTGTTTGGTTATTGTTTTGCCATATAACTATTTATATTAATTATTTTTGAGCTTAAGACCGATCGGTTTATTGGGAAAATTTATTATTAAAAAAAAGAGAAAAAATATCTTAAAGAAAATCTTGTGAAAATATTGCCCTTATTTCTTTGAGTGTCAGATGTTTTTTTTGTATATATTTAAACGCTTTTGTTACATTTAAATTAATTATTGATATAATAAATTTTTTTTTTTAATATTCGTTATCATATTTCTTCATTCATATCTGATTCCTTGGCATGGCTCGCGATCTTTCGCACTTACCAAAAATACTTACTTTATTTTACTTTATTGTTTTCGAATGTTTTCAAATATTTGTTTTCATACAGTAAGAAACCTTATTCAATATTCCTTATAAATTGTATATACATTTGTAGCTTCGTAGAAAACTCATGTGAATAATAAATCTTATTTTATTAATGCCCCTATTATGTATGGATACTAGTGTCTTTTAGCCACGGCTACCATCGATTTTCCGTCATCCCTTGTCAAGTTTGGTTTGGAGACAAACCGATTTCGCCATCTTTAGTGTCAATTTTCGTTCCGTTCAGATAATGTGTGTTGTTCCGTATTTATTTCGTGTTTTTGGTCAAGCAGATATTGGTGAATAATCGTAAATATTATCAATGGTTAAGTGTCCTGACTATAGGTATCTAAAGTCTCGCGCGGTTAGAGTCCAAAAGGGTATATTTTATTTCAAATCTGCCTTCGCGGTAAGAACAGGTAGATAGTCAGTAATTTTAGTCCGTTTGTTGGTATCTGTCATTTTACCTACGTCTTTGTTTTTTTTTTGTAAACAAGCTTTAATGGTGCAAATATCGCATCAGAGTTGCTGTTTATTTGTTCGTTTATTATCCTCCCATCAAATGTTTTTTGTTTATATATTTCCATGTTTTCAAGAGCATTTAGGCGCCGTCATTTTTGTTGTACGTGCAGTACCTTAACGGTTTTCTTGATGTTTGCGGGTGAACATTTTGCGTTTACCAAATGGTTTGGAAAATTAGATTCAGGTATTTCCATGGGTTTTCGTATCCTTTTGTTGTAGTCCCTTATGTGTTTATTTATTTATTTCATAAGTCAATGAACAAAGTTCTTACTGACTACTTAGAGCTACAACTTAACGAAAACACAAAATAAATTAACAATAACAAATTTCACAAGGCAGAATATAATAATGAGAGAAACTCAACTTTACATAAAGAAAAATCGAGGAAGACAGAATTCGAGATCTCGTTGAATTCGCAGAGTGCACGTGACAAAGGGGCGTTTCTTGCATAATTGGTTTTGAGTTTATCCGGATAGAATGGATTGAAATTACGTAAAGTCCTAAATGGCACAAGGAAATTAATACTTTGGAGCAAAGACGGACAGTCAACAGTGCCATTAATTATACCATACACAAAAGAAAGTGAAAGAACTGTCCTTCTCTCCTCGAGCGATTTAAGGCTTATAAGAAGCAAACGCGAATTGTAAGAAGGTAAGGAATCCGAAAATTTCAAAGAACGTAGAGCAAATTTTAAAAAAACCTTTTGCACACGTTCAATTCTATCTATCAAATACTGTGAATAAGGTCTCCAAAAAAACGCTGCATATTCCAGTCGAGATCTAACATAAGACGAAAAAAGTAGTTTTAGAGTATATGGGTCAGTAAAATTTGTACTGTGCCGGCGTACAAAGACTAAAACTGAGTAAGCATTAGATATAATAAAATTGATGTGATTATTAAAAGAGAAGTTGGAATCAAATATAACACCAAGATCTTTGATTTCATCAACAGTCTTGAGTATTGTATTCGAAATAGAGTAAGATGTGTGCCTGGTGTATCGAGCTTTAGCAAGAGTCATATGAAAAATTTTTTTAATATTTAGAGAGAGATGTGACTGTTGACACCAAAGAGACAAATTGTCCAAATCAGCTTGGAGGTTTGTCACATCGGTTGCACTTTTTACTACTGAAAATATTTTCAAGTCATCTGCATATAACAGATATCTGCTAAATGAAAAACACTCTCCAATATCATTGATGAATAAAACGAAGAGCAACGGCCCTAAGATACTTCCTTGTGGTACACCTGACGTGGCAATGAAAGGTTCAGAGGAAACACCATCGACTGTTACGACGCAACGTCTATTGCTTAGGTACGATTTCAACCAGCACAGGAACACAGAATGAAAACCTAAGCTAGCAAGTTTAAACAATAAAGTATTGTGTGGAACTTTATCGAATGCTTTTGAAAGATTAGTATAAATGCAATCAACTTGGGATCCCAGTGAAAAAGAATTTACGCAATATTCACTGAACTCTGCCAGATTAGTAACCGTGGAACGACCAGGAACAAAACCATGCTGATTAGGTGAAATTAAACTCTTAGTCGCAAAATACATCTTCTTTTTTACTATAGTCTCAAATAGCTTGGAGACAGATGAAAGCTTAGAAATAGGACGATAGTTATAGACATCATTCTTTTTGCCAGCTTTAAAAGTTGGGGTAATGGTTGTTAATTTCCAATCGTCTAGAAAAGTACCTGTACATAGAGATTTATTAAATAACAGTTTAATAGGGCTAATAACCGCTGGACAGTTTTTCAAAAAAATAACTGAGAAACCATCAATATCAGTTTGACTCGAAGCCTTAAGACTTAAAATTCCTTCTGATACATCGTCCAAAGTGAGATTCAAATTACCAAAGTTAATTGAAGAGGGAAAATTTAATGAACTATTGTTGTTGGGCTCAACAGACAAAACTTGGTCCAGAACGAAATTAGATTTCAAAAACTTAGCAAACAGATTAGCTATCTCACTCGGTGTACTTACAAATTCATCCCCTAAGCAGACAGCGGATGGTACCTCAGAACAAGATTTTTTTGACTTAATATAATGCCAAAAACTCTTGGGACTTAACTTGATATTCGATTCAATTCTAAATATACAGTTTTTATAAAGAAATTTTTCCAAACAGTTGAAGCGTTTTTGATGGTATTGATGTTTTGAAAAATAACATTGATCATTAGTTTTCTTAAACTTCTTATACAATTTATTTCTTTTGTTTTTTAGCGATTTCAATTCCCTTGTGTACCAAGGGAGCTTATACTGCTTATTTTTAAATACTGGGATATTATTATGAAAAACTTCCAGAACATGACATTTAAAAATAGAATAACAATCCGCAACATTTCTATTCAAAAATAAATCTTCCCAATTAAAATCGAGTAAAAGGTCATTAATTTTTGAAAAATCACAAGCTGAAAAAGCTTAGCAGTTGTGAATTCATAAAACTCAACTTCAACGCTTAAAGGGACATGGTGCTTATCTGGAGTTGAAATCGGCAAAATACATTGGGAAATAGTTACACTGATATTGTCACTAACAAATACAAGATCTAGAATTCTGCCAAGTAAGTTTACAAAGCTGTTAATTTGGACTAGACTTAAACTTAACATATTATCAACAACATAAGATGCAATTGTTGTTAATACATTAGTTGCAATAAGATTAGAACTTGAAAAATTATTTGACCAGGTAGTTTCGGGAATATTAAAGTCACCAAAAACGCAAACTTGATTATCGGCAATCTTGTTATGGACTAAGGAAACAATATTATCTGTATGCGCTTTATAAAGTTCAAAATTACTGCAAGGTGGAATATAAGAAACAATTAGGAATAAAGAATTAAGTCCATTTAAACCTCGAACGCAAACGCACAATTTATCCCAAATGGGGTCATCGTTCTGAAGCGTAGTTAGAAATGCTCGAAGATTACGACGAACGGCAATTAGTACACCTCCACCTAAAGAACAACTGGTTCTTTCAGCGTCACGATCCTTTCGAAATACGACGAACAATTTGGAGTTGAAAAATTCTTCATCATAGAAATTAGCATTCAGTCATGTTTCAACAAAAATAAAAACGTCGAAGTCCAAATGCGCACATGAACTGTATATGGTGTTCGATTTAGTACGAATACCACCCATATTCTGAAAATAAATTTTCAAACCTCTGAAAGATCCATTAGCACTTTCGGGCGAGGCTAAGCAATCTTGTTGATTGGAATTTCTTTTGGAAAAAATTAAAAGGCCGAAATTTTACGTTAGTAGGCCACAACAAAGGATTCAGCACCATATCAAACAGAGATTCTGCCACACCGAGTTTGAAATTTACTTTCTTCATTGATTCTATATCCGCATCTTTTTTTACGAGCTTAAAGCAGGCCAACTGGTCACGTTTGATACTGGAATTCTTGGTCACATATGAAATAATTTGATCTTCAGTCATCGTATTTTTAAAAGAAGACAGATGAATCCATTTCTTTGCCGGCACAACTTCTAAATCAGTGCTTTTACTAAGGCCAATTTCTACATCACTTGACCTTTTCTCTTTTTTACGCCTAGTACTTCGAACACCGTCCCACTGTATTTCGGGCACCTTGCTAGCAGCAGGAGAAAATGAGGAGAGGGCAGAAACTTTCAGCGGCACATGAGAAGTTATATTAGCATGAGAGGCCGGAGCAGAGCGCAAATCAGTACGTGCAGTTGTATTCGCAGCAGCAGCAGCAGCAGCAGCATACGAGAGAGTGACATTAGCAGATGTAGAGCGGGTTTGAGAATTAATTCCAGCGACAGTAGGCGAAACAGTTGAAGCGGAGGTTATGGTAGAGATGACGGATGGTACGATATTATTGTTAGCAGAGCAACAGGCATTATTACGCAGCCATTTGACTTCATTAGATAGAATGCCAATTGCCGAAATCAACTCATCATGTCGAATTTTACTTTGCAGAGAGTGAAGTTCAGTATGTAGATGCTCAGTCTTTTCAATTAGCAATTTTTTATCCTCTTGAAGGGCAGTGACTATAACAATCACATGCATGTTCTCAGCACGAAGAGCAATAAGCTCATTTAGTAAAGATTGCATGCTCACTTGTTGCGATTTATCGACGTTTGTTATGCATTGATCACTAGCTGTTTCTTTAGGCTTGCTAACTTTCTCAGAATGTTGAGTAACATTACCTAAATATGGCAGTTGTTTAGGCAGTTGTTGTTGTCCGAGGCCGTTATTGAGACTCTTATATGACGAAATAGTAGCACGTTCAGCAATCAAACATTCAACGGGGTTAGAGAGCGGCGGGGGAGTACGAATAGAACCGCGGCGTCGAGCAGCAGCACACGATTTGCAAAAAAAAGGTTTATCGGAGTTAAGCAAAAACTCAACATCAACCGGCAAAATATTAACACACTCAATATGAAAGAGTTCATTACACTTTGCACATTGTACTTTTGTTTGTGTGCGTTCCACTCTATGGCCGCAGGTGCAAGGCATATTTAATTAGAAATTATAAAACGCACATAAAGAGTCACTGTCTCACAATTAGTAATTGATGTGCATAAATAATAAATATAGCACGAAAGTTAAAATAGAGAGCTACCAAAAACACGTCCGAACACAATGAGCGCCGCTGCTTTACTTGTTCACGAAACCTTGTTCTTACTTTACGTCGTGTTTGTCCTATATAGCTATATTAACACTCATAGGTCGGTTTATACACGCCTTGTTTGTTCAATGGGTCTTCTTCATTCGTCCTGCTTTTAAGTATCGTTCCCAGGTTGTTTCCAGTTTTGAATGACGTGTGGATATTATACTTTCTGAAAAAATGTGCAAGTTTGTATATAATTTTTCCTGTATCAGTCATTACTGTCCAAGTTTTTTCGTCTAGCTCTTTGTAGCTTCTTTTTTGAATTGCATACATTTTTCTGAATTTATCCATGAGCTCCTTTTTATAGCCGTTTTTTGTTGCTATGTTGTATATTGTGTTTAGTTCCTTTCCGAATGCCTCTCGCGGTAGAGGTATTACCTCAAGTCTGTTTGTAAGTTGTCTTAAAGCAGCGTATGTGTGCTTGAGGATGATTTAATGTGTTATGTTTATGGTGTCTGTAGCTGTCGGTTTTCTGTAAATTTCCGAGTCAAGTTTTTGGGCAATTTTGCCTATTCTAATCGTTAAATCCAGGAAATTTATTGTTCCCTTCTTTTCCATTTCCATCGTAAACATTATACATCCATGTTGTTTGTTCAGGTACTCCAGTATCTCCTCCTCATTGTCCTTGGTGATCATGCATATAATGTCATCCACGTACCTTGCATAGAATACTACGCCTAACTCGGCATTTAGTTCTTCCGTATACTGTCCCTCCAGTTTTTGCATAAATACGTCCATGAGAATGGCCGAGGTCGGGTTTCCCATTCCGAGTCCGTTTGTTTGTCGATATTTATACCCGCGCACTTGTGTACAAGGGTATTATAACTTTGTTCACATAACGGTTGCTTGTAACAGCATAACGGAATCAAGATAGATATAGACATTAGGGTGGGTCGATTTGTAAGGACAAAAATTTTCCGATATTGTGCCATCGATTTATCGATAGCTTTTGGCATGAGGAAAAAAAGTTCCGCTACGACATATCCAAAAAATCATTTTCGAGGCGCCAAAATTTCAATTGTTTGACTTTTTCTCAACTTTTAATTTTAAGGTTTTTTTTAGTAGGTAATAAAAAAAATGGACTGATTTAATTTTTTTTTAAATATTAGATTTCCAAGGTGAAATTGTACGCTAAAAGCGATGGCGATAGCAGTTTTGCCAAAAAAAATGTTTTTCTTTAGGTTTTGAACGAGTTTTTGTCGAAAAATAAATTTTTTTGAAGCATTAATTTTTAAGTTTTTTTTTTTCTCCACAGGTATCGTCAGCAGCCCTGAAGGTTTCACAGCAACTAATTTTCGTATATAACTCTGTTATTGCTTTTTTGTTTTGTTTCTTGCGACTTTAGTGACAGTGTGTTTTTAATAAATATAAATACATAAAATAAAAATTCATCAGAAAATTTAGAACACAATATGGAAGAAGAGGGAGAACCACCAGCACAGGCTTTAGAACACATGCCTTCACATAATGTGCTACTATTCGGTGCACCAAGCGAACTAGATGGAATTTCTTTGCCAACTTCTTTTGATATTTTGAAATATTACTTTTTTTTGGGCGACCAGTGGAAAAAAGGGAATAAAATGTTCTCGTACAAGACATTCACACCAAAAGTTGTCGATAAACTTTTAGAAATTTGGGGCAAATTGAAGATTGATCTAGTTAAAAGATTAACCGTCACAAAAAAACTTAATACACTAATTGACAACTATAAGTATTTGAATAAATGCGGAAAAAATTATCATAAATTTAAACTATTCGTTGATGGTACAAATGAAATATTCTACATCGCGGAATGCAAATGCTCACTAAAATCAAATCGTTGCAACTGTGGTAAAATTCCAGATGACCTCAAGGGCTTCATGTTTGATCAGCACAATGAAAGAAAATTAACTATTCCTGATGTTGAGGATCCTATAGAAACCGAAGTGTCTACAATCGCACCAAGACTTGAATCATCTGTTGATGAAACATATCTACCAACTCCTTCAGAATTGCAAGATGATATTGCAATGAAAATGGCTGATACATCGGTCGAATCACTTTATTCTCCAAGATACTGTATACCAAAATTTGCAATGATTTGTGACAGATTTGGCGTGTCAAACAGAGTGGCATCTTGTCTAGCATCAGCTTTGTTTGAAGACATTGCATTTAAAGATGAGCGTGGTCAAACCGTTGTCTGTGACAAAAACAAGATAGAGAGTGAAAGAGCTAAAGTTAGAACGGAAGTTATCCGACAACGGCAAAAAGGGTGCTTGCAAGCTTTTTCATTTGACGGTCGGAAAAACGACGCATTGACTCGAGAAAAAATTTATGAAGTTTACCATTTGAGAATGCAGAAAGAATCGCATTTAGTCGTCGCTCATGAGCCAAATTCCAAATTACTTGGTTATGTTAACTTGGCAGGCAAAGGTGAAAATGCTGAAGCGAAACAAGCAGCTTTAAATGCATTTTTCCAAGCAAAGGAACTTCCTCTTGATAAATTAATTGGCATTTGCTCTGACGGTGAAGTTACAAATACTGGTACGGAGAGAGGTATACTGCGACGATTTGAATTGCAGCTGAAGAGACCATTACACTGGTGGATTTGTTTACTACATTTCAATGAGTTGCCGTTTCGAAGTTTGTGGAATACATTGGAAAAATCACAAACGACTGGACCAAGAACCGCAACTGGAGTGTTAGCAAAAGAGATTCAGGATTGCCATACCCTACAGGTACTTATCAAAATTAAAAAAAAAAAAATTCCCTATAAGCCACATAATTTTGTAATCAATTTTGAATAATCAATATTATTTTTAGGTTGTTCCGAATTTTGAAGCAATCCCACTTGAAAACATGCCTCCACCGTTGGATGAAGATCAACAGAAAGAACTTTCAACGGATGTGAAGTATCTATACCAAATTGCTAATGCTGTCTCGAATGGTCGCGTTTCAACTTAACTAGCAAATGTTAAACCGGGTCCTGTATCACATGCTAGATGGCTCACAAAAGCCAATAGAATACTTCGTATTTACGTTGCAACAAGCAAGCCGTCCGAAAATTTGAAAATTTTGGCAAGATACATAATTCACGTGTACGTTCCCATGTATTTTAACATCAAATATTACGAGTCGGTTGTATATGGTAGTGTTTTGGTTGGAAAATTCATACGGTGGACGCAATATTTGCCAAACAATTTACGTTCGGTGGTAAACACCGTAATTGAAAATAATTCATATTTTGCCCATTGTGAAAATGTTTTGCTCAGCATGCTCTTCGACGATCGACAACATATTCGGAAGTATGCACTGGAAAAAATTTTACATTTTCGTAACGACCTATATGAACCGTCCAATATTCGTACCTACATAAAACCGAAAATTAATTTTGATGCCACTGATTACGTTCATATGTCAGAACCACCATTCACAAGAAGCATACCATATGAACATTTGAAAACTTATTTTGATGATGACGAAAATGAAGCTCCACCGCTAGACGATCCGAAGATTCCATGCCATATTCAAGGTACCGAGCGGTACGTTCAACTCCTAACCAGCGTAGCTAAACGTGCAATTCATAAAAACCGCGAAGGGATCATGGCGACTACGTCAGCTAGCCGAAGTAAAATGAGTCGAATGGAATCCAAGAACAACTTGCAACGAAATATCTGAATTTTAAAATAAATTCCCATATTTTTCGCTTATGAAAAATCAATAAAATCGTTAAAAAAAAAAGTCTAACAATTGAAATTTTGGCGCTTCGAAAATGATTTTTTGGATATGTCGTAGTGGAACTTTTTTTTCCTCATGCCAAAAGCTATCGAAAAATCCATGGCACAATATCGATTGCTAAATCGACCCACCCTAATAGACATATATATACCAAAATGCTCAGAATGAAAAGAGAAGTCGATTTAGCGATGTGTGTCTCTTCAGCCGTCCGTCCGTCCGTCCGTGCAAACGATAACTTGAGTAAAAATTGAGATATCTCACTGACACTTGGTAGGTAGATTGTCTTTGACCCTGAGTAGGTTGGTATTCATTAATGATATAGTTCCTGTTTCGTTACTTCCAAGTTTCTTGTGTATGCTGATGATCTAAAGGTTTATTCGGTGATTAAAAGCCCTGATGACTCAGCTGCTCTTCAGGCTGATCTTGACAAGGTTCATTTGTGGTGTAAACGTAATCACCTTGCACTAAATGTCAATAAATGTTCTTACTCTACCTTTAACAGGGAGCTTAACCCTTTCATTATAAGTTATAAGATTTCTGATACACGCCTGAAATTCATGAGCGAAGTCAAAGACTTGGGGTTTTCTTCGATGCTAAACTAAGTTTTACCACCCACATTAGTTATGCTTTTTCCAAATCCAATAGTCAACACTTTTCTGACCCTTACACACTCAAATTGCTTTATATCTCTTTAGTTAGGTCAAGGCTAGAATATGCTTCTTTTATCTGGAGGCCTTATCATTCCTGTTATATTAAACGGTTAGAGCGAGTACAAAAAAGTTTCTTAAAATTTGCAATCCCTTCTTAAGAAGCTCGTGGTCTTCTCCTGCATTTACAACCCTTGCACAGCAGAAGTATGTACCTCTCAGGTGCCTTTGTTGTCAACATTGTGAAAAGTATAGTTGACTGCCATTCTCTCCTTGAAAGAATGTCTTTTAATGTTCCTTGTCGTAACTTGCGAAGTGTCAATTTATTTTACATAAAGTTTGCTAAATCTAAGTATGCTGAAAATGCTCCGTTATATAGAACTCAATCAGAATTAAACCGAGTTCCCGGGATGGATCTGTCCGTTCCAATAGGTATAATCCGTACGTTACTTTTTAATAACTCAGTTCATTAGATTTAAGTCATTTTTTCTTTATAGTCAGTAAGAATTGTATTCATTTGACTGAAATAAATAAATAAATAAAAAAATAATCTCTTTCCCTATAACCCTATTTTCATACTTAATAAAAAAATATTTCAACAAATGTCATTCGAACTTCGACCTTTTTTTGTTAAGAAATATTGTAAGTGAACATTTTCAACAACATTAAATTTTTACATGAAAACACGTAACATCCTCTACCAAAATATTATGAAATATAAACGGTATTTTTTAGCGATTTTAAGCGCCTTTATTTTAATACAAATAAATTTTAATGAGCTATAATTGCTTATATTGTTTTTTTAAGAGAAATAAATGTGTTTGGTTATTGTTTTGCCATATAACTATTTATTTTAATTATTTTTGAGCTTAAGACCGATCGGTTTATTGGGAAAATTTATTATTAAAAAAAAGAGGAAAAATAACTTAAAGAAAATCTTGTGGAAATATTGCCCTTATTA
Source organism: Philophylla caesio (assembly GCA_963971545.1). Lineage (NCBI taxonomy): Eukaryota > Metazoa > Arthropoda > Insecta > Diptera > Tephritidae > Philophylla > Philophylla caesio. The sequence continues at coordinate 2,207,925 of OZ020605.1, read as the reverse complement.
CTTTGAGTGTCAGATGTTTTTTTGTATATATTTAAACGCTTTTGTTACATTTAAATTAATTATTGATATAATAAATTTTTTTTTTAAATAGTCGTTATCATATTTCTTCATTCATCTCTGATTCCTTGGCATGGCTCGCGATCTTTCGCACTTACCAAAAATACTTACTTTATTTTACTTTATTGTTTTCGAATGTTTTCAAATATTTGTTTTCATACAGTAAGAAACCTTATTCAATATTCCTTATAAATTGTATATACATTTGTAGCTTCGTAGAAAACTCATGTGAATAATAAATCATATTTTATTAATGCCCCTATTATGTATGGATACTAGTGTCTTTTAGCCACGGCTACCATCGATTTTCCGTCATCCCTTGTCAAGTTTGGTTTGAAGACAAACCGATTTCGCCATCTTTAGTGTCAATTTTCGTTCCGTTCAGATTATGTGTGTTCTTCCGTATTTATTTCGTGTTTTTGGGCAAGCAGATATTGGTGCATAATCGTAAATATTATCAAATGTTAAGTGTCCTGACTATAGGTATCTAAAGTCTCGCGCGGTTAGAGTCCAAAAGGGTATATTTTATTTCTGCCTTCGCGGTAAGAATAGGTAGATAGTCAGTAATTTTAGTCCGTTTGGGTATTGCAGGTTTGTTTTGTGTGTTGGTATCTATCGTTTTACCTATGTCTTTGTTTTGTTTTTTGTAAACAAGTCTTAATAGTGTAAATATCGCATCAGAGTTGCTGTTTATTCGTTCGCTTATTATCCTCCCCTCAAATGTTTTTTGTTTATATATTTCCATGTTTTCAAGAGCATTTAGGCGCCGTCATTTTTGTTGTACGTGCAGTACCTTAACGGTTTTCTTTATGTTTGCGGGTGAACATTTGGCGTTTACCAAATGGTTTGCAAATTTAGATTCAGGTATTTCCATGGGTTTTCGTATCCTTTTGTTGTAGTTCCTTATGTGTTCACGAAACCTTGTTCTTACTTTACGTCGTGTTTGTTCTATATAGCTTTATTGACAATCACAGGTCGGTTTATACACGCCTTGTTTGTTCAATGGGTCTTCTTCATTCGTCCTGCTTCTCATCGTTCCCAGGTTGTTTCCAGTTTTGAACGACGTGTGGATATTATACTTTCTGAAAAAATGTGCAAGTTTGTATATAATTATTCCTGTATCAGTCATTACTGTCCAAGTTTTTTCGTCTAGCTCTTTGTAGCTTCTTTTTTGAATTGTATACATTTTTCTGAATTTATCCATGAGCTCCTTTTTATAGCCGTTTTTTGTTGCTATGTTGTATATTGTGTTTAGTTCCTTTCCGTATGCCTCTCGCGGTAGAGGTATTACCTCAAGTCTGTTTGTAAGTTGTCTTAAAGCAGCGTATGTGTGCTTGAGGATGATTTAATGTGTTATGTTTATGGTGTCTGTAGCTGTCGGTTTTCTGTAAATTTCCTAGTCAAGTTTTTGGGCAATTTTGTCTATATATATATAATTTTGGCGCGTACACTATATAGCTCAGTGTTTGGCCGAGCTTCTCCTATCATTTGTGGTGTGCGTCTTTATTTTAAACCACAAATGGAGGGACCTACAGTTTTTGTGCCGACTCCGAACGGCAGATGTATTTAATGAGAAGCTTTTTTCATGGCAGAAATACCCTCGGAGGTTTGCCATTGCCTGCCGAGGGGTGACCGCTATTAGAAAAAACTTTTTCTATTATTAAGATTTTGCTTGCCCTGACTGAGATTCGAACCTCGAATATCAAGTTATAGCACGCACCGCTACCAACTCGACCACAGCGGCCACATTTTGTCTATATTAATCGTTAAATCCAGGAAATTTATTGTTCCCTTCTTTTCCATTTCCATCGTAAACATTATACATCCATGTTGTTTGTTCAGGTACTCCAGTATCTGCTCCTCATTGTCCTTGGTGATCACGCATATAATGTACACACGTTACTTGTGAAAAGTCGAGTTTTGAAATCGTCATCTAGATAAAGCAAAATTTGAGTGAAAACAGGAAGCCTTAAAAAGGGATTCGCCACACAACTTACCTGGGAAGTTCCTGGTGATCGGTTTTTAAGCTCCAATTGTGCGGGTGATACAGGTTTTCGACGGAAAACCAGAAATTCGCGGAAAAACAAACATTCCTTTGTTTTTTTTTTCTTTTTTACCTCTTTTTTTTTTAGAAAACGCGCGAAAATAACCTTTGTTGAAATTAAAAAGTGAAACAAACAATACAGCTGAAAGGCAAACGTGCTAAACAGTTGTCAAATACAACTGAGCTTCTCTTCCAAGAGCAGGAACAGCTGTTAGCAACGAGAAACTCAGTGACAGTTGCGAAAGCACTTTACTTGTGCAGTGACTATTAAACACGCCTCTAAGCACTGGATCAATAGGGTGGGTCTTAAATACTTAAAATAAAAAATAAAAATATTTTAAAAAAAGTACATAAAAATTAATATAATTGTAATATAAATAACGGAATAACGGAAAATAATATTAACAAAATTAAACGCAACTAACCATAATAATAATAAGTAAAAATATTATTAATAAAATTAAACGCAAAAACAGATTAAAAGACTAAATGTGTGTTATCAACATAAATTAAAGTAACCCAATAAATTAAATTGCAATAACATTTATACATTAATAAATTAAAACACAACATATAATAACTAACTTCATCAATAATAAAAGAAATAGCAAAAAAAAATTAGTAAACGCAAAAAAAACAATAATCAATAATAATAATAACAAATCTAACCGATTATAACAATAACTAATAACATAGATATAAATAATTAGGATAGAAATAAATAAATAAGATTCCCAACGAGAACCCAAACTATGAGTGCTACCAGATCGCCCCCTCCAGGGCGAAATAACGGGGGATCCGGAGGTCCCACTACATCGGACACTACTAACAACGACAGCGTGTCATTAATAAATCCTTTCGCGAAGCGTCCCCGGTTAATGCTACAGGAACCAGAAGACGCCCCACAGGTGGCCCCAAGAGGTCTTAATGCCACACTGAGCGCCGAAAAGATGGTCGGTAATACGCGGTCGCATTCCTCTCCGCCGGACATTAGCCGTGTTGACTCGCGCATCGTAAACATTCCAATAGATGCAAAAAACCCTATGAAAGAGTTGGGGGCAAAAATTAACTTGCTATTAAGCATGATCGGCGGGGGGAGAGGAACTATCCACCAACCAATGCGAGACCTTGTTGGAGAAATCGCCAAACTGCACAGCCAGGCAGCGAACCAGCCCAACAAACGCAGCCAAGGTAACACCAGCACAAGAGACCAACATGTGCAAACAGAGAAAGAGGTGAAAAAGAGGGTTGTGAACGAAACCGGCGCAGACGCAAAAAGCTCCAGCAAAGAACCCAAGGCGACCGAGACACGAAATAAGAGCGAGCAATGGACGTTGGTAAAAAATACGAGAAAACTCAGCAAGACGGCAAGGAAACTGTCCAGGCCTGACGCGGTTATCATTTCGAATACTAGCGAAATGACGTATGCGGATATTATCCGGCAAATGAAGCTACAACCAGATATGAAAGAACTAGGCGAGAGCGTAAACCGAATCACAACAACAGCGAAAGGAGATTTGCTTGTCCAACTCCGTGATAAATCTGGTCAGATGGCGAATGAATTCAAAGAACGAGCGTCAGCAGTGCTTAAAGATGCCGCAAATGTTAGGATCCTGAGCCACACAGTGAATGTTGAAATCCGCGATGTGGATGTTGCCACAACAGAAGAAGATATTGCCAACGCAATAAAACAACAATTTCCAGAAGTGAATTACGGAAAACTGGTTGCAGTAAAGTTCTTGAAGCCGACACGAAATGTGGCAGTCCGAGACACGGTGGAGGCCGGACGAATTCGTGTGGGCTGGGTTAACTGTCGAATACGGGAGCAGGTCAGTCCCCTAAGGTGTTTCCGATGCCTCGACTTTGGACACATCGCAAGGCACTGTAAATCAACAGCAGACCGTAGTGGCTCATGTTTGCGCTGCGGAGAGAAAGGCCACCTTGCCAAGCAGTGCACGGCAGAGCCCAAATGTGTCATCTGCAAATCAGGGACTGGCGTTTCACAGAGTCATCCCACGGGAAGCTTCAGATGTCCGGCGTATAAAAAAGCAGTAAACCAATTGAAGATATGATGAAATGCCTGCAAATAAATCTTAACCACTGCGAAGCGGCACAAGACCTCCTAAAACAGCAAAACATTGACGTCGCACTCATCAGCGAGCAATATAGAGCGCCGTTCACTGAAGGAAATTGGCTGCAGGACAAAAGAAATAAAGCTGCAGTCTGGGCATGCGGGGCTCTCCCCTTTGAAGCCATTGGCAATAACCAAGAGGAGGGATTCATCTATGCGAAAATGGGGGGAATCCACCTCTATAGCTGCTACGCGCCCCCAAGCGAATCGCTTGAAAGCTAATGCTAAGCTATGCTAAGACGCCTTGCATCCGATGCTGCCGGCAAAACACCAGTCATCATCGCCGGGGATTTCAACGCATGGGCAGTGGAATGGGGAAGCTCAAAAACAACCCCCAGAGGCCAGGCTCTACTTGAAGCCTTCACAAATCTAGACATCATACTGTTAAATAATGGAAGCAAAAACACTTACCAGAAAGGAACTGCGGGATCGATTATCGACCTGACGTTTTGCAGCACGGCGTTATTCAACAGAATTAAATGGCAAGTCTCTGAAAGCTTCACTTATAGTGACCACTTTGCGATATCCATCGAAATTAACCAACCGAGAAGCAACGCGCGAAAAACGAAAACTCTGAAAGTACAGAGCATCGGATGGAGAAGGAAATTGTTGGACAACAGTATGATAGAATATATGACAGAGCTGCTGTCAGACGCGCTCGACGGTAGAAATGAGAATACCGACAAATGTGCTAGTAAACTCATGAGGATGGTCAGCAATATCTGCGACGCATCAATGCCACGGAAAAGAAGTGGAAACAGAAGAGCCCCAGTCTACTGGTGGAACGAAGAAGTCGCAAAACTGCGCTCTGAGTCTCTTAAACTGCGGCGACAACATCAAAGGCAGAGAGCCAGAAATTCCCCTGAATACCTACGCCTCCAAACCGAATATAAGAGCAAGCGACGGGCTCTAAGAAAAGCTATACAGCAAAGCAAACATCAGGCCTTCCTAGAACTACATAATAAAGGACGTTGACGACAACCCCTGGGGCAGTGGCTATAACATTGTGCTAAGAAAATTTAAAGGGAGCAAGGCCAAGCCACCCATGTCTCCCACAATAATGAAGCGCATAGTCTTTGGGCTCTTTCCACAGCAAGGCGTACACCAAGCGCCGCAAGCATTCGCGTTAGAAATCTCTGAAATCCCGCCAGTAACAAAGGAAGAACTGCTCGCTGCTACTGCAAAAATAAAAAGCAAAAAGTCACCAGGCATGGACGGCATTCCAAATGGGATTCTGAAATACATTATTAAGAAGAAAACAGAACTCTTTGTGGATTATACACGAAGTGCATCAAAGAAGGCATTTTCCCAAAGAAATGGAAGCGACAACGGCTAGTCTTACTGCCCAAAGGCAACAAGCCACCGGAAGAACCATCGTCATATAGGCCCCTGTGCATGCTGGACAGTGCAGGCAAAATACTCGAAGCAATAATCTGCGCGCGGATTCAAAAAATCACGGAAGGTGATCAGGGCCTTTAATGGTGTCAATATGGCTTCCGGAAGAAGCGTTCAACTGTCGATGCAATATCGGCAGTTTGTGAGATAGCGCGAAAAGCCCTCGAAGGCAAGAGATGGTTTGAAGGAGCAAAGCAGTACTGTGCTGTTATCACGTTGGACGTAAAAAACGCTTTCAATTCTGCCAACTGGAGCCGAATAATAACTGCGATGATGGCAATGAATATTCCTCACTATTTAATTCGAATAATAAATAACTATTTCAGCGAAAGAGAGCTCTTCTACGACACCAACGAAGGGCCAAAAAAGTACCATGTTACTGGAGGTGTACCCCAGGGGTCAGTTCTTGGACCGCTTCTTTGGAATATATTGTATGATGGCATCCTGAGAATGCAAAAAGCAGAAGGAGTGTCGATTATAGGATACGCTGATGATATCGCGATCGTAGTTGTCGCAAAACACTTGGTAGATGTGTCACGCATGTGCACCGACACCATAGCCTCTGCCAAAACTTGGCTTCAAACAGCAGGACTGTAGCTAGCGGAACATAAGACCGAAGCGCTGCTAATGATCAGCCGGAAAAGAGTAGAAAATATCCAAATAAGAATAGGAGGCCACACTGTAGATTCCAGCCCAACCATCAAATATCTCGGTGTCATACTCGACCGTCGTCTGAGCTTCAAGGATCATCTTAATTATGCCAGCAAGAAGGCGAGAAAAGTCAGCACAGCACTAGCAAGACTCATGCCAAATATAGGAGGTCCGAAACAACATAGAAGGAAACTGCTTGCGTCGGTCAGCTCGTCCATCCTGACGTACGCAGCCCCAGTATGGGAAACCGCTACCTCTGTAACCTCATATATGAGAGCACCAGCTTCAGTGCACAGACTATCGTCTTTAAGGGTATGCTGCGCGTTCGGGACAGTGTCAGATGAAGCAGCAAATTTGATAGCTGGAAGATGTCCGATGGACATATGCGCCAGAGCTGCAGCAGAGATCAAGCGCAGTCCAAATGAACGCAGCAAAATAATGCAACAGAGCATCGACGAGTGACAAAACAGGTGGGACTCGTCCTCGAAAAGTCGATGGACGAAGAAATTGATCCCAAATGTAGGTGAATGGATCAAAAGAAAACACGGAGATACTGATTTTTACCTAACGCAGTTCCTCACCGGGCATGGCTGTCTTCGCCAATACTTACATAAGTTCAAACATGCCGATCATCCCCACTGCCTACATTGCGATTGGAAAACAGAAAACGCAGAGCACATACTAATGGAATGCCACAGATTTGATAATGAACGCTACCACCTGGAACAATGTATAGGCGGGGCCGTGACCCCCGAGGGCTTGCTGAAAGCAATGTTCTCTGAAGAAAACGTATGGAAAAAGTGTGCAGATATTATAACGGCGGTAATGAAACGGTTAAGAATAGACGAGCGCAACGCGAATCGCGCAAACTAAAAACGCACGCTGAGTGAAGACTAAGAATAACGTCCAGTGCCTGCCCTGCGAAGTAATATCGGAATTGATAGTCCCGCAGGGGCGCCACAGGCCCAGCGTACGAAGGAGGTTGGGTTTAGTCCGTAGGTGCCAGGAGGCAAATCGGGCATGCGGGCAGTACGGGCTGCTCGTATCTATGAAGATTCCTCCGCCCTGGTCGTAACCGAAAAAAAAAAAAAAAAAAACGTACCTTGCATAAAATACTACGCCTAACACCCACATTAGTTATGCTATTTCTAAATCTCTTTAGTTAGGTCCAGGCTAGAATATGCTTCTTTTATCTGGAGGCCTTATCATTCCTGTTATATTAAACGGTTAGAGCGAGTACAAAAAAGTTTCTTAAAATTTGCAATCCCTTCTTAAGAAGCTCGTTGTCTTCTCCTGCATTTACAACCCTTGCACAGCAGAAGTATGTACCTCTCAGGTGCCTTTGTTGTCAACATTGTGAAAAATATAGTTGACTGCCATTCTCACCTGGAAAGAATGTCTTTTAATGTTCCTTGTCGTAACTTGCGAAGTGTCAATTTATTTTACATAAAGTTTGCTAAATCTAAGTATGCTGAAAATGCTCCGTTATATAGAACTCAATCACAATTAAACCGAGTTCCCGGGATGGATCTGTCCGTTCCAATAGGTATAATCCGTACGTTACTTTATAGTAACTCAGTTCATTAGATTTAAGTCATTTTTTCTTTATAGTCAGTAAGAATTGTATTCATTTGACTGAAATAAATAAATAAATAAAAAAAATAATCTCTTTTCCTATAACCCTATTTTCATACTTAATAAAAAAATATTTCAACAAATGTCATTCGAACTTCGACCTTTTTTTGTTAAGAAATACTGTAAGTAAACATTTTCAACAACATTAAATTTTTACATGAAAACACGTAACATCCTCTACCAAAATATTATGAAATATGTACGGTATTTTTTAGCGATTTGAAGCGCCTTTATTTTAATACAAATAAATTTTAATGAGCTATAATTGCTTATATTGTTTTTTAAGAGAAATAAATGTGTTTGGTTATTGTTTTGCCATATAACTATTTATTTTTTTGAGCTTAAGACCGAAAAAATAACTTAAAGAAAATCTTGTGGAAATATTGCCCTTATTTCTTTGAGTGTCAGATGTTTTTCTGTATATATTTAAACGCTTTTGTTACATTTAAATTAATTATTGATATAATAAATTTATTTATAAATATTCGTTATCATATTTCTTCATTCATCTCTGATTCCTTGGCATGGCTCGCGATCTTTCGCACTTACCAAAAATACTTACTTTATTTTACTTCATTGTTTTCGAATGTTTTCAAATATTTGTTTTCATACAGTAAGAAACCGTATTCAATATTCCTTATAAATTGTATATACATTTGTAGCTTCGTAGAAAACTCATGTGAATAATAAATCTTATTTTATTACTGCCCCTATTATGTATGGATACTAGTGTCTTTTAGCCACGGCTACCATCGATTTTCCGTCATCCCTTGTCAAGTTTGGTTTGGAGACAAACCGATTTCGCCATCTTTAGTGTCAAGTTTCGTTCCTTTCAGATTATGTGTGTTGTTCCGTATTTATTTCGTGTTTTTGGTCAAGCAGATATTGGTGCATAAATATTATCAAATGTTAAGTGTCCTGACTATAGGTATCTAAAGTCTCGCGCGGTTAGAGTCCAAAAGGGTTTATTTTATTTCGAATCTGCCTTCGCGGTAAGAACAGGTAGATAGTCAGTAATTTTAGTCCGTTTGGGTATTGCAGGTTTGTTTTGTGTGTTGGTATCTGTCATTTTACCTAGGTCTTTTTTTTTTTTGTAAACAAGCTTTAATGGTGCAAATATCGCATCAGAGTTGCTGTTTATTTGTTCGTTTATTATCCTTCCATCAAATGTTTTTTGTTTATATATTTCCATGTTTTCAAGAGCATTTAGGCGCCGTCATTTTTGTTGTACGTGCAGTACCCTTACGGATTTCCTTATGTTTGCGGGTGAACATTTGGCGTTTACCAAATGGTTTGCAAAATTAGATTCAATTATTTCCATGGGTTTTCGTATCCTTTTGTTGTAGTCCCTTATGTGTTCACGAAACCTTGTTCTTACTTTACGTCGTGTTTGTTCTATATAGCTTTATTGACACTCACAGGTCGGTTTATACACGCCTTGTTTGTTCAATGGGTCTTCTTCATTCGTCCTGCTTCTCATCGTTCCCAGGTTGTTTCCAGTTTTGAACGACGTGTGGATATTATACTTTCTGAAAAAAATGTGCAAGTTTGTATATAATTTTTCCTGTATCAGTCATTACTGTCCAAGTTTTTTCGTCTAGCTCTTTGTAGCTTCTTTTTTGAATTGCATACATTTTTCTGAATTTATCCATGAGCTCCTTTTTATAGCCGTTTTTTGTTGCTATGTTGTATATTGTGTTTAGTTCCTTCCCGTATGCCTCTCGCGGTAGAGGTATTACCTCAAGTCTGTTTGTAAGTTGTCTTAAAGCAGCGTATGTGTGCTTGAGGATGATTTAATGTGTTATGTTTATGGTGTCTGTAACTGTCGGTTTTCTGTAAATTTCGTAGTCAAGTTTTTGGGCAATTTTGTCTATATTAATCGTTAAATCCAGGAAATTTATTGTTCCCTTCTTTTCCATTTCCATCGTAAACATTATACATCCATGTTGTTTGTTCAGGTACTCCAGTATCTGCTCCTCATTGTCCTTGGTGATCACGCATATAATGTACACACGTTACTTGTGAAAAGTCGAGTTTTGAAATCGTCATCTAGATAAAGCAAAATTTGAGTGAAAACAGGAAGCCTTAAAAAGGGATTCGCCACACAACTTACCTGGGAAGTTCCTGGTGATCGGTTTTTAAGCTCCAATTGTGCGGGTGATACAGGTTTTCGACGGAAAACCAGAAATTCGCGGAAAAACAAACATTCCTTTGTTTTTTTTTTCTTTTTTACCTCTTTTTTTTTTAGAAAACGCGCGAAAATAACCTTTGTTAAAATTAAAAAGTGAAACAAACAATACAGCTGAAAGGCAAACGTGCTAAACAGTTGTCAAATACAACTGAGCTTCTCTTCCAAGAGCAGGAACAGCTGTTAGCAACGAGAAACTCAGTGACAGTTGCGAAAGCACTGTACTTGTGCAGTGACTATTAAACACGCCTCTAAGCACTGGATCAATAGGGTGGGTCTTAAATACTTAAAATAAAAAATAAAAATATTTTAAAAAAAGTACATAAAAATTAATATAATTGTAATATAAATAACGGAATAACGGAAAATAATATTAACAAAATTAAACGCAACTAACAATAATAATAATAAGTAAAAATATTATTAATAAAATTAAACGCAAAAACAGATTAAAAGACTAAATGTGTGTTATCAACATAAATTAAAGTAACCCAACAAATTAAATTGCAATAACATTTATACATTAATAAATTAAAACACAACATATAATAACTAACTTCATCAATAATAAAAGAAATAGCAAAAAAAAATTAGTAAACGCAAAAAAAAAAAAAAAAAAAAACAATAATCAATAATAATAATAACAAATCTAACCGATTATAACAATAACTAATAACATAGATATATATAATTAGGATAGAAATAAATAAATAAGATACCCAACGAGAACCCAAACTATGAGTGCTACCAGATCGCCCCCTCCAGGGCGAAATAACGGGGGATCCGGAGGTCCCACTACATCGGACACTACTAACAACGACAGCGTGTCATTAATAAATCCTTTCGCGAAGCGTCCCCGGTTAATGCTACAGGAACCAGAAGACGCCCCACAGGTGGCCCCAAGAGGTCTTAATGCCACACTGAGCGCCGAAAAGATGGTCGGTAATACGCGGTCGCATTCCTCTCCGCCGGACATTAGCCGTGTTGACTCGCGCATCGTAAACATTCCAATAGATGCAAAAAACCCTATGAAGGAGTTGGGGGCAAAAATTAACTTGCTATTAAGCATGATCGGCGGGGGGAGAGGAACTATCCACCAACCAATGCGAGACCTTGTTGGAGAAATCGCCAAACTGCACAGCCAGGCAGCGAACCAGCCCAACAAACGCAGCCAAGGTAACACCAGCACAAGAGACCAACATGTGCAAACAGAGAAAGAGGTGAAAAAGAGGGTTGTGAACGAAACCGGCGCAGACGCAAAAAGCTCCAGCAAAGAACCCAAGGCGACCGAGACACGAAATAAGAGCGAGCAATGGACGTTGGTAAAAAATACGAGAAAACTCAGCAAGACGGCAAGGAAACTGTCCAGGCCTGACGCGGTTATCATTTCGAAAACTAGCGAAATGACGTATGCGGATATTATCCGGCAAATGAAGCTACAACCAGATATGAAAGAACTAGGCGAGAGCGTAAACCGAATCACAACAACAGCGAAAGGAGATTTGCTTGTCCAACTCCGTGATAAATCTGGTCAGATGGCGAATGAATTCAAAGAACGAGCGTCAGCAGTGCTTAAAGATGCCGCAAATGTTAGGATCCTGAGCCACACAGTGAATGTTGAAATCCGCGATGTGGATGTTGCCACAACAGAAGAAGATATTGCCAACGCAATAAAACAACAATTTCCAGAAGTGAATTACGGAAAACTGGTTGCAGTAAAGTCCTTGAAGCCGACACGAAATGGCACGCAAACTGCGACAGTAAGTGTGGCAGTCCGAGACACGAAAATCTTGGTGGAGGCCGGACGAATTCATGTGGGCTGGGTTAACTGTCGAATACGGGAGCAGGTCAGTCCCCTAAGGTGTTTCCGATGCCTCGACTTTGGACACATCGCAAGGCACTGTAAATCAACAGAAGACCGTAGTGGCTCATGTTTGCGCTGCAGAGAGAAAGGCCACCTTGCCAAGCAGTGCACGGCAGAGCCCAAATGTGTCATCTGCAAATCAGGGACTGGCGCTTCACAGAGTCATCCCACGGGAAGCTTCAGATGTCCGGCGTATTCAAAAGCAGTAAACCAATTGAAGATATGATGAAATGCCTGCAAATAAATCTTAACCACTGCGAAGCGGCACAAGACCTCCTAAAACAGCAAAACATTGACGTCGCACTCATCAGCGAGCAATATAGAGCGCCGTTCACTGAAGGAAATTGGCTGCAGGACAAAAGAAATAAAGCTGCAGTCTGGGCATACGGGGCTCTCCCCTTTGAAGCCATTGGCAATAACCAAGAGGAGTGATTCATCTATGCGAAAATGGAGGGAATCCACCTCTATAGCTGCTACGCGCCCCCAAGCGAATCGCTTGAAAGCTAATGCTAAGCTATGCTAAGACGCCTTGCATCCGATGCTGCCGGCAAAACACCAGTCATCATCGCCGGGGATTTGAACGCATGGGCAGTGGAATGGGGAAGCTCAAAAACAACCCCCAGAGGCCAGGCTCTACTTGAAGCCTTCACAAATCTAGACATCATACTGTTAAATAATGGTAGCAAAAACACTTACCAGAAAGGAACTGCGGGATCGATTATCGACCTGACGTATTGCAGCACGGCGTTATTCAACAGAATTAAATGGAAAGTCTCTGAAAGCTTCACCTATAGTGACCACTTTGCGATATCCATCGAAATTAACCAACCGAGAAGCAACGCGCGAAACACGAAAACTCTGAAAGTACAGAGCATCGGATGGAGAAGGAAATTGTTGGACAACAGTATGATAGAATATATGATAGAGCTGCTGTCAGACGCGCTCGACGGTAGAAATGAGAATACCGACAAATGTGCTAGTAAACTCATAAGGATGGTCAGCAATATCTGCGACGCATCAATGCCACGGAAAAGAAGTGGAAACAGAAGAGCCCCAGTCTACTGGTGGAACGAAGAAGTCGCAAAACTGCGCTCTGAGTCTCTTAAACTGCGGCGACAACATCAAAGGCAGAGAGCCAGAAATTCCCCTGAATACCTACGCCTCCAAACCGAATATAAGAGCAAACGACGGGCTCTAAGAATAGCTATACAGCAAAGCAAACATCAGGCCTTCCTAGAACTAATAAAGGACGTTGACGACAACCCCTGGGGCAGTGGCTATAACATTGTGCTAAGAAAATTGAAAGGGAGCAAGGCCAAGCCACCCATGTGTCCCACACTAATGAAGCGCATAGTTTTTGGGCTCTTTCCACAGCAAGGCGTACACCAAGCGCCGCAAGCATTCGCGTTAGAAATCTCTGAAATCCCGCCAGTAACAAAGGAAGAACTGCTCGCTGCTACTGCAAAAATAAAAAGCAAAAAGTCACCAGGCATGGACGGCATTCCAAATGGGATTCTGAAATACATTATTAAGAAGAAAACAGAACTCTTTTGTGGATTATACACGAAGTGCATCAAAGAAGGCATTTTCCCAATGAAATGGAAGCGACAACGGCTAGTCTTACTGCCCAAAGGCAACAAGCCACCGGAAGAACCATCGTCATATAGGCCCCTGTGCATGCTGGACAGTGCAGGCAAAATACTCGAAGCAATAATCTGCGCGCGGATTCAAAAAATCACGGAAGGTGATCAGGGCCTTTAAAGGTGTCAATATGGCTTCCGGAAGAAGCGTTCAACTGTCGATGCAATATCGGCCGTTTGTGAGATAGCGCGAAAAGCCCTCGAAGGCAGGAGATGGTTTGAAGGAGCAAAGCAGTACTGTGCTGTTATCACGTTGGACGTAAAAAACGCTTTCAATTCTGCCAACTGGAGCCGAATAATAACTGCGATGATGGCAATGAATATTCCTCACTATTTAATTCGAATAATAAATAACTATTTCAGCGAAAGAGAGCTCTTCTACGACACCAACGAAGGGCCAAAAAAGTACCATGTTACTGGAGGTGTACCCCAGGGGTCAGTTCTTGGACCGCTTCTTTGGAATATATTGTATGATGGCATCCTGAGAATACAAAAAGCAGAAGGAGTGTCGATTATAGGATACGCTGATGATATCGCGATCGTAGTTGTCGCAAAACACTTGGTAGATGTGTCACGCATGTGCACCGACACCATAGCCTCTGCCAAAACTTGGCTTCAAACAGCAGGACTGGAGCTAGCGGAACATAAGACCGAAGCGCTGCTAATGATCAGCCGGAAAAGAGTAGAAAATATTCAAATAAGAATAGGAGGCCACACTGTAGATTCCAGCCCAACCATCAAATATCTCGGTGTCATACTCGACCGTCGTCTGAGCTTCAAGGATCATCTTAATTATGCCAGCAAGAAGGCGAGAAAAGTCAGCACAGCACTAGCAAGACTCATGCCAAATATAGGAGGTCCGAAACAACATAGAAGGAAACTGCTTGCGTCGGTCAGCTCGTCCATCCTGACGTACGCAGCCCCAGTATGGGAAACCGCTACCTCTGTAACCTCATATATGAGAGCACCAGCTTCAGTGCACAGACTATCGTCTTTAAGGGTATGCTGCGCGTTCGGGACAGTGTCAGATGAAGCAGCAAATTTTATAGCTGGAAGATGTCCGATGGACATATGCGCCAGAGCTGCAGCAGAGATCAAGCGCAGTCCAAATGAACGCAGCAAAATAATGCAACAGAGCATCGACTCGTATCTATGAAGATTCCTCCGCCCTGGTCGTAACCGAAAAAAAAAAAAAAAAAAACGTACCTTGCATAAAATACTACGCCTAACACCCACATTAGTTATGCTATTTCCAAATCTCTTTAGTTAGGTCCAGGCTAGAATATGCTTCTTTTATCTGGAGGCCTTATCATTCCTGTTATCTTAAACGGTTAGAGCGAGTACAAAAAAGTTTCTTAAAATTTGCAATCCCTTCTTAAGAAGCTCGTTGTCTTCTCCTGCATTTACAACCCTTGCACAGCAGAAGTATGTACCTCTCAGGTGCATTTGTTGTCAACATTGTGAAAAGTATAGTTGACTGCCATTCTCTCCTGGAAAGAATGTATTTTAATGTTCCTTGTCGTAACTTGCGAAGTGTCAATTTATTTTACATAAAGTTTGCTAAACCTAAGTATGCTGAAAATGCTCCGTTATATAGAACTCAATCACAATTAAACCGAGTTCCCGGGATGGATCTGTCCGTTCCAATAGGTATAATCCGTACGTTACTTTATAATAACTCAGTTCATTAGATTTAAGTCATTTTTTCTTTATAGTCAGTAAGAATTGTATTCATTTGACTGAAATAAATAAATAAATAAAAAAAATAATCTCTTTCCCTATAACCCTATTTTCATACTTAATAAAAAAATATTTCAACAAATGTCATTCGAACTTCGACCTTTTTTTGTTAAGAAATATTGTAAGTAAACATTTTCAACAACATTAAATTTTTACATGAAAACACGTAACATCCTCTACCAAAATATTATGAAATATGTACGGTATTTTTTAGCGATTTGAAGCGCCTTTATTTTAATACAAATAAATTTTAATGAGCTATAATTGCTTATATTGTTTTTTAAGAGAAATAAATGTGTTTGGTTATTGTTTTGCCATATAACTATTTATTTTAATTATTTTTGAGCTTAAGACCGATCGGTTTATTGGGAAAATTTATTATTAAAAAAAAGAGAAAAAATAACTTAAAGAAAATCTTGTGGAAATATTGCCCTTATTTCTTTGAGTGTCAGATGTTTTTTTGTATATATTTAAAGGCTTTTGTTACATTTAAATTAATTTTTGATATAATAAATTTTTTTTTCAATATTCGTTATCATATTTCTTCATTCATCTCTGATTCCTTGGCATGGCTCGCGATCTTTCGCACTTACCAAAAATACTTACTTTATTTTACTTCATTGTTTTCGAATGTTTTCAAATATTTGTTTTCATACAGTAAGAAACCGTATTACTTATAAATTGTATATACATTTGTAGCTTCGTAGAAAACTCATGTGAATAATAAATCTTATTTTATTACTGCCCCTATTATGTATGGATACTAGTGTCTTTTAGCCACGGCTACCATCGATTTTCCGTCATCCCTTGTCAAGTTTGGTTTGGAGACAAACCGATTTCGCCATCTTTAGTGTCAAGTTTCGTTCCTTTCAGATTATGTGTGTTGTTCCGTATTTATTTCGTGTTTTTGGTCAAGCAGATATTGGTGCATAAATATTATCAAATGTTAAGTGTCCTGACTATAGGTATCTAAAGTCTCGCGCGGTTAGAGTCCAAAAGGGTATATTTTATTTCGAATCTGCCTTCGCGGTAAGAACAGGTAGATAGTCAGTAATTTTAGTCCGTTTGGGTATTGCAGGTTTGTTTTGTGTGTTGGTATCTGTCATTTTACCTAGGTCTTTTTTTTTTTTTTGTTAACAAGCTTTAATGGTGCAAATATCGCATCAGAGTTGCTGTTTATTTGTTCGTTTATTATCCTCCCATCAAATGTTTTTTGTTTATATATTTCCATGTTTTCAAGAGCATTTAGGCGCCGTCATTTTTGTTGTACGTGCAGTACCCTAACGGTTTTCCTTATGTTTGCGGGTGAACATTTGGCGTTTACCAAATGGTTGACAAAATTAGATTCAGGTATTTCCATGGGTTTTCGTATCCTTTTGTTGTAGTCCCTTATGTGTTCACAAAACCTTGTTCTTACTTTACGTCGTGTTTGTTCTATATAGCTTTATTGACACTCACAGGTCGGTTTATACACGCCTTGTTTGTTCAATGGGTCTTCTTCATTCGTCCTGCTTCTCATCGTTCCCAGGTTGTTTCCAGTTTTGATGTGTGGATATTATACTTTCTGAAAAAATTTGCAAGTTTGTATATAATTTTTCCTGTATCAGTCATTACTGTCCAAGTTTTTTCGTCTAGCTCTTTGTAGCTTCTTTTTTGAATTGCATACATTTTTCTGAATTTATCCATGAGCTCCTTTTTATAGCCGTTTTTTGTTGCTATGTTGTATATTGTGTTTAGTTCCTTTCCGTATGCCTCTCGCGGTAGAGGTATTACCTCAAGTCTGTTTGTAAGTTGTCTTAAAGCAGCGTATGTGTGCTTGAGGATGATTTAATGTGTTATGTTTATGGTGTCTGTAGCTGTCGGTTTTCTGTAAATTTCGTAGTCAAGTTTTTGGGCAATTTTGTCTATATTAATCGTTAAATCCAGGAAATTTATTGTTCCCTTCTTTTCCATTTCCATCGTAAACATTATACATCCATGTTGTTTGTTCAGGTACTCCCATATCTGCTCTTCATTGTCCTTTGTGATCACGCAGATAATGTCATCCATGTAACTTGCATAGTGTTTAGATCTCCGTGCTAAACTCAATTAAAAAATATTGGGTCACCCTTTATTTCATGTGTTTTTCTTTGGCACACTCATACACACACGGTACTGGAAGAACGACAGTTTTTCCAGCTAGCAATTTAAGCGATTTCCCCTCAAAACGGTTTTCATTAAAAACTGCTTTTGAGAGGTTGGAGAAACGTTTTAGATTTTTCACTGGTTCACTCCCGTTTTGGAATCACCGAAGATCACAGCCGTTGTTTTCAGCCACCACATATCCGTCAGGTAAAATATTGTTTACCCAGGAAACATATCATTGCCAATAAAACGAACTCTTTCAATTTTACACAAAGCCTAACATTTGTCCTTTTATTATATTTTTATATCATATAAACACTGGTGCCATTTCGAGTTTGAACACTCCGTCAGCATCAACGTTTTCATGGTCCTTTTGCGCCGAGAACCTATTTAACCAGTCCACCATTGGGAGCGATAGCTACATCACGTTAAGTAGCAGCTTTAATACAGTCCACTTTATCCAACAGGATTTTCAACTGCGTTTAAAACACATCGTCGACCACCATCACAATTTTGATACAGCACTGTTCATCGCAACAAGACCGCTTGCCGCAACTCAACTTGCCACAACTAGCAACAAAGCACTTGCCACATCAACGTTTTCATCGTCACTTATCGAGCTCCAGTTAAACTGCACGAAAGGTACGTGGTTGACATTTCTTGCACATATATTTACAAAACCTTCGTTATTCGCGTAAAAAAAAAAAAAAAAAAAAAAAATCGCTTGAAATCGCGCAAAATTAGAATAATAACCTGGAGTGATTTGTGGAGGTAGTCAGTGTTTAAAATATACTTTATTTTATATATCAAGCGAATGACACACAGTTTCATTTGCACACATATGTACATACGCCTATTTGCGAAGAAGGCTCACTAGTGTTGTTGGTGTAACAATTAAATCAAATTAAGGTCAAACACGATTAGTTTAGTTTTCTTGAATTTGAATCATTTTCAATTTGCAAAGCACGTTTTTTTTTGTTTTATTAACACACTTATCGGCTTTCATTAATTTTTTTCTTTAATCGTGTTTATTACTTTTCACATTTCAATTTGCATAATCGTTGCACTAGCAGCACTACACTTGTATGAAGTATTCATAACCTCATTGTTCAACACACTGTTTCGGTGAATTGCACATTTTGATTTCACTGATCTGTCGGAGAATTTCACATCCACAAAATCACTGCGGGCACAAATTTAAACAAATTCTGATCGATATTCCATCAACACATATTGGCGAAAGTTGGGTGGCGAGAATCTTTAAAGATAGACTTATAGTTTGCATTAATATACACATAATATCAAAATAATATAAGCATATACATACATATACATAAATTTGCATTAAAAATAAAATCAAGTGTGTGATTGTACATACATATATGTACATACATACATATATTTTAAATTCTGGTGTTAAAATTTTTTGAATTGGTGGCTTAATAGGCATTTGTTTCACATTCTTGGAAAACACTATATTTTTCTCTTGAGCTTTCATTTGTCAATTTATCCCAACTATGGACTCATTCATTCGGTCAGCAGAAGCTGTAATCGAATTCGAATCCGATTTCAGCAGCACCCCAAGCTCTGAACAAAACAAACATGGTCTTGCAATACAACAAGACGAATTAAAAGCTCTATGGGAAAAGACAAAGGTAGCTTACGATGGGCTTATCAACTCAGAGGGGTTAACTAAAGAAGACATTAGGTCAATCAAGAAAAAACATAAAATTAGCTTCGCTAGTTACATCAAATGCATGTCTGCAATGGCTACTCAAGCGGAAGAGCTTGCTAGCTCAGAAAAAGATATTAAGGAAGAGTCAGTTCGTGAATACAACATTCGTCTCCCTCCTTGTGATACGGAAGTGTTTAAAGGCGATTATATTTCATGGCCAACATTCCGGGATATGTTTACGGCCATATACATACTCAATAAGCGCCTCACTCCCGTAGAAAAACTTTTCCATTTAAACCAAAAAACGCAGGGAGAAGCGAAAGACATAGTTAGAAAATGTCCTCTAACAAATGAAGGATTCACCACAGCGTGGAAAAACTTAAGCGATAGGTACGAAAATAAACGTATTCTTGTGAATTCCCAACTAAAAATACTTTTCAGCTTAGAGGCGGTAGAGAGTGAGTGCGGTAGCTCCATTAAAAAATTGCAGCGAGATATAAACAATTGCATCTCGTCATTACAAAGTCATCAAATTGACATATCAAACTGGGATGCAATAATAACGTATCTCTGCTCAACTAAATTGCCTGAAAGTACATTAGCATTATGGGAACAAACAATTGAAAACAAGACGGAGATATCCAGGTGGGAGGATATGGATAAATTCCTGTCCAATAGGTTCCAAACTTTGGAAACAGTCTCAGGCTTAAAGGGTGTCAAACAGTGTCGAACTGACAAACAACAGTTCAGAAATTTTCCGGCTGAACCTCCACAAAAGAGACTTGGCGTTTTCCAGGCCAGTGTAGCAAAAGTTACTTGCCAACTGTGCAAATGCAATGAGCACAAATTGCAAAATTGCCCACGGTTTCGTAAATTAACGACGGCCGATCGGATCGCATTTTTTAAAAATAATAACAGTTGCTTGAACTGCCTTTCGTCAGGACATACGGTCTCACGGTGCACAAGCTCATTTAATTGCAGCACTTGCCACCTGAGACATCATACGCTCCTACATATACAGGTTTTTCAGCCAAAAGCAACTGGTCAATCGCAAATATCAAGTACCGCAGATGATGTTCCTTCCACCTCGGCTCAGGCTCGTATGAGACACGATTCTGCAAGGGCAAATAAAAATTCAGTAAATAGCTTCAATTGTTTCGCAAACATAAATAAAGGCATTCTTTTGGGTACAGCTCGCGTCAATTTATGCCACAACGGCACTGAATTTTCAGCTCGGGCATTAATAGACTCTGGTTCTGAGTGCACGTTTATAACAGAACGCCTCAAACGCAGAGTGAATTTACCGACAAAGAGTTTACATGCGCAGGTATCAGGCATCAATAACACGGTTTCTGCACAGGTAACAGAAGCCTGTTTAATTCAATTGCGGTCACCAGTTGACCCTTTAATCAATATTAACACTACAGCGCTAGTATTGCCTCAACTAACCGGAAATCTGCCGACTTGCCGAATAGATGCGCTAACTAAGCAAGCATTTCCGGATCTAGTATTAGCAGACAAGAGGTTCTTCATTAATGAACAAATTGATCTTGTCCTGGGTGGCGATATTTATGCACAAATAATACTGAGTGGGATTAGGAAGAACGTTTTAGGAACGCTTCTCGCACAAGAAACGGTCTTCGGTTGGATCTTAACCGGTCAAACTGACTCGGCAACCCCAACCAAGAAATGCGTATCATTCTATAGTGAAGTTACTTTAGACAAGCGCCTAACGTCATTTTGGGAATTGGAGGAAATCCCGAAAAAGAAAATATATAATAAAGATGAAGTTTACTGTGAAGAACTTTATAAACGAACGACAAGGCGAAATAAAGAAGGCAAATACATTGTGTCATTGCCATTCAAACAAGATTTTCCAAAGAATATTCGCTTAGCTCCGTCACTGAAAATCGCTTGCTCTCAATTTTTTCGAAATGAGACACGGTTAGTAAAGGACCCACCTTTACAAAAGGAATATATAAGAGTCTTGTCTGAATACGCGAGTTTAGGACATATGAAGCGGATCAACGAACGCGTTCTAAGCGACGAATGTGATAGCTACTTCCTTCCCCACCATTCCGTCAAAAAGGAAGAGAGCACCACAACCAAAGTACGAGTTGTGTTTAACGCATCGAGTCCTACTGCAAACGGAATTAGCCTTAACGATGTCATCCATCCGGGTCCAGCACTACAAAGTGATCTGACTATAGTAATACTGCGTTGGAGGTTATTTCAATATTTCTTAATAGCGACATCGAGAAGATGTATCGCCAAATCTTATTAAATCCGAATGAAACGAAATACCAACGAATGGTGTTTCGAGAAAATCCCAGTGAACCAATTAGTTTTTATGAGTTGAACACAGTTACCTTCGGTGTTAATTGCGCACCCTACTTAGCTATTAGAACACTGCTTCAATTAGCCGACGATGTAGAGAATTCATACCCTATGGCGGCAGAAATACTAAGGAAATGCATGTATGTCGACGATGTTTTAGCTGGAGGACATACCATCGACTCTGCCATCAAGGCCAAGGAGGAGGTATTAAAAGTGCTACAATCTGCAGGTTTCCCATTACGTAAATGGACGTCAAACTGCGAAGAAATACTGGAAGGACTACCAAAATTACACCTTCTACATGAAAACTTTTTAGAATTTGAGGACACCAGCACGGTCAAAGCTCTGGGCATTAGATGGAACGCCCATTCTGATCATTTTTATTTTACAGCTAAGCCATTCGAATCCCAGGCTCGCTTTACCAAAAGATCTATTCTCTCAGACATTGCAAAATTATTCGACCCGTTAGGATGGCTTGCACCATTTATTGTTACTGCCAAAATTCTAATGCAGCAGATTTGGTTAGAGGGAACAGGTTGGGACGACACCGTGTCACCCACTACGACTAACCGGTGGCAAAACTTTTTAGAAAGCTACTGTCACATCGATACTATTCGCATTCCTTGCTGGGTGTACTTTTCTCCAGTGGATAAAGTCGAAATCCATGGATTCTGCGACGCATCGGAAAAAGCATACGCAGCCACTGTTTTCCTTCGCGTTCAGAAAGCGGAAAAGGTTTTTGTTAACCTTTTGCTGGCAAAGTCTAAAGTAGCACCAGTTAAAACTATTTCTTTGCCACGTTTGGAACTCTGCGGTGCAGTATTGCTGGCAGAACTCATCGAGTCGACCGTCATCAATCTGAACTTTGCTCACCTTACAAAGTATCTTTGGACAGACTCTACTATTGTTCTTGCCTGGATTCGTAAGCCCCCGTGCTCATGGTCAACATTTGTTGCCCATCGAGTAACAAAAATAATTGAAAAGGTTGGAGACCAAAATTGGCTCCATGTAGACTCTTCATCAAATCCGTCAGACCTGGCTAGCCGAGGTATTAATGTGCAAGAATTGGCTGATGCTTCCTTGTGGTGGCAGGGCCCTTCTGGGCTACAAGAAGAAAAAGGAAACTGGCCCAAACAGAATGACAACTATGATACTGAGTTAGAACAGAAAAGGGTTCAGGTCTGTGCATCAACTACACTCGATTTTAATGTGGATATTCTTGGTAGGTTTTCTGATCTATCGAGAGCTTTGAGAGTTTTATCATATGTGTTAAGATTTTATCAAGGAACTCGTCCAAGCACTAGAGCTTCGTTTAAAGCGAAGTCTTGCTTAATTTCATCTGATGAAATTAAAGCAACGACACGACGCTTAATAATAGTTTGTCAGAAGAAGCATTACAGTCGGGAATATTCGGCATTGGAATCCGGAAAACCGATAAATTCAAAAAGTGAAATCTTGCCCCTTAACCCTTATATCGACAAAGAGAACATGATTAGGACGGGTGGGCGCCTAGGTAAATCTCTGGATCTTTCCTTTAATGAGCGCCATCCAATCATTCTTCCGTATAACTGTAGCTTGTCCCGTCTCATAGTCCAGTTCGTCCACAAAGTGTCACTGCACGGTGAGAATCAGCTAATGTTGCGTTTGATTCGAACGCAATATTGGATACCTCGAGTCCAGAATATGATTAGGTCAACCATTCACATCTGCAAGATCTGCACGATCTACAGAAAACGCTCGCAGTCTCAGCTTATGGGTATACTTCCTACAGAACGTACCACATTCTCACGCGCATTTACTAATACGGGGGTTGACTTCACAGGTCCATTCGATATAAAGAACTACAATGGACGAGGTTGTCGAGTATCCAAGGGCTACGTCTGCCTGTTTGTGTGTTTTGCAACGAAGGCAATCCATTTGGAAGCCACCTCCGATTTAAGCACACAATCATTTCTGGCAGCATTTGCAAGATTTGTAGGAAGACGAGGCTGCCCGATGAACATGTATTCCGATAATGGAACGAACTTCGTCGGTGCCTCTCGAACATTAAAAACAGAAATAAAAGCTTTTATATCTGATGCTCGCAATAGCACCTTGTCAAAATATACCCAACAAACGCGTACGTGGCATTTTATCCCCGCCGCAGCACCCCATACGGGTGGACTGTGGGAGGCGGGAGTTAAAAGTTTTAAAAGCCACTTTACAAAAATCGCTTCCAACCATAAATATACGCTTGAAGAGTTTACGACCTTACTTTGCAGAGTTGAGTCCTGTCTCAACTCTCGACCATTGAGTCCCTCATCAAATGAACCGACGGACTTGGAACCATTGACACCAGGTCATTTTTTAGTGGGCGGACACCTTCTTGCTCAGCCTGAAGTAGACGCTGACGAAAACCGCGCCTCGATTGTAAATCGGTGGCAAAGACTGAAGGCTTTACACCACAAATTTTGCAAGAGGTGGAAGACAGAATACCTGTCTGAACTTCAAAAACGCAATAAGTGGAAATATCCACAATCAAACATAAAGAAAGGTGACCTCGTCGTTATCAAAGAAGATAACCTGCCACCTAATGAGTGGAGATTAGGCAGGGTCGCCAAACTGCACCCAGGCTCGTCACCAGGCCATTAGTGAAATTAGTCATATTACCCGCAAATGAGGAACAGGAAGACGAGCAACGACCTTCTCACGAAACCGATTCCCCTCTTGCAACACCTACATCGATCGTAAAACCCAACGCGGATTCCACTTCGTAACTCCCATCCAATTCCACATCGCAATTTGCAATTCAAAATCAAAATTTTATTTTAAGAGGAATATTCGAACCGGAAAATGGTTCGTTTGAATAAGGGTTGTATTAGTAACTAACACTACCATTCTTGAAGAGATTCAGAAAAGGCATTACAACGTTGAGGTGCCATCATGGCTTATAGTTTAATCCATCAGTCCCTTTACGTTAAAACATATATCTACAATCCACACCCCTTTCCCAATGCCGTAAAATTTCCCACTCGTTTTTTCTTTGTGACCCTAACTAAACCTCCTACTGTCTGAGTACCATTTCCCCCGGTACTACCGTCAGGTATTTCGTCGGGAGATGGCTTGAGCTTACGCTCTACGTACGTGAAGTCTGTTTGTACCGCCCTCTGTACTGTTGTTTGTTACATCTTCGTGGGGGTTTAAATTGCCCCGTTTCATTTCCAAGCATTTTTTTTTTTTTTTTTTTTTGCTTGACTGCCGGTTGGAACGAACGAGGTTCCAAGCCGCTCAACATGGTATTTCTCCTATTATATAAACTATTGATTTTAATATAATTTACGATTTTAGATTACCTTGCCCGCCGGTCGGAACGAACTGGGTTCCGAGCCGGTCTGTTACACTCTTAACTTCTTCTCGTCTGGTTTTTCAAAATTTATGGTTTCCAACTATTCTGCAACGGTCGGAACGGACTGGATTCCGAGCCGTCTACTTACTTAATTCGATTTTTTCTGCTTTGTATGAACTATTGGAAAAAACACAATATTTTATAGCTGAGGATTTAACATACATAAATATATAAATTTCTCAAAAGTAGTTTATTGAGCACTAACCTTTCTTGGTAGCCGGAACGGACGAGATTCCGGGCTACCCGGCCGTGTGTAACCGCATTGGGCTGTTCGTTGGGAGCTGTGCTTAGAGCCAAAGAGCCAAACTGCTTAAATTTTTTATTTTTATTTTTTTTATTAGTGCAGGCAGTCGGAACGGACTAGGTTCCGAGCCGCCGATTCGGTGTGAAGTTTGTTGCCGTCAACCGACATTAAAAGATTATGTATTTCTGCGGAGTCGTTCCGCCTGACGTAGTTTCGATATTACCATATTTGCCATGTTGCAGACGGCAGACCAGTTTTCGATCGATTCGAGCATTATATCGATCAAATTCTCTACTTTTGTCAGCCGCCCTACCTGTACGTTTAGGCAGTTTCGTTCATCTTCAAAATATGTGCAGGCAAAAAAGCAATGTTCAGCATCTTGGATATCGTCCTCTTCGCAGAGAGTGCAGTAAGGGTCATCATCGATTTTAAATCTATAAAAGTAAGATTTAAAACAGCCATGCCCCGTAAGCATTTGGGTTAACTGGAAGTTTACTTCTCCATGTTTCCGGCTTAACCATTTTTCTATTGATGGTATGAGACGGTGTGTCCAGCGACCTTTATCTGTCTGGTCCCAACGGCATTGCCACTGTTGCCAGCAGATTTTGATTTCTGCTTGGCGATTCGCCTTGTTTACAGATCTTGCCAACGTCTGCGTCGCCAGGATATCTATTGGACATAGGCCAGCAATAACCAACGCAGCATCTTCCGATGTAGTTCGGTAAGCGCAGCATACCTTAACCGCGCAGAGCCGGTATAAAGACTTCGCTTCGCGTGCGTATGACGTCTTCTTAAAGGCTTCACCCCAGATTTGAAACCCGTATAGCAGGACACTTCTGACTATATTGGCGTATAACTGCCTTCGCTGTTGCTTTGGACCTCCGACGTTAAGCATCAGTCTCGAAAGCGCTACTGTGACTTTTTCCGCTTTTCCGACTGCATATTCAATATGCCGCTTGAATGTTAATCTAGCATCCAGTATGATTCCGAGGTATTTCAGATCTGGGGCTGATTCTATTTCATGGCCACATACGTTTATTTTTGCCACTTCTCGGATCTTCCTGCTGCTAATTAGCACTGTCTCGGTTTTTTGCTGTGCAAGCTCTAGACCTGCATCGAGGAGCCAGTTTTGAACACTAGTGATCGAGTTGTTTGCACTCTCTTCAATGTCTTTTATGTGCTTAGCTACGACCACAATGGATATGTCATCAGCAAAACCAACTATTTTCGCCCCTTTTGGTAGATGTAGTTTCAATATGCCATCATACATTATGTTCCATAGCGTTGGACCCAGCACTGAGCCTTGTGGAACTCCGCCTGAAATCTTATATTTCTTTCTGCCTTCATCGGTGTCGTAGAGTAGAAGTCTGTCCGACAAGTAATTGTTTAGGATTCTTCTGAGATATGCTGGAATATCGAAAGTTATTAGCGCCTCTGTTATTTTCCGCCAGCTTGCGGTGTTAAATGCGTTTTTCACGTCGAGCGTAATTATTAAACAATATTCTTTTGAGCCCCATCTCCATCTCTCACCGCTAATCGCATCTTCTGCTATTCTTTTTATGAAATTGGCTGCATCAACTGTGGACCGCCCTTTTCTAAATCCAAATTGTGTTTCGGAGAGTCCTCCATTCGCCTCCATTGCTTCTGTAACTCTATTGGTAATTATGCGTTCCAGAAGCTTCCCTGTTGTATTAAGCATACATATTGGTCGATATGCAGAGGGATCCCCAGGAGATTTTCCCGCCTTTGGTAGTAGAACGAGCCGCTGGCGTTTCCATATTTTCGGAAATACGCCCTCTGTAAAGCATTCGTTAAACGTGTGAACGAAAACCTCAGTATTCGCTTTCACTGCTAGTTTAAGAACTTTATTTGGAATTGCATCAGGGCCTGGGGCCTTTCTGTCTTTAAATTCATCAACCGCAAGCAGCACCTCTCCAGCGGTGATCTGGGGGAATTTGCATTCAGCATGGGAGAGGATCTCTCTACTGAATGCTTTTTGGCCTGGAAACAGTTTGCTTACTATTATACCCAGTTGGTCGGCGCTTGTGAGCTGCGGCTGGACAGATGCCTGTAGCTTTTTAGTAACCACTTTGTATGCCATACCCCAAGGATTTTGTTCGGCACTGTCGCAAAGCTGGAGAAAACACTTCTTCTTGCTCGCCTTAATACATACATATGTATGTGTGTACATACATGTGTGTGTGTGTACATACGTATGTAGCACATTTTAAACATATATATTAAAATTTGATTTATGTGGTAAACTGATGTAGGAGTGAGTGTGGAAGAAATTATATCAATATGTACATACATTTGTATATTGAAATTGAAACACGAGAAGCATAAAATCGTATATTACGGGATTTGTATGTGCGATAAATTCGTATTCAATAGCAGTTTGTCATCTTTTTTTTCGTGTATGTATGTATGCACTTCCTTCATTTCGCTGTTTGTTGCTGAGTATCTTTCAACCTTTAATGGCGTTATATTTTCGGTCCTCACAAAACCTATAAATAAATAAATAAATAAATATTGTTTCATGAATCAAGTGGGATTGTTACGTTTATTTGAACGCTAACGCGCCAAGCTGGTGCGTTCCTCCTCTTCATCACTGGTATACTGCTGCATACCTGGAGCAGCAACCGCACCGCGCACTGATGAAGTTGCTTGCAACAATTCCTGATCGGGAGCGTTACGGTTTTCATACAAAGGTACTTGCAATGTCTCCTCATATATGCGCGCCTCAGGGAATTCCACTTTAGTGTGGTTGCGATCAGTGGCATACACGATAGAGGTACAGCAAACTTCTGCTACTTTACCCTGACCGTAAAAAGACCAACAACATATTTCGCTGGGCCCAATGACATCTTTAATAAATAATATGCGTTCATTGAAACGTACGGATAATTCATCCAAAAGGTCTCTAACCATTTGTGGTTGTTCTACTGTACTGGCATTGAGAGCCCGATGTGCATAAGTTTCGAATCCACAAGTTCGAGCTAGTTCATGACGGCATATGAGTAAATCTGAAAGCAACTGATCCTGTTGTTGAGACGGCTGTAAGAATAGTCGATAAGCCGTTTCACGTGCCTGAGCGTTGGATGAGTTCGTGTAAAAACCGGATACAAGTATACTGTCTCCTTCCGAAGAAAAGTAGCTGCGAACTGATGCAGGAACATCATTCCGCCGGACAATCGTAGGTTGCGCCGCGCCAGTCATAAATTTTGCCCCAATTGCAAAATGTAATCGTTAAGACGAACTACTTTTTGTCGCTCATCTTCTTAAATGTATTTGCTCTAAAAAATATTCCGATATTACATGTTTAAACCAAATAAGAATGCGGGTAAAGTTTTCTGTCATTTACAAGCAATGTACATTCTTAATGAGTGTATTGTATGTGTGCCATTCGTATAAATAAAACTATTTGCTGAGAAATCGCATTGCATTGTAAGTTGAGTTTGTTGAAATTTGCACAACTATGTAAAAATAGAAGATTTATTACAACAAAATGGCAAACTCATGGATTTGTTACTGAAGGTAAATTGCAACGCCATATTTTTTGCAGAAAATTATTTTATACAACCCGTTTCAATTCGAAGAAACGCGTAAGGTAGTACATTTGTCCGATTGTCATCAGTACTAGCACCAGCGCTTCAAAGGTGGACCACAATCGCATAAGATAGAACCCTTCATACGAACGCAACTCAGGCAAACGAAGCGGTCCCGACTCATTTCGCGCGAAGTTAATTTTTTTATAAGGCGCGGAATTGAATGCAGTGGCCAATGGTGTTAACCATGTTGAAACCTTTTGGTGTAACTGCTTGAGAACAAATCCAGTTGATCTTTTCCCTCGTATCGTTAGCTGGTATATGAACGTATGGACAGACTCCATCATACCTTATGTTGTCTATCGCGACAATTAAAGCTGCCAACAACATGATACGACGATCGTAGTAGCTTCTTTCATGATTCCGCCAGAAATGTAGACCTAAAATTATAAAATTATAGAAAAGTTAATGAATTTCTTAGAAACTAATAAATAGTACAACTTACTCCGATCGCCTCGTGTTGAATGACGTTTCATTCAGGAAATTGCCCATTGGTCTCAATTTAGCAACAAAGAAATGTCAACTAAGAACGTAAACTGTAATTTGCGTTCTTTGATTGCAACATAGCACCACCTACCGTAGATCGATATGTTCTCATTAAGGAAATTACATATTGGTCGCAATGTATCAATAATGAATTGTCAATTGAGAGCGTCAGGTGTAATTAACGCTCTATGAGTACTACACAGCGCCCTCTACCGTGCATCGATATGTGTTATTACTTTTTCTATAGCGGGAAGGTCATTTTCGTTTTTTAGCCAAGTTGAAAACCTCAAAATTGTAAAAAAGGGAATTTTCATGTGTCTGGTGATGAAAGCTCAAGTTATTAAACTCATCACAATTATGTTCTCACCTTCCTTCCTTTTTTTTACGATATCAATGCAAAGTCACCAAAAATAATATAAAATATACTGCGCGCCACAGGAATAGCCTCAAGGAGGAAGTGGTAATATAATGAATTGCTCAAAAACACCAAGACGAGACATTTTCATGTCGTTTTTGATGTGAACATGAATATAATGTAAAAGAATTACTTATATTAAAAAAAAAAAAGGTATTATAAATAAAATTCTAATTAGTAGTCACAAAATAAATAACTCGCCACCCAAACCCGCCAATAATAAGAACATTTTCCAGTAATTTTATATACATAAGTAGGGTTAACTTAAAAAGAATTACTTATATTAAAAAAAAAAAAGATATTATAAATAAAATTCTAATTAGTAGTCACAAAATTAATAACTCGCCACCCAAACCCGCCAATAATAAGAACATTTTCCAGTAATTTTATATACATAAGTAGGGTTAACTTAAAAAAAAAAAAAACAAAAAAAAAACCTTGTCAATTGCAGAAAAATGACCCGCTACGCCGCTTTGTTAAAAAAAGCTGAGCAACAGACTCACCGTTTCCCTAAACCATGTCATCTGTGCAAGGCCAACCACCCCATAAGGCTCTGCCACGTATTTCGGGCAAAAACCCCCGAAGAAAGGCTGCGCGAGTCACTTCTGGGAAGATTCTGCGCTAATTGCTTATCGGTGGCACATCGAGCTGAGGCGTGTTCGAGTACGAAAAGATGTCACCGGTGTAATGAAAAACACCACACTCTGCTACATTTGGACGAAGAGCGCCGACGTGTTGATACCAGGCCATGGAGCGTGCAGGTCGCAAGCGAAATAGACACTGACAATGAATTGTCAATCAACGCGTCCGACTCCGGAATGGAGACGAGGTCGATCCAGCCGGAACGGGAAGAAGGCGAGCTGGTTTCCGGAGCGGAATCTCGGACTTTCCGCCCGGTTGATCGACGAACTTCTGAGTCTAGAACCCTTCGACCTTTATTAGCGCATGAAAGACGTCGTCAGAGTGGAGCGGAATCTCGGCCTTTCCGCCCACTCCCTTCAGCACATCAGAGGCGTGGAGCGGAATCTCGGACTTTCCGCCCACACCCTACCCGAGTAACGTCTCGACGTCGGCAGCTACCAGTCGCCTTCCGCGCTGGGCTCCATCTTATAAGGGGCCAACCCGCCCACACCCTGCAGCCGATTACAGCGATTTTGCCAACAGCTATAGTGAAAGTGGAGGCGCAAGGGCGCCTATATTTAATACGAGCATTAATAGACTCTTGCTCTCCTACATCACTAATTTCTGCTGATTTGGCCCAAACACTAGGCCTGGAACAGATTACCTTTGGCCAGCAACGAGGCTGTTTTGTTCGCATACGAGGGAAGCACGGGCAGAATAAGCGACTGGCTGTTCACGCGACAGTTGTTCGCAACTATCACAGGCTAAGTCCCACCTGCAACATCGACCCAGCTACTTCAACACCATATGCGAACATTAGACTTGCGGATCCCCAATTTTACATATCCACTCCGATTCGCTTGGTTCTGGGAGCCGACGTGTACCCAGAAGTACTATTACCCGGAAGCCTCCCTAGTCCATTTGGCCCCCTTATGGCCCAGAGTAGTATTTTTGGCTACATCTTATCCGGCACAATCCGGTCATAATATTAAGAAATAGTGGTCACTTATAATTTACACATACATACATATACATATGAAGTAAAAAAAAAAAAAAAAAAATTATGAAATAAATGAAATATTTATCAATGTGCAAGTAAATAGTCAACCACGTCGTTTTTTTTTTCATTAAACCTTTTTCTTCCCCAACAGCTAGGTCACCCCAAGTGTGGAACAGAGGATTACGGGACTCGATTATGGTGGAAGACAAATTAGCGTTAAGACCTTAAATTGCAAAACTTTAATTTTCTTAAATACGTGTAGATGTGGTGGCTGAATTATTCAACAGATGTTGCTTGTCGCAAGGAGGGCGGCATGTTTAGATCTCCGTGCTAAACTCAATTAAAAAATATTGGGTCACCCTTTATTTCATGTGTTTTTCTTTGGCACACTCATACACACACGGTACTGGAAGAACGACAGTTTTTCCAGCTAGCAATTTAAGCGATTTCCCCTCAAAACGGTTTTCATTAAAAACTGCTTTTGAGAGGTTGGAGAAACGTTTTAGATTTTTCACTGGTTCACTCCCGTTTTGGAATCACCGAAGATCACAGCCGTTGTTTTCAGCCACCACATATCCGTCAGGTAAAATATTGTTTACCCAGGAAACATATCATTGCCAATAAAACGAACTCTTTCAATTTTACACAAAGCCTAACATTTGTCCTTTTATTATATTTTTATATCATATAAACACTGGTGCCATTTCGAGTTTGAACACTCCGTCAGCATCAACGTTTTCACATAGAATACTACGCTTAACTAGGCTTTTAGTTCTTCCATATACTGTCCCTCCAGTTCTTGCATAAATACCTCCATGAGAATGGCCGAGGTCGGGTTTCCCATTCCGAGTCCGTTTTTTTGTCGGTATGTTTATACCCGCGCACTTGTGTAAATTAGTATCGCGAGTTACGCGGAAAGCAAAACACAATTTTTTAGGGAGAAGTCCCGTGCGTGTATTTTGGATTCCAAAATGCAACTGAAAAATCTATTCTAATTATTACTTGACTAAAGCTTATTTCTAAAGCTGCGCTGCAGCTGTGGTTCGCCGGAACTGTCGACATTCCATTCCCACGGGAGCGTAGACGCTGTCAGCACTTTTGGCTTGCGCGTGCAGTATGGCCTTCAGGTAAGGTGTCGGTTCGCCTGCATTCCTCTGCTATGGAGTGGTTGTTGTTGTTGTTGGCAGTGGCAGTGGCTAGCGTACTATGTGCTAACTTTGGCAGTGGCAGTGGCTAGCGTATTATGTGCTAACTCCTCCGCCCTTAAGTTCGAATGTCCTCGTTCGATGGCCTAACAAAAAATCTTGCTAAATTTTGGATACCGATTTCAGCTTCTCCGGCTTCTGGTCCATTCTCATTATTTAATTTTATAATTTTTCTTACAATTACAATTATTAGAATTACAATTATAATAAATGACAATAAATTTATTGAAAAAAAAATATTGCTTTGTTTTTCTAGTAAATTTAGGTGAATGGTTTCATTAGTTTGGAATTTTTTTATTGATTCTAGAGATAGAATATCTTCTAACATGCTACTATTTGAAAATGGTTGTAATATTGCTGGTAATGGTTTTTTTTCCGTAATTTCTTTTGTATTAAAAATTTGGCCATTGATTTCTATACTAGCATTATGGTATTTTATTAAATATGTTCCATTAACTCTAAAAGTTTTGTTATTAATTGTTATATCATTGTCAAATTGATTCAAAAATATCAAGTCGCTTGAAATTTCTTCGACTGATTTTACATGTTCATTGTTTATTTTTGTACAATTTTCAATCTTACTTTCTAATAAGTGTGCAATGCACGTATCATTTGAAATGTCCTTTGTTATATTTTGTGGACAAATTGATAACATGTTATAAGTTTTACAATTGGTAGATATACCGAATATTTTATTTGAACACAATAATATTAATTTAAAATTTATTTTATTTATCAATTCCTTTTTCTTTACTGGTCGTATTTCTACTGACCTACAATCTTCTTTCCCAGTTGTGGGTAAACTTATTACATAAATTAGGCTGTTTTCATTTGCAGCTATTTTGACTTCTGCGAATTCTAAAGCTTCGTCGATGTTTATATATGGTATATTTTCATTTTCTACGAAATGTTTTGTTATTTCTAGTTCTTTATTTGATAAAATAAATGAATTTACAATATTTGCTTTGGCCCAATGAATTGCGTAGGCTGTATTAATAAGTTCTTCCTTAATAACTTCTAATTTAAATTTTATTTGCAAAACTATGTCGTTTTCGACTTGTTCGTCTTTTTGAATATTTTTAGTTATTTTGTTTGTTTTATCAATTATTTCTCTAATTTTTTCGTTTATTAATTTATTTATAATTACTTGTCTATTATTATTTTGAAGTACGTTATTCATTTTTTCTGTTAGTATGTTAAAATCGCTGTGGTCAGGATTTCCTGCGATCCATTTCCACGCTGATCCTATAAAATCTAGTGATCTTTTTTTTATTTTTTTACTTACTTTTACTCTATCTAAACTGATTTTGGTTTGATTTATTAGGGACGATAGAATGGGGTAAAGTGGATGAGTGGCTAGTTTTCCGTTAATTATGGTTTCTATCTTCGTTATTGCGTCATCGTAATAGTTCAGCTCGATTATATGTATGATTTTAAATGTTCCTGTCTGTAGTTTAGCTGGTCCACTATCAATTGTAACCAATTGGGATGAACTGTAGTCAAGGATCTGTACGCTTGCGGTTGTAGCCGCGGCAAAAAATCTAAAAGGAGAAGGGTTATTTGTTTTTAATTTTTTATTAAACTTTTGTGTACTATTTTGCCGGTTTGTGTTAAAACTGTTGAATTATTATTTTCTTTTACGATTTGCTTTCTGTACCGTGATGTTAGTTTGTTACCGTAACGTTTATTAATTTTGACGTAAATTGTCTGTCCAATGTTATAGTCTTTTAAGGGTTTTTTGTTTTTATTATGAAATGTTAAGTCTTGTTCTTGCTTTTGCCTAAGTCTTTGTATGTTATCCTGTCGAGCTTTTTCATATTGTTCGGGGTCGGTAAAGATTTTGCGTCCAAAAAATGCTTCGAGCGGTTTTTGTCCTGTAGTTGAGTGTATTGAATAGTTATATTCGTACACTGCTTTGTCTAGTAGTTCGTTAAATGATCTTTCTGTATTTTCTGATTTTAAGCATCTTAAAATTTCGGTTAGGGTTGAGTGAAACTTGTGGATTGGAAACAGATGGGGCTGGCGTAGGATTATTTACTAAGGTTGGGGGCCTAATTAGGTTATTGGGATTCGCCATATTTGTGGTTTCTGCTAACACTTTAAAAAATTTAGTAGTAAATATTACTATTTATATGTTTTCTATTTTTTTTTTTTTTTTTTTTTTATAAATCTCTGGAGGGTCCCCCCGAAGGTGGTGAATTGCAGAAATAGTTAGTTTTTTATAAGAACCGGAGTGTCACTTGAGGGTGATTAATCACGGACCTTTTTATGTTTTTATATTATAGGCTGTACGAGCCTTTATTTTACTGTATTTTAATTTATTTTTCTTTAGTATGGTTTGTAAAGGTATAAAAATATATTGTCGATTTGAAATATCTCAATAATCAATTTGTATTAATTTTTTTAAATATTTATTAAATAAATTTTTATTTTTTTTCTTTCTTTCTTAAAATAATGTTTTCAATTAGCAATATTATTCTTTTGAACAGTTTTTTTTTTTTTGTCTTTTGAACAATTTTTGCTCTGACGCAATTTCTTTCTTAAATTTCTTCTACTTCCTTAACAATGAATATTTGCTTTTGCACAATATTTTTTCTCTTTTTTTAAAGAATTTTTCTTTTATAACAAATTAATTTAATTTTCACAATATTTTTCCAATTAAAACAACTTTTGCTTTTACAAAATTTCTTTTACGTTAATTTTACGTTAATTTAATTAAAAATGTATTTAATTTTCACAACATTTTCCGTTTGAAACTATTTTAAGACTTACAGTAGTATGGTTGTTGTCATCCTTCGGCGGCTGTTCCTCTTGAAGAACTCCTTTTTCGATGTAGTCGTACTCAGGGGCCTCTTTTCCTCAGGGTGTTGGTTTTTTTTCTTTCTTCTGGCTGGTGGTGTTTGGTCACGTTCGGGAAGATCCTTTCCGGGCCCTGTCCCTTTCACGTTCTGCAGTGAAGGCGCTTTATATTTTTCGGCGGCACTTTAAAATTGTTAACTTTTATGTGTGGCGCTTTTTATTTTTCGGCGGCACTTTAAAATTGTTAACTTTTATGTGTGGCGCTTTTTATTTTTCGGCGGCACTTTAAAATTGTTAACTTTTATGTGTGGCGCTTTTTATTTTTCGGCGGCACTTTAAAATTGTTAACTTTTATGTGTGGCGCTTTTTTATTTTTATTTTTAGCGGCACTTTATAAAGTCACTTTGGCCTTCACTTCACCAGCCGAGATATTTAGCTCGGGCGCCAATTAGTATCGCGAGTTACGCGGAAAGCAAAACACAATTTTTTAGGGAGAAGTCCCGTGCGTTTATTTTGGATTCCAAAATGCAACTGAAAAATCTATTCTAATTATTACTTGACTAAAGCTTATTTCTAAAGCTGCGCTGCAGCTGTGGTTCGCCGGAACTGTCGACATTCCATTCCCACGGGAGCGTAGACGCGCCGTCAGCACTTTTGGCTTGCGCGTGCAGTATGGCCTTCAGGTAAGGTGTCGGTTCGCCTGCATTCCTCTGCTATGGAGTGGTTGTTGTTGTTGTTGGCAGTGGCAGTGGCTAGCGTATTATGTGCTAACATATATATACCAAAATGCTCAGAATGAAAAGAGAAGTCGATTTAGCGATGTGTGTCTCTTCAGCCGTCCGTCCGTCCGTCCGTGCAAACGATAACTTGAGTAAATATTGAGATATCTCACTGAAACTTGGTAGGTAGATTGTCTTTGACCCTGAAATGGGCAATATCGGAGAGTAACCACGCCCACCTCCCATATAACGGCAATTGTCGAAAATGCAAAAATTGTTATATTTCAGTAGCTATTGAACCTAATTTGCCCAAATTTTGTATATACTGTTGTACTCAAGCAGGAAATCCGACTGAGTCAAAATTTTTTATGAGGCGTGGCATCGCCCACTTATGAATTCATATGTATATCTCTGGAACCACCCACCCGATTTTGTTCAAATTTGGTATTCGTATTACACTATGCCTATTTAAGCGATATTTATCAAAATCTGACCATAACCACGCCCACCTGTCATAAAACGGTAATTTTCAAAAACACTCAAAATCGGACATTTCAATAAATATTGAAGGGAAATATCTTGAGTTTAGTATGTGGTGTTGTATTGCAGCCAGAAATCAGACTATATGAGATCATATGTATATGTCTGGAACTACTTTATTGATTTCGTCTAAACTTGGCACACATGTTAGATTGTACCTAGTTAATTTATAAGTTTAGCTGAAAGCGTGCGCCGGGTATATAAAGTTCGATCGAACTTAGCCACTTCTTTACTAGTTTTGGTTCTGTTTTTGTTTCAGTTTGTGGGATCGATGGGTATAAGTCCTTAATATCAATTGATATTAACAATTTTAGTTTCTGTATATGTGACCAAACTGTGTGTTGTATTCACGACATCGATATTAGATTTATGCGA
Organism: Philophylla caesio; assembly: GCA_963971545.1. Classification (NCBI taxonomy): domain Eukaryota; kingdom Metazoa; phylum Arthropoda; class Insecta; order Diptera; family Tephritidae; genus Philophylla; species Philophylla caesio. The sequence goes on along the minus strand of OZ020605.1, from coordinate 2,171,047 downwards.
AATTGTAAGTACACTCATCCCATATTATAAGCGATGCTTTTTGGAGCACAACAGCGGCTGCACTATTTTTTTGTATCGAACATATACAGGTCTGTGCTGGCGAAAAATTAAGAGGTGGTTTGAAAGCGAAGTGAGGAGTTCTTCCCCTACTTAGAAGAGTAGCAGCAATACCAGAAGAGGCTACAGCAACAGTAACTTTGGCTTCATTACGAAATTTCGCCAAAAGAAGTGAAGTCACAAACGTCTTCCCTGTTCCTCAAGGCGCGTGTATAAAAAATAACATTTCCTGTGTTATTGTTAACGGTAGATATGACCTTATCAAAATTAACTAACTGCTCTGATGTTAGCTTTGGTTCATATTCGAATAAAAATTGCTGTAGCTGATAAATACTCTTAAACGTTGTCTCACGCATATACAAAATGTTGTATAAGTTCCAGTTACCACGGTTAGGTTCGGGTAAACGGATATCTTTTAAGCATTTTTCTCCATATGAAAAAGTTAAGTCCTCTAGAAGAATAAGTCGCGTGTTGAAAATGAAAAAATTCTTTCATACTTTTTTCTATTTAAAAAAAAAACCTCAAATATTTTTCCATAACCTATTTCGATTAATTGCCGTATATCTATATTGCTTTTTATATTTTGTAAGTTTACCGCAAAAAAACGGTAATTATCTTCCAATAATAAAAAAGGTATGCCACTCAGCTGTTCTCAATAAATGCTTAATTTAAAAAAAAGAACTATTAAAATCGGTTCAGTACTTTGAGAGCCAAACCATGACAAACATTCCCCATATAATCAATTTTATATAATAGTATAGACATGCAGACATACATGTACGCTGTTTAGCGCTAATTCACTTGTTCTGCGTTAATTTGTCCACGCAATTCAAAAGTTTTGCTTTGTTGTTTTACTCTCTTAGCAACATATGTATGTACATACATATGTGTTTAGGCTAACGTACTTTACTGCAGTAAAAGATGGAAGAGAGAGAGAGAATGCATGCCACAAACGATAAAGGCACACGCACACACACAAAGCACGCTACGCTGTTTGCTGCGTTTGGCGAATAAAAACCTTATGCTTGCCATATTTTAGGGTTTTCAAAAACTTCACCGAAAGAAAAGAGGTTGGATTTCGGAAAATTAAAAAAAATAAGTATGCGACTCGCGAGCATAGGGCAAATGCTTTATTTAAAAAAAAGTTTATAAAAATCGCTCCAGAACTTAATGACATTAGCCGTTACAAACATATTTCATTAAAGCGATTTTATAAAATAAGTATAGATAGGTATACATATGACGACGGAATTCATGTTCCGTTACCCGACTGCGATGAAATCCCTATAGCAATAGCACGGCTAAAGAACAACAAAGCGCCCGGAGTTGACGGGCTGCCAGCTGAATTATTCAAATACGGTAGAGAAGAGTTGGTAAAGCGCATGAACCAGCTTATCTGTAGAGTATGGTCGGACGAATGCATGCCTACTGATTGGAATCTAAGTGTACTTTGCCCAATCCATAGGAAGGGTGATACTGCAATTCGCGCCAACTATCGTGGTATCAGCCTTCTTAACATTGCATATAAGGTTCTGTCGAGCGTATTGTGTGAGAGACTAAAGCCCACCGTCAATGAACTGATTGGACCTTATCAGTGTGGCTTTAGACCTAGTAAATCTACTATCGACCAGACATTCACAGTGCGACAGATCTTGGAAAAGACCCACGTACCACCTTTTTGTCGACTTCAAAGCCGCTTTCAACAGCACAAAAAGAAGTTGCCTTTATGCCGCAATGTCTGAATTATTTTATCCCCGGAAAACGTATACGGCGTTGAGCACCACCACCATCAGGATTGGTAAGGACCTCTCCGAGCCGTTTGATACCAAACGAGGTTTCAGATAGGGTGACCCTTTGTCGTGTGACTTTTTTAGCCTTATGCTGGAGAAGATAATTCGAGCCGCAGAACTAAATCGGTCAGGCACTATCTTTTATAAGAGTGTGCAGCTACTGGCGTACGCCGATGACATTGACATCATCGGCCTTAACAACCGCGCAGTTAGTTCTGCCTTCTCCAAACTGGATAGAGAAGCAAAGCGAATGGGTCTGGAGGTGAACGAGGGCAAGACGAAGTATCTCCTGTCATCAAATAAACAGTCGGCACATTCACGACTGGGACCAAACATCACTGTTGACAGTTATAACTTTGAAAAAGGAGGAGACTTTGTTTACTTAAGAACCAGCATTAACATCAATAATAATGTCAGCCTCGAAATCAAAAGGAGGATCACTCTTGCCAACAAGTGCTACTTCGGACTGAGTAGGCAACTGAGCAGTAAAGTCCTCTCTCGACGGACAAAAATTACGCTCTATAAGTCTCTCATTATGCCCGTCCTTATGTATGGCGCAGAAGCATGGACGATGAAGATATCTGATGAGAAGGCTCTGGGAGTGTTCGAAAGAAAGATTCTCCGAAAGATTTATGGGCCTTTACGCCTTTGCGATGGCGAATACCGTAGAAGATGGATCGATAAGCTGTACGAGCTTTATAACGACATATGTAAAATGCAGCGAATTAAGATCCAGCGGCTTCGCTGGCTTGGTCATGTCGTTCGAATGGATGAAAGTGCCCCAGCTCTGAAAGTATTCGACGCGGTACCCGCCGGTGGTAGCAGAGGAAAATGGAGGCCTCCTCTGCGTTGGAAAGACTAGGCGGTAAGGGACTTGGGTACGCTTGGTATTTCCAACTGGCGCCAGTTAGCGAAAGAGAGAAATAACTGGCGTGCTTAGCACAGCTCGGACAAAATCGCATAGGCGGTTATCGAGCCAATGAAAGAAGAAGAGGTATACATATACTGTCGCTGACTTTTTTGTAAAACTATTAAGCATATACATTTTTACTATAGATTATATTTGTGTAAGTTTTACAGATTTTGCAGCGCACGAGTTAAGGGATGTTTACAACGCCACCGCTGACGTCACGACATAACAAGTTCTAACAAGCAGCGAATGCGTTATCAATGCAACCGGTATCAGGCAGCGACCCAAACCAAAGAAAGATAAACATGAAACAATAGACAAGTACTAGTAAACATTCGCGTGTCGTGCTGTTCGGACGTATTTTTTCACTGCTCGATAAGTGCAAATGAATACTAATGTAAATCTAAGTTATAAGTTGGTGTAAAGCCTGCTGATGCTGAGTTTCTTGCCAACTCTAATAAATAAACGCAGCTCAACTCGCTCACCTCCTCCGTCTCCTGTTATTTCGGAAGAAAGACAAAGTGCTACATCTACTAACACTAACAATAAAATTGCTAACTCAAAATCGTCAATTTTGCAAAAACAAAGTGCTAGTGACCCATACCACCAAAAACAGATTACATTGGAATCTGTATTTAAAGTCATCGTCTCTCTTCGAACCGACAATGCCCGATTGCTTAATAATTATATTGCTCAGTCTGAAGTAAACAATAAACTTCTGGAGAAAATTGATGGTATGCACTCTGATCTCATTTCTATTCAGCGAATCTTGCGTGAAAAATACTCTACGACTGCCTTTCTCAATACAAGGCTAAATGACTACTGTTGTCGATAAGCTTAGTGACAACTCCTCTAAATGCGGTGTTATTGTTGCTGATGGAGCTAATAACGTCGATTTGTCGTCAGTGGTCTTTGCAGTTGCTTCTGCTCTCACTAACACATCTAACGTAAAGCCGCCCGCTGCTGTCTATGATGCTCCGAAATCTACGCCTAGATACAGTGCTGCTCTCACCGCCTCAATTAAGGCTCCGCCGTTAGCTAGTGCGTCAACACCTTCATCGTCTCTTTCGCCATATACCCAGGTAGCTGCTACTACAAACGTAAGTAATAATACTACCACGATATCTACTTCTATTGGTCCTAGTACTGCTCCTATTCAGCCTAATATGACGACGGATGCTGATATCGCTTTCGTTCACCAAGCCACTGATTGGAATATTGTGGGTCGAAACAATCGTCCGAAGCCAAGAAAGCCTCTACTTATTGGTACCAATAGTAACAACGAATTAAGTATTGTCACCACTCTTAAATGGTTGTATGTGGGTTCATTCTCCCCCAAAGTCACTGCTGTTAACATTATTAATTACGTATCTAAACATGCTGATATTGATCCTAAATTTCTAAGTTGCTATATGCTAACTAAAGAGGATGCTGATCTGGATAAACTGGGGAAAGTTAATTTTAAATTAGGAGTTACTGAGGATTTATACAACAAAGTGCTGGATGCGACTATCTGGCCTACGAATGTCAAGATACGGCAATTTCGTTTTTTTTCAAAATGTCGGCGCGCCGCAACTCAACCCGTAGATTCTTACACACCATTCAATTGTCCTAATAAGCCTTTAAGAATATACTTTCAAAATATATCTGGCCTGCTGACTAAATCCACGACTCTTGTCAATATGAGTTCACATTCTAACTATAATATCTTTGTCCTCATTGAAACTTGGCTGAACCTGGAATTTAACGATTGTGAATTCTTCGACACCAATATGTATAACGTTTATCGCAAAGATCGTGACTTTTCGAAAGTAGGATTCTCGAGAGGTGGAGGAGTTCTCATTGCGGTTTACCGTCGGTTTCGCTCATCGTTTGTAAATATGACCAATACTGACTCCCTGCTGCACCAACTATGTGTATCTGTACATGGTATTTCGAAGATAATTATTTGTGCGTCATACATTCCACCATCCAGTGCGGAATCGCTGTACAAACTGCAGGTAGACAATATTGTCGGTCTAGTCCGTAGTTATGATAGTCATAATTTTTGCATTCTTGGAGATTTTAATTTACGGAATATTGAATGGACCTACTTAGATAATAGTTTTATTTTGTTCCCGAACATGTAAATAGTTTTACAGAGTCGTACCTCGTAGACAACTTCTTAAGTGTTAATCTTTCCCAGATAAATAGTTTCACTAATAAGTTATCCAGAACTCTGGATCTCATCTATGTTAGTGAAAATATAAATTTTTCTTTGGATGAGTTCCTTGACCCACTGTCATGTCCTGGTTTACATCATGGCCCACTTGTTAGAGATCTTGATTTCTATAACTTTCAAAGATTTTTTTCGAATACACTAGCTCCACGCTTTTGCTTTCGTCGTGGCAATTTTGATATAATCAAACTTGAGACTGGGAATCACTTCTCTCGGGTGTTGATGTTAATGAATGCTATTCTTTTTTCACAAATAAATTAAATTATATTTGTCTGACACACATTCCACTTAAAAAGAAAAGCTGCTATAAAATTCCGTGGCACACTAAACAGTTAAAAAATTTAAACAATTTGAGGAATAAGTTTTTTACAAAATTCATATATACAAAAATCGCAGAGTATAAAGTTAAATATATTCGCTACTGAAGAAAGTTTAATTCATTAGCTAAAAGTCTCCAGAGCAGATATGTACGAAATTTCGAGTCAGATATCAAAGTGAATCCCAAATCTTTAAAAAAAAAAAAAAAAAAAAATAGATCCAGTATACCCGCGGATGTTTTTTATAATGGTACGCATGCCTCTTCGCTGGCTGAGGCTCCAAACCTTTTTGCTGACCTTTTCCATTCTAATTTTATCTCACAGATGGAAACTTCTAGAGGTTCTTTTCCAACCGTGGACTCTCCCGTTAGTTTGGGGAGCTTTCCCTATCTCTTGACGATGTAGTTGACGGAATTATCCGCATTAAAATGTCTTTGCAAACGGATGTTGACGGAGTATCATCTTACTTTCTTAAGAAATGTTTGGCGTTAGCAAACCCCCCTTTTATTAATTTTCAATAAATCACTTGAAAATGGAGAATTTATAGATAACTTTTGTTGGTCCTATTTTCAAAAATGGGAACAAAAATAACGTTGGCAATTATAGGCCCATTGCCAAGTTGTCAGCCGTGTCAAAGTTATTTGAAAACATTGTAAAACAGAAGATGTACTTTTCAGTTAAGTGTTTAATTTCTGACAACCAGCATGGTTTCGTGTCTGGTAGATCCCCAGTCACTAATTTAGCAATATTTTCTGAATATTGTTTGTCGGCTTTCAGTGACCGCCTTCAAGTTGACACTGTGTATACTGACTTTTCGAAAGCATTTGACAAAGTCAGTCATTCACTTTTGATTTCTAAATTGGCTTGTTTTGGATTTCATTCGATATTTTTATATTGGGTAAAATCCTACCTTTATCATCGCAACTGTGTAGTTGTAGTTGACAATGTACATTCCAAATCTTTCGTAGCGTCGCCTGATGTACCACAAGGCAGCATAATAGGCTATTTGTAATTTTTATCAATGACATTTCGGCCTGTTTTACAAACTCTAATTTTCTTTTATATTCTGATGACTTGGCGTGTATAAACTGACCTGTGAGTGTCAATATATTTAGCTATATAGGACAAACAGGACGCAAAGTAAGAACAAGATTCTGTGAACATATAAGGGACTACAACAAAAGGATACAAAAACCCACGGCAATACCTGAATCTAATTTTGCAAACCATTTGGTAAACGCAAAATGTTCACCCGCAAACATAAAGAAAACCGTGAAGGTACTGCACGTACAACAAAAAGGACGGCGCCTAAATGCTCTTGAAAACATGGAAATATATAAACAAAAAACATTTGATGGGAGGATAATAAACGAACAAATAAACAGCAACTCTGATGCGATATTTGCACCATTAAGACTTGTTTACAAAAAAACAAAACAAAGACGTAGGTAAAATGACAGATACCAACATACAAAACAAACCTGCAATACCTAAACGGACTAAAATTACTGACTATATACCTGTTCTTACCGCAAAGACAGATTCGTGATAAAATATACATTTTTGGACCCTAACCGCGCGGGACTTTAGGTACCTATATTCAGGACAGTTAACATTTGCTAACATTCACGATTATGCACCAATACCTGATTGACCAAATAAATGAAATAAATACGGAACAACAGACATAAACTGTACAGAACGAAATTTGACACTGAAGATGGCACAACGCCGAAACCGGTTTGTCTCCAAACCAAACTTGACAAGGGATGACGGATAATCGTTCCAACAAATATCATCAAAATATATCCTATATTTTACAACTGCATTTTAGTTTATGAAAGCAAATCATTATTCTTATCTATTTAAAATCAAAACCAAATTCAATAATTTAAACAAACTATCCGCAAGCTAGAAATGGTTTACTCAAGACCGAATTCATTGGAAAATTCTTCTAATTTTTGACCCGATGTTGGTTTTGTTAATATATCAGCTGGCATGTCACTTGTTTTTAAATAGATCAGAGTGACTCTTTTTTGGATGATTTGTTGATGAGTAAATTTGACTTTTACATCTATGTGTTTCGTTCGCGCTGAATATGTATTATTACATGCGAATTTGATAGCACCTTTATTATCGCAATATAGATATATCGTTCCCGGAGAATTTGAAAAAATTTCTCTCTCTAGCCTTTTTAACCAAGTAGCTTCTTGTATTGCCGCGGTCATTGCCATAAATTCGGCCTTACTCGTGAAAGCGCTATTGTTGGTTGTCGCTTTGTACACCATGAAATCGCCCCATGCTGCATAGTAAATACATAGCCCGTTGTGGAGCGACGCTCGTCTTCTTCACCGGCCCAATCAGAATCACAAAAGACCTTAATTTCGGTTGATGGTTTTTTGTATGAAATATTTTTGTGCATAGTGCCTTTTAAATACCGTAAGACTCGTTTAGCGGTCTCCAGTGTGGTTTGCCGTGGTTTTCATTGAAGCGACTCAATACATTCACTGCGAAACAAATGTCCGGCCGCGTCACTTGAACGCAAAACTGCAATGCGCCTCCTAATTCTCTATACGGCACATTTTTCATTTCAGATATCTCTTTTTCGTCTTTCGGACACATCTTTATGGACAATTTTTCATTGATATCCATAGGAGCTGTCACTGGGTTGCAATCTATCATTTTGAAACGAGATAAAATGTATTTAATATATTGAGTTTGATCTAAAGATATGGTGCCGGGTTTATATCGCGCGTAACTCGAACTCCAAGTACCGATGAGACTTTGCCCATATCCTTCATCTTAAATCGTGCGAATAACATTGCGGTCAATCGCTCTTCCATGACTCTGTCGTTAGAAAAAATAAGTATGTCATCGACATAAATAGTGACGATAAAAATATGCTGGTCACCAACAATGAAGTAAACGCATTGATCCGTCGATGAACGTTTCAGTCCGAAACTTAATAGTACTTCATTCAGTGTTGAATTCCAAACTCGGCTCGACTGTTTCAGTCCATATATCGATTTTATTAACTTGAAGCAACGGTCTGTTTCGTCCTTAAAACTTTCCGGTTGTGCCATAAAAATTTCCTCCTCAAGCTCACCGTGCAAGAAAGCGGTAACGACATCAAGATGGAGAATATTCAAATCGAACTTTGCTGCGACGGCCATCAAATAAGGGATGGTGGTGAATCAAACAACTGGCGAAAACGTGTCGTGATAGTCAATTCCTTCGACTTGGGTAAATCCTCTTGCCACCAACCTCGCTTTACGCTGGACCACATTTCCTTCTTGTCCTTTTTGTTTTATATACCCACTTGCACTTTAGCAGCTTTTTACCTTTGGGTAACTCGATTAACTCCCATGTTTTGTTTTCGTTCAATGAGTCGAAATCAAATTGCATGGCATGCTTCCACAAATCAGCGTCGTTGCTCTGCATCGCCTGCTTAAATGTCATAGGATCGCATGCAATAAATGCGTATGCAAACACGTTGTAATTTGGCTTAGGTTTGTCAGCATTTCTTGATGACTTCTGACGCGGCTCCAGCGGAACCAATTCACTTTCGTCAATTTCTGCGCTTGGTTCCCATTCGGTTTCATTACCCGACATTTCGGCTATTGAGTCTGTATCAACTTTGTTCGGAATCGCCTGCGTTTCAATATTGGACTTACTTCCAATCGGCGAAGATGTAAATATTTGTGAATTACTTGGCGACGGCACCTCTTTTAGCGCTTTATTAGTCGGCGAATCTGCCTCCTCTTATTCAAAATTGTCATCTTCCGAATATTGTAAGCGAAATTCACTTGTATTTTCAATATCATCAGTAGTTACCTCACTACAATTTCTCATTTCCCAAAACAGGACGTCTCTGCTTACGATCACTTTTTCGTTCGTTCGTTGTACAGTCTGTACGCCTTGGAAACAGACGCGTAGCCGATGAAAATACATTCGATTGATTTATCATCTAATTTCATTCGCTTTTGTTTTGGTACCTGAACGAATGCACGACAACCGAAAACTTTTAGTAAAGACAGATTAGGCCTAATGTTTGACCAACACTCTTCTGGAGACTTTTCCCCAGTACCCTTGCACGGGATGCGATTAATGATGTATGCAGCAGTTGTTGCTGCTTCTGCCCAAAATATTTTAGATAAACCCGAATCGATGAGTAAACAGCGCACTTTCTTCGGTTCATCCGCTCTGCCAGCCCATTTTGTTGCGGGCTATATGCTGCCGATTTCTGATGTTGAATTCCGCTTGCATCGAAAAATTTCTGAAATCGCTGATTGCAGTACTCGGTACCATTAACAGTCCTTAATAATTTTATTTTGTAGCCACTTTGTTTTTCGGCCATTGACTTGAACCGAATAAAACAGTCATATACGCCGCTTTTAGTTTTGATTACATATAAAAATAATTTTCTTGAATAGTCGTCAACGAATGTGACAAAATATTTGCATCCACTGAAAGATTCAACAAGAAGTGGGCCGCAAACGTCACTATGCACCAGTTCCAGTTTACACGTCGCACGATGTCCTACGTTGCTGAATGGTATACGGCTTTGTTTACCTTTTATACACGTGTCGCACATGCTGTTTTGCGGAATCACAAAATTCTTAACTGCGCTCTTCAAAAATTTCATGTAATCGAAACTTGTGTGCCGAGACGACGATGCCATAATGCTAAATTCTCTTTTGGCTTTTCTGCGATGCGCAGTTCTTTAGCTGCAAACGATTTGACATTTTGAGCGACGTCTAATTTAAACAAATCATTTACTAAACTAGCTGTTGCGATTACGTTTCGGTTTGTGTCGAATATTTTCCAGCCACTTTTAGTAAACAAAACTGCGTTGTTGTTTTTTACCATTTGGCTAACCGATAAAAGATTCGCACAAATACTTGGCACAAAATGCACATTGTTTATTTGTATTTCTTTAAAAGCGCCGTTATTTACTACTAGCTGTTTAACTGTGCCTACACAATCTATTTTTATTTTCTCGTTGTTAGTAAATACATAGCCCGTTGTGGAGCGACGCTCGTCTTCTTCACCGGCCCAATCAGAATCACAAAAGACCTTAATTTCGGTTGATGGTTTTTTGTATGAAATATTTTTGTGCATAGTGCCTTTTAAATACCGTAAGACTCGTTTAGCGGTCTCCAGTGTGGTTTGCCGTGGTTTTCATTGAAGCGACTCAATACATTCACTGCGAAACAAATGTCCGGCCGCGTCACTTGAACGCAAAACTGCAATGCGCCTCCTAATTCTCTATACGGCACATTTTTCATTTCAGATATCTCTTTTTCGTCTTTCGGACACATCTTTATGGACAATTTTTCATTGATATCCATAGGAGCTGTCACTGGGTTGCAATCTATCATTTTGAAACGAGATAAAATGTATTTAATATATTGAGTTTGATCTAAAGATATGGTGCCGGGTTTATATCGCGCGTAACTCGAACTCCAAGTACCGATGAGACTTTGCCCATATCCTTCATCTTAAATCGTGCGAATAACATTGCGGTCAATCGCTCTTCCATGACTCTGTCGTTAGAAAAAATAAGTATGTCATCGACATAAATAGTGACGATAAAAATATGCTGGTCACCAACAATGAAGTAAACGCATTGATCCGTCGATGAACGTTTCAGTCCGAAACTTAATAGTACTTCATTCAGTGTTGAATTCCAAACTCGGCTCGACTGTTTCAGTCCATATATCGGTTTTATTAACTTGAAGCAACGGTCTGTTTCGTCCTTAAAACCTTCCGGTTGTGCCATAAAAATTTCCTCCTCAAGCTCACCGTGCAAGAAAGCGGTAACGACATCAAGATGGAGAATATTCAAATCGAACTTTGCTGCGACGGCCATCAAATAAGGGATGGTGGTGAATCAAACAACTGGCGAAAACGTGTCGTGATAGTCAATTCCTTCGACTTGGGTAAATCCTCTTGCCACCAACCTCGCTTTACGCTGGACCACATTTCCTTCTTGTCCTTTTTGTTTTATATACCCACTTGCACTTTAGCAGCTTTTTACCTTTGGGTAACTCGATTAACTCCCATGTTTTGTTTTCGTTCAATGAGTCGAAATCAAATTGCATGGCATGCTTCCACAAATCAGCGTCGTTGCTCTGCATCGCCTGCTTAAATGTCATAGGATCGCATGCAATAAATGCGTATGCAAACACGTTGTAATTTGGCTTAGGTTTGTCAGCATTTCTTGATGACTTCTGACGCGGCTCCAGCGGAACCAATTCACTTTCGTCAATTTCTGCGCTTGGTTCCCATTCGGTTTCATTACCCGACATTTCGGCTATTGAGTCTGTATCAACTTTGTTCGGAATCGCCTGCGTTTCAATATTGGACTTACTTCCAATCGGCGAAGATGTAAATATTTGTGAATCACTTGGCGACGGCACCTCTTTTAGCGCTTTATTAGTCGGCGAATCTTCCTCCTCTTATTCAAAATTGTCATCTTCCGAATATTGTAAGCGAAATTCACTTGTATTTTCAATATCATCAGTAGTTACCTCACTACAATTTCTCATTTCCCAAAACAGGACGTCTCTGCTTACGATCACTTTTTCGTTCGTTCGTTGTACAGTCTGTACGCCTTGGAAACAGACGCGTAGCCGATGAAAATACATTCGATTGATTTATCATCTAATTTCATTCGCTTTTGTTTTGGTACCTGAACGAATGCACGACAACCGAAAACTTTTAGTAAAGACAGATTAGGCCTAATGTTTGACCAACACTCTTCTGGAGACTTTTCCCCAGTACCCTTGCACGGGATGCGATTAATGATGTATGCAGCAGTTGTTGCTGCTTCTGCCCAAAATATTTTAGATAAACCCGAATCGATGAGTAAACAGCGCACTTTCTTCGGTTCATCCGCTCTGCCAGCCCATTTTGTTGCGGGCTATATGCTGCCGATTTCTGATGTTGAATTCCGCTTGCATCGAAAAATTTCTGAAATCGCTGATTGCAGTACTCGGTACCATTAACAGTCCTTAATAATTTTATTTTGTAGCCACTTTGTTTTTCGGCCATTGACTTGAACCGAATAAAACAGTCATATACGCCGCTTTTAGTTTTGATTACATATAAAAATAATTTTCTTGAATAGTCGTCAACGAATGTGACAAAATATTTGCATCCACTGAAAGATTCAACAAGAAGTGGGCCGCAGACGTCACTATGCACCAGTTCCAGTTTACACGTCGCACGATGTCCTACGTTGCTGAATGGTATACGGCTTTGTTTACCTTTTATACACGTGTCGCACATGCTGTTTTGCGGAATCACAAAATTCTTAACTGCGCTCTTCAAAAATTTCATGTAATCGAAACTTGTGTGCCGAGACGACGATGCCATAATGCTAAATTCTCTTTTGGCTTTTCTGCGATGCGCAGTTCTTTAGCTGCAAACGATTTGACATTTTGAGCGACGTCTAATTTAAACAAATCATTTACTAAACTAGCTGTTGCGATTACGTTTCGGTTTGTGTCGAATATTTTCCAGCCACTTTTAGTAAACAAAACTGCGTTGTTGTTTTTTACCATTTGGCTAACCGATAAAAGATTCGCACAAATACTTGGCACAAAATGCACATTGTTTATTTGTATTTCTTTAAAAGCGCCGTTATTTACTACTAGCTGTTTAACTGTGCCTACACAATCTATTTTTATTTTCTCGTTGTTAGCAACTATTACTTCTTTTTGACTCAGTTTGGATTTATTTTTATTAGAATATATATTTTTAGTCATACGGGCTGTGCATCCACTGTCAATAAACCAGTCCGTAGGCAATTCACTTGATTGAGCCAGCAGCGACGAAAGCAACATTGTTTCATTGCAGTCAAGCAGCACTAAAGGCACTCGATTCGGTCAACTGGAACTCTTTAATGGTAGCAGTCTGTCGCAAATCTCTAAACGAGATGGCGGAGCAGTTTGCTTTTCACTTAGTATGGGTGCCAGGTCACAGCAACATAACGGGCAACGAAACAGCGGATGAGCTTGCAAGAAGGGGGACATCCACTCCGCAAGCTCTTTCTAAGGGACTCAACCCTTAAGAAAGCAGGAGACCGTTGGAAAAACGGTAACACCTGTATCAAGTCCAAGCTTTTGTGGCCGGAGTGGGACGTCAAGCGATTACAAGGTCTTCTCATACTTAGCAGGGGAGACCTGTCCTTAGTTTTAGAGCCTGAAACCGTGAGGCACCTTCTCCTGTACTATGGGCAAGAAGAAAAAAATTCTTGGGGTCAGTGTTCTTCGGAGACCTTAGCGATCTGGCCAAAGTAGAGATTCGCAGGCTAGTAAAATTCGTAGATTCCATATGTTGGTTCGAGTAGGGGGATTTTTTCCAAATCTGCGTGGTACCACAATGGGCTTAAAAACGAGGCATAGGTGTGCTGGCGCGATCGCTAGCAGCCACATTAACCTAACCTAACATGAAAAAATCGTAAGATGGATTCGCTTCATGCTATCAAGAAGATTGCTGACCGTTGGAAAAGAAACTGGCCTCCCCCCTCTTTTGTGGTGCCTGGTAGTGGACTCTCTACTAATGGAAATGCAAAGTTTCACCCAAATCCAGGCCTACGCTGACGATGTGTCTGCTTTGGCGTCAGGAAAGTCTCTCAGGGAAGTATGTGCAAAGACACAGAGAATCCTAAATATGATTGATGAATGGTGCACTCTGCAAGGCCTTGCTGTAAACCCCAGCAAGACAATGATAGTGTTGTTTAAACGGAAGAGAAAATTGGAAGGTCTCAACCTTCCGGTGCTCAGAGGCATAGACGTAAGTCTTTACGGGGAAGTCAAATATTTAGGGGTAACTCTAGATAGCAAGCTGACGTGGAAAACACACGTCTTGGCTGAACCTGGAATTTACCGATTGTGAATTCTTCGACACAAATATGTATAACGTTTATCGCAAAGATCGTGACTTTTCGAAATTAGGACTCTCGAGAGGTGGAGGAGTTCTCATTGCGGTTCACCGTCGGTTTCGCTCATCGTTTGTAAATATGAGCAATACATACTCCCTGCTGGAACAACTATGTGTATCTGTACATGGTATTTCGAAGATATTTACTTGTGCGTCATACATTTCACCATCCAGTGCGGAATCGCTGTACAAACTGCATGTAGACAATATTGTCGATCTAGTCCGTAGTTATGATAGTCATAATTTTTGCATTCTTGGAGATTTTAATTTACGGAATATTGAATGGACCTACTTAGATAACAGTCTTATTTTGTTCCCGAAACATGTAAATAGTTTTACAGAGTCGTACCTCGTAGAAAACTTCTTAAGTGTTAATCTTTTCCAGATAAATGGTTTCACTAATAAGTTATCCAGAACTCGGGATCTCATCTATGTTAGTGAAAATATAAATTTTTCTTTGGATGAGTGCCTTGAGCATGGCTTGGTTTACATCATGTCCTATTTGTTATTGATCTTGATTTCTACAACTTTCAAAGTATTTGTTCGGATACACTAGCTCCAAGCTTTTGCGTTCTTCGTGGCAATTTTGATATAATCAGTCTTGAGGTCTGCGCCTTAGACTGGGAATCACTTTTCTCGGGTGTTGATGTTAATGAATGCTATTCTATTTTCATAAATAAAATAAATGAATTTTGTCTGAAACACATTCCGCTTCAAAAGAAAAGCTGCTATAAAATTCCGTGGCACACTAAACCACTGAACAGTGAAAAAGGGTAAAAAACTTGAGGAATACCTTTTTTAAAAATTCAAATATACAAAAATCGCAGAGTATAAAGTTAAATATTTTCGCTACTCAAGAAAGTTTAATTTATTTATTTATTTATTCAATTCTTTGAAATTTTATTAAACTCTGAAAGCGCCCTAAATATTGGTGCCTGAAAAAAATAATTGGCTGTGACCACATGAAGATAAAATGGTTTTTGAAAACGAAGAACTTTGCTGGATATATTAAAACTGATCAGCCCGAGTAATTCGGAACAGTCAACGAAACTATTAATTACATCATATACAAACATTAGAGACGGGATTATTCTTCTACTCTCAAGTGATTTCAAGCTTATTAACATACAGCGAGCTTTATATGGGGGCAGCGGCTCTTCAAATTTTATCGATTGAAGGGCAAAGCGAATAAACTTACGTTGCACCCTTTCAATTCGAGTAGCATGGCAATTATAAATCGGATTCCATATAATACCGGCATACTCAAGCTTTGAGCGAACAAAGGTACTCTAGAGAAGTTTCCTAGTATACGGATCTTTTAAATCTTTTGAGTAGCGGCGTAAAAAAGCAAGATTACTGTAAACCTTAGGTAGGACATAACATATGTGATTTCTGAAAGTAAAACGGTTATCGAACACAACTCCAAGATCGACAAAATCTTTAACTGAAATAAGTTGGTGATTAAAAATAAAATAGCTCGATTGCCAAAATTCCGGAGATTTAGAAATATACATATGGAAACATTTATTAATATTCAATGAAAGTTTATTCCTGCGACTCCATTCTACAAGATTATTTAAGTCCTGTTGAAGGAGATGAGAATCAGTGTCGCAGGTTATACTACGAAAAAACTTCAAATCATCAGCATAAAGCAAAAAATTTGAACTTTGAAAACAGGAACCAATGTCATTAATGAAGAGAATAAATAAAATTGGGCCAAGAATGCTACCTTGTGGGACACCCGAGGACGCAACAAAAGAATGCGACTTGCAATTTTCTAATTCAACAAATAACAACCGATTCGATAGATAAGATTTTAGCCAAGCCAAAAAAACAGAGTGGAAACCAACACATTTCAGTTTATGCAATAAAATTGCATGGGAAACTCTATCAAAGGCTTTAGAGAAGTCTGTATAAATGGTGTCTATTTGTAGCCCACATTTAAATGCTGAGATGCAGTATTGAGAGAAAATGGCTAAATTACTGACGGAAGAACGCCCACTAACAAATCCATGTTGATGCGGCTCTAAAATGGATTTTGTAGCGAAAGTAATTTTTTCTTTAACCACCTGTTCGAAAAGCTTTGAAAAAACTGTTAACTTAGAAATTGAATTTATACTACGCTAGTTGTCTACAGAAGCATCTTTCTTAATCAATTTATAGCATGCCAAATGATTACTTTGAATGCCAGAATGTCGTGAAACATAGGAGATAACATTCTCTTCAGATACAGACGGTTTGAAAGAAGAGATATGTAACCACTTCTTTTTAATAACAACATCCAACTCGGCACTATCATTACATCCAATAACTATTTTCTTATATTTATACACTTTTTTTTGAAGCACAGTAGCCCAGTAGCTTAGTGGTAGAAGCAGAAGCGAGAGAAGGCAACATTGATGGACCGATTTGAGCGGGCAGCAAAGCTGATAATTGAGTACCTGTAGTAGCAGCAATCTGAGTTTTCATCGTAGTCATGGGATGGGAAGACAGCGTCGACATTGTATGCGCCGCCGTAGCAGAGCGCGGCGGCAATTTAGCTCTCCTTGCGCCAGTGACAGTATCGCTATACGACTTATGAGCGGTGGCAGCGGGCGAAGCAATAGCATCAGCAGACAAAGAGCATGGAGATGACGATTTTACATGTTTGTTTTCACTTATTTCTGTTTTCGATTTATGAGAAAGGCAGCTAATAAAAACATCACGTAAATCTTTGATTTCCGATAGCAAGAGAGACAAAGTGGCATCTTTGGCATCTAATTTAGAGCGCAATTCACGAACCTCCACTTGAAGGGTGTCTGATTTTTGCAATAAACACTTAGTATCTTCGTGAAGAGCACTGACAGTAGAAATGAGACGAGTATTAACAGCTTTAATTTCGGCAAGCTCATCGGCCACAGAAGATAACTTTTGTTGTTTAATTACATTTTCATGAGAGTTATTATTTTGACGCTCGGTACTTATGTATATCCACAGCAGCCTGTTGAATGCTAACACATTTGAGATGAAAAAACTCATTGCATTTAGAGCACTGCACTTTAGATTGAGTGCGATCTACTTTTTGCGCACAAACACAAGGCATATTAAATGGATTTTCAAATTATTTTCACAACAAATGATTAAATCCAATTCTGATAGAAGAGTCACTGTCTCAGATTGATTATATTAACCATGCAAAGAGTAAGCATTTATAATTGTAAATAACTATGCGATTTATATTTATTCAAAGAAAATCGGAGCGAATAGCAAAACACGACCACTCGGCGCGAATGTTTTCACATTAGCTAAAAGTCTCCAGAGCAGATATGTACGAAATTTCGAGTCAGATATCAAAGTGAATCCCAAATCTTTTTGGAACTATGTTAAATCAAAAAAGACTTGCTAAAGTATACCCGCGGAGGTTTTTATTAATGGTACGCATGCCTCTTCGCTGGCTGAGGCTGCAAACCTTTTTGCTGACTTTTTCCATTCTAATTTTAGCTCACAGATGGAAACTTCTAGAGGTTCTTTTCCAACCGTGGATTCTCCCGTTAGTTTTGGGAAGCTTTCCCTATCTCTTGACGATGTAGTTGACCGAATTATGCGCATTAAAAAGTCTTTGCAAACGGATATTGACGGAATATCATCTTACCTTCATATGAATTGTTTGGCGTTAGCAAACTCCCTTCTATTAATTTTCAATAAATAACTTGAAAATGGAGAATTTATAGATAACTTTTGTTGGTCCTATTTTCCAAAATGGGAACAAAAATAACGTTGCCAATTATAGGCCCATTGCCAAGTTGTCAGCCGTGTCAAAACTTTTAGAAAATTTGAAAACATAGTAAAACAGAAGATGTACTTTTCAGTTAAGCGTTTAATTTCTGACAACCAGCATGGTTTCGTGTCTAGTAGATCCACAGTCACTTATTTAGCAATATTTTCTGAATATTGTTTGTCGGCTTTTAGTGACCGCAACTGTGTAGTTGTAGTTGACAATGTGCATTACAAATCTTTCGTAGCGTCGTCTGGTGTACCACAAGGCAACATACTAGGCCCCTTGCTATTTGTAATTTTTATCAATGACATTTCGACCTGTTTTACAAACTCTAATTTTCTTTTATATGCTGATGACTTGAAGATTTTCTCCACTATTTCAAATTCTTCTGACTCTGCAAAGATCCAATCAGACTTGGATAATGTCTCAGATTGGTGTAGTATAAATGGTCTGCAGTTAAATATAAAAAAGGCCGATAGCCTATGTTGCTAGTTGCCTTAATCTTGTTATGTAATTATTTATAATTATATTTCATTTAAATAAATAAATATAAAAAAATGTTTTCATTTGTCCGTCTCCCAGTCGCGCAGCCTTATCCCCACGTCTTACCATATTGACGGTACACGATTATCATCAATTCAAGAAATAACTGATCTAGGGGTGGTTTTTGCCTCAAAATTTTCATTTATTAGTCATGTCAATTACACAATTGCCAAGTCGTATTCAGTGCTAGCTTTCATTCGTCAATTTGGATCCGATTTTACTGATCCCTATACCCTTAAGCTTTTGTTTATGTCACTCGTACGTTCCAAGCCATATCATGCTTTGCTCTTCGATCTTAGAATTTTACCGACCCAATTCCACCTTATAGTGCTAGGTGTGCGCTAATTAATGTCAAATCTCTAGAAAATAGAAGAACCATTCTTTCGTTCACTTTTGACTTTGACATTATTACCGGTGTGATTGACTCCCCCTAGCTCCTCGAGCGCATTTCTTTTCACGTCCCTAAAAGGAGCCTTCGTAATAGTGATATTTTTTTACACACAGCGAGTCCGAACTCTCTATGCTTCCAACGCTCCCATTTTTAGAGCCCTGAATGAATTCAATAATCTGCCAATTACGTTAAACATAGATTTTTCTTTATCTAAGTCCGTTTTTAAATCAATGTTAAATGAAGTGATATTATAATCATCTATCTTAAAGTAGGCTGTAAATAACCTTGTATACGTATGTATGTAGATTACTATAAAACCGAAATAAATAAAAAAAATAAACAAACTAAACAAAGCACAAATACTAGTAAACAAGCCGAACAACAGATAAAGATTAGAAAACAGCTAGCAATGAAATTTTTTCCCCTGCGATAATCACCGCCGCATTTAGTAGTATAAATAGAACTAATAATCCAAAATGTAGTATAAATAGAACTAAGAATCCAAAATGAATCCAAAATGTAAATCAGTTTTAAGAATATCAATAAAAAGCACGCATTTTCGGCGTAGCAATAAAGTATATTTTTGAACTCATATCGTGGAAACGATATTAACTGGGGGCTCATCCAGGATGACAATACGTGTTGTCACCTACATACCAAAATCCGCGAGAGATAGGAACAGCAGCCGACATAATAAGCAATCACAACACAAAATTTAACTTTTATTCAATTATAAATCGATTGGATTACACGTTTGCGGACCAAAGACCCTTCCTTGTATGTGTTATTACACGAGATGACAAAAATGTATGAATTTATCAGGACGCCATTCGGGCTTAAGAATGCACCCTCAATATTTCAGCGATGTGTAGATGACATTCTCCGCCAGTATATTGGAAAATTCGCATACGTATACATAGATGACGTGTTGATATATTCCTCCTTACCCTAAGAACATATGGAACATATAAGAACTATCGTAAACCTGCATAATGTCAATATTAATAAAGCTTGTTTACAAAAAACAAAACAAAGACGTAGGTAAAATGACAGATACCAACACATAAAACAAACCTGCTATACCCAAACGGACTAAAATTACTGACTATCTATGTACCTGTTCTTACCGCGAAGGCAGATTCGAGATAAAATATACCCTTTTGGACTCCAACCGCGCGAGACTTCAGATACCTATACTCACGACACTTAAAATTTGTTAACATTTACGATTATGTACCAATACCTGCTTGACCGAAAAAACGAAGTAAATACGGAACAACAGACATAAACTGAACAGAACGAAAATTGACACTGAAGATGGCACAACGCCGAAACCGGGTTGTCTCCAAACCATACTTGACAAGGGATGACGGAAAATCGTTCCAACAAATATCAACATTCCACCCTGTCGGACAAGAAAAAGAAGAAAACAATAAAACTGTTTTTCGTATTATGTATAGCGATTGAGCTCAGGATACTTATTTTATACCGATTTTGCTTTTTACTTTAGACAACTTTGATTAAATGTAAATTCGAATTAACGAAAACAAATATAAAGATCGTTTGAAAAGGGAAACATATACATTCTTTCAGCAGCCGATAGCCAGTAGCAGATTGCCATGCGTAATGAAATTTTAGTATACGGTTGCCTACCGGATACTAGTATACCAGTCTCCAAACATAATAGGGGTGTAAGTAGAAATATGGATCAACAACTGGTAATCATTGTAAGCTTACTAAGTTGCTGACCGTTAGGATGAACAACCTTAAAATAAAAGTAGGAGCTGTAAAAGGCCAGTTAGGAAATTTATTAATATGTATGCGAACGTACATCATAGAAGAATTTTTTCGAAAATGTTCAAAGTTTTCGCCGCTTGCTAAGCCGTCAGGCGGGCAAAATATACAACGATCATTTGGAGTCCTTACCATACTAATTTAATATATATAAATAAACGTCACCAAAATTTCTTCTTTAAGTTTGATTTAGGAGCTTTATATTTTTCGGAGCCTGTGTATAGTGCATGTTAACTTTTAATAGTTTTAAAAACGTTAGAATCTAGACGGTCCATACTCTGTTTGTCTTTTATTTTAAATTTTAATTTTTAATTTGCTTATAGTGCTAGGTGTGCGCTAATTAATCTCAAATCTCTAGAAAATAGAAGAACCATTCTTTCGCTCACTTTTGTCTTTGACATTATTACCGGTGTGATTGACTCCCCCTAGCTCCTCGAGCGCATTTCTTTTCACGTCCCTAAAAGGAGCCTTCGTAATAGTGATATTTTTTTACACACAGCGAGTCCGAACTCTCTATGCTTCCAACGCTCCCATTTTTAGAGCCCTGAATGAATTCAATAATCTGCCAATTACGTTAAACATAGATTTTTCTTTATCTAAGTCCGTTTTTAAATCAATGTTAAATGAAGTGATATTATAATCATCTATCTTAAAGTAGGCTGTAAATAACCTTGTATACGTATGTATGTAGATTACTATAAAACCGAAATAAATAAACAAACTAAACAAAGCACAAATACTAGTAAACAAGCCGAACAACAGATAAAGATTAGAAAACAGCTAGCAATGAAATTTTTTCCCCTGCGATAATCACCGCCGCATTTAGTAGTATAAATAGAACTAATAATCCAAAATGTAGTATAAATAGAACTAAGAATCCAAAATGAATCCAAAATGTAAATCAGTTTTAAGAATATCAATAAAAAGCACGCATTTTCGGCGTAGCAATAAAGTATATTTTTGAACTCATATCGTGGAAACGATATTAACTGGGGGCTCATCCAGGATGACAATACGTGTTGTCACCTACATACCAAAATCCGCGAGAGATAGGAGCAGCAGCCGACATAATAAGCAATCACAACACAAAATTTAACTTTTATTCAATTATAAATCGATTGGATTACACGTTTGCGGACCAAAGACCCTTCCTTGTATGTGTTATTACACGAGATGAAAAAAATGTATGAATTTATCAGGACGCCATTCGGGCTTAAGAATGCACCCTCAATATTTCAGCGATGTGTAGATGACATTCTCCGCCAGTATATTGGAAAATTCGCATACGTATACATAGATGACGTGTTGATATATTCCTCCTCACCCTAAGAACATATGGAACATATAAGAACTATCGTAAACTTGCATAATGTCAATATGAAAATCTCTATTTTTTTAACTCATATCGTGAAAACGATATTAACTGGGCGCTCAACCGAGATGTCAATACGTGTTGTCACCTACATACCAAAATCCGCGAAAGATAGGAGAATTAAAAATCCACGGTCTTGAAGAAAGATTAAAAACAGTTTCTGAAAATGTGAAACTGAAAAAAAACAGTTTCTGAAAAAGTGAAACACTAATTTAAAGAACGGTTCCTGAAAAATTTAAATAACATAACCATTCCTGAAAAACGGAAAAATATTAAAAAATATTCGAAGAAGTTCATGCGATAAAGAAAACACAACAAATATGGCCAAAGCAGCACAACTAAGAGCGCAAATTGAAGCTTTAACACAACAGTTTAAACAACAAACCCTGCAAGTAAATGCCCTACAACAGGAGCTTAGTACTGTAAAGGAAAACCAAACCGCCTTCCACAATATCCACACCATTACATAACACGAAGAGATCCCTCTTGCAATAACAAACGCCAACGAAATCGATTAGGAGCTATTAAAAGCTTTACCTGACTGGAAACTACCGCATAAAAACACTCCGTAGCTTAGCAATCCAAATATAAATTCAGCACAAATGTGGATAACATTGTTATGGGACCTGACCAGTGAAGGAGTTCGGCTCCAAGATCCAAGATTGCAAAGTTTTTAAGTTAACTTTCTATGTATTTGATTTCTTCCCCTATTTTAGCAATGCCACGCTTAAGAAGATACGACCGTTCGATAAGCAACCAGCAAATAAAGCGCAACACTCAATTGATTCCTCCTTGTGTTTTTTTTTAAACACTTGACTCTTACCTTGATGACAGTAGACAATGTTTTTTCAAGAGAAGTAAATGTGTTTGGTTAATGTTTTGCCATATAACTATTTATTTTAATTATTTTTGAGCTTAAGACCGATCGGTTTATTGGAAAAAATTTATTATTAAAAAAAAGAGGAAAAATTACTTAAAAGAAAATCTTGTGAAAATATCGCCCATATTTGTTTGAGTGTCAGATGTTTTTTTGTATCTATTTAAACGCTTTTGTTACAGTTAAATTAATTATTGATGTAATAAAATTTTTTTTAAATATTCGTTTTCGTATTTCTTCATTCATCTCTGATTCCTTAGCATGGCTCGCGATCTTTCGCTCTTACCAAAAATACTTACTTTATTTTACTTTAGTATCATTTGATATTAAGAACTTATACCCATCGATCCCACAAACAGAAACAATAGATATGGTCCGAAAAACATTACTCTAAAAACCGAAGGACCAGATAAAAACAACCCAAATCACAAACTCATTACGAACTACACTGCGACAAAATTATTTTAAGTTTAATAGTAAACAAGTAAAGAAGTGGCTAAGTTTGATCGAACTTTATATACCCGGCGCACGCTTTCAGCTAATTTTTTAAAGTAACTAGGTACAATCTAACATGTGTGCCAAGTTTAGACGAAATCGATTAAGTAGTTCCAGACATATACATATGATCTCATATAGTCGGATTTCTGGCTGCAATACAACACCACATACTAAACTCAAGATATTTCCCTTCAATATTTATTGAAATGTCCGATTTTTAGTGTTTTCAAAAATTACCGTTATATGACAGGTGGGCGTGGTTATAAGTGGGCGGTGCCACGTCCCCTGTAGAAAATTTTGATACAGTCTGCTATCCTGCTCGAATACAACAATACATACTAAATTTGAGCATATTCGCTTCCATAGCTACTGAAATATAGCAATTTTTGCATTTTCGACAATTGCCGTTATAAGGGAAGTGGGCGTGGTTACTGTCCGTAACCATTTTCAATACCAGCCTGCTCTGGGTCAAAAACAATCTACCTACCAAGTATCAGTGAGATATCTCAATTTTTACTCAAGTTATCGTTTGCACGGACGGACGGACGGACGGCTGAAGAGACACACATCGCTAAATCGACTTCTCTTTTCATTCTGAGCATTTTGGTATATATATGTCTATATCTATCTTGATTCCGTTATGCTGTTACAAGCAACCGTTATGTGAACAAAGTAATAATTCCTTGTACACAAGTGCGCGGGTATAAACATACCGACAAACAAACGGACTCGGAATGGGAAACCCGACCTCGGCCATTCTCATGGAGGTATTTATGCAAGAACTGGAGGGACAGTATATGGAAGAACTAAAAGCCTAGTTAAGCGTAGTATTCTATGCAAGTTACATGGATGACATTATCTGCGTGATCACAAAGGACAATGAAGAGCAGATATGGGAGTACCTGAACAAACAACATGGATGTATAATGTTTACGATGGAAATGCAAAAGAAGGGAACAATAAATTACCTGACTATCAAATTTACAGAAAACCGACAGCTACAGACGCCATAAAACATAACACAACAAATCATCCTCAAGAACACATATACATACGCTGCTATAAGACAACTTACAAACAGACTTGAACTAATACCTCTATCGCGAGAGGCATACGGAAAGAAACTAAACACAATATACAATATAGCAACAAACAACGGATAAAAAAGAAGCTCGTGGATAAATTCAGAAAAGAAGCGACAGAGAGATAGACGAAAAAACTTGGACAGTAATGACTTATACAGGAAAAATGACATACAAACTTGCAAATTTTGTGAGACAGTATAATATCCACACGGCGTTTAAAACTGGAACCAACCTGGGAAGGATACTTAAAAGCAGCACGAATGAAGAAGACCCATTGAACAAACAAGACGTCTATAAAGTGACCTGTGAGTGTCAATATAGCTATATAGGACAAACATGACGTAAAGTAAGAACAAGATTTCGTGAACACATAAGGGACTACAGCAAAAGGATACGAAAACCCACGGCAATACCTGAATCTAATTTTGCAAACCATTTGGTAAATGCAAAATGTTCCCCGCAAACATAAAAAAACCGTTAAGGTACTGCACGTACAACAAAAACGACGTCGCCTAAATGCTCTTGAAAACATGGAAATATATAAACAAAAAACATTTGATGGAAGGATAATAAACGAACAAATAAACAGCAACTCTGATGCGATATTGGCACCATTAAAGCTTGTTTACAAAAAAACAAAAGAAAGACATAGGTAAAATGACAGATACCAACACATAAAACAAACCTGCTATACCCAAACGGACTAAAATTACTGACTATCTATGTACCTGTTCTTACCGCGAAGGCAGATTCGAGATAAAATATACCCTTTTGGACTCCAACCGCGCGAGACTTCAGATACCTATACTCACGACACTTAAAATTTGTTAACATTTACGATTATGCACCAATACCTGCTTGACCAAACCAACGAAATAAATACGGAACAACAGACATAAACTGAACAGAACGAAAAATGACACTGAAGATGGCACAACGCCGAAACCGGTTTGTTTCCAAACTAAACTTGACAAGGGATGACGGAAAATCGTTTCAAGAAATATTAACATTTGTTAACATTTACGATTATGTACCAATACCTGCTTGACCGAAAAAACGAAGTAAATACGGAACAACAGACATAAACTGAACAGAACGAAAATTGACACTGAAGATGGCACAACGCCGAAACCGGGTTGTCTCCAAACCAAACTTGACAAGGGATGACGGAAAATCGTTCCAACAAATATCAACATTCCACCCTGTCGGACAAGAAAAAGAAGAAAGCAATAAAACTGTTTTTCGTATTATGTATAGCGATTGAGCTCAGGATACTTATTTTATACCGATTTTGCTTTTTACTTTAGACAACTTTGATTAAATGTAAATTCGAATTAACGAAAACAAATATAAAGATCGTTTGAAAAGGGAAACATATACATTCTTTCAGCAGCCGATAGCCAGTAGCAGATTGCCATGCGTAATGAAATTTTAGTATACGGTTGCCTACCGGATACTAGTATACCAGTCTCCAAACATAATAGGGGTGTAAGTAGAAATATGGATCAACAACTGGTAATCATTGTAAGCTTACTAAGTTGCTGACCGTTAGGATGAACAACCTTAAAATAAAAGTAGGAGCTGTAAAAGGCCAGTTAGGAAATTTATTAATATGTATGCGAACGTACATCATAGAAGAATTTTTTCGAAAATGTTCAAAGTTTTCGCCGCTTGCTAAGCCGTCAGGCGGGCAAAATATACAACGATCATTTGGATTCCTTACCATACTAATTTAATATATATAAATAAACGTCACCAAAATTTCTTCTTTAAGTTTGATTTAGGAGCTTTATATTTTTCGGAGCCTGTGTATAGTGCATGTTAACTTTTAATAGTTTTAAAAACGTTAGAATCTAGACGGTCCATACTCTGTTTGTCTTTTATTTTAAATTTTAATTTTTAATTTGCTTATAGTGCTAGGTGTGCGCTAATTAATCTCAAATCTCTAGAAAATAGAAGAACCATTCTTTCGCTCACTTTTGTCTTTGACATTATTACCGGTGTGATTGACTCCCCCTAGCTCCTCGAGCGCATTTCTTTTCACGTCCCTAAAAGGAGCCTTCGTAATAGTGATATTTTTTTACACACAGCGAGTCCGAACTCTCTATGCTTCCAACGCTCCCATTTTTAGAGCCCTGAATGAATTCAATAATCTGCCAATTACGTTAAACATAAATTTTTCTTTATCTAAGTCCGTTTTTAAATCAATGTTAAATGAAGTGATTTTATAATCATCTATCTTAAAGTAGGCTGTAAATAACCTTGTATACGTATGTATGTAGATTACTATAAAACCGAAATAAATAAAAAAAAATAAACAAACTAAACAAAGCACAAATACTAGTAAACAAGCCGAACAACAGATAAAGATAAGAAAACAGCAAGCAATGAAATTTTTCCCCTGCGATAATCACCGCCGCATTTAGTAGTATAAATATAACTAATAATCCAAAATGTAGTATAAATAGAACTAAGAATCCAAAATGAATCCAAAATGTAAATCAGTTTTAAGAATATCAATAAAAAGCACGCGTTTTCGGCGTAGCAATAAAGTATATTTTTGAACTCATATCGTGGAAACGATATTAACTGGGGGCTCATCCAGGATGACAATACGTGTTGTCACCTACATACCAAAATCCGCGAAAGATATGAACAGCAGCCGACATAATAAGCAATCACAACACAAAATTTAACTTTTATTCAATTATAAATCGATTGGATTACACGTTTGCGGACCAAAGACCCTTCCTTGTATGTGTTATTACACGAGATGAAAAAAATGTATGAATTTATAAGGACGCCATTCGGGCTTAAGAATGCACCCTCAATATTTCAGCGATGCGTAGATGACATTCTCCGCCAGTATATTGGAAAATTCGCATACGTATACATAGATGACGTGTTGATATATTCCTCCTCACCCTAAGAACATATGGAACATATAAGAACTATCGTAAACTTGCATAATGTCAATATGAAAATCTCTATTTTTTTAACTCATATCGTGAAAACGATATTAACTGGGCGCTCAACCGGGATGTCAATACGTGTTGTCACCTACATACCAAAATCCGCGAAAGATAGGAGAATTAAAAATCCACGGTCTTGAAGAAAGACAAAAATTTTAATAACATAACCATTCCTGAAAAACGGAAAAATATTAAAAAATATTCGAAGAAGTTCATGCGATAAAGAAAACACAACAAATATGGCCAAAGCAGCACAACTAAGAGCACAAATTGAAGCTTTAACACAACAGTTTAAACAACAAACCCTGCATGTAAATGCCCTACAACAGGAGCTTAGTACTGTAAAGGAAAACCAAACCGCCTTCCACAATATCCACACCATTACATAACACGAAGAGATCCCTCTTGCAATAACAAACGCCAACGGACTGGAAACTACCGCATAAAAACACTCCGTAGCTTAGCAATCCAAATATAAATTCAGCACAAATGTGGATAACATTGTTATGGGACCTGACCAGTGAAGGAGTTCGGCTCCAAGATCCAAGATTGCAAAGTTTTTAAGTTAACTTTCTATGTATTTGATTTCTTCCCCTATTTTAGCAATGCCACGCTTAAGAAGATACGACCGTTCGATAAGCAACCAGCAAATAAAGCGCAACACTCAATTGATTCCTCCTTGTGTTTTTTTTTAAACACTTGACTCTTACCTTGATGACAGTAGACAATGTTTTTTCAAGAGAAGTAAATGTGTTTGGTTAATGTTTTGCCATATAACTATTTATTTTAATTATTTTTGAGCTTAAGACCGATCGGTTTCTTGGAAAAAATTTATTATTAAAAAAAAGAGGAAAAATTACTTAAAAGAAAATCTTGTGAAAATATCGCCCATATTTGTTTGAGTGTCAGATGTTTTTTTGTATCTATTTAAACGCTTTTGTTACAGTTAAATTAATTATTGATGTAATAAAATTTTTTTTTAATAATCTTTTTCGTATTTCTTCATTCATCTCTGATTCCTTAGCATGGCTCGCGATCTTTCGCACTTACCAAAAATACTTACTTTATTTTACTTTAGTATCATTTGATATTAAGAACTTATACCCATCGATCCCACAAACAGAAACAATAGATATGGTCCGAAAAACATTACTCTAAAAACCGAAGGACCAGATAAAAACAACCCAAATCACAAACTCATTACGAACTACACTGCGACAAAATTATTTTAAGTTTAATAGTAAACAAGTAAAGAAGTGGCTAAGTTCGATCGAACTTTATATACCCGGCGCACGCTTTCAGCTAATTTTTTAAAGTAACTAGGTACAATCTAACATGTGTGCCAAGTTTAGACGAAATCGATAAAGTAGTTCCAGACATATACATATGCTCTCATATAGTCGGATTTCTGGCTGCAATACAACACCACATACTAAACTCAAGATATTTCCCTTCAATATTTATTGAAATTTCCGATTTTTAGTGTTCAAAAATTACCGTTATATGACAGGTGGGCGTGGTTATAAGTGGGCGGTGCCACGTCCCCTGTAGAAAATGTTGATACAGTCTGATATCCTGCTCGAATACAACAATACATACTAAATTTGAGCATATTCGCTTCCATAGCTACTGAAACATAGCAATTTTTGCATTTCCGACAATTGCCGTTATAAGGGAAGTGGGCGTGGTTACTGTCCGATTTTAACCATTTTTAATACCAGCCTGCTCTGGGTCAAAAACAATCTACCTACCAAGTGTCAGTGAGATATCTCAATTTTTACTCAAGTTGTCGTTTGCACGGACGGACGGACGGACGGCTAAAGAGACACACATCGCTAAATCGACTTCTCTTTTCATTCTGAGCATTTTGGTATATATATGTCTATATCTATCTTGATTCCGTTATGCTGTTACAAGCAACCGTTATGTGAACAAAGTAATAATTCCTTGTACACAAGTGCGCGGGTATAAACATACCGACAAACAAACGGACTCGGAATGGGAAACCCGACCTCGGCCATTCTCATGGAGGTATTTATGCAAGAACTGGAGGGACAGTATATGGAAGAACTAAAAGCCTAGTTTTTCTTTATCTAAGTCCGTTTTTAAATCAATGTTAAATGAAGTGATATTATAATCATCTATCTTAAAGTAGGCTGTAAATAACCTTGTATACGTATGTATGTGGATTACTATAAAACCGAAATAAATAAATAAAAAAATAAACAAACGAAACAAAGCACAAATACTAGTAAACAAGCCGAACAACAGATAAAGATTAGAAAACAGCTAGCAATGAAATTTTTCCCC
The DNA here is from genome assembly GCA_963971545.1 of Philophylla caesio. NCBI lineage: Eukaryota > Metazoa > Arthropoda > Insecta > Diptera > Tephritidae > Philophylla > Philophylla caesio. The sequence continues at coordinate 2,141,207 of OZ020605.1, read as the reverse complement.
TGCGATAATCACCGCCGCATTTAGTACTATAAATAGAACTAATAATCCAAAATGTAGTATAAATAGAACTAAGAATCCAAAATGAATCCAAAATGTAAATCAGTTTTAAGAATATCAATAAAAAGCCCGCATTTTCGGCGTAGCAATAAAGTATATTTTTGAACTCATATCGTGGAAACGATATTAACTGGGGGCTCATCCAGGATGACAATACGTGTTGTCACCTACATACCAAAATCCGCGAAAGATAGGAACAGCAGCAGACATAATAAGCAATCACAACACAAAATTTAACTTTTATTCAATTATAAATCGATTGGATTACACGTTTGCGGACCAAAGACCCTTCCTTGTATGTGTTATTACACGAGATGAAAAAAATGTATGAATTTATCAGGACGCCATTCGGGCTTAAGAATGCACCCTCAATATTTCAGCGATGTGTAGATGACATTCTCCGCCAGTATATTGGAAAATTCGCATACGTATACATAGATGACGTGTTGATATATTCCTCCTTACCCTAAGAACATATGGAACATATAAGAACTATCGTAAACCTGCATAATGTCAATATTAATAAAGCTTGTTTACAAAAAACAAAACAAAGACGTAGGTAAAATGACAGATACCAACACATAAAACAAACCTGCTATACCCAAACGGACTAAAATTACTGACTATCTATGTACCTGTTCTTACCGCGAAGGCAGATTCGAGATAAAATATACCCTTTTGGACTCCAACCGCGCGAGACTTCAGATACCTATACTCATGACACTTAAAATTTGTTAACATTTACGATTATGCACCAATACCTGCTTGACCAAACCAACGAAATAAATACGGAACAACAGACATAAACTGAACAGAACGAAAATTGACACTGAAGATGGCACAACGCCGAAACCGGGTTGTCTCCAAACCATACTTGACAAGGGATGACGGAAAATCGTTCCAACAAATATCAACATTCCACCCTGTCGGACAAGAAAAAGAAGAAAACAATAAAACTGTTTTTCGTATTATGTATAGCGATTGAGCTCAGGATACTTATTTTATACCGATTTTGCTTTTTACTTTAGACAACTTTGATTAAATGTAAATTCGAATTAACGAAAACAAATATAAAGATCGTTTGAAAAGGGAAACATATACATTCTTTCAGCAGCCGATAGCCAGTAGCAGGTTGCCATGCGTAATGAAATTTTAGTATACGGTTGCCTACCGGATACTAGTATACCAGTCTCCAAACATAATAGGGGTATAAGTAGAAATATGGATCAACAACTGGTAATCATTGTAAGCTTACTAAGTTGCTGACCGTTAGGATGAACAACCTTAAAATAAAAGTAGGAGCTGTAAAAGGCCAGTTAGGAAATTTATTAATATGTATGCGAACGTACATCATAGAAGAATTTTTTCGAAAATGTTCAAAGTTTTCGCCGCTTGCTAAGCCGTCAGGCGGGCAAAATATACACGAATCATTTGGAGTCCTTACCATACTAATTTAATATATATAAATAAACGTCACCAAAATTTCTTCTTTAAGTTTGATTTAGGAGCTTTATATTTTTCGGAGCCTGTGTATAGTGCATGTTAACTTTTAATAGTTTTAAAAACGTTAGAATCTAGACGGTCCATACTCTCTTTGTCTTTTATTTTAAATTTTAATTTTTAATTTGCTTATAGTGCTAGGTGTGTGCTAATTAATCTCAAATCTCTAGAAAATAGAAGAACCATTCTTTCGCTCACTTTTGTCTTTGACATTATTACCGGTGTGATTGACTCCCCCTAGCTCCTCGAGCGCATTTCTTTTCACGTCCCTAAAAAGAGCCTTCGTAATAGTGATATTTTTTTACACACAGCGAGTCCGAACTCTCTATGCTTCCAACGCTCCCATTTTTAGAGCCCTGAATGAATTCAATAATCTGCCAATTACGTTAAACATAGATTTTTCTTTATCTAAGTCCGTTTTTAAATCAATGTTAAATGAAGTGATATTATAATCATCTATCTTAAAGTAGGCTGTAAATAACCTTGTATACGTATGTATGTGGATTACTATAAAACCGAAATAAATAAAAAAAAAAATAAACAAACGAAACAAAGCACAAATACTAGTAAACAAGCCGAACAACAGATAAAGATTAGAAAACAGCTAGCAATGAAATTTTTCCCCTGCGATAATCACCGCCGCATTTAGTAGTATAAATAGAACTAATAATCCAAAATGTAGTATAAATAGAACTAAGAATCCAAAATGAATCCAAAATGTAAATCAGTTTTAAGAATATCAATAAAAAGCCCGCATTTTCGGCGTAGCAATAAAGTATATTTTTGAACTCATATCGTGGAAACGATATTAACTGGGGGCTCATCCAGGATGACAATACGTGTTGTCACCTACATACCAAAATCCGCGAAAGATAGGAACAGCAGCAGACATAATAAGCAATCACAACACAAAATTTAACTTTTATTCAATTATAAATCGATTGGATTACACGTTTGCGGACCAAAGACCCTTCCTTGTATGTGTTATTACACGAGATGAAAAAAATGTATGAATTTATCAGGACGCCATTCGGGCTTAAGAATGCACCCTCAATATTTCAGCGATGTGTAGATGACATTCTCCGCCAGTATATTGGAAAATTCGCATACGTATACATAGATGACGTGTTGATATATTCCTCCTTACCCTAAGAACATATGGAACATATAAGAACTATCGTAAACCTGCATAATGTCAATATTAATAAAGCTTGTTTACAAAAAACAAAACAAAGACGTAGGTAAAATGACAGATACCAACACATAAAACAAACCTGCTATACCCAAACGGACTAAAATTACTGACTATCTATGTACCTGTTCTTACCGCGAAGGCAGATTCGAGATAAAATATACCCTTTTGGACTCCAACCGCGCGAGACTTCAGATACCTATACTCATGACACTTAAAATTTGTTAACATTTACGATTATGCACCAATACCTGCTTGACCAAACCAACGAAATAAATACGGAACAACAGACATAAACTGAACAGAACGAAAATTGACACTGAAGATGGCACAACGCCGAAACCGGGTTGTCTCCAAACCATACTTGACAAGGGATGACGGAAAATCGTTCCAACAAATATCAACATTCCACCCTGTCGGACAAGAAAAAGAAGAAAACAATAAAACTGTTTTTCGTATTATGTATAGCGATTGAGCTCAGGATACTTATTTTATACCGATTTTGCTTTTTACTTTAGACAACTTTGATTAAATGTAAATTCGAATTAACGAAAACAAATATAAAGATCGTTTGAAAAGGGAAACATATACATTCTTTCAGCAGCCGATAGCCAGTAGCAGGTTGCCATGCGTAATGAAATTTTAGTATACGGTTGCCTACCGGATACTAGTATACCAGTCTCCAAACATAATAGGGGTATAAGTAGAAATATGGATCAACAACTGGTAATCATTGTAAGCTTACTAAGTTGCTGACCGTTAGGATGAACAACCTTAAAATAAAAGTAGGAGCTGTAAAAGGCCAGTTAGGAAATTTATTAATATGTATGCGAACGTACATCATAGAAGAATTTTTTCGAAAATGTTCAAAGTTTTCGCCGCTTGCTAAGCCGTCAGGCGGGCAAAATATACACGAATCATTTGGAGTCCTTACCATACTAATTTAATATATATAAATAAACGTCACCAAAATTTCTTCTTTAAGTTTGATTTAGGAGCTTTATATTTTTCGGAGCCTGTGTATAGTGCATGTTAACTTTTAATAGTTTTAAAAACGTTAGAATCTAGACGGTCCATACTCTCTTTGTCTTTTATTTTAAATTTTAATTTTTAATTTGCTTATAGTGCTAGGTGTGTGCTAATTAATCTCAAATCTCTAGAAAATAGAAGAACCATTCTTTCGCTCACTTTTGTCTTTGACATTATTACCGGTGTGATTGACTCCCCCTAGCTCCTCGAGCGCATTTCTTTTCACGTCCCTAAAAAGAGCCTTCGTAATAGTGATATTTTTTTACACACAGCGAGTCCGAACTCTCTATGCTTCCAACGCTCCCATTTTTAGAGCCCTGAATGAATTCAATAATCTGCCAATTACGTTAAACATAGATTTTTCTTTATCTAAGTCCGTTTTTAAATCAATGTTAAATGAAGTGATATTATAATCATCTATCTTAAAGTAGGCTGTAAATAACCTTGTATACGTATGTATGTGGATTACTATAAAACCGAAATAAATAAAAAAAAAAATAAACAAACGAAACAAAGCACAAATACTAGTAAACAAGCCGAACAACAGATAAAGATTAGAAAACAGCTAGCAATGAAATTTTTCCCCTGCGATAATCACCGCCGCATTTAGTAGTATAAATAGAACTAATAATCCAAAATGTAGTATAAATAGAACTAAGAATCCAAAATGAATCCAAAATGTAAATCAGTTTTAAGAATATCAATAAAAAGCCCGCATTTTCGGCGTAGCAATAAAGTATATTTTTGAACTCATATCGTGGAAACGATATTAACTGGGGGCTCATCCAGGATGACAATACGTGTTGTCACCTACATACCAAAATCCGCGAAAGATAGGAACAGCAGCAGACATAATAAGCAATCACAACACAAAATTTAACTTTTATTCAATTATAAATCGATTGGATTACACGTTTGCGGACCAAAGACCCTTCCTTGTATGTGTTATTACACGAGATGAAAAAAATGTATGAATTTATCAGGACGCCATTCGGGCTTAAGAATGCACCCTCAATATTTCAGCGATGTGTAGATGACATTCTCCGCCAGTATATTGGAAAATTCGCATACGTATACATAGATGACGTGTTGATATATTCCTCCTTACCCTAAGAACATATGGAACATATAAGAACTATCGTAAACCTGCATAATGTCAATATTAATAAAGCTTGTTTACAAAAAACAAAACAAAGACGTAGGTAAAATGACAGATACCAACACATAAAACAAACCTGCTATACCCAAACGGACTAAAATTACTGACTATCTATGTACCTGTTCTTACCGCGAAGGCAGATTCGAGATAAAATATACCCTTTTGGACTCCAACCGCGCGAGACTTCAGATACCTATACTCATGACACTTAAAATTTGTTAACATTTACGATTATGCACCAATACCTGCTTGACCAAACCAACGAAATAAATACGGAACAACAGACATAAACTGAACAGAACGAAAATTGACACTGAAGATGGCACAACGCCGAAACCGGGTTGTCTCCAAACCATACTTGACAAGGGATGACGGAAAATCGTTCCAACAAATATCAACATTCCACCCTGTCGGACAAGAAAAAGAAGAAAACAATAAAACTGTTTTTCGTATTATGTATAGCGATTGAGCTCAGGATACTTATTTTATACCGATTTTGCTTTTTACTTTAGACAACTTTGATTAAATGTAAATTCGAATTAACGAAAACAAATATAAAGATCGTTTGAAAAGGGAAACATATACATTCTTTCAGCAGCCGATAGCCAGTAGCAGGTTGCCATGCGTAATGAAATTTTAGTATACGGTTGCCTACCGGATACTAGTATACCAGTCTCCAAACATAATAGGGGTATAAGTAGAAATATGGATCAACAACTGGTAATCATTGTAAGCTTACTAAGTTGCTGACCGTTAGGATGAACAACCTTAAAATAAAAGTAGGAGCTGTAAAAGGCCAGTTAGGAAATTTATTAATATGTATGCGAACGTACATCATAGAAGAATTTTTTCGAAAATGTTCAAAGTTTTCGCCGCTTGCTAAGCCGTCAGGCGGGCAAAATATACAACGATCATTTGGAGTCCTTACCATACTAATTTAATATATATAAATAAACGTCACCAAAATTTCTTCTTTAAGTTTGATTTAGGAGCTTTATATTTTTCGGAGCCTGTGTATAGTGCATGTTAACTTTTAATAGTTTTAAAAACGTTAGAATCTAGACGGTCCATACTCTCTTTGTCTTTTATTTTAAATTTTAATTTTTAATTTGCTTATAGTGCTAGGTGTGCGCTAATTAATCTCAAATCTCTAGAAAATAGAAGAACCATTCTTTCGCTCACTTTTGTCTTTGACATTATTACCGGTGTGATTGACTCCCCCTAGCTCCTCGAGCGCATTTCTTTTCACGTCCCTAAAAAGAGCCTTCGTAATAGTGATATTTTTTTACACACAGCGAGTCCGAACTCTCTATGCTTCCAACGCTCCCATTTTTAGAGCCCTGAATGAATTCAATAATCTGCCAATTACGTTAAACATAGATTTTTCTTTATCTAAGTCCGTTTTTAAATCAATGTTAAATGAAGTGATATTATAATCATCTATCTTAAAGTAGGCTGTAAATAACCTTGTATACGTATGTATGTAGATTACTATAAAACCGAAATAAATAAAAAAAAAATAAACAAACGAAACAAAGCACAAATACTAGTAAACAAGCCGAACAACAGATAAAGATTAGAAAACAGCTAGCAATGAAATTTTTCCCCTGCGATAATCACCGCCGCATTTAGTACTATAAATAGAACTAATAATCCAAAATGTAGTATAAATAGAACTAAGAATCCAAAATGAATCCAAAATGTAAATCAGTTTTAAGAATATCAATAAAAAGCCCGCATTTTCGGCGTAGCAATAAAGTATATTTTTGAACTCATATCGTGGAAACGATATTAACTGGGGGCTCATCCAGGATGACAATACGTGTTGTCACCTACATACCAAAATCCGCGAAAGATAGGAACAGCAGCAGACATAATAAGCAATCACAACACAAAATTTAACTTTTATTCAATTATAAATCGATTGGATTACACGTTTGCGGACCAAAGACCCTTCCTTGTATGTGTTATTACACGAGATGAAAAAAATGTATGAATTTATCAGGACGCCATTCGGGCTTAAGAATGCACCCTCAATATTTCAGCGATGTGTAGATGACATTCTCCGCCAGTATATTGGAAAATTCGCATACGTATACATAGATGACGTGTTGATATATTCCTCCTTACCCTAAGAACATATGGAACATATAAGAACTATCGTAAACCTGCATAATGTCAATATGAAAATCTCTATTTTTTTAACTCATATCGTGAAAACGATATTGTTGAAGATAAGGAGTTATATTCATTTACCTAACACTATGCATTTCAATCTATTACTTTATACAATGTCATATTCAAACATATGTTTAAACGTTATTACTCATTATTTCTTATTTTTCATATATCATTTTGTGTAACTCTATTTTTCCTTCTTCTGGATTTGTACCTCGTGGAGTTAACATCAACTTACCAATTTTTACTTTAAATAAAATATCAATTTATCTAAGCAATCTCATCAGGTTATGGGCCCAGCCCGCAAATATAAATTTATTTTGTGAGACTGTTTATGTATGAGCGATATTAAGGCAAATTCTCTTGTAATTAAAGCGGATCAAGTAAGCACGTGCTGTGACTCGTCGGACGCTATGGCTTTGAATTCTGCATCCAGCTCTTCGCGGATTGAATTGCTCTCCAAAGACAACTTCGATACTTGGAGCATGCAGGTAGAAGCTTTGCTTGTGAAAAACGAACTTTGGGAATATGTGAATGGTTGTAATACAATACCGACAGAGAACGATGCTGCAACGAGGAGTGCCTGGTTGAAAGCTGACAAGAAAGCTAAGGCAGATTTGATTCTGGCCATTCAGCCATCTGAGTTAAAGCAAGTTCGGGGATGTGAAACCTCACGAGAAGTTTGGTTAAAATTAGAATCAATATATGCATCGAAAGGCCCGGCGCGAAAAGCAAGGTTGCTAAAGCAATTGATGTTACAGAAATTAGAGGAAGGCGACGACGTGAAGGAGCACATTGCGAAGTTTTTCGATGCGGTGGATAAATTGGAGAGTATGAGCGTACAGATCAACGGTGATCTTCTATCTATCATGCTCTTATATAGCTTGCCCTCCTCTTATGAGAACTTTCGTTGTGCAATAGAGTCACGCGACGCGCTCCCAACGGCTGAAGTGCTCAAGGTAAAAATAATTGAAGAAAGCGATGCACGCAAGCAATCGGCAGGTAGCACGGTAATTGCGATGGCAGCGAAATCTCGTAGGCAAAATTGCCAGAAATTCGCTAAAAGTAAAAGAGAAATAAAATGCTTTAAATGCGGTTTGGTAGGGCACAAAGCAAATGCATGTTCTGCGAGTGATGATATTGGCCGAGGAAATAATTCTAAAAATTCCAAACACTTGGCATATAGCGTTAGTGAGACGTACACAACATACCATTCAGCAACCGCAGATACGTTGTATGGTGACAAACGTATGAAGCGCGCTTGGGTATTGGATAGTGGGTGCACTGCTCACTTATGCGCTGATAAATGTATGTTTAAAAGAATAGAAAAGTCTTCTAAAGCCAAGCTGAGTTTAGCGAGTCAGCTGGCGTGTGCAGAAGTGCGTGGAAAGGGTGTTGTAAACTTATCAGTGACAGGCGAAGGATGCCAGCGTCAAGTGGAGTTCCAAAACACACTGTTTGTTCCTGATTTGCGCACGAATTTAATTTCCGTGGCCAAAATTACTGACAAGGGGCACAGAGTGACATTTGCCAGCAACGGAGCATACGTATGTACTGGAAAAGGAGAAATATTGTTGGTTGCTGACCGCAAGGGCGATTTATATTATATAAGGGAGACCAGCGAGTGTGCTGCTGTCCAGCCGAAGTGCTCCGAACTGTTGAAGTGGCACTGTCGGTTGGGCCATCTAAACGCGGCGGATTTATCAAAATTGGTGCATGACGGTTTGGTTCCTGCTTCAGACATTGCCGACGCAAACGAGGTGACACAATGCAAAGTGTGTATATTGGGTAAAATGGCTGCTTTACCGTTCAATAGAGGCCGAGGACCTTGCTCGCAGCCTTTGAGGATTGTACATTCTGATGTCGTGGGACCATTTAGGGAATAGTCGATTTGCCGAGGTAAATATTTTGTCACCTTTATAGATGACTGTACAAGGTGGTGCGAAATATACATACTGCGAGAAAAGTCTGGCGTGTTTGAGGCTTTTAAAATGTACCAAAAATTTATGGAAAGGCAAACCGGCGTGAAGATTAAGTGCCTGCAGTCTGATAATGGTCGTGAGTATATAAATGGTGATTTTGATAAGTATCTTTCAGATAATGGCATCGCGCGACGGCTGAGTATTCATCGTACGCCACAGCAGAATGGAGTCGCAGAGCGAATGAACAGAACGCTATTGGATATGACTAGGTGTCTTTTGCTGCAGTCCGACTTAGGTCACAGTTTTTGGTCGGAGGCTGTAGCAACTGCGTGCCATATAAGGAACAGATGTCCCTCGCGAAGTTTAGGTGGAAAAACGCCTTATGAATATCTACATAAAATTAAGCCAAATATCAAATACTTAAGATCATTTGGTACGAAGTTGATGGTACTCGACAAGCTACCCGAAAAAAATAAGCTTGCACCCAGATGTGTTGAAGGTGTTTTAGTAGGGTATCCTAGAGACCAAAAGGGTTATCGAGTGTGGATACCGAAAGCGCACAAAATTGTTAGTGCGCGCGACGTCAGGTTTGGTAATGAACTGCAATTTGGATCACCTCCAACAGGTAGCGTTGATGAGTTGCTTCTGCCGCCTACAGTTTCAGAAGAGAATAATAGCAGCAGTCGTAAAATTGTAGATTTGTCCCCTTCTCCTATTGAGAAGGATATTTCCAGTGAACCCACTGCAGAAGTTGATGTCAACAAAGAGGAAATTCGAAGAGCACCAGGTAGGCCAAAGTTGTTGCGAATTGGGAATAGAGGAAGGCCGCGCAAAATATTTCGTTGTCGTGCCAACTCGGAGCCGTTACAGCAACCTGTTTGTCCAGAGAGCGACAATGATGGTATTGTCGAAGATGATGTATTTGTTGGTTTGGCTGAAGTAAGCATGCAAAGCGCCTTAAATGGACCCGATAATGAGGATTGGCGAGACGCTTTAGAATGTGAGGTAATAAACATGATTAAAAATGATACATGGGATATAATTCAGGCCAATCACAACAAAAATGTATTGGGATCCCGTTTTGTTCTGACTAATAAGTATGGAGCAGATGGTAAAATTGAGCGACGCAAGGCTCGCCTTGTAGCTAAAGGTTGTGCTTAAAAATACGGCGTAAATTATAATGAAACGTATGCACCTGTAGCACGATTAGAGTCGATTCGGCTATTACTTGCGTTGTCAGCTCGTTTTAATCTCACGATTTGGCAGTTTGAAGTTGTAAGCGCATATTTGAATGGAACATTAAGCGAAGAAGTGTTCATGAGGGTTCCATATAAATTGTATGATATTTTACAACAAATTATATTCAAATTTGATAAAAACAGTGATGTTTATAGAAGAGCTGCAAAAATGTTGACTGACATAGATAAAGGTGGCAGCATTTGTCGGCTTAAGAGGGCGCTATATGGCCTCAAGCAAGCTGGTCGGCAGTGGTATGCCAAACTTAAGTCAAAGACTTTAAGTATGGGTTTGAAACCCACAGAAAATGAACCGTGTTTATTTTATGGAAAGTTTGAAGAAAACTTAGTTTTATTGCTGGTGTATGTAGACGATCTACTAATTGCGTCTCATGACATAAATATTATTCAAAATTTAAAACAGCAACTTTTAAATGAGTTTGAGATCAAAGACATTGGACGAGCTAAATATTGTCTGGGCCTAGAGATTCATCAATTGGATGATGTTATAACTTTAAAGCAAAGCGGCTATATACAGGAATTATTAAAACAGTATGGAATGAGTGAGTGTAATCCGGTTGCTACACCATCAGAGTTGAAGCTGAATTTTGATATGAATACTGAGAGTTATGATGAGTCCTTCCATTACCGGGAGCTTATTGGATCTCTAATGTACCTGTCCACTGCTACGAGACCAGACTTAGCTAACACTGTGTCTAGACTAGCTCAATTCGTGACTAACCCATCAAAATGCCACTGGAATGCGGCAAAACGGGTACTAAGGTATCTTGCTGGTACTGCAAACAGAGGTTTGCTGTATCAAAAATTGGACCTACCGCTAGTAGGGTACACCGATGCTGATTGGGGTGGCTGCACAACTGATCGTCGTTCCTACACGGGTTACGCTTTCTTACTCAGCGGTGCTGCGATAAGCTGGCGCTCACAAAAGCAAAGAACAGTCGCGCTTTCGTCAACAGAGGCCGAGTATGTGAGCTTGGCAGAAGCAGCTAAAGAAGCAGTATACTTGCGTAGTCTCATAAACGAGATCGGTCTTCACGAGATCGCTGATATTACAATCTATGTGGACAACAGGGGTGCGCAGTGTTTAGCCAATGACCCAGTTTTTCATGCACGGACTAAACACATAGACATTAAGCACCACTATGTCAGAGAATGCATCAGCGCAAGATTATTTTCATTAAAGCACGTATCTACACAGGAAATGATTGCAGATGTGATGACAAAACCGTTAGCGCGAGAAAATCACGAGAGATGTGTTATTAGACTTGGTTTACCCCCTTAGATGACCTGCATATTGAGAGGGCGTGTTGAAGATAAGGAGTTATATTCATTTACCTAACACTATGCATTTCAATCTATTACTTTATACAATGTCATATTCAAACATATGTTTAAACGTCATTACTCATTATTTCTTATTTTTCATATATCATTTTGTGTAACTAAATTTTTCCTTCTTCTGGATTTGTACCTCGTGGAGTTAACATCAACTTACCAATTTTTACTTTAAATAAAATATCAATTTATCTAAGCAATCTCATCAGATATTAACTGGGCGCTCAACCGGGATGTCAATACGTGTTGTCACCTACATACCAAAATCCGCGAAAGATAGGAGAATTAAAAATCCACGGTCTTGAAGAAAGACAAAAAACAGTTTCTGAAAATGTGAAACTGAAAAAAAAACAGTTTCTGAAAAAGTGAAACACTAATTTAAAGAACGGTTCCTGAAAAATTTAAATAACATAACCATTCCTGAAAAACGGAAAAATATTAAAAAATATTCGAAGAAGTTCATGCGATAAAGAAAACACAACAAATATGGCCAATGCAGCACAACTAAGAGCACAAATTGAAGCTTTAACACAACAGTTTAAACAACAAACCCTGCAAGTAAATGCCCTACAACAGGAGCTTAGTACTGTAAAGGAAAACCAAACCGCCTTCCACAATATCCACACCATTACATAACACGAAGAGATCCCTTTTGCAATAACAAACGCCAACAAAATCGATTTGGAGCAATTCAAAGCTTTACCTGACTGGAAACTACCGCATAAAAACACTCCGTAGCTTAGCAATCCAAATATAAATTCAGCACAAATGTGGATAACATTGTTATGGGACCTGACCAGTGAAGGAGTTCGGCTCCAAGATCAAAGATTGCAAAGTTTTTAAGTTAACTTTCTATGTATTTGATTTCTTCCCCTATTTTAGCAATGCCACGCTTAAGAAGATACGACCGTTCGATAAGCAACCAGCAAACAAAGCGCAACACTCAATTGATTCCTCCTTGTGTTTTTTTTTAAACACTTGACCCTTACCTTGGTGACAGTAGACAATGTTTTTTCAAGAGAAGTAAATGTGTTTGGTTAATGTTTTGCCATATAACTATTTATTTTAATTATTTTTGAGCTTAAGACCGATCGGTTTATTGGAAAAAATTTATTATTAAAAAAAAGAGGAAAAATTACTTAAAAGAAAATCTTGTGAAAATATCGCCCATATTTGTTTGAGTGTCAGATGTTTTTTTGTATCTATTTAAACGCTTTTGTTACAGTTAAATTAATTATTGATGTAATAAAATTTTTTTTAAATATTCGTTTTCGTATTTCTTCATTCATCTCTGATTCCTTAGCATGGCTCGCGATCTTTCGCTCTTACCAAAAATACTTACTTTATTTTACTTTAGTATCATTTGATATTAAGAACTTATACCCATCGATCCCACAAACAGAAACAATAGATATGGTCCGAAAAACATTACTCTAAAAACCGAAGGACCAGATAAAAACAACCCAAATCACAAACTCATTACGAACTACACTGCGACAAAATTATTTTAAGTTTAATAGTAAACAAGTAAAGAAGCGCACGCTTTCAGCTAATTTTTTAAAGTAACTAGGTACAATCTAACATGTGTGCCAAGTTTAGACGAAATCGATAAAGTAGTTCCAGACATATACATATGCTCTCATATAGTCGGATTTCTGGCTGCAATACAACACCACATACTAAACTCAAGATATTTCCCTTCAATATTTATTGAAATGTCCGATTTTTAGTGTTTTCAAAAATTACCGTTATATGACAGGTGGGCGTGGCTATAAGTGGGCGGTGCCACGTCCCCTGTAGAAAATGTTGATACAGTCTGATATCCTGCTCGAATACAACAATACATACTAAATTTGAGCATATTCGCTTCCATAGCTACTGAAATATAGCAATTTTTGCATTTTCGACAATTGCCGTTATAAGGGAAGTGGGCGTGGTTACTGTCCGATTTTAACCATTTTTAATACCAGCCTGCTCTGGGTCAAAAACAATCTACCTACCAAGTGTCAGTGAGATATCTCAATTTTTACTCAAGTTATCGTTTGCACGGACGGACGGACGGCTGAAGAGACATACATCGCTAAATCGACTTCTCTTTTCATTCTGAGCATTTTGGTATATATATGTCTATATCTATCTTGATTCCGTTATGCTGTTACAAGCAACCGTTATGTGAACAAAGTAATAATTCCTTGTACACAAGTGCGCGGGTATAAACATACCGACAAACAAACGGACTCGGAATGGGAAACCCGACCTCGGCCATTCTCATGGAGGTATTTATGCAAGAACTGGAGGGACAGTATATGGAAGAACTGAAAGCCTAGTTAAGCGTAGTATTCTATGCAAGTTACATGGATGACATTATCTGCGTGATCACAAAGGACAATGAAGAGCAGATATGGGAGTACCTGAACAAACAACATGGATGTATAATGTTTACGATGGAAATGCAAAAGAAGGGAACAAAAAATTACCTGACTATCAAATTTACAGAAAACCGACAGCTACAGACGCCATAAAACATAACACAACAAATCATCCTCAAGAATACATATACATACGCTGCTATAAGACAACTTACAAACAGACTTGAACTAATACCTCTATCGCGAGAGGCATACGGAAAGAAACTAAACACAATATACAATATAGCAACAAACAACGGATAAAAAAGAAGCTCGTGGATAAATTCAGAAAAGAAGCGACAGAGAGCTAGACGAAAAAACTTGGACAGTAATGACTTATACAGGAAAAAAGACATACAAACTTGAAAATTTTTTCAGACAGTATAATATCCACACGGCGTTTAAAACTGGAAACAACCTGGGAAGGATACTTAAAAGCAGCACGAATGAAGAAGACCCATTGAACAAACAAGTCGTCTATAAAGTGACCTGTGAGTGTCAATATAGCTATATAGGACAAACATGACGTAAAGTAAGAACAAGATTTCGTGAACACATAAGGGACTACAACAAAAGGATACGAAAACCCACGGCAATACCTGAATCTAATTTTGCAAACCATTTGGTAAATGCAAAATGTTCCCCGCAAACATAAAAAAACCGTTAAGGTACTGCACGTACAACAAAAACGACGGCGCCTAAATGCTCTTGAAAACATGGAAATATATAAACAAAAAACATTTGATGGAAGGATAATAAACGAACAAATAAACAGCAACTCTGATGCGATATTGGCACCATTAAAGCTTGTTTACAAAAAACAAAACAAAGACGTAGGTAAAATGACAGATACCAACACATAAAACAAACCTGCTATACCCAAACGGACTAAAATTACTGACTATCTATGTACCTGTTCTTACCGCGAAGGCAGATTCGAGATAAAATATACCCTTTTTGGTTGTTGTGGTTTCCGACAGGGTAATTATACGCTGTATTTTGGAACGAATTTCCGTCATCCCTTGTCAAGTTTGGTTTGGAGAACGAAAAATTACACTGAAGATGGCACAACGCCGAAACCGGTTTGTCTCCAAACCAAACTTGACAAGGGATGACGGAAATTCGTTCCAAAATACAGCATAAAATATACCCTTTTGGACTCCAACCGCGCAAGACTTCAGATACCTATACTCACGACACTTAAAATTTGTTAACATTTACGATTATGCACCAATACCTGCTTGACCAAACCAACGAAATAAATACGGAACAACAGACATAAACTGAACAGAACGAAAAATGACACTGAAGATGGCACAACGCCGAAACCGGTTTGTTTCCAAACCAAACTTGACAAGGGATGACGGAAAATCGTTTCAAGAAATATTAACATTTGTTAACATTTACGATTATGTACCAATACCTGCTTGACCGAAAAAACGAAGTAAATACGGAACAACAGACATAAACTGAACAGAACGAAAATTGACACTGAAGATGGCACACCGCCGAAACCGGGTTGTCTCCAAACCAAACTTGACAAGGGATGACGGAAAATCGTTCCAACAAATATCAACATTCCACCCTGTCGGACAAGAAAAAGAAAAAAACAATAAAACTGTTTTTCGTATTATGTATAGCGATTGAGCTCAGGATACTTATTTTATACCGATTTTGCTTTTTACTTTAGACAACTTTGATTAAATGTAAATTCGAATTAACGAAAACAAATATAAAGATCGTTTGAAAAGGGAAACATATACATTCTTTCAGCAGCCGATAGCCAGTAGCAGGTTGCCATGCGTAATGAAATTTTAGTATACGGTTGCCTACCGAATACTAGTATACCAGTCTCCAAACATAATAGGGGTATAAGTAGAAATATGGATCAACAACTGGTAATCATTGTAAGCTTACTAAGTTGCTGACCGTTAGGATGAACAACCTTAAAATAAAAGTAGGAGCTGTAAAAGGCCAGTTTGGAAATTTATTAATATGTATGCGAACGTACATCATAGAAGAATTTTTTCGAAAATGTTCAAAGTTTTCGCCACTTGCTAAGCCGTCAGGCGGGCAAAATATACAACGATCATTTGGAGTCCTTACCATACTAATTTAATACATATAATTAAACGTCACGAAAATTTC
The DNA here is from genome assembly GCA_963971545.1 of Philophylla caesio. Lineage (NCBI taxonomy): Eukaryota > Metazoa > Arthropoda > Insecta > Diptera > Tephritidae > Philophylla > Philophylla caesio. The sequence goes on along the minus strand of OZ020605.1, from coordinate 2,125,023 downwards.
TTCCTTAAGTTTAATTTAGGAGCTTTATATTTTTCGGAGCCTTTGTATAGTGCATGTTAACTTTTAATAGTTTTAAAAACGTTAGAATCTAGACGGTCCATACTCTCTTTGTCTTTTATTTTAAATTTTAATTTTTAATTTGATTAATAGTTTGTCTTATCCTATAAGTAAAAATAATAACGGCTTATCCACTTCGTTTGACGTTTTCACAAAGACTGCAGTAAAATTTTTTGCATATCATGACATTAGACAAAAACCCGAAATATTCATTTTGTTGGCGGCCTTTTGTAATCGAGTACATCACGTGCGATCTTATGGAATCTTACGTGGAACTCAAATCAGTCAATGAGGGTATTCCAACACATACCCGTACTGGGAAGTAGACTTTCGCAGTAGAGCGAAAATATGGCTCTAAAAGTTATCGACGACATAACTTAGGTCTGGATCGGTTTAGATGGATTGCCATCATGCCATAAGTACTACTATGAACTCTGGTCGTCAGGCTTGATAGCCAATTGTGCCAATTATGATCAGGTATTGTGTGTGCTCAGATTCTTTGAGCAGGGCGGAGTTGAGAGAAACGTTGGACGTGAATGCGGCAGCGTGAATGCAATGCGCAGCTTTTTGCAGAAGTCGTTCACGATACACCTTCTGGTGTTAGCAGTCTATCGTAGCCTTTATCGACGTACTTCTGTATTTCACATTTGTATATAGTAGCACAATTAACATCCTTCGTCATCCGAGCTTCAAGCTTCTGCAAACGCTGAAGTGCCATATCGTAGCGAGGTGGACGCACCTTATGATCTTTCCTCCAAAGCAGACCTACTTCATATCTACGTCCGAAAAACGTGGTTGATTTCTCCAACAAAACTCTCTACTGAAAAACATTCATTAACCAACTTATGCAAAGCTTGTAGTGACGGCGAATGAGATTCGCGAATGTGCATAACACGTGGCTGTCGGACCGCATTTTGAGAGTATGGGCCATAGGCAAACCACCCTAGACGAGTTTCAATGGCTATTGTGTGTTATCGACGATCCTTCGCCGAACATGGCGTAAGCAGACATATTTCCGGTAGGACCCGATAACGTGATCGGCAATATTGTGAATAGACTTGTATGACTATCAAGCAAACAGTTTAATACGCGTTCAATATTTTCGGTATTTGGTTGGTTAACATTCTGATGCAAAGATATATGGTGCAAACGCTTACTATGGCGACAATTCGATAGGTTATGCCCTTTCCGTTAATACGCAAAACACAAATGGTTGCTTTTGACGAAACTCCATTTTGACAGTATATAGGACAACGAATACTTCAGACATTCACTTCGAACAAGCATAATTTTGATCGGTCTGTACATCATTATTATATATATATTTAGAACGGTGGTGTCAAAAATTGAAACTGTGACTGTATTGGTGAGCGTGTGAAAATTTCTCAGCAAAAGCACCCAGTAGGAATCTGTATACATACGTATGTATATAACACTAGCACAGCGAAAGCCCCTTCCCTTCAAAATATGTCTTTAATGAAATCGTCTACAATTATACTTTTGTGCGAGTTTCTAATTAACAGAGTGTTTTTATATGGGTTGACGTGATTTTATTGCGGGGTTTTGAGCATATGAATACCATACCAGATAACCATTCCTTTATTTTTTGGAAAAAACTGTCTATTTTCTTTATAAATAGACCTTCTCGTTCTTCGTTATTCAATTCACTTACGTCATAATGTTTGCAATTATAATGCCTTCGTAATACAAATTTACTTTTTCATTTAAATACCTGAAAACATAGAAGGCATTGCATCTGACCAAAAGCATTGGCAATCATAAAATAATTCGCGCAGGGCATATTTGTTTTGCGACAAAAAATGTAACAAGCATATAGATGTTATCGCGTTGCCGTCTCACACATAGATAATATGATATGAAACTTCTCTCTTTTGCTTGTTGCGAGAGCCCATGATCTCACATTTTGGCTGGCAACAAAGCCGAATCATGGGCTACTGAACATCTGGCACGCAATAAGGTGGGCTACCAGAGGCAAATGTGTGGAAATATAGTTATTTTGCTAAAAAAGTCGAGTAAATGTTATTTTTTTATAAAATGCGTCCAAAATACCTAAATTAAGAGTTAAATTTAATATATAAGTTTTTACATAGCAAAAAGATTTTTATTTACCTTATTAAATATATATCCCTAAAACTATTTTTTTAAAGCAAACTTGGTATAAATTGCATTTTAATAAACATGCATATACATGTATATTTATACGAAAACCCGCTATGTCTTAAATTATTTGTTGAATGCATATATACAAGTTTTTGCAAAATATGAATTTCTGCGATATTTTATTTGTTTTTATGTTGATTTCATATTTATAAAAATTTTTGCATAAAGGTAAATAATATCTCTTATTTATTCTTATTTTAATTGCATTTTCACTTATTTTGTTACCAAACCTCAACGTTGGCGAAGAAACTGCAAAATCTCCAAAAAATGCCATAAAAACACCCAGATACATTTCTTACAGAGTTATAAAAAATGCGCAATTTGACAGCGCTCTCTCGAAGCAAAGAGTTTCGTATCATATTATCTTTGGTCTCACAACCGAATAAACGATAGAGCGTAAGCATAAGTGTGAAGTGCTCACTGCACAATTGTTCTATGGCATTGACACCGCTGATTTATAGCTCGACGAGGAGCACCCCCAGTTTAGTGGCTGCGCAGCTCGCGTTGACTAAGTAACACTCGCTTGAATTTGGCTTAACGAGATGTGGGAAACCCCCCAAATCTGGCTATTTTACTTAACCGGTTTCCAAAATGTTTAACTGTTGGAGACGGCATAATATTGACAGCACGTTGACTGCATTCGTATTGTTTGGATTGAGGAAACTTTCTAAAGCCCGGGTCCCACTATCGGCGCAAGGTACCAATTTTCGGCGTATTTCATGTACCGATAATGTGACCGCATTAAATATTATGAAATGCGACAATCATGGCCGATATTGGGCCTACAATGCACAACCAAAATCGACCCAGTTGCGCCGATAATGTGAACGCTATAATGTTTGATAAAGAGCAATAAAAATTGAAAAATGCGCAGATTTTTATCGGGCACTTGAGCACCGATCGAATACGCCAATCAACACCAATATCTCTCTTTTTCAGTAAATTTTTAAGTATTAATTTGAAAAATTTTTTCAATAATCTTTAAATTCGAAAGTTGAAAAAATTTCTCCAATCAACACCAATATCTCAATATTTCTCAGCAAATTTTTAAGTATTAATTTGAAAAATCTTTATCAATAATTTTTAAATTTTAAATTTGAAAAAAATCCACATTAATCGTCATGATTTTTGAATTGATTCTCGATTCCAATCAAAAAAACAAAATAGACCAAAAGATCGACTCGAAGGTCTTTGATTAATCGATCTTCGATTTATCGATCTTAAACCAACATCTCTACTGGTTGCAAACATATGTAAATAAAACATATGTTCGGTAAGTTGCATACAATAAAATTAAAATGCATTATTATATGAAGTAATTAATTAATAATTTTTAGAAATGAATTCAGACGACGAAGTTTTTGAAAGTATTATGGACAATGTGATTGACGAAACCATTTCTTCCACACCCAGCAAAACAAAAAGACGAAAAAAACCACAAATAGTGTAATCATGCACAAATGAAAGCACAACGAATTTGATACAGGCCATTGAAATGCACAATTGTATTTGGGAATATTCCTGCCCAGAATATAAAGATCGCGCCAAAAGAGATAAAGCTTGTAATGACATCGCGGAGAAATTTCCAACCCAAGAAGTTGACGGATGCAAAGCAAAATGGGCGAATATAAAAACGGCATTTTTAAATGTAAAGAAAAAATGACAACTAAATCAGGCCAAGCCGGTAAAGCTTTGCCACATTGGCCGTTTTGGTCAGCTATGCAATTCTACTGTTTGCATGATCGCTGCAAGAGTAGTTCGTCCGTCTCAACACTAGATGTAGATGCAGATGTAACGCCACCACCAACAGCTGCCCGAAGTGACACAAAATCCAAACCCTCTGCATCTGATGAATCAGTGACAACAGATGCAATGGAGAGCGCAATACAATTTTTAAATAAAGAAGAAGACCACTGGCATGGAGTGGGCATGTATCTTGCACTGCTAATGCGTGAACTATCAAAAAGAAATAAAAGAGCAGCAAATAAACTTCACGCGGAATTAATTCAAGTAGCTATGAATGCTGTCTTGCAACAAGATGAGGAAAATTTATCATAATATGTTGATTTATAAATACAAATAAATACAATTTATTTAAAGATTATCAAAAGTGCATATATTCTGTTAAGTGTCTGCTTCGTTATATAAATTTATACTGCCACGGCAATTCGCCGTCTGGTGACATGAAATAGTTTTCAAATTCTTCACGAATAGTTTTTGCTTCGTTGCTTATGTAGGAAATTGATATATCCTCTGTGGCGCTTTCAAAGGTAGGTATGGAAATATTAACGCGTGCACCTTCAGTGCAGCTATCTACCAATCCAGTAGCATAACATATATTTTTTGTCATTAAAAAATTTTGTAATGCGCAACATGCTAACGTCACTCTCGTTGTTTTATTTGGATTCTGCTTTATTGGTCGTGAAAAGATTTCGAAGCGCTTCATCATGATTCCAAATGCGTTCTCGACTATTCTCCTAGCCCTTGATAACCTATAGTTAAAAATACGTTTGCTACCAGATAAAATGCGACCAGGATACGGCTTCATCAAATAATTTTGCATTTTAAATGCATCGTCTGCCACTAAAACAAAAGGTACATTCATTTCACGACCTAATAAATGACGAGGAGGTGGTAAATTTAGAGAATCCGTATCGAGGGCACGCTGCAGAGAACATTTACTGAAAACACCACCATCTGAAATACGCCCGTTGCAGCCGACGTCAATATACAAATATTTATAACTGGCGTCAACAACTGCCATAAGCACTATGCTGTGAGTTCCTTTGTAGTTGTAAAACGTACTTCCTGATTTTGCTGGTGCGATCATGACCACATGCTTGCCGTCAACTGCTCCTATGCAGTTAGGAAAGTTCCATAATAAATCGAATTTCGAAGCAACTTCAGCCCATTCTTCTTTTGTTGAAGGTATCTAAATAAGGGGAAATATGAAAAATATACATATGGATTTGGTGAAGCATGTGTTCCTACCTTCAGGTAAGTATTTCGAAGTTGACTGTAAATCGCATCACAAACTCCAGGAACAAATTTTGCGATAGTGTTTGGGGCAATACGGAAAAAAGCTGAAAGACTTTTGTAGCTATCGCCCGTGGCCAAAAAGCGGAGAGTGCAGGCCAAACGATGACTTGCTGGAATAGCTTCACGAAAACATGTATCTCTTTTTTTAATCAGTGGGGAAATTAGCTTCAGTAACTCATTAAAATTGTTTTCGTTCATTCGCACGTAATTTTTAAAAAGAAACTTTTGATTATCAACTTCTCGAAATTCACGTAAAGTCGTTTCATATGCACCATTAGTATTTCTTCTTTCCAGCCAATTTCTCACCCAGATACTACGTTGTTTAGGATTTGTTTTACGTTTTTGATTTTTCTTTTTCAGCTTTAATGTTGCAATGGTAAGCAGAGCAACTGCAACTTTTTTCTTCTTCAAATAATCCATGTTTTAAAATAAATAAAAACTTTTACTGCAATCAGCTGATTGAGCACAACAGTGTGACCGCGTTGCGCCGATTATCGTAGCAGAATATTTAACGCCGATATGCGCCGATAAAAAATGACACAATATGCGCCGATAATGTGACTGCTAAAAATTGACTCAATTTTGTTTTGGCATTTTGCGCCGATGTAGACCAATAAAAATCGGTACAAATTGTGCTACTTGCGCCGATAGTGGGATTCAATAAGTGATGTTCGCACCTAGCAGACTTGAAGAAAGCGACGATGTTTCTTACCCTTTCAGAAAAATCACGTATCAGATCCAGCTGGCATTTGTGGATAGATGGAAAACGTTGAACCTTTTGCAACTGTGACTGGATAAGCAGTCCTGGACGGCCAAAGTTGAATTCCAACTTCTTAATTCCTTTTGGTACATCTTCTGGGTATATCAAAAGTGAAGTTATAGCACGATTTGCCGCGCCTTGCAGAGATTTGTGAAGGCGCATGAGGTTTTATCTATGGCTGTACTGAAATTCATTCATATTTTTGAAAGTTTTTAAGTATGCAGTTTTTTTAACACAATAAAGTTCTACATGAACAAACCAAACATCCTCTACCAATATATTATAAAATATGAACGGTATTTTTTAGCTACAAATACAATTGAATGAGCTACAAATTTTTAAAGAGTTTTAGTTTTACTTAAAGTTCGAAGTTATGATTCAATTGTGTGAAATTCAAACGGGATAATAATGTTTTTGTAAGATAATTAAATGTGTATTAGTTTAAATTACAGATGAAATTAGATAAAGCAAAAACAAGTAAAAAACTTGTGAAAATATCGCACTTTTATTAGTTTTGGTGTCAGGTGTTTTTTTGTATCTATTAAAAACGCTTTTGTAACATTTTAAGTTATTTATTGATGTAATGGAAAAATTAAAGAATATTCGTATTATTTTTCCACATTCACCATCTCTAACTCCGAATTTGATTCCTTAGCATGGCTCGCGATCTTATGTGCTTACCAACATACTTGGTTTATTTTATTTAAATGTATTAATAATTTCATATTATTGTTTTCAGACAGTAAGAAACCTTATTCCATATTCCTTAATATATATGTACAGTTGAAACTTCTTACAAAACGCAACCTTGTGAATAACAAAAGATTATCATATTTTATTAAGCTGAAATATATAAGTACTTATGGAAACTACACTGTAAAAATTGCACACATGTACATACATTTAAATAGATGTATAAATATAAATATATATATCTATATATATCGCGAATGAATAATCTTAAGTGATAACAAAATATAAAATACTAACACAAATTTGCATGATTTTTATTATTGATACAATTGTCTCTACAAAATCTAGTTCTGTTGACATTCTTTGCTCAATGAGTCAAATAAAACCTATTTAACTACTTAAAAAAATGCATACCTATCAATATTTTAATTTTGAAAATACTTTATATCCCAGCCGGACAAATAATAAGATGTACAAATAATCTCTCTGACGTCGAATGAAGGCTGCAGCTTACCGCTCAGCGTTTCTTCGAGTTTTGGCTGGTAGAAAACTATGTACCTTGATTTTCCAAATTAAATAGTTAAAGGCTTTTCTTAATTATCTGGAGCCAAAAGGTATATTAAATTTACAAAACTTACATATTTAGAAAAAAAGAAAAACCTGCATCTCTTAACAAAAATAATGTGACTTCAGCGTACTTGTATACGCATATGAGGTCAGTCTTAAGAAAAGTTGTCCATCGTGATTACTATGCCGATGGTTTACCCTACTCTCAGCTATTACGTTGGCAACAAAGACACCAGCAAAATCAAAGTTTTCTTTAACTTTTAATACGCTACTTAATGCTTCATTCTTATGACATGTACTGTTAAATTTAATCAAAAAGACAATTGCAAGTGATGCACAGCATTTTGTTTCCATAGCCTGCACATTGAATTTAATTAACGCTTTGTCTCGCTGGGCTGCATACGTGAATACATATGTATGTATGTATGTAGGTATGTTTTTACAGATCCATGTACGTGCCCGTATTGACATATTTGTTATTACAATAGTTGTGTGTATATCATTGTATCATTCTAATATTTTATTATTTTATTAATTTCACTTAATTGAATATTAAAAAAAATTGGGATGAGGGAAATCAAGTCCTATTTAACAGACCATTATATTTATTTTATAAGTATTATATAATATATGGTTATTACTATGTATATATATACATATATATATGTATATATATACATATACATATACATATATATGTATACGTTTGTAAATTTAATAAAACCTTCTAGTTATTGGTTTAACAAATTGTCTGCCTAATTTGTAAATTATGCGTATTGACGAAAACAGGCAAGGGTAACGTACCTACACTAGGGTACTTAGGAGTATACAAATGCTTGTTTATACCGTTCAGTATATTTTTTATGTACATACATACATATATGAGTAACTGCTTGCACAAACTATAAATATATACTATATATGTTTGCATCTATGCAATCGATTCAAACATACGTATGCTTCAATCTGACGTGTGTGACATTTTAGAAATTTTTCGAGATTTATGTTATTCTATCTATGTATTTTACTATAAACTGACAAATATTAGTAAAATTTGAGTTTTATAAAAAATTGCGTATTGCATAAATTATTTTAGGCACTTACGTTTTTATAGAAATATATATAAATGTTCATTCAAGGATGAAAGTTAGCGTATGGATATTGATTGAGTTCTTTCTAAGCATTAAGTACATGTTTTCAACTTTATTAGTTTTTAATAATATTTATTAATAAACCTTGATTTTTTTTAGCTGTTTGAGCTTATAAATATGTATGTATTTCATAATTTGCGCACATATATAAGTATGTATATTCACCATGTATTCGAATTTTATTTGGTTTACCACGATTTATTATATATAAGTAAATATGAATATATGCGTATATGTTTGGCAATGAGTTAATATTTTACAAAATACCATAATTTCTATTCAGTATGTTACTAAAATGGCTTTGTCCAAAACGCACGGAAGATTTACAATTTTTTTTTTTCAATTAAGCATACTTTCCCTTTTATTTTGCACTGTATGTATGTACTCATAAACATTTTAGTTTAATACCACAAAATCTATTCTAATCTTTTAACTATTGACAAGTCCAATTCTCCACAACTAACTGTTCAAATTTCGGAAGCCGTAATTATTTTCTTTTTTGTTCTACACTTCTTGACTTTTGTAATATATGTACATACATATATATGTAAGAGTACCGAATCAGCATTTCTATAAATACCCAACTAGCATTTATGTATGTACATATATGTTTTTCACTTAAAGTAGATTTGCTTTAATAAGCTTTTTTGGAATAATGTTTAGTTTAAGTTTTTGAAAATGATCCTTTGAATTCCTTATAAAAAGTTAAAAATATGTTATTTTTTATATATTTTAGGCTTACATATGTTTATACGATTAGTTGTAACCCATATTTCCTTTCGATTATATTAGGCTTACCTTCAAGCGATTTATAAGCGAAAAGTAATTGTTTTATAAAGGTAAACATATTAAAATTAAAAAGTTTAATTTGTTGTTGGGGTCCGAGACGCCCGCAAGGGGGAGAAGGGTTAGTAGTTCAACCCCCCTCTGAATGTTCCGTAATTAAGCTTACGATAATAATGATAAAAAATATTTTAAAATTTCTGTGAAACTTTTTTATTGAGGTAGCCTAATGGTGAAAACATCGTTTTCCCTTACAATTAGGGAAACGAAGGGTGTTGTGGCTTCAGTGGCTATTGAAGACAACCTACTTAACCCTAAAATACTAACCGTTCGTAAATTTTACGAATGGAAAATTTAACTTGCATCTGACTACACAGATATTTCATATCTTATAGAAATCTCCTTTCGATATTACAGTAATTTCGTAAATGTTACGAATGTTAAGAATATACTCGTCCCCTAAATTTAGAGGAAATCGAAGCTCATCTAGAATTTGAGAAAATGTGTAACGACATAAACTGTGTTCGGAAATCTCGCAGTTGGCGGAAGACGATTTTTTATGATATGCTAAATATCGCTTGCAAAGGAATTGTGTACAACAGAAAGCCTTTATGAAGAATTGGCAAACCTAGGTTGCCAACTTTACAACGCTCGTTCAAACAAATGATCACCGATATTTTGGATTTGAAAATAGGAAGTCATCAAGCGGTTCCTATTGTTTAAAAGAGGACAACCTATTACTTTTGTCCGTCGCAGAAACTACTTTAGAATGACTTCACTTAATTGCAGTCAATGCAATCGAGCGAACATCGTTCAACGTTGCTGAATATCGTGCGGCAAAATAAAAACTAGATTTTATTTAGTGGATTGTTTTATTATTTTATGTTTGGTGCATAAACTAAATCGAAGTTGGAGTTGTGTTTTTTAAATTTTAAAAATTACAGTCATCGATCATCGCCGATTTCAAAACATACGCGGTTTTAACAAGCTTTGGATATGTGCAGTCCCAATGCTTTTCCAAATGTTCTTCAAGTGCTCATATGTAATCATAGCTGATTTTCCTGTTAAGACGACCGCGACTGAATAAACGCTTTCAATTTTGCGCCGCCTAAAATCTTATTTGAGATCAACTATGAAAGAAGATCTCCTCAATTGGCTAGCTTCTTTCAATATTAATCGCAATCTGGATGTTAACGTTGACTATGTGCCTTGGCAAATTGCAATATTGAAACCAGAATAATATAGTAAACAACGCATCATGTGAATTTCTTTTGAGTTGTGCCAAATTTTATCCACAATTAAATACAAAATGCTAAATACTCTAACTAAACCAATGCTACAATTGGTTGTAACGAATGATTTTATGTACATAAACCCCTGCGGCCGGCCCTGGTTGGGGGAAAAAAGTTATTTATTTAAGCCTAACGAATTAATCATCACCTACACAAAATACCACAATTTCTATGAAATTTCATTTACACACATTGTTTTCAATTTGGCAGCCTTGTACAGTAACTTATGCAAGCCTACCAAGTTCACCGCTGATGGTAAGATCAAATGTAAGACATATAAAACTAAATTTATAAAATGAAAAACCTTCGATCCTTCCTACCCCACCGCTGTACTGATGCATATATGTAGGTACATACATTTACAAACAAATTTAGTTGCGTCTTCATTGTATAATCCAGTATCTAAATATTAAAATGTATATGGATGTATTAGTATTGCATACACACATACATAATAAAAGTATTGAATAATTACACAGTTCAGCAGCACCTTTTTTGCATAAGATTTGTTTTTAGTTTTTCACCAACACGCCAGATTTATTTAAAGGACTTCGAAGTATCCGTTTGGGCCCAACTTTTTAATATTAGTAATATATAATATATAAATATTATATGTAGAAGCTTATGACTTAGACAAATGCGTGTCAAATAAGAAAAATAAGTGATTTCTAAAAATGTATTTTTCATAAAAATCCTAGTTTAAAAATTAAAATTTTGAATAAAAACACCAAAGAAACTTCTCAAACTTTTGGCAGGGATTTTTAGAAAAAAAAATATATTTTTAAAATCATTGGACATTTTTTTATTAGTTAGCCACCTAATTCTTAAATAAGGTCCTTTAAAGTCGGGGACGTGCTGATGAAAAAATAAAAACGCAAATATGCACACATTAAGTTCAAACGTCGAGTACATATGTAAAATGTGTCTCACTGCGATAAAAGAAATTTTATTTATTTAATTTGCTAAAAAATCTTCAAGACATATGCAACTGATATCCTGATAACAAGGCATACGCGAGTGATCTAATTAAAAAATGCAACTTAATGATTCTGATTACTTCTTTTCTTACTAGCGAGTCTCTAAACTGAAAAAAACCATATCGACGTTGGCGAAATATGAATCGTTATTTATTCTCAAATTACTGAATTAACTAAAACTTACCTAAAATACTGAAAATTTTACCAATTTCTGACGAAAGTCCACAATAATTACTCTTAGTTGAAAATATTTGCCATAACGTCCGTGGTCTGGTTGTGCTTCCTGCGTTGGGTTCCAGCTAAAACTACTGGCGGATAATATTTTGGAGGGAATCCAGGATTTTATATGTACATACATATGAAGGTATACATCTACATGTACTCGTATGCACACTCAATCCAAATCTGAAGTCTTTTACCTCTCCATGTCGATTGCACATTGAAATCAATGAGTTACAACTCAATCACTGATTAGGCACTATGGAATATTTGACTTTTGTTATACCGTTTAAGTTAGACACTTATTATTATAACCCAACGGAAACCCACTTTCCCGCCCAACCGACACGAGGGGCTCACTCCGCATAACGTACGGATTTTTTTTATATATAAAAATCTTTGGTGCCGAGTCGTGACAGAAGAAAGTTTGTTAAGCGTCGAGATCCCAAGCTGCTCAGCTATAGAATAAGAATTCATCAGCTGAATACAAAGTTAGAGAAATGCAAAGTAAGAAAATTGGATCGTTAGCTGTTATTAAGAGAGGATAGAACAGTTCTTTTAATTATAAAAAGTGAGTCCGATACATCAAAGGTGCTGGAATGATTGTTAAAGTCTCGGCATAAACCCCGAAACGGTTCATTCAACTCAAAGTTATTTCTGCATAATTTCAAGAAAAGTGGATTAAAGTTTCTCGTTGCACGGGAGGGTACATTAAAATTAATTTGCTCTAGAAGAAATGGACTTAAGATCCATTCATTGACTAATTTTACCATAAATATTATACCTAACATTTCTCTGCGACTCGAAAGAGTAGGAAGATTAATAAGTTTCAAACGACTAGTGTAAGGGGGCAGATTGTATGGCGAATCCCATCGAAGATTTCTCAAAGCAAAAAGTAAGAATTGTTTTTGTATTCACTCTAGTTGGTCTGAGTGGACCTGATAACGAGGATTCCAAACTATGAAACCATACTCCAGTATTGGTCTTACCATTGAAGTAAAAAGTGTTTTAGTTATATACGGGTCGCGGAATTCCTTTGACCAACGCTTAATTACGCACACCCCTTGCTTAATTAACTGTGGAATTAATATGAAAATTAAAATTGAGTTTACAATCCATACCAACACCCAGGTCAAAATAACTGTTTACATGTTCTAGGACGTAGTTATTTATTTTGTAGGAGGCCGACTGAATGGTTCGTCGAGAAAAGCACATGATTTTACATTTGTTAAGGTTAAGCGGCATATAATTAGTGCTGCACCAATTGCCTATGCTGTCCAAATCTTGCTGCAGCAAGGATCTTTCTTCAGCCGAGGCATAAGTCTTAAAAAGTTTAACATCATCCGCGTACATCAATATTTTAGAATAATTTACTACTGTTGAAATGTCGTTTATGAATAGCAGGAACATAATCAGTCCGAGGTGGCCCTGAGGAATTCCCGAGGAAACATTAATGATCTCGGAATACAATTTTTTAAAAACTACCTTTTGCGTCCTACCGGAGAGATAAGAAGACATCCAACAGAGGATTCTAAGTTGAAAACTAAGCAGATCTAGATTACGGATGAGTAAAGAGTGACATACTTTGTCAAATGTTTTACTGAAACCGGTATATATGTATAACATCAGTATCAATGTATTCCCTAACCCCATTTGAAACATGGGTGGTAAATTCAAGTAAATTTGTAATGGTTGATTTGCCCTCACAGAAGCCATGTTGGCAATTTGCTATTGTTGAGGATAAGTCATTTGATTGGTAACAATTGCCTCAAACATCTTCGGGATAGAAGAGAGCTTAGCTATACCACGATAGTTTTCAATAGAAGACCTGCTTCCACTTTTATGAAGGGGGATTATGAAAGACTGTTTCCATATTAACGGAAAAACTCCTTGCTGGAGGGACAAATTAAACAAGTTCGATAATGGCAGGTACAGGTGCTTTGCACATTTTTTTAGGAAACGTGTCGGGATCATATTAGGGCCGTACTTGAATGATTCTTTTAAAGATATTAAATAATGAAAAACATCATCTGAGGATATGACTGGAATATTAATAGAGTTATTGGGGCTCAGCTTGTATGGATAGGAAATATAATTATATTTAAATTGATTGGTGTAGTTAGATTTAAAGAACTGGGCAAATAGATTGGCAATAATCTCATTATCACATGACACGTTTTTTAAAGTTCTCAAGTCTTTAGTGAACCATAAAAGGGCTGATTCATCACGAATACAAGAACCTTTAGGTACATGTTTAAGAAATAGGTTATATAAAGTGTTGTTGAAGTCCAAAACATTACGCTCAACATTGCCATTGTAGTAAGGCCAAGTTATTTTAGATAAGTCACACTTTAATTTTTTAAAATTAGATTTTCTAAAATCGAAGCTGTCATTAGAATTAAAAGCTTTCGATCCAGAAACCCGCTCTCCGTCTATGATCTCGTATGACAATTCAATCGCAGGATGATATACATCCTCAGGTAAAACCAAAGGATCACATCAATTTAAGGAGTCCCTATACGTGTTGTCAACAAAAACCAAATCCAAGACCCTCCCCTACTTGTTTGGTAGGGTATTAACTTGGTTCAGACAAAGTTCAGTCATCCCCTCCAGAAAGGCGTTGTTAATGGAAGTCTCGATATGACCATCAATTGTATTCCAAGAAATGTTTGGGAGGTTAAAATCACCCAACACAATCAATGAGTCAGGAGGCCTAAGCATTGAGTCCACAATCCCAAGTAAAGAAATATAATCACTATATACCGACAAGTCAGACTGAGGATGTATATAGCAGAGAGCTAAATAAATATAAGACTGGATTAATTGCACTCGTATACACTTAATGATAGGGACGTCAATGATAGGGACGTTAACCACTTCAGATGGTAATAAAAAATGGATAGCAAAAAGAACACCTCCACCGACCCTGCACTCTCGATCATTTCTGTAAATATGATATTCACTGAAAAGAATCTCCGAATCAAAAACGTGAGGTTTAAGCCAAGTTTCAGTGAAAGCTATAATGTTAAAATTACAGTGATAACTCTTCAAAAGCAAGTCAGTTAGTTGGGTATTCAAGCCTCTAACATTTTGGCAATAGATATCAAGTTTGGTTTTTATCAGTTTTTTGACTCCGGATTAGGATTAGAAATTTTTGCTAAGTTTTGATTATTTATGTTAGGTTTGAACTCGAATTCGCGAACAAAAGCCCCAGTCGGCCAAAAAGAGCTATTTAAAAGTATATTAAAGTTTTAGGAAGTTACATCGATTTTAAATGAAGAAATGTTTCTCTTGTAGTTAAAGTTAAATTTCCTGATAGTTATGTCATCAGTTTTAACCTTAGATGAAATGTGAAACTTAATATCCTCAACTCTGGTATCACTGGAAAATCTTGATATAAAAATAGATTTTCTCTGAGGAACCACAACCAGCCTCCTAACAAGCGCCACAGAAACCCCAGCTGCTTTCCCTTTGAACTGATCTTTGTGCAGCAGCTTTTGATGTTGAAGGTTCAACAGCCTGAGGACAAGGTGAGGAGAAACTAATCAACTCCCCTGAGGGAGAAGAAATAATTGTCGTCGGAATAGGATTTGGCTCAGCTTCATCAGACGGACTCTCAACACGTTTCCGTTTACTATTACGGCTATTAGCAATACTCGTATTCTCTAACCATATAAGAGAATTAAATACGTTTGCGTAGTATTTGAATTTTTCCGTAGGAACATTTAGCTCCTTACCCATTTCAGAGAAGCCGTTCCTACACTGCCTAAAAAATTAAAAAAAATCAACTTCAGTTGACCTACATTTCAGACAAGACCAGCGGATACCCTTACCATCATTATACCTAGAAGTAAAATGTATATTTATTGTTTTCTTCAAACAGCATATCAAAAAATTCGTATATTATTGTCCATTTATTTATTAATATAATTTTTTTTTATAAAATTATCTTTGCCTTTATAGAAAGTGCGTAATCGTTTATCATCCAACTTTCTTAAAAAATGGAAAAATTAAGTTAAGTGTCTAAAATGGTGTGATACAATAGTTTTTTGAAACATTTGATATTCTCATTTATATCAACTTTTGATAAAATTTAACAATTTGTCTTCAAGTTAGAAAATCTGTTAAGTAAATATAAGCTTAATCAAAAATTCTTTAAAAGTATTTAATCTTATAAAACCCATTTTTTTCATACTTCTCAAGAGATATAAAAAAAAAGTTTGTGGTTAAAACTAGCAGGATCATGTGTCAAAATTTTTCAATTGTTAATAAGATCGTTTAAAAATATTTCCGAAAACTACGATACCACACCAATCGCTACACTAAATGCTATAATTGTTCCAAACTTTAAGAAAATTCAAGACCATGCATTTCATTTGGAATGACGTATTTCGTCCATTCTTACCTTTTAATAACAATCTATCTGACATGTACATACATATGTACGTATACCAGATGTGGAAGAAAATCATCGCGGCCTGAAAGTGCATAATAACATGCAAAAAAGAGCAAGTTAAAGCCATTTGTGGCGGATTCTCTGGGGATTGTGTTTGGGGCTAAAATAATAATTTTTTTACCCTCAGAATCTACAACTGTTTAGATCGAAATGTCCATTCTGCGAAGGAAAGGTTTTGGGGTCCCACAAGGGAAAGATTGGACTTTTTACCCTAAAGCAAACTTACGCGTTTTTTGTCCCTGCCTATTGAGAATTCGTACATTCGGTTAGCTCCGGCCATTATTTGCAATTTATATACATAGGTATATGTAAATACATATATGTATATTTAGATTTCAGTGCTTGTATTGCTCATTAGAAGAATTAAACTATATAACTAAGTATCAATAAAAGATATATAACTCTTGCTTATTGTTTACAATAAAACTCATTTCGTTCTTGTTGGTTTTTGCCAAATTCCTAAGCTACATGCTATAAGAAAGAGCTGGGTCAACCCCTCACGATATAATCGAGATATCAAATTTTCAGTGTGCTCGTTTTATTATGCTCCAACCGATTTCTTATAAAAATACTTAGAAAAATGGATTACGTGTATAGAATCACTTCGACATAGTCGGAGAGAATGTGGGTCTCAAAGTTCACATTGCCAGCATTTATTTTAACCATAATTTCAAATTTGTTGTGATATAATCTATACGAAAATTTTTCGTGCTCTAAAAACCAAAAGGAATCAGCAGATCTTGGAGTTTTATCCGTTTGGGTTAGCTAAAATGATCATTCGACTTTCGATATACGAGTATATCTCAAAGCGGTCCCAACCTGTTTCAAGTATTTCAATTTTAACAAAACTTAGTAGAAGAGTAGTTACAGAACATTCAGACCAGAGCCCAGCGCACTTTTCCCATTCAATTTTTACTCGTTCTTGAACAATTTTGGAAAACTCAATTTTGTATTTATTTAAAACCAAATTTCAAGATGAGAATGAATGGAATGTAGAATACAATTCCGTACTAATATACATATGTAGCAGTGTGTAATTGAATTCACTTTAATAAGTGTAATTACCCCGGCTGCATTTAATTAGACATCCTTATTATGCAGGGAGTCTAGGTGAAATATTTAAAAGTATTTAATTTATCCATTTTTGCAGGGCTGCTTTCGGCATTCGCTTCAATTTACCATTGAAATTATCGTTTTATATAAACTTAAAGATTTCTCATTAAAAATTTGAGTGTTTAAATAAATATGCTCTACAAGAATAACCTATGTTATTCCTTAATTGTAACACAATAAAATACATACGCGTCTTGTACAGAGACCATCCAGCATAACGAATATCCATAGAATGAATATATTTGTACATATCTTTAAAATGCATTCAATAACTTTTCCAGTAAAGAATTGCAGCGAGGGACTAAAAAATATATTTTCAGAATTGAGAGACAAAACTAAATGGAAAGCTTTTAAATGAAAAATCAATTAACACTCTTTATGGACATTTAATAAATCGTAATAACACAGTAGTACCAGGTTCCAGCATAGGAGGATACATCAGGCTACGTGGCTGTCTCCAGATGGTAAGACACGAAACCAAATCGACCATGTTGTGATAGACGGAAGGCACGCTTCCAGTGTCCTAGATGTGCGCACGATCCGAGGAGCCAACATCGACTCGGACCATTATCTCGTCGCAGCCAAGATACGCACGCGCCTCTGTACGTCAAAAAGCGTGCGGAAAGGCACACAAGGAAAGCTCGACGTCGGAAAGTTGCAATCACAACAGACAGCCACGCACTTCGCTACTCGACTCGCACTCCTGCTCTCTGAGAGCTCTAATCAACACAGCGATATTTCAGAGCAATGGAACCACATCTCTTGCTCTTTACGTATCGCCGCTGAACAATCTATTGGTTTCCAGCGAGCCCGGAAAAATGACTGGTACGATGAGGAATGTCGCGTTGCCACGGAACGGAAAGATGCTGCCTACAGGGCCACGTTGCGATCGGGCGCAACGCGAGCCTTGCGGGAGAGATATCGTGAGTTGAAAAAGGAAGCGAGACGCATTTTTCGAGAGAAGAAGAGAAAGGCCGAAATGCGTGAGTGCGAAGAGCTTGAAATGTTGGCCGACAGGAAAAGCGCCCGAAAATTCTTTCAGAAAGTACGACGGCTAACAGAAGGTTTTAAGACCGGGGCGAATTCCTGTAAGAACGACAACGGCGACCTGGTAAGTGACGTTCAGAATATACTTAGTTTATGGAGGGAGCACTTCTCCACACTACTTAGTGGTAGTGACAGAGACCACCTTGGAGAAGATGATGATCCCGAAACCCCAATCAATGACGACGGAATTCATGTTCCGTTACCCGACTGCGATGAAATCCGTATAGCAATAGCACGGCTAAAGAACAACAAAGCGCCCGGAGTTGACGGGCTGCCAGCTGAGTTATTCAAATACGGTGGAGAAGAGTTGGTAAAGCGCATGCACCAGCAAATCTGTAGAGTATGGTCGGACGAATGCATGCCTACTGATTGGAATCTAAGTGTACTTTGCCCAATCCATAAGAAGGGTGATACTGCAATACGCGCCAACTATCGTGGTATCAGCCTTCTTAACATTGCATATAAGGTTCTGTCGAGCGTATTGTGTGAGAGACTAAAGCCCACCGTCAATGAACTGATTGGACCTTATCAGTGTGGCTTTAGACCTGGTAAATCTACTATCGACCAGATATTCACAGTGCGCTAGATCTTGGAAAAGACCCAAGAAAGAAGAATCGACACGCACCACCTTTTTGTCGACTTCAAAGCCGCTTTCGACAGCACAAAAAGAAGTTGCCTTTATGCCGCAATATCTGAATTTGGTATCCCCGCAAAACTTATACGGCTATGTAAAATGACGTTGAGCAACACCACCAGCTCCGTCAGGATTGGGAAGGACCTCTTCGAGCCGTTTGATACCAAACGAGGTTTCAGACAGGGTGACTCTTTGTCGTGTGACTTTTTTAACCTTATGCTGGAGAAGATAATTCGAGCCGCAGAACTAAATCGGTCAGGCACTATCTTTTATAAGATTGTGCAGCTGCTGGCGTACGCCGATGACATTGACATCCGCGCAGTTAGTTCTGCCTTCTCCAAACTGGATAGAGAAGCAAAGCGAATGGGTCTGGAGGTGAACGAGGGCAAGACGAAGTATCTCCTGTCATCAAATAAACAGTCGGCACATTCACGACTGGGATCAAACATCACTGTTGACAGTTATAACTTTGAAAAAGTAGAAGACTTCGTTTACTTAGGAACCAGCATTAACATCAATAACAATGTCAGCCTCGAAATCCAAAGGAGGATCACTCTTGCCAACAAGTGCTACTTCGGACTGAGTAGGCAACTGAGCAGTAAAGTCCTCTCTCGACGGACAAAAATTACGCTCTATAAGTCTCTCATTATGCCCGTCCTGATGTATGGCGCAGAAGCATGGACGATGAAGATATCTGATGAGAAGGCTCTGGGAGTGTTCGAGAGAAAGATTCTCCGAAAGATTTATGGGCCTTTACGCCTTTGCGATGGCGAATACCGGAGAAGATGGAACGATGAGCTGTACGAGCTTTATAACGACATAGATATAGTGCAGCGAATTAAGATTCAGCGGCTTCGCTGGCTTGGTCATGTCGTTCGAATGGATGAAAGCGCCCCAGCTCTGAAAGTATTCGACGCGGTACCCGCCGGTGGTAGCAGAGGAAAAGGGAGGCCTCCTCTGCGTTGGAAAGACCAGGCGGTAAAGGACTTGGGTACGCTTGGGATTTCCAACTGGCGCCAGTTAGCGAAAGAGAGAAATAACTGGCGTGCTGTGCTAAGCTCGGCCAAAATCGCATAGGCGGTTATCGAGCCAATGAAAGAAGAAGAATAACACAGTTATTCTGTAGCGGTATTGAAGATAATGGAAGCCATTCGTCCCGCGTATGCTAATAAGTTGCTTACTATCCTGGTGCCATTCGATTTTTAGCAAAGTAAAAGTACTATTTTGGTTTCCGTTAAACTTCGCTAAAGTTTATAGAAGAACATCTATCAAATAGGTACCAACAAATACAATGTGGAGACAAAATATTTTGCCGTAGCAAAGTTTTTTGCGGTGTACCGCAAGGCTCCTTTCTGGGTTCTACACTCTTTAGTATATTAACATAGACCTAATTGACGTTGTCCACTGCTGTGAAAAAATGCTTATATTCACCTGTATGACAATGATACATATATCTAAAACTCGCGGCCAACTGGACTTATGGAAGACCATGATATAAAATTTAAGGTAGTTCAGTCGCTTATTGTCCCACGCATCGCGTACTTTGAAATAGTGTATGAAAATCTGGATTGTGAATCGAAAATAAATTTAGAAAGGCTTTAAATAATGCTGCAAGGTTTTAAATATTGTAGGAGCAAATTTGACCTTGTACTTGTATTATTTAAAACAAAAAATTTCCTAGGATTTAGCATAAAAAAATTCTTAAAATAACACAGTATTTTGTTTTAATTTAATTTAATCAGAAATGAGTAACCATACTATCCGTAGTTTAAAATTATTTAAATCGTCTCGTACATGTTAAATTGTTGTCCCTAAATACCAAACATCAAATAGCCTCTAGATTATATTTTGTTATTGCTATCAGAATGTGGAATTTACTACTGATTTCAATAAACTGTTTAAATTCCATACAATGCTTTAAAACAGCAGTTGCAAATGTGCTACAAGAATAGCTATCAACTACCTACTCTCTGTCTTCTTTCTGTCTGTTATCCTTAGTGCAAGCTTATAATACAAAAATTTTAGTATGTAATTCATATATTTATGTTAGATATTATTTTAAATGAATATTAATTAATGTAATGGAATTCTGTTTGTTACCGCCATTCCCTTTGGGTAACGTAAAGTCGTTGGCTTACTATTCCTAGCGGGTGCTAATTTGTTTCACTACGGTGAATTTCCAAACACATACACATAAATAAATACGCATTTCATTGTTTGCATTGTATTGAAACATTACTACTGTAAATTAGAAGTTAAGCCAAGAATATAAATAGGCTAACGTTTGCATATGTAAGACAGTTCGCCTGTAAATTTGGATACAAATGTTTTTAAAGTAGTTTACTACCGAAATATAGAATCATTGCTACTGTGAAAAGTTGTTTCAATTAAAGCGAACTCTTGAAATTACACTGTTATTAGTACGTTTAAAGAATTTGTGTTTTACTGTACTTATAAAGAAAATAAAACATAATAATGTAATATGTTCGAATGCAGTACCATTTTTTTAAGTGTACTTACTGGACATAACTAAGTATTTCTTCAAATTTTTTTAGAAATTAATTTTCCATAGAGAACGATTTCACTTTTTGAGGTCATGGCGGCACCGAACAAACAGTTTCAAAGGTGAAAACGTACATACATACATAAACTGTTATTTTAATACAGCTTTGTTTGACAGTTTTAAAATTTAAATCGAAACCCTACTAACCCAAGCAGAAGAATAAATTAACATCAAATTTATGAACACAGTAAAAAGTGGTGCAAAAATTACCGAAATTGAAGTCTATTTAGGATTATGTACGTTTGAATTTGTCATACGATCTAAAAATATTTCAAATTCATTCGTTATACTAGATGGCCATGATGTTTAACTCGCGTTGCACTAAGATTAGATCTGAACATTTTTTCCCTGGTCAAGTTTTTTCAAAAACGTACATACATTAGTATAAGGGTGGGTTTGTTGGTATCAATTCAGTGTATGTACATATATGTATGATTACATCCCAATTATATTATATATGTACATACATATGTAAGTATACTTTACCCTAAAATAATGACTTCATGGACACCCACATTCATCAACTACCATCTTCGGAAGATCTCTTTTAATAATCCCATCGTCACCATAATATATTAAAGACATGCTTGAAAATTTGACTGGTGCACAGCAGGGTTGCATGCCATTCAATAGACCAATTTTTCTGTATTCTTCTATAAAGTGTGCATGAAATGTTTGAAATGTGTCAGGTGTTCGAAAGGGGCCTGTACAGTCACCGCGGCAATAATTCGCGAAATAGCCACGGGGAGCAATAATCCAGTCATCCCATCCGAGTGCTTTAAATGATACATAAAACGATTCCTTACAACATTGGCCATGCGTAGCGCCAACACAATCAATAGCCCGCCGTCGTACTCGTCGCAGGCGCTTTGTTTCTGTGTGTAGTACCAAAAATGGGCGATTCGGATTGGGCTCTAGCGATTTGGAGTTCGGTAAGTGTATATGCCTTTGCGAATATTGAGCATCTTGACGTTTTATTTGATATTGTTTGTAATGTTTTGTATTTTTCTGTTGTTGCAGCTGAGGCTGATTCGCTCGATGTCGATGTGTATTTTGCTCTAAAAGATCCCGTTGAAACAACTGAGTTTTAATATTTTCCGATTTATAGTTGTCGACCACGGACGTTAAATTTTTTTTAATGCTGCAACGAAAAAAGGAGTTGCAAGCGATTGTTGATAACTGATCGGTATTTGGCCGTTTTTCTAAAGCTTTTCTATTGTCGTCGTTCTGTTTGCCCAGGACATTGTCATTGTTAAGGCCACTACGTTGTCGTGCCCATTGCACCACAAGATCGTTTTGATTCATTGCATGATGACGTGGATGAGGTTGTTTTTGCTGTAAATTATCTAATGGCTGGTCAAACAAATGTAAAATATACTTTTTGCCGCATCCAGTACAATCTATGAGAAGGCGTAATTTTTTCATCGGCACTCGTGCATGCCAGTTTCGAATAGTTGATGTTACGTCGAATTTTTGCCATCCCAAGTGTATTGTATCCACGTTATAGGAAGCACACAGTCGAGGTGGTTGATCGCATCCCTATATTTGGAAGAATCATATATATTTCTTTAAAAAAATACAAAAATATGCACTTATTAAAAAGCAAGCAGTATAGTAAAAACCGTGTATTGTTTAAGGTCGTTGGAAATAACGGCAAATGGTTTTATTTCCTTTCACCGTGAAACATTTTGGACCTTTGGCGTTATTACCCCTCTGACAATTTTTGCGTAATGTTTATGTTAGGTACTTTGCCAGCAGCGTGAGCAAATATATTTTAAGTTCCCGTTGTCAACAAATTAAGAGGAAAGGGAAGTGGCTTTGCGTTAATCACTCTCCTGCATATTTGTCAGAGAGTATTAAAAAAATTCTATAGAATAATTATTATAACACTAATATGACTGTATTTAAATAATTATCATTATAAAAACTCTATAAAAAAAAGCTTTTGCAATACACCAAATACATTAACAATTCGGGGGGTCAATTCTCGTTCTGTGTAAACGTGAAGTGAAAAAAAAACTTTTCATTTTCGTTTTCACATCTAATTTTCACTCCCTCTTTTCAGGAACGCATATTTTGCGATTCTGGTTCTTGCTGTGATAAAGGTGTTTCATTTCCACTGAACTCGTGAAACTTTTGCAACTTTGTTATTGAAGTTTTTGTTCTAAATGTCAAAGACGAGTAAAACGTAAACAAGTAATGTCGGGAATATTTATGTAGAGTTTTGCATTTGTTAGAAAGAACTTAAGATGAACAAAGGTAAAAATGGTGCTATAACTATATCATATATATATATGTATATGTATATATCGTATACAATATTTTAAATTAGTGTATTGCAACAGAAGTAATTTGAGTGTACGTAGGCGCAGACATCGCGATGGCCAAAATCCCTTAGAGATGACCACCGACGAACATTTTATAGATTTGTATCGGTTCCCTAAGGCATTATGTTTGGAGCTAATTGATGAATTAATGCCATTTATGCCTAACTCGTAGCGGAGATGCGCTCAAAATTTATTTTATGGAAAAATATCGATTTCCGAACATTTTATAGATTTGTATCGGTTCCCTAAGGCATTATGTTTGGAGCTAATTGATGAATTAATGCCATTTATGCCTAACTCGTAGCGGAGATGCGCTCAAAATTTATTTTATGGAAAAATATCGATTTCCTGGAATAATTGGCCTAATAGACGGTGCACACATCAAAATATCGGCCGCTAAAAGAGAAATTGAGCACGATTACTTTTGCCGGAAGGTGGGCCACTCGAAGGATGTTATGCTCATATGGGATGCTAATAAAAAATAAAAAATATTTTAATAGCCTTGGCTCATGACTCCTATTAGTGCAGCATCCTCTACAGCCGAAGAGCTTTGTAACATAGCTCATAAATCAACCCGAACTCTTGTGGAAAGATGTATTAGCTTATTAAAAAGCAGGGATCGGTGTGTGTCAAAGGAAAGGGCCCTATTTTACAGCATAATAAAATTATCTACTTTTATCTTTAAAATAATAGACTTATCACAAGTATATATGTATAAGGTAATATTTCCAAATTATAAAGCTACCTGTAAAGGGGTAGTATTATATCACATGTTAGTTTTGCAAATAAATTTATTAAGTTGTGTATTTGGTTGAAATATAATGTATTTTGGAAAGATTTTTCATCGGTTTGTTTCCAAACCAAATTTAACAAGGGATGATGGAAAATCGTTCCAAAATACATCAAAATATGTATTCTTAAACGGTGGTAAGAAATTAAATCTTGTTTTCACGAATAAAATTTGTGTGTATACTTTTTTATCATATGAAAAGATTTTGACAGTTGTTTTCAGTTTTTCACAAAACGCGAATCGACAGTGATGTGAAAATGTGAAAAGTTTCGTTTCGTTTCACTTTTTTTTTTCATATGAAAACAGTTTTACATTTCTTTTCATTTTATCACCGAACGCGAATCGGAAGTGTTGTGAAAAGGTGAAAACCCTTTCACATAACAAAAATTGACCCCCAGGTATGCAAAGTAAAAATAGAGTAAATAGAAGATTATCGAAGAATCAAATTATTTTTTTATTTGAGGTAACGTCGTTGCATTTGAATACCTTAATTATACCCGCGCACTTGTGTACAAGGGTATTATAACTTTGTTCACATAACGGTTGCTTGTAACAGCATAACGGAATCAAGATAGATATAGACATATATATACCAAAATGCTCAGAATGAAAAGAGAAGTCGATTTAGCGATGTGTGTCTGTCCGTCCGTCCGTCCGTGCAGACGATAACTTGAGTAAAAATTAAGATATCTCAATGAAACTTGGTAGGTTGATTGTCTTTGACCCAGAGCAGGTTGGTACTGAAAATGGGCAAAATCGGAGAATAACCACGCCCACCTCCCATATAACGGCAATTGTCGAAAATGGAAAAATTGCTATATTTCAGTAGCTATGGAAGCTAATATGCTCAAATTTGCTATGTATTGTTGTATTCGAGCAGGAAATCCGACTGTATGAAATTTTTTTTACTGGGGGCGTGTCACCGCCCACTTATGAGTTCATATGTATATCTCTGGAACCACCCACCCGATTTTGTTCAAATTTGGTACATGTATTACACTATGCCTATTTAAGCGATATTTATCAAAATCTGACCATAACCACGCCCACCTGTCATATAACGGTAATTTTCGAAAACACTAAAAATCTGACATTTCAATAAATGTTGAAGGGAAATATCTTGAGTTTAGTATGTGGTGTTGTATTGCAGCCGAATTTAGCCACTTTTTTACTTGTTTTTATTTTGCTTTTGATTGGAAGCTGTGAAAAAATACAAGAGCAGCATTGGACGGCGCAAGAAGAGAATATTGCTACCAAGAGTGCTTTCATACTTTGGCATATCTTTTACTAAGCGCATGAAAGAGCTGTAAAAATTAGCAATCAATGATTGTGCTACTTATTATATTGAAATTTAATTTGATTGCTTTCTTTTGATTGAAGAAACTACAATCTGCAATCAATTTTAAATCGTGATTTATAGTCAAATCTTTCAATTGTGATCTCAAAAAAGCAATAATTTATTCAAGGGTTTTTTGGAAGAAATCTTCCATCACGATTTCGGGAATAATGATATCAGCAATTCCGGCGTGTTCGTAGGTAGTGCTCCCAACTGTTACGCTAAGTTCGAATAAGTGCTTCAAATATTTACAGGAAATTCAGCTGTTTTTTGTTTACTTTTTTTGGCAAAAATTGGCAGCAATTGAATGATTTTATATTTTCACAGCCAAAGTTTACAATTATTTAAATACCAAAAAAAATTAAATGGGGTTGCTTTCCCCTCCCGTTGCTTTGGACTCAGTTTTGTTTAGAGATAGCTTCCGTTGTACAAAGCTTTTATTGTCCAACCAAACCTGTAAAATAAAGAGAATAACAAAAACATCGTTTTACTTTTTAAAATAACTCAACAAATTAGCAAACATTTTTGCCTACTTACTTGTTTCCAGGTGGTCGCTGTTGAAGTTTTAATGTTTTATTCTAGTTGAATGTACCTTGTACCTTTATAATTGTGTTAAACAGCACTTTCTTGTGCATATATTTATTCAATAAGTTGATTATGAAGTCGTAACTGGAGGCCCAAGGCTGTTCAGCTGCACGGCAACTTCCTCCCAAATACTATGTATGGTCTAGAGGTATTTGTAAAACTTTGGGGAATGTTTGCCCGCTCTGCCATCATATTCACCAGTTCTTATATTAACTCCGGTTGGTGCAGGGTCTTGACCTGTTGAAAAATATATTTAAGTTTATGCATTACAGCCATTAAAAAACACTTCTTACATTTGTAATTACTTCAGTGAAAAATACCAACTTAGTTTCTAGTTCACTTGTATGTTTTTGTTCGTTTTGATTATTACTTACTTCTCCCGACAAAAGAAAGCGTTTGTATATATTTTCACGAATAACTGTCAAAATTGAGTTTCACTCGTAATCCGTGATGCAAATCTACCGAATTTTGAAATTTCGTAACAATTTCGTGATTACGTCGGAATTGGTAATTGCATTTTCCAACATTGTCACGTCGGGGTCTACGTAAATCCACTAATGGCTTATGTGGCTCACCATCATACTTGTTCTTATTCGCAGTTGTGACTGCGTTGAAGAAGAAGAAAGTGTGTAACATCTGATTTGACACTTCCCAGACCTCAGCAAACCGACTTTCGGGAGATAAACTTTTAATTATAATCCCGATCGCACGTAGAATAAGAAGAGCAAGAAATTGTGTATGTTTCTCACCCCTCTTCTACGTTTGAACAGAATTTCTTTCAAGTACTTGACTAGTCTGTTAGTCGATTTGGAAGCACATACACGTACTCGGCAGGCCATAGCCCTTCAGAGATAATATTACATTATAATATTTTGTAGCTTACAATACATTATACATATGTGTCTTTCCACTTGTGGTATGTCAGATGTGTTTTATGAGAAGCATTTTCATGGCAGAAATACTCGCAGTTTTGCTTGCCCAGGGCCGACCGCATTTAAAAATGGGAAATATTTCAGGGTAGTAAAAGTCACATTTGTATGTTCAATCCTTGTCCTTATGGGTGGATTTCCCTCCACAGTGATTTTAATACATCTATATTGGAAAGCCGTTCTAATCTTTCAGATTAACTTCCATTGTTACTTGACATGACTCCACACACAATTATTGCTTGTTTCACATTCACGTTTTAAAGAAAATACGGAAGATTTTGAAGAATGGTTATGTGTTTATGTAGGAGCTTCGACAAGAGCTACGAGAGGAGCTGCGCTAATAGCAGAGAAAATCGCGTAACAATTTTGCTAAATGTTTTCTACGCACACATTAGAATTAACGTCGTTTTAATTGGCAAATAATTTTAAATAATTGTGAGAAAAATAAATTATCCTTATGTGTCATTATGTGTTGTGCTATAATTTCTGAACGCCACGTCCGCGCTTACTTCGAGACCACTTGCTTCAGTCATGTTTTCTTCAGCGTCTGTTATCAACTTTTCGTTAAATGGACCGCCGCTAGTTTTTCTCTTTGAAGGTTAATATAAAATATGTAGCTTATTCTTGGCTTGATATTTTTTGCCGGCGATAAGATATTAAACATGTCATAGAAATACATCACAAGATACACATTAGATTCTTTTAATTCTAACCTTACTCCATGATTTCACATCTTTAACAGGGATCCCTGCATTCAGCTTGTTTGTTAGCATATATATGAAAATTTAATCAATATTTACCAAATACACTTTTTTATTGGGGCATTTCATTTCAAACGTACAGGAAAAAAGGTGATGCTTTGGAATATGTTCATATTTTGGGTAGTTGTACTTGTACTAGGTATGAAAGTGTACACAAAATTTTTTTTTTATATGATGGTTATTTGTCGAGTTATGGGCTTCTAAAGAATAGTAAAACTTAAAATTATGTTTTTTTTTAATAAATTTTTCGTACTGAATTTTTTTTTTTAATATTAAACTTCTCTATTTGTTTAGAAAATTTCTTGCGTTTTTTAAAAATGAAATCAATTTTCAAAAAAAAAAATATTTTTCATACCGATAGTAAACATTTAAAAAAAATTTGGGCACTTCAATCGCTTTTTTTTTTAATTTGTAAGGAAAATATGTGAATTTGTGCACATACACCTCGCGCTGAGTATGACGCTAGGCGATTGTTTGTAACTTTCGGTTCATGTGAAAAACATTTAATAAAATGAAAATGTATAAAACTAAATTTAAACTAAATTTCTTTATGAACATTATAATTATACCCACGCACTTGTGAACAAGGCTGTTATTAAAAAAAATTGTTCCAAAGTGGCAAAAATTTGTTTAACTATCAAAAAGGACCACAGCGACCTAAAAATCAACGTAATTTTTTATGAAAGTAGTTGCTAACTACCTACTCTCTACCTGAAATATACATCGGTACTCTGATTTAACTACATAAAGGACCGCCGTGACCTAAAAATTAAATGAATTTTTTTGCAACTATTTGCTACTTACCTACTTTCTACCTGAACTATACATCAGTACTCTAGTTTAACTACTAAAAAGGACCACAGCGCCCTAAAAACCAAATGCATTTTTTTGACACTAGTTGATAACTATGTACATACTTACCCTCGGTCTACGTGAAACATGAAAGTTTAAATGAATAGTTTCGTATTTTAATAAGATGATATCGTCGAAGTTCGTCAATGTTGCACATTAGAAGTGGTTTTTGCATGTGTGTTCTTCTTCCATCTTCTAATGTAATAAATAGATATAAACTCTCTTTTGCCAGGCATTCAGTTTGCGACCACTACGTGGGTTTGCAGTGTATAAGATGCCGAACTGATCCACAAGTTTCTTTGCCTTTCTCGCTTGTCGCCTGGATGTCCCGAACTCTTCTGCAAGTTTATTTTCACTCCATGACTTAGGTGCTATAGTCATTATCGTGGTTTTCATAGAAGCAGAAATAGACGGATCATTAAATTTCTCCTTTAGCAGATTAAAAATTTCTGTATTTTCTATTGCTGAATCCGACTTAGTGGGTTCATGTCTGCAACTGTCTTCAGGAATGAATGCTTATTCGCGGGTGCTTTGCGAAAGTTCGCTTGAGGTTTCACTATATTCAACATTTTCATTAGCTGGTATTTCATTTAAAAGTCGTTACCTGCAGGATGCGCACACCAGAGAACTGCAACGAGTGCAGAAATTGTGTGTATACTCGCGCATGTAGCCGTATTTTGCATGCTTTGTTGTTTTCGTGTACAAACCGTCGCTTGTCTGTTTGCTCATAGATCAATACGATCATGGCGATGCATACATGCTCGCTACATTATCCGTCGGACAAATTTGCGTCAGCATACAAAGTTGCATGTATGTAACACACTCGCCGGCGACAAACGCTCGCGACACTCGAGTGTTGTTTGCGAGCCACTCGGGTTACCCGTAACAATATTTTTCTTTGCAAGCAGTAGTTGATTAGCGATCTTAAGTGTGTTTTCTATCGTATTTTTTGTATTGTTTTTTTTTCGTGAGATGGCAGATACTGCAGTTTTTGAAATGTGATTTTTGTTCCTATAACTTTAATTTTCTATCTAGCAGATTAAGAACTTTGAAATTAAATTAAGTCTTATGAAATGTTTATTTTAAAATTAACTCCTACTATTTAAAAATTTTTTAAATACTAACCCTACATGTTGGATCTCATGAAATGTTTTTGTTAAATAAATGTATACAAAACATATTACATAATTAAAACTAACTAAGTCGTTTCTTTTATCTGTAAATAGTAGGATAAATACTTATGGCGTTTTCTTTTCTACAGAAAATGTTGCCTTAACATTGCCCTCTGCGCACGTACACACAAGAGCGGGGCAATGAAGTGCAACATTTTTTGTAGAAAAGAAATCGCCATTAGTAGATGCCCGAGTGCACTCGAGTGTGTACATGCGCAAGTTTGCGCCTTCACATGCACGGCCAATCATGTGAACTACCACACTCGAAAATGTAATGATATATCCCGCACATGTCAGCCTTATGTTTATGAGTGAGCATGAATGAGCGCACAGCAGCAGACGGCTGTGCTTGCTTGTATCAAATTTTAGGGATGATGAATATGCACACTCGAGCGCACTCAATGCCGTTCTCTGGCGCACACATAAGAATTGGCCCACTTGTAAGCTAATAATGCAGAAAATTTTCTTAAATTATTTAATTTTCGATGATTTACCAAGCGAAATGGATTAACACATCGATCACCGTACTGAGCCATTTCGAGTATACATATGTGTATATTAATAACGTTGAAGCACACGTTTTGAGGATATCATCTTATTCAAATACGAATACTGTGGTCCTTTTTGGTAGTTACACTAATTTTTGCCTCTTTGGAACAAGTTTTATTTTAATAATAGCCTTGGGCACAAGTGCGTGAGTATAATTATAATGTTCATAAAGAAATTTGGTTTAAAGTCCATCGAACGTAGGTAGAAGACAGTTTCACTACATTTTCATTTTATTATATGTCATTTTCGCATGAACCGAAGTTTACAAACAAGCGCCTGGCGTCATACTCAGCGCGAGGTGTATGTGCACAAATTCACATATCTCCCAAAGTGATGGAGATCCCACTCTAAAACTTCTAGGGTATTATAACTATAGGCTATATTTTGAAATAGCCAAGTTTAGAAAAAAAGCGGTCGAAGTTCCCAAACTTTTTTTTTAATTTCTAACTTCCAGTATGGAAAAAAATTTTTTTTTTGTTAATTGATTTCATTTTTAAAAACGCAGAAGTTTAATATTTAAAAAAAGTTTCCAGTACGAAAAAATGATTAAAAAAACATAATTTTAGGTTTTACTATTCTTCTTCTATTCAACAATATTTTAATTGTGGGAGCTCATAAGTAAAAATGTGTTCGTAAGTTCAACATTACCTTCTTTGAGGTATTATTCTCCATAAGCTGAAATATCCAGAGTTTCAGTTTCGTTTTCTTTCCCCTGCAGCCAAAATTGTTTTTATTCTTGTTATCTGTTCCTCCAATTGTTTTATCAATGCGAATGTGAATTTCAGCTTTTCTGACGAACAATTTTTGATTAGGCATGTCGTTTGCCTGTGGTGAGAATTCGACCAGTCGGTGTTGTTTATACATTTTCCCTGCAAGTGTTTAATATGAAAAGCAATATTGTTTCTATTTTATTCCGGCTATTATGCAACTTGTAAAAAGTCAAATTTTATATTTATTATAAATCATGTGTATAAGTATTTACATAGAATAATGGTTGGTAGCTTCAAAACAAATAACTATACTAACAACAATTGTACTATATTTATATTTGTTCAAAATTAATTTCTTGCCTATAACAATTTGATAGCGGAGCAGACCGTTATTTTAAAGAAACTCATTGCTTTGCGTTAAAACGTGCGGCATAGCGTGTTACAATGAGTTACACAGCGTAGTGAAGCCTGTCGATTTCGGTGGTGATGCCATGAATCTTGAACTGAGCTTCAAAAGCTAAGGGCTTTCAGCGACGCGAGGACTACTGGTTTGGGTCGATAAAGTGGTCTGCACCGTGATTGTGCGATAGGTCTTCAAATGTTATTAAAAAAACACTCTGGATATCTCGAAAAACGTCGAAAAATTTCGGTATTGAGATATAAAATTATTTTAAGAAAAAAGAAACAAACGCGTAACTCTTTTCTGCGCAGCTTATAGCGCCCTTTCCCACCGACGTAGAGACGGCCAAACGTGTCAGCTGACATGACCTATCTTATGGGAGCGCCTTGTAAAGAAAACTCACCACCGCAGAATTTTCGTGTTGACGTAGGAAATCCAAGCGAATTTGATTTTTTTTCGTTTTAACGTATCAGCTGATTGTTCTCTCTCTCGTCATTCTCGTACAAGGTTGCCACCGTGTACTTTTTGAAATCATTAAAAAGTTAGTTTACAATTACTTGAAATATTCTAAAATTATTAGAAAAATACTACCGAATACAGCAGATTATAGCATAATATATTATTTAAATAGGTCAGTATTTCGATTCGATCATTTACATTATAAAAATTTTAACTAAAATTGTAATTTTATGCAAAAACTTATGAATATATAAATCAATGGCAACATTGTATAAAAGTGAGCGAACAAAACAAAATAACCAAAAAGAAGCGAGTTGGTATGTATTGGATGTTCTTGGTATAATGTCTTTTGTTTTCGATGTTTTCACAGTGGTGTTACAATATGTGTTTTAGAATACTTTAGTTGGTGTTGCCACCCTTTTCCTACTATATATCATCAATTATATCATGCTTATTCTATTACATTGGGCTTAGACTACTACAGCTCGGCCAATCTGACCTAATTAGTGATCGACCTCGATCGCTAATGCTTATAAGCTAAACGTATATGTATTTACATGTACATTCGGTGTCGCATTCACTCGCACCCGTTTTCTTTTTACTTTTCCACAGCTTTATATTGCATGCTTCCACAATCCCTTCGTAAGGTATTTGGGTGATTTGCCCATTTTCAATGTCTCTTATGACGTAGCGGTCATGTGGAAGTGTCTTATGAATAATGTAAGGTCCCTTAAATTTTGGCAAAAGCTTCTTATTGACACCTACTGTCGTGTCCATGTTTTTTATTACTACGTAATCTCCCTTCTCAAACGCGTTCACTCTTAATTTCTTCTGTTCACTTTGACTTAAGTTATATATTTGCGATTTTTCAATATTTTTTTCAGCACTGTTACGCATCGCTTTCAGGTCCCTCCCCCGCGGGCCTAAAGTTTACTCGTCTAGGTATTCAGAAAGCTTATCAACTATATCACCTCTTTGGTTTACACCGAAAAGAGCCTTACTCGGAGTTATTCCTATAGATCTGTTTACTGAGTTATTAAATGCGAACTCAATTTTGGTTAGTTGCATAACCCAATCCCCGTGTGTTATGGGATCGCTTAGTTTTGCTAGCACGCCTATCAGGCTTGGATTCACTCTTTCTTCTTGCCCATTCGCTTGGGGTGAGAACACTGCCACTTTTATACGGGTTATATTTTTTGTTGCTGTGTATTCTTCAAAATCTTTAGATGTAAAGCAACTACCTCTATCTGTTATACATCTTGGGGGGCGGCTATAGTAGTCGAAGTATTTGTTAAGTGCAGCAGTAACTTCTTTAGTGCTTGTTGTTAAAACCGGATATAACTTAACGTATTTGGTGAAAGCATCATTTATAAATAAGAAATTTTTTCTTTTTGATTGTAAAGAAGGAAGTGGGCCTAAGTGGTCTAAGTGAATTGTGTCGAATGGCTGAGGATGTTTTTGAATATTGTGCAATTGTCTAGCGCCCGGCCTATTGGGAGCTGAGTACATGATACACTTAATACAGTTCTGTACAAATTTAGTAATCTTGCTTTTCATATCGTGGAACCAATAATTTGTTTTAATTTTTTGATAAAATTTTTCAACGCTTTGGTGTCCTAGTTGCTCGTGAATGGTCCTTAAAACCTCTCTTTCTAATCCTTTGGGCACATATAGTTGCCCAATTCTCCATTACAAAGTTTTTTATATTTTCCCTTTCTAATTTATTTTTTAGGTTGACTATATCTTGGTCTCGAGCTTTGAAGTTGAAAATCTATATCTTCACTATCGATTACTGCATCCACACTTTCACTGTCCGGTTCAGCTCTACTGAGTGCATATACATGAAGCATTTTTGTTCCTGCTCTATGGGATATGGAATAGTTATAGTATTCCAGTTCAAGAGCCCATTTAGCTATTATACTTTTAATTAATTTCTTGTTAAGAGTTAGAGTAAGGGAGTTGCAATCGGTAAGGATTTTAAATTGTATTCCTTCTAAATATACCCTAAATCGGCGAAGTGCATAAATCACCGCTAAGGTGATATCACACTAAGGTGATAATATCACACTAAGGTGATAATATCACAAAAAAATTCAAAGTATCACTTCAAATTAAAAAAATTGCAAAGCAAACTATTTAGAAATCAACATGTTTCTATGGAGGAACGTTATCATCTCTCCTACCTCTAATTATTGCTTTGCTTAACATTCCCCAAGATTCGTTTGAAGTGGCTGGAATACTTGAAATCCTGTTTGCTTAGTATTTTAATTAGGAATCCGTTGGAGCACACTTAAATTAATGTATTTGTTTTTAGATATACTAACCTTAAGGTTGCCAGATTTTTTCCCCCGAAATTCTGTACTTTAGATTTTTCAGCGCTAAAAATCAGTACATTTCCGTACATTTTTATTAAACGCAAAAATTCTACAATTCACTGCTAGTTTTATTAAACATACTTACATTAAAACACATATGACTTTGTTTTAAGCTTCGAATCGATTCCTACGTTAAATACATATATAACATTTATAATAAAAATAATAATAAATAATTTTATATATATGAATTTTTATAAATGTTTGTTCATTTTTCTGTTGGCCTAGTAAATGTTAATATTTTACAATTTTATTGAGCTCAAGGCCAGTTTATGGAAGATTTGTTAGTGAAAAAACAACAACAGTTTTTAATGGTTGAAGTTATAGTACTATTTCGGAAATCACCACATTTCCTCATCAGACTTCTTTTTTGATTATTAAATTAAATTATTTTTTTTAATTTAATTTTCATAACCACTTCTCTCAGGCTTTGAACCCGGGAGCTCGGAGTTGCAGAGCCAATACGCTACCTATTGTGCTACGCTAGCCGAGTTGGCTGTTGTGTTTATTTCATCTTCCTTAAACAAACCAACTACAAACAAGAGCAACTGATCTGCCGCTATTTAACTTGTTTGTGTGGTTGTTGTTTGTGGTTTTATTTTGCAAATTCTGTTTTTATTTTTACATTATATGCATTTCTAAGGCGTGCTCATCCTTGTCTATAAATGTTTGTTCATTTTTCTGTTGGCCTAGTAAATGTTAATATTTTACAATTTTATTGAGCTCAAGGCCAGTTTATGGAAAATTTGTTAGTGAAAAAACAACAACAGTTTTTAATGGTTGAAGTTATAGTACTATTTCGGAAATCACCACATTTCCTCATCAGACTTCTTTTTTGATTATTAAATTAAATTATTTTTTTAATTTAATTTTCATAACCACTTCTCTCAGGCTTTGAACCCGGGAGCTCGGAGTTGCAGAGCCAATACGCTACCTATTGTGCTACGCTAGCCGAGTTGGCTGTTGTGTTTATTTCATCTTCCTTAAACAAACCAACTACAAACAAGAGGAACTGATCTGCCGCTATTTAACTTGTTTGTGTGGTTGTTGTTTGTGTTTTTATTTTGCAAATTCTGTTTTTATTTTTACATTATATGCATTTCTAAGGCGTGCTCATCCTTGTCTATAAATGTTTGTTCATTTTTCTGTTGGCCTAGTAAATGTTAATATTTTACAATTTTATTGAGCTCAAGGCCAGTTTATGGAAGATTTGTTAGTGAAAAAACAACAACAGTTTTTAATGGTTGAAGTTATAGTACTATTTCGGAAATCACCACGTTTCCTCATCAGACTTCTTTTTTGATTATTAAATTAAATTATTTTTTTAATTTAATTTTCATAACCACTTCTCTCAGGCTTTGAACCCGGGGTTGCGGAGTTTTAATTTAATAATCAAAAAATAAGTCTGATGAGGAAATGTGGTGATTTCCGAAATAGTACTATAACTTCAACCATTAAAAACTGTTGTTGTTTTTTCACTAACAAATCTTCCATAAACTGGCCTTGAGCTCAATAAAATTGTAAAATATTATATGAATTTTTTCTAAAAGTTATTGGATTTTTGTGCTATTTTGACTATTATTGGGCCGTCATTACTATTTCCTCGCAAATCTTTTTAAAGTTAACTTTTATTGATTTAACTAAAGGCGATTTCTCTCTTAAAACCACTTTGCAGACAATAAACTAAAAAATATCTCAATGGCTGCGCTGGAATGTGGGGAAAAGTGCCACTATTAAAAAATTTTACCCATTTATTTAAAAAATTTGAATTGAATTTTCGTTTGTAAGAAAATTTTTAATAAATTTATCATCAAATTGCAAAAAATCATTAATTGTTTCCGTGAATTAAGAGGAACTAATTTCCTTTTCGCAAGTAAATACTTTAAATACTTTTTGTCAAATTTGAATATTTGTTGGACGTCATTCATTTTCGTATATAAACGAAGTGGAAAAAAATATTTGAAAAACAAAATAAGGCGACTCTGTGATCATGAAATGAACAAAAATATTTTAAATAATGTTACACAAGTTAAGAATTTTTGCTCATAAAAGTGTCGAGACTGAAAAATCGGTAAAAATATCCCACAAATAAGGACATTTGCGGAATTTTTGGAATTGAGAATTTTCTACTAAGCGAGTGAAAATTCAATACTGTCCAAATCACTACGTCTGACAACCGTTACTAACCTTCCAAAAGATTGGTATCTTGGAAAGAATGTGTTTCCAACATGTACTGGCGATGCTACATTATAGCATCGACCTAATCTGAGCTCCCCATATTGGCCCATATTGAATCGACGTATCGTAACCCGACTGTAATTCAATTCTGAAACTGATAACACGTCTAACGAACTACAAAGTACGATGGGGAGGATGATTAAATACATGCATGAACTCATTTCTATAACTTATCCATGCCTAAAGATTAGAACTTAGTAAGTGTACTGTTCTAATCCAAAGGAAGGGTGATTCTGCGACTTGCGCCAACTATCTGGTACTTGCGCCAACTATCGCAAGTGTATTTTGCCCACTGTAAAATAACTGATTGTACGAGTACTATATCAACGTGGCTTTAGACCATGTATCTCAACAATCGACTAGGAATTTACAGCATCCCGGATTTTGGAAAACACCCGAGAAGAAGAATCGACACGCATCATCTTCTTGTCAATAATTCGCAATGTCTGAATTTGTTTCCCCCCAAAATCAATACGGCTATGTAAATTGGCATTAAGCAACACCACCAGCTCTGTGCGAAATGGTAACGACCACTACGAGCCGGTTGATGCCAAACGACGTTACAAAGAGGGTTATCCCTTATCATGCGATTTAAAATTTGCCGACCTTTTAACTGAATCCAAAACATTACACGTTAGTCATCAGATCGAAAAAAACGTCCGAGTGGCGATTACCGCAAATTGAACCCTCTGCCATCAGGCTATTGAACTTACGTATCGTGGACATTCGACGAGATTGACCCGATTCCGAAAGAAACAGATCAACGCGAGCCGAAAATCGTTTCAAGGAGATCCTTCGCAACACACATCCAATGAAGTAAGGAGTGGGAGGGAGATAGCCTCTGAAGGCACAGTGAAAATGTTTACGGATGGATCGCAGTTTGATGGTAAAGTGGGAAGAGGTGTCTTTTGCGAGGTTCCATCGTTTGGCATTAAATTTAGGCTACCAGATTTCTGTAGCGTCTTTCAATCCAAAGAAGCTGTCATCATGGAAGGAGCTGACTGTCTACGTCATTGTGCTAGAACTCATACAGAAGTCCACTCTGATATCCGTTGACGGTCATACGGAATACTTCCGTATCCGGCTTATTTCGATCACAGCTCAAAACGAGATTGCAGGTAACTGCTATGCCGACGAGTTGGCTCGGCACAACAGAGGTCATTACTGCAGGGAGGAAGGGCAAAGGGATTCATCACTCGACAAATCCTGGGCGAAAATACCGTTGTGCAAAGTATTTTTGCCCGATTGTCGAAAGCGGCGGTCTGGAGAATCACTTCGGGCTACCAAGTCACAACTAAGCCTTGATTGATATCCCGAATGTTTGAGGACTATGTCACCATAACTAAAACTAATTTTGTCCTCAAGTAAAAAATTGGTAAATAGCGCCTGAAGCCCCTCCCGCAACAATGATAAAGATCATAAAAAACTTTATCATGGCCGTATCACTTAAAAAAACATAAAGCACATCGTATCGCTACAAAAAGAAAATGCGACTAAACATTGGGTAACTATTAGTTTTCTGGCAACACAAGTTTCCTTCATCGTGTTTATATTCACCCTTATTGTGAGTTTCGTTTTCGCACGAAATTGTTCACTTTTCACTGTTCGCTTATTACTCGTATAAATTTCGGCCGGAAATTTTCCGCTTCCAAACATTGTTTCCCCTTATCGGCAACACTTATTTCGGGCGGAAATAATTGGCGGATTAGTTGAATTTGTTCACTATTTTCTGGATTCAAAAATTTCGTGGGGCCTGCAAAAATTAGTCCAAATGTACGCAGAAATACATTTTTTTTATGCAAAATAGACTGGCCAAAAGCAGTATGTCTTCCAGCGTAGGCCGTTTTGCCCACTTCGGGAATAATATGGACTCCTTAATTTAGACATTTCTTACGTAATCTGATTAAATTCGATTGCGCCAGCCTAATTTCAAAACTGTTACCTACTCCTTTTTAGTATCCACCTTCAGCGAAAAATCGCAGGCACGCTTCCCAACTGGCGGAATAGCAAATTGAAGTCGCGCTGGTGGTATTGAAGAGGTTAGCACAGATGTAATGAATACTTGAACGATTCTTTATTGACTGTTATATTTCAAAGATCTGAAAAATTGATAAATTTTGTCAAATTACTATTGAATTTTAATTATTTTATAATTTTACACTTCAAGTATACACATTTCAGAGTGGTAATTTCCATGTTCGAATTTTCGAAGTGAAATTTATTCCGGGTGATACTCATAATAGGCTGATTCAATCCGGGCGAATGAAAAAATTTCGGGTAATTTTTTTTTCGAGCCAAACTCACGACAAGGGTGATTAACAAAAGGCAGCGGAAACTACGCTTCATAGAGCTGATAAGAAACATTGACACTTCGTTTTCACGCGACGTCTAGAATACGCCCAAGGACGGTCACTTTAAAAACTATCATACCCCCGAGCATTACAATTTCATTGAAAAGAACACTAGATGTGACGGCGCATAACCTAAGTATAAACACACACAGGTGCAATGGTTATAACAGATTTACCAGCAGCACGGCAATTTGCCTCATTCCGATCTCACGGATAATGCTGTTTGCTACGATGTTAGTCAACGAAAAGTAACTGCGACTGCATCATCATACCAATGATAAAGAGTACGGAAATAATATGGTAGCAATAAGATAAAGCAGGATGAAAAAAACAAGAAGTATGAAGAGGCGTAAGAAAAGTAAGCTAGCCTAAGCATTCCACATTAATTATAAGATCTGTCTTTGGTTGACAAAAGCACGCGACGGTTTATATAATCTTCTTTTTGGTTGTTGTGGTTTCCGACAGGGTAATTATACGTTGTATTTTGGAACGAATTTCCGTCATCCCTTGTCAAGTTTGGTTTGGAGACAAGATTACACTGAAGATGGCACAACGCCGAAACCGGTTTGTCTCCAAACCAAACTTGACAAGGGATGACGGAAATTCGTTCCAAAATACAACGTTTATATAATCAGTTACTCCAACATACTAATAGCAATAAAAAGAATTTTAAATTAAACAAAAGATCTCTTTCCATTTTAATCCTACAGGGTACGAAGAATAGGAGCATTGATTTTTTTAGCCGGTGATTTTCCAACTGGGGAGCTAAACGCAGGCCTGAAATCTTCAACACTTATCAACAATTCCAATTAAAGAAATTAAAAGTGAATAAGTGTTTGCTGCAAAACCATGAAAAGCGACAGATATACTCGTATGTATGTATATGGGCCAACCCAGGCAAAATTTACACAACAAATTTTTTTCCGCTCGAATAATTTTTCTTTGCATTCTTAGGGTCAAAATATGATACACATGTTTTTTTATTCGATTTTAATTTTACAGCTTCCGAGACTTATGAGTGGTTCAGTGCCATCCTTGCCTAAGCCTCAATTTAGTCATTTCCTAATAATTAGTGACAAAGTTAATAGGTAATTAAAAATTAAACAGCCTTTTTAGGAAGGTTTGAAACATATAATTAAACTGAAAATACATTCCTTGAATACTACAAATTAACTTAAGAAAATAAGTACTTTATTGTCTCATCATGACTTTGGTACAAACGTATATGCACTTTGGCGCTTACTAAGCAAATAGGACGTGATGGTTAGGCATCCTTGAAGTGATGAGAAAAATTGCTATTCGTCATTTTCCTCAATTTCTGATTCTTCATTTTGCTCAACAACCCCTACATTAAGTGATTGGTAAAAGTCGTGATGCTCTGGAGGCACAAATTTCAAAAGATCTATCAAATCCTTTTTCTTCTCTTTAGTTATAGCGCGTCCATTTGGAAACAGAGCCGGTAATTGAGATGGAAAATAAAGCGAAGGGCGACCCCTACCAGATTTTTTTGTCAGGTCTAGTGTACTGAAAAGTAAATAATTTTCAACATAATTGTACTTATAAAACATTTTCTTTGGCTCTCCTTTTCGCAACTGAATCCATTTAATTTTAAGCCATTCGTCCTTCTCTTTTTTAGTTGAAATCTTCCTATGTGTAATAGATTCTTCCAAAGTTTTTGTACTAAAAAACAAATCTTTCGTCATCTGATGAACATTGAATTTAGGAATTTTTTTCTTAGCGAAATTAATTACATTTAACCAATCATCGGGATGGAAAATATGGGGATGGTGCTTTTTCTCCCTTTCTATTATTCCAAAATCTTGGTCGCATGTTGAAAAACTGTGCCCCGGTACAAAAAATTTCATGTAAATTTTTTCAATTTTCGAATGTTGTAGAACATAAGAAAGAGCCAAAACCACTTTAATATTTCGGTTTTGGCCCCCGCAACTGTCACTATAAAGAGTGATTACTTCTGTAGTTGACGGCAAGCAGTTTTTTATGTGGTACAAAAGACAAGATGCGATTTCTTGTGCGCCTCTTGATGCAATATGTTCATCCCAAACGTGCATGTGTCCAACATTATTTACTTCATCATGTATGCATAGGTTATACACCCAGAGTTGACGTTTGTAGTATACAACTCCGGTAGTCAAAACTGGAGTAGGTAATGTCTTTTGTAGGTCGAAAACGATTACTTGCCTTGTATTATTGCTAGATCTGGCTGCAACGGCATCTCGTTTTTTCCTGCCTGACTCTCTTTCACCCTTTATTATTCTCCACGAGCTGCTCGTCATTCTCTCCCGATCAGCTTTCACCTAACAATTGTACGCTTAATAATAATAATATCATGCAAAGTAACGCAAAACAATGGAACATAACCTAACTTAAACACATAAAATATTTTGTAAGCCATGAACTTGGTTAAGAATAAATGAAACTATAATAAAATTTTATCAAAAATTCTTTTCTCGCAATAACAAGAATAAATGCTGTTAACTGTTCTTATGCAATTAATTTTAACAGTTCACCATTTAGGAAAGGCCAGAAATGCCTAACCCTCATATTTATTTTTATATGCGAAAAAAAAATATTTAAAGAATGAGAATAATAATAATAATAATATTTATTTATAGAGAGGTGGGGACATACCTGAGACC
Source organism: Philophylla caesio (assembly GCA_963971545.1). Classification (NCBI taxonomy): domain Eukaryota; kingdom Metazoa; phylum Arthropoda; class Insecta; order Diptera; family Tephritidae; genus Philophylla; species Philophylla caesio. Next base: position 2,083,000 of record OZ020605.1, on the reverse strand, counting down.
TCATCTGAAGGTAAGTAGTCTTTGTCTTTATCACTATCGTCACCTGAAAAGTCGGATAACGAAAATAGCATGTCGCTCGCGGCCGCCATGTTTTGATGGTTAGGCAGAAATGGCCCAAATAACTTTTGACATATTGAGATTGCCAAAACTGCCCATAGATGTCAGCCTTGTCTCGTTCAAAAATTAGGGATGTGCAACTTTTGCACGGATAGTTTGCAGTATTTCTAAGTAGTATAGCATAATAACTCCAAATATGAAAGTTCGAGGATTAGGCAAGGATGGCACTGAGCCACTCATATATTTTTGAAATTTAAGCATAACAAAAAATAACTTTTAATATATTTTTCCGCGCAAAGCAACATTTTATTAAAAAAAAAAACGGAATCATCTTACCATTTATGATTTTTTCTTAGGTTTCATATGAGGATTACGAGAAGTTGATATAATTTTTATTTAATTTATTATAATTTGTTTTCAAATTTAGTATGGATTTTTAAAATATTTTTTTCTTGAAAACTGTGACAGAGAGCTAGACGAAAAAACTTGGACAGTAATGACTTATGCAGGAAAAATGACATACAATCTTGCAAATTTGCCTGAATCTAATTTTGCAAACCATTTGGTAAACGCAAAATGTTCACCCGCATACATAAAGGAACTCGTTAAGGTACTGCACGCACAACAAAAAGGACGGCGCCTAAATGCTCTTGAAAACATGGAAATATATAAACAAAAACATTTGATGGGAGGATAATATACGAACAAATAAACAGCAACTCTGATGCTATATTTGCACCATTAAGGCTTGTTTACAAAAAACAGAACAAAGACGTAGGTAAAATGACAGATACCAACATACAAAACAAACCTGCAATACCTAAACGGACTAAAATTACTGACTATCTACCTGTTCTTACCGCAAAGGCAGATTCGAGATAAAATATACCCTTTTGCTCCAATACCTGATTGACCAAAAAAAACGAAATAAATACGGAACAACAGACATAAACTGAACAGAACGAAATTTGACACTGAAGATGGCACAACGCCGAAACCGGTTTGTCTCCAAACCAAACTTGACAAGGGATGACGGAAAATCGTTCAATATATTCTTCAAATAGTTACATATGTAAAACCTGAAAAAATTTCGGAATGTGTAGTTTAAATTTACGCTTGTAATTAAATTTTGAATTTCTTCGGCATTTCATAAAAGACAATTTCTTAATTTTGTTTATTATCTTTTTTTTACAGTAATGAATATGAATATCTACTTTTTATTTGCTGAGGCACGTCTTATTTCCGGTGCAGGACCCTTTTTCATGTGCAGAAACGCGAAGTGTTTGAAAATTTTCAATTGCTCCATCGGAAAAATAAATGCATTTTCTAATATGCGGATACATTGTTGACAAACAGTTATTAATAGTTTTTAAAAAGACATAAACTGCTACAGCGTCATGTTTTTACTGTCAGAAATAATTAGAACGGTCCTGTTAGACCCGCCGATGCAATCAGAAAGTTATTATCTCGGAAATAAAAAAATGGTTGCTTGGTCATTTTTCCAATGAAAACATGTTATTGTATTATTGAACTTTGGATAACGGCATAATTTTTCGCAAAGTTGCATACGATCAACGCTTCATGATTCTGGAGATTTTCATTCCCGCGTTTGTAAAATGAAGCCTCTTGTTTTGCAATGAAGTCGTGCTTGAGATATAATAATAATAACTTGGCGCTTACTCTATAAAGGTCAGTGCTTGGCCGAGCTTCTCATATCATTTATGGTGTGGGTCTTTATTTTATACCACACATGGAGTGACCTAAAGTTTTGTGCCTACTCTGAACGACAGATGTAATCATAAGGAGCTTTTTCATGACAGATCTACCCTCGAAGGTTTGCCATCTCCTCCCGAAGGGTTGCAATTATTAAAAAAAAAAACTTGTCTATGGTTTAGAACCTTTAACTCAGCGGCATATGGAGTTATAGCAAGCACCGCTACCCACTCGACCACAGCGGCATGACTTTTTATCAGGATACTCAAAAAACTATATCGTAGATAATGCCGATAAAATTCAAAATTTAAATACAAGCGTAATTTTATACTACTCATTCTGAAATTTTTTCAGGTTTTACATAACTATGTAAAGAACAGTTTTCAATTTAAAAAAAATCATTACTAAATTTGAAAAATAATATAATTTGTTATTATTATTTTTACTATCCATTTCTTTTTTATTAAATAAAAATTATATCAGCTTATCGTAATTCTCATATGAAACCCAAGAAAAAATCATAAATGGTACGATGGATAATTTTTTTTTAAATAAAATGCTGATTTGCGCGGAAACATACATATATGTATATTAAAAAGTTCTTTTTTAGCATGCTTAAATTTCTAAACCATATATCTCCGGAGCTGTAAGATTAAAATCAAAATTAAAAAAATACGTGTCTCATATTTTGACCCTAAGAATGCAAATAAACACGATTCGAGCGGAAAAAAATTGTTTGTGTAAATTTTGCATGGATTGTATTTGTATTTGGTAGGGGCTTCTCATTAAATTTGAGACGTGAGTCGTTATATTACGTCTTTATATATTGTTTTAAAAGAAGTTCTTCCATGGCAGAAGTACCCTTGTTTTTTTTATTTCATTAGAAACTTAACTTTTTAAATTTTGTTTAGATATTAATTTTAATGTTCCATTTGCTTTGGTGCATATGTACATAGCAAATTTTAAAGTGAAAGTCTTTTTCTCTTATATGTTGATGGGTTTAATTTTTTAATGAAAATTCGGGTAATATCAAATGTGCATTCATTTGCGCACACTCCATGCCTCTTCACCTAGTTATATATGTTTGTACAAACATACATACATATGTGTATACAAATGCAATGGGAAAAGCTTTGCGCGAGTAACGTTCATCATAACCAAATGACATATACATTTTATTGAATGGGAATAATAAAACGTACTCGTATGTCTTCAGTTATGTACATATATACAAGTATGTACATATATACGAGTATGTATATACATATGTTTGAGGTGTACATATGTGTTGTATGCATATAGGAAGGTATATGACATTGTCATACAAATTCCTATTTATGTAGCTATCACCAACCAATTGTCTGGTAGGTAAATTTATTTTAAGCATACCGGTGATTAGCCTGCATGCAATAAGTTAACACCTAATTAAAACACCATTGATGTGCACATGTCATTAAGAGGGTCTTTTCCACACCTCGACAAAAAAGACAAAGAATAATATACCAGACGACAGTACAGATATAATTTATAAGCATACACGAGTACAGTAAGCTGCGACAAAATTAAAAATGAAAAACAGGCAGACAAGTACCGCAGTAGACATGTACCAGACAGTGGAACAGAGATACTCAGACAGTTTAAAACGTTCATACAAGTGCACATACCCGTATGTATGTCATGTACGTGCTTATTTTTACCCAGCAAAAACATTTACTAAATATTTTTCGTTTTTGTTTAGTAAATTACGAGGAATGCAAAGTGCGGCAAGCTAATGCCGCACTAAGGCATGTTCGTGTTAAAGATATGCGTTTTATAGTAAGTTACGCGGCGGTACTAACTCGAGTTTATGGGCCTGTTTTTTAAATATCATTTTTGCGTAACACCACTCATACCATAAACTCGAGGTTTTCCATAGAAATATTGTTTGCTTAACTCGCTTTTAAAACCTCTTTTATTTGGTGTTCATGGACATTCAAAATTGAATTAGAAGCAAACGAAGGAGCACCTACCTTCTAGAACGCGTTATCCTTTAAAGAGGTTTCAGATATTGTGATGCGAACGTAATCTAGAAGGTTTTACTCACCAAAAAATCTGGGATCGCTTCTTGTAGAAAGGTGTTGTGCTATCGACCGATATTGGTGAAAATTCGCATCTAAAAGGCTTTACTTAAACATACGCCAATGTAACGCCAGCGTAAAAGTATTGCCTTAAAGAAGCGAAAGGGTAAGCACTTACGAATTCCTTTTCAATTCCACGTTTATTTCCGAGGTAATCGTATTTTGTTTTGCTGGGAAAATACACTTGCATAATTATCCAATTATCCAAGCATAAAACATGCAAAAGCTTTGGCATTTGTAATATAACACAGTTGAGCCGTACAAACTAAAAGTTGCATTGGAATAGATGGCGAAATAGATATGTATGTATGTATGTACGAGTATATGCGGCATACGTAAATGAAATGACACTTCTTTTAAGATTAAATTTGCAGCGAAGTTTTTAAAAATTAATACCGATTGGAACGATTTTCCGTCATCCTTTGACAAGTGAGGTTTGGAGACAAACCGGTTACGGCGTTGTGCCATCCTTAGTGTCAAATTTCGTTCTGTTTATGTCTGTTGTTCCGTATTTATTTCGTTTTTTTTGGTCAATCAGGTATTGGTGCATAATCGTAAATGTTAACAAATATTAAGTGTTCTGAGTATAGGTACCTAAAGTCTCGCGCGATTAGAGTCCAAAAGGGTATATTTTATCTCGAATCTGCCTTTGCGGTAAGAACAGGTAGATAGTCAGTAATTTTAGTCCGTTGAGGTTTTGCAGGTTTGTTTTGTATGTTGGTATCTGACATTTTACCTACGTCTTTGTTTTGTTTTTTGTAAACAAGTCTTAATGGTGCAAATATCGGATCAGAGTTGCTGTTTATTTGTTCGTTTATTATCAATAGCATTTAGGCGCCGTCCTTTTTGTTGTACGGGCAGTACCTTAACCGTTTTCTTTATGTTTGCGGGTGAACATTTTGAGTTTACCAAAAGGTTTGCAAAATTAGATTCAGGTATTGCCGTGGGTTTTCGTATCCTTTTGTTGGAGTCCCTTATGTGTTCACGAAACCTTGTTCTTACTTTACGTCCTGTTTGTCCTATATAGCTATATTGACACTCACAGGTCAGTTTATACACCCCTTGTTTGTTCAATGGCTCTTCTTCATTCGTGCTGCTTTTAAGTATCCTTCCCAGGTTGTTTCCAGTTTTAAACGCCGTGTGGATATTATACTTTCTAAAAAAATTTTCGTCTAGCTCTCTGTCGCTCCTTTTTTGAATTGCATACATTTTTCTGAATTTATCCACGAGCTGCTTTTTACATCCGTTGTTTGTTGCTATGTTGTATATTGTGTTTAGTTCCTTTCCGTATGCCTCTCGCGATAGAGGTATTCGTTCAAGTCTGTTTGTTAGTTGTCTTATAGCGGCGTATTTGTGTTCTTGAGTATGATTTGATGTGTTATGTATTATGGTGTCTGTAGCTGTCGGTTTTCTGTAAATTTGGTAGTCAAGTTTTTGGTAAATTTTGTCAGCAGGTAATTTATTGTTCCCTTCTTTTCCATTTCCATCGTAAACATTATACATCCATATTTTATGTTCAGGTATTCCAGTATCTGCTCTTCATTGTCATTGGTGATCACGCAGATAATGTCATCCACGTACCTTGCATAGAATACTACGCCTAACTCGGCTTTTAGTTCTTCCATATACTGTCCCTCCAGTTCTTGCATAAAAACCTCCATGAGGATGGCCGAGGTTGGATTTTCCATTCCGTGTCGTTTGCTTCTCGGTATATTTTATTATTAAACTTAAAATAATTTTTTCGCAGTGTAGTTCGTAATGTGTTTGTGATTTGGGTTGTTTTTCGAACTACACTGCGATAAAATTACCTACCTGTTTTACAAAAAAAAAACGAAATAAATACGGAACAACAGACATAAACTGGACAGTACGAAATTTGACACTGTAGATGGCACAACGCCGAAACCGGTTTGTTCGCAAACCTCACTTGACATAGGATGACGGGAAATCGTTCCAACAAATATCAACAATTCACCCTGTCGGACAAGAAAAAGAATAAAACAATATAATTAATACCTACTTTTGAATGCCTATACGAGTGTATTGCAATATCGATATTTTTGAACGTTACACTTAAATCTTTTATAATTATATAAAATGATATTTTCTGAATAAAATTTTCATTCTTACCTTTTTCTGCAAATGTGATGATTTCTTGAGTATCGCCGAAAAAATCCTCACTCTCGTATTTATTTGGCTCTGGTATCATTTCATATTCATGGTAATGCAGGTTATATTCACCAACATTTTCAGTATGGAAGAATGCATTATCTCCATTATGCTTACTAAAATTATCAGGATAATTTATTTTTCTGTTGTCGAGATGCGATACACCATCATTGTAATCGTATATTTGATTGTTGCTTACCGCTTCACTATCTTCAGGAAATTCTTTATTTAAGTTATGTTTACTACTATGCATAAGATATGTAAAATTATTTGTGCTTTTGCTATTATTTAGTTTACTATATTGATCGAACCGAAAGTTTTGCATATAGTCTTTATACTTTCTATTTGAACTTTTATTATCATCTATATTTAGGTATGAAGGAATTTTGTTTATCACGCTATGATTAGTATATATTTTTAAATCGGTACTTGCGGAAGATGAATTATTCGTTAAAAATTTCCCGATAGGTATTTCCACCACGTTACTCATATTTTTATAGTGAAACGCGGATTTAATAAGCATATTAGAAAAAGTAAATTCTTTTTTATGTTCATTCCCATTTATTCGATTTACTGAATTGACAATAGCTCTCTTGTCAGTGGCGTACTCACCTTTTTGGGAACGTTCCAGGTGAGCCGGTAGATTTGTTACGTCATTTGCTTTATTGCTCGCCGATGTCATCCTTTCCCATTGGTGCGATCCATTTTCATTGAAATCAAATTCACTAACAATGCTACGTATACCATCAGCACGGTATATAGTATCCCATACGAATTGTTTTGGAAGGGGATGAGATACATTAGGTTTATGTTTCAGGCCAAGCTTGGTTAGTATCTGTCGCTTTATGGACTCCAGACGAAAACGATCGCTGTGCGCACTATGTGCTGGAGATATTTAATTAATAGATTAGTATTGATGAGTATGCAAGTATTTAAAGAATGTATCAATGCTTATACGATGTAAAAAAACGAAAAGTTTCTCCTACAGTGCTCCACAAAACTCTTCATACAACAAACGAATTAGAAAATTAAAGTTTACAAATGATTTATTTTTTTCGCTATTTACGGGTAGACAACTAACTAATTATTTGATATAACTGTCAAAAGCCATCTTACAGCCGAAGCATTAGTCCACGCTGCAAATAAAGTTCGATTTGGACACGCGAATATACCATAAAAGTAAATTGTGGTAAATTTCCCACTTGCTAAGAAACAAAGGCTTTCGTTGAATCATCAAAAAAGAAGAATCTCAAGCTCTCAAGCTTGCTAAACTTTTCATTAACGAGTTAATCGAGTATCGAATGAAGTTTTGGGTCATATGGCAGCGAGGATGGAGCTGATTACGTAGCTCGAACCCTAAACAACAAAATTAAGACTGCAAAGCAGGATGTGAGTATGAGGTCAGAGTGCTAATATAACCTTTTCGCATCTTTTTCATATTTCGTTTTCAAGACAGCATTTAATAAGGAACCCCACGTTACTTTGCATCTGATTTCGAAACTTTAAGTAGAGTAGATTTTTCAAGAGGAAATTAACAGAAAACACATCTTATGCTTCCGTCGGAGTAATGCAGTAGACGTGAAGTAAATTTCTAACATTATCATCATATGAATCAAAGACTTGTGGCCACTTATATCAATGGAATTTGGAAACTGAACAACGAATAGGCGGCGCGGAAATTACGTAAGGTTTAAACGATGTCAAAAAAATAAAATTACCATAAATGGAAAATTTGTGCGGACCTCAAAGTCAAAGCTCTTTTGAGAAGGATTCAAATCGGATATTCGACGCTCGTTTTACTGAAGATCAATACATTCAACATTATTGGCCGCTCCGAGAAAAATTTCGATTGCGGCAAAATAGTTGAGAGTCCACTCGTACCAATCGAAAATATTTTGTTACACCCACCGCATATAAAGCTTGGACTCGTAAAATAATTTATAAAAGCTTTGAATCAGGAGTAACGAGTTACGTCTTTAAAAAATGTTTCACGACTAAGCGGCATGAAAATATTATTATTATTATTAATATTTACAATTTATTTATATAATTCAATTGCATAAACAAACTTTAAGCTAGGTAACTAACAACTAAGGTCTTCGGCCTCCGGCATGAAAATAAAAGAGGCTTGTTGTTCTGGACAAGGAAAAGTGGTAACCAATTTAAAAATCTTCTTAGGTTCTTATCACAGGCATATTTAACGGACTTTCATTCGCCGAATGAAGATAGACAGACATTTTGAAAATGCGATTAACGATATAGAGCTGGTAGCGTGGAAATGTGTCAAAACGGCTATTAGTCATTGAAAATTCATTTGTGAATGCACATATGGAAAACTGTACATAGAAATCACCAGTCGAATCAGATTACTACGGCGACAGTTTCCACTAAGTGACAGTAAGAGTGGAATATTGGTTTAGTGGAAAAACCTAAAAAGTTAGCAGACATTTGCGGGAATCGACAAGAAGAAACTTTCGACCTTGAACAATAACAAAATAAAGCAATACAATTTTGGTAAGCTAATAACTAATAAACTAGTAATTGTATCGCTTTTTTGGAGATTATTCGATTTCCAATTCCATATTTCTGTACACTGAGTGGTTCAAAAGAAAAACGATTAAATGCAAAACAAAAATCTATAGGACCGTGTCAAAGTTTATTTTTATTTGATTTCATATGCGATATATAAATCAAAATTTAAATATAAATTTCAAAATATATAATAGGGTGTTCGATTTTTCGACTTTTTTGTTAAAGTGGTTAATTGAAAAAATGGCAATTTGAAAAAAACCGGCTTTTTAAGTAAAAAAAACAGACTAAACCGGTTTCTGTTTCAAGTAAGAAAAAGGCTATATGAAAGAAGTCTGGTGATCAGCAGGTCACAAAAAGTTTAAATTAAAACGAATGAGAAAAATGTGAAAGCGAGGAAAAGCAATAATCTCTAGCTCATTTTGGTACTTGAGATTATACCATGTTACTGAATTCGGGCACAGAGGCTTTATATTGAGACTAATGTATGCCAACTGGTCTAAAATTGTAACTTTTGCCTCTATAAGAGACTGAGACTGCTTACTAAATTCGGGCATTATCGTCAGTGAGGCCTTATTTTGTCTAAATATATAAAATGTTCTAAAATACCTTTGTTGCATTTTTTCTGCAAATTATTTGCATTTCGAAAAAATCTTTTTTAATTGATAAATACTTTGTTGTTTCCGTTTCAATAAAAATGTAATGGATGTCAAATTAGTTGATGTGCTGCCATATGTCTGTTATTTCTCGAAGGCTATATCTTTACAACTTGGTAAAAAACCAGTTTTGAAGCTTAAAAAACCGATTTATTCGACATTCGAAAAATCAAGATTTCAAAAACACCGTGCAAAAATTCATGAAAAAACCGGGAGAAACGGGTTTGAAAAACCCGAGCCTATCACTATATTGAATTTTTATTATACCTAAATGTTGATAAAATAGTTGAAAGGTAAAAAAGTAAGTGTTTTTGGTGCCCGTTTGGTGAACATTTCCAACGCGATTAAGGAACCGAATGAACATTTTTGCTAGTTGCAAATAGTTTTAAATGTGTTAAATGTGCAAGCGAATGATCACTTAAATAAAATTAAAATACCGGTGACAAGCCCAAATGCAATAATTATGTTATAGTGACTCTCTTGCGTGATCTAGTGTAATTAATTCATGGTTCTATCTATGATCATTTAAGATGCTGGCCAAATGCAAGTTGGCTTTATTTGCATTGTTTCGTCAACTGTTTAAAATGAAGAGAATTTTAGTTTTTACATTATTTTTCGGGATAATATAATTTGGAATTTGGAAAAAACGTATTTCTACTTTTATTAGAAATTGGTATTGAGTATTGAATGTTTGTTCAATACGCAAATGTATTAGTTTAGCACATATCAACTGATTTTAGTCAGCAACTTTATGTACATTGCAACGTGGTATTCACGTGATCAAAACTCACCTTCTTCATCTAGAAAATCGACTTCCGTTTCCGATTCCAGCCAAGCATTATGTTTGCCATCGATCGTTATTGAATCGGCATTATACGGCCTAGTATGCTTTTCATTTGTTATTATTGCCATTTTGGATGACCGTCTTCGTGAAGCAAAACAATTTCCACTGCGAATGTTTTTGCCATTGACATTGCTGTTTTTCCTTTGGTTTAGTTTAGATTTGAACAGCTTGGCGTCTTCAGCGACAACAGTTGCAGTTTTTTGCATATGCCATATCTTCACTTTGGGCATTGATTTATGATTTGGATTTAGTAGAAGTAAATTTGTAACTCTCCTTGCGGGTTGGGTTTGATATTGCAGCCGTTGGTGTGACGGTACGGGGTGCGACTGCAATGATGCTTGTGTTGATGTATCTGTCGATGTTTGTGTTTGAGTCTGCGTATTTGACTGTTGAGGCTGGCCATTTCCATTTATACTACAGTTGACGTATTTTGGACCCTCAAACCACACGAGCCCAATGAATAGCCACACAAGATTTGGTCTGGATCGGTTTCGGCTGACACGCGCTCCAGTAGTTGATGCTGTGTATGTTGGCGATGTTAGCAATGCTGGAGTTTGTGGCGGATTGAAGGCATGATTCTTTCGATTTCGGTCACTCAAAGTAATAATTTTTGTATTTGCTAAACGCATTGCTGCTAACAGGGATCTTGCCGTTGCTTTTGACAATATCAAACGCACGGAAGGAACATTTGTTGCGATTGTTTTACACGCGTTAAGGTCCCATATATGTAAACGAATATTGCTCATATGTAGTAATGTGTATTTTTCACTATTTATATGCTGCTGCTGGAGTGCGACGGATTGTTGCTGCTGCTGTTCTTGTTTATAAATCCGTCGGCGACGTCGGCGCCGCCTTCGTCGTCGGTGTCGCTTCCAATTGTTGCAAAAAATTTTACATAAATTATTCATTTTTAATTGTTGGTCGTAAGCAATGCAAAGCATTTGCTGCTGTTGTTGTTGTTGCTGCTGCTGTTCCCTTGTTACTTTGATTAGAATGGCTGCCGACCCCCGCACAGATATTTTCACACGAAGTACCGTTGTAATGTACCGGTAAAAATAGTCCCCCATATGCATTATTTGGTGGAGTAAACATTTACCTACATATTTAGCGCCGCAACTGGCGAATTGTATTAAATTTGATTTTTTGTTGTACAAAGCTTCTCCATTTATTGGTGCCGACGTTTTTGTTGTTGATAATGTTGTAACAATTTTTGAGGGATGTAAACTATGTGCGTTTCGATCCCAATACAATGTTCGACAGGCAAAGAAGGCAAAACACTCCGAACAAAAAAAGGTGCAATTTTTTAGATTATCTGATCGAAAAAAATTTTGATGACTTTCTAATTGTTGGGATCCTCTCTGATGTTTCGGTTGATTTTGATTTGGGTTCTGTTTTCGAATCGTATTTACTGCTTTTGCAAATCTTTTTAGCTTAATAAAGCATTTATAATGTTGATTATTGTTTATTCTGTTTGCTAAATGACAGTACTGACATGAGTTAGATGGTGCATGTAATTTTGTCATATAACAGCAGCAATAACAGCGATTATAACAGCAACAACACCAGCAATAAAAGCAACAGTATAAACAATGCCCACACTGCCATTGCCAACACCAACAGCCAGCGCTGCAGCAACCACTCACATTTTTCCCCAATATGCAATTGTAGCGCCAATAGCAATAAATACACCAAAAGCTGCAACATAAGTTGAACTCAATAATATTATGTAGGCAATGTTTCCATTCATCATTATTACTTTTGGGAAGTTTTTCTATTTTTGGCGTAACTGAGCTTTTCGAATTCATTATAGCGATTGCCGGTATCTTTGCTGGATTGGTTGATTTTATTGATTTCGCAGCTTTTGCTTTAATTTTTGAACTCCTCACATTAGGTCGGCGTTCATCAATTTTGGAATTCGGACTGAACAACTTACAACGTGTTTGCTTTTCCTGTAGCACGACAGTAATATTTCGACGAGTGACAATTTTTTTATATATTTTGAAAGTCGCTTTAGTTTCATTACGGTCGTTTGTGACGTGGTGTAAATATAATTTGGCTTTTTCTTTATTTCTGTACTTTAATGTATCTAAGTTGTTTTCGGACGGTTTTAAATAACGATGATAATTGTGTATTTTGCAATAATTATTGTCAGAATTTCTCATTTGAATTTCAGTATTATCAAATAATGGTTGGCATATCACAAATATTTTATGTTTTTGATGAGAATGTTGCCAGCCGCCAATACCACAAATATTGGATGCATCAACAGCCGACAATGATTGCGTACTTTTTCTGCTGGCACCACAATTAATGCATTTATATCTACTGTTATAATCGTAATGAAAATCGGTACTTTCCAGCAGAAGTAATATGATTGAGGGATGGGCTAAATGGCTTCGAAAAAGTGGATTATCTCGTGGTATCAAAATATAAAGAACACGTCGTGTTAAAATGCGCGTAATAAATGTAAGTGTAACGGGGTCTTTAACAAGAGCTGTTAGCAAAACATGTTGGCAGGTCTTTCTACAACTTCGTACAATTATAGTAATAGGCACTCCAGATAAAAATATGAACGGAGTGGTGCCGCCGTTAACGAAAAGCGCACACATTTTCCTGGTAGTTATTGTAAAAATGATTATCTGGTTCTGCCGGTTTGTACATGTGAGCTTCTGCAGATGGTCTTGTGTCTTTCTGAGTTTGCTTGCTGCGAGTTGACGTGGAAACAGTGTTCTTGAAACGCTCCAATGGGAGCAGTAGCAAAATAATTGCAGTCTCCGCCAGCAAATAACCGTTCGCTTGCGCACATAGCGCAGAGCAAGAGGAATAATTTCTACAAAAACGGCAAGTAACATACATAATGTTATTTCGAAGATATCATCACAGTAGTGTTGACTATTTACTTTATTAACCCGTCGTTTACTCTTGCCGCTGCCCCGTGTGGTATGCTCTTTTCGGTTCCATTGCTGTTCCAAACTCCAACTGCTGTTATTGCCGTTTCCATGGCCAGGTGGGTACTTTTCGCTTTTACTATTATTTAGTCCTCCAAAGTTTTTAAAGATATGGTATCTAATATTGTTGTAATTTTCGACGTTTCTATAGTTGTTGAAATGGCGCTGATGATAGTGGTTCACGCACAGTTTAAGGTATGCATTACACATTGAAGCAATAGAGGCTCCCGTTGAAGATTGATAACTGGACTCATCCACAACGGAATTTGATGTTATGTTTATTACTGCCGTCGTTAACCATATCCAATATTGGTTCTTGGTATTATTTGTGTTGCTAACATTTATTGCGCTGGATAATGGTAGCAATAAAATTGCTAAGTATGTTGGCTCCAAACAGCAAGTCATACAATATTTAAATCTTTTTAAAACTTTCATAACCACATTTGGTGTTGCTTTTGAAGAAGCGTTGATTATTGATTGCTAAAGTTAAGAAGATTTTTAACTCACAGAAGAAAAAATGCAAAAATAAACTTAAGTAAATATATTACCTAAAAATTTGCTTTGAAATGCTTGCTATAAAGACAGGCCACACATATTTGTGATATCAGGTACAAAAATGGTACGTTTTTTTATTTGGTTAAAAGTAGTGCCTCCTGCTTTTAAACAGTTTTGCATATTTTCTCACACTTTCAAATTCCATTTTACTAAAAATCAAATGGAGCTATATTATTATATTTAAACCTGACACGTCAAATCTACGAAAATGGGACAACTAATCCAATTTGCTACGAGGAGCACATTCAAAGCATGCGTTGGTTTGAAATACGATGGATTCGGTGGGAACTTTTTCTTAGATTTCACGTTGGAAAAATATAATATATAAATTTAAAAATCCTTCTGGCAAATAACAGACTTCAAAGTCTTTTAAAAATATATAAAACAAATCTTTTGTTGGTCAATTGACTGCTCCCTATGAAAACGCAAGTAGTTTTCATTATAAAATGTTCTTTTTAAATTAGATTTAAGCAGCTGTATTTCCGGCAGGGATATCATATATACTATTTATATTTCTATTCGAGGTAGCTACGAAATGACATTTTTATTCAAAATTGACGTTACATAACCTAACTTAACCTAACCTCACCTAACAGCGAAAAACAAGCTTCCTTATTTGGGCACGCGACATACATATGTGTTTCGAATGTGAATCCGCCATCAGAATTGGCCCGTTGGATATTGGTTCCACCCAAACCTCAACAAACACACAACTACACTTTATACAGCCTTAACCAACGAAAAACCTTCATCAACCCTAACTGAACTTTTATGTGCCAGAGGCAAAGTACAACCACAAAGTGCAGTGAGGCTAAGTATAGCGTCGACTGTAGTGTCAAAGAAAGGGCGCGAGACTTGGACATGCTGGACTCCGGTACTAGGTGCCATACCGTTTTTACAACAGTTCGCCTATTGTACGCCCCCCACCAACTTTGGAAAAAAATAAAAATAATGATATTTAAAACTGGCTGTATTGTCAAGCGTTGAAGGGTGAGTGCTGAACGCCGACATTGTTAAGGCGTCAGTACGGATAAATCGCAAGCCCCAACAAACTGCCCAACTTTACAAAATTGGAATCACCCCTAGGAGCCCAAATGCAGCCAGGCCCCACGAAAGGCAAACTTTACAAAAAGCCCCCAGCCAACGGCTCAGATGTTGTAAAAAGCCCTGACCGGAATCACATGTTTGTGAAAAACCCTCTATACAAAAAAAGTAATACTAAAAAAGATGAAATAATTAAATTATTATTTGTTTTTTAATGAGCTAAAAGCAAATGTTTATTGGGAAAAGATGAAATAGCGGCGGAACAGCCGCGCTTGATTGTAGTGAGTTGTGATGGAAAAGGAAATAACAACAGCTTACACAGCGTCAGCTTAGCTTAGCATGTTGAGAGTAACGTGGAGGCGTGGGTTCGACTCCCGCGAAAGCCGTGAAAAACGAAGTCTCATAAGGAGATGTGGTGATCTCCGAAAAAGTGCGTTAACTTCTACCGCTTTGGGTGTTGTGGTTTTTCTCTAATTTTGCCAATAAAAAAATTGTCGTTATCACATTTAAAAACAAATAATGAAATTATAAAATAGGTCAAAAACAACAGAAACAATTAATTTATGATTGCGTTATCCGGTATCCCGTTCAAGGAAAACAAGGGATAAGTGACCGAGAATAATATTAAAGCTGAACTGTCATCAAGGGTTGAACGAATAAGTAAAGCCAAGGTGAGGTATTATCTAAAAGAAAGATATTTAAGATGCTCTCTACAGCACGAATAATTGCTATTGCCGTCAACAGTATTCACGCAACCACAGAAGAAGGCATTGTGGGACAACGAACCTTATTTTTTGCTCATATTTTGTTTGAAAATTAAAACGAAGCAGTATATATTTAAATATATTTAAAAAATGGCTAAGACAAGTGTTAAAAGTAATGGAAGCGTTCGATACATATTCTCGAATTTTGTCCGTGTACCAAGTGGGGAAGGCAGCTACGAGCTATGCCTTCACTGGTAAGGGAAATGTAGGTATCAGGATTGTAAATATGCATAACTGTCGTATGCGGCATTGATTGGTGAAACTATAAATAATCTAACTTTTGGTCAGTAATGTTCATAAACGATTATTCACATGCACCGAGAATCAGAATTTTTTCCACCTTCAGGCGTTAGTCTTCCACCATGTAAGGGAGTTTTTGATGCGAATTAAATGGCAGGACCATCATTTAGTAGTCTATTAAAGGCCATTTATATGAATTATTCACGAATAAGTCCACCTTAATCCGAAGCATCGGGGACAAGCCGTTGGTCAATGAGTGGTAAAATCATGGGCATTAGTTGGTTAGTTGAAAACTGGGGCAAGAGGTCTGATTCTACCTCGACTACAAAAACGGATCTTTGTCTAATGTGCGCCAGAGCCGAGAACTTATTATATATCACATCACCCCGTCATCATCCAAACGCACAGCACCATTTTAAAGGTTCGAGAGGTCTTCAAAACAAATCGAAGCAAAGCAAAAATAAGAAAACAAAGCAAAACAAAGCGAAACAAAATAAAAGAAAAAAAGGAAAACAAAACAGAAAACAAAAAAAATACAGAACAAAATAAAACAACACAACTTAAAACGAAATGAAAAGAAACAAAACAAAAATTAACCAAACAAAACAAAAGAAAATTAAACAAAATGAAACAATATAAATAAAAACAACACAGAGCAAACCAAAGCAAAAAACAAAAAATAAACAAATTAAAACTTAAAAAAACAGAAATAAAAAACAAAATAAAACAGGCAGGCACATACCTATTCCGACGCAATATTCGAACCGCTTAAGTTGGTATAAAAAGAACAGAACAAGCATAGGTAAAAAGACAGACAACAACACACAGAACAAAAACAAAATGTTGCACAAATGTTGCCGACATATGTGCTTAGTAGGGCGGGTCGATTTAAAAATCGCTTATTGCTCTGTGAAAATCGTATTCTAGGGATCAAAATAAAAAACTTTGCCGAAGGAACCATACCTCTAAAACGAATTCTGATGTCCCCCAATTTGGGTCGAACTTTTTGGTAGGGGCAAATTTTGAAAAATCCCACTTTGACCCATTTAGAGTGCTCCAATCGAGTCCAAATGTATGACCGAACACCACTAACTTTGGAGGGCCGATCCACCCATGCCAGTGGCACACCCCCTGAAACCTCCCTGGGGGGTTCCCCATATAAACATTTCAAAAAATCACCATTTTTGGCCTTTACATGAAAAAATCAGCTAAATGTTTTTTCTTTATTTTTATTTATTTATTTATAATAATATTTATTATTTATTTATAACAATATCTATTTTTTCTCTTAAGAAATTTATTTAGTCAGAACATATGTAAATGAAAAAATTAATTTAAGTGAGTTATAGAAAAGAAACTAAAACAAATTATTGTTTGAAGTCTTTTTTACTTTCAAGTCTGGGCAATTTCGCACGGCTCTCTAATGTCGTCGACATATGTAACAGCCTCTACATTTTCCGGTATAACCCGTTTGGAAACGCTAGCTAGCAATTGAACATGTCGTTCCGTTCCTTGTATGTGTGATGGAATTTTTGGATCATTAAACGGTGGATCATCTTGATTTATGTAAATATTCTTTCAATGTATCGTGAGGAAAGCTTCGCGTGAATGGTGGTTCAAATACGATATTTATATCATTCAAATTGATCATTTCCGTATAACTTGTGCAATTAAAGTTTATATCTGGTTTTTTATAAACTCTAAGTTCCGTTGGCTCGTCAACATCGGTTCGATAGCGTAGAATTTTCTTGATAGCACAGTCGCGCTTTTCTTTGCTATCATCAAACAACATTGATAATAAGATATTTTCCGAATGCGCATAATAAGAATTATCTTTAATTACTTGATTGACAATTTTGCGTAAACGAGGTTCTAGAAATCGTGACCACCCAATGAACTTGAAAAATACTGCACTGCCGTACACGACAGAGCTGTAATACTTGATATTGAAGTACATTGGCACATAACATTTAATTATAAATTCAACAAGAATTCTTAAATTTGCATCTGGATTTTCCGTTGTCACATATAATCGTAATAATCTAGCAGCCTTGGTGAGCCACCGAGAATGTACAATTTTCCCTGGTTTGATGTTAGCCAGATCCACCGGAACCACGCCGCTACAAATTGAATGGGCCATGTCGTATAAGTACTTCGAATCGGTGGAAAATTCAATTTTGTCTGGAGCAAGGGGCATATTTTGCAACTCAATTTTCTGGAAGCCGTCCACCACCTGAAAATATATAATAATAAACTAATTAAAAATGGTTGACAATTATAATAAATGAGTGATAGCAATAACTTACCGGAAGAGTTTCACAAGTTTCGATTTGACGGCTCAGTTTTCCGGTTGCCGATCTTGGTCCAGTGCTGGTTGATTTATCCAAAGCTTCTAACAAATGCCGAAACGGAAGTTCGTTGAAGTGTAGAAGGCAAACGAACCAATGCAATGGTCTTTTTAACAGCAATTCGAATCGTCGTATAATTCCACCGTGTGGGCCAGTGTTTGTTGGCTCACCGTCAGTGCATATTCCAATTAATGCATCCAGTGATATTTTTATCGTTGAAAAACCCATTTAATTTGGTTGTTTTGTATTCAGCGGTTTCATGTTCCAGTTTTACGTAACCAATCAATTCAGAATTGGGTTCTCTCAAAATAACAAGATGAGGTTCTTTTACCATCCTTACTTCTCATCAATTTTATCTATCGTTAAAATATCATCTTTTCTGCCATCGAATGAAAACAACAAATTGGTATCATCTAACCGTTTGCGAAGCACTTCTTGTCTGCATTTCTCTTTTTCTCTGCGAACTTTCGATTTATCCATGATGAGAGGTTTCCCAGTCTTATCTTTAATTTTAAAATCTTGCAAAAGAGCGGTTCCCAATGCTGATGCTACTCTGTCAGGCACACCAAATCTGTCACATACCAAGGCAAAGTTAAAACAATCGTATCTCTCTGTGTATTGTGATCTTGTGCTGCTATCCATATCTTCTTGAACCGGTGGCGGTGTGTATGTTGAATCATCGGGATATTGGTATGTTGGCATTGATGACATAGACGTTGCTCCTTGCTCTTCAGTTTCCATCACAAATGCATCCATTGTTAGTCTTCTCTGATTATGTTGATCGTGCATGAACTCTGTGAGGCGTTCGGGTACCCAGCCGCATGCACATGGAGCTGCCTTCAAATCGCATTTACATGTTCCAATGTAAAAATTGTTTCCAGAGATTTTACATACTCTGTAAATTGTTGGGTGTTGTTTCTTCTCTTGATTTGCTCTTGATACTTGTCAAGCAATTTATTCAATTTATTAAATACACTTTTTTCAGCATTATTTCCATACCAAGTTTTTCCCAAATTCCAATCAACTTATCTTGTACTTGAATAGTGAATGATTTATGGGAAAACTTTTTTTGTTCTGTTTTAGCACGTTCGCTTAAGTAAAAATAATATCTCAAGATATCCAGATGGGTTGGTAAATAAAGATCAGTTAAATCAGTAGACACACCAAAAACAGTAACATCATGCTTGGGTATATGACTCATTGGGTTTTCGATAGTTGTTGATGTAGTTGCTTCATCTTGCGGTGTAGAGGATGGTGGATTCATTGTAAACTTTTTGACTTGGAATGGTCACTTCACTTATTATTTTTTTTGAAATATTTTTATCTGAAATTAGCACTTCACACTTTGAGTTCTTCACAAAAACTGTATCGTTATATATGGTCTACGAGACGAGGTAATAAGAATGAAATAATAATTTCAATTCTACCTGATGTGTCTTGTGGTGGTTTAAACACGCACACAAGCAATTTTACGATCTGCAATTGTGTCACAGTGATACCTTCATCATACCCAAAAGTTCGACCCAAATTGGGGGACATCAGAGTTCGTTTAAGAGGTATGGTTCCTTCGGCAAAGTTTCTTATTTTGATCCCTAGAATATGATTTTCACAGAGCTATGGGCGATTTTTTTGCCTCCCCACAAATCGACCCGGCCTAGTACTTAGCAAAAATCCTCTGACTGAACCCTCCGCGAGGGTGCCGACTGGAAATAGTCACTACAGAGATTATCCTGTGCGTTGTCAGGATGGTGTCCAGCTAAGATCAGAGATCAGTGCCTTGTTGCTTATGCTCCTTAATAGCTCTGTAACGAGGAAATGGTTTTTGATCGTGGTCTTAAAGTAAGGACTGGGGAGTCCCTAACACCTCTTACCCAAGCCAAGGCGTGTAAGAAAACCGTGCCGACGGATGAGTGACCAGCGGGTAATAAAATATGGCTGGCCGCGAACGGTTCCCCTCCGATGCCCAGGCAAGGTCGGTTGTATAAGTGCCTTAGCCCGGTATGCCGGCTCTGCTGGGGCGGACTACCACTTCCGTGCTTACTCGTGGGACTCAAATGGACGACAAAAATACAAACAGAACAAACAACAACAACAAACAAACACACAGGGAGGTCAAGGAAGACTTCCTAAGCGCAGAAGAGGACACACTCCTGTCTTCCAGTCAGGAATCATCAGCGGCTCTACCAGTGAATGCTAAGCCTAGCAATCCTGATTTGCCAACTACTTCAAAAGCTGCGATGAGTGCTCATGGGAGCACTCCGAAATCAGTCAATAAAAAAACGAAGTCCTCTGGGATGACTCTCAAGGCAAAGTACAAGCGGGCTGTCTACATTTTGGACAAGATTGCCAAAAATGCAGCTGCTGGTACGGTGCACCCCAAGGATGAGGAAGATGGCCGTAAGTGTAAGGAGGTGGTGGAAGAGTACAAGAAGCATCTTAACCCAAAACCACCGACAAAAACGGAAGCCGTTAAACGAGGGAGGTCGAAGGACGACTCCACAACGGAACCAGCTGGAAAAGGGCAGACGCGAAAGACTCCCCCAGCTGCAAGAACCACCGAAGAAACGACGGTACTGTGAGGTGGCCAGGGATCGCTTCCAGGTCGCGCTGGTTGACGAGTTCACAGGGAGCGGAAAGCCCGTTCAGGAGAAGTGGGTCGAGATCGAAACAAAACTCTCTGAACGGGTACCTGTTTGAGAATCCGGACAACCCTATTCCTGGATTCGACTCTAGTGAGTCTCTCCGGGGTTGCCGAATTTTCAAATGCAGGGATGAGTTCTCTAGGGAGTTCCTCGGCAAGTGCATAGCCGAGCTCGGCAACGCCTGGAAGGGTTTGAAGGTCAAGCTCATTCCGGCCGCGGAGATCCCTAGAAGACCCAGGGCCCGCAATTGGCTGCCGAAGATGGCCATGGAGAGCGAGAAGCTGATGCGTCTCCTACAGCGACAAAATCCAAACATACCAATGACAGACTGGGCAGTCATTTGTGCAGAAAAGCCCCTTAAGGGTGCGCAGAGCTCGTTGTACCTTTTGAGGCTCAACGACGAGTGCATTGAGCCACTACGGAAGGTCGACAACAAAACTGAAGATCTTCCGATCGCACGAAAGTATCCCGGAGGCAAATGTCGAAGACGCCAACCAGTTTTTGGGTGACATGAGCCTGAAGGGGGACGCCGCCGAGGACGCTACTCGAAGTGCTGACAAGGTGTTAGCAGGCAACAGAAGTTTAGCAGACGTCGATGAGGTTTGTTCAGGCCAATTTTAGGCATTCTAAGGCCGCCTCGGACAATCTTATTGTCTTCCTTAGGCAGGGAGACATCGACATCGCCTTGATTCAGGAACCATGGGCTATCAGGTAAACCCCGAGCTTGTATACTGGTCAAAAAACATATTAAAGCTTTTCTATGTTCCAATTTCAGCTCTCCGGATGTGGCTGTCATCAACTTGGAGTTGATGAACACAAACAGCTGCTATATATCATCGGTATACATGGCGCACGACAGGTCGTGCCCGCCACAGGAGGTGATTGCCTTACAAAGGATGGCAGGTGCCAATCCAATATTATTCGGGTGCGATGCTCACGCAAAGCACACGTTGTGGGGCAGCTCCGAAACTAACGACAGAGGTGAGTCGCTATTTCAATTTATTATTAATTCTATGTTTAGAATTTGCAATAGAGGTAGTACCCCCACATTCTTCTTCCCTAGAACTCCTGATTTTATAGGCTGGGAAGAGGTTTTAGATTTAACTTTGCTAACCGAGGGTATCCTAAAGGTCACAAAGTGGAAAGTATGCGACGATGAAACCCTCTCGGACCACCGTCGTATACTTTTTGAGTTAACCATTGAGGCGGAAACGCCTACTTCCTTTAGGAACCCTCGGAAGACAAACTGGGGCCTTTTCCAAAAAATAATCACCAAAAAGGTGAACAAAATACCAGTTGAAAGTGTTTCCACAAGGGTTGAGCTAGACGCTAGAGCGGACAGCTTAGAAAAAGCCTTCGGAAAGGCCTTTTCGAAAGCCTGTCCGCTAAGATATGGTAAGAAGGCTCGTACACCTTGGTGGAATGAGGAACTCACAGAGCTCCGTAAGCAAGTGAGAAGGGCCTTCAATGATGGCTACAATACTAAAGTCTGGGACCGTTACAAACTTATTTTAAAAAAGTATAAGAAAGCTATCCGAGATACCAAGGAGGCATCCTGGAGAGAATTCTGTGTATCCATTGAAAGTACCAAGGAATCTGCCAGACTGAGTAGAATTCTTGCTAAGGGACACTCCCAGCCAACATATATAAAAAGACCAAATGGGTCTTGGACAGAAACGGCTGGAGAGTCGTTGGACATTCTGCTTAGTACTAACTTTCCAGGGTGCCTATTACTAAACCACGTCCCCCTAAACTGGAAAAGAATAAAGGTAATTTTCATTTCTAAAGCAGGGAAACGAGGTCACGACAACGCTAAGGATTTCAGGCCTATCAGCCTGATGTCCTTTGTACTGAAGACTTTTGAAAGACTTCTAGACCTATACATTAGAGATAACACCTCCTTTTTATCACACTCACAACATGCGTACCTGAAAGGGAAGTCAACGGAGACAGCTCTGCACGAGGTGGTGCGCACAATTGAGAGTTCACTGTACTATAAACAATATACTATGGCTTCCTTTATAGATATCGAAGGGGCCTTCAATAATGTCAGCATAGATTCAATACAGAAGGCACTGGTGGTAGCAGGAATTGATGACTGCGTCCGCTCATGGATAGTGTCGCTGCTAAGGAGCAGAGGAATTTATGAAAATCTAGGTTCCCAGGATAGAACCGTATATGCGGCGAAGGGCACCCCCCAGGAGGAGCGTGTAAGGACGGCCTCGGTGGCTCTCTACGCCACAAAAAGAAGGCAATAAATGGGGACTACAACCAAAGATTGTGCACTGGATGTACACAGCTATTCTCCGACCCATACTCTCATACGGGGCGCTGTTATGGTGGCCAGCTCTCACCAAAGATTATGTCGTCAAGAAACTGGGAAGAATTCAAAGGTCAGCAGCTTCTGGTGTAACGGGTGCAATGAGTTCTTGCTCAACGGATGTCCTGAACGTACTACTCGACTTATTACCAATAGATCTTTTTATTGAAAAATCAGCTGCTAGCAGTGCCATTAGGTTACATGCATTGGGGTTTTGGAAAGAAGGCCGACGGGGCATAGCACTATTCTTGGCAGAATCCCAGCTGAGATTAAGGCGCTGCCCACTGATTACATCCTGCCGAAATCTTACGTTAGCCGCACAATCCAGACTAAATTCCCTAGCCGTAGAGACTGGACTCGCGGAACAGTCAGATTACAGGAAGGTCTGGCAGTCTACACGGACGGATAAAAGATGGATTGCGGGGTAGGTGCGGGGGTTTTCATTGAGCAGCATAACCTGAAGATATCATACCGTCTACCAGACTATGCAAGCGTATTCCAGGCTGAAACGTTTGCAATAAAGGTGGCGATTAGGTATGTTGAGAGGAATGCAACAGCAGGTACGCGAGTGAACATGTTCACAGACAACCAAGCTACCATTCAAGCACTCTCTTCTACCTCGGTCGGTTCTCAACTCGTAGATGAATGTAGGAGAGAGATGGCTTTAATCTCCTGCGAATACGAAATTACCCTGATATGGGTCCCAGGGCATAGGGACATTTATGGAAACGAAACTGCGGATGAACTAGCGCGGTGTGGTTCTGCACTGGATAGGTCCAACGCGGTGAATTTGGGGGTCTCGCTTAGAGAAATAAAGGGCAGAGTTGCCGATATCTACCACCGGAAAGCTAATCACAGGTGGAGTAATACAGGATCGTACAGGATTACCCGGCAGGTTTGGGTGTCTTATGATCCGCTTAAAACAAAGGCTCTTTTAGGAATGAGCAAAGAAAACATATACAAACTTACAGCTGTCTGCACAGGGCACTGGCCTATAGGAGTACATGCTGAAAGGATAGGCATACCCCTTAACCGGTTCTGTCGAAGCTGTGAAGACCCAGGCTCAAAGGAGACGATTGAGCATTTTATGTGCGAGTGCCCGGCCCTTGCTAGAATAAGGTTAAAGACCCTTGGCAAACCATTCCTGCAGAGTTTTTTAGAGTGCCGCCGCCTCTCTTTGTATGATATACTGCGATTCATAAAAACCGCCAAATGGCTGTAGGTTGCATGAGATGTGGAATCAAAATGGCACACTTGCTAATTGTTTGCCACCAGGGTGGCAATCCACTTGAACCAACCAACCAACCAGTGCTTAGCCTTATACTCTTAATAAGTTTTCTTTAATTTAACTACATTGAAATACAGTTCTGTTCAAGTATACCGAATTTTATATATGTAATGGTTGCTTCGGGCTTCACTTTTTACGAATAGCCGAGAAGGAAGCACGAATAAGTAAGATTGAGGTATGTTAATTTATTGAATTTGTATAATTTTAAATTCTTACAGATATTAAAACTCCCTAACGTATATTTGCACTCTGAGTTGGCTTTAGTTTTGCCTTAATAAAAAGTTATTAATATATTCGTGTGCCTTATTATTTCGTTGCAATCGCCGCCGCAACATTCTTTTAATATTTATTCCACGAGCTTCCGTGAAAAGCCACCATCTTAAATCCACGTATGCCACGGTACAATTTAAGAACAAAAAATTCTGACACAAAATCGAATTCAAATATGCCGGATTCTAATGACGAAAATGAAGGCGATCGCACCATGGTTGAAAAAGATGCAGCGATTGATTGTCTTCAACAACAAATTCGCAAGTTGCAACTGTCTCTGGAAGTTTTTGAAAGGAGACGATTGCTTCGACCACCGCAGTCTCTCGTGTAGATCCAGCAAAAAATTAGTCACTTGCCGACTCCGGTCACGTCAATGCTACAAGACCAATTACATCGATGTATGCGTATACATTTACCGCCGCCGAATTTCCAGCTTACTCTTTGCCTCATACAAGTTTCGCCAACACCGCCGCTCTTAACGCACAAACTGCAGAAATATCTTCTGCAGACGTACATTCAGCTCGCTCTTATAATTACCCATGTAACGCCAACGCCGCAGCTGCAAATCAGCTGCCTATCAACATGCAATCCATTTGCCCCAATGCAATCGCTTCGCAGGAGACCTTGCCACGAACTGTTCGCCTAGTGCTAACTATACGCATATCAATTCTACCGCTGCTGCCGCTGCCTTAAGTAATGCCGCACATTCGTCGCCGCCACTTAACTACAATTCACAAATACACATGCTACCGTATAATCAACCTTTTATATAAAACCTACAGGACTTGCCACAATTTTCAGGCTCACCTGAAGAGTGGCCTATGGTTATTGTCGCTTACAAAGAGACCACCAATCTGTTTTCTTACAATAATGTTGAGAATTTACTTCGTTTGCAGAAAGCTCTTAAGGGAGATGCCCGTGCTAAAGTAGAATCGCTTTTGATTCATCCCTCAAGTGTACATGCAGTAGTTTCATCGCTGGAGTTTCATTTCGGACGACCCGAAGTATTCATTCGCAGCCAACTCGCAAAAGCCAGAGCTTCCTCAGCTCAATGGTCGCAAATATAGTCGCTTTTTTGGAAAACGCTGGAGCCGCACCGCACCTTTCTAACCCATCGTTGCTTGACGAACTGGTGAGTAAATTGCCACTTTATAAACGAGAAGAATGGGCACGAGAAAACCATAGATTATATCAGTGCGCAAAATTTAAAGATGCTGATGAAAAACGATGGGAAATAGTAAAAAAGAATAGGCTGTTTTTGCTGTCTCTGTGCAGGCCATAGCGTTTATAATTGTTCACGACGTCGCGTATGCGACATAGCATCATGCCAAAAACACCATAACAAATTGCTTCACAATCCGGTCATTCGAAGTTTAAATACTGGCAACCCCGTGTCTGCTGAATCAACTGTCGCTACCGTCGGCACTTGTCAATCATTAGCAAATAAAAGAAAACAATTGGCAAATGAGGTTGAGGGAAAAAATACAAACCAATATATAAATAAAACTTTATTAAAATGTTTGCCAGTTGAATTACATGGTCCAAAGGGTAGTATTCAGGTAATAGCCTTTATTGACGATGGAGCTAAGGTGACGCTATTGGAAGAGCAAATCGCAAAAGAAATTGGCCTTAGAGGTGGAAAAGAATTGCTGCGCCTTAAATGGTTTGATGACCAAACAACAAGCTGTCAAAGCGTGTAAATTTAGAAATCTCCAGTACATTGAATGGAGATGGAAAGTTTTCCATGAATGGGGTACGAACAACAAAGAGGTTGTTTTTACCCACGCAAACGCTGTGCGCAGAATTGTTTAAGAAACAGAACAAGAAGTGGCGAGATATACCAATAGAAAGTTATTTTAATGCAATGCCAAAAATATTGATAGGCATGCCACACACAAATTTAGTTCGTCCTTTAAATGTAGTAAATTTTAACGAAGGTTTCACTGCTCATGAGACTAAGCTAGGTTGGATTTTGTTCGGCTCAGATGAAAACAATTCTAATAATTTGCCATGTACATATCGACGATGGGTTTAATGAATTGCAAAAGCAAGTCACCGATTATTTTGCGTTAGAGGGCTTTGAGACAAAGTTGCCTCCCATAAAGTCAGCAGCCGACATTAGAGCCGAAGAAATTTTGCGAAGTACAACAAAGCTTGTAGGCGATAGGTATGAGACTGGCCTTTTATGGAAAAATAATAGCGTATCCGTTCCTGAGAGTTACGATGCAGCATTGAAACGACTTCAATCTATCGAAAGAAAAATGTTAGCGGATGTAAATTATAAGAACTTGTATAATGAGAAAATAAAATACTACGCAAAGAAAGGTTATGCACGAAAACTTACTGTAGGTGAAGTTAAAGAACCGAGCGAGCGTAAATGGTATTTACCTCATTTCGCCGTTTTTAATGTGAACAAGGCCAATAAACCAAGGCTGGTGTTTGATGCAGCTGCTACAGTAAGTAATATTTCTCTGAATTCGGTGCTTTAGAAAGGCCTTGACGATTATCAATCAAAGCCATTGCAGTCGATTTTATTCAAATATCGTGAAGGAAACATTGCTATTTGCGGGGATATAAGAGAGATGTTTCATCGCATAAACATACGCGAAGATGACGTACATTCGCAACGCTTTCTCTGGCGTGAAGGGGATACATCAAGGCACCCTGATGTGTATATCATGAAGGCTATGATTTTTGGTTCTGTTTGTTCCCCATGTTCTGCACAGTTCGTGAAGAATTGGAATGCTTTAGAATTTCAAGACGACTATCCGAGGGCAGTCGATTCTATCGTCAATCGGCATTATGATGACGACTATATGGATAGTTTTACTACATATGGCCTCCTCATGTGTATTGCAAAAAGTGACTGAGATTCACAGCAAAGCAGGTTTCGTTCTCAGAAGTTTCGTTTCGAATTCCACAAAAGTACTGCAGGCCATTGATAGAAATTCTGAGCATAAGTGTTATTCGAAAAATATGTGCGTTTCACAGTCATCATGCGATAAAGTACTTGGGATGCATTGGGATGCTGAGCAAGATATATTCTTTTTTAATTTAACATTCGCTAAAATACCGACGTCAGTTTTAGATGGTAGTCGACGACCAACAAAGGCAGAGTTATTGGGCTTAACGATTTCAATATTTGATCCATTTGGATTTCTTGCAAATATAACTCTGGTGCGGAAAATTTTGCTACAAAAACTGTCGCAGGTTAGTATGGGATAGCATGATACAATACCCAACGATAATTATGATAAATGGTATGAGTGGTACAAATCGCTTGACAAGATAAGAGTCATCAGCATGCCTAGATGTTGCAGTTTGTTTTTTAAAGAGCCATCTTCCGAGATTCGGTTACACATCTTTGTTGATGCAAGTGAGCTGGCGTTTTCCGCCGTGGCGTATTTTCGCATAAGATGTCATAAACAAATAAGCGTCGCTTTCGTCGCAGCTAAATCTAGATGCAGTCCCTTGAAACAAACGTCGATTCCTAGACTAGAACTGCAGGCCGCGGTCCTAGGGACACGGTTAAGTAATGCAATTACTAAAAGTCACACAATAACCCCTGCATTAGTAAAATATTGGTCAGATTCTAAGACTGTAATTCAGTGGATTCGATCCGAAGCTCGCCAATATAAACAGTTTGTTAGCAATCGGATTTCCGAGATTCTGAGGTCGCACAGTGGAGATGGGTACCCGGATCGCTAAACCCAGCCGTCAACGCAACGTGACCACAGTTTTGCAATGTGTTCGATGTAGATTTGAAGTGGCTAAACGGGCCATAGTTCTTAAAGCAGAGTGAAGAGTATTGGTCATTATTGCCTGATTTCCCTACGATTGAAAATGACAACGAAAAGAAAACAAAACCGCTGTACACGTTACAATTCCACGAAGATGTTATAACTTTCACCAAGTTTTCCAACTTTTACAAATTTCTCAAAATAATGACTTGGGTTCGATACGCCGTTTTAAGATTTCTCGCTTTGGTAACGAGAAACACTGAAAGTCAGGAAAAATCGTTAAAAGTAACAGCCACAGAAATCAAAGCGACAGAAGAACTGCTTGTTCGACTTGTTCAGGAAGTCGTTTTCGTAGATGAAGTTTTGGCATTGCGGAATGGAATGCAGCTTTCGAAACGGAGTCCGCTGTTTACATTAACAACCGTTCTAGACGACAAGGGATTATTGCGTCTTGGAGGTCGTATCGACAATGCTCTTTGTCTACCCGTTTGCATGAGAAGTCCAGTAATTTTGCCAAAGAATCATGCAATGTCCCGTCTTATAGTTCGCCATTTTCATGAATCGTTTTATCACCAAAACCAGGAAGCCATTATTTGTGCGATTAGAGCTAAATATTGGATCCCAAACGTGCGAAGTCTTCTGAAATCAGTTAAACGAGAATGTCAGTTCTGCAAAAATGCTGCAGCTATGCCGATGCCTGCTCTTATGGGTCAAATACCAGCCGAACGACTTTCACCTTACGTTAGAGCGTTCTCGTACACCGGTCTTGACTATTTCGGCCCGGTGATGATTTCCATCGTACGACGGCGAGAAAAGCGGTAGGTGGCTTTGTTTACATGTCTGACTTATCAACCGATGCTGTTATTTTATGTTTACGTAATTTCGTCAACCGTCGTGGTGTTCCTGTTCGTATAAGGAGCGATCGGGGCACAAATTTTGTTGGAGCAAGCAAGGTGGAATGGCTGCAAGTTTGTGATGGTATGGACCGTGAATGTGCCCGCCGTGGTATTGAGTGGGTGTTTAATACACCAGCGGATCCATCAGCAGGCGGTATATGGGAGCGCATGGTTAGAAGCGTGAAGCGTGTGTTAGCATTTACGTTGAAGGAAGTGGCTCCACAAATCGAAACCTTGCAAAGCTTACTCATCGAAGCTGAAAATTTAAGCATCTCTCGTCCGCTCACGCATTTGTCAATCGACAGCAGCGACGCTGAGCCGTTGACACCCAACCACTTTTTTTTGGGCTGTCCAGTATGTGTAAAAAAGCAATGGCGCATTCTACAGCAATTAAAACAAACGTTTTGGCGCAGGTGGATAATCGAGTATTTACCAACTCTTACTCGTCGTACTAAGTGTCACAATAAGGTTAATCCAATCCAAGTTGGAGATGTTGTTATTGTTTGCGATTCCAATGGAAGTTTGCGCGAATAGAGGCGGGGAATTGTGTTAGAGACATTCCCTGGTTCAGATGGACAAGTCAGATCCGCGCTCATTAAGACATCAAGTGGCAGTCTAAAGAGACCCGCATCCAAGTTAGCCGTTCTGGATGTTTCTGGTGAACCTCAACTCGCGGGAGCTCCTTCGGTTCACGGGGGGCCGACATACATATGTACTTAGCCTTATACTCTAAATAAGTTTTCTTTAATTTAACTACATTGAAATACAGCTCTGTTCAAGTATACCGAATTTTATATATGTAATGGTTGCTTCGGGCTTCACTTTTTACGAATAGCCGAGAAGGAAGCACGAATAAGTAAGATTGAGATATGTTAATTTATTGAATTTGTATAATTTTAAATTCTTACAGATATTAAAACTCCCTAACGTATATTTGCACTCTGAGTTGGCTTTAGTTTTGCCTTAATAAAAAGTTATTAATATATTCGTGTGCCTTATTATTTTGTTGCAATCGCCGCCGTAACAACAAAACTAAAATTACCAACTAAACAAAACAATAAAATCAAAATAAATCGCAAAACCCAAACGAAATGAAGCAAAAGCAAACGGAACGAAACAAACCGAGAAAAGAACAAAACGGAAAAATCTAAAGAAAACAAAACAAAAAATTAATCAAACCGAAACTAACAAAAACAAAACAAAAGAAGACAAAACATAACAAAACAAAAAATTAAAACAAAACGAAAAATTAAGGTATAACAATATACAACAAAACGAAACAAAAACAAAGAAATCAAAACATAATAAAACAAAGCAAAAAATATCGAACCAAAACAAAACAAAAAAATACAAAGGAGAACCAAACAAAAACAATAGCAAACGATTCAAAATCTAACAAAACAAAATAAACCAAAACGAAACAAATCGTTAAACAAAAAACGAAACAAAAATAAAACCAAAATCTGAACATAACACAAAAAGCAAAACAAAAGAAAAAATACTGTAGTAAAAATGGAAATATAATTATATACCGATCGATCCTGACGACAAGCGAGTATGTATATCGCCTTCACCTGCTACGCCATTTAAATAAAACTTTACAGTGACATTTTTTAAACCGTTGTAAACAGTATTTTTGACCTCACAATATATAATATTATTTGCATACATTTGAAAGAACTTAATGTGCAGACGTTGGTTTTAAAGAAATCTTAGCTCATATCAGCCGTTTTGTATCAGCTGGTTGGTAGCCAGGCAAACATTGATAACACTGGCCAACAAAAAATTGTTTGTTTCCTGTAATTTTTTTTGTTTCTATATCAAATTTACACTTTTTTTAAATATCGCAACAATTTATCTCTAACAGCTTTTGTTTTTGAGTTACAGCTAACAAGTCCCATTTACTATTTTTACTTAAATTTGCGATTTTTATTGAACTATTTCAGTATTTTGTTGTTTATTTCGATACAGCTTCGTTCGTAACACCAATGATTTGGCGAGAACCTCGAAACGCTACTTCTGCGTTGTTAAAATAAACGGAATTAACCCTGGAAATCGAAATAAGTGGTCTTATCCTAACTTAAGTTCTGCTCAACGACCTCAATTAAAATCCTGAGAGATACAACCAATCACATCTAAATCCTCTGATGAACCAAATCTCTGTGAACCCGAACGAAACACTTCAAGTGAAGACTCTGATTCAGACTACAAATTTAGCCAAGAACCTCAACCATTTAATCAGAAAGAACTTAGTAAGAGATCTAAACTTACCGAAAGAAGCTTCTGAAATTTTAGCATCTCGTTTGAAAGAAAAAAAATTGCTTACGACGTAAACCAACGTTACATTTTATCGTTCCTTTTCTCGTACTCTCATCATATTTTTCTCAAGAGAAGGATTTAGTTTTTTGTAACGATTATAATCTAGCTATCCTTATTCGGCTCCAAAAATGTTCATCAATTATAATATTTAAATATTGTCTTAAAATTAATTTTTTTAGTATCTATGTT
Source organism: Philophylla caesio (assembly GCA_963971545.1). Taxonomy (NCBI): domain Eukaryota; kingdom Metazoa; phylum Arthropoda; class Insecta; order Diptera; family Tephritidae; genus Philophylla; species Philophylla caesio. The sequence continues at coordinate 2,051,352 of OZ020605.1, read as the reverse complement.
TATTTCACTGATTTTCCATGTATGTCAAACGAATAACATTTATACAAAAACTATTTTTATTTAGCATATCTGAAGTTATGTAATCCAAATAAACAAAGCATATGTATGATTTGGTAATACGAATATTTGACGTCTTTCTTTGCACATAACTAAGCTATAATTTGGCTTCCCCGAACTAAGGCTCTTATTGACATGCTTATTTTATTTCTTGTTTTTGAATACATATGTACATACATATTTAGTAGGGATGTCAATTTTCGGCAATCCCGGAATCCCGAAATTTACGAAGTTTTAATTCGCAATTTTTAATTTGCCAAAAAATGTATTACGGCTGTAATCGTTGTATTGTAGACGTATACAAAATAACATAAATATAACAAAGAAAAACGATTTGTTGTAATTCATGTATGTATTTATTGGTCTTTTCAAGCAAAAAAGGTAATTAACGTAAAATTAGACACCTACAAAACAATTTATACTTCAAGTATAAATATACATATGCTATTTGGTACATTTGGTACTATTTTTAATCACTCTTTGAGACCAATATTTAGTGTTAATATATTACCATTCAGTAAAAAAAGTAAAAATGAAATACATGACCTATTCCATTTTGAGCGAGGCAGAATTATTCCTTATTTTGATCAAAATGGTATCTCAAAGAAATAAAAGCCTTAAGTGTGGTATCCTCAAGTCTGGACCTAAATTTGTTACATTTAAAATCTGCAGTGGAGAAGCACTGCTGCGCCTCAACACTTGTTGGTTGGATTGTCGACAATAAGTTAAATACTCTCTGAGGGACATAGCCTTTATCGCCTAATTACAAAAACTATCAATTTCTTTTACCAAGCCTTCTGATAAATTGTATGCCTTTTGATTATTGGACCTCTGCTCGTTAAAACTTAAGGCAAATTATCTTTGAGGCTATCTCATCGCTTTCATAGTGAGGCTCATTTTCTACTCGAGTGGGATATCGCTCATTTCTAATGGCAATTACAAAACAAAGCCTTAAGGGAGTTAACATGCTGTGTTATTTGTCGAGTAATAACTCTCTGAAGGTTTTGTTTCGCCCTGGAAGGGGAATTTTTAAGAAAGATACAAAATTAAAAATATAAATGGCTATTAAATTCATTGTTTTCTACAATACCGGGATTTGAATAGACCTCTCCCGGGATATTCGGGTGTTAGAAAAGGCCGGGATTCCGAGATTTCGGGATGCCGGGATTGACATGCGTAGAACATAGTCACTACAATCTGTAGAGTTCTTTTTAAGAATAAAGTTATGAGTATTGTCTCTTTTTTTCATCTCAATATTTAAACTATTTAATGGGAAACACCATAAACTTCCGGCTATCTTAAAGAGTAAAATATAATGTAATAAAATGCAATTTCAAGTGTATAAAAGATATCGTAACTTTTTGAAATTTTATTTTGCCGAGGATGTTTCGCGATTTCTTCCGCATATTGCATTAACAAGACATGTATGTATATGAGTCTGAAATCAGATCTCAACCAAATTGAACGGTTAGACTTTTTGGGACAATGTGAAGCCATATATGTATTTATGTACGGACGTTCATAGCGTCACACTCTTAATTTTCCCATCCAATCGCGTAGGGGACATGGCATGTGTCCAACTTTCACCTTATTTCAGATTTCTTATTTCTACAGTAAATTATTCTAACGAAATTTGAGCAATAAACGTGATTTTTTTCAGCAGCTTATATGAAGTATCGCAGCACGAAATTTGCTTTGATTTGCATGTGTTTGAGAACATATGCTAAAGAACACACCTATTCCTTTATTTAATATTAGTATTAAATGTAAATAGCTCATTGTGCTAAAAAAACTTTACGATTTTTATTCAAAAACAATTCAAACAAATTTAAAACATTAAAAGGAACTAAACACAATATACAACATAGCAACAAACAACGGATATAAAAAGAAGCTCGTGGATAAATTCAGAAAAATTTATGCAGTTCAAAAAAGAAGCGACAGAGAGCTAGACGAAAAAACTTGGACAGTAATGACTAATACAGGAAAAATGACATACAAACTTGCACATTTTTTCAGAAAGTATAATATCCACACGGCGTTCAAAACTGGAAACAACCTGGGAAGGATACTTAAAAGCAGCACGAATGAAGAAGACCCATTGAACAAACAAGGCGTGTATAAACTGACCTGTGAGTGTCAATATAGCTATATAGGACAAACAGGACGTAAAGTAAGAACAAGATTTCGTGAACACATGAGGGACTACACCAAAATATTACGAAAACCCACGGCAATGCCTGAATCTAATTTTGTAAACCATTTGGTAAACGCAAAATGTTCACCAGCAAACATAAAGAAAACCATTGAGCACGTACAACAAAAAGGACGGCGCCTAAATGCTCTTCAAAACATGGAAATATATAAACAAAAAACTTTTGATGGGAGACAAAACAAAGATATGGGTAAAATGACGGTACCAACATACAAAACAAACCTGCAATACCAAACGGAATAAAATTACTGACTATCTACCTGTTCTTACCGCAAAGGCAGATTCGAGATAAAATATACCCTTTCGGACTCTAACCGCGCGAGACTTTAGGTACCTACCTATTCAGGACACTTAACATTTGTTAACATTTACGATTAGGCACCCATACCTGTTTGACCAAAAAAACGAAATAAATACGGAACAACAGACATAACTGAACAGAACGAAAACTGACACTGAAGATGGCACAACGCCGAAACCGGTTTGTCTCCAAACCAAACTTGACAAGGGATGACGGAAAATCGTTCCAACAAATATCAACATTCTTGTTTTGTTTGTTTAAAAATAAAACCATATCAGACTGTAATTTTACAGTGAACCCCACTTAGTGAAATACTCGTGCGAGCTGCCAGTGTATTAAGTATGCAGAACAAACATAAAAATACAGAATCCCTAAGACATTCGTAGAAAATATAAAGTATGTGTGTTCGTGTGTTTGATTGAGCATATCGTTTGTATGAATCTTTGTTGGCATTCTTCAGTATGAATATTACGATAGCGGAGACTGGGGATGATTTGCCCCTTTTCTTGTATTCAGACTAAAACTACAGACCAGACCAATCCAACAAGGATTACTAGATGACAACGAACGAACAAATAAAGAGAATAGAATGTGCAAAGTTAATAAACACAAACTGTTATGCCAACTATGGCGACGATGTTAGCAACAAAGCAAGCATTAATCAGACAAGAGATACTTGGAAAACGGCGACATTGTGGCGTCTAAGTTGATCAAACTATTCAAAATTTGTTGTGTTATACTTATGTAAATGTACATACACGTTAATGTGTATACATATTTACATATACATGTTTTTGTGTATCTACAAGCATATGATATGTTCCTAGTGGGAATTGGAGTAATGAAGTCCTTCTTTTTAGTAAAATTAATTTTTATTCAAAAACATAAAATACTTACATACATAAATATATAATATGCTTATGTGTATAATAAGTTGGCGCTTATACTATGAATATAGCTCAATATTTGGGCGATTTGATCCTACAGTTACATATGTATGTACATACATACATACATATATGCCGACTCCGAACGGCAGAAGTATTTTTGTGAAAAGCAGAAATATACTCGAAGCTTTGCAATTACCTGTCGAGGTCCGCCCGTTATTAGAGAAAGTTTTGTATAATCTTTGATTTTTAACGCCCCGGCTTAGCTTCGAACCTTGGAACTCAGTATCATACCGAATTACAGCAAGTACACACTCGGCCACAGCTGTTCAAACATAAAATACTAAATTCTGTATTTTTTTCCATTCACGTATGTATCGCCTGTTAACCAGTTTGTATGTACATATACATATAATAAAGCCTATAGCATAGACGTAAGTACTATGTTCATACATATGTATATATAATGAGGACTTTATTTCTGCTTTAAAACATACACACATACATATGTGCGCATATGAATGAACGTTACACTAAGAGATAATATACAGGAATTTTTAAAAATAAATTAAGACTGATTGTGTTTAACATTGTCACTTCTATGTTAGTATTTTTACAAACCGAGCTTCTCCCGCAAAGTATCCTTTGCAAAAGTGTGCAAACATACATATACATATTTTATTAAACCGTAATTTTTTTAGCAAAGGGCTAATTTTATACAATTATGCTCCTTTTGTCTAGATGTAAAACTACTGTACCTACTTTTGTATTTTAAGAAGCAATTTTACTAATATCTTATTCAGGGTATGAACTAGGATACTAAAACAGTAAGATAGGTTAATAGTTCCGAAGGATTCCGATATATATGTATATATCACGCTATCGAATACCTCTTTAATTATGTTATTTTACTTTTATTCAGAAAGTAAAAAACTCAACCCTCCTTAATTTCGGAACTCAGTTTTTAAACTAAGTTTCCAAACGAGGCCAAAATATCTTTTTTTGTAATTTGGCTAAATTCGTTCGTTATATATGTATGTATGATGATAATTTCCTTTAGTAAATTCTAGTACTATTTTGGTTAGAGTCAAACTATTTTTGAGAGCGGCACCCTTCATCGGGCGATTGAATATGAAATTATAATCTTGAAATAGCCGTTTTTTGCATTAGAGTTACTTGTAAATATACATTTAAGTATATTTACAGTAAATGCTTTTGAATTTATAAGCGTTTGTCTGTTTGTTGATATGCAAGTTGTTTCATACGGTGTCATCTCTATGTAAAAGTTCTTGAGCACGTGGTGGTTAAGTTTTTCGACTCAGTGATTGGATACAAATATACACATACATACGTACATTCATGTATATATATACAGCCAGCTTTGTGAACATACATACTTATGTACTTTTTAGCAATTTTTTAGGGTTTTACTTCATTTGAACACGATTTTGGAAATATATTTTTCATCAATAATTCTTCAATTCCCATCTCGTATTTCAAATCCAACATGGTGTTATGCGTTCGCATAGTCTGCTCCAGTAACACTGATTTTTTTTTAATGGATTAACAGATTATTCTTTCCAAATGTGACAACCAATTAATTAAAGAACTTCACATTTTATTACAATACGAATTTAAACGATTCGCATGCGGATGTAGTTGTTAGCGATATGTTTATAATTTATGCGCATCCGATTGGTTATTTCACCTTGAAATTTTCGTAAAGTTTTTCCGGTACGCGCGGCTTGAAATTGGGATTTTATACTCTTATATTTTGTAACTGTTTTAAAAGTATATTACAATGCGGTTAAAGAATTAAAAATTTATAGAATACAACGTAGTATCCACAATAATCAAAATAACCCCGAATTACTAGAAGTGTACGACGAAAGTTAACGCTGGCATTTTAGTTATGCTCGTGTGGCGTGTTGTGACCGTTATGTTTCATTTGATTTGACCAGTTTTGCGAGGCAGCCGAGCAAAGTAGCTTGCGAAGAGTGGGGCGACAATAACAAGCGCCAGTCAGGCTGGCAAGTTTACGAACACAGCAACAACAGCGAAAGATAAGCGGCTCAACAGTATTTTACAACAACCGCAATATAAAGAACGTACTAAAATGGAATGCGTTAAAAAAGTATATTATTCCGCAACAGTTTGGAAATGAAACAGAAAATGTGATACCAACAACATATCCAATAACAACACAAAACCACATGATGAAATTGAACAAATTGGCACAGTGCTCTTAAAGAAATATTCTTGCTTCAATCTTTGGAAGATACTTGCAATTTGCACACAGATACATATACACATGTGTGCACTTTTATGTACATTTACCCTGTAGGGAAAGCATCTAGGTCTAAACTAAAATGTTATCAGCTACTAGCGTTTCGGCTCAATGAATTAGTGCACCTTCCATACTTATTCCATACTTTTTTACATTACGATGGGAAATCAATTTTAAGATGAACAATACCACACACGCTTTCATAAAGAGATCCTGTTGAATTTGATTAAGTTCTTTTTTCCGAATCGATACGCAAAACAGATGTGCGTTTCTATATTATCACTTTAATTTTAAGCAAAATAAAGAAAAATGAGTGATGAGACAAATTGTTAACTTACATATATATTAATTTGACATATCTGGAATAAATGCACTCCCACATTTGGCGATAAAGCGCTCATTTTAATTTTCCATTTAAAATTTCATCTAGACATTTTTTTAATTTAATATATTTTATTTTCTTTTTTTTAATTAAATTCAAAAGCTTAAAATTAAGAAATTAGATAAATGCTTATGCTCCAGAGCAGACTTTAACCTGTGATGTCGTAATTACTAGACGACACGGTCGTCATTTGCAGCTTTCTTGCTTTGACTGTTGATGTCATTGTTTTCGAATTCACAGAAAAAATTACAAATAACATCTTCAAAAACGAATATTGAAGTTCTGTTTGATATTGGGCCTAGATCTTATTAAAATAAATTTCCAAAATAATTATTATAGTCCATGGCGAACTGGCATGACTTTTCTTAAAAAAAAAACCAGTTAATGAACTGAAATATTCGCGTGCTAGTTTGGCATTTGCATGGTTCTAATATACATTCATATGTATGCGTTATGTATGCATTAGGGATGTCAAATTACGGCATTTTGTTGATCCCGGGATTTTCGAGATCCGAAAACGAAATCCGCGGACAATCCCGGGATCCCGAAATTTACGAAGTTTTGATTCGTAATTTTTAATTTGCCCAAAATGTAACACGGCTTTAATCGTTGTATTATAGAAGTATACAAAATAACATAAATATAACAAAGAAAAACGATTTGTTGTAATTCATGTATGTATTTATTGGTCTTTTCAAGATACAAAATAATTTATACTTCATGTACAAATATACATATGTATGTTATTTGGTACAGATGCAAATACACCTACATAAAGTAAAAATATTTTTAATCACTGTTTGAGATCAATATTAAATATTTATATATTACCATTCAGTAAAAAAAGTAAAAATGAAATAGATCACCTATTCCATTTTGAGCGAGGCAGAATTATTCCTTATTTTGATCAAAATGCAATCTCAAAGAAATAAAAGCCTTAAGTGGGTTATCCTCAAACCTGGACCTAAATTTGTTGCATTTAAAATCTGCATTAATTACCTTCTCAAAACTGGCTCAGGCATTAAAATCGGTTCACGCATTATTTTTTATAGAACTTTTTATAATAGTATTACTTTAGAAGTGAACCTCCACGGTCCTTTGAAGCTTAAAAATCGATTTTCTCAAAATCCTGACGTGCTACAGCAAAACGCCGAGACACGTATTTCTTTATTTAAAGCCTATTTTCATACTCTGTTAACATTTCTCATGTGTACCAAAAAAAATTTGATTTCGTCGTACTGTGTAATGACAAGGACTAAACAAAGCCTTAAGGAAGTTAACATGTAGTGTTATTTCTCGACTAATAAACGTAACTCTCTAAAGGTTTTGTTTTGCCCTTGAAAGAGGTTTTTTTAAGAATGATACAACATTAAAAAAATAAATGGCTATTAAATCACTGTTTTCAACAATTCCGGGATTTGAATAGACCTATCCCGGGATATTCGGGAGTTAAAAAAGGCCGGGATCCCGGGCATACCTAGTATGCATTAATGTACATATCTATGTGTATGTAAATAGTATGCATCTATACATGCAGTCGAATGAATGAACTTATGAGGAACAAGCTCTTTTGTTATAAATGACTTAAAATTAACTTGGTTAATTAAATTTTATACATTATATAAAATTTTAAAATAAACAAGAGCATATTTAAAATTGTTCCAATACATACGACATTCACATTACATACATACCTACAAGTTTTAACAACTTTTATCGAGTCTAGCAGCAGCTAATGGCACTGATGGCAACCACGTATATGTTGTTAGTAAATACATATAAATTCTCGTATACAGGGTGTCCCAGAACTCAATGTCAAGTCGAAACGGGGTGACAGGATTGATTGTAACCATCATGAGAAAAATGAGAAAAAAAATCTATCCCATGCAGTTGGAAAATTATGGGCATTTAAGAAAAACCTAGAAATTTGGTCAAACTTTTTGGTAATTGTGGTTAATTTTTATTAGTTTTGTTTATTTAAACTTTGGAACTTTAACCCTTATTAACATTTCTAGAACCTAATTAAAAAATAATGACTCAATTGCCCCAAGTTTTCTAGAATTAAGACTATTTGTTAAACTATGAGTTTAAAATTTTTATAATTTGTCGACTTTGAAAGGCCCTGCTTTAAAAAAAATGTACTAAAGTGACTTGGCAAGTGCCATTAAAAGTTCGCGTATTTAATCAGGATTGTAAAATGGTATAAAACTTGTTACTTTAATACCAAAAAAAACGAGTAAAGAAATAAAAACCTCAAGTAACCCGATTTTTGCTAACCCAATTTACTCAGTTCAAATATTTTTTATTTGAACAAGCTCTTGGTAGGTTCTTAATTTTACGGCGAAATCATCAGAGAGATGGATAGTTGACATGTTTGCCATGAGCGAGCGCGACAGATAGTGACGCCACTTTTACCAAAGTCAACAAAAGTAAGTAAAATTAATAAAATAATGATAAATTTTAACCTAATTTAGTTTAGGTTTATTGGAATAAAGGTCAGATAGGAAATAACATTTTTTATTACAATAAATGTTCAAATTGTTTACCATCAGCCCTACATCTTCTTAAAAAAGATCTACTTATTAGGTTGTCTTAAAGGTCTACCATCCCGACGCCGGGAGGGACGACGCCGGGCTTCCAGAAGTACGTGGGGCGGAAGAGCCCACGAAAGCAGACTCCCTGAGTGTGGAGGTGGAACCTGCGATGTCAGAGGCGGAAAGTGTTGGTGATGTTCCCTCTTCGGGCGCGATCAGAAATCAACATTGGTCGCTTCTTTAAAGGAGCAGAGGAGGACAGGTTACTGTCCGCAAACCTAATAATCCACCTGGAGTGAGGTGGAGCTGAAATAGTCTTGATTCAAGAGCCGTGGCTGAACAGTAGCGGGATCTCTGCCATCAGGACCCCAAGCTACAAGCTGATTATGCATGCTCGTAAGAAAGGTAAAGCCGGGCTGGCGGACGGTGGAGTTGTCTAAACTTCGGACGGCGAATCTCTTCAATAAGGATAAAAAGAGCAATCTTCAGCAGGATTAGGAACTACAGCCAAGCAAGCCTCTCAATTTATAAATATGAAATTAGGAAGTCTAAACGCACACCATGGAGAAACTTCTGCGAGACCGTGGAAGGATGCGGTGAGGAATATCTCAGGCTGCTTCTGGGAGTACACTTTCCTGAAAACCCCGCTCCGAATATAGCAACCCACATGTATGTCGGTGGCATCTCGGTCCTCTCCATTGAACAACTGGGGGGACGCCGCCTGCTCTGGGCCCTGGACTCTTTCAAACCCTTCAAGTCGCCGGGACCGAATTGTATTATACCCGCGCAACTACAGAGGGCGAGAGATGTTTCATGTCAGTGGGGTGCCCCCATCTATGCCAACTGCGTGGATAGGAGGTATGTCTCGAGGGCCTGGAGGCGGGCGAAGGTGATTTTTATACCCAAGGCGGGAAGAGCTTTCACGTGTCTCCCAAGGACTTCAGGCTCTCGTCTTTCCTACTGAAGACCCTTAAGATACTGATAGACCTCTACATCAGAAACAGAATCCCACGCAAGAAATTAAGCTTCTCTCAACATGCCTATATGAAAGGTAGATCTGTGGAGTCTGCTTTGCACTCCACAGTTAAAATAATCGAAGAGTCCTTCAAGCATAAAGATTATGCAGTGGCAGTTTTTATCGACATTGAAGAAGCTTTTAGAAATGTTCTTCCCGACGAGGTTATGCTGGCCATAGGTCGGCTCGGGGTTGAGACCAATTTAATTATGTTTATCTCCAACATTCTATGCGACAGAACTGTCGAAGCGGAGTGGGGAAGTGCGTTGGCTCAACAAAAGGTAAGCAGGGTGTAAAGACTAATCCAGATTCGCAATTTTAAGTTGTTGTTTTCTTTAATTATATTTATGGTTTAGCCTATAAACTTTACATCGATCACGATTGGCGCGGGTTACCAAAAAACCGCGTTAGGCGCGGGTTTTATGTGGTATGTCCTCGTAGGCTTCTGCGCTGCGAATGAACTTATAATATTGATGACAAGTAAATTATGATATACATGAATGTAGTAATAATGACATGGCGGTAAAATTTATTTATCTGTTGCTACCAGATGAACATGGTATTTGACATATAAGTGGCTCTAACATCCCACCCCCCGGCGAATCCTAATGAGAATTCGCAAACTCCAAAGCGGCTTGCTTCGATACAGGACGTCGTATAGTTCCGGTGCTCGTTTCTACTATGGCGCTCCTCACTTGCCTGTCTTCGCTGCAATTACTTCCGTGATTCGGCGTGTTTGCCATTGGCCTCTTGGCATGTGCGGATCACAGACTAGTACTAATTGTTCCGGCTGGAGAGGATTAGCTTCGGTAAACCATCTCGGACGCATTAGAAGTTGTGGCAAGTATTCGTTGATCCAGCGCTTCCATAAGCGATCTTTTAAGTTTTGTGCGATCCTCCATTGCTTCCGTAGGCAGACCTTTTCATCGGTTTGACAGGGTGTTTGCGTAGACATCCCAAGAAAAAATGGTTGGGAGTCAATGGTTCCGGATTCTGTGCTGACACTGGAATACCTGTCAGCGGACGACTATTCACAATGTTTTCCGCTTCTATGACAACGCTGCGGAAGGTCTCCAATTGAGGCGCCTCTTCTTTCAAGACACGCTGAAGGATTCATTTTATACATTGGATTAGGCGTTCCCAGCATCCACCTTCAGAAGGATTCGATGGACAATTAAATTTCCATTCAATCCGATCCTTTGACGTTTCGCGTTGAATTGTCTCAAAATCAAATATTCGCTTCTCTTTCACTAACTCATGTTGCGCTCCAACAAAGTTAATTCCGTTGTCGCTTCTTATACGGATTGGTACACCACGGCGGTTGACGAAGTTTCGGAGACATATCAAGAATGCATCGGTTGAAAGACCGACTGCTACTTCTAGATGGATTCCTCTAGTTGTAAGACAGGTGAAAACAGCAATCCAGCGTTTTTCGCGACGGCGACCAATGGTGACGAGGAACGGACCGCAATAATCCACTCCTGTGTAAGAGAAGGGACGGACAAAAGGCTTTAGGCGATCAGATGGCAACTGACCCATCAAAGGCACGATTGGCTTTGCTGATTGACGTATGCAGGTTGGACAACTTTTCGTTACAGATTTAAGTACGGAGAGTGCATGCGGAACCCAAAATCGCTGGTTCATTTCTTGCGATGGAAATGATCTATGATGAGAAACGCAAGGCGATGATTCTGTGGCACAATAATTGGACGGCGTGTAGCCTCAGGCAGGCAATATGCGGCATCAATTCTGCCATTTATACGCAAGATCCCGTCTCGATCTAGTTTTGGTGTAAGTTGAAATAGTAGGCTCGACTTCCGAAGACTCTTTCCGACGCGTATAATGTTGATTTCTGCTTGATAAACTTCGGATTGTGCTTGACGACAAATGTTACCTTCTGCGGCTACTAGCTCATTTGGTGACAACTCTCCTATTCGACGAGATTTGGAATTGAGGTTGTGTAAAATCTACGCTACTACTCGCAGTATTCGGGAATATGATGAGAACTTGTAGATATTGATGACTGGTTGATGATTATACAATACCAGTATTTTATTCGTACACTCTTCTTCGACTCGGTTTGATTAAATTTGCACGGACTCAATAGGCCAGATTTCTGGGCGTGGTACTTTCTAATATTTCTGCTATGAGGGTTGAAACGAATTGCTTAAAGTCTCTTGTTGTTGAGCGAATCCAGCACAAAACGGTTTTGGAATCGCTCCAAAATGTTACGCTGTCTATATTCCGATCAAGGCACTTTTCGACTGACAGTCTAAGGCGATTACTCAATATGGCGGCTTGTAGCTCCAAACGTGACACGGTTGATGCTCTTTTTGGGCGCATCTCGCTTTGGCTGCTACGAAGGCGACTTCTATGTTGTTAACGTTCATCATCCGAAGATATATTACGGCGGCGTAGGCGGCTTCGCTGGCGTCAACAAAGACGTGGAGCTGTACACTTTTGGCAGTGGCGTACAACGGCGAATAACAACGAGGCGTCGCGAAATTGTGAACTTCCTGCAACATTTTCCACCAGGTTGCCCATTGCGATGCAAGCAATTGCGGTCTATGCTTTGCCTCCAGGTTTCCTGAAGTAACAATTTTATAGGAATAGTGAAATTGGCAAGAATCCCAAAGGGATCGTAGATAGCCATAGCTAGACCTAAGAGTTCTCTCTTCGTGGGAGATCTCCTGCCATCAGTGACTTCTTTTGGTATTTTCTGGAACCTAAAATTAAACTCCAAGGTGTCATTGGTGGAATTCCAATACATACCCAGGACTTTGTCTGTTGTAGGCTGATGTTTCATATTTATGACTTCGGACTGCATTGGTGTGTTATTGTTGAGCTGTTGTTGTGATTCTTTGCAATTTGAGATAAAATTTCGGAGATGAAACCGGGCTGATGAATTTATAGTTACTGCTTCGCTAACAACTTCCATCGCTTCTTGAAGTTTATCGAAACTTACAACAAGATCGTCGACATACGTGTCTTCGGTTAGGATCCCCTTGGCATAATCTCACGAAATATGGCGGCATTCATATTTTTGACGTACTCTGCACAGCATGGCGAACAAGCCGCGCCAAAAATCATTGATGTCATCACGTAAACTCGTAACGGACTATTTGGATTCCCATCCCTCCATAAAAATCGTTTGGAATCTCTCTCGGCATGTCTGATCGTAACTTGCGAGAACATTTCTTTAATGCCCCCGGCGACTGCAATTTTGTACTGTCGAAACTTATGCATTATGGTCATAAGTGGCTGCGCACGCTCAGGTCCTTTCATCAAGAACGTATTTAATGAAATGTTCGAAACGGTTGCTGCTGCGTCGAAGACTACGCGAAGTTTATTTGGCTTATGGGGGTTGATGACACCGAAGTGTGGCAAGTACCAGGTATTACGACTTTGCTGGCTCACTTCGGCTTCTGACAGAAGCTGTGCATACCCTTTCCCTATGTACCTTTGAATGACTGCGTTGTACATTTCTGCATACCGTTCATCTTTTGACATTTTTCGTTCTACGTTGAGTAAACGTTGTTTGGCCATCTCGTAGCTGTGAGGTAAATCGACGTTATCCTCACGCGATAATAATAATAATAATAATCCCAAAGGTTTTATCCCTCCATACCCGCCCGACCGACGCGAGGGGCGCATCCGCATGACGCACATATATATAAAAAAAAATTAATTTTTTTTTTCATATATGTTGCGCCGAGTCATGAAAGGCAGAGGTTTGTTAAGTGTCGACATCTAAAACTGTTCAGCTACAGAACAAATGCTCATCAGCTGATCGAATAGTAATATATGTATATGTATGTATGTATGTATCAATTATTGAGAGCATTGAGTATATTTTTCTTTATGTAAAAAAGTGAGTCTGAAATATTTAAAGAACCGGAGTGAGTGTTAAAATACTGACACAAACTACGGAGTGGCTCATTTAACTCAAAATTACTTTTACATGGGTTCAGAAAGAGAGGCCGGAAATGTCTTGAAATTCTGGAGGGAACGTTTAGTTTTATTTCGCTAAGAAGAGATGGGCTAGAGATCAAGCCTGTCAGTAACTTGACCAAAAATACAATGCCTAGCATTTCTCTGCGACTAGCAAGTGTAGGAAGATTAATGAGTTTTAAACGACTTATATATGGCGGCAGGTTGTACTGAGAATCTTAACGAAAATTCCTTAAAGCAAAAAGCAGAAATTGTTTTTGAATTGACTCTATTCTGTCGGAATGAACTTGATAGCGCGGGTTCCAAACAACAATGGAACATATTTCATAAGAAGCTGGTTGAACTGCTCTGCGAGAAAAGCACATTACTTTACATTTTTTAAGGTTTAGTGTCATGTAAGTTATGAATCCGCTCCTAGTGATCAGTTAATATTTAATGATAGTTAATCTTTTATTAAATCCAAGAGTGACTGGACAACTCTCCTTATGTAACGTCTAGGGCGAACTAACTGAACTAAAACATTTTTGACTTAACTCTACCCTAAGCAATGGGCCGCTCGCTGTCACTGTATTCCACAGCGGTCACTCGTCGCTAGCTCCACGTTGGCTGGTATACACTGACACACGCACACACGTAGTACTCAGCAGTTGATGTGCACCGACACACGCACACACATAACTTACGTATGGGATATAGTTGTTAATGTGCAGTGAATTCCGCACATAAGTGTCGGATATCTTACTTGTTGACAAAGTCAGTAGACGTGGGTAGCTCAGCGCGCATTCCAAAGCAGGGCTCAAGCAGGGCGCAAGGTTGGTGGCAGTTGGACACAGTTAACTACTCCCCCTTTTAAATCAGAGGTTCATCTCGCTCAGCCGGTGTAGAAATGGTAGGCTTAGAAGTGCTCTATGTTCTGTGATATTAATGGTTGGCATGGACACAATCCCTGCTGTGCGCTGCACCACACTGTTTTGGTTTAGGTACTTGGTGTTGTTGACATAAGCGACATTCTGAAACGTCAGCAACTACGTCCCGGTTATTGTTCTTGCAGCACCGCCGTCAATGCTAACTATCAACGACTGTTGATAACTGAAATTCCGTCGTCCACTAACTCTATCGCCCCCAGTTGACTGGGTTGCGTGCTACAGTGGGCTACTCCTCCTGCATGTAGAGCCCAGTGCCTTCTTGCAAAACGTCGATGCTGTCGCCTTCTTGCAGTCGGTTACCCGATCACCCCGGTTACGCACTCTGCTATGATATTATCTGTCAGCTGTAGGACGGTACCGTTGCGGACAACAGATAAGAGCGTGACCTTGTTGCAGACTCTTTTTGGAATAGGGTATTTAATAATGAAGTGTATAACGTCTCCGTCTTTAATAGGGATGTATTTCGAGTTGGAATAGTCGGTTAGCTTCGCACTTACGGTCACAAACATGGAAATTATCACAAGGATATACCTAGGGGGTACCCTAAAAGCAAATATGAATTTATTTATGTCTGCTTCTACCTTTTCCTCAGTATACAAAGGCGTAATCTTGTTGCCCAGCCTCCTATTCGATTTTACTAATACCTTTTCTCCTACTTCAAATACTCTATTCTGTCTGGCCGGGTTATTCCTTTCTAGTTGCACCTGTTGCGCCTTTTCTATTTTGCTTCTAGTGACTTTCCTGAGCTCATCAGGAGCCGCCTGAATTACATTGATTGGATTTTTGTTAATAACCGTGTGAATGGTTCGATTATATTCTATCGTCGCCTGCAAAATCAGTTCGACCGTGTCATCGATTTTTTTCTCGAGCTTCAAGCATCTGGCAATTTCTGAAAGGGTGCTGTGAAAGCGCTCTACTTGCCCGTTAGATGTGCTGTGAAGAGGTGGTTGACTATGTCTACGCCAAACTGGTTCTTCATAAATGACGTGATCGTTTCTGAATTGAAAGATGCCTCGTTGTCGCAATATACTATTTTTGTCTTGGAAAATATGTTCATCAATTGTAGGTTGCGAGGCTTTACGTCATTTATCGTCCTAGATGGTAGCGGTTGGACCACCGCAAATTTAGAAAATTTGTCGATACACGTGAGGAAGTGTTTTTGGTCTGTCGAGAATATGTCTATGTGGAGCATTTCTCCTGCATATGACGGTACTGGTGTTACCCCAATTTCTTGCTTTTTTGGGTGGCGATCGTATTTGGCCTTGGTGCTGATTTTACAGTTTGTCACCACTTTATTAGCCAGTTTAGTAATTTTTGGGAAGTAATACTCGGTTAAGATTAGCTTCACATTCTCTTGGGCAGCTCTGTGTGCCCGGTTATGTTCGGCGACTACAATTTCCTTTTGATCCCCTTTATCAAAAACGTCCGGCACCAGTTTTTTTACAGTGCCAAAACTTTGTTGTCGGGAAAGATTTTATTAGTTCGTGTTGGATGGCTGCCAAGATTGGGAGCTCACAATGTATAGCGTTTAGCGCCATTAGTTTTACAGCTGATTTCACTTCTTCAATCAGGCTATCGTTGTTAACAAAGTGGATTATGTGGCGCGTCTTTTTTGAGAATATCACAAAATATCGGTTTAGTGGGAATCGAGCCTCCTCCAAGACAATTTGGTTCCCATAACAGTTAATGGGCTTCTCGCTAGATTCGATCGTATACGTTAATGACGCTTTACTGTGGATTGTGGCGACGTCAGATTCTGGTTCGTTTTGCAATGCGTTCACGTTTTGTATGGATAATGCGTCGGCTACTAGGTTTTCTTTACCAGGTTTGTAGTAAACTTTGGCATTATGCTTATCAATAAAAGCTTTCCTTCGTTTTATTTTTGCGTTTGGGATTCTGTCCGACACGGCAAATGTCAATGGGTGGTGGTCCGTGTAGATATTTATGTCTCTGGTGCCATAGAGGTATTGCCTGAGTTTGCCCAGGGCCCAAACTATAGCTAATAATTCCCTCTCGTTTGTTGCGTAATGCCTCTCGCAATCTTTCAGGGTCCTTGAAATCATCGTAGTTGGTCTGCCACTTTGTGACAGTACCGCCCCAATACCATCTGCGGAGGCGTCCGTCGTTAAGCCGAATGGTTTTCTAAAAAAAAAAGGAGCTCTACGCTCTCCTTGAAAATTTTTTTTTTCTCCCTAGAGACCTTCATGTTCGCCTCGCACAGTTTTTTTAGAACCCAGTCTATGTGATTGACGTGATCCGACTCATTTTCGGAGAAGATGATCACGTCATCAACGTAGACATAACATGTCTTGCCATCCTGTTCGCGCAGGACATCGTCTATCGCCCGTTGGAAGATGCTTCCCGCATTCTTTAAGCCGAAGGGCAGTCGGCAAAATTCGTACTTTCCCCCATTCACAGAGAAAGAAGTTTTTTCGCGGTCTTGTTCCGCAAGGTAAATTTAATGGTAACCTGATTCAAGCCAAGCGTTGTGAAATACTTGGCTTTTCCCAGGTTTGCTAATATTTAGTCAATGTTTGGCATCGGATACCTGTCCGGGACTTTTTTTTTTACTTAGTTTCCTAAAGTCAATTACCAGCCGTTTCTTCCTATTACCCGACTCAGCTAGCCCCTTTTTATCGACAACCCAAGTAGGATTATTGTACGGGGACCTTGACGGTCGGATTATGCCATTCTGCAACAATTCTTTTACTTCGTTGTTCACGAAGTCAGACACACCCATTGGATGTGGGTAAAGTTTTGAATAAATTGGGTTATTGTCTTCAGTGCGTATTGTTGCTACGACTGAAGTGTTAAACGATAGTATTTCACCGGCGTCGGTGAATGCCTTCATTCTTTTCTTTATCATATTTACGAACTGGTATTTAATTGAGCTTGGTACTGCAATGTCTTCAGCCTTAGTGAAATTGACATCATCGCACTTGTGGTACCGGATGCCCTCAGACATGGAGCCATACCTTATTTTATTCGCCTTTAAGTCCAGGGACGCGCCTACCTCTGTCGAGAGATCTAAGCCTATAATCCCGTCGAACATTGACAAGGTTTCTAATAGGAAGAACGGTGACGTTTTTCCGAATATGTTTATGAAACATTTTTCGTTTATTTTGTTGGAGCCGTGGCTGGAGCTCACATTAAAAGGGGTCCCGACCGGAGTCACACCTTTAAGCTTTTTTACGGGCTTAATGTAATTCTTGGCCGCCCCTGTGTCGATTAAAAATTTTAAATTTTTCCCTAACAGTGTCCGCTCGACAAACGGTAACCGGGACCGTTGTCTATTCTCATCATCTACTTCTGCTATGGCTTCGGCCGCTGCTTTATGGTAGTCCAATTTAGTTGGTTCACTACTCTGCTGGGTAATATTGTTCACTCTTTGGCGCTGCCGACCTGATACTCGTTCTGAAGAGTTCGGTCTTTTATTTGCGCGGTAATTTAGGTTTAGAGCTCTTTGCGACTCCCTCGACTGTCTAACCTTAGATGAGGTAGGATCTACATCCATTGTTTCGACCCTATCTTGGGTCCCCGACTCTTTTGGCTTCCCTTGCCCTCGGCTAAAATATGGGTTTTTTTCACTACTCCAGTCTGCACTATCTTTTGTTCACTTGTCCTATTCTGATGTCGGCTTAGCGACCGCTGCGGATCGGGCCTGTAAACTTTTTCTTCCACAGATCTGGCGTAGTTCGCTGCGAACGTATATCGTTCGGTTTGGCCGCGAACAACACATCTGTTAAATTCCTCCTCAGGCCGGAAATGAACACACGTAGTGCGTCGTTCCGGTACTTGGTGTTCATGCAAGCTGCCATGTTTCTGTCGTAAGTCATTATCGATTTGTTTGTTAACAATGTACATTTTTTCTCTACCTCGTCGTAGTATTGAAGTATAGTCAAGTTCCCTTGCCTAAGGCAGCCTAACTCCTGCTCGATAAGATGGATTGGCCTTTTATCTGCATACGTGAAGTCTAGTCTACTTATTATCGGTCGAAAATTTAAGACGGTGTTAAACGAAGACAACACCGCGTCAGCCGACCCTCGAACTTTATTCCTTATAATCGATACGGCTTGGTAGTGTCGCGAACTCCCATCGAAAGCTTCAAATTTTGTAAGCAGCGTGTGCTGCCTGCCGCCATGACACATAGTTCTCTTGGGCACCACTGAATTCCGGTAACGATTTTACCGCATGTAAAGATTCGCTGCACACTGTGCCGTTGAGGCCTATTTCTTGGAAGACCTCTATTTCGGGGATATAAATGTTAGTCTTCTTTAGCTGTCTAGTCATTTCCTCTAACCTCTTGTCCATCTCCTGCTTATAGCTAGCGAGCATGCTGTTCCATGCTGTTTCTCTGCCCACTATCTGGGTTTCCCTTTGCGCCAGCGCATTGCTCACTGCTGCGCTTACTATCTCCTGAATTTCTGCAACCTGGTTCGTCGTTAACTTTTAGCTTTTAAAAAAAATTCAACAAGTCGTCGTCTATTTCTGACATCAACGTCCTACCCTGTTGTGGGAGTTTGTCTTTGTATTTACAATTTCGGGTGTATCAATATCTCACTCTCATGGGGCGGCAAATTGGCAAGGATCAGAACTATTAGGAGCCCTGTTAAACGTGATTTATTGTCACTGCCAACTTTCGGCTTTTATAAATTTACCTAGCTGCAGCGCAGAGTAACAAGAAAACAAAATAACAATTTACTTCACAAATTGAAATTAACACTGGGTGGTCGCTTTTATTCAAAGTTTCGCACTTTATGTGTAAGTAAAAATTCCGGCACAATTTTCTGCACTTAAAAAATGTTGGCTAAACAAATCACTTACATGTCTGTTTCTGGCTGTTTAATTCTAATCAATCTACTCCTGCTCTCTCGCCGTTGTCAATTATTTGGTGGTATTGTTGGCCCTTATTGCCCTTGTAAGCCCCTAGTTGGGCGCCAGTTATGAATCCGCTCCTAGTGATCAATAATAACACGGATGGTGTGCTGCTAGTTAATCTTTTATTAAATCCAAGAGTCGGATGTGTGATAAGTGTCGGATATCTTACTTGTTGACAAAGTCAGTAGACGTGGGTAGCTCAGCGCGCATTCCAAAGCAGGGCTCAAGTCACGTTATGCTAGGTCAGCAGGCGTTCGTGTCCATCTCAGTGGTAGGTGGCAGTTGGACACAGTTAACTAGCTAGGTCAGCAGACGTCCGTGTCCAACCCAGTGGTTGGTGGCAGTTGGACACAGTTAACTTGTAATTTATTTCACACCAGTTAGTCATGCTATTTAAATCCGCTGTAAGTAATTTTTGAATAATTTATAACAGAAGGTAGGTCATTTATAAAAAGTAAAAACAGAATCGGACCAAGTTGACTTCCTTGCGGGACCCCTGAAGAAACATAAATAATGTTTGAGGAACTATTTTTAAAAAGAACTCGTTGTGTTCTGTCAATGAGGTAAGAAGACATCCAACGAAGGAGATTAGGTTGAAAACCAAGGAGATCGAGTTTATGGATCAGTAAAGAGCGACTTACTCTGTCGAATGCTTTACTAAAATCAGTGTATATAACATCAGTGTGCATAAATTCTCTGAGTCCATTTGAAACATGAGTTGTGAACTCAAGCAAGTTTGTAACGGTAGATTTACCCTTAGAGAACCCCTGTCGTGTGCTGGAAATTGTAGAGGATATGGAATATGTTAAATGGTCAAGAACAATAGCTTCGAATAATTTAGGAATAGCAGAAAGCGTAGCTATACTGCGGTAATTTTCTATAGAGGACCTACTCCCGGTCTTATAAATGATTCTTTCCAAGCTGAAGGGAAAATCCCAAGCTTAAGAGAAAGATTAAATAAATTAGTTAAGGGCTCATAAATATGTTTAGCACAGTTTATGAGGAAACACGTCGGGATCGAATCGGGCCAGCCTTAAATGATTCTTTTAAGTTACTCAAATAATAAAATACTTCCTCGGAAGATATCTGCGGAATAATAGCAGAGGTGAGGGAATATAGTTTATATGGATAAGGTTTGCTCAGAGGCGAGTTAATGGAGTAATTTGACCTGAAGAATTGGGCAAACATGTTGGAAATTGATTGGGAATCACAAGAAACGGTATTTTGATATTTCATAGCAGACGGAAAACTAGTCACTCTGCGCCTAGAGTTAACGAAGTCATAAAATGATTCAGGTTTTTTTTTATTATATTCATTTTAACTTTGCACAAATAAGATCTGTAGCATTTTTTATTTAATTCAAATTAAGCGTGTCGGATAACTGAGTATTTAATATAGTTAGTGTGCAAACCAGTATTTTTGTACAATTTAAACGATCGCGACTTGAGCTACTTGATTTATCAACATTATTTCCAAAATCACCAATAACTTCGTAATTTACCTCAATCGCAGGGTGATAAGAGTCCTCTGGAATAGATGACTTAGATACGTCATCAACAAAAACAAGATCCAGAATGGTGCCAAAATTGTTTGGAGTTATATTGATCTGATTTAGACAGAGCTCAGCCATATCTTCTAAAAATACATTGTATCTATCCTTTGATGATATTGGAACGATAAAGTCGTCTATAAGAGTCCATGCTATGCCTGGCATATTGAAGTCACCAAGTACAATCATCGAGTCATGTGCAGTAATCATTGAACTTAAAGATCTAAGTAACGCAATATGTTGAGAATAAACCGATAAGTCAGAGTTAGGAGGGATGTAGCAAGCAGCTAAATAAAAGAAACAATTTCCTACCATAACTCGTATTGCTTTAAATATAAATCGTTCAATTTAGTATTTAAACCTCTAACGTTTTGGTAGAAAATACTTAAAGTAGAATTTAAAATTAGTTTTTTGGCTCAGTGTCACGATTATGAATTGAAGCTAAGTTATTTATTTTATTTTTATTTTTTAAAGTTCAATTTTCGGATTGCTAAGTTACAAGTCTTAATTTTTGATGAAATGTAAAACTCTATATCGTCAGAAGAAGTGTCCCTAGCAAATCTAGAAACAAAAATTGCAAACGAGTGCAAATAGCGCTTGATGAAGTTGAAGAAGACGGGCCCTGAGGCGGAGGGACAGGAGACAAAAGATTAATTAGCTCAATTTGTTGGGGTTGAGGCACAACATTTTTTTGAAGTAATGTAAGAGGAGCCACAATACTTTCCTTAGGTGCCCAGCCTCCTATTCGATTTTACTAATACCTTTTCTCCTACTTCAAATACTCTATTCTGTCTGGCCGGGTTATTCCTTTCTAGTTGCACCTGTTGCGCCTTTTCTATTTTGCTTCTAGTGACTTTCCTGAGCTCATCAGGAGCCGCCTGAATTACATTGATTGGATTTTTGTTAATAACCGTGTGAATGGTTCGATTATATTCTATCGTCGCCTGCAAAATCAGTTCGACCGTGTCATCGATTTTTTTCTCGAGCTTCAAGCATCTGGCAATTTCTGAAAGGGTGCTGTGAAAGCGCTCTACTTGCCCGTTAGATGTGCTGTGAAGAGGTGGTTGACTATGTCTACGCCAAACTGGTTCTTCATAAATGACGTGATCGTTTCTGAATTGAAAGATGCCTCGTTGTCGCAATATACTATTTTTGTCTTGGAAAATATGTTCATCAATTGTAGGTTGCGAGGCTTTACGTCATTTATCGTCCTAGATGGTAGCGGTTGGACCACCGCAAATTTAGAAAATTTGTCGATACACGTGAGGAAGTGTTTTTGGTCTGTCGAGAATATGTCTATGTGGAGCATTTCTCCTGCATATGACGGTACTGGTGTTACCCCAATTTCTTGCTTTTTTGGGTGGCGATCGTATTTGGCCTTGGTGCTGATTTTACAGTTTGTCACCACTTTATTAGCCAGTTTAGTAATTTTTGGGAAGTAATACTCGGTTAAGATTAGCTTCACATTCTCTTGGGCAGCTCTGTGTGCCCAGTTATGTTCGGCGACTACAATTTCCTTTTGATCCCCTTTATCAAAAACGTCCGGCACCAGTTTTTTTACAGTGCCAAAACTTTGTTGTCGGGAAAGATTTTATTAGTTCGTGTTGGATGGCTGCCAAGATTGGGAGCTCACAATGTATAGCGTTTAGCGCCATTAGTTTTACAGCTGATTTCACTTCTTCAATCAGGCTATCGTTGTTAACAAAGTGGATTATGTGGCGCGTCTTTTTTGAGAATATCACAAAATATCGGTTTAGTGGGAATCGAGCCTCCTCCAAGACAATTTGGTTCCCATAACAGTTAAGGGGCTTCTCGCTAGATTCGATCGTATACGTTAATGACGCTTTACTGTGGATTGTGGCGACGTCAGATTCTGGTTCGTTTTGCAATGCGTTCACGTTTTGTATGGATAATGCGTCGGCTACTAGGTTTTCTTTACCAGGTTTGTAGTAAACTTTGGCATTATGCTTATCAATAAAAGCTTTCCTTCGTTTTATTTTTGCGTTCGGGATTCTGTCCGACACGGCAAATGTCAATGGGTGGTGGTCCGTGTAGATATTTATGTCTCTGGTGCCATAGAGGTATTGCCTGAGTTTGCCCAGGGCCCAAACTATAGCTAATAATTCCCTCTCGTTTGTTGCGTAATGCCTCTCGCAATCTTTCAGGGTCCTTGAAATCATCGTAGTTGGTCTGCCACTTTGTGACAGTACCGCCCCAATACCATCTGCGGAGGCGTCCGTCGTTAAGCCGAATGGTTTTCTAAAAAAAAAAGGAGCTCTACGCTCTCCTTGAAAAATTTTTTTTTCTCCCTAGAGACCTTCATGTTCGCCTCGCACAGTTTTTTTAGAACACAGTCTATGTGATTGACGTGATCCGACTCATTTTCGGAGAAGATGATCACGTCATCAACGTAGACATAACATGTCTTGCCATCCTGTTCGCGCAGGACATCGTCTATCGCCCGTTGAAAGATGCTTCCCGCATTCTTTAAGCCGAAGGGCAGTCGGCAAAATTCGTACTTTCCCCCATTCACAGAGAAAGAAGTTTTTTCGCGGTCTTGTTCCGCAAGGTAAATTTAATGGTAACCTGATTCAAGCCAAGCGTTGTGAAATACTTGGCTTTTCCCAGGTTTGCTAATATTTAGTCAATGTTTGGCATCGGATACCTGTCCGGGACTTTTTTTTTTACTTAGTTTCCTAAAGTCAATTACCAGCCGTTTCTTCCTATTACCCGACTCATCTAGCCCCTTTTTATCGACAACCCAAGTAGGATTATTGTACGGAGACCTTGACGGTCGGATTATGCCATTCTGCAACAATTCTTTTACTTCGTTGTTCACGAAGTCAGACACACCCATTGGATGTGGGTAAAGTTTTGAATAAATTGGGTTATTGTCTTCAGTGCGTATTGTTGCTACGACTAAAGTGTTAAACGATAGTATTTCACCGGCGTCGGTGAATGCCTTCATTCTTTTCTTTATCATATTTACGAACTGGTATTTAATTGAGCTTGGTACTGCAATGTCTTCAGCCTTAGTGAAATTGACATCATCGCACTTGTGGTACCGGATGCCCTCAGACATGGTGCCATACATTAAAAGGGGTCCCGACCGGAGTCACACCTTTAAGCTTTTTTACGGGCTTAATGTAATTCTTGGCCGCCCCTGTGTCGATTAAAAATTTTAAATTTTTCCCTAACAGTGTCCGCTCGACAAACGGTAACCGGGACCGTTGTCTATTCTCATCATCTACTTCTGCTATGGCTTCGGCCGCTGCTTTATGGTAGTCCAATTTAGTTGGTTCACTACTCTGCTGGGTAATATTGTTCACTCTTTGGCGCTGCCGACCTGATACTCGTTCTGAAGAGTTCGGTCTTTTGTTTGCGCGGTAATTTAGGTTTAGAGCTCTTTGCGACTCCCTCGACTGTCTAACCTTAGATGAGGTAGGATCTACATTCATTGTTTCGACCCTATCTTGGGTCCCCGACTCTTTTGGCTTCCCTTGCCCTCGGCTAAAATATGGGTTTTTTTTCACTACTCCAGTCTGCACTATCTTTTGTTCACTTGTCCTATTCTGATGTCGGTTTAGCGACCGCTGCGGATCGGGCCTGTAAACTTTTTCTTCCACAGATCTGGCGTAGTTCGCTGCGAACGTATATCGTTCGGTTTGGCCGCGAACAACACATCTGTTAAATTCCTCCTCAGGCCGGAAATGAACACACGTAGTGCGTCGTTCCGGTACTTGGTGTTCATGCAAGCTGCCATGTTTCTGTCATAAGTCATTATCGATTTGTTTGTTAACAATGTACATTTTTTCTCTACCTCGTCGTAGTATTGAAGTATAGTCAAGTTCCCTTGCCTAAGGCAGCCTAACTCCTGCTCGATAAGATGGATTGGCCTCTTATCTGCATACGTGAAGTCTAGTCTACTTATTATCGGTCGAAAATTTAAGACGGTATTAAACGAAGACAACACCGCGTCAGCCGACCCTCGAACTTTATTCCTTATAATCGATACGGCTTGGTAGTGTCGCGAACTCCCATCGAAAGCTTCAAATTTTGTAAGCAGCGTGTGCTGCCTGCCGCCATGACACATAGTTCTCTTGGGCACCACTGAATTCCGGTAACGATTTTACCGCATCTAAAGATTCGCTGCACACTGTGCCGTTGAGGCCTATTTCTTGGAAGACCTCTATTTCGGGGATATAAATGTTAGTCTTCTTTAGCTGTCTAGTCATTTCCTCTAACCTCTTGTCCATCTCCTGCTTATAGCTAGCGAGCATGCTGTTCCATGCTGTTTCTCTGCCCACTATCTGGGTTTCCCTTTGCGCCAGCGCATTGCTCACTGCTGCGCTTACTATCTCCTGAATTTCTGCAACCTGGTTCGTCGTTAACTTTTAGCTTTTAAAAAAAATTCAACAAGTCGTCGTCTATTTCTGACATCAACGTCCTACCCTGCTGTGGGAGTTTGTCTTTGTATTTACAATTTCGGGTGTATCAATATCTCACTCTCATGGGGCGGCAAATTGGCAAGGATCAGAACTATTAGGAGCCCTGTTAAACGTGATTTATTGTCACTGCCAACTTTCGGCTTTTATAAATTTACCTAGCTGCAGCGCAGAGTAACAAGAAAACAAAATAACAATTTACTTCACAAATTGAAATTAACACTGGGTGGTCGCTTTTATTCAAAGTTTCGCACTTTATGTGTAAGTAAAAATTCCGGCACAATTTTCTGCACTTAAAAAATGTTGGCTAAACAAATCACTTACATGTCTGTTTCTGGCTGTTTAATTCTAATCAATCTACTCCTGCTCTCTCGCCGTTGTCAATTATTTGGTGGTATTGTTGGCCCTTGTTGCCCTTGTAAGCCCCTTGTTGGGCGCCAGTTATGAATCCGCTCCTAGTGATCAATAATAACACGGATGGTGTGCTGCTAGTTAATCTTTTATTAAATCCAAGAGTCGGATGTGTGATAAGTGTCGGATATCTTACTTGTTGACAAAGTCAGTAGACGTGGGTAGCTCAGCGCGCATTCCAAAGCAGGGCTCAAGTCACGTTATGCTAGGTCAGCAGGCGTTCGTGTCCAACTCAGTGGTAGGTGGCAGTTGGACACAGTTAACTAGCTAGGTCAGCAGACGTCCGTGTCCAACCCAGTGGTTGGTGGCAGTTGGACACAGTTAACTTGTAATTTATTTCACACCAGTTAGTCATGCTATTTAAATCCGCTGTAAGTAATTTTTGAATAATTTATAACAGAAGGTAGGTCATTTATAAAAAGTAAAAACAGAATCGGACCAAGTTGACTTCCTTGCGGGACCCCTGAAGAAACATAAATAATGTTTGAGGAACTATTTTTAAAAAGAACTC
Organism: Philophylla caesio; assembly: GCA_963971545.1. Taxonomy (NCBI): domain Eukaryota; kingdom Metazoa; phylum Arthropoda; class Insecta; order Diptera; family Tephritidae; genus Philophylla; species Philophylla caesio. The sequence goes on along the minus strand of OZ020605.1, from coordinate 2,025,003 downwards.
GTTGTGTTCTGTCAATGAGGTAAGAAGACATCCAACGAAGGAGATTAGGTTGAAAACCAAGGAGATCGAGTTTATGGATCAGTAAAGAGCGACTTACTCTGTCGAATGCTTTACTAAAATCAGTGTATATAACATCAGTGTGCATAAATTCTCTGAGTCCATTTGAAACATGAGTTGTGAACTCAAGCAAGTTTGTAACGGTAGATTTACCCTTAGAGAACCCCTGTCGTGTGCTGGAAATTGTAGAGGATATGGAATATGTTAAATGGTCAACAACAATAGCTTCGAATAATTTAGGAATAGCAGAAACCGTAGCTATACTGCGGTAATTTTCTATAGAGGACCTACTCCCGGTCTTATAAATTATTCTTTCCAAGCTGAAGGGAAAATCCCAAGCTTAAGAGAAAGATTAAATAAATTAGTTAAGGGCTCATAAATATGTTTAGCACAGTTTATGAGGAAACACGTCGGGATCGAATCGGGCCAGCCTTAAATGATTCTTTTAAGTTACTCAAATAATAAAATACTTCCTCGGAAGATATCTGCGGAATAATAGCAGAGGTGAGGGAATATAGTTTATATGGATAAGGTTTGCTCAGAGGCGAGTTAATGGAGTAATTTGACCTGAAGAATTGGGCAAACATGTTGGAAATTGATTGGGAATCACAAGAAACGGTATTTTGATATTTCATAGCAGACGGAAAACTAGTCACTCTGCGCCTAGAGTTAACGAAGTCATAAAATGATTCAGGTTTTTTTTTATTATATTCATTTTAACTTTGCACAAATAAGATCTGTAGCATTTTTTATTTAATTCAAATTAAGCGTGTCGGATAACTGAGTATTTAATATAGTTAGTGTGCAAACCAGTATTTTTGTACAATTTAAACGATCGCGACTTGAGCTACTTGATTTATCAACATTATTTCCAAAATCACCAATAACTTCGTAATTTACCTCAATCGCAGGGTGATAAGAGTCCTCTGGAATAGATGACTTAGATACGCCATCAACAAAAACAAGATCCAGAATGGTGCCAAAATTGTTTGGAGTTATATTGATCTGATTTAGACAGAGCTCAGCCATATCTTCTAAAAATACATTGTATCTATCCTTTGATGATATTGGAACGATAAAGTCGTCTATAAGAGTCCATGCTATGCCTGGCATATTGAAGTCACCAAGTACAATCATCGAGTCATGTGCAGTAATCATTGAACTTAAAGATCTAAGTAACGCAATATGTTGAGAATAAACCGATAAGTCAGAGTTAGGAGGGATGTAGCAAGCAGCTAAATAAAAGAAACAATTTCCTACCATAACTCGTATTGCTTTAAATATAAATCGTTCAATTTAGTATTTAAACCTCTAACGTTTTGGTAGAAAATACTTAAAGTAGAATTTAAAATTAGTTTTTTGGCTCAGTGTCACGATTATGAATTGAAGCTAAGTTATTTATTTTATTTTTATTTTTTAAAGTTCAATTTTCGGATTGCTAAGTTACAAGTCTTAATTTTTGATGAAATGTAAAACTCTATATCGTCAGAAGAAGTGTCCCTAGCAAATCTAGAAACAAAAATTGCGGGCGAGTGCAAATAGCGCTTGATGAAGTTGAAGAAGACGGGCCCTGAGGCGGAGGGACAGGAGACAAAAGATTAATTAGCTCAATGTGTTGGGGTTGAGGCACAACAATTTTTTGAAGTAATGTAAGAGGAGCCACAATACTTTCCTTAGGTGGACTGTGTGTCCGTTTGCGTTTGGTCTCTCTTACAGGTTGCGAAGTTTGTTTATCTAGGCACTTGAATGATTTAAACACGTTTTCACGTTTAAATTTATCATTAAGTGCCCGAAGGTCTTTGCCGATTTCGAAAAATCCATTTCTGGTTTCTCTAAAAAATTGGAAAAGTTCAACCTCAGTTGATCTGCATTTTAAACAAGACCAACGAATACCTCTTCCTTCATTTATTAAGTCTAGGACTCTACCAGTCAATCCGGCACATTTTATATGAGCAATCCCATCGCACAACCAGCATGCAACAGAGCGTTGCTCATTATCGCTTTTATTTTTGCAGTTGTCAAACTGAAATTGTATTAATAAATCAAAGAAGAAAGCAGCTTGTAAGGTAAGGCAAGTTTTATAATTATTTAAGGTTTGAGAGCTATTTATGCAACGAACTATTTTAGATGCACAGTAATAGACACCTTAAAAACTAAACGCAAACAGCTGTTTAAAGAATACACAAAGTTTAAAGCAAAAAAAAGAAGCAAAAACAATGTAAATAAGAAACAATAACAAAGCAAATCAACTAATGACTTGGAAATCGAAAACTAAATTAAAGTGTAATAAAATCAATGCAAAAAATGCTCAACAAATATTATACTTAGCTTTAAATGCGCACAGATAAATCTTCAAAACTTGTATCACTAAATTATTAATTTATATACAAAGAAATAATGAAATTTCAATATGAAAAAAGTAGCACATAGAAAACACAGCTATACAGCTTGACGTTTGCGTACTTAACTTCATAATACTGACCAATTTTACGCGTCGTCATTTCAAGTATCTTTCTCGCTCTGGTGTCTTCGTCGGATTCTAACGATCTACCTATTACCATAACATCCAGGTTTTCTATGCTGAAATATTCATCGACAAGTTGATGAAGCTGCTTAGTTGTTGGCGACTTTCGTACATGAAGACATTGAACTGCAGTACTGGCTGACTGGCATAAGCGACCCATCCTAGCTTGGTGGCGACTGCGATCGGCCTATGAGGTCCGGCATGTATGTACTGTTGTTTCGGCTATGCTTAAGTGGCTATTGTCTAAACCGATAAGCAACGACGGTTTTCCGGTGGCGTAGTTGGTAATTGGCAAACCTTTAAGATGACTGTGTTGATTGCGATCAAAGGTCTGCACTGGCAGATCTATTTCTTTACGGAGCGAATATTCTTCAGCTGGTAACGTGACTTCGATTGTACTCCTCTGACGTCAAGATTGAATATACGAGACTCTTCGGTAGTATGACTTTGGTTATATCATTGTAATGTTAACGGCTCTGAACGACCTGTAATGCCAAGATCATCGGCGACGGCTTTATCTAACAGCGTAACAGACGACCCCTCGCCTAGCATTGCGTAGACTTTCTTGCTGGCACGAGGACCAATTAAAATAATCGGTAATGTTCGCTTCGATTTTGCGATCCATTGGCTGGCTGAGCTGGCGTTCTTACATTAGACTGATGCAAGAGCGGGTGATGCATTCGACTACAACCATCGATACCACACTCTCGTTTACGGTGGCATCTAGCTAGGTTATGATCGCGTTGCATGCAACCAAAGCATAGGCCCTTCGCTTTTATAAATTCCCACCTCTGATGCGGGCTAAGAGCTCTAAACTCTCGGCACACATTTAACTGAAAATCGTGACTGCATTTCGGACATGATTGCTGCTCGGGACTTTGCTGTTGATCGGTGGTAACCAGAACTCGACGTGCAGCGATTTGAAAAAGGCGACGATATTGCGCACCCTGTTTGCGAGCTCCAACACTTGCTCGAGACGACCTTCGTAAATTACTGGATGATCTTTAATCTTCTGCATTTGTACCTTTATAAGTAGTTCAGGTCTACCAAAATTGAAGTGCAACTCCTCCATCACATGTGGCACGTTCTCCAGAAATATCAGCAGCGACGACACTGCATGCTTTGCATTACCTTGCAATGCCGTATGTAGCCTCATAAGGTTCTGTCTTATATTATATTTAAACTCCATTGTGCTGTCTATATAGCTTGCTCGAAACAACGGCCATTCCTCTGGATTGCCATCAAAACTTGGCAGAGGATGTAGTTTGACACTAAATATTTCAGTGCTGTAAGTTGTTGGCGCAGGCGACAAATTTGTTAACGGCTGCGCTGGCGGCGTTTGCAAAGGCTGCGACGCTTGCGATGACGGCGGAGGTAGCGACGACTGTGGTGGCTGACTGCTTGCCGCCGACGTTGACTGAACTAACGGCAGAGCGTATGGCGAAGTTGGCAGAATATTTCCTGACGGTGGCAGCGACCGCGCTGGATGTGGCGCTTGCGACTGCGAAGCTTATGTGCGGTAAATTGATGTTGCTGACGGTGGTTGTGCGGATATATGCAACGGTGCTTGAGGCAATGCAGGCAACTGTCTTCCGATTATCGGTAACGGCAACCGACCGTCATGTATATCTGCGGATTCGACTGATATACGATTACGTAGATCTACGAATTCCTTTTGACTTTGACAGGTAGCTTCACGTAGCTCTTCTATCGTTTTTTTAATACCTGTTAAGGCTGACAGCAAGGTATCCAACTGCTCTTGCGACATATGAGCAGCGGTGCTTCCCATTATGGTCTGGTTTGCAGGATCTTCCTCTTCAGGGTGTTCTTCGGCCTTACGACTTCTGCTCCTGGTCATCATTTACTATGTTTTCAGCTGTGCAAATTATTGGGTAATCCCAGTACTCGATGTGCGTGGCAGGCACTTGTAGAGAATTTATGGTGCAACTCGAAATGGCGACTTCAACAATGCACACGATGACGACGGTAGCAGCGAACACCAAATTTGCTTTTAGTGGCGGCAATCAGTGGTAAGGCTTCTACAACGTAGTCCTATCGTACAGCTCGATACCGTGGTTCTTCTCAACTCCAGAATTGTGATCGTACAGCTCGATCGCAGATTATATTATTATTAGCAAATTTAAGCTCCTTTGCGTGACTTTGAAATTCTACTTTTGCAAATGGACGCATAGTCAATGTCAAATGGGCGATTGACATTCCTTAAAGTACTGCGCCGTTCACTTAGTTAACGGCGGTAAACAGCAGGGCGACGAGAATCACATAAAAACGCGCGGGTTTTATGTGGTATGTCCTCGTAGGCTTCTGCGCTGCGAATGAACTTATAATATTGATGACAAGTAAATTATGATATACATGAATGTAGTAATAATGACATGGCGGTAAAATTGATTTATCTGGTGCTACCAGATGAACATGGTATTTGACATATAGGTGGCTCTAACACAGGGGCACTCCACAAGGAGGGGTTATCTCTCCTTTTCTCGGGAATGTCGTTATTAACGAGGTTCTCGAAAAGTTAGAGGGGAGAGGATGTCAGGTGGTTGCCTACGCTGACGACGTGGTGCTCATAGTAAGGGAAAGTTCCTAAGCACGCTGTATGACCTCATGCAAGGATACCTTAATATGGTGACAAATTGGTCCACAAACTGTGGGTTAGCTATAAATCCAACAAGACAGAACTGGTCTTGTTCATCAGGAAGTATAGTGTCCCAGATGCGCAACTACTTTCCATCGCTGGCACTCCTCTTGTGCTTTCTGACAGAGTCAGGCACCTGGGGGTATTCTGGACGGAAAGTTAAACTGGAGGCCGAACATCGAGGATAAGGTCAATAAGGCGTCGGTCGCTTTATACTGCTGTAGGGTAGCCATCGGAAAGAGATGGGGTCTCTCTCCAAAAGTGGTCCTCTGGCTGTATGAAACTGTCATAAAACCAATTTTGCTATATGGAGTCTTCGTCTGGTGGAACTCACTAGATATATCTACTCTAGCTAAGAACTTAGAACGCGTGCAGAGAAGCGCCCTGATTGGCTTAAGTGTGGCACTCAAACAACCTCAACACAAGCTCTAAATGTGATGCTTGGCATCATCCCTGTGGACTTGGCGGGAAAAGTTGCCGCCGCTTGCTCTGTCATCAGGTTGCGGAGTGCTGGGTTGTATCTAACCCCAGTGGTTGGGCACTCAGCGATCCTAATACAATTCGAGTTCATCTCGGAGGAGGCAGATCGGTGCGCGCCGAAGATTGCCCCTAGAGGGTCCTTCACCACACATATCCCATCAAGGGAGGAGTGGAAGTAGAATGACCTCTGGCGCAGAGGCGCAGTAACCCTGTTCTCGGATGGATCAAAATTGGAGGGTAGAGTTGGAGGCGGTGTTTTCTGCGAGGAACTATCGCTCAGTATTAAGTTCAGGTTACCAGATTTTTGCAGCGTTTTTCAAGTAGAAATAGCTGCAATCAAGGAAGCGGTGGACCGCCTGTGTTGTAGCACCATAACACAGAAGGCGGTGAACCCCGGGATCGCTGACGGTGAGGTCGAAATTGGTCAGCGAATACTTGACCTCCTTATCGGCCGCGTCAGAGGGCTTCAACATCCGGCTAATCTAGGTCCCAGGACACAGTGACATCGCCGGAAACTGCCATGCTGATGAGCTGGCCCGGCAGGGCACAACAGAGGATATCGCTCCGGGGAGGAAGGGCATTGGGATTTCCCTTTCCACATGTGGTCTGCTCCTGGAAAAATGGGCCTTCGGTCGGCTCAGCAAACGCTGGGCGAAAACACCAACTTGCAAAGTTGCAAGGTCCTTTTGGTCGGTGCTGGACCGCAGGCGGTCTGGGGAATTATTAGGTACAACCAGACCACTGCTCTCGGCTTTGATTGCGGGTGCTGCATGGAGGATGATGAGGTGGAATCTTCTCAACACTCCCTTCTCAGCTGCCCTGGCTTCGCAAGGCTCAGATTTAAACACCTTGGCTCGCACTTCTTCGATGCTCCAGGGTTTAGCATTTCGCTCATCAAGTTTCAAGCAAGAAACATACATACTTTCTTTGTGAAGTTTGATTTATGCTTTTTCCAGTGGGTGGAGTTTCATGAATAACGTCTGACCATTTCGGCTCACCGCTATCAGACTAGTGGGCGAAGTTCTAAACACTCATAATTTAGCTCAAATTTATAAATATACTAGCAAATACCCGGGGTGCTTCGCTGCGGCTTTAAAGTATTTTTGTGTTGTTGCCCCTCTTATACATTCTGTATGATCAACAGATAGAATACAATAACTACCATCTTAGTCGGAAAAACCTAAAAATATGGATTTTTCGCACCAAAGCGCATCCTAGTGGCCGTTGTTAGTAAAAATAAAATGCAGATACAGATTTCTCGAACTCGAAACCCCCCAGAAGATGAAATATAACAAATAACAGATTGTCGCATGTCAATTTGACCCACTTTGTGTGGTGTATATTCCACATTAAAATTTTTTTTAAGTCGTTAGGCGTTCTTCCACTTTTTTATCATACAAACCTTTTCTTTTTTCATCTTTTACCACAACAAAAAAAAAAATCAACCAAATCGGTTCAGCCGTTCTCAGGTGATGCGGTAACATACATATGTACATGGGGCATTTTATTTTCACACAAAGTATTTATGTTTAGGAGCCTAATAAATGTTGTGAAATCCAATCAAATCGGTCTGTAAATACGGATGTTAGAAATATCTCGACTCCAGCGCCACCTATCGACATTATTTTTGCTCTATGACACGCCCAGTGATTATATGCTCTTGCTGTAAACATTTTATTAAAATCGGTTTGCTACTTTTGAGACCTATAAAGGACGTACATAAAAATTTTTTCTATTTTATATACATATATACATAGATAGGTGGTGCAATATAAAAATTGGATTTTGCCACGCCCCTCCACCCGCAGACCGAAAACACTCAGACTTTACAGTGTCACCCGCCTGAATATTCTGAAGATTCCCTGAAAATTTCATCAAAATCGGCCCAGCCGTTTTGGAGTGCATACGTTACATACATACATCCTGTTTTATATATATAGAATCCGAATGAGGTCTGTAGACACAGTTAAGCTAAAAACTCTGCCAGCAATATTCAAGGTAAGCTTCAAGATATCTGCGCTAGTCAAATTAAAACAAAAACTTTCGCATTGGTAAGTATTGCGCACAAATACTCGAAAACCAACTGCAGAATACGTGTCATTAGAGTTCGCAAAAAATTTATAATCGCGTATTTTAAAGTTTTGAATTTCATGCGAATATATCCAGATTTCAGAAACAAAAACAATATCAGGTCTTTTAAATACTTCAAGATTACGAAGTAATAAATCGGAGACTGCGAATATTTTGATGAGGTACATTAAAGGTATTAGTATCATTACATAGCAAATTTAAGTTGTTAATGGGACTGTTGAGCGTGGTTGCTTCTGTTAAGAAAATTGCAAAAATTCATTGTTAGGTAAAATTAGACGATTTTTAACAAATCGTCAAAATCCCTTAAAATAACAACCTCGCTATTATCAGTATTTTTCATAAGAATTTTACCATTATTAAACCAAATAAAGTTGTAATTTTTTTCTTTCTTACCTTTTATCCCAGCTGCATACAAAGCTCTATTTTAGCTGGTGAGACTGTCGTTTATGTAGATCTTTTTCTTGTCCACCTCACCAAAAAGCTCAGTTGTCAGTTTACCCTTGGCTCTTCTTTTTGTTGACATAAGTTTCCTTTTCAGCTCATTGGAAGCAAATTAAATGCAAAGCACATTTCTAGCGGGAGAGGACTCTCGTTTTTGCTTTATTTTTTTTTTTACAAAGCATCTACGAATTTGTTCCGGAGAGACGGAGGCACCCAAATCAGTTTCCAGAATTTGTTTAGTGCACTCATTCGCATTATCATTTATAAGCTGTGGTATACCAACAATATCGACTGCATTGTCCAGTTGCTGCTGTTCTCTCCAATTTAATATACTTTCAAGCTTGTGAACTCTTCTGCTCAATTTCACATTTTCTTCTTTGAGCTGATTCACTGTGCTGAAGAAATCGCCGTTGTTATCTGCTTTGGTATTGTGTCGTTCTCAGTATGGGTATGCTCTTTGTCCGGTAGATGACGTCGAACGAAGTTTGTTTTGCTGATCGTAGCATTCCTGTTAGCACTTTAATTTATGTGAGTGATGTGGTTGTTTGCTGATTTTAGTACTTGTTGTTTCTGGCTGTTGTTGGTGGTGGTCATTTGCTTACTGCAGACAGCCGGCAAAGATTTACCGCCCGATTGTGGGATTGTGGGCTCACGTATTCGATGCAGCTATTTACGGTGCGAAAGTCTACAATCGTCACAGCGATGCTTTACATTGTTTGACTTCATATAGTCCAAGTCAGTCAAGGTAATCTTGGCGCACAATGCTTGGAAGTAGGCACCACAATCTACACATGCAACTTTAGCCACTTCCGTGCGATCGACTTTGTCGTTACAAATTGGGCAAAACATAATGTAAGCGTTGGAAAACGTAAATTCAAAGCAGGCTCTGCACGACACTGCGAAAACACGTCCACACGAAAATACAAATCCTCAAAACCATGATATGTCATATTCTTGAGTCCATAACTTGCTAAATAATGTTGTGTCGTTTCTGCTTGAGCTCGCGCCGAACATAATAAAATTCCCTGAAAGCGCTACTGAAAAAAAGATTATAGCAAGTATTAGGCAGTATTGATGGAATTACATTTCGATAAGGGCGCCGAACCAAAAAATTCCTTCAACGTATATAAATAGGCACGATACCATCTCCGTGACTGTGCAGGGTATATGTGACGCAAATTTGAAGTTTATAGATGTATTCACTGGTGTGCTAAGTAAAGTGCATGACTCGCGTGTGTTGAAGTTATCTTTCGTTGGAAATGATCTTCCAATGCTATGTTTACCAAAATATCATCTTTTAGGCGATTCTGCTTATCCAATTAGAAATTACTTGTTAACGCCGTATAAATTGTTGCGGCAATTTAACTGAGCAAGAAAGGACGTACAATTACGAACTTAGTCAAACTCGAGTGCGAATAGAAAACGCTTTTGTATTGTTAAAATGTCGATTCCGCCAACTTATGCGATTGGATTTAAATGAAGTTGAGCCTACAGCGAAGTTTATAATAGCATGATGCGTTCTTTATAATATTTGCATAGACAAACAGGACTTTATTGAGAGAGAAGAATACTTCGTTGTACCAGATTCCGTCCAGCAAAAAATTTTCTTATCGAAATAAGCGACTCTGTTCTTACTGAGCTAGGTCAAATAAAAAGAAGCCAAATAAAGTAAGGTTTTTGAGTCTTCTGATTCACGGCCGCTGTACTTGGTACTTTTTACAATTAATAAAATTTAGTTTAACGTTGTTACATGAACAATATGTTGCATTAACCTCAACTGTTTGAAACCAGATTGCTCACTATTTCGATAAAGAGGTCCACCCTGACCGAAAAATTAAAAGTTAACCAACGATTTTTTCTTACTTGTTTTATCAGAGATATTAAAGAAATAGTTAATATTATATAAATATTTTCTTTTATATGTATGTATGTAGGTGTTTTATTTATTTTGAATTAATGTACATACATTCAACTATCACTTAAGCAGATGAACCGACAGAAAACTCATATTAAGTTCATATCGACGCATTTTTTTTAAAGCTATTTGTTTACTATGCAAATATAACCAAATCTTTTTAAAATCTTTAGTTTTTCATTTTATTTCTTAACATTTTGTCGTACAAATGTCACGTCATTCCAGATTGGAAATGCCAAGATGCAAAATTTGTACGTATACATTCAATAATCTTTAATAAAAATATATTTCATAAAAAAGCAAAAAATACAAAAATACAAACTTTCGTATTTATTGAACGTAAGAGATCATGTTTATTGGCTTTAAACAGGTACGAAGTAATTTAGTATTTATATATGTATATAATTCATGTACATATTTATGTACCTAAGTAAAAAAATAGTGAAATCACAAGTCATAACGTGTTGAAAAAGTAAACAGTACAATAAACTGTAATTTCCAAGTTGCTAAAAATTTACGTTACCAAATTCAAAATAATATGTCCACTGTATGCTGAAAAAAAATGCTCAACACAGTCAAAAAAAAAAATTATTTCGAAAAATAAACTGAATTTTTAGAAACTTGAAAATTACAGTTTATTTGCACGTTTTTATAAGACAATAACATACTCGAAAACGGGGTAGAAGTTCTGGTTAAAGTTTTTTTAAATTTACATACAAATTTTAATTTAGATTTATATGGTCTGTTTTACCATATGACGAGTAGTTTCCGTTCGTTAGCTGTCTCCTTCAGACAGACAACACATCCGCCAACATGCGCCTTTCTGCCAAAAAAAAAATATATTTTTTACCGTTTAATCTTTAATTATTTGATTGCGCTTACTTAAACCGAATGCACTGGAGGTGCATTTGTTGTAGTTGTAATTATAAAACTGGGACCACCAGCAAGGGGCAGCAGTTCAGAGCACGTCGTGTAAAGGTAATATGAATGAGGCCTTCACCGTTATATTTGTTACTGGTAAAAATTATAAATGGAAAAACATTGAAGCCGGAAACCAAAGACACTTGCACTTATTTTATATCCAATTTCAGAAGCCTGCAAACCAAAAGCTAAAAAAAAGGTATATTACAATTTAATGAATCATAAGCAGTTAAACCTGATTTAAGAACTGCTTGCAATCATCCATTTTTCCATAAGGCTTTCGATTCTTGCAGCTTTCTCCATTTTTTCCTTGTGTCGCTTCTCTGGCTTCCTCCTTCATTGCAGCAATTTCAACAAGAGTTTCTTGTAACGTTTTCCTATTTCTTTGTTTTTATTGCCGGCTCAATGGAATCATCCATTTTGCATATCTTGTCTAGTTCTTCTTCAAATTGAAGCTTTTGGCGTTTTGCACCTGAGCCGCTATTATTTTCCACTGCTGCCTTTTTTCGCCTCATGATGGTCTTTTCCCGTCGAACTCAGTGACAATCTTCATCCACATGTCCTTCTTTGTCTTTATCTGCTTGAAGGGGCCAATGTCCAGCAAATAAGATGCGTACTTATCCAGCAGAAGTCTCGTCTCGCCTTCCGTCCATACTGCAAAAAAGCATCGCTTAATGCATTAGCATTTTCAACCTGTAATTTTCTATTAAAACATTGTCATATTACCTGTGTTTTACTGTTAATAGGACTGTCTTCTTTAGCTTAAATTTTTAAATTTTTAGCTTTTAATTGTGAACGAAAATTTGTTCAAAAGTTCCGAAAATTAAGTGGGCGAAAAATTGTCTTAAGCTAAGTTACATTAAGTTGTTAACTTATGTTGTATGATGTCATGTGATATTATGATGTGATATTGTGAAGCGATTGTTATGGTATATGATTTTCGATTGTGGTATGATGATGTGAACCGATATGTCGATGTGATGTGATTTAATGTTATGTGATGTGTTTATGTGATTTGATATGTTTTTATGATGTGATGTGATTTGGTGTAGTGATGAGATAACATGCGGCTTTTAATACGTTGTAAATGCATAATTTCTGTGGTCGAGTGCTATAACTCGAAGTGCCGCTGAGTTCGAGATTCGAATCTCAGCCAGAGCAAGTAAATCTAAATCAAAGAAAAAGTTTTTGTCTAATAGCGGTCACCCCTCGGCAGGCAAACCTTGGAGGTATTTCTGCCATGAAAAAGTTTCTCATAAAATACATCTGCCGGAGTCGGCACAAAACTGTAGGTTTTTCCATTTCTGGTATAATATAAAGATGTAAACCACAAATGGTAGGAGAAGCTCGGTGAAAAACTATATACATATGTATGTATTTTGAAAGAAATAGCATCAGTATCTTAGACTTAGTCACAGTATGAAAAAATAAAATAAAAACAACGCATAGTGCAATTGCTTGAAAACATTTCCAACTTGTATAGACATGCAACAACATATCCATAACTTCACAATAACTAGGTCATAAATCGTAAGTTTGTGTACATTTGTTTTGGAACAAAAACATTCAAATATGCGTATTTAAGTATAAGCAAATCGAACATACATATGTACGAGTATTTCTTTTGGGACGTTACAAACATCCATAAAAGTTAAATGGATTAAAAAAGTTTTACAAATTTACTTTTTCATAAATTTTTTTATATTTATATAGTATTATAAAGAAAATTAAATTTATATGAGTTTTGGTGATGATAAAGAAATTCTGATATTTTCGAACTTCAAAAAGGTTTCGAGATGTATATAATTATACATACGTGTATATATCCCCTACTTAAATCGTGAGTAATTCGTGTAAAGAGTAATTCCTAAGGGTGAAGGAGTACTCCAAAATTTATGGAAATGCTAACAAAAAATGGGATTCAATTAACATTGTGATTTCTTGAGGCAGAGCCATAGCATTAACCTGGTGTAGAAACAAAGTTTAGCACGCTACAGTATTGCAAACGATTATTTTGTGAGTTCTCCGATATGGTACAAAAAAACATTACGCAGCGATTTTCGTAGCGTGTAAGTGCTTTTTTATAAACTTTTGCAGTGGTATATGGCTTTTGGAAAAAATTTTAAAAACTTTTGAGAGGCTCATAGACGCATAGCCTCTCTTTGAACCGGCATGCATGCTGAAAATACAAATCCGTGGAGATTGCTCTCCGTGACATCGTCTTGACGATCGAGAAAGGATTGACCATAAATGAGTATACGCAGGGAATCTCTCCTGATATCGAGGGAGCTTTGAACAATGTCCATCCCGAAGCTGTTATCAAATCACTCAGCATGGTGAAAGTGCAGCAGGGTCTAGTGGACTTTGTGGGGCTTCTACTGAAAAACCCAAGAAGAATTCCCCCTTATTGTGGAATTATGCTGTGAATAACTTACTCTTTAACCTCAAGGGCACTGGCTGGCAAGTCGTTGCATATGCAGACGGCATAACAATCACAGTAACAGCTAAAAACTACAAGTCCTTAGTAATTTTCTTCAAAACGCTAACAATACTGATAGCTTCTGGTATGTGGAATGTGGGCTTAGCGTCAATCCTACCAAGACCAAGACAGTGCTCTTTACGAGGAAATATAAAATCCCCATTTCAAACTACCTTCTGTTAACGGCGTAGTACTAACTTTTTCAGTCGAGTCAAGTTATTCTGGATAAAAAACTCTACTGGACGCGACATATTGAACACCGCTCCAGGAATGTCATTATTACTCTTTATGCCTGTAAGACGTCAGTATTTGCAAGGCAGAGCTAAATGCAATAATGGAGGCAGCAGTGGTCTTATAGCTTGCACCTCTCTAGAAATAGGCTTAACTATAAGCTCTGACAGTCAGACTGCTATTAAATCTCTAAATTTATACGGTACAACTTCCAAGGTAGCCATTAAGTGCAGAAGGACTCTAAACCGGCTGGCAGAAATGTTCTGCGTGTGTATTTTATGACTGACGAGCTGGCAAGGAAAGGGACGGAACTAACATTTGTTAACTCTTCCTAAGATGCGGGTATACCTCTAGCGTCCTATAAATACATATTAGGATATGGCAGAGGATGATAGAGTTGAGTACTTTATAATTATGAGTTTGCTGATGCTGAATGCTGATTGAATACCTAACATTGTCGAGTCTTAACTGATGGCTCCAAAGTTTACTCTGGGGTAGGATCTGGGTTTTCTGCTGAAGATATTTGTAACACCATGGACTACGTGGCGGTAAATAGGTGAAGATGACATAATCCAAAGCTGGGGGAACACCTTTCTCTTCATAGGTTCGAGGCGAAACTCATGTTGCCTTTAACATCGTAAAGACTATCTAATATCTTGCTCTCACTAAGCAGACGGGAGATCAGACAACTTGTTAGTCTGCCCATTTTGCCTTAAAGAAGACTAGCTTTTTGACAAGCTGTTCCGACGCTAGTTTTAGAAAAAAAAAAAATGGATTTTAATTGATTCCACCACAGCTTAAAATCTGGTACCATAGTCTTGAGCTTCAAACCAGTTTGAAAGCACTTATCGATGAAGTGTTTTCCACTATTAATCCACTGCTGGAATTGTCTGCTTTGCAAACAGCAAACCCAATAAGTTTTAGATGAATAGTTAAAAAGTTTATTTTTTAAAGTTTTGTAAGAATAAATAAGACTTGGCATCACTTGTTTTTTTTTGTTTTATTGCACTTTGACAGTAAATCATTAAAATATAATTAATACAGCTTTATTTAACATTTAGAAAGTTTGTGAAAGCACAACACTTTTTGAGTAAAGGGTAACAATTACCCATGAAGGGTATAGTTATCAAAAATATGCTGGGGCGCTGAGAGTTAATACCTAATTTGGCTTTTTAACAGTTTTAAATATTTATTTACCTTGCGATGTCATCGTAAAAATTCTAAATTAAGTGTTGGCAAATTCAATTATGTATATTAGTATTGTTGTCCATCTGCATAATTTAAATTTTTCTTACTGACCTTGCTCTTATTACTCACGTGTTAAACATGACTCATACGTAAGATAGCATAAGATAGAGACACACCTATAGACAAGATATATGTGTAAATGTTGTTAAGACAAACTTTTACGTTATATAACTTAAGGAATAAAATGCAGTAATGCTAATTTTGACGAGTATATACACACATACATACATTTTTTACGCACTTTCAAGCTGTAAAGATTTAAAGATGAGAACAAACTTGTAATGGGCTTAAGGATCTACTTATGGTATAATTAAGAAATATTGTTCATACACATTTATTATTATTTTAAACTTTGTGAAATCAATCCGAAAACCAAAACCAATCAATTCTGTCATGCCGTAATTCTGCCTACTTTTTGAACACGGAGACGTCGCACTGCTCGGCATGTCGAAATGTGTTTCTGTACGTAGATAGTGAACATACAATACAAATTTAAAGTGTTGTGCTTTTCCAAAAAAAATTTACAATTTCGAGCACATGTTTTAATATACGAGCGCATACATATTAACAGCATAACGAAGACATTTCTTAATTCTAACAATAATATATTTAGATACATACATATGCTCGTATATATATTTCATATAAACACGTTTGAGGTATTTGTACGAGTTGAATTTCTTTCTATTTTATATTCGAAATCTTAAATTTGCATCCATGTATAATTACATATTACGCGAAGGCTTTAGTGTTGATTTATTTCTGTTCCTGAGGACAGTAAATCTATCAGAAATTATCAATTTCGCAATTATTGAAATAATTTATGAGTATATGTATATATATATGTATTTATAGTAAGCAAGTACATACATATGTCCAACTTTATTATGAATAGGAGCGAGTAAAAGTAAAATGAATTTGTATATTCATAAAAAGTATGGTACATATACATATAAGTATGTATGGTACATTTATGCGTATATTTATATTTACATTGAATACAAGTGCATATGAATGTCGTACATTAATTATAACACTGTGAAAATTATACATACATATTTCTGCGATACATACATACATAGGTAAAATGAAAATCTAAATTGTAAGAAATCGGTCGTTCTCGAAAAAATCATCCCAACATTATTCATAGAATTGCCAGTGGTATTTTTACGAGTATTCGTTTGTTGATTCATTTTTGCAATTGATGTAGTTTGCAGGATCTCCTTTATTTTAACAATTTCTAGCTTTTGCCTTGTTGCCTCATTTAAGTCCTACGCTATTACGCTAAAATGGTCTTTGTTGGGGTTACATCTACATTTTGAAAGTGAAATGAAATATTAGTTTGATGTACACATACATTCAATAATTGTACTTACATTAAAATTCCCAGTACTTTGTTCGTTTGCAAGTAGTTCGCGAGCTGCTATATTCATCTCCTCCAAAGTCATATCTAAAGCTTCTTGCATCTCTCGAGTAGCTTGGCTTACAAATACTGGGTCACAATACTTTGCAAGACCCTCTGCAACCAGCACCTGGAATGGAAAGAATTTATAATGACTGTTATATTAATGCACTATAAAAGTAACGATAACATATATGCTTTCTAAAAGTATTATCGCTGCTTCACAAAACTCACTACTTTATTATTATTAACTAGGCCGAAAACCACGTCGCGAAAGCTTTACTTATATTAAAAAAAATAGTCCACATTTATTAAAAATTATTTGAGATTGTATTAAAATAAATTTGAGATTGCGAAAGAGAAAAAATGTCAAGAAGAGTGATACTGCGCAGGCCGCTAAAGACAAGTAAAATCAGGTCTGAACTTAATTACCTTAAATATCTGTTTAAACGGGTTTATTATCTTTCCGATTGTCTTGTATAACACACTACAACATTTTTCAGTTCATTGATTGCCAACTCAAATCTGAGAACTGTATGTGAAATTAGACCCAAAAAGAATAATTTCTGCATCATTCGTTTTGTCTTCTTACCTGCCAAAATATTACGTATTCGCTTTTATTCGCAACTGAGTAAAAGTATGAACTAAATAACCCTTTGTTTATTCCGTTTTGTTATTTCTGAGAATCATAATAAATATGATCGAGGGTTTTTCCGAAGAATGTTGTGCATATGTCGAGCAAATTTTTGAAATTCATACCTTTACTCGATTGCGAATAAAAGCGAAACGCGTGCATCGATTTTCATGATCTATGTCTCATTTTGCTCATAGGTTATGTGACTTTGCGAAAAAGTAACTAGACTTGAAACTTATTTCCGATTTGTATTTTTTATGAATTAAAAAAAAAAAAAAAATTTTCTTCATGCGCATATTTTTAACTTGGAAACTGTTGCTTGTATAGGAAAACCATATATGAACAGATTAAGGGAATTGTAATTCCAAATTTTTTAAAATTTATTTCAACTAAATCGTTTTTGAAAAAAAAAAAATGGATTTTAATTGATTCCACCACAGCTTAAAATCTGGAACCATAGTCTTGAGCTTCAAACCAGTTTGAAACCACTTATCGATGAAGTGTTTTCCACTATTAATCCACTGCTGGAATTGTCTGCTTTGCAAACAGCAAACCCAATAAGTTTTAGATGAATAGATAAAAAATTTATTTTTTAAAGTTTTGTAAGAATAAATAAGACTTGGCATCACTTGTTTTTTTTTTTGTTTTATTGCACTTTGACAGTAAATCATTAAAATATAATTAATACAGCTTTATTTAACATTTAGAAAGTTTGTGAAAGCACAACACTTTTTGAGTAAAGGGTAACAATTACCCATGAAGGGTATAGTTATCAAAAATATGCTGGGGCGCTGAGAGTTAATACCTAATTTGGCTTTTTAACAGTTTTAAATATTTATTTACCTTGCGATGTCATCGTAAAAATTCTAAATGAAGTGTTGGCAAATTCAATTATTTATATTAGTATCGTTGTCCATCTGCATAATTTAAATTTTTCTTACTGACCTTGCTCTTATTACTCACGTGTTTAACATGACTCATACGTAAGATAGCATAAGATAGAGACACACCTATAGACAAGATATACTTAAGGAATAAAATGCAGTAATGTTAATTTTGTCGAGTATAAACACACATACATACATTTTTTACGCACATTCAAGCTGTAAAGATTTAAAGATGAGAACAAACTTGTAATGGGCTTAAGGATCTACTTATGGTATAATTAAGAAATATTGTTCATACACATTTATTATTATTTTAAACTTTGTGAAATCAATCCGAAAACCAAAACCAATCAATTCTGTCATGCCGTAATTCTGCCTACTTTTTGAACACGGAGACGTCGCACTGCTCGGCATGTCGAAATGTGTTTCTGTACGTAGATAGTGAACATACAATACAAATTTAAAGTGTTGTGCTTTTCCAAAAAAAATTTACAATTTCGAGCACATGTTTTAATATACGAGTGCATACATATTAACAGCATAACGAAGACATTTCTTAATTCTAACAATAATATATTTAGATACATACATATGTTCGTATATATATTTCATATAAACACGTTTGAGCTATTTGTACGAGTTGAATTTCTTTGTATTTTATATTCGAAATCTTAAGTTTGCATCCATGTATAATTACATATTACGCGAAGGCTTTAGTGTTGATTTATTTCTGTTCCTGAGGACAGTAAATCTATCAGAAATTATCAATTTCGCAATTATTGAAATAATTTATGAGTATATGTATATATATATGTATGTATAGTAAGCAAGTACATATGTACATATGTCCAACTTTATTAGGAATAGGAGCAAGTAAAAGTAAAATGAATTTGTATATTCATAAAAAGTATGGTACATATACATATAAGTAGGTATGGTACATTTATGCGTATATTTATATTTACATTAAATACAAGTGCATATGAATGTCGTACATTAATTATAACACTGTGAAAATTATACATACATATTTCTGCGATACATACATACATAGGTAAAATGAAAATCTAAATTGTAAGAAATCGGTCGTTCTCGAAAAAATCATCCCAACATTATTCATAGAATTGCCAGTGGTATTTTTACGAGTATTCGTTTGTTGATTGATTTTTGCAATTGATGTAGTTTGCAGGATCTCCTTTATTTTAACAATTTCTAGCTTTTGCCTTGTTGCCTCATTTAAGTCCTACGCTATTACGCTAAAACGGTCTTTGTTGGGGTTACATCTACATTTCGAAAGTGAAATGAAATATTAGTTTGATGTACACATACATTCAATAATTGTACTTACATTAAAATTCCCAGTACTTTGTTCGTTTGCAAGTAGTTCGCGAGCTGCTATATTCATCTCCTCCAAAGTCATATCTAAAGCTTCTTGCATCTCTCGAGTACCTTGGCTTACAAATACTGGGTCACAATACTTTGCAAGACCCTCTGCAACCAGCACCTGGAATGGAAAGAATTTATAATGGCTGTTATATTAATACACTATAAAAGTAACGATAACATATATGCTTTCTAAAAGTATTATCGCTGCTTCACAAAACTCACTACTTTATTATTATTAACTAGGCCGAAAACCACGTCGCGAAAGCTTTACTTATATTAAAATAAATAGTCCACATTTATTAAAAATTATTTGAGATTGTATTAAAATAAATTTGAGATTGCGAAAGAGAAAAAATGTCAAGAAGAGTGATACTGCGCAGGCCGCTAAATACAAGTAAAATCAGGTCTGAACTTAATTACCTTAAATATCTGTTTAAACGGGTTTATTATCTTTCCGATTGTCTTGTATAACACACTACAACATTTTTCAGTTCATTGATTGCCAACTCAAATCTGAGAACTGTATGTGAAATTAGACCCAAAAAGAATAATTTCTGCATCATTCGTTTTGTCTTCTTACCTGCCAAAATATTACGTATTCGCTTTTATTCGCAACTGAGTAAAAGTATGAATTAAATAACCCTTTGTTTATTCCGTTTTGTTATTTCTGAGAATCATAATAAATATGATCGAGGGTTTTTCCGAAGAATGTTGTGCATATGTCGAGCAAATTTTTGAAAAAAAAAAAAAATTTCTTCATGCGCATATTTTTAACTTGGAAACTGTTGCTTGTATGGGAAAACCATATATGAACAGATTAAGGGAATTGTAATTCCAAATTTTTTAAAATTAATTTCAACTAAATTGTTTTTGAAAAAAAAAAATGGATTTTAATTGATTCCACCACAGCTTAAAATCTGGTACCATAGTCTTGAGCTTCAAACCAGTTTGAAAGCAGTTATCGATGAAGTGTTTTCCACTATTAATCCACTGCTGGAATTGTCTGCTTTGCAAACAGCAAACCCAATAAGTTTTAGATGAATAGATAAAAAGTTTATTTTTTAAAGTTTTGTAAGAATAAATAAGACTTGGCATCACTTGTTTTTTTTTTTGTTTTATTGCACTTTGACAGTAAATCATTAAAATATAATTAATACAGCTTGTAGAATGAATGTACCAAAGGTTTTAGTGAAAATGTAATTTGGTTGTACTTTATTAGTTGCGTGTAGAACACTTATAGGGTTGAAACCTTAAATTATATATAAAAGTTATAAACATTGGCATGATTTAATAGTGGGAGACCAGTTTTACCCTGATCATCCCAATTATAGTATTATTATATTAATACGAAGGTTAGAGACCATCTTTGCGGTGTTCATCTAACGCATATCGTGTATATAATAACAACAAACGTATGTATGTACAGATGCTAGAGACCAGCTTGCGCTGCTCGTCTAACGTATCCCTGTACATGTATAACAATAACAAACGTATGTATGTACAGATGCTAGAGACCATCTTTGCGGTGTTCATCTAAGCGTTATTGTACATAGATATGTAATAGTACTTATATACATATAATGATCTATATTGGAAGAGACCATCTTTGCGGTGTTCATCTTCCAATACAGTAACTGCTTTATTTTGCTTACCTCTTGAGCGGACGCCTTGACAGAAATGAGGTCGAATGCTCAGAGGATCGCCCTTTTATAGGCGTTAAGACTAACTAATGTGTAACTAGAATTTACCGTACATTGGAGATCAAGTGCATTTTGGGCTGCAAGCTGTGGACTACAAAGTACACAGCATTGCCAGGTCCCATTCGTAGATAAAATAAAACTATGTTTATATACGCTATGTTTCTATGTTTATATACGCTATGTTTATATTAATGTTAAAGATAAGAAATATGTATGCGTGTATTATAAGCTTTATTTAACATTTAGAAAGTTTGTGAAAGCACAACACTTTTTTAGTAAAGGGTAACAATTACCCATGAAGGGTATAGTTATCAAAAATATGCTGGGGCGCTGAGAGTTAATACCTAATTTGGCTTTTTAACAGTTTTAAATATTTATTTACCTTGCGATGTCATCGTAAAAATTCTAAATGAAGTGTTGGCAAATTCAATTATGTATATTAGTATCGTTGTCCATCTGCATAATTTAAATTTTTCTTACTGACCTTGCTCTTATTACTCACGTGTTAAACATGACTCATACGTAAGATAGCATAAGATAGAAGAGACACACCTATAGACAAGATATATTTGTAAATGTTGTTAAGACAAACTTTTATGTTATATAACTTAAGGAATAAAATGCAGTAATGTTAATTTTGACGAGTATATACACACATACATACATTATTTACGCACATTCAAGCTGTAAAGATTTAAAGATGAGAACAAACTTGTAATGGGCTTAAGGATCTACTTATGGTATAATTAAGAAATATTGTTCATACACATTTATTATTATTTTAAACTTTGTGAAATCAATCCGAAAACCAAAACCAATCAATTCTGTCATGCCGTAATTCTGCCTACTTTTTGAACACGGAGACGTCGCACTGCTCGGCATGTCGAAATGTGTTTCTGTACGTAGATAGTGAACATACAATACAAATTTAAAGTGTTGTGCTTTTCCAAAAAAAATTTACAATTTCGAGCACATGTTTTAATATACGAGTGCATACATATTAACAGCATAACGAAGACATTTCTTAATTCTAACAATAATATATTTAGATACATACATATGTTCGTATATATATTTCATATAAACACGTTTGAGCTATTTGTACGAGTTGAATTTCTTTGTATTTTATATTCGAAATCTTAAATTTGCATCCATGTATAATTACATATTACGCGAAGGCTTTAGTGTTGATTTATTTCTGTTCTATCAGAAATTATCAATTTCGCAATTATTGAAATAATTTATGAGTATATGTATATATATATGTATGTATAGTAAGCAAGTACATACATATGTCCAACTTTATTATGAATAGGAGCGAGTAAAAGTAAAATGAATTTGTATATTCATAAAAAGTATGGTACATATACATATAAGTATGTATGGTACATTTATGCGTATATTTATATTTACATTGAATACAAGTGCATATGAATGTCGTACATTAATTATAACACTGTGAAAATTATACATACATATTTCTGCGATACATACATACATAGGTAAAATGAAAATCTAAATTGTAAGAAATCGGTCGTTCTCGAAAAAATCATCCCAACATTATTCATAGAATTGCCAGTGGTATTTTTACGAGTATTCGTTTGTTGATTCATTTTTGCAATTGATGTAGTTTGCAGGATCTCCTTTATTTTAACAATTTCTAGCTTTTGCCTTGTTGCCTCATTTAAGTCCTACGCTATTACGCTAAAACGGTCTTTGTTGGGGTTACATCTACATTTCGACAGTGAAATGAAATATTAGTTTGATGTACACATACATTCAATAATTGTACTTACATTAAAATTCCCAGTACTTTGTTCGTTTGCAAGTAGTTCGCGAGCTGCTATATTCATCTCCTCCAAAGTCATATCTAAAGCTTCTTGCATCTCTCGAGTAGCTTGGCTTACAAATACTGGGTCACAATACTTTGCAAGACCCTCTGCAACCAGCACCTGGAATGGAAAGAATTTATAATGACTGTTATATTAATGCACTATAAAAGTAACGATAACATACATATGTGCTTTCTAAAAGTATTATCGCTGCTTCACAAAACTCACTACTTTATTATTATTAACTAGGCCGAAAACCACGTCGCGAAAGCTTTACTTATATTAAAATAAATAGTCCACATTTATTAAAAATTATTTGAGATTGTATTAAAATAAATTTGAGATTGCGAAAGAGAAAAAATGTCAAGAAGAGTGATACTGCGCAGGCCGCTAAAGACAAGTAAAATCAGGTCTGAACTTAATTACCTTAAATATCTGTTTAAACGGGTTTATTATCTTTCCGATTGTCTTGTATAACACACTACAACATTTTTCAGTTCATTGATTGCCAACTCAAATCTGAGAACTGTATGTAAAATTAGACCCAAAAAGAATAATTTCTGCATCATTCGTTTTGTCTTCTTACCTGCCAAAATATTACGTATTCGCTTTTATTCGCAACTGAGTAAAAGTATGAATTAAATAACCCTTTGTTTATTCCGTTTTGTTATTTCTGAGAATCATAATAAATATGATCGAGGGTTTTTCCGAAGAATGTTGTGCATATGTCGAGCAAATTTTTGAAATTCATACCTTTACTCGATTGCGAATAAAAGCGAAACGCGTGCATCGATTTTCATGATCTTTGTCTCATTTTGCTCATAGGTTATGTGACTTTGCGAAAAAGTAACTAGACTTGAAACTTATTTCCGTTTTGTATTTTTTATGAATTAAAAAAAAAAAAAATTTTCTTCATGCGCATATTTTTAACTTGGAAACTGTTGCTTGTATAGGAAAACCATATATGAACAGATTAAGGGAATTGTAATTCCAAATATTTTAAAATTTATTTCAACTAAATCGTTTTTGAAAAAAAAAAATGGATTTTAATTGATTCCACCACAGCTTAAAATCTGGTACCATAGTCTTGAGCTTCAAACCAGTTTGAAAGCACTTATCGATGAAGTGTTTTCCACTATTAATCCACTGCTGGAATTGTCTGCTTTGCAAACAGCAAACCCAATAAGTTTTAGATGAATAGTTAAAAAGTTTATTTTTTAAAGTTTTGTAAGAATAAATAAGACTTGGCATCACTTGTTTTTTTTTTTGTTTTATTGCACTTTGACAGTAAATCATTAAAATATAATTATTACAGCTTTATTTAACATTTAGAAAGTTTGTGAAAGCACAACACTTTTTGAGTAAAGGGTAACAATTACCCATGAAGGGTATAGTTATCAAAAATATGCTGGGGCGCTGAGAGTTAATACCTAATTTGGCTTTTTAACAGTTTTAAATATTTATTTACCTTGCGATGTCATCGTAAAAATTCTAAATGAAGTGTTGGCAAATTCAATTATGTATATTAGTATTGTTGTCCATCCGCATAATTTAAATTTTTCTTACTGACCTTGCTCTTATTACTCACGTGTTAAACATGACTCATACGTAAGATAGCATAAGATAGAGACACACCTATAGACAAGATATATGTGTAAATGTTGTTAAGACAAACTTTTACGTTATATAACTTAAGGAATAAAATGCAGTAATGTTAATTTTGACGAGTATATACACACATACATACATTTTTTACGCACTTTCAAGCTGTAAAGATTTAAAGATGAGAACAAACTTGTAATGGGCTTAAGGATCTACTTATGGTATAATTAAGAAATATTGTTCATACACATTTATTATTATTTTAAACTTTGTGAAATCAATCCGAAAACCAAAACCAATCAATTCTGTCATGCCGTAATTCTGCCTACTTTTTGAACACGGAGACGTCGCACTGCTCGGCATGTCGAAATGTGTTTCTGTACGTAGATAGTGAACATACAATACAAATTTAAAGTGTTGTGCTTTTCCAAAAAAAATTTACAATTTCGAGCACATGTTTTAATATACGAGTGCATACATATTAACAGCATAACGAAGACATTTCTTAATTCTAACAATAATATATTTAGATACATACATATGTTCGTATATATATTTCATATAAACACGTTTGAGCTATTTGTACGAGTTGAATTTCTTTGTATTTTATATTCGAAATCTTAAATTTGCATCCATGTATAATTACATATTACGCGAAGGCTTTAGTGTTGATTTATTTCTGTTCCTGAGGACAGTAAATCTATCAGAAATTATCAATTTCGCAATTATTGAAATAATTTATGAGTATATGTATATATATATGTATGTATAGTAAGCAAGTACATACATATGTCCAACTTTATTATGAATAGGAGCGAGTAAAAGTAAAATGAATTTGTATATTCATAAAAAGTATGGTACATATACATATAAGTATGTATGGTACATTTATGCGTATATTTATATTTACATTGAATACAAGTGCATATGAATGTCGTACATTAATTATAACACTGTGAAAATTATACATACATATTTCTGCGATACATACATACATAGGTAAAATGAAAATCTAAATTGTAAGAAATCGGTCGTTCTCGAAAAAATCATCCCAACATTATTCATAGAATTGCCAGTGGTATTTTTACGAGTATTCGTTTGTTGATTCATTTTTGCAATTGATGTAGTTTGCAGGATCTCCTTTATTTTAACAATTTCTAGCTTTTGCCTTGTTGCCTCATTTAAGTCCTACGCTATTACGCTAATACGGTCTTTGTTGGGGTTACATCTACATTTCGACAGTGAAATGAAATATTAGTTTGATGTACACATACATTCAATAATTGTACTTACATTAAAATTCCCAGTACTTTGTTCGTTTGCAAGTAGTTCGCGAGCTGCTATATTCATCTCCTCCAAAGTCATATCTAAAGCTTCTTGCATCTCTCGAGTAGCTTGGCTTACAAATACTGGGTCACAATACTTTGCAAGACCCTCTGCAACCAGCACCTGGAATGGAAAGAATTTATAATGACTGTTATATTAATGCACTATAAAAGTAACGATAACATATATGCTTTCTAAAAGTATTATCGCTGCTTCACAAAACTCACTACTTTATTATTATTAACTAGGCCGAAAACCACGTCGCGAAAGCTTTACTTATATTAAAAAAAATAGTCCACATTTACTAAAAATTATTTGAGATTGTATTAAAATAAATTTGAGATTGCGAAAGAGAAAAAATGTCAAGAAGAGTGATACTGCGCAGGCCGCTAAAGACAAGTAAAATCAGGTCTGAACTTAATTACCTTAAATATCTGTTTAAACGGGTTTATTATCTTTCCGATTGTCTTGTATAACACACTACAACATTTTTCAGTTCATTGATTGCCAACTCAAATCTGAGAACTGTATGTGAAATTAGACCCAAAAAGAATAATTTCTGCATCATTCGTTTTGTCTTCTTACCTGCCAAAATATTACGTATTCGCTTTTATTCGCAACTGAGTAAAAGTATGAATTAAATAACCCTTTGTTTATTCCGTTTTGTTATTTCTGAGAATCATAATAAATATGATCGAGGGTTTTTCCGAAGAATGTTGTGCATATGTCGAGCAAATTTTTGAAATTCATACCTTTACTCGATTGCGAATAAAAGCGAAACGCGTGCATCGATTTTCATGATCTTTGTCTCATTTTGCTCATAGGTTATGTGACTTTGCGAAAAAGTAACTAGACTTGAAACTTATTTCCGTTTTGTATTTTTTATGAATTAAAAAAAAAAAAAAAATTTTCTTCATGCGCATATTTTTAACTTGGAAACTGTTGCTTGTATAGGAAAACAATATATGAACAGATTAAGGGAATTGTAATTCCAAATTTTTTAAAATTTATTTCAACTAAATCGGGCTAGTCAAACAACAGGGCCTAAAACGTGATAAATTCCCCTATACGGTAGTACTAACTTCAAATCGATATTAAAAATATTTTGGCAGGTGAGAAGACAAAACGAATGATGCAGAAATTGAGTTGGCAAATCATGTGTTGTACTGTGTAATTATCGCATTTTTAAACACAATGCTAAAAGTGTAGTGGCTAACGTCCTGCTGGAGAACCCTGGAGCCCATCCCGAGGTCGGCGGCGCTGTACAAGGCCGCCGTCGCTTAGATTGGGGCTGTCTACCCCGGGGCAAAACTCGAGGTGGTCGGCTGGAAGCTTCAGGTTATGAACCAAACAATTCCGAAAGGACACTGGAGAACCTTCTGAGTAGAGGAGCTGGATGGGCCGTAAAGGCAATTAGTCTTGTCTCTGAACAGGAACTCTCTGGAGCTTCTGGAGAAGAGATAGGGGCGTGTCTACTACGGTGTAGATATAGTGACTCTTACAGTATATCGTGGTGACGCGCCGCGTGCCTCCGACACAGGCACTTCAATGGATGTGGACATTGAGGAGCCTGAGCCGGAGGCTGATTTCCCGATGCGGAGAGCGGAGCTCCTCACAATCAAACTTGGTAAAGGTAAAATTAGAACCCGTGTACTGACAAAGAAGTAATTTAATATTTTCATGTTCTTTTGCCCTATGATAGTGATGCAGACCTGGCGGCAACCCTGCTGGAGACTGAAAGCAAATCTCGCAAAGGCGAACGAGGCTGAGGATCCCCCTCAAACCATCCATAGCGGGTTTAGTTCTCACGGTTGCGATGATAACGCCCACCATGTTCAGTGAGGAAGCACCGATATCAACAGTCAACTTACCTCTTTTTAACTACCTCTTAACTACTAACTTAGTTATTTGCAAGAGGGCACTGAGCCCACTTTTAATGTTAAAAACCGACAGGAGGTCATATAGCTCGCATTATGTAGTGATAATCTTTACACTCAGATTCCAGAGGAGGGGTGAAAGCACCCACCTTGCGGAGTTAGTCTAGACACATGTCTTAGGACACGGTTTGCACCGACTTCTGCTGTTCTGCTGAAATCAACCACGGAGCTTTCCACTCCAACTCCTCTTAAGGTTTGTGCTTTGGCTTCCGATTTTATGTTGTTCAAAGCTCCCTTAAGTATTTTTAAGGTTTGTGCTATGGCTTCCAAACTTATGGTGTTCAAAGCTTCTTTAATGTTAAGAAAAGCCACAAAACAGAGTTCCTTGTAGCTAAAAGACTTTGCAATATAGCTAACCAGGGAGTGTAATGCAGTGTTCGTGGACCTTCCCTTTAGGTAAGCTTGTTGGTTATAGACAATAGTCCTTTGTCGATGAATAGAGAGAGGTAGTTACGTGCCTTACTAGGGTTTTAAGAACAAAATATGACAGGCTTATAAGTCTGAGATCCTTCGGATTCGTTTGTGAAGCTTTTTCAACCTTGGGTATAAAGGCAACGGAAACAGATCTCCATGCCTTCGGTATGTATGTAGAGGGGTCTTCTCGCGGGAATTGTGAGCAGTTCTTTCGGTTGCCAGACCACTGTATTGTTTTTCAAGCTGAGGTTTCAGCTATTAAGGAGGCTGTGGACTTGTTACAAACCGATGTAAAGGGCAAAGACATTTTATTTTTGGTGACAGCCAAGCGGCAATTAAAGCCATGAGCTCAGCTACGATTAAATCAAAGAATGTACTGGATTGGCCTGGATCTTTACAGAAGATACCTAAGCAGAACAGGCTTAACCTCATTTGAGTTCCAGGCCACCGGGACATATAGGGTAACTGTACAGCGTATGAACTTTCGAGGGAGGGAACACCAAAGCAGATTCTTGCCTTTGGTATGCCCTTTGGTACTTGCAAGCTGCTTTTAAAAGAATTTGTTTATACTTGTGCAAATGACAGCTAGCACAAACTACGATCTGTAGGATCTCTAGGCAGACTTGGCACAGATGGGGTCGTAGACGATCGCTTAATCTGTATTCCTTAAAACGGGATAATATATCCCAAGTTATTGACCCTCTAATAGGGTACTGCCTCATAGGAAACATCGCGGGGCGTCTCGTAATACCCTCCCACAGGTGCTGCAAAAATTATGAAGAGGAGAAAACGGTTATACACCTTCTACGCAATATGTCCAGCACTAAGAAGCAGACTACGCTTTCTAGGGCACCTCTTTTTGGGAACCTCGGTTAATTAGGTGATATAGATCCAAGATGCTTTACGATATTCGTCAAGAACTCTAGATGGTTCAGCAAGGGGAGTGAACGTTTAATTGGTGGTATCACAACGGGCCTCTAACTAACCGACGCTTTTAGCTCCGACTAAGTGTTTAACCGTAGATTGTGCAAACGGCCCAAAGTGTGTCGCTGAATATCAGTGACAGCCACACATACCTACTACCAACCTAAACAGAATGCAAGACCCATTTTGAAATATTTGTGCACTTCTTGGGCCAGTTTCGCTTAGGTTGCATTTAAACTAAGATTTAACTCGGTGTGTTGATTTTCTGTCAAATTTTAACGCTAACTAAACTAAATTTTCTATGCAAAATTTGTTTAAAGGTGGATCGAATAGCAAATTTTCTTAATTAAGCAAATAATTTTTTCAAATATTTTGGGTCAAGATGCAAAACAGGATAGTGCAATGATTATATATTCAATAAATATTCAGATACTTTCAGATACTTGTATAAAATATATATAGCAGATTCACAAGGTGTCGTAAAGTAGTAAAAGCATTAACCTTTGCAGTGGCTTAAAATTAATTTTTGGTATATAGAAAAAGGAATCTTAATAAAACAACTTTGAATTTTTGTAGTAGTATCTGGCACCAGTGTCTTAAAAGAAGATAGTTCATGAATTTTGATCTTCTGATTTTCCGTTTTTTTTTCATCTTTTATTTTTATAACCGAGCGTACTTGTACAAAAGGGTATTATAACTTTGTTCGCACAACGGTTGTTTGTAACAGCATAAAATAATCGAGATAAATATAGACATATATATACTAAAATGCTCAGAATGAAAAGAGAAGCCGATTTAGCGATGTCTGTCTGTCCGTCCGTCCGTGCGGACGATAACTTGAGTAAAAATTGAGATATCTCAATTAAATTTGGTACATAGATTGCCCTACAGGGAACGTTGGTATTGAAAATAGTCAAGATCGGTCAATAACCACGCCCACCTCCCATATAACGGAAATTTTTGAAAAATGCAAAAACTCCGTTTTTTCGTTATCCATTAAAGCAAATTGAGTTAAATTTGGTATTTGGAGAGATCTTAAAGTAAGAAATTAGGATTTTATAAAATTTTGAAAAATAGGCGTTGGCACACCCATTTATGAAAAATGTTCTGTATCTCAATAACAGTATTAACTGTCGTCACAAAATTTGGTGGACATATTTTCCTTGACATCGCTATTGTTATCGTAGAAAATTTTTGAAATCGGATCATAACCACGCCCATCTCCCATATAACGGAAGTTTTAGAAAATGCAAAACTTCATTTTTCGGTATCTATAAAAACCAACTGAGTGAAATTCGGTATTTGGAGCGATTTTGAACTAAGAAATTTGGTACTTATGTAATTTTGAAAAATGGGCATTGCCTTGCCCACTTATGAAA
Source organism: Philophylla caesio (assembly GCA_963971545.1). NCBI lineage: Eukaryota > Metazoa > Arthropoda > Insecta > Diptera > Tephritidae > Philophylla > Philophylla caesio. The sequence goes on along the minus strand of OZ020605.1, from coordinate 1,994,537 downwards.
GATTTTCTGTATCGCAATAACAGTATTAGGTATCGTCACAATATTTGGTGGAAGTATTTTACTCAATATCGGTGTTATCATCGTTAAAATTTTATGAAATCGGACCATAACCACGCCCATCTCCCATATAACGGAAGTTTTAGAAAATGCAAAACTTCATTTTTCGGTATCTATAAAAACCAACTGAGTGAAATTCGGTATTTGGAGCGATTTTGAACTAAGAAATTTGGTACTTATGTAATTTTGAAAAATGGGCATTGCCTTGCCCACTTATGAAAGATTTTCTGTATCGCAATAACAGTATTAGGTATCGTCACAATATTTGGTGGACGTATTTTTCTCAATATCGGTGTTATCATCGTTAAAATTTTATGAAATCGGACCATAACCTCGCCCACCTCCCATATAACGGAAATTTTGAAAAATGCCGTTTTTTCTTTATTTATTGAAATTTATTAATTAAAATTCGATATTCAGAGAGATTTTTATGAAATTTTGAACAATGGGCGTTTTTCGGTTGCGCCCGAGTATAGCTTTTCTTACTTGTTTGTTTCCATGTTGCTTGTTTAGATATTCTAATATTTCTTCCTCAGTGTCGTTCTCGATTACGCAGATAATATAATCAATGTATCTGGCATAACATGTTACCCCAAGTTTATTAGTTAATTCTTTTATGTATTTCTGTTCTAGGTTTTGCATTAAAACCTCCATGAGGATGGCAGAAGTTGGGTTTACTATTTCCAGTCCGTTTGTTTGCCTGTATATTTTGTTGTTGAATTTAATGTAGTTTTTGTTGAGCGTGGTTCTTAGGGTGATTGTTATATGTATTGTTTTAATTTTGTCTTTAGTTTTTTCAAGTAAAATCTTTCATACTATGTCAATTTTCTCTGAAAGGGGTATCGAAGGATATAATTCTTTAATGTCAAATGATACTAATTTTGTGATCTTTACTGTCCCAAGTTTCTCTATGAGTTCTGTTGTTTTGGTTATTGCGTATTGGTTATTAAGTTTCAACGTCTATTTTAGTATGGCCTTTAGGAATTTTGAGAGCTTGTAGCCAGGTGCCGATGTGTAGTTCACTATAGGTCTCACTGTAATATCCGGTTTGTGTATTTTTGGTTGTGCAATTAATGGAGGTGCCTTCGGGTTCATTTGGCTTAGCGTGTGTGCCATCCCCTGTGATATAATATTAGTTGCTTCTTATATGCTTCTTTTTATTTTTATTTGGTAATTGTCTTCTGTGATTCTTTTGCATTTCGGTACGCAGAAATCCTCGGATTGCAATGAGTGGGCGACTGGCAATGAGTACAACAGAGCAATCCCGTATGATGTCGGGACGATTCGATAGATAAGATTTTAGCCAAGCCAAAAAAACAGAGTGGAAACCAATACATTTGAGTTTATGCAATAAAATTGCATGGGAAACTCTATCAAAGGCTTTAGAGAAGTCTGTATGAATGGTGTCTATTTGTAGCCCACATTTAAATGCTGAGATGCAGTATTGAGAGAAAATGGCTAAGTTTCTGACGGAGGAACGCCCACTGACAAATCCATGTTGATGCGGCTCTAAAATAGATTTTGTAGCGAAAGTAATTTTTTTTTAACCACCTGTTCGAAAAGCTTTGAAAAAACTGTTAATTTAGAAATTGGTCTATAATTGTTTATGTCATTCCTACTACCTGATTTATAAATAGGGGTAATGGAGGCGACCTTCCATCGATTTATAAACACACCAGTAGAAAGAGATAGATTAATGATCGAACATAGAGGCCCACAAATAGAAAATTTACATTGCTTTAGAAAATAAGAGCATAAACCATCAATATCGGGTTTCAATGAGGTCTTTAGGGCAGTTATACCATTCAGAACATCTATTTCAGAGACAGACAGAAACCCAAAGCCCAATGATTGGGTAGAGTCAACACCAACGGGCGTACAAACAGAGTCATCATCAGCTACAAAATTTGACTTGAAAAAGTCTGCAAAAAAATTGACAGACTCAGGCAGAGATTGTGAAAGCAACCCATTGAAATTCATGCATGTTGGAATATTGGTATAACCCTTTTTGGAACGAACTATTTCCAAAAAGCTTTGGGGTGTCCTTTAGTTCGGTTTCAAATCTACAAATGTATTGATTGTATAAAAACTTATCTAGAACATTGAACTGATTCATATAAAAAATGTATTTTTCTTTTAAATTTAAATTATTACTTTGAGCTTTATATAAATTGTAGAACTTGTTTCTTCGATTTTTAACCTTTTTTAGATTTTCGTTATACCAAGGTAATGTATGAATACGAGGTGGAAGAATTGAAATGTTCTTCGAAAAAACATCGCTAGTTTTGTATAGAAAACTTTCAAAACAATCAGACACATCACTAGTGTTAAGAACGGAGTCCCAATTTTTTTTAGTCTGTAAGATATACTATGTCATAGACTGAATAAATTGAAATTATTCACAGTACCGAATTTAAACCGCGAAGATATTAAAAAATATATTTTAAAACCATACAATGGCAAAAACACAATACTCTTTGTGATAAAACTAATAATTGGTACTCAAAAATAAATACTAATAGATCATATACCAGCAATATTTCTCAATACTTACAGAATACCGACCTCCCCAGAAAAGCTCTCATTATAATAACAAGACTCCGTATAGGACATACCCGAATTACCCACAAATACCTTTTAAATAAAAACGCTGAGAGAAAATGCAAGGTTTGTAACACACAGGCAATTGATGTCGACCACATTCTTAGTTCATGCCCCACCTTTCAACAAAATAGGCAGAACTGCTTCTCCAACAAATCGACAATAGACATATTAAAAGATACTAACAAAGATAACATTCAAATAATCTTAAACTTTCTAAAAGCTTGTAAGTACGAAAAAATTTAATACTTAAACACACACAGACACGCATATATGTACACACAACTTTTATACTCATACACACAACTCTTATACACACACACATTTACACGTATTGTAAAGTTAAGAAATCTGTTACCACTTCCTGCAACTGTAAATAAGCAATAAGGTCATAGTCGCCAATGCTTATAAATAGCCATGATTATGTTTTAATTTAGTTATAATACAATTACCTTAAATAAATAAATAAATAGAAAAACACTGACAACAAAAACCAACGAGACCGGCACCCGAAGGCAGCAATTTCACGCCACAGGAAGGCTGCCATCAGGATCCTGAAAAGGTCCAAACTTGCAGAGAATCTCTGCAATCGGGCCGTCTTTTAAAGAAGCGAGGTGGTTCCAGGGAAATGTAAAGATGGTTGGTTGCATGCCATGACACCAGATCTGCGGAGCTATATAAGAAGGCAGTGGCCAGTTTGGGAAGGGTGCACCTGGGTGCGAAGCTCCAGTCCATGGATTTCAGGGAAGTCTCTTCCAGACAAAGGGCAAGGGTATGGCTGCCGGCGAAGCCTGCGGAGCCAGAGGGTATTCAGGAGAATATCCGGCTATTCAATCCGGCGCTACCCGCGGGAAACTGGAAGGTGCTGAAAGTGAAGAGCGGCACAGAAGCGACGCGTTTGGTGGTCCTGATGCTGAATAGAGAATCCCTACCGTTTCTGGAAAGGACGGAATGGACGATCCATTATGGGTTTGGCACCGCTCGTGTTAGGGTGTACAATAATGATGTCAATGCGGCGCGCAGCGTAGAAGCGGAGGCAGACCAGTTAAGCGAGGATGAAGCGGATGCAGAGCCTAGCCAGGTCAATCCGATGGATCATCTGTCTGGGGGTTATGCGTCCTAGACATCATCGCTGGGCATTGGGTTCACCTCCCGTAAGTATACGGAGGAGGAACTCATGTCGGAGGATGACGACGAAACCAACCAAACAGTGGTGGAGAGGGGTAGAGGGTGCGTCCAAGATTGTGCGCGTCGTCCAAATAAACCTCCACCACATTAGAGCAGCGCTGCTGCACTGCTGTTTCAGCTGGCGAAAAGGGGGGGCAGCAGATATCGCCCTCATCCAGGAGCCTTGGACTGTTGACACCGAATTTGTGGACTCCAGACGACGGAGTATACACTGGTAAGTCGGGCAACTGAGGGTAGACCTAGAGCCTGCATTCTTGTTAACTCAAACCTAAAATTTCTGTTTCTTCCTCAATTTAGTGATGAGGACACCACAACCGTGAGCCGGGAGGTCAAAAGTCAGGTGATCCGGCTGACCTCCATATACTTAGCTCATGACAGGCCAGTTACGACGCCGATGGTCGAGAGGGTCGCTGAGCAGACGGAAGGAGCTTGGGTTCTTCCCGATGACGCGAATGCGTACCACTTTGCTTGGAGCAGCAGCGATACAAAGGAAAGAGGTGAGTCACTCTTCGATTTTATATTGAAAGCTAACCTAGCTGTAAGTAATAAAGGTAACGAACCCACCTTTGTAACTAATAGACGTGACCCTCGTCTCGGAGAAGGCAGAGACGGTGGTCAGGAACTGCAAAGTGCTTGATAAGCACTCCTTTTCGGACCATCGCTATATCTTTTTCTGCTTAAAGGGGGTTTCGCCTACAACTGAACCCTGGAGAAACTTAAAAAATTCTGACTGATGTAGATATAGGAAAGAACTAGATAAGCGACTTTCAGGCCAACGAGTAAGAGTACCGTGTAGCCCAGGGGAACTAGAATACTCGGTAAACCAGTTTACCACAGCATGTCGGAAGGTTTTGGATAAGACCTGCCCAATAAAGAAGCCAAGAGGCAAAAAGAAGCCACCATGGTTGAATGCAGATATTGACAAGGCTTGCAGACTCTGTCGGACTTTATTTAACCTAGCGAAAAGAACCCAAAGTGATTCACAATGGGAAATTTACAGGTCTCACTTAGGGGACTCTAAAAAGCTCTTCAGGGGTGATAAACCTCAACCACATTCCTAAAATGTGGAAGGAATCGAGGGTTGTTTTTATCCCTAAAGAAGGTAAAATATCCCATGTCAGGTAAAATATCCCATGCTCCTTTCAGCTGAAGGTATTGGAGCGAGCAATTGATTGCCACATTAGAGATCCAATAACGACAAACTAATGACTTCCCAACATGCTTACATAAAAGGGAAGTCCACTGAAACGGCGATTCCTCAAGTTGTGTCGTATATAGAAAACTCCCTTCAGGTCAAGGATAACACACTGATATCATTTCTAGACATTGAGGGTACCTTCAATAATATAGAACCCTTGGCGATCACAAGAGTTCTGGCGAAGCTGGGCGTTGATCAACATCTGGTGTCTCTCGTGCACCTGGAATGGAAGGAATTTATAGTGACTGTTATATTAATGCACTATAAAAGGAACGATAACATATATGCTTTATAAAAGTATTCTCGCTGCTTCACAAAACTCACTACTTTATTATTATTAACTAGGCCGAAAACGTCGCGAAAGCTTATCTACTTATATTAAAGAAAATATTCCACATATATTAAAAATTAATTTCTACTCTTGTATTAAAATAAATTTGAGATGGCGAAAGAAAAAAAATGTTAAGAAGAGTGATAGTGCGGAGGCCGCTATAGACAAGTAAAATCAGGGCTGAACTTAATTACCTTAAATATCTGTTTAAACGGGTTTATTATCTTTCCGATTGTCTTGTATAATTATCGCATTTCTAAACACAATGCTAAAAGTGTAGTGGCTGACATCCTGCTGGAGAACCCTGGAGCCCATCCCGCGTGCAGTGATGCCAGCTGGTGCCAGTTCCACATAAAAGTGGTGGCCTGTGATGACGCGAGGTCGACAGCGCTGTACAAGGCCGCCGTCGCTTAGATAGGGGCTGTCTAACCCGGGGCAAAACTCGAGGTGGTCGGCTGAAAGCTTCAAGTGATGAACCAAACAATTCCGAAGGGACACTGGAGAACCTTCTGAGTAGAGGAGCTGGATGGGCCGTATAGGCAAGTAGTCTTGTCTCTGAACAGGAACTCTCTGGAGCTTCTGGAGAAGAGATAGGGGCGTGTCTACTACGGTGTAGATAAAGTGACTCTTAGAGTATATCGTGGTGACGCGCCGCGTGCCTCCGACACAGGCACTTCAATGGATGTGGACATTGAGGAGCCTGAGCCGGAGGCTGATTTCCCGATGCGGAGAGCGGAGCCTCCTCACAATCAAACTTGGTAAAGGTAAAATTAGAACCCGTGTACTGACAAAGAAGTAATTTAATATTTTCATGTTCTTTTACCCTATGATAGTGATGCAGACTTGGCGACAACCCTGCTGGTGATTGAAAGCAAATCTTTCCTGCTGGCCTCCAGGTTCATGGCGTACGAGGCTGAGGATGCCCCTCAAACCACCCATAGCTTGTTTAGTTCTCACGGTTGCGATGATAACGCCCACCATATTCAGTGAGGAAGCACCGATATCAACAGTCAACTTTTAATGTTAAAAACCGACAGGAGGTCATATAGCTCGCATTATGTAGTGATAATCTTTACAGTCAGATTCCAGAGGAGGGGTGAAAGCACCCACCTTGCGGAGTTAGTCTAGACACATGTCTTAGGACACGGTTTGCACCGACTTCTGCTGTTGTGCTGAAATCAACCACGGAGCTTTCCACTCCAACTCCTCTTAAGGTTTGTGCTTTGGCTTCCGATTTTATGTTGTTCAAAGCTCCCTTAAGTATTTTTAAGGTTTGTGCTATGGCTTTCAAACTTATGGTGTTCAAAGCTTCTTTAATGTTAAGAAAAGCCACAAAACCAAGTTCCTTGTAGCTAAAAGACTTTGCAATATAGCAAACCAGGGAGTGTAATGCAGTGATCGTGGACCTTCCCTTTAGGTAAGCTTGTTGGTTATAGACAATAGTCCTTTGTCTATGGATAGATAGAGGTTGTTACTTGCCTTACTAGGGTTTTAAGAACAAAAGATGACAGGCTTATAAGTCCGAGATCCTTCGGATTCGTTTGTAAAGCTTTTTCAACCTTGGGTATAAAGGCAACGGAAACAGATCTCCATGCCTTCGGTATGTATGTAGAGGGGCCTTCTCGCGAGAATTGTGAGCAGTGCTTTCGGTTGCCAGACCACTGTATTGTTTTTCAAGCTGAGGTTTCAGCTATTAAGGAGGCTGTGGACTTGTTACAAACCGATGTAAAGGGCAAAGACATTTTATTTTTGGTGACAGCCAAGCGGCAATTAAAGCCATGAGCTCAGCTACGATTAAATCAAAGATTGTACTGGATTGGCCTGGATCTTTACAGAAGATACCTAAGCAGAACAGGCTTAACCTCATTTGAGTTCCAGGCCACCGGGACATATAGGGTAACTGTACAGCGGATGAACTTGCGAGGGAGGGAACACCAAAGCAGATTCTTGCCTTTGGTATGCCCTTTGGTACTTGCAAGCTGCTTTTAAAAGAATTTGTTTATACTTGTACAAATGACAGCTAGCACAAACTACGATCTGTAGGATCTCTAGGCAGACTTGGCACAGATGGGGTCGTAGACGATCGCTTAATCTGTATTCCTTAAAACGGGATAATATATCCCAGGTAATTGACCCTCTAACAGGGTACTGCCTCATAGGAAACATCGCGGGGCGTCTCGTAATACCCTCCCACAGGTGCTGCAAAAATTATGAAGAGGAGAAAACGGTTATACACCTTCTACGCAATATGTCCAGCACTAAGAAGCAGACTATGCTTTCTAGGGCACCTCTTTTTGGGAACCTCGGTTAATTAGGTGATATAGATCCAAGATGCTTTACGATATTCGTCAAGAACTCTAGATGGTCCAGCAAGGGGAGTGAACGTTTAACTGGTGGTATCACAACGGGCCTCTAACTAACCGACGCTTTTAGCTCCGACTAAGTGTTTAACCGTAGATTGTGCAAACGGCCCAAAGTGTGTCGCTGAATATCAGCGAAAAAACAACTCTCTGACGAGCGAAGAAGAAAATAGAAGATATCATCCGAGAATGGTAGAAGAATCACATTTAGTGGTTCTTAAAGAGCCTGAGAGCAGATTGTTGGGTTACGTAAAAGTCGATGCCGAGGACGCTAAAACAAAACAGAGGCAATTGTGCGAGTTCCTTATAAAAAAATATATGTCCCTTGAGAGACTGATTGGAATTTGCTGTGATGAAGAAGCAACAAACACAGGTTCTGAAAATGGAATTTTAAGGAGATTCGAAGTCATGTTGAATAGACCATTTTTCCACCCATACAAATCGACCCGGCCTAATTTATGTATATACTAAAATGCTCAGAATGAAAAAAGAAGCCGATTTAGGGATGTCTGTCTGTCCGTCCGTCCTTGCAGACAATAACTTGATAAAAATTTAGATATCTCAATTAAATTTGGTACATAGATTGCCCTTTGGACAGGGTAGGTTTGTATTGAAAATAGTCAAGATCGGTCAATAACCACGCCCACCTCCCATATAACGGAATAGAACGCCCCGGACGGTGGCACCCCAGTATAAACTGTTTTGTGAGGATCATATTGTGCTCCTGCACTGGAAGCACGTTTGCCTCATGGTAGAGGTGATCCACAGGCGTCATCAGGAGACATCCCGTCACTCTCCTGAGTGGGGCGTTCTGACAGGTCTTCAGTCTTGACCATTGAGTCCTGCTAGTTCCAGGCGATCATATTGGCGCGGCATAATTTAGAACCGGCCAGCCAATCGTCTTGTATGTTGCCAACCACGTTTCTTTGTCTTTGCCCCAAGTGCTGCCGGCGAGCGACTTGAGGACTTTGTTGCGGCTCTGTACCTTGTTGACGATTGCGGTTGTATGCGCTGAGAAGGACACCAGGCTGTCGAGGGTGACTCCCAGGATCTTTGGGTGGTTAACCTTCGGAATGGGGGTCCCCTCGATGTGGATGTCGAGGGTGAGCCCGACCTCCTTCGTCCAAAATGTAAACAAGGTCGCCGTGGACTTAGCAGGAGACAGCGTCAAATTTCGTCCCGTAAAGTAATGAGCAAGCTCTGGGAGGTAGCTGTTCACTTTACAGGACAAGCCATCAATTCCATTGCCGGTATCCATTATCGTGCAGTCGTCGGCATACGAGACCAGTGTGACTCCCTCTGGCGGGGAAGGGAATCGCGAGATGTAGAAGTTGAATAATAGGGGTGATAGGACGCCACCCTGTGGTACCCCCTGCTTAATACTTCTCGCTTTTGACACTGAGTCACTGTAGCACACCGACGCTTGACGACCACACAGGTAGTTCGCGGTCCATCGCCTCAACGCCGCTGGGAGAGGTGAGGCCTCCACGTCCTTCAGCAGGATGGAGTGGCTGACTGTGTCGAAGGTCTTCGACAAGTCCAAAGCCACGAGGACGGTTCTCTCACAGGGGCGGTTGCCGTTGAGACCACGATTAAACTGAGGTTTATAGCGTTAAGTGCCGTTGTAGTGCTATGCTTTTTCCGGAAGCCGTGTTGATGCTTCGCCGGGCTGAGGTAGTGATTGAAATGCGGGAGCAGAAGGGCCTCAGGTGTCTTGACCACTGGAGAAAGCAGGGAGATCGGCCGATAGGACTGGCCTTGGCCGGCCGGTTTCCCTGGTTTCAGCAGTGGTATCACCCTACTGGTCTTCCAGATATCCGGAATGACCAGGGTGCTTAGTGACAGATTGAGGACCTTGGTGAGATATGCTACTCCCGCGGTGCCCAATTTTTTCAGCATCAACATGCTTAACCCGTCTGGGTCAATGGATTTGAAGGCTTTCGCCTTCCCGATGGCTTCCTTCACCTCAGTGGTAGAGAGGACAATTGGTGCGCTTGGTGTTGACTTGCGCAGCCTTCTGGTGACTGACCGTTTGGTCCTGTCGGCCAAAGGATGCAGTGTTAATTGTCGACTAAAATACTTCGCACTTCGCTTCGGGTCCGACGAGGCGTGGTCTCCAAAGGAGATTTCTTTTCGATCATCACGCCTCGTCGGGTTGGACAGAGACCTCACGGTCGACCATAATTTGCCCACTCCGGCACCGAGGTTGCAGGACTTCAGGTGCTCCCTTCACTTGTTCGTTAACCAGACGTTGGATCTCCCCGTTTAGGTGCCTAATACGGGGATTACGGGCGAAGGTGGTCGCGTTCATCCGCCAGAAACACCGCCTCACCCGGGAAGTCAGGACGCATCACAGGGATCCTACCTGCCGGAATTAAGCGGGCTGCAGCGAACTTCACCACCCTGCGGAACTCGCGCTCGCCAACGCGAACGTCGGTTGGAGTTGAAAGAGCACTGAAGGCGTCTTCAGTGAAATCCTCGAACCGCTCCCAGTCAGCTTTTTTAAAGTTGACATAGGTGTGGCGGTCCGAGGCAACATAGTTGGCAGGTCGGTCAATCGAGATGACTATGGGAAGGTGGTCTGATGCAAGCGATAGCATAGGTCGCCACGTTATGCTATTTATCAGACCTGGGCTAGGTATGGTTAGATCTGGCGAGCTGCTGCAACTACCCACAATATTGGTTGGGGCTTCGTCGTTCATGGTGCAGAATGTCGAATCGTCTATCTGCTCTGCCAAAATATTTCCCCTACGATCGTTTGATAGGCTTGAGAACCAAAGATCGTGATGCGCGTTGAAGTCTCCAACTACCAAACGGGTTTCACCACTGAGGAGCGCACCTATGTCAGGGTGATATCCAGCGGGGCAGCAGGAGACAGGGGGTATATATATATTAAATATTTCGAGATCGACAGCAATCCCTTGACATTCTAAGGTGCTGTCCCTTGGGTCGATGTCTACATCGATGAGACGATACTGCACAATGTTGTGTAGAAGGAAGGCCATTATCTCGCTCGCGATCTCTGCGAAGCACGTTGTAGCCGTCGCAGTTCGTTAAGGTTGAACTGCGACGTAGCTTCGTTTCTTGGACCGCAGCTATTAACAGCCCGTGCCGAGCCATGAAGGCAACCACCTCCGAGATCTTGCTCGAGAGTCCATTGCAGTTGAACTGTAGGAGTCTCGTCTGTCTCGGTAAGGTTGTCGCGTTGAGGGGGTGAGGGACTGGATCCAAGGGCCGGCCCGTCCCGGCTGAGCAACCCGCTGTGGTTGTGGGGGCCCAACGGTTGTAGTGGGCGGTGTCGTGAGCGACACTTGCGGGGCGTTTTGCGGCAGCAGGAAGCGGTAAAGCTCTCAGACCAGTCCCTTGTGGTACGTAGGCCAGAGCACGCCCGGAAGTGGCACCAGCACTGGCAGGCGTTACACCTGACCGAGCAGGCATTCCGGTGCACTCTGGCCCGGCATACACAACAGATGGTGGGGGCAACCAGTAGTTGCTGGATGGCGCCACGTTTGGTGGAGCGAAGAGAGGTGGGGAGGTTAGGTGTTGCTGTGAGCTCCGGGAAGCCGTAGAGGCAGGGGGGTGCGTTGAGGCACCGGCGCGGGGGGCGCAAGGGGCGATGCCGTGGAGGATGTGGACCACTCCCTGGTTTTCTTAAGGTCTGAGCAGACCTTAAGATGGCACCATCCGTTGCACGAATTACACCTCACCGAAGTGGAATTCGGATGGAGCCTTTCTGGCAGAAGCAGCAGAAATAGGTTTCTGGGCTAGGGTTAGACTCGACGCTCGCCCTGGCTAGAAGTATGAGTAGCAAACCTGCTGCTAGGTATTGCACCCAAGAGGAGATAATATTGGGGGTGTCCGGCAGCCTAAGTGGGGTTAGGTCGCCGAAACAACAGTCCTTGGTCGGATGAAATCCGAGTCACTTCGGTAACGTAGAACCGACTGTCGTGGAAGTGTCGCCGGTGGTCGAGAGGGTCGCTGAGCAGACGGAAGGAGCTTGGGTTCTTGCCGATGACGCGAATGCGTACCACTTTGCTTGGAGCAGCAGCGATACAAAGGTAAGAGGTGAGTCACTCTTCGATTTCATATTGAAAGCTAACCTAGCTGTAAGTCATAAAGGTAACAAACCCACCTTTGTAACTAACAGACGTTACCCTCGTCTCGGAGAAGGCAGAGGCTGTGGTCAGGCACTGCAAAGTGCTTGATGAGCACTCCTTTTCGGACCATCGCTATATCTCTTTCTGCTTAAAGGGGGTTTCGCCTACAACTGAACCCTGGAGAAACTTAAAAATTCTGACTGATGTAGATATAGGAAAGAACTAGATAAGCGACTTTCAGGCCAACGAGTAAGAGTACCGTGTAGCCCAGGGGAACTAGAATACTCGGTAAACCAGTTTACCCCAGCATGTCGGAAGGCTCTGGATAAGACCTGCGCAATAAAGAAGCCAAGAGGCAAAAAGGAGCCACCATGATGGAGTGCAGATATTAACAAGGCTTGCAGACTCTGTCGGACTTTATTTAACCTAGCAAAAAGATCCCAAAGTGATTCACAATGGGAAATTTACAGGTCTCACTTAGGGGACTATAAAAAGCTCTTAAGGGGTGATAAACCTCAACAACATTTCTAAAATGTGGAAGGAATCGAGGGTTGTTTTTATCCCTAAAGCAGGTAAAATATCCCATGTCAGGTAAAATATCCCATGCTCCTTTCAGCTAAAGGTATTGGAGCGAGCAATTGATTGCCACATTAGAGATTCAATAACGCACAAACTAATGACTTCCCAACATGCTTACATAAAAGGGAAGTCCACTGAAACGGCGCTTCCTCAAGTTGTGTCGTATATAGAAAACTCCCTTCAGGTCAAGGATTACACACTGATATCATTTCTAGACATTGAGGGTACCTTCAATAATATAGAACCCTTGGCGATCACAAGAGTTCTGGCGAAGCTGGGCGTTGATCACCATCTGGTGTCTCTCGTGCACATTGACTAAGTAAATGGAGAGCCTATTTCTGAATGAGGAGAGGGGCGAACTAGCATCCAAGCGGGTGAAATGCTAACCGCAAGGCAGCTGAAGAGAAGGAAGCAGAAGGAGAGGAAAGCCGCGGCTATAGCTGTGGCGAGTACTCTGTATCATTTGCTTACCAGCTCTACACGCGGAAAGGCAACGGGGAAGCTTGACAGGACGGGTGACTCTTATGTTCTGGAGTTCTCTTCCGATGCTGACCAGGGGTCTGTGGCGAATATGAGTCACAAGGCAAAGAAAAAGAAGACCTCAGGATTGGAATCGGGTATGCCTGCAGGCTCGAACCAAACGCTCGCACGGCAACTTCCTACGTACCGTCCATCTACCTCAGCGCCGTTTGCAAAAGTGGCTGCAGGGGCCATGATGGTGGAGATACACACCGATAAAGAGGAAGGATCGTTGTCTAAAGGGCAAAGAGACTTTCTCGATAGCTACCTTTGGAAAGCGATTGGCGAGTCGAAAGACAAACCAAAATTCGAGGGGATGCTCGAGGAGGACGGTATCGTCAAGATACAATGCTCCGATGTGCATTCTCGAGAGTGGCTGACCAAACTGATAGCGAAGATACCGGCATGCGAAAACTACAAATTTGTCCTAAAAGACGGATGTAGTAGAAGGTTGTTTAGAGCCTCTGCTTGGATACCGGGTACACCTCGGAAACCAAGCGAGGTTCTACAGCGTATCGGTGTCCAGAACGAAGGACTGAAAACTAGCCAATGGCATGTTTACTCGTATACCAGAGGACCGGCTTCCAGCAATGCAGAAGGCTCTTTTCTGGTGGTAGGCATAGACCCAAGCTCGTTGGGAGTTCTTCGAACTAGATACGGGTACCGCCCATACCTTTACCTAGGAAGGATTACTTTCCATACCCAGGATAAGGAAAGGGAAAGAGTTAAGAAATAGTTAATGGCTTTACCACCTGGTGAGTCGGAGATTATTTTTACCCAGAAAAATCTGCAGCATAGCACATCGTCTACTGCTCTTCTATGCAGTAGGCATGCGAAACTGCATACATGCCCCCAATTAATCCTAATTCAGGAACTATGGGTATGCCGTGGGCGCATCTGTGGACTTGGAAGCATTTCTTGGGGTAATGTCCTTCAATTCAGAGGGACGGACAGGCCGCGTGCATGCATTATTGTACCGCGCTCGGTTGAATGCACGATGCTTAGGGAGTTCTGGTCTCAAGATGTCGTCGCAACAAAGATTATGTACTGTTGTGGTGGTCGTTGGATCGAGGCAATTGTAGTATCGGCCTACCTGCCTTACGATTCTATACTTCCCCTCCATCGAAGGGGATCATGGACATCGTGCAGTACGCCGAGTCTAATGGTATGGGCCTGATAGTGGTCTGATCATCGGTTCATTGAGTTCCGGTTAGGTACTGATACTTTTAAAATGACAAAAGGTCAGAATTCTCGAAAAGCGGACTGGGACAGATATGGGTTGCTCCTAGAAGAGAAAATACCAGATCTTCCTAAACTCAAAAGTTTAAAATCAATTGAAGAGGCGACCCACAAGGTAACAAGTACTTTGGTTGGTTGATTTGAGGATACATGCCCGCTAAGAAGAAGCAGGGAAGGAAAACCGGTCCCTTGGTGGAACGCCAAACTTACCAAGCTTCGAAAAAAATTCAGGAAACTTTTGAATCGGGCGTCAAAAACTCGGAAGGAAGAAGATTGTTCCGAATATAAAATAAAGATTTCTACAGTGATATTGAAAACATGAAAGAGTCGGCCAGGCTCTGTAGGGTACTGCAACAGGACCCTACGGTTAGGCTCAATTATCTCAGGAACACTGATGGATCTTATACCACGTCATTGCTGGATACTTACAACACTCTCCTGGAAACCCACTTTCAGGGTTGCAGGCTTATTCTTGACACAGGCAGATATATGGAAGTGGATGACATGACTGGGAGAGCCACCAGATTAAACTGGTACATAGCATCAAAGGTGGTGATCGAGGAATCAGTGAGGTTTTCACTAATCTCTTTTGGTGACTTCAAATCACCTCTTAAGGATGGTGTGTACCCGAAGATGCTGGATGCTTACAACACTCTCCTGGAACCCCAGCAAGACAACGATAGTGTTGTTTACGCGGAAGAGAAAATTTAAAGGTCTCAACCTTTCGGTGCTCAGAGGCGTAGACGTAAGTCTTTACGGGGAAGTAAAATATTTAGGGGTAACTCTAGATAGCAAGCTGACGTGGAAAACTCATGTCTTGGCTGAACCTGGTATTTAACGATTGTGAATTCTTCGACACCAATATGTATAACGATTATCGCAAAGATCGTGACTTTTCGAAAGTAGGAGTCTCCAGAGGTGGAGGAGCTCTCATTGCGGTTCACTGTCGGTTTCGCTCATCGTTTGTAAATATGAGCAATATTGACTCCCTGCTGGAACAACTATGTGTATCTGTACATGGTATTTCGAAGATATTTATTTGTGCGTCATACATTCCACCATCCAGTGCGGAATCGCTGTACAAACTGCATGTAGACAATATTGTCGATCTAGTCCGTAGTTATGATAGTCATAATTTTTGCATTCTTGGAGATTTTAATTTACGGAATATTGAATGGACCTACTGAGATAACAGTCTTATTTTGTTCCCGAAACATGTAAATAGTTTTACAGAGACGTACCTCGTAGACAACTTCTTAAGTGTTAATCTTTCCCAGATAAATGGTTTCACTAATAAGTTATCCAGAACTCTGGATCTCATCTATGTTAGTGAAAATATAAATGTTTCTTTGGATGAGTGCCTTCAGCATGGCTTGCTTTACATCATGTCCCACTTGTTATTGATATTGATTTCTACAACTTTCAAAGTATTTGTTCGGATACACTAGCTCCAAGCTTTTGCTTTCGTCGTGGCAATTCTGATAGAATCAGTCTTGAGGTCTGCGCCTTAGACTGGGAATCACTTTTCTCGGGTGTTGATGTTAATGAATGCTATTCTATTTTCATAAATAAAATCTATGAAATTTGTCTGAAACACATTCCGCTTAAAAAGAAAAGCTGCTATAAAATTCCGTGGCACACTGTAAGATATTTACCGATTACGCAGGGAATTTACCTAATGCCAGTAAAATAACAAAAGACGTCCGCACGGTTTAAGAGACAAGGAAAAAAGAGAAGGTTTTATTCATACATATGTTATAAGCAAAGCTTTTGACAGATGTATATTACACTGTTTCATTTGACGTTTAATGACATTTTAATTTAGTTTTATTTTCCAATACTCTTCCTAAAGTGAAATTTATAAAAAAAAAATTAATTTAACAGTCAATATTTTAAGATCAAAATATATCCTATATTTTACAACTGCATTTTAGTTAATAAAAGTAAATCATTATTCTTATCTATTTAAAATCAAAAGCAAATTCAATAATTTAAACAAACTATCCGCAAGCTAGAAATGGTTTACTCAAGACCGAATACATTGGAAAATTCTTCTAATTTTCGACCCGATGTTGGTTTTGTTAATATATCAGCTGGCATGTCACTTGTTTTTAAATAGATCAGAGTGACTCTTTTTTGGATGATTTGTTGATAAGTAAATTTGACTTTTACATCTATGTGTTTCGTTCGCGCTGAATATGTATTATTACATGCGAATTTGATAGCACCTTTATTATCGCAATATAGATATATCGTTCCCGGAGAATTTGAAAAAATTTCTCTCTCTAGCCTTTTTAACCAAGTAGCTTCTTGTATTGCCGCGGTCATTGCCATAAATTCGGCCTTACTCGTGAAAGCGCTATTGTTGGTTGTCGCTTTGTACACCATGAAATCGCCCCATGCTGCATAGTAAATACATAGCCCTTTGTAGAGCGACGCTCGTCTTCGTCACCGGCCCAATCAGAATCACAAAAGACCTTAATTGATGGTTTTTTGTATGAAATATTTTTGTGCATAGTGCCTTTTAAATACCGTAAGACTCGTTTAGCGGCACTCAAGTGTGGTTTGCCGTGGTTTTCATTGTATCGACTCAATACATTCACTGCGAAACAAATGTCCGGCCGCGTCACTTGAACGCAAAACTGCAATGCGCCTCCTAATTCTCTATATGGCACATTTTTCATTTCAGATATCTCTTTTTGGTCTTTCGGACACATCTTTATGGACAATTTTTCATTGATATCCATAGGAGCTGTCACTGGGTTGCAATCTATCATTTTGAAACGAGATAAAATGTATTTAATATATTGAGTTTGATCTAAAGATATGGTGCCGGCGTTTATATCGCGCGTAACTCGAACTCCAAGTACCGATGAGACTTTGCCCATATCCTTCATCATAAATCGTGCGAATAACATTGCGGTCAATCGCTCTTCCATGACTCTGTCGTTAGAAAAAATAAGTATGTCATCGACATAAATAGTGACGATAAAAATATGCTGGTCACCAACAATTAAGTAAACGCATTGATCCGTCGATGAACGTTTCAGTCCGAAACTTAATAGTACTTCATTCAGTGTTGAATTCCAAACTCGGCTCGCCTGTTTCAGTCCATATATCGATTTTATTAACTTGAAGCAACGGTCTGCTCCGTCCTTAAAACCTTCCGGTTGTGCCATAAAAATTTCCTCCTCAAGCTCACCGTGCAAGAAAGCGGTAACGATATCAAGATGGAGAATATTCAAATCGAACTTTGCTGCGACGGCCATCAAATAAGGGATGGTGGTGAATCAAACAACTGGCGAAAACGTGTCGAGATAGTCAATTCCTTCGACTTGGGTAAATCCTCTTGCCACCAACCTCGCTTTACGCTGGACCAAATTTCCTTCTTGTCCTTTTTGTTTTATATACCCACTTGCACTTTAGCAGCTTTTTACCTTTGGGTAACTCGATTAACTCCCATGTTTTGTTTTCGTTCAATGAGTCGAAATCAAATTGCATGGCATGCTTCCACAAATCAGCGTCGTTGCTCTGCATCGCCTGCTTAAATGTCATAGGATCGCATGCAATAAATGCGTATGCAAACACGTTGTAATTTGGCTTAGGTTTGTCAGCATTTCTTGATGACTTCTGACGCGGCTCCAGCGGAACCAATTCACTTTCGTCAATTTCTGCGCTTGGTTCCCATTCGGTTTCATCACCCGACATTTCGGCTATTGAGTCTGTATCAACTTTGTTCAGAATCGCCTGCGTTTCAATATTGGACTTACTTCCTTACTTCCTCTGCATCGCCTGCTTAAATGTCATAGGATCGCATGCAATAAATGCGTATGCAAACACGTTGTAATTTGGCTTAGGTTTGTCAGCATTTCTTGATGACTTCTGACGCGGCTCCAGCGGAACCAATTCACTTTCGTCAATTTCTGCGCTTGGTTCCCATTCGGTTTCATCACCCGACATTTCGGCTATTGAGTCTGTATCAACTTTGTTCAGAATCGCCTGCGTTTCAATATTGGACTTACTTCCAATCGGCGAAGATGTAAATATTTGTGAATCACTTGGCGACGGCACCTCTTTTAGCGCTTTATTAGTCGGCGAATCTGCCTCCTCTGATTCAAAATTGTCATCTTCCGAATATTGTAAGCGAAATTCACTTGTATTTTCAATACCATCAGTAGTTACCTCACTACAATTTCTCATTTCCCAAAACAGGACGTCTCTGCTTACGATCACTTTTTCGTTCGTTCGTTGTACAGTCTGTACGCCTTGGAAACAGACGCGTAGCCGATAAAATACATTCGATTGATTTATCATCTAATTTCATTCGCTTTTGTTTTGGTACCTGAACGAATGCACGGCAACCGAAAACTTTTAGTACAGACAGATTAGGCCTAATGTTTGACCAACACTCTTCTGGAGACTTTTCCCCAGTACCCTTGCACGGGATGCGATTAATGATGTATGCAAAAGTTGTTGCTGCTTCTGCCCAAAATATTTTAGATAAACCCGAATCGATGAGTAAACAGCGCACTTTCTTCGGTTCATCCGCTCTGCCAGCCCATTTTGTTGCGGGCTATATGCTGCCGATTTCTGATGTTGAATTCCGCTTGCATCGAAAAATTTCTGAAATCGCTGATTGGAGTACTCGGTACCATTATCAGTCCTTAATAATTTTATTTTGTAGCCACTTTGTTTTTCGGCCATTGACTTGAACCGAATAAAACAGTCATATACGTCGCTTTTAGTTTTGATTACATATAAAAATAATTTTCTTGAACAGTCGTCAACGAATGTGACAAAATATTTGCTGAAAGATTCAACAGGAAGAGGGCCGCAAACGTCACTATGCACCAGTTCCAGTTTACACGTCGCACGATGTCCTACGTTGCTGAATGGTATACGGCTTTGTTTACCTTTTATACACGTGTCGCACATGCTGTTTTGCGGAATCACAAAATTCTTAACTTCGCTCTTCAAAAATTTCATGTAATCGAAACTTGTGTGCCGAGACGACGATGCCATAATGCTAAATTCTCTTTTGGCTTTTCTGCGATGCGCAGTTCTTTAGCTGCAAACGATTTGACATTTAGAGCGACGTCTAATTTAAACAAATCATTTACTAAACTAGCTGTTGCGATTACGTTTCGGTTTGTGTCGAATATTTTACAGCCACTTTTAGTAAACAAAACTGCGTTGTTGTTTTTAACCATTTGGCTAACCGATAAAAGATTCGCACAAATATTTGGCACAAAACGCACATTGTTTATTGGAAATTCTTTAAAAGCGCCGTTATTTACTACTAGCTGTTTAACTGTGCCTACACAATCTATTTTTATTTTCTCGTTGTTAGCAACTATTACTTCTTTTTGACTCAGTTTGGATTTATTTTTATTAGAATATATATCTTTAGTCATACGGGCTGTGCATCCACTGTCAATAAACCAGTCCGTAGGCAATTCACTTGATTGAGCCAGCAGCGACGAAAACAACATTGTTTCATTGCAGTCAAGCAGCACTAAAGGCACTCGATTCGGTCAACTGGAACTCTTTAATGGTAGCAGTCTGTCGCAAATCTCTAAACGAGATGGCGGAGCAGTTTGCTTTTCACTTAGTATGGGTGCCAGGTCACAGCAACATAACGGGCAACGAAACAGCGGATGAGTTTGCAAGAAGGGGGACATCCACTCCGCAAGCTCTTTCTAAGGGACTCAACCCTTAAGAAAGCAGGAGACCGTTGGAAAAACGGTAACACCTGTATCAAGTCCAAGCTTTTGTGGCCGGAGTGGGACGTCAAGCGATCACAAGGTTTTCTCATACTAAGCAGGGGAGAACTGTCCTTAGTTTAAGAGCCTGAAACCGTCAGGCACCATCTCCTGCACTATGGGCAAGAGGAAAAAAATTCTTGGGATCAGTGTTCTTCGGAGACCTTAGCGATCTGGCCAAAGTATTGATTCGCAGGCTAGTAAAATTCGTAGATTCCACATGTTGGTTCGAGTAGGGGGATTTTTTTCAAATCCGCGTGGAACCACAATGGGCTTAAAAACGAGGCCCAGGTGTGCTGGCGCGATCGCTAGCAGCCACATTAACCTAACCTACCATGAAAAAATCGTAAGATGGATTCGCTTCATGCTATCAAGAAGATTGCTGACCGTTGGAAAAGAAACTGGCCTCACACCTCTCTTGTGGTGCCTGGTAGTGGACTCTCTACTAATGGACATGCAAAGTTTCACCCACATCCAGGCCTACGCTGCCGATGTGTGTGCTTTGGCGTCAGGAAAGTCTCTCAGGGAAGTCTGTGCAAAGACACAGAGAATCCAGAATATGATTGATGAATGGTGCACTCTGCAAGGCCTTGCTGTAAACCCCAAAAAGACAACGATAGTGTTGTTTACACGAAAGAGAAAATTGGAAGCTCTCAACCTTCCGGTGCTCAGAGGCATAGACGTAAGTCTTTACGGGGAAGTAAAATATTTAGGGGTAACTCTAGATAGCAAGCTGACGTGGAAAACTCATGTCTTGGCTGAACCTGGTATTTAACGATTGTGAATTCTTCGACACCAATATGTATAACGATTATCGCAAAGATCGTGACTTTTCGAAAGTAGGACTCTCCAGAGGTGGAGGAGCTCTCATTGCGGTTCACTGTCGGTTTCGCTCATCGTTTGTAAATATGAGCAATATTGACTCCCTGCTGGAACAACTATGTGTATCTGTACATGGTATTTCGAAGATATTTATTTGTGCGTCATACATTCCACCATCCAGTGCGGAATCGCTGTACAAACTGCATGTAGACAATATTGTCGATCTAGTCCGTAGTTATGATAGTCATAATTTTTGCATTCTTGGAGATTTTAATTTACGGAATATTGAATGGACCTACTGAGATAACAGTCTTATTTTGTTCCCGAAACATGTAAATAGTTTTACAGAGACGTACCTCGTAGACAACTTCTTAAGTGTTAATCTTTCCCAGATAAATGGTTTCACTAATAACTTATCCAGAACTCTGGATCTCATCTATGTTAGTGAAAATATAAATTTTTCTTTGGATGAGTGCCTTCAGCATGGCTTGCTTTACATCATGTCCCACTTGTTATTGATATTGATTTCTACAACTTTCAAAGTATTTGTTCGGATACACTAGCTCCAAGCTTTTGCGTTCTTCGTGGCAATTTTGATATAATCAGTCTTGAGGTCTGCGCCTTAGACCGGGAATCACTTTTCTCGGGTGTTGATGTTAATGAATGGTATTCTATTTTCATAAATAAAATAAATGAATTTTGTCTGAAACACATTCCGCTTAAAAAGAAAAGCTGCTATAAAATTCCGTGGCACACTAAACCACTGAACAGTTAAAAAGGGTAAAAAACTTGAGGAATAACTTTTTAAAAAATTCAAATATACAAAAATCGCAGAGTATAAAGTTAAATATTTTCGCTACTCAAGAAAGTTTAATTCATTAGCTAAAAGTCTCCTGAGCATATATGTACGAAATTTCGAGTCAGATATCAAAGTGAATCCCAAATCTTTTTGGAACTATGTTAAATCAAAAAAGACTTGCTCCAGTATACCCTCGGATGTTTTTTATAATGGTACGCATGCCTCTTCGCTGGCTGAGGCTGCAAACCTTTTTGCTGACTTTTTCCATTCTAATTTTATCTCACAGATGGAAACTTCTAGAGGTTCTTTTCAAACCGTATCATATGAATTGTTTGGCGTTAGCAAACCCCCTTCTATTAATTTTCAATAAATCACTTGAAAATGGAGAATTTATAGATGCTTGGAAAGTAACTTTTAGTAGTCCTATTTTTAAAAATGGGAACAAAGAGAACGTTCCCAATTATAGGCCCATTGCCAAGTTGTCAGCCGTGTCAAAGTTATTTGAGAACATAGTAAAACAGAAGATGTACTTTTCAGTTAAGTGTTTAATTTCTGACAACCAGCATGGTTTCGTGTCTGGTAGATCCACAGTCACTTATTTAGCAATATTTTCTGAATACTGTTTGTCGCTTTCAGTGACCGCCTTCACGTTGACACTGTGTATACTGACTTTTCGAAAGCATTTGACAAAGTCAGTCATTCACTTTTGATTTCTAAATTAGCTAGTTTTGGATTTCGTTCAATATTTTTATATTGGATAAAACTCTACCTTTATCATCGCAACTGTGTAGTTGTAGTTGACAATGTACATTACAAATCTTTTTTAGCGTCGTCTGGGTACCTCAAGGCAACATACTAGGCCCCTTGCTATTTGTAATTTTTATCAATGACATTTCGACCTGTTTTACAAACTCTAATTTTCTTTTATATGCTGATGACTTGAAGATTTTCTCCACTATTTCAAATTCTTCTGACTCCGCAAAGATCCAATCAGACTTGGATAATGTCTCAGATTGGTGTAGTATAAATGGTCTGCAGTTAAATATAAAAAAATGTTTTCATTTGTCCGTCTCTAAGTCTGACCATATTGACGGTACACGATTATCCACAATTCAAGAAGTAACTGATCTAGTTGTGGTTTTTGACTCAACATTTTCATTTAATAGTCATCTCAAATACACAATTGCCAAGTCGTATTCAGTGCTAGTTTCATCCGTCGATTTCGATACGATTTTACTGATACCTATACCCTTAAGCTTTTGTTTACGGATTGAACGGGTTCAAAAAACTTTTATCCGCTTTGCTCTTCGATCTTTGAATTTTACCATTCCAATTCCCCCTTATAGTGCTAGGTGTCCGCTAATTAATCTCAAATCTCTAGAAAATAGAAGAACCATTCTTTCGCTCACTTTTGTCTTTGACATTATTACCGGTGTTATTGACTCACTCTAGCTCCTCGAGCGCCTTTTTTTTTGACGTCCCTAAAAGGAGCCTTCGTAATAGTGATATTCTTTTACACACAGCGAGTTTGAACTCTCTATGCTTTCAACGCTCCCATTTCTAGAGCTCTGAATGAATTCAATAATCTGCCAATTACGTTAAACATAGATTTTTCTTTATCTTAGTCCGTTTTCAAATCAATCTCAAATGAAGTGATATTATAATCATCTATCTATAAGTAGTCTGTAAGTAAACTTGTATACCTATGTAGATTACTATAAAACCGAAATAAATAAATAAATCGAGCGCTGAAAGTTTTCGGACAGTGTCGGAGAACCTTTAGCAAGACGTAGGGTCTGAGATAGGCTATGGTACTTTGGGTATACACAGCCTTAGTCAGACCGATAGTCATGTACTCTGCTGTGGTATGGTGGCGAAGAACCATGGGGAAAACCCCGGTTTCTATGCTGAACAGATTACAAAGAAGTGTGTGCATAAGCATTACGGGCGCTATGAGCATAACCTCAGGCGTGGCTCACAATGATCTGTTGGATTTTCTACCTTTGGATTTACCGATCCAGGAGGAGGCAATGAAGACGATGTGTCTACTGCATGCTTATGGCCTGTGGCACGACGACAGGAGCTTCGGACACAGGGAGTTGTTGTCAGAGGAATACCCTTTGCTTCTGGCCCCAAATGAAAAATGATACCGGGGGTCTCCTTTGGGAGAAAGTACGCCGTTAGCTTTCCTACAAGAGAGGAATGGAGAGATCCAGATACTCTCCTGGGAAGCTCGGTATAAACTTTCTACACTGATGACTCCAAGACTGATAACGGGACTGGAGCTGTCTGGAATCTGGATGGTAACTTCAGAGGCTTCTCTGCTTTGGGTCAGATGAACACGGTGTTTCAATCGGAGGTCTTCGCAATACTCAAAGTAGCAGACTGGATAGTTGGCGAAAGTTTTAGAGGATACCATATTAAGGTGTGTAGTGACAGCCAAGCTGACCTAAAGGCTTTGGAAACCGCTCGTGTTTCTTCAAAAATCGTACAGGAATACAATTTAAGGCTAAATTCCGTTGCAAGGCGGAATAAGCTTGAGCTTGTGTGGGTGCCGGCACACTGTGGTGTCAATGGGAAGGAACTGGTCGATGAATTGGCAAATCGCGGGTCTTCGGACTGTCCAGTTGGACCGGAACCAATCATCGGGTATAGTATGGGGAACTGTCAGGTACATCAGTGAACTTATGAGCAAAGCTCATGAGGACAGTTGGTGCAGTACTGCCTCCTGCAAAATAACTAAGTGCTTTCTGGAAAGGCCAGACATAGCAGTGGCGATATTTCAGCTCATCCAGAGGAGGAGGGAGCGGCGAGCTCTGACAGGACTGATTACGGGGCACAATCCATAGGGACAACACATGGTCACCATAGGTATCATCGACGATCCGCTATGCGCATTCTGCCTTGAGGACGAGGATAGTACAGAGCATTTTCTCTGCAGCTGCTCGGCGTTCTCTAGACTCAGGTGGCGCATCTGTGGGTCGGATGTCCTGAGAATGGACAAGATACATTCTCTCTCCCTCAGCGGGCTACGCAGGTTCGTTACGGAATCGGGGAAGCTTGCTGAGGAGTAATTGCCTCCTATGACTCCCCACACACCCCTTCTCCCTTCTCCTTCATCCTGTTTATCCTTTTTACATGCCTAAATTACAATGAGCAACAATGTCTGAGTGCTTGGTAAACTCATGTTTGGGTTTTCCGTCCTACCCCAAATCCATCCATCCATCCAAGGGGCAAATTTCCTCAGACGCTGTGCGGAATCATGCAGGATAAACTTAAAAAGGTAGAGAACTGGACCAAAGATAAAGATCTGGGTGTAAACCCGGACAAAACTGAACGTGTTCTTTTTACAAGAAAATATAAGATCCCACCTCTTAGGCTTTCCGTAGTGGCTAATAGAGCACTGAGGCTAGGGGACGTCGCAAAATATCTAGGCGTGATACTAGACAAAAAGCTTTCGTGGACACCGAACGTCCAGGAGCGCAGTAAGAAGGCAACGGTGGCCCTTTACAGTTGCAAGGGAGCCATCGGAAGAAAATGGGGCTTATCTCCCAAAATTATGCACTGGATATACACAGCGGTAGTCAGACCAATCCTGCTATATGGGGCACTGGTGTGGTGGCCATGTCTCGATAGGAAAACCACACATTCAGCACTGCAAAGGGTGCAAATATCGGCGCTGAAGTATTAGACACCATACTAAATATCCTCCCGATTGATATCGTAGGAAAACAATTCGCGGCGTGGGCCTCCATTCAAAGCTTCACAAAGAAGTTCATCATACTAATTCCTCAAAGAGACTGGTGGTCCAATGGATCCCCTGGATCGGAGATGTCACTCCACTTCTACACTGATGGCTCAAAGTTTGGGAACAGAGTGGGAGGGGGTGTTTTCTCAGCTCAAGTAGGATTAGAAAAATCTTTCCGTTTCCTTGACCACAGCAGTGTCTTTCAGGCTGAGGTCGCTGCTATACAGGAGACGGTGGATTACCTAAGAACAGAAGAGCTTGTTATTGATATTGAATTTTATAAATTTCTTAAAATTAGTAACATTAGTTCTAGCTTAAGTTTTAATTTTAAGCAAGGCGATTTTTTTAAATTGAACAATCTATTGTTGGATATTAACTGGGATAGCATGTTTCACCACCGCGATGTTTCCAAGTCCTTTGAGATTTTTAGAACTACTGTTGTAGACATTTGTAAAATTACTATTCTTTTTTTTAGAGAAAATCATTTTAAAGTGCCCTGGCATAATGCGGCGTTAATGAAACTGCGAAATAAGAAAAATAAATTTCTACGTAAGTTTAAAAAAAGTAACAATAGCGTACACCTCATCCAATATAAAAAATATTCTAAAGAATTTTCATGTCTGGATAAGTTTTTGCATCGAAATTACATCTTAAGATTTGAACATAATCTTAAGTCTAATCCGAAAGCATTTTGGCACTTTGTTAACTCTAAAAAATCCTGCTCAAGTATTCCGTCAGCACTTTTTTTCGAGGACAAAACTTCTAATACGCCTACAGCTGCTGCTAACTTATTTGCAAAATTTTTTAAATCAAATTTCTTAACTGAATCTAGCAAAGATAACAATGTTTCGTTCAATAATCAACAGTCTCTGAGTTTTGGCAAATTCTCGCTTACTTCTGAGGATGTGCTCAACGGCATCTCTAAGCTAAAGTCCTCCTCACAAACTGACGTCGATGGTTTGTCTGCGATTTTGTTTAAACAATGTGAATCTTTAGCTTATCCATTGCTTAAAGTTTTTAATAAATCCTTGTCGTCCGGTAATTTTCTAGATGATTGGAAAATAGCTCTCATCACACCCATCTACAAGAGTGGTAATAAAAATGATATAAGTAATTATAGACCCATCTCAAAACTCTCTGCCACCTCAAAACTTTTTGAGTGCATCATACAAAATAAAGTTTTTTCTGCTGTTAGGAACTCTATATGTCCGGAGCAGCATGGCTTTATCCCGGGCCGCTCAACGATATCTAATTTAGCAATCTTTTCAGATGATTGTATAGCTGCTTTCCAATCAGGGTGACAGATGGACGCCGTTTACACTGATTTTTGTAAGGCTTTTGATAGGGTTTCCCATTTTATCCTCTTGAAAAAATTGGCCGCCATTGGTTTTCACTCGGTTTTCGTGAGTTGGATTGCATCTTATTTACATAATCGTTATTGCATGGTTGTTATCGATCAAGTTAGGTCGCTACCTTTTGTTGCTCAATCCGGTATCCCGCAAGGTAGCATACTGGGTCCATTGTTTTTCGTCCTGTTTATAAATGACATCTCTAACTGTTTCTTGTGGTCAAAGCTTTTGCTTTATGCGGATGACCTCAAGATTTATTTGCCAATTAGTAGCACGCTCGACTCTCAATTGATGCAAAACGACATTAATAATGTTAGCAATTGGTGCATCAAAAATTGGCTTTCGTTAAACATTAATAAATGTTTTCGTGTTACCTATGCCAAACGCTGTAATGTAATTCAGACGTCTTTTCACATCGACATGTTACCCCTACAACGCTCAAGTGAAATTAAAGACCTGGGAGTAATCTTCGACTCAAAGTTTACATTCGCTAATCATATTAATTGTATTATTAGTAAATCTTATGCCATGCTGGCCTTTTTAAGGCGCCATAGTTTGGAATTCACGGACCCGTATACACTAAAACTTTTATATATGGCTTTCGTACGTTCCAGGCTTGAGTATGCGTCGTTCATATGGTCGCCATGTTATGCGTGCCATATTGCTAGGATTGCGCTTTGCACCACGAGATTTACGCTTTTCCGCTCCTATACCCACCTATCAATCTAGATGCCTATTGATAGATTTAAAAGCCTTGCAAAGCAGGCGAATAATCCTGTATCTGTCTTTCGTTTTCGATTTAGTCTGTGGTATTGTAGATTGTCCCTTACTCCTTGAGAGGATTTGGTTTAATATTCCTACCAGATCTCTCCGATGTTCGGAGGTCATCCATGTTGGCGTTTTAAAAGCTTTGTATGCACGAAATGCTCCCATCACTCGTGCTTTAATTGAGTTCAACAGAATTTGTAAGCATGTTGAGATTGATTTTTCTTTTTCAAAAAATCGCTTTATGAATTCTGTAAATATTTTTTATAAGTAGTTTTGAAAGTTTCTTGTTACTTCGAATATTTAAAATGTTCTATGTAGCCTATAAGAATTTTGTGGTATTCATTGGCTATTAAATAAATAAATAAATAAATTCAAATATATATTCATATTTTCCGACAGTCAAGCAGCACTAAAGGCACTTCATTCGGTCAACTGTAACTCTATAACGGTAGCAGTCTGTCGCAAATCTCTAAACGAGATGGCGAAGCAGTTTGCTTTTCACTTGGTATGGGTGCCAGGGGCCAGCAACATAACGGGCAACGAAACTGCGGATGAGCTTGCAAGAAGGGGGATATCCACTCCGCTTTCATCACGCTGAAAGGGTTTAGGTATGCCGCTCGCTACCTGCAAGCTCTTTCTTAGGGTCTCAACCCTTAAGAAAGCAGGAGACCGTTGGAAAAACGGTAACACCTGTATCAAGTCCAACCTCTTGTGGCCGGAGTGGGACGTCAAGCGATCACAAGGTCTGCTCATGCTGAGCAGGGGAGACCTGTCCTTAGTTTTAGGAAATATAACCGGTCATATGCTGATCGGCAGACACGCAGAGAGACTAGGTGTTCCCTGAAATGACTTCTGTAGAAGCTGCAGAATAGAAGAAGAGCCTGAAACCGTGAGGCACCTTCTATGTGAATGTCCTGCACTAAGAAGAAAATTCTTGGGATCAGAGTTCTTCGGAGACCTTAGCTACATTTTTGTAAGTAATTCTTCCATTTTATTTATGTGTTCTCCTTTTTCGATGTGCACTGTCATGTTACCTTTGTCTGCTTTCGTTGTAATAATATTGTGGCTAGTTAGTTTTCGTTTTAACTGCCTAACGAGTCTTTCTCTACATTGTCTTCTGTTTTGTCGTTTTTAACTTTATTCTCAATTATTGCCATGTACATGTGCCTCGCATTTTCTTACTCTTCGCTTGGTAATAGATATAGACCTCCGTGTCTATAATTGCTTGCTCAGTTCTTTTTATTATGTTTCTTTCTCTAATGTTATGTTTGTGGCTTTTCTCTAGCATTTACCTTTCTTATGTGTTGATAGCCATATCTGTTAGATTTACAAGCCTTGCGTGAAATTTATTTTCTTTTTCCTTGTTATTTACTCCTTAAACCTCTATTAACAGTTAAAATACAAAATATTGCAAAAGAAGCTCAACAAGTTAACAGAGTTTCAAAGAAAATTAAAAAACGAAACATCCAGACAGCATTTAAAATAACTAACAAACAGGACAGAAAATAAGAACAAGATTCCGCGAACATACAGGGGACTACAACAAAAAGGTACGAAAGCCGAACACTGCACCTGAGTCGAACTTCGCTAACCACATGTTCAGCGACAAATGTCCACCAGCAAATTTTAAGAAGACAGCCAAACTACTTCATAAGCAACAGAAGGGACGCCGGCTGAACGTACTCGAAAATATGGATATCTATAACCAAAGAACCTTTGATGGAAGAATAATAAACGACACATACCTATTCCGCGATATTTGAACCGCTTAAGTTGGTATACAAAAAACAAAACAATAGCATAGGTAAAAATGCAGACAACAAAACACAGAACCAACTAAAATTAACGACTTATACCTGTATAAAAGAAACCCGAAGAGAACCGAAGAATAAAAAACTAACTCAACAGAATTTTATACAGACGAAAATACAGGTACCAAAAGCATAAAACACCAAAATTGCAAACATTTCGCAAAACTGAATCCAATACCTGAAAATCAAAGGACAGCGATAAATATTTTAGTTTTTATAAATGTTTGTTTATTTTTGACGATTTTTGTTATTATGACAATCTTGCAGCAATTGAGCACTATCTAAAAAAAATATACATGAACTATTTTGCATGTTTCTGCTAGAAAAGTTACCTAACAAATTTAAAGGAAAAATTAACAAACAAACATTTACACGTTTTAAGAGGGGAGATATTAATTTCTAAAATAGTTATACATACATATGTTAAGTTAATGACTTACCCCTCCAACAAGACTTTCAGCTGGATTGTTCATTTTAGATATAGTTGATGAAGGGCGCGGATCATAAGGGCTACCTATTTTTGTTCGTATTACACGATCTCGGCCAGGAATACCATTTACTGCAATATAGTTTAATAAGTTACATGTTTCACTCTAAAATATTGCATAAACTAATTGTTGGGATTAAATATTAAATTTTACAGATTTTTATAAAGAAATTGTTAATAGAGAAATACATACATAATTTAGTGGCACTTTAATGATATACATATCCCGATACCATTTACATAGGTACACCTTAATATGTGCATACTTTTTCTATGTACATACATAAGTAACATATGTGTTATTGAGTGGATATTTACTTGTAAGTTAAAGTTAATATTTCTCTTATTCATGCATTGTAAGTAAATAATGTAATTTTATTGTAATTGAACAAGCGTTTTAAACTGGAACGCACCTTGCATGTAAAAAATAGAAAAGTAATTCAGATCATTCATCTGCGATTTCCTAAGTAACATCAATTGCCCCAACTTCTTAAATTATTAGGAGTTAACATTCACAGATTACATATGTGAGTAAAGGCCAAAAAATAAAGCAAATGTTTTATAAGTTCGTTGCTTTCATCGATATGTATGTATGTACAATGTACAATGTACATTGTACATATGTACATATGTACATTGTGGAAACTAGTACTTACATATAACATACTCAGTGTTCAAGCAGGTAAACTTCAAAGACGTAAAAAACAACCCTTTTATTTTTTACAACACCAAAATCAACAATTTCACTTCCGTTTTAGTTTGGGCTAGTGAAATATGCTGTTTTAATAAGTTGGTGCGGTTATAGTGCCTAGTTGAGCTTTGTTATAGAAAAATTACTGATGCATATTGCAGATGTCATAATTATTTTATTCGTGCCGGTATTCTGTAATTTAGTATAACCGAATTCAGTAACTTGGTATAAACTTGTGTCTCATCATTTGAGACCATGAGCTAGAGATGATTGCATTTCCTCGCTTTCCTTTCGGCTGTACCCGTTGAGAAGGCTCTTTGACTGTCTGAGGCCGGCGACATTGTATACAGAAAAAAAAAATCGAAGAAGCAAGAAAAGTTATTGTAACTGAGTATAATTAAATACTTCAGTATCAAACAATAATATATATATGTATATATGGCCGCTGTGTTGGTAGCGGTGCGTGTTATAACTTAATATGCCGGTGAGGTCGAGGTTCGAATCTCAGTTAGGGCAAGAAAAATCTTAATGATAGAAAAAGTTTTTTCTAATAGCGGTCACCCCTCGGCAGGCAATGGCAAACCTCCGAGGGTGTTTCTGCCTTGAAAAAGCTTCTCATTAAATACATCTGCCGTTCGGAGTCGGCTCAAAACTCTAGGTGCCTCCATTTCTGGTATAATATAAAGACGCACACCACAAATGGTAGAAAAAGCTCGGCCAAACACTGAGCTATATAGTGTAAGCGCCAAAATTATTATTATTAGTATCAAACAAGAAGATTTTCAAAGGTTAATACGGATAATGAGCATAGTTTGGATGCTTCTTATGAAGTTTATTAAGAATTAGCTAAAGCTATAAAACAAATCAGCGAAGCAATTCTTTTAAATAAATGTGCATTTACAATGGCTCAATGCTTCACAAATTGGCTGAAAAGTTTGAATCAATAGCATTATCTTACCAAACAGTGGCTTGACGAATGTATGATATGGGTGAATTTATTTCGAAGAAAATATGTGATCGTTTCGTTGAATGTATGTAAATACTTTTCAATATTTTTGAATAAAACTATTTTACAATTTTAAAGAAATTGTTAAACTTTCGAATACATGACTCAGGTAGTGATATTTTTCAAGCCGTCAAGAATATCGAAAATGTTCTTGCATTGTCATTTACCCTCTGTATTATACCCCGATAGTTGTATGCGGACAATCTTCGTGTCAATAAAATACAATGAAAGTTGTCGGTAAAATAACAAGTAGAACTAGAGGCTCTAAGCTTTGAGAAAAAGAAATTCTGATATTTCTAAAAACTTAAACAAACACTGCTAAATTAAAAAAAAAAATGCAAGATGCTGCCTCCCTCGCCACTCTTGCATTTTTAAATTGACACAACAGTTGAAAACGATATGTAAGGGAACAGGTAGACAGCCCAATATATACTAGTAATCGGTTTAAGCGTAAACTAAAATTGTCCAAAACGTTGCAAAGAACATTGCACATAGAAGCAATACTGTTTTGACCACCTTAAATACATTGAGTAGGTAATTTTTGAATTTCAAGAGAGTTTTTAAGAATCCAGTGTACCATATTTCCTTTTCACGCACCAATTAACGATTACGATTGAAAGCATAAAAATTGATTATCTATTGGAATTATGTGACATAAAATCAGACAAACAAAACAGAAACTGACGCATGTCGATTTTTTTAACCTTCTGGACAATCGTTTCCCAAAACTTACGAACCTCGGCAAAAAATGGGATCGACTATAGCAGTGTATATCTTCGTTAAAGCGCATATTCCATGCAGCATTTTATAAAGTTCAAACATAGGACTGTTGGATAAGTCACTGGAATATGCACTGGGTTGCGCAACAACGAATGTTAATAATTATAATAATATGTATAATAGTAATTTGTGGCTAACACTATATAGCTCAGTGTTTGGCCGAGCCTCTCCTGCCATTTGTGGTGTGGATCTTTGTGTTCTACGACAAATGGTGGCACCTACAGATTTGTGCCGATTTCGAAAGACAGATGTATTATATGACAAGCTTTTTTTATTACAGAAATACTCTCGAAGTTTTGCCCTTGCCTTTCGAGGGGTGATCGCTATTCGAAAAAACCTTTTCTATTAAGATTGCACTGGTCTTGGCTGAGATTCAATCCCTGAGCTCTGCGGCAAAGCGCCAAATATTTTATAAGTCGGTCTACTTATTGGGTGTGTATGCGGCTTAGCTCGATCAGGTCAGGATTTAAAGATATTTTGGATTGAAAAAATTTCTTATTGGGTCGACTTTCTCTTAATTTTTCAATGAGATTGAGAGAGACAGTATTACTTACTTACTTCATTGTCAATATAATCGCGTTCACGGCTGCGCTCACTAGCGCCAATTAGAAACACCAAGCAACACAAAGGATGGCTTCCTCTTCCTATACTAAACCAAAATTTGAGCAACTTGACCTATCATGAGGAGCCGCTGAAACTGCAATATGTACGAGGGCAATTTTATAAAACACTGACTTTTTGAATAAAATATATTATATCGGCAAATGAAGTAGCATCTCGTACCCCAATTCATGGATTTTTCCATACTGACGACACACGTGTGCACCCGTGCATTGTGTGCATTGCGAGCAACCGCGGATAGCTTTTTTATATGTTCGTGTAAAATGTGCCAGCCACTTAACGTACTTTCATTCGCCGGTCATCATATATCATTCCATAGATTTAACGATGATTTATGGTCTAACGACATCTTTTGGGCCACCTGAACGTTCGGCGTCACTTGTGATGATACGACCACAACGGAACTCAGTAAACCACATTGAAATTGATGGTGCAGTGTCCCCATAGTATTTATTTGGTATTTATAATGCCTTTCCTTGGTTAAATTCACTATTTCCATGTTTGTTAAAAGTCTAGAGGCTATATGCATAAACTAAATGTATCAGCTTGCTCAAAACTTGACAGAAGTGACAGTTAAGGGCAGCAGTGATGAACTTAAAGTTTCTGTGCGAGAAATTCAAAAAGTGACTGACTTATCAAACCTAATAGCTTCTTTAGCGGCGGTATGCAGAGCACACGAAATGCGATTCCATTGCTCGGAAACATCATTCCATTTATTATTTCTATAAGAATATAAATTCGGCTCAATTGCTTAAAGTTACATAATACGTATTACTTTATCTTCTTTGTGTATTGTGCTGGCTTGTCTTTCACTTTTATTTAATTGAACATATCGTTAGTACAGTATGGAAAGGGCGTATCTCATATTTTTTAGAAATCGGATTTTTTGCATTTTCTGGTTGGCCGCTCTCAAATACACATTGCCAAAAAAATTGGGTATTCTATGATCAAAAATGACGAAGTTATAGCCAATTTAAGAAAAGCCCTAACTCTTAACATGCACTACGTTTAAGAAGTTTTTACCTTCTCCTGTAAAGTAGCGAAAGTGCGAGTTACGCCCTTTCCATACTATACTAACGATATATACTTCAACTTAAAAAATGTATTTATAATATGTGACAGCGAAAACCACCGAGCAGTGTTTCTTGTGAGCTTAGGTGTGAGCGGATACTTTAAAAAACTAACACCTTGCGATGTATTACAATTTTTAAACTGCAAAAATTTTGGTGTCAAAAATACCTTTTTACAATATCCACCTATCGGATTAAAAAAATATTTGAAATTTTACAGTAATGTTTAAAATTCCTTGCTCAATATCCATATATACTTTGAAATAAAAGAAGAATATGTTTTTACTCTTATGTTACATACATATACGTATATTACACGTTAATGCATTAAAAGTTTATGCTATTAAAAATAATGCAAAAAATAAGTTCAAGCTTGAAATCCTTTTCCTTTTCGGTATTGATATTTCATATTTTAAATTAATAACAGTTTTAAGTAATTATGTATTAATTGATTTGTACCTATATATGTAAAGCGATTGCATACATTAATATCTGATAATATCGTATCGGAAGCACACAATATCGTAAATACCAATGGCCTCATCTTTTGTAAGCGACTTGCAAAAGAACACTAGGTAGCTTATCGTATAGCGTAAAAAGCAACAACAAAAATAAGCGAGTTGAGTTGAAATAAGCGGGTAGAACTAAACTCGCTTAAAAAATAGCCGACCTCATTAAAAGTGTTGAAAAGTGAGAAAGTGGTGCTATTGTAAATAATAATTGGAAAGTACCAAGGGAAATTAGAAAAATTTCGCTAAACAACAAAATAAGTTAAAAAACCAAGATAGAGCAGACGTAAGTAAAATCGCCTCTTATACAAATTTTTCATTTTGTTTTGTTTTGCTAGCAAATTTTAAAAACGACCAATAATTTTGACAGACTAATGTTGTGTATGCAAAATAAAAAAGAGTTGATTATAAGCGAGTTGGACGTTCTTTTGCTAGTCGCTTAAAAAAGATGACGACTAATAAAATATCTTATGCCAATGTAATTTAATAATTTTTTCGATCATTATCACGTGGACGCATTTATTCAACACTGTTAAAAATTCGTTCGAACTTGTTCATATAGTAGTATATGGGGTTGAATGGGGAAGACTCTACCTCTAATTTTAAAGTCTAAAGGACGTTATTTTTAATTTTTAAAACCGAAACAAAACGCCAAAAACGAGTATACTATCTCATCAACATTTGCTTGGCTTATAGCCATATCGGAGGGAATAAAACTATAATACGAAGTGAAAATTCTTAATGAGTTAGAAATAAGAACGATATTCGCAAGATTTATGTTTTAAATTATGATTTCGAAACTATTTTAACTAATAAATGCCTTACCGCTGGAAAATCACAACAAATATTAGTCAAATTAAAGATTAGTTGATGCAGTGTCATTTCATAAAGGTTGTTAAGAAAAGCAAAAACTGAATGTCGTTAAAAATAGTGAACAAACTCAAATATTAAATCAGCAAATTCCTTTCTAAATCATCTTACCATTATTGTAAGGGTTCAACGAAAACCTTGGAGCGAAGCTGCTGAAATGGAATTCAATTATAATTTGCATATGGATAATATATCGATAAAAAAATTATAAACTACATACATATGTCAAGGTTAATGCAACGCATCCAGTTTGAAAAAAAAATACCAATGGTCTAGTACTAACGCAGAACATGTATAATATTTCCTCTGTAATGAACGTGAATGTTTTTACATATGTACATATATTCGTTGATGGCAATGTTATAGAATAAAATCGGTCTGGAATTAAAATTTCCATATATTTTGTATAAATAAATAAATATTTCGAATTTAGAGACTTAACTATAGTCATGGTATTCAATTTTTGAGGTGACTGTACTGAAAAACTTGAGAGAAAAAATAGGGCTGTTGGTCCGGGAAATCATAAATGAAATGTCCAGTATTTCCATTGTGATGGTTATTTCGTTTCTACCAAAAAACTTTTTACTTTCACTGCCCTGTACTTTCTTCGTGTTCGATTCTAAGGCAAAAACTACGCATTTTTTGTCCTGCGAAAATCTGCTGACTGCTTGGAACGAAAGAATTATGGTATACATGTGCTAGGCAATGATAGATATGTACTTATTAATAAAGTTCGTGTGTTCATTTGAAATTTTTTTTTTACGAAAAGATTTATAGTAAATTTATGGCAAAATAACCTTTCGGAGTTTTCAAGATCTTCACTGGAAGGTGAGAAAACTTTTGTGCTCTTCAAAAGGAGCGAAACCCGTACGCATGTCAAAGATTTCGTAGTAGGAAAGCGCGTACTCTTTGATGACAAAGTCTTCAACCAGCTCTTGTTATTTGAAAAAAACTTATAGAGGTGGAAGAGCAAAATCCACTCCCGGTTTTCAAATGCTGATGTTTTAATATACGTAGTCTAGTTATAGGCCTTGAAGCAACGAAACTACTTTCCGGTGTGACACTTCAAAATACCCTGGGAAGTGATGTTATTTTTCTTGTAGGTCTTATCGAGTAGAACAAGAATCCAATTTTGGAATTTGTCCAACACCCCCAAAATCTCGGGATAAGCTTAAAAACCCGATTTTTCGCACTTTTGCGCACTTATTAGCCCATATCTTAGCTAATTATATTTTTAATTTATATTACTCTTTTATGTATTATTGCTTTTTATCTACTTTTTATTGCATTGAATTCGCGTATTGAATTGAACATAAGTATGTACGTGTACATACTCTCATTTTCATACGTATACATATACATATATATAGCGCTACACACACACATTTTATTTGTGCACATATACGCACATACTTACCATATATATAAATATTAGTTTTGCTTTACACATTCAGTTAACATTTTAACTTTGACATTAAACTGAACAATAAAAGTCAGTCATTTGTTAAGCTCGAATAGAGATCGTACAAACAACAGCTACACAGTCAAGTAGAAATAGCGGCAGTACAACCGCACTTGATTGAAGTAAGTTGTGAAGGGAAAGCAGGAGAAATAACAACAGCTCACACTGCGTAAGCTTAGCTGAATGCGTTTAGCTGCCGGCTTAAGTATTGCGCATGTTGTTGCGGGTTGGACTCCCGCAGATGCCAAGAAGAAAGAAGTCTGATGAGGAAATGTGGTGATTTCCGAAATAGTACTATAACTTCTACCGCTTTGAGTATTGTTGTTTTTTCCTAATAATTTTCCTATAAACCAATCGGCCTTAAAGCTCAAAAATATTTAAAAATAAAAAAAAAGAGATCAACGTGTTTAGGTTATTCCAGAACATAGCAGTTGGCGACGAGGTGAATTGGAGAAGCGACCATGGCGATGGTGGACCCAAAATTTCTTACTACTC
The DNA here is from genome assembly GCA_963971545.1 of Philophylla caesio. Lineage (NCBI taxonomy): Eukaryota > Metazoa > Arthropoda > Insecta > Diptera > Tephritidae > Philophylla > Philophylla caesio. The sequence goes on along the minus strand of OZ020605.1, from coordinate 1,957,318 downwards.
GTAAGTTGGTGGCCAGCCAACAGAAATTTATGGAAACAGTGCTTACATAGCAAAAGCAGTGGATGCAGGGCCTGGCTCGACAATGTAAGTTTTAATGCGCAGATTCAAATTGTTCTCGATCAAGTGATATGATCATACTGCATACGCCACATGACCTTGTGCGAACCACGTCACTGCAAAAATGAAGCCAACACTTCAGGAAGTGGTAACCAAAGCATAGTCTTTTATGTCGACATATAATGCACTATAAAACAACAACAAGACAATACACCTATTGTTAATGAAGTGGAGTATAGAAATAATCGAAAAATAAAAGCAATTTTAGTTCCGAACAGGAATAAAAGTCATGCTCTGGCTGTGGGTCGTCTCACAACCGCGAAGAGTGCAAATTTAGAAAAGCAATTTGCAATAACACCGGAATGATAGGCCACATAGCTATTGTTTGTTTGTCGAAAAAACAAAAGTTCAATGAAGGTGAGAAGAATAAGTCAATTGAACAAAAAATTAACAGAAATAAAAAAGAAGTGAGAAGTGCACATGCAAATAATATTGATACAGTTGAAAGCGTGTATAATGTAACAGCGACAGCGACGATGAAAAAAGATAAAATAAAAGTTTTGTTGAAACAGAAATAGGGAATAAGAAAATTATTTTTCATTTGATTCAGGTGCCTCTATTTCTCTTATCACACATCAAACGTTTGAGAAATTGAATAAACCTCAATTAACTGCATGCAATCGTGAAATATTTGGGTTGGGCCACAAGAGAATTGAAACACTAGGCGAGCTCTAAACGAAAATTAATGTGGCGGAGTATAAAAGTAGGTAAGGTTAATTGTCGCAAAAGTACAAAACGCACACAATCTGTTTGGTGTTGACTTATTCAAGCCATTTAACTTTGAAATTCAACAAATTTGTGCCGTTCAAGAATCGCGTCAAATTGTCGCTGATAATCTGTTCGACAAATTTAAAGATTTATTCGAACCAGCACTAAGAACCATTAATGGCTTAAAGGCTAGCATTAAACTGAAGCCAACCGCATTGCTAAATATTTCATATCAAGACCAGTTCCATTTGCGCTTATGAAATCATTCAAAGAGGAAGCAGATCGTTTAGTACATGCTGGAATTTGGAAGCCAGTCCAGTTCAACGAATGGCCATCTCCTATAGTGTCTGTTTATAAGCCTGCCGACACTTTTCGTATTTGCGGAGACTTCAAGGTCTCAATCAACAACCAAATAGATATCGAGCGTTATCCGCATCCAACACGCGAGCAACTTCTTCACAAAGTTTGATACATTCTCAAAAATTGATCTGAAGGATGCCTACCTTCAAATCGAACTAGATGAGCCCGTAAAAAACTGCTTACAGTAAATGCACCAGCATATTATTCAACAAGGATGGCCGGGGTATCTATCGGGAAACTTTTGTTGACCATATGTAATGATCTTGCCTTGCAGAGTGAATTTTCAAATCGAATAATAATATTATTCCTGTTTCTTTACGCCAGCGCATATTACAGCTACTGCATGAGGGTCACTGGGGCATTGTGCGTCTGAAGCAATTGGCACGCAATTACTTTTGGTGGCACGGGCTAGACAAAGACATTGAGAAAATTTCAAATTCGTGTGCCATCTGCCGGGTTGCGGCCGCAAATCCGTCGAAGGAATTCAGCTGCCGTGACCGCTGGATAACCATGGCAACGATTCCATATTGAAGTACCACCACAAGAGACACCATAAGAGCACTTGCAGCTATTTTCGCCATTGAAGGCCTGCCCAAAACACTGGTAAGCGACAATGGACCACAATTGACATCTATACAATTTAAACAATTCTGCACACAAAACGGAATTCAGCATATTACTTCTGCACCATTCCTTTCGGCATCGAATGGGTTAGCTGAGAACATTCGTGAGAACATTTAAAACGGCTGTACAATAAAATATTGATGATGGATTATCGTTAACGAAGTTTTTAGCAACGTATCGTTCAATGCCGAACGCAGCTGGAAAATCGCCTTCAGAACTTCTTCATGGACGTACTGTACGAACTTTACTAACCCAGATATTTATCTCGGAAAAGGAATCATCAACAACTACGGGTGCTTTGACTGGTTCACCAAAATTTCAGACAGAATGGACAGTCTTCTTTCGTTACTTTGCTAAAGGTCCCAAATGGTTAAAATTTTATTTGTACACATATACCCACATACTTACCTACTTATACATATATTAGTTTTGCTTAACACATTTAGTTAACATTTTAACTTTGTTTGACATTAAACTGAACAATAAAAGTCAGTAATTTGTTAAGCTCGAATAGAGATCACCGTATTTAAGTTATTCAAGAACATAGCAATATACATATATACATATATAAGTATACATAAGATATTTGTAAATAAAAATTTCATATTATTAGTTTTAGCGACATTATAATAACAATACAAACTTAACTTTTTTTTTATTAAAAAATTATTTTTGGGTTGGATTAGTGTTACGAGTATAGCTTCTTAAATAAAAAAGTCCATTTTTTGCTTATACCGGGTTTTATACGGCAAAAATCATAGATCACCTTTAGGCGACTTTGGGAATGAATGCCAACAGAATTCCACAGCAATTTTTTTTATTCAGTGTACTACGTACGTTCCTTATACAAAGATCAGAATTGTATGTTATATCACAAATTGATAAAAAATAAACAAAAGTCGTATCTCAAATAGGTATTCAAAAACGTTTACAAAAAATTCCATACATATTTATGTGCGCAAAATTGTGGTTATTTGTGGTGAAAATCGTACAAGCAGTCCTTTTGCTGAGAGAGGCATAGATTCAGATTGCACTTTCGACATAAAATTTGAGTTTCGAAGGTGGAACCGGGAAATTTACAAGTTTTTTTTACCAACGCGTATTAAAAACTGCGGAAAATGCCTGAATTCATCGTAACGAATGTCTTTAGGTGGTAGTAAAGTCTTTTTTCCTGTGTCTATTTTCATTGAGCGATGAAAACTTCAACTTTTTTCGATCATCCAAATCTAGTAAACGCATATTTTCGGCTTTAATGCGTTTTAAATTTTTTCACTTTCCAACTTGCCTTAACCTTTTTTGTTCCCCCACACCGCCTCTAGACAACCTATCATAAAAGGCAAACAAAGGTTTATACGATCTGAACACTACCAGACGCACGACAATAATTTTAATTTGCAAATGCGATAACTTCAGATATTTTTAAAAAATTTTTGATATTAACAGTTTTTGCAAAATAATTAATTTGACCGAATTTCACAAACTTACAACTTCAAATGACTGTGACAGTTGGTCCGAGCGTAAGCATGGGTACGTTCGTTTAAAATCTCCAACAGCAAAATTACGGGAAAATGTCTTCTAATCTCTCGCAAGATAAAAATATCTAAAATAGTACGCGAACGCAAAATTTGCATAATTTGCAAGTTCAACGAACAGCTGATTGAATTCTTGTCCGCATCCAAATATGCAAAATGAAAAATATTGCATTCGTGTTTTCTTGAAAAATTCTACTAAGGAAACTTAATCAAAATTACCTTTTACTTGCTTCTTGCATGTTGACCAGTCATACTTTATAATTTTCACATTAAAAATTTCTTCTTTATTAAAATTGCAATTAGCTGTTTTTGATCAGCTGTTTTCCAACAGATTCCCCTCAAAATGAAATGTCACTTTGCTCTCTCAATTTCCCATACTTTGCAAGTTTTTTGCGTATGCGAACGCTAAAAGCTGATAGTTTTCGAAAACTTTCAATAACTATCCGTACGCGAACTTACCTAGTCTCAATAACATGAAATGTTTGGCTTCCCCGAATGAGGCAAAATGGAAAAAGCAGATAATTGAAATTTGCACAGTAAACACGCGTGCAATGAATTTATGCCACCTAGAGGGTTAAGAGAAGACCGGAAAAACTTAAGAAAAGCTCGGCTATATAGCGTAATCGCCAAATTAGTTTATGTTTTATTAACACTTAAAGACGGTCAGAAATTATTGTCGTTAGTGTATTTAAATATGTGTTTCTACCAAAATAACTTTTCTTTGAAAAAGAGTATAATAACAAAAGAGTTGGGGGTCTGCTTAAAACAACGTTTTAGGGATTAAACTTTTAAAGCCAGGCAATTTTAAATAGGCTCGACATATATATAAAAAATATGTCTTTGCAAATTGCAAATGAAATTGATGATTATAAATTCAAAGCAGTGTTTTAACACGATTTTATTAGCTCATCTGTAAAAATTCATCATACTTAGCTTCACTTACCGACATACATACTTATGTTACATAAGTTATGTAGCAGAAGAGTCGATAAATATGTGTATCTATTGAAGGATACTGTTATGTGTATTAGCTCAAAGCTATCAAATTAAAAAATACGTCTTTTCGGGCCTGCGTGGGAAGTATTAACATTTTCTCATTGACCGCTCTAAGATATGTAGAACTAGGGTTGGCCAATTTGATTTTTCAACTTGAGATTCAGGAGCTTCCGATCGAGACCGGGTTAGATTCAAAAAAGATAAGGGATTTGTTTGCATTCCTGCAGCAAACGCAATTGTTTTTTATTCTTCACATAGTCAACGAAAGCAAGGATGCCCACTAACACATTGAAGGGACCAAGAGCAGAAGGACCTGTCTACACTTGGTGTAAATAATTGGCGTAACCTAGCGAAGAACAGAGGAAACTGGCGAAGCTTTTTGGTGTGTTTTATTTTTCTCCGTTATATCCGATTTATTTTCTACTAGACGGACTCCTAACGTTACTTCTGTCGTTCCTTATACACGAACAAAATGTTTGTTTGCTGGTATGGCTCTATTACAGAGGTTGGGCATCCCGAGAACCGTAATTCCGCTCTTTGCCGATTAGATAGCATCTACCCATTCGATGACGTATTAGTAGTCTTTCATTGTAATAAGCCGCCTTCACACGATCCCTCTTTTATGCTAACATGAGTAATGAAACGAAAAGTGTGAGCGCATATTTTTGCATCACACAATGGTTGCATACGAGTTTTGTTGTGTAAAGGCCGCTAATCAATCGTTCGCTTCTTCCTTTTCTTCTTTGCTATCCCATTCCCTGTATAATATCAAAGATAATATGATACGAAACTTCTCTCTTTCGCTTGCTACGAGAGCCCATGATCTCACATTTTGGGCTGGCAACAAAGCCGAATCATGGGCTACTGAACAGTTGGCACGCAAAAAGGTGGGCTACCAGAGGCAAATGCGTGGAAATAGCTATAATTTTTATTTGGATAAAAAAAGCGAGTAAATGTTATTTTTTTATAGAATGTGTCTTGAAATCTCTAAATTAAGAGTTAAATTTAATATATAAGTTTTAGCAAACTATGAAGGTTTTGATTTACATACAAATATTGTATTTTATTTTAAAAATATATACCAAAACTATTTTTTCAAAGCGAACTGGGTAAATATTGCAATTTAATATACATACATGAATAAACATGTATGTTTATAAGAAAACACGCTATATCTTAAATTTTAGTTTAATGCATATATAAAAGCAGTTTTTGCGAAATATGAATTTCTGCGATATTTTAATTATTTTCATTGTTTTGATTTTATATATATTATCTTCTGGCATTAAGGTAAATAACATCTCTTATTTACTCTTATTTTTATTGCATTTTCATTCATTCTGTTTGCAAACCTCAACTGTGGCGAAGCTACTGCAAAATCTCCAAAAAATGAAATAAAAAGCCCCAGATACTATTTCTACAGAGTGGCTCTTTTGGAAAATGTTATAAAAAATGCGCCTTTTGACAGCGCTCTCTCGAAACAAAGAGTTTCGTATCATATTATCTTTGATAATATTACGTTACGGATTATTTCTCTCAGCTCGATTGACGCAATCTGTAATTCTATCATTGGGCTTTTTGTTCTTGTAATTGTTTAAAATGTAAGTTTGAGTTGAGTGCAGTACGACTCAACCTAAACAATTATCTGAGTTAGTAACGCTTTCATGGAACGCTAGGTAGAAACGATACTTCTTTTAAGGCAAGTACGACGTAATCAAAATTATAGGAATCTACAAAATATTTTTTTAAAATGCGTTTACACATTGCGTGTAATGCATATATCATAACATCCAAATTAAAAATATATATAACAGATTTAAAATAAACTTATAAAATTAATTTTCATATAGTAAGGAAAAAAATACAAATTGAAAAGTAATATTTTTTTCAATCTCTGGATAAGGGCTCCTGCAAAACTGGTTCTTCCAGAAAAAACTAAAAAAGTAAAATAATAGGGGTATGCGGGATCAGTTGTATTCGCAGTAATATGTCTGTCTTCGTGTCATTGTAAAATTTCCCGAACGGCGAATATGTATGTATGTGCCACCAACAAATAAACAAAAGTGGGTATATGCCGCGAAAAGGCGAAAAGGCGAAAAAACGAAAATGGTTTTATTACTAATAATTGTATAAATCAAATTGCTAACATAAACGATAAACTTTAATACACACAAATAAATATCTATTTATTCGACTAACTTATTTGTAGATGATACTACGAGTAATCTTTTTTGTTGTGATCGGCTGTGAGAAATTTACAAAAGAAAAACCATATTTACACCCATTGTATTGGGTTTTTAATACATTTGCTATAAAAACCACAGAAACCATGAATACAAAATACAATGGCAAATACAACCGATCCCGAATACCCCTAATCTTAATAATTCTTTTTTTTATAATTGCAACCGATAACTCTAGGCTTCTTTAAAATGATGTAAATTTTAGTTCTTTTAGTTTACATGTATTTAAAATATTCTCTATTAGTTTTTAAGCTATTATACATATGTATATTAACATATAACCTAGCACTGCTCGCTTTTTCCTGTAAATTATTTGACACTTATAATCGTATTAAATATTATTTTCTACCGCTAAGTCCTATCTGCAATTAAAGCGTGCCTTTAATTTTCTAAGCTATTATTTTTTTTAAGTAAATTGCTCAAGCTTGATGAAATAGCGACTAAAATAAAGACTACAATTTATACGAATTTGTGTAAGGTATGCATAATCAAATCATGTAAAATAAAACAGAGTTTTTCCCAGTGCTACGCCACTGTAGTATATCGGTTTATTTTATTCGTGCGTTCGACTACGCGTTTTACAAAGAACTGTGTTTCAATTTCAACTAACTATATCGTATGATGTTGTTTCAGTTACCATATGCATATACCTATGCCTATTATACAAAGTGAATATTCCGTTACATGTACATAAGAGTATACAGGGTGATTAATACTAAAGTGTTTACGAACTACTTGGCTGCTCCAACACCTCCCCTCCAAGTCGTGAGACCATAAGCGTTATATAGGTAAAATGCCCAGAGCTTCAATGCATTTATGATGTTTGAAGATGCTCAAGCCTTTGGTCAAAACATCAGCCGGCATATCTTCACTTGGCATGTAGTTAAGCTCAATCTTACCAGTTCGGTGGCATTCTTTAACAAAATGATGTCGCACATCAATATGCTTCGTGCGTGGAAGGTGACCCACGCACTGTTTCAGTTTATGTGCGCTCTGGCTATCGTTAAAGAGTACAACGGTTTTGTTTGTCATACCTAAGTCGTTAAAAATTCCTTGAAGATATAGCGCCTCTTTTGACGCTTCAGATATGGCCATATATTCGGCCTCTGTGCTAGAGAGCGCGACTGAACGTTGCTTGCGCGCTTCCCAGCTTATTGCTGCACCGGCACATATAAACGCGAACCCACTGTAGGATCTTCGGTCAGTGAGATTTGCTCCCCAGTCTGCGTCAACCACACCATACAGCTCACTTCCGCTTTCCGTAAAAAATAAGCCGTAGCCTCTGGTTCCACTCAAGTACCGAAGTATGCGTTTCGCTCCTTTCCAGTGCTGCTCATCATAATTTGAATTAAATTGACTCATAAAGTTAACTGCGAAGGCTATATCGGGTCGTGTAGTTACCGAAAGGTACATCAGCGCACCTACCAATTTTTGGAATGGATACTTCCTCATTACTTTCTCGTCAGCATTCTCTGGTTTTGCCAGTTTACAGGTGCTCTCGATTGGAGTTCGTGCCGCCTTGCACTGAGACATATTGAAACGCGTCAGAATGACCTCTGTATAGCTTTTCTGCGACAAAGATACACTGTGTTATTGAAAATTTTGCTGGAAGTCGATGCCAAGGCAGCGCTGAGCTGGCCCAATGTCTTTCATCTCGAACGATTCTATTAATTGTCGCTTTGTATCCTTAAGCCATTCCATATCATTTGCTGCTAATAATAGGTCGTCTACATATACCGTGATAAGTAGCATCCTGTTACCTTTTCTCCTGATGAATAAACAGGGATCTTGACTGGTTGCTTTTAACTCCATCGAATATAGTTTCTCCGTCAACTTGTTATACCACATCAAGCCAGATTGGCGTAGGCCATACAACGCCTTATTCAATAGGCATACTGGATTCGACTTTTCCAGCAATGTGTTTAGCCATCCATCAGGTGTCTCTTTCGCACTTATTTGGCCTACACTCTGCTGAACGATTGACGTTAAATATTTAATTTTCGCGAGTGTTTCTGTAAACGTTTCAGGGATTTCCACGTAACATCTGGTGGATTTCCAAATCGAAATCTGCTGCCAACGCTGTCAGCAAACGGATGAACATAGAACGGGCAACTGGCGAAAAGCTTTCTTTGAAGTCTTCCCCTTTACCTTGTGCATACCCTTTTGCTACTAGGCGCGCCTTTTTCGTCCCGTTATCTTTGGTATGCAATACCAGACGATTCCCTTTCGTTTATTAGGACGTTCGACAATATCCCACGTTTTGTTGCGAATCTGTGCCAAGTACTCGTTCTCTATGGTTGTTTTCCATGCTGCGGCGTCACTGCTAGCCATTGCCTCAGTCCAATTCCATGGGACTTCCCCTACGCTGAGACATGCCATTTCACATTCCTCGAAGTTTTCTTCTTCAGATTCACTTTCGCTGGACGACGCTAAGTAATACACCTTTTTAAGCCTACCTCTCTGTCCCAACCGTAACAATTTCGGACGCCCCTTGCTGCCTTTTAGACCTTTTACACAAGGTTTAGTCTCACATTCACTGTCCGCGTTTCCTAAACTTTTGTTCTTTTGAAATTCGGTTTCAACGCCACTGTCTATTTGAGGTTCGTATATTTCCTTATACTGATTGTCAAATCCGAGTTCATTAAGAAATTTCACGTCACGGCTTATTTTAAATATTTTCCTTTCTTTTGACCATAAGCGATAGGCTTTCGATTCCGACGAGTAGCCCACAAACACACACGGCTCGGATCGCGAATCGAATTTACCTTTTTATTTCTCTTTATTTAAAACGTACGCTTTCGCACCAAACACTTTCATATGTATAACTGTTGGAGTTTTATTCGTCCATATTTTGTAAGGTACTTCGCCGGTCGATTTTGTAGTGCACATATTTCTTATATAGCAGGCGGTACTAATTGCTTCCGCCCAGAACGACGGGGGAACCCCGCCTGTTTCATTAAACACCTGGACATCGCGACGAGAGTCTGATTTTTGCGCTCGGCCACCCCATTCTGCTGTGGTGTATGAGGCGTTGTGAGGCGCTGTTTGATGCCTGCTTGTTGCAAGTATTCATCAAACTCACGGTTGCAATATTCGCGCCCATTGTCCGATGCTTTTGGCGGCCAGTAAACTTTTCCGCGGCAGCCTTGAATTTTTTAAAAACATCAAATACGTCAGATTTTCGATTTATAAAATATACTTCACACCATCGCGACATGTCGCCTTCATTGACGAAATATTTCATAACGCCGTTCGATTCACACCTCATCGGACCACATACGTCAGTGTGAACAATTTCTAAAAGTTCACTAGTACGGTTACCTTGCTGTTTAGGAAAAGCCGATCGCGTTTGCTTCTCGCTTATGCATATTTTGCACTCAGACAAATTTTCTTTTGGATTGAATTTTAGTCCAAAAACATCACTTTTTCTAGCCATGTCTTTGAGGTCTCTTTCATTTAAATGTCCCATACGACAGTGCCAAACATCTATGTCGTTTTTCGTGTGGGACAAAAAAGCTTTATCGTTAACATTGTTGGCCATGAAATACAAATTTCCACTTCTGTTAGCCCTGAACAACACACTTTTATTTTTATCGATTACTACTTCATCGTTTTGGTGGAAATCCACTTCGTAACCTTTATCGGTTATTTTCGATACCGATAACAGATTTGTACGCAGGTCGGACACATAAAGCACATCGCTAAGCTTGATTTCTTTTTCGACACCAAATTCGTTTGTTTTTACTTTTACGTCACCGATACCGTGTATCGTTGTTGAATTTTCATTCGCTAGATTTAGCTTTAGAAAATTGTTTTTGTTGGCGCTCATGTGCGATGTGCACCCACTGTCCAAACACCATTTCGTATTACCCTCCGGACACAGAAATGCTGTTTCTGCAGCATTTAACGACGCGCTTTGTTTTTCACGGAGTTTTTCCTCACTTTTATTCGCACTTTGCTTTTGATCAATTTTTGTTTTGCAATCTCTCGCGAAATGTCCACTTTTTCCACACCTGTAGCAGGTCAAACTGCGATTACGACTTTTCGACCCACGGCTATCACAGTTGTTGTTAACTCTGGGGTGACCTTGCTTGTTTTGTGTGTTTTGAGTGTTTTTCGCATACAAAACTTCATTGTCACTTTTTTCTTCTTTCACTTTGCGCGATTCGGACTCTTCCAAGATTTTCACACGGAGTATTTCCGTAATTCGTCACGAGTTTCTAATGCGCATCGAAATGTCTCGTAGAAGCCTGGTAAGCTGTACAAGAGCAATATGGCCAGCAATTCATCTCCCATTTCAACACCGATTTGTTTAAATTTTGCGACAGCGTCAAAAAACTCGTTTAGGTGGTTTCTCACCAAATCACTTTCGTTCATTCGCGCGAGCGCGACTTTCTTTAAAAGTGTTGCCTTACGAGCAGGACCTTTCGATTGGAACGTGGATTCCAACTTTATCCACATTTTTCCAGAATTTTCGCACTCCGAAATTAACCCCAGTTCGCTTGGGCTCATAGCGAGCGTTATGTCTGCACATGCTTTTTAGTCGTTCACTTCCCAGGCAGCAGCATCCGCGGATTCAGTTGGACACTTTTTACTGCCATCTACGTACGACCACAAGTCATTTTTTATGAGGACTGCCCGCATTTGTAACCGCCACGTGTCGTAATTCTCCACGTTTAGCCGCTCGATACGTACGACACTAGCCATTTCGCAACTTCTGCAATTTGGCTTTACTGAACGCGTGGATTGTAAAATTTTCTGATATATTAGAGTTTTTCGCTCTTAATACTACACGTCCACGTGGTTACGTTCTGGGCCCATAACCTGTAAAATAAAACAGAATTTTTTCCAGTGCTACGCCACTGTAGTATATTGGTTTATTTTATTCGTGCGTTCGACTACGCGTTTTACAAAGAACTGTGTTTCAATTTCAACTAACTATATCGTATGATGTTGTTTCAGTTACCATATGTATATACCTATGCCTATTATACAAAGTGAATATTCCGTTACATGTATATAAGAGTATACAGGGTGATTAATACTAAAGTGTTTACGAACTACTTGGCTGCTCCAACAAATAATTAAACTAACTTAAATACCGTTAGGCGATGAAATTTGTTGGCGCTTTAGTAATAAAAAGTTCTTAACTAAAGGCTATTGTTTGTCAGCACCTAAATTTAAATCTGCAAGCGTCATAACCTGGGTAAAGATTTTTTAATCTATAAAAAAGAGGTATTATTAAGGCAGAAAAAATTGTAAAAAGAGGCAATAACAAAAGCCGTTTACTTTGGAATTGTCTATATTACAAGTAAAAACAATAAAAATCGACGGATAGGTAAAAAAGCAATATACTAGACACCAAAATAATTTTATTTTTGAATTGTAGTATTTTAAAAAAGCAGTCTGAATTGTCTGTCCAAGTGAGGACATTTTATTTGTTGGTATGCTCTGCTTGACTGTGCATTCCTATCGCTTCCTTTTTACCACCACGCACCTTTAGCCCAGGCAATACAGGTAGGCTAAAGTTACATCCAGCAGCTTGGGCTGTAGTGCATTGGTGGGACATCCCGTCGAGTGCGTCCCATAACATAGATTTTGTCATTTATCTGTTATACTCGTATTGTTGTGTTTCATTTTCTTTAACATTTCAAATTTATTCAATTTTATAATCTTTTTACCCACCCTAGTATTAGTATTTGCCATTAATTGTCTGTTTAAGCTAGTGCCGTTTAGTCCTTTAATTTCTGTTGTTCGCATGGTCGATTTAAATACTCGGTGCATTGTCTCCAACCACATCGTCACCACTCTGTCATTCGTTTTGTGAACATATGTATGTATTTGTTTACTTAGGTTAGCTGGTGTGAGTGTTTTTGCGCACCAATAGTGAATTTGTAGGTACAATCTCCTCACTATACGAGTAAATATTTATTTATTTATATTAGCTGTTATCAGAGTTTGTAAAACTAAGGTAACAGGAGAAAGATAGCTATGACATCTGAGGTCTTAAGCTATGCTCTTAAAGCGAATATGTAGTTGTTATATGAGCTTATGTTAAATATGTAGGTAGGTATGTATATGTTGTAGATATACGTATGTAGTTATTGTGGATTGTGTATGTGTGGTGTGTTTATATTTGGTGATAAAGGTTGGATAGTTTTAGAAATTTGAGGATTAGTTGCATGTTTACCAGGATGTGGTTTGAAAGGAGGAGGGTAGGGGTGTCTTGTTTAAATATCTGTTCTCTTAGGTGTGATAGAGCTGGGCAATCATCAAAAATGTGTTTTATGGAAAATTGAGTGTTGAGTTGACATGTGGGACATGATGGTGGAGTGTTTTATTTTATTTTTATTTATTTATTTATTTATTTCAGTCAATTGAACAATAAATTCTTACTGACTATAAGACAAAATGACTTAAGACTAATTGAAGTAAGTATACAATAAACTATGTACTGCTCCACAAGATAAGGACGGTTCGTAGTTTTGAACATCATTTAGTTCCGAAAGGGTCCTCATTAAGGGAGCATACTTTGCATAGTTAGATTTTGTAAACCCGAGGTAAAAGACTGGAACACTGCGTAGACTACGCATAGGAACATTAAAAGTTATTCTTTCTAAGAGGTTAGGGCAGTCAACTAAACCACACAAGAGCTTGGTAACAAAAGAACAAGCAAGATAAGCATATCTGTTATTAAGAGTTTTTAAGTTTAAAAGTTGGCAGCGTGATTCATATGAGGGACTGGGTTCACTAAAATTTAAAGAACGAAGAGCGAATAAATTTTTTCTGTATTCGCTCTAGGCGAATTAGGTAAGAGTTGTGATATGGTCTCCAAATAAAAGAGGCATATTCTAATCTAGATCTTACTAGGGAAATGTAAAGCATCTTTATGGTGTACGGGTCAGAAAACGAAACACTATTACGACGAACAAATGCCAACATTGTGTAAGACATGCTGACTATATAGTCTATATGCGTGGAAAAGCTTAATTTTCTGTCGAAATAAACACCAAGGTCCTTAACTTCAGTTACACAATTAAGTAACGATCCAGAAATATCATAACGCGTTGGAAGCGGTATAAGCTTTCTAGTGAAAATACAATGTGAACATTTTTTTATATTAAGATGTAACTGATTCCTTACACACCATGAATGCAATTCATGAAGTTCATTTTGGAGTGCACTGGAATCATGCCTGTTCCTAATGACTGAGTATATTTTAAGATCGTCAGCATATAAAAGGTATTTAGATGAAGAGAAGCAAGACCCAATGTCATTTATAAATAAAATAAAGAGAATTGGTCCCAGAACACTACCCTGAGGAACGCCTGACGTAGCGATAAAAGGCAGTGAGTAAACATCCTCAAATGCAACCACGCAATATCTATCAGACAAATAAGATTTTATCCATTGAAGAAATTTAGAATGGAAGCCCATGCTAGATAATTTTGACACTAATACATTATGGGAAACTCTGTCGAACGCTTTTGAGAAATCAGTATAAATTGGGTCAACTTGGTAGCCTTCTTGAAAAGCAGTTATACAGTCTTCGGTAAAAATTGCAAGATTAGAGATTGTTGACCTGCCCTTAACAAAACCATGCTGATTTGGACAAATTAGGCTACTTACAGAGAATAATAATTTCTCCTTAACAACACATTCGAAGATTTTTGCAACTGTAGTTAGTTTTGATATCGGTCTATAATTAGAAACATCATTCTTGTTACCACTTTTAAAAATTGGTGTTATATAACTCTTCTTCCAATCATCAATGAATTTCCCAGACGCTAAGGACATGTTAAAAATCAATGTCAATGGTTGAATTAGCGACCTGCATTTTTTAAAAAGTATGGCCGAGAGGCCATCAGAATCCATTAGGTTGGAGGATTTAATTGAATCGATACCTCTACTGACATCATCTTCAGACAATACCAGCGATCCAAACGAAAGAGTGCATTCAGGAATGAAGACATTGGCGTTATTATGATCCAAGTCAGACACAAAGTTTGAGGAAAAAAACTCAGCAAACATGTTAACTGCTTCTTTAACGCTACTCGCACGTTTATCGTTATAAACGACTGAGGAGGGAATATTTGTCTTTGTATTCTTGGATTTTATGTTTGTGTCTATAAGGTGCAAGTGAGTGAGTTTAGTGTGTCCTAGTCGGAGTCTTATAATTTTTATTTGGTCTAATCTAGTAAGTGAACTTTGTGTGTATTTTAGGTAGTTACAGTTTATGTGATGTTTTTGGTAAATTTGTTGATACCAGTTTGAGGCCAGTGATAGAAGGTTTTCGTGTTCCATTTGTAATACGTTTTTGATGAACAGTTTGACATCAGCTACACTAAAGTTTGGTGTGGTTATAAGTGGGGACCGAGCTGCTTTTTTAGCGAATTGATCTGCTAGCTCATTGCCTAGGATGCCGGAATATCCGGGTATCCACAGCAGTTTTATTTTTGGGATATGTTTGATGAAAAGCGATCTGATAATACTGGGGTAGTATTCTTGGTTGTTTATATTTAGAATTGCGTTCAATGATGAAAGAGAGTCTGAGCAAATAAAGAATTTCCTTTTTTATTTTTCACTATTTGGATTGCTTTTAAGATGGCAATAATCTCTGCTGAGAAGACGGTGCTGTAGAGTGGAAGGATTCCGGAATTGAATACTGTAGAGTCTGTAGTTATAGCGATCGTGGGAAGATTATTTATTAGTAAGCCGTCGGTGTATATGAATGTGTAGTTTGTGAAATTTTGTTTGATTTTAAGAAATTCCTGTTTGTATATGGTTTGCGGCGTGTTAGATTTGCTATAAATGCTTAGGGATGTATTTACGAGGCTAGTTGGAATTTTCCAGATGGGATATGGGTTATTCATTTTTAGGGAATTAAAGGGGACATTGATAGAAGTACATTTAGATACCGCTCTATCAAGGACAGACTGAATAGTTTTTTTACGTTTTCGCTTACGCTTGTAGCTTTTTATTAATTTTGACAGTGGTGTGTCGTAAGAGTATAGTAAGGTTTTGAAGATTTTAATTATAAGTAATTCGTATTTGTTTTCTATAGTGAATATATTTGATTCCAAAAGCATGTTTTTGATTGGTGTGGTTCGAAAGGCTCCAAGCGAAGTACGTACGGCTGCGTTAAGTTTGGTTTTTAGTTTGTTGAGTATTGATTTAGGTGAGTTTCCGAATAAGAACAGGCCGTAGTCTATTTTGGAGATAATGATTGCTCTGGTTACATTAATTAGTGTGTGTGTGTTGCAATTGAATTTTGAGCTAGAGAGGCACTTAATGATGTCGAGTCTTTTAGAGAGTGAAGTAGCGGTTTCATTTATGTGAATGTTCCATCTGTATTTGTTATTGAAGTTAATTCCTAAAGTTTTAAGTGATTGCACTGTTGGAATGATGGTGTTGTTCGAGTATATATTCGCAACGCAGTTATGTTTCCTACATATATGCATGTGTTTGCATTTGTCTAGTGATAACTTAGCTCCAGAGTAGTTGCACCATTTTTGTATGTTTTCAAATAAGGCGTCTAAGTTGCGGGTAGGATTTTTTTGTTTGTTTAGGTTTATGATTAAATGGAAGTCGTCGACGTAGGCTGTAAAATTAATTATTTTTTCAGTTGCTATCATATTAGAAAGTCTATTATAGGCTATTAGGAATAGAATAACAGAAATCGGCGATCCCTGGGGGATCCCATTAAATAGGGGATATTTATCTGAAATATTCTCTGCGATGCGTACTAGTATTCTTCTGTTGGACATAAAATTAGCTACATAGTTTATTAATTTTGGGCCGGTTTTCGTTGGTTTATAATAGTGTGGGCGCCAATTCTATCAAAGGCTTTCGAAAAATCGAGAGAGATGATAGATGTGTGGCTTTTTCTTGCGAGTGAATCGGTTATGAGATGGTCTGCATAGATCAGACAATCTATAACTGATTTTCCTTTTTTAAATCCTAGTTGATTAGGGTGTATGTAGTTGTTCTTACCACCATAGTCTTTTAACAATAATTTTGTCTTAAATGTTTGAGATGCATGGGTTAAGGGAAATTGGTCGGTATGAGAAAATATCTGTCCTATTTTTATTGGGTTTTAGGATTGGTATAACTAAGCTTAATTTGTATGATTGCGGGATGTGGCTATTGAGAATGTTGTTGAAATGATTTGTGATTCTGTGTGTTGGGTCACATTGTATGTGCCCTTTTATACATGCGCCCCGTAAGCCGCCGCTGAACTGCATATTAGTTTTTACACTTTGCTATGGTCCCACAATCGCTTAAACATCATCAGCTGCTGTGATATGAATTCGGCAAGCCGCTAGTTGATCGCCCTTGAACTTGAATTTTGGAGTAATGTACATATTTATGTATGTATGTACGTATGCACGTATGCACATACGCTTTCATAAATATATTTAGCTATTATTTTTGCACATAATGCCAGTGGTATATTACGTTTGCAAACTTGTAATTTATATGTACGTTAGTATGTATGAACGTACATATGGAATCTAGTAACTTTGTATGTTTGTATGCATTTGGATTTCTGGGCATACATATTGACGCATACCGCTATTAATTTTTGTTTACCTTCGACTGTAAAATAGGCAGATTATGAAATAAAGCTGGTCAGTTTCTCTCCGACAGTTTCTGCAACAAATTTAGTTGTCGCGTTTCATTTTAGCATTGCCGCCGGACAAACAAACTAGTTTGACCGTACATTTTGGCGCCCAACGTGGGGCACGAGAAATCATTATAGTGCCATTTTTTTTGTGGCAATTGCTGAAAAAGTTCGAGTTATTTTCGCATTTAATTTCGCATAATCGCATATATCTGCATGTGTTGATTGCAGCGGCTTATCAAACAACCGTTCATCTTCGCTTCATTACTTCGCACAGTTCGAAACCACAATTTCAACTTCATCGCATCAGCTATTGCAAACCGTTTGGTCACTATGTCGCTGGAGGAAGTTAAGCAGCAGCGTTCGCTAACACGCAAGAATATGTCGCGCATTAGGACAATTGTGGACGCCAGCGCCAACCAAACTGGGAAAATACTTTCACCTATCGAGCTCAAATGCCGACTTGGGATTTTAGAATCCTATTTTAAGCAGGGCCTTGGTTATCAGACGCAAATTGAGAAACTCGATCCTGATGACAACGGTCGCGGAGATTTAGAGGACCTTTACGTTCGCATTCGCTCATCAATCCAAACGCAGCTCGGAGATGAAGGTCACAACTCATCATTTCGAGAACCGGCAGTGCATATGCCTTACACGCATTCAAAGTTACCAGCTTTAAAGTTGCCAATATTCTGCGGAAAGTACTCTGAGTACAAGAATTTCATCTCATCATTCATGAGTCTCATCGACAAGGAAGCTACCTTAACCAATATTGAGAAGTTCAATCATCTTCTGAATTGCTTGCAAGGGCAGGCGTTAGAGACAGTGAAGGCGTTCCAGGTCACCAGTGAGAACTACCCCAAGGCTCTGGAGAGGTTAAAGGCTCGCTTTGACAACAGCACAATGATCTTCGTAGAAAACATCAAAACGCTGTTCAAACTTCCTACGGCTGCAAGGCAGAACGCGTCGCAGTTACGCAGCTTGATCGATAATGTGTCGGCGTTGTAT
Organism: Philophylla caesio; assembly: GCA_963971545.1. NCBI lineage: Eukaryota > Metazoa > Arthropoda > Insecta > Diptera > Tephritidae > Philophylla > Philophylla caesio. Next base: position 1,939,106 of record OZ020605.1, on the reverse strand, counting down.
AGTTCTCTGTTATCGATTGGCTCGGACAAAAATATTGCGCAGATCTTATTAATCCACATTGTAATGGACAAGGTTGATGGAGAAACACAAACCAAGTGGAAAGAGTCATTGGACTTCACAACGCTGCCAACATGGGAAGAGTGTGCAAAGGTGCTTGAACGACGCTGTCAGTTTTTGGAATCCGCATCTGGCCCGCTTTCATTTAATGACTCCGGCAAAACGAGCATCAAACCAGATAACAAGAACAAATCTTCACGGAAGGGTTATTCATTCTCGTGCACGAAACGGTCGTGCGTCTTATGTTATAGTTCAGAGCATTTGATTGGCAGCTGTCCACGTTTTAAGCAGATGGAGGTTTCAGATCGCTTTAAGGAGGTAAAACGACTGGGGCTGTGTCTAAACTGCTTATCACAAAAACACCAATTATCGCATTGTTCATCGGTGTTCAAATGTAGGCATTGTGCACGTTCACACCATAGCCTTTTACATCGTTCTACCACTTCAAATAGTGCACAGACCGCAACGCTCTCTACATCCCTGGTCGAACAAACTACTGAACCTGTAACTACAGCAGCTGCACACACACATCACGAAAAATCGTCACAAGACCAAGTCATTCTAGCAACAGCCGTAGTGCTCATTAGAGATGCGTCTGGGTGCTACCAGTTGGGTAGAGCGCTACTCGACTCATGTTCACAGGTGAACTTTATCACCGAAGAGTTTTCCCAAAAACTGCGTCTTCCAAGAGACAGGCATCACATCGAGATACAGAGCATCGGAAATTCGGTAACCAACATAAAACACAAAACGTCATCCACTGTCAAGTCTAGAGTGTCTGGCTATGAGATACCTTTATCATTTCATGTGACTTCGCATATCGCTTACCAGCCAGAGGCTGAAATCGACATAACTTCTTGGAATTTGCCATCCAATATAAAGCTCGCAACTTCTTCAAATCAACCCGTGTGGATTTGCTCATCGGTACCGAAATCTTTTTCGATATTTTATCTGTTGGTCAGATAAAGTTAGCATCGGATTTGCCATCACTGCAAAAAACCTTATTAGGATGGATTGTGTCTGGACGGTACAAAAGACCAACAGCCACATCGCCACCGACATGCATGCTTTCTGTTGAGGAATCTTTGGATGCAAATTTACAACGACTGTGGAAACTTGATGACGCATCAGCGGCTGATATATGGACCATTGAGCAGAAGAATTGTGCGCTGCGGTACATGCAGACCGTACATAGGAACAGCGAGGGGAGGGTTGTTGTCAAACTGCCGTTTAAGGAGCACCATAACAGCCTTGGTCATTCACATACAACAGCGCTTCGAAGATTTCTTGCTCAAGAGCGGCGATTATCTCGTTGCCCTGATTTACAACAACAATACATCGCCTTTATGAACGAATATCGCGACTTAGGTCATATGAGCATCGTTGAGAAGGTGGACCTCAATACGCCGCACTACTATATACCTCACCATTACGTCCTAAAGCCAACAAGCACCACAACGAAACTTAGAGTTGTCTTCGACGCGTCATGCAAAACCACTTCGCAGAAATCACTTAATGACATTTTGGCCGTCGGGCCTACTGTGCAGAATGAACTGTACATCTTGCTTTTACGTTTTCGCTTGTTTCGCTACGCACTCACAGCAGATATAGTTAAGATGTACAGACAAGTTTTAGTTGACGCAGACGATCGCAAATTCCAACGCATTTTCTGGAGAAGCACGCCTGGCGAAGAAATTCACACTTACCAATTAAACACAGTCACATATGGGACGGCATCTGCCCCTTACCTTGCTGTGCAGAGCCTCAACTACATTGCCGATACGTATGAAGCTGAGTATCCTGTTGGTGCTAGTACTATTAAATCGTCCTTCTATGTTGACGATCTACTTTGCGGCGCTGATACTACGGCCGATTTATCGCGAATCAAACACGAAGTCACGGAGATACTGAGAGGCGGTGGGCTCACTTTGGCCAAGTGGCATTCAAGTCATCGCATGTTTCAAGATGATGATACCATGAAGAATCTAAATTTGGGCGAGGATTTGACAACCAGCACGTTAGGTATCAAATGGAATCAGCTTCATGATAATCTCTTATTTTCGTTTCAGCCTAAGCAGCCCGTGAATGGGCGAATCACAAAGAGAACAATCTTGTCTATTGCGTCAGCGCTGTTTGATCCTTTGGGACTAATCGCACCTGTTATTATTACTGCTAAGATAATTTTACAAGAGCTGTGGCTTTTAAAGCTGAAGTGGGACGAATCTGTCCCTCAAACCCTACAATTGGCATGGGAACGATTCCTCGCAGATATAAGCAATCTCGATACACTTTCAGTTCCAAGGTATTGCGGTGCAGGAAAACACCATTCAATGGAAGTCCACGGGTTTTGTGATTCGTCTATTCGGGCTTACGGCTGCTCCATTTATATTCGCTCTAAATCGGAGGAAGGCAAAACTGCTGTCGTACTATTGACAGCCAAATCGCGTGTAGCACCAATAAAAAAGCAATCGCTACCCAAACTTGAGTTGTGTGGTGCCTTACTCCTGTCAAGGCTGTTTGCAAAAATAAAACCATTGTTTCCTGCCGATGTCCCTGTATTTCTGTGGACTGACTCACAGATTGTCCTTCACTGGCTTAGAATGCACTCGGCTACGCTTTCAACATTCGTGGGAAATCGGGTGTCAGAGATCCAAGATCTCACAACGAAAGCTTGCTGGCGGCATGTACCATCAAAAAGCAACCCAGCTGATGTTGTATCACGAGGCTGCCCTGTATTGGAACTCAGTAGCTCCAATTGGCTTTCAGGACCTGCGTTCTTAGAGCTTGAATCGGAACATTGGCCAATAAACGAAGGTGGCCCAGTCGACTTAGACGAAGTTGCTCGAGAAAAACGTAAGTCAACATTCAAGGCAACAACTAGCGAAAACTATATACTGAATGTCCTTGAGAGATACAGCACATTCACACATTGTCTACGCATCATTGCTTGGATGTTTCGGTTCCAACAATTAGCTAGTAAATCGTTCTCCAATTATTTGGAAAGAGGAATTCTATCGCCTCAAAATCTACAATAAGGGTTGTTGTGCATTGTTTGGAATGTGCAACAGCAACATTTCGCCGAAGAACTTCACACTATCAAACAAAACAAAGAAGTATCTGGACCGCTTAAATTTCTTAACCCGTTTATGCAAAGTCATAATGGCTTCAGTCTATTAAAGGTAGGTGGACGCTTGGAGTTAGGTGACTTGGCATACACACAAAGGCACCCAATCATTCTTCCGAGCAAGTGCCACTTTACGCAACTGTATATTCGGCATCTGCACATCGTAAATTACCACGCAGGTGCAAAGGCACTTGTGGCACTGCTACGTCTTCAATTTTGGGTAATCAATGCGAGAGATCTAGCTCGTCGCATCGTGAGAGCCTGTGTTCATTGCGTAAAATATAAGCCAAAGTTACTTCAACAAACAATGGGCAATCTCCCCGTAGCACGTCTTACTCCATCAAGGCCATTTTCACGTTGTGGCATTGATTTTTGTGGGCCATTCAACACATATCTTCGCATTCGAGGCAAGACGCCATACAAGACATATGTGGCAATATTTATATGTTTTTCAACAAAGGCAGTTCACATAGAAATTGTGTCTGACCTATCAACAGATGCATTTTTGGCCGCACTTAAGCGTATGATTGGCAGGCGAGGCTTACCAACCGATATATATTGCGATAACGCAACAAATTTTGTAGGTGCTAGCAGAAGGCTTCAAGAGTTAAAGTCATTTCTATTCGAGAAGAAACATCAAGAATCAATTGTAAATTATTGCGCTAACCAATTCATAAATTTCCATTTTATTCCTCCTAGGGCCCCACACTTTGGAGGCCTGTGGGAGGCCGCTGTGAAGTCAGCGAAGGGGCATCTGAACCGGAGCATGGCGAATAGTCAACTTACCTTCGAAGAAATGAACACAGTGATGATAACCATCGAAGCGATACTTAACTCGCGTCCGATATCATCTCTATCAGCAGACCCAAGCGATTATGAAGCGCTCACTCCTGGCCATTTTCTGATTGGCAGTTCTCTCATGGCAATTCCAGAACGCGAGGAAAACTGCAATATAGATCACATTAGCAAATGGGCTCGTGTCACGGCGATCAAGCAACTCTTTTGGCGTAGATGGTCACGTGACTATATCAGCAGTCTGCAAGCACGAACTAAGTGGACCACTGGTAACCCAAATGTGTCTGAAGGAACGATGGTAATTGTTCACGAGGATAACACGCCTCCACAACGTTGGACCATGGGACGTGTCATCAAGGAAATTCCTGGCAACGATGGTCGTACAAGAGTTGTTGATGTAAAAACATCAAAGGGAATATTGCGTCGACCAATACACAAATTAGCATTACTACCTGCTTGAAATTTATTTCAACGGGACCGGGATGTTGGGTCACATTGTATGTGCCCTTTTATACATGCGCCCCGTAAGCCGCCGCTGAACTGCATATTAGTTTTTACACTTTGCTATGGTCCCACAATCGCTTAAACATCATCAGCTGCTGTGATATGAATTCGGCAAGCCGCTAGTTGATCGCCCTTGAACTTGAATTTTGGAGTAATGTACATATTTATGTATGTATGTACGTATGCACGTATGCACATACGCTTTCATAAATATATTTAGCTATTATTTTTCCACATAATGCCAGTGGTATATTACGTTTGCAAACTTGTAATTTATATGTACGTTAGTATGTATGAACGTACATATGGAATCTAGTAACTTTGTATGTTTGTATGCATTTGGATTTCTGGGCATACATATTGACGCATACCGCTATTAATTTTTGTTTACCTTCGACTATAAAATAGGCAGATTATGAAATAAAGCTGGTCAGTTTCTCTCCGACAGTTTCTGCAACAAATTTAGTTGTCGCGTTTCATTTTAGCATTGCCGCCGGACAAACAAACTAGTTTGACCGTACACTGTGTTTAGTTGCATGTGAGGCGTTTTTGATCATTGGGTAGGATATTCGATCGTAACCCGGAGTGTTTCCTTTCAGGCTGTGAAGTGAAGATAATAGTTCAATGTGCGTAATGTCGGTTTCTATTTGTTTGGCTGAAGTAGATGGGGTGTAGTTTGTTGTGGTTGTTGTATTGTATTTATTGTTTAAGAATTCTTGAGAAAAATGTGAGTTTTGAGAAGTTTGAGACCAATAGTGGGCGAGTATATTAGCAGTGTCAAGGTTTGATGTGGTGTTTTGTCCTGTGTGGGTATCATGTATGGTGTGAATCATTGTGGTGTTTGTAAGTCCACAGAATGTTCTGATGTTCAACCATATTTTGGATGTAGGTGTGGAAGGTTGTATTTCTGATGTAAAAAGAGCTGTAGCTTTTAATTTGCTTTGCTTTAGTTCGCGGCGAAAGATAGCGTTTGCTTTTTTAAATTTTATTAGGTTTTCATTGCTAATATTATGTTTAAGGGCTTGCCAGGCAAGGTTTTTTGAATTCTTCAGTTAAGCTAGATTTTTGGTCCACCAAATTACGTTGCGTCTTTGAGGGTTTGGCGTCGTTTGGGCAATTGTTTTGTGAGCACTTTGTAAAAGAATTTTGTTCAGATTTGCCCCTTCTTTGTTTGTGTTTTTGCTAGGTATGATATTGTTGGTAAGCGTGAGTGTGGATTTGTAGTAAGATGTCCAGTCAGCTAGTTTAGTTTTAAACCTGGGCTTTTTGATGAATTTTTCAAAATTTTGGGAAAAGAGGCGTATACTTATCGGGAAGTGATCACTTCCATAGAGATTGTCCAATGTTTTCCAGGAGCTGTTAAGTGCCAAGAGAGGTGTACAAAACGAAATGTCTATGTGTGTAAAAGTGTTGTGGGTTGAAAAATGTGTTGGGGAATTGTCGTTTACGATGATTAAGTTTGATTGGTCTATGTATATTAGTAGTGTGTTTCCTCTGCGGTTGTTCTGAGAGGAGCCCCAATTTTGGTGCCAGCTATTGAAGTCTCCCGTAATGAGTATGTTAGGGTTTTGGAAGGTATTTAAGATATTAAGGTCGTTTGAGTGGAACGATTTGTTAGTTGAGATATATACGGAGATAATTGTTAATTTTATTTTAGACTCTATTTCTATTGCTGAAACATCGAACTTATTGCAGTTCCTATTAATTTCTGAGAATTGAATTGATTTGTGTATTAGGATAGCTGTGCCGCCAAATCTGTTTGTTGGGTTGTTAAATACTATATTGTAATTAACCGGTATTGGGAAGTACTTGATGCTGTAGAGGTGTGTTTCTTGTAGTGAAAGGATTTGAGGGGAGAACTTTTTTATTAGGATGAGGAGTTCGTTGTAGTTATTTTAATATCCTTTGATATTCCACTGTATTATTTTGAGTGTCATATTAGGGGTAAGGAAGGCTTTTTACGGGTTCTAAATTTAAATTAAATTTCTATCTAAATGTAAATATGTATGTGTATATTTATATATACATATATGTGTGTGTTTATATAAGTAGGTAGCTTAATCTAATTTTTCATTAATACTGTTGTGGAGACTTTTTGTACTTGTTTTTATCTTAGTGTTTTATGTTGTGTTTTCTTCAGCTGGGTTTGTAGTCGTTTTGGTGTATTTTTGGGAAATATTTAGACATTTTGTATTGGTTTCGTTACTACTTCGCAATCTGATTCTGAATCGCTCATTTTGTCAGAAAATTCTATGTCTGCTATGGTAATTTTTTGGGATTGTAAAGTGTTGCTGCTGAGTGTTGGTGTTGTGGGTGTTGAGTGATTGGTTGTTGCTAGATTATATGTAAGATTATCGTGGTGAGGTGTATTTTGTACATGTGTTCCTTGGCTGAGAGTTGGTGGGGTATGTTGATTAGCGAGCATTGGTGTTGTTGGTGTAGAATGATCGTGGTGAGGTGTATTCTGTAAGTGTGTTGGTTCGTTGGTCGTTGGTGGGGTGTGGTGATTAGCAATCGTAGCGTAAGTGGTGTTGAGAGGTGTCTTTGCTTGTACATAGGCTTTTGCGGTTCTGTTGTCGACTTTTGATGCCACTTTGATAACTTGGATTTCTTTTTCTTTTATGAAGATTGGGCATCTTTTGTCGAGGGCTGAGTGGTTTGTGTTTGGGTAGTTGTTGCTTGTACAGTTTATGAATTTTTTCATTTCTCTACATTCCTCTTTGATTTCGTCATTTAGGTGATAATTATTTGCACAATTTGGGCACGTTTTAGTAGGGTTTTTACAATATTTCGCTAGGCGGTTGTATTTCATATAATTTTTGCAGCGCATAGGTGGTGGGATGAATGGGCGAACAGGTACCTTAAGGTATCCAATATTGATTTTGGTTGGTAATGCAGTGGATTTAAATGAGAGTATGATAAGTCCGGTTTCTTTCAGCTGGTTTTCTTCTGTTTTGCAAATTTTTTTCACTTCAGACACATTTTGCGGGCTTAGTTCTTGTAATATTTCACTTTCGGGGATATATCTTAAGTCATTACAATATATTACTCCTTTTGAGTTGTTAAGTGAGGGGTGAGGAGTGATTTCTATTGTTATTGTATTAGATAATGCGACTAAGGTGGTTAATTTGTTTGCTATTTTTTGTTTCCAGTAGTATTTGACCACTGAGAATTTTTTTACATTTGAGTATTTCACCACTCGTAGCGTCGATCGCTTTTTGTATTAGAATTGGTGATACATTTTTGAGTGTTTCATTAGAATTTGTTCTAGCCATTAACAAATAAATTGGGTCGATAGAGGTTAGGTTGTGTGTTTTTGTTGCATCCCAGCATAGTTTGGGTGCATTAGAGATTAATGTTGATGTGTTGTCTGGTGGTTTATTCATGTTGTTTAGGCTGCTTTACGCAGCAGCACTCTGTAGAGGCTCCAACGGTAAAGTTTTGTTGTTATGTGTTTTTATTTTTGCTTTACGTTGCTATGAGCTTTTGTGTATATTTTCGTATTTTGCTTAGTCTCTATTTTTGATTTGGTTTCACTTAGTGTTTTTAATTTTAACTTGCCTAGAATTGTTGGTATGGATTTATTTAGAATATCTGCACTTTATCTACTTGGTCGTTTGCTAAGCGTCCGATCGCATTGACGGTGAGACATCGACTGACGAGTAAATATACTTGGATTAACATTACCTAGAGCTCTTAATTTAAGTTTTTATAATTAAGTTTTAAAGGAAAACCCAATATTTTTCGGACACTTGTTATGAATTGTGTTCAACGCTTTTGCAAGAACGTATCCTAAATGTCTCGTTTTAAAACATATTATTTTAAGCTTTGCTGTGGGAGTGTTTCGCTCGTCAAACTAACAGAATGTTAAAAATTATAATTGCAAAAAAAAATATAGTACATATACAGTGGTTCACAGCTTATTTCAACCAGCATGCGTTTAGAATTTTATCTGATTATAACGATTAACGTAGACTTAATATGGAAAAAATTTTAATGCAAATCGATAGACTGGTATAGTTACTATACTTAATTAAGTGAATTTATTTATTTATTTATTTTTTATTTAATTATTTATATAGTACATAAAAGCGTACCACGAAAAACAGTTCATCGTGTCAGTTTTATTTGAACATTTATATATGTATGTATGTCGAGACAAAAAAAATATTTTTAGGCACCCGCTAAAAACATCTAAATCCTATAACTTTCTTATTTGATGTCCAATTTTTTAAATCTTTATGTCGCCAAAAAGCTTTATTCACAAAAAAACTAAAAACGTTTTTAAATCCAGCAAATCCATTATTTAGCAGTTTTTGCGCTTTGTTGAAAAATTATCCCAGGTCCTTGCATGTCTCGAGTACGCTGTATCGCCCACGACTGTCAAGTTGAACGAAAATATAACCAAGACGTTCTGTGTCTGAAACAGCCGATTCCATTCCTCGTCTATATTTTTCGTTGGATTTTTTGTGGCAAAGTTATATTTTTTGATAACGACGTTTTGTAAGTATGCCAACTACCGAAATCTTCGCGCGTTTCAAAATTCTGATAAGTTTTTTAATTACCTCTGGTGAGTATAGAACTAATTTGCTATTTTCGGACACAAACGACATATGTCCTTCTGTTTTAAATATATTAAGTATAGTATTACGTCCTGAGTTTTTGTAAGCTTGTTGTTAAATATACTCTAATTTTTAGAGAGCTGTAGATATATAGCATAAAAATTTAAAAAAAATCAGAGACAGTATTTCCAAAATTAGTGGGTATTAAGGCCAAAATTTTTTAAGGGGCAAACAAAGTCCGGAGCGAGACCTTTTCGGCGACATATCAGATATTTAATAAGAAAGAAAAAAATTTTTACATCCATTCTCGACACAAGAGTAACAAAAAAACTGACACAGGCTTAACTTTTTACCCTTCATATAACGTGATACCGCTTAATGTTTTAATTCATTGAAAAGATTTTTCTGTGTAGGACTATTCTAGTGTTTAGTATGTGTTTTTATGTAATAGCAAATGAATGTAAATACTCACTCATATGGTTCCACGCCCGCTATGGTACTTCTTTGTACAGACATATGACTTGAAGTGGGAGTTAAAATTGTGTTTCCGTCGTTGTCGTTATTCATGACAAGTGGTCGCATTGATATACTTTCACTAAATGTTCGCATGTCGCCGCGAACATTAAAATCATAGTAATCCGCAGTATTGATTCCACCTCCTTCGGTTGGTAGGGAGCCGAAACGAGCTTGCATAAGACTTTTTGTAATATGATTTATACCATCAGCTACACTACACCGGCTGGTGGCGTACCTTGCATTCGCTTGGGATGAGTCAACAACAGTGGGCGTTGATTCTGCGGCGGTAGCATTTCCATTTAGCTGAGACTTTTGGTTATTTCGGTCATGTCTGAAACTGTTGCCGTTTCGGCGGAAGGATGACCACACCGTCCCAAATAGTGTATGGTGTCGCTGAAATGTTATTTCCCAATTATTATTATTAAGTTCATGTAAATCTTTTAGACTGAAAAGTTGGCGTCCATCTAAACTATGGTAATCTAATGTAACTGTAATTTTTTTTACGTTTGTACTGATTTTGAAGAACCTAAATTACGCGGTCACTTTGGTCGTGTATAAAGAGGTGCCTGTTATAACTCGCTGTGTTCAAGGATTGGATCATAGCCAGGGCAAGTAAAATCTTAAACCATAGAAAGTTTTTTTTCTAATGATAATAAAAAAAAAAACTTCTCCTATAATAAATAGAAGGTATTCACACAAAATTTCAACATGTGACCGATGGGTCCTAAGTTGTAGTTGAGTGAACTCATCGCCTTGATGTGCTATTCTGAATACCGTCATGACACTACCCTTGTTATCATATTTACAAATATGTTTGTATATTTTATGGCCTTCATCGAATTACAATACTTAACATTCATGTAACAAACATTTTTGAAAAGTTAATTCACTCCATGTTGGATTGTAAGTAAAGGTGATATAGGTCTGGTCGATCAAAGCGCAGCTTTTTTGATTCAACCGGATTCCATAACTTATTGCACAACGCTGTTCTACTTCCTGTTCAGCATTTCCAGTGCAATAAATTTGTAGAAATTTTGCATGTTGTTGTGGGGAGCAATGAATTGATTTTGTGTACTTTGAATGTAAACGTCCTCAGATATAATTTTTGTTGCCCCAACGCTTTCACGATTTTGTTGGAGACGAGATTCCAGTTGTTTTACCGTTTCTCTGTCTGTTTCCGCTGTTCTGTATTCACTACTTGATGCTGCAAACGATGATTTTTTTGGTGACATTATTTTCCTTTTTTGTCAATTGAAATAATAATACTCTGTATGTACAGATTTGTAACTGTATCTAATACTCCATACCCCTAATATAAGAGATTCAACAAGTAAGCTCTGTACGAGTGAGAATTTATTTTCTATCTGCCTTATTTTAGTTTTAGATTTCCATATATATTAATTTTTTAGGGCTAAAATCAAATATGTGTATACATATACATATGTGCGTGCATATTGCATTGTTGTACTGCATGTGCATTTGACACGTTTTGATAATTGTGTTTGTGTTTATGATTCCTTTCTAAACACAAAGAATTTGACAACTGATTGTTTGCATTGTGTTTATGCTTGTATGTTTGTATGTAGTTAGGTCTGTTTGTATTTATTTTAGGATAAGCTACGATATTCGTACCTAAGCAAACGGATGGACTGAATATGTTTTATGTGTACACACATGCATATTTGGTGTCTTTTATGTTTAAATACTCGTACATATGTATATTTGAATATACTACCGAGGGGAATTATTTGTTTGTTCCCAATTATATTTTCTTCAATTTTAGTAGACTGTAATCTTTAATACTATTTTAATGTTCAGGCCGGTATGTGTGTATATATGTTTTATTTATTTATATTCATGCATGAACACTGTATGTTGAACTGATCTTAGATGAAAAAGAATTCTCCATCGTTTGCGCAGTGTCTACACTTGCTTTGAAGGTATGAATAAGCTATGCGATCTTATATTTATATAACAACACAGTCAAAAATATTGAAAGTCCTTAGATTTTATGTATGCTAAAACGTGAGCAAAAGATAGTCTGCAAGTACTTTCCCTGCACTAAATTTAAAAACATCGGTAGAATTTTATATCCCCTTATAAGTATATCTTCTGTATACAGATAGTTTCTTTGTATGTAGGTATCTTCCTCATGAATGTTGGGAAAACCCCAATATTTATGCAGCCATTATTTAAGTAAAGTTAGGCAAACAAGATAAGTGCGTTGGACTACGCCAGTTTTTAAAATTTTATATTAATTTTGTTTTTAATATCAAAAAACACTTCATATAGAAATTTTTAGTGATTTGTAGCAAGGAATATGTTACTTGGTAGTTACATGGATGGTAAGTGTGGACAAGAGAATTTCGATGTACAAACATAGTTTCATTAAGATATCTAAATTTTTACTCAGGTGCACACACAAATAAGCTGACATGATTAGTTTAATTAGGGGTTTCAAGCAGATTACTTTGGTATAAACATGTGTATATGTCTACATATCGATTCCTTTTAGGCTATATACCCTTGTGCAAAAGTGCCCTCGGGTATAAAAATATTAGATTTGATACCGCCTCGGCAGTGGCCGAATTTTCTAGTCATAAACATAAACAAATTAATAAATTATCGAGAAATTACCTTTTGCTGTGAGTAATAGAATACTAATGTACATATGTATACATATGTATATAGTAAAAAGAATTTATATAAACTGACCGAAATAGAAATGCAAGTTTTTCGTATTTACCCGATGCATTGGTTCGGACTCCTCAGATAGTTCATCTAGGTTTCCGGATATAGCTCGCTTCAGTGCAGGTGATACTTCATGTAAGGTTCGTAAGCCAGCTTGCAGTGTTGTAGTGGCATTTTCGGATTGTCCTTCTTTGCCTTCTTGCTCCTTGCGTTTTTTGAAACGTCTAAAGTAATCTTGAATCAGATATGTTGCATAAAATTTTCCAACTGTAACCTCGTCATCATTTCCAGGTGGCGGAACGACTTGATCTAAAAGTTTTGGGTTAGTACGTTTCCAAATCTGTTTTATAGTCGCACGCAATTCTGCATTAGCTTCATCTATATTTCCGTCTGTTTTTATGCTAAGAGAGGTTCTTACAACAGCGAACAGCGTTGCATTGAAAAGAACAGTTCCATCAGAGTTAAGTGGCATATTCATAGAAACAAGTCTTTTGCATGCCATGCGATGTGGACATAATTTACCGAAGCCCAATGGAGGTGATATTTTGCGCAAAAGTGTGACCACATCTAAGTGCTTGATACGTCCCTTTGCATCAGGATCGTATTCGCTCCAAAGACGTATAAATTCGTCTAGATGATGCGGACCCAGAATTGACCAATCACGTGTTAAATAATCGAAATTGTCCATAATTACAGCGACGAATAAATTGATGATCTTTGAAAGTTACGAATAGTTTTGTCATTAAAAATATAGTAATTTAATTTTCTACACGAACTCCAAATAAGATATCTTCTAAACTGGATTGGAAGAAAGTTTATGATTCGCACTTAGGTTTTCTATAATCACATACTTTGCTTTCCTCATTAGAGTCATTAATCACGTTCTTCTCATTTTGTTAAAGCTTTTTATTTTTCTTGTTTCTTGATCAGTACTCTCATAATCAACGAAAATGTATCAAATGAAATAAATTTCTATAGGCTCCCCGAGTATATTTCCCTTTATGTACATTTTTACATGATAAAATAATATTCATGGTATTTTAACTTTCAGTATATCATTATAATAACATAAATCATACGCGAAAGGAGACGAAATCTTGTACTTAGTCGCAAATTTGGAAGCTATATAATTCCAAACAAAAATTTTCTTGGTTTCGGCTTTTTAAATGAAAACCGGCCTGCTATTTTGTATATAAAACATCTGTTTAATACGGATCTCTCTAGGGAAATTTATTTCAGATACCATATTGATACTTATTTTATTTGATACCGATAGTTTTCACACGATATATTTTGGAATCGAGTACTTAAAGCCTAGTACGGAATAACGGAAAAATACGAAATACACTCAAAGAAGTGATAATAAATTTAACGTTAAAGTGAAAAATTGGGAAACATATTTTTTTCACTTAGTTAGCGTACTATTTTTTTTTTTTCATAAATGAGAATATAGTAAAACGTTTTTGAATAAGCGCGTATAAAAAAAATTAAAGAACAAGAAAATTGTTCCAAAACACGAATTAAACCATTGGTTATTCATATTTAATACAATTCAAGAAAAACCTGGACAAAAGGAAACAGAGGTCGCGTCTTATTAATTCGTGTGGACAGAATTTAAACTTCTGCAGGCCTAGGCGAATAAAATACTAATCTGCAATAGCAGCAACGAGCTGTGCGAAACTGCGTCGGAGCTTCCATAGTGTTCCTATCATTTTGTCAGATATGTCGCCTTCCTTGACCATTGCTCGCCCGATGTAGCAAGCATCTAGAGGAAGCATGCAATCGCTGCTCCGCCACGATGTAATAATTGTGATGGGCGACTTTAATGCTTAAGTCGGCAAATAAGGCCAACAGTCGGACAATTCAGCATTCATCAGACTTCCTCTAGCAGCGGGGAGTCTAACCCACTTCGCCGCAGCATGAGACATGGTTGTGACTCATATCAGATCGCAGTAATACTTCATCATCCCCCAAGCAAAGGAGTTACCGCATCAAAAGACGAAAAACCTAATTGACCACGTTGTGATAGATACGAGTTACTCTTCGCGTATGCTTGATGTTCGTTCGATTCGCAGAGCAAACGACGCTTCAGATCATTACCTTGTTACAGCTCAGTGCGGAGTACGTCGCGAAGCTAAAATGGCAACGGACAACTCAGAATTTTCAATTTTGGCTCTCAATCCGGCTAAAGCAGGGAACTCCTCATCGTTCCGATATCACCGAGCAATAGACAACATCTTCCAATCTTTTCGAATCGCTGAGTAGTAACCGCCGTTGCTGCAGGGAAATACGCAGCATACAAAGCCATCCTCTAGCCAATTACTACACTGGTAGCATTCGAGCGATACCAAGAAAAGATAAACGAGAGGCAGAAAGATGTTAGTGCAAAGAGCTAAAGATTCTGGCAGGCAGACGTTCGGAGTACACTTGGGGTATAGAGCGAGCACTTATTAACGCTTTTGAATATAAATTTTGCTGACGCGTTTGAAAAAGAGCAACCCAGTACTCGCGTATTGCGACCCACAACACTGTTGGCAATTGCAACATTGAAGTAGTGAAGGATTTTGTGTACCTAGAATCCAGCACAAACCCCACCAATTTTGTCAGACTCGAAATTTAAAGCGAATAATAACACTTGCCCACTTGTGCCACTTTGGACTCGGTAGGAACGACATTGATCGGCGATGAGAAGGCTTTGGGGGTTTTCTAAAGAAATGTTCTTCGCAAGATTTAAGGCCCTGTTCGCGTGAGCGACGGGCATGGAAGACGATGCATGATGTACTGTATGAGCTGTATATGGATATGGACATAGTCAAGCGCATAAAAATTTAACGACTGCGATGGCATGGGCATGTCGTTCGTATGGATGATGATGCTCCGATGACAATATCCTTCGAATTGGCACTCAAGGCGACGACATTGACCAGCGATGAGAAGGCTTTGGGGGTTTTCTACAGAAATGTTCTTCGCAAGATTTAAGGCCCTGTTCGCGAGAGCGACGGGTACCGAAGACGATGCATGATGAACTTTATGAGCTGTATATGGAAATGAACATAGCCAAGTGCATAAAAATTTAACGACTGCGATGGCATGGGCATGTCGTTCGTATGGATGATGATGATCCGATCGAATTGGCACTCAAGGCGACGACATTGATAAGCGATGAGAAGGCTTTGGGGGTTTTCTAAAGAAATGTTCTTCGCAAGATTTACCGAAGACGATGCATGATTAACTGTATGAGCTGTATATGGGTATGGACATAGTCAAGCGCATAAAAATTTAACTACTGCGATGGCATGGGCATGTCGTTCGTATGGATGATGATGCTCCGATAACAATATCCTTCGAATTGGCACTCAAGGCAACGAAGGCAAGATCGTCCACGAACGTCCTGAAACAATGAAGTGCAAAACGTGTTTTCTTTACTTGGTATGAGTAACTGGGAAAGAAGAGAAGGAATAGAATTTGTTGAGCTGAGTAAGGAAGCCAGCACCGTATGATATGCAAGGCCATGTCCACTAGTCCATACATTTGTTGATATGGAATCTGGTTAAATATTATTAATTTCAGACTTATCAATTTTTAATTTACTTTCCAATTGTGCACTCCTAGTTTCTTTATTTCAACCCGCAGGAAATATTAAATTTTACCGAAATTGTTCCAAAATATATCGAAAAAATCTGTTGCTCAATGTCTGGTTAAGAGTTTAACCTGAACTAAAAGCGAAAGTGAATAAGTAAGCGCTGAATATTAAGCAACCCGTCCTAATTGGGTTTCATGCAGGAAATAACGGTCAACGCTTTACTATAGCTGTTTGTTAATTAGCAAGTGAGTTCTTTCTTAAGAGTTTTAAATGCGTATAAACTATAAACTTTGCTAAAATATCGTTAATTTTGTTAATAGAACTTTGAACAAATAAATTTGAACACAAGGTACACGTATCTTAATATTATGGAAAATTTTAGTTTTTAACTAGTAATTAAGCTATTCGAAACGCCTTGAATTTAATTTACAATAAAAAAACAAATATTTCCTCTTTTTTACTCCTAAATCCTTAAAATATAACTTAAAAACCAATCTCAATTTAATCTGGATAATCGCGTATTATGTTAATTATTAGCTACAAATTACATACCAGGAAGGAGCAAAGTACGTAGAAGGATATAAAATACGGGAATGCAATATTTGATCCACACCCCTCTTTTATATCTGCATTTTTGTCGCAGTGTACATCTTCAGCGTTTGAGCATGACATCATAATTTCTTGCCAGCCTTCGCCTGTTGCAGAACGAAAAAGAACTAGTACTGCCTGAGGGAATGTTTGGAAGTTGTTATTTCGGTGTATTGCCGTTTCGTCGTCGAGTTGTATTTTTCCGAATACCTAGAATTCAAAGATAAATTTCTTAAAATTATACTTACATTTTGTCCATATGCCATTAACCTGCATTCCAATAACAGCATAAATAAAAAACAGCATTATAATAAGCAAGGCGACGTAAGGAAGAGCTTGAAAAGACTTAATAAATGTCCACAGCAGGGTTCGGATTCCTTCACCTTTACTTAACAATTTCACCAGCCGCATGACACGAAATAATCGGAAGAAATTTATTGATATTAAATTCGACCCCGACTGTAAAAAGAGAAGACAAATATCAAAACGTAGCTTTCAGAAGATGGCTTATGCATGTACAATTTTTACCGTGGCCTTAGATTTAGATCCCTCCACGACGTCATAAGAAATAGATGAATTTTCTTTATTCTTAAAAAGAAAACGCAATTCAATACTCCCAATTAGTTCCTTGTAAAGTTAATTAAATACATAAGGGATTCATATAGTGTCGTGAAGTGTCGTCAAGTTATAAAAGTTATAAAATCACAACTATTAACTGTAATTTAACTTTTTTATTGACTTTGTTGAGTTGTACGGAAAATAAAATTAAAATAACTAAATTGTTGAATTTGAAGGATTGTATTTATTTATTAAGATTTTAAGATTTCAATATAAAGATTTTATTACAGAGTTATATTTATATATCATTAACTTTTTAAAAATAAAATGCTAATATTGGTGAAATGTTTATAAAATGGAGAGTAAAATAATTTCATGTAAATAATATTATGTGTAACTATATAAACCTAAGAGAACTATATTATAATACCTCATTTGCTTGGAACTAGGGTGGGCAACTGTTATTCGTATAACGTATAGATTTAAGCTTTATTGATAAGAAATTATGTTTTTCATACTGACGTTTACGAAATTTCATTATACCTTTTGTTCAGTAACCACACGTCACACCCTTTATCAGTTGTTTCCACACAGTTTCCTACTAAGCTAATGCCGCTACTCAACTTACTATATTTATTATGAATCATATATATGTATATATTCACGTATAATTTATATGTTTATGCATGTAACTTTGTATGTGCATATGCATATGTCTAGACTATGGATATTACAAGCAAACATATTGAAGAGTTTATTAGCAGGTGGCCTTGAAATTGAGAATTTGTATGTTGCTAAATAATGTCACCTCATATTACTGTAAATTAAGAAATAGTTTTGCCTATTTAAAATCCGCATTGCTTCATGTTTGGAGTCATTCGCAAAAAGGCTACAAGTGCGCATACCGATAATTACCTAAATAAAGTAATTTAGTATAACCGAAAGAAGCAACCTCGGCTATTCATACACCTTTATTCGCATACACCTTTCATATAAATTGTATATTAAGTTTGGTCCAAGTTAGATCCATCAAAAAGTATACCGAAATGATCAGGATGATGAGCTGAGTCGATTTAGCCATGTCTGTATGTCTGTCCCTCTCTCCGCCTATTTAAACGCAAACAAGTCCCTCAATTTTTGAGCTATTTGGATAAAACTTTGCAGTTAGGTGCTTTTTTTTTATAATTTATTAGGAATCGGTCAGATCGGAGGACTATAACGTATAATGGAGCCGTTCCATTTAAGCAGCTAAAGGCTTAAAATTTTTCGAAAACTTCCGCAATTATTATCCTTACTTAAGTGAAAATCATAAATATCAAAGAAATATCACATATAGCTTCATACAACATATTGTTCAGATATTGCATTTAGCACCAAAACCCTTCCATTTAGGCAGCTAAATGCTTAAAATCTTGCTCTAATATTAATTTTTATTGGAATTATTAAAGCAGTCAAAATCATTTACAGCGAATATATATAACATATGGTTCCCGTACAAGCGATTGTTCAGATATTTCTTTTATTACCTTTAATGAATAGGTATGAAGCCTCTTTTTTACTTGTTTTAATTTCAGTTAACAAATCATTGGTAAAATATGCTACATTTTTACAGGACAATAAATGTAAAACAAAAATAATAAACCAAAAATAGAAAAGATAGTGGATAGAGACGAATGGCGAAAGAAATATAAATAAAGAAATGCAAGATTGAATTAAAAATTTATTTTAGATAAATAAAGTTTTAAATAGATTTCATTCATATATCACAATGAAGATTGATTGCTATACACACTACCTTTTTTATGCTGGAAATAATTAGGCTTTAAAACTGCACAAAAAGATTTTTTGGGGGTTCTAAATAAATTTAAAAATTTTACGAAAATTCGTTGATTTATTATAAATTTTAACAATTTTGAAACGACAATCACATTCGACTATGTTTATATCAGCAAAAATTACAGGGAGTGATAAATTATGTAATACATAGACGAAGCCAAGTATTGGCTAGAAAGCGGTTAGAACCCTATATACTAAACAGAGTAATACCAGACTTCTCAACTGACCAGTTAGTTGTGATTTTTCATCGCTTAAACTGGGAATTGTCTTAATTTTAAATTTGACCACTGTTTTATTCTTGTTTCTTCTCAAGCTTTTTTCATTTGGTAGTTATCCCAAATCTCTTTATGCGCAGATTTAAAGTCATTATATGAATATGCACTAGAATAACTTGACAAATGATCAATAAGAAGCATAACGGATATTGGTCTCAAGATTGCCTCATTTGATGGCTCGTTGTATGAATCTTCTATATTGTAGACAGAAAGTGCTAGTGACGTTCTTTTTTTGGCGGGTTTAGTTATTAACATTGGATGCTTCTTCGACAGAGCAGAAGAAGAAAGGGTTCGGATCTCTGTTGATAAAGGTGCCAAGGCGGCGTGGATGGAGGAAATCTTGGATAAAAATACTGCAACAATATAAATTACGGTGGAAGCTCAGTCTCATCTGGTGAACTACTGGAGGGGCGTCGCCTACTCTGTGCTCTGGACTCTTTCAAATCACCGGAGCCGGGCGGTATTATATCCGCGCAACTACAGAAAGCGAAGGATGCACCCTGATGTTGATGCGGGTTCTGTATGGAGGTTGATGAGGTGGAATGATCTGATCACTACATTTTCAGCTGCCTCCTTTCACATTTAATTTTTTAATTTTTATCACACAGATTCGTTTAAAAATTGCTAATGTAAAAGTAATTAATCCGTTATATTAATAAATAAACTAAAATACTTCCACACTGCTTGCAATCCAAAAAAAACGAGCTAAGGATGAGAACTAGAAGAACAATAATATCTACATAATTCACTAATCTAATTGAAGTAAACATACGATTTTGACTTAGAACTTAACGACCCAACACTAGTATTAAAGCAAAAAGTTATTTAGATAACGCACATATAATTACTAAAATATCATACCTTTATTTCGGAAAATACTATATCAATAAAGCTTCCAAGCACTATAATGAAGTCGAAAACATTCCACGCATCTCCGAAGTAGTTCTATAAATGAATGATTAAGAGTAAAATATTAATTTTCAAATATTTAGTGTAACCAATTATGATGTACATATGCATTATGGATGTCAATATTATTGGATGATTATGTTTCGGAGATTGCGCGAAATATTTAAAAAATTACTAGACTTATATAATTCGACCATTTATATTTCTCAAGCAAGCATTATGTATGTGTACCGAAGATATTGCAGAAAATTAAAAGTATTCTTCAGCCGCTTGCAACTTACCTAAACAGGCCAAAAAATTACAAAAATCCAACTGTATTTTATGTACAGATTTTAAGAAACCAACGTATCACAAACGTGCTTTGTTAAGATACGTAAGAGGGTCGAAGTATTGGCTATAAATGCTAGCGGCGACCACCTTTCCAAATCGACCTTCCACGTTAAACAACACCTCTCGAAGGAGTTTTTTTCTTTAGTTCTACTAATTCGATTGCAGAATGTAATTTTTCCTGATTACAGTATTTGACTATAAGCACGTTTGATTGCAATAATTTTGATTGCATTAAATCATTGATGCAATCAAACATTTTAATTGCAATCCCAAAAATAATTTATTGAAGCTTTTTTTTTTAAATTAAGCAATTGAATATGTTGTATATATGGTACCATACTATACAGAACCGAGCACTCCAAATTGCACGCATTTCATCTTTGCAATTTACAATAAAATCATCTTATTTGTCTTAGAAGCGTGTCTTACAGCTGTCAAAAAGTAGTTGTTGCTGAAAGAAAATCATTTTAGCATGTTGAATAAATACGCGCGACAAAAAATCACCTTTGTAAATTATTATACAGTGAAAAGTCTGTCTTCGTTCGCTGGCTAATTAAATACTTCGCGGATCACTTTCTGATAATAATTTCGAAAACACAGTCATCGACTAACTCTCTCGCTGATAAGTCGTTTGTTTTACGCTTACGGAGTTCTTTGAACGCTTACATTCTGAGCTCGGCCTGACCGCTTTTTCTTTCTTTTTCTTATTGTTGTGCCTACGCATACTTTCGATTAAGTAAACTTTAAAAACACGTTCACCATGGAGCCACCAAACAGCAACGCAAATCGCTTTGCGTTACTAGATACTGGACCAAAAAAAGAAAAACAAAATTGATTCAAGTGCGCTTCAAACCGATTTTCCCTTTCTGCCTGAAACTAAAGGGGATGATCCAAAATTTGTCGTGATTGAATCAACTGATTTCTCCAAGCCTATTTCATCTTACTCGTGCTTCGCCATACATCGTGGTGTCAAACAAATTAGTAGTGAGGTACACTCCATTTGTATTCTTCGTGATGGAAAACTACTTGTCCTCATAAAAAATAATAAAATCACCGGAAAGTTCTTAAAAGTCAAACAACTCGGATATGTGTGCTCCATCTCAGCCAAGCTACACGAATCGCTCAACCACGTGAAAGGAACTGTGTATGCCCCTTTCTTAATAATGTACCAGAAGAAGAAATTGTTAAGGAATTAAGCTCTCAAGGAGTTGTAGCAGCATACAAATTTAGAAAAATCGTTGGCAGCTGCTTGGACACACAAAAAATTATTGTAAATGGTCCCCTCTTTGTGTAAATTGTTCCCATCCTCCTCATTCCCCATCCGATTGTGAACGCACATTTTGTGCAAACTGCGCCCAACCACATCCCTTCAAAGAATGTAAAAAATTTATACAAGCGAAAGAGATTATAAAACTAAAAACTATAGTCAAATATTACAAGTTCACCAAGTAACTCCTAAGATGGCATTGCATCGAGCGCAAACACTAGCAAAACATTCTCATTATTGACAACAGCTACAACAAACAATAAAAACTTGTCAGCTTCCCCGCAGACCATTAATAACTCTAATAGTATCAGCAACAAAAACTATGAAGAAACAACCATAAATATTGAAAATTCCAACTTCTCTTCCAATCCAATTGCTCCCATTTAACAAATTAACTATTCCGATTCTCCTATAGTTAAATCTAACACAACAGCAATAACAAACGATAATACTTTCACAGCCCAAAATACTAACAAATTCAACTTAATTTTAACTCTCTGTCTTCCGAAATCCCACTTAATCTCACTGATCGTATCGAGACAGACACTAACTACAATATCAATCAATTCTCTCCAACTAACTAACAGTTCTCTTACTCACAATTCCAGTCATACTTCCCACATCTCCCATCACTCTCCCAAGTACTAGCTGCTACTGAAAACAAAACACATCAGATAACGAAATGGAATAAACCAAGTAACTTCTAAACACAAAAGAATACATACATATTTACTTATTCTTTTACTTTGATAAAGTTTTATGACGTTTAAAATTCTCCAGTGGAATATAAACGGGTACTTCAACAACTATCACGAGCTGCAATTGCTTATCAAAGAGAAAAGCCCAGACGTAATATGTATGCAAGAGACACATATCCCATTAACATTAATTCCTTCTATCCTAAACAGTACATAGCCTACTTTTCTATCTTAAATAACATCCAAACTAACAAACAAGGTGTTGATATTTTAATAAAAATATACATTCCATATGAAGTTATTAATATAACTTCATCTCTATCAGGCATAGCACTAAAATTAAATCTGAACTTAAGTTCAGTTGCGATTTCGTACCGAGCGGACGTGTGTGTTTTGGCGCTCTGTGATGGATTACATTTAAGTCACCAATAATATTTTCTTTACGTTCTTCGAAATATTTAATATGATAATGACTGCTGGTAGTACGTGAATCCCATTTACAAAGAAAGAACATATATTATGTGTATCCTGTTTGCATTCCAGTCAATATTGCAATCATTTTGAAGTCTGCCAATTAATCGTAAAGAGCTTTATTTACAACAATGGTGTCTTTGGTGACCCCCACTGAAATTTTCCGCCACACATTTTCGTAGAATATTTTAAACCTTAAATGCCCTTTTTTAAAGGATATTTTTTGATTTTCTCGAAAAAAAGGATCAAATTGACCCATAAAGAGACCAGTTAGAGGGTTAAGATCTTCCACAAAAATAATCCTCTTACAATTCCAACTCTGACCATAAGAATTCTCTCAGACATTAACTTACAACATTTTTTTCATATAGTATAATGCTCCCTTCGACCAAAAAATGAAAACTTTGACCCACTGTAAAAAAAAACTCAGACGTGCTGGACCATAAGTTTGCTCTACAAAAATGATCTACTCAACATACCCTTTCAGAATTATGGAGTCGCTATTCTGTTCCATTCAAAAAGTCCTCATTTGTTGGACAGTGTAATTGAAAATTTCATATTAAATCACCATTTGGTGTTACTAAATAATGGATCCCCTACTCATTTTTCAATTAATTCAACATTCACTAACGTCGACTTATCTCTATCTTCTCCGCAACTTTCTCCCAGAATTAAGTGGGATATTTCCTCTGACCTGAAAGGTAGCGACCATTTCCCCATCTTAATCACTATTCAAACCAACCTCAATCCTATAAAATATAACTATCGCGCCATATTTAAAACAGACTTCGCAAAGTAGGATGTATTTCAAACAGAGATCACAAAAAATACAAAAAGTTCGCCAATAGACAATATTAACCAAGAAAATGATTTTATTACCAAAATGATACGCTCTCCAGCTAATAAATCGATACCCCGAATTAAAAGGAAGTTTGCTAAAGATTTTCCTATTTAGTGGAACACGGAACTTCAAAATCTTCGCGCTCAGAAAATTATATATTGGAAGGTTTTCAAAAATTCTATATCAGACACCAGGCGCGCACTCAGCGGGGGGTTTTGGGGGTTCAAACCCCCCCCAAAATCATATGAAAAACAAAATTAGTCAAAAATAACCATATAAACTTTATTTATTACATAATATTTAAACATATTTTATTTATTTTGTTCCTTTGTACTGTCCAGATGAAACATTCAAAGCAACAATATTTTTGTGCATGGGATTTAGTGCTCCTGTTTCTACTTACAATGATTTTAGCTATGACCCAGCACAATGTACAATCTATCTCTCTGCTCAGAGAGATAGGCTGTACATATGTACATACATACATATGTATTCATGAAACTACTACAGACCAGAGCTAGGACTTTAGCACTACTGTGCTAGATCAAGCGCTATTTTTCAAAAATTTAATTTCTATTAGTCTTACTTCGCTTGTCATTTCAACACTCACATATTTAAAATTTTTTAGTTTGTAAATTAATTTACTTTTAATTTTTTTATTTGATCATTGTGAATGATGATAGGTAAGAGAAATCCCAGCTGACATAATACGTACATTATGTTGCAAGCCCAATATTTAGTTTTACAATATCTATTTCATTCCAACACGCTTCTAATTTGACAGCTCCATTTAGTCGCGTTATGTGCAGGTTTGTTTATAATTACATATTTATATTTTAATTATTAATTCGAAATTTTTAGAACGAAAAAGAATTGGACTAAACTTTATACACATGCTGTGGATAGATTTACTATAATATTATATTATTATTATTCTAGTCAAAGAAATGTCAGAAAGTACTAAAAATATAAGAGAAGTCAAACGATATGATACGTCTTTATAAAAAATTCAAATTCGTTGACGGAAAATTTGCCTCTATAATTTTTTTTATAACATTCTTTATGTTATTGAAATCACCGAACTTTTTTATCAATATGTTCTTTATATAGATTAAAATATGTATTTATTTATGTGGATGTGTATTACATATACATACGTATATATCGAAATGAATAAATTTTTCGTTGAAATAAATTGTTTATTTCATATTCAAATAAAAGTGTTGTGTTTTATTCCATTTCAAATCTACCTCTTGGTGTTGAAATCTAGCACATAAAATTTTTTTGAAGTCCGAGCACTGCAAGAGACTGTATCGTTCTCAGCACTCTCAGAGACGGAGAGCAGCGCTGCGAAATTGTTGTTGTCTTATTTTTGATAGACACGCGCCAATTTTCGTTAAAGAACCGTTATCGCTGTAGCGATTGACTGCAACGTCATCCGAAGTAAGTTATAAGTATTTAGTTTGTGTTAAAGTTTTAAAGTGATAACATCATAACATATAATGTCCAATTCAATTACAAACTATTTCCACAAAAATATATTAAAACGAGGAGCAGATAGTAGTGCTGAAACTTCCAGTGCACCTAAAGTTCGCAATGCGGAGGTGGCAACACAAAATGTAGGTTTTTTTTTCTATTTACGTGTTTTGATATTGTTGTTATACAAATTGTATATATTTATAGAAGTTTTCAAATGATGTTTGCAACTTTACTAAAAACAATAATGATAAAGAAAAATATGAAGTTTTATCGAATGCATGGGTACCTGACTTATCCTTTAAGTTCCCGTCGTCTGGCGACCGAAACCTAAAATTCCAGTACAAATGGTTAACAACTTATTCCTGGTTAGTTTATTCACCATCTGAAGACGGTGCCTTTTGCAGTTTTTGTGTTGCTTGTGGGTGGGAGACTGTTGGACATGCAAGCCACCAAAAAACCAATGCATTTGTGCAAAATTCATTCCGCAATTGGAAAAAAGGAATTGAGAAGTTTAACGAGCACCAGCAAAAAGATTATCACAAAAGGGCAATGATAGACGCGGCAAATTTTAAATTAATTTACGAAAACAAAAAAAATAATATTTTATCTGAAATTGACACAGGTCGCAAAAAACAACAAAAAGAAAATAGAGACAAATTGGCATCAATAATACGTGTGGTTCTGGTATGCGGAAGGCAAGGTCTGGCTTTAAGAGGTCATAGAGATCAAGGACCACTCTCTCTAGAAACGCCAACTGAAAATGACGGAAATTTCAGAGCTTTATTACGTTTATCTATGGACAGTGGAAATGAGACGTTAAGAAAGCATATTGAAGCTGCAGCTGGTAATGCTAACTACATCAGCTGGCGGATTCAAAATGAGATTATTGTAACAGCAGGCGAGTTGATACAAAAAAAAATTATCGACCGTATCAATAATGCCAAATGCTTCGCCGTTATTGCTGATGAAACAACAGATGTAAGCGGTGTTGAGCAATTTTCACTGTGCAGTTGGTCCATATTTTCGAAAACGAGCAAATGCTGAGAGAGGACTTTCTTGCTTTGTTCCAGTTGAAGATACAACTGGAAAGGGTCTTGCAGGCGTAATCATGGAGAAACTAAAAGAACTAAACATTAACCTTGCATATCTAAGAGGCCAAGGTAAATTTATTTATCATATGTTTTATTTTCGAATAGTCATATTATGACATTTTTTTAAAGGCTATGATGGTGCGCGTTCCATGAGTGGACAATTCAACGGTTGTGCTGCGGTCATCCAAAAGCAATATCCGGAGGCTGTTTATGTTCATTGCGGAAATCATAGTTTGAATCTAGCCATTGCAAATGCCTGCAAAATACCAGCTGTTAGAAACTGTATTTCTTCAATAAAAGAGACGGTCAATCTGTTTCGTTCATCCTCTAAAGCTGGTAAAGTCCTGAAAGATTTCATTCTGCAATCGGCACCAAATTCAAAGCAGGTGCGCCTTCTGAAATTTTGCGAAACGCGTTGGGTTGAGCACTTAGACTCCCTGTCCTTATTTTTCGATGTCTTTCAATGCATATGTGCGGCTTTGGAGCAGCTTGATAATGAGCATTTGAGGTCTGACGTGTCAAAACCACATGCTCTTTTGGCGGCAATCCGTACGCCCCAATTTATTATTTCTATCGCGGTCCTTAAGCCCATTTTCGCTCTGTCAAAAAACTTAAGCATACTGTTACAACAAAAAAACTGCGATTTAAGCAGCTGCGTCGCCTTTTCCAATAATTTGTTTGCCGAGGTGAATGAGATGCGTGAGAATGCCGAACAAACGTTTAGAGGCATTTTCGACTCTATACAACAAATTGCCAAAGATGTTGATATAGAAATTAAAATTCCGCGTTTAGCTTATCACCGGACAAATCGGGATAATTATGAAGGTGGGCCAGAGGACTACTATCGGCGGTCCATATATATACCATTCTTGGATCATTTTCTGGAGCAACTCAAGGAGAGATTTGTGAAACATGGAAAGCTGTTGTCAAAAGTTGAAAATATTTTGCCGAAAAAATGCGTTACACTCAACGATGCACATATAGAGGAAACCGTTCGGGTTTTGGCATCGCAATGGCCTAATGATTTCGAGGTTGCTGAAGAATTTGTGCCAGAATTGAAAATGTGGAAGAGGTAAATTATATAATTAGTTTACTTGATTTCAAATTATTTCTAATATATTTTTCTTTGAAATGTATCCTTAACGTCTATTTGCAGGCACAACTTGAATCAGACAGATCCACCTGGAACATTTATTGATGGCTTAAATGTGTGTGATGCCAGGATGTTTCCATACACAAATCGATTATTAAAAATCGGTGCAACTCTACCAGTTTCTGTGGCTTCGAGTGAACGGTCGTTTTCATCGCTTCGAAGACTCAAGACATACCTAAGAAGCAAAACTGGTGCAGAGAGGCTCAACGGTCTGGCTCTATTAAACGTCCATAGGGATGTCAACATAAGTATTGCAGACATCTTAAATATAATGGCCCAAAGCAATAGAAAAATTGACATTGTTCTATAAATAAAAAATTATTGAAGAATATTGAAACCCCCCCGAAATATTTTTCTGTGTGCGCGCCTGACAGACACTAACCTTACCAACTACAAAAAGTCAAACGCGCATTTGAAAAGAGCGGTTAAGGCTGCTAAGAGGTGAAGTTTTTAAGTTTTTACCTCACAAATTTCGCCTTCTTGAACTCCAAAGAGGATATGGTCTGACATAAAGCGTATAACTGGCTTCCTCCACACTCCCGTCACAGCTATTCAAACAAATGAAAAGGACTGACCAACTCTGAAGAAATCGCTGCTACACTTTGGTCTCGATACTCCGACGATGCCAATTTTTGCGAGGAATATGTCAGGGAAAAGTAACAGTGGCTTTCCATTACATACGCCCCAAAAAATATGTCTGTATCTGCAACTTACACAGAAAATAAATCACACTCTGTGAATTGGAGTCAGCACTTCAATACGCTAAAGGCAAAACACCGGGGTTCGATCGCATATCGTACCCCATGCTCTTACATTTACCGCTCATAGCCAAACAAAGACTACTTTCATTATATAACACCCACATCCTTGGCATCGGTCATTATTAAACCAAATAAGCCTGCCGACTTGCCTTCTTCCTTCAGACCAATTTCTTTGCTATCTGGTCTAAGCAAAATTTTCGAAAAAATTATTGCAAAAATACTAATTTTGTTCGTTACAAAAAATTAGCACATCAAACATAATCAAACCGCTTTTAGGAACAAGCGCAGTGCTATTGACTCACTTATCCAACTACAGCACTTTCGTTCCGACACTGTTGCAACCAAACACCACGCCACAATCTTGTTAACTGATTTCGAAAAAGGTTTTGATCGCGTAGGACTTCACGCAATGCTGAGCCAACTCGCTACCTGGAAGGTTGGTCCTAAAGCTTTTACACATCGTCAGTTTCGAGTTCGCGTTAATAATATATTTTCCGATTTAAATCCCCTTAAAAATTGTATAACTCAATTCTCCCCGCTCTCTGTAATTTTATTTATTATTGCTTTCGATAAACTTACCGACATTTGTCTAAACCTTAAGAACATTAAGCTGACATTGTACGCGGATGACGCTATCATTTACACTAATTTTAAAGACCCACTTAAAATTAACGAAGCTTTTCAAAAAATACTCCTAGAATTCAAAAAACGCATACAGGAGCAGCTATCTCCATTCTAAAATGTAAATTACCACATATTTGTAAAAAGATAAATTGTAATTATCTACAACTTATATTCGATACTACTGTAATAGAATCTGTCAATAACTTAAAAATCATAGGCATTTATTTTGACAACGACTTTAATTTTAAATACCAATGTCTTAGTCTTAGAAAAACCTATTTAAAAGACTCAACATAATTAAATATTTATATAGTAAATGTTCGTTTATACATACAAATACTCTAGTTAATATTACCAGAGCTATAATACTCTCTAAAATCGATTAGGGCTTGCCGATTTATGGATGGTGTGCCAACACAAATATAAAGCAATTGGAATCCCCATACCACGCTGCGATCCGCCGTAGCATAAATGCATTTTGGGTGAAAGTGGCCTACCATCAATAAAAGACAGAGTTTACGAAACAACGGTCCAACTTATTCCAAAACTGCTAAATTCCCCGAACGCTGATCTTCATAAACTGTTTAGATATGCTGCAAGACACAAAAAAAAAATGCCGGCTTAAGTCCACGCTTCAGCGCTGCATTTGGCATGGCAAAGCTATGAACATACTTCTACCATCTAAGACTAAAACAATCAACACTTAATCAGAGTGGCTGATAAACGAAGTCGCTATAGATACCTCTTTGCATTGTTTTAAACAAATGAACACAAATAATGCCAGCTTCCAATTATATTTTCTTGAAAACGCCAACAATTACAAGTGCAAAATTTCTCGGCCATTTTTACAAATGGTTCCAAAGCAACAAGTACAGCTTTTGCAGTTAATACAGCCAATGGGACAACTATCACGGGTCGAATTCTTCCACCCCATTCATCCGTTTTCACTGCTGAGGCTTTTGCCACCCACAAAGCTTTTGAATATACTACCCGACAAAAAGGCAAGCTCTGACAGCTTTTCTTGTTTAAAGTCTATTCGTAATATACGCAATAATTTTATAATCATAACAAAAATTCGAGACATATGCATCAAATACAAACGAAAAATAGCTTTGCTCTGGTTACCAGGCCACGTCGAAATTGCTGGGAACGAACATGCAGATAATGCAGTAAGTACTTTGAACCAGCACCTACTCTTCTTTATGAGCTACATGACGAGAATGATCTCAGAAAAATGTTACAAAAGCATGTATATGAGAGAAGACTTGCGGACTGGATAAATTTCGAACACCGTTACAAAAACTTCAACCCACTTCGAAATAAAACTCACTACCCTACCAACATATCTCGGCTTCAAGCAACCATATTTACACGTTTAAGAATCGGCCACATGCAAATCACACATCAACACCTACTTACCGGAAACCCTAAGTAATCTTGACCTTTCTGCTTCAACACGCTATCCGTGGATCACATCTTCCGTACCTGTCCAACTTTAGAGAGTATTAGGCATAAACACTTTATTTCTGCTCAATATGTAACACTGTTAAAACACCATCTTTTGAAAATATTACATGTATTTATAATTTTCTTGTAGAATGTAACATGCATAATATAATATAGATTCGTTATAAATCGGAGTCGATGGCCAAAGTAGCTCGCACTCCTCCTTGTTTTTAGGTTTAAATAGCTTGTATATTTTTTCCTATTAACTATTACTGAAAAATAAGTATTACTAAAATTGTATGCTTTTAATTGAAAAACAAAGATACATACATATAAGTTACCAAAGTCTTTTCAGTTGGAGTAGCTCATTGTAATACTCATTGTTATACACGGACTCCAAACGGAGAACATGTTTGCTTAAGTCCTGCGAACGAGTTGAAGGTGATTTCTTCATTTTCTTTGCGTTTTGTGCTGAGTTAGTTTTCAGTGTTTAAGGGCATCCACAAGAGTGACTGACACGATTTTTCCAAACCGGTTTTTTCATAAATTTTTGTAAGGTTTTTTATTTAAATCTTGATATTTGAAATATCGAATAAATCGTTTTTTTTTTATCTCATAAACCCTTTTTTACGTTTTTGAAAAAATATAGCCTTTCAGAAAAAATCGGCTAATTTTACATCCAATATCCACAAAATGCTTATCAATTAGACTGTAAGTTGTAAGACACAAACAAGAGTGTAAGTTGGGTTTATTTATGTTTGTTATAACCTAATTTTAAATAATTGGTTACTGTATTTTTATAAATAATTACAGCCCTGAGTATGATCTCAATTTGAGGTAGAAATATCGACAAATAAATATCTTTAAAAACGAATATTAAAGTTTTGTTTAATATTTTCAAAATATAAAATTTAATGGCCGATTATAAAAATACATAAACATTTTTAGACAAATGTCGTAAATGGGCGGAAAAAACATGCAAAAATGTATAACATGTTACTGACACTAACTCCTACGAGCACGTTCAATGTGTAGGACTTATTGTCAGTAAAGCGTTATACAATTTTTCAAAGTTTTCCGTCTTTTTATAAGCATTTTTAATAGCAAAACTAAAGAAAAAAAATGTTCACTCCAAGACATTCATGCCGGAATTCAGAAGTTTGGTATAATCGCAAGTTTTAAAATTTGAGAATACGTATGAGTTGATTATTTATTGCCTTTCCTCGTTTTTACGTTTTTATTTTTTGTGTTTGTCGTAATTTTTTTTTTACTTGCTTATCACCAATTAATGCCAACTGGTCTAAAATTGTGACTTGTCTCTATTAGAAACTGAAACTGCTTACTGAATTCGGTCATTAAACTACATATTATTTTCAAAAGACTTCTTTCATATAAACAATTGCATTTTCTTACTTTGAACAAAAAGCGGTTTACCTGTTTTTTCTTAGTTTAAAAATTAGGAACCGGTTATTTTCAAATTGCGATTTTTCAAATAATTCGAAAACCGGGTTTACAAAAAAGTCGAATTACCGAACGCCCTAGTATCCACTCGGATTCGTTATCTCAGACCAAATATGCAGTTACCTTTTGGATCATATGCTACGCAGTTTCTAATTAAAACATACAGTCAAAGCCAAATCAATGTTATTTTAGAGTGAACTCAACCAAACATGCAACGCCAACTTACTTAGTGTCGACGGGCCTTGAACTTTAACGAGACGGGCGAGATATAGAAAATATCGTCGTCGTTTTATCCAATTTAAAATTTTGTAATTGCACTTTTACGCTATAAACGCAAAAAGCTGTCGCGGCTATGCTTTGAAAGGTCGCTTCCACATTTAGAACTCCTTCTCTATTCTTGTGTCCTTACACGAGATGTACAAACTTTTGGCTAGGTGTTAGAAATTTTATTATCGGGTGTAAACACAAACCCTGTAAAAAACCATTTGAAAACTAGAAATCCGGGAAAAAGTAAAAACACAGAAGTTTAAAAATGCCGCGTTTAAAAATCCGCGTTAAATCCGTGTATTGTTAATAATATTGATATACATATGTATGTCTGGAATACGTATGTAGGTTAGAGCGTAGCAGAAAAAAAGTTAGATAGGAGTGTGCTCGGCCCACTTTTTTTAATGTAAGTACATGTAAGCAGTGTTGTCGTTTGAATGCAAATGTATCCAAATGGATACACTTTAGCCTTAAATATTGGGGGCTACTTATTATTTTTGCTCAGTACAAATTTGGATACATTTTCATATAAATTGAAATCTATATTTCTATAACATACATTTGACTAGTTTTAAAAATAGATGACATCTTGTTACCCAAAAATACCGCTTTAGCCAAAGTTTGGCAACATTGTTTCATATTAGACTGAGCAACCATTTCGACTTGGAGCATCATTCCATTGTTGTAACATTGCAATGTTTGTATATGTTTGATAAATTTTTAACGCAGAATTATACGATTGTTTCCACTTTTTTTCCAGCAAAAAAATCGACAGGCAAGTATTCTTGTTATAACTAAGGTATTTAATCTAAGAAATAACATTCATTGATATATACGATTTTGAAAGTTACAAATGCCGAGAAACTCTTTTTTTTTTAGAGATGGCTACATTTTTAAGTTTTTAACGGATACTATAAGGGCTAACGCAGTGGCAACACTGCATGTATGTATGTTAGTAAACTAACTGCTAACAAATAAGTGAGTCCTTACCTTGAAACGAAATGCAGCCAACTTGAATACGAATTCCAAAGCGAAAACCGCCGTAAAAATCATATTTAGAGCATCAAGCAGCTCTGTATACCAGGGCGGCTGTTCATGGTACTTCATAGCAAGAGTTACGGTGTTGATCATAATCAAAATGAATATGGTGTATTCAAAGGATGATGACGTGACAAACCACCAAACCTTATATTGGATACCGTGTTTTGGTATATATCGTCGTACCGGTTTTGCTTTTAGTGCAAATTCGATGCAATTTCTTTGGTTCTTGTCCAAATCACAATTTTTGTATTCTTGTTCACCTTCATTCTGAAATGTTACAATTACGAAGCCGACGAAGATATTTACCATGAAGAATGCAATTACTATTATGTAAATTATATAATATGCGGCAACAATTGGACGGAAATTGTGTATGGGCCCACCATTCTCCTCATTGGAGTCGATAGATACATATAAAAGCCTGTAATATTAAATTGTTTACTAATAAATAGAGTAAGGGGACAAAGAAAACACATCATACATACTATGTATTTTGAACAAAAATATCTTTGGTAAAAAAATTACTTAATCGCAACAGAGGAATCGTTACTTATGGCAAATTCACCAGCGTTATAAGGTCTGTACAAGAAGAATATTGCTATAGACGCGTATTAGATTCGATGGAATACGATTCGTTGCCGCACACATGTATTTAAATGATGAGCTACACAAATTCATCAAGGCAACTTAGCTAAAAAAAATCTAATACGCATATAAAGCTATACGTCCCATGTTCAGAGTGCCTTAGCTGTTTGTCTGACGTCAGCTGAAAAAGTAAATACTCTTTTTTTACATCCGATTCATAAGATTCAAGTAGTTAAATTGCAATATGGTACTTCTGTTCATACAAATTTTTTTTCTCTGTTAGATTTTAGACTCCTCCATTTTTATTTAATCAAACAAAAGTTTGTTACAAAACATATGTATTGAATATTACAAATAAGTCTATGTCTCCTTCGCAAACAATAAAACTTCTCTTATTTTATCAATCTGGAACGAAGCTAGTTATTATACAGATGCTTTAGTTACTCAAGATTTAGATAGCTTGTTCCTATTTAGCGATTTTTTTCATAATTGGGAAAATTCTGAATCAAATATTAAAAATCTAATATTTAAGTGCTTAAAGAGCAGGTAGTCATGTTGAAATTTGTTTTTTAAATCAAGAAACTATTTAACACTATTTGTGTTTCACGAGAAATTTAGAATGTCGAGAAAAGTGAGTGGATATTTTAATGGAGCTAAAATCTCTCGAAAGTGCAATCAGGAGAGTAATTACAAACTATTTTTGCGACGTAGTATAACGCGTATAAAGTTCTTTCGTGAAAAAAATTAATTCTTGTTCGCTACAGCTTTAACGAAAGCTCTTTGTAAATCAAAGATGCTTAAAACCATTTAGCCAATACGAAACCGTCTGTTGATTTTTATATTTACTCCTTAGTTTGTTCTTTTACTTTATTTTTATCTGACGTCACATGCATGGAGATTCTTGTGTTGCGTTATGATTTTAATATATTATATAATTCAATCCTTATATAAAGACTTTAACAAAGTGACATTATACAAATTTGTTCCGAAAGCAAAACTTACGCAGGCCATCCCTCAAAAGTGGACACGGTGAACAAAGTCAGCATAGCTTTAGCTACATCATCAAAATGGAATTTATTTAGGATCCATACGCGCTCCATCAACCGAGGCTTATGTACGTCTCCATCTTCGTAAACTAAGTATGTGCCGCTATAAGAAAAATAAAATCATCTTTATGCGCAGTGATGACCACTTTTTAAAATAAGAATCCACTGACATTTGTAAAAAAAACTTGATTTTATTTTAAATATAAACATTCTGTTTTGGGTAACTTGAAAACTATACTGCTTCCAGCAATTATTCAGCACCCACAAATTGGCATGTTTTGACTATTTAATTTCTTTTATTTAATTTTAGATATTATTCAATTAAAACACGGTTCTTTTACAAACAAAAACCGTATGGACTCAAGTTTCAAATTAAGTCAAACGTTTTTTTTTTAATATTATTTTAAAATTTTTTTTTGCAGTTCATTTAATTTTAGTCGAATATTCTGGAAGTTTCAAAGGGCTAAATAATACCGTAGATTTTTCACTTTGTTGATTCGGTTGTATTGGCCATAATTATATAAATTGTATATAAATTTTTGATGACCTCAAGGCCGGAAAAATAAAACAATTGAATAATATGTATGTCAGCTGCGCCTGGCGTATACATATTATTCATTTGTTTTATTTTTCCGGCCTTGAGCTCATTAAAAATCTATATGTAGATTTTCAACGTTTTTTAAAAATTATGAAATTTGAATCTTGGTTGAACTTTAATAAAAAAATTTAATTATTTGACTAAATAACTCTCGCCAAACGGGGCGCGGTAGGCAATCAAAAAACAGAGCCCTGTATTACGAAAGCTCAAAGCCAAATCCCAAGGCAGTAATGTGATGTATTTTTCGTCTTCGTCCTTCCGAACGTCATTGTCGAAACGATAAACATACCGTGCGGTGTAAACTACCCTCGCTTAAGTACAATTTAAAGTGTGAGATGTGAGAGTATACAAATAAGGAAAGTGACTGAAGAAGATTGATGGTTAAAAAAACAAACGATTTTGGGATGTTGTAGACATATTTTCCCAGTTCGGAGAAACAGCTTTCGCAGGAATAAGAGGTGATTGTTCCCTCACTATATTTTGAAGATCTGGGGTATGAATTTGGCTAAGAGGGGTCAAGAAAGTCTCCAAGTGTTTATGGTTCAAACGGTAAGATATGAAAGGGGAAGTTCAATTTGTGAGTACCACGAGACTATCAATGATAAATAAATATATATTGAGGGATATTTTCCAATTGTAGTGGAACATACTGCGTTGCTGATCTCCTAACGTCAGGACGGATAATTATCTGAGCGGGATATGGATAGGTAGTAAAATTTGTGACCAAGACGTATGTAGTATAGCTGTTTTTTTTTTCGTCTAATTACGAACTAAAGAATCGAAATTTAATACTTTTGAGTCTAGGTAAAATTTCGTGTTGACCCGTGTTATATTTGACAGAAGTAGCTGTCTGTAGAAGCTGTTTCTCTGACTCGTCTTTTATTTGAGTTTAGCTTTTTCGAAAAAAACATATTGCTGACACAACTGTAAAACTAAAGTAAAAAACTGAAAACAGGGCTTTGCATGTTTAAACGTACAAGTAAAATATTGTTTTTTTAAATGTTATAACTAGAAAAAATTTAGCATCTCTTTTGGGTTGTAATTTTCCGATCAAAAATTTGTTTACTTACAAGCATTCTTCTTTAGACATTTTTGAACCATCTGAGCATGAACTGAATTTTCCCTGTAATTGTATATGAAAATAGTAAAAATATTAATAAATTTGTGAACAATATATGTTAGTAGTCACATCTACTAGCTTTTTAACGAGTTGCATAAGAAAACCTTTTGAGCAACATATAAATCTGACGTTTAAGCATAAGGTAGGCAAGCATCGTAAGTATACAAACTGAAAACAACATTAAGTTTGTGATTCACCATATGAGTGTACTGCGACGTCAGGCATTCACGAAAGGCTGTACATCATATGATTAGTAAGCAATACATGATAATTATGGATTACGGCGAATGAACAAATGCTTGCAAGTTTTAAAATCCAAAAAATAATAAATTAAATTTAAAAATTTGTTTGAACTTTTGACTTTGAAAAGACCCATGACATTTTTCAGAAGGATTAGAAGGTATATACATAAGTACTTTTTTATGTATGTATGTATACGTTGACATTATAAGATTAATTTTGCTGATCTTATTTATAATTTTAATGATAACTCCCTACACCTTAGGCTATCTCAATTAAAAACGGTAACATTTGCGTGTATCAGCTAATATGCATATATGTATGTATGTATATAGATATATGTAGATATAATCTTCATTCATAGTTAAACATCCATTTCGGTTATTGGTCGTGGGCCTTTTATGAGCTTTGCAAACAGGATTTTTTGCAACTTAAAGGTGGAACAAGCAGATAATTATAGCTGGTTCTTTTTTAATAGCGATCGCCAATCAGCAAATAATGGCAAAATATTTGCCGTTTGTTTTGTTCGTATTTATGCGAAGTCGTGGAAAATGGAAGTGGCAGATATTTTGGAAAGTTTCCTAGAAATTAACTGTAAATTAAGTAAGTAAAAATTAAAAAGAATAAAACAAATCAAAACAAAATAGATAACGGCTGTCAAAGTGCAACTGCTTGCAAAGAGTTCGGTTGCGTTACAAATGTTTAACTAAAGTAAAAATATTTTTTTAATCTTTTGTCCGCGGCTGTGCCTCCAATAATTATTCATTTTGCCGCAGGATGCAATAATTGCTCAACAGTGGAAGGATAATCTTCGGATTGACCCAACCAGTCACCTTCAGCCTCAAAACACGTAAGTATGTGTGCAACAAACATTTTGCAGAAAACGATGTGGCTGCCAGTTTTGCCGTTTTGATACAAATGTATCCAAATGGATACATTTTAGCATTAAATATTGCGGTATACTTATTATTTTGGTTCAGTACAAATTTGGATACATTTGCATATGAATTGAAATCTACATTTCTATAACATATATTTAGAATTAGAAGTTATGATTCACAATTTAATTAACTTGATTTATAAATAGATGACATATTGTCATCCAAAAATGCCGCTTTCCTCAAAAGCGGCGCGATTTTCGTAGTTGGGCCGGCAAGGGGCGTTTTTAAAAAAAATCACTTTCCACGATGTAAGCGTTGGAATCAAACTGAATTTTTATTTTCAACTTTAAATTAATGCAAGCTTACAAACAAATACATATTTGATAACTCAGCATTAATACTTATGTCCTTACAATTATTACAAAAATGCTTACTTAGCAGTAACTAACTTATTGGCCAACAATATTTCGATTCTGGGAAATATTATGAACTTACTAATTTTGTTTTTCACCTTTTGTTTTAACTTTTGCAAAGTGACAATTGCGAATATAACTAAAATTGTGAGGAATATGTTACACCCGTATATAACTTTATTTTGAAATTTTAAATTCGAGATATTTTTAAAATGTATTTTATTTTCTTCATCTAACTGATCCAGTGTGATCTTTTCTGTAATGTTTTTAAAATCTTCATATTTCATGTTCATAATATTTCCTTCAGCCGTTTCAAATAGATTAAAAAAGTAATAATCATTAATCTTTATTGAACAATTATTAAATTTAATTACATAATTTCCATTTAAATCAGTTTCATTTTTATTACATGTGCTATTAACTAACACGTTATTAGCATTTTTAACAATGAGTAATTTTTCATCTAAATCTGTAATTTCTAATTCTTTATTTGTTACGAGTTTACAACTTTTTGTTATTAAACAATGGGTACTGAATTTTAATTGTCTATAATGTTTATTTTCTTCAAATTGCAATGTTTTGTTTTCGTAGGTGAAAACTTCTTCTATTTTTGCTTCTATTTCTTTTTGATCTTTATTTGGTATTGGTACAATTTTCCTTATTTTAGCTTGTATGAAGCTTCTTGGTATTTTAATGCCAAATATCAAATAAGTGTTATTAAAGATTGCAGTTCCTAATTGCAAATATTTTAATTTGTTAAAATCAATGTTATATTTGGTAATTTCATGGTTTGTTAGAATATTTGGGTTCACAATCCCATATTTTGCTGAAACTACATTATCTTGTATTTGCTCTATTTAATTTTTTAACAATTGAATTTTCGTCATTTGTTCTAAATACATATCTTTTAGATTTCCTTTCTTATATCTAGGCTGCTCCTTATGTCTGACAGCTTTATAATTTTTAATAAATCCTTCAGATCTTCTTTCCTCGTAATTTTTCCTTTTACTATTTAGTTTATCTATGTTTTCACGTTTTGTTGTTTCTAAGTTTTTTCTTACTTTTTCTTTATCTATTTTGTTATTATGGGCTTCATTTGGGGTACACTTTATTGTTGAATGAAATCGATCGTTATAATTTCGAATAGCCTTTTGTATGAGTTGTTTAACTGATAGTCCTTTATTTAACTTATACAAAATTCTAAACTTTTCTGCTATAGAAATGTGAAATCTTTCAACATCGGCATTGCCTGTATGGATGTGAGGTTTTGTTAAGTGAAGTTCCACATTTTCACAATCCATAAAATCTTTTAATCTTGTGGTTTTAAATTCATTGTCTGCTACTATTTTCCTAGGTTTCCCTAATTTTTGCGAAATGGTCTTCGAGTTGTTCCATAATCATAATATGATTTCTATCGTTCAGTGGATATGCTGCACCGAATTTAGAGAATTTGTCTACAACTGTTAAGAAATGACAACCTTTCATGACATACATATCGATTTGTATAATATAATTTATTCCTGTAGGAGTCTCCGTAAACTTGAGTTTTGGTTTGATAGGACTCCTGTCATATTTTATTTCTTGACATACTTCACATTGATTAATTACAATTTGAATTAGTTCCGATAATTTCGGATAATAAATTTTATTTCTTATTTGGTTGTATGTTTCCTGAATACCTGAGTGAACGCTTTCTCTTACATGATATAAAGAGATTTGCTTCACTGCTTCAACTTCTTTCTCAATATCTTGTGCTCCCATTGTACATTTAATAAATTCTATTTGATTATCATTTGAAAACATTTCAATAAGCTTTTCCTGCACTATATTGAATTTGCGTTCTGAAAATATCCCTATCTTACCTTTTCCGATATATTTTCGAAATATTTTGCTCATTCTATCAAAGTCATGCTCGGAAATAAAAATAATACTTTTTCCATGTAAGGTTTTGAATTCTTCTATTTTATAATTCGTTAAAATAATTTGAGTCTTATATTTATTAACTATCTCTTCCCTAATATAAAAATGATCGTTAAAATTTTCTAAATTTAAAATATACTTTATTTTCTTTACCTTTTAAGTATTCTATTTTAAATTGATATTCCCCTAATTTTAACAACCATCTTTGATGTCGTGGTGAGATATCTTTTCCTCTGTATTTGGAATGTAAATATTTGATTGGTTGGTGGTCTGTTAAAATTTTGAACTTTCTTCCATAGACGTATGGTCTAAAGTAATTAACACTTCACATTATTGCGAGAAACTCTTTGTCTGTTGCAGAATAGTTTCTTTCGTGGTTATTCAAAGTTCTTGAGGCATAACACACGGGGTGTCCTTCCTGTGACAAAACTGCACCTATCGCAGAGTTTGATTCGTCCGGTTTGATTGTCAAGGTGAATTGCTTCTCAAAATCTGGATAACGCAAAATTGGATGTGTACTTATTAATGTTTTGAGTTTTTCGAAAGCCTCGATGTATGTTGGGTCTTTAAGGTTAACTTTCACTCCTTTCTTCAGATATTTAGTAATAGGTTGGGCTACCTTAGCGTAATCTTTTACGAATTTTCGATAGTAACCAGTTACTCCTAAAAAACTTTTAATTTGTTTTCCCGTTTTAGGTAATTGTAAGTTTTCAATAACCTTAATTTTAATGGGGTTTGGCTTCATACCCTCTTTTGTTAAAATATGTCCAAGAAACTCAGTTTCCTTTTTTAGAAAATTACATTTATCTACTTGAATTTTTAAATTTTTACTTTCAAGTATTTTAAAAATGTCTCTTATTGCCTTAATATGTTCACTTAATGATGTGCTGAAAATTAAGATATCGTCTAAATACACGACACATGTTTTGTTTATATAATCTCTAAGGATATCATGCATCAGCCGTTGGAAAGTGGCTGGTGCGTTTTTTAAACCGTATGGCATCCTTATAAATTCATAAAGTCCATGTGGTGTTACAAAGTCTATTTTTTCTCGGTCCTCTTGCTTTACTAATATTTGGTGGTATCCTTTCGCTAAGTCTATAGTCGTAAAATACTGCGCTCTTCCTAGCTTATCCAAAATTGAATCAATGTTTGGAAGCGGATATTTATCATCTATTGTAACTTCATTGAG
Organism: Philophylla caesio; assembly: GCA_963971545.1. Classification (NCBI taxonomy): domain Eukaryota; kingdom Metazoa; phylum Arthropoda; class Insecta; order Diptera; family Tephritidae; genus Philophylla; species Philophylla caesio. The sequence goes on along the minus strand of OZ020605.1, from coordinate 1,898,183 downwards.
CTTTCTATAGTGGGGTGGCTTTCCACCTTGCTCTCGCATTGTTGGGTAAATTAAATTATTTTGGTGCTACTGTGTGCACTTCATAATTTAATTTGACCTCGTTTGTCAATGTACTAAATGTTAATGGTTTTTTAAATTTAATTTTGGGAAAATCGTTTATTTCGCTATTGATCAGGCTCAGAATAGCTCCTGTATCAATAAGCGCGATATAACCTTTATTATTCACATTTATTTCTATTTTTGGTAAGGACGAGGCTAGTTCATAAAAAAAATACTGTTATTCACTTCTTCTTTCTTAACATCAATTCTAGAGGGTCCTACCTGGCTTTGCCTATCCGAGCATAAGCAATTATAGTTATGCTGCGAAGTAGGGTTTCCTGCCAATTGAGGTCTCTGTGATCTATGTTGAATATTGTTTACCTCCATTGGTTCGACTTGATTCGGTCTCGTTCGATATTGACCTGAGTATTGTTTAGGATTCTCCGCTTTTTGGACATTACCCGAATTAGGATATCGGTTATTAAACCTACCACTATAGTTCTGTCTGTATTGTCCTGACTGAATTACTTGTTCTCTTTTGGGTTGGTTGTTCAAATCCTGACCCGTACTTATATTTTTACTTTCATAACTTTTTTCGTAACGTTGTCCTCGGTCCGAATACTTATTATTCCATTTATCCTTCGTGCTATTTCCGTTTAAATTTTCTATACTCCTGCCTTATACAATTGTCTTCAAATCTTCTCATTTTGTCATTGTCTATATAATTTTGTACAAGTCCAGCTCTTCATAAATTTTGTCAAGCATTGTACCTTGCGTTATTTCTTTTACTGTGTTTACTAACAAACTGTCCACGTTCCCTAAGTCTATTCCTATATCTCCTTTGTAATATACTTTGATTTCGTCTGTTTTATACTTAATATTTGGTATTTTTATAACTAATTCACTCACCGAATTACTCTTTATATTACAAATCCTTTTGTATATCTCGTGGGGTTCCGTATCTGGTCTGTATCTTAACTTTAGTGCTATTTTGATGTGTTTCCAATCCCCCGGGTAGGGTAAACTGATCACAACGTTTTTCGCATCCCCTTGTATTACTCTATAGTATATCGCTCTTGTTGCCTCCTTCTTGGTGTCCTCATCCCTTATCGTAGACAGCAAATATTCTACGCAGCTCATAAACGAGTTGATTAATATATCTCCTCTGCCTGTAAATATTGGTAAATGGGAGATGTTTTTCTTAATCATTTGCAGATCCGCGCTGTTATGGGACTGTCTTTGTTGAAGATCCAAATAGGCTAGTCGCATTTGCTCTAACTGTTGCTCTCGCCTTGACAGTTCTTCCACTAATTCAACATGGTTCATTTGAGTTTGTTCGTTCGCCATCCTTCTCCTTCTGTCTTGTACCAGCTGTCTTCTGGAGTGAATTTTGTCGCTTTACCTTGTTCCTTTATACTTTGTTAAATAATGTAGTGGGTGATGTATGTTGCTATCACTCCACTTTCACTCTGTTTCGTGGTGCTTTTTAACGCTATTTATACTAAACACTATACAGCTAAACATAAATACTCACACACATACATACATAATTAGTTAAGCAACGTAATCTTAAGAATTTGTATATAAAGAGCTGTAAATACTTGAATAAACCAGAATTCAAAAGATTCTCATTTTAGAAACATTGTCTATTTCTTAATCCTTCACTTTTATTTTATTCTTTACTTCCCCCCACCAGTGGTAAGGAGTAGAGAACAAAAATTAAAAGTAGTTTTCAGAATAAGGCAGTACATGTTTACTTATTACCCCCCACCCGAGGTAAAGAATAAGTTAAACCGCTCTGAAATATAGTACTTAAACTGTACATTTGGTCCATACGAGCCTTGAAGCTCAAGCGACACCTAAAAGGGAAATTTTGAAGGATAAATAAGCCGGAATAATCCGCAATATCCGATTCTTGGGATTCAAAAGGATAAAAACCCGCTGTGAGTCGAGGCACAGCAAGGTCAACTTGGCGACCAACCAATAACGTCCAACGATTCTTTTGAAGAAAACAAACACAAAACAAAAAAAAAGCAATCAACATGGGAATAAATAGGGGAAAAATCGTTGAGAACCAGTTTGACATAGCGGAAAAAGTCCTGCAAATTTGTAACAACTCAGTAGGCAAACCAATAAGGAGGGCAAAAATAGAAGACATAAATAAAAGTCTTTTAAAATATCAAAAGGATTTTGACTCCAACCATGAAAAGCTAATTGCAGATGGAATAGGTGATGAGGACTACTTTAAAGCAAATGCGTATGGTGAAACTTCAAGAAAAATTTATGAAATGTTTCATCAAATAAAACTTGCACTCAACGATGAAATTACGTTTCCATTGCCACAGACATCTTTGAAATCGCCAGCCGACGCAAACGAAGAGAACCGAGCTACCTTATCAAATGCCGTAGATCAAAAATTTACTATTTTCAAGAGGAAAATTGACAACCTGCGAAAAAAAATGAATGATTTAAATTTCGAGACAGAGATAAACTCCGACCAAATTAAATATTTGGAAACACTGTTTAGTAATGTAGAAAATACATATACCAACGATCTTTCCAAGTACTATAGCAATGAAATTAAGGAAGCATACGAACAAATAGCATCAGACTATTTTAAAGAGCTCCCAATTTTAAAAATATGTTTAAAAAAAGAAGAGACAAAAATAGCATTTCGTCCTAATTTGGAATTAGAAAAGCTTCAAATTACAATTTTCTATTGAGAAATGAAAGAATCGGCTAACTTTTTTAACGTGTTCCAAGACATGGTTCACAATAACGAACAAATATCTAGTTCGGAAAAAATGCTGTGTCTACGTCTTAGCTTGAAAGGTGAAGCTATGCGGCTGATTCAACATCTGAAAATATCAGCAGAAAACTATCAAGCAGCGTGGTGCCTTCGAAAAGATAAGTATGATAACATGCGGATTCTGTTCACGACACAGTGGGACAGAATAATGGATCAACATATATAAATAATAAATAGTAACAATGTCGAAAGTGTAAGACAGTTGCTCGATACCACAAATGAATGTCTAAACGCAATAAAGTCGTTAGGCATAAAAACGGAAGAAGCTGATCCATTTATAGCTCGAGTAATTGTTCGGAAGCTAGATCAAGAAGGGCTCAAACTGTATGAACAAACTGTTAGAAAGACCAGAGAGGTTCAGAAAATATCTGATGTTTGCGAATTTTTGGATCAGCACTTTCAAACATTGAAAGCAGTAGCAGAAAAAGACAATACATTCAAAAACCGCAAGCCACAGTCTTATAAGGCAAACCATACGTCGCTCAACGCAAAATATTCAGATAAACAGTGTACCTATTGCAAGCTTTCAGGTCACACGACGAGTGATTGCAGAAAATTCAAATGCATTACTTTAGAAAACAGGCGTAAATATGCCAGAGAAAACAAAGTATGCTACAAGTGCCTCAACCATAATTGGCGCGAAAATTGTAATAGCAACACAAAATGCAAAATTTGCAATAAAAACCATCATGAGCTCCTACATTCTGAGACTGAGGAAAAGAAAACATCAATGTCCACAAAAGCAACATCGACAATGGTCATTCTAGCCACAGCTCAAGTGAGGGTCAAAGCTGCGAATGGTGGTGATATGTTATTAAGGGCTCTTATTGATCAAGGATCACAAATAACATCAATATCAGAAGAAGCAGCGCAGATATTAGGTGTGCCAAGGACAAAAGTTATGACAAAACTTCATGGACTAGGAGAAGTTGTGGTTGGTGACTCGAAATTTAAGGTCAACGTACAAATAAAGCCACGATTTCTGAGTAAGCACGTCGAAAAAGTAGAGGCCATAGTTCTATCAACTCTTACAACTGCACAACCCGATCAATCCTTCAAGTTCAATTTTAAGAAATGGGAAAACCACACTCTAGCTGACCCATTATTTAATAAAGCAGACAGGATTGACATGGTTATTGGTGGAGATGTCTTCAGTAGAATTATTGAAAATGGAGTAACAAAATTCGACGGAGTTCTTGGGCAAGCTACGAAGTTTGGTTGGATTCTCTCTGGGATAATAAAGCAGAAGAAATTCAGCAAAATAATATCTGCAACGACCAACTTAGAACGATTTTGGGAGCTAGAGGAAATACCTGAAGATGAAAAACTTGAAGATGATGCATGTTTGAAAACGTTTAAGGAAACTGTGAAGCAAGATTCGGATGGGCGATTTATTGTAGAAATTCCTTTCAAAGAAGACAAAGAGCTGGGGGAATCTCGCAAACAAGCTATAGCGCGTCTGATTTCAATGGAAAATAAGTTTCAAAAAAATTATAAACTGAAAGAAGATTATCATACTACTTACTACTACTTACCGCATCATGCTGTTATACGCGAAAACAGTTTAACAACAAAGTTGCGCGTTGTATTCGATGCATCTGCAAAATCATCTAACGGAAAAAGCCTTAATGATATCATGTTTGCCGGTCCAAAGTTGCAAAAAGATATATTCGATATTCTTATCAAATGGAGGCTTTGGAAAGTGGCAATAACTGCTGATGTAGAAAAAATGTTTCGGCAAATAAAGATTGCAAAAGAAGATCGCGATTTCCACAGAATAATATGGCGTGAAAATCCTTCGCAGAAGATAGAAGAATATGAGCTGACAACAGTTACATATGGTACTGCATCAGCACCTTATTTGGCAGTACGCACACTATTTGAAATAAGCAACATATGCCCAAGTGAATGGCTGCAAGCAATAATTAAGGAAGACTTCTACACGGATGACCTTAAGACAGGTGCGGATACTGTTCAGCAATGTCAAAACATTCAAGAAGATATCAGCAAACATCTGCAAATATTTGGGTTCCATCTTAGAAAATGGCTTTCAAACTGCAGCAGTATTACCGAAAATATAGAAGCTAAAGAAAACAATGAAATAATTCAAATTAAGGAAAACGAAGCAGTAAAAACACTTGGCCTATATTGGGATCCAAAACAAGACCAGTTCCAATTCAAAATAAATTTGGAAAGAGCAAAGAAGGTAACGAAAATAAGTGTTCTTTCTCAGCTAGCTCAAATATTTGATTCATTAGGTTGGATTTCACCAATAACACTCGTCGCTTTGGAATAACACTCAAAGCTTTGGACGCAACATTCAGGATGGGACGACCAACTATCAGAAGATCTAGAAAACGAATGGACGTTCTTTTTCAATCATGTTAATACAACTGAGAATGTACGTATTCCACGCTGGATAGAAACTAATATTCAATCTTAAATTGAAATTCATGGATTCGGTGATGCTTCAGGAAATGCGTACGCTGCGGTAATCTATGTCAAAGTTGGCAATTCTGTAAAGCTTTTAACTGCAAAAACCAAAGTTAATCCGCTTAAAAACAGGAAAACATTACCAAAACTGGAACTTTGTGCTGCTCACTTATTGGCCAAATTGATGAGTTTGTAAAATCATAACGAGAAGTCATAAAATTTATGCATGGAGTGACTCCACAATAACACTTTGCTGGATTGAGGCAAACAAAAACAAGGACAAATTTATTCGAAATCGAGTGGAAGAAATTCAAAAACTTGTACCACAAGCAACCTGCAGACTTCTTCTTCTTTCATTGGCTCGATAACCGCCTATGCGATTTGGGCCGAGCTTAGCACAGCACGCCAGTTATTTCTCTCTTTCGCTAACTGGCGCCAGTTGGAAATACCAAGCGTACCCAAGTCCTTTACCGCCTGGTCTTTCCAACGCAGAGGAGGCCTCCCTTTTCCTCTGCTACCACCGGCGGGTACCGCGTCGAATACTTTCAGAGCTGGGGCGCTTTCATACATTCGAACGACATGACCAAGCCAGCGAAGCCGCTGAATCTTAATTCGCTGCACTATATCTATGTCGTTATAAAGCTCGTACAGTTCATCGTTCCATCTTCTCCGGTATTCGCCATCGCAAAGGCGTAAAGGCCCATAAATCTTTCGGAGAATCTTTCTCTCGAACACTCCCATAGCCTTCTCATCAGATATCTTCATCGTCCATGCTTCTGCGCCATACATAAGGACGGGCATAATGAGAGACTTATAGAGCGTAATTTTTGTCCGTCGAGAGAGGACTTTACTGCTCAGTTGCCTACTCAGTCCGAAGTAGCACTTGTTGTCAAGAGTGATCCTCCTTTGGATTTCGAGGCTGACATTATTATTGATGTTAATGCTGGTTCCTAAGTAAACGAAGTCTTCTACTTTTTCAAAGTTATAACTGTCAACAGTGATGTTTGATCCCAGTCGTGAATGTGCCGACTGTTTATTTGATGACAGGAGATACTTCGTCTTGCCCTCGTTCACCTCCAGACCCATTCGCTTTGCTTCTCTATCCAGTTTGGAGAAGGCAGAACTAACTGCGTGGTTGTTAAGGCCGATGAGGTTAAAAAAGTTACACGACAAAGAGTCACCCTGTCTGAAACCTCGTTTGGTATCAAACGGCTCGGAGAGGTCCTTCCCAATCCTGACGGAGCTGGTGGTGTTGCTCAACGTCATTTTACATAGCCGTATAAGTTTTGCCGGGATACCAAATTCAGACATTGCGGCATAAAGGCAACTTCTTTTTGTGCTGTCGAAAGCGGCTTTGAAGTCCACAAAAAGGTGGTGCGTGTCGATTCTTCTTTCTTGGGTCTTTTCCAAGATCTGGCGCACTGTGAATATCTGGTCGATAGTAGTTTTAATAGGTCTAAAGCCACACTGATAAGGTCCAATCAGTTCATTGACGGTGGGCTTTAGTCTCTCACACAATACGCTCGACAGAACCTTATATGCAATGTTAAGGAGGCTGATACCACGATAGTTGGCGCGTATTGCAGTATCACCCTTCTTATGGATTGGGCAAAGTACACTTAGATTCCAATCAGTAGGCATGCATTCGTCCGACCATACTCTACAGATAAGCTGGTGCATGCGCTTTACCAACTCTTCTCCACCGTATTTGAATAACTCAGCTGGCAACCCGTCAACTCCGGGCGCTTTGTTGTTCTTGAGCCGTGCTATTGCTATACGGATTTCATCGCAGTCGGGTAACGGAACATGAATTCCGTCGTCATTGATTGGGGTTTCGGGATCATCATCTTCTCCAAGGTGGTCTCTGTCACTACCACTAAGTAGTGTGGAGAAGTGCTGCCTCCATAAACTAAGTATATTCTGAACGTCAGTTACCAGGTCGCCGTTGTCGTTCTTACAGGAATTCGCCCCGGTCTTAAAACCTTCTGTTAGCCGTCGTACTTTCTGAAAGAATTTTCGGGCGCTTTTCCTGTCGGCCAACATTTCAAGCTCTTCGCACTCACGCATTTCGGCCTTTCTCTTCTTCTCTCGAAAAATGCGTCTCGCTTCCTTTTTCAACTCACGATATCTCTCCCGCAAGGCTCGCATTGCGCCCGATCGCAACGTGGCCCTGTAGGCAGCATCTTTCCATTCCGTGGCAACGCGACATTCCTCATCGTACCAGTCATTTTTCCGGGCTCGCTGGAAACCAATAGATTGTTCAGCGGCGGTACGTAAAGAGCAAGAGATGTGGTTCCATTGCTCTGAAATATCGCTGTGTTGATTAGAGCACTCAGAGAGCAGGAGTGCGAGTCGAGTAGCGAAGTGCGTGGCTGTCTGTTGTGATTGCAACTTTCCGACGTCGAGCTTTCCTTGTGTGCCTTTCCGCACGCTTTTTGACGTACAGAGGCGCGTGCGTATCTTGGCTGCGACAAGATAATGGTCCGAGTCGATGTTGGCTCCTCGGATCGTGCGCACATCTAGCACACTGGAAGCGTACCTTCCGTCTATCACAACATGGTCGATTTGGTTTCGTGTCTTACCATCTGGAGACAGCCACGTAGCCTGATGTATCCTCCTATGCTGGAACCTGGTACTACAAACTACCATGTTTCCGGCCCCGGCGAAGTCGATCAGTCTCAATCCGTTATCAGACGTTTCTTCGTGGAGACTGAATTTTCCGACTGTGGAACCAAAGATGCCCTCCTTACCCACCTTGGCATTAAAATCGCCTAGCACGATTTTTATATCGTGTTGGGGGCAGCGTTCGAACGTGCGCTCCAGGAGTTCGTAGAAGCAATCTTTGGTCCCATCGTCCTTCTCTTCCGTCGGGGCATGGGCGCAAATCAGGGAGATGTTGAAGAATCTCCCCTTTATGCGGATTGTGGCGAGACGTTCGTCCACCGGAGTGAACGACAGTACTTTACGACGAAGTCTCTCTCCCACCACAAATCCGATACCAAATTTGCGCTCCTTTACATGGCAGCTGTAGTATACGTCGCAAGGGCCTACCGTTTTCCTCCCTTGCCCCGTCCATCGCATTTCTTGGATGGCGGTGATGTCAGCCTTCGCTCTGCCGAGGACATCAACCAGCCGGGCAGAAGCACCTTCCCAATTAAGGGTTCGGACATTCCAGGTGCATGCCCTCAGCAACCTGGAGACATGTAAACACAAAAGACAATCCAGCAGACGTGGCGTCTACTAAATGGTAAACAGCTTAACAATACAAGCCAAATTTTGAGTCTCAACCCGTTTTTGGATAAAAATGGAGTAATGAGAGTTGGAGGTAGGCTAACAAATTCAGAGCTATCTTATTGTTCAAGGCAACCAATAATTCTACATAAATGAACTTTAACTGCATTAATAATCAAAGATGCACACCACGCTACAATACATGGTGGAAACCGATTAACAGAAGCAATCATAAGAAGACAATACTGGATAATTGGTGAAAAGAATGCAATAAAAAGTTGTATACGAAATTGTTGTAAGTGTATAAGACATAAGCAAGTATCCGCAAAACAAATAATGGGCGACTTACCAGAATTCAGAGTATCAACATCAAGTCCTTTTACTTATACTGGAGTTTACTATGCAGGACCTTTCCAGATGAGATGTACAAAAGGACGCGGTCAAAAATCATTCAAAGGTTACGATTCAATTTTTGTTTGTTTAACAACTAAAGCTATTTATCTGAAAGCAGTCAGTGAATTATCATCAGATGCCTTTCTAGCAGCATTAAGAAGATTTTTCGGCAGGAGAGGAAGATGCTCTCATATTTACTCGGATAACGGAACAAATTTTGTGGGAGCAAATAAATGGATCGATAAAGAATTTAAATCCGCAATAAAGCAAAATTCAGAGATAGCACCAATATTGTCGAACGAGAAAATAACTTGGCATTTTATTCCCCCGGCAGGCCCACATTTTGGTGGAATATGGGAAGCAGGAGTGAAAGGCATGAAATACCATTTAAAGAGGGACATTGGAGTCACGAAACTAACTTTTGAAGAGATGTCAACAGTTTTAGCACAAATAGAGGCATCTTTGAACTCGTGTCCATTATATGCTCTAAATGATGACAATGGAGTTGATGCATTAACACCGGGACATTTTCTAATTGGAAGACCATTAATGTCAATTCCATCTCCCGAAACAGATGTCAGCACTTCCACCTTAAACAAATGGAAGTTGGTTCAGAAAATGCTAAAAGACTTTTAGAATCGCTGGAAAAATGAGTATCTGCATACACTTCAGCAAAGGACTAAGTGGAAAACACCCGTAGACAACATAAAGGTGGGAGATGTAGTTATAATTAAAGAGGAAAACTCTCAACCCGCAAAATGGCCTCTTGCTAAAGTTTTAGAAGCTCATCCAGGAAGTGACGGCAGAGTCCGAGTTGTGACATTAAAGCTTCAACAAAATATACTGAAGCGACCAATTCATAAACTATGTTCTCTTGTTAAATCGATAGAAAATAATCCACAAAATGAAGAGATTAAAACTAGCTTGACCACCGTATCGCAAAGGCAGAATTAATCATCAAGTATATTTGGGTTTATACTAATGTTGCTGCTTTGTATGTCGCTCAATAGCAAAGCAATGGTGCTTAATGAATCAAAAGGCAGCAACGCAGAAGGGAGGAAACTCTCTGAAAACACCACGATTTATCTGGATTCACTTGGCAAAATGGACGTTACAACATCTTCCTGGGATTTACTCATATATTATGATCTTCATGCATACTTCGAGCAAACCAACATGATATCAAATTGTCTACAAAAAATAAAAAATCAATGCCATCTTTTATCGCAGTTTGAAGAAGCATGCAATGTCATATCGCTATCATTGAGCAGGCGCTACGAAGATATAATTCATAGTCACAAGTTGATTATCGATAATAAAAAACAAAAAAGAGCACCATTAGAGTGGGTTGGCTCTATTTATGGCATGCTGTTCGGTTTAATGGATGCTGAGGATCATGAATCGATAGAAGATAACTTCAAGACGCTACTCAACAATCAATATCAAATAAAGAATAGTTTAAAAGCTCAAGTCTCACTTATCAATTCTACAGCAAATATAATTAATAAAAATGTAAAAGAAGTGAACGCACAGTTCTTCAAAATTGAAAAACAAATTAACAGATATCATTCCGAAATTATTAAAGATATTAATAGAGATAAAATGGCAATCCAGTTTCAAATGTTGGTAACGCAAATAGCAATCTTAATGAGCGAATGTGAAAAAATGCAAAAATCTATTATTGAATTATTAATAGATTTGAATCATGGAAGGATTAACCCTGCCCTTTTAACTCCAACTCAACTACATAAGGAATTGATGTTGATTAAAGACAAGCTTACAGCGAAACTTCAAATACCTGGCCAGAAATCGAATAGCCAATTACGTGATGCATACAACTTAATGGAAGCACACGGATTAATCATTGACAGCAAACTGGTAATCAAGGCTGAGTTACCACTAATACTGAGCGATTCATCGGAAATATTTAAATTAATAGTTATCCCGCATGAACATAATGGAAGAAACGTAAAGGCTAAACTAAGAGGTGAACTTTTAGTCTACAACTTCGGACTTAACTCCTATTTTTTGATTTCACAACCACAACTGAACAGATGTGCAAAAGGTCTTAATAATCATCTCATCTGCAAAGGAAATTCACCATGGCAACCTGCGTTAGATCAATCTTGCGAACTCTCTGCACTTCCTAAAAGTAGTCATGCTGATTGTCAGTATGAGGAATCCAAGAAAACACCTTTTTGGGCCGAATTGTCCGAAGAAAATAAGTGGATCTTCAAGATCTTCAAAGAATCAACAATCCATGTGAGTTTCCAAAATGGCAAAACTGAATTATTAGACATTCCATCACAAGGCATATTTTCCATCAAGGCTGGCTGCACTGCAAGATACGAAGGCATCACATTATCTGGCATACAATCATTTAAAACACAGAGCAATATCAATCCAGCACAGGATCCAATAGTGACCAATGTTAGAGGGATTAGCGAAGACCAAATAGATCCATTGCACATCAGCACCATCAACAACAGCATTGAGTTGAAACAATTTCGCCAAGATATTGACAGAATTAACAATAGCGAACTAAACTTAAGTAAGCTTAATTTTAAAAATCATAGCGGTCATTTGTCTTTAATATTATTGATATTTATCATTGTGGGTTTAGCAATATTGTATTTACGCAATAAATGTAAATCGAAAGAAAGAATAACTATCAATATTCCAAACCGTTGGCAGAATGGTCAAAAATGAAGATACAAATTATAAAAAAAATACAGTCCACTTAAAGTTAATTGAATTTACATACGAATAAATACATATGCACATAATGAAAGCCATTGATATTTTTCGCCCTCGGCAGAATGTTCAAATATCTTTGAACATGTACATATGCATAGATACAGTCCACTAGTTACATAAGAGTTTAATACTTAGAAAACTAAAATTGTATACACACGTACATACATACTTACATTCAAATGTACTATCAGTATACTTGCACGCACAAGAAATATGTAATGAAATTAGACACTTGCTCGTAAAAGAAACATAAGCAAATATGTACATATTGACAAAAACCATTTGTTGTCAGTCAAAGCTAATAATTTCATTTCATGATGTTGTTTATTCTAAAATAAACATACACATTCATACATACAAATTCACATTTACAAAATAGAAATGTAGCAATGCATTTGGACATTGTTTAGATTAAGAAACAATACGCTTAAGCGTTGGTTCTTTATCAGCTAAACATAAATTCTCACACACATACATACATAATAAGTTAAGCAACGTAATCTTAAGAATTTGTATATAAAGAGCTGTAAATACTTGAATAAACCAGAATTCAAAAGATTCTCATTTTAGAAACATTGTCTATTTCTTAATCCTTCCCTTTTATTTTATTCTTTACCTCCCCCACCAGTGGTAAGGAGTAGAGAACAAATATTAAAAGTAGTTTTCAGAATAAGGCAGTGCATGTTTACTTATTACCCCCCACCCGAGGTAAGGAATAAGATAAACCGCTCTGAAATATAGTACTTAAACTGTACACTTACAAACAAATCCATATTTGATAACTCAGCATTAATATCTATGTGCTTACAATTATTACATAAATGCTTACTTAGCAGTAACTAACTTATTGGCCAATAATATTTCGATTCTGGGAAATATTATGAACTTACTAATTTTGTTTTTTGCCTTTTGTTTAAAGTTTTGCAAAAACAAAGGAAATGGTATCATATTGCTATTATCGACTTCCTGTTGTCTGCCTTATTTGACTGAGAAATTCTGCAAATTTATCATTTTCGTTTACTTTATTATCTGTATATGTAACTCGCGTCATTCCATTATTTTAAAATGCACTGTTTGTATATGTTTGATACATTTTTAACACAGAATTTCCAGCAAAATAAATCGACAGGCAAATATTCTTGTTATAACTAAGGTATTGCTATTAAGAAATAACATTCATTGGTATTTACGATTTTTCAGGTTTATTAAAATAACCAAAAATACGTACTAAATCACTTATGTTCTTTTTTATTGCTCCTTATGTATTTAAGTACAATTTTTATTTAATAATAAGAAACATTTTAACATATTCTTTCGCGATTGTTTTTATTTTACTTGTATAAATGTTAAGTTTTTTACATACAAACGAATTTCCAAGTACAAACGCTTTTTTGAGCGGAAACTGCAAATGAAAAATTTTGATACTAAAATGTAATGAGAACTTCTTATATTTACTGTAGGAACTTGTTCAAAAAGGATACAGTTTTAAGTTAGCCTTTATAGTAGGCTAACGCAGTGGCAACACAGGCGGGAGCCTGGAAGTTGAAGCGTGGAGCTTTTCCGACTCTTAATCTAGGTAAGTTTTGTGATTTAAGTGCTTCCCCCAATTGCTTAATAAGCAAGGTTGGCAAAAATCCTTGGACTGAACCCTCCGCGAGGGTGCCGACTGGAAATGAGCACTACAGAGCAATCCCGTACGACGTCGGGAAGGTACCCAGCTAAGATCAGGGATCAGTTTCATGTGCTTATGTCTCTCAATGGCTCTGCTATATGGAAAGGGTTCTTGATCGTGGTCTCTTATGTAGGGGCTGGATCAAGGTGTCATGCGTACCGTGCTGATGATTAGCCTGGCTGGCTGCTCACAAATAGCCCAGTCTCGTACGGCGCCCTCTGGGAACCGGGCCGCACCCAGTTGTATTCAGGCCTTACCCCGGGTAATGCGGATCTCTGCCTGGGGTTGACTAACCCCTTTCTCCGCTACTCGTGGGATCGAGTATGGACAAAACAAAAACAAAAAACATCGGGACCGGCACTCGCAATTTGTCGGAAGGGCAGTCGCCCAAGAAGCAGGAGGACCGTGCGATGCAGGGCCCCTCCACCAGCCACGAAGGGGGCAAGCTAGTGAAGGACAGCAATCCTCTGGCGAGGCCGAGGCTTGCACCTTCAAAGAAACGCTTAGGCTGCGGTAAGCCCTCGAGAATGGTTCCAAGCACCAGCGGAAGCGAACCTGGTAGGCAGTTTGCTACCACGTGGGCTGCTAAAGCTGGTGTGCGGTTCCCTCGGGCGCCACCGCTAACACCCACGGCGTTCACAAGGCCGGACGACAGGCCAACCATGGAGGCAGCAACTTCGCGACACAGGAAGGCTGCCATTTGGATCTTGAAAAGGTCCAAAATAGCGGAGGATCTCTGTAATCGGGCGCTGCCCGGTGATCGTGCGAAGATTCTGGCGGAAATCGAGTGGGCAAATGCTATTATGCCCAACTTCCAGCTCACTGCTCCAGAGGGGCAGAAAGCAGTAAACAAGCGCGGAAGATCGATGGAGGTTGCGCAGAATAATCCGAAAAGGGTTAAAACCCACGGTCCATCCTTTGCGGAAGTCGCAAAGGAGAAGATCATCCTAGCTGTGGTGGATGAAAATGACGGCGATGAACCGGTTTTGCGAGCCCATTGGAAATGGGTGGAATCGAAGTCATCGGGCATTGCGGTAAGCGTGCTTCGAGCGAACCCTGGACCACCACCATCATGTAAGGATGCGGGTTGGTTCCAGGGCAGTGTAAAGGTGGTTGCATGCGATGACACCAGGTCTGCCGAGTTGTACAAGAAGGCGGTTGCCAGTTTGGGAGAGGTCTACCTGGGTGCGAAGCTCCGTGCCATGGACTTCAAGAAGATCCCCTCCAGACCGAGGGCAAGAGTGTGGCTGCCAGCGAAGCCCGCAGAGCCAGAAGGAATTCTGGAGAATATCCGCCTTTTTAATTCGGCGGTCCCCGCAGGAAATTGGAAGGTGGAGAGCAGCACCAAAGCGACGCGTCAGGTGGTTCTGATGCTGAACGGAGAATCCCTACCGTTTCTGGAAAGGACGGAGCGCAGCGTAGAAGCGGAGTTGGACCAGATTAGCGAGGATGAAGGGGATGCAGAGCCTGGCCAGGTTAATCCGATGGATGATCGGTCCGGGGTCTATGCGTCCTCGACGTCATCGCTGGGCATTGGGTCCACCTTCCGCAAGTATACGGAGGAGGAGCTTATGTCAGACGATGGCGACGAAGCCAACCGTACTATGGTGGAGGGGGAAAGAGGATGCGACCAAGACGGTGCGCGTCGTCCAGATGAACCTCCACTATTGTAAAGCAGCGTCTGCTGCACTGCTGCTCCAACTGGCGAAAAGGGGGGCAGCAGATATCGCCCTCATCCAGGAGCCCTGGACTGTTAGGCATAGAATTTGTGGACTCCAGACGTCGGAGTATACACTGGTAAGTGGGGCAACTATGGGTAGACCTAGAGCTTGCTTTATTGTTAACTCGAAACTAAAATTTCTGTTTCTTCCTCAATTTAGTGACGAGGAAACGACGACCATGAACCTAGAGGTCAATAGTAAGGTGATCCGGCTGACCTCTATGTATCTGGCCCACGATAGACCAATTCCGACGCCGATTGTGGAAAAGGTCGCTCAGTACACAGTGGGAGCGCTGATTCTTGCCGGTGATGCGAATGCGCACCACTTCACATGGAGCAGCAGCGACACCAACGAACGTGACTCTCGTGTCGGTGGAAGCAGAGGCGGTGGTCAGAAACTGGAAAGAGCTTGAAGAGCATTCCTTTTTGGACCATCGATACATCTCCTTCTACTTAGAGGGGTCTCGCCTAGGACTGAACCTATTAGAAACCTTAAAAATGCTGACTGGTCTAGATACAGGAATGAACTAGATAAGCGACTTTCAGGCCAACGAGTAAGCGTACCGTGTAGCCCAGGGAAGCTAGAATACATGGTAAACCAGTTTACCACGGCATGTGGGAAGGCTCTTGATAAGGCCTGCCCAATTAAGAAGCCAAAAGGCAAAAAGAAACCACCGTGGTGGAACACAGATATTGACAAGGCTCGCAGAATCTGTCGAACTCTATTTAACCTAGCCAAAAGAACCCAAAGTCACTCACAATGGGAAATTTACAGGTCCCATTTAGGGGACTATAAAAAGCTCTTAAGGCAGTCTAAGAGATCTTCTGGGAGGGACTACTGCGGCTCTATGGAATCTGTGTCGGAGGGATCAAGGCTGAGAAGGGTTTCTCTCTGGCTCACCCCGTATAGCTCCAAGAACCTTGCTAAGGCCGGACGGGACGTCGACGGGGTCGGCAGAGGAAACTCTTATACTTCTCCTGGAGACGCACTTTCCGTACGCGGCGGGTGGGCTCCCGAACAGATCGACTGCAGTGAAGGAACAATCGGCGGCTGCTGACTTCCTCACATTAGAGAAAGTAACCTGGGCAATTGAGACATTTAAACCTTACAAGGCGCTGGGTCCAGATAAAGTGTCACCGGTGCAGCTTCAGCAATCTTTGGAGCTAAGTGCAACTTGGCTGCATGCTATGTTTATAGCGGTGTTAAACCCCAACTATATTCCTAAAATGTGGAAGGAATCAAGGGTTGTTTTTATCCCCAAAGCAGGTATAATATCTTACGTAAATCCCAAAGACTTTAGGCCTATAAGTATCTGCTCCTTTAAACTGAAGGTACTAGAGAGAGTAATTGATTGTCACATCAGAGATTCAATAACGCACAACTTAATACCTTCCCAGAATGCTTACATGAAGGGGAAGTCCACTGAAACGGCGCTTCATCAAGTTGTGTCATATATAGAGAACTCCCTGCAGGTCAAGGAGTACACACTGATATAATTTCTAGACATTGAGGGTTCCTTCAATAACATAGGACCACTAGCGATCACAAGTGCTCTGGCGAAGCTATGCGTCGATCAACATCTGGTACCCCTCGTACAAAACCTACTGGTTGACAGGGTTGTGAGGGTACAGTTAGCGGAGGCAACTTTAAAACGCTGTACAAGCAGAGGAACCCCGCAAGGTGGGGTCCTTTCTCCTCTTCTGTAGGTGGTGGCTTTTAACGGCCTACTGAAGGCTCTGGAGGAGGGGGGAGGATCGAAGGTAGTACCTTATGCCGACGACCTTGCGGTGGTAGTAAGGGGTAAATTTCCTCAGACGCTGTGCGACATCATGCAGGAAAAACTTAAAAAGGTAGAGAACTGGACCAAAGACAAAGGTCTGGGTGTAAACCCGGACAAAACTGAACTTGTTCTTTTTACAAGAAAATATAAGATCCCACCTCTTAGGTTTCCCGTAGTGGCTAATAGAGCACTGAGGCTAGGGGACGTCGCAAAATATCTAGGCATGATACTAGACAAAAAGCTTTCGTGTACACCGAACGTCCAGGAGCGCAGTAAGAAGGCAACGGTGTCCCTTTACAGTTGCAAGGGAGCCATCGGAAGAAAATGGGGCTTATCTCCCAAAATTATGCACTGGATATACACAGCGGTAGTCAGACCAATCCTCCTATATGGGGCACTGGTGTGGTGGCCATGTCTCGATAGGAAAACCACACATTCAGCACTGCAAAGGGTGCAAAGATCGGCGCTGATATGCATAGGTGGCGTTCTGCGTACAACCCCCTCGGAAGCTTTAGACACCATACTAAATATCCTCCCGATTGATATTGCAGGAAAATAATTCGCTGCGTGTGCCGCTCTCAGACTACGGGAGTTGCCCGTATGGAAGTCTAGTCAAGTAGGACACGCAACAATCGCAAACAAATTAGACTCGCAAGTTACAGATTACTGCACCCCCATTCAAAGCTTCACAAAAAAGTTCAACATACTAATTCCTGAAAGAGGCTGGTGGTCCGATGGACACCCTGGATAGGAGAATTCACTCCACTTCTACACTGATGGCTAAAAGCTTGAGAACAGAGTGGGAGGAGGTGTTTTCTCGGCTCAAGTAGGATTGGAAAAATCTTTCCGTCCTCCTGACCATTGCAGTGTCTTTCAGGCTGAGGTCGCTGCTATACAGGAGACGGTAGACTACCTAAAAAGAGAAGAGGTTGAATTCAAAGATATCTTCATATTTTCCGACAGTCAAGCAGCACTAAAGGCACTTTATTCGGTCAACTGTAATTCTAAAACGGTAGCAACCTGTCGCAAATATCTAAACGAGATGGCGGAGCAGTTTGCTCTTCACTTGGTATGGATGCCAGGGCACAGCAACATACCAGGCAACGAAACAGCGGATGAGCTTGCAAGAAGGGGGACATCCACTCCGCTTTCATCACGCTGGAAGGGTTTAGATATGCCGCTCGCTACCTGTAAGCTCTTTCAAAGGGACTCAACCCTTAAGGAAGCAGGGGACCGTTGGAAAAACAGAAATACCTGTATCAAGTCCAAACTCTTGTGGCCGGAGTGGGACGTCAAGCGAACACAAGGTCTTCTCATGCTGAGCAGAGAAAACCTGTCCCTAGCTTTACGAATCATAACAGGTCATATACTGATCGGCAGACACGCAGAGAGACTAGGTGTTCCCTGCAATGACTTCTATAGAAGCTGCAGAAATGAAGAAGAGCCTGAAACCGTGAGGCATGTGAATGTCCTGCACTATGGGCTAGAAGAAGAAAATTCTTGGGATCAGAGTTCTTCGGAGACCTCAGCGATCTGGCCAAAGTAGAGATTCGCAAGCTATTAAAATTCGCAGTTTCCACATGTTGGTTCGAGTAGGGGGATTTTTCAAATCCGTGTGGTGCCACAATGGGCCTAAAGAGGGCCTAGGTGTGCTGGCGCGATCGCAAGCAGCCACTTTGACCTAACCTAACCTAAGTGTACATACATACATACATATACATACTACATGAATATATATACATACTTTCCTTTGTACACATATGTTCCCAACAAGTGTTTGTAAATGTTTTGTAATTTGGTTTAAAGAAGGATTAAACAAACATATAGAATTTTAAATTCATTTTACATAAATAAGTTTTCGAAAATAGGTACATATATTATAAAAGGGAAAGTATATACTTGCTAATAAACAAAGCGTAGGCAGAGAACGTATAATACTGAGAAGATGCATTTCGTATACGATATGTGGATGGAAAAATAAATTTCTGAAACGCGCACGCTAGGGAATCCAGAATGTTATGGGACAGAGAATTAGCAGAACATTTTTTTAAATTTCTGTAAACTGGCATTCTTCTGCTCAAATTTAATGTGAAAAATGTTGCAGGTACATATGTTGCACAAATATGTTTACAAAAATTTGTGGTTTTGCCGACGGCATTACGCATGTGTGTTATAAATAAATATTGACAATTTCTAGTTAAAGGCAATTGTTATTATTTTATATAGATTTTTTAGAGTTATGAACCTCATTGGTACTTTTAAGTTACTGAAAAAAAATTACCAGGAGATTGAATTTATTTAATTTGTATTCGGTTAGTCACAATACAAATTCCTAAATTCGTGCTCATGCTCGTTTCCCTATTTTACTTTTAAATATGAGTTATGTAATAATTTTATTTAAATTACTCTTCTTGCACACATTTGTTTCCCGAAAATTTGAAATTATTTTGCGAGAATTTGTATTTGTTTAGTGAAAATGCAAATTTGCAAAAAGTTTCCATAAAATGCCCTTTTATTTATTTTCAAATAATTTACTGAAGTTTTTGAGCAACTTTTTAAAATTTTTAAATAACATTTTTATAACAAAAATTTACAACTTGTATTGGTTTCATATTTTAATTGATTTCTCGCGTTTGCCTCCTTCGCAAAAATAATATATATGTGTACATATGTATGTATACAGTATTTCCCTCTTACAAGCGTCATAAAATCGAGAAATTTACTTACAAATGTATACTTTGGTATAAAAATATAAATATCTGCTGTTAAGGCGCATTTAATAACAATGCAAATTAAACTATTAATTTAAAAGAAACTCTCACCAGGAATAAAATTGATGCGAAGAAGAATTGGACGCATATAAACAAGAAATACTGTATACAAATTGGCGAAATCCAAATTTTCTCAGCAAACTGCTTAAAACAGTAATTAAGATCGATTCAGATCAAAAAGCTCTGTGGTTTGATGAATAGAGTTGAAGCAATAATCGGACTTTTTCGTTTTGCCCCGAGTTCGATGCCAGCAAAAGAAAAAGAAGAATAATTAAGGAGCAAAGGCGGGTAGAAGCGCAAGTGAAACCATTTCCTTGACTCGAGCTTGTTCAACTCGCGCAAATTTACTTTTTGCGTGCGACGATAGGCAAGACAACTTCAAGGGGAAAGGGGTTTATACGCTTTGTTGTCGATCTTCAGCTAGCGAAGAGAATTTCAGGCTTCATAATTTTTGTCTGAATAATTTCGCATTTCGTCTTATACCGATGCAAATAACGGAAAATATGAAAGAGCAGGAGTCCTGTTAAAAGAATTTTGCTACTCAAGTACTTATTTGTCCTGCCATCATCAAATGCCTTCAATGTCATTATTGAATTACGCTTTTTCCCGAGTTCAACTCCCAACTACATACATACATATGTATATGTACTTAATAAATTATCATTTTTTTTAATTTTGAATAAAAATTATTATATTAATAGTGTGTGCATTATAATAACAAGGAAAAGTAAAGAAATCATTGGTCAACAAGCTAGAAAAGTATAAATTTTTTTAAAAGTCAACACGCAACAAATGTCTATCAACATTTAGTTGACGCGTATTTTTCTGTTTCTTAACATACATTTTATACATTTTTCCGCCTTTAAAATTCCTCTGGTAATCAAAATGTTAAATTCCTCTGTCTAATTCTTTCAAATCTGTTAGCAGTCTTCGCTGAATAGTTTCCAAATACGAAATGCACCTTCTCATTATTATACGTTCTCTGCCAGAATGTTATTGTTCAGAGACTTAGCAGAAGAATTTCATTAATTTCTGTAAACTTGCATTTATCTCCTCAAATTTAATGTGAGAAATATGTATGTTACACAAATATGTTTACAAAAATTTGTGGTTTTGCCGACGGAAAACAAAACCTTTTCTGTGGGAGTTGAAGAATATAATTGCTTCCTTTTACTGGAAAAGAATTGTATCGAATACTTAATCTAATATATAAAATACACCGCGTTTGTTGCCAAACTCCTCCGAAACGGCTAGACCGATTTTGATGAAGTTTTGTGTGCTTATGGGGTAGGTCCGAGAATCGACTAACGTCTATTTTTCATACCCCTATATTTTAAGGGTGGTCCACAGCAAAGTTTTTTTTTTTAATTTTTGGGACAAAATTTTTTTTTAGGATGTGTTGTTCAACACGAAAATTGCAACTAACGGAAATTGAAACACCACCTGAACCATGAAACTGCGTTCTTATCGGTACAGATCCAGATTCTAGCCTGTTCCTAAAGTCAATTTGTACATTCAATTCATGTTTCCAAATGACATCGTTCGGAGCAATAGAAATTGTTCAAAATATTGCTGCAAACCGTCAACAATTTAATTTCACGTTCAAAATCAAAGGCCAAGTTTATCGCAAAGTGGGTTCATTGCTGACAATGCCAAACGAATCTCATACATTTTTACAAATTTACTTTATGGGTGGCGAGGACTCCGAACGCGCACTCGGCAATCGCGTGAATGCACGTTGCGATTAAAATAACCTCAATTCACCTTTTGCCAGGCTTAGATTTGGGTACACAGTGCTTTTCCCACGGATAACTATATGTGGCATGTTCTCGAGTGAGAAAACCATCCATACATACACATACATATGTACGTGTTTATGTACATACATGCACATATTATAAAAAACCCATTGATAAACATTTCAGTTTGTAAGCAGTTGAACTTGTGTACTTGTTAAAACAAAATTTAATTAGAAGTGTAAGATGGATTAAGAGACATTAATGACTTTGACTGTGGCCGGACTGAAGGACAAGTTGAGGGAAATTGGTATTTCGACTACGGGACAGAAACAGGGACTTCAGGACAGACCGCTCCAGCACTACGGGTCGTCGCGAAATGATCCAAGTGATGACGTTACAGAATTCTCGGTCCCATATGCGTCAACAGCAGTTTACGCTTAAAGATTTAGGTAATTGTGTTAGTTCTTTTAGTGGTGAAGGGTCAGTAGATATTCGATTTTGGGTAAATGAATTCGAGTTGAATGCCGATATTGCAAATTGGAACGATTTGCCAAGATTTGTTTATGGCAAGCAGCTTGTACGTGGAGCAGTCAAGCTTTTCGTTAGAGGTCAAAGCAATGCGAACAATTGGAAAAACTTAAAAAGAGTGTTAATAAATGAATTTGGTGGAGTGCAATGGGGGTACAGTGGTGCTTCTGGGTATGCAGATACAGTTGCGCGGCTGTACTCAATCCCTACTCTTACGTCCACGTTCGTGCACCCTGGGCAACGTGAGCAACCCATGTGCGAGATATGGTAACCAATCCGTGTGGAGCCATGGGTCACGGCTAATAGAGAGGGAGCTTTAGTGGAGCCACTCCGACATATTCGGTTTAAGGGTCTTCTAAAGTCCGCAGCGTCTGTTCACCAGGAGGTGCAGCTGCAAGCGAGCGTCTGTCTTGGAGCAAGCGGCTCGCTATATAAACGAATTTAAAATTTCAACCCCCAGCAATGGGTTGTGCGCAGGGCTTGGAACCCGCCACGTAAGAAACAAATTCCAATGAAAAGCAAAGCAAAGCCTCGGACAGGACCCCCCTTTTTAGATGACGACCACGGCAAACGTTTAAAGGACCATGATTTGAGGGCATGCACCTGGAATGTCCGAACCCTTAATTGGGAAGGTGCCTCTGCCCGGCTGGTAGATGTCCTCGGTAGAGCGAAGGCTGACATCACCGCCATCCAAGAAATGCGATGGACGGGGCAAGGGAGGAAAACGGTAGGCCCTTGCGACGTATACTACAGCTGCCATGTAAAGGAGCGCAAATTTGGTATCGGATTTGTGGTGGGAGAGAGACTTCGCCGTAAAGTACTGTCGTTCACTCCGGTGGACGAACGTCTCGCCACAATCCGCATAAAGGGGAGATTCTTCAACATCTCCCTGATTTGCGCCCATGCCCCGACGGAAGAGAAGGACGATGGGACCAAAGATTGCTTCTACGAACTCCTGGAGCGCACGTTCGAACGCTGCCCCCAACACGATATAAAAATTGTGCTAGGCGATTTTAATGCCAAGGTGGGTAAGGAGGGCATCTTTGGTTCCACAGTCGGAAAATTCAGTCTCCACGAAGAAACGTCTGATAACGGATTGAGACTGATCGACTTCGCCGGGGCCGGAAACATGGTAGTTTGTAGTTCCAGGTTCCAGCATAGGAGGATACATCAGGCTACGTGGCTGTCTCCAGATGGTAAGACACGAAACCAAATCGACCATGTTGTGATAGACGGAAGGCACGCTTCCAGTGTCCTAGATGTGCGCACGATCCGAGGAGCCAACATCGACTCGGACCATTATCTTGTCGCAGCCAAGATACGCACGCGCCTCTGTACGTCAAAAAGCGTGCGGAAAGGCACACAAGGAAAGCTCGACGTCGGAAAGTTGCAATCACAACAGACAGCCACGCACTTCGCTACTCGACTCGCACTCCTGCTCTCTGAGAGCTCTAATCAACACAGCGATATTTCAGAGCAATGGAACCACATCTCTTGCTCTTTACGTATCGCCGCTGAACAATCTATTGGTTTCCAGCGAGCCCGGAAAAATGACTGGTACGATGAGGAATGTCGCGTTGCCACGGAACGGAAAGATGCTGCCTACAGGGCCACGTTGCGATCGGGCGCAACGCGAGCCTTGCGGGAGAGATATCGTGAGTTGAAAAAGGAAGCGAGACGCATTTTTCGAGAGAAGAAGAGAAAGGCCGAAATGCGTGAGTGCGAAGAGCTTGAAATGTTGGCCGACAGGAAAAGCGCCCGAAAATTCTTTCAGAAAGTACGACGGCTAACAGAAGGTTTTAAGACCGGGGCGAATTCCTGTAAGAACGACAACGGCGACCTGGTAAGTGACGTTCAGAATATACTTAGTTTATGGAGGGAGCACTTCTACACACTACTTAGTGGTAGTGACAGAGACCACCTTGGAGAAGATGATGATCCCGAAACCCCAATCAATGACGACGGAATTCATGTTCCGTTACCCGACTGCGATGAAATCCGTATAGCAATAGCACGGCTCAAGAATAACAAAGCGCCCGGAGTTGACGGGTTGCCAGCTGAGTTATTCAAATACGGTGGAGAAGAGTTGGTAAAGCGCATGCACCAGCTTATCTGTAGAGTATGGTCGGACGAATGCATGCCTACTGATTGGAATCTAAGTGTACTTTGCCCAATCCATAAAAAGGGTGATACTGCAATACGCGCCAACTATCGTGGTATCAGCCTCCTTAACATTGCATATAAGGTTCTGTCGAGCGTATTGTGTGAGAGACTAAAGCCTACCGTCAATGAACTGATTGGACCTTATCAGTGTGGCTTTAGACCTGGTAAATCTACTATCGACCAGATATTCACAGTGCGCCAGATCTTGGAAAAGACCCAAGAAAGAAGAATCGACACGCACCACCTTTTTGTCGACTTCAAAGCCGCTTTCGACAGCACAAAAAGAAGTTGCCTTTATGCCGCAATGTCTGAATTTGGTATCCCCGCAAAACTTATACGGCTATGTAAAATGACGTTGAGCAACACCACCAGCTCCGTCAGGATTGGGAAGGACCTCTCCGAGCCGGTTGATACCAAACGAGGTTTCAGACAGGGTGACTCTTTGTCGTGTGACTTTTTTAACCTTATGCTGGAGAAGATAATTCGAGCCGCAGAACTAAATCGGTCAGGCACTATCTTTTATAAGAGTGTGCAGCTGCGGCGTACGCCGATGACATTGACATCATCGGCCTTAACAACCACGCAGTTAGTTCTGCCTTCTCCAAACTGGATAGAGAAGCAAAGCGAATGGGTCTGGAGGTGAACGAGGGCAAGACGAAGTATCTCCTGTCATCAAATAAACAGTCGGCACATTCACGACTGGGATCAAACATCACTGTTGACAGTTATAACTTTGAAAAAGTAGAAGACTTCGTTTACTTAGGAACCAGCATTAACATCAATAATAATGTCAGCCTCGAAATCCAAAGGAGGATCACTCTTGACAACAAGTGCTACTTCGGACTGAGTAGGCAACTGAGCAGTAAAGTCCTCTCTCGACGGACAAAAATTACGCTCTATAAGTCTCTCATTATGCCCGTCCTTATGTATGGCGCAGAAGCATGGACGATGAAGATATCTGATGAGAAGGCTATGGGAGTGTTCGAGAGAAAGATTCTCCGAAAGATTTATGGGCCTTTACGCCTTTGCGATGGCGAATACCGGAGAAGATGGAACGATGAACTGTACGAGCTTTATAACGACATAGATATAGTGCAGCGAATTAAGATTCAGCGGCTTCGCTGGCTTGGTCATGTCGTTCGAATGTATGAAAGCGCCCCAGCTCTGAAAGTATTCGACGCGGTACCCGCCGGTGGTAGCAGAGGAAAAGGGAGGCCTCCTCTGCGTTGGAAAGACCAGGCGGTAAAGGACTTGGGTACGCTTGGTATTTCCAACTGGCGCCAGTTAGCGAAAGAGAGAAATAACTGGCGTGCTGTGCTAAGCTCGGCCAAAATCGCATAGGCGGTTATCGAGCCAATGAAAGAAGAAGAAGAAATGAATTTGGTTCAAAACTTTGTTCGTCAGAGGTCCATAAGTTGTTGAAGAATAGACGCAAACACTCTAATGAAACGTTGCTTAATATTTGTACAGCCTTATGGAGATAGGCAAACAAATTAGTTTAGACGATGCAAGCATCATATATTATTTCATTGAGGGAATTCCGGATTCAAGATTCAACAAGTCATTGTTGTATCAAGCAAAGCGTATAGAAGATCTAAAAGAACATATAAAAGTTTATGAAAAGATACGTAAATCGAATTTAGGTCCAACTAAAGTAGAAACAAGTGAATTAGCAAAAGAGAGTAATGTGTCTATGGTAAAGCCGAAAGAGGAAACGGTTAGAAGGTGTTTTAAGTGCGGGGATAAAGCGCATATAGCAGCACAATGTCAACAGAAACAGTTTAAATGTTTTAAATGCAACGAAATGGGTCATCGATGGTTCGAGTGTAAGGGTAATGTTAAGGGATCAAAAGAAACAAAGCAAGGTCCTAGCATGGTTGGCACGTTGAGCGACGAAATTGTTCAACCATTCGTAAATAGTGTTAGGGAAGAATTACATTTTAAGACGGTAAAGATAAATGATTTTAGATTTGAGGCACTCATTGATTCTGGGTGCGCATTGAATTTGATTCGCTACGATTCGTTGTTACTAATCGGGTGCAGTAATAAGTTGACTAATGACAAAAGAAAGCTTTATAGTGCTTGTGCAAATGTTATTGAAACAATAGGGAGTTTTGAAACCTTGATGCATGTGGATGAATTATCACTAAATGTCACCTTTCATGTAGTCAAGGAAAATGATATTCAATTCGCAGGGATGATAGGTAAGGCCATTCTAAAGAACGTTGATATAGTTTTAACAGAAGAGGAAGTCGTTTTTAAACAGAAGTGCGTGCCAGATAAGCTAGAGGTAAAAAATTATCAGTCGCAAACAGTTGATGTACAGTCAAAGTGCACTGTTGATAGGATAACAGCTAAAGCATCAGAAGTTGAAGTACTTACACCAGAAAAGACGATAAGAGAGTTTGACGTCATGAACTTGAATGAATTAAAGGAAAAGAATATAATGGAAATAGAACATTTAGAAAAGGATTTAGCTAAGGATGTTCAAAATTGCGTAGCGCCCGTAACAATGGACATTGTATTGTCTGATGAAGTGTCTGTTTACCAACGACCAAGGAGAATGTCGTTTGAAGATCGTCGTTTCGTTGATAAGCAAATTGAAGAATGGCTAAAAGAAGGGATAATACGAACTAGCAATTCCAATTATGCGTCGCCGACTGTAGTTGTTCCCAAAAAAGATAGGGGGAAGCGGTTATGTTGTGACTACAGGCAACTAAATAAAAAAATCATAAGGGATAAGTTTCGGATGCAAGTTAGTCCAGCTTACGGATTGAAAATAAAGTGAAAAAATGCCAATTTTTAAAGCGTAAAGTAGAGTTCCTAGGCTACATGATTGAAAACGGTACCATACAAATTTCCGAAGATAAGACAGCTGCAGTTAAAAATTTTCCTCTACCGACGGATAAGAAAAGTTTACAGAGATTTTTGGGGTTAACGTCGTATTTTCGACGTTTTATAGCGAACTTTGCAGTAATAGCTAAGCCCTTATCAGACTTGTTGAGGAAGAATGTAGTTTTCAGATTAGGAGAAGAACAGCTAGCAGCAATCCAACAATTGAAAGCTCAGTTACGGCTATTTTCTCAGAAGAAACAGAAGTCCATACCGATGCCAGCAAGTACGTACTATATGGAGCTATTTTACTGCAGAAGGATCCTTATGACCAGCAGCTACATCCGGTGCAATACATGAGCCGAAAAACAAAGCCGGTGGAAGAGAACTACCCAGCATATGAGTTGGAGGTATTGTCTATCATAGAGGCCTTAAAGAAATGGAGGATATACCTCTTGGGTATTTGGGATTTTCAATTACGAAATCGAGCACCGAGCAGGAACTAAAATGGGTCACGTCGACGCATTACGTAGGGTGTATTGCTTATTGTTAGATGACTCAATAAAGTATCGACTTAAGCAGGCACAACTCAAGGACGAATGGACGAAAGCGGTTCGCAAAATCTTAGAAAAGGATAAATACGAGGACTTTTATGTGAAATACGACATCCTTTTCAAGAATCCTGATAAGGAGTTAATAGTTTTACCAGTTCTTATGGAAGAAGAAGTAATAAAATGGCGCACAGATAGGGACATTTCTCGATAAAGAAAACCCAGGAAATTTTAGAAAAGACGTTTTTTATTACTTAAATCAACGCAAAGGTGGGTCATATATGTAGTTCGAAGTTGCATTGAATGTATAGTTAACGAAGCCCAGTCAGGGAAAAAAGAGGGATATTTAAATACAATAGATAAAGAAAATAAGCCGCTAGGGACGTACCACGTTGACCACGTAGGACCACTAGAAACGACCAGTAAGTCATACAATTTTATTTTGTTGGTGATAGATGCATTTAGCAAGTTTGTATGGTTATATCCCACATAAAATACGGGATCAGAAGCAGTTGTAGAGAGACTTAAGAAACAGGCAGCTATATTCGGTAATCCGAAGCGAATAATTAGTGATAGGGGAACTGCATTTGCCTCAAATTTGTTCAAGGAATATTGCCGGAGTGAGAACATTCAGCATTTGCTAATAACCACAGGAGTGCCGAGGGGAAATGGGCAAGTGGAAAGAATGCATAGGATTTTTATTCCCATGTTATCAAAGTTATGTACAGAGCCACCTACTAATTGGTATAAGCATATAGATCGAGTACAACATTTTATAAACAACACACCTCCACAAAGTACGAAACAGTCGCCATTCAAGATATTAACAGGGCTTGACATGCGCACGGCCAATATGCCGAAGCTACAAGAACTCTTAGAAGATGAAGCTGTTAGGGAATTTAATGAAGTTTGTGATGTTATACGAAAGCAAGCTAAGGAAAATATAAATCAAATTCAGCAAGATAATCGCAGGTCGTACAATCTACGTCGTAGAAGTGAAACGCGTTACGAAGTAAACGATCTAGTGGCTAATAAACGATATCAATTCGGCAGTAGGTTAAAATTAAGAATGAAATCAGGATGGCCGAAGGTAGATCTTGGCGTACGGTTACTGTTGACAAAGAAATAAATACTTACCTTATAGTTAACAAAGACAATACTTACCGTATAACTGGCAAAGATATTACTCACCTTATAATTAACAAAGACGATACTCACCTTATGATTGACGAAGACAATACTCACCTTATAATTGATAACTAAACGATAACTTAACGAAACATTACAACAAGCTTGGACATTTAAAAATAAGAAACGAACGGACGCTACGAGTCGGACAACGAATGAGCACAGTCGCTAAAATATTAAAAGAAGTTTTTGTAATTTAAACAAAGTAATTTTAATAAATAGTTTCATAAAACCCCACTTTGGTTTTATTGCGGAAGAACCAGCGATTCAGGTGAGAAATTCCTACCTACATATGGTAACTGAAACAACATCATACGATATAGTTAGTTGAAATTGAAACGCAGTTCTTTGTAAACCGCATAGACGAACGCACGAATTGAATATACCAATATACTACAGTGGCGCAGCACTGGGAAAAACTCTGTTTTATTTGACAGGTTATGGGCTCAGACCATAACCACGCGGACGTGTAGTATTAAGAGCGAAAAACTCAAATAAATCGGAACATTTTACAATCCACGCGTTCACCTTTTGCCAGGCTTAGATTTGGGTACACCGTGCTTTTCCCACGGACAACTATATGTGGCATGTTCTCGCGTGGGCAAACCATCCAGTTTGTTTGTACTCGCTAAAGACAGACGACCAAAAATATTATACATTTCATTGGCTTGAGAGATTAATCTTTGTTTATTTTTTAATTGCTACTAATTGTAGTAAAAAGATGAATTTTTCTTATGTATAGATAGCTATCAATAACTGTAATTTAATATATATTTGTTACTTTAATAAAGAATAATTTATTAACTTAAACAACGTATACTGTATTTATCTACAACGCTTCATTCCTCTTTCAATAATAATTACATACATCCCCACACACTTATAAATATATTTTTAAAAAAATTACCTAAAAAAATATATTTCCAGAAATAACGTATATGGCAAAACAACGTTTGCCGGGTCAGCTAGTATATTTATTTTATTTATTTTTTTATTTATTTATTCCATTTCAGTCTACAGAAAAAACATCTTACAGACTAGTTACGATAAAAAAAAAGAAAAAGGTATCTTACATACTAATTGAATACAGTAAAGAGATTAACTTTAAATCTTTCTAAATTAACATTGAAATCTACTATATCACTATAAGCATTGCATAATCGGGCACATCGTACAAGAGGTTCGTCCAATGAGTAATTATTTTTGTAAGTTGGAAGACCAAATATATGACTATTTCTTAGACATCGAGGAGGAATATTAGGTTAGCCAACTCATTGCAGTTAATGTTCTCATTGATAACATTGTAAACGAAAATTAATGAAAAGTATATTCTTCTATCATGCAATGACTGCAAACCTAGCAATTTCCGTCGACCTATATAATGTGGAGGATCGTTAGGCCAATACATTTTGCACAGGGCGAACCTGGTAAAGACTTTCTGTACCTTTTAAATTTTTACGGAATGGACCTCATAGTATGGATTCCATATTGGCGAGCAGTATTTGAGCCGGCTTCTTACTAAGGCAACATAAAGAGACTTCAAGGTTTGAGGATCTTTAAAACCACCAGTGTTTCTTCTAATGAAACCGATCATTGTAAATGACTTCGAAACAATATAGTCAATATGTTTGGAGAAGGATAGATTGGAGTCAAAAATAACACCTAGATCTTTCATTTCGTGACAGCGATTAATGTAAATGGTTTGTTGCACACCACAGTTCAAAAGCATCTAGATCGGACTGCAGATTGTTACTGTCTGATAAACTGTGTACCTCTAAGAGGAGCTTTATGTCGTCTGCAAACATTAGACACTTTGCAAACTTAAAGTGGTTCACCAAGTCATTTATAAAAATAATAAATAGCAAGGGGCCACAGTGAGTTCCTTGTGGAATGCCCGACCACGCCTCAATTAATGTTTTGGATTTACTAGAACCTATTTTAACAAATAATTTTCTGTTAAATAGAAAATTGGCGAAGAACTCTAAAAGTTTATCCCTGACTCCAAAGTGCTTCAACTTGTATAATAAAATTGAGTGGTCTACTTTGTCAAACGCCTTCGAGAAATCTGTATATATTACGTCTAATTGAGCATAGTTACTAAATGACTTTATTATTTGATTTGTGGCTAAAGCTAAATTTGTGCATGTTGATCTACCAGGCATAAATCCATGTTGAAAGTTACAGATAACTTTACTCACGTGATCAAATAGTTTTGATTGAACTATCTGATCAAATAGTTTGGCTATGGTAGTTTGCTTAACGATAGCCCTATAATTGCTCAAATCATTACGGTCGCTTTCACGAGTCTTTAAATGTGCCATTATCTAAACATTTCTTGAATAAGATCGCAAGGGGATAAGCTACAGTATCGGACCAGGTTTCGAAGAATTGAGGGGAAAACCCTTCACAATCTATTTTGAACTAGGATTTAATGACGAAATCGCAATCTGAACATCATTCACGCAAATATCAAAGGTGGTAATAGTTTTTAACGGATGAGAGGTCAAATACATATATATAATATAATTAAAATAATGTATATTTAAAATTAAAAAAAGGAAACGTTCTCTGGTAAAACTCAGTTTAATTTTAAACTTAGTTTCCTTGCACTCAATTAAATATGTTGCAACAAAAACACTGCCATATCAGCCGTTTAAACTTAGTTTAAACCAGAGCCGCTCAAAATAATGCGCAATTTTTCATGCCTATACTCGGAGTATAGGCAAGCAAATGCAGTCGAAACATGTACACTATGACGTTAATTCTGCCAGCGTCAAAAAAAAAGATCGTCAAAAACGACTAAGCTTAGATTTCTGACTTCGGCACATGCGAAGCAATGGTTTTACTTTCAGTTGCTATCATTGTGTATAACAACAAGTGAGATATCTTATCTGTCAGTTGCTTTTGACAGGATACCTAAGATGGCGTTTGACAGGATACCTAAGCTGGCCGCCAATATGTCGACAATTACGAATGGCCCGAAGTTGGAAAAAGCTGATCTGAAAATATTTTGGGGGGGTTTCAATTTTTTAGGATATTTTACATATTTTGAGATATTCGATTAATATGCATTATAAACATAGATATAATAATATTGGGTAAAATGTTGAATGCATTTTTATAAACCCATCGATAGGCTATGATATCATTTGAATCAGTAGAATCATAAAATCAGGGGTCTAAAGTGCTACATCGATTCTCCTCTTTTTCTTTGCCAAAATATCTAGGTCACTAGCAACCTCAATATCTCGAGATACGTCTTCAATATCCGTAAAATAGAAAAGGACCGTTCACTCGGAGCCACCGTGACTGGCAACGTAACACTGATTTGAAAAATTCGGTAAATGTGTTTGTAAAATTGCATATTACGAAGGCAGTTTGATAAGTCATAAACTTTTAGAATAAAATATACTTTACGGCAAAAAAGCATTCTCTGTATTCCAGTTACTGGGTAATAATTTTTAATTTTTTTGTCTAGAGTGAGTTTTTGTGTGTGCTACGAATTTGAAAACACGGTTGAAATTTTCTGAGACTACCGATTTTTTGGGGGGAATCCAGACACCCAGAACCCCTCCCCTGTATCCGTCCCTGCATTCGGGTAAAATATACGAGGAACGCCAGGGTTGCGAATTTACTTTGCAAAAACAGGTGATCTCAGCTGTTCCAAATTTTGACGTTTATCGAAAAGATATCTCACTTGTTATTATACACAATGGTTGCTATTCAGCAGTTGAGCAAAGAAGAACGTGCGCACATACATATCAATATTTTTTTTTTGATTCACACTTGCAAAAAAACATTCAAAATGTTCAATAAAGAATGGCTGTACAATTTCTTTTTCCTTGAAAATAGAGATGGCGAAGCGCAATGCGTTATTTGCTATAAAATAATGCAAACAAAACTGAAATTTAATTTAGAAAGACATTATATGAATTGTCACACTCGATTTCACTTTATTTCAGGTAACGAATGGACACGTATTCTGTATGAATTAAAAGCCCTGTTTTACTTAAAATACAGGAATTCAGTTTCGAATAAGCATATAGAGGACTTAATGAGAATCAAAACTTACGATCTTGAAGTCGATATGGAAAAAATCATGGAAAGTTAAAAAAAATTAACAAACGTATTTGCTGTTTTTGTTGTTATTATTGTTGTTCTTAATTGCTTTTTTAATCAAAAACCATAATTTTTTATTTTTTTCTAAATTTTTAATAACAAAATAAACAAATAGCACGATTTCACTCAGTGTACTAAGCAAGCGCGCGCACACAATCATACGCTAGCAGATATCAAATGTGTGATTGTATGCGTTGGTAAATAAATTGGGCATTATTTTGAGCGGCTCTGGTTTAAACTCCGTTTAAAGTTGACTGAAAAACTGCATACTGAGTTTACACTAAATTCAAATGACATTTTTTCTGTTTGCCGTTTAAACTAAGTTTAAACTCAGTATGCAGTGTAACAGTCAACTTTAAACGGGATTTAAATAAAGTTTAAACGGTATTTCGCGCACGGTTAAACATAGTTAAACTTATCAACAGTTTGCTGACTACTTCGTTTTGGTTGCAACACATTTAATTGAGCGCAAGGAAACTAAGTTTAAATTTAAACTAAGTTTAACTATGTACATATTCCAGGGTTAAACGTATTTTAACTTATCCGCTGATTGCTGAGTACTTTGATTAAGTTGTAACAAATTAAATTGGGCGCAAGCAAACGAAGTTTAAATTTAAACCAAGTTTGACTAAATTTAGTTTAAACGGATGCAGATTTTACGTCAGCTTTAAACTAAGTTTAAACGGCCGATCTGGCAGGGTTAAACTTGGTTTTACCTATCAGCTGTTGGATGACTACTTTGGTTTGGTTGCAACAAAATGAATTGAGCGCAAAGAAACTAAGTTTAAATTAAAATTAAGTTTAACTAAACTTCGTTTAAACTGAGTTTAAGGCAGCACGGAAAAACTGGCACTTATTCGTTATTCGATCTATTTGCGTAACTGTCGGAAAATAAATTTTTACAACGTTTATCCTACGTACAGATTATCGGTAGATGGAATTTAATGGAAGCTCAAAAAATATACCGCTACTATAACTACCGATGGCCATTATGAATATAACCAAATGCCTCAGGAATAAGCTTGTCGCCAGCGTTTGCCAAATGTTTCATAGACGAAATTGTTTCCCAAATGTCAGCAGGTGAACTGTAAGATACTTAGATTAAGTTGTCACTCCGAGTTAAACTATTCATGAAGAACTGAAATGAATCTTAAAATAAAAAAGGAATTGAAACGATATGAGCCAATTACCATAGATCACGCAATTAGCCACACATGTATTTGTATCCGCATTTGAAAAAAAATATTGGAATATCGCAATTTACTTCGCTAACATTGTCGTTAATTCTAACATTTCATTAAAACGAGCTTTTTCAGTAATTCGACACACTATATTCGCACCAGCGTTCAACAAAATATGCAGTGTATTAAATTAACTGAATTAAAATGTGAGCGAACCGCGATGGACGAGAAATTCCCAACAAAACTCCTATTAATAATAACATTCTTAGGTTTATCTCATGTTTGTTTTCACATTGGCTTAATAGTTCTATTTTCCGTGTTTTTAATTAAATTGTATGCCTATTAATAGAAGACATCAGAAAAACTCGAACAAACAGTTTTTTTAAGAAATTAATAAAATTCCAATGTGTCGAAATGATCGTTTTGGGTATCATGTCATGAATTTAAATTAAACAGAAAATGTGCTAAAGACTACGCCCTTAAATATCTGTGTTGACTGTTCATGTAACCCTATAAATATAAATGTTATAGTTAATAGACAAATGATATAACGACAATGTTAATAGCTTTGTTAGGTCTCCGCCTTTAGCAATACAACCACAGTGTGTAGAATACGAGCTTTATTTATTTAACGTTTAAAATATATGTACTATATGCTTAAAAGAACTGTTGGAGCAGCCAAGTAGTTCGACAACACTTTAGTATTAATCACCCTGTATAATATATATATATATATATATATAATATATATAATATATATAATATATATAATTTTGGCGCGTACACTATATAGCTCAGTGTTTGGCCGAGCTTCTCCTACCATTTGTGGTGTGCGTCTTTATATTATACCACAAATGGAGGGACCTACAGTTTTGTGCCGACTCCGAACGGCAGATGTATTTAATGAGAAGCTTTGTCATGGCAGAAATACCCTCGGAGGTTTGCCATTGCCTGCCGAGGGGTGACCGCTATTAGAAAAAACTTTTTCTATGATTAAGATTTTGCTTGCCCTGACTGAGATTCGAACCTCGAACTCACCGGCATATCGAGTTATAGCACGCACCGCTACCAACTCGACCACAGCGGCCACCCTGTATACTCTTATGTTAATGTAACGGAATATTCACTTTGTATAATAGGCATAGGTATATACATACATATGGTAACTGAAACAACATCATACGATATAGTTAGTTGAAATTGAAACGCAGTTCTTTGTAAACCGCATAGACGAACGCACGAATTGAATATACCGATATACTACAGTGGCGCAGCACTGGGAAAAACTCTGTTTTATTTGACAGGTTATGGGCTCAGACCATAACCACGCGGACGTGTAGTATTAAGAGCGAAAAACTCTATTAAATCGGAAAATTTTACAATCCACGCGGTCAGTAAACCCAAATTGCAGAAGTAGCGAAATAGCGTACGTATAGAGCCGCTAAACGCGGAGAATTACGACACGTGGCGGTTACAAACGCTAGAAATCCTCATAAAAAATGACTTGTGGTCGTACGTAGATGGAAGTAAAAAGTGTCCAACTGAATCCGCGGATGCTGCTGCCTGGGAAGTGACAGTGCGCAGACATAACACTCGCTATGAGCCCAAGCGAACTGGAATTAATTTCGGAGTGCGAAAATTCTCGAAAAATGTGGATAAAGTTGGAATCCACGTACCAATCGAAAGGTCCTGCTCGAAAGGCAACACTTTTAAAGAAAGTCGCGCTCGCGCGAATTAACGAAAGTGATTTGGTGAGAAACCACCTAAACGAGTTTTTTGACGCGGTCGCAAAATTAAAACAAATCGGTGTTGAAATGGGAGATGAATTGCTGGCCATATTGCTCTTGTACAGATTGCCAGGCTCCTAAGAAACATTTCGATGCGCATTAGAAACTCGTGACGAATAACGAAAACCGGAAATACCCCGTGTGAAAATCTTGGAAGAGTTCGAATCGCGCAAAGTGAAAACAGAAAAAGGTGACAATGAAGTTTTGTATGCGAAAAACACTCAAAAGAAGCAAGGACGATGCGGCAGTAATCGATACAAATAAAAGTGTGTTGTTTAGGGCTAACAGAAGCGGAAATTTGGATTTCATGGCCAATAATGTTAACGATAAAGCTTTTTTGTCCCACACGAAAAACGACATAGATTTGTGGCACTGTCATATGGGACATTTAAATGAAAGACATGGCTAGAAAAAGTGACGTTTTTGGACTAAAATTCAATCCAGAAGAAAAATTGTCTGGTGCGAAATATGCATAAGCGAGAAGCAAACGCGATCGGCTTTTCCTAAACAGAAAGATAACCGTACTAGTGAACTATTAGAAATTGTGCACACAGACGTATGTGGTCCGATGAGGTGTGAATCGAACGGCGGTATGAAATATTTTGTTACCTTCATTGACGACATGTCGCGATGGTGTGAAGTATATTTTATAAATCGAAAATCTGACGTATTTGACGTTTTTAAAAAAATTCAAGGCTGCCGCGGAAAAGTTTACTGGCCGCCAAATAAAAGCATCGGACAATGGCCGCGAATATTGCAACCGTGAGTTTGATGAATACTTGCAACAAGCAGGCATCAAACAGCGCCTCACAACACCTCATACACCACAGCAGAATGGGGTGGCCGAGCGCAAAAATCAGACTCTCGTCGAGATGTCCAGGTGTTTAATGAAACAGGCGGGGATTCCCCCGTCGTTCTGGGCGGAAGTAATCAGTACCGCCTGCTATATAAGAAATAGGTGCACTACAAAATCGACCGGCGAAGTACCTTACAAAATATGGACGAATAAAACTCCAACAGGTATACATATAAAAGTGTTTGGTGCGAAAGCGTACGTTTTAAATAAAGAGAAATTAAAACGTAAATTCGATTCGCGATCCGAGCCGTGTGTGTTTGTGGGCTACTCGTCGGAATCGAAAGCCTATCGCTTATGGTCAAAAGAAAGGAAAATAATTATAATAAGCCGTGACGTGAAATTTCTTAATGAACTCGGATTTGACAATCAGTATGAGGAAATATACGAACCTCAAATAGACAGTGGCGTTGAAATCGAATTTCAAAAGAACAAAAGTTTAGGGAACGCGGACAGTGAATGTGAGACTAAACCTTGATTAAAAGGTCTAAAGCGCGGCAAGGGGCGTCCGAAATTGTTACGGTTGGGACAGAGAGGTAGGCTTAAAAAGGTGTATAACCTAGCGTCGTCCAGCGAAAGTGAATCTGAAAAAGAGAACTTCGAGGAATGTGAAATGGCATGTTTCAGCGTAGGGAAAGTCCCATGGAATTGGACTGAGGCAATGGCTAGCAGTGACGCCGCAGCATGGAAAACAACCATAGAGAACGAATACTTGGCACAGATTCGCAACAAAACGTGGGATATTGTCGAACGTCCTAATAAACAAAAGCTCGTTGGGAATCGTCTGGTATTGCATACCAAAGATAACTGGACGAAAAAGGCGCGCCTAGTAGCAAAAGGGTATGCACAACGCCAAGGGGAAGACTTCAAAGAAACCTATTCGCCAGTTGCCCGTTCTATGTTCATCCGTTTGCTGACAGCGTTGGCAGCAGATTTCGATTTGGAAATCCACCAGATGTTACGTGAAAATCCCTGAAACGTTTACAGAAACACTCGCGAAAATTAAATATTTAACGTCAATCGTTCAGCATAGTGTAGACCAAATAAGTGCGAAAGAGACACCTGATGGATGGCTAAACACATTGCTGGAAAAGTCGAATCCAGTATGCCTATTGAAGAAGGCGTTGTATGGCCTACGCCAATCTGGCTTGATGTGGTATAACAAGTTGACGGAGAAACTATATTCGATGGAGTTAAAAGCAACCAGTCAAGATCCCTGTTTATTCATCAGGAGAAAAGGTAACAGGATGCTACTTATCACGGTATATGTAGACGACCTATTATTAGCATCAAATGATATGGAATGGCTTAAGGATACAAAGAGACAATTAATAGAATCGTTCGAGATGAAAGACATTGGGTCAGCCAAGCGCTTCCTTGGCATCGACTTCCAGCAAAATTTTCAATAACACAGTGTATTTTTGTAGCATGACCCTGTGTAATTCTGACGCGTTTCAATATGTCTCAGTGCAAGGCAGCACGAAACCCAATCGAAAGCACCTGTAAACTGGCAAAACCAGAGAATGCTGACGAGATAGTAGTAAGGAAGTATCCATTCCAAAAATTGGAAGGTGCGCTGATGTACCTTTTTGGTAACTACACGACCCGATATAGCTTTCGCAGTTAACTTTATGAGTCAATTTATTTCAAATTATGATAAGCAGTACTGGAAAGCAGTGAAACGCATACTTCGATACTTGAATGGAACCAAAGACTACGGCTTATATTTTACAAAAAGCGGAAGTGAGCTGTATGGTGTGGTTGACACAGACTGGGGAGCAAATCTCACTGACCGAATATCCTACAGTGGGTTCGCATTTATATTTGCCGGTGCAGCAATCAGCTGGAAAGCGCGCTATCAACGTTCAGTCGCGCTCTCTAGCACAGAGGCCGAATATATGGCCATATCTGAAGCGTTAAAAGAGGCGCTATATCTTCAAGGAATTTTTAACGACTTGGGTATGACGAACACAGCCGTTGTACTCCTCAACAATAGCCAGAGCGCCAATAAACTAATACAGTGCGTGGGTCACCGTCCACAGTCCAAAGCATATTGAATTGCGACATCATTTTGTTAAAGAATGCCACCGAACCGGTAAGATTGAGCTTAACTACATGCCAAGTGAAGATATGCCGGCTGATGTTTTGACCAAAGGCTTGAGCATCTTCAAACATCATAAATGCATTTAAGCTCTGGGCGTTTTGCCTACATTTATTACTATATAAGTATTAATCACCCTGTGGACTCTTATGTAAATGTAATGGAATATTCACTTTGTATAATAGGCATAGGTATATACATATGGTAACATCATACGATATAGTTAGTTGAAATTGAAATACTGTTCATTTTAAACCGCATAGACGAACGAACGAATTGAATAAACCGATATACTACAGTGGCGTAGCACTGGGAAAAACTCTGTTTTATTTTACAAGAACAATTATTGTAGACTACACGTGGAGCTAATCAGGTCATTCCAATTCACAGTTAAATCACGCTATGAGATTTGTAAAAGTAACTTTCAAAAATGATCTCTAAGAAAGTTGCTGAATTTCAGCTGCTGTCAAAAAGCGAAACGGCTTTACCAGATCTTTATAGCTTAATCAGATTTCATCTGCAGCACTATTTCCATCATCCAAATGTTTAATCAAATAAATTTTTCGAAAAGTTAAAAAAGAAAAATTAACTTGTCAAATATTAGCAGATTTATAGACATTTCACATATTTTTGTATATGGGACGTGTATATAGAAAACGGTATATAAAGTACAGACAGCATAAATGTTTAAGTTAAAATTTTAGTTAGAGCAGCTTTCAGATAATTTCAAGCAGAGGAGACAGATATTTCCGTGCCTGACTTAGACTGTGACAGCTCACGAACCGTGACAGCTCACGAACCGTGACAGTCACTGTGTGTGAAAAAAGTAAGGGTAAAAACATTATACTGCGACCTGTGTACCTTCCCATTTTGAAATCGTTTCACAAATACATACATGTGACTGTAATTGCAAATAACAATTTTATTTCATATTGTACAAAAATGCAATATTTGCATAAAATGAAATGTTGAAAAGTTAAAAAGTTAAAAAGTTAAAAAGTACATTAATGCCCGAATTCAGTAACTTCATATCATCTGAAGTCTCAAAATGAGCTAAAGATTCTTGCTTTTCCTAGCTCTCACGTTTTTTTCTTTTGTTTTTATTTCAATTTTGAGACTTTATTTTGAGACTAGAGACTTTATTTTCAAGCTAATGAATGCCAACTGGTCTAAAATTGTGAGTTTTGTCTCTATTAGAGACTGAGAGTGCTTACTGAATTCGGGGGTAAATTTCATATTATAACTTAAAATTGTTTCATATACTTTTCGCAATTTAAAAAATAAAAATTCACGCAATATTATATGTCAATCAAACTTTTTGTCACAGTCACGGTTTAACATCCCTAATTTTTACACTATTTGCAATAATAATTATTTTACACCTATGTATGTATATCATATATGTATGTACCAGAGAACGGCATTGAGTGCGCTCGAGTGTGCATATTCATCATCCCTAAAATTTGATACAAGCAAGCACAGCCGTCTGCTGCTGTGCGCTCATTCATGCTCACTCATAAACATAAGTCTGACATGTGCGGGTATATCATTACATTTTCGAGTGGGGTAGTTCACATGATTGGCCGTGCATGTGAAGGCGCAAACTTGCGCATGCACACACTCGAGTGCACTCGGGCATCTACTAATGGCGATTTCTTTTCTACAAAAAATGTTGCACTTCATTGCCCCGCTCTTGTGTGTACGTGCGCAGAGGGCAATGTTAAGGCAACATTTTCTCAGTGGCCTCTTTTTTATCCAATTCTGTGACTGGTTTGAAAACTTGTGATTAGAGATGAAACGGATATCCGGTAACTATCCGGCCTATCCGGCCCATAATACTATCCGGCCGAATACCGGATAGCTACCATTCGGCCGGATAGACATCCGGGCGATTAAAAAAAAGAGCTGGATAAAAGAAACATATTTTTGAGTAATTATTTGCTTTATTTAGTAAGAATCACATTACTTAAATATAATCAGATTAAGTATTAAATTTTTAATTACACAATAGTAAGTTAATGTAATTCAAGGAAAATGAATGAATTAGTACATTTAGTACTCATACTGCACTAAGGGCAAATTATGGTGAATAAACACTAATTTTTCTGCATTGAAAGGTAGCAGGCGGTTGCGTTTCTCTTCATAAATAAGTCCAGCTTCAGAAAAAAGTCTTTCGCTATACACACTGGTGCAAGGAGCAGGAAGGTAGATTTTGACAAACTTTGTTAAATTTGGGTATTGTTTGCCATTAGCTGCCCACCAAAAATAAGGGTCAAAGTATTCCCGTAAAGGCGATCTTTTCTTCACCGATGCCATTTCTCGTTGCTAAATATTTTAGACTTAGGTGTATATGTTGTATGTACTTCAAATAATAAGAGCACAAATAAAATTATGCGTTATAATTTATAACCTAAAAACAATCACGCACGTGTCTGCACTGCATGCAATCGACACAATAATAAAATGAATGATACAATTGTTAACTTCACTCATCAACGAAAAGACCCGAATCCTACCGTGTCCACCCGATCGTTCGCGCGACGCCTACGTAAACGGCTAAGTTTCGCCGGATATTCGGCTATCCGGCCACTTGGTCGGCCGAATATCCGGTATCCGGTATCCGGCCAAACTGCTATCCGTTTCATCTCTACTTGTGATTCCTTAATGTTTTTGCAGCATTTATGGCGATTCAAATTGGATGTCTGGCTATGGGTATACTTTAGAACTTGACAACAAATGCGGCAGTAAACAAATCCTGCCAAAACAGTCTCGTCTGGCTTTAAGATTTCCGAAATCACACCCCATACAAAACTTTTCCCTTTACGTTTTCTGGACAAAGTGTAATTCCCACTAAGGATTTGTTCAGAAACAATATCTGCAGTATCTGCCATCTCACGTAAAAAAAACAATACAAAAAATATGATAGAAAACACACGCTAATCAACTACTGCTTGCAAAGAAAAATATTGTTACGGGTAACCCGAGTGGCTCGCAAACAACACTCGAGTGTCGCGAGCGTTTGTCGCCGGCGAGTGTGTTACATACATGCAACTTTGTATGCTGACGCATATTTGTCCGACGGATAATGTAGCCAGCATGTATGCATCGTCATGATCGTATTGATCTATGAGCAATTAGACAAGCGACGGTTTGTACACGAAAACAACGAAGCATGCAAATTACGGCTACATGCGCGAGTATACACACAGTTTCTGCACTCGTTGCAGTTCTCTGGTATGTACATACGAATAATATGGTTCAATATTTGGGCGAGCGTCTCCTTGAGTTTGTTTCGGACCGGTTTAGAAATATCGCTAAACTGTTTTGTTTATCGTGCCTAAATCGAAAATCTGCATATAATCCTGTACATACATACATACATATGTATATTCTTTTTTAAAAAGTTGGCTTTTTAAAAAAAAACTCGAAAATATTTTTACATACGTACATACATATATACCTTATCCGCTGTAATAAAAATATACATACATACACACAAAGCTAGGAATATATAAGGAAGATTCTCCTAGTATTGCACATCCTTTGCCCGATGCACGGATTGCAGGGAGTGCAAAGCTTTCCATTACGAAAACTGCTTTTTATCGTGCAATCTGTAAGATCCGTGCACTGTGCAAGGGTTTTACAAGACTTCTGAATCCCTCTATAATAGTACTAATACCTTTTATTTAAACTGTTCATTTGTCATATATTTTAATATGAGAAAATTACCTTAAAAAGTTGCACTCCAATAACGGCAAACATAAATTGCAACAAATAGGTAACTAGCATTATGTTCCCGATTGTTTTTATTGCAACTACAACGCATTTTACAACATACTGGTTATATACGAGCGTAAATCCGCATTTTTTTATAAAGAAAAGTAACATTTTAAAATAAAGTAATCAAAGTTAGATATATATAGAGCGATGCATTATGTGATGTTGAATGGCGATGAAAAAGTTTAATAAAAACATTATAAAAGCAAAATTGTATGATTTGATTTAATAAAGAAGAGCGAAGGTCAGTAGCGTGGTAATTGTTTTGTATGTAGCCAAGTTCCGATTCAGCAAGACAATTTAATTTCAGTGTCATGTTTGATCATACAATATTCGTTTACATTTTTTTTTGAGAAATATATGTTTATTTCCCCGTTGTTGTTGAATTCATA
Source organism: Philophylla caesio (assembly GCA_963971545.1). NCBI lineage: Eukaryota > Metazoa > Arthropoda > Insecta > Diptera > Tephritidae > Philophylla > Philophylla caesio. The sequence goes on along the minus strand of OZ020605.1, from coordinate 1,855,366 downwards.
GTTTATAGTAAACATTATTTTAAGTGGCAAGTGCATGTAAGTATATGGAAAGAAACGAAAAAAAGAAAAAAGGACGTTATAATTATGAAGAGGCATCTTTTACATATCTACATATAATATTAAACACTAATAACTCTATTAAACTATATGTGTCTAAAAATACGGTAGGGTGTAATTTACATATTTTCAAACAAATAACAATTTAAAAAACTTTATTTTTATAAATTCAATACATTTTTTTTCAGATATTTAGGAACACAGTCAACTTTAACACGGTGTAAAAGGAGCACAAATATACACACATATGTAAGTAGTCCTGGTATAGTTGATGAACAGCAATTTAACTTCGGAATAGTTCCTTATTTATCTTCTATTATAGCTAATATATTTGAATTTTATGAGAATGGATGATTCATTACATACATATATATGTATGAGAAAAAAAAGGTTCCAATTTAAATGAAGAAATTCTGGAATATGTTATAATTGTGGGTAGATACTTCGCAATCGTATGATTAAAGTTTCGATTTGATGCTTTAAAACCGGATTTTCAAAGAAATTTGGCAGATTTGTGTAACATGAGTATTTTATCTTGGTTTGAACTTTATTGTAAAATGTAGATTATGTAAGCTTTCGTGAATATGTAGTTCTGAAAAAATACAAATTCGGTGACTAATCGTACTGGGAGCGGACCTAAAATGTAGTATCGGGTGTTTTTTTTAGGGGTATAGAACTTCGAATTGAAATAAAACACAAGAAAATCGTTTTAAGGTCCATCAATTTGGCTTTATTGGAAGGATAATTTTATGCCATTAATGTTTAAATATGATTTCGGGCATGTGGCCGCCGCGGCTGGCTCGAATAAAGCCAATTCTACAGGTCCAATTTTCAACCACTTTTTCGAGCATATGGGGCCGTATGTCGGCAATAACGCCACGAATGTTGGCTTCCAATTCCCCTAACGTTTCTGGTTTGTTGGTGTAGACGAGCGACTTCACATATCCCCAAAGAAAATAATCCAATGGTGTCAAATCACACGATCTTGGTGGCCAATTGACAGGTCCATTCCGCGAAATTATGCGCTCAGCGAATGTTTCCTTCAATAAATCGATTGTGACGTGCGCTGTGTGGCATGTAGCGCCGTCTTGTTGGAACCACAACTCATCCACATTCATGCCATCCAATTCGGGAACAAAATAGTCGGTTATCATGGCTCTATACCGGTCTCCATTAACGGTAACTGCCTCTCCAGCATTATTGCGGAAGAAGTATGGCCCAATGACTCCACCAGCCCATAGAGCACACCAAACAGTCAGTTTTTGTGGATGTAATGGCGTTTCAAGGGTCTCATGTGGATTCTCTTCACTCCAAATGCGGCAATTTTGCTTGTTGACGTAGCCATTCAACCAAAAATGAGCCTCATCACTGAACAAAATTTTGCGATGAAAATCAGCATCGAGATCAATCTCATTTTCGGCCCATACACCAAAATCACGACGCATTGCATGGTCTCGCGGCTTTAATTCTTGCACAAGCTGGATCTTGTAAGGTCGCAAGCCAAGATCTTTGCGCAAAATCTTCCATAAAGTTGATGGACAAAGCTCCAATTGCTGTGCACGGTGGCGAATCGATTCATTCGGGTCCTCTTCAACACTTTGCTCTACAGCGGCAATTGTTTCTTCGGTGCGCACTGTTCGACGTCTCTGCGGATGCGTATTATCACATAGAGTAAACGTAGTGCGAAAACGATCCATGGTTAACCGAATTAATTGCTCTGATGGACGATTATGTCGACCATAAAATGGACGGAGCTCACGGTAAACTTCGCGAACTGAACCATTATTTTCGAAATAAATTTGCACGATTTGCAAGCGTTGTTCTTTTGTCAACCTGTTTATGATGAAATGGCAAACCAAACTGAACATAAATGACATTAGAGTTGCCAGATTTGACCACAAAATGCCAGTTTTATCTCTATTCGAAAAACAAACCTGTAAAAAAAACACCCTATACTTTAATTATTATAAATTTCACTGATGTTTTCCAGCTCTGCATTATTTTACGAAATCAGCTGCTACTGGGGCGATCAGGCAAAGCCTTCATTGAGGCAAAGAGAATATTGCCTACGTATACTTTTAATAGGCAACATTTATTAATTGAGTCAATTGTGCTCAGTCTGAACTGGTTCTGCGAGCTCATTTGAAAACCTAAATGTTTTCGATTTGTTTTATTTTAATTATCTATGAAATGAATAACTTTCCTTATGAAAAGATGATATGGCATTCATCTTACATCCTGTGGAATAATATGTATATGTGAAACATTTGCGTTAATACAAAAATCAAACAAATTTTACTTAAATTTTTCAGAAATCGTTGGCAAAAAAATATTTTAAAATTGTCGATGGATAGTTCCTATGTAGTACTAACTTATCTGACGATGGTCTTAATATACGCTTTAAGTTACGATTAATGCCTAACCGGAGGTGGTGCGAACAAAGCTTTATTTGCAATTTAGATAAACTCACATAGCCCTGAAATCTTATTAGAAATATTAATTTTAAATTTACTAAATCGAAAATTATTTTTGACCACGGGCAATTGCTTCTCAAACGATCGTGGTGATAAAAAGTTTGATAGGAAAATATACGGTTATTAAATATTATTTATTGGTCTTGCCATCATTATTATATATTAATAATGGCATTTTCAAGTTTAATGTATAAGTATAAAGTTTAATAGATGTTAAAAACTCTACTAATACTTAACTAAATGAACATAAATAATGTATGTGGCTACCTTGGTTGGGCACTAGGCATGCCAATCCCGGGATCCCGGCCTTTTTTAGCTCCCGATTATCCAGGGATAAGTCTTTTCAAATTCCGGAATTGAAGAAACAATAAATTTAATAGCTATTTATTTTTCAAATTTTGTATCATCAAAAATTTCCCTTTCAAGGGCAAAACAAAGACTTTAGAGAGTTCACAATCCGTGTTACATATTTGTCGTATTTCTATAGTCTGATATTAAAATAATATTGGAACGTATGGATGCACTGTGCAATTTCGTTTACTATTGTATGTGGTATTCAGGCAATTAATCAGCAATAAACCGTTTGTAATAAATATGAGAGGTCGGTATGTATACGCACAATTCCATTTTACTTTAAAAAATAGAAAGAGCTGATCGAATAAACATACCTTTCAGAGTTGTATTGAAATAAAAAAATTTAACATGAGAAACAAAAAAACAAGTTTACAACTGTTGTATTATGATAACACAAAACGACAAATACGAGAAATAACACGGCTTGTGAACTCCCTAGAATTCGTTTTGCCCTTGCCATTATAAATTATTTGGTGAATATCCTCCTCGAGTAGAAAATGAGCCTTACTATTAAAGCGATATTTATAGAAATAACGACAAGGTGCTTGAACTGGATAGGACAGAAAGTCTCAAAGATAAATTGCATCAAGTTTTAACGAGCAGCTCGCAATTGTTCATTAATCGAAAGGCATATAATTTATCAGACGGCTTAGTAAAAGAAATTAATAGTTTTTGTAATGAGGCGATAAATGCTATGTCCTACAGAGAGCATTTAACTTTTCGTCGACAATCCAACCAACAAGTGTTGAGGCGTAGAGGTGCTTCTTCACTGCATATTTTAAATGCATCAAATTTAGGTCCAGGTTGGAGGGTAACTCACTTAAGTTTTTATTTCTTTAAGATTGCATTTTGATCAGAATAAGGAATAATTCTGCCTCGCTCAAAATGGAATGGGTTATGCATTTAATTTTTACTTGAAGTATTTCTTTTTTTACTGAGCGGTAATACGTATATATTAATATTTTATGTTGGTCTCAAACAGTAATAACAAAACAATTTTTTTTATGCAGGTGCATTTGCTTCTGTAAATGTACTTGAAGTATGTATATGTACTTGAAGTATAACTTATTGTGTATGTTCGTCAAATTTTACGTTTATTTCTTTTTACTTATTGAAAAGACCAATAAATACATACATACATGAATTACAACAAACGATTATTAACGTTTTACATTTTTTGGCAAATTAAGAATTTTTTTTTTCTCTCAACATCTTTATTTACAATCTGTCGGTTGACAATAAGTAAATGGAAAAAGTATATATTATTAACGTTGATGCTTTAAGTACAATTACTCCTTTAAAATTAAGAATTAAGAATCAAAACTTCGTGAAATTCGGGATCCCGGGGATTTTGTTTTCAGATCTCGAAAACCCCGGGATCTATAAAATGCCCAAAATGTACATCCCTAGCATACACATAACAAGCAAACAAATGCCAGAGAACGTATAATAATGAGAAGGTGCATTTCGTATACGATATGTGGATTGAAAAATAAATTTCTGAAACGCGCACGCTAGGGAATCCAGAATGTTATGGGACAGAGAGTTAGCAGAAGAATTTCGTTAAATCTCAGTAAACTGGCATTTTTCTGCTCAAATTTAATGTGAGAAATGTTGCACGTACATATGTTGCACAATTATATATACAAAAATTGGTGGTTTTACCGACGTTCTCTGCTGTAACCAGAGAAGTTTAATAATGAGAAGGTGCATTTCGTATTTAGAAACTATTCACTGAAGAATGCTAACAGATTTGAAACGTTTTGACAGAGGAACTTAACATTTTGATTAGCAAAGACATTTTAAAGCCGGAAAAATGTTAAAAACCACCTTAAGAAACAGAAAAATAGCTGCAACTAAATGTTAATGGACATTTGTTGCGAGCTAACTTTTACAAAAATTTCTACTTTTCTAGATTGATGAACCAATAATTTAGATGTAATTGCTTTCTTCTACTAGAAAAGAATAGTAGCAACGCTTAACACCTATTATATAATAAAAATAATTTATATTTAAAATTAAAAAAAGGAAAAATTTTAAAAAGTTGATAAATGTACATAAGCAGTTGGGAGTTGAACCTGGAAAAAGTGGAGTGCGCAATAAATTTGTTGCCGTCATTTTACACGGCAAAGCCACAATATAAGTTAGAATTTTAGTGGACAATATTCTCTCATATTTTTCTTTATCTGTATCGATAAATGACGAAATGCGAAATTATTCAGATTTTGTTTATGCATCTTCATTTTATGGCAGTGCATATACCATTCAGAAAATGAATTTTTTTTATGCAATAATTTTAATTGAAAATTCGAAAATTCATGTTTTGATTGAGAAAATAATCGTTTTTATGTTTAATCATTTATATTTAAAATAATGTTAATTTTCATATCTATATATATATGTATATGGATACATATCATTCATATAAAATGGCTTCATTCATAAATTGTGCGCACCTTGCACACTTGCCCCGCTACGCGCATGTGCCATCCACAAACCATTCTTGTTCGCGACGATGACAAAAATTATAAAATCTTTAATTTGACCATCCGCTGATGTCGTGGTTATACCAGAGAACGTATAATAATGAGAAGGTGCATTTCGTATATGATAAAAATAAATTTCTCAAACGCGCGCGCTAGGGAATCCTGAATGTTATTGCACAGAGATTTAGCAGAAGGATTTTGTTAAATTTCTGTAAACTTGCATTTATCTGCTCAAATTTAGATATGTTGCACAAATATGTTTACAAAAATTTGTGGTTTTGCCGACGGCATTACGCATGCGTGTTATAAATAAATATTGAAAATTTTTAATTAAAGGCAATTGTTATTATTTTATATAGATTTTTTAGAGTTATGAACCTTATTTGTTCTTTTAAGGTAATGAAAAAAAATTACCAAGAAATTTAATTTATTTGATTTGTATTGGGTTAGTCACAATGCAAATTCGTAAAATTGTGCTCATACTCGTTTCCCTATTTTACTTTTAAATTGTATATAAGTAATAATTTAATGTAAAATTACGGTTCTTCACACTTGTTTCCCGAAAATTTTAAATTATTTTGTGAGAATTTGTATTCGGTTTGTGAAAATGCAAATTCGCGAAAAGTTCTCATATGTATAATGCCCTTTTATTTATTTTCAAATAAATTACTGAAGTTTTTGAGACAGTATTTAAATTAAACTTTTAAAAATTTTTAAATAACATTTTAATAACAAAAATTTGCAACTTGTGTTGGTTTCATATTTTAATTGATTTCTCGCGTGTGTCTCCTTCGCAAAAATAATATTTATGTACTTTGTTCTCTGCCATACATTGTATGTATCTGTGTATACAGTATTTCCCTCTTACAAGCATCATAAAAATATATCTCCACGCACTTATAATCGAGAAATTTACTTACAAATGTATACTTTGGTATAAAAATATAAATATCTGCTGTTAAGGCGCATTTAATAACAATGCAAATTAAACTTTTAATTTAAAAGAAACTCTCACCAGGAATAAAATTGATGCGAAGAAGAATTGAACGCATATAAACAAGAAATACTGTATACAAATTGGCGAAATCCAAATTTTCTCAGCAAACTGCTTAAAACAGTAATTAAGACCGATTCAGATCAAGAAGTCCTGTGGTGTGATGAATAGAGTTGAAGCAATAATCGAACATTTTTGTTTTGCCGCGAGTTTGATGCCAGCAAAAGAAAAAGAAGAATAATTAAGGAACAAAGGCGGGTAGAAGCGCAAGTGAAACCATTTGCTTGACTCGAGCTTGTTCAACTCGCGCAAATTTACTTTTTGCTTGCGACGATAGACAAGACAACTTTGTTGTGGATCTTCAGCTAGCGACAATGCAAGTGTGGCAAGGGAAAGAGGTTTAAGCACTTTGTTGCCAATTTTCATTTCGACATCAGCGGATGGTCAAATTAAAGATTTTATAAGTTTTGTCATTGTCGCGAACAAGAATGGTTTGTGGATGGCACATGCGCGTAGCGGGGCAAGTGTGCAAGGTGCGCACAATTTATGAATGAAACCATTTTATATGAATGATATGTATCCATATACATATACATATATATAGATATGAAAATTAACATTATTTTGAATATAAATGATTAAACATATAAACGATTATTTTCTCAATCAAAACATGAATTTTCGAATTTTCAATTAAAATTATTGCATAAAAGAAATTCATTTTCTGAATGGTATATGCACTGACATAAAATGAAGATGCATAAACAAAATCTGAATAATTTCGCATTTCGTCTTTTATCGATGCAGATAAAGAAAAATATGAAAGAACATTGTCCACTAAAATTCTAACTTATATTGTGGCTTTGCCGTGTAAAATGATGGCAGCAATTTTATTGCGAACTCCACTTTTTCCGAGTTCAACTCCCTACTGCTTATGAACATTTATCAACTTTTTAAAATTTTTCCTTTTTTTATTTTAAATATAAATTATTTTAATTACATATTATATATTAAGTATTCGCTACAATTCCTTTAAAGTAGAAGCAAGCAATATCATTCTTAATTATCTCTCGCGAAGTTTCCACAGAAAAGTTTCTGGTCTTCCCAAAATAAAAGAGATTCTTATTTTTTTACGATTTAAATATGTAGGTTTTTGCATTATTAAAGCAAGGGAAAGTGGATAAATTATTGGACAACAAGCTAGAAAAGTATAAATTTTCCTAAAAGTCAACACGCAACAAATGTCTATCAATATTTAGTTGACGCGTATTTTTCTGTTTCTTAACATACACTTTTACATTTTTCCGCCTTTAAAATTTCTCTGCTAATTAAAATGTTAAGTTCCTCTGTCTAACCGTTTCAAACCTGTTAGCGTTCTTCAGTGAATAGTTTCCAAATACGAAATGCACCTTCTCATTATTATACGTTCTCTGCTAATACTTAATTGAGTGAACCCTTTTGGGCTGAGCCTGTAAACGCAGACGCTTATATTCGCAAAATGTCAGGAACTAAAGTTTGGTTTACACAACACCGTACAATGAATGGCATGGCACAAACCCTACAGTCGCACACTTAAGAAACTTCGGAGCAAAAGCGATGGTATTAGATAAAACTTAGTCCATAACATTTCAACCTAAGGTCGCGAGTGTATAATGATTGCTCACAGTAAAGAAAGGCTATTGGTTGATGATATTTTTTTGAGAACGAAATGGCTAATGGTGATGTTTATCAGCGCAATGCTATGATGCTCTTAACAATGAAAAGCTGAATGCAGTAAATAACGTGCTTGTTACAGAACTATGTACATACATATATAGGGATCAAGCCGAATATCAGTGCCATAATTTCAACGAGAGCCGGCAAAGAAAAGTATATATACATCGAAGTGAATGGGATTATTGTCTGTAAGTCTAAGGATAAGCATTAAGTGTGTGAAATACAATGGAGCAGAGAAAAGGGATGGATCCGGAGTACGACGCGTTCATAAAACACCTTACTTGGAAACACCACTGCTTGTGTTAGCGGTAAAATGAAATGCATTTGCATCAATTTGATATTAAGTATCTACCGCGATGACGTATACATATGTGCAGTGCCTAAATATTTTGTTGATGAGTAACATCCTGGCAAGGGTTTTAAATTAAAAAATACCTTATAAGAACTAAGAAAAGTGGTCGGGAGTGGGCCATGACAGCATTCTTCGAAACCTTGGTTTTTCGTATATTAGTGAGCCATACCTATTTGTAAACGTAAAATAGGCATAGTACAAGAATGATAGAGAAGAGGATTGCGCCTTCCCAAAATGCGTGACGAAACCATAGTGAGTGAGCGAAGAGGGGGTAAAGAAGAGTAAAAGTGGAAGATCAACCGTTGAATAGCTTTGCCACTTTGGTAATTGTTTACCAAAACTGGAAATTTTTTTATATTACAAAGGATTTGGTAAATTTTTTTCAATTTGGAATTTTTTTTCAAAGTATTTTCGTTTAAGTTTTTAATACTAAGATACTATAAAAAAAATTTTAAAATTTTAACTTTCTTGCAATTGCACAAGAATATGGCTCATTAACTAAAATACTGTCATAACTCAAAAAACCAACAACCACAAAAACTACTGGGAAGTGTTTAATTTGCATATACTCCCTTAGTAAAATGAAATGTGTTTTGTTGTAGGATATTGTATCTAGTTCTGGTTTAAGTGTTTTATTTAAAACTAAAGAAAATGTCTAGATGGATTACCTTATTTAATACAGAAAATAAAATTAACATACACATATTTTAAAATAATGCATTTAGTTGTTTAAATAATGATTAAAATGTATGCGTATTTAGATATTTACAAAATAATATGTACATATTTAATATGTATGTGATTGTTCAATAATAAAAAATTAAATATGCTTGCATGACGTATTTGAAATAATAAATGTTTTTGTTGTTTGATAATAAAAAATTAAACACACAAACACATTTACAAAAAGATATAATCATTTTAATGTACCTTAGAATTTAAAACATACGCAATCGTTAATGGTTACACATATATATGGCCAAGAATTATTTTGTGAATTAAAATTAAAAATTTACGTAACTACTCCTATTTAGAAATTATTAAAAAAAATTATATTCTGCCAAAAATCTTCTAACTGGAATTTTTTATTAAGTTTGAAACGCGATAACTCTAAAGTTTACGTTGTAGTTAGGGAAATTGTCCTTTCAGGCCGCCTGAAAAACATAACGCTGAGCAAGTTGTTGATCAAAATCACGTCCTTCCGACGAGCTCAACAAAAATAAACTTTAACGAACAGAACATCCGCATATGCGGAACATCCGCATCGATTCAGACGTATAGCACTGTAGCAGGTCGCGACAAGAAAGGGGAGCGCCCGGCGATGAGAGTCAGGAAAAACCAGAAATTGACAGCCCTGACGCAATTCTCAAGAAGGAGTTACTTACTTTCCGCAATAAGAAGCGAATTAATTTAAATGAGAGTCCTCTTAAATGGTGGAGTGTTAATCAAAGTGAGATCAAACTGTTATCTACAATAGCACGCAAATTCTTATCAGCTCCACCAGCCAGTGTTCCAAGTTATTTAGTATCGCAGGATTAATATACGAACCCTTGCGAAACAGACTGGAGTCCGAAAAGGCGGCCATTCTACTTTTCATTAAATTTAATGCTCCTTTATTCAAATTTAATTACTACATAAAAGAATTCATTTGTAATAGTAATTCATTCACTACTTTATTATTAAATAAAGAAAGGATAAATATTACTGTGTTTTTTTGCCCTACCAAACCAACTCTTAAGTTTCTTGTACAGATCCGCATACGCATCCGCGGATGTGAGCCTCTTAAGATCTTAATAAATAATTAGCTAGATTAAGTATTGTTAAGAAATCTTAATAGAAATCACAATTGATAAAAAATTAATTTTTTTCATCCTCAGAGGCTGGGTATGATAAAAGGTGGTTCCCCTAGCTATAACTGTTATATTTATATTTTCCCCACTTTTAATGGAAGTGAATAAAAGGGTCGTTGATTTTATATAGGGTGTTTTGTTTAGACGTATGGTTTTCAATGAGGCAATACTTTTTTCGGAGTTGGGGTTTTTCACAGCTGTTACTTGATTTATACTCAGTTTGGTTTGTCAAAGCGCCTTGAAAGAGAATATTCGGCGCGTTATTGCTGACAAATGGCCCCAATTGCTGAAATTTATTCGAGCCAGGCGGTCACTTGCCCGAAATCATTTTTAAAACATAATGGCCAACTCTTACCTTTATAATAAAGCTAAATTCTTGGCCATAGCATTAAATTATATGCGTTTTATTTCTTCTTAAAAACCACATATCTAGACATACTTTTTAGCTGCGGTTAAAACTGAATTGAGTGAACGCAAATCGCATTTAAATCGTAAATTTCACTGTTATATGAATGTGAGTAAATTCACATTAATTAATTAGCTTACTCACCGACTACTTGACAAAAAATGTTTTTAACAGCAAAAAAATCTCGAATTCAACAAAAAAAATTTAAAAATCATATTTGACCAATATGACAAATGAAAAATGGTAGAAAGAAGAGTCGGAACGAAACCTTCCTGTAATGTTGTAAAACAAAATCTTAAACTATTTTTGAAATTAATTCCGCTTACTCCGCAAGGGGATGGGATTCTGGATTGAAATTTCATTTTCGAATAAAATTTGATGAATACGATTCATTTCTTTTCATATACGTTAATTTGCTCACGGATGGGGTGTGGGCCGGTGGCGGGTTGACGGTTTTACTTTGTCAAAAACTTTATTCAAATCATAATAGACGCTTCAAAGTTAAGCTTGCAGAAATACGCTGCTTCGATGTTGCCACGATTTTTCTCGTTTAAATCATCTGAAACAGAATATTCAACTTTCTTTTTATTCGGTAGACTTGTGATTATATCCGGAACCAGAATACAGTCGATCAAGTTAAAATTGACAATTTTACTCTACATTAAATGACGATATACGATATTTACCATGTTTTCGAGTGTATATTGTTTACGAAAAATTATTTAAACAAATGCGTTTTGCATAATTCTGATTCCAGCTGAGTAAACTGTAAAAATTTCAACGCGACCGTTTTGAAAATAAATTCATGAAAAAATCAATTTATGGCTTTGTATCTTGAAAAGTATTCGAGTTATAATATTTTGCAGACATATTTTACATATAATGTGCGACAAAAATATCCAATAAAAAAATCAAATCTTTGAACCGTCTAAAGTAGCATACCCCCTTAAGTAAATTTTTAATATCGGTAAGATGTACGAGTACATACAATATGATTAAGAATATATAACAATAAGCATAAATTATTATGAATGATTATGAAATAAATATGAATTGAAAAACTCAACATCATAAATATACTCAAATCTGTGTTGCCAGGTATATGAATGAGAACTCCAGTCCTTTTTTACAAAATAGCATCGGAGATATAATGCCTCCATAGCAAGAACGTATTTCTCTAGGCTACAGATATTATCATATTAATTTTTCACCTGAGACCACAGATATGTGCATACATATATATGTATGTACGAGTATGTAAGCGTATACATACTTGATTTTTGAAAGAAATTAAAAGCTTGAAGGATTTAAATATAAAATTGAGTAAATTTACAGCTAACATCTAAAGTCACACTCAAAAATCAAAAACATTGTTTTATTTATTGTGTATGGCATATACAGGTAAACATGTGTATGTACATACATATTTGCATAAATGAATCCATGAATTATACAAAATTTATGTCAAACTCAACAATTTAACAGCCTCACTAGCATCTGAACTTTGTTATTCAATTATGATTATGAGCAATACATTATCATTTGCGCCGTAAGTTTGTAAAAGGCGGTTAATAACACTTTTACTAGTACAATGAGAATGAAAAGCTTACTTTTTATTGATGTATTAAACAGTGACGTAACATAATAAAAGTAAGTAAAAACACGTTAGTTGAAAAACTTTAACTCATCTGCAAAAAAAGTTGGAAAAGCAGATACAAGTAAAATTTATATTAGCATTTAAACATTTAAAGGGTACCAATCAAGGCAGATCTAACAGATAACCGCAGTTGAGAAATTGCAACTCTGCTAGGTTTTCTGATATACCTTTATTGTCAATAACAAATATCAAATCAGTCTAGTAAATAAATAAAAAATAAATAAAGAATTGGGACAGAATTGGGACAGAATTGGGTATCAAGTGTACGCGTTTTGCGCCAACGTTGAAATCACAACTGGCGAAATAATCTATGGAAACCACATTGGTTCCGCGAACGTGATACCAAATGCTCTATCTCTAACAAACCTTCTTCGTGGCTCTAAGCGCACTTTTAAGAAAGACAATTTTCGCCTTTTACTAGCTGTTCTTTGCAGAGAACACACTTCCCAACTGTGTACTAGTTGGGCACAAAATACACAACACAAATATAAAAAATATTCATTCATTTCATGAGCAAAATTTCCACTAAATAGCACGAATCAGATGTAAACAATTCTTTTTTGTTTTTATCAAATGAAAACAAAGTTTGACAGTTAAGATAAATAAAAAAAAAAACGAATTATTAACTCTACTGAGGTAACCTGTTCAATCTGCCTTGGTATTAATTGTTAACGAGAAGTGGTGGAAAGAGGTACAGGTACAGGTACATAAATTGTATGTACACATTGAATGTATGTATATAAATAGATAATTAAACAAAGTAAAAAGGTATAATAGCGTTTATTGCAGTCATTGTATATGTAAGATAGTGGTTTTCTTGTTACAAAATTTATAATTTCCATATTTAAAAATAATTTACGAGTAAACCCAAATTTAGGTAAGAAATAAAAATTCCATAGAATTTCAATTTGTAAACCAATGTCGTTTGCATATCAGTGTTAACAGATACAAATATTATGGACGTTTTGTGACACACAAGGAAGTCACATGTAGGTAATAACTAAGCTTTAAAAACGACAATGAAAGATTTATTTTTAAATTTTTTGTTAATGTTCTCTTGAGCCAATTTGTTTAGTGGTTAAAGCGGCGCTTCAAAAGGATATATCTTTTCCAACTCGAAAAATAAAAAAAAATTATATTGAATTGTAAAAAAGAGAAATAAATTAACAAAGCAACTCAAAAAATCATACCTTAAATAACTGGACTCCTATAACGGCAAACATGAATTGCAGAAGGCAAGTAACTAAGACAATATTTCCGATTGTCTTCACAGCCACTATTACACATTGAACTACATGCTATAATAACATAATTTTATAAAGACAAAATAAAAAAAAATAATTTAGTTTATATTAAATTACTCCATAGTAGTATAAACATATATATATATCTATATATTTATGTACTTGATTAATTGCCTAACCTTTGTTTCTTATTAGTAAATTATTTCGAGTTTGCTAAAGTTATTCATGCACGAATGCATATGAATATATAATACTAGATTCTTGGCGTATACAAATGTGCATATGTATGTATAAATAGTTAAATACTTACATATATCTTATGCACATATTAATAGATTAAAAAGTTCACGTTCGTGTGTATGCTTGTAAATTAAGCCGTGTAGAAAACTTAAGGCTTAGGAAATGTTCAGCACACGATTTCAATACCAATTTTCTTCCTGACTGTTTGCATTAATTTTGACTAGAGAGCTCTTTAAATGGGCCGCGATCATAGGGAAAGTTTGGAAAGTAAGAATTTATGTACCTGAAGTGATAGATAGTTGAACTCACTGAAAGAAAAAAAAGGAGAAAGTATTAGACAACTGTTTGATATGACATCATAATTTTCCTTATCAGTGCTCGCACCGAGCTGAATAGTAGCAAACGCCAGTAATTTTAACCAACATTGGCTAACCGAATTTTACAAGTGGCGTTTGTGGACGTACACAGCAGTTTTTCGCTAATCTTATGTCATAGACAAGAAATAGTGGAACATCTTCGACTTCTCACTTGTCACTTTATTATACCAAGAGAATACATGAAATTTCTGCAAACAGGAGTATAATGATAGATCTGTTCCGTATGTTGTATATTTTGAATACGTACATTTGTTCAAATATCAGTGCAAGCAAAGTGGATTACGAAGGATAAAGAAAATGGGGGAAGAACTCACTTCCTTCTACGATAGGTTAATATCAGGAGAACTGATTCTGATTGCGCAAAAAGTAATTAACCTAGAGTAAAGTAAAATGATTTTGCACATATAGTTGAATTACATGCAACAATAATTATCACAATTATGACATTTTTCGTATCTACACACACACATATATATCGTTACTTTAATAAGAAAACATTTGGCTCTATATCAACATTCTTTCAGGGGAAGTATAAACTAATAAAACGACATATTGAACTTTTCATTAATAATGTTTTTTATCGATAGAGAATGAATGGTAAATGGGGGTATGGCAACCTCATCTCACATATATTTTTGGAAAGCATTAAAATAGTGTCCGGTGCAGCAGAGTAGACTAAAATTTTATATTAAATCAACCGGCATTTTTATTTTAAGTAATGAATAAAATATTTTACATGTATGTATGTATAAAAAAAAGTGTTGACGCAAAAAATTAAATTTCTGATGAAGAGATATGGTGATCTCCTATAAGGCAGCTATTATATAAAGAGATAAAAAACTGCGTCGATTTCTCCACCAGAGGTTACTGGCCCGTGTTTCTTTTATTTAGATCTGAACTGGAAGGAAAATATAGTTTAACGATTTCTAAATCTTTAGTGGTCTTATACACTTGAAAAAAATATATATGTATATCGATTTACCTAATCCTTTATATTATATCGTACAGAGATCTAGTATGAAACTCGTATTAGTGGAGCGCTTAAGGTCATGCCAAACATCGCATAAATTTCTCAACATCCATTGATTTGGTGATAATCGCCCATCCTTCACTACCACATGTTCATTAACAGAGAGTTATGTTTCCTCTTTGGTCGTGTTTGAAGATGTAGTAAGACATTTGTTTTTAACAACTGCTTGATGCGTCAAAAAGCATGACGTAACAGTAAGTGATCAGAGTATAGTTACGTACAGGGCAGGCACAATTTGATTAAACTTACCCCCAAATTCAGTAAGCTGTCTCAGTCTCTAATAGAGACAAAAGTCACAATTTTAGACCAGTTGGCATTCATAAGTTTCAAAATAAAGCCTTTAGTCTCTAAATAGTGACCTGGTGATGAGCAGGTCACCAAAAATTTAAATAAAAACAAAAGAATAAAACGTGAAAGCGAAGAAAAGCAATAATCTCTAGCTCAGTTTGAGACTTGCGATGAGACTAAGTTACAGAATTCGGGTATTAAAATATTATTCTATGACTGTCACAGTATAGATTTAACTTAAAATATCTATATATAATCCTTCAGAAAATATGTAAATTGGGGAAACTTAATGAACGACGCAAAGTTCGCATGAATAACTTAAAGTTGTGATCTCCGATTGAATTCCTGCTACTGCGTTGGCAGAGGAAACAGTTCATCTTGTAGTTGCGGTGGAAGGCAACACAAATCCAAATTATTCCCTTCAAATTTTATAAAACAATATCATATTTAAGATACTCATGATCTTTTCGGAAAGCGAGCAAATTATGAATTCTGAAGTCGTTGTTGGAATTAATTGTTAGTTTTTCTTAATAAAAATAAAACGGAACTACAAACTTACTTACACTACCAACTGTCGCTGCTTACAGCGAAACGGATGTTGAGCGTGGACTGCGAACTGCGACTGAATGTTAACTGCTTTCGTTTGTGGTTGTTTCAGTTGATTTTTTGGTAGAGAACTTTCCTAATGGGCCACCAAATTATGTATAGTAGAAATAACTTGTATTTGAGGTTCTTTGTCCAAATACAAATATTTTTGCACAAGATGACTTAAGAAAAACGAGAATATTCTACTGAATTTGATCCGCGCCCCGATAGATGAACGCTTTTCGATGTGGGCCATTGAAATATTGGAAAGCAACCGTGAAGACAGGTGTGCATTTCAGGCAAACTATTTGAAAACGAACATTTGCATATTGTGCAACTACTATGCAGCTGATCCGTCTTAAGGGAAAGCTGACTACGGTATCGAGAGTCGCCTTTCCGCGCTGACTTCAATGAAGTGGTTATTTATATAGCGAAAAATTCGAACGAATGTATGAATTCGAAGCAAAAGGATATTTTCATATTAAAGTAACGGGATATTGACAGGTATGCACATACGAGTATGTATGTTACATATACGAAAAATCATTAAACGGTTGCTCGTCTGCTTTAAAACATTTTGTGTATGTAAAACGTTAAAGATATGAATGTAGCTGTTTTAAAAAGAAAGAATAAGCAATTTGACTTAGGAAGTTTTTTCCCCAAAACTTGTAATATTTTTTGATTATTTATTTAGGTAAGTATACTTTAAAATATTAAGATCATGGGTTTGAGAAGCTAACAGAAAACACCATTTAAAAACATGTAGAATTATCACATAATTTAGCAATGCAGTCATTCTAAATCGAAGCCATTTCATACTGACATACTTATTAAAACATAACGTTTATGAAAGTTAAAATAACCTTAAATTGACGGTCAAAAAAATAAATTTCTTAATACGATCTAAGTTTTATTTTGTAATATGGTTATTTATAATTGTATTTCATGTAAGCAGCTCTAGTTAATATAAGACTTTGACATAGTCTTAACCTAATCTAATCATACCTTAAATAACAATTATACGCATTAATTTATTGTTCAACCAGTTTGATTTTTACTGCACATACATATGTACATACATGATCGATTCTGAAGACTAAAGTATCAACTAGTAATACGAGACGATCCCCGGCTTTAAATGTGCTATTCGCCTTAAGTCGGACGAAATACTAAAAAATAACAATCGATTCTACACGATCGAAGGCTTCCCGGAGAGATCTAACGTTATGACTAAATGTGTCCACATCAAACAATAATACTAAAAAAAAATTACCTAAAATTTACAAAAAAAACACAACATATTTAATTGGTAACACTTCGAATGCCCAGCCACTTATTTAGCCTTTAACAAATTACGGTGGTGCTTTCTATAGACTGGTTATAATTATTATTAGAGTAAAAGAAGTAAACAAAATTATTATCTCCATTAACGCATTAACGACCTTTGTCTCCGTCAATATCAGAGTATGCAAGGAAGCAATCTTTGGCTCCTCGGGTTTCTCTTCCAAATCTACAAAAAAAATGTATAAACTTCTATCGAGTATATTCTGCGATATACTGAACCTGAAAATCAATGAATGAACAAGCGTATGAGAGTTGCTACGGGCCTGGGCCATTCTTGGAAAACACCTGAGAAAAACGAATCGGAACACACCAACATTACAGGCGCACCGATTTTAAAGGCGCACACAAATAAAAGTTGCATTTACGACATATTAGGTCCATTCCTTACCTACAGTTTTTTACAGGATTTAGTCCAAAAAGTATTCCCGTACTCAAAAAAAATGTTACTGAGAGCGCACTTGAGAGAGTAACTGCGACTCTCTTCTTGTCCGAAGTTACAGGATTTAGTCAGAAGTTTTTTTGCCTGAAAATATCCATATGCCTGTTAGCAGTATTGTTGTGAAAGCGCAAAATAAACAAAATTACAAAATTTGTGTAAAAAATTAAACATTTCAGTAAAAATGGAAAGTGCTAAAGTAATAAATAAAATCGTAAGTTCTTGTGATAGTTTTGCTTGCGTTTAAGTGTTTTTATTACCATTTTTTGTATAAATATTCTGACATTATCTTCTTAGGCTAAAAAATATGGTTTTTTGCATTCCGGTACTTTTTCCTGTAATTCTCTATTAGAGAGCGTTTTTACCACACTCTTTTGCATTTTGACACTTTTTAGGAACTTACAGGAAAAGTAAAGGAATGGACCTATTATCTGAAATTGTAGTCCACGAAAAACTAACACGGCTATGTAAAACGACATTGAGCTCCGTGTGGAGCCTAACCAAGCAAGTTTACTAAACGAGGTTCCAGACACTGCACATCTAAAATGATCAAGCACAAACATATATAATAACATATAACTGCAAGCATGCGTAAAGGACATTGAAATAATTGGGAAGAATTGGACAAACTCTTGAAGTAATGCTCTGTGGATTGTTATTGAACATTTTCGTCTGAGCGTCGAAGAATATTAATAGACCTTTGTGCTTTGTGGTGAATATCGAATAATTAACTGTGCGAGCTTAACAGGAAGAAATAGAAGAGATAGCTCAGAGATCCAAGACACAGCGTTTCCACCCAGGACTATGAACATATATATGTTCTAGGTTTTAATTAGCACGGAATATTGTTTAATATGTTTTCTATTTTTTATTAACTAGTATTACTTGAATATGCATCTAATTTTTCAAAATAGACTGCGTAAAAATTTCAGCAAAGTCAAAGTTCTGCGAGTGCGAGCTTAACAGGAAGAAATATAAGAGATAGCTCAAAGATCCAAGACACTGCGTTTCCACCCAGGACCATGAACATACATATATATGTTCTTGGTTTCAATTAGCACGAAATATTGTTTAATATGTTTTCTATTTTTTATTAACTAGTATTACTTGAATATGCATCTAATTTTTCAAAATAGAATGCGTAAATATTTCAGCAAAGTCAAAGTTCTGTCCAAACTTATTCGCTTTATAAAAGATCGCCCATAACATTCAGTCTAGCATAAATTTTAAATCACAAGTTGCTGTCGCTGCAATAGGTCATAAAATTCGGTTGTTCAACTGGTTCAACGATAAATCAATGAGTATATTGGACACCTGACCCAATCTAATTGAAATTGCTTTCGTTACGTTATTATCAAAAAAAAGAGACATTCCTACGAAGAGATTTGACACTCTGCGGCACTCCGATTAAATGCCAATGTAAAATTGCAATATGACAATATTTCTTGTCCTACTCTGTTGACACACATATGTATGTATCTATGTGATATAATAAAAATTCTTGCGTTATAAAGAAATTCACTCTGACTTTTGTATTCGTAAAACATGTTACATTTTCATACGATTGTACGAAATATGCAACATTCGGCAAAAAACATATCTATTAACAGAAATAAAGGCGGCACAAAATATTTATGCTAATAATAATCGTCTTAAGTAAATTTTTTTAATTTTGCTTTACAAATCAAATTTCACAGCACGTTATTGGGCGCTTCATTTTCATTTACTTAAGTCAAGAAGCCCCTTGCAATACTTATTACTGATAGTATCTAAGGTTTGATTTTTTATAGATTTTTTGAAAATTATATTTATAAAAAGATGTTAAGGTAATTTTAACTAATATACCTCACTCTCTATACAGATCCCAGAGCATACCATATAATTTAGTATATCCTCGGGCCTTCATCGAAATTGTAATTTGGCTCAACTCAGTTATTCTCAAAATAGCTAAAAAAATATCTTTCAAAACTGGATTTATTGTGTGCACATTTTCTGCATCTATATTTACTACATATTTATATTAAAGCACAATTTTTTTATTTTAACCAAGTTGCCAGTTTTTTTAACATTGTATCATGTGCTCGGCCAATTTAGTCTTCAGCTTATTTTATTTTTATTGTATTATTAAAATCTGGATTATTTAGATCTGTTAAATACGTAATATCAAGTGAAGCTACAAAATTTTTCTTTTATTAACACAATAAGATAGTTCAGGATTTTATTTACAACGACTTTACTTTAGAACTTAATAACTTCATATGTTCCAAACTGATTAATTTGTTTTTAAAAACTAAACAGTATTAATTAAACCGAAAGTGAAGTTCAAATTTACAATTTTCATTCTTTTTTACGATTATGTGATAAATCATTCTGTGCTTCTGAAGGTTAACGTCTTTACACTCTTCAAAAAGGTGTGCGATATGTACTTACATACATATGTAAGTAAATACGTACGAGTACGAACATTAAGTCGGCCCATACATGACTTCCGGGTATTCGTTTCATCTTTTATAAAAATAATGTAGTTCGGACTATTTTTTAACTGAGCACATGCTTTTACATTACTTTTCCTAAATATTTAAAGATACTTTTGTTAATTGTTTAAAAAAAAATATATAAGACTCCAGAACAGTAAAATTTGTACTCTTTTTCTTACCTTGAGTCCTTTGGCACGGTTAATAGCACGCAGAGGCCTCAAAACGCGAAGTACTCGTAATATTTTCACGAATGAAATCGCATTCGAACTGAAATAAATTAAATATAAAAACTTATATATTATGATTTTTGATTTTACTCATAGAGAATATTTTCGTAAAACTTCTTAAATGTACATTAGGAATATGCGGATTATTTCTCTACTTTGTTCGACGACTATTAATTATACTGGCGGAAGCTAAGCTCGTTAATGAATTTGGAGCCTTCTTATTTTTGACTTTAGTCATTGATACCAAACCAATGTTTATCCTCATTTGGTAAAAATTAGTTTGAAAGAAAATGAATGTGTGTAAGTTATTTTTTGGTACAAAAAATACATTGTTTATGTTTACTTTGTTATTTTAGACATTCTAACATGGAACATTTTACTAAATAATAGAAAGGATAACTGAAGAAAAAATTATAGCACATACGGTTGAATGTAAACGATTAGGTCCACAGAAACATTTAAACCTTTTAAAAATGTGAAAAAAAACTTTTCTTACTTAATAACCGTCCTCGCGTTGTTTCCGTAAGTTTGGTTTCTTATCAGTATTCAAAGCAATATCGTGGAAACAAATGTTCATTACTTTAAGCGAGTGTATCACCCTTTATATGATGAGATGTAGTTTGTTTCAAAATTAATAATCCTTTCGCAGTAAATACATATGTAGTACCTTTCAAGAGGGTTCTATATCGGAAACTATTCCCCTACTTTTTATATTAAAATCAAAAAATATTAAGAAGTCGCTCAAAGAACTCATATTATAAGTATGGTAAAGACCATTTGGGATCCATAACAAATAGTTAATATTAAAATAGTTTTAAATAAACAAATACTTCCTTATTTTTCTTGGATATCTTCTGAAAAAAAAATTGTCGATTGAGAGTTATCTATTACCATTTCTACCAAAAATTATTTTTTCTCATATTTATAACATGAAAAACTTTTGCGACTCCTACATACTTTCTGATTTCAAAATCAAAATTAAAAACTTTACCTATATTGGAGCATCCTTTCATACCTTTTTACTTTTTTCACTGCATAATATCAAGAACGATAGTAAATCACAATAAATATATTAACAAATAAATATATAATTATTAGACCTTAAAGAATTTTGGGCAGGGTGGGTATAATATAATCAGGTTTTCAATTCTTTTTGAGTAAATTACAAAACAACTTACCTGTTCATAATTGATATTAGGGAAGCGCAGACTACAATTAAATCTAAAAGATTAAAAGCAGATCTACAAAAGGCTCCGTCATGCCAAACGAAGCCATATGATATCAATTTAAGCAACAGTTCTATTGTGAAGACTCCCGTGAAAAAATAATCAAATTGATTTAGTACCTGAAAGATATAAAGTGTAAAGAATTTACGTTTTATTCTTATTATATATTTGTAAGAGATAGATAAACAGATTTAACTAAAAGATCATATGGTGACTTTTATGTATAATATACATATTATGTACATTTATACAAGGGTTTTTCAGAATTTTTCCGGAAAACATGAAAAAAATCCACATTATATTAAAAAAGCGATTCATTTTTTTTCAAACTATTTGCCGTGCATTTGAAAACCCAGTTGTGGAAGCATTTAGTCCTTTTTGAAGTAGTTATCTAGAAATATAGTCTCAACACTTCTTAATGCCCACCTTGTATCTTGTCGATAAATATTGAAATGATTTTCCTTCATCTCTTTTCAAGTTTTGTTCGGAGACAAACCGGTCTCTATTAAGGTACGGTGAGCCGTACTTCTTCAATGTAAACGAATATTTACGTTCGAAATTTCTTGAGCGTACGAACCTGAAGTATATTTTTGTCATTTACAAATGGGAACATGAAGTAGTCATTAAAAGATAATATATGTACATAGGTGAATTTGGGCAATGAATCATTATTTTGACTTTTGTCCTTCAACTAATTTATTTTTCAATGTGTTGCCAGAATGGAGCAGTGATTACGCCGATCACAAAAGAAATTAGCAAATAAAACGATTTTCAATGAGCTAACGACACGGAAAGAGCTAATTTTTTAAAATTGGGCAAAACCATAGTAGTGGTATGAGAGCTGCTATTATCGTGCTAAGGGATCTTGCGACGCAGTTTCCTGTTGTTTTTCTGATTCCGTCGATAACTTTGTTGTATAGCTTCAGCATTGACAATTCCTTAGAGTAATTACAACAAATGGTCCAGTTTAACTAAAGGAGAATGCAATGAAATATTCGAACTGCTCATTTGAAAACATTAAGCGGAAGAATTTTGGTTTTGTTTCAGCTGAAAGGCAAGGTAAATTTAAGTCAGGTAACCCGCACATGGCGGAAACGGTGGGTTTGCTAATGTCATCTACCTTGTCAAACCAAAGGAACCTTTGTAGGTGCATACTGTTTATTGTTACATCAATTTCGTAGAACACATCGGCGACTTCGTCACACATGGCTATCTTTCCAACTCCAAATGTCAAAAAGATTTCGACTGAAGGCATTAAAAGCTCGGCTACGCCTAGAACAGCATCGTCTACTGGCTCCAATATTGAAGAAGTTTACTTGGTTTATTTAGGTTGTGCGTCACAATTATGGGCGTATGCCACAAGTGCCCTAACCTACTACTAACCCTGCTGTGCTTAACTTCTTTGGGAAGCTGTTAGCTAAAATGTTATCGACCTTCTTCTACATAGCTAACTTCAGGTAAGGGTTTTTATGATATACACGATGCTGTAAGCCTTTTCGTAGCTGTCAGGCAAACTTATTTCGTGCCGCCCTAGTAGCTTAACATCATGCCTTTTGGAAGCGTTTGTCGAGGAATAAGTTCGGCTACCCTTTTCGGCTACTTGTTAACTTAGGAGAGGCTGGTCATATAGGGGTCATCTTCGGTGATCTTTGCCATATTAACAGTTTGACCTGGCAGGTGAAGAAGGGTTACTGTGACTAACTGTGTGAGACTTGTAATTTTGAACACCGTGCAATGCTGGATTTCACTGATCTTTAACGAAGCTCTTACAGAAAAATCGAAATTACACATATTATAACCAGTCCATGAAGACATAATGGATTAGACACATCTGTCAGGATAAGTTGTTTAAAGACTTTCTCTTTGATGAGAGTTAACAATATACCTTCATATAAAAGGCAGAAAATCAATATATGTAGTTGTAATTGCCAAATATACTAACCTGCAAGATGCAAAAGTATGGAGAGGACTTCAATGAATAAATACTGGTACTAACTGCCTCGCTAGGGTACTAATGGACGACATCCCATCTGGGACTCAAACTTTCTGAGTTCCTCACACTGTGCCTCTCTGCATCTGCATTGGATGTTTGCATCTACTTTTTGATTACCCCACCTCTTTTCGAAGTGGTATATCCGACGACTTGATATGTCGCTTCAGCTAGCGTATAGAACCAGTCACTCAACATTTTAACTATTGGCTAATGGTCCCATTTGCGATGCAAAACCAAATCAAACTTTTGATTGTTTGGGAACTTGTCTGCCAAATCTTTAACTAGAGTAGGGCCCGCAGATTGCTCCCGGTTTTGCAGGTGTGACTTTTTCACGCGCATGGTTTAAATGATTCTCGAGAACGGAAGTTCGCCCTGAACCACTTCTTACAGTTTGCCTTTAAAACATGATTGTCATGGAAATATGAAATCTCCTCAAAGTATCAGGTAGCTTGCGAATATGTTAAAATATTTTATTTTTTCTCCAAAAATATATGCCTCTCTTTTTCCAAGACTTCACACAGCTTTACCTCTTTGGGGCAGTGGCCGTTGTGGTCAGGTAATTTGACAGCTAGTGATGATGACCGTAGGAGCGGTGGTATTGTAGCTAATGGATTAGGAGCACTTACTCTTCTTGTAGCTTACTCATAAGTTATGGTCAATACAATTAAAGGCATGAAGCTGGACGTTGATACGTGTAGGCACGAATTTTGATAACAAAGAAGGTAATTTATATACTGTTACATTGCCGATGCGAACTTTGTTCGGGGATCTGCAGCACTCATAATTGCGGGGGAAGTTAGAGAATTACCAGGAATGATAGTGAAGACATTTCGAGCTCTGGCTAAATATATTTGCAAATTCGTTTGTATTTAACTTTTCAAATGGGTAAGGATGCGCCTTAAGCCGACTAAAGTTACCTCAATCTTTGCTTTATGTTACGCCGCAGTTTAAATCGTTAAAAATTAAATCCAAACAACTTGAAGGAATTTATTTTTGGATAAGTTGTTTATCTTAAAAATTTAAAATTTTAAATAACCCAAAAAAACTGTGTCTAATGGTTGTTTCCAGAAACTTTCAGGGTAACCCTCGTATAAACATAAAACTATTTCATAAATATTTTTATACTTGGTTGCGGTCGGGATTTTCACTAAGTGGATCCTCTGCTGCCAACATCGCTGACGAGAACATGATACAGCACAAAATGATGTTTCCAAAGTTGTTGTGATTGCAGAGCCAATGGCAAAAAACTCGAAACCTGCATATTTTTGCAAAGAAAATCATTGTCACTATAAATAATTTTTTGTTAAATTATTAAATAATAAGGATTAATTCGGGTGGATTAAAATTGGAATTGTAATAAACGCTTAAATATTTATGCAAACTTAAGAAAATAAGAAAATAACAAAAATCATTCATGCGGTAAACAAATAAACATTTGCTGTTTTTGCAGTATTTAATTTATGCAACAAACTTAAACTAACACAAAAGGTCTGCAGCTGGTAAAGAAAAACTGGCAAATTTTAAGCTTTCTTTATCTTTCATACCGCAATTGTAAAAACTGAATTTTCTTGGTATATTAAAGTACTACCACATATCTCACTGAATTTTTTTTTCTCTTCAATTTCAAAATCTATTCCAGCTTTTGTTACATGCTGCAGCCAATGTATTACCCTGGAAAAGCAACAAATTTAAATCAAAATCAATATATAAATTAAAAACCTGTTTTTCTGAGAAAATATGAAGAAAGCTGAACCTTCTGGAATGGGCTGAATTTTTGTAGCTGTATTGACTTCAGACATGCGTCTTGGTCTCGCTGTAATCACATCTTCGTCGCCTTCTTCACACATACATATTCAATAGTTCAAATGCGTGGTTGAATAAATGATTTCGATTCAAATATATTTTATAGTAGGCAATATCCCAAAGTTGTGTACATTCAATATGTTTTTGTAATAAAAAGGGTAGGAAGTAAATTTCAATTCCAAAGAAAAGTATTACAATAGACATAAACAAAATTATGCTTATCGGCCCGCATGGATAGAAACCTGAGTACGTTCTAGAGGATTATCATGCTATGGCAAGCTTAAGTAAATATGTAGCATTTGGGAGCTGCTATATTTGGGCAATATCTAGTGTTTGCAAGTACCCTGAAACATTGTTGAGTATTATTCAGCACAACTCAATGTAAATCAATCAGTCCACAAAATTTTGATGCAAATAATGATTGTCAACGTTTACCATTGACTTAATGTAATTCAACACAAATGCGAGTAAAGTTTATAACTATACACAGCAACGATTTATTAAAGGTATGACATTTCTATTTGAGCGGCAAACAAAGAAAGCATTAGTACTTTGACGTTCGTCTAGCTAAAGAAACTTTGGTCAGCTAAATGCATGTTCTGCAATGGGACAGATGTAAAACATGTATAAACGGAGGCATCATCATATTTTCACAGCTTCTCTCTCATTACACCCACTTAAGCTCTAAATGGCTTTTCAGGCTCCGTTGTAAGGAGTTTGAAAAATAAATGTGTACTCAGTTATTTTAAATTTTAATTCAAAAGCTCATTTCGCAACAACTAAAAATATATTAGTGTTTTTTTTTTGTTTTTTCAAATTTTTTCAAGTCGTTTTCAATTATTCTTGCTTCCTTTGAAGAGCAGCTGCTGGTTTCTGGTTGTCTTCCTATTTTTCTAATAATAAATTTCCCTAATTTCCTTTTAAGATGTGGAACTTGGAGGTTTTAATACATCTTCCTTAGACATTATACCTAAGTTTATAAATAAATGCACACTATATGTATATATTACATAAAATAGGAATTTCAAGGTTATCTAACGATGACTCACGTACACGTTACACGCCGCATCAGTTCTAACTGTTCGCATATGGTGGCTTTTTTGCGTATTTGTACAGAACCCGTATCCTTATATCGCTTCTCGCTATTATAAACGTAGTTCTGTTGTATCCAGATTACTGAGTTGATTTTCAGATATTTTGTTTTCAAATTTTGGTCACACTGTATTTGGTTTCACAAAAAAGATTTTACATAACCTTATAGTCCTTACCGATTATTCACTTTTGTGCCCACAATACCTTTTCTCACCCAGACATCATGCTTTCATGCCCCTCTGTCGCTCATCTCGCATACTAGATGACTCCGCAACAGCGACCATTTTTCCCTCATTACCGCACTTCCAATAGCGATTCCATGATTCTGAATACTTTCAGGGCGTGAGCGCTTTCATACATACGAACTACATGACAGGAGATACTTCGTCTTATGCTCGTTCACCTCTGACTCGGGTAAACCGGTTCTTGTTCCAAGTAAGAAAAAATCTACATCAAAATACATACATGTAATTAGGGCCCGAATTCAGCAAGCAGTTTCAGTCTCTATTAGAGACAAAAAGAAAAATATTTGGGCCAGTTGGCCTGTCCTCACTTGGTGTGAATAATTGGCGAAACCTCGCGAAGGGTTGAGGGAACTGGAAAAGCTTTTTGGTTTCGGCCCAAACCGACAAACGGTTGTAGCGCCATAAAAGAAGAAGAAGATATAGACATATACATACCAAAATGATGAGAATCAAATGAGGAATCGATTTAGCCTTTACTGTTTGTCCGTCCGTCCGTCGCTGGACACGCTAACTTGAGTAAAGATTGGAGTTTCTTAATGAAACTTGGTACATAGCTTAATCTTTAACCAAGCTAGGTTAGTATTGGTGGTCAAGATCAGTCAATAAACACGCCCTTCTCCCATATAACGGAAGTTTTGAAAAATACAAAAACTTCGTTTTTTTTAATCTATTGAAACAAATTGGGTAAAATTTGATATTTGGAGCAATTTTAAACAAAAAACTGGATTTTTATGAAATATTGAAAAATAGGCGTTGCCAGGCCCACATATGATAAAATGTCTGTATCAAAGACCGTCACTAAATTTGGTAAACATATTGTTCTTGATATCACTAGTATGATCGTCAAAAATTTTTGATTTTCATAAGCACCCCCTCTTCCATATAACGGACATTTTGAAGAATGCAAAACTTGGTTTCCTCGGTATCTATTGGATATTAGATAAAATTAATTATTGGCAGTGATTTAAAACAAAGGAACTAGATTTGGCATCACTATCAAGACATTTTTTTAATCGGACTAAGACGACATCTACCTCTCATATATAAAATCTAAAAAATGCGATATTTCAGTAACTCTAATACCAATTTTACCTAATTGGCTTTTTATACAAATTTGGAAATAGGCGTGGCACCGCCCATACAAAAATAATTCGCTAGGGTATATAAAATTCGGTTACGCTATGATAATAATAAAAATTGACGTAGTTTTACGCTTTCCCTTATAGCTTAGTGT
Source organism: Philophylla caesio (assembly GCA_963971545.1). Lineage (NCBI taxonomy): Eukaryota > Metazoa > Arthropoda > Insecta > Diptera > Tephritidae > Philophylla > Philophylla caesio. Next base: position 1,827,179 of record OZ020605.1, on the reverse strand, counting down.
CTTAATAATGTACCACAGATCAAAAAAGTGGTAATTATTAGATTTTTTGCGTTATAGAAACATGGTCCGGAAATGTTCCTCAATCATATGCCGAAAGAAAACTAAGGCCATTGTTATCGGTAAAGATATAGATAAAGTATTTCTTTGCCGTTTTCTAAATATATTTGCAGTCATTTTTATTAATTTTATTGGTATATTAATCCGAAGCAGTCTGAAAATTTAATGGGCACAACTTTTCGGTTTACAGAACAAATGTCAAAATTTCTCGTCTCGTATAGCTAGAACTGGGAAACTATCTTGTTTTTTATTTAAGTATTTTTATAAAGCCTCCAGCCATATTGCTTTCATTAAACCGATTTAGAAAACACTGTTCTAGACAAAGTATATATAGCAATTATAAAAAAATTCGTTCACATGGAAGCAAACTCAATCCTTGCATATCTTTTAAGGAAACAAAACTGCATATTAATAACTAAACTTCATTTAAATACAATTTAAATCAATTCAATAAGTGGAAGCAAATCAAAAAATGAGCTATCATTCCTTATACATTGCTATAGGTAAAAGTTGCTAGTTTTTAGATATTCTGAACTAACGTGTAATCGAAATATAAATATAAATTAGAGGAAAATGGATGCTTATAATTGAAACATAAAACTCAAAAATTCATTTGAAAAAGGTGCGAATCAAACTTTTAAATAATTCGACCATAAATGTTATGTTTGCATCTGAATACGAGTATGTCTTTTAAATTCGGCAAGACCAAAGCAACGGCACCCAGATATAGTATCGGGTACTAGTAGAAGCTCTAGCATGTGCTCGGGTTTTTTTATTCATACGGGCCCGTTGTCTTTTATATTAATTAACTAAATTTGTACGAGTATGCTTTAATGATCTGACTACTGTTCCAATCAAACTAGAAGAGGGAGCAATTTTCGAAGGTTATTTACATATGTATGTACATATATATTTATAACTAGTTTTGAGAATAGAGTAGACTTTTGCCAAATTGGATAAACGTAACTAGTTTTGGTAGTGTGTTAGTAATATAAGGACTGATAAATGTGAAGTAAATAACATGATGAGACAGTATTTGGAATCTAAATATTAATGTATAAGCGTTGTTGTTAGGTACTTACTTACATACATGTGTATTACATTTTTAGAACTTACAAACGTTTTGTGTCTTAAATGATAGATATGTGTATATATACAGAATTTGAAGTAAGCCTTCTTGAAGCTATATTTATTAATTAAAAAGGAATATAATTATAAATAACTGTACCAGCTGCAAAACTAAATAGCACTAGCAACAAAGCCTTCGGCTTTCGCTATTATGTTATTAATTAAGTTTTGGCCAAATTGTGGGTAGATTTAAATGTACCAATTAATTATTTTTTCACTTTATTTTTTTTATGATAGGTCAAGCCATAAGTTTCTTTTCGTCATCGAGCAAGCTTGCATACTCATCACCAATCTTTTTTAGGGCTATATGTTGCAATGAAGCTAATATACAGAATTCGCAGTAAAACTATTCGAAGCTTCTTTGTTCCTAACTCTTTGTATTTATTCAACGCTATTATTAATACTGTAGCGGTGACTACCATAGTTACTTCTCTTCAAAAGAGAGAACTTCACTTCACTTCAAAATTTTAGAATATATGTATTTGCTGTTGGAAACATAATTAAAAAATGTTATATTTTTAAACCATAAAAATCAAATAAAAAAACTCAAACTGTACATATGTAACACCTTATTCTCGTTTCACTTGATTAAAACAGAAATGTTAATTTTAGTATGTAGCGCTTTCAATAGAAAAGTAAATCGAAATATGATTGACAAATTAGATATTATTATAATACAATTTAATTGATATAGTTCATTATTAAGCATGATATAAGAATGTATTACATTTTTAATTTGGTACTTTTTAGAATTTGAACTTGAAAGTCTTCGTTTGATATAGATATGCTGCAAAAACCTCTTTAAGAACTTAACTTACTATATATTTACTTTGAAGCGATTTCTTTCTACCCTGATGGAAACTTCAATAAAAAAAACTAAAATAAAAACTAAAACTCAACTCGAGGTTTCCTGTGGAATACACTACTCTAATTTGAAAACGACCAGACTCAATTTAAACCAATTAACAAGAATTTCATATTTTGTGCCTAAGAAATAAGAAAACTCTTCATCTGACTCGCAAAACTAGGTTTGATAAATTATTTTTATAAGAAAATTCGCGCTATAGGTTTATAAAATTGCATGCACAGGAAGATTTTATATTTTGTAAGTTACCTGTTTGTGTTACTAAATATAAAAAATGAACTTCCACGTGGCATTGGTTTTTTCGTCTTCTTAATGCTGATTTCGGAAAGGCGCCGGGGTCGTGCAGTTGCTCGCGGTGTTACTTCGGAGCGGGTTTCTAAACATTGTTAATATGGATTTGTATGAGAATGGGTAGGGACAAAGCTGTTTAATTGACAATGGTTAGTTGAAAAGCGTTTATATCTGCGTATGTATGTATGTATGTTATAGAATAAATGGATGTATGCACGAGTATCCCAACATACATTTTATTATCTCCATAATCTCTTTACTTATGTGGATATAAGGATTTTTTCTAAATATTTTTTTTCTTCTAACTTATTGCAAATTCATTTGACATACATATGCAATAACAGCCGTATAAATACTTACCATCTTGTTCTTCATCACAGATTTCGTTATCTTCGTCTTCTTCTGAAAAAGTATCTTCACCTCTAGGCCAATTTGAGCAGTTAGCAATGTGGAAAAATATTTTGTTATATTAAAAAAACGAAAACACATTTTATATACAGCAGTAATTTGTTTAAGGGTCAAAATGATTTAGTCATGAAGCAATCTTACTTACAAATCTTCCATATCTATACAATGTCGATCCGCATCAACGTCAACATCCATATTTTCCTCATCATCGATTGTTGGTGTCGGACTATGTGACTTGTTATTTTTTCCGTCTTCAATTTCCTCTTCTTTTTCAATGGTGGTCAAAGAATCTGCGTCAGCAAGATTATCAACGGCAATGGCCAAGAAAACGTTCAAAAGTATATAATTGCCACATATGAATAAAATTATGAAATATATGCAAGCCAATGCACCGATTTTCTTTATTCCTCCATATGCTAGTATTCCATCATACATTACGACATTCCAGTCCTCACCAGTAAGAATCTAAAGCAGTGAGAGATGATTATATTTTTTCTCTTTTCATAGTGAAGAGTTAACTAACGTTCGGCAATTAAATGTCGTTTTTCATAAGTGTAAAAACAGAATTAACTTATGTAAATTAACGCTCACAGTGAAAACAGATAAGATTGTGATTATGCCTCATGGTATGAAAGTTTTTCAATTACAGATATTTTATAAATGTTTATTTAAATATTTTTAATATATTCCAACATACATGTGAGCATATGAGCTTTCAGTACCCAAGTCGATAAACACGATAAAACCAAATCAGTTAACTGCATAAAAAATGGCTTCTTAATTAAAATTTGTCCAAAAATAAATATAAGGCCAGTTTATGGAAGATATTTCCGAAATAGTACTATAATTTCTACCATTAAAAAACTGTTGTTGTTTTTTCACAAAAATTTTCCATAAACTGGCCTTGAGCTCAATAAAAATTGTAAAATTAACATTTACTAGGCCATCAGAAAAATAAACAAACACGTAAAATATTATTTATTTATTTATTTATTTAGTTCAACCTACTGGGCTCAGCCCTTACAGATTTTGATGCACATGGATAAGTAAACATTTAATGTAAATATGTATAAAATTTTTGAAACTTAAAGGTAGGATACAAGCTTAATTGATAAACTAATTTTTTAAATAGTTTTTGAATGACTCTCTGGTCGTATTGGTATCTACATGTGAAGATATAACATTAAATAGCGATATAAACTTATGAATCGGTTCATTCTGGCCATAATTACTTCTTCTATATTTTACGTGGAAGACCGACTTATCTCTGAGAGGTCTTGCAGGAGCGACAATAGTTCAGGTGAATCAATTCTGTTATGCACAATGTCCCTAATGAAGATAATGCATTGAATTTTCCTTCTACTAGAAAGGCTCTCTAGGTTTAAGGTTCCGCGTTTTAGGAATCCAAGCTTGGAGTTGGCTGCTGAGATTATGTATTCCCTATGATAGTCGAAACTAAACTTTGTGTCGAGATAGACTCCCAAGTCTTTGATTTTACTAACACGTTGGAACATAGCGTCTGTACCGTGTATATAATTAAACATTTTCGGACTAGCTGACCGCGAAAAAGTTATGATGTTACATTTTCGGAAATTTAACAATAGTCCGTTACATTTACACCACAATATAAGTGAGTTAATATCATTTTACAGATTTATGCTATCTTCAAGAGTTGTCATAGGTAGATATAGCTTGAGGTCGTCGGCGTAAAGCAGACACTCGGCATATTTGAAGGCATTTAAAACGTCATTAATAAAACTGTGAAGAGTAATGGGCCTAAGTGGCTGCCTTGTGGCACACTAGAGGTCACTGAAATTACGCGATAATGACTGTCACCAACTTTGATGATTAATTTCCTGTTCTTCAGTAGATCATGGTTAATCTAATGTGAAATTAGAAAAAATAGCAAGGTTAGTATAAGTAGACCTTCCGGGATAGAAGCCATGCTGCAGCCTGATTTATAAATAGGTACAATAAAAACAATTTTCCATTCATCTAAAAAAGTGCCTGAACTAAGACTTTTATTAAAAATAAGAGTCAATGGGATGAACAAAGTGTCCGCACAGTTTTTGGAGAGACAGGGGGGCAGAAGATCGTAACCTGCTCCTTTCGAGGCATCCAATTCTAACAAAGACTCAAAGACCTCTGTTTCTGTGACCGACATTTTTCCTACATCCACTACCTGTTGTAATTGAGACGTTTCGTGGTTAATTTGGAAATTTTTGAAACTATCACAAACTATCATAAAGTTTGCAAAAAAGTTTGAAGAATCCATGGGGCAAGTTGAAACGGAGCCTTTATATTCCATTGATTTTGGGATGCCATTCACCTTGCTTTTCGTATTGTAAAATATTCAGAAAGATTTAGAAATATGTTTAATTTTAGACTCCATCGGGTTAACGTACCACCTGTGCAAAAAGTTTGATAGGGTCTGAAATTTCTTCCTAAGCTGAGAGAAAATTATTTTATCCTCTTGGGATGCGGTTCTTTTAAATCTTTTATGAGCTTTATTTTTTTGGTACTTCAGCTTTAACAATCTATTATTGTACCACGGCAGACTGAACTTTCTTTTTCTTGTGTGTACGGGAACATAAAGGCTTAAGCATTCCGCGAGAGCTTTTTTAAACGTACTGTACATATTTTGTAAATCATGGTGTTTAAAGACCGTATGCCAATCTATTGAGTCGAAGAAATTATTGATAGCAGTATAATTGGCTTTGGCAAAATTATAATAGAGCTCCGGTTCAGAGGGAGTACTGCTGTATCTATAGAAAGAAAAACTAATTATGAGGGCCTTATGATAAACGGATTCGCAGGTAAGAGGTGTATCATATCTAAAAATCTTATAAGCTAGATCATTAGTTATAAAAACTTAATGTAATATATCAAGGGCTTTGATACTTCAATTAAAGATTTTTTAAAAAACGGAGTTAAACGATGTTCGTGTGATTTCATCCAAGTGTCCTCTGGTTAGCTCCCGAACATCCGTTTGGGAATGAGCTAAAGTGAGAAAGCGAACCTGGTGAGGTCACCCCGACGGGGAGATCCAACGCCTGGTTAACGAACCCAAGCGGAACAAATGGAGGGAGCACTTGAAGTCCTGTAACCTCGGTGCCGGAGTGGGCAAACTATGGTCGACTGTGAGATCCCTGTCCAATCCGACGAGGCGTGACGACCGAACAGAAATCTCCTTTGGAGACCACGCCTCGTCAGACCCGAAGCGATGCGCAAGCTATTTTAGCCGACAATTTATAATGCATCCTTCAGCCGACAAACCCAAACGGTCAGTAACCAAGGGCTGCGCAAGCAAAAATCCAGCGCACCAATTGTCCTCTCTAGCACTGAGGTGAAGGAAGCCATCGGGAAGGCGAAAGCCTCCAAATCCATTGGCCCAGACGGGTTAGGCATGTTGGTGCTGAAAAAATTGGGCACTGCGGGAGTAGCATACCTTACTAAGGTCCTCAATTTGTCTCTTACCACCCTGATCATCCCAGACATCTGGAAAATGAGCAGGGTGATACCACTGCTGAAACCAGGGAAACCTCCCGGCCAAGTCGAGTCCTACCGGCCGATCTCCCTGCTTTCTCAGTGGTCAAGACACTTGGGGCCCTGCTGCTCCCGTACTTCAACCACTACCTCATCCCGGCAAAGCATCAACATGGCTTCCGGAAAGTGCATGGCACTTAGCGCCATAAACACACAGATTATTGAAGGACGTGGAGGCCTCACCTCTCCCAGGGGCGTTGAGGCGATAGTCCGCGAACTACCTGTGTGGTCGTCAGGCGTCGGTGTGCTACCGTGACGCAATGTCAAAAGCGAGAAGAATTAAGCAGGGGGTACCAAAGGGTGGCGTCCTATCTCCCTTACTATTTAATTTCTACATCTCGCGACTCCCCTCCCCGCCAGAGGGAGTCACTCTGGTCTCGTATGCCGACGACTGTACGATATTGGTACCGGCAATGGAATCGATGGCCTGTGTTCTAAGGTAAACATCTACCTCCCAGAGCTTGGCGCTGTCTCCTGCGAAGTCCACGGCGACCCTATTTACATCTTGGACGAAGGAGGTCGGGCTCACTCGACATACACATCGAGGGGACCCTCATTCCAACGGTTAACCACCCGAAGATCCTGGGGGTCACCCTCGACAGCCTGGTCTCCTTCTCAGCGCATACAACCGCAACCGTCAACAAGGTACATAGCCGCAACAAAGTCCTCAAATCGCTCGCCAGCAGCACTTGGGGCAAAGACAAAGGAACGTTGTTGGCAACATACAAGACGATTGGATGGCCGGTTTTAAATTATGCTGCGCCAATATGGTCGCCTGGAACTAGCAGGACTCAGTGGTCAAGACTGGATGCTTGTCAGAACGCCACACTCAGGACAGTGACGGGATGGCTCCTGATGACGCCTGTGGATCACGTCTATCATGAGGCAAACGTGCTCACAGTGCAGGAGCACAATCTAATGCTTACAAAAAGGTTCTACTGGGGTGCCACCGTCTGAGGCACCCTAAAAGGGACTTGCTCGTGCTGGAGCCGGCACCCAGGCACATCAGGGGACACCTCTCACAACTGACGGTCGAGGAACGTACGCTTACCGCTGAACCCAAGGACGTACCGACACCCGCCCTGTGAATGCAGTCCTGGGAGTCCAACCACCACCTATAGCAGCTGAGGAGCTCCAGCTGCCTCGGGAGACGCGCGTCACTCTGGCTCAACTCCGATCTGGATATTGTAGCAGGTTAAACTCCTACCTATCCAGGATCAACCCCGACACCCCCAACACTTTCCCGGCATATGGAGAGTCTCCGCACGACACCAATCACCTATTCATATGCCCGGCCAAACCCAATCAACTAACACCCCTCTCCCTATGATCCGACCCTGTTGAAACGGCTCGTTTCCTGGACCTCTCGTTATTTGAGCTTGACGATAATGATTGAGGGAGCCCGCCAGCCCAGTATGGCATAGCTAGCCGCTACAACAACAACAACAGGCCACCCCGACATATTCAGTCTGCAGCGTATATTCACCAGTAGGTGCGGCTGCGAGCGGGCGTACTTCGCTATTCTACTCGCACTCCTACTTTCTGAGAGCACAAATCAACACAGTGATATTTCAAAACAATGGAACCACATCTCCCGCTCTTTACGTACCACTGCTGAACAATCCATTAGATTTAATTGAGCCCGAAAAACGACTGGTACGATGAGGAATGTCGCGTTACGACGGAACGGAAAGATGCTGCCTACAGGGCCACTTTGAGGTCGGAGCTTGAGATACTAGCCGACAGAAAAAGCGCTCAAAAATTCTTTCAGAAAGTACGATGGCTAACAGAAAGTTTCAAGACCTGGGCATATTCCTATAAGAACGACAACGGCGACCTGGTGACTGACGTCAATAATATACTTAGTTTGTGGAACACTTTTTCAAGCTACTTAGTGGTGGTAGCACAGACCACATTAGAGAAGATGATGAACCCGAAATCACAATCAATGACGACGAAACCCGTTACCATGTGACGAAATTCGTATAGCAATAGCACGGCTGAAGAACAGCAAAGCCCCGGAGCTGATGGGCTGCCAGCTGAGTTATTCAATTACGGTGGAGAAAAGTTGGTAAAGCGCATGCACCAGCTTATTTTTAGAGTATAGTCGTACAAATGCATGCCTTCTGATTGGAAAATAAGTGTACCCAATCCACAAGAAGGGTGATACTGCAACTCGTGCCAACTATCGCGGTATCAGCCTACTTAGCATCGCATATAAGGTTCTGCTAAGCGTATCGTGTGAGAGACTAGAGCCCACCATCAATGAACTGAATAGGCCTTACCAGTGTGGCTTTAGACCTGTAAAATCTACCATTGACCAAATATTCGCAGTTCTTCAGATCTTGGAACAAACCCAGTAAAGAAGAATCGACACGCACCAGCTTTGTGTCGACCTCAAAGCCGCCTTCGCTACCTAAAGAAGAAGTTGCCGTTATGCCGTAATGTCTGAATTTGGTATGATGCTGAGCAACACAATCAGCTACGTCAGAATTGGGATGGGCCTCTCCGCTGCGTTTGATACCGAACGAGGTTTCAGACAGGGTGATTCTTTATAGTGCGACTTATTTAACCAGATGCTGGAGAAGATAATTCGAGCCGCAGAACTAAATCGGTCAGACACCATCCATTTTAAGAGTGTGCAACTGCTAGCGTACTCCGACGACAATGACATCATCGGTCGTAACAACCGCACAGTTAGCTCTGCGTTTTTCAAACTGGATAAAGAAGCGAAACGAATGGGTTTGGAGGTGAACGAGGCAAGACGTAGAGCTCCTGTCATAAAATAGAAAATCAGTAAATTCACCGCTGGGTTCTACCATCACTGTTGACAGTTATTTTTTATTTTATTTATTTAATAGAGGAACAACTATTAATAGTTATTACACTAGGGTATAAAAGCACTGGTTGCCAGGACCTTCGGCTTTTGTTGAACTTATGAGCTAGTTAAGAATTCATTGATAATGACGTAAATGAGTTATTCTACTTAATTTATATGTCTATAATATTGCAAAGTTTCGTAAATATAAGTATTGCACTAATGTTTTCCGTATTAGTCGATTTAAGGCAGTTGGAGGGCACAGTGTTGCCGAAAACAATTTGTCTGTTGTGGCTGAGTCCGGGACACTCGTCCAAGATGTGAGGTACTGATAACGAAGGTGAGTTGCAGTATGAGCAGGACGGTTTAGCAGAACCTCTGAGCAGGTGGCTGTGGGTCGTAATCGTATGGCCTAGCCTACACCGTACAAATATTTGCAGCTTTCGTGAACTGCAGTCTGGGGAGTAAATAGGTTTAGAGCCAGTAGGGTTAACAGACTTATAATGGTGCTGATAACACTCCCATTCGTTTTTAAATTTTGTGTGTGTAAAGGAACGAGTTAAATTTCGTATGTCTTGTGTCGATGTATAGTCGAAAAGGTGCAGAGGTTGTTTTGAAGCAAATTTAGCTTTTTCGTCAGCGACTTCGTTGCCTTTAATTCCAACGTGACCTGGAACCCACATTATTTTTATCTTGCCGATATTTTTTGAGAGATGCATTCGTAAGCGTTCAATCAGAAAACCTCCTGTATTTCCATTTTTAAGAGCTTCGATCGTAGATTTGCTGTCGGTACATATGATGTATTTGGATCCTGAGTTAGAGGCAAACTGAACTGCTTCCTGTAGTGCAGCTGCTTCCGCAGTGAATACTGAGCAATATGTTGGTAGGGCACCGACGGTTACTGTTTCACCGGACTCATTTGCAACTGCAAATGTTAGACTTGTGGAAGACTTTGATCCGTCAGTAAATAAAAAATTCCATTTTCCTCTGTAAGGATTTATAGCTTGCTGGTATTGTTGGACGTATTCGTTTGCACTGGTACAGTTTTTAGGGAATTTTAACAGCCTGTCGATAAACAAACTTTTATTCATTCGCCAGTTGGGACTCGAATCAGGAGGGACCAATATCGGTGGACTTATGACGTTAAGTTGTTTTGCTAGAGATAAGCAACGAATTAACGTGGATTTTTTTCCGCAGCTATTTATTACTTTTAAGCTTTGGTTGACAAGTTTAAAGATGGACTCGCTTCTGCAATGTGTAAGTCTTGGTATTAACATCATTGTGTTGTTTAGTGCCCGCGTGGATATTTCTGGTAGTCCTGCTTCCGCTAACACAGCTTTGGTAGGAGAAGTGGGAAAAGCGCGGATACTTTTTCTTGCTGCTGTATGGTACGGCGAGCTGATGAGGTTTAGATGCGTTTTTGCGCAATGTCCATAAATGGGAAGGCCAAAATCAATTTTCGACAGTATTAGTGCTTTAGTTATATTTACAAGTGTAGTTATATGTATTAAACAATGCTTGGAAGTTAGGTATTTAATAATATTAAGCCTAGATAATAAGTTTAATCTAAGGTAATTACAATGTGGCTTAAAGGTAAGGGTTTTATCAAAAATTAAACCTAGGATTCTCAAAGTGTTAGTATGCGGGATGGGTGTATTAAGAAGGGATAGGTTTGGAAAAGAGCATTTGTGTTTGCGGCAAATGTGGAAGGTTTTACATTTGCTTATGGATATGATAGCTCCTGAGGATTCCCCCCAGTTTGATATGTTTTTTAAAATGTTGGTGAATATTTCTTTCAACTGGTTTAGGTTTTTTTGATCAGAGAAAATGAAAACGTCGTCAGCGTAAATAAAGTGGTTGGCGTTAGGAGAAGAAGAGATGATTGAACTGATTTGATTAAAAGCTATTGTAAATAGGGTGACGGATAGGGGGGATCCTTGTGGTATGCCATTGGCAAGGGGGTGGATATGTGATTTGTAATTATTTACGCTGACAAAAAATTTACGATTGATAAGAAAAGCTCTTACGATCATGTATATTTTGTGGCCGATTTTCCATTTTTTTAGTTCTTGTAAAATTATATGGGCTCCTATTCGGTCAAAGGCCTTTTCGAAATCTAAATTCAATACCGACAGGTGGTTTTTTGCGGATAAAGTTGATGAAGCTATGTGCTCGAAGAGAAGAAGAGGGTCTATAACTCCTATGCCTTTTTGAAAAGCATATTGGTTTGGATTTATAAGATTTTTTAATTTACCAAACCACATAATTCTTCTGGAAATTATTTTTTCAAAAACTTTGGACATGCACGGGATTAATGATATGGGCCTGTAGTTAGAGATAAGGGTATTGCTTTTATTGGTTTTTGGGATGGGAATGACGGCCGCTGTTTTCCAGTCCTGCGGGAAAACACCTTTTTCGAAAATGGAGTTGTATAGTTTTATGAGTCTGCATTTAAGTGTAAAGGGGAGGTGTTTTAGCATGGGATAGGAGATTTTATCGGGGCCTGGCGTTTTTCCAGTCATTGACTTGATAGCGAGGTCAAATTCTTCTATTGAGATTGTTGATTCAATAAGAAAAGCATCAGGAGAAAGGGAGGGATTTTGGGGGTTTTCGTTCAGGGATTCGTTTTTCAAGTTGTTAAATTTTAAGTGAAAGTTGGAGTTATCGGAATATTTGGACCAGGTATCGGCAAATTGTTCAGCTATATCCTGTGAATCGTAAATTGGACCATTTGGGGATTGGATAAACTGGATTTTGTTATGTTGCTGCGAGCCAGTAATCGATTTTATATCCGACCATATCTTTTTAGGGTTCGAGGATGGTGTTATGTTGGCAGTCAAATTTTCGAATGATTGTCTTTTCGCAGTTTTGAGCTCTCTTCTAAAAACTGCGTTCGCTTTTTTGTATTTTATGAGATTTTCTGTTGATCTGTTGTGTCTATAAGATGACCATAGGGATTGCTTTGTGTTTCTAAGGACTTGTAAAAGGTTGGTCCAGTATGGAAGTTTAGAAGAAAACTTTCTTGTGCAGGTTTGGGGTATTGCAATGTGTGCAGCTTTGCGGATAATTGTTTTGATTGCGGATGCTTCTGAGTTTATAGACGTTAAAGTTGATTTATTTCTCGCTAGCAAAACTATCTCGGAAATATACTTTTCCCAATCCGCCTTGTCGGTAATGAACTTGGCCCTAGGTTTGATGTGACAGGAGAGCGGTGTATTGAGGGAAGAAATTATGGGGAAATGGTCACTGTTATGAGTATCGTTGAGTGTATGGGATGAAATTTTAGGAGCTAGAGATATAGAAGAAAGTACAATGTCTGTGTGTGTAAAAGTGCAGTGTGTGGAAAAATGAGTTGGTGCGCCATCATTGAGGACTGCAAGGTTCTTGGCTAAAATGATGTCTTCGATTATTTGTCCTCTTTGATTAGACACCGAAGAGCCCCAAAGTGGGCTCCAAGCGTTGACATCTCCAACTAAGATTACAGGTGATGTAAACCCGTTAATGATGTTTAGAAAATCCAGTTGAGTGAATTTCTGTTGCGGGGGTATGTAGCAGTTGATTATGGATAACTTATAACCAATGTCTACTTCGACAGCTATAGACGATATGTTCGAAGCTGTTGGTACTAATTTATGTGCTAAAGATTTTTTAATAAGGATAGCAATTCCTTGCTTACTTGAAGTGTTTGCTGGTAAATTATGAAAGTAACCAACGTATTTGTTGGGTACATATGCTGTTTTATTTATTGGTAGGTGGGTTTCTTGCAAAGCAATAACGTCTGGGCATAATTCATGGATAAGTATATTAAGGTCAGCATAGTTATTGAAGAGACCATGGATATTCCATTGTAAAACTTTCATATTCTATTGAGGAGTTTCGTTATTTGTAAGCAAATTTGTAAAATGTGGAGTTGTACAATGTAATTGAGAGAGGAAAGTATTGATCAGTAGTGTATTTGTTGTAGAGTCATCGACTGCGGACAGTGATTGAGATGTGTTTACTGTGTTTGCTGTGTTAAGAGTATATTCCGCTCGTACTTCATTCTTGTCATTCTCTTGCATTTTCTTGTTCGCTTCAGTTGATTGTTCGCGCATGTCAACTGCGCTTAATTCATTGTTGCTAATTTGTTGTTGTGTGTTTGGACTGGTTTGCTCACTATGTGTAGTTGTAAGTGTTTTTGGGGATTCAACGTTTGAGTTTTGTGTTTCTTTCACAATACTGGAGAAAGAAGAAGGTGATTGATTGAAAGGGGGAGGAACTTGTGACTTATGAATCTTGATAGCTTCGCGGATGGAGCATTTATTGTCGGTTTGTATGGCAATAATTTGTTTCATTTGTTCGTACTTTGGGCATGACTTGCTAGAGGCGGTGTGATTGCCTGAGCAGTTAGCACAGAAAACTCGAAGACATGGTTTGGGAGAGTGGGGTGGGTCAGAGCACGTGTCGCATGCAGGGGTTTTATGACAACGCTTAGTTGTGTGGCCTAGCAACTGACAGTTTTTGCACCTCATGGGATTTGGGTAGTATGGTCGTATTTTTGTTGTGTACCATGAGATATCCATTTTCTCGGGCAAGTGATACAAATCAAATGTCAGAAGTACTACTCCACTGGGTATTAGTTTACCGTCTATTGTCTTCATAAATTTGTATGCTGACGAAACACCTTGTTCTTTGAGGTTATCAATTATTTCCTTTTCTTCTACATAGTTTAAACACGGTGCGTAAATTGTTCCTTTTGAGGTATTCAGATTTTTATGAAGCTCGATTTTCACGTCACAGATTCCAATAAGTTTTTTTGTTGCTAAGAATTTATTGGCAGTAGCGTTATTTTTTACAAACAACAACAAATTGCCGTCTCTCAATTCAGTAATTTTAAGTATGTTAGTACTGATGTTTGTGAGGGCTTTGTGCACAGCGAAACAAGAAAATCTGTTTAGAGGTTTGTTGGAATCGGAGGCACTTACCACTAGGTATTTAGGATTGTCTTTTTGAACAGTTGGTAGGGTAGGAAATTCATATTTAGTAGTAGTTACTTTTTTACGTTTTGCTTTAGGGCTAGTGGATAATAGGGCAAACCTATTATCCCCTAGTTTGTGCCCCACGTGGGACATTGTTACACTTTATACTTCAAGTACACCAGAATTCGTAAACAGAGGTTAGCACAGGAATGAAATGAAGTAATGAAAAAAGAGTAATAAACCGCAAGAGAATAGAAAATCACTGAGCACGCTAAGAAACACAACCGTAGATGTCGAATAGCAGTCGATGACTGCTGTTGACAGTTATATCTTTGAAAAAGTAGAGGACTTCGTTTATTTTGGAACCAGCATTGACATCTATAATAATGTCAGCCTCGAGTTCCCACGGTGAATCTCTCTTGCCAACAAGGGCTACTTCGAGCTGAGTATCTGAAAGCCCTCTCTCGAAGGACAATAACCACGATCTATAAGTGTCTCGTTGTGCTCACCCTATTGTATGGCGCAGAAGTTTGGGCGATGAAAACATCTGATGAGAGGGCTTTAGTCGCTTTGATCAATATGAACACGTAGAAGCTAATAAGTAAAATTTTTGCAAGGCCTGCTATATCGAACCAAAAAAAAATGCAAACCACTACAAAAATATTAATTTGCTTATTATGTTAAAAAAAATTATAATGTTGATGTTTTTTGTAATACTCCAGCATGTTGTACGAGTGTGAAAAGTTACAATAAATCGCTCCTCATGCAAAATAGGTTTGATATGACAATTAAACCATTTTTTTTATCCCTGGTATTCCCAATAGGTTCCAGTTTGAGAAAGATAGAAATAACTGGCGTTCTATGCTGAGCTCGGCCAAAATCGCCTAAGCGGTTATCGAGCCAATTATGTAAGTATGTAAGGTGGTCAAAGACCGAAGAGTACCCACCCCGGTGACGAGATTAAAGTCTGAATTTGGTTCAAGTGCGTTGATCAATGGCAAAGTAGTCGCGACCACATTACGGAACGAACACAAAAATGTATTGGCTCATCGTCCACATTTGTTACGCTGAACCATCTATCAATTCACCAAAGATTGAGTATTAAATATCGACATCGTCTCACTAGATAGCTGTACCTGGGTATTCTTAGGTAGTGTCCATGCATACAATGCTCAGACCATTGTACTCACAGGATTCTTCAATTAAATCTTTCTTTATCAGGCCATATTACCATTTTCTATTTTCCTATTGTTTAGTTACGTTGCATTCTCGCCCAGTTCAACCACTTCCGCCTAATTATTTTATTAAAAAGCGGGCAAGTTTTCTTCGTCCATATTCTTGCCTCCTCCCTTTTGAGGTTTTTGAATCTGATGCTAGTTCCAATATACTCAAGAAAACAAAACGATCGATATGGTTCTTCTAGTATTCTAGCAAATTCATTATTGAGTTAATTTTTCATGTTGGTATGCTTATTGGGGTATATACATACTTATGTTACCTGGAGATTAAGTGGCTTTTGTTAATTCATTCGCCTGTAACTCATCAGCGAATAGTTAACCATCATGCGTATGAATTTAATACAAATGAGTCGAAATGAGCTTAACTACAAGGCAAGATAAGTAGTCTTGTTCTTGTTATTATTATTATCAGTTTATATAAAGGTTTAGTGTTATTATTGTAGGTGTATTTGAAAATTCAGGGGTGCAATGGGATACAGTGGTGCTTCTGGGTATGCGGTAACAGTTGCACGGCTGTACTCAATTCCTACTCTTACGTCCACGTTCGTGCACCTTGGGTAACGTGAGCAACCCAGGTGCGAGATACGGTAACCAACCCGTGTAGAGCCATGGGTCACGGCTAATACAAAGGGAGCTTTAGAGGAGCCACTCCGACATATTCGGTTTAAGGGTCTACTAAAGTCCGCAGCGTCTGCTCACCAGGAGGTGCGGCTGCAAGCGGCGTCTGTCTTGGAGCAAGTGGCTCGCTGTATAAACGAACTTAAAATGTCCACCCTCAGCAATGGGTTGTGCGCAGGGCTTTGAACCCGCCACGTAAAAAACAACTTGCAATGAAAAGGATAACAAAGCCTCGGATGAGAACCCCCTTTTTTGATGACGACCACGGCAAACGTATTAAGGACCTGGAATGTCCGGACCCTTAATTGGGAAGGTGCCTCTGCCCGGCTGGTTAATGTCCTCAGCAAAGCAAAGGCTGGCATCACCGCCATCCAAGAGATGCGATGGGCGGGCCAAGGGAAAAAAGTGATAGGCCCTTGCGACATCTACTACAGCTGCCATGTAAAGGAGCGCAAATTTGGTGTCGGATTTGTGGTGGGAGAGAGACTGCGCCGTAAAGTACTGTCGTTTACTCAGGTGGATGAACGTCTCGCCATAATCCGCATCAAGGGGAGATTTTTTAACATCTCCCTGATTTGCGCCCACGCCCCGACGGAAGAGAAGGACGATGGGACCAAAGATCGCTTCTACGATCTCCTTGGCCGCACGTATGAGCGGTGCCCCCACCACGATATAAAAATCGTGCTTGGTGATTTCAATGCCAAGGTGGGCAAGGAGGGCATATTTGGTTCCACTGTCGGAAAGTTCAGTCTCCACGACGAAACGTCTGACAACGGATTGAGACTGATCGACTTCGCCGGGGCCGGAAACATGGTAGTCTGCAGTACCAGGTTCGAGCATAGGAGAATACATCAGGCTACGTGGCTGTCTCCAGATGGTAAGACACAAAAGCAAATCGACCATGTTGTGATAGACGGAAGGCACGCTTTCAGTGTCCTAGATGTGCGCACGATCCGAGGAGCCAACATCGACTCGGATCATTTTCTTGTGGCAGCTAAGATCCGCACGCGCCTCTGTGCAGCAAAAAGCGCACGAAAATGAACACAAGGAAAGCTCGACGTTGGAAAGCTGCAATCGCAACAGACAGCCACCCACTTCGCCACTCGACTTGTACTCCTGCTCTCTGAGAGCAATATTCAACAGAACGATATTTCCGAGCAGTGGAACCATATTTCTCGCTGTCTACATACCGCCGCTGAAGAATCCATCGGATTTCAGCGAGCCCGAAAGAACAACTGGTATGACGAGGAATGTCGCGCCGCTACGGAACGTAAAGACGCTGCCTACAGAGCCACACTGCGATCGGGCGCAACGCGAGTTGTACGGGAGCGTTATCGCGAGTTGAAGAAGGAAGCAAGACGCATTTTTCGCGAGAAAAAGAGAGAGGACGAAACGCGTGAGTCCTAAGAGCTTGAGATGCTGGCCGAAAGGAATAGCGTCCGAAAATTTTTTCAGAAAGTACGGCGGCTAACAGAAGGTTTCAAGACCGGGGCGAATTCCTGTAAGAACGAAAACGGCGACCTGGTGACTAATGTCCACAGCATACTTAAATTATGGAGGGAGCACCTCTTCATACTGCTTAATGGAAGCAGCTGCAACCACGATGGAGAAGATTTTGAACCCGAGTCCGTAATCAATGATGGACGTGATGTACCATCACCCGACTATAACGAAATTCGGAAAGCGATAACACGGCTGAAGAACAACAAATCGCCCGGGGTTGACGGGTTACCAGCTGAGTTATTTAAGTACGGCGGAAAGAAGCTGGTTAAGTGCATGCACGAGCTCATCTCTTGAATATGGTCGGAAGAACGCATGCCTGCTGATTGGAACTTAAGTGTGCTCTGCCCAATCCACAAAAAGGGTGATCCTGCAGTCTGTGCCAATTATCGCGGGATTAGTCTTCTTTACATCGCCTATAAGATTCTGTCAAGTGTATTGTGTGAAAGACTTAAGCCCACCGCCAATGAACTGATTGGACCTTATCAGTGTGGCTTTAGACCTGGTAAATCTACCACCGACCAGATATTCACAATACGCCAGATCTTGGAAAAGACCTGAGAAAGAAGAATCGACACACACCATCTTTTTGTCGGCTTCAAAGCCGCCTTCGATAGTATGAAAAGAAGTTTCCTATATGCCGCAATGTCTGAATTTGGGATCCCGGCAAAACTTATACGGCTATGTAAAATGACGTTGAGCAACACCACCAGCTCCGTCAGAATTGGGAAGAACCTCTCCGAGCCGTTTGATACCAAACGAGGTTTCAGACAGGGTGACTCTTTTTCGTGCGATTTCTTTAACCTGATGCTGGAGAAGATAATTCGAGCAGCAGAACTAAATCGGTCAGGCACCATCTTTTATAAGAGTGTGCAGCTGCTGGCGTACGCCGATAACATTGACATCATCGGCCTTAACAACCGCGCAGTTAGTTCTGCCTTCTCCAAACTGGATAGAGAAGCGAAGCGAATGGGTCTGGAGGTGAACGAAGGCAAGACGAAGTATCTCCTGTCATCAAATAGACAGTCGGCGCATTCACGACTGGGATCTAACATCACTGTTGACAGCTATAACTTTGAAAAAGGAGAGGACTTCGTTTACTTAGGAACCAGCATTAACACCAATAAGAGTGTCAGCCTTAAAATCCAACGCAGAATCTCTCTTGCCATCAAGTGCTACTTCGGACTGAGTAGGCAATTGCACAGTAAAGTCCTCTCTCGACGAACCAAAACCATACTCTATAAGTCTCTCATCATGCCCGTCCTATTGTATGGCGCAGAAGCATGGACGATGACAACTTCAGATGAGAGGGCTCTTGGAGTGTTCGAGAGAAAGATTCTTCGAAAGATTATGCACGTCGTTCGAATGGATGAAATAGCTCCAGCCCTGAAGGTTTTTGACGCGGTACCCGCGGGTGGTAGCAGAGGAAAAGGAAGACCTCTGCGTTGGAAAGACCAAGTGGAAAAAGACTTGGCTATACTTGGGATTTCCAATTGGCGCCAGTTAGCACGAGATAGGGACAGCTGACAGTTGACCTCGGCCAAAATCGCTTAGGCGGTTAAAGCGCCAATTAAGTAAGTAAGTATTTGAAAATTCATGGAACTTGTTGCCAAAAAAATACATAAAAAACACCTGTTACTTCAAATACCATGAATTTTGATAATTACACTGAAAACAAAAAACTGATGAGGAAATGTGGTGTTGTTGTTTTTTCTCTAATTTTTCCAACAAAAATTGGCCTTTAGCTCATTTAAAAATAAAATTAATGAAATTAAACAGGTCAAAAACAACAAAAATTAAAAAACTACTATATTGATCCGTAAAAATCACTTTTTCTAAATTCATGTTAAAAAAATCTGCATTACAATGAGCAAATCAATGAAAACTGCGTGCAAAAAATTTTCTTTGAATATTACCTGAAATACTGTTAATAGGGATTGCCAAAAGCAATCGAAATTCCCACGTGGCTTTTCTTCCTGATGATTGAAGTTAAATTTTCCTCCAAACACTTGCATTCCCAAAAGAGCAAATATTACAATAAAGAGAAATAGCAGGAGCAATAAGGATGCGATTGACTGTATTGAGTTTAAAAGCGAAGCCACCAGATTTGACAATGAACGCCAATACCTGTAAAATAATAAATATTATTATTTTTATTTTTATTATTTATAATCAAAATTACAATAATTTAGTCAATTGAGCACCAGCTGTCATGGCTTTCGGCTATCGTTAAAAAATTTTGTATTTCAAATCAAGTAATGGCTGCTTATACTTTTTAAAAAGTTAAATAGGAGCTTTACCGTTTGTTCAGTGGGATTTGCAAGGGTTTCCAAGATATTATGGTTGTTAATTATGAGAATTATTAGTGTGTTGAGAAGGGGACATGCTATGGGGATGTGATAAAGGGTTAAATAGAAGTTGTGACAGAATTTACATAATGGCTAAGGCTCATTTTGTAATAAAGTATATGGTACAAGTTTGTGTGATCCAACCTCAGACGTAGGAAAATCTTGTTCCTCATTGCGTCTGTAGTAGCAGGAAGTGTAATTTCTGATTTACTTTTATTGAAAGTTTCGTAGTAGTCATTGTTATTCATCCATTTTTGGACATTTTCCGTTGTAAGTTGAATGTGGCAAAATCCAATCAATTTACTCGATGAAGAGGTAAACAAAGTAACTGGGGTTTCTAAAGTTGCCATAACAACGTTATCTGCTTTCTCATTACTATATATTCCCGCGGGTCTGTAGCCCAAGTGGCAAGCATCTGAGGTCGGACTTAAAATCGTCTGTTTAAAGCAGCTCCCAATTTGTCTCTTTGAATGGCAGAAATATTTCGTTTGTTGTTTGTTTTTTGTATATTGTTAGGAGTTTATTAAACTGCGGTTTGATATTGATTTTGGATCTTCTGAAAAAATATATGTTTATTGTTCAGAGCCGAAGGCTGAAACGTTTGCTTCTAGCTGCTTAGCAGTCGGACTTCTTCCTACAGGATTGAGTTTTTACTGCAGCTTGTTAGATGTATTCTGTCATCGAAGGAGAAAAAGCTTCATCGGGTTGGAGGCCCTGAGGCTTTGTCTGATAGCTGCATGTGAAACGCCTTTAAGACAGTTTGTGTGGACAGATACTTTATTTGATATTAAATCTATCCTTGAGGTGTAACTGTACAATAATTATTATGTTTAATTTCAATATTATTAGAACTATATTTTCAGCATACATGCAGATATTTACTTTTAGCTAACGAATTACCAACGCGTTGCGATCAATTATTTATAGTAAGCCTTTGTATCCTTGCTATTGCAAGTAAATGTTGTAAAGAGTGTGAATCGTTCGATTTGGAAAACGAAATTTGCGGAAATGTTTAGGATATATTTACTGTACTCATTCGTTTATCTTCGACTCATTTTTTGAACAATAGCTGCTTCCTTATTTTTGTGGGTGTAAACGGACTGCGAAGTCAATAATGTTGTTTTGGAGGCAGCTCGAGTTCGCTTTTTTAGTATTTTAATAGGGTATTCTAGGATACAATGTATAGCGATCGGTTGTTCCCATCGTTATACCTAGAAAATTTATGTTATTATGGAAATCGTTAATTTCATGTCTATTGCTTACGAGAAGAAGCTTTCAATTAAATTTTTTTTGCGGTTGAACGTAAATTTTTAATTAATTTGACAGCGATTAATGAAAAGTCTGTGATAAGCCTAAACATTATTTATGGTAAAAAATCCTGAATTGACAAATCGGTACCCTCTTTAGCAGTATTGTTCTAATTGAAATTATTAAAGTGACGGTATTGGTTACCCTACCAGTTAACTTTCAAATATCGAAAAAAATATCCTGCAGAAACCAGCACGAATAGTCACCACAACTATGTATATGGTGCCTTAAAAATTACAATAGCTTTTTAACCGAGCTTCTCCTACTGCTTCTTTATGTTGCACCACAAATGGAAGGTCTTACAATTTTATGCCACCCCCGAACGGCAGATATTTTTATAAGAAACCGTTTTGCGGCAGAAATACACTTGGAGATGTGACATTGCCTGCCGAAAGGCGACTTTTAGAAAAAACTCTCTATTATTCTAAGTTTTATATGGCATCTCAGCGTCTTAATCTATAGACTTTTCCATAGCGGCCAACTTTTTGCTTTTAATTTGGTACATGCAGGGCCGTGCGCAGGACTCAGCCTACGGGGGCTCTGGATTGAAATTTCATTTACGAATAAAATTTGATGTATACGATTCACTTATTTTCATATACGTTAAATGAGTTAGAAAAGAAAAAATTGCCGTGGTATTGAGTATATAAGGATCGTGTGCAGGTATTATATGTAAAAAGGGATACTGACCGAACCACCCCTTCCCCCGTGCGCACGGCCGGGGTACATGTGTAATTTATGTACAGTTACTCTTATTACAATATGAAAGAAATAGCGAAGGTCCCATTGACTTGTTAAGTTATAATGAAAAAAAGTTAAGTTAATGAAATCCATTTTGAAATATCTTATTAATTTGATTTCATAGAAAAACATCAGGCTCTTGAACCTAATTTCAGAAAACGTTTACATAATAATCAGAATGAAAAGAAAAATCGGTTTAGCGCTGACTGTCTCTCTGCCCGCCCGTCTGTCCGTGGTCACGATAACTTGAGTAAAAAAATGAGATTTCTTAATGAAACTTGGTACAAAGATTGCTCCTTGGCCAGGGAAGGTTAGTATTGAAAATGTTTAAGATCAGTCAATAAGCACGCCCACCTCCCATATAACGAAAGTTTTGTAAAATGCAATAACTTCGTTTTTTCGGTATCTATCACAGCAGATTGAGTGAAATTTGATATTTGGAGCGATTTTAAACAAAGATATTTATGAAGTTTTGAAAAATAAATTTCCACATCTCAATAACAGTGTTATTTATTGTCACTAAATTTGGTGAACATATGGTCCTTGATATCGCCTTTATACATACAACGGATTTTTTGAAAAATACAAAAAACTACTTTTTTCGGTAACTTTTGAAACAAATTGGGTAAAATTTTGTATTTCCAGCGGTTTGAAACATAAACTGGCCTTTTATGAAATTTTTAAAAATGGCCGGGGCCTCGTCCTTACAAAATTACACCGCGAGGGTATATAATATTCAGTTTCGCCCAAATTTTTATTTCCTTACTTGTTTCAAATATCTTTGAAGTAAAATAACAAATAAACGTACTTATATCTAACGTATGGCAAAATTTCTTACTTTGTGACCTTAAAAACTCTTAAAAGTCGAACGCAACGTAATACTGACACTCCTAGCGGGGGCATTATTTTCGTTTTAGTCAGTATTGTTTCCGTTATGCTACCAATTACAACAAAGCAGTCGAATCGGTTGAATAGGGACACAAAGTATCCTTGAAATCCCAAACTATACATTTTGAGAATCATTTCGCAGGTAAATAGGCCGATGAAGAATATATTTGTATAATCTGAAATAAAAGCAACGTTATATCAAATTTATAAAAAAAAATTAAAACCAATACCTTGAAAATCGTCTAGCCAAGGTGGCTGTCGATAAAATTCCGTGGCAAGAACGCCTGTATTTAGAAACACCAAAACTATAATTAGCCAATAAAAGGCTTGTGATTTTACAGCTTTGCGACAAGATCTCCTCATTCTGCGATTTAGTCGATCCAAATCTTTTTTCTTCTTACGCAACCACGACTCAGATATTTGAACTTCTTGACCTTCATCATCTAACTGATCCGTCGAATGGATTTCACTTGATTGCTTTGCTTTACCGTCCTGCATTAAATTACCCTCCACATCGGGTTCAATATCCTCAGCTTGAGTTATCCAATCTAAATAACCACGTACATCTTCCTCTATTTGTTGTTTCTCTCTAAGTTTCTGAAAATCACCACGGTTTTTTGCTTTTGTTCGCTCTTTTGAAAACTCACCGGAGAGCACGCCAAGAATGAGGTTCATTACAAAGAAGGCACCTAGAATAACCATTGAAACGAAGTATATCCATTGCCAGGTACTTCCCATGGCATCTTGAATCTTATCGCAAAAATAAAAAAAATGTTCACTTATTAAAATTAATAATCTTTAGGAAAACATAGCAATATAAGGCAGGCTTACGTTATATAAGACATCTGTCCAACCTTCAAGTGTAACACACTGGAACACAGTTAACATTGCCAACCCAAAGTTGTCAAAATTAGTAATTCCATGATTCGGGCCGTCCCACTTTTCATGACAAACGTAGTCAGGAGGGCATTCAAACCCACTTCCACATGGATGTTCTTCCTTCATAATTTCGCCTATGTTAATAAAAGCAAAGCCAACGATTTTTTCTAATTAGATTTCAATTCTTTCATTCGAAAAAGACTGACCAGTATCCGGACGACGACATGTTTTATGTAGTTTTCCCGAAAACAGTTCCAAACCAATAATTGCGTATATGATGATAACAAATAAAACCAACAGTGCAATATGTAAAAGCGGTATCATTGCTCGCAGAATCGAGTTTAGTACAACCTGTAAACCTATAGTCAAAAAATTTACATTAGTACTCATTTACCTTTACCTGCCAAAATCCTTATTTATAAATGTGTCTCGCTTATCAATCAAAATCATTTTATTATGTGATTTTTTCGTTACTATTAAACTGGAAAAGCTGGAGGAATCCTTTTGTAGTTATTGTTTTTTTTTGTCATATGTTTATTTCATGAATCACATGAATGCTATTGAGCATAAAAAAGTGTCCGCTGCTCTGAACTGGGTTTTTCAGTCAGCAATAGACAACACTTATTTGTGGAGCCTTTGAAAGTGCTGGAGATAATCAGGATTTTCAGTTCAGAGATGCCACTCCGTAACTGGTATAGTAAGTTAATAAGGTTGAATATAAGAGGCTCTAGATAATTGGCACATTTTGAACGATTAGCTCTGAGTATGCTCGTAACACTGTTTATTGTCATTTCCACAGCAGATTTATCCTTTAGGGAATGCCTTTTTATCTGTTTTGGCATATCGCCCCAGATTTGCCAGTGACAGCTTAGCATTGGCATCGTGAGCAGGGACGGATACAGGGGAGGAGTCAGTTTAAGACAATTAATTACAATATTATTTTTTTTATTATATTTGATTGACTTTAATTGAGTGGAGCATATAAATGAATTAAATAAAATATAAATATCGCTATTATCATGCCCTTAACTGGCGTCTATTATGGTCGTTATACAAAAAGCCGTCGATAAAATCCATAGAATGATATTTTATGACCGGAGAATGGAAGTGCGTGAGGTGACTGAGGTTGTCGGCATCTCAACTGAGAAGCTACCCGTGCGACGGGTGATTGCTTACCCTCGAAAAAAGCGCGAATGTACACGTGTGTTATTACCATAGCGAAAATCCATGCGACTATTTTCTATTTCCAAACCTGAAGAAATGGTTGTGTGGTAAGAGGTTTGCGTCAAAATAAAATAATTGGAAAAATGCTGGACTTAGTGTAAAGAGTTAAAAGGAGATTATGTTGATAAAGCTAATGTTTTTTGCCGAAAAAGTATAATTTATTTAAAAAGTTAATAAGCCAAACCGCCTTCGTAATTTGCAATTTTACAAACACATTTATCGTTTTTTTTTTCAAATCTGTGACACGTTGCCAGTCACGATCGGTTCGAGTCAACGGTCTTTTTCTACTTTACGGAGATTGAGGACGTATCTGCGCTGTTAAATATTCATCGGGACATTGAGGTTACTTGTGACCAAGTACTAGATATTTTGGCAAAGTGAAAGAGGAGAATCGATAAAGACCTTTATATCCCTGACGTTTTATGATTCTACAGATTCAAATGATATAATCATAGCCTAACGATGGCTTTATAAAAATGCATTCAACATTTTACCAAATAGTTACACTACACTGTATTTTAAAACCCCCTTAATTAACTTAATTAAAGATTTACGTGCATGTACTGTGGCATATGACGTTTTTTTTCCTGGAAAAAAACCCTGCCTTCTCACCATGTAACTTTTGCATTGCCCTACCTGTCATCCTGAAAATGTGCTATATTAGTAGTAAATGTTGCAATTATGCTTAGTCAGAGTGCAATAAATGGAGAATTAATGGAGCACATGATATCAAGAAAAATAAATAATGCGTCAATATGTACATATGCATGTAATAGATTCTTGATTAAAAGTGCATAACCCAACTTATAACTAACATTATTTTAATTCAGTTAAAATTTCATACCACTTTTTTGTTCAGTAAAAAAAATTAGAAAAAATTAACATAAATATATAACATGAAACACATTCATATTCATTATTACTTACTTGGCACTCCTGAGACTAGTCGTAAAGGACGTAGAACTCTAAAAGCTCTAAGCGCTTTTACATCGAATCCTTCTTTCATTATATTGGAAAGTACAGTACTTATCATTCTGTGAATGAAAAAAATTTGATATTAATATTGCAAATAAAACATAGTTTCCTAAATAACTAACTTTTTTGGATCTTAATAACTTAAATAACTGTTGGAGCAGCCAATTAGTTTGACAACATTTGAGTATTAATGACCTTGTATACTACCCGTGTAAATATAACGTATCCGCTTTTGTATAATAGTTAGTCGTATGTGCATATGGTAAGTGAAAAAAAATCATACGATTATCGTTGAAATTGAAACACGGTTTTTGTAAACCGCGTAGACAAACACATGAACTAAATTTTCTAGAATACACTGGGAAAACATATTTTTTATTTTTCGCGGAAGTGTAGTATTAAGAGCGAAACACTTGAATAAATCGGAAAATCAACGTTCGGTAAAGACAAATTGCAGAAGTTGTAAAATCGAGCCGCTAAACGGTGAGAATTATGACACTGGGCGGTTTCAAATGCGGGCAGTCCTCATAAAAAACGAGTTGTGGTGTTACGTCGTTGGAAGTAAAGTGTGTCCAATTGAACCCACAGATGCTGCTGTATGGGTAGTGAACGACCATTACGCTTGCTATGATCTCAAGTGTATTGCGAATAATTTCGGAGTGCGAAAATTCTTGAAAAATGTGGATATAGTTCGAATCCACGTACCAGGTGAAAGGTCCTGCTCATAAGGCAACACTTTTAAAGAAAGTCGCGCTCGCGCGAATGAACGAAAATGATTTGTTGAGAAACCATTTACACAAATTTTTTCCGTTCCATGCCCATGGCGGAGGTGGTGTCTTGCTGAGCGTGACAAGATGTGACATTTTTATTTATTTATTTAAATTTTATTTAATATAATTAAAACTAAATTTTTATTTTTTATTGTCAAAATTTGTGTAGGTACTATCAATTAAAATGTGTCATATTCAGGTAGGAACGGTCTTGTGGCGAAATATAGGGGGATTAATAACAAGTAATATGCCACGTGAAAAACTCCTAAGTGAAATCGAAAAGGGCGAAATTATTTGTTTGAACGAAAAAGGCGCATCAGTGGCCACAATTTCCCGTAAAATAAGTCGTTGAAGAAAATTGATATACAATTTTTTACCGGATAAAGAGATTTAAGGGAAAAATAAGTCTGGCGGCCGAAAATGCAAGCTATCTGCGCGTGAGCACCGAATGATATTGAAACAGGCAAACAAAAGTTCAGAGAGCTGCTGTTGCTTGTATTCGGAAAAAGTGTGCAAAACAACCATTTAGAATGTGCATAAATGCTCCAAACACGTCCGTAGACAAAAATTAAAGCTTAGCCACGCCCATTTAGGCGTCATAAGGATACACACTTGGTTTTCTGTCGTAATAATATTTTTAAGTTGGTAGTACCTACTGTTATTGACATCTGTGTAAAATTTTACGTCAATTGGTTCGTGGTGTAGAAGTTACGCTTGTGTTTGCGAACAAAGAAAAGTTGTTTCTTCGATTTTTATAATGTCTGAAATTATTCAACAAAGAAGTAGCATTACATTTTGTGCGCGCAATGAAATATCGGCCTTTGTGAGAAGCCATGGTCAAGAGCGAGTGTTTTTGATTGGCACAAATTGTTCAAAGAAGGTCGAGAACGCGTTGAACCACATCAAAGACGACCAAGAACATCTACTGATGAGCTAAAGTCAACAAAATCAAAAAATTGGTGCTGCAAAATCGTCGATTGACTACTAGAGAGTTTGCTGATATTGTTGGAATTTCAAATGGGTCAGTCAACACCATTTTAAAAGATGTTTTATGCCTGGAAAGAGTTAAATCGCGATTGGTGCCAAAAACACAAAATTTGTACGAAAAACAGCGTCGCATGGCAGTCTGCGAAAGATGCTTTCTGACTATCAGGGGAATATGGAACGCAAATTAACTGGAGATGAGACTTGGATCTACGCTTACGATCCAGAAACAACCGATCAATCGAGCGAATATCGTGCAAAAGGAGAGCCGAGACCGAAAAAATCATGCAAAGTCGCTCAAAAATCAAGGTCATGTTGACAGTTTTCTTCGATTATCGTGGTGTTGTGCATTATGAATTCCTTCCAACCGGCCAAACTGTTAACAAATAATATTATTTGAGTGTTATGCGCCATTTGCGTGAAGCAGTTCGCCTTAAGAGGCCGGATTTGTGGAAAGACAACTCTTGGTTTTTGCACCACGATAATGCACCATCGCACACTGCACTCGTTCTTCGTGACCATTTCGCCAAAAACTCAACGCATATCGTTCCACATCCACCGTATTCGCCTGATTTGACTCCGTATTACTTCTGGCTGTTCAGCAAACTCAAAAGATCACTTCGGCGACACCGATTTGATTCAAATGAAGAGATAAAAATCGAATCGAAGAAGGAACTGATGGCGATGGAAGACGAGTATAAAACATGTTTTCAAAATTGGAAAAAGCGTTGGCATAGTTGTATTGCATGCGGGGGGGATTAATTTGAGGGGGATGAATTAGATATATGTAGAAGAATAAATAAAGATTTCAAAAGTTATACATAGATTAAGTCTTACTACAATTTCTATGCAGTAGTGCATATGTAGGTAATTTTTTCTGATAAGAAAAAAATCAACTTGGACGGTCCTGACCGAAACAGTGGATACTGCCGTGATTTGAGAAAATAACCTCAATATTTTTCAAGGTAAAGGTTCTGTGTATGGGGTGCTTTTACAAGCAAAGATTTCAACTAAATTTTTCAGCAGGACAAGACCGCTGTTGATGTCAAGAAAAAAACCAGACAGTGGCTTTGGATGAATAACATCGAGGTTTTAGATTAGCCAGCATGATATCTTGACATGAATCCAATTGAAAACATTTAGGGAATTTTGTCAGGAGGATATATGGATGTAATAGGCAAATTTTGAATTTTGCGAAGTAAAAAATCTGCAATATTTGATGAGTTAACTGTACATTGAGAGAGGGCGGTAAGTATAAAATTTGATAAAATCAGTTTAACAATAATATGTTCAGATAAAACACTTATAAGTATAGGAGTCATAGATAGAACATCAAACATGTTAGATCGCATTTATTTAAATTATAAGAGTAATAATATGTTCAGATAAAACACTTATAAGTATATAGAGATCATCAAACATGTTACATCGCATTTATTTAAATTATAAGAGTAATGCTATAGTTTTTGAACGCAGTTTTTGAGTTTCTGCGACGATAACCTAAGATTATAAGATATATTCCTTATAATAATAAACCACACTCACAGATCGAAATTTAGCGATAATTGTAAATGGTAAACGAATTTATAACGTGTTTTATTATCATAATTACATAATTTATACATGTGGTGGCTTTTGTAAGAAACAATTTCATCGTGGTTGTTGTGAAGGCACAATTTCTGATTACGATGTGAGATTACTTAAAACGAATCGCCATTTCAGCTACTTTTGTGTTGAGTGTGTTAATTTACCCGGAAAGCTCTGTAAAGCGTATGATTCAGTGATGGTTGCACAAAAAATAGGCATGGAGTCCGTTCTGAGTGTTCTCGAATTAAAATTCAAACAACTTGCCTTGCAAATTGATGTAATCAAACAAAATATTGATATCATTAACAAACAAACACACAACAACAATGCTGAGTGCATTGAGCAGCTTATTGCCGAAGTTAATGCTCTCAAAAGTGCTGTTATCTCATCGAATGCTGTGAGTAAAAGTACAAACGTCACTCACTATTCTAATCTACTGCCTAGTGAAGAAGCTCAAAAAGTCGAAATCAACTCTAATAAAAGCTCTCTCGCCTCTTCGAAAGTAAATAGAAAATACAACAGTACGTGCCTATCCTCTCCTACTGATAATGCTGTTGATGATGTTGTTGCTGCCAGACCTAAAAAGTCTAATACTGGCTTAAAGCAAGTGTCACAGAAAACCAAACATACAAACAGACTCCTTATTGGTTCTCAGTATCCATGTTTGTCCGCTGCTGTTCAGTCACCCACGAGTGGTGACGCTGCTCAATCAACCGCTAAACATTCTAACCTACTGCCGAACGCTGCTGCTCTCTCTGTTGTATACCCTCCGCGCTTGTCTACTGCCATTAATACTCCAACTACTTGTAATGATGATATCGCTGTTGATGTCGCTGTCAACGGCAATACACATACTCATGCGTCTACAACTGATCCCCGTATACCACAAACCTATGCTGCTATTGCTGGTACTAGTGTCAATGTGCATAAGCCTACTAACTCATCGCCAAGAGTCATACGAGCCTCACGTAAAACTTTTAATCTTGTGGGTAGTAATACAAATGTAGAACTCTCTGTTGCTCGTCGATTTAAATGGCTTCATCTATCTTCATTTCAACCAACAGTAGGGCCTGAAGATATTATTGACTATGTTGTAAAAAACACAATTATTGACAGAAATGAATTAGTATGCTACAATCTAATTAAAAAAGATGTGCCGGCAAATTCGGTTCGAAAGGTGAATTTTAAACTCGGAATCTCATCTATGCTATATGATAAGCTTCTCTCCTCTGATCTCTGGCCGGTTGGCGTATTTCTTCGCCCATTTCATTTTTTTCCAAAAGAGGAAAAGAGTGAATCCGCTTAGCCTAAATATGCCGGACAGTGATCCAAACTCGGATAAGACGTGTAACCAATTGCGAATTTATTTTTAAAATATCTCAGGGCTAAGAACCAAATATGATGCTGTTATGTTATTGAGCTCCCAATTGGACTACGACATTTTTAATATTATTAAAACATGGCTCACGCCCGATTTCTTTAATGCAGAATTTTTTGACCCCAAGCTGTTTCATGTCTTTCGGAAAGATAGAGATGCCAGCAAAACTGGCAAATCGAGAGGAGGAGGAGTCCTGATTGCAGTAAGTCGCAAACTCCGTGCAGCGTTAATTGATTTAAATAATCCTGATTCTCTACTGGACCAGATATGTGTTAGTGTTAGCAGCTCGTCCCTGTCTGGCGCATCGTTTCTTTTTGCTTCTTACGTTCCACCGAACAGTGTGGATAGCCTATATCGAGCACATTCTGACAACATTGTAAATTTTGTACACAATACGTTACGGGATGACTACATATGTGTATTTGGTGATTTTAATTTAAGTAAAGTAAGTTGGTCTAATAGTTACACCACTGCTGGGCTAACAGCTAATAATATTTCTTCGTTGAACGAATCTTGTCTTATTGATAACTTACATAGTTTAAATTTATTGCAAATTAATCATTTTGTTAACGAGCTTGATAGGATTTTAGATTTAATTTTTATCGGCGATGATCTAAAATACAACCTTTCCCAATGCCTAGACCCGATTTCTCCCGCGGGGTTGCATCATGTTGCACTTGTTCTTAAGATTGAATCTTACAATTTTGCAACGGTTGTTAAAAATAACAATAACGCTTCCTACAATTATACTCGCTGTGACTTTGTCAGTATCAACAGGCTATTTCTAGACCTTGACTGACCCGCTTTGTTTGCTAACGTCGATGTTTCTAGCTGCTTTAACACATTTAAGTCAATTATGTATGACATTTGCTCAGCAAATATTCCTTTAATCAATAGTAGGCCATATAAGTTGCCCTGGTATAATTATCGACTTAAGAAATTAAAAAACCAGCGAAATAAATTCTACAACAAATATAAATCAACAAACAGTCTTAGCCACTTCCTAATGTATAAGCGGGCTTTAAAGGAATTCAATTTTCTTGACAAGTTTTTACATAAGAATTATATTCTTAACTACGAACTGAATATCAAGTCAAATACCAAAGCTTTTTGGAATTTCGTTAAGTCAAAGAAATCATCTTCTTCAATACCATCTACAATCTCCCTCAATAATAAATCAGCGGATTCTCCGGCCGATGTTGCTAATTTATTCGCGGGTTACTTTAAATCAAACTTTGATCATGATAACCATGAATTAAATCCTGATAATGAGTTTCCAACCGTTTCACATACCATGTCGGGTTTTGGGTATCTGAACCTTGTAGAATGTGATATTGAGAAGGGTATTGTAGACCTAAAGTCCTCTTCACGAACTGACAGTGACGGTATTTCTGCGCTGTTATTAAAGAATTGCCCAGCTCTGATTTCTCCATTAAAGATTATCTTTAATAAGTCACTATCCACTGGAGTTTTCATAGATGCATGGAAGTTGGCTTATATTTCTCCTATTTTTAAAAGTGGAAACAAAAACAATGTATGTAACTATAGACCAATCTCTAAACTGTCTACCGTTTCCAAACTCTTCGAAGGCATCATTAAGAATAAAATGTATTTTTCGGTCAATAATCTAATTTGCCCAAACCAACATGGTTTTATACCTGGACGCTCCACTGTCTCAAACCTGGCAGTCTTTAGTGAATACTGTATATCGGCTTTTCTATTGGATCCCAAGTAGACTGTATATACACTGACTTTTTAAAAGCTTTTGATAAAGTGTCACATAAAATTTTAATTGCTAAACTTGAGCATCTGGGATTCCATTCTGTCTTTCTAACTTGGCTTAGATCTTATTTGCATCATAGATGTTGTATTGTTACGATTGATAATTTCTTTTCGGACTCTTTCTTTGCTACCTCGGGTGTTCCACAAGGCAGTATTCTTGGGCCATTGCTATTCGTTTTGTTTATCAATGATATTAAATCATGTTTCTCTTTCTCTAACTTTTTGCTGTATGCTGATGACCTAAAAGTTTTCTCAACTGTAAAAAATAGTGCTGACGTGGTTAAATTACAATTGGAAATTGACAACTTACATGCATGGAGTCGTAAGTCTCGTCTTTGCCTTAATGTCAGTAAGTGTTTTCACGTGACCTTTACTAAGTCAAACAACTTTTTAGTTACGTCATATCGTTTGTCAAATTGCACTTTGCAGCCTATTAAAGAAATTAAGGACCTTGGGGTTATTTTTGATTCCAAACTTTCCTTTAATAGTCACGTTAATTATATAATTTCTAAATCATATGCCATGCTTGGCTTCGTAAGAAGAAATAGTTCAGAGTTCACTAACCCCTATACTTTAAAATTGCTATACACCTCGTTTGTGCGCTCTCATTCGGAGTATGCTGCATTTATATGGCGTCCGTGTCATCAGTTCAGGATTGATAGAATTGAACGTGTTCAAAAAAGTTTCCTTAAATATGCGCTACGTTCTTTATGTTTCACAGAACCGATCGCTTCCTATACTTCTCGCTCACTTCTAATAGGTCTTAAGTCACTTGAAAAGAGAAGATCGGTTCTTTCCCTAAGTTTCGCAGCGGGTATTATTCAAGGAACTGTAGATTGCCCTGACCTCTTAGAGCGTATATATTTTAATATTCCGCAAAAATCCCTTCGATTTTCACATACATTTTATAGCAACAATTCTAAAACGAATTATGCACGCAATGCTCCTCTTGTTCGTGCTTTAAATGAGTTCAATTTAATCTCTAACTCTATCGAGCTCGATTTTTCTTTACCAAGGTCATCTTTTGTAAACACTTTGAACTCAATTATATAATGTTACTTGTTAATTAATTTAATTATTTTAGCAAATATTTTTTTTCTTTCCCATAGTCTGTAAGAATTTATTGTTCATAGACTAAATAAAATTAAATAAATAAATAAATATCGCTTGTTTAATAATAAACATAAATATTTCAAGACTTTAGTGTTTAGAGAAATCGTAAGCCAAGTTTGATCTTTTTAAACAGTATAATTCAAATGCTATTTTAGCGCAAAATATGTTCATATTTCGCTTTAAATAGTAAATTGATTCAATTTGAAATCTTAAATATCAAAATTCAAAATGAATTATAAGGAAATATAAATGTTATTAAACATGTGATATGTTGCTATGTACATTTATAGTATTTTAATATAAGCTTACCCTATCACCACAATAAAAAAATCTAAAATGTTCCATCCATTCCTCAAATAAGAGCCACCGTGTAGTAAAAATCCATAGGCAATTATTTTCATAACGCATTCTGACGTGAATATTACTAAAAACACGTATTCTATTTTTTCCTGTTAGATGTAAAGTTGTAATTTATATATAATAAACAATAATTATGTACATATACATATGTATATTATCTCATGAAAACATACCAACGCCTGGTTAGTCACATTCGAATCACTATATGGATACGGAGTATATACAGCCAATGCAACACAGTTTGCAAAAATAGTCAATAGAATCAAATATTCGAATGGTCTATAAAATAATGTTTTGTATCATTAAGGAAAACGTATCAGTATTTGTTTGAATTTTTATGTTCATATGCAATATCTGGTATCAGTAAATACAAATGTTAGGCCTTAATTAATACTTCTTTAATCTATGTATGTACTCGCATGTATGTATGTAGATACGTCCATACGCCTATATTCATATGTTTGTACATATGTATGTATGTACATATCGATCATTTGCTTGAACAGTGGCATGATGTCGGACGCAACATTCCGCAGTAGAGTAAACAAAATTACATGGACACGGATTTGACTATTAAACAATTTTGTCCACTATGGTTGGTTGAATTAATGTATTTTATTAAATTAAGAAGTATAATTATAAATAATAATAAACCATAATTCGGACTGAGACTTGCAGAAAAAATATTAAGTGCGTTTGACCCTCGGACAAGACAAAACACGGTAGTTGTCTCATGCACATTCGAAAATATGTAAATCGCTGTGAGTCTTTATAGTAGGGGTATTCATCTAAACGCGTAAATGCCTCGCAACCGCAAAAACCTCGTAAACGTTTTTATTATTGTAATAAAAACCGGTTTATTTACGAGGTTTATGTAGTTACGAGGCATTTGCGCGTTTAGATGAATACCCATAGTGTATTTTTTCGTAAACATTTTTAAAATCAAGTTGGCATGTACCATTACTACAAATTCATTTTTTATAAGAAGTACATGGTTGTTGATAATATTTAAATTATATTACGATAGAAAACTTCAGTAATAATACGAGTATATCGATAATATTCCTATTAACAAATCATTAAAAAACGTTCAAGCGTATTCATTTCTTAAGTTGACTCTACTTTTTATGACAAATTCGTTTTTTATCCCGGTATTTTCGGGATTTCATTAATACACTATAGAGCAAAAGTGAGACTTTGCCGTTTTTTCTGCAATATTTAAAGTTTTGCATGGTAGATCTGATAAAAACTAATTTCATGCTACAACGAAACCATGGTAATAAAAGCTTTAAACGCTGTATACAACTAAATAAAAGACCAAAGTTGATTTTTGGAATTTTTTTTTTTTATGTTGTACGCATTTACTTTCATATTATAGTACAGCCGATCTCCTTTTAACGCGGAGTTTTCTACAATGCCCCATTGTCTCTTTTTACACGGTTTTACTTTTTTAACGCGGATTTTTTGATCACAGATTATTCCACAATCCCCCAATGCTTTTTTCAACGCGGTTCGCGATTCATTCTGATTTTGTCCTTTTGTTATATTTTTAACGCGTTTTGCAAGCGGTTATCGTTGTGGCAACTCACAAACAGCTGTTGTTGAAATTTCCCTTTCGAATTCATCTATGTATGCTTTTTTGAGGAGTCATCAGCAAAACACTTAAAAATACGCATATTTCAATGAATAACTAATACAGAAATGTCATAAATGGTTTCTACAAACATCAAAGGATATTTAAGAAATTATTCCAATCGAAAATAATTAAACATTCACACACTTTTTGTCATTTGCTTTTCATTTCACATACAACCAAGCATTCGATTCAATTCATAAAACTGTATGTGAATGTGAAATTGGGAGCACCAAACGTGTGATTTCAAACCGAATCCACAGGGAAATTTGTGAATGTGAAAATCTTTAAATAATAAAAATTTTGAGGATACTGAATTTTTTTTCTCAAACATGTGTTTTTTTTATACGCCACTATTCAGCGCAAGCGTTTTTTATATACATACATATATGTTGGTATATGCAAATGTTTGCGGACTTACGTTCATACATATGTACTTTTAAATATAAATCAGTGGTCAGCAAAGTAGTGAATGTTCGCTTTGCCAACCTCTGGAATGAATTAAAACATACGATATATATGCATTTAGTAGTAGCGATATATTTTGGAAAATTTCGGCAATTTGTTTTTTCATTTTTGTCCGACCCTAAGAGTAAAACATTGTACAAAATTTAAAAAAATGTAACAAATTTTTACCAAAGTCTTTCACTTTCTTCTCAGAGTTTCTATATTTTTTTAATTATTTGTAAACCAAGTGGCTAGGAATTGCCGTGAATTTTAAGAACTTTTTTCAGGTGGTGATGGTCATTTTCTTATATAAATGTAACCTTTGTAGTAAAGGGTAGTAAAGACGCTACTTTAGTAAAAAAATTTATTGACTTTTTTAAGCCGGAAAACATTTGAATACTTAAATTTTGTTAGAGAATTAATTGTACTTCAGTTGAAAAAAAATAATTTAAAAAAATAACAAAAAAGGAATTAAAAATTTTTTTAAAGTATTTTCCTAAGATATTTAATTAAATAGTAACTTTTAAAAGGATGCTTCCATTCGACTATACTGATACATAAGGCGCGAATCGGATTTTTAACACCTAAACAGAACAAAACTCGCTGAGGTCGATCTGGTTGTGGCTTCCCTCCTCGCCTTTGCGGCCGCTTTTGTGTAATGGCATTAGTTGCTGTCTTTTGTTGATTGACACCACCAATTGTTGTGCCGGTTATTGTTTCGGGAATGTTTGATGTTCCAGGGCCTATAGGACCATTTGCTGTAAGTTAAAAAGGGTTGTAGTAAAGTGGAAAAAATATTTGTGCTAATATACAGAAATTCATATTTATTTATATACATTTATATTAATAGTAACTTGGCGCTTGGAGCTACATATATAGTGCTCAGTTTTTGGTAAAGCTTCTCTTATCATATGTGGTGTTCGTTCTTATGACAAACCATTGAAGGGCCTACAGTTTTATGGCGACTCCGAACTACACATGTATTTTATTGGAAGCTTTTTCATGGTAGAAATACCCTCGGATGTTTGCCTTTGTCTGTCAAGGGGTGACCACTATTAGAAAAAAAAAATGTGCTATGATTTAAGATTTTACTTGCCATGGCTCAGCGGTATATCGAGTAAAGCGCTGATTATGCATACTTCGCACAACTTTCGGATAACATTTGAAATGTCAAATAACAATTGTTCAATGCAATTCACTTGTATCCCATTATCCAGGAATTAGCACAACTTAATAAAAATTTGCAGTCTGTTGAATTTTGATTTGCTAGCGTTTTTTTTTAAGTGGCATTTCAATTGCAGTGGTACCAATAGCAATGCTATTAAGTAGTTGTATCTAAAGGCTTTTAGGGGTATTCACAATTTTCTTACTGTTTAAATGTGAATTCTTATATTGTTAGTTTTATTTTCTTCAACAAAAAGCAAATAAATGTAGCTGAAATACATATTTTAATAATAAGGGTGACCACTTGTATTTTTTTTGGAAAATAATGTAGCGGAGAGTTTACCAAATGGGTATAAAATAGTTTTTTAAGTTATAGTAAGAAGTTTCTGCTGGAGTTGGACTGAAGTTTTATTTATTAGGTTTTTTCTATGCAGCCGGTCGTCGTGGGTTTTCATTTTTATGTACATACCATCCATATTTAACACACAATTTTCTTGTATGTCCTATAACGTTAACAAATTCTAAATCACCTCTTCCTTATTCGGATTTGAAAATATATGTTAAATTGGGTTTGAGGGTGTGGAGATTGTGAATCAATAGTTTCACTCATTTTATTATTTAAATGAAAACTTATTAATACTTTTAGCAATTCCAGCTAACTTCTTATATTACTTATTTAATGTACGAAATAAATAAATGATAAACTGACGTCTGTATTTGCCGGTGTGTTGATCGCTTCTCTCTCTGTCCGAGTCGTCGAGTGCGCTTGTTTTGTTCGATTTGTTTTGTTCGTTTGTATGCGAGGTTGCCATCGTTGCGTTCGGTTTGTCAGGTTGCCACAGGGGGGAGCCCAAACTTTACTTGTCCGTTGCGTACAAAAACGTGAGATGTGTCGGCAAGCTTACTGAATACAGATGGTTTTGAAGTGTCGTGATTCGCTGTTTGAGTTAATCTCTTGCATTATATCGGCGAGTTGTCTGGCGAAGTCGGATTGCGGTCGAAAAACTTTGCCTTCGCTAAAGAACTGTCCGGGCAATCGTAGTGTGGTACCATATACAAGTTGTGCGGCTATTATTTCGATATTTGGCTTGAACGCTGTACGTAGACCAAGTCAAGTTATAGGCAAACGGTTTACCCAGTCCTGTCGTCCGTGACACATTATTGCCGTCTTAAGTAAGCGGTGCCAACGTTCGATGATGCCAAGCATGCGCGATAGTTCGTTGAAATGCTGAGATTCGAATTGCCTCCCTTGGTTGGTTGTGATGCGAGCTGGAATTCCAAAGCGTGAAAACTAAACGCTGACGAGCTTTTACCTATTGATAATTGTGAGGCAGTATTGATATTCACCCGATGGCTGAAGTGGTCCGATAAGATCGATATTAATGTGCTCGAATCTACACGATGGTAATGGGAATTGTTGAAGTAGTGATCGTACGTGTCTGCTTACCTTTGATCTTTGGCAGCTGATACATCGCTGTACTTCGTTTGCAATTTTCTTGCCCATGTTCGGCCAAACAAAACGTGACTTGATGAGTTTTGTGGTTGCGCGTATGCCTCTGTGCGATATAGAGTGAATTTTTTGTATGATGTCTTTACGGTGGTATAAACGGTCGTACTTCGGATGTAGATACGTCGCAGAGAATCGTCTTTCCGGTGTTGGGTATACTCAATCTTTTTAGGTGCAGAGATGTGTCACCCTCGGTGAGTTGTTTTAGGTCCGGACATTTTGATTGGTCTTCTGCGATCTGATGGTAGTTGACGGTAATTGATTCGACCGAGTCGATGCGCGAGAGTGCTTCAGCTGTCGTGTAATCAGCGCCTGCCACGTGGATTATGTTTGTGGTGAATTGGTTGATGTAGTCAAGCTGGCGTAGTTGACGGGGTGATGTTTTGTCGTGTTTTTGAGTGAACGCGTAGACTAAAGGCATGTGGTCGGTGCGCACCTCGAAGGGTCTTCCTTCCAACATGCAGCGGAAATGCTGAATGGCTAGGTATATCGCGAGTAATTTTCCCTGTCGGAGGTACTATACCTTCGCTGCGTCTCGCTGAGCTTGTGGTTGAAAAACGCAAGCGGTTGGAACTCGTTTCGGACTGCTTGATGAAGTGCCGCGCCGACAGCTGTGCCGCTTGCATCCGTGCTAAGCGATAGTCGATCGTACGGTGCTGGGTGAACTAGTAGCGACGCGTTTGCTAGATCTTTCGTTGAATTGGTTGATATCCTCATCGGTCCACTTGATCGGCGTTGTGTCGTTCGTTTTGTTCCCCGGTACTAATAGGGTAAGTGGTATTTGGTGTTGCAGCGCGTTTGGAAAGAAGCGAAGATAGAAATTTATCATTGCCAAAAAACGGCGTAATTCTTTGGCGACCTTTGGCACGGGAAATTTGCTAATCGCCTGAACTTTATCGGGTAACGGTTTTATGCCGTCTGCTGTGACGACGTGACCCAAGAACTCGATTTCCTTTGGGCGAATTGACACTTGTCTATGTTTATCGTAAGATTGTCGAAGACGTTTGAAAATCTTTTTCAAATGAGCTTTGTGTTGCTCGATGCTTTCGGACGCGAGACACACATCGTCGATATAAACGAAAACAAAATCCAATCCACGAAAGACTGCGTGCATAAACCTTTGAAAGGTTTGAGCGGCGTTGCACAAACCAAACTTCATGTGCGTAAATTCGTACAACCCAATCGGTGTTGTTATAGCGGTCTTATGGATGTCGCTTGGCTCGATCGGAATTTGATGGTAGGCTCGGTTCAACTCGATTTTGCTAAATATGTCTTTCTTATACAAAAAGTGTGTGAAATCCTGAATATGAGGTAGCGGATACCGATCCGGTACCGTTTACGCATTAAGTGCTCGGTAGTCGCCGCATGGGCGCCATTCGCCATTAGCCTTCTTTACCAGGTGAAGAGGAGAAGCATAGGAACTTTTTGAAGGTTGACAGATTTCGAGCCTACCAAGGTATTTGAACTCTTCTTTTACTGCTTTAAGCTTATCGGGCGGAAGGCGTCTGGGTCGCGCAAAGACAGGTTGTCCTTTCGTTTCGATGCAGTGCGTCACTCCCGCCTGGATTGGCGACGGAGCTTTTGCATTAGGGTTGGTGGTATCACTGAATTCTCGGAGCATGTGTGCGATCTCAGTGTCCCACTGGGATTTCGTGCTAGTTGATGTTTCGAAGCTGCAGATTCTTCGTCGAGATTGTGCGTCAGTCAATGTCGAATTCGCGATATCGATTATTAAATTGAAGTGTCGGAGAAAGTCTACGCCAATTATTGCGTGTTTTATCTCCGCTATAACGAAGTTCCACGTGAATTTACGTCGTAGACCGAGATCAAGTGTGCGTTGTGTTGATCCGTATGTTCGAATTGTGGTGTCGTTTGCTAAGAAAAGCGGTTTACCTTCCGCATTTGACAAGCGGCATGCTCGAGTGGGCGGATTAACCGATACTTCTGCACTGGTGTCGATCAAAAATATTTGATCTGAAAATTTTACCTCGAGTTCGCATTGCGTTCGGTTGCTCGATAATATTCTACTACCGGAACTTTCGAACGTCTTCGTTGCGGCATATTTTAGTTTTTTCATGCACTTTTCCCTTTGACGGAAAAATCGCATGGGCACATTTCCGAGCCTGTGTGACGTTGACTTCGTCGTTTGTGAGCTCGTCGGCGCTTTTCTGACTATCGTTTAAGCGTTTTGGCGTGTCACGACCGTACTGTCCGTTTCTTTATGTGCCGTTGTGGTTTCGGCTTTTATAACGGTCGCGAATTTTCGGTGGCGTCACTCTAAAGCAGTGGTGCTCAACGAGATGGTGTGATATATATGGTAGTATTAGTGAAGCAGAGACAACGGCAGCGAAATACACTGAGCAGACTTGAGCTCAAAAAAAAAATGAATTATAATTTTGTTTTATTTAATTATTTATTTCAAAAATCTTATTTAAATCAATTTCATAATTATATTGTTTTATACATATCAAATCTGATATATGGCGATCCGACAATGTATTCCTATACTTATTCTGAATTAGTTTCAAAGAGGAAAATGCCACTTCGCATGAGTACGTTGTTCCAAACATTGAATACAATTTCAGCATTTCGTTCCTTGCCAAAGAA
The DNA here is from genome assembly GCA_963971545.1 of Philophylla caesio. Classification (NCBI taxonomy): domain Eukaryota; kingdom Metazoa; phylum Arthropoda; class Insecta; order Diptera; family Tephritidae; genus Philophylla; species Philophylla caesio. The sequence goes on along the minus strand of OZ020605.1, from coordinate 1,786,057 downwards.
TATTTTTTGGGGTCAATTTCTTTCCAGAAATCTACTCCTTTTTTTCCCAAGGGCAAACTAAGGTCCACTCGCAGTTTTGTAATTTCTAGTTTGAGTAATGGCTCAAATTGTGCATAATCACAGGTGAGAGGGTTGTCGAACATGTGCAATAGGTGACGAATTTTACCAAAATCTTGAAATCTATTATTAAATTCACTTATTAAACGTTTTAAAATTTCACAGAGATTTTCTAGTGGAAGTGGCAAATCAATTTCTTCCTCAATAACTTTTAAATTTACCATATTGTCCAATATTTTGTTTTCTAATTGATTTTCTAACCTTACTAAGCGGTTTTTAAACTCGTCAACAGCAGATACCAATTCAGAAATTATTTTAACATTGCCTTGTAAGCATAAATTTAACTGATTTAGCATTTTTGTGATATCACACAAAAACGCTAAATATATTAGAAAAGTGTCACTTTTCAATTCGGCAAGTAAAGATGTGCCTGTTTGAGAAGTATCGTCCTCCAGAAATACGGAAACTTCTTTCCTCAAGTCAAACAATCTTTGCAAACTTTTTCCTCGGCTTAGCCAACGGACTTCTGTGTACAATAATAAATCTTTATGTTCTGCTTCTATTTCTTCTAGAAAAGTTTTAAATTTTCTATGAGAAAGAGAGTTATGGCCGCCTTTTATTTTATTAATTATTTTAGTAGAAGTTTCCATTACTTTTAAACAATTAAATTCTTTGCAAAGAAGCGCCTGCTGATGTATAATGCAGTGATAATTTGGAACTAGGATGTCATTTTTTTTAAGTTGGCCTACAAGTCCAATGTTGTGACCAATCATCACTTTTGCACCATCAGTACAAATAGCGCTTAATTTGCTTTTATCAATAGAAGCAAAAACATTATTTTGTAATGCTTCATAAATGGTTTTACTTTTGACGTTACTGTGCAAAGTAACTGTGGCATTGAGCATTTTTATCTGCATTTTCAATGAAGAAATATTCTAATTCCCAATCAACATTAAACATTTCGTACAGTGTTTTGCTTGCTACGTCTTGCTTGCTTGCTTGTCTGTTAGCGAATAAAAGCAGAGAAACAGCGTGTACATACACTTGCCGACAGTCTGGCGCCTTGCACGCGAAATACATTGCGTGCATTAGCTGTGAGCACCACTGCTCTAAAGTTTAATGGCTTGACACCAGCACTGTACCTGAATATTTGATGTGAGGATTTCTTAGATTTGTTTTTTGTTGAGGATTAATTAGACAAAGCAAATGCCTGATGTAGCCTCCTGCGCGAAAGTCTGCGTGTTTCGTATAACGAGTAATTTGCAGCGCTATCAATTCACTCTCACCGTTTTTTCTCGAGGTCACCAGTTGTGGAGATTGTGAATCAATAGTTTTATTCGTTTTATTATTTAAATGAAAACCTAGGAATACTTTTAGCACTTCGACCTAACTTCTTATATTACTTATTTAATGTACGAAATAGATAAATGATGAATTGACGTCTGTATTGGCCGGTCTGTTGATCGCTTTTCTCTCTGTCCGAGTCGTCGAGTGCGCTTGCTTTGTTCGATTTGTTTTGTTCGTTTGTATGCGAGGTTTCCATCGTTGCGTTCGGTATGTCAGGTTGCCACAAGGGAATGTGTAATTTGCTAATTCCTTGTAAAAAATAATTAAGCCTGCTATAAAATTGTATATCAAAATGCATTTACATACCATATAATTCACAAAGATCAGCTGTTTTTGTGGGCATTCCGTAAATGGCCCTACTACATACGTAAAACCCATTTATTGAAATGCATAATCAGCGCTTAATAGCTCGCATTGCTACACACTCGACCACAGCGGCCACAATCTCCTATAAAAATTGCCTGCAATATTTTTCAGTAAAACCAAAGGAAAAGAGTTGCGCAGAACAATTTTGTAACTATTAAAAGCTGTTGAAAATAAAATAACGCAGATCTTTTACAAATGACCTTATCCTATAACAATGTGGTTTTATATGCATCTGCATGTGTATATGCCCGTATATTTGTATAATAAAACTTACCCAACGTACGGTTAGCACTTGTTTGTTCATTATCATAGTTGTCATCGCTTGTTGTATCATTATTGTTTGCTCGCTTAGTTGAATTTACATCAACTGCAATTGATTGCTTTTGATTACTTTCGAGATCCATATTACTGAAAAAATCCTTAGAATAGTGGTCGGTTATAAAACTGCCTGTTAAGTTTAAACAGTTCTCAGGGGTTTCCTCACTCTCATATAATTTTGACAAAGGGTGAGCGGAATAATCAGTTGGGTCGTATTTTCTACAACAATTATTAGGCTCTTTTATGTTAAAAGAATGAGATTGTCTCTTTGGTACTGCTTTTCCAGCACAATTTTGTCTGTGGTCTATAACACTATTGATATCTGAAGTTCTCGTTGTTTCATTAACAACACTATCTTTACCACAAGCACCTTCGACTTTTTTTTCATATTTATTATCATTCGAACTCAGTAATTGTAGTTCGCTGCAACTTTCACAATCAGTGATATCATCCGAGCTACTTCTGGAAATCTTCAAGTTTAGTGGAGATTTATTTCTCTGAGCTATTGCAGATGATGCAACTGTCTCTTCAAAAACGTTATTTGATGCACAGTCTAAAATATTTGTTACTGTTGAATATGTATGTTGTTGTATGCTCCAGGTAAGCCCGTCCGTTTGATTATGTTGGCGCTCTTTCTCAAATTGAGGACGGTGTAATGACGACTTTTGGTGTAGTACACTATTGTTGGCCGAATCGTAATTCCCGATAAAGGTGCTTAACACACCAACACCAAATCCGTGTAATGTACTATTATCACCCGTTATATCACAATTACAGCTATTACTGCTACTACTACTTCTACGACTCCTATTTTTACTGTAATTGTCCTTGCTATCGCTGCTACTGCTGCTACTCCCGCTGCTTTTCAAAAATACATTTGTATTATATATTACTGAATTACCACTTAGCTGTTTGTAATGTTGATGCCCTTTTTGGCTATTCTTTGCTTTACTGTTTTCGTTATAATCATTTGTGCAGTCCTTAGGAGGAAGTTTTGAATGGCATAGTGTTTGCTTAATCGGGGAAAAAATCCAATTTTTGCCTGGGGTTTGTTCTTGTTTTGTGCAAAACTGTTTACTGATGACTAAGTCTTCTGTATTGCTTACGCTAGGTTGTTTGACCGCTTTATCAGCTATTGTTTTGTCATTTTTATCACCATTGGGCTTAAGACTTGCGATATCCTTGTTCGTATATTTATAAATTTTGCGGGAGTTGTTGGGAAGTAATTTTGTTGAAGGAACTTCGGTAACATCTACCAGTGACCCTTCTAACGAACTCCAATGTACCTTTATACATTCGTCATTGAAACTTCTCTTTCTACCGCGCCTTACTCCGATTTCCGAAAGTCTTTCTTCTTCCTTAAGCCATGGGTCGTAGCAGCGGTTATAAATATCGTCCTTTTGATAATATTCAAATTGCGTCCCGAAATAATTAATTTGGCTGAAATGTATTATATTGGCATATTTATAATTATTGAACATAGGCTGAAAATATTTTAAATACTAATTCACAATTTTATTGAGATCGAGGACAGTTTATGGAAGATTATATTTTTAATGGTAGAATATATAACCGCTATTTCGGAGATCACCACATCTCCTCATCAGACTTATTTTTTTAAATTTAATTATATTTATTCTTCATCACCCCTTTTCCCATGCTTTGAACCCAGGAACCTCGAGTTACAGAGCCAGCACGCTACATGCTGTGCTACACTTGCCGATTTGGCTTTTGGTTTTTTTTTTCCAAATAAAATCTTCCATAAACTTCATTTCAACGCCAATAAAAACTAAAAAACTTAGATTAATAGTTTTAAGTTTAAATTATTATTTGGTTTTTTGTCGTATTTCAAATATGTTCTGCTACAATTTTTATCAGAAAGTGTATGAAAATGCCTACCCAGTCTACAAATTGTATGTTCAATTGTGTAACTTCTGCGATTGGTTTAATTACACTGTGCGATAAAAAAAATGCGTATGCTCTTTCTCCGAAAAAATGTCCACACTCACTGCGAAGTACGAATTGACCTTAGAAAATCTAGACTACGGTTCCAAGGGATGTGCTATTTAGATATTGCTTGTTACTTGAATGCCCGAATTCAGTAACTTTGTATCATCTCAAGTCTCAAAATGAGCTAGAGATTATTGCTTTTCCTCGCTTTCACGTTACTTTCTTTTGTTTTTATTTTTATTTTTTGTGATCTGCTCATCACCAGGTCACAGTTTAGAGACTTTATTTTCAGAATAGAGGCTTTTTTTTTGAAAATAATGAATGACAACTGGTCTAAAGTTTTGACTTTTGTCCCTATTAGAGACTGAGACTGCTTACTGAATTCGGGCATAAGGGCCAGTTTCTTAAAGACTGGTTAAATTAAATTAAATTTGCGGTTGATTAATCGCTGATTTCTTGAACTGACAATTTCGTTTTCACCAAGGTCTGATTAGCTTACTTCCGATCAGGTTGATCATTGTTAATAATTTATCAAAAAGTTCACAAAAGTTGAATTGTGAATAGACAAAAGCAGACCGCACAGCTGATTTTTGATGTTTTGGTTTTTGTTGATTTCTTTCCAATTTTATTGTTAATTTGTGAAACATAGTGAAAATGGAAGCAAATAAAAGAAAATGTTGCCTGCCAAACTTTACCATCGCAGAGGAGGATTTGTTATTAACTTTGGATGAGCAGCACGCCACGGTTATAGAAAATAAGCGAGCTGATGCTGTATTCTGCGAGGGAGGGGTGTGGGAGGCAATCTATACGGCGTTTCAGGTCCAGATAGGTGTTAAAAGAGGGACGAAGAACTTACGGGAGAAGTACGAAAATTTGAAAAGGAAAGCGAGAAAGTCCCTGACCGAAAAGAGAATGGAAATGTACAAAACGGAGGGGGTGGTACTTTCCGAAGTTTTACTGACTCTAATACAAACAGGCTAGCAGCATTAATGGGCCAGTCAGCAACCGGCTTGTCCAATAGTTTCGATAGTGATGGTAAGATTTTGTGTATATTGACTTGTGATTGTTATTTATACGATGTGACTATTCACCTCACACGGTTTCACGGACGAAGACCCGCGTCTTTATAATGCACACGTGAAGGTTCCCATGGAAATTTCTATCCCGTGACTTGTATCCCGTTCATGGCAAGAAAGCACTTCTACTGTAGATACAGCTTTCTTCTGCACATTTACGGCAATCGGGGCGGCTATGTGCACGGAATTATTCCTGTTTCACACGGGTCATTGTACAAGTATTTCAGTTATTACATTTGAAATAGAGTCGATAGAAAAAAATAATTACGTTCCCGAAATCCATGAGAATCTCCACTGTATAGCCTGTACTTAAAGCAACTGAGATCGTAGAAAATGTTGTTATTCGGTTAGCAGCTAATCGGTGAGCCATCGCCTGGTTAACTTTATCGGTTGTTAAACGAGCAATTTGTGCTAACCGGGGATTGAAAAAACCTTTTCACCAAAATTCCGATTAACTTCCGTTTAAGCAATAATCAGTCTTTAAGAAACCGGCCCTAAATTTTTTAAGCTGAAAAGGCATTTTGCAGCTTACGACGATGTATAAATTTTAAATATGTTATCTGTTAAGAAAAGTAATATATGGTACAATTTTTGTTAACCAGTGTATTAATATTTTTAAATAACTTTAAATGAGTTATATTTCATTAAATTTTCGCAGTGATATAATTTTCTGAATCAATTAAATACGTTAATAAATCAACTAATTTTTTTAATGTACATACAACTCGATAAAAGCAGAAAAGCGTATAGTTAAATGTTATGCAAAATTAAAACTCGTATTTTGCACCTCCTACATTTCTTAACATAAATATATATAAAATTTGTTGTGAATTATACCTGCAACTTCAGTTATCTCTCGCGGTAATTAAAATTTTACAGGCACACAGTGTTCCAGAAATAGAGGACATAAGAAAATAAAAACCAATTAACTAAAAATACATATAAGACAATTCGAAGTAAACTTGCTAGACAAAGTAATCATGTAATCGTATGTGTAAATTTTTTACTTACTTCTGTCTACATTTCGTTGGGTGTTGTTCAGGAATGAGGTTAGATGCTTTTTCAACCCAAAAGTTGTCTATACCGATATTATCAAAGGATTTATTTTGATTTATTGTACTTGGTTTAAAATCAAGGATTCCTATTTCAGGTTCATTAGTACTATGATGACGATCCTTCTCCCTTTGTAAAATAAGTTGAAGTCGTTTTTGTGCTTCTGTTTCTGCCAGTATATGAGTATGGTATCCAGGTTTTATGCTGCAGTAATTACTATTATTAAAGCTATTATGCTGAAATTTTTGATCAGTGCCCTCTAAAATTAGATTAGCGCTCAGGACAGGTTGCTCATATATTTCGTCTGAAAATAAATGTAGCATTATATCTAATACTGAATCATGAAAAACATATCTAAACAATAAGTATTCGACCTAATAAAGACGCGCCAAAAAATGTTTAGTGAAAGTAAATCGTGGGTTTCAATGTAGCTATAATTTTGTATATCTTAATGCATTTAACAATCGAATGCTCATATAGTCGACGAAGTAGGGAACATTTTCTGACAGTCATTCACTTGTGTGAGGCCAAATAATTTATTTTGCATTGACTTTAAAGTCACGTTAAAAGTTAAATACAATAAAAAGAAGAAATCTGCTTCAGAGATACATCCTTTTTTGAAGGCGACTGCAGCAAACGTTTTAAGGGTTATGGTTTAAGGGCACTCGCCAGGGATGTACTCATCCTGACATCACGCCCTCCAGGTCAAGACAATGGAAAAATCAATAGACCCTTGCGATATCTACTACAGCTGCTACGTAAAAGAGCGCAAATTTGTTGTCGAATTTGTGATGGGAGAGAGACTTCATCGTCAAGTACTGCTGTTCACTCCATTGGAAGAATGTCATGCCAAAATGGGCATCAAAGCGAGAATTTTCGACAAGAGAAGTACGATGTGACCAAAGCGCTGGCGCCGTCTCGATATAATAATCCACTATTCAGAAAACTTAAGATGACTCATTCCGGCGTCGAACTTGACAGATGTGAAGTCAGTACAGATTGTAACCAAGCAATTTCATTGGATGCATACCATCTCGATTCAATCAACCCTTCGGGACATGATTTTATTTTCCAATAAAACTCATACATATATATTGCTCCTTGGTCAAAATGATGAGACAAGTGTATTTTTGTTTGCCCCAACAAACTTTTTCTGGCATCTGTGACCAGTTTTGTTTTTCTGGTAAAAATCGATTTTTTGAGTTATGTATTCGCGCGAACCTTTTTTTCAAATATCCATAACTTTTTCAAATCTTGACCGATTTAAATAATTTTTAGGCTCAAATGTTTGTTAAGGATTTTTTTTTTCGAAACTTTTTTTACATCATCTATATACTTTAATCTTCAATTTCACTTAATGGCTATTAGCTACAATTTTTTGTTTTTGTGTTATAATTTTTTGAAAAAAAACTAATTTTATTTGCAAATAACGCGGACGACGACTTTAAATAAATAACGTGTAGGTAGAATTAACATCCACTTTTATTTTTCTTAATTATATCGTAAAATTCGTAAAAAAACAACCTTCCAACTAATTGGAGGAGTGATATTCTATTTGCCATTTTTTTTGTGTTATTTGTTTGCGTTTGGGAAATATCGGAATGAAACGATGAAACTTTAAATGACCCGCTCTATGTAAAAGTTGCTTAACTATCTGTTTTCTCATTCTCTACTTGTTCGCTCCGCCATATTCTCTACTCGCTACACTGACGTCAGTGTTTTTGGGACCGCGTAATCTTGTTATCTATCATTCTTAATAATAAGTGTGCAGCACCCAGACTAAATACTTTGATCCAGCAAATATAAATGGTTATAGAAGAGAAATTCTTAAAGATTAAGATTATATTATATAGATATTATTAATAATTCGGCGCTTACACTATATAGCTCCCTATCGCCGTTGGTCTCCTTGTCGGGGGGATGGGGCTTAAATGAGGACATGGCGAGTGGTAAATCCTCATGAACTAAGAGAGAGTTATCGCGCCTCTGTATCTGAATATGTGTAAATATTCGTCTATGCGGAGATTACCGCACCAGGAAGAGGATCAAGGTGTCATGCGACCCGTGCCGCCAACGTCCAAAAACGGAGTCCGACATCCGGGACTAAAGGTGGTCGGCCGAACGTGCCCCAAGCAAGTGTGGGCTTAGCAGGAGGGAATTGGAGTATCACCTCTGACGATGGTCCCTCTACCTCCCACGCCCCAAGGGCACAAGGAGAACTTGTGAATGCCACTTCAAATTGGATAAGGGCATTATGAAACTCTAGATTGATAGAGGCTAAAGCGGGAAGTAAACCCGTTAAAATCAAGGTAACTTGAGGGTGCCCAGCGAAATCTTCGGACGCCACAAGGCCTAGGGTAAGGTACAACTTTCTAACGACCTTTCTCTAGCAGAAGCTGCCCTAAGAAGAACAGGCTATCAAAGTACGGGATAGCACGGCAGTGGGAGAGAACTTAAGAAGCGAAACCTCCGTAAGCAATTTTGGTGAGGGTCTTTCGAAGAGACAGCTTTCCCCAATCCAACCTGATAGACGCCGAGGCTCTCCATGCCCAAACGTGGAGGGGAAAACGTGGAGGAAGAAGAGGCAAACCTCCCCCTTGACAAAGCGTGGGCCACCAGGTGCCCCGACGATCCCAACTGAGCTGGACTAACCAGCTTAGGTGCGAAGTGGTACTTAAGGTACATACAACGAGGATACAGCTCCACAGCTAGCAGGTATTAAACTGCAATCTAAAGATTCGGCATATATCAGCGCAGATAGCCGTGCGAACTGTGCACTGGCACCCTCGAAAGAGTGGTCGTGCGGGAAAAGATACAAACGAGCTCAGCTCGCAACCCCATATCAGCGGGAAAGCGGGATTTCAGGCAATCAAAGAGCTCCCGTTCCCGCCATAGAACGACGCTGCGGGATATACAAGGGCATTAGAAGAAGTCCAGCACCCGCGCTTGCCCCTGAGCGCCGAAGCGGAGAACGAGAACTTACTGATCCAGGTGAACCCGCAGCCGCTGTCAAGCGGAGTAGCGGGCAAATAACCCCACAGGCAACTAGCTTCAAGCGGCAAAGAGCGCATCCACAGCCCATTCCGTTAAGCTCTGAAGAGCGGCCGAGGGTTAGCGGTCCGGAGGCACTGGCGGATGGCGGAGGGCAACATACAAGCTACTCTGAAACTCTAAAAGGTATCAGGTTGGCGGTGTTGCCCAAGAACGGAGGACCTCACGGAGCTTGAAAAGGTCATTATGGATGAGGTATTTAAAGGGTGGGCTCATCGGATTGCCTTTTGTGGGGTATCCTTTAGACCAGGTCTATTGCTGGTAGACTGCAAAGATGAGAAAACTGGAATGGCTTTCCGAGGTGGACCTGGAAAGGACCTGAGCTATGTACGAGGAGGGGAAATGCGATACCGCCAACACATAATGTGATGGTGTACCTTCCGAGAAGTGCACACAGAACAGTAGAGAGAGCACTAGGGCTGATAAAGGCACCGAACGCGGGCTTACAAGCCGCGGCGTAGAATTCGACTGCTTCTAGGCGTCGACGAAGTATCTTACGAGAGAATCAAGAGGGATGGCTTCCGTCTGAACTACAGATCAACCTACACCACGGCATAGGTTTTCCTCGGGAGGTCTGGGCACCATACTGGCTTAGGAGCCGTGGGTCTACAAACGCCACGTAAGGGTCCTTAAAGACTCTTCCAATATGGTACTATGGGACCTCTCCTCGGAGAGACCCAGAGCTTGCGTTGTGTTTAGAAACAACATTGAGTATTTTTTGAATTACAGGACATCTAACAAGGGACCTAGTGGCGGTGGAGACAAATTTGGAGGTAAATGGAGAAACCAAAGATGTAGTCTTCGCTGCCGCTTACTTTGCAGGGGATAAAAACAACATTCCCCCACTGGAGGATCAGGAATTAGTAAGACGCTGTGAAAGGGCTAAGCTTCCGCTTGTTATTGGTTGCGATGCTAATGCGCACAGCGAGGAATGGTGAAGCACCGATACCAACCCAAGGGGTCAGTCTGTATTAGAATACATTTTAAGTAATGATTTGAGTATACATAATGTGGGACAAACACTAACATACGTAACTAGGAACAGAGAGGAAGTGCTCGATATAACCCTCAGCAACACCTTGGCAGAAAATCTGATCTCACAATCTGATCTCTAAAGAACCGTCTGATCACAGGATTATCCAATTTAAGCTGAGGGCTAAACAACTAAGCTTCATCCTCACTAGGAACAACTGGAATACTGACTCGCTAAATTTCTTGAGCTAAACTTACCTAGCATAGAAAGGTACAACAAAATAACAAACTGTATTGAGCTAGAAAGCAGGGTAAATAGGTTCAATGAGGTGATCATGTGTTCCATAAACTGCAGCTGTCCTGAGATTACGCCCAAGAGTAAAAATCAAACGCCCTGGCTCTCATCATCGGCTCTCAGTCCTAAGAAAGACAACAATAGGGCCAAACGCATCGGCTGCTGCGACGAATACGTGGCAAAATCTAACGACATACAGTAAAGAGATTAGGAAAGCAAAACGGGATAGTTTTAGAAACTTCTGCGAGGGTATAACCTCCACCCCTGTTGCAACCAGACTACACAAAGCATTGACAAAGTAATTAAGGGAGATAAAGCTAGCCAATAAATTACCGGTAATTATACCGAAAACGAAGAGGAAAGAGCGCTGGCCTTGCTGGCAGCCCATTTCCCGGACGAACCGGCACATCACCAATACTGGAGGCACGGAATGTAAAACCATTGCAGTCCGACTAGATGTATACCATGATAGTCAGACCAGCGATATTGTATGGGGCAGTGGCCTGGGTCTCGAGGGCCACCCTGTCGAAAGTGAAAAAGTCTCTATCCAAACTCCAGCAACTAGCATGTGTTAGTGTAACAGGAGCTATGCGCACTTGTCCGACGGCTGCGGTGGAGGTGATTCTGGACCTGACACCCCTACTTATTCTAATAGGGCAGACAGCAAAACGAACCCTGCTAAATATAAGCAGGGAGGGCTGGGGGAGAGGAAAACTCATATCTTCTCGAAACATAGAAGAGTTGAGAGCTAGCCTTCCCCTCGCTCAACTTCCGAGAGACGTATGACCAAGGTTATTCACTTTGAGAAGCGGTTTAAAATCGAACTCGGTACAAAGGCAACCTGGAGCACATCCACATTAGAAGAGCATCTGCAAAGGAACACTCTGCACTATTACACGGATGGCTCCAAAACTCCTGAAGGTATTGGCGCCGGAATCCACGGCCCAAGGGCTAACGTGTCGATCACAATGGGGACCTTACCAAGCATCTTCCAGGCAGAGTTATACGGCATATGCCTATGTGCATGAATTAACCTAAGCCGAAGCTATATAAATGAGCGCATAGTAATCATAAGTAACAGTCAGGCTGCACTCAAGGCCATTGCCTCGTATGAGGTGAAATCTTTGCTTGTGCTTGAGTTCATAGAGACACTTAATTCTCTGGCAGCCCACAACCAAGTCCAACTTTTTTTGATCCCAGGCCATAGAGGTATTGATGGGAACAATAAGGCTGGTGGTTTGGCTAGAGATACTGCAGCAACAACACCAATAGGACCTGAGCCTATCCTGGCGCTAGGACAGCACACCATTAGGGAGGAACTTTTGAGGGGACAGTACTGGCACGGGACGACTGAACTTCGTCAGTCAAAATGCCTGTTGGGAGGATACAGTCTATAGCGCTATAAGCAGCTAAATGTCTTTTCAAAGGACAACCTTAGAATGCTCGCAGGATTTTTCACGGTAAGTACCATTGTGGGAATGTATAATGGAATCAACAAAGGATTTCAGGCCAAAGAGATTCAACCATAAGTTTGAAAGTAAGATAAGTAACAAAAAAAAGAGTTTAAAAACCTGTATTACATTGGGGAAAGCACACTTGCGTGGTATACAGATGGTTCCAAAACTGTAGAAGGAACTGGGGCAGGAGTCTTTGGGTCAAGACAAAAATACTGGAAGCCAATGGGTTCTTTCCCCATTATCTTTCAAGCGGAAATACAAGCTATTGAACGATGCGGCCAGTTCAACATTGACAGAAAGTACCGCGGGAAAAACATCGCCATACTATCCGATAGTCAAGCTGCGATTAAGTTGTGAAGTCTAAGCTAGTTTGGGACTGCAAGTTAACGGCAGTCCACACATAACGGCTCAATAGCAATTGTAAACAATAATGCTCTTATCTAAGAATTGCATTGCAAAGCAAGAAATGTAACTTATAAATATTTTCCTCTTCTTATGGAAACTTTTGGTAATAGATACTTTTGGATATTCCTTTGTTCTTCAAAAAGAATTTCATCACTGACTGATGCAATGATCAAGCGTCATTGTGAAATAGTTTTTAAGTAAACAATTGTAAGTAGATAAATAAGACAGGCTTTGGTAAATAAAGCTCAGTTATTGATTTTGACTCAACAAGTCTGCTGTTTGACTTAAACACCCGCAATCTACGGAGTGTAAAGTAATTTTTTAAAAAGACTTTTCCAGTAAGGAAAAGCATAATTGGCGCCCAACGTGGGGCACATGCTAATAAAAAAAACCGCGAGTGTTAAAGAATATCCTAAATTTAAAGGATTCTTTTCGTGGTGCGTGTGCATAAAGACAGCAGCAGGTAAACAAATAAGAACATCTTTACAATCAACTACTGCCAGCATAAAGACAGCAGCAGGTAAACAACATTAACAACAACATCTTTACAATCAACTACTGCCAGCATAAAGACAGCAGCAGGTAAACAACATTAACAACAAAATCTTTACATTCAACTACTGCCAGCATAAGGACAGCAGCAGGTAAACAAATAAGAACATCTCTACAATCAACTACTGCCAGCATAAGGACAGCAGCAGGTAAACAAATAAGAACATCTCTACAATCAACTACCGCCAGCATAAAGACAGCAGCAGGCTGTTTAATCCAAAAATCTACCTTAAGGTAATTTATATATGGGAAATACCCCATCTTAGTTAAAATAAACTAAGTTATATTACATATATTTATATTGTTGTAATAACTGTGGCACAGACCACAATAGTAACAAGTGAACGAAATTAAAAGTAAATAAAAAAATATAATGGCGAACAGTGACGTGTTAACAGTAGAACTAATCACCAGACTGATAGCTGACAGCAATTTAGGTCTGAAGCAGGAACTTGAGAGACTTAAATCTCAAGTAGAAGTAGGAAGTCGTAGGGCAACTGACTACGAGGCAGAAACAATAAGTGAAAATATAGCGTGCCAGGAGTCCCTAGACGTAATAAAGTCATTACCAGAGTTTCCCGGTAAAATAAATGCATATGTGAGTTGGAGAGAGGCGGCTCACAATGCCATGAGTTTGTATACTAGGAGGAGTAGGAGATACTTCGCCGCCTTAACTATCCTTAGAAATAAAGTAACGCAGGACGCGAATGACATTTTAACGAATCACGGTACGGTTCTAAATTTTGATGCGATAGTCGCTCGGCTCGACTTCGCGTACTCTGACAAACGTCCTATTCATATAATTGAACAGGAACTTAGCGTTTTGAGGCAGGGTTCGATGTCAGTAATCGAATACTATAACGTTGTCAACAGGAAGTTGACTTTGTTAATAAACAAAACTATTATGACACACAATAGTACATCGGATTTAACCAAAGAGTTAAATAAAAAGAATAGGGATCATGCCCTTAGGATTTTTATAACGGGACTAAACGCGCCGTTGAGAGATATAATATTCTCTCTGAATCCGCAGGATTTACCTGATGCTTTGGCTAAAGCGCAGGAACTTGAGTCAAACAACCAGAGAGCGTTGTTTGCTCAAAATTTCGCTACCGAAAAAATGAAGGCTAAACCGACAAATTATTCAAATAATAACTTGAGGTTTCCCCAAAAAACAAACATACAAAAACCCGAGGCGATGGATATAGATCCATCCATTTCGAGATTTAGGAGAAACGCCAATACTAAATCTCAACAAAACAATGGATTCTATAACCAAACTGCGCGAATGGCTAGCACTAGTGCTCAAGCAAATAAGGGGCAACAAAATTATGGGGCTCAAGCCCAAGATTTACATGGAATAAAGAGGCAACGTGAGAGCAACAATAGCTTCAGGCCTCAGGAAAAGGCGCAACGAATAAATAATTTAAACGAAAACCATTTTTTAGGGGAAGAGGGGACGAACTCCCCTACATCAATCTCTACGACAGAAAATTAAAAAGAAACCTAAAAGCTCTTGTCGACACGGGAGCAACCTCTTGCTATATAAAGGAGGGGATATACGATAATAGAAATGAATTATCAATTCACAAAAGGGTAAAAACGATAAATGGTTATTCCATCATCAAGTTTTACCATTTGATATCTTTATTTGGAGTACAACAAATTTTCTACGAAATAGAAAAGTTAGAATCCGATCTCCTATTAGGGTATAATTTATTAAAAAAAGTCGAAGCACGTATTGACGTGTGTAATGGGAAAATTTTTTATAAAAATATAAGTGACAATGAAATGATTGAAAAAAGCATGAGCATCTAAGTTCATGAAGAGAATAAACAAATATTTTTAAACCCCTTGGAACAAAAAGTTTCTAAGGCTCCCGTCGATGAATTTACCGGCAAGTTAAAAAATAAAGATGGTAAGAAAATTACTGTCAAAAACAAAACTGTGGAACAAAAAGTTTCTACAGAGCCCGCCGATGAATTTACCGGCAAGTTAAAAAAGAAAAATGGTAAGAAAATTACTGTTAAAAACAATACTGTGGAACAAAAAGTTTCTACAAAGCCCGCCGATGAATTTACCGGCAATTTAATGATAAAAAAAATATTTTGCTTTGGGACACGAAGATCCTAAAGTGCCAGCCGATGACTTTACCGGCAATATCGATAACTGTTCAATACTGGGCGAAAGAGGTTCGGAAATAACAGATGATAAAAACATGAAAACATATAGTTTGGGTACATATCCTGAACATGAAAATTATGAGTTATTAGAATCAAAAGAATACATAAAAAACAATATCAGAAAAATACATCCTGAGGTCGATACGAGTTTTCCATTCAGAACAGACGTAAAAGCAGTAATAAGAACGGAGGGCAAAGATCCTATTTGGAGTAGGCAATATCCCTATCCCCTTTCTGTAAATTCGTTTGTGAATAAGGAAATCGACAGGATGTTGAACGAAGAAATCATAAGGCCAAGTAGAAGTCCTTATAACTCGCCCATTTGGGTAGTACCGAAAAAAGGTACACACGATGATGGTTCACCGAAGTTCAGATTGGTTATAGATTACAAAAAACTTAACGAGCAAACCATTCCCGATCGTTATCCTATCCCGGATACCAACATAATTCTGTCAAATTTAGGGAAAGCAAAATACTTTTCCAGCATTGACTTGGAGTCCGGCTTTCACCAAATTTTAATGTTTGAAGGCGACATAGAAAAGACGGCATTTTCCATTAATAATGGAAAGTATGAGTTCTTGCGAATGCCCTTCGGCCTTAAAAACGCTCCTAGAATTTTTCAAAGGGCAATGGATGATATATTGCGCGATTATATTGGAAAAATATGTCACGTGTACATGGATGACATCATTATTTTTTCTGAAAGCAAGGAACAACACATGAAAGATTTGGAATTAATAATTGGAATTCTAAGCAGAGCTAATATGAAGATTTCTCTTGAAAAATCGAAATTTTTTGAAATTCAAATAGAATTTTTGGGTTACATTATAGCCCAAGATACTATCAAAACCGATCCACATAAAATAGAGTTAATGCTTAATTATCCCTTACCCAAAAGTTTACGGGAATTAAGAGGTTTTATGGGCATTACGGGATATTATCGCAAATTCGTTAAGGATTACGCGGCGATTGCAAAGCCTTTGACAAAGTATTTGTCAGCAGAAAATGGTAGAGTCTCAAAAATATCTCGAAAAAAGTTATGATTGAAATTGATGAAGCAGGAATATCTGCATTCAATAAGCTAAAGAAACATTTGGCGTCAGAAATGGAATTGACGCAACCCGGTTATTCAAAGAAATTTGTACTGACTACCGACGCTTCTAATGTTGCAATAGGCGCGGTACTTTCACAAGAAAATAAACCAATTACGTTTATCTCTAGAACTCTTAATAAAACAGAGAGAAATTATGCTACTAATGAAAAATAATTATATGCTATAGTATGGGCATTAAAAAATCTTCGGAATTATCTTTATGGGGTGACAAATCTTGAAATCCATACGGATCATCAACCATTGACCTTTGCATTGTCCACCCGTAACCCCAACTCCAAAATGAAAAGATGGCATGCGTTTATCGAGGAATTTTCTCCAAAATTTGTCTATCAGCCAGGAAAAACAAATATTGTAGCTGATGCGCTATCACGCCTCGAAGTGAACAATTTGTCAAATGATTCAACAGATGACGAATCACAACATTCTGCAGAAAGTAGCGACAATGTTTGCATACAGGAAACAAAAAAACCTTTAAACCAATTTAAACAACAAATTATATTATGCAAAAACAGGTTCACCATTCATGAACTAATCACAAGTTTTGGCAATAAAAGGCATTTAATTGAATATGATACCGTTGAAAATTTGCTCACCATTTTGAAAGAGTATATTGATCCAAAATTGGTGACTGCCATTCATTGTACAGTAGAGGATCTGTACGAAATACAACGTCCTCTAAGGGAAACATTCCATAACAAATTTGTACACACTAGACTATTTCCAATGGACATTCCTAACAGAGAAGACCAAGCAGGCATAATTGAACAGACTCATAATAGAGCTCATCGCAATTATGTCGAAAATACAAAACAAATAGAAAAACTCTATTATTGGCCAGAGATGTGTAATGGCACAGGGTATGAATACCCTTAGCCAGCCCATAAATGCAACCCTATAAAATAATCTATTACAATTATAAGTCTACAATAAGTAACTGCAGCTAGCTTTAAGAAAAAGGTGGACAAGGAGACGAAGATAGAAGCCGACTCGGGCGGCCATTCCATTTTTCATTTCAATTCAATTCAACTTTGGCTCGTAACCGCAACGGACGCGCAAGTCCGCAGTATCGCGAATAAAGTATTTAATTTCAAATAAAACTAAAAACTAGTTTAGCCAGTTCATTTTCATTGTTTCTTTATTAAGGTAAACACTATTGGAGTGTTTACAACGGGAGTGAGCCGCAAGTGGCCACCTGCGTCAAAGACGCATATCGAAGCAGGGACAGGTGCACGAGATGGCGGGCCGGTTGGTGCTCCGCCGGAGGAGCGTTACCTTGATGCAGCCTAAGGTAACGCCACATGGCGACCGTGACAGCGAATACGACGACCTGCGAGAAATAAAAGAACAAATATAAAATTCACAAAAAAAAAAAAAAAAAAAAAAAACCAAAAAAAAAAATTACAAAACCATAAAATCCAAAAAAAATATAAAACAAAAAAAAACCAAAAAAAAAAATTTTTATAAAATCCAACAACGCCTAAAACAATCAAATAAATGAATTTAAAATAAAAAGAACAATTTTTGAACTAAATTAATGGCACTGTGAAGCAGTGGTGACAAAATTTTTTTTTTCTTTCTCGAACAACGAAATTACTAAATTTAAATACAAACCGAATCGGAAGGAAAACCAAAAAAAATTTTAACTCTTCGAAACTAAACGACACAGCAGTGGTGGTGGAAAATTAAAAAAAAAAAAAAAAAAAAAAAAAAAAAAAAAAAAAAAAAAAAGAACTAATCGCTTTGAATATTTTGCAAAAAGAACGAAAAAATTTAATTTCAAAAAATTACTTATTTTAAACAAACAACTAAAAAAAAAAAAAAAAAAAAAAATGAACTAATCACTGAATATTCTTCAAGAAGAAAGAAAAAATTTAATTTTCATAAAAACCACTTAATTTAAACAAACAACTTAAATTAGAAAAAAAAGAACTAAAGGAAACGCGTAAACCAAATTTTTATCAATCAAACAAAAATACCACGTTCTGACGAAAACGAAATGGGTACAGTCTGGTATGCAGCAGAAAGCCCCTAAACGGAATCACGCCACATAACGGCCATTTGTTTCGACCACCATAACGGTTTTTTTGCCACGCCGCGACACGGCATAAGCAGCGAGCAAACAGCAGCAGTAACAGCAAAAAAAAAACAGCAGTAGCAGCAGCAGTAAGCAGTAGAGGTCGCATCAAGGTGAAACGGAAATAGCAGTAGTAGCAGCAGCACCTGCAGCAGCAGCGAGCAAAAACAGCAGCAGCAGCGAGCAAAAAGCAGCAGCAGCAGCGAGCAAAAAACAGCAGTAGCAGCAGCGAGCAAACAACAGTAGCAGCAGCAGTAAGCAGTAGAGGTCGCATCAAGGTGAAACGGTGAGAAACACCAACAGACACTTCTGTTTAAATTAAAAAAATTTTTTTCTTAAACATTGTTACATTTGTCTTAAACTACTTATTTTTCCGATATATATATACTTTATGTATAAGCTTATAACTACCCATCTAATATAATCTTGTAATTACCTTCTAATATGTTACATGCAAGTCGATATTTTCATTACTTTCGTACCATTGATTCAACTTTGTGAAAATTTAAATTATATTTTTTTAATATACAAGCTAAAAGTATGTTGTGACCTGTAAACGGAAAATTTGTTTTTGCATGAAAGCTCTCTCTGCATGCCTATTTCAGCCGATGACCTATGTCCGAAAATTCATATCAGTATTCAACACTTTTTCGAAAACTTAAAACAAAAAAAAATTTTCTTTTCATACCTTCTTACATTTTGATATTGTCTGACGAACGGTGACTTTATTTTTCTCTCTTCGTAAATTTTGTTCTCAACTGCTTCGAGATTACGTGGTTATGAACGAATTTGAACTACAATTTAAACAAAACCTAGCAGATTTTACTAAAGCTACAAAGCGTATTCTACATAATCGTCCAATTTCAACAAACGCTATTAAGCTAAAAAATTATAAATACTCGCTTATTACAGCGTATAATAATATTTTATTACTTGTTATTGCTAATAGTTCGGTTCATACATGTGATCTCGGGGAAGTTCAGGCAAAGTTAGCACGCTGTAAGGAACTCTTAGCGAAGTGTTTTTCTAGACTAAATTGTCACGTTAGAATTCCAAAAGATAACTTAACATTAATCTGCCAAGCAGACCTAACCAGTTCTGAGTCGGAAGAAGAATTTACTGAAGCAAAGGCAGAAGCGTCGGAACAGACTAGTTACAAAAGAACTAGTTCGCTACCAGTTCTTGCAGATTCATTATCAGACACTCCTACAACAGCTACGAGTTCACAAGACATATCAACAATTTTTCAAGTAAGCAAAATGGCAACTCCGGAACAGAAAAAATCTTTTATTAGCCTTTGTGCATCAATCATTAGGGAAAATTACAACGGTGATCCGCTAGCACTTGAATCATTTATAGATAAAATTAATTTAATTGAAGATCTCTCAGAAGAAAACCTACAAAGTACATTTATAGCATTTTTAAAATCAAAGCTTGAAGGCAAGGCACGCGAGGCAATTCCAACTGATATTAGTTCCATTGTTCAGATTAAAGACGCGTTACGTAGTAGAATAAAACCGGACAACTCAAAAGTTGTAGCTGGAAAAATTGCAACTTTGACCATTGTGAACAACAATTATACAGAATTTGCCAAACGTGTCGAGGAGCTATCTGATGCACTGCGACGTTCTTTAATCACTGAAGGTATGACACAAGCTAAAGCCCAAGAAATGGCAGTTGAACAAACTGTAAATGTATGCAGGTTAAATACACGTTCTGACTTAGTTAAGTCAATTTTAGCATCGACAACCTTCAATGATTCAAAGGACGTAGTAGCAAAAATGATCGTAGAACAAAATAACCAAGCAAAAGAGAGACAAGTATTAGCGTTCCAATTAAACAATAACAGAGCAAATAATTTTCGAAGTAATTTTCAAAATTTTAATAGATATAACAATAATGGCAACAACTTTGGGTACAACAATAACGCAAACAACTTTAGGTACAGCAATAACGCAAACAACTTTAGGTACAACAATAACGCAAACAATTTTAGGTACAACAATAATAACAACAACTTTAGGTACAACAATAATGGCAACAACTATAGATACAACGACAACGACAATAATTACAGGTCAAACAACAATGGCAACAATACTAGGTACAATAACAACAGTACTAGGGGTAGCGTAAACAATTTTAACAACAATACGCAAAACAGAAACAACAATACGAACGGAACTAACAATAATAGTGGACATTTTTCTAATGTGCGGACTTTAAACGCCCTGCCCCCTCAGGCGCGAACACTGGGGGAGCAAGAAACGGACATCTAACCGATTTGTCTAAAACAATAGGCATTTACTGTCTTAACTTAAATTATTCTGACTTTATCCAATTAAACTTTACCGGATGTAACAAATTACGTACGTTTTTAGTCGATACGCAAGCCGACATTTCTATAATCAAAATTTCAAGTTTAAACAAACATTTTTCAATCAATACAGACGATGTTATCCGCATTACTGGTGTCACTTCTAATAGTGTTTCTACTTTAGGTAAAATAACCGCAAATTTAAATTTTTCAAACTTTTCTATAAAACATAATTTACACGTGGTGAATGACGATTTTAATATTCCATCTGATGGTATACTGGGTAAAGATTTTTTAAAAACAAACAAGTGTGTTATTAGCTATGCAAACAACCGTATTTCCTTCTGGGTAGGCAATGAAAAAGTCGCGATTCCGATTCTTCACGGGACAGAAAGCGATAACTGTGTTATACCTCCAAGATGCGAAGTTTTTCGACTCTTTGATTTAGGCAAGCAACCGGAGCCACTCTTCGTGGACTCACAAGAAATTGAAAACGGTGTGTTTACAGCGAGATGCATTGTTAACGCCACCAACCCAATTATCAAGATTATAAATACCACAGACGAGGTAAAATACGTAAAGAACTGTAATATTCGGACCGATAAACTTTCCAATTATCATGTGTATTCCATAAAAAAGACGACGAAGGACGATAACCGGACAGAAGAACTTATTAAAATTTTAAAGAAACAAATTCCAAGCAATAACGCAAGCAAATTACTCGACTTATGCCTAGAATATGCAGATATATTTGCTCTGCCTGACGACAAAATGACATTAAACAATTTTTACGAACAAAAATTAAGACTGACAGACACAAACCCCGTTTATATTAAAAATTACAGATTACCATATTCTCAGCGCGAGGAAATAAATAGCCAAGTGAATAAATTGTTAAACAATGACCTTATCGAACCAAGTTACTCAAATTACAACAGTCCTTTAATTATAGTTCCAAAAAAAGACAACGATGGGCGAAAAGCGTATCGTATGTGCGTAGACTTTCGTGCAGTCAATAAAAAATTAATTGCAGACAAGTTCCCTTTGGCACGTGTTGATGACATTTTAGATAACCTTGGTCGAGCAAAATATTTTTCGACACTAGACTTGTTCTCTGGATTTCATCAAATCCCCTTGCATACAGATTCACGCGATATAACTTCTTTTAGCACCGAACGTGGAGCATTTAGATGGAAAGTTTTGCCTTTTGGCTTGAATGTAGCACCAAATTCGTTTACACGAATGATGACAATCGCTTTTTCAGGCATTCCGGCTAATGTAGCATTTTTATACGTCGACGATATCATTGTCATAGGCTGTAGTGAAGCACATCACATTAAAAACCTTTCAAAAGTTTTCGATACATGTCGATCTTTCAACCTCAAACTTAATCCAAATAAGTGCAATTTTCTTAGGCCAGAAGTAACATTTTTAGGTCACAAATGTTCCGCGACGGGTTTGTTGCCAGACGATTCCAAAATTAACGCAATTAAAAAATATACAAAACCGACTGACAAAGACGCAGTACGACGATTCGTTGCATTTGCAAATTACTATCGAAGGTTTATACCTAACTTTGCGTCTCTAGCCGCACCTTTGAATCGTTTAAACAGAAAAAAAGTAGAATTTATTTGGGACAGCGAGTGCGAAAAAGCCTTCGAATCACTAAAATTAGCGTTGATGTCACCTAAATTGCTACAATATCCAGACTTTTCCAAACAATTTATTATTACAGTTGATGCTTCAAAAACCGGATGTGGCGCTATTCTTAGCCAAGAACAGCAAGGTAGCGATCTGCCTATTTGTTTCGCTTCTAAAGCATTTAATAAAGCGGAACAGAAAAAACCAATTATAGAGTTGGAACTTTTAGCCATTTACTTTGCCATAAAACAATTTCGTCCATACATTTACGGAACTAACTTCCTTGTTAAATCAGATCACAGACCACTAGTTTTTCTTTTCAATATGAAGGATCCATCTTCAAAACTTGCGAGAATTCGTCTCGAATTAGCCGAATATAATTTCATTATAGAGTACATTAAGGGTAAATCAAACGTCAGTGCCGACGCACTTTCACGCATTTCCATTGACGAGATTAGGGAATCAACAAAACACGTTCTTGCAGTTAAAACTAGAACAATGACTAAGAAATGTAACGAAAAAGAAATACAAAACAGTGACATAGACGATCCAACGCAGACTTTACACGTTTATGACAAATTTGCATTTAGTTTTTCAAAAAAAATACCGCGTATTAAATCAACAATGAATCACGATAAAAATAACAAAATTTCGAATTTACAAATTTGCGCACATATAAAACACAAAAAACTCGAGTTACTTAATGTCGAGATTGCTAACGAAATAACGAATTTAGACGACTTACTTTCGAGGCTCGAAAACGAAGCCGGCAATCGCAACATTAAACATTTTGAATGGCCAAAAAACGATACATTTTTCAAACATTTTTCTATTGCAGAATTAAAAAACAGCGGAAACAAAATTTTAAAGAATTTACAAATTATATTAACAGATCCAGTAGAGACTGTAGACAACGACGATCAGAAACAAAAACTAATGACAATTTACCACACTGACCCGCTTGCAGGAGGACATTGCGGAAACAAAAAACTTTATGCCAAAATACGTACAAAATACTATTGGAAAAACATGACTCGTGACATTGCTAAATTTGTTAAAAGTTGCGAAAAATGTTTATTAAACAAAGTTAAGCCTAAAACTAAAGAAAATCTTGTTCTTACGCCAACACCTTGCAAACCCTTCGACATTGTAGTTATTGATACAATAGGTCCTTTACCTGCGTCGAGTAATGGTAATAAGTTCGCCCTTACCATTATATGCGACTTAACTAAATATTTAGTAACAATTGCTATTCCAGACAAAAGTGCTAAAACAATTGCATCTGCCATTTTTGAGAGATTCGTGTTAACATATGGTATTATGAATTCTATTAAATCCGATTTAGGTACAGAATTCAAAAACGATATTTTTCAAGAATTAACGAAAATTTTAAAAATCGAACATAATTTTTCAACCGCCTACCATCATGAAACCGTTGGTACAATTGAACGGAACCATAGGGTACTTAACGAATATTTGCGTGCGTATTTAGAAGAAACATATTCCGATTGGGACGTATATCTAAAATATTTTACATTTTTGCATAACACAACAACAAACACAGTTTTTGATTACAAATTTACTCCATTCGAATTAGTATTTGGAAGAAAAGTTATTTTGCCAAATGAATTACAAAAAGAAAAAATCGATCCAATATATAATGTTGAAAATTATGCAAAGGAAGTAAAATATAGAATGCAAAAATCACACGTACTCGCAAAAGAACTTATTAACAAACATAAGACGCGAAATAAAAATCTATATGATAAAACCGCGCGTCCTTTATCAGTTAACATAAATGATTTGGTTTTAATTCAAAAAGAACCACGAGATAAACATGCAAACATATACAATGGTCCACACATAGTAACAAATATTGACGGTGTAAATATAACGATTTTTGATAAAACAAAAAATAAAGAAAAAACAATACATAAGAATCGAATTCAAAAAGTAGACTAAAACAAATATTGTATTACTTTACTTAAATTATTATAACCCCTACTAAAATAAGTGCTAATAAAGCAAAATGTCTACAATCATTAAAAATGCTAAATAAGCAAAGAAAAAAATCTATAAATAAAACAAATGCAAAATCGAAACTATTTCATATATATGTACTTATATACAAATGCAAACAAGAACTTGTCAAATAACAATATTGTTTTCAATTTCCAAAATTACTATTTATATTTAAGCAATACCAAAAGATGTGTCCATTATTTTCCAACTAACGACACACAGCAAATGAAATATATAATAATCATTGTAAGCGTACATCTGTACATAGCATAACTCAACGCATATAATGTAAAATTCAAATAACGAAAAAAATGAATTTATTAATGCATCAATCCATTACATTATAATACTTTATCAAAAAAAAATCAGAAATACATACATATTTGAAATTACTACTTTTACGGTTACTACGCAACCAGTAGTTAAATAAGTAAAAATACATTTACTACCTAGTTAATAAAACATAACTATAGATATTTTTAATTTGCAATAAGCATAATATTTAAATTGTATCAATTTGTATTCCTAAATTGGATTGTTATGAATGAACGATTAAAAGGGGAAAGGATAATTGATAAATCTTACTAAACATCCTTCATTCAAAACAATCTAATTTTTCTTTACCAATGTGAAAGAAGAATATAGCAAGATTGATCACCTTGCTACATCCTTCTTTTCCATAGGAGGGTGATGTAATGGCACAGGGTATGAATACCCTTAGCCAGCCCATAAATGCAACCCTATAAAATAATCTATTACAATTATAAGTCTACAATAAGTAACTGCAGCTAGCTTTAAGAAAAAGGTGGACAAGGAGACGAAGATAGAAGCCGACTCGGGCGGCCATTCCATTTTTCATTTCAATTCAATTCAACTTTGGCTCGTAACCGCAACGGACGCGCAAGTCCGCAGTATCGCGAATAAAGTATTTAATTTCAAATAAAACTAAAAACTAGTTTAGCCAGTTCATTTTCATTGTTTCTTTATTAAGGTAAACACTATTGGAGTGTTTACAACGGGAGTGAGCC
The DNA here is from genome assembly GCA_963971545.1 of Philophylla caesio. Classification (NCBI taxonomy): domain Eukaryota; kingdom Metazoa; phylum Arthropoda; class Insecta; order Diptera; family Tephritidae; genus Philophylla; species Philophylla caesio. Next base: position 1,760,779 of record OZ020605.1, on the reverse strand, counting down.
GCAAGTGGCCACCTGCGTCAAAGACGCATATCGAAGCAGGGACAGGTGCACGAGATGGCGGGCCGGTTGGTGCTCCGCCGGAGGAGCGTTACCTTGATGCAGCCTAAGGTAACGCCACAGATGCGAAAACAACTAAAACAATATGGGCAAAACTGTATAACTTGCAACAAAACTAAGTATGATCGTCATCCTAAAAAAATTCCAATAGGTAAAGCTCCTATTCCGAATAAAGAAGGCGAACAATTGCATCTTGACATTTTTTACGCTCAAAAATTAAAATTTATAACATGTATAGACGCTTACTCTAAGTTCCTAATATTAAAACACATAGAAGACAAAACAAACATAGAGGAAAAAGTTTTGGAATTGTTCCAGACATTCCCAGATGTAAAACGAATCACATTAGACAATGAGCCTAGCTTCACAACACCCCAATTTAAATCATTAATGCAAAGATTGAATGTAGAAATTTATTTTTGCGATCCACGCCATAGTACAAGTAATGGACAAATAGAAAGGGTCCATTCAACACTAATAGAAATCGCAAGATGCATAAAAGAAGAATGAATATAGTTAGCGATTTAGAAACAGTTTTTAGAGCCGGTCAACAATACAATTTAACAATCCATTCGGTCACAAACTTGAAACCGAAAGATGTTTTTCATAATACAATAAATCATGAAATGTTAGCCGAAACTCTAAAACAAGCGCAAGAAAAAATGCTTGCATCCCATAATAAAAACAGAGTAGAAAAGCAATTCCACCCAGGTGAAATTGTATATGAAAAAATTGTAGGCGAAAGGAATAAGCTGAAACCCAGATATAAAAGACAACAAGTAAAGGAAAATTTGGGGAATAAAATAATAATAAGTAATAGGAACAGAGTTATACATAAAGATAATATAAAAACATAATTTTTGTTTTATACATATACAGATCTTCAATATGCTACTTCTAATGCTTGCGACAATAATTGGCTCAGCGGCAGCTGATATTATTGACTACACTCGACAGGATTACGTACTTATTGAAAACGGAGATGTCTCAATTTACGAACATTATGGGGACATTTTTCACATTACGAATTTAACATATTTCGAAAATATTATAGAAAAGGAAAAACAAAATTTGACAGTATTCGCTATAACAAAGATAATAATGATGAGATAGTAGTCAGAAATTCCGAAACCGAATCAGAAATTATAGTAATTGAAACGTTATTAGGACAATTAAAACAAAATCACATTAGGCATAGGAGAGGCATTGATGAACTGGGAACACTCTGGAAATGGATAGCAGGAACTCCTGATCATGACGATTTTGTGAGAATTAATGATAAATTAGAGGAATTAGTTGCAAATAACAATAAACAGTTTACAACGAATTCAGAAATTTTTAAAATTATAACAGAATTAACAGATACAGTACAAAATCTTAAAGGTGACAAAATAGCTAAGACGATAAGGAAAAAAAGAAATCAATTTATTATGCATGAACTTGAAAACCTGATAAATACAATTACATTTGGAAAAATAGGAATTTTAAAACCGACTATTTTGCACTTTGACGAAATAAAAAACATCACATACTACCAGCACGGTACAATGACAGTGACAGACTTAATGGACATTTCAGAATTTAAAATTGTTCAAAAAATGATATAATTGTACTTTATATAAAATATCCAAAAATTGATTTAACATGTAGTTATTACGAAGTAAGAGCAGTAGCTCAACTAGACGGTAAGCTATTAATTGAACAAAATATAACTAAGTGTAAAGATAAGTTTCTAAATGTTAAAAATTGTAAAACGGAAATCACAAATACGTATTGTAAATTAAGCAAACAGACTTCATGTTTATCGGAAATTTTAAACAGAAAACAGGGAAAATGTAATAAAATAAAAGAAAGAAATTCACCAATTGAAATTATAAAACAAGGGGCAATATTGATTTTAGGAGAAAATATTGTCGAAAATCAAACATTATCTGGAGCATATTTAATCACATTTGGAAATCAAACCATTATAAATAATATCACGTACGAAAATACGGAAGCCAAAATTTGGAATTATTTAAAGTATGACTATGTAAATAACTTTGAAATTTTAAAATATATAGAAACAACCAATAAACAGTTGAGATTGGAAAATATAAATATTTTAGGCGAAGGAAATAAAAATATTAAAACACATTTATCCTTTTGGTATATTGTCATAATTGTATGCATAATTTTAGTAATTTACATTTATATGAAATTCCAAAGATTACATACAACTGCCGAACAAAACGAAAATGTAGAAATTCAAGAAAATACTTACAAAATCATTTTGAATCAAATAGAGAAATTAACAGACAATAATGTAGAATCGGGGACGATTCATCTTAGAGAGGGGGGAGTTAACGGCAGTCCACACATAACGGCTCAATAGCAATTGTAAACAATAATGCTCTTATCTAAGAATTGCATTGCAAAGCAAGAAATGTAACTTATAAATATTTTCCTCTTCTTATGGAAACTTTTGGTAATAGATACTTTTGGATATTCCTTTGTTCTTCAAAAAGAATTTCATCACTGACTGATGCAATGATCAAGCGTCATTGTGAAATAGTTTTTAAGTAAACAATTGTAAGTAGATAAATAAGACAGGCTTTGGTAAATAAAGCTCAGTTATTGATTTTGACTCAACAAGTCTGCTGTTTGACTTAAACACCCGCAATCTACGGAGTGTAAAGTAATTTTTTAAAAAGACTTTTCCGGTAAGGAAAAGCATAATTTGCATAGAGAAATCAAACACTCTTGGCGGTATAAATAAACTATCCCTATTGTGGGTACCGGGCCACACGGGAATATAATGGAATGAGATGGTCATAAAGGTCATAAACAATGTCGGAAATACGCCAACATTTGTTGTTAACAGGCGATTTAACGGCCTCATAGGTGCTTTTAACTTTAACTGCCCCGAGAGTAAGCCACCCCACCCGTGTAGTGGTCTCGGGAACTCACTAGACTCAGGAAGGAAGTACGAAAGCTGTTTAACGCAGCTAAGCGCACAGGGTAGTGGGTGAATTACGCAGCTAGTCTAACAAAATATAGCAAGCAAATTAGGAAAGCTAAACGCGGCAGCTTCAGAAGCTTTTGCGAAAACATTACTGCAGTTTCTGCAGCTGCCAGACTCCATAAGGTTCTGGCAAAGGTTAACACAGGCTCCAGGTTAGCAATCATGCTACCTGATGGTACGTATTCGAGTGATGAGAGAGAGAGGTCGCGGGCTCTGTTGGCGGCTTACTTCCCTGGTGCTGTCACAGTGTCAAGGGATCTTGTTTTCCGGAATTTCAGCCCGAACCTAGCTGACTGGAAAGTAGCCAGCGCCCTTTCCCTTACTGAGGTAAACTAGGAGGCCTTTGAGTGTGGAGAGACGGTGCTTTGCGCCTTCCTCGATATTGAGGGTTCATTCGATATCAACACTCATTCAATTGTTGATCGAGCGCTGGCAGGACGAGGTGTGCAGCCAACCATTCGGCAATGAATAGCTGAGCTGCTACATACCAGAATAGCTGAAACGTACACTGAACACAGTATAGAACAGGTCAGCCAAGGGCTGTCCGCAAGGAGGGTTTTTATACCCATTATTGTGGGACCTTGTCGTAGATAAACTCTTTCAGATTTTCATAGACTCCAACTAGCAAAAAGATGGTGCACTGATGCAGGGATAAACATCAATCCCTCTAAAACAGTCAGCGTTCCCTTTACCAAAAAAAGGAAAGTGCAGGGTCTGAGGAACATAGCTGTGGGGCGGGGTCCTGGCTGTGATTGCCATAGAGGTAAAATACCTTGGTCTAATCCTGAACTCAAAGCTTTTTTGGAAAAGTCATGTAGACGCGACCACCTCCAAAACTACGAGAGCACTCATGGTGTGCAAGCGTCTAGCAAGAAAATTTTGGGGATTCAACGCCTGGGATCGGTCTGCATTACGGGAGCAATGCGCACATGTCCGACGGCTGCGCTAGAGGTGGTTCTAGAGCTCGAACCACTCCACATTCATATAGTACAGGCAGCAAAGCGTTCCAAGTTGATCTTTGCGAGAAAAGGTTTCGGTAAAGACAAGTTTCCATCGTCCAAGAACAGGGAGAAGGTGGGTTGTCAGTTCCCACTAGCTCTTCTTCCCAGGGATGATATAAATTAGGAAGTAGTGTTTCAGGCCCTTTCGACTTTCGAGGTAAAATCCTCAAAAGTCTTGGAGTCCATTAACAGGCTCAATGATCTGACATACGTGTTTCATGGGTTCCACATCACGCATGTTCCCGGTTGGCGCCCATCTCGAACCCTATAGGACCTACGCCGATAGGAACAAGCACTAAAAAATAGGCGCTCAGAAAGGAAACAAGTCAGCGCAGGGCCCAGCAATGGGAAGTAGGAGTATATTCACTCCCTGTCACCGGGATCCATCTTGAAGGGAAAAGAGGCTCTCGGGATAGCGGAGCTGTTATAAGGCACTGAGGGCACAATAGACCGATTGGTCGCAGTGGGATCCTTATTACAAATTATTGCAACGTTTTAATGAGTTGCCAAATGATATTAAATGTATAAATATGAATGAGTTTAAAAGGAAATTGTACAATTATTGTAGAACCCTTCCAATTTAGTTTGAGTCGGATGGTCTTTTGAACAATCAATCAAAATGAATTCGTACACTGTACACTCCAAGGTATTGCCAGAGACATATATCGGTCCCACATGCAATCATTAAGTAGCCGAAGCTAATCTCATCTCAGAAAGCATCACCTGTTCAAATCAGTGCATCGCCGTATGGATGCTTGCTTCGCACTTTATATGCATAAATGGCCAATATACTGCAACCGAGTTATACCAACAAACATTGTGTTAATATGCTTTGGAAGTCTGCTCCCTTATTTTTTACTAATACATGGCGGTCCAAATAAGTAGTTTTAACTTTATTTTTTAGTTTAGACTATAAATTGTAGATTTTAAGAACTATGTATAGAGAAGGCTTAATAAAACTGTAAAAAATAAATAAATAAAAAAATTGTATTTAATCTTAACCTTAATCCTAACATATGTATTTCAGAAGATGCTAAAAAATCAAATACGGAAAAGCTAAAATACTGAAAGGCCAGAGGGCTTGTGCGTGGCCAATGAAGAGAAAGAAGACAGAGATGATTAATCTACTTAAAGCAAGTAATTTTAACCTTAGTAAGAGAATTTACAACTTTAAGCCAAGAGAATCGCAAAGTACACTGTGTGTATCTCATGCTTATGTTGGTACATTTTAGGGCGTTTCTTCAATAATTATCAGCCTGAAAAACAAACAAGCGGTTGAAAAGACTAGAATATATCCAACACAATCGGAATGACCCAGTTTTACTCGGCCAAGGATTGTGCTTTAGGCAAACTAACCCGGTTTAGTTCACTTCACTAGTCGCTAACCTTTAGAGCAGTCTCTCGCCAGGACTTCTCCGCATTCTTATGCTCAATGCGGCTGTTGAACCTTACCTGGGCCCAGAAACATACTTCTGCTGCGTTTTCCAGAGAAGACTCCATACTAATTCAACGTCAGTATGGCGTGTAACGACAGCTGCTTGCCAGATACTTAGGTATGTGATTGTGTGGGTGACGGCGAACTCAATCGAACACGTATGTTAGTCAAACCAAAATGTTGGCTACATGATGTCAACAGAAGTTCTGTCTGAGCAATAATTTTCGCTGAATCTACGGTTCAGTAAAGTAGTCAAGACCGTTTGTATGTATGTTAATCTAAACTGTGTTCCATTTTTGAGTAACTTAATAAAAAATGCCTCAAATGTAATGTACTAGTGGGCCCGGAAAAAAGGTATAAAAGGACAGTTTTTTGTTGTTTTTTTACTCCGACAAGGTTGAAAGTTGATGTATTTTGAAACGATTTTCCAAAGGACCTCTTACAAACTAAAACGGAACATAAGAAGGAGGATCCCATAAGACATTGGAGCTGGAGGTAAATCTATGTTATGCTATAGTGGATGCATAAGCGTGCATATGTATGTATATACATAGATATGTACGCTGTGCCCTCATCAGCCGCCGGCTTGGAGTGCGAAGGTGCTGACTGAGATTGTCCTTGACATCATCCAATTTTGGCGAAATATATGTATATTAAACGCCTTTGTACTCGCATCTGGCGAAATCCTACTTAGACAAATAAGCATGCAAAGCAAAAACAAACAAAAAATTAATGAAATATACTAATTTCTAGGTCGCCCGCGGAATTGGCAAAAGGACTTCCCCTTCCTTTGCGCCTGGAACTACCAAACGGCAAGCGTCTGTGTGGTGTGCCGCAAACATTAGCCGCGAGGCATCTGTATATGCAACAGCACACACACACTTGTGTGATCGATTCGAGCTGCAAACTTGTATCTTAGCTTATTGGCCTGCAAACAAAGCTATGTAATATAGGCGATAACATCACCACGAACAGCTGATTCTTCGAATGCAAGTCAACGGCCTAATTACATACAGGAACTGGTTGAGATCCGGAACAAAATTGTGGAGAAGCACCAACTATGCAGAAGTGCAGAAACAGTGGAAAAACTTCAGCTGTGCAAGAGCGCGGAAACAGTGGAGAGAACATCGACCTTGGTGGAGCCAGTCTACGCCACAGATCAGCAGTAGTGCCGGGAGCAAAGTCTCCCGCCCTCTAGTTTTTAAGATATATATTTATGTTTTTTTATATACATTTATATATGCACATATATATGTAGATATATCAAGTAGGTATACTCGTATAAGTACGTATGTGCACAGGAATACGTACATACGTAGTTTTCGCAATAGGTTTGTACTTCCTTTTTTCTTTTTTTTTTTACTTAACATTTGTTTGCTATTATCATTTCTTTAATTTTTTCTTCACTTTTATCCTCTATTATATTTATTAGCCCCTTAGAGTAGATATTTATTCAGTTTGCATTTGCATATATTTCTTTATTAAGTTATCATTCCTTTTTTTATTTTTTTCCGGTGCCCAACGTTAATCAAAATATTTTCTTCTTCACTTCACGCTATATTCATTTTATCTATTCCACCTTTATATATATATTCATTTTTTTTTCTAAGTAGTATTCAATTTTTTTTTAATCACAAATAATGGCACTAGATTTTTGCGTTTCCCAAAATTTTCCTTTTTTTGATGCGATCATGTCAGGAATGTATAATTAATTCGATGTCACAAGTAATTTGCGACCCGCTCGATGCCCGCAATCACGAGCGAGTAGTTGTAGCTTCAGAATCCGGGAATGTAGGGAGTAAGGAGACACAACAACGCCCTAGGTTTCACATGAAGTTTACGTGTTAGAAGGGTGGGATGGCTCCACCTGACAGGACGGGACTGGACCACTACTTTGCTTTTTCTCTTTTTTTCTCATTTTATTTGTCCTACCAGTACATTATCAGGCATGATAAAAAATGTTGTTGATGTGGGTGCAGGTAAGGCAGGTGGTAAAGAACCCCCCATCCGACGAGCTATCTGGGCTTGCCATAATGCCGTGCACTGCTTTGCCTTGACCGGACAACTCACCTACATAACTCACCAACGTTATAGCCCACTTTTTATTATTATTTTATTAATTTATATAATTAAAATTACAAAATTAGTATAATCGCACTAGTTACCAGGGCTATCGGCTTAGTCAAGATATAATAAATAGAGGATTAGGTCAAATTATATTAGATGAAAGATGTTTAACGTTTTAAGGAAGTTTGCTATTAGGGTGATGTTTGTTTCTGATGGAGTGGAGAGAATATTTATAGGGTGTGCGTTATCGAATGATTTTGTGCGTGCGGCGGCAATAGCTGGGCAATCTAGTAGGATATGACGTACGCTTAAGTGGGCGGTGTTACAAAAGTTGCAGGTGAGTCTTCATGAGATAGTGTCCATGTGTAAGTAGAGTATGCCCTAGTCTTAATCGAATAAAACATCTGTTCATCCACACTGTGGTTGTAGTTGGTAGTGATATTGCAGTGCCAAAAGGGTTAACTTCTTTATATTCATGTTGATAATGCTGCCATTTCAAAAGCAGATGGGCTTTAAGGGAGGTAGAATATATATTTTTAATTGCAGCAATTCCAAAGGGTTGGTATGTATGTAGGCAAGATTTTAGAGCAGATTTTGCCGCTCTGTCGGCTTGCTCGTTACCAACTATACCTGAGTGTCCAGGAATCCACATTAACTTTGTGTTTGGTGTCAGTCCAATTAATATTTGTTGTAGGTAAGATAGGGGACCTGTTTTATATTGAATACTTCTTGTAGCGTTCATTACAGATAGACTGTCGGTACATATAATTGTTTTTTTATTTGCGTTTTTTGCCCGAATTAAGGCCGAAATTACACCCTGCAGTTCAGCGTGGAAGATATTGGCGTAATGAGGTAGTAGGCCATGAGATAGGGTTAGGCCAGCATCGTTTGTGATAGCAAATGAAACTCTGTTGTTTAGTTTGGAGCCATCAGTGAAGAGTATATTCCACCTAATTTCTTTAAGGGGATTGACTATTTTTGAGAAACGTTGCTGGTATGTAGCATTATTAGTGTTCTGCTTACGAAGGTATGTCAAATCACTGATGAAACTGTCTTTGCTTATATCCCATGGAGGATGTTTAGTTTGAGTAATTGCCATGGGTGTCATTTCTAGATTAAGATCATCGGCGAGATCCATTATCGTGCAAAGTGCTGATTTGTAAGAGGGCTGTCTTTTCCTTCGTTTCAATAGCTGAATCTCCCTGTGAAGGATATGAGTGGAATTGCATTGAAGTTTGTAAATAATTCGACTCGTTAGGTATTTTGCCCTATCCTCTATGGATTGAAGTCCAGCTTCAGCTAGTACATTTTTAACAGGTGTTGTTCTGAGTGCACGCAAGCTTCGCCTTAACGCTAAGTGAAACGGAACTTTGATTTTACCAAGTGTAGTTTTACTGCATTGGCCATATATTTGAAGTCCGTAATCAATTTTACTCTGTATTATTAGGTTGGTTATACTTAGTAAGGTATTAGTATGTACATAACTTTTCTTAGATGATAAATATTTTATAATATTTAATCTGGTAGCAAGTTCGTTTCTTAGGCTATTACAGTGTTGCTTAAAACTAAGTTTCTCGTCAAAGGTTAGGCCAAGAATTTTCAAGGTTTTAATATTAGAGATTACATGGTTTCAATATTTAATATCTAACTGACTACAACTATGTTTCCTGCATACATGCAGGTGCTTGCATTTCGGAAGTGAAACGAGAGGACCTGAATGTTGAGGCTTTGATGGCCTTCTCGAATTTTTCCGAAATTTCGGAATCTTTTTTTTTTATTGCATATTAAAATTAAGTCGTCTGCATAAAGACAATATTTAATATTTTTTTGTAGACTCATAATACTGCTGACTTCTTCGAAGGCTATTAGAAAAAGTGTTGCGGAAAGGGGAGATCCTTGAGGGATTCCGTTGTAAATAGGGACGATAGGGGACAAGCAACCATTTACTTTACATCGAAATTTACGATTGGTCAGAAAAGACTTCACGTAGTTAAAAATGTTTTTTCCTACTTTCCACTCTATGAGTTTTCTAAGAACAACGTGGCAGCCAATTTTGTCGAAAGCTTTGGCAAAATCAATAGCAAGGATAGAAGAGTGGTTTTTTTGTAGAGAAGCTTTTTGATAGTTGGTGGTCTATATAGATTAGGGCATCTAAAGTGCTGGTACCGGCTTTGAAGCCCACTTGAGATGGGCTAACGAGTTTTTTTGTTGTTAAAAACCACATTAACCGTTTTGCTATGATCTTTTCCATTAATTTGCTAATGCAAGGTATGAGCGAGATTGGCCGATAACTTTCAACGTCTAGTGGGTTCTTATGTGGCTTTAGAATTAGGACAACAGTCGCTATTTTGAAGCTTTGGGGAATAATGCTGCTCTTAAAGATACAATTATAAAGTTTAATAAGTCTTTGTTTGAAATTATATGGGATATTTCGAAGCATGCTATAGTTAATCTGATCAAAGCCTGGTGTGTTCCCTTTTGCAGTTTTTAAAGCATAGTCTAACTCAGTAATGGTAATGTCTTTTTCCAAATGTAAAGCTAGGGTGTCAGTGTTAGCTGCTGCTTGCATGGAAGAAATGTTGTTGGACGATTGTATGAACTGATTTGGAAAATTTGCAGTTTCGGAAGCCTTGGAAATTTATTGAGCAAAGTAAAGTAAGATCGAATGAGGATCGGTATGTGTGCCATTGTTAGTTGTGAGCAAACTGATGTTAGTTGGCGAATGTGTACCTGTTAAGGTTTGTACACATTTCCAAATGCTCCGGATAGATGAACTGGGGTTTAATTTAAGGGTGATTTCTACGAAACTGTTTGATTTGGCTTGTCTTTTAGCTTTATTAAATTGAGCGTTGGACTTTTTTTAAAGGACAAGATTCTCATGAGTTGGGCATCTTAGGTATAGCTTCCAAGCTGTTTGTTTTTTGTTCCGAAGTGAACTTAACTCTGGCGACCACCATGGCACATTTCTCGAAGGTTTTCTGGCTAAACTACGGGGAACAGCTAGGTTAGCTGCTACTCTGATTGACTTTTGAATTAAAGAAGCTTCTTTATTGGGGTTGTTGCAGTCGAAATTGGGTAGGGCTTTGTTGTTTAGCACATGATTAAATTTTAACCAGTCGGCTTTGTCGGTGTTATATCTTGGTGCTTTGCACGGGCTGGGAACATTTGGGGTAGAGAGTGTGAAAGTGGAAATGATAGGAAAGTGATCGCTATTATGTAGATTATCAAGTGTGTGCCAAGTTGAGTTGGGAAGTAGTTGAGGTGAGCATAGCGTTAGATCAATGTGTGTAAATGTCTGGTATGTGGAGAAGTGTGTGGGGCTGCCATCATTTAGTAAACATAAACTGGAGCTTAAGATGAAGTCTTCAATAACACTACCCCTGCCATTTGCTTTTGGTGAGCCCCAAAGTGGGCTCCAACCGTTGAAATCTCAGCATATAATTAATGGAGTATTAATGCAAGAAATAAGTTGTAAAAAATCAGAAGATGAGATGCTTTGATTTGGTGGTATGTATGTAGAAATTACAGTGATGGGCTGTCTAAGTTTGAACTCGACTGCAACTACTGATAAATTGGTAGCTAAGTTAATTAACCTGTGGTGAATATTCTTGTGGATTAACAGCCCACAACCTTGTTTGGAGTGTGTATTGTAACGAAAGTTGTGAAAGTAGGCTGAATATTGTTTAGGACAATACGGTGTGAAGTTAGAGTTGAGGTTGGTTTCTTGTATACAAATTATATTCGGTTTACGATCTTTTATTAGAACTTCTAGATCTAAATAATTATTATGATAACCTCTGATATTCCATTGCAGAATATTGAGAATCATTATAATTTTTTATTTTTAATAATATACTATACGTATTACTTTCATATGAAAATAAACTATAGTTCAGGTTCTTGAAGATCGTTTTGTGAGTCATTATTTTGTGTTATTGTATTCAGTAGAGATTGAAGCATATTTATTTATTTATTTATTTATTTAACTTAGTCTTTAGTTTAACAAAACATTACAGACTATAACGATTATAAAGTTTGCTTAGAACTATTAAAAATAATTTATAAACTAAAAAATGGAGTTCAAAAGATTCAAAAAAACCGATCTTGGGACTGAAAAGTCGATCGGAACAGCATTACTTATACTATTAAATTGTCCAGTGGCACGCGAAATCGGGGCATTGATGGCATATAGTGTTCTAGCATTATCACCATAAAATGGTAAAAATGTTCGAAGGGTTCGCTGGGGAACATTAAACCTAATCTTTTCCAGCAAATAAGGGCAGTCAACAACACCTTTAATAATATTGTAGGTGAAGGATAGGCTCAGTATAGATCTGCGACTTTCTAAAGATTTAAGATTTATTAGCATGAGGCATGAATGATATGATGGTATCGGATCAACAAAGTTCAAAGATCGAAGGGCAAATTTAAGAAATATTTTTTGAACACGCTCAACCCTATTTAAGGCAAGCTGGTTATATGGCCTCCAGATGAAGACTGCATACTCGAGGTGCGACCGAACAAAATAAGTATACAATAATTTCAAGGTGTATGGATCTGAGAAATTCAAGGTATTGCGTCTCACGAAGCCTAACACAGAGTACGCTTTTGATATTATATGATTAATATGCTTATTGAAAATAAATCGTTCATCAAACACTACTCCAAGGTCCTTTATCTCAGTCACACGCTTCAGGACGTAAGACGAAAACGAGTAATTGGTAGGCAGGACATTACAAATCTTAGAATAGGTTATCTGTGAACACTTATTAAGGTTCAAAGAGAGTCGCGATTTCAAACACCAGAGGTAAAGATTATTAATATCAGCTTGGAGGCTGAGTGCATCAGCTGAGTTTTTTATTGCGGAGAAAATTTTTAGATCATCTGCATACAGCAAAAATTTAGCGAAGGAAAAGCAACTAGTCATATCGTTAATAAAGAGAATAAACATAAGTGGACCTAAAATGCTACCTTGCGGCACCCCCGAAGAAGGGACAAAAGGGGTGGACGTCACACCATCAATAGAAACAACGCAACATCTATGCCGCAGATATGAGTCCAGCCAACGTAAGAAAACTGAATGAAAGCCAAAACAAGCTAACTTGTGAATTAGAACATTGTGTGATACTCTATCAAATGCTTTTGAGAAGTCCGTAAATATGCAATCACCCTGAAAACCGGACCGGAAGGCGTCAAAACAGTATTCACTAAGAACAGCGAGATTAGATACAGTAGATCTACCAGTCACAAACCCATGCTGATATGGGGATATTATTGATTTAACTGCAAAACTTAATTTAACATTAACTGCGTGTTCAAAAATTTTTGAGATAGTAGAAAGTTTAGAAATTGGCCTGTAATTTCTAACATCAATTTTATTGCCATTTTTAAAAACAGGCGTTATTGATGTAAGCTTCCAATCATCAATAAAAGTTCCAAGCGATAGGGATTTATTAAAAATAAACTTCAACGGATGAACAAAAGCTGGACAATTTTTAATAAGAATTGCAGAAAGACCATCAATATCAACAAGTGTAGACGGTTTAAGTTTAAGTATACCATTAGTTATGTCTTCTGATGTAAGACTTAACGATCCAAAGTTAAGAGACGTTGGTATACTAGCAGAGAAGTCTGCAGATATGCCGTCATCTTGAGCAAAGTTTGAGTTAAAAAATTCAGCAAATACGTTTACAGCATCACCAGAGGTTTGTGCAACTTTGTCATCCAAGAAAAGTCCAGATGGCAAGCTGGAGCAACCTTTTTTTGATTTAACATAGTCCCAGAATCTCTTAGGGTTAGTTTTAATATTCGATTCAGTATTACGGATATAGTTTCTATAAAGTGTTTTGTTTAACAATTTGAACTCCTTTAGAAAATGTTGATACTTAATATAGTAGTATTGATTTTTAGAAGATTTAAATTTTTTTAAAAATTTGTTTTTAAGATTTTTAAGTTTTTTCAAATCTTTTGAATACCATGGTAATTTGTACGCTTTTTTTTTCTTAATCGGTACATTTTTCAAACACAGTTCATACAATATAGACTTAAATTTAGAAAACAAGCTTTGTGTGTCAAGGTTGGAAAATAAACCATCCCAGTTATTAAGAGATAATAATTCATTCAAACTATGAAAATCACATAGTGCATAGTTAAAAGCTAAGCCCGTATCAGTAGCTATAGTAGAAAAAGAATAAAAGTCTAACCCTAAAATTTAAGGGAATATGATGCCTGTCCGTAGGTGTAATTGGGTTTACACATTCACAAATAAGAGAGTTTAAGTTATCAGTAATAAATATGAGATATAATATTCGATTCAAACTATTACAAAATCGATTAATTTGCATTAAGTTAAGACTTAGTATATTATCTATAAAATATAATTCGTGGTTGGCAATCACATTATGAGCTAAGAGGCTAGGATTTGAATCACTACTAACCCAATTGATATTGGACAAGTTGAAGTCTCCAAGCACTAATAGGTGGTTATCATGCACCTTGTCAAGAACCAAAGATGAAATATTGTCAGCATAAGCCTTGTATACCTCATATGAGCTACCAGGAGGTATATACTCTGTTCACAAATTATAGCACAAACACATATTGGCAGATTTGGGCACTCTATTTTTCTTCTAATTACTTAAAATTATTTTTCAGGTAAAATATGGTTCATTCTCTAAGAAACCCCCAAAATATAATTTTTTTTATTTATTTACAAAGTGTACAATGATTTAACAAAGTTTTATTAAAATTTCGAACTTTTTAAAAAAAGTGTTTAGAATTTTTTTTAATTATGCAGTTGCTTGGCTCATTTAATTTTAGTCTAAGAAAGTGTAAGTTTCAAGAGTCTACAAGTTATCACTGATTTTTGACAATTTTTTTACTGGCAATTTCCTCCATACAAAGCAAATCGGCGATTAATGTTTATATGGAAGAAAATGCGAAGTAGCGTCAGTATAAAAATTGTCAAAAATCAGTGATAACTTGTAGACACTTGAAACTTACACTTTCTTAGACTAAAATTAAATGAGCCAAGCAACTGCATACTCAAAAAAATTCTAAACACTTTTTTTAAAAAGTTCGAAATTTTAATAAAACTTTGTTAAATCATTGTACACTTTGTAAATAAATAAAAAAAATTATATTTTGGGGGTTTCTTAGAGAATGAACCATATTTTACCTGAAAAATAATTTTAAGTAATTAGAAGAAAAATAGAGTGCCCAAATCTGCCAATATGTGTTTGTGCTAAAATTTGTGAACAGAGTGTATAAGAGGTGAGTAAAAATAGAGATTCATTAGATGTACTGCCACGAATGCAGACGCAAAGTTGATCCAACAAAGAGTCATTATTGGTTAGTGTTACCAAGAAAGCACTTAGTTTACGCTTGACAGCAATAATGACACCACCACCTCTTAAACAACCAGTTTTCACAGGGTCCCTGTCTTTACGAAAGACATTGAATATATTTAGATCAAAAAACTCAGCATCGAAGAAGGTTGAATTTAGCCATGTCTCAACAATTACGTAGGCGTCATATTCCATTTGTTCGCAAAAGGAATGTACAATGGCAGCCTTAGTACGCATTCCAGAAATATTTTGAAAATAGACCTTTAAGCGACCAGGAAGACAAGATGACTCAACTAGGTTCGAAGCTGTTCTTTCTGACCTCTTTGAAAAAAACGAAATGGTTTAACTGTCACATTAGTAGGCCAAACGTCAGCATTTAGTAAGTTGGCAAACGCCGCCTGTGGAACTCCAAGTTTAAAATTCACGCGTTTTAGAGTAGAAGTAGGAACATCTTTTTTGACGAGTTTATAGCATATAAGTTCATTTTTATCTAATCCCGTCTCATTTGCAACATAATCCTTAATATTGTCCTCCGAGACCGCTGACGAGAAAGATGCTAAATGTAACCACTTAAGTTGGATAGCCACTTCTTGAACTTTGCTAGTATTTGTACCGACAATTCTAGCTTGCTTTTTACTTCTTTTCTTCACGGCAGTCGACCACTGTGCATTATTGTCATCTGAGAGAGGTGATAGAGTATCAGCAACAGCAGGTGTCACCTTTGTAGCTACAGAGTAAGCTATATTCTCAGCAGATCCACCAACAGTGGTCGCAGCGATCTCAGCATATGAGCTAGTACTAGCCATGCTCAGCGGCGGTCGGGTATTTACATACATTATTAGCAGCAATACAGGCATCCGAAAGGGAGGGAGAATTTTTGGCAGCAGCCGAAGATTTTGCTTTACCTTGGACTTTCGCACGCGACGACACAGTAGAATTGTTAGTTTTGCTAACAGCAACTGGAGGAGTAGTTTCATTACACTCTTTGCAAGTACGCAGCTTCTCAAGCGCAGTCCTAACAGTAGCACGTAGTTCGTTGATCTCCACTGTTAGTGATTTTACAGCATCATCTTTTTCACTAAGGTTACGCTGCATAAGAAGGAGATCTGAATGCATGTTTTCAGCCTTGTTGACTAATTTGTCATTGCTTGCATGTAAAATACTAATGAGATTATGCATACGCTTATTCTCAGCTTGCAATGTAACCATTGCGTTAAAAATAGACAACATAGAAATATGTTGCTTGTTGTTGGCATCGTTATGAGTAACATTCACTTTAGGAGAGCCAACCGAATTTGAGTTGGCAGGGCTAGCCGAACTACATTTACCTTCATTAGATTTATTGATGTTGGGCCTTACATCCAAGACGACGGGCGGGGGAGGCGAGCGAATAGAGTTCCGACGCACCACCGCACCGGCTTTACAAAAGAAACTATTTTCCGAGCTGATTAAATATTCAGCATCACCCGGCCGAATACCAACACAATCTGCGTGGAAAAGGTCATTGCACTTTGCGCATTGCACTTTTGGTTGCGCTCGATCGACTTTTTGTCCGCATGAACAAGGCATTTTAAGTTCAGGAGAAATTTATTTAATAAATTTGTTGTTGAACACATATAGTCATTATCTCAATTTCATTTTTTTTTTATTTTTTTTTTTTTTTTTATTTTTATTTTTTTTATTTTTTTTTTTAATTTAGAATAATACCATAGCAATGTTAGCAGGTGGTGATTAAGCACATAATTAATTAAAGATTCACTGAATTCATTAATAGATTAGAAGAAACAAAAAGAAAATCACGGTGCGCGGATAAACACGTCTTTACTTCACGACAACCTAAATGAACGCTTTTGTGAACGCTTTGATTTTTAAAACCGTCCGTATAGAATAACATAACGAAACTTGTTATGTTGCATAGCGAAACTTGAGTTGTTGTGAGAAATAAAACTCGAAAGATATGGGGAGTGGTCAATAGATGTTTGGTCGGGAGGTGGGTTTTCTAGTTGTATCTGAGAAGAAGAGAGTCAATTAGTAGTGGAGGTAAGGTTTTGTTGGTTCATTGAGTTTATTGAGAGAGAGTCTGTTGTTGACGGCATGTTGGATGCTGTAGTGGCGTGATTATGAGTGGGTGAGTTGTGTGGGAGTGAGTGAATGCTAGAGAATGAGTGGTTTTCGGTGGGAGCTTTTGTTTGGTTATTGGAGTTAAGTGTCTGAGTCCCGGCTGTTGGGTTGCCGATTGAAGAGGTGAGATCGGTTATATTAAGTGAGGAACTGTGTTGAGAAATTTGTGTTGGGTTTGTTATAGTCGCATATGTTTGTTTTTGGGAAATGTTAATGGGGTTGAGAGTTTTGTATAAACGTCTAGCTTCGGGGCAGTTAGCGCACATTGTACGTTGACAAGGCAAGGAGCTGTGAGGGGGTAGATTGCATGTTTCACAAGTGATGTTGTTTTTGCACCTTTTTATGGTGTGACCTAATAATTGGCAAGAGCGGCATCTCATTGGTGTAGGAAAATATTCTTCCACTCTCACTAAATACCATGCAATGTCAATTGTTTGTGGAACTTTATATAAATTAAATGATAGTACTATTCTGCCAGTTGGTACCTTTTCGTTGTTGAGGGTTTTGGTGAACTTATATAAAGCAACAACACCTTGCGGTTTCAGAGCTTCTAGAATTTCTTGCTCGTCTGAGGATGCTAGATTTTTGTCAAAAATAGTGCCTTTGCACGTGTTTAATGAGTCGTGGAAAGTCACCGACATATTGCACAGACCATCGAAGTTTTTGCATTGCATGAATTTGTTTGCCACTTTGAGGGATTTTGTTAAAATAAGTAGACTGTGATCACGTAGCATACTTACTGATAGGTAATCTGTACTTATACAGTCAAGTGCTTTCTTTTTTGCAAAGACGCTGAATTCTGACAGAGGCTTAGACTCGTCAGATGATTTGATGACAATGTATTTCGGGTCATTAATATTGTTGCTGTTATTCGCTGTGAGAGGTGGAAAAGAAGTTTTTGTGTTCACTTTTTTACGTTTTGTTTTTGGGGAGCTTAGCATATCTTCGGAGAGTATGCTGAAACGATTCCCCGAGGGAATCGTGGGCACTTTTTCCATAAAAAAAAAGAAACACTAATTAGACCATTCGGTGTATATTTTAGAAAAAAAAATGGGAAATGAAATTAAGCGTGTGCTAAAAAATAAAGACTCTGAGATCGCTCAAACTAAGAGACACTAGCTTTGCACAACTGATCGGCACGAGAGATAGTCGGTGACATAACAATAGCGCCCAACGTTATAGCCCACTTTTTATTTTTACCTTTTATCACTATTTTCACGATGCCTTTTTATTTCAGTTCTTAGATTTTTCTTAATTTCCTTAATATTTTCTATCCTTGATTCTTCGTTTTCCTTTCTTTTACCGGACGTGTTGGGGTTGGGGCAAGGGCGTATCCAGAGGGGGGGATACTGGGGGTCCGAACGCCTCCCGTAATATCAGACTTTTTGGAAAACTCCGAACTTATCCCATAATCAAACTCGCACTTAACAACTTGAACTTTTCCAGCTGATGTTGTCCATATAACACTTTTACAAGGAACATTTTTCAATTGCGAAACTGTTTCATTATATAATTATATACCGTAACATCAATTGATAGTGATATTACTTCATATAATAGTTACGGATTTAGTATAATTTGTCCAAGGAATAATCCGAACGGTGTGACAAATTTAACATTTAGTGCATCCTCGTACGTTGCAGTTTTTCAGTTAAGTAAAATACAGTGTTCAAGTGATAGTAAAGTTTGTCAGCGTCTCGTGAATTATTGATTATTGTTCAATGTTTTCTGTTTGATTCCTGTTCTGTGTTCAACAAAGAGATGACACCTAACAAAATAACATAATTTTTCAAGCCAAATATTGAAAATTCAGAACCAATCGTGAACACAGTTGATTCAGATATAGATATACCACCAGCGAAGCGGCCAAAACATGACGAGGAGGACCATATCGAGCAGAAAGTATGTTTAAAAAGTGATTAGTACAAAAGTTTTGCGAACAGTTGGTATAAAATTTGTGCAAATTTTATTGTGGGAACGTGAAACAGCAAAGTTTAAGTTTCGCGAAGTTTTAAAATTAATGTTTTTTTGTAGCAAATGGAGATATCACAAGTTGGAAATAATGATGTTCAGCAGTTCTGCGGAAGAAAACTGGAAGAGAAGGAAATGTACGAACTTTTAGAAAATTCGTGGAACCCAGATGCGTCTTTCGCGTTCCCAACAACCGAAATCAACAAAAAGAATCTTATGTTTCAATTTTCGTGGTTACAACAATTTACTTGGCTGGCATATTCAGCTGTTGAAGACGCAGCGTTTTGTAGAATTTGTGTTATATTTTCAAATAAACAAGTTGGGAAAGGAAGCCACGAGAATTTAAAGTACCTTGTGAAAAATGGTTTCAGAGATTGGAAAAAAGCGCTGGATAAATTTAGAAACTACCAGACAAAAAAATATCATATAGATGCTTCCGTAGATGCACAAGCTTTAAACTTATATATGAAAATAAGAAAACAGACATCGAACGTGAGATTGACCAGAGCAGGAAACGTTTGCAATTGGAAAATCGTCAAAAGCTGAGTTCAATCATCCGTGCTGTCTTATTTTGCTGTAAGCAAGCACTTTCTCTAAGAGGACATAGAGATGATGGTGCTTTTGCTTTTGAAATGCCAGACAAAAACGATGGAAATTTTTGATCTCTCCTTCGTTTTGCCGTAGAAAGCGGAGATATGACATTAAAAAAACATTTAGAAACTGCTGGAGCTAATGCGACATATTTATACTTTAAAACGCAAAATGAGATTATTGAGGCTGGCGGTGAAATTATAACGCAGGAGATAGTAAAACGTGTGAATGAGTCAAAGTGTTGTTCAGTCACTGCTAATGAAACGACTGACGTTAGCGGAATTGAGCAATGCTCCAATGGAATTCGGTACGTCCAAACCAACATGAGAAAACACGTCATTCGTGAAGATTTTTGTGTTTCGTCCCTGTTGTTGGCGTGACTGGTGCGAGTCTCGCAAATACTCTGCTGACAACATTGAAGAAACTCGGAGTGGAAAGCGGCTGCATGAAAGGGCAAGGTAAACTTTGATTCAAATTATAATTTCATAGTCATTCTTATTAACATATTTACTTTGGAAACGGAATACAGTAGCATGAACTTGCTGAATGTAGAAAAAATTATTATAATTATGATTTCTTCAGGATGTGATGGAGCTCGAGCGATTGGTGGAGAATTCAAAGTTTGTGCCGCTGTTGTGAAAAAGTCAGGTTTGAATGCTCCCTACTTGCATTGCGCAAATCACAATCTAAATCAGGCAATATGCCACGCTTGTCACATTCCACCGATTCGAAACTGCTTAGGAATAGTAAAAAAGGTCGTGAATTTCTTTCGTCAATCTAACAAGGCTGGAAATCTGCTTAAAAAAAACACATCCTCGCTTTGAAACCTGATGCTAAAGAGACCCGTCTTCTGAAATTCTGCGAAACGCGTTGGGTAGAACACTTCGCATCACTTAGCTTGTTCCATTATTGCTTAGAATTTATCGATTCAGCACTTGAAGAAATAGACGAGCTTAAAGTAAAACCTGATTGTGTACAGCCGAATGACTTGTTCGCTTTCATTCGAATGCCGAAATTCATTATTTCGTTGACAGTTCTGCAACCAATCTTCAGCTTGACGAAAAGTCTAAGCGTTTATTTACAAAATGAAGAGTGTGATCTGAGCCAATGTGTTCATTACGCGAATAATGTTCATGAAGAAATCATGAAGTGAAGGGTAGTGAAGTGCAACGCGACGGCTGATCTTCGGATGTGATGCCTTTCACCTCTCACTATCAATCTCCTCCTTTTCCTTCACGCTTGGTAGCACTGTTAACCTAAGCCTCGGCTGGGGAACAAATAAAGGAAGGTGAGAACCCTTCCCTTGGCCTGACCTTATTTCGTCCCTTGACTACCTTCTCCCTAATGATTTGTTTTGTTGATACCGAGCTGGTGGTTGCGGTATTCTGTTACCTGAGTATGCCATGGTGAAACCCTGCAGAAATGGCTTTCAGGCTAATGCCGTGACTGCCTCCGTCCCGTTAAAACCCTGGCAGGCCTCGAAGTACGTTCCAATCTCGTCGCCATTTAGTTGGTGGTTGTAGGTAGCGGTTGAGGCGACCCTCCCGCTTTTGCGCTGGATCTGGCTCTAAGCACCTAACCCCATAAGGGTGGGTGCCAACCCTTGCATGGCCTCCCTGCTTCATAGATAACCATGGGATCCTATATCGACTACAGCACCGAGTGAGGATAGCATGCGCCTAATGCACCGCTTCGCCGCAAAGCGAGCACTTCCGGTTCTGCTCCGGGGGAGACCCCGAGCCCACCCGTGATTACGGGCGTTATGATGGGGCCAAGCACCAGTAAGGCTGCGAATGCTATGCTGGAAACGGCAGGCCGACCCGCGGCCCCTGGCGCAGTGTGCCCATCAAACGCCGGCACGGCTGCGAAGCCTCCACCCATAAAGGCAAAGGTCTCACGACCTGGCTCAACTGGGGATAAGCGGCAAGGAGCCGAAAAAATTTATAAACGAGGAATCGTCGCGATGGCAACTACGGGCGATTCCCTTCATGGTTGGTCGGGCGGGCGATCCACACACGTTGAGAAGCGTAGGGCTGCCAGAACGCTCAAAAAGTACGAGGGGTGCCGTTGGAAACGTTGCCTCAGGGTGCAAGGGAGGCGATAGAAAGAGCGAAAGCTCTACTACCCAACTACCGAAGCACAGCTGGGGTAGCGGCTGAAGATAGAGTACCCCCAACAAAGAGACAGAGGTCAGTGGAGGAGCAACAACCTGCTCCTAAAAAGAAGTGTGTCCGACCCGGTGTGGCCAGACCCAGTTTTGCGGATGTTGCCAAAGACAGGATCCTTATCGGGGTTCTGGACCGCGGCAACGAGCACGGGTCGATCCCAAGGAACCAGGGGAGGTGGGTGAAGGCGGCTCTGGCAAACGTCATCATGGATGTTCTGCTAGAGAACCCTGGAGCCCCTCCTGCGTGCAGAGATGCCGGCTGGTTCCAGAGCCATGTTAAGGTAGTGGCATGTAATGATGCAAGGTCGGTGGCGCTGTATAAGGTCGCCGTTGCTAAGGTAGGGGCTGTATACCCCGGAGCGAAACTATCGGTTGTCGACTGGAAGGATATTCCAGTCAGACCTAGAGCGAGGGCCTGGGTGCCTGTAACACCGTCATCACCGGAGAGCATCTTAAAAATGCTCCAGGTGATGAACCCGACAATACCTACGTCCGACTGGAAGGTCCTACGAGTAGAGGAGCCGGATGGGCCGTCCTGTCTCTGAACAGGGACTCTTTGGAGATCCTGGAGAGGAGACAGGGCCGTGTTTACTACGGCCTTGACGAGGTGACTCTGCGAGTGTACCGTGGTGACGCGCAGCGTGCCTCCGAAGCGGGTGCCTAAATGGAGGTGGACATTGAGGGACCTGAACCGGAGGCTGACTTTTCCGACGCGGAGCGCGGAGCCTCCTCGCAATCAAACTTGGCATCGGCGATGCAAAGAATGTATGCTGAGGAGGAGCTGCTCCTTAGCGAAGGGGAAGACAGCGCTGACGTCACTGTCGTTGCGGTGGAGGAGTTGATGGGAACCTCAAATGATGAGGGTTCTGCAGATCAACCTCCACCGGTCTAGGGCAGCATCCGCTGCTCTTCTGAGTCGCCTACTTGGCGACGTCATAGACATCGCACTTATCCAAGAACCCTGGGTTAATAACTCGGGTGCGGTGGGCTATAGGCTGCTTCTTGAGCGTGGTAAAGGTAAAATAAGAACCTGCGTAATGGCGAAGAAAGATCTAAACATTTTTCTTTTACCTTGTTATAGTAATGGAGACATGACGACAACACTGCTGGAGATCGGAGGCAAGTCTTTGTCATTGGCCTCCACTTATATGGCGTATGAGGCTGAGAATCGCCCTCAGGATCTACTCCGCGATCTAGTGAACGACCACGCAGAGGGTTTAGTTCTCATCGGGTGCGACGCTAACGCCCACCATGTACAGTGGGGTAGCACCGACGTTAACAATGGAGGTGAGTCTCTTTTCAATTACCTCTTAACCACAAACTTAGTTATATGCAATAGGGGCACAGAGCCCACTTTTATCGTCAAAAATCGACAGGAGGTCATAGACCTCACTTTATGCAATGAAAAGCTATATGATATGGTAACCAATTGGAAAGTTCTTGATGAACACTCCTTTTCAGACCATAGATATATTGAGATAACTCTAGATCTGTTCACCAGTGCTCCGAAGGTTCGTAAGAACCTGAGAAACACTGACTGGCTTCTCTATAGGGAAATTCTCGAAAGCAACCTACCACTTCCATTACCGGTAGAGCCCAACACCATCGGTAAACTGGAGGACATGGTGGACTTTTTTACTTTTAGCTGCTCGCAGGCCCTGGTCAGAGCCTGCCCTGACCCCATAACTTGGGAAAGCGTAGGCCACACTGGTGATCCCGCGACTTAGACTCGCTGCGCAAAGATTGCCGAAGGCAGTTTAACAGGGCGAAAAAGCTGAGTCAGGAGTTAGAATCGCAGACTTATAAGCAGCTCCTGCGGGTCTATAAAAAAGCCATACGTGAAGCGAAGAGGTCCTCATGGAGGAAATTTTGTACTGGCATTGAAGGCGTCAACGAAACTGCCAGACTAAGAAGAATTTTGTCGGGCACAACAAACCCGATTGGATCTTTACAGAGACAGGATGGCTCCTGGACGGCTACAGGAAAAGATACGGTCGAGCTGCTTCTCGACACACACTTTCCTGGAATCTCACAATCAAGGGAAGTAGAGCGCCCCCCTTCGGGTGCAATCGTTAATCTCCCTATCTCAAGAGAAAGTATTATTTCAGCGATAAAAAGCTTAAAACCTTATAAAACAGCAGGGCCGGATGGCATCATACCTGCGCACCTGGATGCAACAATCGAAACTTCTGCGAATTGGCTACTAAGCATGTTTAGGGCCTGCTTTAAACTAAACTACGTACCAACGTCATGGAGATCTGTTTCAGTGGTCTTCATTCCCAAGGCCGGAAAAGTATCACATACGAGCCCGAAGGATCTCAGACCAATAAGCCTGTCATCCTTTGTTCTCAAAACTCTAGAGAGGCTGATTAATAACCACCTCTCTTTCACGATCGATAAAAGACTTTTGTCAAATAACCAGCATGCTTATCTAAAGGGAAGGTCCACAGACACTGCGCTACATTCCCTAGTCAGCTACATTGAGAGATCTTTTAGTTACAAGGTATTTTGCCTCGTAGCTTTTCTTGACATTGAGGGAGCTTTTAACAACATTAATCCGGAGGCCATAACTCAGGCCTTAAGAGGACTCGGTGTAGAAAGCTCCCTGGTTGAATTTATAGAGCAAATGCTCTTAGGTAGAAAGATTACAGCAGAAGTCGGCGCAAACCGTGTTTCGAGGGATGTGTCTCGCGGAACGCCACAGGGTGGTGTGCTTTCGCCCCTACTCTGGAATCTAACTGTAAATTCACTCTTGCGAGAGACGTAATGGGGTGCCGCCAGGGTTGTCGCATATGCAGATGACATCGCCATAGCATACATGGGCAAGTTCCCGCAGACCTTGTGTGATTTAATGCAAGGAACACTCCGCGCTGTAGGGAACTGGTCCACGCGATGTGGTCTTAGCGTCAACTCGGAAAAAGTGGAGTTGGTGCTCTTCACTAGAAAATATAAGACACCGGAGTTAATTACTCCGGTACTGAATGGTATTCGTTTAAATTTAAAGAAGGAAGCCAAGTTTCTTGGCGTCACACTAGATATGAAACTAAGCTGGAGAAATAATATTGTCCAGCGCACTCAAAAGGCTTATGTGGCCCTATACTCCTGAAAAAGGGCCATTGGAAAGAAATGGGGTCTAAATCCAAGCGTATGCTGCTGGATCTATACAGCGGTAGTAAGACCAATTCTTCTTTATGGAGTCATCGTTTGGTGGCCTGCCTTGAGCAAAAATGCTAACCTGAATCTACTTAGTAAAGTACAAAGAGACAGTATTATCCGCATTAGCGGAGCTTTACGAACAACACCAAACGACGCCTTGAATGTTTTTCTGGACCTTCTACCCCTCGACTTAGTGGGTCAACAAATGGCGGCTCTTGCCGCGCTTAGACTAAGAGAGACATATCAATGAGAGTCTAGCCAATGTGGGCACTCAAGCATACTGAGTAAGTACAGCGTCCTTCCGGACTGCACTGATCGCTGCGTCAATACCATGGTCCCAGACAGAAACTTCGCGATGTTGATTCCAGGTAGGGAGGAGTGGTCTAATAATTTCTATACCCCACCTGGAAGTATTACGGTGTTCACAGATGGTTCGAAGCTGAATGGCAGAGTGGGAGGAGGGGTATTCTCGGGAGTCTTATCTCTGAGCTGTTCTTTTAGGCTTCCGGATCACTGTAGTGGTTTTCAAGCTGAGGTTTCAGCCATTAAGGAGGACAGGTTGCAAACCGTCTTAAAAGCCAACAACGTTTTTATATTTAGCGATAGCCAACCGGCAATTAGAGCAGTGAGCTCAGCTGCGATAACTTCAAAGATTGTACTGGACTGCCGCCGATCTCTTCAGGAGATGGCTAAGCAGAACAGACTAAACCTCATCTGGGTTCCAGGCCACAGGGACATCGAGGGTAATTGTATAGCGGATGAACTTGCAAGGGAAGGGACAACCAAGCAGATTCTTCCTGGTAAAGAACGCATTGGTATGCCCTTTGGTACTTGCAGGCTGCTCTCAAAAGAATATGCTTATGCTCGTGCGAATGAGAGCTGGGCACAGACCAGGACTTGTAGGATATCTAGGCAGACTTGGCCTAGATGGGATCGTAAACGGTCGCGGGGTCTGTACACCTTAAAACGGGATGATATATCTCAGGTCATTGGAGCCCTTACGGGGCACTGCCTCATAGGCAACCACGCGGGGCGTCTCGGTGTACCCTTTCACAGATGCTGTAGAAGCTGCAAAAATTATGAAGAGGAGGAAACTGTTCTCCATCTTCTATGCAATTGTCCAGCGCTAGCAAGAAGCAGGCTACGCTTTCTAGGGGTACCACTTTTTGGAGACCTCGGAGAATTAGGTTCTATAGACCCAAGATGCTTGGCGAGATTCGTCAAGAGCTCAAAATGGTTCAGCAAAGGAGAATGAACACTTAGCTAGTGGTATCACAACGGGCCTCCAATCATGGCGTAAGTGGGTCGCTGAAGCAACGGTGACAGCCACACATACCATACCATACCAATCAAGATCATGCGTACCAGGGCCGACGAAGTATTCGGAGAGATGTTCAAATCAGCGACTCATATTGCAGATTTGATCGGTACTG
Organism: Philophylla caesio; assembly: GCA_963971545.1. Classification (NCBI taxonomy): domain Eukaryota; kingdom Metazoa; phylum Arthropoda; class Insecta; order Diptera; family Tephritidae; genus Philophylla; species Philophylla caesio. Next base: position 1,734,430 of record OZ020605.1, on the reverse strand, counting down.
TGTTGACTGTTCCACCAAGAGCAGGTCATCAGAAGAATCGTGATAACTACGATGAAGACCATGAAATGTACTATCGGCGTTCTATTTTCATACCATTCCTGGACAAGTATTCAGAAGAGCTTGAATCAAGATTTTTAGAGCACCGTGAACTGCTTTCTAGAATACAGAATAATATTCCAGCAAGGTGTGCAGGAACAAAAGACGAGGAATTGGACAAGACTATTCAAGTCTTCGAATGAAAGTGGCCGCATGAAGCCACCAAATCAACCCAAGATGTCAAATCAGAGTTGAAGATGTGGAGAAGCTAATATTTATTGATTATCAGTCTATCATCAGAAATGAAAAGTACATTCAAATTTGAGAAATACTGACCATATACTAATTTCAGGTTCTGTTCGAACATACCTGCGGAAAAGCGGCCGAAAACTTTTATTGAAGCTCTGGACATTTGTGATGTGCAATTTTACAGATAGATACACAGTTTTCTCAAAATCTGTGCTACACTGCCAGTTACGGTAGCTTCAAGCGAACGTTCATTCTCTACTTTGCCAAGAGTGAAGACATATCTGCGTAATAAAACTGGAGAAGAACGATTGAATGGATTAGCACTGTTGACTATTCATAGAGAGAAGTATCTGACCATCGTTTATTAAAATGTATATTATAACTGTACAATTATTTTATTCATAGTATTATAGAACTCACACCTACGTTGTAACTGATATGTTGCATTGAATTTCACTCGAATTAATCTAAATACATTGAAAGTATTCAGTAATTGTATTGTCCATCAAAAAGTTTTTGTGAATGAAAACCCGAATTATATGAAGTTTTAATTTCTTCCGTGTTCAATAGAAAATCAACGTTTTGATCGTTATCATTATTAATATTACTTTCTTAAATTTTTATATACTTCTACTGTATTTTTAAAATTTTTTTTTTTTATTATTTTTAGATAATTATTCATTTTAGTAAACTTTTATTATTTCATGTCTCTGAATAAGTTTCATCTTTTAATTTTATGTGACTGAATTTTCTTTAAAATCAAGTTAAATATCGGTTTTTGAATAATTATTTCTTATTAAATGCTTAAAGTAATATTCTTTTTTATTAATAATACTCTTTTATGATCATTAGTATTTAGTATTTTTACCTTTCACCTATTTTGTTTTATTAATAAATTTTTAATTATAGTTTCACTTGAGTTACTTTTGTTTATATTATTATAATTTTTTTTTATCATACAGTTTAATTATATATATTAGGGCGGGTCGAATTTTTTTCGCATAAAGCGGCTAGCAAAAACGAAAACTACAGAAAATTCTAAGAAAGTTTTGCCAAGAAACCATGGGTCTAAAATTAATTCCCAGTTCGCGCAGAGCGACTTTAGATTTTGAATTAGTGCAATAATAACAGGCTTTTGTAACTTATTTGTTTATACGTGACAACTAGTTCACCATCAGCGAATTTGAAAACTTTGGCAACTTACATAATGAAATTTTACGTACCGATGTACTTTAACATTAAGTTCTACAACTCAGTTGTATACGGCAGTCTCTTGTTTTTTAAATTTATACAGTCCACGCGATATTTACCACCAACGCTGCGAGAAATTGTTAACACTGTAATCCAAAATAATTCATACTTCGCTTATCCTGAAAATATCTTACTGGCAATGCTTTATGATAAGAGAAAAGATGTGATAAACTTTGTGATCCGACTAATCTAAGGGTTTATGATAAAAAGCACGCAATAAATTTTAAATGCTCAGACTACTTTGATCTGGTTTACCTAGATGATGACAGTGTTTTGTCTGAGCCTCCATTCTCAGCAAACTTTCCATACGAACACTTGTTGCAGTTTATTGAGTCTGATGATCCGCCGCTTCCTGACCCAGGGATTCCATGTCATACCCAAGCAACTGAGCGTTATGTACAGCTTCTGACAACAGTTTCCCGACGCGCTATCGCAAGGAATAGAGACGATATCATGGCCGTAACTATAGAAAGTCGAACTACAACACCACGCATGGGATCCAAAAAAGGCTTTAAAACATAAAAAAACTAAAACTAGAAAATATTCCCAGTCATCAGCAAAAAAACCAATGTCTGTAACTTGCACCACAAAAACATTTAATTTTTTCAAAACTTAATTACAATAATAAAATTTTATTTTCGATCCACCGTATTTTCCACATAGCATTTTTAAAAAAAATATGGGAATATCTGTATGCTGCATACATAAAAGCACAAACTTTCGTTATAATCGAAGAAAGGTTTTTCAGTACAATTTAATAAGTATGACCTCAAAATCTAAGGTCGCTCTGCGCGAACTTGGAATTAATTTTAGACCCATGGTTTCTTGGCAAAACTTTATTAGAATTTTCTGTAGTTTTCGTTTTTGCTAGCCGCTTTGTTGGTTTTTTTCCACCCATACAAATCGACCCGGCCTAATATATATATCCTTATATTTGGAGTTTTTTCTGGTCTAGTTTTATTTAATTTGAATTTCCTTGTGAGTCCGATTATCACTTTGGCCGAGTTTAATATTTTTTTTATCAAAAACATAAATCGACTTGGTGCAATAGTTTTAGTGTGTTAATGGATGAGCAAGAGAGGGAAGAAATTGTGCCAAGGGGATTGGGACTGCGAAACTTTAACCGTAGAGTCACACGTAGTGTAGCGAGAGCTTTTGAGAACGAGGTTATCGGCTCCATATTCAGCCAGATAGATACGGGTATCTCTTACCAGGTAGACTTCTCAACAAACAACAATTTTAGCAGGTGTACAGCTATGGTATTCAGAACACCAGGCTGCGAGAAGAATTAACAATCCTTGGCACGAATAACTGACGAGATAGCAATTGATAGGTCAAATAACAGCTTTAGTTTTTCCCGTAAGCTGGACGAAGTTTTAGAAATGTCCCAGCAGGATCAGCAGAATATGCCACACAGTGAATCCGCCACAGGAGTCTCGGCAGCCGCAGGTGGTGGAGCCGATTCAGTTGCACATAACACTGAGCAGCTGTGCCGAATGATGGCACAAAACAGCGACATGCTGGCTTAATGTATGACTGAGGTCCACCACATGCGTAGCAACATGTTGAACTTGAACGAGCGAGTAGCTGGAATGGAAGCGTCCAAGCATGCTCAAAACAGAAGACCCGGCTGGGTGTCCACACCGGAGCCCAGTGACGCAAGACCAACACATTCGGAACGAGGCAATAATAAAGAAACTGCTCAAGGAAGAAGTTATTCGTATACAAATAAGGAATCGGTAAATTGGAAGATAGTAGACCTAGACAAATGGCACGTTAAGTTTGACGGCTGCACGAAGGGAATAACAGTCGAGAGTTTCATATTCCGAATAGAAAACATGAGAGAACAATACGGCATAACCAAGTAAAGGCGATATGACTATGTATCGGAAACACGGCCTTTCCGACCATGACAAACTGTTCGTATGAAAAGTAAGAAGTGGAATATGGATCGGACACTCGTGCTTTCCGACCATCAGAAACCAAGTAACAGAAATGCGGAGCGAAAACTAGGCCTTTCCGCCCGTGGCACATAATGGTAGACTGGAAACTAGGCCTTTCCAGCTACGCAATTACGCAATTTTTTTTGAGAAATTTTATATATGATTTTTAAAAATACATCTAACATGTATATATATAATATAATTTTGGCGCGTACACTATATAGCTCAGTGTTTGGCCGACCTTCTCCTACCATTTGTGGTGTGCGTCTTTATATTATACCACAAATGGAGTAACCTACAGTTTTGTGCCGACTCCGAACGGCAGATGTATTTAATGAGAAGCTTTTTCATGGCAGAAATACCCTCGGAGGTTTGCCATTGCCTGCCGAGGGGTGACCGCTATTAGAAAAAACTTTTTCCATTATTAAGATTTTGCTCGCCCTGACTGAGATTCGAACCTCGAACTCACCGGCATATCAAGTTATAGCACGCACCGCTACCAACTCGACCACAGCGGCCACTCTAACATGTACATACTTATGATTTAATGGAAAATATATTATAACTTGGTAAAATTGTACATTATAAAGTCGAAAGACTCTAAACAATAAATAAATAACTCATAGTCAATTGTTTACAGGTTTCCATGGTCTGGTTACTGGATATGCCTTGAAGTGGTATTGGCAGGTACTTGAAGACCACGCTGATGACCCCAGCCTCGGGTAATCAGATTACGAAATAATTAGAGATATTATGGAAAGAAAGCAGCAGGCCCAAGAATCGTTTGATGATTTCTATGGAGAGGTACATGGTCTCACATTCAAAAAAAATACCCGAGAAAGAGTTGGTTGGAATAATTAGTGGCAACCTTAAACCATGTCTTGCCAATCTTAATTTGCCTCCAAATGGAGGCGCAAGCGGAATTGAAGAGTGAGTGTAAGAGGGCTAAAAAGGTAATGCGAAAAAATAGGACTAGGCCGAAACAGATAAATGTAATAGGGTTTTCGACACCTTAGGCATTCGAAAAATTAGAAGATAGCAAAGTAGAGGAAATAAGTGGGATGCCACGAAGTAAGGCACTGCCATCTGTGAATGTCCCACCTAAGCTGTTCCCGTCTAGCCAACCTACCAGTTCTTCGTCCACCATTGCATCGTTTTGCCCTTCCCCATTTCACCTCATGTTATGTTTTAATTCTAGCATGCCCGTTGACTACTTTTCCAAAAATCCCGCTGAAGCCCAGAAAAATACTAAATGTAAATCGTCCTTTCATAATATGATATGTTTTTAGTGTGGAGGTGATACGTTTTTTTGTGTATTTAAACCTAGTCAGGGAGATGTGAAACTGGCCGAGATGACCGGGGACTCACGCCAGATCAGGGAGAACCCGGAAAGCAAATAATGAAAATCCTTAGCAGGAATAGATTTACCGAGGGCGAGAACAGTGCAGAATAAAAAAGTTAGGGGGTAGGTGTGCAGGTTAGTAGGAAAAGTCTTCACCAAAGAAAGGTCGAATATGAAGAGGCACGAAGACGAATATGTGAGGAAATCATGGAGAGCGGGAATTTTAAGAAAATTCTGAAAATGAGAAAAAAGTTAAATAATACAAAATAAGATAATTTCGACTATAGTTTCTTTAAAAGGGGACAACCGATTTTTTGCGAGAACAAGAATAGGAGGTCATGAAGTCTTAGCACTCCTTGACTTAGGAGCAGGGGCAAGTTGCTTAGGGAAGAACGCAGTTGGTATACTGCAAGGCAAGGAACTTCAAGTAATGATAATGAAAACCCAAAACATTAGAACGGCAAATGGAGAAGAAACCAAGGAAACCGGCGCCATTAAGTTACCCATAAAATGGGACAGTAATACCAGAGAAATGGAGTTTCTGATTGTGCTTGGCTTACAACAGGTAGTCTACTTAGGCGTAGCTTTTTGGCAAATATTTAACATGAATGTGGTTAGCAGAGGAATAAATATTGATTCTGGCGGCAGGGTTGTTGCAGGTTTGAAACCTGGTGAATAATCGTTCGATTCGGTGCAACACGCACTTACCCCAGAGCAAAACATTGCTCTAGAACGAGTTAAATCGAAATTTCTTTCATTTGCAGTGTTAGGGTTAGGAAAGACGGACGTAGAGGAGCACGTCATTGTGGTAGTTAACGAAAACCTACCCGTAGAGCAAAAATTGTATCCCATATCTCCAGCAGTCCAAAAACTCGTATACAGCGAGCTTGACCAAATGTTGGAGCTGGGAGTAATAGAAGAGAGAAACAGTAGCAGGAGCTCACCCGTGTCTTTGATAGTAAAAGGGACGAAAAACCGTTTATGTCTTGACGCGAGACAGGTGAACGAACGTACAAGATGCATACACATTGCCTCATATTGATGGCATCTTAAGCAGACTGCAAGATACGCGATACATTCCCGCTATAGATCTCAAAGCCGCTTTCTAGCAAAAGTCCAGAGAGAAGACCGCGTTCACTGATCCTGGAAGACCTCTGTACCATTTTACAGTAATGCCACTCGGCCTGTGCAATGCGGCACACCGAATGTGCAGGTTAATAGACAAGGTCATCCCCGCTTCACTTCGTGAATCTGTGTTTGGGTATCTAGACGATTTACTTGTTTGTTCCGTTGATTTTTCGTCACATCTATGTTTGGTGGAAAATGTCGCTAAATGTCTACGAGACGCAATGTTAACCATAAACGTGGAAAAGAGTAAGTTTTGTTTTAAGGAAGTTAGATACCTAGGATATGTAGTGGGCGATGGATGCATCCGCACGGATAGCAGCAAGATCATAGCCATGAAGGATTTCCCCAAGCCAATGACTCCGAAACAGCTTAGAAGGTTCCTAGGTATGTCAGGGTGGTGCCGAAGGTTCATACGGAATTGCGCGACAATTGCAGCTCCGACTGCCTCACAAAGGAAAAGCTCAGGAAATTTACTATGACAGAAGAGGCAAAAGCGGCTTTCGACTGCTTAAAGCGAAGCTTAATATATACAGTGTGACGCATCGACTGACGGAGTTGGGGGTATGCTTTTCCAACTAGACGAGGACGGTAACGAACGACCTATTGCTTATATATCGGCTAAATTGAACAAAGCCCAGCGTGATTATAGCATAACCGAATTAGAATATTATGCTGCGGTATTGAGCATCAAGCGATTCAGGCCTTATGTGGAAGGGTTACCCTTCACAGTTATCACTGACCATGCAAGCCTTAAATGGCTGATGGGCCAGAAGGATCTCTCAGGGCGTTTGGCCAGATGGAGCCTGATGCTACAAGCCTTTGACTTCGACATTCAACAACGAAAGGGAACCCAAAATGTAGAACCGGATGCGCTGTTTAAAATATTGATGGATGAATTAAAGACTGATGATAGAAAACTTGATATGTGTTTGAATTCATCGTTTTTCCAATCACAAGAGTGCGAGGAATTGAAGGAAACCATCGCGACCAACAGAGACAAATTGCCAGACCTATGTACGTCAGACGGATACGTTTACAAAAGGACTCAATTTAATCGGGGGGACAGGCTTTAAGCGGACCTTACCTGGAAACTCTGGGTTCCAACTGAGTTTCGACCGGGTCTGGTTTAATCCTCACATGACTCGTCTTCCGCAGGACATGGCGGAATACAGTAGACCTTAGCGAGGCTAAGAAAGAAGTATTATTGGCCCGCCATGGTGTCAGACGTGCAAAAATACATTAAGAAATGTAATATTTGCAAAGGTAACAAGTCTCAAAATGCTTTCCATAAACCACTGATGGGTACACAATACCTGACAGAGCGACATTTCCCGCGCTTGTTTATTGATTTTATGGGTCCGTATCCTAGTTCGTCTTATAGTAATTGTTATATGTTTGTATGTCTAGACCATTTCTCGAAATTCGTATTTTTGAAACCTATGAGAAAGGCTACTACAGCAGAAGTTGTCAAGTTCCTTGAGAAAGAAGTTTTCCATGTATTCGGGGTACCCGAGTACGTTCATTCTGACAATGGAAAACAATTTATGTCACGAATTTTCAGAACATTCTTGAAAAAATATACATGTGAAATCTGCGTTTTATTCCCCAAGTCTGCAAATGTGAGGTCATCGCACTGCTCGACAGCTGTTGATGTTAATACAGCCACTCAGTAACCTGCTTTGAACGTTGGTCCTGATAACTCACCATTGCTTACTCGCCGAGCAGGCAATGCTGTTGTTGATAATGCAGTTGACGATAAAGATATTCATGTCAACGCCATTGCTGCTACTATTTCACTTAATGTTGCTTCTAAGAGCAACTATACGTGTCAACAGTTGCCAGCAAAATAATCAAACCCAAAAACGCATCCGAGTGGTAGGATGTAGCGAATGCAATGATCTAGGCGTAATTACATGCTTCAAGTGGCTACATTTGTCATCGTTTCAGCCGACATTTTCAGCTGACAACATATTAGATTATGTGGCCAAACATGCCAGTATCGATTAGAAGCACATGCGTAAACAGCAGAAGAGGAGGAGAAGGAGGATGACGGTGAAATGCGGGCAGGGAAACCCCTCTTGTGTGGCCAGTCAGACTCTTGTTGTTGCATGTAGCAAGCGGCCCAGGTCTATGGAGGTTACTCCATAAGCCAGTGGGACATTGGTGGATGCAGCGATTTCCAAATACACTGGCGGGCGCTGCAAGAAAAGGAAAACTGCGGCGACACCCACCAGTGCTTGCCCCAATGTCTCTTTGAGACATCCTGCGCCGAGTACTGGTGGGTACTCGTCAGGAGGACTGGGGGCCTGGTCAACTTATTGTGAGACCGTGAAAGGCTTTCCGCTGGTTGCCGTAATTGGGAGGGCGGGTTCGACATGGCAGATGACTACTGCAGAAGTGAAATAATGCAAGGGGGCTGAGCATCTTGAATGTGGGTTCTAAGCCAACATTCTTCACACCCAGGAGACAGGAAGTGATTGATCTTACTCTTTCTAACTCTCGGTTAGGGTGGTCAGTCCTAAACAGAAGGGTCCTGAGTGAAGACTCGCTTTCGGACCGCAGATATATCCAGTGGGCTTGGTGAGGATACTATGTGCTCTGCGTCAGTACGAAACTTGAAAAAAACGGACGGGTCGTGTTTTAGGGAGGAGCTTGGGAATCAGATCTCGGCGCCACCTAGAATACGATCCACTCATGCCACTGATGAGGTAGTGGATGTCTGGCTCGAACACTTCTAAACCGCACGCCTGTTCCCAAGCAGCCGCAGAAGATAATAGGTGAATCGAGAAAATATCTTAACCGGGCCCTCAAAACTAATCTTGAGATGGACTGGGAACAATATCGCTGCACGTAAAGAGAGTATAAGAGGCTAATTCGCTCCGCGAAAAGATACTCTTTTAAAGAATACTGCAGCGGGATTGAAACCTTGGGTGAACAGCTAGACTGGTAAAAGGTCTGAAAAAGGACCAATGCGTAAATCTGGGTTCGCTCAAGAGGCCTGATGGCTCTTTCACAGAGACCAGGACTGAGACTTACTCGGTTCTTCTAGAGACTAAATTTTCGGGAAATCAGGTGATGGTTACGCCTTCTTCTCCCTCGACAGGGTAGGGAGGGAATGCGAGAACCACCGCGACAAGGTATAACTAGTTTGTTGCCATAACTGTGGCGAGGGAAGATGCCATGAGATATGCTATTTAACTTTTTGACAGTTTCAAATCGCCCGGTCCGAATGGCATCTCTATTATATAAAAGAAAGATGCGCTTTCATCACATCCTCTGTTTTTGCATCAACACGCCTATCAGGCGGGAAAATCCTGTGAGACGGCTTTGCAAAATCTGGTTGCCAGAAGAGGTCGTCGATGGGAAACAGTTCGCCCTGGGCATTTTTGTCGACGTTGAGGGTGCTTTTGACAATGCCACCTTCGATGGAAGGTGCACTGCTGCTCTACGATATGGGGTAGATCCTTAGCTGGTAAACTGGATTCGTTCAATGCTGGCGCAGCAGATTATCAGGATTCACGCGGAAGGGGATCAATAGCTAAAGTGCGGAGTAAATAAGGGTTGTACTCAGGGCGGTGTCATTGTAACTTAGTTGAAATTGGTGAGAGGTATAGTTATGGAAGAAAAGAGCATAGGGTGACTGATTCTCCACTGGCTTCCCTTTATGTAAGGTATTAGACATTACCTATAAGATCTTATCCTATAAATTTTAGGAAGTCCGATCCGTTTTATCAAGAGGTCATCTTTGCCAAATAAATTTAAATTTCATTGTGATACAAACATTTTGATATTAACTTGTTCGTGGCTGCCGATGAGTCTATGGGAAACAATGTAGTTTTAGGTAGAGATTTCCTCTAAGCTAGCCAGCTGATTTTGATTTCTAAAGATAAAGGTTAATTTTTTATATTTCATATTTAACACGACTACAATTACCCAAAATATGAAGGATTTATAAAGCAGCAACTCTTTTCCCTCACCGCTTTGCGCGAAATGCCCAAAATACATATTTCTGTTCACAAAACTAGAAGTAATATTTATTGACTTCTTATTTCCTTATTTTATTTAATTAATTTTTTATGGAAATATAGTAAATTCTAGAACAAAAATCTAAATTTAAATTTTTTTAGGCAGAATTTTTAGAAACTTTTTGTAGCATATTCAGTTTAAGAAAAATAATGTACAAGTTTGAAATGGCTAAAAATTTTAACGCTTGAAAAGATCACTGCAAAAAAAATTATCAAATATCATCCTAGCAATTTAAAATTCGCACTTTATTATACTGTAACTGAATGGGCTACAAAACCGCATATTCGAAATTTTTTTTAAAAAGTTATATATGTATGTTTTTAAATTTTTTTTTTAATTTTGAGACATTTACCTAATGAGTTTTGTTAAAGAATTGGCTATATTTTTATAAACAAATTAAATTTAGGAAAGAAAAAGTTGTAAAAAAGTATCAATGCCTACTTTTTGCTCCTTTTTTTCACTTAAATATCTGGCTCCCCGAATCGCAATGAACAGCTGAACATTTTTAATATCGGCTGTCAATGCTTTTAAAACAAACATTTCTCTTTTTGTATTATATGAAGAGCTATAAAAGGTGTAAAGTGTGCCTTTTGTATGCATTGTCAACTTATCTGTATACACAGTATATGTGTATAATAGGCAGTTTGAAAAATCAGTGACTTTTTGACTTTTTATTATTACTACTTCGTATAATAGTACTTCATATTACTGGAACAATACATACAATCATGTATATTGCTATGGTCTCCACGAATGTGGAGATTTAAAATAATTTATAATACTGACAAATGTAGTGTTCAAATTTGTTTCTAATATACAAACATACATATGTATGTACATATATACTTGCTTAGGTCGACGCATCGACAACTGATGAATGCCATTCTCGGGGGTGGGTTTCTGTACATACAGAGTAAAGGTAACATTTGTTGTATGAAGCTTTCGGTAAAATATTAACAAAACATCTTTTTTCGTAATTTGGGTTTATTTTCTTAATGTTTTTTTAAATCCCATCTGTTTTACAATGTACTCATATGTATTGCACATACTCTGAACATAATTTTAACAAATCTGTGAAGTGTAGTGTTTACAATCGAATTTCAAGTGAATACGACAGATTTAACAGGTTTCATATGTCACAGTTTTTTTTTTAACAACACAGTAAAAATTTAGATTTGTACATGCATATGTATTAAAGGACGTGGTAAACTTTCTATTTAAATACCTTTTTTCATAGCGCACGCGGTTTTATTATCAAAATCGTTTTTGTTTTAAATGCCTTTAGAGGCTCCAAATATTGTATTTTCGCCTTTAATATGGCGTTCCGTCAGTGTTACTCTCGACTACAAACTGCACATTATTTGCAGGACCATTCTGTACACTGGATATATATGTATATGAAGGAATTACACACGAACACGAGTATACATAATTTCACTAAAGTCAATTCACCACAAAGAGAAGCACAAATAGATTTTTCTTGACTAATATCCGTAGATATGTAATTAGATAATTGTCACAAACATAACAGAAATAAAAACTTTTCAAGAAAATTTAAATATGTAAATACGTACTGACAAAAATTACACTACAAAGTAGTAACAGGAATTAATGATTTCTTTCGTAATATATGTTATATACATGTGTGCATACATATGTAGTAAATACTCGTAGCATGCATGCGCACATATAAGTACTAATGCATGACACAACTTTAACATATCTTGTTGGCGTAATTGTTTTATACACAAATAATAATTTACTATCTGGTAGGTCAACCGTTCGCGGAAGTTTATAGGCGGGTGGACGTGTTCTATTGATTCGCGTTTAGTACTACATATGTACATATTTAGCTTGCACGGCACCTGATTTTTCCCTCGCAAATTACCTTTGTGCTCACATTTGCTTGAGCTTGGCGCCGATGAAGTAAACCTTTTATTCCAACTTTTAAAGTTCAATTCGACATTTACTTTTTAGAAATATGTTTGTTATTATTAATACTATATATATACACTATCTATCTATCAGGGTTTGGCCGAGCTTCTCCTACCATTTGTAGTGTGTTTCTTTATATTGTAGCACAATTGGAGGGACCTACACTTTTATGCCGACTCCGAACGGCAGATGTACTTTGTGAAAAACTACCCCCGGAGGTTTGCCATTGTCTGCCAAAGGGTGACCGCTATTTAAAAAAAACGGCATATCGAGTTACAGCACGCACCGCTAAACACTGTATGCTTCCGTGCGCTCACGAGCAAGCAGCTCTATCGGCATCATTGGAAGTAGTTGATGATACCTTGTTTCCTCCCCAATGGCCCTTAGTTTTTAAAAAGAATAGGGAGGTACAGTGCTCTTTTTAGCCCATCCAATCGGTTTAGGTTTTACTGGCCGTTAATAAACTAGAAGAGAAAAAGGCCGCAGGGCCCGATGAGGAGCCAAACAAGGCTCTAAATCTCGCGATGCGTTATCTGCTGCCAGAGTTTGTAAAACTGTACAACTTATGTTTTAACGAAGGAGCCTTCCCACAAATCTGGAAAATACCGAAATTGATATTAATCCCTAAGCCGGGTAAACCACTAGATGATCCTTCTAGTCTTAGGCCTATATGGTTGCTAGACTCAGCAGGCAAAGTCCTGGAGCATATGATCTCAAAACGATTAGAGCTTGAGGTTTAAGAAAGGGAAGGTATCTCGGCTAACCAGTTTGGCTTCCGAAAGGGGAAATCTACAATTGATGCCGTATCAAGAGTGGTTGAAATAGCAAGAAGGGGCGCGATGGCTGGGAGGAGAGAAAGAGTATAGCCTTGTTGTGACGCTTGACGTCAAAAACGCCTTTAACACCGCTAACTGGGCGAAAATTCTCGACATACTAGAACAAATAGGTGGTTCTTACTATTTTCGCAGATTAGTTCGCAGTTACTTTAGTAATTGCATGCTACTGTACGAAACGGAAGAGGGCAGAAAAAACACGAGGCCACCGGTGGCGTCCCCCAGGGATCCGTTCTAGGCCCACAGTTTGGAATATCATGTCTGATGGAGTTCTGCGCATAGAATTTCCCGCAGGTTCAAGCATAACTGGTTTCGCGGACGATATCGCGATAGTAGTAACCGCAAAGCATCTCAAAAGTTAAGGCGGACACATCAGTCAGCATAATAAAAGAATGGCTAAACGCGTCCGGCGACTTGCAGACAATAAGACAGAAGCAGTGAATATTTCAAGTAGAAAAAAGGCAGAAGATGTGGTTGTAAATGTTGGCGATCATATAGTGAAAACCAAGTCCTCCATTAAAAACCTAGGGGTGATTGTAGATACTAAGTTGAATTTCAAAGCACATTTGGAATATGCAAGGAACAAAGCTGCAGCAACAGTCACGGCTTTGTCGAGAATAACGCTGAACACTCGAGGGCCTAAGCAGAAGCGGCTTCTAGCCAGAGCGCTTTTTAAGCACAATTATAGTAAAAGGCTCAGACCTCATCTTCAGCCTTGTGTATGACCGATTGGGCATCAACTAATAGTGATACCTCAAATTTCTTATCATTGCCTTTAATGAGGTAACCCCCATTCCTTTGCTTAAAATTCAGGTCGTTTATTCGTGCCTTTGTATTGCATAACTGAGTCGAAAGGTGATGTAGTTACAGTTGTTATCTGTAACATCCTCCATCACACTCCTGTCCTCGCCTTTTGAATAACGCTTCCTGATGCAAAGGTTATATCCATTATTTAACATTAAACGTCCGACCGTCGGTAGTTTGATTTTACACCGGTGTTGAGAAAAGCCAACTCGATTCGAGCCGCCATTTCAAGCAGAAGTCTCTCCCTGATATTTGTATAGAGTATAACCCAATCCATGTCTGTCGCATTGATGTTTCCGTAACAACTAAGCTGCCCAGGATGTCCCGGAGCATGTAGTTTGAAGTGAAGATTGTATCATCATTGTAACAGGTAAAGATTGTGGTATGCGCACCTGCCATCCAAATATAACTGCACCCAGCACAACGGTTCGCCGCACCGCGGCCCAGATGGAAATAAATTGAACCGCAACCTATCAACAATTTTCCCCGGCCCGGTTTACGATTTCTAACATTTGCCATAAAACTGCTCAAAGCCACTGTGGTTTGCACAGCTTTCGAGCAGAAAACGCTTATATGTCCCCAGAATGTGAATTTGGTGTACAACCACACTCTCAGGTACCGAGTATCGCTAGGGGTCTGCACCGACTTCGTCACGACCAGCATATTTATTGTGATTGGGAAACGCTTCCTGGTGAGCTTAAATATTTCGTCTTAGGTTGTCCCTGGTTGAAGACCGTGATCGTTCATCCATCCCGCGCATGACCAGGTTTAGATTGGGCTTGGCCAAGTCTGCAGTGCGCGCTGTATGGCAGCGGCGGCGTCTTCTGCGAAAGCGACAATGAACGTGTCACCCAGCATTCTTAAAGGACTTCGTAAGTCGCTTTCCATAGGTTGGATGCAAAAACAGATCCTTTTCCGGGTCCACGAGCTACTCGCTTCTTTCTCCGCCCATTATTTATATTATCAAAGTATATTTATAATAATTGTGATGAAGAAGCAAGCTGTATAAGCCCAATTAGGTGGAACTAGTTCAGCACTTTTTCAAAACCTGTTTGGAACTACTAAGGAAATAATTCGGAAGCAAAACTCCGGAAAAATACCTAATATGCTGATATTTGTTGGAACGATTTTCCGTCATACCTTGTCAAGTTTGGTTTGGCTCCAAAGGTATGACGCAAAATCGTCCCCACAAATATCAACATTCCACCCTGACGGACAAGAAAAAAAAGAAAATAATCTTCTTAGTATGCCCCAAAAGGTATCGAAATGTATCAAAAATTTACCGGAAAAGTTTCGGAAAAGAATGCTGGAATTGTAAAGATATACCGATAATTTTCAAACAAAGTGCTGAAATGTACCAAAGTAATATCGAAGTGGTTTTGAACTATTCCCGCCTACCTAAGCACCAAGGAGACGATGAAACAAATCCCTGCAGCAAAATGAAATGGTTAAGAACTCGCGCAGCACAATATAGGACGATATTGGTTCTCATTTAATCTCAAGTCAATGATTTCAATTGTCTTTTTTAACACGGCGATATCCAACGAAGTGGAAATTTTCGCTCTATGCACAATTTTGAACCTGTTCCAAGCTGGTAAAGTAAAGCCTGCTTGCAATCGGGAAGCACCTCGGGAAGCTTTGACGACAGCGTAACAAGCGAAACACGAGTTTCAAAAGTCTCGTTCTGCATCCGTTTGGCGGTAGTTCGAAGACAATCACGAAACTGATAGTGAAAAAATATCGGCAGTTCAGACTGTCTATAAATTTTGCTGCAGCGATCCATCAAAACTTAGGGTCGGTTTTACAATCCAATCTTAAGTCGAACTTAATTTCTAGTTAAGACAAATCTTAGCTAAGACCAGTTTTAGATTTTGCACACATTTGCATTTCACCATGGAAACTTAAGTATGGAAAATATTTAATTCAGAAATATGGTAGCACCACAAGAATTTGCTTTGTTTTTCCATATTTTGAAATTTGTTCAAATAGAAAATACCTCATATAAATAGATTTGGTTTATGAGGTGGGTTTTGTCAAAGGCTGAGGTGAGCTCAGCCGATCCAGGGTCGAGTGTTGGTCCCACTAACCCCCACTGAATAAAACACAGTATTTGCGTGTGTTTATGTCGAACACACACACACACACGGCTTTAGAGTGTGAACAGCCTTTCGTATAGGAGAGAGAGAGAGAGAGAGGGAGCGTACAACGATTATTCTTCGTGATCGTCGGAGCGGCGTTGCACTTCTTGTACAGCGGTTACTCTTCAGGAGCGTCGGAGCGGCGGTGTGTACTCGTCGTACAGCGGTTACTCTTCAGGAGCGTCGGAGCGGCAGTGTGTACTCGTCGAGTGCGTCACAGTCTTTGCTGTCTGGTGGTGTGCCGCTTATTTCGCCGGGGTCCTCTTCGGTGAGGATAGCCAATGGGACTCCCCATTCGACATCATGCAGCGTTTCCTCTGGTTGCTCGCCGGTTGCTTGTTCGCCCTCTGTTTCGGTTATTGTGCACAGGGGTTCGTTCGGTGATGCTGATGCCAGTATCAGTGGTGGTCCGTGGAAGATACGCACCCGCTGGATCCGTGGCTTGTTTGGAGGCCACGGTACGGCCTCTAATGGTGGATGCCAGGGACGCACTTGCTGTGGCTCATCGGGAGGTGCTGGCTGTCTGCGTTGTTGACTCATTGCGGGATCTGAATGAATTTTTTTTCCTGAATCTGGAAAGAGAGTGCAATGTGTCTCGTTGGGGTGGTGCGGATTATCAGGTGGGATGAGGGTGTAAAAAATGTGATGGGAGGGAAAAAAAATTCGGGTTTTCCCTCTCTTAGTTTGTGTACGGCTTGAGGTCTTGCAGGTGTGCGTGCGCTGGTTGGTTGTCGGGCCGCTCGGTACTGGTGAGTTTTACTGTGTTTACTGATACGTATTTCTCAACCACGTACGGACCAGAAAACTTTGGTGCCAATTTTTGTGCAAAGTTATTGGGAGCGGATGAGAGTGGGTGGTCTCGCTTCATGATTATTTCCCCCACTTTTGGCTTCCATGGTCTCCTTCGTAGGTCATAGTACTTTTTTTTGTTGTTTTGCGGCGGACGTTAGATGTCCCTTTATTTCTTTCCATAACTCGGTTATGGCTGCGGGTGTTGCTGGTGATTCTACTGGTACTGCACCTTCTATGCGTATCTGGTGTGGTACTGCTGGGTTCCGCCCAAAATTAATTTCTGCGGCTGACGTTTGCGTTGATTCGTGGTGTGCCGTATTAATGGCGAAGGCGATTTGTGGGATTTCCTGATCCCAGGTACGGTGGTCCGTTTTCGAGCGCTGGGCTATCATAGTCTTCACTACTCGATTGGTTCGTTCGGTGGGATTTTCGTGGGGTGCGTATGCCGCGGTGAATTTGTGTTCAATGTGGTGCGCGTTGAGATATGCAGCTAGCTTCCTACCAATGAACTGCCTCCCGTTGTCACTGAGGAACACATTTGGGCAGCCAAATCGGTAGATGATCCTTTCCTGTAGTGCCTTAATGACGGTTGCGGTGGTTGCCTGGCGTACTGGGACTAGTTCGACCCATTTTGAGAACTTGTTGACCAGGACGAGCAGGCAGGTATTTCCTTGTTTGGAGCGTGGTAGTGGCCCGATGAAGTCGGCCGTAACGATTTCCCAAGGCCGTGAGCACTGCATTGTAGCCATCAACCCCGCTGGTCGCTTTTGTTCGACCTTATATTCCGCACAGCACCGGCACCTTTGTACATAGTGTAAGACGTCGCAATACATACCAGGCCAATAGTAGGACTGTTGCGCGCGCGTGAGCGTCTTCTTGACGCCCAGGTGGCCTGCAAATGCGGCGTCATGTACTTCCTGTAGGATTTCCTGTCTGCGGCAGGTGGGGACGCGTAGCTTCCATTGCGGTGCTTGGGAGAGCTTGTTGCGTGGCACGATGTGACGGAATAGGCGATTGTCGATGATCTGGTAGTCCGGGTTGGAGCTGGATTTCTGCTCTACTTTCTTCATCTTTTTATCATACCAGTCCGCAATGCTAGTATTCACGATGTAAAGTGCGGTTCTTCGTTATCGGTTGTTGATAGTGGGCATCGGGACAAGGCATCGGCAACTACATTTAGTGCTCCTTTCCGGTATTCAATATCGAAACTGTATTGCTGGACCTCAAGTGCCCACCTATCCAGGCGTCCGGATGGGTTCTGCAAAGAATGTAGCCATTTCAGAGAATGATGATCAGTAATTACCGTTAAGTGGTATCCTTCCAGGTACGGCCTCATCTTGCGTATGCCCCACAGTACAGCTAGACATTCTTGCTCGGTGGCGGAATAGCGTTTTTCTAGGCTCGTTAGGCTTCGGCTGGCGTATGCCACAACTCTTTCGCGGTCGAAGTGGCGTTGGAACAATACGACACCAAGTCCTTCGCTGCTGGCATCGGTTTGGAGCAAAAACAGACGGTTGAAGTCGGGGCAGCAGAGTATCGGTGCGCTGGTCAGCTTTTCCTTCAGGGCTAGGAAAGCTAGCTCTTGCGGTGTGTCCCATGCCCATGCCTGGCCTTTCTTCAGTAGTTGGTTTAGGGGTGCTGCGAGCGTGGAGAAGTCAGCTACAAAACGTCGGTACCATGAAGCAAGGCCGAGGAATCGTCGGAGCTCACGAATGTTCAGTGGCGCTGGCATTTCATTTACTGCGGCTGTTTTTGCGGGGTCGGTGTGTATTCCCTCAGAGCTAACTATGTGCCCCAGGTAG
This sequence comes from Philophylla caesio, assembly GCA_963971545.1. NCBI lineage: Eukaryota > Metazoa > Arthropoda > Insecta > Diptera > Tephritidae > Philophylla > Philophylla caesio. The sequence continues at coordinate 1,716,151 of OZ020605.1, read as the reverse complement.
TGGAGCTTTTGCTGGACAAAGCTACATTTGCTGAAGTTTACCTGCAACCGGTTCCTCTGGAGCCGCTTGAAGACTTCTTGCAAGTTCTCCATGTGTTCATCAAAGGTGTCTCCTAAAAGGATGATGTCGTCCAGGTAGGCGAATACTTTTGGTTGAAGCTCGGGGCCGAGGATCGTGTCCAAAGGGCGTCGGAAGGTAGCCGGAGCGGAATGTAATCCGAACGGCATGACTTTCCACTGGAAAAGTCCCCTTCCTGGAACCGTAAATGCTGTGTACGGTCGTGACTTTTTGGCTAGCGGTATCTGCCAATAGCCGTTCTTTAGGTCAATTGTGGATATGAATTTTGCTTCTTTGAGCTGGTCGAGGGTTGCGCTGATCTGTGGTAGTGGATATGCGTCGGGTTGGCTGGCAGCGTTGAGCTGACGGTAGTCGATGCACATCCTCCAGCTCCCCTGCTTCTTACGGACAAGTACGATTGGTGAGCTGTATGCACCTTTTGATGGCTCGATTCGCTTTCCAGCCAACAGCTCGTCGACTTCAGCGTTGATTACCTGCTGCATTGCAGGATTTCGAGGGTAATAACGCTGCTTCAGCGGTCGGTCGTGTTTGAGGGTGATGACGTGTTCCGTGGCAGTGCTAGGCCCCGTTATTTCGTCAAAAATTTCCTGGTGAAGCGATAGAAATTCGGTAAGCTGCTTATTCTGTTGTTCGCTTATATGTTCCCTTAAGGTAAGTGCGGATAACTTGGCAAGTGTACCTGGCTTTTGAGGAGTGGCGGCGGGCAGCGGTTGGCCGTCTAGTGTGAGGACAACACCCTTTTCCCTGAGGAAATCCATTCCTAATATCATGCTTTCAGCGAGATTCGGAAGCACTGAGACCAGCATGCCATTTGTCCGTCCGTTATACTGCATTTTTACTGGGTACGTAAACAAGCTTGATACGCACGTTTGGTCAGCGAGCTGCACATTGCGGTGGTTGGGCTGCGGTCGGATTCCTTTCCCTTTTAGATGTTGATGTATGGTGTTGTTGATATAGGTGAGCGTGCCGCCAGTGTCCACCAACGCTCGCACGCTCATGCCTTCGATTATCACTTTAGCATAGAATCGGCCGTCCATCTTCATCTTCGTTTGTGTGTTAGCGTCCGCAGAAGCCATAGGAGTCGGTGATGCTTTCGCCTTAGGCCTTTTCGCGGACGGCCTGGATTCGGGGGAGTCGCAAGTACAGTCTCGGGAAAGAATATCGTCCTGACCACATTTGGAACAGAACAGCTTCCTGACTCCTTGGCACTGGAAGCATCGATGGCCACGTTGTTTGCAACGCCAGCAGGTTTCTTGGCTCTCGTACAATTCGTCCAGCGGTGCTAGGCTGTGTGCGGGCTGCCTGCGGGCTGCCTGCGGGCTGCCTGCTTTGCCTGGTTTCTTCGCTCTTCAGAATGTCGAATTCGTCGGTAAGCTCCATGAGCTGCTCGATTGTCGTGAATTCGCTTCTCTTAATGAAGAGGCGATATTCCACGCGGAGGCCGTCATAGATGCGTTCCAGATGGTCTTCTCTACACATGGTCGGATGCTGGCGGATGAGCGTTTGTAGTGCCAAAATATAATCTTTGGCCCGTTCTCGGTGCTGCTGTCTGCGCTGTCGTATGGCGTCTTCTAGCTGGCTCATATGACGTCGTGGCAGAAAGAACCGTTCGATTTCTGCACGGAAAGCAGCCCACGATTTTCGCACACGGCACAATTGAAGGGCTTTTCCGCGGAGCAATTCCGGTAGGGTGAAGAGAATGCTGTCCAGCTGGATGCGGTAACATTCGGCTAGCTCTGAGACTCTTTCCAGGAATTCGTGCAGCGTCTCGCTTCCTGAAAAATGAACGTCCCAGCGTCGGACAGTATTCATCAGCTCGGCATCACTCATCTCGTTTCGTCTTGATGAAGCGTGTTTCGTCTCCTCCGGTGATTTATTGGCGTAGTCAACCGGGATGGAGGGGAGCCGGTTTGGCTGTTGCTTAACGGGACTCCTCTCCTCAGCGTTGACCTCCATCTCGAGGTCTCTTAATAAATTTTCCGTTGACTTACGGTTGCGTTTAGCTTTAACGTATGCGCTCAGTGCGCTGCGTAGGTCAGCGACCGTGAGTCCATCTACGAACACGCGGTGTCGCTTACACTTTTCAATAAGCTTCTCTATCTTCAGCAAGTATATCCAACTCAGGGAGTTGGCATCCAGCGTGTTGTTGTTATTTTCGCTGGTGCGTGTGTCATCTGTCTCTTGGTGTGTGTTCGGTAGACCCGCTACCGCAGTGTTGGTGCTTGTTGTTGCTTTGGCACATGCGCCTGCGGAGTCGGGTCCCTGCTCGGGCGCCAATTATGAGGTGGACTTTGTCAATGGCGGAGGTGAACTCAGCCGATCCAGGGTCGAGTGTTGGTCCCACTAACCCCCACTGAATAAAACACAGTATTTGCGTGTGTTTATGTCGAACACACACACACACACGGCTTTAGAGTGTGAACAGCCTTTCGTCTAGGAGAGAGAGAGAGAGAGAGGGAGCGTACAACGATTATTCTTCGTGATCGTCGGAGCGGCGTTGCACTTCTTGTACAGCGGTTACTCTTCAGGAGCGTCGGAGCGGCGGTGTGTACTCGTCGTACAGCGGCTACTCTTCAGGAGCGTCGGAGCGGCAGTGTGTACTCGTCGTATGGCGGTTACTCTTACTAGCGTCGGAGCGGCGGTATGTACTCGTCGTACAGCGGTTACTCTTCAGGAGCGTCGGAGCGGCAGTGTGTACTCGTCGTACAGCGGTTACTCTTACTAGCGTCGGAGCGGCAGTGTGTACTCGTCGTACAGCGGTTACTCTTACTAGCGTCGGAGCGGCGGTGTGTACTCGTCGTACAGCGGTTACTCTTCGGGAGCGTCTAGCAAGACTAGCAAGACAAACAAGACTGAACTATAAGAGAACCGTCGCTCTCGTAGTCGCACACTACATAAGTAGGGGCTGCAACGAGAGTGGCGGGGACTGCTGTGGCCGTGCAGGCCGTGGAGACTATGCGCTCCAGAGAAAGCCCTAGCGTAGTGGGAGCGGAGCTAGGAGAGGGAGGGGAAGGAGCTGATCAGCTCTGGGCTAATTTGGCCAGGAGAGGATGCTAGATGCGCCCGAAGGCACATCACCACCTCGCTCTCCCAGTCAGGCGGGGATTGGATAGACCAGGAGAGGATGCTAGCTGCGCCCGAAGGCACATCTCCACCTCGCTATCCCAGTCGGGCCGGTGACTGTCCTAACCAGGTGAGGATGCTAGATGCGCCAGAAGGCACATCACCACCTCGCTCACCAAGTCGGGCAGGGATTAGCTTGACTAGGAGAGGATGCTAGATGCGCCCGAAGGCACATCACCACCTCGCTTACCCAGTCAGGCGGGGATTGGATAGACCAGGAGAGGATTCTAGATGCGCCTGAAGGCACATCACCACCTCGCTCTCCAAGTCGGGCGGGATTGCTCTCTAAGCCAAGCGGGTAATTGGCCTAACTGGGCGAGGATGCTAGATATGCCCGAAGGCACATCACCACCTCGCTCTCCCAGTCAGGCCGGGATGAGCTTGATCAGGGGAGGATGCTAGATGCGCCGCTCCCCTAGTCAAGCTTGTGGCTTGGCTCAGTCAGCAGAGGAGGCTAGTTATGCCTGTAGGCAAGTCTGCACCTCGCTCTACTAGTTAAGCCGACCGCTTACCTAGCAAGACTGAACTGACCGCGCGCATGTTCAAGACTTTATATGCGAAGGCCGAGCAACTGTTTGAGAATTCGTGCTTGTGTGCGGCCAGCCCGTCCAGTAGCGAACGAAGAAGGGATTGCTATGGTTCAGTTGGCAGCGTATGCACTTGTATGTGCGTGTGACGGTAGTGGTTTATGGTGTGTGCTGTATGAGCGCATTGTTGGTAGGCTATTGCTACGGTGTACTTGGCAGTGCGTATATTTGTATGTGCGTACTGCGGTCGTAGATCTAGAGTGTGCTGTAGCACTGTGAAGTTGGTAAAGCATTGTAACGCAGCAAATGCTACGTTACAGGTTAATTAAAAAAGTATTTTGAAGTTCGAATATTACAGAAATAGATTTATTTAATTTAAACAAAATTCAAAATACAAAGGAAGAAGCAATTTCGCTCCGAGTTAGATTGACTTGGTGGTTAATCTAGGGACAAACTAAATTTTGACGCTGTTCTGTTTTCTCTTTGTCAAAGTTTTATAAATTTTCTCTCAACAATGTTATAGGGTGTGAAGTGAACTCGTATGTTATGGCTCGTGAGACAGTAGCTTTGTCGAAATGTTAATAAAAACATACTTTCCAGACACAAAGCATGGTTCCTGATACAAATTAAAGTGGTTTATGTTTGTAGGTAGGTAGGTATATGTGGCTGTCACCGTTGCTTCAGCGACCCACTTAGGCCATGATTGGAGGCCCGTTGTGATTATGTTTGTATGTTGGAACGATTTTCCGTCATCCCTTTGTGACATACCGGTTTCGGCGTTGTGCCAGTGTCGTTTATTGACATTCACAGGTCAGTTTATACACGCCTTGTTTGTTAAATGGGTCTTCTTCATTCGTGCTGTTTTAAGTATCCTTCCCAGGTTGTTTCCAGTTTTGAACGCCGTGTGGATATTATACTTTCTAAAAATTTTTCTGAATTTTGCCACGAGCTCCTTTTTATATCCGTTGTTTGTTGCTATGTTGAATATTGTGTTCAGTACAAAACAAACCTGCAATACCTAAACGGACTAAAATTACTGACATAATGAAGCGAGTATACGAAAAATTACAGAAGAATCTGGAAAAACTCACGGATCCATATAGAGTAAAAGACAAGTCACAAGGTCATAACTTCATTGCTGGTCGCCTTGCCGCGGCGAAGGGGCTTAAATGCCGTTCTGAGAGTTCCCCGCTGGGAGCTTTCAGACCGGGATGAACTAAGAGGAAAGCTTCATATTCCTTGCAGCCATGTAGGGGCAGAGAAAACCTTTGTCCCTACGGGTCTGGGAGGAATGTGGAGATAGCCGCATCAGCACCACCCTAAGCTAAGGTATTGAGCTACGCGTGCCGAGAGATGAATGGTCAGCGGGTGGATATCGAATAGCTGGCCTCGAACGGTCCCCTCCGATGCCCGGGCAAGGTCGGAGTGTACAAGCGCCTTCTCTATGCATGCCGGCTCTGCGGACGAGTGACTAACCCTTTCCGTGCCTACTCGTGGGACCAACAATGAACAATGAAAACAACTATAAAAATCCAACACAAGCATCAACTGACGAAACAACGACGACGACAACGGCAACGAACAACGGACAAACGACAGCGACGACCCTCGCTTATCGGAATCCGGGATGCATCATCACGGAGTCCGATGAGGACACCTTGCTCGCCTCCAGTCAGGAGACGATAAAAAGTGCATCAGGCGTTACCACCCAAAGTATGCCAAATGCACAAGCCGAGATCACACCCGAAAACGCTACCACCCAAAGTAGCCCTCCAGATGAAAAACCATCTACTTCGAAAGCTGCTGGACCTACCATTCACAGTACACCGGTGGCCGGAGAAGAGGATGACACTGCCAAAAAGGGTGGTGTAAGAAAGAAACGGAAAAAGTCGCTCAACCAAATTCGTAAAAGTAGATACCAAAGGGCGGTATATATGATGGACAAACTGTCCAACACTGGTACCGCCTCCGGTTCTATTGAGTCGAAGGGGGTTGAGCACTATAAGCAGGTGATAGAGGAATACGAGAACTTCTTAAAAGAGAAGCCATCTATTCCTTCGTGCACACCCAGCCAGCCTAAGAATACGGGATCTCAGAAGAGAAACCGTTCAACGAACGAAAGCGGCAATGGGAATGACGCGAAGAAGCCTAAAAAGGCGACCCCTGCGCGCTCAGACACATCCCATCGCAACTATGCCGAGGTAGCCAAAGATGGCCTGCAGGTAGCAATCGTCAACGATAACTCGAAGTCGCCGGCGGCGATTCAGCAGCACTGGGTGGAGATTGACGTCAAATTGTCGAGCCTCGTCATGGATCACGTACTCGACAATCCGGCGGGTCCCCACCCGGAGTTTGACTCCTCCGAAACCTTCCGGGGTTACAGGGTGATCAGGTGCGCAAATCAAGCTTCCTTGGACTTCCTTGCCGGATGCGTCACTAAAATAAGTGATGCATTCGTCGGCCTTAAGCTAAGGCTGATTCCGGCCGGAGAGGTCCCCAGGAGGCCACGTGCGCGTATCTGGTTACCCCATTGGAGGAGCCGGGCGATAAGCTGCTACGCTGCCTGAAAATTCAAAGCGGGCACATACCAGCAATTTCGGATTGGCAACTTATTAAAGTTGAGCAGCCGAATAAGGCAAGCCGTCCCCTACTCTTGGCCATCTGCGAGGAATCGCTGGAGGCCCTCGCCAAAGCGGACAACAAAATCCGCTTTGGGATCCGTATGGCCAAGATGAAGATCTTTCGAGCCGACAAGGCTCCTGACGAAGACGACACTGAAGAGGTCGACGACGCAAGCCAGTTGCTGCGAGACGTCGCAATCACGGATGATGACCCCGGGCAAGATAAAATGCGTGCAGATTAAACTGCAGCACTCTAAATGTGCGACAGATAATCTGTCAATCTTGCTCGGTGAGGAAAACATCGATGTCGGCCTCATCCAGGAACCGTGGGTAAAAGACCTACAGACTAGGCCTAACCAGCAGAACACATAACCTCCTCTATAGTGGTAACACAGGTAAACCCAGGGCGTGTATTCTAATCAAAAAAGATTTAAATGCATTTCTCTGTTCAAATTACAGCACAGCAGATTTAACAGTGGTGAAGATAGAGTCCGGGAAGCATCGGAACCTACATCTGGTGTCTGCCTACATGGCACATGACAGGGATGCTCCTCTAGACGAACTGAAGCGCTTCATCGCACAAAACCAAAACCAGACGAACATCATAATAGGAAGCGACGCTAACGCGCGCAGCACTATATGGGGCAGCTCCGAAACAAACGAAAGAGGTGAGTCTCTCCTCCACTTTATACTAAATACCAATCTCTGTATTTGTAACAAGGGCAGGAAACCTACCTTCATTTTTCCCAGTTCAGAAAGGTTCTCGGGATGGGAAGAGGTGTTGGATATAATGCTATCGTCAGATGGTGTAATCGTAGATGACTGGAGGGTGTCGGACAAAGCATCGATGTCAGATCACTGTTTGATACTCTTCAGCATACGCGGTGAATCCTGCACCCCATCTCTATTTCGGAACCCTCGAAGAACGAATTGGGTTAAATTCAATAATATCACGTCGAAAAGTTTAGGAAGCGGTAAAATCAAAAATATTATAACGGCAAGCGAACTAGACAAAACAGTTGGTAGGATGGAGAAATCTATCGAAATAGCCTTTAAGAAGTCCACCCCTTTTAGTACCCGTAAGGAAAAATCTCCACCTTGGTGGTCTGGAGAACTTAGGGAACTCAGGGCTAAAGTCAGGAAAATATTCAACGATAGCTACAGGTCAAAAGTATGGCAGCCATACAAGGACTCATTGAAACAATACAAGAAAGCAGTAAGGAAAGCCAAGTCAGAATCCTGGCGGTCATTCTGCTCATCTGTAGAAACATGCAGGGAGTCCGCCAGACTGAACAAAATTCTGTCAAAAGAGCACTCAAATCCAAGCTTTCTCAGGAAGCACGATGGAGTGTGGACAGATAATGCCAGGGAGTCATTGGAAGCCCTTACTAACACCCACTTCCCGGGGTGCGGCCAGAGACCAACGATATGGACTCAAACCAATCTTCCGGAACCCTCCGAGATGGAACTGGAAAATGTTATGGACAGAACTAAAATAAAGTTCGCAATAAACAATTTTCAACCCTACAAATCCCCCGGTCCAGATGGGATCTTACCGATAATGCTGCAAAAGCTTGGGGAACCCATGATCATATGGCTGGATCAGGTCTTTAAAGCCAGCATTCGACTATCACATGTTCCACAAATCTGGAAAAGAGTCAAAGTTGTTTTCATTCCGAAGACAGGTAGAAGAACCCATGATGAAGCAAGAGACTTTAGGCCAATAAGTCTAACATCTTTTCTGCTTAAAGCACTAGAGGGATTGCTGGACATATGTACATATCAGATCCATCATACAAGGATCAAAGTTATCGACAGCCCAACATGCGTATATTAAGGGCAGGTCAACAGAAAATGCTCTACACGAAGTGGTGGGCACCATAGAAAAATCAATCAACTTCAAAGAATTTACTCTAGCTGCCTTCCTAGATATAGAGGGGGCTTTTAACAATATAAAGGTCGAGTCAATCACTCAATCACTACGAATGATGAGGGTATCTACCCAAATCTGCGGATGGATTGAGCAGATGCTCAGGAACAGACATATTATAGCAACCAGTGGTTCATCAACACTCTCCCGTTATGCGAACAGAGGCACCCCGCAAGGGGGGGTTTTGTCCCCATTACTTTGGGTAGTGGCTATGAACGATATTCTACTGTAGCTCAAAAGCGATGGAGTAAAAGTAGTTGCATATGCAGACGATGTCGTAGTGGCAGTATCTGGTCCTTTTCCCTCCACGATAAGCGAAATTCTTGAGCCAGCTCTGCGAAGACTCCAAAAATGGGCCTCACAAAGCGGGCTGGGTATCAACGCCGATAAGACAGAGCTAATGCTGTTCACTAAAAGAACTAAAATAGCATGGTTTAAACTTCCTTCTCTTAACGGAACTCCTCTGACTCTATCCTCTGAAGCAAAGTACTTGGGTATCACATTGGACCCGAAACTTAGCTGGAAGAGAAACGTTGAGAGGCGTGTTGAGAAAGCATACATAGCCTATTACTCCAGTTAACGAATCATTAGTAAAAACTGGGGATTAAAACCAAAGCTTGTCCTGTGGTTGTACACGGCCATCATAAGGCCGATACTTACCTACGGAGTACTGGTGTGGTGGCCAGCACTAGACAGGCAATATAATATCAAGAAGCTAAGCAGCATACAACGTGCAGCTTGCGCGAGTGTAACCGGGGCCATTAGATCATGTCCCAAGGACGCACTTAATGCGATCCTACATCAGCTGCCAATTAAACTCCAAATAAAAGAAACTGCGGCGAACTCTGCAATCAGACTACAAGAGTCAGGAGGCTGGAGGCCAAAGCAGTACGGTCACAGCAGAGATCTCGACGGGCTCTTGGGAGCACACGAACAATTATCTACCTCCTTCGCTGGACTTCAGGAAAAGCTTCCAGGTAGTATTTCCATCTCGGCGGGGCTGGAGCAGGGGCAGACTGCCGGACGAGAGCATCACCTCTCTCTACACGGACGGGTCAAAAATGAACTGCGGTGTGGGTGCTGGGGTGTTCTCAGAGAAGCTGGATGTGTCGCTCTCGTTCCGTCTACCTAACTTTGCCAGTATCTTCCAGGCAGAAGTGATGGGAATTGAGAGGGCCTGTCAGGTACTGAAAGATAGAAGCGAAGGGGTACGGAAAGCATACATCTTCTCAGATAGTCAAGCAGCTCTCTTGGCACTGGAATCACCGAGAACCAATTCCAGAATAGTCCATGACTGCAAGTGTGCTTTAAGCTCAGCGGCTGAGTCGGTTGACATTTCTCTCGTTTGGGTTCCTGGCCATAGGAACATATACGGTAACGAGAGGGCAGACGGGCTGGCCCGAGTCGGCGCCTTTCTTGAGGAATCTGAGGCGGAAGCAAAACGCTGCCCGCAGGGAGTCAACAAGAGCGAACTACATTTGAAATTTGTGCGAACAGCAGGATTGAGATGGGGTAGGTTAACGACGTGCAAAATCGCGAGAGAAATTTGGCCTACCTATGATCGACCAAAAACGGTAGACCTCCTTAATAGATCAAGGAAAGAAATATTCCGCCTAACAGCTACAATGGTGAGCATGCGGCCAAGATTGGCCTTCCATTCAATAACTACTGCAGGAGCTGTAAACACGCAGACAGCAGAGAAACCATATTTCACTATCTGTGTGAGTGCCCAGCTCTGGCATGCCTTCGACAAGAAACACTTGGGTTTATCCCAAGAGGGCTAAAGGAGATCTCTAAGTGTAATATAACCTGTTTAAATAGCTTCATCCACAAATCAAAGTGGTTCGAAAATTAAAGACCGTAGGACATACCAGAGGTTCCATGAAAATAGCGTAGCAAAATGGTGCTTCCAGCGCTAATTGGGCCCTTGTCACTAAAGGACTAGGAAACGCTTCAACCAACCAACCAACCAGGTCATAACTTTCACACTAGGGGTGAGTAACTCAGCTAATTTTCGCGAGTTGCTCAATAAAATGAGTCGGCTCAGTGAGGTAGCACAATTGAGTTGCGACTCATTTCATAATTGTGTCGCTTTGTGCAAGTACGGCAGCCTGTTATCGTGGAGAGGTGCACGTTGAATAATTATTTAGCGAAATATGTTTTGAAACCTTTAACTTGATTTGCATGCAAATATTGAGTTTTATTATAAAAAGGTTTCCGTAAAAATTTATTTCTAAGTGAACACGCAAGTTCATCACATATCTTTTTGTAATTATTTGTTTTATGCATGTTTAAAAGCTGTTACTAAACATTTTTGCAACATTTGAATTTCTCGTATTTTATAATTGTGATCATGTTGATTTCATATATTTATTTCTTTTTCTTATTTTCATTGCGTTTACATTTCTACTGTTTGCATACCTCAAAGGTGGCGAAAAACTGCAAATCTCCAAAAATGCAATAAAAAACTCCCAAATGCCATTTCTTACCGAGTGTCTGTCCACAAAACAAAAAGCTCCGTATTAGCTCATCTTTGATTCTCTGTGCTGACTCGCCGGTCAGTAAGATGGCTGAAATTTATAACTGATCTACTGAGTCACAATTTTTTTGGGAAGTGGGTCTGAGCGAGCGGCTCATCGCTAAGGTTCAGCTCAATAACTCAACTCAGTACTATTCCACACCAGACTAGTGAATCTTGCAAATATATAAATCAACGAGGAAGAAACCAAACTATTGGAGAAAGGACTTAAACACAATATAAAGGACAATAACAGGATAAGGATAGCACAACAAGCTATTATAGATACGGACGTAGGAATATCTTTGCTGCCAAGTGAGGACCAAGATCACGCAAGGCACACATGCAGAGATATTATAGAGAGAGAAATTTAGGAAGAACAACATAATAACGACAAAGGCGGACAAAGGCAACACAACGGTACTCATGAAGAGAGAGGAATAAATACAAAAAACTAAAACACTAATAGGGGAAATGAAGTGCAGAGAAATTAGAGAAGACCCCACGGACAGGTACTAAATAGAGATAAAGAAGGCCATAAAAGAATCGAGCAATATTATAACCCCCCACACAGCACACAGTCAAATGAACCCGGCAGCACCACCACTGATGGCGCTTCTAAAAATGCACAAACCGGACACTCCAATGAGACCCATTATTCACAATAGGTCGGCTCCTGCTTATAGACTGTCCAAACATCTGAAAATGCTGTTAAATTAGAACTTGAAACTTCGTAACGAGCACATTGTAGCAAACACGACGGAACTCATCCATAAACTGGCATACGTAAAAATAACACAGCAAAGTAGGCTAGTGTCATTTGATATTAGGGACTTATACCCATCGATCCCTCAAACAGAAACAATAGATATGGTCCGGAAAGGAAGGACCATATAAAAACAACCAAAATCACAAACATATTACGAACTACACTACACAAAATTATTTTAAGTTTAATAATAAAATATACCGACAAACAGACTCGGAATGGGAAATCCAACCTCGGCCATCCTCATGGAGGTATTTATGCAAGAACTGGAGGGACAGTATATGGAATATCTAAAAGCCGAGTTAGCCGTAGTATTCTATGCAAGGTACGTGGATGACATTATCTGCGTGATCAACAAGGACAATGAAGAGCAGATACTGGAGTAGCTGAACAAACAACATGGATGTGTAATGTTTACGATGGAAATGGAAAAGAAGGGAACAATCAATTACCTGGATCTGACGATTAAGATAGACAAAATTGCCAAAAAACTTGACTACGAAATTTACAGAAACTGACAGCTACAGACACCATAATACATAACACATCAAATCATCCTCAAGAACACAAATACGTCGCTGTAAGACAACTTACGAACAGACTTGAGCGAATAACCCTATCGCGAGAGGCATACGGAAAGGAACTAAACAACAAACAACGGATATAAAAAGGAGCTCGTGGATAAATTCAGAAAAATGTATGCAGTTCAAAAAAGAAGCGACAGAGAGCTAAACGAAAAAACTCGTACAGTAATGACTTATACAGGAAAAATGACATACAAACTTGCAAATTTTTCTTGACAGTATAATATCCACACGGCGTTCAAAACTGGAAACAACCTGGGAAGGATACTTAAAACAGCACAAATGAAGAAGACCCATTTAACAAACAAGGCGTGTATAAACTGACCTGTGAATGTCAATATAGCTATATAGGACAAACAGAACGTAAAGTAAGAGCAAGATTTCGTGAACACATAAGGGACTACAACAAAAGGATAGGAAAACTCACGGCAATGCCAGAATTTAGTTTTGCAAACAATTTGGTAAACGCAAGATGTTCACCCGCAAACATAAAGATAACCGTTAAGGTACTGCACGTACAACAAAAAGGACGGCGCCTAAATGCTCTTGAAAAGATGTATATATAAACAAAAAACATTTAATGGAAGGATAATAAGCGAACGAATAAACAGCAACTCTGATGCGATATTTGCACTATTAAGACTTGTTTACAAAAAACAAAACAAAGCCATAGGTAAAATGATAGATACCAACATACAAAACAAACCTGCAATACCTAAACGGACTAAAATTACTGACTATCTTACAGATTCGAGATAAAATATACCCTTTTGGACTCTAACCGCGCGAGACTTTAGGTACCTATACTCAGGACACTTAACATTTGTTAACATTTACGATTATGCACCAATACCTGATTGACCAAAAAAACAAAATATATACATAACAACAGACATAAACTAAACAGAACGCAAACTGACACTGAAGATGGCACAACGCCGAAACCGTCTCCAAACCAAACTTGACTAGGGATGACGGAAAATCGTTCCAACAAATATCAACAATTCACCCTGTCGGACAAGAAAAAGAAGAAAACCAACTTATATATCGTATTTCTAATGTAATTAATCACAACACATAGAAAGCGATCCCTTCTGTGAGATATTTTTTAACATTGGTTTTTGTTAACTGAAAGCTCGTGAGTAAATCCCAATTTGTTTACATCAATAGTACATCAGCTCAGTAACTCAACTCAGTACTATTCCACACCAGACTAGTGAATCTTGCAAATATATGCATCAACGAGGAAGAAACCAAACTATTGGAGAAAGGACTTAAACACAATATAAAGGACAATAACAGGATAAGGATAGCAGAACAAGCTATTATAGGAACGGACGTAGGAATATCTTTGCTGCCAAGTGAGGACCAAGATCACGCAAGGCACACATGCAGAGATATTATAGAGAACCAAATTAAAATAAATGCAAATGGAAGATATAGCCACGAAGGTAGGATTATGAAGAGTTTAAAACAGAAATTTAGGAAGAACAACATAATAACGACAAAGGCGGACAAAGGCAATACAACGGTACTCATGAAGAGAGAGGAATAAATACAAAAAACTAAAACACTAATAGGGGAAATGAAGTGCAGAGAAATTAGAGAAGACCCCACGGACAGGTACCAAATAGAGATAAAGAAGGCCATAAAAGAATCGAGCAATATAATAACCCCCCACACAGCACACTTATTAAGTCAAATGAATCCGGCAGCACCACCACTGATGGCGCTTCTAAAAATGCACAAACCGGACACTCCAATGAGACCCATTATTCACTATAGGTCGGCTCCTGCTTATAGACTGTCCAAACATCTGAAAATGCTGTTAAATTAGAACTTGAAACTTCGTAACGAGCACATTGTAGCAAACACGACGGAACTCATCCATAAACTGGCATACGTAAAAATAACACAGCAAAGTAGGCTAGTGTCATTTGATATTAGGGACTTATACCCATCGATCCCTCAAACAGAAACAATAGATATGGTCCGGAAAGGAAGGACCATATAAAAACAACCAAAATCACAAACATATTACGAACTACACTGCGACAAAATTATTTTAAGTTTAATAATAAAATATACCGACAAACAGACTCGGAATGGGAAATCCAACCTCGGCCATCCTCATGGAGGTATTTATGCAAGAACTGGAGGGACAGTATATGGAATATCTAAAAGCCGAGTTAGCCGTAGTATTCTATGCAAGGTACGTGGATGACATTATCTGCGTGATCAACAAGGACAATGAAGAGCAGATACTGGAGTAGCTGAACAAACAACATGGATGTGTAATGTTTACGATGGAAATGGAAAAGAAGGGAACAATCAATTACCTGGATCTGACGATTAAGATAGACAAAATTGCCAAAAAACTTGACTACGAAATTTACAGAAACTGACAGCTACAGACACCATAATACATAACACATCAAATCATCCTCAAGAACACAAATACGTCGCTGTAAGACAACTTACGAACAGACTTGAGCGAATAACCCTATCGCGAGAGGCATACGGAAAGGAACTAAACAACAAACAACGGATATAAAAAGGAGCTCGTGGATAAATTCAGAAAAATGTATGCAGTTCAAAAAAGAAGCGACAGAGAGCTAAACGAAAAAACTCGTACAGTAATGACTTATACAGGAAAAATGACATACAAACTTGCAAATTTTTCTTGACAGTATAATATCCACACGGCGTTCAAAACTGGAAACAACCTGGGAAGGATACTTAAAACAGCACAAATGAAGAAGACCCATTTAACAAACAAGGCGTGTATAAACTGACCTGTGAATGTCAATATAGCTATATAGGACAAACAGAACGTAAAGTAAGAGCAAGATTTCGTGAACACATAAGGGACTACAACAAAAGGATAGGAAAACTCACGGCAATGCCAGAATTTAGTTTTGCAAACAATTTGGTAAACGCAAGATGTTCACCCGCAAACATAAAGATAACCGTTAAGGTACTGCACGTACAACAAAAAGGACGGCGCCTAAATGCTCTTGAAAACATGTATATATAAACAAAAAACATTTAATGGAAGGATAATAAGCGAACGAATAAACAGCAACTCTGATGCGATATTTGCACTATTAAGACTTGTTTACAAAAAACAAAACAAAGACATAGGTAAAATGATAGATACCAACATACAAAACAAACCTGCAATACCTAAACGGACTAAAATTACTGACTATCTTACAGATTCGAGATAAAATATACCCTTTTGGACTCTAACCGCGCGAGACTTTAGGTACCTATACTCAGGACACTTAACATTTGTTAACATTTACGATTATGCACCAATACCTGATTGACCAAAAAAACAAAATATATACATAACAACAGACATAAACTAAACAGAACGCAAACTGACACTGAAGATGGCACAACGCCGAAACCGTCTCCAAACCAAACTTGACTAGGGATGACGGAAAATCGTTCCAACAAATATCAACAATTCACCCTGTCGGACAAGAAAAAGAAGAAAACCAACTTATATATCGTATTTCTAATGTAATTAATCACAACACATAGAAAGCGATCCCTTCTGTGAGATATTTTTTAACATTGGTTTTTGTTAACTGAAAGCTCGTGAGTAAATCCCAATTTGTTTACATCAATAGTACATCAGCTCAGTAACTCAACTCAGTACTATTCCACACCAGACTAGTGAATCTTGCAAATATATCCATCAACGAGGAAGAAACCAAACTATTGGAGAAAGGACTTAAACACAATATAAAGGACAATAACAGGATAAGGATAGCAGAACAAGCTATTATAGGAACGGACGTAGGAATATCTTTGCTGCCAAGTGAGGACCAAGATCACGCAAGGCACACATGCAGAGATATTATAGAGAACCAAATTAAAATAAATGCAAATGGAAGATATAGCCACGAAGGGAAGATTATGAAGAGTTTAAAACAGAAATTTAGGAAGAACAACATAATAACGACAAAGGCGGACAAAGGCAATACAACGGTACTCATGAAGAGAGAGGAATAAATACAAAAAACTAAAACACTAATAGGGGAAATGAAGTGCAGAGAAATTAGAGAAGACCCCACGGACAGGTACCAAATAGAGATAAAGAAGGCCATAAAAGAATCGAGCAATATTATAACCCCCCACACAGCACACTTATTAAGTCAAATGAATCCGGCAGCACCACCACTGATGGCGCTTCTAAAAATGCACAAACCGGACACTCCAATGAGACCCATTATTCACTATAGGTCGGCTCCTGCTTATAGACTGTCCAAACATCTGAAAATGCTGTTAAATTAGAACTTGAAACTTCATAACGAGCACATTGTAGCAAACACGACGGAACTCATCCATAAACTGGCATACGTAAAAATAACACAGCAAAGTAGGCTAGTGTCATTTGATATTAGGGACTTATACCCATCGATCCCTCAAACAGAAACAATAGATATGGTCCGGAAAGGAAGGACCATATAAAAACAACCAAAATCACAAACATATTACGAACTACACTGCGACAAAATTATTTTAAGTTTAATAATAAAATATACCGACAAACAGACTCGGAATGGGAAATCCAACCTCGGCCATCCTCATGGAGGTATTTATGCAAGAACTGGAGGGACAGTATATGGAATATCTAAAAGCCGAGTTAGCCGTAGTGTTCTATGCAAGGTACGTGGATGACATTATCTGCGTGATCAACAAGGACAATGAAGAGCAGATACTGGAGTAGCTGAACAAACAACATGGATGTGTAATGTTTACGATGGAAATGGAAAAGAAGGGAACAATCAATTACCTGGATCTGACGATTAAGATAGACAAAATTGCCAAAAAACTTGACTACGAAATTTACAGAAACTGACAGCTACAGACACCATAATACATAACACATCAAATCATCCTCAAGAACACAAATACGTCGCTGTAAGACAACTTACGAACAGACTTGAGCGAATAACCCTATCGCGAGAGGCATACGGAAAGGAACTAAACAACAAACAACGGATATAAAAAGGAGCTCGTGGATAAATTCAGAAAAATGTATGCAGTTCAAAAAAGAAGCGACAGAGAGCTAAACGAAAAAACTCGTACAGTAATGACTTATACAGGAAAAATGACATACAAACTTGCAAATTTTTCTTGACAGTATAATATCCACACGGCGTTCAAAACTGGAAACAACCTGGGAAGGATACTTAAAACAGCACAAATGAAGAAGACCCATTTAACAAACAAGGCGTGTATAAACTGACCTGTGAATGTCAATATAGCTATATAGGACAAACAGAACGTAAAGTAAGAGCAAGATTTCGTGAACACATAAGGGACTACAACAAGGATACGAAAACCCACGGCAATGCCAGAATCTAATTTTGCAAACAATTTGGTAAACGCAAGATGTTCACCCGCAAACATAAAGATAACCGTTAAGGTACTGCACGTACAACAAAAAGGACGGCGCCTAAATGCTCTTGAAAACATGGAAATATATAAACAAAAAACATTTGATGGGACGATAATAAACGCACAAATAAACAGCAACTCTGATGCGATATTTGCACTATTAAGACTTGTTTACAAAAAAACAAAACAAAGACATATGTATGTAGGTAAAATGACAGATACCAACATACAAAACAAACCTGCAATACCTAAACGGACTAAAATTACTGACTATCTTACTATTACCTGTTCTTACCGCAAAGGCAGATTCGAAATAAAATATACCCTTTTGGACTCTAACCGCGCGAGACTTTAGGTACCTACATATACTCAGGACACTTAATATTTGTTAACATTTACGATTATGCACCAATACCTAATTGACCAAAAAAACGAAATAAATACGGAACAACAGACATAAACTGAACAGAACGAAAACTGACACTGAAGATGGCACAACGCCGTAATCGGTTTGTCTCCAAACCAAACTTGATAAGGGATGACGGAAAATCGTTCCAACAAATATCAACAATTCACCTTGTCGGACAAGAAAAAGAAGAAAGCAATATTGTTAATGCCTGTCAGGCTTATAACTCTACGACGACTGGACTTCTGACAGTATATCAACGACGGTTACAAAAGATTTATAAAACTAAAGCAAGTATTTGGTTTAACAAACAATGTCTAGCATCGAACGTTACACCAAAATTTTAAACAATTAGAAAAAAACAAACACGGAAGCGAGCCGAAAAACTATCAGGAAAGCTGAAAGGGACTATGTAAAGAATGAAATAAGGAGTTTGTACGCTAAGAAGAATGGATAAAACGAGGAATTGCTTTCTATTCACTTAAGACTGACGGACGTTATACCGGAAGACATTCTCATGGACCTATTGGAACATATAAAAACGAACACTGAGCACATAAAGAAGCGAGTATACGAAAAATTACAGAAAAAACTGGAAAAACTAACGGAGTCAAAGACAAGTCGAAAGGTCATGACTTTCACACTAGGGGTGAATAACTCAGCTAATTTTCGCGAGTTGACTCAATGACTCTTGCTCAATTAAGTGAGTCAGCTTAGTGAGGTAGCACAATTGAGTTACGACTCATTTCATTGTGTCGCTTTGTGCAAGTACGGCAGCCTGTTATCGTGGAGAGGTGCACGTTGAATAATTATTTAGCGAAATATGTTTTGAAACCTTTAAATTGATTTGCATGCAAATATTGAGTTTTATTATAAAAAGGTTTCCGTAAAAATTTATTTCTAAGTGAACACGCAAGTTCATCACATATCTTTTTGTAATTATTTGTTTTATGCATGTTTAAAAGCTGTTACTAAACATTTTTGCAACATTTGAATTTCTCGTATTTTATAATTGTGATCATATTGATTTCATATATTTATTTTTATTTTTCTTATTTTCATTGCGTTTACATTTCTACTGTTTGCATACCTCAAAGGTGGCGAAAAACTGCAAATCTCCAAAAATGCAATAAAAAACTCCCAAATGCCATTTCTTACCGAGTGTCTCACCACAAAACAAAGAGCTCCGTATCAGCTCATCTTTGATTCTCTGTGCTGACACACTCATCGACTCGCCGCTCAGTAAGATGGCTGAAATTTATAACTGATCTACTGAGTCACAATTTTTTTGGAAAGTGAGTCTGAGCGAGCGGCTCATCGCTAAGGTTCAGCTCAATAACTCAACTCAGTACTATTCCACACCAGACTAGTGAATCTTGCAAATATATCCACCAACGAGGAAGAAACCAAACTATTGGAGAAAGGACTTAAACACAATATAAAGGACAATAACAGGATAAGGATAGCACAACAAGCTATTATAGATACGGACGTAGGAATATCTTTGCTGCCAAGTGAGGACCAAGATCACGCAAGGCACACATGCAGAGATATTATAGAGAACCAAATTAAAATAAATGCAAATGGAAGATATAGCCACGAAGGGAAGATTATGAAGAGTTTAAAACAGAAATTTAGGAAGAACAACATAATAACGACAAAGGAGGACAAAGGCAATACAACGGTACTCATGAAGAGAGAGGAATAAATACAAAAAACTAAAACACTAATAGGGGAAATGAAGTGCAGAGAAATTAGAGAAGACCCCACGGACAGGTACCAAATAGAGATAAAGAAGGCCATAAAAGAATCGAGCAATATTATAACCCCCCACACAGCACACTTATTAACTCAAATGAATCCGGCAGCACCACCACTGATGGCGCTTCTAAAAATGCACAAACCGGACACTCCAATGAGACCCATTATTCACTATAGGTCGGCTCCTGCTTATAGACTGTCCAAACATCTGAAAATGCTGTTAAATTAGAACTTGGAACTTCGTAACGAGCACATTGCAGCAAACACGATGGAACTCATCCATAAACTGGCAAACGTGAAAATTACACAGCAAAGCAGGCTAGTGTCATTTGATATTAAGGACTTAAGTATATCCATCGATCCCACAAACAGAAGCAATAGATATCGTCCGGAAAACATTACTCGAAAAAACGAAGGACCAAATAAACACAACCAAAATTACAAACACATTACGAACTACACTGCGACAAAATTATTTTAAGTTTTATAACAAAATATACCGACAAACAAACGGACTCGGAATGGGAAATCCACCCTCGGCCATCATCATGGAGGTATTTATGCAAGAACTGGAGGGACAGTATATGGAAGATCTTAAAGCCGAGTTAGCCGTAGTATTCTATGCAAGGTACGTGGATGACATTATCTGCTTGATCAACAAGGACAATGAAGAGTAGATACTGGAGTACCTGAACAAACAACATGGATGTATAATGTTTACGATGGAAATGGAAAAGAAGGGAACAATAAATTCCCTGGATCTGACGATTAAGATAGAAAAAATTGTCAAAAAACTTGACTACGAAATTTACAGACACCATAATACATAATACATCAAATCATCCTTAAGAACACAAACACGCCGCTATAAGACAATTAACAAACAGACTTGAACGAATACCCCTATCGCGAGAGGCATACGGAAAGGAACTAAACACAATATACAACATAGCAACAGACAACGAATATAAAAAGGAGCTCGTGGATAAACTCAGAAAAATGTATGCAGTTCAACAAAGAAGCGACAGAGAGCTAAACGGAAAAACTCGTACTGTAATGACTTATAGAGGAAAAATGACTTACAAACTTGCAAGTTTTTTCAGAAATTATAATATCCACACGTCGTTCAAAACTGGAAACAACCTGGGAAGGATACTTAAAACAGCACAAATGAAGAAGACCCATTTAACAAACAAGGCGTGTATAAACTGACCTGTGAATGTCAATATAGCTATATAGGACAAACAGGACGTAAAGTAAGAGCAAGATTTCGTGAACACATTAGGGACTACAACAAAAGGATAGGAAAACTCACGGCAATGCCAGAATCTAGTTTTGCAAACAATTTGGTAAACGCAAGATGTTCACCCGCAAATATAAAGATAACCGTTAAGGTACTGCACGTACAACAAAAAGGACGGCGCCTAAATGCTCTTGAAAACATGGAAATATATAAACAAAAAACATTTGATGGGACGATAATAAACGCACAAATAAACAGCAACTCTGATGCGATATTTGCACTATTAAGGCTTGTTTACAAAAAACAAAACAAAGACATATGTATGTAGGTAAAATGACAGATACCAACATACAAAACAAACCTGCAATACCTAAACGGACTAAAATTACTGACTATCTTACTATTACCTGTTCTTACCGCAAAGGCAGATTCGAAATAAAATATACCCTTTTGGACTCTAACCGCGCGAGACTTTAGGTACCTATACTCAGGACACTTAACATTTGTTAACATTTACGATTATGCACCAATACCTAATTGACCAAAAAACGAAATAAATACGGAACAACAGACATAAACTGAACAGAACGAAAACTGACACTGAAGATGGCACAACGCCGTAATCGGTTTGTCTCCAAACCAAACTTGATAAGGGATGACGGAAAATCGTTCCAACAAATATCAACAATTCACCTTGTCGGATAAGAAAAAGAAGAGAGCAATATTGTTAATGCCTGTCAGGCTTATAACTCTACGACGACTGGACTTCTGACAGTATATCAACGACGGTTACAAAAGATTTATAAAACTAAAGCATGTATTTGGTTTAACAAACAATGTCTAGCATCGAACGTTACACCAAAATTTTAAAGAATTAGAAAAAAACAAATACGGAAGCGAGCCGAAAAACTATCAGGAAAGCTGAAAGGGACTATGTAAAGAATGAAATAAGGAGTTTGTACGCTAAGAAGGATGGATCAAACGAGGAATTGCTTTCAATTCACTTAAGACTGACGGACGTTATACCGGTAGACATTCTCATGGACCTATTGGAACATATAAAAACGAACACTGAGCACATAAAGAAGCAAGTATACGAAAAATCACAGAAAAAACTGGAAAAACTAACGGAGTCAAAGACAAGTCAAAAGGTCATGACTTTCACACTAGGGGTAAATAACTCAGCTAATTTTCGCGAGTTGACTCAATGACTCTTGCTCAATTAAGTGAGTCAGCTCAGTGAGGTTGCACAATTGAGTTACGACTCATTTCATTGTGTCGCTTTGTGCAAGTACGGCAGCCTGTTATCGTGGAGAGGTGCACGTTGAATAATTATTTAGCGAAATATGTTTTGAAACCTTTAAATTGATTTACATGCAAATATTGAGTTTTATTATAAAAAGGTTTCCGTAAAAATTTATTTCTAAGTGAACACGCAAGTTCATCACATATCTTTTTGTAATTATTTGTTTTATGCATGTTTAAAAGCTGTTACTAAACATTTTTGCAACATTTGAATTTCTCGTATTTTATAATTGTGATCATGTTGATTTCATATATTTATTTTTATTTTTCTTATTTTCATTGCGTTTACATTTCTACTGTTTGCATACCTCAAAGGTGGCGAAAAACTGCAAATCTCCAAAAATGCAATAAAAAACTCCCAAATGCCATTTCTTACCGAGTGTCTCACCACAAAACAAAGAGCTCCGTATCAGCTCATCTTTGATTATCTGTGCTGACACACTCATCGACTCGCCGCTCAGTAAGATGGCTGAAATTTATAACTGATCTACTGAGTCACAATTTTTTTGGAAAGTGAGTCTGAGCGAGCGGCTCATCGCTAAGGTTCAGCTCAATAACTCAACTCAGTACTATTCCACACCAGACTAGTGAATCTTGCAAATATATCCACCAACGAGGAAGAAACCAAACTATTGGAGAAAGGACTTAAACACAATATAAAGGACAATAACAGGATAAGGATAGCACAACAAGCTATTATAGATACGGACGTAGGAATATCTTTGCTACCAAGTGAGGACCAAGATCACGCATGGCACACATGCAGAGATATTATAGAGAACCAAATTAAAATAAATGCAAATGGAAGATATAGCCACGAAGGGAAGATTATGAAGAGTTTAAAACAGAAATTTAGGAAGAACAACATAATAACGACAAAGGCGGACAAAGGCAATACAACGGTACTCATGAAGAGAGAGGAATAAATACAAAAAACTAAAACACTAATAGGGGAAATGAAGTGCAGAGAAATTAGAGAAGACCCCACGGACAGGTACCAAATAGAGATAAAGAAGGCCATAAAAGAATCGAGCAATATTATAACCCCCCACACAGCACACTTATTAACTCAAATGAATCCGGCAGCACCACCACTGATGGCGCTTCTAAAAATGCACAAACCGGACACTCCAATTATTAACTATAGGTCGGCTCCTGCTTATAGACTGTCCAAACATCTGAAAATTCTGTTAAATTAGAATTTGGAACTTCGTAACGAGCACATTGTAGCAAACACGATGGAACTCATCCATAAACTGGCAAACGTGAAAATTACACAGCAAAGCAGGCTAGTGTCATTTGATATTAAGGACTTAAGTATATCCATCGCTCCCACAAACAGAAGCAATAGATATTGTCCGGAAAACATTACTCGAAAAAACGAAGGACCAAATAAACACAACCAAAATTACAAACACATTACGAACTACACTGCGACAAAATTATTTTAAGTTTTATAACAAAATATACCGACAAACAAACGGACTCGGAATGGGAAATCCACCCTCGGCCATCATCATGGAGGTATTTATGCAAGAACTGGAGGGACAGTATATGGAAGATCTTAAAGCCGAGTTAGCCGTAGTATTCTATGCAAGGTACGTGGATGACATTATCTGCTTGATCAACAAGGACAATGAAGAGTAGATACTGGAGTACCTGAACAAACAACATGGATGTATAATGTTTACGATGGAAATGGAAAAGAAGGGAACAATAAATTCCCTGGATCTGACGATTAAGATAGAAAAAATTGTCAAAAAACTTGACTACGAAATTTACAGACACCATAATACATAATACATCAAATCATCCTTAAGAACACAAACACGCCGCTATAAGACAATTAACAAACAGACTTGAACGAATACCCCTATCGCGAGAGGCATACGGAAAGGAACTAAACACAATATACAACATAGCAACAGACAACGAATATAAAAAGGAGCTCGTGGATAAACTCAGAAAAAAGCATGCAGTTCAAAAAAGAAGCGACAGAGAGCTAAACGAAAAAACTCGTACTGTAATGACTTATACAGGAAAAATGAAATACAAACTTGCAAGTTTTTTCAGAAAGTATAATATCCACACGGCGTTCAAAACTGGAAACAACCTGGGAAGGATACTTAAAACAGCACAAATGAAGAAGACCCATTTAACAAACAAGGCGTGTATAAACTGACCTGTGAATGTCAATATAGCTATATAGGACAAACAGGACGTAAAGTAAGAGCAAGATAAGGGAGTACAACAAGGATACGAAAACCCACGGCCATGCCAGAATCTAATTTTGCAAACAATTTGGTAAACGCAAGATGTTCACCCGCAAACATAAAGATAACCGTTAAGGTACTGAACGTACATGAAAAACGACGGCGCCTAAATGCTCTTGAAAACATGGAAATATATAAACAAAAAACATTTGATGGGACGATAATAAACGAACAAATAAACAGCAACTCTGATGCGATATTTGCACTATTAAGACTTGTTTACAAAAAACAAAACAAAGACATAGGTAAAATGACAGATACCAACATACAAAACAAACCTGCAATACCTAAACGGACTAAAATTACTGACTATCTTACTATTACCTGTTCTTACCGCAAAGGCAGATTCGAGATAAAATATACCCTTTTGAACTCTAACCGCGCGAGACTTTAGGTACCTATACTCAGGACACTTAACATTTGTTAACATTTACGATTATGCACCAATACCTAATTGACCAAAAAACGAAATAAATACGGAACAACAGACATAAACTGAACAGAACGAAAACTGACACTGAAGATGGCACAACGCCGAAACCGTCTCCAAACCAAACTTGACAAGGGATGACGGAAAATCGTTCCAACAAATATCAACAATTCACCCTGTCGGACAAGAAAAAGAAGAAAACCAACTTATATATCGTATTTCTAATGTAATTAATCACAACACATAGAAAGCGATCCCTTCTGTGAGATATTTTTTAACATTGGTTTTTGCTAACTGAAAGCTCGTGAGTAAATGCCAATTTGTTTACATCAATAGTACATCAGCTCAATAACTCAACTCAGTACTATTCCACACCATACTAGTGAATCTTGCAAATATATCCATCAACGAGGAAGAAACCAAACTATTGGAGAAAGGAATTAAAAACAATATAAAGGACAATAACAGGATAAGGATAGCAGAACAAGCTATTATAGGAACGGACGTAGGAATATCTTTGCTGCCAAGTGAGGACCAAGATCACGCAAGGCACACATGCAGAGATATTATAGAGAACCAAATTAAAATAAATGCAAATGGAAGATATAGCCACGAAGGTAAGATTATGAAGAGTTTAAAACAGAAATTTAGGAAGAACAACATAATAACGACAAAGGCGGACAAAGGCAATACAACGGTACTCATGATGAGAGAGGAATAAATACAAAAAACTAAAACACTAATAGGGGAAATGAAGTGCAGAGAAATTAGAGAAGACCCCACGGACAGGTACCAAATAGAGATAAAGAAGGCCATAAAAGAATCGAGCTGTGTGGGGGGTACAGCACACTTATTAAGTCAAATGAATCCGGCAGCACCACCACTGATGGCGCTTCTAAAAATGCACAAACCGGACACTCCAATGAGACTCATTATTTGAAATTTGAAATTTATTATTATTATTATTTCAAAAGTCAAATAACTAACAAGTTCTTACTGACTAAAACGATAACAATTAGAGTTTACTACAGAGGTTCTTATGACTAAAACTTAGAATTAAAGTGCAGAAAGCACTAAAACAAAATAGAATTCAATAATTTAGAAAACACACTCTTTGGCAAAGAAAAATCAAGCAGGGAAGAATTCGAAATCTCGTTGAGTTCTCGAAGTGAACGCGCTAATGGGGCATTTCTTGCATAATTCGTGCCAAGGGTCTTGAGGTAAAATGGAAAGTTAAAACGAAGTGTTCTCGCAGGAATAAGAAATTGAATAGAAAGCAGTAATGAGTGGCAATCGATTTCGCCACTTATCAATCCATGCACGAAAGTCAAAGAAAGAATAGTCCTTCTGCATTCTAGGGTCTTAAGATCAATCAATAGGATTCGGGAATTGTAGGAAGGGACGGGAGTGGAAAAATTAAGAGAAGATAAAGCATATTTAAGAAAAATCTTTTGAATACGTTCAATTCTATTAATAGCAAAACTATTATGAGGTCTCCAAATAAATGCAGCATATTCAAGTTTTGGACGAACAAAAGACGTGTAGAGTAATTTCAGAGTGTATGGATCAGTAAAGTTAGAACTATTTCGACGTAAAAAACCCATCGCAGCATATGATTTTGATATGATTGAATTTATGTGGTTATTAAATAAAAAAGAGGCATCGAAAATTACCCCAAGGTCTTTGGTCTCGTCAACAGACTGAAGGGGAGTACCAGAGATACTATATGACGTTCGAACAATGTTTCGTATTTTCGAGAACGTAACATGATAGCATTTGTTGATATTGAGATGGAGGTGAGACCGACAACACCATAAGTAAAGGCTATTAATTTCATTTTGAACCCGAGAAGCATCTTCAGGGGTCTTAATCGAAGAAAAAACTTTTAGGTCGTCCGCGTAAAGCAGGAATTTCGAAGACGAAAAGCAGCTGCCTATATCGTTTATAAAAAGAACGAAGAGCAAAGGTCCTAGGATACTTCCCTGAGGTACACCAGATGATGCAGTAAAGGGAGTAGAGGTTACCCCTTCGATCGAGACCACGCAGCACCTATTACTTAGATAGGATTTTAACCACTCAAGAAATATAGAGTGAAAACCAAACATAGCTAGCTTGCGCAATAATATGCAATGGGATACTTTGTCGAAGGCTTTCGAGAAGTCGGTGTATATACAATCAACCTGTAGCCCAGAAGAAAATGTGTCAATGCAGTATTCACTGAAAACCGCTAGGTTAGTTAACGTAGACCGTCCGGCGACGAAACCATGCTCGTGAGGGGAAATTAAACTCTTAACAGCAAAATACATTATTGACTATAGGTCGGCTCCTGCTTATAGACTGTCCAAACATCTGAAAATGCTGTTAAATTAGAACTTGGAACTTCGTAACGAGCACATTGTAGCAAACACGATGGAACTCATCCATAAACTGGCAAACGTGAAAATTACACGGCAAAGCAGGCTAGTGTCATTTGATATTAAGGACTTAAGTATATCCATGGATCCCACAAAAAGAAGCAATAGATATCGTCCGGAAAACATTACTCGAAAAAACGAAGGACCAAATAAACACTACCAAAATTACAAACACATTACGAAACACACTGCGACAAAATTATTTTAAGTTTAATAACAAAATATACCGACAAACAAACGGACTCGGAATGGGAAATCCACCCTCGGCCATCATCATGGAGGTATTTATGCAAGAACTGGAGGGACAGTATATGGAAGATCTTAAAGCCGAGTTAGCCGTAGTATTCTATGAAAGGTACGTGGATGACATTATCTGCGTGATCAACAAGGACAATGAAGAGTAGATACTGGAGTACCTGAACAAACAACATGGATGTATAATGTTTAGGATGGAAATGGAAAAGAAGGGAACAATAAATTCCCTGGATCTGACGATTAAGATAGACAAAATTGCCAAAACACTTGACTACGAAATTTACAGACACAATAATACATAATACATCAAATCATCCTTAAGAACACAAACACGCCGCTATAAGACAATTAACAAACAGACTTGAACGAATACCCCTATCGCGAGAGGCATACGGAAAGGAACTAAACACAATATACAACATAGCAACAGACAACGAATATAAAAAGGAGCTCGTGGATAAACTCAGAAAAATGTATGCAGTTCAAAAAAGAAGCGACAGAGAGCTAAACGAAAAAACTCGTACTGTAATGACTTATACAGGAAAAATGATATACAACCTTGCAAGTTTTTTCAGAAAGTATAATATCCACACGGCGTTCAAAACTGGAAACAACCTGGGAAGGATACTTAAAACAGCACAAATGAAGAAGACCCATTAAACAAACAAGGCGTGTATAAACTGACCTGTGAATGTCAATATAGCTATAAAGGACAAACAGGACGTAGAGTAAGAGCAAGATTTCGTGAACACATAAGGGAGTACAACAAGGATACGAAAACCCACGGCAATGCCAGAATCTAATTTTGCAAACAATTTGGTAAACGCAAGATGTTCACCCGCAAACATAAAGATAACCGTTAAGGTACTGCACGTACAACAAAAAGGACGGCGCCTAAATGCTCTTGAAAACATGGAAATATATAAACAAAAAACATTTGATGGGACGATAATAAACTATTAAGACTTGTTTACAAAAAAACAAAACAAAGACATATGTATGTAGGTAAAATGACAGATACCAACATACAAAACAAACCTGCAATACCTAAACGGACTAAAATTACTGACTATCTTACTATTACCTGTTCTTACGGCAAAGGCAGATTCGAGATAAAATATACCCTTTTGGACTCTAACCGCGCGAGACTTTAGGTACCTATACTCAGGACACTTAACATTTGTTAACATTTACGATTATGCACCAATACCTAATTGACCAAAAAACGAAATAAATACGGAACAACAGACATAAACTGAACAGAACGAAAACTGACACTGAAGATGGCACAACGCCGTAATCGGTTTGTCTCCAAACCAAACTTGATAAGGGATGACGGAAAATCGTTCCAACAAATATCAACAATTCACCTTGTCGGACAAGAAAAAGAAGAAAGCAATATTGTTAATGCCTGTCAGGCTTATAACTATACGACGACTGGACTTCTGACAGTATATCAACGACGGTTACAAAAGATTTATAAAACTAAAGCAAGTATTTGGTTTAACAAACAATGTCTAGCACCGAACGTTATACCAAAATTTTAAAGAATTAGAAAAAAACAAACACGGAAGCGAGCCGAAAAACTATCAGGAAAGCTGAAAGGGACTATGTAAAGAATGAAATAAGGAGTTTGTACGCTAAGAAGAATGGATAAAACGAGGAATTGCTTTATATTCACTTAAGACTGACGGACGTTATACCGGTAGACATTCTCATGGACCTATTGGAACATATAAAAACGAACACTGAGCACATAAAGAAGCGAGTATACGAAAAAACTGGAAAAACTTACGGAGTCAAAGGCAAGTCAAAAGGTCATGACTTTCACACTAGGGGTGAATAACTCAGCTAATTTTCGCGAGTTGACTCAGTGACTCTTGCTCAATTAAGTGAGTCAGCTCAGTGAGGTAGCACAATTGAGTTACGACTCATTTCATTGTGTCGCTTTGTGCAAGTACGGCAGCCTGTTATCGTGGAGAGGTGCACGTTGAATAATTATTTAGCGAAATATGTTTTGAAACCTTTAACTTGATTTGCATGCAAATATTGAGTTTTATTATAAAAAGGTTTCCGTAAAAATTTATTTCTAAGTGAACACGCAAGTTCATCACATATCTTTTTGTAGTTATTTGTTTTATGCATGTTTAAAAGCTGTTACTAAACATTTTTGCAACATTTGAATTTCTCGTATTTTATAATTGTGATCATGTTGATTTCATATATTTATTTCTTTTTCTTATTTTCATTGCGTTTACATTTCTACTGTTTGCATACCTCAAAGGTGGCGAAAAACTGCAAATCTCCAAAAATGCAATAAAAAACTCCCAAATGCCATTTCTTACCGAGTGTCTGTCCACAAAACAAAAAGCTCCGTATTAGCTCATCTTTGATTCTCTGTGCTGACTCGCCGGTCAGTAAGATGGCTGAAATTTATAACTGATCTACTGAGTCACAATTTTTTTGGGAAGTGAGTCTGAGCGAGCGGCTCATCGCTAAGGTTCAGCTCAATAACTCAACTCAGTACTATTCCACACCAGACTAGTGAATCTTGCAAATATATAAATCAACGAGGAAGAAACCAAACTATTGGAGAAAGGACTTAAACACAATATAAAGGACAATAACAGGATAAGGATAGCACAACAAGCTATTATAGATACGGACGTAGGGATATCTTTGCTGCCAAGTGAGGACCAAGATCACGCAAGGCACACATGCAGAGATATTAAAGAGAGAGAAATTTAGGAAGAACAACATAATAACGACAAAGGCGGACAAAGGCAACACAACGGTACTCATGAAGAGAGAGGAATAAATACAAAAAACTAAAACACTAATAGGGGAAATGAAGTGCAGAGAAATTAGAGAAGACCCTACGGACACGTACTAAATAGAGATAAAGAAGGCCATAAAAGAATCGAGCAATATTATAACCCCCCACACAGCACACTTTTTAAGTCAAATGAATCCGGCAGCACCACCACTGATGGCGCTTCCAAAAATCCACAAACCGGACACTCCCATGAGACCCATTATTAACTATAAGTCGGCTCCTGCTTATAGACTGTCCAACCATCTGAAAATGCTGTTAAATTAGAACTTGAAACTTCGTAGCGAGCACATTGTAGCAAACACGACGGAACTCATCCATAAACTGGCATACGTGAAAATTACACAGCAAAGTAGGCTAGTGTCATTTGATATTAAGGACTTATACCCATCGATCCCTCAAACAGAAACAATAGATATGGTCCGGAAAGGAAGGACCATATAAAAACAACCAAAATCACAAACATATTACGAACTACACTGCGACAAAATTATTTTAAGTTTAATAATAAAATATACCGACAAACAAACGGACTCGGAATGGGAAATCCACCCTCGGCCATCCTCATGGAGGTATTTATGCAAGAACTGGAGGGACAGTATATGGAATATCTAAAAGCCGAGTTAGCCGTACTATTCTATGCAAGGTACGTGGATGACATTATCTGCGTGATCAACAAGGACAATGAAGAGTAGGTACTGGAGTACCTGAACAAACAACATGGATGTATAATGTTTACGATGGAAATGGAAAAGAAGAGAACAATCAATTACCTGGATCTGACGATTAAGATAGACAAAATTGCCAAAAAACTTGACTACGAAATTTACAGAAACTGACAGCTACAGACACCATAATACATAACACATCAAATCATCCTCAAGAACACAAATACGTCGCTGTAAGACAACTTACAAAAAGACTTCAATGATTAACCCTATCGCGAGAGGCATACAGAATTTGTATTAATAAGGACCAGTCTATTTATAAAAATTAAAATCATAGCTTCGAGTGAGATTCGAACCGGTTGCACGAGGGTTGCTAAGCGAACGCTCTGCTTACATGCCAACGACGCGTTTGAAACTTCGTTGCCTAAGTGCGTTCATATATCAATGAATCGTTTATTATACCCGAAAGAGACTCATACAGGACTAATCAACATTAATACCCGTTTGAGACTTATTGCGACTAATCCCGGAGTTCTCTTTTTAGATATTAGTCACATAATTTTTATCAGGGAGACGTTAACGTGGTAAGACGTTTTAGGGTGCCAAGTTAGGGATCATCTTCGGTGCTAAATTAAAATATTCTTTCCATGATTAAGTTTTTAAAGATTAGATAACTAAACGGCTAGCTTTCTCACTTTTTTTCAAACGGCTGTCTTAGCTTCGAAACCGTGTTGCTTCTATATAATAATAATAGTAGTAAAATTAAAACTTCTTAAAATTAACAGGCAAAACTTGTTGTTTCTTATGTGCGCATAGAAGATATGTTCAAATATGACCGTGGTTTCAATAATTTTATTGGTGAATATTTTTAGTAGCAGCATTTTTTGCACTTATAATCTTAACCCTGCCTCGTAAACCTTTTACGAGCACGTGTAAAAATAAAGAGTTCTTTCTCATGCATATAAATTGACTGTAACAAAGTAGAAAGTAATACAGCTTATAGAAGGAATAGGATAAAACAAATAAAATAAACGTCAATCTCGTGCCAGTATCATGAATGTGTCATAATGAAAATATTTAAATATAAAGTTAAATTTACTTGTTTTCAAAGTTAGAGGATTTGCTTTTTCGGAATTTCGAAATATTTTGGTTTTCCTGAAAACAAGGTATTCTGAATCTTGGTATTTCTAAGAACATCCAGAGGCTAATCAAGTCCATAAAACCCCTTCATCGTTCAAGCGTACATCATGAAATCAAGGCTTATTCTTAATTGATAACTTATATATTTCAAAATTATGTTTAATGATCAATTGCATTATTCCATAAAAGCGTTTTATTCATTATATACCCCGAATTCTAAATGAACTGGCTGTGTAATTTTTTTTAAACATTGATGAACATGTATACAATTCAATTTCGTACATGCAGTTATTTCATTTCATTTATTTCATTTATTTTATTTAAGTCAATGGTAACAAACCTTACTGACTAGATAGCAAAAATTGTGTTTGTTAATTTAGAATTAAATTTTTAAATAAAAAAGTTAATACATTTCTGGAAAGATATCAAGTTTTTGGGAAAATTTGATTTTACTACTAATTATTACCTTTTCCCGCGAGGAAAACACATTCAGCCCCGTTTTCCATATTTTGTAAAAACAAATAAAAAAGCAAATAAAAATAATCTTAAATATGACTTTCTGAAGCTCCTACTTTTACTGCCATTTTAAGGGCAGCAGAAAATGAGCCTTACTATAAAAGCGATGTTTAACACACTAACGAGAAGGTGGTTGAGGCGAATAAGGCAGTACGTCTCAAAGACTAATTTCATCAAGTTTTAACGAGCGAGTGTCCAACAATAGAATGACATACAATTTATCAGAAGGTTTGGTAAAAGAAATAATTATAATAGGGCGATACAAGTTTTATATGCAACAAATTTAAGTCCAGGTTGGAAAATAACCATAGCTGTTAAATAATGATTAGTAATTGCAATCATTAGCAATTAGATTAGATCCATATTCACAATTAGATAATTGATTAGAAAACTTCAATTAGTTTTTTTTCAATTACTAATCAATTACGATTAGAATAATTGAAAAATAATTGCAATTTTTTGCAATTAGTTGAAACTAATTGAACTAATTGAAATATCTAATTAAATTAGTTTTTTCAATTAGTTCAATTACTTTCAATTAGATCGCAAGTTTTGCTCAAACTTTTCAAACAAAATTTAGAAAAAACAAAAAAAGGAGTTGTTTCAATATAGTTTTTTTATTTTATGATTATATTTCCTTTTTTCGTATTTTCTTTATTAACTTTCCTTTACTCATTAGCAACATTTTTAATTTTTAATGTTTTATAAACAAATAAACGGTATCACATTTCACAGCAAATTCACAAACTTGTTGAACGTCCGTATAATATTCCCCGGCGAAAATTTGTTTAGCTAAAGGTAGTCCGTTCCTCAACAACATTCCTTTTCCTAGACACTTTTTCCGGTATAAAAGAAGGATCGGTCAGCACATCATCAGCCGAAAAGTCTTCATTCTCCGAACAGCTTGTCATTTTCATTAAACATTGTATTTTACATTTTATTTAATATTATTTGTACATGTTATAATAAGTCAGTTTTTGATTAATAAATCACCTTTATTTTGAGTAAAACTTGCGATCTAATTGAAAGTAATTGAACTAATTGAAAAAAATAATTTAATTAGATATTTCAATTACTTCAATTAGTTTCAATTAGTTTCTGCTAATTGCACAAAATTGCAATTATTTTTCAATTAATCTAATCGTAATTGATAAGTAATTGAAAAAAAAATAATTGAAGTTTTCTAATCAATTAGGATTATTTTTAAAATTAATTCTAATGATTACTAATCCTAATTAAAATTTAACAGCTTTGAAAATAACACACTTAATGCTTTAATTTCTTTAAGATCGCAATATTTAAAAGTTTATAATTTGTCAATAACATTTTTATATAAATAATTAAGCAAAGAAAAAAAACGTTTTATTTGTGATTACTTACTTACTTAATTGGCACATTAACCGCCTAAGCGGCTATTTTATCCATTCGAACGACGTGACCTAGCCAGCGGAGCCGCTGTTTCTTAATCCTTTCTTTCTCTCGAACACTCCAAGAGCCCTCGCATCTGATGTTGTCATCGTCCATGCTTCTGCGCCATGCAATAGGACGGGCATGATGAGAGACTTATGGTTTTGTCCGTCGAGAGAGGACTTTACTGTGCAATTGTCTCAGTCCGAAGTAGCACTTGTTGGCAAGAGAGATTCTGCGTTGGATTTCAAGGCTGACGCTGTTATAGGTGTTAATGCTGGTTCTTAAGTAAACGAAGTTTCTACTTTGTCAAAGTTATAACTGTCAACAGTGATGTTAGATCCCAGTCGTGAATGTTATTTTTGATTAGAATACATAAAACTTGGTGAACCATCAATTTTGAATATGTGCAAATAAATTATGATATATCAAGAACCAGGATTGGGTCGTTAATAATGATCTCAAACAGGGATTAAAAATATTTTTACTGTATATGCTGTGGTAGCAAATATGTGCTCGTATATTTGTACTTAAAGAATAACTTACTTTTATGGCGGTCAAATTTTACGTTTATTATTATTTTTTTTGGGATTGAAAAGACCAACAAGTATATACATGAATTACAACAAAATATTCTACTTTGTTATACTGGTATTTATGTTATTTTGAATACTACTATAATAGGATGATTACAGACGTGTTAAATTTTTTTGACAAATTAAATATTATTTCCTGAAATTCGGAATCCCGGGAATGTCCCGGGATTTTGTTTTCAGATCTCGAAAATCCCGGGATCAATAAAATACCAAATATGGACATCCCAGATTCTTTGTTTCAAACCACAAAAAATATTAAATTTTACCCAATTTGTTCCAGTAGAAAAAACGAAGTTTTATGCATTTTTTAAAACTTCCGTTACATGGAAGCTGGGCATGGTTATGGTCCGATTTCAAACATTTTACACGATATTGCTCTTGGTATTAAGGTAAACATGTTTACCACATTTTGTAACCATACTTAGCACTGTTCTTGGGTACAGACATTTTATCATAAGTAGGCGTGGCAACGTCTATTTTTCAAAACTCCATAAATATCCAGTTTCTTTGTTTAAAATCGCTCCAAACATCAAATTTCACTCAATTTGCTCTATGTAATAGATACCGACGAAACGAAGTTTTTGCATTTTTCGAAACTTCCGTTATATGGAAGGTGGGCGTGGTTATTGACAGATCATGACCATTTTCAATACCAACCTATTCTGGCAAAGAGCAATCTATGTACCAAGATTCATTAAGAAATCTCACTTTTTACTTAAGTTATCGTGACGAGACGGACGGACGGACAGGCGGACGGAAAGTCGGGGCTAAATCGATTTTTTTTTCATTCTGATCAGTTTGGTATGTATATGTCAATATCTATCTAAATTATTTTTGCCTGTGACAAACAAGTACGCTCGGATATAATAAAACGGTTTTTTTCTTTGCTTAATTATTTATAAAAAAAATGTTATTGACAAATTATAAAATTTTAAATTATTTTATATGCTTGATAAACTAAGAAGAATACAGAATCGGACAATAAATATAAAATAAAAATCAAGTAAATATTAAATGTATCACCCATTCCATTTTGAGCGAGGTAGAATTATTACTTCTTTTGATCAAAATGCGATCTTAAAGAAATTAAAGCATTAAGTGTGTTATTCTCCAACCTGGACTTAAATTTGTTGCATATAAAACTTGTATCGCCCTATTATTTTATTATTATTATTTTATTAAACCTTCTGATAAATTGTATGTCATGCTTTGTTGGACACTCGCTCGTTAAAACTTGATGAAAGTTTTGTTTGAGACTTACTGCCTTATCCGCTTCAACCACCTCCTCGATAGTGTTTTAAACATCGCTTTAATAGTAAGGCTCATTTTCTACTTCCTTTTAATGGCAGTAAAAGTAGAAGCTTCAGAAAGTCATATTTAGGAGTATATACATTATTAAGATTAATTAAAATGTGTACACATCTGACAGGATTGTCCTCTGTTGTTTGATTCTAGCGTTACAAATAATGCTTTGTTTTGCCGATGAATATTATTGACAATCCTAGTAGCTATAAATGCTCAAGAGAAATATCTCCCGGGGAAATAGACTTAGAATTTTCAACAATGCCAGAAAGTTCCATGCAACCACCACTCAATGGTCATATGATTAGCAACCATATTAAAAATTATATTGTGTGCCACCAATGCATGGCCCAGGTAATGGAACGGATTTGCCTTTGATATTATGACTTTAATGCTGTAGGCATCAATGACAAATTTCTGTTCGACAGAATGGTTCGACAACCATCAATAGGGTATCAAACACAGTATCGGATAAACGCGTGTCAATGTAGCTCGCTTGAACCTTGTCAATTAAATTTATGTATGTCAATTCGTGAAATTAATAAACATTCACTTTAATAGATAGAGATATAAGAATTTAAATAATTACTCAAACATCCACGAATTTATATATTAAAGCTTAAAAAAATAGGTTGACGAACGTTTTATGGAACTGTTTAATGTTTTACTTCATACAGAGTTGCCTGAAACAACCGTGTTGACTAATCTCGTGTATATGTATGTATGTATATACACACTTAATACGATTCAACAACTCATAACTGACATTTAAAATATGTTTTAAGGTGGCACGGTTAAAAGTTTCAATTCGATTAAACACATAGTTTGACTTCACAAACTTAGTAGAAAACTAAAATAATTCAGCAAAATTTGATTATTAGCAGTTTTTTTTGCCCACTCAGGTTTAGTATAAAATGTTCAATAGTTTTAAGCCACTACATTTACTTTTTGCGTTTTGCTTCCACATAACGCATAAACACAGTTTATTTCTATATGGAAGAAACCGCAATAACCTCGGCCAAAAAATGCTTGAAATCAACGGTAGTTTCTATCCACTTGATCGTACGACGTAAAACTAAATGAATTTCCTATTGAAACAAATTTTAACACTTCTAAGAAAAATATTTTGAATTTGGTAAAAGTTTCGTTCAACTCGTTTTAGTTTTCTACAAAGTTTAAAAATTGGCTTTACACGTTTTTTGTTGTAAATTTTTTAAAATAAATAAATCAACATAACATACAAACAAAATCTTGTCTAATTTAGTATATGTATGAGGAGTTCCACATCAAAACGCAATAATTCCACATTTCAAAATTGTTGGCCCTTTGTTTGAATTAAATTCAATTAAATTCACTACAATCGATTCTAAAAACATGTTAAAGCTCGCAATTTTTCTATGGCTGAAAATAATGATTCGTGCAATATTTATCTTTCTATTTTTTTCCAAATGGAAAATATTTTTTCGCATTTATTTACAAAATTTTGAAATTGGAAATATTGCGTTTTGTTATGAAACACCTCGTATTTATATACATATATAAATACATTTATATGCAAGTTAAAAGCATGAATCTCTCAAAAGGAAACAGGTGTACATACATAGATGTATGTATATTTACTTTCTCGTTCTCATCTTTGCTCACCTTTTTTATCGCTGTTTATTGTATCAAAATTTTCAAAACAACATGCTTTATTTTCGTACTTTGGCTTTGCGTTTAGTATTTTAACTGCGCTTTTAATTTTTTAGCCAGTGAAAACAAAAACCTCTCTCAAAAACTTCTCAATCGAATGAACCTACGTATGTATCATCTGGAAATAACCGAATTATACAAATGCGATCGTCAACTTCAAAAAATAAACTGATGCACTAGAATAAACATGCTATCATACCAACGCACTGCAAGAGTAGTCAAAATCACAGCACACAAAAATGGCTAGGCACTTAAAAGAGTTTTACATATGTACATATATACCTATATCGTATTAACATACACACATACATACATATATACATAAACAAAAATCATCTATTTTTCTCGTACGCACTTTCTGATAAAATAAAAACCTGCCTAAAACACTGGGCTTAAGTTTAAAAATAATCATTAGTATATTATTTACAAAAACGTATAAAGCTTATTATAAATTGTACTTTTTTTATAGTATTCTATTCACATATATGTATATTTATGTATATTCATAAACGTATATTTATGTACGAGTATATGACCGTAGACATAAAATTTGGGCACGAATAAAATTTAGAATACCGATCCCGCAGAAAATTTGGTCAATGTTACAAGTGGTCTAAGAGTGTTTTTATTAATCTAAGTAATTGCTTATTGTGACGACTAATATATCTCAGAATCTCAGAAGAGGCATGTAAAACCTAAAATCATAGAAAAGTTGTTCTAAAGCCGCCGTTCCTCGGCAGACAAACCCCCGCCATAAAAAAGCTAAAATATACCGCCCAACACTGAGCTATATCGTGTAAGCGCGAAATTATTATTATTATGATCTATAACTAACACAATTTTCCAAAAAGAGAAAAAGAGGTTTCGTTCCGTTACGTAACCTTTTCGAACTCATTATTAAACCACGAAGCACAACTAAGTTAACAAGGAGCAAATTATTTTTGGCTTGGAACGAAATCATCAACGATAATCCTAGGCACCCTTAGACACCACTACTTGATAAGGAAGAAAGGAGATCAACAGCACCAATCCTGAAATTTTATAAGAATATGTTAAGAATGAAAGGGTGAGTGAAGTGCTTGTCTCGTTTAAAAATTACTTGTAGTAGAAGTGAAATATAATAAAGTGAAAATACAATTTTTGCGAATAGTTGATGAGTGAATTACTTGAAATAAAAAAATAAAATAAGAACTTTTAAGGGAAGTAGATGAGTAAAGTGTTAGAGGACTTGTTCAGAAATCTTAAATTACAAAACACAGTAGAACATATCATGAACGCTGACCAAGTAAGCGAGTTGGTAATGTCAGAGGTGAGCAGGGCATTAGCGGCTTAAAAATTAGAATTCAACAGAAAGATAATTGCAATTCAGAACCAAGTCGCCTTGACGAAGCCAAAAATAGAAAAGTTTACAAAGGTTGCTATCAGTCCTACAGTAAGTCGTGAAATTACACTTGACGCCATAAAATCTCTTCCTGAATTCTTTGGTCACCCGGGTACGTATGTAGGTGTCTTAGCGTGAGGCTACACAATGCATATGAATTATTTAAAAGATATGATGGCAGCGAACGCCACTATCAAGCGGTTACTCTTTTGAGAAATAAGGTACGAGGTGCGGCCGATGTGGTACTTTCGTCCTTTAACACGGTGCTGAATTTTAGTGCAAAAATCTCTCGCCTCGACTTTACCTACGCAGATAAGCGACGAATCTACCTCTTCGAACAGGAACTATCCACACTGAGACAAGGTTCAATGTCATGTTTAGAATTCTATGATGAGGTAGAAAAGAAACTGACTCTGTTAGCAAACAAAACTATTGTCCTACGAAAGTGGTGTAGCGGACACCATAAATGAAAAGTATAGGGCCGACGCACTCAGGGTATTCATATCGGGTTTAAGGAAACCATTATGCGACATCCTGTTCGCGTCAAGGCGTCAGACCTTCCATCTGCCCTGGCCTTGGCACTAGAGGTGGACGCTAATAACGAGCGTTACGCATTTGCGACAAATTTTGCAAACAGATCTCATGAAACTTCATACAACAAAAAAGCCAACGCTTCCCAGATACCCGGTAATCAAAAGAGCTTTAATTCTGAGCTCAGTGTGGGTCATAAGAATCCAAATTATCCGGTTAGTGAACAAAATAGGCAGCCCGGTCACGCACAAAATTCCACTACATAATAACTTGAGGCCATATACTAGTAATAACTATTCGGGTCAAAGGCGTATCGAGCCTATGGAGGTAGATCCTTCCACATCCCAATTTAAACACCTTTCCAATAGTCCTGGCCAAGATCATAATGGCAAGTCGCAGGGGAATCTGCAGAAGCGTACTGCGAATTCAGGACGATACACCGGCCCTAAGATACAACGCGTAAATCATTTGAATGACGAGCCTGATTCACCTAGCGAACCAACGTATGACAAAGAAGCGAAAGAAGCAGCGGATAACATTGAAAACGATGAGCTCAATTTTTAAGAGAAAAATCCCTCCTTTCCTGGATTTCAAGGGCAATAGGAGGGAAAGAAGTCAAACTCCTTATCGATACTGGAGCGTCAAAAAGTTATATGAAACTACTGCCAGTGTTAATTGCCGCTAAAATATATTTAAACTTTGTAGTAATGAAAAACTCTGAATTTACTCCTTTTTGTGTAACTCTGAAACTGAACGAAGCATCGTTTCGGCCATCTCGTGATTTTGCGAAAAACGGCACCTTTTGGTTTCGGGGAACGACAGGAGAAAGGTGAGACTTAAAAACTAAAACCTGAATTTATAATTGTAAAACTCTGTAAAATTTAATTTCCAGATATTAAAACTATAATAATACGAAGTTCACTGTGAATGAAGTATTTGTTCTTAATAATATTCGTGCGAGATATCCCTATTGCAAACGTCGTCGTAAATTTGTATGGTTATACAACGAGCGACGACATTTTATTTTAATATCTTACTCCTAATTTGGGCTGGAGTAAATCTTGCCTTATAGAATCAATGCCGAATCACCCTTACAACTTAAGAAGGAACGCGATGTCTGAACACGAAGATTCTGCCAGCGAAGAGGAACTTGAAGGCACTGCCGTGAACTAAAATATCGAATTGGATAAACTACGGGAAAAATTAAAAAATCTTCAAGCATCCTTAGAAGCATCGACTTATATCCTACTAAGAACTATGTCTCTGCTGACAGCTTGAAATTTGCCAACGTTCATCGTTTTGACACACTCTTAGGTAACACGTCTGCACACGTGCCTATACTTACCACTGCCACCAACTTAACATTTGTGAACACCGACGCCACTGACATGTTTCGAAACAATACCAAGGTAAGTTCTGCTCATACTTATACTAGTGCAAACAACATAAACGCCAATTACGCTGGTGTACAACCGTGCCACGTCACCTCTGCCGACATACCTACGAACCTTATTGCCTCTGCCGACTCTTACCGAACAAGCGAAAATGTCGGTGTCAACCGTCACTTCGGGAGTCGACCATCGCTTCTAACCTCAAACCACACACACAAATTGCAACAGGCTCAGCCGCATAAACAAAACGATATTGGTCAAAGCACCCCGTATTCTTTGAATAGTTCGTTACCAAACGCCATGCAACCCTTTCTGCTTAGTACGCGAAAATTTATCGATTTGCCAGCATTTTACGGCTCGCCGGAAGAATGGCCAATGTTTTCCGTGGCCTACCGCGAAACGACTGCAACCTACGGCTTTACAAACCTGGAAAACTTGTTGCGTTTGCAAAAGACACTAAAGGGCGAGGCTCGCCAACGCGTACAATCCTTGTTAATACACCCTGCGAGTGTCGATTCGGTGTTAAGTTCACTGGAGTTCATGTATAAACGCCCGGAACTTCTTATTCGTTACCAGATAGCTAAGGCGCGAGTATTCCCAGCTATTTCCACTGCGAAATTAGGTGAAATTACAAATTTTTTTACAATGGTATCCGATTTGACGGCATTCCTCGAAAGCGTAGGTGCGCATCCCCATTAAGCAAATCCAACACTAATCGACGAATTGGTGAGCAAGTTGCCTCTTAGTAAGAGAAAGCAATGGGTGCGCCACACCTTTACTATACAGCAGCCGTATCCGAGCCTACGAGACTTCTGTTCTTGGTTACAACAAATTGCCACTTACATTTCTGTGGCTAATGACAAGGGTACTACAAAAAATCCAAGTATAAATGAGCTCGCTGTCAACAAACTAAAAGCTTCAAAACCAGTGTTGACAGTAGATGAAGACAAACAAAAATGCATATTGTGCCAGGAAAATCACAAGTGTTTTTTTTACAGGTTTGTTTTTCGAATAGAGATAAAACTGGCATTTTGTGGTCAAATCTGGCAATTCTAATGTCATTTATGTTCAGTTTGGTTTGCCATTTTATCATGAACAGGTTGACAAAAGAACAACGCTTGCAAATCGTGCAAATTTATTTCGAAAATAATGGTTCAGTTCGCGAAGTTTACCGTGAGCTCCGTCCATTTTATGGTCGACATAATCGTCCATCAGAGCAATTAATTCGGTTAACCATGGATCGTTTTCGCACTACGTTTACTCTATGTGATAATACGCATCCGCAGAGACGTCGAACAGTGCGCACCGAAGAAACAATTGCCGCTGTAGAGCAAAGTGTTGAAGAGGACCCGAATGAATCGATTCGCCACCGTGCACAGCAATTGGAGCTTTGTCCATCAACTTTATGGAAGATTTTGCGCAAAGATCTTGGCTTGCGACCTTACAAGATCCAGCTTGTGCAAGAATTAAAGCCGCGAGACCATGCAATGCGTCGTGATTTTGGTGTATGGGCCGAAAATGAGATTGATCTCGATGCTGATTTTCATCGCAAAATTGTTCAGTGATGAGGCTCAATTTTGGTTGAATGGCTACGTCAAAAAGCAAAATTGCCGCATTTGGAGTGAAGAGAATCCACATGAGACCCTTGAAACGCCATTACATCCACAAAAACTGACTGTTTGGTGTGCTCTATGGGCTGGTGGAGTCATTGGGCCATACTTCTTCCGCAATAATGCTGGAGAGGCAGTTACCGTTAATGGAGACCGGTATAGAGCCATGATAACCGACTATTTTGTTCCCGAATTGGATGGCATGAATGTGGATGAGTTGTGGTTCCAACAAGACGACGCTACATGCCACACAGCGCACGTCACAATCGATTTATTGAAGGAAACATTCGCTGAGCGCATAATTTCGCGGAATGGACCTGTCAATTGGCCACCAAGATCGTGTGATTTGACACCATTGGATTATTTTCTTTGGGGATATGTGAAGTCGCTCGTCTACACCAACAAACCAGAAACGTTAGGGGAATTGGAAGCCAACATTCGTGGCGTTATTGCCGACATACGGCCCCATATGCTCGAAAAAGTGGTTGAAAATTGGACCTGTAGAATTGGCTTTATTCGAGCCAGCCGCGGCGGCCACATGCCCGAAATCATATTTAAACATTTTCATTTCATTTTCATTTCATTTATTGCCAAAAATTAGTACAATAAGATCTATGATCTTTTATAGTACAACAAATCATAGGTAAATTTAGAATAATAAATAAATAAAGGTATAATAGTTATTAAAGCTAAGTTTTTAAAAATATACTACAGAAAATTATAAATAAAGAAGTGAATTACATTTTGAGCAGAAAGTAGGAATTAGATAGCGAAACTCATAATAATACAATACATATATTTATTTTATTTTAACGAAAGTACATATATAAGACATTCTTGAAGTTGCTTTTATTCAGACTACTGCGAATGTGCATTGGAATAGAGTTCCACGTACGAATGGCATGGACAAAGAATAGCCGTGCGGATGATAGATAATTATAACTCGGTACTATCAAGTCATTAATTCGAGCTGACTTAGGAAAAATAAGCTTGTCGTAAAGATAGCTCGGTTCCTTATACATAATAAGTCGCCAGAGAAAAATACAGTTTCTGGCTTTCAAATAATCGGTAATTTCACAGCCTAATAAACGCGATCTCCAGCCGGATATGTGATCAAATTTTGCTAACCCGAACACATAGCGTGTTACATGATTGAATACTACATTAATTTTATGAGCAGAGTGAGAATTTAATTTACTGTAAACTAGTTCAGGGTAGCAGATGATCGGCATTATTAATTGTAAAGCAAGTTTTCTACGAACAGGGACCGGTGTAAAGGTTGCAGACATTCGTAAATTTCTTAAAATATTGTACACTTTGCCAACTATCGAGTTAACATGATCATCACACGTTAAGCCCGTGTTAATAACGAACCCGAGATTAGTTACTTTTGACACAAGTTTAAGACACTTGTCGGCAATATATAGAGGCGGTATATTTAAAAAATTTATTCGTTTTTTAGTTATA
Source organism: Philophylla caesio (assembly GCA_963971545.1). Taxonomy (NCBI): domain Eukaryota; kingdom Metazoa; phylum Arthropoda; class Insecta; order Diptera; family Tephritidae; genus Philophylla; species Philophylla caesio. The sequence goes on along the minus strand of OZ020605.1, from coordinate 1,671,962 downwards.
GGTAGCACATACGATTTATCGCTGTTTAGACATAGCTCGTTTCTCCTCGCCCATGCAGATATTAATTTTAAGTCGTTATTAAACTTTGTACAGAGATAACCAGTTTCCTCATAAGTGCCAGATAGATATAGTTGAATGTCATCAGCATATGCATGTATATGTACATGCTGGCATGCATAAAATATGTCATTTATAAAGAGACTGAATAATAACGGACCCAAGATAGATCCTTGGGGTACACCAGCTAACAATGGTTTTAGACCAGAGATCTGAGAGCCAACCCTGACACATTGGGTTCTACCCGCTAAGTAGCTCCGCATAAAACGCGTTGCGGAATCGCCGAATCCAAAGTAGTTTTTTAGCTTTATGCAGAGTAGGTCATGATTAACAGAGTCAAAAGCTTTTGAAAAGTCAAGTAGGCATAACAAAGTCAGTTGGTTTTTGTCAAAAGGAGTTCTGATGTCATCTAGAATTTTTAAGATAGCCGTGGAACAGTTATGCTTTGCTCTGAATCCCGACTGATACGGAGACAGCAGTTTAAATTTGTCAATGTGGTCATGAATTTGTTCAGACATCAGCATCTCAAGGACTTTGGAGAGTTCGGGTAAAATGCTGATCGGCCGAAAATCACCGGGACTACATGCAGACTTGTTTTTGGCAATTGGTTGCACCGTGGCAACTTTCCACGCATCAGGAAAGCAAGAAGTTGTTATACTATGATTGATGACATGAGTGAGAGTAGGCAATATGTACGGTGCAATAATTTTTACAAATTTAATTGGTATACTATCCGCTCCGATTGCATTCGACCTAATCTTATTGACACACATAACTACATCACATTCCGACACAGTATTAAACTCAAAGACTTGACAAACGGACGCTACGGACGAGGAACAGGGTATAAAACAAGTATTGGCACAAGATGGAGTAGCACGACTGACAAAAGCATCATTAAGGTCTTCAGGTGTAAGGGAACAATGGGAACTGTCACTAACATGTACACGAAGATTTTTTAAGTTGCGCCACAAAACATGATTTGGGAGCGAGGTGTCCAACATTTTCCTATAGTATCTACATTTCTCTCTCTTTAAAATGGCCGTGGTTTCATTTCGGACAAGCTTATATGCATGCCAGTTGTTCTCGGTGCGGTTCTTTTTCCAGATAGAATACCTTTTATTGCGTTTTACTATCATTGCGCGAATAAACTTGTTGAACCAAGGACACGAGGAAGATTTACCACGGTGAGTGCGAGTCGGAACGTGAGTTCTATATAGATATAAGACGATCTCATTCAAAAAGCTCAATTTATCATGCACCGAACTTAGACCCCAGCAAGCGAACCAATTGACGCAGGAAATGTCGCTTAAAAGATTATTTACATTCAACAAACGATAATCTGGTGAGATAGACGGACTAGCTACTTCACAGTGGTTGTCAAATTTTACATCAAATGCACAGAAAATTAGATCGTGGTCAGAGATAAATGACATTTGGTCAAGTTTCAGAACAACAGACATATCAGACACAATAAAATAATCAAGAAGGCTGGGACAACAGTTTTGCCCATATCTTGTGGGTACAGAAACATTAACGACCTCTAGGCCAACACCGGAAACATAATCTAACAAACGCCGACTATACAAATCACCACATAACAGATTTACATTAAAATCTCCACAAATAATAATATCATTATAATCAACAGCGACAGAGGACAACATAGTAAAATATTCAGTTACATTACAACATTTATGAGGATTATAGACGCACGACAACAGAACTTTGGACAGTGAACTAGACACTTCAACTAACAAGTGCTCAGTAGCGCTACCAGTTATTCCTGGTATCAACCGAGTTTTTAAGTACTTTTTACAATACATAGCAACACCGCCACCCCTTTTAATCTTTCTGTCCATCCTATAAAGTCTGTAACCTTTTATGTCAAAGTGGGCATCCTTTACCTCCGGTCTAAACCAAGTCTCTGAGACACAAATGACATGAACACAAGAGAATTCAAATATCGCTCTGATCGTATCCATTTTTTCGTTGTTCAAACTGCGGGCATTAAAGTGCACAACGTTTAATCCATTTTGGCACTTGCATAAAATATTCAGCATTGCGAGGCTATTGTCCTCAATGCCATTCATACCCCTATTGTTCGCACTCATTTAAAGCAACAGAAGTAAAAGCAACTACAAGGCAACAAAAGCGAAAATAAAAGAGAAAACATAAACTAAACAAACTGAGTTGCGCTATCTTTACATAAAAGAGATAAACAAAAGACAAAAAAAGCATACAATCATAAAAACACATAGGCTTACAGCTAGCGAAACTGCTCCAGGTCATTTTCGCACAAGACTTTGGTTGATTGGGTGGCTTTATCTTTGCTTTGCCTTACATGCACGTAGCCACGGAGTGTGAATGCCGACTGTAACTTCCCTTCACGCCGCAATTTTATAGCCGCTTGCAGGAGAATCCTATTTTCCTTGGTTAGGCTCTCAAAAATGTGAAAACTTCCCTGTATCCCAAGGGGCTGCAAGGAAACAACAGCGTTTGTACGCTTGCGATATTCACCAAAAGCACGAAGAGTGCGATTTCGATCGAGTGGCGAGTGAAATTTTATCACAATCGCACCGTTCACACCTGCTCGCGAAGGTTTCGTTCGAAAAATATCTCGTATCTGAGGAGCTAAGAAGTCAATCGACAGACAAACCTGGTTGAATATGCTCTTCAGATTTTCGCCTTCTCCATATGGAACGCCAAAAGCGACGGCATCAGCAGCAATATCATGCGAGCTTTGTTTTATGCCCTTCACTAATTCCGCTTTTAAGCACTCAATTTCACGCTCAGACTTTTCCACTCTCTCCTTCAGCACAGAAATGCACTCAGTTGATTCAGCAACAGCAGCGGTGAGCGTTGAAATCTCCTGCTCAATCCGTTTGTTTAACTTGTTTTCCACTTCTACAAGTTTGTGAGAGACACTCTCGATCAGCGGCCGGAACTGTTCAGTCTGCTGCTGCACCCGTTGCTCAACCTATTTTAGTTTATTGTACACAGCCGTGAGTGTGATTGCTGCGCCTTCATCAACTTTTGCTGTTTTCGCAGTGGGAGAGCCCTTGCTCAGTCGACGCTTTAGTGATGCGGTAGCGGTAGACATATCAACGAACAAATATACAAAAGAACGAGCGGGAAAACAGATAGGCGAATTATGAACAATTTAGTTTTATTTTATTTTATTTAGCTTTGCTATTTATTGCTTCACTTTCTTGACAGAAATATTCATAAGCAAGAATCACAATTTGTAAAGTAAGTTTGAAAAACAAACAACAGGTACTTGAAAATAAGACCAAAACTGCGGAGCGAAATAAAGCACGTCTACTCTGTCGGAATATATAAATACATTGCCATAAAATTATCCTTCCAATAAAGCCAAATTGATGGACCTTAAAACGATTTTCTTGTGTTTTATTTCAATTCGAAGTTCTGAACCCCTAAAAAAACACCCGTTATGTCCGAAATTTAAAGACTTGGATATTTCCCAGATGTGGAACATCACAAAGAAGCGTCAGTTGTGTTTTAGTTACCTCAACAAGGGTCATAACACCCGCAATTGTACAAAACGACGGGAGTGTGGGATTATTTCTTGCCGCAGGTTTCATAATCGACATCTACATAATTCTAATTTCAAGCCTTGTGAGAAATGCAGCTCTGTGCCTGCACAATCAGCTGTCACTACAATAAGTGGCTGAAAAACTGTAAGCGTTTGTCAAACTGAAAATACACGTGACAAATGCGAAAAAGAAAAGCAAAACACCCATATTGATCGTTACACGTTACTGAAATATTTGCCTACCAAAAGGAACGATGGAGATAATTGCTTTTATTGACGAAGGTGCCAAGGTGTCGTTATTGGAAGAAAGCACAGCGGATGTGCTCGGTCTAAAGGGCGCATTTAGTTTTTTATCACTTAAATGGATTAGAAACAAGACGACTAGCGAAATGTCAAGAGAAGTGCGACTGGAGATTGCTGGCGCCTTCGACGGCGCTGAGAAATTTCTTATGAAGGGGGTGCGTACAACGAGTAAACTCTTTCTGCCGCCAAAGTCGCTGAACTGCGGCAGATTGGTCGAGAAGCATAATGAATTAGTAGGCATTCCAATTAGAAATTATAAAAATGCTACAGCGCAGTTACTTATTGGCGTTTCACAATTTGGTACGGCCAATCAATGTATTGAATTTTGTTGACGGTTTCACTGTTCACAATACGAAACTTGGTTGGGTGTTATTCGGGTCAAACGAGCCCAATTGTGAAGAAGCTACTGTCGGGCATGTGGCCACTGACGATAATATTTTTAAAGATTTGCATAACCAAATGACGGAGTATTTTGAGTTAGAGAATTATAAGCCGGCGCCGTTGCCGCGCGTGAAGTCAACAGCGGATATAAAAGCTGAAAACATTTTAAAACAAACCACAAAGTATTTAGGGCACAAGTTCGAAACGGGGCTCTTATGGAAGAGCGATAATGTCCTCGCGAAAATTATGGTAGGGCGCTGAAGCGATTAGAGGTGGTTGAAAGGCGCATGTTAAGCGATACCGATTTTGCAGATTGGTATAAACAAAAAATTGCTGAATATGTTAGCAAATCGTTTGCCGTCAAATTAACGCCCCGTCAATCGGCATTGGTAAATGAACGAACGTGGTATTTGCCACATTTCGTAGTAAATAAGAATGACAAAAGGCGACTTGTATTTGACGCCGCTGCAAAGAAGGATGGTATGTCGTTGAACTCGGTATTGATGAGAGGGCCTGATGAATACCAACCCAAGCCATTTCTGATGTTTCACCGCGTAGATATAAAAAACGATGATCGATGTGCGCAAAGGTTTCTGGGGAGAAATGGGAAACAACAAAGGCACCAGACGTATACGAGATGAATGCCATGATCTTTGGCTCCATCTGCTCCCCCTGATCAGCACACGACATTAAAAACTTAAATGCTGAAAAATATAGAAGCGAATACCCACAAGCAGTAGAGGGCATAATCAACCGGCATTATGTGGACGATTATGTAGACACATTCCAGTCGGTTGATGTGGCGATTAACGTCACGACGCAAATTAAATTTATACACAGTGCAGCTAGTTTTGAGCTTAGATATTTCGTGTCAAATTTGGAAGAACTTTTAAACGCGATCATCGATGTACCATCATCATTGCCAAAGTCGAATACAAAAAACATGCGCCGTGGCGAGTCAACTTCGGAGAAAATTTTGGCCATGTATTGGGATGCCGAAAACGACCAATTTCATTTTCAATTGAAGTTTGCAAACGAAAGCCGAGGGCTTAAGCCTGATGATGTCGATATTCGATCCGTACGGTTTTCTATGTAACGTAACTTGGTTTTCGAAGATTACAATGCAAAAACTATGGCGGTACAGTACTGGTTGACACGAACCTTTACCTGAGAAAATATACGACGACGAAATGGTACAGCGGATCGAGTCAGGTAAAAGAGTTCAAGTCGGTTAGGTGCTACCATTCACATTTAACTGATTCTGAGTCGCGGATCGAATTGCACATTTTTGTTGACGCAAGCGAGCTTGCTTTTGCTGCAGTTGCTTACTGGCGCGAATGCTACAAAAATAATGTCGAGATTACATTCGTATACGGTAAGTCGAGATGCAGTCCAATCAAACCATTATCCATACCGAGGTTGGAATTACAATCCGCGGTCTCGGGAGTACGATTAAAAGAATCAATCATCACCAGCCACGACACTCCGCCACAAAATGTGGTATTTTGGACAGACTCAAAAACGGTGGTTCAATGGGTACACTACGATGCTAGGCGTTACAAGCAATATGTATCTAACCGAATTTCCTAGCCAGTGGAGGACGAAGGAACTATGTAGATTCCAAACGTTTTCGGTAAATAGCAAATGGATGAAAGGCCCATCATTCTTAAAGTTGGGCGAAGATGCTTGGCCGTTGATGTCAGATGGCGTAAAATCAAGCGAAACTCAAGTAGAGGTCCGCTAATTACTACCGTTTTTTTTTAATTATATGTTGGGTTGAGCTAGTTAATGACGTCATCACAAGGCACAACGTTTCCACAACCAAAACATGCATTATCAAGAAATGCATTATCAACACGTAAACAACAGATAAACATGCATTACCGAGAAATGCATTATCAACACGTAAACAACAGATAAACATGCATTACCGAGAAATGCATGTAAACAACAAACAACTGACCTGCACATAAGCAACGGACAATCATTGGAACAATAGAAATGCACTATCACTACAAACAATAGATATCTACACTCGTAAACAACCAACAACTGACAATGGAATAATCCACTACGATAACTACCACCACATCTCAATAGTATAAATAGAACTAAGAATTCAAAATGTAAGACAGTTTTTAGAAGATCAATAAAGAGCACGCATTTCGGCGTAGCGATAAAAGATATTTTTTTAACTCATATCGTGCGAACGATATTAACTGGGGGCTCAACCGGTCTAAACTCTTGACTACAACCAAATATCCTCGAAACTACAGGATAATAAAATAAAAAATTCCACGGCTTTGAAGAAAAGCACAAAACCAGTCTCTGAAAAAAGTGAGATATAATAAGTTTATCCAGTCGCGTAAAAAGGCAAACCTTGAAATAGCAGGCAGCCTAAACCAAAAAAAAAAGTGAAAAGTGAAATAAAAGATTCCTGATTTTAAAGAGAATCCTTCACCCTGGACTCACGCGATAAACGCCAACAAATTTTCAACTCTCTGCGCCCAATACCACAAGACGATACAATGGCTCAGGACATCGCAACTCTACGAGCACAGGTAGAACTCCTCACACAGGCTCTAAACAATACACAATTAAAAGTAAATACCCTGGAAGCACAACAAACCCAGACTTTCACTACGACAGATCAACATGTAGAATGTACACCAAACATCACGGATCAATCGCAAATAAACTTGGAAATATTCAAAACGTTACCCAACTTCACAGGCGATAGGAATCAATATAGATCATGGAGGAAACGCGCTTGGATACACATGGAGAATATAAGGGAATACACTACAACACCCACATACTACACGGCACTCTCGATTGTACACTCAAAAATTCAAGGAGAGGCAGCAGATATTCTAATCAACCACGATACAAAGTTCAATTTTTATTCAATAATTAACCGCCTCGATTACACTTATGCGGACCAGAGACCTCTATATGTCTTACTGGAAGAAATGAAGAAAATAACGCAAGGTAAAAGGACATTAGCAGAATTCCATTGTGAAGTCAACAAGGCATTAAACCTCGCACTCACGAAAATCGAGATGGAGAACTCAACATCCCCTTCTGATATGCAACAATATGCGAATCAGAAAGCCGTCAGGACATTTATTCTCGGATTAAACAGCAAGTATACCAGCGGCACCCTCTATAGCCACAACCCAAGAGATTTAGAGACCGCCTACGCTATCGCAAGCACAATATATCACGATAACGTGAACTCACAATTCGATGTTCCGCAATACCATCACCTTAGACCGAACAATACACCGCAGCATCAACCTCCTCAGAACAGAAGATATCACGAGGACCCACGAAGATACAGACCAGACGTGCGAGTGCAATATACACAAAATGCACCCAGGCAACAGCAACAACCAATGGAAGTAGATCAATCACACCAATACATGAGATCTACAAACTTCAACAGAAACCATCCTGCACCCCCACAAAACAGCTATAACCGCCAAAACCAAGGGCTACCTCCAAATAACCCATTCAGAGGAGAACCACAGAAGAGAGAACGAAATCCTTCATCTCGCAACTTCAACACACAACAGAAGGTACAGCGGGTAAACCAAACACGCGACGAAGAACTGCAATCGCTTGCACCAGAACATAACGATGATGATGAATACGAGACCGGCAGTGCTTTTTTAGGCGTATGAACGATTTGCCGTGTCTGCAACGCCACTGCAGGGATACAGGCAAAACTATAAACATCCTCATCGACACTGGAGCAACAAATAACTATATAAGTACAAAATGCAATATCGGTAAGCCTATTCAAATTAAACCTGTAAAAGTAAAAACTCTTCATGGTCACTCAATAACCAAATCAAAAAAAATAATAACATTATTAGAACATAATCTCACATTTTTTGAAACAGATGCATTAGAAGAATTTGATATGCTTCTGGGCGAACAGGGGCTCAGAGCAATCAAAGCAGAGGTCAACCTTTTCGAGTACAAGCTCAGTTATAAATATAGGGCCAAGAAAGAAAGTGACTCTGTACAGAGAATAAATTATACAATTAATAATGAAAAATTCAGGGCGGAAATCGCCGAAATAATGCAAAAAAATGAAAGTACTAACGCCATACTACCATTTACTACCACGATACAAGCCACCATTAGGACGAATTCCGAAGATCCTATTTGGACAAAGCAATATCCGTACCCTATGTCGGATAATGAGTTTATTAACAAAGAAATCAATAAACTTCTAGAAAACGAAATAATTCAACACAGCAAAAGTCCTTACAACTCACCCATTTGGACTGTCGCTAAAAAAGGTACCGACGAACAAGGGAAACCTAAGCGCAGAATGGTCGTAGACTTTCAGAAGCTAAACGCTCAAACTATCACAGATAGATACCCCATACCTGATGTGGCTATGACCATACAGAATTTAGGTAATGCAAAGGTATTTACTACTTTAGATTTAGAGTCTGGCTTCCATCAGATCCTTATTAATGAATCTGACAGAGAAAAAACGGCCTTTAGTGTAAATGGAGCTAAGTACGAATTCCTTCGTATGCCGTTCGGCCTGAAAAATGCCCCATCCATTTTTCAAAGATGCGTGGACGATATTCTTAGACCATATATCGGGAAGTTCGCTTACGTTTATATAGACGATGTTCTCATTTATTCTTCCTCTCCCGAAGAACATATCGAACATATCCGCATAATTATAAACGCACTTCACCAAGCCAACATGAAGATTTCGAATGAGAAATCACACTTCTTTCATGACTCTGTAGAATACTTAGGACACATAATAAAATATAACCGGATAACTGTTGACCCTATAAAAATACAAACTATTAAAGATTTTCCTATTCCCAAATCGCTGAGGGAACTCAGATCCTTTCTAGGTCTCGCCAGTTATTATGGAAAATTTATACAAAATTTTGCAGCCATCGTCAAGCCACTCACTACGTTCCTCAGAGGAGACAACGGTGGCATATCAAAAAATCAAAGTGCAAAAATAAAAATCTCCTTAGACGAACCTGCACTAGAAGCACTAAACAAAATAAAAGAAGAACTGCAAACCCAGGTTGAACTCTTCCAACCAAATTTTGATAAACCTTTTGAATTAACCACGGACGCTAGCAATTACGCTATAGGAGCTGTATTATCCCAAAATAAAAAACCCATATCATTTATTTCACGAACACTCAGCCAAACAGAACAGAACTACTCTACAAATGAGAAAGAGTTACTCGCAATTGTGTGGGCATTACAGAAACTCCGCAACTACTTATATGGTATAGCGGATTTGACTATTTACACTGACCATCAATCTTTAATCTTCTCCATATCGGAAAAAAACCCCAATACAAAATTAAAAAGATGGAAGAATTTCATCGAAGAATACGGCGCAAAACTTGTTAACAAACCTGGACACCAGAACGTTGTCGCTGATGCACTTTCTCGCCAGCAAATAAACAACACATCAAATTCGGATGACTCCCAACATTCGGCACAAAGCTCACCAACACAAAAACTCAAACGAGTAAAGCAACCATTAAACTGCTTTAAAAATCAAATTGTTATAAAACAATCAGATGCGAACCTAATCGAAATATCATCACAAAATATTTTTTCTAACAGTCGACATACACTTTTCTTTAACACCAAAGCTGAATTACTGGACAGACTAAAAAATATAATTAGACCAAAGGTAACTAACGCTCTTCAAATAGACGAGCAAATATTATTTCACGTCGAAAACGACATTATTGACACATTTCCGACCGTATCAATCGTATTAGCCCAAAAAATGGTAGACGACATCACCGAAACCGAACAACAAAAACAAATCATACAAGACACACACAGACGTGCTCACAGAAATTATAAAAATAACGCGCAGGAAATTTCACTCAGATATTACTGGCCGAACATCCGTGACGCTTGTAAAAAAGAAGTACAAGACTGCGAAATATGTCTTACCAACAAGTATGAACGCCGACCAAATAAACAACCAATAGGTTCAGCACCAATACCAAACAAGGTAGGCGAATGCATACACTTAGACTTATTTTATATGAGCAATAACATATACATTAGCTCAACCGACAAATATTCAAAATTTTGCCATTTGAGACAAAGAAAGATACATACAAATACGTTGACGAGATTCTCTCACAAATATACCCAAACGCAAAGTTTGTAATGACTGATAACGAGTCAACACTCACTAGCATATGTGCACAACAAATTTACAAACGACTACAAATAACACACACCAAAACTCCTGCCTTTCATTCTACAACAAACGGGCAAGTCGAACGTACGCATAGCACGATAATCGAACTCGCGAAAGTCTTGGCACACCAACACAATTCAGCACCTGACGAACAGATATACGAAGCAGTCCGACAATACAATAAGACAATCCATTCAGTGACCAACGAGAAACCCGAGGACGTGTTCTTCAACCAAAAGGGGTATCCTGGCATCAAAGAGCGCCTTCAACAAAACCAAGACAGAGTCTTACGATACCACAACCACAATCGCAAACAGCTGAATTACAAACAAGGTGATGTTATATACTCCAAGACGCATAGACGGAACAAAAACGTAAAAACATACGCGAAACATATAGTTAAAGAAGACAACGGAAAAACGATAACAACAAATAAAGGACTCATTATACATAAGGACAACATCAGAGTGAAGGCATGTACGGAGTAGTATTTATCTTACTTTTCCCTATCGCATTTAGCGATAATATAATAGACTTAACCAATAGAAAATATGTACTAGTGGAAACAGATCCTGTTTACATTTATCAGAATACAGCTTTCCTGTATCACATATCTAATCTTTCAAAAATACTCGCGCCTTACGAAAGTGTAATGAAATCTACATATAATTTAGAAAACTACCCTGAGACTCAAATTTTAGTGAACAGAATTGAAACTTTAAAAAATCAACTCATACCAAATATCTACAGACCAAAGAGATCACTTAACTTCCTTGGTTCCATCCTTAAATTCATCACTGGCACACCAGACCACAATGACCTTATAGAAATTAAAACGTCACTTAATATGCTAATAGAAAATAACAATAAGCAAAAAACAATTAACTCACAGTTCGAAAGAATACTCGAAACTCTTGATCCCAAAACAATTAGCGAAAATATTGTTATATCAGAAGTCTATAATGAACTTCAATCAATAGCGAACACTATTAATTTTGCGAAAAATAATAATTTTTATTCTGGCACATTAAATTTGAAAGATGTGTATGAGTTAATAAACCATGAACAGTTGGCTCTTCCAATAATCAATATATTAGAATATGCGGACATTCATATCTGTTACCTACAACATGCAATTATAACAATATACAAATACCCTATTCTTGAAACTAAATGTAACCTATTTAACGTATGTATATCCTTTAGCACATAAGCATGGTAAAATTAATTTAGATCCTAAGATTGCAAAATGTAACGATTATCAAAGAGTATCAAAATGTAAAAATTATATTAGTACCTTTATTTGTAAATCAGAACCCTGTACAGTTTACACTTTTCATCATAATTGCATTCCTTACCTTAGCAGTCACCACTTATGGTCTAGTACACCTCTGCCAATACTGCGAAAATAAAAGAACACTTGGCAGACAAAGGCGAATGGACGAACTTTACGAAATCGAACTCAACCGTCTTCAACAACAACACCTAGCAGCAGTGTAGCGAGGACGCTTAATTTTAAGAAGGAGGGGAGTTAATGACGTCATCACAAGGCACAACGTTTCCACAACCAAAACATGCATTATCAAGAAATGCATTATCAACACGTAAACAACAGATAAACATGCATTACCGAGAAATGCATTATCAACACGTAAACAACAGATAAACATGCATTACCGAGAAATGCATGTAAACAACAAACAACTGACCTGCACATAAGCAACGGACAATCATTGGAACAATAGAAATGCACTATCACTACAAACAATAGATATCTACACTCGTAAACAACAAACAACTGACAATGGAATAATCCACTACGATAACTACCACCACATCTCAATAGTATAAATAGAACTAAGAATTCAAAATGTAAGACAGTTTTTAGAAGATCAATAAAGAGCACGCATTTCGGCGTAGCGATAAAAGATATTTTTTTAACTCATATCGTGCGAACGATATTAACTAGCTCGCGATTGAAAAATTTCGCTCATGCCGCGACAAAGCCAAATTAGTTCAACCGACGAAAATAGATGCTGAAAAATGCAGAAAACTTTATTTGTCGCATCGTTCAGGAAACAGAGTTCAAGAACGAAATGGATCTTCTTCGAGATAATATGCAGCTGAGTAAGTCGAGCACTCTGTGGAAGTTGAGCCCTGTGCTAGACGAAAACGGCGTATTACGCTTAGTTGTGTGTCAATATGCACAAAGAGACCAATTATTCTCCCAAAGGAGCACGATTTGTCCCGATTAATTATACAGCACTGTCATGAAATTTTTCAACACCAAAACCAAGATGCGATTGTTTGTGCTATCCGTTACAAATACCGAACCTACGTCGTTTCGTACATTGAGAAAGCGCCGCAGGTAGACACACTCCAGAGCTTGTTGATAGAGGCAGAAAATTTTATCAATTCGCGACCGCTCACACAGATACCAGTCGAGAGTACAGGCGCGAATCCGCTAACCCCGAACCACTTCCTACTGGGTTGTCCCAATTTCGTACAGACACCAGCAGTGCCAGAAAATGGATGTCTTAAGAAGCTGTGGCACGTAGTGCAACAATTGAAACAGACATTTTGGAAAAGGCGGGTTTTGGAATATTTGCCGACGTTGAGTCGCAGAACAAAATGGTTCCGATGAGTGGAGCCAATCAAGGCCGGCGATGTGGTTATCATCTGTGAAGACAACGAGTGCCGCGGGCAGTGGAAGCGTGGTATTGTGGTAGTGGCTTTCTGGGCGGCAGATGGTCAGGTGCGTTCGGCGTTGGTGAAGACGCCGCAAGGATGTTTTCGACGACCGGCATCTAAGTTGGCAGTCCTGGATTTTTGTAGTGATTCTCCGATTTCTGCTTCGAATCACGGGGGCCAGAATGTTACGTGCCACTAAAATATATTTCGACTTTGTAGTAATGAAAAACTCTGAATTTACTCTTTTTTGTGTAACTCTGAAACTGAACGAAGCATGGCTTCGGCCATCTCGTGATTTTGCGAAAAAACGGCACCTTTTGGTTTCAGGGAACGACACGAGTAAGGTGAGACTTAAAAACTAAAATCTGAATTTATAATTGTAAAACTCTGTAAAATTGAATTTCCAGATATTAAAACTATAATAATACGAAGTTCGCTGTGAATGAAGTATTTGTTCTTAATAATATTCGTGCGAGTTATCCCTATTGCAAACGTCGTCGTAAATTTGTATGGTTATACAACAAGTTAAAAGGAATACGGTCGGTTAAAAATCCATTTTCAGTTAAATCAATTCATGGGGTTACTCCTATTAAGCACAAATGCAAAGTTACATACTACCGAATGTGACTTTATTTGACGGTATAATCGGCCTTGACTTATTGAACAGGGTTCACGCGGCTATTAATTTGAAGACTAACGCAATGGAGCATGACTTTGGCAAGGAGGTTATTTTTTCGTCAATAGCCAAGATATAAATCACCTGCAACTACTACCAACTACAGATATGGTCAATTCCAAAGCATTTAGAAGAAGCCTTCGTCAGAATGGGGTATTTGCCGATCCCAATGAGGCACTGCCATATAATACCAATGTTGAAGCAACGATTCGTACAGAAAACGAAGAACCGGTGTACTCAAGATTATATCCGTACCCACTGGGCGTTGCGGATTTTGTAAATAAATAAATTCAAGACCTTTTGGCGAGCCGCATCATTCGGCCCTCCAGGTCCCCATATAACAATCCTATATGGGTAGTCAAGAAGAAAGGCCTTGATAAAAATGGCCACTAAAATAAGCGATTAGTTATAGATTTTCGCAAACTGAACGAGAAAATTATTAGTGATAAGTACCCGATCCCTGATAATACGGGAATTTTGTCCAATCTTGGCGGGAGCAAATTCTTTACCACTCTAGATTTGAAATCAGGCTTCTACCAGATAAAACTATCGGAGCGCAATAGAGAAAAACTGCCTTCTCCGTGAAAAACGGAAAGTATGAATTCTGCAGACTGCCCTTCGGTCTGAAGAACGCCCCTAGTATTTTCCAAAGGGCAATAGACGATGTGTTGAGAGAGCACATAGGGAAAAACTGTTTCGTCTACGTAGACGATGTCATTATATTCTGGAAGGATGAGCAACAACACCTGAAAGATATTGAGACAATACTGAGGAGTTTATTCGAAGTTAATATGAGAGTTTCGGCGGAAAAGTCCAAATTTTTTAAAAGCGAAGTCGAATACTTGGGATTTTTGGTTTCGCAAGGGGGATTAAAACGTGTCCAGACAAAGTCGACACGACCTACCACTTTAAGGGGGCTGAGGTCATTTTTTGGGCTTGGCGGGGTATTACAACTGTTTTATAAGAGACTTCGCCAAGATAGCAAAACCCCTTTCAAATATTATGAGAATACGGTCGAGTTACTGCGTCACAATAAAAAAAAATCAAAATAGATGTAGACGATGAACAGGAAAAGGCCTTCGATACATTAAAAGAAATTTTAGCATCCGAGGATGTAACACTAACCTATCCGGATTTTAGTAATTGCGTAACTGCGGTTGCATCCTATAGGTGCTGTCCTTTCCCAAGAGGGCAAGCCTATCACCATGAACTCTCGCACCTTGTATGGTAGCGAGGAACATTACGCAACGAATGAAAGGGAGTTACTAGCCATTGTTTGGGCTTTGAAA
Organism: Philophylla caesio; assembly: GCA_963971545.1. Taxonomy (NCBI): domain Eukaryota; kingdom Metazoa; phylum Arthropoda; class Insecta; order Diptera; family Tephritidae; genus Philophylla; species Philophylla caesio. Next base: position 1,656,777 of record OZ020605.1, on the reverse strand, counting down.
ACGCTTAGAAGCTACCTTTACGGCGTACCCAAGCTAAATGTGTTCACGGACCACCAGCCGCTAAGCTTTGCGGTTTCCAACAGAAATTGGAAAGCATTCATTGATGAGTGCAATGCATAGCTAATCTACAAACCAGGTAAGGAAAATGTAGTTGCGGAAACATTATCTAGGCAACATATAAACGCCTTAGACAACATGAGTGTCGAAACTGTGAATCGCGAGGAATCGTCAACTAATACAATTGAAAGAACCGACAAACCGGTAAACTGCTTCCGCAACCAGTTCCTTATAGAAGCGGGTGTAGAACCGCAAAGAAGAATCTTCATTCTTTTTGAAAAAAAAAAACAAGACACCTAATTACATATCAAACCACGGACGATTGGATGAAACTCCTACAGGATGCTGTAAAAATTAACGTAGTTAACGAATTATACTGCGATCTTCATACATTGGCACAAGTACAGCATAAACTGGTTGAACTGTTTCCAACGGTAAAGTGACACACAGAAAAGTTCGTGAATGACATAGCAGATCTAAATGAACAACAAGAAATCATTGCGGCCGAACATAATCGAGCGCACCGAGCAGCCAAAGAAAATACAAAACATATACTAGAATACTATATTTTCCCAAAAATGGAGAAAAAGCAACTTATTGCTCAGACACCCATACCAACACATTGTGGAGAAGTCCTTCACATTGACATATTTTCCACCGGATCAAAGTACTTTCTGACTTGTATTGACAAACTTTCGAGGTTTGCGATAGCGCAGTCACTTAAGTCCAGAACGATAGTGGAAGTAAAACCACAGCTCCTACAGTTTCTGAACATGTTTTCGGGTACGAAAACCATTTATTGCGACAACGAAAAGTCACTTAATTCACACAGCATCAAGGCCATACTAAAAAATCATTTCGACATCGACATCGCGAATGCCCCACATTTACACAGTACATCAAATGGCCAGGTAGAGCGATTCCATAGCACACTGATGGAAATATCGCGCCGAATTAAACTTGATAAAAAAATTGGATGATTTCGAGGAAATAGTCCCTTTAGCCACAATAAAATATAATAACTCCATTCATACGGTGACTGGGGAGAAACCATTACCATTTTTCGTTCAACAAAATCTAACTCACAAATATCATCCCGCTCGAAAGTACACAGGATAAAGAGTTAGAAACACAAAATAAGATGAGACGGAATAGAGAGTTTCAAATAGGGGACAAAGTGCTGGTCAGAAACTATAGAAGACTAGGTAATAAATTAACTCCTCTCTATACCGAAGAAAGCGTAGAAAAGGATTTAGGCACAACGGTGCTCATAAGAGGGAAGAGGGTCCATAAGGACAACTTTCATTGATATTAGATTTAGGAAAAAGCTATAATAATAAAAAAAAAAATCTATATGCTTTACTATATTGGTTATAGCAACATTAGTAGTGGCATCGACGGGACGGATAATAGACTGTGGCAACCATCGAAATCAGCCGGCTTACTTTCGCTGAATAAGTGCTGAACTTAACTTAAAAAGCAGTGGCAACCACCAAAAACAACTGGCTTATATGCGCTGAATAACTGCTGAGAAGAATGGAGATCGTCAAGGAGACAAAATATATTATTATTGGTTGCTCTCTGGATCTTCGGCATCGACACGTGAAAGACGTGAATTGCGCAACTCAATGACTACATACAACTTAACCAAACTTTGTAAATTTTATACTTTAATAAAGTAAGCGTTTAAGTAAGTTACAATCGCATATTACTTGCACGCTACAACTGGTGACCCCGACGGTGAGAAAGATAAACCGGTGGAGAAGATATTACATCGCGATTCCACTAATTGGTGATCTCACACTTAATTTTTCACGCCCAATCACCGAAATACTTGTAACCTTCACAAATGGCTGAAGATAACACGCAAGCAGCGCTCGACAGTAAATCTAGCGCCTTGCCCCCTGCCGACGACAGGCAAATAATGTCAGCCCGCGTTGTGAAGCTACCACCGTTTTGGAAGGATAACTGCCTTCTTTGGTTCGCTCAGGTCGAGGCCGCACTCGAAATTTCTCAAATCCGTTCAGATGGGGCAAAGTACAAATATGTGCTAGTCCACCTCGATGAGACGGCGCTGCCTTTCGTCGCGGATATAGTTACTTCGCCACCGGACGAAAACAAATACACCGCCCTGAAAGACAGGTTAATAAGCACTTTCGAAGATTCGGAAGATACAAAATTACGGCGCCTACTGCAGGGACTCGACTACGTTGAAGGCAAGCCATCGAGTTATTTGCAGCGACTCAGAAACCTCGTTCCCCGTAAGGTACCTGACGAAATCTTACGTACTATTTTCTTGGAAAGACTACCGTCTAACATACGCTGCGTCTTAGCAATAAGCACAGCACACGACTTAGCCACTTTGGCTCTACAAGCAGATAAAATTTTTTATGCACAGGGCAGCATCATGTCGATTCACAGAGCAGGCATAAGCAACAACGAACCGCAAACGAAACCCGCCGAAACAACCACACAGCAAAACATTATTGACGAACTAAGGGCAGAAGTGCACGCACTGGCAAAGAAAGTAGAAGGTACAAAGAGCAGACGTAACGCCTCGCCTAACAACAAGCTGTGTTACTATCATCTTCGCTTTGGCAGTCAAGCTAGGAAATGTCGTCAACCATGCGAATTTAAAAGCAACAATAACTCGGGAAACTAGGTAGGCCTTCGGTTATACTGGTAGGCACCGCCGAAGGTCCCTTCACATCCCGCCTACAAATCACCGATAGTAAAAACGACATCACATTCCTCGTGGATACGGGCGCGGATATCTCAGTTCTACCCAGAAGAATATTTAGAGACGTCAAACCTGTTCCTGCAAACGCCAAGCTCTTACTGTTCGCAGCAAATGGCTCGCCGATACCCACGTTTGGTTCTAAAACTTTACCAATTGATATCGGACTCGGCCGCGTATTCAACTGGAAGTTTATGGTGGCAAACGTCGCACACCCGATCCTGGGCGCAGACTTCATCAAGCGAAATGGCTTACTAGTTGACTTGCGAAATCGCAAACTATTGGAGTCACAAACGACCGACACAACCTATTCCACAATACAACAAGGGCAGGCCACACCATTATCTTCACATCAGCATCAAAAAGACGCCACGCTTCACAAAACGGAAATAACGCCGATCTCGGCAGATAATCCGGTGTACCACACAATCAAGCAATTTAACGATGTCGCAAAACGCGCCAAACATCAGATCCCTCAACATAACATCCGACATCACATAAACACACACGGCACACCGGTTGCCGAACGAGCACGGAGATTGGCCGGCGAGAAATTAACAGCAGCCAAAAGGGAATTCAACCATATGCTGCAGCAAGGGATCTGCACTCCCTCCAACAGCGAATGGGCAAGCCCTCTACATTTAGTGAAAAAAAAAGATGGAGCTTGGCGGGCATGCGGAGATTACCGCCGACTTAACAAGGTCACAACGCCTGATCGGTACCCAATACCACATTTACGCGATTTTACCTTTTTACTTCATGCTTGTTCGGTATTTTCAACACTTGACCTCGATCGTGCGTACTATCAAATTCCAGTCGCACCGGAAGATCAACCAAAAACTGCAGTCATAACACCTTTTGGCCTGTTTCAATTTAAGGTAATGACCTTCGGTTTGTGCAACGCCGCACAAACTTTCCAACGGCTCATGGATTCGATTTTTCGAGATCTTGATTTCTGTCACGTCTATATAGACGATATTCTGATCGCTTCACAGTCCATGAAAGAACACAAGAAACATTTAGAGGCTGTTCTCCAACGTTTAAAACGACATGGGCTTTCTATTAAATTGGAGAAGTGCAAATTTGCACAACCCGAAGTTATTTACCTAGGGCATACAATTAATAGCCACGGTATCAAACCAACAGAAGAACGCTCCGAAGCTATTCGTCTTTACCCGAAACCGCAAACAATTTCCGATCTACGAAGATTTCTTGGGTCATGGAATTTTTACAGGTTAAATATGCCCGGCGCAGCAGAAGTCCACACGCCACTAGTCGAATTAACCGCAGGCGCGCGCAAAAATGACAAAACAAAGATTGTCTGGGATAAATTAAAAACCGAGGCATTCGAAACCTGCAAAAAACTATTGACCAACGCTATACAGCTAGCATACCCAGCACCAGACGTACCACTCACCTTGCGCTGCGACGCATCAGACCATTCAGTCGGCGCTGCAGTAGACCAGTACGTCAACAACAAAAGACAACCACTTGGATTCTATACGAGCAAACTAAATACAACGGAAAAAAACTATAGCGTGTACGACCGGGAGCTGCTCGCCATATTTAAAGGCATAAAATTCTTCAGGCACCTCCTGGAAGGTAGAGATATCACGATTTTAACCGACCACAGACCCCTCGCTTTCGCATTTTCACAGAGCTCACACAAGGCATCACCGCGTCAACAACGTCAGCTGCAGTTCATTAGCCAGTTTACGACGCAGATAACGCATATACCGGGAAATAAAAACATTGTCGCTGACGCCTTTTCCAGAGTTAACTCTATCAGTTTGCCAGTCAGGGTGTCTGCCAAAGAGATAGCCGAACAACAGGCCGCAGATGAAGAGTTGCAACATCTCATTAAATCAACTACGACATCGCTGGAGCTTAGACAACATAAAGTCGATACCGAGGGCACTGAGATATTTTGCGACACGTCAACTGGGACAATCCGGCCATACATACCAAAAAATCTCCGACGCAATATTTTCGACCAGCTGCAGAACGCTTCACATCCTAATTCACGTTCCACCCAAAAACTAGCCCAACAACGTTTTGTTTGGCCCCACATGAAGCGAGATATCGCACAATGGGCCCGAAATTGCTTATGCTGCCAACGCAGCAAAGTACATCGGCATGTTAAAAACGCACCACAACACATCGATATACCAAGTGATCGATTCAAACACATTAACATCGACATCGTGGTTATGCCCAAATGCGATGAGTACAGGTACTGCCTAACCATCATCGATCGTTATACACGATGGCCGGAGGCGATACCGCTGAAAGACATAAACGCCGAAACTGTAGCCCAAGCATTTTTCAACGGTTGGGTGAGCCGATTTGGAACACCAGCAACCATAACAAGCGACAGGGGAACACAATTCGAATCAAAGTTTTTTACAGCGTTCACCAAACTTATCGGCTCTAACCGAATAAGAACGACGGCGTACCATCCAGCCGCAAACGGTATGGTCGAACGGTGGCACCGATCACTTAAATCCGCGCTCATGTGCCACTCTACACCACACTGGGTCAACACCCTTCCCGTCGTAATGCTGGGCCTACGAATGAGTTATAAAGACGATTTAAAAGCCAGCGCCGCCGAAATGTTATATGGAACAACACTACGTCTACCAGGGGAGTACTTCGTCGACGAAGAAAATGGGCATCCCGCGCACGTTTTTGTGGAAGAGTTGCGTAAATTCATGCGGGCAGTACGCTCTGCACCCACTGCTCATCACACCAAATTGCGTAAGTTCACACATAAAACACTGAATACAACAACTCATGTTTTTGTTAGAGTGGACGAAACCAAAAAACCACTCCAACACCCATACAGAGGGCCGTACGAAGTCCTCGAACGGATAAATGACTACGTTTTTGTTGTCAATGTAGAAGGACGGCCGAGTACAATCTCCACCGAGCGACTGAAGCCCGCATTCATCGAAAACACAACCGAAGCGATAGAACCTGTACGTAAAGAGAAAGCAAAATATCAAGGGCAGCAACCAACATCTAGTAGTGGTCGCCCAATTCGCAAATGTAGGTATAAACACATTCAACAAAATCAGTAACTTGAAGAACATACTACTCCAACCTACTTGGGGGGGCTGCTGTGGCAACCATCGAAATCAGCCGGCTTACTTTCGCTGAATAAGTGCTGAACTTAACTTAAAAAGCAGTGGCAACCACCAAAAACAACTGGCTTATATGCGCTGAATAACTGCTGAGAAGAATGGAGATCGTCAAGGAGACAAAAGATATTATTATTGGTTGCTCTCTGGATCTTCGGCATCGACACGTGAAAGACGTGAATTGTGCAACTCAATGACTACATACAACTTAACCAAACTTTGTAAATTTTATACTTTAATAAAGTAAGCTTTTAAGTAAGTTACAATCGCATATTACTTGCACGCTACAAGACTACTCCAATGCAAACTACATTCCGGTTGTTGAAGGCGAACTTATAATCTGGGAGAACTTTGGACACATTAAACACGTTACTAACTTGACCCTATACGAATCCCTGAGAGACGAGACAATCAGCGCTACAGAACACTTTCCCCAAACACATATGAAAAAGTTGTTGGAAGTGGACATAAACCAGATAAGTAAACTAATACAGACAGTAAATATTCATCACAGGTAGACGAGAAGCTTAAACGCACTAGGATCAGTACTGAAGTACATAACGGGGACTCCCGATCATGATGAGTTCGACAGACTAACGAACACGGAGGAACAAGTGATTGACTCGCAAGACCGACAATTTACCATTAACACCGAAGTTCAAAAGTAAATAAATAGCCTTACAAGTACAGTAAATAAAATCTTGAAAGCAAGAAAACAAAAGGAAATAGATAAAGGTCACCTTTATGACATACTTATGGCTAGAAATAGAGCAATAATAACCGAATTAGAAAACATAATCACCTCCATTACCATTGGAACCTTGAACCCCATCCTTTTGGACAGTAGTGAAGTAAATTATATAATAAGAAACGAGCACAAACCTAACTGTAGCCGATGTTATAACCTTAGCCAGAATTAAGATTTTACAATATAACAACCCTATACCTAAGTTTAGATGTAAGAAAATAACTATTTCAACAGTTGCTCGCGGACATTAAATCCTGCACCTACAAGAATCTACCTTAGCTACCTGCCTTAGCATCATCAGCCACTTTATGCGCGTTACAACTAATTACACGCAACACCTCCAATTGCAGCTCAACATTTAACAACCTCGCACCATTTTCTCCGATAAGCGATGGTTCGGTAATAATAAACGATCAGCAGGTTATCATAGAAGAAAATTACGAGGCCCCGATCACAGTAAACGGTATCTTTCTGGTTGTATTCAAGGATCGTGTTAAGATTAATGACACTATATTTCATAATGAAAACTCCACGGTGACTCTTAAACCTGAAACACCATGGGCCTCCACAATCAACTTAACGGAACACACCGAGATATTGAATGCGCCCCGATCACAGTAAACGGTATCTTTCTGGTTGTATTCAAGGATCGTGTTAAGATTAATGACACTATATTTCATAATGAAAACTCCACGGTGACTCTTAAACCTGAAACACCATGGGCCTCCACAATCAACTTAACGGAACACACCGAGATATTGAGTGCGCCCTACCTCCACCATGTAAACCAACAGAATCTCCAACGCATAAAACATCTGCAGCGGAGTTTTGAGCAAGGCCATATCGTAAGCTTTACAGCTATTGGTGTCCTTCTCGTTATGTGACTGGTCACCTTTGTATTACGGCGTATGGCCATCACCAAGAGTAAGATTTCCATAAACAAATCCGTAGAAGTAGCTATCAAAAACGCAGCTACGAGGACCGTGGACGTCCCTCACTTAGAAGGTGAGGAGTTATTAGAGGTGGGTAACTCAGCACTGAGTTGAGTTACTGAGCTGACTCTTAGCGATGAGCCGCTCGCTCAGACTCACTTCCAAAAAAATTTGTGACTCAGTAGCTCAGTTATAAATTTCAGACATCTTACTGAGCGGCGAGTCGATGAGTGTATCAGCACAGAGAATCAAAGATGAGCTGATACGAAGCTCTTTGTTTTGTGCACAGACACTCTGTAAAAAATGGCATTTGGGAGTTTTTATTTGCATTTTTGGAGATTTTGCAGTTTTTTCGCCACCTTTGAGGTATGCAAACAGTAGAAATGTAAACGCAATGAAAATAAGAAAATTAAAAATAAATATATGAAATCAACATGATCACAATTATAAAATACGAGAAATTTAAATTTTGCAAAAATGTAACACCTTTTAAACTTGCATAAAACAAATAATTATAAAAATATATGTGATGAACTTGCGTGTTCACTTAGAAATAAATTTTTACGGAAACCTTTTTATAATAAAACTCAATATTTGCATGTAAATCAAGTTAAAGGTTTCAAAACATATTTCGCTAAATAATTATTCAACGTGCACCTCTCCACGATAACAGGCTGCCGTACTTGCACAAAGCGACACAATGAAATGAGTCGTAACTCAATTGTGCTACCTCACTGAGCTGACTCACTTAATTGAGCAAGAGTCATTGAGTCAACTCGCGAAAATTAGCTGAGTTATTCACCCCTAGTGTGAAAGTCATGACCTTTTGACTTGTCTTTGACTCCGTTAGTTTTTCCAGTTTTTTCTGTAATTTTTCGTATACTCGCTTCTTTATGTGCTCAGTGTTCGTTTTTATATGTTCCAATAGGTCCATGAGAATGTCTACCGGTATAACGTCCGTCAGTCTTAAGTGAATAGAAAGCAATTCCTCGTTTGATCCACCCTTCTTAGCGTACAAACTCCTTATTTCATTCTTTAGATAGTCCCTTTCAGCTTTCCTGATAGTTTTTCGGCTCGCTTCCGTGTTTGTTTTTTTCTAATTCTGTAAAATTTTGGTGTAACGTTCGATGCTAGACATTGTTTGTTAAACCAAATACTTGCTTTAGTTTTATAAATCTTTTGTAACCGTCGTTGATATACTGTCAGAAGTCCAGTCGTCGTAGAGTTATAAGCCTGACAGGCATTAACAATATTGCTTTCTTCTTTTTCTTGTCCGACAAGGTGAATTGTTGATATTTGTTGGAACGATTTTCCGTCATCCCTTATCAAGTTTGGTTTGGAGACAAACCGATTACGGCGTTGTGCCATCTTCAGTGTCAGTTTTCGTTCTGTTCAGTTTATGTCTGTTGTTCCGTATTTATTTCGTTTTTTGGTCAATTAGGTATTGGTGCATAATCGTAAATGTTAACAAATGTTAAGTGTCCTGAGTATAGGTACCTAAAGTCTCGCGCGGTTAGGGTGCTGTCACTTTAATTATTCAACGTTCGACGTGCACCTCTCCACGATAACAGTGCTGCCGTAGTTGCATAGAGCGACACAATTATGAAATGAGTCGTAACTCAATTGTGCTACCTCACTGAGTTGACTCACTTAATTGAGCAAGAGTCATTGAGTCAACTCGCGAAAATTTGCTGAGTTACCCACCCCTAGCATTAGCAATATTGCTTTCTTCTTTTTCTTGTCCGACAAGGTGAATTGTTGATATTTGTTGGAACGATTTTCCGTCATCCCTTATCAAGTTTGGTTTGGAGACAAACCGATTACGGCGTTGTGCCATCTTCAGTGTCAGTTTTCGTTCTGTTCAGTTTATGTCTGTTGTTCCGTATTTATTTCGTTTTTTGGTCAATTAGGTATTGGTGCATAATCGTAAATGTTAACAAATGTTAAGTGTCCTGAGTATAGATACCTAAAGTCTCGCGCGGTTAGGGTGCTGTCATTTTAATTATTCAACGTTCGACGTGCACCTCTCCACGATAACAGTGCTGCCGTAGTTGCACAGAGCGACACAATTATGAAATGAGTCGTAACTCAATTGTGCTACCTCACTGAGTTGACTCACTTAATTGAGCAAGAGTCATTGAGTCAACTCGCGAAAATTTGCTGAGTTACCCACCCCTAGGAGTTATCGTGAATCAACCCCACTACGACCATTCGGTCCACAACACATCCGTTCACGCAACCTTCACTCTGGTCAGTCACACTAAGGTAATGCTATACCTTACACGAGTCGCTGAGACAACAAAATCATGTTCTCACAGTCGACTGTTAAATGTTCAAACCACTATGTCAGCAGTCTAACACTGGCACGGGTAGAGCGCTGGCAGAGCAGCAGCAGCGCAGCGTGACAGCGAAGGTTTGTTGTAGGCTAGGCAACCATTGTTATAGTCAGTAAGAATACTCACGCATAACAAACAGCCAGTGCGCTGTAATATATAATCGAATGAAAATTAAAAAAAAACGCGCGGAGCACCCATCAAATGCCGGCATGGCTGCACAGCCTGTACCTATGCGGGCAAAGGTCTCACGACCTGGCACAAATGGGGAAGTGCGATTCCACCCATGGTGGGTTGAGCGGGCGAGTCACACACGCTGAAAATCGTAGGGCCGCTAGAACGCTCTAGAAATATGAGGGCGCGTCACTGAAAATGCTGCTTAGTGTGCACGGGATGCGGTAGAAAGAGCAAAAGCTCTACTACCAAATTACCAACCCACGGCTGGGGCGTCGGTTGAAGGTGGCGTACCCGCATCCAATAGGAAAAAGTCGATTGAGAAGCAGCAACCAGTTTCGATTGAGAAGGGAATCCTTTCCAGGGTGGCCAGACCCAGCTTTGCTGATGTCGCTAGGGCCGGCATCCTCATCGGGGTTCTGGACCGCGGCAACGAACTTGAGTAAATTCTCAGGCACCAGTGGTGGTGGGTAAAGGCGGCTCTAGCAAACGTCATCCTGGACGTCTTGCTGGAGAATCATGGAGCCTCTCCCGCGTGCAGAGATGCCGGCTGGTGCCAGGACCACATAAAGGAGGTGGCCTGTGAAGACACAAGGTTGGCGGCGCTGTACAAGGCCGTCGTTGCTAAGGTCGGAGCTGTCTACCCCGGGGAGAAACTCGAGGTGGTCGACTGGAAGGACATTATAGTCAGACCTAGAGCGACGCCATGGGTGTCCGTCACGCCGTCAGTGCCTGAGAGCATCCTCAAAATGCTTCAGTCCTTTTTTCCTTGGCTCGATAACCGCCTATGCGATTTTGGCCGAGCTTAGCACAGCACGCCAGTTATTTCTCTCTTTAACTAACTGGCGCCAGTTGTAAATACCAAGCGCACCCAAGTCCCTTACCGCCCGGTCTTTCCAAAGCAGAGGAGGCCTCCCTTTTCTTCTGCTGCCACCAGCGGGTACCGCGTCAAATATTTTCAGAGCTGGAGCGCTTTCATCTATTCGAACGACATGACCAAGCCAGCGAAGCCGCTGGATCTTAATTCGCTGCATTATATCTATGTCGTTATATAGCTCGTATAGCTCATCGTTCCCTCTTCTACGGTATTAGCCATCGCAAAGGCGTAAAGACCCATAAGTCTTTCGGAGAATCGTTCTCTCGAACACTCCCAGAGCCTTCTCATCAGATATCTTCATAGTCCATGCTTCTGCGCATTAGGACGGACATAATGAGACACTTATAGAGCGTGATTTTGGTCCGTCAAGAGAAGACTTTACTGCTCAGTTGCCTACTCAGTCCGAAGTTGCACTTGTTGGCAAGAGTGATCCTCCTTTGGATTTCGAGGCTGACATTATAATTGATGTTAATGCTGGTTCCTAAGTAAACAAAGTCTTCTCCTTTTTCATAGTTATAACTGTCAACAGTGATGTTTGATCCCAGTCGTGAATGTGCCGACTGTTCATTGATGACAGGAGATACTTCGTCTTGCCCTCGTTCACCTTCAGACCCATTCGCTTTGCTTCTCTATCCAGTTTGGAGAAGGCAGAACTAAGTGCGCGGTTGTTAAGGCCGATGATGTCAATGTCATCGGCGTACGCCAGCAGCTGCACACTCTTATAAAAGATAGTGCCTGGCCGATTTAGTTATCTTCTCTAGCATAAGGTTAAAAAAGTCATACGACAATGAGTCACCCTGTCTGAAACCTCATTTGGTATTAAACGGCTCGAAAAGGTCCTTCCCAACCAAATTCAGACATTGCGGCATAAAGGCAACTTCTTTTTGGGCTGTCGAAAGCGGTTTTGAAGTCGACAAAAAGGTGGTGCATGTCGATTCTTCTTTCTGGGGTCTTTTTCAAGATCTGGCGCACTGTGACTATCTGGTCGATAGTAGATTTACCAGGTCTAAAGCCACACTGATAAGGTCCAATCAGTTCATTGACGGTGGGCTTTAGTCTCTTACACAATGGCGCGAATTGCAGTATCACCCTTCTTATGGATTCGGCAAAGTGCACTTAGATTCCAATCAGTAGGCATGCTTTCGTCCGACCATACTCTACAGATAAGCTGGCGCATGCGCTTTACCAAATCTTCTTCACCGTATTTGAATAACTCAGCTGGCCCCCCGTCAACTCCGGGCGCTTTGTTGTTCTTTAGCCGTACTATTGCTATACGGATTTCATCGCAGTCGGGTAACGGAACATAAATTCCGTCGTCATTGATTGGGGTTTCGGGATCATCATTTTCTCCAAGGTGGTCTCTGTCACTACCACTAAGTAGTGTGGAAAAGTGCGCCATCCATAAACTAAGTATATTCTGAACGTCAGTCACCAGGTCGCCGTTGTCGTTCTTCCAGGAATTTGCCCCGGTCTTAAAGCGTTCTGGTAGCCGTCGTAGTTTCTGAACGAATTTTCGGGCGCTTTTCCTGTCGACCAGCATCTCAAGCTCTTCGCACTCACGCATTTCAGCAGATGATGGAACGATGTTAACAATGACGTAGACAAAGAACCAGCGACCCCGCTGGCTAGGCCACGTCGCTCGAATTGATGAATTAGCTCCAGCCCTGAAGGTTTTTGACGAGGTACCCGCTGGTCGTGGCAGAAGAAAAGGAGAGACGTAGACATAGTGCAGCAGATTAAGAACCAGCTACTCCGCTGTCTAGGCCAAGTCGTTCAAATTGATGAAATATGTAGCTCCAGCCCTGAAGGTTTTTGACGAGGTACCCGCTGGTCGTGGCAGAAGAAAAGGAAGCTTATCTGTTGGAAAGACCAAGTTAAAGAATACTTGGCTTTAATTGGGATTTCTAATTGGTGCTAGTAAGTCAGGGATAAGGAAAGCTGGTGTGCTATGTTTATATAATATATAATTTTGGCGCTTACACTTTATAGCTCAGTGCTTGGCCGAGCTTCTCCTTCCATTTGTGGTGTGCGTCTTTATATTATATCACAAATGGAAGGACCTACAGTTTTGTGCCGACTCCGAACGGCAGATGTATTTCATGAGAAGTTTTTTCATGGCAGAAATACCCTCGGAGGTTTGCCATTGCCTGCCGAGAGGTGACCGCTATTAGAAAAAACTTTTTCTATGATTAAGATTTTGCTTGCCCTGACTGAGATTCGAACCTCGAACTCATCGGTATATCGAGGTATAGCATGCACCGCTACCAACTCGACCCCAGCGGCCACAGCAGTGTGCTATGTTTACCCCGGCCAAAATCGCTTAGGCGGTAATGCGCCAATTAAGTAAGTAAGTAATCAAAACAACATTCGAAGAAAAGTATTTTCGGTTGATCAATTTAAAATCAGCTGATAAACTTTTATTCTGTAGCAGAACAGTTTTAGAGTCTCGACACCCAATAAACTTCTGCCTTTCATGACTCGGCATACAAAAAAAACATTTTTTTTTAAATCCGTGCGTCATGCGGATGCGCCCCTCGCGTCGGTTGGGTGGGAATGTAAAAACCGTTGGGAAAATTATTATTATGATGCTTATTTCGAAAATTTCATCACAAATTAAGAAAAGCGTGTCAATATTAATATTTTTGTTTGGAATGAGTTCACAAAAGTTTTAGGTGTATTATTAAAAGGCCTTTTACAAGGTATGTATGTTGGTATATTTAAGTGGATTGTCACCCTGGTAACAAGCAGTTAGCAAGTTTGCCATTTTGATTCTACATTTCGTGCAATCATTTCCGTAAGTGTCCCAATGCCCTGGGACCCATGTCAGGGTGATTTCGTGTTGATTGATAATCGAAGCCATCTTTCTCCTGTACTCATCTACTAGTTGAGATCTGACAGAAGTAGAAGAGAGTGCTTTAACGACAGCTTGGCTGCCTGTAAAAACGTTCCCCTGCGTTCTCGTGGTGACACTCTGCTCCGCCTCCTTTATTGCATACATTCCGACCTGGAGAATGCTTGCATAGCGTGGTAGGCGGAAGGATTGATTCAAGTTTGGCCCTCTATATTCCGGTATAATCAACTTTATACTATGCTGAATGCTAGCTTTAATTTATGCAAGCTTAGAAATTAAGTTAGTAGTATGTTTTTGCTTTTCCTCTCTTATATTATTTCTCTCTTATCATTGTTTTCTCAGTTCTCTGTTTATGTGTTCTAGGCTATTTGTTTTGCGTTTTTTCTATTCCCTCTCACTTTATTTAATTTTCAGTAATTTTTGTTTATTTTCACCAGTACAATTTGTAGTTTTGTTGTTCATAGTTTTTAAATGAAACCCCACTAGGACATCTGCATTCACCACAAGATTTTAATTAATATCTTATGCCAACAGTTCAATGGACTTCTATTGAATGACTCATATATTAACAAGCTACTTGATAATGTTTCTGCTGCGGGCCTTACTGTAGTTAACAAAATCGTACCTACAAGATAGCCCAACAATTCAAGTCCTAGTAATATAGACCACGTTATTACATGGAGCCTTGACCATATTTTCAAATTTGACCAATTTTTTTTTATATATCGGACCCTGACTTAGTATTTTCTACTGTAGATGTGTCTTTAACTTATCCAGCAGATAGTTTTACTTGTATTTGTCGTGATTTAAAGTCTGTAAACGTTGATGATCTGTATGCTAGCCTGTCAAACGTAAACTGGGATGACTGCTGGTTTATTGAGACTGTAGATGCGAAACTTGACTCCTTATATAAAAACTTGACGAAATTGCTTATTGTTCATGTCCCTCTACTTTTTTTCGGGCTATCAAAATCTCTTGCCCTTGTTGTAATAACAAAGTCAGCTCAGCTATTAAAACTTGCAATAACCTGTATGCAAAATGGAGAAGGGCAAGTGCTGACCACGCTTGGACACAGTATAAGATTGCCCGAAATAAAGCTACTGTAAATCCAAATTAGACCCGTCACTACGATGAAAAATTCTATGGTGCAACTTGAAAATGCTTAATGTAACTACATGCAAAACTCAAGACAGAGTGTAAAATTGGCCCTAATGACCTTATTGATTATACTACTAGCGCCATTAAGAGCACTAATAGCCCTATAACTATAAATTTTGTTGACCTTTTCCTTTCGATAGAAAAATTCCAATTTTATGGAGTAACTAGGGCTAGAACTTCAGTCTCTAGTGACTTTTAAGTCCAATGCTATTGGTGAAGATAGAATTTGTTTGAGGTTTGTAAAATGTATGCTTCCGTTTATTTTTAGTTCTGTAACACATGCCATTAATTACTGTTTCACAACTGCATATTTTCCAACAGAGTGGAAAAAGGCTGTCACTATTCCTGTTGCCAAAAATAATATAGCCACGAATCCCAGTGATTATAGTCCGATAAGCATTCTTCAATTAATTATATAATATATATTATACTCGTATATGTACATAATGTTGTTACGATTATTATACTTTCAAACTATTAAAATGCAAATGTTTAAGTTCACGAATTTTTTGCATAAAATCATAACGTTCTTCTTTTTATTTAATTTTAAAATTTTTGGTATAACGTTTGAAGTTTTTAAATGTAAGTCCATGTGTATATATGCAAATCACTAATTAAGTATTTTTATTTTTTGTGAAAAAGTTTTTTTTGGTGATAGCGTTTGTGGCTCAACTCAACGCTTTTTCTTAACGGTTTTTGAGTTGCGGAAAAACAAGCAATAACAAAAAGGGTCTCTTGGAAATGTCCCACAATTGAACCTAATATCGGCCACGATATTTTGTTTTAATTTTATGCCATCAATTTCAACATCGATTTGGACTTCTGTGCTGTATTCATGGAACCCGAATGGCTTTGTCAAAAAATTAGGCTGAATTCTAAAATATAAAAAATTTTCGTTTGGAATTAATTGCACATATATGTCTTTACCAAGATTGATGATAGGTTTAGGTTTAGGTTAGGTGGAAGCCCAGAGATGGGGCTGACTTAGACTTAATTTAAAGTCCATTGTGGTACCACTGATAAATGTATACCCTTTTTTCCTGAACAAATACGATACCAACCGTAAGATACATATATATATTAAAAGAAGCGCCGGGAGCTCGTAATGAGAAGGTAGTGTTGAGAAGATTCCACCTCATCATCCCCCATACAGCACCCGCACCTCGGTTTCGAGACAATGCCCAGCCCTACAGCGTGTATCCCCATCGGGCAGAGTAATTCCCCAGACCGCCTGCTGTCCAGGACCGGCCAAAAGGACCTTGCAACTATGCAAGTCAATGTTTCCGCCCAGCCGTTCCTCCCCGGTACGATATCCTCTGTTGTTTCCTGTCGGGCCAGCTCATGAGGATGGCAGCTTCCGGCGATGTCACTATATCCTCGGACCCTGATTAGCGGGATGTGGAAGTCCTCTGACGCGGCCGATAAGCAGGGCTCTGATTGCGGCCTGGCTGTCGGAGTAGATGTTCACTGCCTTCTGTGTTATGGTGCTACAAAAAAAATCTGGTAGCCTGAACTTACTACTGACCGATAGTTCCTCGCAGAAAACACCGCCTCCAACTCTACCCTCCAATTTCGATGCATCCGAGAACAGGGTTACTGCGCATCTGCGCCAGAGGTCATTCCCCTTCCACTCCTCCCTTGATGGGATGTGTGTGGTGAAGGACCCTCTAGGGGCAGTCTTCGGCGCGCACCGATCTGCCTCCTCCGGGATGAACTTGTATTGTCTTAGGACCACTGACTGCCCAAGTTCTAGGGTTAGAGAAAATCCAGCACTCTGCAAACTGATGGCAGAGCAAGCGGCGGCAACTTTTCCCGTTAAGTCCACAGGGATGATGCCAAGCATCACATTTAGAGTCAGTGTTGGGGTGGTGCGTAGTGCCCACCACTTTTGGAGAGAGACCCTCTCTCTTTCCGATGGCTCCCCTACAGCAGTATAAAGCGAACGACGCCTTTTTGGCCCTATCCTCAATGTTCGGCCTCCAGTTTAACTTTCCGTCCAGAATAACCCTCAGGTACCTGACTCTGTCAGAAAGCACAAGAGGAGTACCAGCGATGGAGGGTAGTTGGGACTATATACTTCCCGGTGAACAAGACCAGCTCCGTCTTGTTTTGATTTATAGCTAACCCACAGCTTGTGGACCAATTTGTCACCAAATGCATGCCAAGCGATTGTACTGTAAATCCAAATTAGACCCGTCACTACGATGAAAAATTCTATGGTGCAACTTGAAAATGCTTAATGTAACTACATGCAAAACTCAAGACAGAGTGTAAAATTGGCCCTAATGACCTTATTGATTATACTACTAGCGCCATTAAGAGCACTAATAGCCCTATAACTATAAATTTTATTGACCTTTTCCTTTCGATAGAAAAATTCCAATTTTATGGAGTAACTAGGGCTAGAACTTCAGTCTCTAGTGACTTTTAAGTCCAATGCTATTGGTGAAGATAGAATTTGTTTGAGGTTTGTAAAATGTATGCTTCCGTTTATTTTTAGTTCTGTAACACATGCCATTAATTACTGTTTCACAACTGCATATTTTCCAACAGAGTGGAAAAAGGCTGTCACTATTCCTGTTGCCAAAAATAATATAGCCACGAATCCCAGTGATTATAGTCCGATAAGCATTCTTCAATTAATTATATAATATATATTATACTCGTATATGTACATAATGTTGTTACGATTATTATACTTTCAAACTATTAAAATGCAAATGTTTAAGTTCACGAATTTTTTGCATAAAATCATAACGTTCTTCTTTTTATTTAATTTTAAAATTTTTGGTATAACGTTTGAAGTTTTTAAATGTAAGTCCATGTGTATATATGCAAATCACTAATTAAGTATTTTTATTTTTTGTGAAAAAGTTTTTTTTGGTGATAGCGTTTGTGGCTCAACTCAACGCTTTTTCTTAACGGTTTTTGAGTTGCGGAAAAACAAGCAATAACAAAAAGGGTCTCTTGGAAATGTCCCACAATTGAACCTAATATCGGCCACGATATTTTGTTTTAATTTTATGCCATCAATTTCAACATCGATTTGGACTTCTGTGCTGTATTCATGGAACCCGAATGGCTTTGTCAAAAAATTAGGCTGAATTCTAAAATATAAAAAATTTTCGTTTGGAATTAATTGCACATATATGTCTTTACCAAGATTGATGATAGGTTTAGGTTTAGGTTAGGTGGAAGCCCAGAGATGGGGCTGACTTAGACTTGATTTAAAGTCCATTGTGGTACCACTGATAAATGTATACCCTTTTTTCCTGAACAAATACGATACCAACCGTAAGATACATATATATATTAAAAGAAGCGCCGGGAGCTCGTAATGAGAAGGTAGTGTTGAGAAGATTCCACCTCATCATCCCCCATACAGCACCCGCACCTCGGTTTCGAGACAATGCCCAGCCCTACAGCGTGTATCCCCATCGGGCAGAGTAATTCCCCAGACCGCCTGCTGTCCAGGACCGGCCAAAAGGACCTTGCAACTATGCAAGTCAATGTTTCCGCCCAGCCGTTCCTCCCCGGTACGATATCCTCTGTTGTTTCCTGTCGGGCCAGCTCATGAGGATGGCAGCTTCCGGCGATGTCACTATATCCTCGGACCCTGATTAGCGGGATGTGGAAGTCCTCTGACGCGGCCGATAAGCAGGGCTCTGATTGCGGCCTGGCTGTCGGAGTAGATGTTCACTGCCTTCTGTGTTATGGTGCTACAAAAAAAATCTGGTAGCCTGAACTTACTACTGACCGATAGTTCCTCGCAGAAAACACCGCCTCCAACTCTACCCTCCAATTTCGATGCATCCGAGAACAGGGTTACTGCGCATCTGCGCCAGAGGTCATTCCCCTTCCACTCCTCCCTTGATGGGATGTGTGTGGTGAAGGACCCTCTAGGGGCAGTCTTCGGCGCGCACCGATCTGCCTCCTCCGGGATGAACTTGTATTGTCTTAGGACCACTGACTGCCCATGTTCTAGGGTTAGAGAAAATCCAGCACTCTGCAAACTGATGGCAGAGCAAGCGGCGGCAACTTTTCCCGTTAAGTCCACAGGGATGATGCCAAGCATCACATTTAGAGTCAGTGTTGGGGTGGTGCGTAGTGCCCACCACTTTTGGAGAGAGACCCTCTCTCTTTCCGATGGCTCCCCTACAGCAGTATAAAGCGAACGACGCCTTTTTGGCCCTATCCTCAATGTTCGGCCTCCAGTTTAACTTTCCGTCCAGAATAACCCTCAGGTACCTGACTCTGTCAGAAAGCACAAGAGGAGTACCAGCGATGGAGGGTAGTTGGGACTATATACTTCCCGGTGAACAAGACCAGCTCCGTCTTGTTTTGATTTATAGCTAACCCACAGCTTGTGGACCAATTTGTCACCAAATGCATGCCAAGCGATTGTACTGTAAATCCAAATTAGACCCGTCACTACGATGAAAAATTCTATGGTGCAACTTGAAAATGCTTAATGTAACTACATGCAAAACTCAAGACAGAGTGTAAAATTGGCCCTAATGACCTTATTGATTATACTACTAGCGCCATTAAGAGCACTAATAGCCCTATAACTATAAATTTTGTTGACCTTTTCCTTTCAATAGAAAAATTCCAATTTTATGGAGTAACTAGGGCTAGAACTTCAGTCTCTAGTGACTTTTAAGTCCAATGCTATTGGTGAAGATAGAATTTGTTTGAGGTTTGTAAAATGTATGCTTCCGTTTATTTTTAGTTCTGTAACACATGCCATTAATTACTGTTTCACAACTGCATATTTTCCAACAGAGTGGAAAAAGGCTGTCACTATTCCTGTTGCCAAAAATAATATAGCCACGAATCCCAGTGATTATAGTCCGATAAGCATTCTTCAATTAATTATATAATATATATTATACTCGTATATGTACATAATGTTGTTACGAGTATTATACTTTCAAACTATTAAAATGCAAATGTTTAAGTTCACGAATTTTTTGCATAAAATCATAACGTTCTTCTTTTTATTTAATTTTAAAATTTTTGGTATAACGTTTGAAGTTTTTAAATGTAAGTCCATGTGTATATATGCAAATCACTAATTAAGTATTTTTATTTTTTGTGAAAAAGTTTTTTTTGGTGATAGCGTTTGTGGCTCAACTCAACGCTTTTTCTTAACGGTTTTTGAGTTGCGGAAAAACAAGCAATAACAAAAAGGGTCTCTTGGAAATGTCCCACAATTGAACCTAATATCGGCCACGATATTTTGTTTTAATTTTATGCCATCAATTTCAACATCGATTTGGACTTCTGTGCTGTATTCATGGAACCCGAATGGCTTTGTCAAAAAATTAGGCTGAATTCTAAAATATAAAAAATTTTCGTTTGGAATTAATTGCACATATATGTCTTTACCAAGATTGATGATAGGTTTAGGTTTAGGTTAGGTGGAAGCCCAGAGATGGGGCTGACTTAGACTTGATTTAAAGTCCATTGTGGTACCACTGATAAATGTATACCCTTTTTTCCTGAACAAATACGATACCAACCGTAAGATACATATATATATTAAAAGAAGCGCCGGGAGCTCGTAATGAGAAGGTAGTGTTGAGAAGATTCCACCTCATCATCCCCCATACAGCACCCGCACCTCGGTTTCGAGACAATGCCCAGCCCTACAGCGTGTATCCCCATCGGGCAGAGTAATTCCCCAGACCGCCTGCTGTCCAGGACCGGCCAAAAGGACCTTGCAACTATGCAAGTCAATGTTTCCGCCCAGCCGTTCCTCCCCGGTACGATATCCTCTGTTGTTTCCTGTCGGGCCAGCTCATGAGGATGGCAGCTTCCGGCGATGTCACTATATCCTCGGACCCTGATTAGCGGGATGTGGAAGTCCTCTGACGCGGCCGATAAGCAGGGCTCTGATTGCGGCCTGGCTGTCGGAGTAGATGTTCACTGCCTTCTGTGTTATGGTGCTACAAAAAAAATCTGGTAGCCTGAACTTACTACTGACCGATAGTTCCTCGCAGAAAACACCGCCTCCAACTCTACCCTCCAATTTCGATGCATCCGAGAACAGGGTTACTGCGCATCTGCGCCAGAGGTCATTCCCCTTCCACTCCTCCCTTGATGGGATGTGTGTGGTGAAGGACCCTCTAGGGGCAGTCTTCGGCGCGCACCGATCTGCCTCCTCCGGGATGAACTTGTATTGTCTTAGGACCACTGACTGCCCATGTTCTAGGGTTAGAGAAAATCCAGCACTCTGCAAACTGATGGCAGAGCAAGCGGCGGCAACTTTTCCCGTTAAGTCCACAGGGATGATGCCAAGCATCACATTTAGAGTCAGTGTTGGGGTGGTGCGTAGTGCCCACCACTTTTGGAGAGAGACCCTCTCTCTTTCCGATGGCTCCCCTACAGCAGTATAAAGCGAACGACGCCTTTTTGGCCCTATCCTCAATGTTCGGCCTCCAGTTTAACTTTCCGTCCAGAATAACCCTCAGGTACCTGACTCTGTCAGAAAGCACAAGAGGAGTACCAGCGATGGAGGGTAGTTGGGACTATATACTTCCCGGTGAACAAGACCAGCTCCGTCTTGTTTTGATTTATAGCTAACCCACAGCTTGTGGACCAATTTGTCACCAAATGCATGCCAAGCGATTGTACTGTAAATCCAAATTAGACCCGTCACTACGATGAAAAATTCTATGGTGCAACTTGAAAATGCTTAATGTAACTACATGCAAAACTCAAGACAGAGTGTAAAATTGGCCCTAATGACCTTATTGATTATACTACTAGCGCCATTAAGAGCACTAATAGCCCTATAACTATAAATTTTGTTGACCTTTTCCTTTCGATAGAAAAATTCCAATTTTATGGAGTAACTAAGGCTAGAACTTCAGTCTCTAGTGACTTTTAAGTCCAATGCTATTGGTGAAGATAGAATTTGTTTGAGGTTTGTAAAATGTATGCTTCCGTTTATTTTTAGTTCTGTAACACATGCCATTAATTACTGTTTCACAACTGCATATTTTCCAACA
This sequence comes from Philophylla caesio, assembly GCA_963971545.1. NCBI lineage: Eukaryota > Metazoa > Arthropoda > Insecta > Diptera > Tephritidae > Philophylla > Philophylla caesio. Next base: position 1,634,754 of record OZ020605.1, on the reverse strand, counting down.
GAGTGGAAAAAGGCTGTCACTATTCCTGTTGCCAAAAATAATATAGCCACGAATCCCAGTGATTATAGTCCGATAAGCATTCTTCAATTAATTATATAATATATATTATACTCGTATATGTACATAATGTTGTTACGATTATTATACTTTCAAACTATTAAAATGCAAATGTTTAAGTTCACGAATTTTTTGCATAAAATCATAACGTTCTTCTTTTTATTTAATTTTAAAATTTTTGGTATAACGTTTGAAGTTTTTAAATGTAAGTCCATGTGTATATATGCAAATCACTAATTAAGTATTTTTATTTTTTGTGAAAAAGTTTTTTTTGGTGATAGCGTTTGTGGCTCAACTCAACGCTTTTTCTTAACGGTTTTTGAGTTGCGGAAAAACAAGCAATAACAAAAAGGGTCTCTTGGAAATGTCCCACAATAGAACCTAATATCGGCCACGATATTTTGTTTTAATTTTATGCCATCAATTTCAACATCGATTTGGACTTCTGTGCTGTATTCATGGAACCCGAATGGCTTTGTCAAAAAATTAGGCTGAATTCTAAAATATAAAAAATTTTCGTTTGGAATTAATTGCACATATATATCTTTACCAAGATTGATGATAGGTTTAGGTTTAGGTTAGGTGGAAGCCCAGAGATGGGGCTGACTTAGACTTGATTTAAAGTCCATTGTGGTACCACTGATAAATGTATACCCTTTTTTCCTGAACAAATACGATACCAACCGTAAGATACATATATATATTAAAAGAAGCGCCGGGAGCTCGTAATGAGAAGGTAGTGTTGAGAAGATTCCACCTCATCATCCCCCATACAGCACCCGCACCTCGGTTTCGAGACAATGCCCAGCCCTACAGCGTGTATCCCCATCGGGCAGAGTAATTCCCCAGACCGCCTGCTGTCCAGGACCGGCCAAAAGGACCTTGCAACTATGCAAGTCAATGTTTCCGCCCAGCCGTTCCTCCCCGGTACGATATCCTCTGTTGTTTCCTGTCGGGCCAGCTCATGAGGATGGCAGCTTCCGGCGATGTCACTATATCCTGGGACCCTGATTAGCGGGATGTGGAAGTCCTCTGACGCGGCCGATAAGCAGGGCTCTGATTGCGGCCTGGCTGTCGGAGTAGATGTTCACTGCCTTCTGTGTTATGGTGCTACAAAAAAAATCTGGTAGCCTGAACTTACTACTGACCGATAGTTCCTCGCAGAAAACACCGCCTCCAACTCTACCCTCCAATTTCGATGCATCCGAGAACAGGGTTACTGCGCATCTGCGCCAGAGGTCATTCCCCTTCCACTCCTCCCTTGATGGGATGTGTGTGGTGAAGGACCCTCTAGGGGCAGTCTTCGGCGCGCACCGATCTGCCTCCTCCGGGATGAACTTGTATTGTCTTAGGACCACTGACTGCCCAAGTTCTGGGGTTAGAGAAAATCCAGCACTCTGCAACCTGATGGCAGAGCAAGCGGCGGCAACTTTTCCCGTTAAGTCCACAGGGATGATGCCAAGCATCACATTTAGAGTCAGTGTTGGGGTGGTGCGTAGTGCCCACCACTTTTGGAGAGAGACCCTCTCTCTTTCCGATGGCTCCCCTACAGCAGTATAAAGCGAACGACGCCTTTTTGGCCCTATCCTCAATGTTCGGCCTCCAGTTTAACTTTCCGTCCAGAATAACCCTCAGGTACCTGACTCTGTCAGAAAGCACAAGAGGAGTACCAGCGATGGAGGGTAGTTGGGACTATATACTTCCCGGTGAACAAGACCAGCTCCGTCTTGTTTTGATTTATAGCTAACCCACAGCTTGTGGACCAATTTGTCACCAAATGCATGCAAAGCGATTGTACTGTAAATCCAAATTAGACCCGTCACTACGATGAAAAATTCTATGGTGCAACTTGAAAATGCTTAATGTAACGGGTGTTTTTTTTAGGGGTATAGAACTTCCAATTGAAATAAAACACAAGAAAATCGTTTTAAGGTCCATCAGCTTGTGGACCAATTTGTCACCAAATGCATGCAAAGCGATTGTACTGTAAATCCAAATTAGACCCGTCACTACGCTGAAAAATTCTATGGTGCAACTTGAAAATGCTTAATGTAACGGGTGTTTTTTTTAGGGGTATAGAACTTCGAATTGAAATAAAACACAAGAAAATCGTTTTAAGGTCCATCAATTTGGCTTTATTAGAAGGATAATTTTATGGCATTAATGTTTAAATATGATTTCGGGCATGTGGCCGCCGCGGCTGGCTCGAATAAAGCCAATTCTACAGGTCCAATTTTCAACCACTTTTTCGAGCATATGGGGCCGTATGTCGGCAATAACGCCACGAATGTTGGCTTCCAATTCCCCTAACGTTTCTGGTTTGTTGGTGTAGACGAGCGACTTCACATATCCCCAAAGAAAATAATCCAATGGTGTCAAATCACACGATCTTGGTGGCCAATTGACAGGTCCATTCCGCGAAATTATGCGCTCAGCGGCGGCAACTTTTCCCGTTAAGTCCACAGGGATGATGCCAAGCATCACATTTAGAGTCAGTGTTGGGGTGGTGCGTAGTGCCCACCACTTTTGGAGAGAGACCCTCTCTCTTTCCGATGGCTCCCCTACAGCAGTATAAAGCGAACGACGCCTTTTTGGCCCTATCCTCAATGTTCGGCCTCCAGTTTAACTTTCCGTCCAGAATAACCCTCAGGTACCTGACTCTGTCAGAAAGCACAAGAGGAGTACCAGCGATGGAGGGTAGTTGGGACTATATACTTCCCGGTGAACAAGACCAGCTCCGTCTTGTTTTGATTTATAGCTAACCCACAGCTTGTGGACCAATTTGTCACCAAATGCATGCAAAGCGATTGTACTGTAAATCCAAATTAGACCCGTCACTACGATGAAAAATTCTATGGTGCAACTTGAAAATGCTTAATGTAACGGGTGTTTTTTTTAGGGGTATAGAACTTCCAATTGAAATAAAACACAAGAAAATCGTTTTAAGGTCCATCAGCTTGTGGACCAATTTGTCACCAAATGCATGCAAAGCGATTGTACTGTAAATCCAAATTAGACCCGTCACTACGATGAAAAATTCTATGGTGCAACTTGAAAATGCTTAATGTAACGGGTGTTTTTTTTAGGGGTATAGAACTTCGAATTGAAATAAAACACAAGAAAATCGTTTTAAGGTCCATCAATTTGGCTTTATTGGAAGGATAATTTTATGGCATTAATGTTTAAATATGATTTCGGGCATGTGGCCGCCGCGGCTGGCTCGAATAAAGCCAATTCTACAGGTCCAATTTTCAACCACTTTTTCGAGCATATGGGGCCGTATGTCGGCAATAACGCCACGAATGTTGGCTTCCAATTCCCCTAACGTTTCTGGTTTGTTGGTGTAGACGAGCGACTTCACATATCCCCAAAGAAAATAATCCAATGGTGTCAAATCACACGATCTTGGTGGCCAATTGACAGGTCCATTCCGCGAAATTATGCGCTCAGCGAATGTTTCCTTCAATAAATCGATTGTGACGTGCGCTGTGTGGCATGTAGCGCCGTCTTGTTGGAACCACAACTCATCCACATTCATGCCATCCAATTCGGGAACAAAATAGTCGGTTATCATGGCTCTATACCGGTCTCCATTAACGGTAACTGCCTCTCCAGCATTATTGCGGAAGAAGTATGGCCCAATGACTCCACCAGCCCATAGAGCACACCAAACAGTCAGTTTTTGTGGATGTAATGGCGTTTCAAGGGTCTCATGTGGATTCTCTTCACTCCAAATGCGACAATTTTGCTTGTTGACGTAGCCATTCAACCAAAAAAGAGCCTCATCACTGAACAAAATTTTGCGATGAAAATCAGCATCGAGATCAATCTCATTTTCGGCCCATACACCAAAATCACGAAACATTGCATGGTCTCGCGGCTTTAATTCTTGCACAAGCTGGATCTTGTAAGGTCGCAAGCCAAGATCTTTGCGCAAAATCTTCCATAAAGTTGATGGACAAAGCTCCAATTGCTGTGCACGGTGGCGAATCGATTCATTCGGGTCCTCTTCAACACTTTGCTCTACAGCGGCAATTGTTTCTTCGGTGCGCACTGTTCGACGTCTCTGCGGATGCGTATTATCACATAGAGTAAACGTAGTGCGAAAACGATCCATGGTTAACCGAATTAATTGCTCTGATGGACGATTATGTCGACCATAAAATGGACGGAGCTCACGGTAAACTTCGCGAACTGAACCATTATTTTCGAAATAAATTTGCACGATTTGCAAGCGTTGTTCTTTTGTCAACCTGTTCATGATAAAATGGCAAACCAAACTGAACATAAATGACATTAGAGTTGCCAGATTTGACCACAAAATGCCAGTTTTATCTCTATTCGAAAAACAAACCTGTAAAAAAAAACACCCTTTACATGCAAAACTCAAGACAGAGTGTAAAATTGGCCCTAATGACCTTATTGATTATACTACTAGCGCCATTAAGAGCACTAATAGCCCTATAACTATAAATTTTGTTGACCTTTTCCTTTCGATAGAAAAATTCCAATTTTATGGAGTAACTAGGGCTAGAACTTCAGTCTCTAGTGACTTTTAAGTCCAATGCTATTGGTGAAGATAGAATTTGTTTGAGGTTTGTAAAATGTATGCTTCCGTTTATTTTTAGTTCTGTAACACATGCCATTAATTACTGTTTCACAACTGCATATTTTCCAACAGAGTGGAAAAAGGCTGTCACTATTCCTGTTGCCAAAAATAATATAGCCACGAATCCCAGTGATTATAGTCCGATAAGCATTCTTCAATTAATTATATAATATATATTATACTCGTATATGTACATAATGTTGTTACGATTATTATACTTTCAAACTATTAAAATGCAAATGTTTAAGTTCACGAATTTTTTGCATAAAATCATAACGTTCTTCTTTTTATTTAATTTTAAAATTTTTGGTATAACGTTTGAAGTTTTTAAATGTAAGTCCATGTGTATATATGCAAATCACTAATTAAGTATTTTTATTTTTTGTGAAAAAGTTTTTTTTGGTGATAGCGTTTGTGGCTCAACTCAACGCTTTTTCTTAACGGTTTTTGAGAGGCGGAAAAACAAGCAATAACAAAAAGGGTCTCTTGGAAATGCCCCACAATTGAACCTAATATCGGCCACGATATTTTGTTTTAATTTTATGCCATCAATTTCAACATCGATTTGGACTTCTGTGCTGTATTCATGGAACCCGAATGGCTTTGTCAAAAAATTAGGCTGAATTCTAAAATATAAAAAATTTTCGTTTGGAATTAATTGCACATATATATCTTTACCAAGATTGATGATAGGTTTAGGTTTAGGTTAGGTGGAAGCCCAGAGATGGGGCTGACTTAGACTTGATTTAAAGTCCATTGTGGTACCACTGATAAATGTATACCCTTTTTTCCTGAACAAATACGATACCAACCGTAAGATACATATATATATTAAAAGAAGCGCCGGGAGCTCGTAATGAGAAGGTAGTGTTGAGAAGATTCCACCTCATCATCCCCCATACAGCACCCGCACCTCGGTTTCGAGACAATGCCCAGCCCTACAGCGTGTATCCCCATCGGGCAGAGTAATTCCCCAGACCGCCTGCTGTCCAGGACCGGCCAAAAGGACCTTGCAACTATGCAAGTCAATGTTTCCGCCCAGCCCTTCCTCCCCGGTACGATATCCTCTGTTGTTTCCTGTCGGGCCAGCTCATGAGGATGGCAGCTTCCGGCGATGTCACTATATCCTGGGACCCAGATTAGCGGGATGTGGAAGTCCTCTGACGCGGCCGATAAGCAGGGCTCTGATTGCGGCCTGGCTGTCGGAGTAGATGTTCACTGCCTTCTGTGTTATGGTGCTACAAAAAAAATCTGGTAGCCTGAACTTACTACTGACCGATAGTTCCTCGCAGAAAACACCGCCTCCAACTCTACCCTCCAATTTCGATGCATCCGAGAACAGGGTTACTGCGCATCTGCGCCAGAGGTCATTCCCCTTCCACTCCTCCCTTGATGGGATGTGTGTGGTGAAGGACCCTCTAGGGGCAGTCTTCGGCGCGCACCGATCTGCCTCCTCCGGGATGAACTTGTATTGTCTTAGGACCACTGACTGCCCAAGTTCTGGGGTTAGAGAAAATCCAGCACTCTGCAACCTGATGGCAGAGCAAGCGGCGGCAACTTTTCCCGTTAAGTCCACAGGGATGATGCCAAGCATCACATTTAGAGTCAGTGTTGGGGTGGTGCGTAGTGCCCACCACTTTTGGAGAGAGACCCTCTCTCTTTCCGATGGCTCCCCTACAGCAGTATAAAGCGAACGACGCCTTTTTGGCCCTATCCTCAATGTTCGGCCTCCAGTTTAACTTTCCGTCCAGAATAACCCTCAGGTACCTGACTCTGTCAGAAAGCACAAGAGGAGTACCAGCGATGGAGGGTAGTTGGGACTATATACTTCCCGGTGAACAAGACCAGCTCCGTCTTGTTTTGATTTATAGCTAACCCACAGCTTGTGGACCAATTTGTCACCAAATGCATGCAAAGCGATTGTACTGTAAATCCAAATTAGACCCGTCACTACGATGAAAAATTCTATGGTGCAACTTGAAAATGCTTAATGTAACGGGTGTTTTTTTTAGGGGTATAGAACTTCCAATTGAAATAAAACACAAGAAAATCGTTTTAAGGTCCATCAGCTTGTGGACCAATTTGTCACCAAATGCATGCAAAGCGATTGTACTGTAAATCCAAATTAGACCCGTCACTACGATGAAAAGTTCTATGGTGCAACTTGAAAATGCTTAATGTAACGGGTGTTTTTTTTAGGGGTATAGAACTTCGAATTGAAATAAAACACAAGAAAATCGTTTTAAGGTCCATCAATTTGGCTTTATTGGAAGGATAATTTTATGGCATTAATGTTTAAATATGATTTCGGGCATGTGGCCGCCGCGGCTGGCTCGAATAAAGCCAATTCTACAGGTCCAATTTTCAACCACTTTTTCGAGCATATGGGGCCGTATGTCGGCAATAACGCCACGAATGTTGGCTTCCAATTCCCCTAACGTTTCTGGTTTGTTGGTGTAGACGAGCGACTTCACATATCCCCAAAGAAAATAATCCAATGGTGTCAAATCACACGATCTTGGTGGCCAATTGACAGGTCCATTCCGCGAAATTATGCGCTCAGCGAATGTTTCCTTCAATAAATCGATTGTGACGTGCGCTGTGTGGCATGTAGCGCCGTCTTGTTGGAACCACAACTCATCCACATTCATGCCATCCAATTCGGGAACAAAATAGTCGGTTATCATGGCTCTATACCGGTCTCCATTAACGGTAACTGCCTCTCCAGCATTATTGCGGAAGAAGTATGGCCCAATGACTCCACCAGCCCATAGAGCACACCAAACAGTCAGTTCTTGTGGATGTAATGGCGTTTCAAGGGTCTCATGTGGATTCTCTTCACTCCAAATGCGACAATTTTGCTTGTTGACGTAGCCATTCAACCAAAAAAGAGCCTCATCACTGAACAAAATTTTGCGATGAAAATCAGCATCGAGATCAATCTCATTTTCGGCCCATACACCAAAATCACGAAATATTGCATGGTCTCGCGGCTTTAATTCTTGCACAAGCTGGATCTTGTAAGGTCGCAAGCCAAGATCTTTGCGCAAAATCTTCCATAAAGTTGATGGACAAAGCTCCAATTGCTGTGCACGGTGGCGAATCGATTCATTCGGGTCCTCTTCAACACTTTGCTCTACAGCGGCAATTGTTTCTTCGGTGCGCACTGTTCGACGTCTCTGCGGATGCGTATTATCACATAGAGTAAACGTAGTGCGAAAACGATCCATGGTTAACCGAATTAATTGCTCTGATGGACGATTATGTCGACCATAAAATGGACGGAGCTCACGGTAAACTTCGCGAACTGAACCATTATTTTCGAAATAAATTTGCACGATTTGCAAGCGTTGTTCTTTTGTCAACCTGTTCATGATAAAATGGCAAACCAAACTGAACATAAATGACATTAGAGTTGCCAGATTTGACCACAAAATGCCAGTTTTATCTCTATTCGAAAAACAAACCTGTAAAAAAAAACACCCTTTACATGCAAAACTCAAGACAGAGTGTAAAATTGGCCCTAATGACCTTATTGATTATACTACTAGCGCCATTAAGAGCACTAATAGCCCTATAACTATAAATTTTGTTGACCTTTTCCTTTCGATAGAAAAATTCCAATTTTATGGAGTAACTAGGGCTAGAACTTCAGTCTCTAGTGACTTTTAAGTCCAATGCTATTGGTGAAGATAGAATTTGTTTGAGGTTTGTAAAATGTATGCTTCCGTTTATTTTTAGTTCTGTAACACATGCCATTAATTACTGTTTCACAACTGCATATTTTCCAACAGAGTGGAAAAAGGCTGTCACTATTCCTGTTGCCAAAAATAATATAGCCACGAATCCCAGTGATTATAGTCCGATAAGCATTCTTCAATTAATTATATAATATATATTATACTCGTATATGTACATAATGTTGTTACGATTATTATACTTTCAAACTATTAAAATGCAAATGTTTAAGTTCACGAATTTTTTGCATAAAATCATAACGTTCTTCTTTTTATTTAATTTTAAAATTTTTGGTATAACGTTTGAAGTTTTTAAATGTAAGTCCATGTGTATATATGCAAATCACTAATTAAGTATTTTTATTTTTTGTGAAAAAGTTTTTTTTGGTGATAGCGTTTGTGGCTCAACTCAACGCTTTTTCTTAACGGTTTTTGAGAGGCGGAAAAACAAGCAATAACAAAAAGGGTCTCTTGGAAATGCCCCACAATTGAACCTAATATCGGCCACGATATTTTGTTTTAATTTTATGCCATCAATTTCAACATCGATTTGGACTTCTGTGCTGTATTCATGGAACCCGAATGGCTTTGTCAAAAAATTAGGCTGAATTCTAAAATATAAAAAATTTTCGTTTGGAATTAATTGCACATATATATCTTTACCAAGATTGATGATAGGTTTAGGTTTAGGTTAGGTGGAAGCCCAGAGATGGGGCTGACTTAGACTTGATTTAAAGTCCATTGTGGTACCACTGATAAATGTATACCCTTTTTTCCTGAACAAATACGATACCAACCGTAAGATACATATATATATTAAAAGAAGCGCCGGGAGCTCGTAATGAGAAGGTAGTGTTGAGAAGATTCCACCTCATCATCCCCCATACAGCACCCGCACCTCGGTTTCGAGACAATGCCCAGCCCTACAGCGTGTATCCCCATCGGGCAGAGTAATTCCCCAGACCGCCTGCTGTCCAGGACCGGCCAAAAGGACCTTGCAACTATGCAAGTCAATGTTTCCGCCCAGCCCTTCCTCCCCGGTACGATATCCTCTGTTGTTTCCTGTCGGGCCAGCTCATGAGGATGGCAGCTTCCGGCGATGTCACTATATCCTGGGACCCAGATTAGCGGGATGTGGAAGTCCTCTGACGCGGCCGATAAGCAGGGCTCTGATTGCGGCCTGGCTGTCGGAGTAGATGTTCACTGCCTTCTGTGTTATGGTGCTACAAAAAAAATCTGGTAGCCTGAACTTACTACTGACCGATAGTTCCTCGCAGAAAACACCGCCTCCAACTCTACCCTCCAATTTCGATGCATCCGAGAACAGGGTTACTGCGCATCTGCGCCAGAGGTCATTCCCCTTCCACTCCTCCCTTGATGGGATGTGTGTGGTGAAGGACCCTCTAGGGGCAGTCTTCGGCGCGCACCGATCTGCCTCCTCCGGGATGAACTTGTATTGTCTTAGGACCACTGACTGCCCAAGTTCTGGGGTTAGAGAAAATCCAGCACTCTGCAACCTGATGGCAGAGCAAGCGGCGGCAACTTTTCCCGTTAAGTCCACAGGGATGATGCCAAGCATCACATTTAGAGTCAGTGTTGGGGTGGTGCGTAGTGCCCACCACTTTTGGAGAGAGACCCTCTCTCTTTCCGATGGCTCCCCTACAGCAGTATAAAGCGAACGACGCCTTTTTGGCCCTATCCTCAATGTTCGGCCTCCAGTTTAACTTTCCGTCCAGAATAACCCTCAGGTACCTGACTCTGTCAGAAAGCACAAGAGGAGTACCAGCGATGGAGGGTAGTTGGGACTATATACTTCCCGGTGAACAAGACCAGCTCCGTCTTGTTTTGATTTATAGCTAACCCACAGCTTGTGGACCAATTTGTCACCAAATGCATGCAAAGCGATTGTACTGTAAATCCAAATTAGACCCGTCACTACGATGAAAAATTCTATGGTGCAACTTGAAAATGCTTAATGTAACGGGTGTTTTTTTTAGGGGTATAGAACTTCCAATTGAAATAAAACACAAGAAAATCGTTTTAAGGTCCATCAGCTTGTGGACCAATTTGTCACCAAATGCATGCAAAGCGATTGTACTGTAAATCCAAATTAGACCCGTCACTACGATGAAAAATTCTATGGTGCAACTTGAAAATGCTTAATGTAACGGGTGTTTTTTTTAGGGGTATAGAACTTCGAATTGAAATAAAACACAAGAAAATCGTTTTAAGGTCCATCAATTTGGCTTTATTGGAAGGATAATTTTATGGCATTAATGTTTAAATATGATTTCGGGCATGTGGCCGCCGCGGCTGGCTCGAATAAAGCCAATTCTACAGGTCCAATTTTCAACCACTTTTTCGAGCATATGGGGCCGTATGTCGGCAATAACGCCACGAATGTTGGCTTCCAATTCCCCTAACGTTTCTGGTTTGTTGGTGTAGACGAGCGACTTCACATATCCCCAAAGAAAATAATCCAATGGTGTCAAATCACACGATCTTGGTGGCCAATTGACAGGTCCATTCCGCGAAATTATGCGCTCAGCGAATGTTTCCTTCAATAAATCGATTGTGACGTGCGCTGTGTGGCATGTAGCGCCGTCTTGTTGGAACCACAACTCATCCACATTCATGCCATCCAATTCGGGAACAAAATAGTCGGTTATCATGGCTCTATACCGGTCTCCATTAACGGTAACTGCCTCTCCAGCATTATTGCGGAAGAAGTATGGCCCAATGACTCCACCAGCCCATAGAGCACACCAAACAGTCAGTTTTTGTGGATGTAATGGCGTTTCAAGGGTCTCATGTGGATTCTCTTCACTCCAAATGCGACAATTTTGCTTGTTGACGTAGCCATTCAACCAAAAAAGAGCCTCATCACTGAACAAAATTTTGCGATGAAAATCAGCATCGAGATCAATCTCATTTTCGGCCCATACACCAAAATCACGAAACATTGCATGGTCTCGCGGCTTTAATTCTTGCACAAGCTGGATCTTGTAAGGTCGCAAGCCAAGATCTTTGCGCAAAATCTTCCATAAAGTTGATGGACAAAGCTCCAATTGCTGTGCACGGTGGCGAATCGATTCATTCGGGTCCTCTTCAACACTTTGCTCTACAGCGGCAATTGTTTCTTCGGTGCGCACTGTTCGACGTCTCTGCGGATGCGTATTATCACATAGAGTAAACGTAGTGCAAAAACGATCCATGGTTAACCGAATTAATTGCTCTGATGGACGATTATGTCGACCATAAAATGGACGGAGCTCACGGTAAACTTCGCGAACTGAACCATTATTTTCGAAATAAATTTGCACGATTTGCAAGCGTTGTTCTTTTGTCAACCTGTTCATGATAAAATGGCAAACCAAACTGAACATAAATGACATTAGAGTTGCCAGATTTGACCACAAAATGCCAGTTTTATCTCTATTCGAAAAACAAACCTGTAAAAAAAAACACCCTTTACATGCAAAACTCAAGACAGAGTGTAAAATTGGCCCTAATGACCTTATTGATTATACTACTAGCGCCATTAAGAGCACTAATAGCCCTATAACTATAAATTTTGTTGACCTTTTCCTTTCGATAGAAAAATTCCAATTTTATGGAGTAACTAGGGCTAGAACTTCAGTCTCTAGTGACTTTTAAGTCCAATGCTATTGGTGAAGATAGAATTTGTTTGAGGTTTGTAAAATGTATGCTTCCGTTTATTTTTAGTTCTGTAACACATGCCATTAATTACTGTTTCACAACTGCATATTTTCCAACAGAGTGGAAAAAGTCTGTCACTATTCCTGTTGCCAAAAATAATATAGCCACGAATCCCAGTGATTATAGTCCGATAAGCATTCTTCAATTAATTATATAATATATATTATACTCGTATATGTACATAATGTTGTTACGATTATTATACTTTCAAACTATTAAAATGCAAATGTTTAAGTTCACGAATTTTTTGCATAAAATCATAACGTTCTTCTTTTTATTTAATTTTAAAATTTTTGGTATAACGTTTGAAGTTTTTAAATGTAAGTCCATGTGTATATATGCAAATCACTAATTAAGTATTTTTATTTTTTGTGAAAAAGTTTTTTTTGGTGATAGCGTTTGTGGCTCAACTCAACGCTTTTTCTTAACGGTTTTTGAGTTGCGGAAAAACAAGCAATAACAAAAAGGGTCTCTTGGAAATGCCCCACAATTGAACCTAATATCGGCCACGATATTTTGTTTTAATTTTATGCCATCAATTTCAACATCGATTTGGACTTCTGTGCTGTATTCATGGAACCCGAATGGCTTTGTCAAAAAATTAGGCTGAATTCTAAAATATAAAAAATTTTCGTTTGGAATTAATTGCACATATATATCTTTACCAAGATTGATGATAGGTTTAGGTTTAGGTTAGGTGGAAGCCCAGAGATGGGGCTGACTTAGACTTGATTTAAAGTCCATTGTGGTACCACTGATAAATGTATACCCTTTTTTCCTGAACAAATACGATACCAACCGTAAGATACATATATATATTAAAAGAAGCGCCGGGAGCTCGTAATGAGAAGGTAGTGTTGAGAAGATTCCACCTCATCATCCCCCATACAGCACCCGCACCTCGGTTTCGAGACAATGCCCAGCCCTACAGCGTGTATCCCCATCGGGCAGAGTAATTCCCCAGACCGCCTGCTGTCCAGGACCGGCCAAAAGGACCTTGCAACTATGCAAGTCAATGTTTCCGCCCAGCCCTTCCTCCCCGGTACGATATCCTCTGTTGTTTCCTGTCGGGCCAGCTCATGAGGATGGCAGCTTCCGGCGATGTCACTATATCCTGGGACCCAGATTAGCGGGATGTGGAAGTCCTCTGACGCGGCCGATAAGCAGGGCTCTGATTGCGGCCTGGCTGTCGGAGTAGATGTTCACTGCCTTCTGTGTTATGGTGCTACAAAAAAAATCTGGTAGCCTGAACTTACTACTGACCGATAGTTCCTCGCAGAAAACACCGCCTCCAACTCTACCCTCCAATTTCGATGCATCCGAGAACAGGGTTACTGCGCATCTGCGCCAGAGGTCATTCCCCTTCCACTCCTCCCTTGATGGGATGTGTGTGGTGAAGGACCCTCTAGGGGCAGTCTTCGGCGCGCACCGATCTGCCTCCTCCGGGATGAACTTGTATTGTCTTAGGACCACTGACTGCCCAAGTTCTGGGGTTAGAGAAAATCCAGCACTCTGCAACCTGATGGCAGAGCAAGCGGCGGCAACTTTTCCCGTTAAGTCCACAGGGATGATGCCAAGCATCACATTTAGAGTCAGTGTTGGGGTGGTGCGTAGTGCCCACCACTTTTGGAGAGAGACCCTCTCTCTTTCCGATGGCTCCCCTACAGCAGTATAAAGCGAACGACGCCTTTTTGGCCCTATCCTCAATGTTCGGCCTCCAGTTTAACTTTCCGTCCAGAATAACCCTCAGGTACCTGACTCTGTCAGAAAGCACAAGAGGAGTACCAGCGATGGAGGGTAGTTGGGACTATATACTTCCCGGTGAACAAGACCAGCTCCGTCTTGTTTTGATTTATAGCTAACCCACAGCTTGTGGACCAATTTGTCACCAAATGCATGCAAAGCGATTGTACTGTAAATCCAAATTAGACCCGTCACTACGATGAAAAATTCTATGGTGCAACTTGAAAATGCTTAATGTAACGGGTGTTTTTTTTAGGGGTATAGAACTTCCAATTGAAATAAAACACAAGAAAATCGTTTTAAGGTCCATCAGCTTGTGGACCAATTTGTCACCAAATGCATGCAAAGCGATTGTACTGTAAATCCAAATTAGACCCGTCACTACGATGAAAAATTCTATGGTGCAACTTGAAAATGCTTAATGTAACGGGTGTTTTTTTTAGGGGTATAGAACTTCGAATTGAAATAAAACACAAGAAAATCGTTTTAAGGTCCATCAATTTGGCTTTATTGGAAGGATAATTTTATGGCATTAATGTTTAAATATGATTTCGGGCATGTGGCCGCCGCGGCTGGCTCGAATAAAGCCAATTCTACAGGTCCAATTTTCAACCACTTTTTCGAGCATATGGGGCCGTATGTCGGCAATAACGCCACGAATGTTGGCTTCCAATTCCCCTAACGTTTCTGGTTTGTTGGTGTAGACGAGCGACTTCACATATCCCCAAAGAAAATAATCCAATGGTGTCAAATCACACGATCTTGGTGGCCAATTGACAGGTCCATTCCGCGAAATTATGCGCTCAGCGGCGGCAACTTTTCCCGTTAAGTCCACAGGGATGATGCCAAGCATCACATTTAGAGTCAGTGTTGGGGTGGTGCGTAGTGCCCACCACTTTTGGAGAGAGACCCTCTCTCTTTCCGATGGCTCCCCTACAGCAGTATAAAGCGAACGACGCCTTTTTGGCCCTATCCTCAATGTTCGGCCTCCAGTTTAACTTTCCGTCCAGAATAACCCTCAGGTACCTGACTCTGTCAGAAAGCACAAGAGGAGTACCAGCGATGGAGGGTAGTTGGGACTATATACTTCCCGGTGAACAAGACCAGCTCCGTCTTGTTTTGATTTATAGCTAACCCACAGCTTGTGGACCAATTTGTCACCAAATGCATGCAAAGCGATTGTACTGTAAATCCAAATTAGACCCGTCACTACGATGAAAAATTCTATGGTGCAACTTGAAAATGCTTAATGTAACGGGTGTTTTTTTTAGGGGTATAGAACTTCCAATTGAAATAAAACACAAGAAAATCGTTTTAAGGTCCATCAGCTTGTGGACCAATTTGTCACCAAATGCATGCAAAGCGATTGTACTGTAAATCCAAATTAGACCCGTCACTACGCTGAAAAATTCTATGGTGCAACTTGAAAATGCTTAATGTAACGGGTGTTTTTTTTAGGGGTATAGAACTTCGAATTGAAATAAAACACAAGAAAATCGTTTTAAGGTCCATCAATTTGGCTTTATTAGAAGGATAATTTTATGGCATTAATGTTTAAATATGATTTCGGGCATGTGGCCGCCGCGGCTGGCTCGAATAAAGCCAATTCTACAGGTCCAATTTTCAACCACTTTTTCGAGCATATGGGGCCGTATGTCGGCAATAACGCCACGAATGTTGGCTTCCAATTCCCCTAACGTTTCTGGTTTGTTGGTGTAGACGAGCGACTTCACATATCCCCAAAGAAAATAATCCAATGGTGTCAAATCACACGATCTTGGTGGCCAATTGACAGGTCCATTCCGCGAAATTATGCGCTCAGCGGCGGCAACTTTTCCCGTTAAGTCCACAGGGATGATGCCAAGCATCACATTTAGAGTCAGTGTTGGGGTGGTGCGTAGTGCCCACCACTT
The DNA here is from genome assembly GCA_963971545.1 of Philophylla caesio. Lineage (NCBI taxonomy): Eukaryota > Metazoa > Arthropoda > Insecta > Diptera > Tephritidae > Philophylla > Philophylla caesio. The sequence goes on along the minus strand of OZ020605.1, from coordinate 1,618,975 downwards.
TTGGAGAGAGACCCTCTCTCTTTCCGATGGCTCCCCTACAGCAGTATAAAGCGAACGACGCCTTTTTGGCCCTATCCTCAATGTTCGGCCTCCAGTTTAACTTTCCGTCCAGAATAACCCTCAGGTACCTGACTCTGTCAGAAAGCACAAGAGGAGTACCAGCGATGGAGGGTAGTTGGGACTATATACTTCCCGGTGAACAAGACCAGCTCCGTCTTGTTTTGATTTATAGCTAACCCACAGCTTGTGGACCAATTTGTCACCAAATGCATGCAAAGCGATTGTACTGTAAATCCAAATTAGACCCGTCACTACGATGAAAAATTCTATGGTGCAACTTGAAAATGCTTAATGTAACGGGTGTTTTTTTTAGGGGTATAGAACTTCCAATTGAAATAAAACACAAGAAAATCGTTTTAAGGTCCATCAGCTTGTGGACCAATTTGTCACCAAATGCATGCAAAGCGATTGTACTGTAAATCCAAATTAGACCCGTCACTACGATGAAAAATTCTATGGTGCAACTTGAAAATGCTTAATGTAACGGGTGTTTTTTTTAGGGGTATAGAACTTCGAATTGAAATAAAACACAAGAAAATCGTTTTAAGGTCCATCAATTTGGCTTTATTGGAAGGATAATTTTATGGCATTAATGTTTAAATATGATTTCGGGCATGTGGCCGCCGCGGCTGGCTCGAATAAAGCCAATTCTACAGGTCCAATTTTCAACCACTTTTTCGAGCATATGGGGCCGTATGTCGGCAATAACGCCACGAATGTTGGCTTCCAATTCCCCTAACGTTTCTGGTTTGTTGGTGTAGACGAGCGACTTCACATATCCCCAAAGAAAATAATCCAATGGTGTCAAATCACACGATCTTGGTGGCCAATTGACAGGTCCATTCCGCGAAATTATGCGCTCAGCGAATGTTTCCTTCAATAAATCGATTGTGACGTGCGCTGTGTGGCATGTAGCGCCGTCTTGTTGGAACCACAACTCATCCACATTCATGCCATCCAATTCGGGAACAAAATAGTCGGTTATCATGGCTCTATACCGGTCTCCATTAACGGTAACTGCCTCTCCAGCATTATTGCGGAAGAAGTATGGCCCAATGACTCCACCAGCCCATAGAGCACACCAAACAGTCAGTTTTTGTGGATGTAATGGCGTTTCAAGGGTCTCATGTGGATTCTCTTCACTCCAAATGCGACAATTTTGCTTGTTGACGTAGCCATTCAACCAAAAAAGAGCCTCATCACTGAACAAAATTTTGCGATGAAAATCAGCATCGAGATCAATCTCATTTTCGGCCCATACACCAAAATCACGAAACATTGCATGGTCTCGCGGCTTTAATTCTTGCACAAGCTGGATCTTGTAAGGTCGCAAGCCAAGATCTTTGCGCAAAATCTTCCATAAAGTTGATGGACAAAGCTCCAATTGCTGTGCACGGTGGCGAATCGATTCATTCGGGTCCTCTTCAACACTTTGCTCTACAGCGGCAATTGTTTCTTCGGTGCGCACTGTTCGACGTCTCTGCGGATGCGTATTATCACATAGAGTAAACGTAGTGCGAAAACGATCCATGGTTAACCGAATTAATTGCTCTGATGGACGATTATGTCGACCATAAAATGGACGGAGCTCACGGTAAACTTCGCGAACTGAACCATTATTTTCGAAATAAATTTGCACGATTTGCAAGCGTTGTTCTTTTGTCAACCTGTTCATGATAAAATGGCAAACCAAACTGAACATAAATGACATTAGAGTTGCCAGATTTGACCACAAAATGCCAGTTTTATCTCTATTCGAAAAACAAACCTGTAAAAAAAAACACCCTTTACATGCAAAACTCAAGACAGAGTGTAAAATTGGCCCTAATGACCTTATTGATTATACTACTAGCGCCATTAAGAGCACTAATAGCCCTATAACTATAAATTTTGTTGACCTTTTCCTTTCGATAGAAAAATTCCAATTTTATGGAGTAACTAGGGCTAGAACTTCAGTCTCTAGTGACTTTTAAGTCCAATGCTATTGGTGAAGATAGAATTTGTTTGAGGTTTGTAAAATGTATGCTTCCGTTTATTTTTAGTTCTGTAACACATGCCATTAATTACTGTTTCACAACTGCATATTTTCCAACAGAGTGGAAAAAGGCTGTCACTATTCCTGTTGCCAAAAATAATATAGCCACGAATCCCAGTGATTATAGTCCGATAAGCATTCTTCAATTAATTATATAATATATATTATACTCGTATATGTACATAATGTTGTTACGATTATTATACTTTCAAACTATTAAAATGCAAATGTTTAAGTTCACGAATTTTTTGCATAAAATCATAACGTTCTTCTTTTTATTTAATTTTAAAATTTTTGGTATAACGTTTGAAGTTTTTAAATGTAAGTCCATGTGTATATATGCAAATCACTAATTAAGTATTTTTATTTTTTGTGAAAAAGTTTTTTTTGGTGATAGCGTTTGTGGCTCAACTCAACGCTTTTTCTTAACGGTTTTTGAGTTGCGGAAAAACAAGCAATAACAAAAAGGGTCTCTTGGAAATGCCCCACAATTGAACCTAATATCGGCCACGATATTTTGTTTTAATTTTATGCCATCAATTTCAACATCGATTTGGACTTCTGTGCTGTATTCATGGAACCCGAATGGCTTTGTCAAAAAATTAGGCTGAATTCTAAAATATAAAAAATTTTCGTTTGGAATTAATTGCACATATATATCTTTACCAAGATTGATGATAGGTTTAGGTTTAGGTTAGGTGGAAGCCCAGAGATGGGGCTGACTTAGACTTGATTTAAAGTCCATTGTGGTACCACTGATAAATGTATACCCTTTTTTCCTGAACAAATACGATACCAACCGTAAGATACATATATATATTAAAAGAAGCGCCGGGAGCTCGTAATGAGAAGGTAGTGTTGAGAAGATTCCACCTCATCATCCCCCATACAGCACCCGCACCTCGGTTTCGAGACAATGCCCAGCCCTACAGCGTGTATCCCCATCGGGCAGAGTAATTCCCCAGACCGCCTGCTGTCCAGGACCGGCCAAAAGGACCTTGCAACTATGCAAGTCAATGTTTCCGCCCAGCCCTTCCTCCCCGGTACGATATCCTCTGTTGTTTCCTGTCGGGCCAGCTCATGAGGATGGCAGCTTCCGGCGATGTCACTATATCCTGGGACCCAGATTAGCGGGATGTGGAAGTCCTCTGACGCGGCCGATAAGCAGGGCTCTGATTGCGGCCTGGCTGTCGGAGTAGAAGTTCACTGCCTTCTGTGTTATGGTGCTACAAAAAAAATCTGGTAGCCTGAACTTACTACTGACCGATAGTTCCTCGCAGAAAACACCGCCTCCAACTCTACCCTCCAATTTCGATGCATCCGAGAACAGGGTTACTGCGCATCTGCGCCAGAGGTCATTCCCCTTCCACTCCTCCCTTGATGGGATGTGTGTGGTGAAGGACCCTCTAGGGGCAGTCTTCGGCGCGCACCGATCTGCCTCCTCCGGGCTGAACTTGTATTGTCTTAAGACCACTGACTGCCCAAGTTCTGGGGTTAGAGAAAATCCAGCACTCTGCAACCTGATGGCAGAGCAAGCGGCAACAACTTTTCCCGTTAAGTCCACAGGGATGATGCCAAGCATCACATTTAGAGTCAGTGTTGGGGTGGTGCGTAGTGCCCTCCACTTTTGGAGAGAGACCCTCTCTCTTTCCGATGGCTCCCCTACAGCAGTATAAAGCGAACGACGCCTTTTTGGCCCTATCCTCAATGTTCGGCCTCCAGTTTAACTTTCCGTCCAGAATAACCCTCAGGTACCTGACTCTGTCAGAAAGCACAAGAGGAGTACCAGCGATGGAGGGTAGTTGGGACTATATACTTCCCGGTGAACTAGACCAGCTCCGTCTTGTTTTGATTTATAGCTAACCCACAGCTTGTGGCCCAATTTGTCACCAAATGCATGCAAAGCGATTGTACTGTAAATCCAAATTAGACCCGTCACTACGATGAAAAATTCTATGGCGCAACTTGAAAATGCTTAATGTAACGCGTGTTTTTTTTAGGGGTATAGAACTTCGAATTGAAATAAAACACAAGAAAATCGTTTTAAGGTCCATCAATTTGGCTTTATTGGAAGGATAATTTTATGGCATTAATGTTTAAATATGATTTTGGGCATGTGGCCGCCGCGGCTGGCTCGAATAAAGCCAATTCTACAGGTCCAATTTTCAACCACTTTTTCGAGCATATGGGGCCGTATGTCGGCAATAACGCCACGAATGTTGGCTTCCAATTCCCCTAACGTTTCTGGTTTGTTGGTGTAGACGAGCGACTTCACATATCCCCAAAGAAAATAATCCAATGGTGTCAAATCACACGATCTTGGTGGCCAATTGACAGGTCCATTCCGCGAAATTATGCGCTCAGCGAATGTTTCCTTCAATAAATCGATTGTGACGTGCGCTGTGTGGCATGTAGCGCCGTCTTGTTGGAACCACAACTCATCCACATTCATGCCATCCAATTCGGGAACAAAATAGTCTTTTATCATGGCTCTATACCGGTCTCCATTAACGGTAACTGCCTCTCCAGCATTATTGCGGAAGAAGTATGGCCCAATGACTCCACCAGCCCATAGAGCACACCAAACAGTCAGTTTTTGTGGATGTAATGGCGTTTCAAGGGTCTCATGTGGATTCTCTTCACTCCAAATGCGGCAATTTTGCTTGTTGACGTAGCCATTCAACCAAAAATGAGCCTCATCACTGAACAAAATTTTGCGATGAAAATCAGCATCGAGATCAATCTCATTTTCGGCCCATACACCAAAATCACGAAACATTGCATGGTCTCGCGGCTTTAATTCTTGCACAAGCTTGATCTTGTAAGGTCGCAAGCCAAGATCTTTGCGCAAAATCTTCCATAAAGTTGATGGACAAAGCTCCAATTGCTGTGCACGGTGGCGAATCGATTCATTCGGGTCCTCTTCAACACTTTGCTCTACAGCGGCAATTGTTTCTTCGGTGCGCACTGTTCGACGTCTCTGCGGATGCGTATTATCACATAGAGTAAACGTAGTGCGAAAACGATCCATGGTTAACCGAATTAATTGCTCTGATGGACGATTATGTCGACCATAAAATGGACGGAGCTCACGGTAAACTTCGCGAACTGAACCATTATTTTCGAAATAAATTTGCACGATTTGCAAGCGTTGTTCTTTTGTCAACCTGTTCATGATAAAATGGCAAACCAAACTGAACATAAATGACATTAGAGTTGCCAGATTTGACCACAAAATGCCAGTTTTATCTCTATTCGAAAAACAAACCTGTAAAAAAAAACACCCTTTACATGCAAAACTCAAGACAGAGTGTAAAATTGGCCCTAATGACCTTATTGATTATACTACTAGCGCCATTAAGAGCACTAATAGCCCTATAACTATAAATTTTGTTGACCTTTTCCTTTCGATAGAAAAATTCCAATTTTATGGAGTAACTAAGGCTAGAACTTCAGTCTCTAGTGACTTTTAAGTCCAATGCTATTGGTGAAGATAGAATTTGTTTGAGGTTTGTAAAATGTATGCTTCCGTTTATTTTTAGTTCTGTAACACATGCCATTAATTACTGTTTCACAACTGCATATTTTCCAACAGAGTGGAAAAAGGCTGTCACTATTCCTGTTGCCAAAAATAATATAGCCACGAATCCCAGTGATTATAGTCCGATAAGCATTCTTCAATTAATTATATAATATATATTATACTCGTATATGTACATAATGTTGTTACGATTATTATACTTTCAAACTATTAAAATGCAAATGTTTAAGTTCACGAATTTTTTGCATAAAATCATAACGTTCTTCTTTTTATTTAATTTTAAAATTTTTGGTATAACGTTTGAAGTTTTTAAATGTAAGTCCATGTGTATATATGCAAATCACTAATTAAGTATTTTTATTTTTTGTGAAAAAGTTTTTTTTGGTGATAGCGTTTGTGGCTCAACTCAACGCTTTTTCTTAACGGTTTTTGAGTTGCGGAAAAACAAGCAATAACAAAAAGGGTCTCTTGGAAATGTCCCACAATTGAACCTAATATCGGCCTCGATATTTTGTTTTAATTTTATGCCATCAATTTCAACATCGATTTGGACTTCTGTGCTGTATTCATGGAACCCGAATGGCTTTGTCAAAAAATTAGGCTGAATTCTAAAATATAAAAAATTTTCGTTTGGAATTAATTGCACATATATATCTTTACCAAGATTGATGATAGGTTTAGGTTTAGGTTAGATGGAAGCCCAGAGATGGGGCTGACTTAGACTTGATTTAAAGTCCATTGTGGTACCACTGATAAATGTATACCCTTTTTTCCTGAACAAATACGATACCAACCGTAAGATACATATATATATTAAAAGAAGCGCCGGGAGCTCGTAATGAGAAGGTAGTGTTGAGAAGATTCCACCTCATCATCCCCCATACAGCACCCGCACCTCGGTTTCGAGACAATGCCCAGCCCTACAGCGTGTATCCCCATCGGGCAGAGTAATTCCCCAGACCGCCTGCTGTCCAGGACCGGCCAAAAGGACCTTGCAACTATGCAAGTCAATGTTTCCGCCCAGCCCTTCCTCCCCGGTACGATATCCTCTGTTGTTTCCTGTCGGGCCAGCTCATGAGGATGGCAGCTTCCGGCGATGTCACTATATCCTGGGACCCAGATTAGCGGGATGTGGAAGTCCTCTGACGCGGCCGATAAGCAGGGCTCTGATTGCGGCCTGGCTGTCGGAGTAGATGTTCACTGCCTTCTGTGTTATGGTGCTACAAAAAAAATCTGGTAGCCTGAACTTACTACTGACCGATAGTTCCTCGCAGAAAACACCGCCTCCAACTCTGCCCTCCAATTTCGATGCATCCGAGAACAGGGTTACTGCGCATCTGCGCCAGAGGTCATTCCCCTTCCACTCCTCCCTTGATGGGATGTGTGTGGTGAAGGACCCTCTAGGGGCAGTCTTCGGCGCGCACCGATCTGCCTCCTCCGGGATGAACTTGTATTGTCTTAGGACCACTGACTGCCCAAGTTCTGGGGTTAGAGAAAATCCAGCACTCTGCAACCTGATGGCAGAGCAAGCGGCGGCAACTTTTCCCGTTAAGTCCACAGGGATGATGCCAAGCATCACATTTAGAGTCAGTGTTGGGGTGGTGCGTAGTGCCCACCACTTTTGGAGAGAGACCCTCTCTCTTTCCGATGGCTCCCCTACAGCAGTATAAAGCGAACGACGCCTTTTTGGCCCTATCCTCAATGTTCGGCCTCCAGTTTAACTTTCCGTCCAGAATAACCCTCAGGTACCTGACTCTGTCAGAAAGCACAAGAGGAGTACCAGCGATGGAGGGTAGTTGGGACTATATACTTCCCGGTGAACAAGACCAGCTCCGTCTTGTTTTGATTTATAGCTAACCCACAGCTTGTGGACCAATTTGTCACCAAATGCATGCAAAGCGATTGTACTGTAAATCCAAATTAGACCCGTGACTACGATGAAAAATTCTATGGTGCAACTTGAAAATGCTTAATGTATTTACATGCAAAACTCAAGACAGAGTGTAAAATTGGCCCTAATGACCTTATTGATTATACTACTAGCGCCATTAAGAGCACTAATAGCCCTATAACTATAAATTTTGTTGACCTTTTCCTTTCGATAGAAAAATTCCAATTTTATGGAGTAACTAGGGCTAGAACTGCAGTCTCTAGTGACTTTTAAGTCCAATGCTATTGGTGAAGATAGAATTTGTTTGAGGTTTGTAAAATGTATGCTTCCGTTTATTTTTAGTTCTGTAACACATGCCATTAATTACTGTTTCACAACTGCATATTTTCCAACAGAGTGGAAAAAGGCTGTCACTATTCCTGTTGCCAAAAATAATATAGCCACGAATCCCAGTGATTATAGTCCGATAAGCATTCTTCAATTAATTATATAATATATATTATACTCGTATATGTACATAATGTTGTTACGATTATTATACTTTCAAACTATTAAAATGCAAATGTTTAAGTTCACGAATTTTTTGCATAAAATCATAACGTTCTTCTTTTTATTTAATTTTAAAATTTTTGGTATAACGTTTGAAGGTTTTAAATGTAAGTCCATGTGTATATATGCAAATCACTAATTAAGTATTTTTATTTTTTGTGAAAAAGTTTTTTTTGGTGATAGCGTTTGTGGCTCAACTCAACGCTTTTTCTTAACGGTTTTTGAGTTGCGGAAAAACAAGCAATAACAAAAAGGGTCTCTTGGAAATGTCCCACAATTGAACCTAATATCGGCCACGATATTTTGTTTTAATTTTATGCCATCAATTTCAACATCGATTTGGACTTCTGTGCTGTATTCATGGAACCCGAATGGCTTTGTCAAAAAATTAGGCTGAATTCTAAAATATAAAAAATTTTCGTTTGGAATTAATTGCACATATGTATATATCTTTACCAAGATTGATGATAGGTTTAGGTTTAGGTTAGGTGGAAGCCCAGAGATGGGGCTGACTTAGACTTGATTTAAAGTCCATTGTGGTACCACTGATAAATGTATACCCTTTTTTCCTGAACAAATACGATACCAACCGTAAGATACATATATATATTAAAAGAAGCGCCGGGAGCTCGTAATGAGAAGGTAGTGTTGAGAAGATTCCACCTCATCATCCCCCATACAGCACCCGCACCTCGGTTTCGAGACAATGCCCAGCCCTACAGCGTGTATCCCCATCGGGCAGAGTAATTCCCCAGACCGCCTGCTGTCCAGGACCGGCCAAAAGGACCTTGCAACTATGCAAGTCAATGTTTCCGCCCAGCCCTTCCTCCCCGGTACGATATCCTCTGTTGTTTCCTGTCGGGCCAGCTCATCAGGATGGCAGCTTCCGGCGATGTCACTATATCCTGGGACCCAGATTAGCGGGATGTGGAAGTCCTCTGACGCGGCCGATAAGCAGGGCTCTGATTGTGGCCTGGCTGTCGGAGTAGATGTTCACTGCCTTCTGTGTTATGGTGCTACAAAAAAAATCTGGTAGCCTGAACTTACTACTGACCGATAGTTCCTCGCAGAAAACACCGCCTCCAACTCTACCCTCCAATTTCGATGCATCCGAGAACAGGGTTACTGCGCATCTGCGCCAGAGGTCATTCCCCTTCCACTCCTCCCTTGATGGGATGTGTGTGGTGAAGGACCCTCTAGGGGCAGTCTTCGGCGCGCACCGATCTGCCTCCTCCGGGATGAACTTGTATTGTCTTAGGACCACTGACTGCCCAAGTTCTGGGGTTAGAGAAAATCCAGCACTCTGCAACCTGATGGCAGAGCAAGCGGCGGCAACTTTTCCCGTTAAGTCCACAGGGATGATGCCAAGCATCACATTTAGAGTCAGTGTTGGGGTGGTGCGTAGTGCCCACCACTTTTGGAGAGAGACCCTCTCTCTTTCCGATGGCTCCCCTACAGCAGTATAAAGCGAACGACGCCTTTTTGGCCCTATCCTCAATGTTCGGCCTCCAGTTTAACTTTCCGTCCAGAATAACCCTCAGGTACCTGACTCTGTCAGAAAGCACAAGAGGAGTACCAGCGATGGAGGGTAGTTGGGACTATATACTTCCCGGTGAACAAGACCAGCTCCGTCTTGTTTTGATTTATAGCTAACCCACAGCTTGTGGACCAATTTGTCACCAAATGCATGCAAAGCGATTGTACTGTAAATCCAAATTAGACCCGTCACTACGATGAAAAATTCTATGGTGCAACTTGAAAATGCTTAATGTAACGGGTGTTTTTTTTAGGGGTACAGAACTTCCAATTGAAATAAAACACAAGAAAATCGTTTTAAGGTCCATCAGCTTGTGGACCAATTTGTCACCAAATGCATGCAAAGCGATTGTACTGTAAATCCAAATTAGACCCGTCACTACGATGAAAAATTCTATGGTGCAACTTGAAAATGCTTAATGTAACGGGTGTTTTTTTTAGGGGTATAGAACTTCGAATTGAAATAAAACACAAGAAAATCATTTTAAGGTCCATCAATTTGGCTTTATTGGAAGGATAATTTTATGGCATTAATGTTTAAATATGATTTCGGGCATGTGGCCGCTGCGGCTGGCTCGAATAAAGCCAATTCTACAGGTCCAATTTTCAACCACTTTTTCGAGCATATGGGGCCGTATGTCGGCAATAACGCCACGAATGTTGGCTTCCAATTCCCCTAACGTTTCTGGTTTGTTGGTGTAGACGAGCGACTTCACATATCCCCAAAGAAAATAATCCAATGGTGTCAAATCACACGATCTTGGTGGCCAATTGACAGGTCCATTCCGCGAAATTATGCGCTCAGCGAATGTTTCCTTCAATAAATCGATTGTGACGTGCGCTGTGTGGCATGTAGCGCCGTCTTGTTGGAACCACAACTCATCCACATTCATGCCATCCAATTCGGGAACAAAATAGTCGGTTATCATGGCTCTATACCGGTCTCCATTAACGGTAACTGCCTCTCCAGCATTATTGCGGAAGAAGTATGGCCCAATGACTCCACCAGCCCATAGAGCACACCAAACAGTCAGTTTTTGTGGATGTAATGGCGTTTCAAGGGTCTCATGTGGATAAGATACATATATATATTAAAAGAAGCGCCGGGAGCTCGTAATGAGAAGGTAGTGTTGAGAAGATTCCACCTCATCATCCCCCATACAGCACCCGCACCTCGGTTTCGAGACAATGCCCAGCCCTACAGCGTGTATCCCCATCGGGCAGAGTAATTCCCCAGACCGCCTGCTGTCCAGGACCGGCCAAAAGGACCTTGCAACTATGCAAGTCAATGTTTCCGCCCAGGCCTTCCTCCCCGGTACGATATCCTCTGTTGTTTCCTGTCGGGCCAGCTCATGAGGATGGCAGCTTCCGGCGATGTCACTATATCCTGGGACCCGATAGTTCCTCGCAGAAAACACCGCCTCCAACTCTACCCTCCAATTTCGATGCATCCGAGAACAGGGTTACTGCGCATCTGCGCCAGAGGTCATTCCCCTTCCACTCCTCCCTTGATGGGATGTGTGTGGTGGAGGACCTTCTAGGGGCAGTCTTCGGCGCGCACCGATCTGCCTCCTCCGGGATGAACTTGTATTGTCTTAGGACCACTGACTGCCCAAGTTCTGGGGTTAGAGAAAATCCAGCACTCTGCAACCTGATGGCAGAGCAAGCGGCGGCAACTTTTCCCGTTAAGTCCACAGGGATGATGCCAAGCATCACATTTAGAGTCAGTGTTGGGGTGGTGCGTAGTGCCCACCACTTTTGGAGAGAGACCCTCTCTCTTTCCGATGGCTCCCCTACAGCAGTATAAAGCGAACGACGCCTTTTTGGCCCTAACCTCAATGTTCGGCCTCCAGTTTAACTTTCCGTCCAGAATAACCCTCAGGTACCTGACTCTGTCAGAAAGCACAAGAGGAGTACCAGCGATGGAGGGTAGTTGGGACTATATACTTCCCGGTGAACAAGACCAGCTCCGTCTTGTTTTGATTTATAGCTAACCCACAGCTTGTGGACCAATTTGTCACCAAATGCATGCCAAGCGATTGTACTGTAAATCCAAATTAGACCCGTCACTACGATGAAAAATTCTATGGTGCAACTTGAAAATGCTTAATGTAACGGGTGTTTTTTTTAGGGGTATAGAACTTCGAATTGAAATAAAACACAAGAAAATCGTTTTAAGGTCCATCAATTTGGCTTTATTGGAAGGATAATTTTATGGCATTAATGTTTAAATATGATTTCGGGCATGTGGCCGCCGCGGCTGGCTCGAATAAAGCCAATTCTACAGGTCCAATTTTCAACCACTTTTTCGAGCATATGGGGCCGTATGTCGGGCGAGCGACTTCACATATCCCCAAAGAAAATAATCCAATGGTGTCAAATCACACGATCTTGGTGGCCAATTGACAGGTCCATTCCGCGAAATTATGCGCTCAGCGAATGTTTCCTTCAATAAATCGATTGTGACGTGCGCTGTGTGGCATGTAGCGCCGTCTTGTTGGAACCACAACTCATCCACATTCATGCCATCCAATTCGGGAACAAAATAGTCGGTTATCATGGCTCTATACCGGTCTCCATTAACGGTAACTGCCTCTCCAGCATTATTGCGGAAGAAGTATGGCGCAATGACTCCACCAGCCCATAGAGCACACCAAACAGTCAGTTTTTGTGGATGTAATGGCGTTTCAAGGGTCTCATGTGGATTCTCTTCACTCCAAATGCGGCAATTTTGCTTGTTGACGTAGCCATTCAACCAAAAATGAGCCTCATCACTGAACAAAATTTTGCGATGAAAATCAGCATCGAGATCAATCTCATTTTCGGCCCATACACCAAAATCACGAAACATTGCATGGTCTCGCGGCTTTAATTCTTGCACAAGCTGGATGTTGTAAGGTCGCAAGCCAAGATCTTTGCGCAAAATCTTCCATAAAGTTGATGGACAAAGCTCCAATTGCTGTGCACGGTGGCGAATCGATTCATTCGGGTCCTCTTCAACACTTTGCTCTACAGCGGCAATTGTTTCTTCGGTGCGCACTGTTCGACGTCTCTGCGGATGCGTATTATCACATAGAGTAAACGTAGTGCGAAAACGATCCATGGTTAACCGAATTAATTGCTCTGATGGACGATTATGTCGACCATAAAATGGACGGAGCTCACGGTAAACTTCGCGAACTGAACCATTATTTTCGAAATAAATTTGCACGATTTGCAAGCGTTGTTCTTTTGTCAACCTGTTCATGATAAAATGGCAAACCAAACTGAACATAAATGACATTAGAGTTGCCAGATTTGACCACAAAATGCCAGTTTTATCTCTATTCGAAAAACAAACCTGTAAAAAAAAACACCCTCTACATGCAAAACTCAAGACAGAGTGTAAAATTGGCCCTAATGACCTTATTGATTATACTACTAGCGCCATTAAGAGCACTAATAGCCCTATAACTATAAATTTTGTTGACCTTTTCCTTTCGATAGAAAAATTCCAATTTTATGGAGTAACTAGGGCTAGAACTTCAGTCTCTAGTGACTTTTAAGTCCAATGCTATTGGTGAAGATAGAATTTGTTTGAGGTTTGTAAAATGTATGCTTCCGTTTATTTTTAGTTCTGTAACACATGCCATTAATTACTGTTTCACAACTGCATATTTTCCAACAGAGTGGAAAAAGGCTGTCACTATTCCTGTTGCCAAAAATAATATAGCCACGAATCCCAGTGATTATAGTCCGATAAGCATTCTTCAATTAATTATATAATATATATTATACTCGTATATGTACATAATGTTGTTACGATTATTATACTTTCAAACTATTAAAATGCAAATGTTTAAGTTCACGAATTTTTTGCATAAAATCATAACGTTCTTCTTTTTATTTAATTTTAAAATTTTTGGTATAACGTTTGAAGTTTTTAAATGTAAGTCCATGTGTATATATGCAAATCACTAATTAAGTATTTTTATTTTTTGTGAAAAAGTTTTTTTTGGTGATAGCGTTTGTGGCTCAACTCAACGCTTTTTCTTAACGGTTTTTGAGTTGCGGAAAAACAAGCAATAACAAAAAGGGTCTCTTGGAAATGTCCCACAATTGAACCTAATATCGGCCACGATATTTTGTTTTAATTTTATGCCATCAATTTCAACATCGATTTGGACTTCTGTGCTGTATTCATGGAACCCGAATGGCTTTGTCAAAAAATTAGGCTGAATTCTAAAATATAAAAAATTTTCGTTTGGAATTAATTGCACATATATATCTTTACCAAGATTGATGATAGGTTTAGGTTTAGGTTAGGTGGAAGCCCAGAGATGGGGCTGACTTAGACTTGATTTAAAGTCCATTGTGGTACCACTGATAAATGTATACCCTTTTTTCCTGAACAAATACGATACCAACCGTAAGATACATATATATATTAAAAGAAGCGCCGGGAGCTCGTAATGAGAAGGTAGTGTTGAGAAGATTCCACCTCATCATCCCCCATACAGCACCCGCACCTCGGTTTCGAGACAATGCCCAGCCCTACAGCGTGTATCCCCATCGGGCAGAGTAATTCCCCAGACCGCCTGCTGTCCAGGACCGGCCAAAAGGACCTTGCAACTATGCAAGTCAATGTTTCCGCCCAGCCCTTCCTCCCCGGTACGATATCCTCTGTTGTTTCCTGTCGGGCCAGCTCATGAGGATGGCAGCTTCCGGCGATGTCACTATATCCTGGGACCCAGATTAGCGGGATGTGGAAGTCCTCTGACGCGGCCGATAAGCAGGGCTCTGATTGCGGCCTGGCTGTCGGAGTAGATGTTCACTGCCTTCTGTGTTATGGTGCTACAAAAAAAATCTGGTAGCCTGAACTTACTACTGACCGATAGTTCCTCGCAGAAAACACCGCCTCCAACTCTACCCTCCAATTTCGATGCATCCGAGAACAGGGTTACTGCGCATCTGCGCCAGAGGTCATTCCCCTTCCACTCCTCCCTTGATGGGATGTGTGTGGTGAAGGACCCTCTAGGGGCAGTCTTCGGCGCGCACCGATCTGCCTCCTCCGGGATGAACTTGTATTGTCTTAGGACCACTGACTGCCCAAGTTCTGGGGTTAGAGAAAATCCAGCACTCTGCAACCTGATGGCAGAGCAAGCGGCGGCAACTTTTCCCGTTAAGTCCACAGGGATGATGCCAAGCATCACATTTAGAGTCAGTGTTGGGGTGGTGCGTAGTGCCCACCACTTTTGGAGAGAGACCCTCTCTCTTTCCGATGGCTCCCCTACAGCAGTATAAAGCGAACGACGCCTTTTTGGCCCTATCCTCAATGTTCGGCCTCCAGTTTAACTTTCCGTCCAGAATAACCCTCAGGTACCTGACTCTGTCAGAAAGCACAAGAGGAGTACCAGCGATGGAGGGTAGTTGGGACTATATACTTCCCGGTGAACAAGACCAGCTCCGTCTTGTTTTGATTTATAGCTAACCCACAGCTTGTGGACCAATTTGTCACCAAATGCATGCAAAGCGATTGTACTGTAAATCCAAATTAGACCCGTCACTACGATGAAAAATTCTATGGTGCAACTTGAAAATGCTTAATGTATTTACATGCAAAACTCAAGACAGAGTGTAAAATTGGCCCTAATGACCTTATTGATTATACTACTAGCGCCATTAAGAGCACTAATAGCCCTATAACTATAAATTTTGTTGACCTTTTCCTTTCGATAGAAAAATTCCAATTTTATGGAGTAACTAGGGCTAGAACTTCAGTCTCTAGTGACTTTTAAGTCCAATGCTATTGGTGAAGATAGAATTTGTTTGAGGTTTGTAAAATGTATGCTTCCGTTTATTTTTAGTTCTGTAACACATGCCATTAATTACTGTTTCACAACTGCATATTTTCCAACAGAGTGGAAAAAGGCTGTCACTATTCCTGTTGCCAAAAATAATATAGCCACGAATCCCAGTGATTATAGTCCGATAAGCATTCTTCAATTAATTATATAATATATATTATACTCGTATATGTACATAATGTTGTTACGATTATTATACTTTCAAACTATTAAAATGCAAATGTTTAAGTTCACGAATTTTTTGCATAAAATCATAACGTTCTTCTTTTTATTTAATTTTAAAATTTTTGGTATAACGTTTGAAGTTTTTAAATGTAAGTCCACGTGTATATATGCAAATCACTAATTAAGTATTTTTATTTTTTGTGAAAAAGTTTTTTTTGGTGATAGCGTTTGTGGCTCAACTCAACGCTTTTTCTTAACGGTTTTTGAGTTGCGGAAAAACAAGCAATAACAAAAAGGGTCTCTTGGAAATGTCCCACAATTGAACCTAATATCGGCCACGATATTTTGTTTTAATTTTATGCCATCAATTTCAACATCGATTTGGACTTCTGTGCTGTATTCATGGAACCCGAATGGCTTTGTCAAAAAATTAGGCTGAATTCTAAAATATAAAAAATTTTCGTTTGGAATTAATTGCACATATATATCTTTACCAAGATTGATGATAGGTTTAGGTTTAGGTTAGGTGGAAGCCCAGAGATGGGGCTGACTTAGACTTGATTTAAAGTCCATTGTGGTACCACTGATAAATGTATACCCTTTTTTCCTGAACAAATACGATACCAACCGGAAGATACATATATATATTAAAAGAAGCGCCGGGAGCTCGTAATGAGAAGGTAGTGTTGAGAAGATTCCACCTCATCATCCCCCATACAGCACCCGCACCTCGGTTTCGAGACAATGCCCAGCCCTACAGCGTGTATCCCCATCGGGCAGAGTAATTCCCCAGACCGCCTGCTGTCCAGGACCGGCCAAAAGGACCTTGCAACTATGCAAGTCAATGTTTCCGCCCAGCCCTTCCTCCCCGGTACGATATCCTCTGTTGTTTCCTGTCGGGCCAGCTCATCAGGATGGCAGCTTCCGGCGATGTCACTATATCCTGGGACCCAGATTAGCGGGATGTGGAAGTCCTCTGACGCGGCCGATAAGCAGGGCTCTGATTGTGGCCTGGCTGTCGGAGTAGATGTTCACTGCCTTCTGTGTTATGGTGCTACAAAAAAAATCTGGTAGCCTGAACTTACTACTGACCGATAGTTCCTCGCAGAAAACACCGCCTCCAACTCTACCCTCCAATTTCGATGCATCCGAGAACAGGGTTACTGCGCATCTGCGCCAGAGGTCATTCCCCTTCCACTCCTCCCTTGATGGGATGTGTGTGGTGAAGGACCCTCTAGGGGCAGTCTTCGGCGCGCACCGATCTGCCTCCTCCGGGATGAACTTGTATTGTCTTAGGACCACTGACTGCCCAAGTTCTGGGGTTAGAGAAAATCCAGCACTCTGCAACCTGATGGCAGAGCAAGCGGCGGCAACTTTTCCCGTTAAGTCCACAGGGATGATGCCAAGCATCACATTTAGAGTCAGTGTTGGGGTGGTGCGTAGTGCCCACCACTTTTGGAGAGAGACCCTCTCTCTTTTCGATGGCTCCCCTACAGCAGTATAAAGCGAACGACGCCTTTTTGGCCCTATCCTCAATGTTCGGCCTCCAGTTTAACTTTCCGTCCAGAATAACCCTCAGGTACCTGACTCTGTCAGAAAGCACAAGAGGAGTACCAGCGATGGAGGGTAGTTGGGACTATATACTTCCCGGTGAACAAGACCAGCTCCGTCTTGTTTTGATTTATAGCTAACCCACAGCTTGTGGACCAATTTGTCACCAAATGCATGCAAAGCGATTGTACTGTAAATCCAAATTAGACCCGTCACTACGATGAAAAATTCTATGGTGCAACTTGAAAATGCTTAATGTAACGGGTGTTTTTTTTAGGGGTACAGAACTTCCAATTGAAATAAAACACAAGAAAATCGTTTTAAGGTCCATCAGCTTGTGGACCAATTTGTCACCAAATGCATGCAAAGCGATTGTACTGTAAATCCAAATTAGACCCGTCACTACGATGAAAAATTCTATGGTGCAACTTGAAAATGCTTAATGTAACGGGTGTTTTTTTTAGGGGTATAGAACTTCGAATTGAAATAAAACACAAGAAAATCGTTTTAAGGTCCATCAATTTGGCTTTATTGGAAGGATAATTTTATGGCATTAATGTTTAAATATGATTTCGGGCATGTGGCCGCCGCGGCTGGCTCGAATAAAGCCAATTCTACAGGTCCAATTTTCAACCACTTTTTCGAGCATATGGGGCCGTATGTCGGCAATAACGCCACGAATGTTGGCTTCCAATTCCCCTAACGTTTCTGGTTTGTTGGTGTAGACGAGCGACTTCACATATCCCCAAAGAAAATAATCCAATGGTGTCAAATCACACGATCTTGGTGGCCAATTGACAGGTCCATTCCGCGAAATTATGCGCTCAGCGAATGTTTCCTTCAATAAATCGATGGTGACGTGCGCTGTGTGGCATGTAGCGCCGTCTTGTTGGAACCACAACTCATCCACATTCATGCCATCCAATTCGGGAACAAAATAGTCGGTTATCATGGCTCTATACCGGTCTCCATTAACGGTAACTGCCTCTCCAGCATTATTGCGGAAGAAGTATGGCCCAATGACTCCACCAGCCCATAGAGCACACCAAACAGTCAGTTTTTGTGGATGTAATGGCGTTTCAAGGGTCTCATGTGGATTCTCTTCACTCCAAATGCGGCAATTTTGCTTGTTGACGTAGCCATTCAACCAAAAATGAGCCTCATCACTGAACAAAATTTTGCGATGAAAATCAGCATCGAGATCAATCTCATTTTCGGCCCATACACCAAAATCACGAAACATTGCATGGTCTCGCGGCTTTAATTCTTGCACAAGCTGGATCTTGTAAGGTCGCAAGCCAAGATCTTTGCGCAAAATCTTCCATAAAGTTGATGGACAAAGCTCCAATTGCTGTGCACGGTGGCGAATCGATTCATTCGGGTCCTCTTCAACACTTTGCTCTACAGCGGCAATTGTTTCTTCGGTGCGCACTGTTCGACGTCTCTGCGGATTATCGTATTATCACATAGAGTAAACGTAGTGCGAAAACGATCCATGGTTAACCGAATTAATTGCTCTGATGGACGATTATGTCGACCATAAAATGGACGGAGCTCACGGTAAACTTCGCGAACTGAACCATTATTTTCGAAATAAATATGCACGATTTGCAAGCGTTGTTCTTTTGTCAACCTGTTCATGATAAAATGGCAAACCAAACTGAACATAAATGACATTAGAGTTGCCAGATTTGACCACAAAATGCCAGTTTTATCTCTATTCGAAAAACAAACCTGTAAAAAAAAACACCCTTTACATGCAAAACTCAAGACAGAGTGTAAAATTGGCCCTAATGACCTTATTGATTATACTACTAGCGCCATTAAGAGCACTAATAGCCCTATAACTATAAATTTTGTTGACCTTTTCCTTTCGATAGAAAAATTCCAATTTTATGGAGTAACTAGGGCTAGAACTTCAGTCTCTAGTGACTTTTAAGTCCAATGCTATTGGTGAAGATAGAATTTGTTTGAGGTTTGTAAAATGTATGCTTCCGTTTATTTTTAGTTCTGTAACACATGCCATTAATTACTGTTTCACAACTGCATATTTTCCAACAGAGTGGAAAAAGGCTGTCACTATTTCTGTTGCCAAAAATAATATAGCCACGAATCCCAGTGATTATAGTCCGATAAGCATTCTTCAATTAATTATATAATATATATTATACTCGTATATGTACATAATGTTGTTACGATTATTATACTTTCAAACTATTAAAATGCAAATGTTTAAGTTCACGAATTTTTTGCATAAAATCATAACGTTCTTCTTTTTATTTAATTTTAAAATTTTTGGTATAACGTTTGAAGTTTTTAAATGTAAGTCCATGTGTATATATGCAAATCACTAATTAAGTATTTTTATTTTTTGTGAAAAAGTTTTTTTTGGTGATAGCGTTTGTGGCTCAACTCAACGCTTTTTCTTAACGGTTTTTGAGTTGCGGAAAAACAAGCAATAACAAAAAGGGTCTCTTGGAAATGTCCCACAATTGAACCTAATATCGGCCACGATATTTTGTTTTAATTTTATGCCATCAATTTCAACATCGATTTGGACTTCTGTGCTGTATTCATGGAACCCGAATGGCTTTGTCAAAAAATTAGGCTGAATTCTAAAATATAAAAAATTTTCGTTTGGAATTAATTGCACATATATATCTTTACCAAGATTGATGATAGGTTTAGGTTTAGGTTAGGTGGAAGCCCAGAGATGGGGCTGACTTAGACTTGATTTAAAGTCCATTGTGGTACCACTGATAAATGTATACACTTTTTTCCTGAACAAATACGATACCAACCGTAAGATACATATATATATTAAAAGAAGCGCCGGGAGCTCGTAATGAGAAGGTAGTGTTGAGAAGATTCCACCTCATCATCCCCCATACAGCACCCGCACCTCGGTTTCGGGACAATGCCCAGCCCTACAGCGTGTATCCCCATCGGGCAGAGTAATTCCCCAGACCGCCTGCTGTCCAGGACCGGCCAAAAGGACCTTGCAACTATGCAAGTCAATGTTTCCGCCCAGCCCTTCCTCCCCGGTACGATATCCTCTGTTGTTTCCTGTCGGGCCAGCTCATCAGGATGGCAGCTTCCGGCGATGTCACTATATCCTGGGACCCAGATTAGCGGGATGTGGAAGTCCTCTGACGCGGCCGATAAGCAGGGCTCTGATTGCGGCCTGGCTGTCGGAGTAGATGTTCACTGCCTTCTGTGTTATCTGGTAGCATCACATTTAGAGTCAGTGTTGGGGTGGTGCGTAGTGCCCACCACTTTTGGAGAGAGACCCTCTCTCTTTCCGATGGCTCCCCTACAGCAGTATAAAGCGAACGACGCCTTTTTGGCCCTATCCTCAATGTTCGGCCTCCAGTTTAACTTTCCGTCCAGAATAACCCTCAGGTACCTGACTCTGTCAGAAAGCACAAGAGGAGTACCAGCGATGGAGGGTAGTTGGGACTATATACTTCCCGGTGAACAAGACCAGCTCCGTCTTGTTTTGATTTATAGCTAACCCACAGCTTGTGGACCAATTTGTCACCAAATGCATGCAAAGCGATTGTACTGTAAATCCAAATTAGACCCGTCACTACGATGAAAAATTCTATGGTGCAACTTGAAAATGCTTAATGTAACTACATGCAAAACTCAAGACAGAGTGTATAGCGCCATTAAGAGCACTAATAGCCCTATAACTATAAATTTTGTTGACCTTTTCCTTTCGATAGAAAAATTCCAATTTTATGGAGTAACTAGGGCTAGAACTTCAGTCTCTAGTGACTTTTAAGTCCAATGCTATTGGTGAAGATAGAATTTGTTTGAGGTTTGTAAAATGTATGCTTCCGTTTATTTTTAGTTCTGTAACACATGCCATTAATTACTGTTTCACAACTGCATATTTTCCAACAGAGTGGAAAAAGGCTGTCACTATTCCTGTTGCCAAAAATAATATAGCCACGAATCCCAGTGATTATAGTCCGATAAGCATTCTTCAATTAATTATATAATATATATTATACTCGTATATGTACATAATGTTGTTACGATTATTATACTTTCAAACTATTAAAATGCAAATGTTTAAGTTCACGAATTTTTTGCATAAAATCATAACGTTCTTCTTTTTATTTAATTTTAAAATTTTTGGTATAACGTTTGAAGTTTTTAAATGTAAGTCCATGTGTATATATGCAAATCACTAATTAGGTATTTTTATTTTTTGTGAAAAAGTTTTTTTTGGTGATAGCGTTTGTGGCTCAACTCAACGCTTTTTCTTAACGGTTTTTGAGTTGCGGAAAAACAAGCAATAACAAAAAGGGTCTCTTGGAAATGTCCCACAATTGAACCTAATATCGGCCACGATATTTTGTTTTAATTTTATGCCATCAATTTCAACATCGATTTGGACTTCTGTGCTGTATTCATGGAACCCGAATGGCTTTGTCAAAAAATTAGGCTGAATTCTAAAATATAAAAAATTTTCGTTTGGAATTAATTGCACATATATATCTTTACCAAGATTGATGATAGGTTTAGGTTTAGGTTAGGTGGAAGCCCAGAGATGGGGCTGACTTAGACTTGATTTAAAGTCCATTGTGGTACCACTGATAAATGTATACACTTTTTTCCTGAACAAATACGATACCAACCGTAAGATACATATATATATTAAAAGAAGCGCCGGGAGCTCGTAATGAGAAGGTAGTGTTGAGAAGATTCCACCTCATCATCCCCCATACAGCACCCGCACCTCGGTTTCGAGACAATGCCCAGCCCTACAGCGTGTATCCCCATCGGGCAGAGTAATTTCCCAGACCGCCTGCTGTCCAGGACCGGCCAAAAGGACCTTGCAACTATGCAAGTCAATGTTTCCGCCCAGCCCTTCCTCCCCGGTACGATATCCTCTGTTGTTTCCTGTCGGGCCAGCTCATCAGGATGGCAGCTTCCGGCGATGTCACTATATCCTGGGACCCAGATTAGCGGGATGTGGAAGTCCTCTGACGCGGCCGATAAGCAGGGCTCTGATTGCGGCCTGGCTGTCGGAGTAGATGTTCACTGCCTTCTGTGTTATGGTGCTACAAAAAAAATCTGGTAGCCTGAGCTTACTACTGACCGATAGTTCCTCGCAGAAAACACCGCCTCCAACTCTACCCTCCAATTTCGATGCATCCGAGAACAGGGTTACTGCGCATCTGCGCCAGAGGTCATTCCCCTTCCACTCCTCCCTTGATGGGATGTGTGTGGTGAAGGACCCTCTAGGGGCAGTCTTCGGCGCGCACCGATCTGCCTCCTCCGGGATGAACTTGTATTGTCTTAGGACCACTGACTGCCCAAGTTCTGGGGTTAGAGAAAATCCAGCACTCTGCAACCTGATGGCAGAGCAAGCGGCGGCAACTTTTCCCGTTAAGTCCACAGGGATGATGCCAAGCATCACATTTAGAGTCAGTGTTGGGGTGGTGCGTAGTGCCCACCACTTTTGGAGAGAGACCCTCTCTCTTTCCGATGGCTCCCCTACAGCAGTATAAAGCGAACGACGCCTTTTTGGCCCTATCCTCAATGTTCGGCCTCCAGTTTAACTTTCCGTCCAGAATAACCCTCAGGTACCTGACTCTGTCAGAAAGCACAAGAGGAGTACCAGCGATGGAGGGTAGTTGGGACTATATACTTCCCGGTGAACAAGACCAGCTCCGTCTTGTTTTGATTTATAGCTAACCCACAGCTTGTGGACCAATTTCGCACCAAATGCATGCAAAGCGATTGTACTGTAAATCCAAATTAGACCCGTCACTACGATGAAAAATTCTATGGTGCAACTTGAAAATGCTTAATGTAACGGGTGTTTTTTTTAGGGGTATAGAACTTCGAATTGAAATAAAATCGTTTTAAGGTCCATCAATTTGGCTTTATTGGAAGGATAATTTTATGGCATTAATGTTTAAATATGATTTCGGGCATGTGGCCGCCGCGGCTGGCTCGAATAAAGCCAATTCTACAGGTCCAATTTTCAACCACTTTTTCGAGCATATGGGGCCGTATGTCGGCAATAACGCCACGAATGTTGGCTTCCAATTCCCCTAACGTTTCTGGTTTGTTGGTGTAGACGAGCGACTTCACATATCCCCAAAGAAAATAATCCAATGGTGTCAAATCACACGATCTTGGTGGCCAATTGACAGGTCCATTCCGCGAAATTATGCGCTCAGCGAATGTTTCCTTCAATAAATCGATTGTGACGTGCGCTGTGTGGCATGTAGCGCCGTCTTGTTGGAACCACAACTCATCCACATTCATGCCATCCAATTCGGGAACAAAATAGTCGGTTATCATGGCTCTATACCGGTCTCCATTAACGGTAACTGCCTCTCCAGCATTATTGCGGAAGAAGTATGGCCCAATGACTCCACCAGCCCATAGAGCACACCAAACAGTCAGTTTTTGTGGATGTAATGGCGTTTCAAGGGTCTCATGTGGATTCTCTTCACTCCAAATGCGGCAATTTTGCTTGTTGACGTAGCCATTCAACCAAAAATGAGCCTCATCACTGAACAAAATTTTGCGATGAAAATCAGCATCGAGATCAATCTCATTTTCGGCCCATACACCAAAATCACGAAACATTGCATGGTCTCGCGGCTTTAATTCTTGCACAAGCTGGATCTTGTAAGGTCGCAAGCCAAGATCTTTGCGCAAAATCTTCCATAAAGTTGATGGACAAAGCTCCAATTGCTGTGCACGGTGGCGAATCGATTCATTCGGGTCCTCTTCAACACTTTGCTCTACAGCGGCAATTGTTTCTTCGGTGCGCACTGTTCGACGTCTCTGCGGATGCGTATTATCACATAGAGTAAACGTAGTGCGAAAACGATCCATGGTTAACCGAATTAATTGCTCTGATGGACGATTATGTCGACCATAAAATGGACGGAGCTCACGCTAAACTTCGCGAACTGAACCATTATTTTCGAAATAAATTTGCACGATTTGCAAGCGTTGTTCTTTTGTCAACCTGTTCATGATAAAATGGCAAACCAAACTGAACATAAATGACATTAGAGTTGCCAGATTTGACCACAAAATGCCAGTTTTATCTCTATTCGAAAAACAAACCTGTAAAAAAAAACACCCTTTACATGCAAAACTCAAGACAGAGTGTAAAATTGGCCCTAATGACCTTATTGATTATACTACTAGCGCCATTAAGAGCACTAATAGCCCTATAACTATAAATTTTGTTGACCTTTTCCTTTCGATAGAAAAATTCCAATTTTATGGAGTAACTAGGGCTAGAACTTCAGTCTCTAGTGACTTTTAAGTCCAATGCTATTGGTGAAGATAGAATTTGTTTGAGGTTTGTAAAATGTATGCTTCCGTTTATTTTTAGTTCTGTAACACATGCCATTAATTACTGTTTCACAACTGCATATTTTCCAACAGAGTGGAAAAAGGCTGTCACTATTCCTGTTGCCAAAAATAATATAGCCACGAATCCCAGTGATTATAGTCCGATAAGCATTCTTCAATTAATTATATAATATATATTATACTCGTATATGTACATAATGTTGTTACGATTATTATACTTTCAAACTATTAAAATGCAAATGTTTAAGTTCACGAATTTTTTGCATAAAATCATAACGTTCTTATTTTTATTTAATTTTAAAATTTTTGGTATAACGTTTGAAGTTTTTAAATGTAAGTCCATGTGTATATATGCAAATCACTAATTAAGTATTTTTATTTTTTGTGAAAAAGTTTTTTTTGGTGATAGCGTTTGTGGCTCAACTCAACGCTTTTTCTTAACGGTTTTTGAGTTGCGGAAAAACAAGCAATAACAAAAAGGGTCTCTTGGAAATGTCCCACAATTGAACCTAATATCGGCCACGATATTTTGTTTTAATTTTATGCCATCAATTTCAACATCGATTTGGACTTCTGTGCTGTATTCATGGAACCCGAATGGCTTTGTCAAAAAATTAGGCTGAATTCTAAAATATAAAAAATTTTCGTTTGGAATTAATTGCACATATATATCTTTACCAAGATTGATGATAGGTTTAGGTTTAGGTTAGGTGGAAGCCCAGAGATGGGGCTGCCTTAGACTTGATTTAAAGTCCATTGTGGTACCACTGATAAATGTATACCCTTTTTTCCTGAACAAATACGATACCAACCGTAAGATACATATATATATTAAAAGAAGCGCCGGGAGCTCGTAATGAGAAGGTAGTGTTGAGAAGATTCCACCTCATCATCCCCCATACAGCACCCGCACCTCGGTTTCGAGACAATGCCCAGCCCTACAGCGTGTATCCCCATCGGGCAGAGTAATTCCCCAGACCGCCTGCTGTCCAGGACCGACCAAAAGGACCTTGCAACTATGCAAGTCAATGTTTCCGCCCAGCCGTTCCTCCCCGGTACGATATCCTCTGTTGTTTCCTGTCGGGCCAGCTCATGAGGATGGCAGCTTCCGGCGATGTCACTATATCCTGGGACCCTGATTAGCGGGATGTGGAAGTCCTCTGACGCGGCCGATAAGCAGGGCTCTGATTGCGGCCTGGCTGTCGGAGTAGATGTTCACTGCCTTCTGTGTTATGGTGCTACAAAAAAAATCTGGTAGCCTGAACTTACTACTGACCGATAGTTCCTCGCAGAAAACACCGCCTCCAACTCTACCCTCCAATTTCGATGCATCCGAGAACAGGGTTACTGCGCATCTGCGCCAGAGGTCATTCCCCTTCCACTCCTCCCTTGATGGGATGTGTGTGGTGAAGGACCCTCTAGGGGCAGTCTTCGGCGCGCACCGATCTGCCTCCTCCGGGATGAACTTGTATTGTCTTAGGACCACTGACTGCCCAAGTTCTGGGGTTAGAGAAAATCCAGCACTCTGCAACCTGATGGCAGAGCAAGCGGCGGCAACTTTTCCCGTTAAGTCCACAGGGATGATGCCAAGCATCACATTTAGAGTCAGTGTTGGGGTGGTGCGTAGTGCCCACCACTTTTGGAGAGAGACCCTCTCTCTTTCCGATGGCTCCCCTACAGCAGTATAAAGCGAACGACGCCTTTTTGGCCCTATCCTCAATGTTCGGCCTCCAGTTTAACTTTCCGTCCAGAATAACCCTCAGGTACCTGACTCTGTCAGAAAGCACAAGAGGAGTACCAGCGATGGAGGGTAGTTGGGACTATATACTTCCCGGTGAACAAGACCAGCTCCGTCTTGTTTTGATTTATAGCTAACCCACAGCTTGTGGACCAATTTGTCACCAAATGCATGCAAAGCGATTGTACTGTAAATCCAAATTAGACCCGTCACTACGATGAAAAATTCTATGGTGCAACTTGAAAATGCTTAATGTAACGGGTGTTTTTTTTAGGGGTATAGAACTTCGAATTGAAATAAAATCGTTTTAAGGTCCATCAATTTGGCTTTATTGGAAGGATAATTTTATGGCATTAATGTTTAAATATGATTTCGGGCATGTGGCCGCCGCGGCTGGCTCGAATAAAGCCAATTCTACAGGTCCAATTTTCAACCACTTTTTCGAGCATATGGGGCCGTATGTTGGCAATAACGCCACGAATGTTGGCTTCCAATTCCCCTAACGTTTCTGGTTTGTTGGTGTAGACGAGCGATTTCACATATCCCCAAAGAAAATAATCCAATGGTGTCAAATCACACGATCTTGGTGGCCAATTGACAGGTCCATTCCGCGAAATTATGCGCTCAGCGAATGTTTCCTTCAATAAATCGATTGTGACGTGCGCTGTGTGGCATGTAGCGCCGTCTTGTTGGAACCACAACTCATCCACATTCATGCCATCCAATTCGGGAACAAAATAGTCGGTTATCATGGCTCTATACCGGTCCCCATTAACGGTAACTGCCTCTCCAGCATTATTGCGGAAGAAGTATGGCCCAATGACTCCACCAGCCCATAGAGCACACCAAACAGTCAGTTTTTGTGGATGTAATGGCGTTTCAAGGGTCTCATGTGGATTCTCTTCACTCCAAATGCGGCAATTTTGCTTGTTGACGTAGCCATTCAACCAAAAATGAGCCTCATCACTGAACAAAATTTTGCGATGAAAATCAGCATCGAGATCAATCTCATTTTCGGCCCATACACCAAAATCACGAAACATTGCATGGTTTTGCGGCTTTAATTCTTGCACAAGCTGGATCTTGTAAGGTCGCAAGCCAAGATCTTTGCGCAAAATCTTCCATAAAGTTGATGGACAAAGCTCCAATTGCTGTGCACGGTGGCGAATCGATTCATTCGGGTCCTCTTCAACACTTTGCTCTACAGCGGCAATTGTTTCTTTGGTGCGCACTGTTCGACGTCTCTGCGGATGCGTATTATCACATAGAGTAAACGTAGTGCGAAAACGATCCATGGTTAACCGAATTAATTGCTCTGATGGACGATTATGTCGACCATAAAATGGACGGAGCTCACGGTAAACTTCGCGAACTGAACCATTATTTTCGAAATAAATTTGCACGATTTGCAAGCGTTGTTCTTTTGTCAACCTGTTCATGATAAAATGGCAAACCAAACTGAACATAAATGACATTAGAGTTGCCAGATTTGACCACAAAATGCCAGTTTTATCTCTATTCGAAAAACAAACCTGTAAAAAAAAACACCCTTTACATGCAAAACTCAAGACAGAGTGTAAAATTGGCCCTAATGACCTTATTGATTATACTACTAGCGCCATTAAGAGCACTAATAGCCCTATAACTATAAATTTTGTTGACCTTTTCCTTTCGATAGAAAAATTCCAATTTTATGGAGTAACTAGGGCTAGAACTTCAGTCTCTAGTGACTTTTAAGTCCAATGCTATTGGTGAAGATAGAATTTGTTTGAGGTTTGTAAAATGTATGCTTCCGTTTATTTTTAGTTCTGTAACACATGCCATTAATTACTGTTTCACAACTGCATATTTTCCAACAGAGTGGAAAAAGGCTGTCACTATTCCTGTTGCCAAAAATAATATAGCCACGAATCCCAGTGATTATAGTCCGATAAGCATTCTTCAATTAATTATATAATATATATTATACTCGTATATGTACATAATGTTGTTACGATTATTATACTTTCAAACTATTAAAATGCAAATGTTTAAGTTCACGAATTTTTTGCATAAAATCATAACGTTCTTCTTTTTATTTAATTTTAAAATTTTTGGTATAACGTTTGAAGTTTTTAAATGTAAGTCCATGTGTATATATGCAAATCACTAATTAAGTATTTTTATTTTTTGTGAAAAAGTTTTTTTTGGTGATAGCGTTTGTGGCTCAACTCAACGCTTTTTCTTAACGGTTTTTGAGTTGCGGAAAAACAAGCAATAACAAAAAGGGTCTCTTGGAAATGTCCCACAATTGAACCTAATATCGGCCACGATATTTTGTTTTAATTTTATGCCATCAATTTCAACATCGATTTGGACTTCTGTGCCGTATTCATGGAACCCGAATGGCTTTGTCAAAAAATTAGGCTGAATTCTAAAATATAAAAAATTTTCGTTTGGAATTAATTGCACATATATATCTTTACCAAGATTGATGATAGGTTTAGGTTTAGGTTAGGTGAAAGCCCAGAGATGGGGCTGACTTAGACTTGATTTAAAGTCCATTGTGGTACCACTGATAAATGTATACACTTTTTTCCTGAACAAATACGATACCAACCGTAAGATACATATATATATTAAAAGAAGCGCCGGGAGCTCGTAATGAGAAGGTAGTGTTGAGAAGATTCCACCTCATCATCCCCCATACAGCACCCGCACCTCGGTTTCGAGACAATGCCCAGCCCTACAGCGTGTATCCCCATCGGGCAGAGTAA
This sequence comes from Philophylla caesio, assembly GCA_963971545.1. Taxonomy (NCBI): domain Eukaryota; kingdom Metazoa; phylum Arthropoda; class Insecta; order Diptera; family Tephritidae; genus Philophylla; species Philophylla caesio. The sequence goes on along the minus strand of OZ020605.1, from coordinate 1,589,945 downwards.
TTCCCCAGACCGCCTGCTGTCCAGGACCGGCCAAAAGGACCTTGCAACTATGCAAGTCAATGTTTCCGCCCAGCCCTTCCTCCCCGGTACGATATCCTCTGTTGTTTCCTGTCGGGCCAGCTCATCAGGATGGCAGCTTCCGGCGATGTCACTATATCCTGGGACCCAGATTAGCGGGATGTGGAAGTCCTCTGACGCGGCCGATAAGCAGGGCTCTGATTGCGGCCTGGCTGTCGGAGTAGATGTTCACTGCCTTCTGTGTTATGGTGCTACAAAAAAAATCTGGTAGCCTGAGCTTACTACTGACCGATAGTTCCTCGCAGAAAACACCGCCTCCAACTCTACCCTCCAATTTCGATGCATCCGAGAACAGGGTTACTGCGCATCTGCGCCAGAGGTCATTCCCCTTCCACTCCTCCCTTGATGGGATGTGTGTGGTGAAGGACCCTCTAGGGGCAGTCTTCGGCGCGCACCGATCTGCCTCCTCCGGGATGAACTTGTATTGTCTTAGGACCACTGACTGCCCAAGTTCTGGGGTTAGAGAAAATCCAGCACTCTGCAACCTGATGGCAGAGCAAGCGGCGGCAACTTTTCCCGTTAAGTCCACAGGGATGATGCCAAGCATCACATTTAGAGTCAGTGTTGGGGTGGTGCGTAGTGCCCACCACTTTTGGAGAGAGACCCTCTCTCTTTCCGATGGCTCCCCTACAGCAGTATAAAGCGAACGACGCCTTTTTGGCCCTATCCTCAATGTTCGGCCTCCAGTTTAACTTTCCGTCCAGAATAACCCTCAGGTACCTGACTCTGTCAGAAAGCACAAGAGGAGTACCAGCGATGGAGGGTAGTTGGGACTATATACTTCCCGGTGAACAAGACCAGCTCCGTCTTGTTTTGATTTATAGCTAACCCACAGCTTGTGGACCAATTTGTCACCAAATGCATGCAAAGCGATTGTACTGTAAATCCAAATTAGACCCGTCACTACGATGAAAAATTCTATGGTGCAACTTGAAAATGCTTAATGTAACGGGTGTTTTTTTTAGGGGTATAGAACTTCGAATTGAAATAAAATCGTTTTAAGGTCCATCAATTTGGCTTTATTGGAAGGATAATTTTATGGCATTAATGTTTAAATATGATTTCGGGCATGTGGCCGCCGCGGCTGGCTCGAATAAAGCCAATTCTACAGGTCCAATTTTCAACCACTTTTTCGAGCATATGGGGCCGTATGTCGGCAATAACGCCACGAATGTTGGCTTCCAATTCCCCTAACGTTTCTGGTTTGTTGGTGTAGACGAGCGACTTCACATATCCCCAAAGAAAATAATCCAATGGTGTCAAATCACACGATCTTGGTGGCCAATTGACAGGTCCATTCCGCGAAATTATGAGCTCAGCGAATGTTTCCTTCAATAAATCGATTGTGACGTGCGCTGTGTGGCATGTAGCGCCGTCTTGTTGGAACCACAACTCATCCACATTCATGCCATCCAATTCGGGAACAAAATAGTCGGTTATCATGGCTCTATACCGGTCTCCATTAACGGTAACTGCCTCTCCAGCATTATTGCGGAAGAAGTATGGCCCAATGACTCCACCAGCCCATAGAGCACACCAAACAGTCAGTTTTTGTGGATGTAATGGCGTTTCAAGGGTCTCATGTGGATTCTCTTCACTCCAAATGCGACAATTTTGCTTGTTGACGTAGCCATTCAACCAAAAAAGAGCCTCATCACTGAACAAAATTTTGCGATGAAAATCAGCATCGAGATCAATCTCATTTTCGGCCCATACACCAAAATCACGAAACATTGCATGGTCTCGCGGCTTTAATTCTTGCACAAGCTGGATCTTGTAAGGTCGCAAGCCAAGATCTTTGCGCAAAATCTTCCATAAAGTTGATGGACAAAGCTCCAATTGCTGTGCACGGTGGCGAATCGATTCATTCGGGTCCTCTTCAACACTTTGCTCTACAGCGGCAATTGTTTCTTCGGTGCGCACTGTTCGACGTCTCTGCGGATGCGTATTATCACATAGAGTAAACGTAGTGCGAAAACGATCCATGGTTAACCGAATTAATTGCTCTGATGGACGATTATGTCGACCATAAAATGGACGGAGCTCACGGTAAACTTCGCGAACTGAACCATTATTTTCGAAATAAATTTGCACGATTTGCAAGCGTTGTTCTTTTGTCAACCTGTTCATGATAAAATGGCAAACCAAACTGAACATAAATGACATTAGAGTTGCCAGATTTGACCACAAAATGTCAGTTTTATCTCTATTCGAAAAACAAACCTGTAAAAAAAAACACCCTTTACATGCAAAACTCAAGACAGAGTGTAAAATTGGCCCTAATGACCTTATTGATTATACTACTAGCGCCATTAAGAGCACTAATAGCTCTATAACTATAAATTTTGTTGACCTTTTCCTTTCGATAGAAAAATTCCAATTTTATGGAGTAACTAGGGCTAGAACTTCAGTCTCTAGTGACTTTTAAGTCCAATGCTATTGGTGAAGATAGAATTTTTTTGAGGTTTGTAAAATGTATGCTTCCGTTTATTTTTAGTTCTGTAACACATGCCATTAATTACTGTTTCACAACTGCATATTTTCCAACAGAGTGGAAAAAGGCTGTCACTATTCCTGTTGCCAAAAATAATATAGCCACGAATCCCAGTGATTATAGTCCGATAAGCATTCTTCAATTAATTATATAATATATATTATACTCGTATATGTACATAATGTTGTTACGATTATTATACTTTCAAACTATTAAAATGCAAATGTTTAAGTTCACGAATTTTTTGCATAAAATCATAACGTTCTTCTTTTTATTTAATTTTAAAATTTTTGGTATAACGTTTGAAGTTTTTAAATGTAAGTCCATGTGTATATATGCAAATCACTAATTAAGTATTTTTCTTTTTTGTGAAAAAGTTTTTTTTGGTGATAGCGTTTGTGGCTCAACTCAACGCTTTTTCTTAACGGTTTTTGAGTTGCGGAAAAACAAGCAATAACAAAAAGGGTCTCTTGGAAATGTCCCACAATTGAACCTAATATCGGCCACGATATTTTGTTTTAATTTTATGCCATCAATTTCAACATCGATTTGGACTTCTGTGCTGTATTCATGGAACCCGAATGGCTTTGTCAAAAAATTAGGCTGAATTCTAAAATATAAAAAATTTTCGTTTGGAATTAATTGCACATATATATCTTTACCAAGATTGAGGATAGGTTTAGGTTTAGGTTAGGTGGAAGCCCAGAGATGGGGCTGACTTAGACTTGATTTAAAGTCCATTGTGGTACCACTGATAAATGTATACCCTTTTTTCCTGAACAAATACGATACCAACCGTAAGATACATATATATATTAAAAGAAGCGCCGGGAGCTCGTAATGAGAAGGTAGTGTTGAGAAGACTCCACCTCATCATCCCCCATACAGCACCCGCACCTCGGTTTCGAGACAATGCCCAGCCCTACAGCGTGTATCCCCATCGGGCAGAGTAATTCCCCAGACCGCCTGCTGTCCAGGACCGGCCAAAAGGACCTTGCAACTATGCAAGTAAATGTTTCCGCCCAGCCCTTCCTCCCCGGTACGATATCCTCTGTTGTTTCCTGTCGGGCCAGCTCATCAGGATGGCAGCTTCCGGCGATGTCACTATATCCTGGGACCCAGATTAGCGGGATGTGGAAGTCCTCTGACGCGGCCGATAAGCAGGGCTCTGATTGCGGCCTGGCTGTAGGAGTAGATGTTCACTGCCTTCTGTGTTATGGTGCTACAAAAAAAATCTGGTAGCCTGAACTTACTACTGACCGATAGTTCCTCGCAGAAAACACCGCCTCCAACTCTACCCTCCAATTTCGATGCATCCGAGAACAGGGTTACTGCGCATCTGCGCCAGAGGTCATTCCCCTTCCACTCCTCCCTTGATGGGATGTGTGTGGTGAAGGACCCTCTAGGGGCAGTCTTCGGCGCGCACCGATCTGCCTCCTCCGGGATGAACTTGTATTGTCTTAAGACCACTGACTGCCCAAGTTCTGGGGTTAGAGAAAATCCAGCACTCTGCAACCTGATGGCAGAGCAAGCGGCGGCAACTTTTCCCGTTAAGTCCACAGGGATGATGCCAAGCATCACATTTAGAGTCAGTGTTGGGGTGGTGCGTAGTGCCCTCCACTTTTGGAGAGAGACCCTCTCTCTTTCCGATGACTCCCCTACAGCAGTATAAAGCGAACGACGCCTTTTTGGCCCTATCCTCAATGTTCGGCCTCCAGTTTAACTTTCCGTCCAGAATAACCCTCAGGTACCTGACTCTGTCAGAAAGCACAAGAGGAGTACCAGCGATGGAGGGTAGTTGGGACTATATACTTCCCGGTGAACAAGACCAGCTCCGTCTTGTTTTGATTTATAGCTAACCCACAGCTTGTGGCCCAATTTGTCACCAAATGCATGCAAAGCGATTGTACTGTAAATCCAAATTAGACCCGTCACTACGACGAAAAATTCTATGGTGCAACTTGAAAATGCTTAATGTAACGGGTGTTTTTTTAGGGGTATAGAACTTCGAATTGAAATAAAATACAAGAAAATCGTTTTAAGGTCCATTAATTTGGCTTTATTGGAAGGATAATTTTATGGCATTAATGTTTATATATGATTTCGGGCATGTGGCCGCTGCGGCTGGCTCGAATAAAGCCAATTCTACAGGTCCAATTTTCAACCACTTTTTCGAGCATATGGGGCCGTATGTCGGCAATAACGCCACGAATGTTGGCTTCCAATTCCCCTAACGTTTCTGGTTTGTTGGTGTAGACGAGCGACTTCACATATCCCCAAAGAAAATAATCCAATGGTGTCAAATCACACGATCTTGGTGGCCAATTGACAGGTCCATTCCGCGAAATTATGCGCTCAGCGAATGTTTCCTTCAATAAATCGATTGTGACGTGCGCTGTGTGGCATGTAGCGCCGTCTTGTTGGAACCACAACTCATCCACATTCATGCCATCCAATTCGGGAACAAAATAGTCGGTTATCATGGCTCTATACCGGTCTCCATTAACGGTAACTGCCTCTCCAGTATTATTGCGGAAGAAGTATGGCCCAATGACTCCACCAGCCCATAGAGCACACCAAACAGTCAGTTTTTGTGGATGTAATGGCGTTTCAAGGGTCTCATGTGGATTCTCTTCACTCCAAATGCGGAAATTTTGCTAGTTGACGTAGCCATTCAACCAAAAATGAGCCTCATCACTGAACAAAATTTTGCGATGAAAATCAGCATCGAGATCAATCTCATTTTCGGCCCATACACCAAAATCACGAAACATTGCATGGTCTCGCGGCTTGAATTCTTGCACAAGCTGGATCTTGTAAGGTCGCAAGCCAAGATCTTTGCGCAAAATCTTCCATAAAGTTGATGGACAAAGCTCCAATTGCTGTGCACGGTGGCGAATCGATTCATTCGGGTCCTCTTCAACACTTTGCTCTACAGCGGCAATTGTTTCTTCGGTGCGCACTGTTCGACGTCTCTGCGGATGCGTATTATCACATAGAGTAAACGTAGTGCGAAAACGATCCATGGTTAACCGAATTAATTGCTCTGATGGACGATTATGTCGACCATAAAATGGACGGAGCTCACGGTAAACTTCGCGAACTGAACCATTATTTTCGAAATAAATTTGCACAATTTGCAAGCGTTGTTCTTTTGTCAACCTGTTCATGATAAAATGGCAAACCAAACTGAACATAAATGACATTAGAGTTGCCAGATTTGACCACAAAATGCCAGTTTTATCTCTATTCGAAAAACAAACCTGTAAAAAAAACACCCTTTACATGCAAAACTCAAGACAGAGTGTAAAATTGGCCCTAATGACCTTATTGATTATACTACTAGCGCCATTAAGAGCACTAATAGCCCTATAACTATAAATTTTGTTGACCTTTTCCTTTCGATAGAAAAATTCCAATTTTATGGAGTAACTAGGGCTAGAACTTCAGTCTCTAGTGACTTTTAAGTCCAATGCTATTGGTGAAGATATAATTTTTTTGAGGTTTGTAAAATGTATGCTTCCGTTTATTTTTAGTTCTGTAACACATGCCATTAATTACTGTTTCACAACTGCATATTTTCCAACAGAGTGGAAAAAGGCTGTCACTATTCCTGTTGCCAAAAATAATATAGCCACGAATCCCAGTGATTATAGTCCGATAAGCATTCTTCAATTAATTATATAATATATATTATACTCGTATATGTACATAATGTTGTTACGATTATTATACTTTCAAATTATTAAAATGCAAATGTTTAAGTTCACGAATTTTTTGCATAAAATCATAAAGTTCTTCTTTTTATTTAATTTTAAAATTTTTGGTATAACGTTTGAAGTTTTTAAATGTAAGTCCATGTGTATATATGCAAATCACTAATTAAGTATTTTTATTTTTTGTGAAAAAGTTTTTTTTGGTGATAGCGTTTGTGGCTCAACTCAACGCTTTTTCTTAACGGTTTTTGAGTTGCGGAAAAACAAGCAATAACAAAAAGGGTCTCTTGGAAATGTCCCACAATTGAACCTAATATCGGCCACGATATTTTGTTTTAATTTTATGCCATCAATTTCAACATCGATTTGGACTTCTGTGCTGTATTCATGGAACCCGAATGGCTTTGTCAAAAAATTAGGCTGAATTCTAAAATATAAAAAATTTTCGTTTGGAATTAATTGCACATATATATCTTTACCAAGATTGATGATAGGTTTAGGTTTAGGTTAGGTGGAAGCCCAGAGATGGGGCTGACTTAGACTTGATTTAAAGTCCATTGTGGTACCACTGATAAATGTATACCCTTTTTTCCTGAACAAATACGATACCAACCGTAAGATACATATATATATTAAAAGAAGCGCCGGGAGCTCGTAATGAGAAGGTAGTGTTGAGAAGATGCCACCTCATCATCCCCCATACAGCACCCGCACCTCGGTTTCGAGACAATGCCCAGCCCTACAGCGTGTATCCCCATCGGGCAGAGTAATTCCCCAGACCGCCTGCTGTCCAGGACCGGCCAAAAGGACCTTGCAACTATGCAAGTAAATGTTTCCGCCCAGCCCTTCCTCCCCGGTACGATATCCTCTGTTGTTTCCTGTCGGGCCAGCTCATCAGGATGGCAGCTTCCGGCGATGTCACTATATCCTGGGACCCAGATTAGCGGGATGTGGAAGTCCTCTGACGCGGCCGATAAGCAGGGCTCTGATTGCGGCCTGGCTGTCGGAGTAGATGTTCACTGCCTTCTGTGTTATGGTGCTACAAAAAAAATCTGGTAGCCTGAACTTACTACTGACCGATAGTTCCTCGCAGAAAACACCGCCTCCAACTCTACCCTCCAATTTCGATGCATCCGAGAACAGGGTTACTGCGCATCTGCGCCAGAGGTCATTCCCCTTCCACTCCTCCCTTGATGCGATGTGTGTGGTGAAGGACCCTCTAGGGGCAGTCTTCGGCGCGCACCGATCTGCCTCCTCCGGGATGAACTTGTATTGTCTTAAGACCACTGACTGCCCAAGTTCTGGGGTTAGAGAAAATCCAGCACTCTGCAACCTGATGGCAGAGCAAGCGGCGGCAACTTTTCCCGTTAAGTCCACAGGGATGATGCCAAGCATCACATTTAGAGTCAGTGTTGGGGTGGTGCGTAGTGCCCTCCACTTTTGGAGAGAGACCCTCTCTCTTTCCGATGGCTCCCCTACAGCAGTATAAAGCGAACGACGCCTTTTTGGCCCTATCCTCAATGTTCGGCCTCCAGTTTAACTTTCCGTCCAGAATAACCCTCAGGTACCTGACTCTGTCAGAAAGCACAAGAGGAGTACCAGCGATGGAGGGTAGTTGGGACTATATACTTCCCGGTGAACAAGACCAGCTCCGTCTTGTTTTGATTTATAGCTAACCCACAGCTTGTGGCCCAATTTGTCACCAAATGCATGCAAAGCGATTGTACTGTAAATCCAAATTAGACCCGTCACTACGATGAAAAATTCTATGGTGCAACTTGAAAATGCTTAATGTAACGGGTGTTTTTTAGGGGTATAGAACTTCGAATTGAAATAAAATACAAGAAAATCGTTTTAAGGTCCATTAATTTGGCTTTATTGGAAGGATAATTTTATGGCATTAATGTTTATATATGATTTCGGGCATGTGGCCGCTGCGGCTGGCTCGAATAAAGCCAATTCTACAGGTCCAATTTTCAACCACTTTTTCGAGCATATGGGGCCGTATGTCGGCAATAACGCCACGAATGTTGGCTTCCAATTCCCCTAACGTTTCTGGTTTGTTGGTGTAGACGAGCGACTTCACATATCCCCAAAGAAAATAATCCAATGGTGTCAAATCACACGATCTTGGTGGCCAATTGACAGGTCCATTCCGCGAAATTATGCGCTCAGCGAATGTTTCCTTCAATAAATCGATTGTGACGTGCGCTGTGTGGCATGTAGCGCCGTCTTGTTGGAACCACAACTCATCCACATTCATGCCATCCAATTCGGGAACAAAATAGTCGGTTATCATGGCTCTATACCGGTCTCCATTAACGGTAACTGCCTCTCCAGTATTATTGCGGAAGAAGTATGGCCCAATGACTCCACCAGCCCATAGAGCACACCAAACAGTCAGTTTTTGTGGATGTAATGGCGTTTCAAGGGTCTCATGTGGATTCTCTTCACTCCAAATGCGGCAATTTTGCTAGTTGACGTAGCCATTCAACCAAAAATGAGCCTCATCACTGAACAAAATTTTGCGATGAAAATCAGCATCGAGATCAATCTCATTTTCGGCCCATACACCAAAATCACGAAACATTGCATGGTCTCGCGGCTTTAATTCTTGCACAAGCTGGATCTTGTAAGGTCGCAAGCCAAGATCTTTGCGCAAAATCTTTCATAAAGTTGATGGACAAAGCTCCAATTGCTGTGCACGGTGGCGAATCGATTCATTCGGGTCCTCTTCAACACTTTGCTCTACAGCGGCAATTGTTTCTTCGGTGCGCACTGTTCGACGTCTCTGCGGATGCGTATTATCACATAGAGTAAACGTAGTGCGAAAACGATCCATGGTTAACCGAATTAATTGCTCTGATGGACGATTATGTCGACCATAAAATGGACGGAGCTCACGGTAAACTTCGCGAACTGAACCATTATTTTCGAAATAAATTTGCACAATTTGCAAGCGTTGTTCTTTTGTCAACCTGTTCATGATAAAATGGCAAACCAAACTGAACATAAATGACATTAGAGTTGCCAGATTTGACCACAAAATGCTAGTTTTATCTCTATTCGAAAAACAAACCTGTAAAAAAAACACCCTTTACATGCAAAACTCAAGACAGAGTGTAAAATTGGCCCTAATGACCTTATTGATTATACTACTAGCGCCATTAAGAGCACTAATAGCCCTATAACTATAAATTTTGTTGACCTTTTCCTTTCGATAGAAAAATTCCAATTTTATGGAGTAACTAGGGCTAGAACTTCAGTCTCTAGTGACTTTTAAGTCCAATGCTATTGGTGAAGATAGAATTTTTTTGAGGTTTGTAAAATGTATGCTTCCGTTTATTTTTAGTTCTGTAACACATGCCATTAATTACTGTTTCACAACTGCATATTTTCCAACAGAGTGGAAAAAGGCTGTCACTATTCCTGTTGCCAAAAATAATATAGCCACGAATCCCAGTGATTATAGTCCGATAAGCATTCTTCAATTAATTATATAATATATATTATACTCGTATATGTACATAATGTTGTTACGATTATTATACTTTCAAACTATTAAAATGCAAATGTTTAAGTTCACGAATTTTTTGCATAAAATCATAACGTTCTTCTTTTTATTTAATTTTAAAATTTTTGGTATAACGTTTGAAGTTTTTAAATGTAAGTCCATGTGTATATATGCAAATCACTAATTAAGTATTTTTATTTTTTGTGAAAAAGTTTTTTTTGGTGATAGCGTTTGTGGCTCAACTCAACGCTTTTTCTTAACGGTTTTTGAGTTGCGGAAAAACAAGCAATAACAAAAAGGGTCTCTTGGAAATGTCCCACAATTGAACCTAATATCGGCCACGATATTTTGTTTTAATTTTATGCCATCAATTTCAACATCGATTTGGACTTCTGTGCTGTATTCATGGAACCCGAATGGCTTTGTCAAAAAATTAGGCTGAATTCTAAAATATAAAAAATTTTCGTTTGGAATTAATTGCACATATATATCTTTACCAAGATTGAGGATAGGTTTAGGTTTAGGTTAGGTGGAAGCCCAGAGATGGGGCTGACTTAGACTTGATTTAAAGTCCATTGTGGTACCACTGATAAATGTATACCCTTTTTTCCTGAACAAATACGATACCAACCGTAAGATACATATATATATTAAAAGAAGCGCCGGGAGCTCGTAATGAGAAGGTAGTGTTGAGAAGATTCCACCTCATCATCCCCCATACAGCACCCGCACCTCGGTTTCGAGACAATGCCCAGCCCTACAGCGTGTATCCTCATCGGGCAGAGTAATTCCCCAGACCGCCTGCTGTCCAGGACCGGCCAAAAGGACCTTGCAACTATGCAAGTAAATGTTTCCGCCCAACCCTTCCTCCCCGGTACGATATCCTCTGTTGTTTCCTGTCGGGCCAGCTCATCAGGATGGCAGCTTCCGGCGATGTCACTATATCCTGGGACCCAGATTAGCGGGATGTGGAAGTCCTCTGACGCGGCCGATAAGCAGGGCTCTGATTGCGGCCTGGCTGTCGGAGTAGATGTTCACTGCCTTCTGTGTTATGGTGCTACAAAAAAAATCTGGTAGCCTGAACTTACTACTGACCGATAGTTCCTCGCAGAAAACACCGCCTCCAACTCTACCCTCCAATTTCGATGCATCCGAGAACAGGGTTACTGCGCATCTGCGCCAGAGGTCATTCCCCTTCCACTCCTCCCTTGATGGGATGTGTGTGGTGAAGGACCCTCTAGGGACTAGCGCCATTAAGAGCACTAATAGCCCTATAACTATAAATTTTGTTGACCTTTTCCTTTCGATAGAAAAATTCCAATTTTATGGAGTAACTAGGGCTAGAACTTCAGTCTCTAGTGACTTTTAAGTCCAATGCTATTGGTGAAGATAGAATTTGTTTGAGGTTTGTAAAATGTATGCTTCCGTTTATTTTTAGTTCTGTAACACATGCCATTAATTACTGTTTCACAACTGCATATTTTCCAACAGAGTGGAAAAAGGCTGTCACTATTCCTGTTGCCAAAAATAATATAGCCACGAATCCCAGTGATTATAGTCCGATAAGCATTCTTCAATTAATTATATAATATATATTATACTCGTATATGTACATAATGTTGTTACGATTATTATACTTTCAAACTATTAAAATGCAAATGTTTAAGTTCACGAATTTTTTGCATAAAATCATAACGTTCTTCTTTTTATTTAATTTTAAAATTTTTGGTATAACGTTTGAAGTTTTTAAATGTAAGTCCATGTGTATATATGCAAATCACTAATTAAGTATTTTTATTTTTTGTGAAAAAGTTTTTTTTGGTGATAGCGTTTGTGGCTCAACTCAACGCTTTTTCTTAACGGTTTTTGAGTTGCGGAAAAACAAGCAATAACAAAAAGGGTCTCTTGGAAATGTCCCACAATTGAACCTAATATCGGCCACGATATTTTGTTTTAATTTTATGCCATCAATTTCAACATCGATTTGGACTTCTGTGCTGTATTCATGGAACCCGAATGGCTTTGTCAAAAAATTAGGCTGAATTCTAAAATATAAAAAATTTTCGTTTGGAATTAATTGCACATATATATCTTTACCAAGATTGAGGATAGGTTTAGGTTTAGGTTAGGTGGAAGCCCAGAGATGGGGCTGACTTAGACTTGATTTAAAGTCCATTGTGGTACCACTGATAAATGTATACCCTTTTTTCCTGAACAAATACGATACCAACCGTAAGATACATATATATATTAAAAGAAGCGCCGGGAGCTCGTAATGAGAAGGTAGTGTTGAGAAGACTCCACCTCATCATCCCCCATACAGCACCCGCACCTCGGTTTCGAGACAATGCCCAGCCCTACAGCGTGTATCCCCATCGGGCAGAGTAATTCCCCAGACCGCCTGCTGTCCAGGACCGGCCAAAAGGACCTTGCAACTATGCAAGTAAATGTTTCCGCCCAGCCCTTCCTCCCCGGTACGATATCCTCTGTTGTTTCCTGTCGGGCCAGCTCATCAGGATGGCAGCTTCCGGCGATGTCACTATATCCTGGGACCCAGATTAGCGGGATGTGGAAGTCCTCTGACGCGGCCGATAAGCAGGGCTCTGATTGCGGCCTGGCTGTAGGAGTAGATGTTCACTGCCTTCTGTGTTATGGTGCTACAAAAAAAATCTGGTAGCCTGAACTTACTACTGACCGATAGTTCCTCGCAGAAAACACCGCCTCCAACTCTACCCTCCAATTTCGATGCATCCGAGAACAGGGTTACTGCGCATCTGCGCCAGAGGTCATTCCCCTTCCACTCCTCCCTTGATGGGATGTGTGTGGTGAAGGACCCTCTAGGGGCAGTCTTCGGCGCGCACCGATCTGCCTCCTCCGGGATGAACTTGTATTGTCTTAAGACCACTGACTGCCCAAGTTCTGGGGTTAGAGAAAATCCAGCACTCTGCAACCTGATGGCAGAGCAAGCGGCGGCAACTTTTCCCGTTAAGTCCACAGGGATGATGCCAAGCATCACATTTAGAGTCAGTGTTGGGGTGGTGCGTAGTGCCCTCCACTTTTGGAGAGAGACCCTCTCTCTTTCCGATGACTCCCCTACAGCAGTATAAAGCGAACGACGCCTTTTTGGCCCTATCCTCAATGTTCGGCCTCCAGTTTAACTTTCCGTCCAGAATAACCCTCAGGTACCTGACTCTGTCAGAAAGCACAAGAGGAGTACCAGCGATGGAGGGTAGTTGGGACTATATACTTCCCGGTGAACAAGACCAGCTCCGTCTTGTTTTGATTTATAGCTAACCCACAGCTTGTGGCCCAATTTGTCACCAAATGCATGCAAAGCGATTGTACTGTAAATCCAAATTAGACCCGTCACTACGACGAAAAATTCTATGGTGCAACTTGAAAATGCTTAATGTAACGGGTGTTTTTTTAGGGGTATAGAACTTCGAATTGAAATAAAATACAAGAAAATCGTTTTAAGGTCCATTAATTTGGCTTTATTGGAAGGATAATTTTATGGCATTAATGTTTATATATGATTTCGGGCATGTGGCCGCTGCGGCTGGCTCGAATAAAGCCAATTCTACAGGTCCAATTTTCAACCACTTTTTTGAGCATATGGGGCCGTATGTCGGCAATAACGCCACGAATGTTGGCTTCCAATTCCCCTAACGTTTCTGGTTTGTTGGTGTAGACGAGCGACTTCACATATCCCCAAAGAAAATAATCCAATGGTGTCAAATCACACGATCTTGGTGGCCAATTGACAGGTCCATTCGGCGAAATTATGCGCTCAGCGAATGTTTCCTTCAATAAGTCGATTGTGACGTGCGCTGTGTGGCATGTAGCGCCGTCTTGTTGGAACCACAACTCATCCACATTCATGCCATCCAATTCGGGAACAAAATAGTCGGTTATCATGGCTCTATACCGGTCTCCATTAACGGTAACTGCCTCTCCAGTATTATTGCGGAAGAAGTATGGCCCAATGACTCCACCAGCCCATAGAGCACACCAAACAGTCAGTTTTTGTGGATGTAATGGCGTTTCAAGGGTCTCATGTGGATTCTCTTCACTCCAAATGCGGCAATTTTGCTAGTTGACGTAGCCATTCAACCAAAAATGAGCCTCATCACTGAACAAAATTTTGCGATGAAAATCAGCATCGAGATCAATCTCATTTTCGGCCCATACACCAAAATCACGAAACATTGCATGGTCTCGCGGCTTGAATTCTTGCACAAGCTGGATCTTGTAAGGTCGCAAGCCAAGATCTTTGCGCAAAATCTTCCATAAAGTTGATGGACAAAGCTCCAATTGCTGTGCACGGTGGCGAATCGATTCATTCGGGTCCTCTTCAACACTTTGCTCTACAGCGGCAATTGTTTCTTCGGTGCGCACTGTTCGACGTCTCTGCGGATGCGTATTATGACATAGAGTAAACGTAGTGCGAAAACGATCCATGGTTAACCGAATTAATTGCTCTGATGGACGATTATGTCGACCATAAAATGGACGGAGCTCACGGTAAACTTCGCGAACTGAACCATTATTTTCGAAATAAATTTGCACAATTTGCAAGCGTTGTTCTTTTGTCAACCTGTTCATGATAAAATGGCAAACCAAACTGAACATAAATGACATTAGAGTTGCCAGATTTGACCACAAAATGCCAGTTTTATCTCTATTCGAAAAACAAACCTGTAAAAAAAACACCCTTTACATGCAAAACTCAAGACAGAGTGTAAAATTGGCCCTAATGACCTTATTGATTATACTACTAGCGCCATTAAGAGCACTAATAGCCCTATAACTATAAATTTTGTTGACCTTTTCCTTTCGATAGAAAAATTCCAATTTTATGGAGTAACTAGGGCTAGAACTTCAGTCTCTAGTGACTTTTAAGTCCAATGCTATTGGTGAAGATAGAATTTTTTTGAGGTTTGTAAAATGTATGCTTCCGTTTATTTTTAGTTCTGTAACACATGCCATTAATTACTGTTTCACAACTGCATATTTTCCAACAGAGTGGAAAAAGGCTGTCACTATTCCTGTTGCCAAAAATAATATAGCCACGAATCCCAGTGATTATAGTCCGATAAGCATTCTTCAATTAATTATATAATATATATTATACTCGTATATGTACATAATGTTGTTACGATTATTATACTTTCAAACTATTAAAATGCAAATGTTTGAGTTCACGAATTTTTTGCATAAAATCATAAAGTTCTTCTTTTTATTTAATTTTAAAATTTTTGGTATAACGTTTGAAGTTTTTAAATGTAAGTCCATGTGTATATATGCAAATCACTAATTAAGTATTTTTATTTTTTGTGAAAAAGTTTTTTTTGGTGATAGCGTTTGTGGCTCAACTCAACGCTTTTTCTTAACGGTTTTTGAGTTGCGGAAAAACAAGCAATAACAAAAAGGGTCTCTTGGAAATGTCCCACAATTGAACCTAATATCGGCCACGATATTTTGTTTTAATTTTATGCCATCAATTTCAACATCGATTTGGACTTCTGTGCTGTATTCATGGAACCCGAATGGCTTTGTCAAAAAATTAGGCTGAATTCTAAAATATAAAAAATTTTCGTTTGGAATTAATTGCACATATATATCTTTACCAAGATTGAGGATAGGTTTAGGTTTAGGTTAGGTGGAAGGCCAGAGATGGGGCTGACTTAGACTTGATTTAAAGTCCATTGTGGTACCACTGATAAATGTATACCCTTTTTTCCTGAACAAATACGATACCAACCGTAAGATACATATATATATTAAAAGAAGCGCCGGGAGCTCGTAATGAGAAGGTAGTGTTGAGAAGATTCCACCTCATCATCCCCCATACAGCACCCGCACCTCGGTTTCGAGACAATGCCCAGCCCTACAGCGTGTATCCCCATCGGGCAGAGTAATTCCCCAGACCGCCTGCTGTCCAGGACCGGCCAAAAGGACCTTGCAACTATGCAAGTAAATGTTTCCGCCCAGCCCTTCCTCCCCGGTACGATATCCTCTGTTGTTTCCTGTCGGGCCAGCTCATCAGGATGGCAGCTTCCGGCGATGTCACTATATCCTGGGACCCAGATTAGCGGGATGTGGAAGTCCTCTGACGCGGCCGATAAGCAGGGCTCTGATTGCGGCCTGGCTGTAGGAGTAGATGTTCACTGCCTTCTGTGTTATGGTGCTACAAAAAAAATCTGGTAGCCTGAACTTACTACTGACCGATAGTTCCTCGCAGAAAACACCGCCTCCAACTCTACCCTCCAATTTCGATGCATCCGAGAACAGGGTTACTGCGCATCTGCGCCAGAGGTCATTCCCCTTCCACTCCTCCCTTGATGGGATGTGTGTGGTGAAGGACCCTCTAGGGGCAGTCTTCGGCGCGCACCGATCTGCCTCCTCCGGGATGAACTTGTATTGTCTTAAGACCACTGACTGCCCAAGTTCTGGGGTTAGAGAAAATCCAGCACTCTGCAACCTGATGGCAGAGCAAGCGGCGGCAACTTTTCCCGTTAAGTCCACAGGGATGATGCCAAGCATCACATTTAGAGTCAGTGTTGGGGTGGTGCGTAGTGCCCTCCACTTTTGGAGAGAGACCCTCTCTCTTTCCGATGGCTCCCCTACAGCAGTATAAAGCGAACGACGCCTTTTTGGCCCTATCCTCAATGTTCGGCCTCCAGTTTAACTTTCCGTCCAGAATAACCCTCAGGTACCTGACTCTGTCAGAAAGCACAAGAGGAGTACCAGCGATGGAGGGTAGTTGGGACTATATACTTCCCGGTGAACAAGACCAGCTCCGTCTTGTTTTGATTTATAGCTAACCCACAGCTTGTGGCCCAATTTGTCACCAAATGCATGCAAAGCGATTGTACTGTAAATCCAAATTAGACCCGTCACTACGATGAAAAATTCTATGGTGCAACTTGAAAATGCTTAATGTAACGGGTGTTTTTTTTAGGGGTATAGAACTTCGAATTAAAATAAAATACAAGAAAATCGTTTTAAGGTCCATCAATTTGGCTTTATTGGAAGGATAATTTTATGGCATTAATGTTTAAATATGATTTCGGGCATGTGGCCGCTGCGGCTGGCTCGAATAAAGCCATTTCTACAGGTCCAATTTTCAACCACTTTTTCGAGCATATGGGGCCGTATGTCGGCAATAACGCCACGAATGTTGGCTTCCAATTCCCATAACGTTTCTGGTTTGTTGGTGTAGACGAGCGACTTCACATATCCCCAAAGAAAATAATCCAATGGTGTCAAATCACACGATCTTGGTGGCCAATTGACATGTCTATTCCGCGAAATTATGCGCTCAGCGAATGTTTCCTTCAATAAATCGATTGTGACGTGCGCTGTGTGGCATGTAGCGCCGTCTTGTTGGAACCACAACTCATCCACATTCATGCCATCCAATTCGGGAACAAAATAGTCGGTTATCATGGCTCTATACCGGTCTCCATTAACGGTAACTGCCTCTCCAGCATTATTGCGGAAGAAGTATGGCCCAATGACTCCACCAGCCCATAGAGCACACCAAACAGTCAGTTTTTGTGGATGCAATGGCGTTTCAAGGGTCTCATGTGGATTCTCTTCACTCCAAATGCGGCAATTTTGCTTGTTGACGTAGCCATTCAACCAAAAATGAGCCTCATCACTGAACAAAATTTTGCGATGAAAATCAGCATTGAGATCAATCTCATTTTCGGCCCATACACCAAAATCATTGCATGGTCTCGCGGCTTTAATTCTTGCACAAGCTGGATCTTGTAAGGTCGCAAGCCAAGATCTTTGCGCAAAATCTTCCATAAAGTTGATGGACAAAGCTCCAATTGCTGTGCACGGTGGCGAATCGATTCATTCGGGTCCTCTTCAACACTTTGCTCTACAGCGGCAATTGTTTCTTCGGTGCGCACTGTTCGACGTCTCTGCGGATGCGTATTATCACATAGAGTAAACGTAGTGCGAAAACGATCCATGGTTAACCGAATTAATTGCTCTGATGGACGATTATGTCGACCATAAAATGGACGGAGCTCACGGTAAACTTCGCGAACTGAACCATTATTTTCGAAATAAATTTGCACGATTTGTAAGCGTTGTTCTTTTGTCAACCTGTTCATGATAAAATGGCAAACCAAACTGAACATAAATGACATTAGAGTTGCCAGATTTGACCACAAAATGCTAGTTTTATCTCTATTCGAAAAACAAACCTGTAAAAAAAAACACCCTTTACATGCAAAACTCAAGACAGAGTGTAAAATTGGCCCTAATGACCTTATTGATTATACTACTAGCGCCATTAAGAGCACTAATAGCCCTATAACTATAAATTTTGTTGACCTTTTCCTTTCGATAGAAAAATTCCAATTTTATGGAGTAACTAGGGCTAGAACTTCAGTCTCTAGTGACTTTTAAGTCCAATGCTATTGGTGAAGATAGAATTTGTTTGAGGTTTGTAAAATGTATGCTTCCGTTTATTTTTAGTTCTGTAACACATGCCATTAATTACTGTTTCACAACTGCATATTTTCCAACAGAGTGGAAAAAGGCTGTCACTATTCCTGTTGCCAAAAATAATATAGCCACGAATCCCAGTGATTATAGTCCGATAAGCATTCTTCAATTAATTATATAATATATATTATACTCGTATATGTACATAATGTTGTTACGATTATTATACTTTCAAACTATTAAAATGCAAATGTTTAAGTTCACGAATTTTTTGCATAAAATCATAACGTTCTTCTTTTTATTTAATTTTAAAATTTTTGGTATAACGTTTGAAGTTTTTAAATGTAAGTCCATGTGTATATATGCAAATCACTAATTAAGTATTTTTATTTTTTGTGAAAAAGTTTTTTTTGGTGATAGCGTTTGTGGCTCAACTCAACGCTTTTTCTTAACGGTTTTTGAGTTGCGGAAAAACAAGCAATAACAAAAAGGGTCTCTTGGAAATGTCCCACAATTGAACCTAATATCGGCCACGATATTTTGTTTTAATTTTATGCCATCAATTTCAACATCGATTTGGACTTCTGTGCTGTATTCATGGAACCCGAATGGCTTTGTCAAAAAATTAGGCTGAATTCTAAAATATAAAAAATTTTCGTTTGGAATTAATTGCACATATATATCTTTACCAAGATTGATGATAGGTTTAGGTTTAGGTTAGGTGGAAGCCCAGAGATGGGGCTGACTTAGACTTGATTTAAAGTCCATTGTGGTACCACTGATAAATGTATACCCTTTTTTCCTGAACAAATACGATACCAACCGTAAGATACATATATATATTAAAAGAAGCGCCGGGAGCTCGTAATGAGAAGGTAGTGTTGAGATTCCACCTCATCATCCCCCATACAGCACCCGCACCTCGGTTTCGAGACAATGCCCAGCCCTACAGCGTGTATCCCCATCGGGCAGAGTAATTCCCCAGACCGCCTGCTGTCCAGGACCGGCCAAAAGGACCTTGCAACTATGCAAGTAAATGTTTCCGCCCAGCCCTTCCTCCCCGGTACGATTTCCTTTGTTGTTTCCTGTCGGGCCAGCTCATCAGGATGGCAGCTTCCGGCGATGTCACTATATCCTGGGACCCAGATTAGCGGGATGTGGAAGTCCTCTGACGCGGCCGATAAGCAGGGCTCTGATTGCGGCCTGGCTGTCGGAGTAGATGTTCACTGCCTTCTGTGTTATGGTGCTACAAAAAAAATCTGGTAGCCTGAACTTACTACTGACCGATAGTTCCTCGCAGAAAACACCGCCTCCAACTCTACCCTCCAATTTCGATGCATCCGAGAACAGGGTTACTGCGCATCTGCGCCAGAGGTCATTCCCCTTCCACTCCTCCCTTGATGGGATGTGTGTGGTGAAGGACCCTCTAGGGGCAGTCTTCGGCGCGCACCGATCTGCCTCCTCCGGGATGAACTTTTATTGTCTTAAGACCACTGACTGCCCAAGTTCTGGGGTTAGAGAAAATCCAGCACTCTGCAACCTGATGGCAGAGCAAGCGGCGGCAACTTTTCCCGTTAAGTCCACAGGGATGATGCCAAGCATCACATTTAGAGTCAGTGTTGGGGTGGTGCGTAGTGCCCTCCACTTTTGGAGAGAGACCCTCTCTCTTTCCGATGACTCCCCTACAGCAGTATAAAGCGAACGACGCCTTTTTGGCCCTATCCTCAATGTTCGGCCTCCAGTTTAACTTTCCGTCCAGAATAACCCTCAGGTACCTGACTCTGTCAGAAAGCACAAGAGGAGTACCAGCGATGGAGGGTAGTTGGGACTATATACTTCCCGGTGAACAAGACCAGCTCCGTCTTGTTTTGATTTATAGCTAACCCACAGCTTGTGGCCCAATTTGTCACCAAATGCATGCAAAGCGATTGTACTGTAAATCCAAATTAGACCCGTCACTACGACGAAAAATTCTATGGTGCAACTTGAAAATGCTTAATGTAACGGGTGTTTTTTTAGGGGTATAGAACTTCGAATTGAAATAAAATACAAGAAAATCGTTTTAAGGTCCATTAATTTGGCTTTATTGGAAGGATAATTTTATGGCATTAATGTTTATATATGATTTCGGGCATGTGGCCGCTGCGGCTGGCTCGAATAAAGCCAATTCTACAGGTCCAATTTTCAACCACTTTTTCGAGCATATGGGGCCGTATGTCGGCAATAACGCCACGAATGTTGGCTTCCAATTCCCCTAACGTTTCTGGTTTGTTGGTGTAGACGAGCGACTTCACATATCCCCAAAGAAAATAATCCAATGGTGTCAAATCACACGATCTTGGTGGCCAATTGACAGGTCCATTCCGCGAAATTATGCGCTCAGCGAATGTTTCTTTCAATAAATCGATTGTGACGTGCGCTGTGTGGCATGTAGCGCCGTCTTGTTGGAACCACAACTCATCCACATTCATGCCATCCAATTCGGGAACAAAATAGTCGGTTATCATGGCTCTATACCGGTCTCCATTAACGGTAACTGCCTCTCCAGCATTATTGCGGAAGAAGTATGGCCCAATGACTCCACCAGCCCATAGAGCACACCAAACAGTCAGTTTTTGTGGATGTAATGGCGTTTCAAGGGTCTCATGTGGATTCTCTTCACTCCAAATGCGGCAATTTTGCTTGTTGACGTAGCCATTCAACCAAAAATGAGCCTCATCACTGAACAAAATTTTGCGATGAAAATCAGCATCGAGATCAATCTCATTTTCGGCCCATACACCAAAATCACGAAACATTGCATGGTCTCGCGGCTTTAATTCTTGCACAATTACGCCGATGTGTGCCAGAGTTTACCAGCGCCGACCTCCGGGCTTACTGTGACAATATCCTTATTGCTGAAATTGGGCAAAATAAATGCTTTTAGTTCCTTTCTAACGAGCATGTAAGATCTAGGTTTACATTCTTGCTTCTGCGTTATCAGCTGGTGGTTTGGCGTCCTGATGCCAGAGATTCCGTTACTGCTCAGCCAAGGCTCTTGAATCTGGACTATTTTAGCTCCACCTCGCTCCAGGTGGATTATTAGCTTTGCGGAGGCCGCTTTAGAGTGCTGGAGGTTTATTTGTAGGATCTTCATCCAGTAATTCCTCAATCCACGCCAACTCGGCACCCTCGTCCACCGCGGACTGTAACCAGGGTTCCCTCTGGCCACTTTCCAGAAAACCGTGGTGATGGCAGCGGCTCCATGAGTAACCGATCCAGCCCGTTTGGCGATTTCGCTGAAAGAAAAGAGGGGGGAGGCCGTCTTGGGCCTTTTCGCAGCGGGTTTTCCCCTTCTAGAGAACTTCGTCTCTTTGATTGATGATATCAATCTTGTATCTTTATACTGCTGACAGACGGGCAGGGTTATATAGATAAGTAGCCTTGATGTCCATTAAGAGTGCAGTTACCCACCAACGTAGAAACAGCCGAAAGAGTCAGCTGACACGATCAAACTTACTAGAGCACCATGTAAATAAAAACTCATCACCGCAGAATTTCCGTTCAGACGTAAAATTTACGTAGGAAATCCGAGACGTGTTAGACGTTTGCGCTACGGCTTCGTACACATCGTGGGGTAACTGCGCTCTAACTCATGCATAATCCTCTTCCAAATGCATATAAGCACTCGTAGATATGCACGAAAATTATGTGCTTCAGTACTGAATATTGTATATGGCAATACTGTCACTTTTGACAGAAAATTACTATTGTGAACGAGCAAAATGTCTACAGCTGTTGTCAAAAGTGTTTATTATTAATAAATAGCTGCAAATATTAGCAAATTTATCCCAATTATAAATTAAAATGAGATTTTTAGAATTTTTTTGGCTTTGGAGAATAGAAATTTATGCAGTCCGAAAGATTTACGCAAAAATCCACACCAATTTCACCAACAGTACTGCATCCTATAGACTTGCAAAATTTCTATACTCAAATGCGAACAATGAGATAGCCACTCTTTTATGAAGTAAAATACATGGCCTCATACTGCTGTTCACCTCTTCAACGCCCAAAACTTTTCCACAAATTCTGCGAAATGCAATTGCCTTGAAATTAAGATTTTCTTTGAAACGATTTTCGCCCTTTGAGCAGATCAGATGTAATCGAAATGCAGAAAAGTGCCGTCTGTCATATGTCCCCGTTTATCTGCATAAGTATGCCCATCTTTCAGTAGTTTTACACATGTTAGAAGGGGGTTAGTGGGGTGTAATGGGGTGCAGCGGTGCTTCTGGGTATGCAGCTACAGTTGCGCGGCTATACTCAATTCCTACTCTTTCGTCCACGTTCGTGCACCCTGGGCAACGTGAGCAACCCATGTGCGAGATGCGGTAACCAACCCGTGTGGAGCCTTGGGTCACGGCTAATAGAGAGGGAGCTTTAGTGGAGCCACTCCGACATATTCGGTTTAAGGGTTCACTAAAGTCTGCAGCGTCTGTTCAGCAGGAGGTGCGGCTGCAAGCGGGCGTCTGTCTTGAAGCAAGCGGCTCGCTATATAAATGAACTCAAACTTTTTACCCCCAGCAATGGGTTATGCATTGTAAAATTATGCCATGTAAAATGCAAGTCCAATGAAAAGAACGAAACAGCCTCGGATAATGACCTCCCCACACCTTGACGACCCACGCAAACGAAACAAGGACTACGATTTACGGATTTGCACCTGGAATGTCCGGACCTTTTAAGGGAAGGTGCCTCTATCCAACTGCTGGATGTCCTAAATAAGTATAAGGCTGACATCACTGCAGTCCAGGAAATGCGATGGACGGGGCATGGATGCAAAAAACATGCATCGTGCGACGTTTACTACAGCTGCCATGAGACGGCGCACAAATTTGGTGTTGCATGTGCGGTTGGGCGGAGACTGCGAGATCTTGTCACCAGGTTCACCCCCATCAGTCAACGAATTGCCACAATCCGCATCAAAGCTAAATTTAATAAGATCAGCTTGATTTGTGCGCACGCTCCGACGGAGGAGAAGGATGATGGGACCAAGGATGAATTTTACGAGCGCTTGGAGGAAGCATACGAGCGCTGCCCCCGCCTCGATGTAAAAATTGTGATTGGCGATTTTAACGCTAAGGTGGCCAAAGAAGGAATTTTTGGTCCAACAGTCGGAAACTTCAGCCTTCATAAAAATACCTCCGGCAACGGAAAGAGGCTGATCGACTTCGCCGCGGCGCGAAACATGGTAGTAAGTAGCACCAGGTTTCAACACCGAAGCATCCACCAAGCCACTTGGGTGTCCCCTAATCAATTAAAGTGAAACCAAGTTGATAACGTTGTGATAGACGCGAGATACGCTTCGAACGTGCTTGATGTAAGTTCTATCCGAGGAGCAAGCGTTGACTCGGATCATTACCTTGTTGCAGCTAAGGTCCGCATGCGCCTCTCTGCAATGAAGAACGCTCATCAAGTATCGCAACGAAAGTTCGACGTCGAAAAGCTGCAGTCACAACGGACAGCTGAGAATTCTCAATCTCGACTTTAACGAGCAATGGGATAACATCTCCCAATCTCTTCGCACCGCTGCGGAGGAAGTGGTTGGCTACTACCAGCCTCGCTGCTGCAGAGAAATACGCAGCATACAAAGCCACCCTGCGGCCAATTACTACGGGTGCAACAATTGACCGGTACCGGGAGAGTAGGAGGGAAGAGAGACGTATCAAGAGCAAGAAACGAGAGGCGGAAAGGCGTGAGGGCGAAGAGCTTGAGATGCTAGCAAGCAGGAATGCGGCCCGAAAATTCTATCAGAAAATAAGGCAGCAAACAATTGGTTTCAAGACCGTGGCTGGTTCCTGCAAAGACGAGTATGGAAATCTGGTGACGGACGTACAGAGCACACTTGAGGTATGGAGGGACCACTACTCAACGCTACTAAATGCGAACTCTGGAGAGGAGTTTTAAGAAGAGAAGCCCAGAACAATCTTTAGGGATGAACAACAAATCCCTCCACTCGACCAAGGCGAGGTGAGCCTGGGGCAGACGGTATAACGGCTGAACTGTTCAAAGCCGGCGCCGAAGAGCTGGTAGGAACCATGTACCAGCTGTTAAGCACAATTTGGTCGGACGAGTACATGCCAGGAGATTGGAACCTTAGTGTTCTTTGCCTAATCCATAAGAAGGGTGATCCTTCTGTTTGCGCCAACTACCGTGGGATAAGCCTTCTAAATATCGCATATAAGGTTCTATCGACGATACTGTGTGAAAGACTGAAGCCATATATGAACCAGCTGATTGGACCTTATCAGTGTGGTTTTAGGCCTGGTAAATCCACCATCGACCAGATATTCACAGCACGTCAAATCCTGGAAAAGACTTCAGATAAGCAAATCGACAAACACCACCTTTTTGTCGACTTCGCTTTTGATAGCACGAATAAAAGCTGCCTGTACGACGCCATGTCTAAATTTGGGATCCCCGCAAAACTAATACGGCTATGTAGAGTAACGTTGAGCACAACATTTAGCTCCGTCCAAGTTGGGAAGAACCTATCCGAGCCGTTTGAGACCAAACGAGGTTTTAGACAAGGTGACTCACTTTCGTGCAATTTCTTCAACCTAATGCAGGAAACTGTAATAAGAGCTGCCAATCTGAATCGCAGTGGTACTATATATAACAAAAGTACGATGCTGCTTGCGTATGCGGATGTATTGACATTGTTGGCCTTAATAACAGCGCCGGCAGTGCAGCATTTTCCAGTCTAGAGAAGGAAGCAAAATAGGTTGGTCTAGTAGTGAATGAGGACAAAACAAAGTACCTTGTGACAACAAACAATAAATCCTCGCGTATTGGGACCCACGTCACTGTTGGCAGCTACAATTTTGCAGTAGTCAAGGATTTTGTATACTTTGGATCCAGCATAAACACCACCAATAATGTCAGCCTTGAAATCAAACGAAGAATAACACTTGCCAACAGATGCTACTTTGGGCTCGGTAGGCAGTTGAAAAGCAGAGCCCTTTCTCGACGACGAACGAAAATCTCGCTCTACAAATCTCTCATCATGCCCGTCCTTGCATATGGCGCAGAAACATGGACGATGTTGACCAGCGATGAGCAAGCTTTGGGGGCTTTCGAGAGAAATGTTTTTCGCAAGATTTATGGCCCTGTACGCGTAAGCGACGGGTACCAAAGAAGATGGAATGACGAGCTGTATGAGCTGTATAATGATGTGGACATAGTCAAGCGCATAAAAATTCAACGATTGTGATGGCTTGGCCATGTCGTTCGCATGGATGATGATGCTCCAGTAAAAAAGTCCTTCGAAACGGCACCCATGGGTGGGCACCGAAGGCAAGGGCGCCCAAGAACACACTGGAAGGACCCAGTGCAGAAGGACCTGTCTACGCTTGGTATGAGTAATTGGCATAACCTCCCGAAGGAGAGAGGGAACTGGCGAAGCTTTTTGATCTCGGCCCAAACCGACAAACGGTTGTAGCGCCATAAAAGAAGAAGAAGAAGGAAATGCCACCACGTCACGTTTTTACATTCACAAGCAATTGCCAAATTTATAGCAATTGTATACATTACTACACATTATTTTGTTTATGTATTTGGGAATCCATTAGTATGGTCTTGCTGGGAACGCAAATGTGTGCAAAATCTTAAACTAGTATTAGCTAAGATTTTTCTTTGCTAGAACTTAAGTTCGACATAGATTGTAAAACCGGCCCTTACCCTCCAATTGTGACAGAAAAGTGTGAGAAATATATTGCGAATTTTGATATATGGGCAGTATATGTCTTGACATAAACATTTGTAATATGACATCGAACAAGTACGTTCGCCTTAATAAACCGGAAACATGCTAAACATATTCTAAAAAATGTGTTATTTCCATTTCTAATACATTAAGATTAATAATATAATAAAAAACAATTAAACTTTCCAATGATTTTGCAGCGTCGAAGTTTACGTGCAAATCAAAAAAGTCGCTGTCAAAATAATTAAGTGAGAACTTATATCAAGCAATAGATATCCAGGAAGAAGAAATAAGCGTGTGAGACCATATTTCGAACCGAATATTTTGTAAATAAATTTTCCTATTTTGTTCACGAAAGATTCTTGCAGATAAGCTCAATAAAAATAGTGAAATATTGCAAGAATTTAAAGTAATTTTCTTGATGGAGGCATCTTGAAAATAAAATTTACTATCAAATTTGGCGCAGCAAACGTGACATATTTTGCTGAGCTCAGAACGAGTTGCCGCAGAGCATATTTTGGCGTTTTAAAAAACGGCTAAGCCAGCTGTAAGGCATAAATGTAATGCACCAGTTTGTAAGATCTTGTTGCGTTTTTCATAACAATTCAAGTAAACCTATAACTAATTTCTGAGGTAGTCTCAGACATTGTTAACGAACCCACGATTTGATTATGGGCGGTCTTCCTCAGCTTTTGCTTCCTACTTCTGGTTGTCGCAAGCGAAATAGAGATTTTTTCACTGGGCATTTTGAGACCAACATATCGTCAAGTTCTCTTTAGATTCCTAAAGGGTTTGGTTATGGGACGATCCTCATTCAAGGTAAATACCTATGGTCTGAATAGGAGTGAGTCTCCAGAACTTCTGTAAGTGGTATTAAGGAGGAAGAGGCAGGGTGATGTCTAGCACCTCACGCCTGACCGCAGTTTCTCGCTTACAATAAAATCAAAAAGTGACTCACCTCTTTTATTTATGTCCGAGCTTCCCCAGCACGTGTGCCATGAGTTCGCATCAGATCCAATTATGATAGCGACATTTCGCCGTTTCGCCTCGGCAATGACTTCCCGAAGCAGGGTCGGAGGTGGTTCCACCACGTCATCGTACGCCATTTACGCCGATGTGAGCCAGAGTTTACCAGCGCCGTCCTCCGGGCTTACTGGGCCAATATCATTATTGCTGAAATTGGGCAAAATAAATGCTTTTAGTTCCTTTCTTATGAGCATGTAAGATCTAGGTTTACATTATTACTTCTGCGTAATGAGCTTGTAGATTGGCGTCCTGAGGCCAGAGATTCCGTTACTGCTCAGCCACGGCTCTTGAATCAGGACTATTTCAACTCCACCTCGCTCCAGGTGGATTATTCGGTTTGTGGAGGCCGCTTTAGAGTGCTGGAGGTTTATTTGTAGGATCTTCATCCAGTAATTCCTCAATCCACGCCAACTCGACACCTCGTCCACCGCGGACTGTAACCTGTCCTCCTCTGCTCTATCAAAGAAAGGACCAATGTTCATTTCCGAAACCGTCGAAGAGGGAACATTAATAACGCTTTCCGCCTCTGACATCGCAGATTTCACCTCCATACTCAATGAGTCTGTTTCCGTGGGCTCTTCCGCCCCACGTACTTCTGGAAGCCCGGGGTCATCCATTCCGGTGTCGGAATGGTAGACCTTTAGGACCACCATTTTGAAGCCGTAGTTGACAACCCCCTGGCAATCGCAGAGGGGAACGAGCGACTCCGCATTCAACAGTAACACTGCCTGGCTATTCAGATTCTCGGACCGCTCCACCTTGACCACTTCCAGTTGTGCTCCAGGAGGTGTGGGTTACAGTAACGGAGAAGTTCCTCAATTTTCTCTGATGTGGGAGGCCCTGCTGGTAGCCAGACCTGTGCGCGCGGACGTGAGGGTAGATCCCTTTTCGGTCACGGCCTCCAGCTGGGCACCCCTCCAGACCTCCTCCACCAGAGCCACTGCAGCCTTATAAACGTTAGCCGAGCGCTCGTCGGCGCAAATTATTCTTTTGTGCCACCCGGCATCTTCACATTTTGGAGGAGGCCCAGGGTTTCCTCTGACCACTTTTATGAAGACCGTGGTGGTGGCAGCGGCCACCCGCCTCCAGTTTTCCATCCTCCTTACTCTTCTCGATCACTCCAAAAGTAACCGACCCAGCCCGTTTGGCGATTTCGCTGAAAGAAAAGAGGGGGGGGCTGTCTTGGGCCTTTTCCCAGCGGGTTTTACCCTTCTAGAGAACTTTGTCTCTTTGATTGATGATATCAACCTTGTAACTTTATACTGCTGACAGACGGGCAGGGTTATATAGATAAGTAGCCTTGATCTCCATTAAGAGTGCAGTTACCCACCAACGTAGAAACGGCCGAACGAGTCAGCTGACACGATCAAACTTACTAGAGCACCATGTAAATAAAAACTCATCACCGCAGAATTTCCGTTCAGACGTAAAATTTACGTAGGAAATCCGAGACGTGTTAGACGTTTGCGCTACGGCTTCGTACACATCGTGGGGTAACTGCGCTCGAACTCATGCATAATCCTCTTCCAAATGCATATAAGCACTCGTAGATATGCACGAAAATTATGTGCTTCAGTACTGAATATTGTGAATTCAATATGGCAATACTGTCACTTTTGACAGA
Organism: Philophylla caesio; assembly: GCA_963971545.1. NCBI lineage: Eukaryota > Metazoa > Arthropoda > Insecta > Diptera > Tephritidae > Philophylla > Philophylla caesio. The sequence continues at coordinate 1,561,280 of OZ020605.1, read as the reverse complement.
AAATTACTATTGTGAACGAGCAAAATGTCTACAGCTGTTGTCAAAAGTGTTTATTATTAATAAATAGCTGCAAATATTAGCAAATTTATCCCAATTATAAATTAAAATGAGATTTTTAGAATTTTTTGGGCTTTGGAGGATAGGAATTTATGCAGTTCGAAAGATTTACGCAAAAATCCACAACAATTTCACCAACAGTACTGCATCCTATAGACTTGCAAAATTTCTATACTCAAAAGCGAACAATGAGATAGCCACTCTTTTATGAAGTAAAATACATGGCCTCATACTGCTGTTCACCTCTTCAACGCCCAAAACTTTTCCACAAATTCTGCGAAATGCAATTGCGTTGAAATTAAGATTTTCTTTGAAACGATTTTCGCCCTTTGAATCAAATCAGATGTAATCGAAATGCAGAAAAGTGCCGTCTGTCATATGTCCCCGTTTATCTGCATAAGTATGCCCATCTTTCAGTAGTTTTACACATGGTAGAAGGGGGTTAGTGGGGTGTAATGGGGTGCAGCGGTGCTTCTGGGTATGCAGCTACAGTTGCGCGGCTATACTCAATTCCTACTCTTTCGTCCACGTTCGTGCACCCTGGGCAACGTGAGCAACCCATGTGCGAGATGCGGTAACCAACCCGTGTGGAGCCTTGGGTCACGGCTAATAGAGAGGGAGCTTTAGTGGAGCCACTCCGACATATTCGGTTTAAGGGTTCACTAAAGTCTGCAGCGTCTGTTCACCAGGAGGTGCGGCTGCAAGCGGGCGTCTGTCTTGAAGCAAGCGGCTCGCTATATAAATGAACTCAAACTTTTTACCCCCAGCAATGGGTTATGCGTTGTAAAATTATGCCATGTAAAACGCAAGTCCAATGAAAAGAACGAAACAGCCTCGGATAATGACCTCCCCACACCTTGACGACCCACGCAAACGAAACAAGGACTACGATTTACGGATTTGCACCTGGAATGTCCGGACCTTTTAAGGGAAGGTGCCTCTATCCAACTGCTGGATGTCCTAAATAAGTATAAGGCTGACATCACTGCAGTCCAGGAAATGCGATGGACGGGGACTGGATGCAAAAAACATGCATCGTGCGACGTTTACTACAGCTGCCATGAGACGGCGCACAAATTTGTTGTTGCATGTGCGGTTGGGCGGAGACTGCGAGATCTTGTCTCCAGGTTCACCCCCATCAGTCAACGAATTGCCACAATCCGCATCAAAGCTAAATTTAATAAGATCAGCTTGATTTGTGCGCACGCTCCGACGGAGCAGAAGGCTGATGGGACCAAGGATGAATTTTACGAGCGCTTGGAGGAAGCATACGAGCGCTGCCCCCGCCTCGATGTAAAAATTGTGATTGACGATTTTAACGCTAAGGTGGCCAAAGAAGGAATTTTTGGTCCAACAGTCGGAAACTTCAGCCTTCATAAAAATACCTCCGGCAACGGAGAGAGGCTGATCGACTTCGCCGCGGCGCGAAACATGGTAGTAAGTAGCACCAGGTTTCAACACCGAAGCATCCACCAAGCCACTTGGGTGTCCCCTAATCAAAAAAAGCGAAACCAAGTTGATAACGTTGTGATAGACGCGAGATACGCTTCGAGCGTGCTTGATGTAAGTTCTATCCGAGGAGCAAGCGTTGACTCGGATCAAAACCTTGTTGCAGCTAAGGTCCGCATGCGTCTCTCTGCAATGAAGAACGCTCAACAAGTATCGCAACGAAAGTTCGACGTCGAAAAGCTGCAATCGCAACGGACAGCTGAGAATTCTCAATCTCGTCTTTAACGAGCAATGGGATAACATCTCCCAATCTCTTCGCACCGCTGCGGAGGAAGTGGTTGGCTACTACCAGCCTCGCAGAAATAATTGGTACGATGACGAATGCCGCTTCGCTGCTGCAGAGAAATACGCAGCATACAAAGCCACCCTGCGGCCAATTACTACGGGTGCAACAATTGAGCGGTACCGGGAGAGTAGAAGGGAAGAGAGACGTATCAAGAGCAAGAAACGAGAGGCGGAAAGGCGTGAGTGCGAAGAGCTTGAGATGCTAGCAAGCAGGAATGCGGCCCGAAAATTCTATCAGAAAATAAGGCAGCAAACAAGTGGTTTCAAGACCGTGGCTGGTTCCTGCAAAGACGAGTATGGAAATCTGGTGACGGACGTACAGAGCACACTTGAGGTATGGAGGGACCACTACTCAACGCTCAACCGCTAACGCGGCTAAAGAATAACAAAGCGCCTGGGACAGACGGTATAACGGCTGAACTGTTCAAAGCCGGCGCCGAAGAGCTGGTAGGAAGCATGTACCAGCTGTTAAGCACAATTTGGTCGGACGAGTACATGCCAGGAGATTGGAACCTTGGTGTTCTTTGCCTAATCCATAAGAAGGGTGATCCTCCTGTTTGCGGCAACTACCGTGGGATAAGCCTTCTAAATATCGCATATAAGGTTCTATCGACGATATTGTGTGGAAGACTGAAGCCATATATGAACCAGCTGATTGGACCTTATCAGTGTGGTTTTAGGCCTGGTAAATCCACCATCGACCAGATATTCACAGCACGTCAAATCCTGGAAAAGACCTTAGATAAGCAAATCGACAAACACCACCTTTTTGTCGACTTCAAAGCCGCTTTTGATAGCACGAATAAAAGCTGCCTGTACGACGCCATGTCTAAATTTGGGATCCCCGCAAAACTAATACGGCTATGTAGAGTGACGTTGAGCACAACATTTAGCTCCGTCCAAGTTGGGAAGAACCTATCCGAGGTTTTAGACAAGGTGACTCACTTTCGTGCAATTTCTGCAACCTAATGCAGGAAACTGTAATAAGAGCTGCCAATCTGAATCGCAGTGGTACTATATATAACAAATCGTACTTGCTTGCATATGCGGATGATATGGACATCGTTCGCTTTAATAACAGGGCCGTCAGTGCAGCATTTTTCAGTCTAGAGAAGGAAGCAAAAGAGGTTGGTCTAGTAGTGAATGAGGACAAAACAAAGTACCTTGTGACAACAAATAAAAAATCCTCGCGTATTGGGACCCACGTCACTGTTGGCAGCTACAATTTTGCAGTAGTCAAGGATTTTGTATACTTTGGATCCAGCATAAACACCACCAATAATGTCAGCCTTGAAATCAAACGAAGAATAACACTTGCCAACAGATGCTACTTTGGGCTCGGTAGGCAGTTGAAAAGCAGAGCCCTTTCTCGACGACGAACGAAAATCTCGCTCTACAAATCTCTCATCATGCCCGTCCTTGCATATGGCGCAGAAACATGGACGATGTTGACCAGCGATGAGCAAGCTTTGGGGGCTTTCGAGAGAAATGTTTTTCGCAAGATTTATGGCCCTGTACGCGTAAGCGACGGGTACCGAAGAAGATGGAATGACGAGCTGTATGAGCTGTATAATGATGTGGACATAGTCAAGCGCATAAAAATTCAACGATAGTGATGGCTTGGCCATGTCGTTCGCATGGATGATGATGCTCCAGTGAAAAAGTCCTTCGAAACGGCACCCATGGGTGGGCACCGAAGGCAAGGGCGCCCAAGAACACACTGGAAGGATCAAGTGCAGAAGGACCTGTCTAGGCTTGGTATGAGTAATTGGCGTAACCTCCCGAAGGAGAGAGGGAACTGGCGAAGCTTTTTGATCTCGGCCCAAACCGACAAACGGTTGTAGCGCCATAAAAGAAGAAGAAGAAGGAAATGCCACCACGTCACGTTTTTACATTCACAAGCAATTGCCAAATTTATAGCAATTGTATACATTACTACACATTATTTTGTTTATGTATTTGGGAATCCATTAGTATGGTCTTGCTGGGAACGCAAATGTGTGCAAAATCTTAAACTAGTATTAGCTAAGATTTTTCTTAGCTAGAACATAAGTTCGACATAGATTGTAAAACCGGCCCTTACCCTCCAATTGTGACAGAAAAGTGTGAGAAATATATTGCGAATTTTGATATATGGGCAGTATATGTCTTGACATAAACATTTGTAATATGACATCGAACAAGTACGTTCTTCTTAATAAACCGGAAACATGCTAAACATATTCTAAAAAATGTGTTATTTCCATTCCTAAAACACTAACATTAATAAAATAATAAAAAACAATTAAACTTTCCAATGATTTTGCAGCGTCGAAGTTTACGTGCAAATCAAAAAAGTCGCTGTCAAAATAATTAAGTGAGAACTTATATCAAGCAATAGATGTCCAGGAAGAAGAAATAAGCGTGTGAGACCATATTTCGAACCGAATATTTTGTAAATAAATTTTCCTATTTTGTTCACGAAAGATTCTTGCAGATAAGCTCAATAAAAATAGTGAAATATTGCAAGAATTTAAAGTAATTTTCTTGATGGAGGCATCTTGAAAATAAAATTTACTATCAAATTTGGCGCAGCAAACGTGACATATTTTGCTGAGCTCAGAACGAGTTGCCGCAGAGCATATTTTGGCGTTTTAAAAAACGGCTAAGCCAGCTGTAAGGCATAAATGTAATGCACCAGTTTGTAAGATCTTGTTGCGTTTTTCATAACAATTCAAGTAAACCTATAACTAATTTCTGAGGTAGTCTCAGACATTGTTAACGAACCCACGATTTGATTATGGGCGGTCTTCCTCAGCTTTTGCTTCCTACTTCTGGTTGTCGCCAGCGAAATAGAGATTTTTTCACTGGGCATTTTGAGACCAACATATCGTCAAGTTCTCTTTAGATTCCTAAAGGGTTTGGTTATGGGACGATCCTCATTCAAGGTAAATACCTATGGTCTAAATAGGAGTGAGTCTCCAGAACTTCTGTAAGTGGTATTAAGGAGGAAGAGGCAGGGTGATGTCTAGCACCTCACCCCTGACCGCAGTTTCTCGCTTAGAATAAAATCAAAAAGTGACTCACCTCTTTTATTTATGTCCGGGCTTCCCCAGCACGTGTGCCATGAGTTCGCATCAGATCCAATTATGATAGCGACATTTCGCCGTTTCGCCTCGGCAATGACTTCCCGAAGCAGGGTCGGAGGTGGTTCCACCACGTCATCGTGCGCCATTTACGCCGATGTGAGCCAGAGTTTACCAGCGCCGTCCTCCGGGCTTACTGTGACAATATCCTTATTGCCGAAATTGGGCAAAATGAATGCTTTTAGTTCCTCTCTTACGAGTATTTAAGATATAGGTTTACATTCTTGCTTCTGCGTAATGAGCTTGTAGTTTGGCGTCCTGAGGCCAGAGATTCCGTTACTGCTCAGCCACGGCTCTTGAATCAGGACTATTTCAACTCCACCTCGCTCCAGGTGGATTATTCGGTTTGCGAAGGCCGCTTTAGAGTGCTGGAGGTTTATTTATAGGATCTTCATCCAGTAATTCCTCAATCCACGCCAACTCGGCACCTCGCCCACCGCGGACTGTAACCTGTCCTCCTCTGCTCTATCAAAGAGAGGACCAATGTTCATTTCCGAATCCGTCGAAGAGGGAACATTACTAACGCTTTCCGCCTCTGACATCGCAGATTTCACCTCCATACTCATGGAGTCTGTTTTCGTGGGCTCTTCCGCCCCACGTACTTCTGGAAGCCCGGGGTCATCCATCCCGGCGTCGGAATGGTAGACCTTTAGGACCACCATTTTGAAGCCGTAGTTGACAACCCCCTGGCAATCGCAGAGGGGAACGAGCGACTCCGCATTCAACAGTAACACTGCCTGGCTATTCAGATTATCGGACCGCTCCACCTTGACCACTTCCAGTTGTGCGCCAGGAGGTGTGGGTTACAGTAACGGAGAAGTTCCTCAATTTTCTCTGATGTGGGAGGCACCCCTCCAGACCTCCTCCACCAGAGCCACTGCAGCCTTATAAACGTTAGCCGACCGCTCGTCGGCGCAAATTATTCTTTTGTGCCACCCGGCATCTTCACATTTTGGAGGAGGCCCAGGGTTTCCTCTGACCACTTTTATGAAGACCGTGGTGGTGGCAGCGGCCACCCGCCTCCAGTTTTCCATCCTCCTTACTCTTCTCGATCACTCCAAAAGTAACCGACCCAGCCCGTTTGGCGATTTCGCTGAAAGAAAAGAGGGGGGGGGGCTGTCTTGGGCCTTTTCCCAGCGGGTTTTACCCTTCTAGAGAACTTTGTCTCTTTGATTGATGATATCAACCTTGTAACTTTATACTGCTGACAGACGGGCAGGGTTATATAGATAAGTAGCCTTGATCTCCATTAAGAGTGCAGTTACCCACCAACGTAGAAACGGCCGAACGAGTCAGCTGACACGATCAAACTTACTAGAGCACCATGTAAATAAAAACTCATCACCGCAGAATTTCCGTTCAGACGTAAAATTTACGTAGGAAATCCGAGACGTGTTAGACGTTTGCGCTACGGCTTCGTACACATCGTGGGGTAACTGCGCTCTAACTCATGCATAATCCTCTTCCAAATGCATATAAGCACTCGTAGATATGCACGAAAATTATGTGCTTCAGTACTGAATATTGTGAATTCAATATGGCAATACTGTCACTTTTGACAGAAAATTACTATTGTGAACGAGCAAAATGTCTACAGCTGTTGTCAAAAGTGTTTATTATTAATAAATAGCTGCAAATATTAGCAAATTTATCCCAATTATAAATTAAAATGAGATTTTTAGAATTTTTTGGGCTTTGGAGGATAGGAATTTATGCAGTCCGAAAGATTTACGCAAAAATCCACAACAATTTCACCAACAGTACTGCATCCTATAGACTTGCAAAATTTCTATACTCAAAAGCGAACAATGAGATAGCCACTCTTTTATGAAGTAAAATACATGGCCTCATGCTGCTGTTCATCTCTTCAACGCCCAAAACTTTTCCACAAATTCTGCGAAATGCAATTGCGTTGAAATTAAGATTTTCTTTGAAACGATTTTCGCCCTTTGAGCAAATCAGATGTAATCGAAATGCAGAAAAGTGCCGTCTGTCATATGTCCCCGTTTATCTGCATAAGTATGCCCATCTTTCAGTAGTTTTACACATGTTAGAAGGGGGTTAGTGGGGTGTAATGGGGTGCAGCGGTGCTTCTGGGTATGCAGCTACAGTTGCGCGGCTATACTCAATTCCTACTCTTTCGTCCACGTTCGTGCACCCTGGGCAACGTGAGCAACCCATGTGCGAGATGCGGTAACCAACCAGTGTGGAGCCTTGGGTCACGGCTAATAGAGAGGGAGCTTTAGTGGAGCCACTCCGACATATTCGGTTTAAGGGTTCACTAAAGTCTGCAGCGTCTGTTCACCAGGAGGTGCGGCTGCAAGCGGGCGTCTGTCTTGAAGCAAGCGGCTCGCTATATAAATGAACTCAAACTTTTTACCCCCAGCAATGGGTTATGCGTTGTAAAATTATGCCATGTAAAATGCAAGTCCAATGAAAAGAACGAAACAGCCTCGGATAATGACCTCCCCACACCTTGACGACCCACGCAAACGAAACAAGGACTACGATTTACGGATTTGCACCTGGAATGTCCGGACCTTTTAAGGGAAGGTGCCTCTATCCAACTGCTGGATGTCCTAAATAAGTATAAGGCTGACATCACTGCAGTCCAGGAAATGCGATGGGCGGGGACTGGATGCACAAAACATGCATCGTGCGACGTTTACTACAGCTGGCATGAGACGGCGCACAAATTTGTTGTTGCATGTGCGGTTGGGCGGAGACTGCGAGATCTTGTCTCCAGGTTCACCCCCATCAGTCAACGAATTGCCACAATCCGCATCAAAGCTAAATTTAATAAGATCAGCTTGATTTGTGCGCACGCTCCGACGGAGGAGAAGGATGATGGGACCAAGGATGAATTTTACGAGCGCTTGGAGGAAGCATACGAGCGCTGCCCCCGCCTCGATGTAAAAATTGTGATTGGCGATTTTAACGCTAAGGTGGCCAAAGAAGGAATTTTTGGTCCAACAGTCGGAAACTTCAGCCTTCATAAAAATACCTCCGGCAACGGAGAGAGGCTGATCGACTTCGCCGCGGCGCGAAACATGGTAGTAAGTAGCACCAGGTTTCAACACCGAAGCATCCACCAAGCCACTTGGGTGTCCCCTAATCAAAAAAAGCGAAACCAAGTTGATAACGTTGTGATAGACGCGAGATACGCTTCGAGCGTGCTTGATGTAAGTTCTATCCGAGGAGCAAGCGTTGACTCGGATCATTACCTTGTTGCAGCTAAGGTCCGCATGCGTCTCTCTGCAATGAAGAACGCTCATCAAGTATCGCAACGAAAGTTCGACGTCGAAAAGCTGCAATCGCAACGGACAGCTGAGAATTCTCAATCTCGTCTTTAACGAGCAATGGGATAACATCTCCCAATCTCTTCGCACCGCTGCGGAGGAAGTGGTTGGCTACTACCAGCCTCGCAGAAATAATTGGTACGATGACGAATGCCGCGTCGCTGCTGCAGAGAAATACGCAGCATACAAAGCCACCCTGCGGCCAATTACTACGGGTGCAACAATTGAGCGGTACCGGGAGAGTAGGAGGGAAGAGAGACGTATCAAGAGCGAGAAACGAGAGGCGGAAAGGCGTGAGTGCGAAGAGCTTGAGATGCTAGCAAGCAGGAATGCGGCCCGAAAATTCTATCAGAAAATAAGGCAGCAAACAAGTGGTTTCAAGACCGTGGCTGGTTCCTGCAAAGACGAGTATGGAAATCTGGTGACGGACGTACAGAGCACACTTGAGGTATGGAGGGACCACTACTCAAGGCTCAACCGCTAACGCGGCTAAAGAATAACAAAGCGCCTGGGGCAGACGGTATAACGGCTGAACTGTTCAAAGCCGGCGCCGAAGAGCTGGTAGGAAGCATGTACCAGCTGTTAAGCACAATTTGGTCGGACGAGTACATGCCAGGAGATTGGAACCTTAGTGTTCTTTGCCTAATCCATAAGAAGGGTGATCCTTCTGTTTGCGCCAACTACCGTGGGATAAGCCTTCTAAATATTGCATATAAGGTTCTATCGACGATACTGTGTGAAAGACTGAAGCCATATATGAACCAGCTGATTGGACCTTATCAGTGTGGTTTTAGGCCTGGTAAATCCACCATCGACCAGATATTCACAGCACGTCAAATCCTGGAAAAGACCATAGACAAGCAAATCGACAAACACCACCTTTTTGTCGACTTCAAAGCCGCTTTTGATAGCACGAATAAAAGCTGCCTGTACGACGCCATGTCTAAATTTGGGATCCCCGCAAAACTAATACGGCTATGTAGAGTGACGTTGAGCACAACATTTAGCTCCATCCAAGTTGGGAAGAACCTATCCGAGCCGTTTGAGACCAAACGAGGTTTTAGACAAGGTGACTCACTTTCGTGCAATTTCTTCAACCTAATGCAGGAAACTGTAATAAGAGCTGCCAATCTGAATCGCAGTGGTACTATATATAACAAAAGTACGATGCTGCTTGCGTATGCGGATGATATTGACATCATTGGCTTTAATAACAGGGCCGGCAGTGCAGCATTTTCCAGTCTAGAGAAGGAAGCAAAATAGGTTGGTCTAGTAGTGAATGAGGACAAAACAAAGTACCTTGTGACAACAAACAAAAAATCCTCGCGTATTGGGACCCACGTCACTGTTGGCAGCTACAATTTTGCAGTAGTCAAGGATTTTGTATACTTTGGATCCAGCATAAACACCACCAATAATGTCAGCCTTGAAATCAAACGAAGAATAACACTTGCCAACAGATGCTACTTTGGGCTCGGTAGGCATTTGAAAAGCAGAGCCCTTTCTCGACGACGAACGAAAATCTCGCTCTACAAATCTCTCATCGTGCCCGTCCTTGCATATGGCGCAGAAACATGGACGATGTTGACCAGCGATGAGCAAGCTTTGGGGGCTTTCGAGAGAAATGTTTTTCGCAAGATTTATGGCCCTGTACGCGTAAGCGACGGGTACCGAAGAAGATGGAATGACGAGCTGTATGAGCTGTATAATGATGTGGACATAGTCAAGCGCATAAACACTCAACGATTGTGATGGCTTGGCCATGTCGTTCGCATGATCCTCCAGTGAAAAAGTCCTTCGAAACGGTACCCATGGGTGGGCACCGAAGGCAAGGGCGCCCAAGAACACACTGCAAGGACCAAGTGCAGAAGGACCTGTCTGCGCTTGGTATGAGTAATTGGCGTAACCTCCCGAAGGAGAGAGGGAACTGGCGAAGCTTTTTGATCTCGGCCCAAACCGACAAACGGTTGTAGCGCCATAAAAGAAGAAGAAGAAGGAAATGCCACCACGTCACGTTTTTACATTCACAAGCAATTGCCAAATTTATAGCAATTGTATACATTACTACACATTATTTTGTTTATGTATTTGGAAATCCATTAGTATGGTCTTGCTGGGAACGCAAATGTGAGCAAAATCTTAAACTGGTATTAGCTAAGATTTTTCTAAGCTAGAACTTAAGTTCGACATAGATTGTAAAACCGGCCCTTACCCTCCAATTTTGACAGAAAAGTGTGAGAAATATATTGCGAATTTTGATATATGGGCAGTATATGTCTTGACATAAACATTTGTAATATGACATCGAACAAGTACGTTCGCCTTAATAAACAGGAAACATGCTAAACATATTCTAAAAAATGTGTTATTTCCATTCCTAATACATTAAGATTAATAATATAATAAAAAACAATTAAACTTTCCAATGATTTTGCAGCGTCGAAGTTTACGTGCAAATCAAAAAATTCGCTGTCAAAATAATTAAGTGAGAACTTATATCAAGCAATAGATGTCCAGGAAGAAGAAATGAGCGTGTGAGACCATATTTCGAACCAAATATTTTGTAAATAAATTTTCCTATTTTGTTCACAAAAGATTATTGCAGATAAGCTCAATAAAAATAGTGAAATATTGCAAGAATTTAAAGTAATTTTCTTGATGGAGGCATTTTGAAAATAAAATTTACTATCAAATTTGGCGCAGCAAACGTGATATATTTTGCTGAGCTCAGAACGAGTTGCCGCAGAGCACATTTTGGCGTTTTAAAAAACGGCTAAGCCAGCTGTAAAGCATAAATGTAATGCACCAGTTTGTAAGATGTTGTTGCGTTTTTCATAACAATTCAAGTAAACCTATAACTAATTTCTGAGGTAGTCTCAGACATTGTTAACGAACCCACGATTTGATTATGGGCGGTATTCATCAGCTTCAAGTTCACTTTTGCTTCCTACTTCTGGTTGTCGCAAGCGAAATAGAGATTTTTTCACTGGGCATTTTGAGACCAACATATCGTCAAGTTCTCTTTAGATTCCTAAAGGGTTTGCTTATGGGACGATCCTTATTCAAGGTAAATTCAATATACCTATGGTCTAAATAGGAGTGAGTCTCCAGAACTTCTGTAAATGGTATTAAGGAGGATGAGGCAGGGTGATGTCTAGCACCTCACGCCTGACCGCAGTTTCTCGCTTAGAATAAAATCAAAAAGTGACTCACCTGTTTTATTTATGTCCGAGCTTCCCCAGCACTTGTGCCATGAGTTCGCATCAGATCCAATTATGATAGCGACATTTCGCCGTTTCGCCTCGGCAATGACTTCCCGAAGCAGGGTCGGAGGTGGTTCCACCACGTCATCGTGCGCCATTTACGCCGATGTGAGCCAGAGTTTACCAGCGCCGTCCTCCGGGCTTACTGTGACAATATCCTTATTGCTGAAATTGGGCAAAATGAATGCTTTTAGTTCCTCTCTTACGAGTATTTAAGATCTAGGTTTACATTCTTGCTTCTGCGTAATGAGCTTGTAGTTTGGCGTCCTGAGGCCAGAGATTCCGTTACTGCTCAGCCACGGCTCTTGAATCAGGACTATTTCAACTCCACCTCGCTCCAGGTGGCTTATTCGGTTTGCGAAGGCCGCCTTAGAGTGCTGGACATTTATTTATAGGATCTTCATCCAGTAATTCCTCAATCCACGCCTACTCGGCACCTCGTCCACCGCGGACTGTAACCTGTCCTCCTCTGCTTTATCAAAGAGAGGACCAATGTTCATTTCCGAATCCGTCGAAGAGGGAACATTACTAACGCTTTCCGCCTCTGACATCGCAGATTTCACCTCCATACTCATGGAGTCTGTTTTCGTGGGCTCTTCCGCCCCACGTACTTCTGGAAGCCCGGGGTCATCCATCCCGGCGTCGGAATGGTAGACCTTTAGGACCACCATTTTGAAGCCGTAGTTGACAACCCCCTGGCAATCGCAGAGGGGAACGAGCGACTCCGCATTCAACAGTAACACTGCTTGGCTATTCAGATTATCGGACCGCTCCACCTTGACCACTTCCAGGAGGTGTGGGTTACAGTAACGGAGAAGTTCCTCAATTTCCTCTGATGTGGAAGGCCCTGCTGGTAGCCAGACCTGTGCGCGCGGACGTGAGGGTAGATCTCTTTTCGTTCACGGCCTCCAGCTGGGCACCCCTCCAGACCTCCCCCACCAGAGCCACTGCAGCCTTATAAACGTTAGCCGACCGCTCGTCGGCGCAAATTATTCTTTTGTGCCACCCGGCATCTTCACATTTTTGAGGAGGCCCAGGGTTTCCTCTGACCACTTTTATGAAGACCGTGGTGGTGGCAGCGGCCACCCGCCTCCAGTTTTCCATCCTCCTTACTCTTCTCGATCACTCCAAAAGTAACCGACCCAGCCCGTTTGGCGATTTCGCTGAAAGAAAAGAGGGGGGGGGCTGTCTTGGGCCTTTTCCCAGCGGGTTTTACCCTTCTAGAGAACTTTGTCTCTTTGATTGATGATATCAACCTTGTAACTTTATACTGCTGACAGACGGGCAGGGTTATATAGATAAGTAGCCTTGATCTCCATTAAGAGTGCAGTTACCCACCAACGTAGAAACGGCCGAACGAGTCAGCTGACACGATCAAACTTACTAGAGCACCACGTAAATAAAAACTCATCACCGCAGAATTTCCGTTCAGACGTAAAATTTACGTAGGAAATCCGAGACGTGTTAGACGTTTGCGCTACGGCTTCGTACACATCGTGGGGTATCTGCGCTCTAACTCATGCATAATCCTCTTCCAAATGCATATAAGCACTCGTAGATATGCACGAAAATTATGTGCTTCAGTACTGAATATTGTGAATTCAATATGGCAATACTGTCACTTTTGACAGAAAATTACTATTGTGAACGAGCAAAATGTCTACAGCTGTTGTCAAAAGTGTTTATTATTAATAATTATAAATTAAAATGAGATTTTTAGAATTTTTTTGGCTTTGGAGAATAGAAATTTATGCAGTCCGCAAAAATCCACAACAGTACTGCATCCTATAGACTTGCTAAATTTCTATACTCAAATGCGAACAATGAGATAGCCACTCTTTTATGAAGTAAAATACATGGCCTCATACTGCTGTTCACCTCTTCAACGCCCAAAACTTTTCCACAAATTCTGCGAAATGCAATTGCCTTGAAATTAAGATTTTCTTTGAAACGATTTTCGCCCTTTGAATCAAATCAGATGTAATCGAAATGCAGAAAAGTGCCGTCTGTCATATGTCCCCGTTTATCTGCATAAGTATGCCCATCTTTCAGTAGTTTTACACATGTTAGAAGGGGGTTAGTGGGGTGTAATGGGGTGCAGCGGTGCTTCTGGGTATGCAGCTACAGTTGCGCGGCTATACTCAATTCCTACTCTTTCGTCCACGTTCGTGCACCCTGGGCAACGTGAGCAACCCATGTGCGAGATGCGGTAACCAACCCGTGTGGAGCCTTGGGTCACGGCTAATAGAGAGGGAGCTTTAGTGGAGCCACTCCGACATATTCGGTTTAAGGGTTCACTAAAGTCTGCAGCGTCTGTTCACCAGGAGGTGCGGCTGCAAGCGGGCGTCTGTCTTGAAGCAAGCGGCTCGCTATATAAATGAACTCAAACTTTTTACCCCCAGCAATGGGTTATGCGTTGGGTTTGGGACCCACCATGTAAAATGCAAGTCCAATGAAAAGAACGAAACAGCCTCGGATAATGACCTCCCCACACGTTGACGACCCACGCAAACGAAACAAGGACTACGATTTACGGATTTGCACCTGGAATGTCCGGACCTTTTAAGGGAAGGTGCCTGTATCCAACTGCTGGATGTCCTAAATAAGTATAAGGCTGACATCACTGCAGTCCAGGAAATGCGATGGACGGGGCATGGATGCAAAAAACATGCATCGTGCGACGTTTACTACAGGTGCGAGATCTCGTCTCCTGGTTCACCCCCATCAGTCAACGAATTGCCACAATCCGCATCAAAGCTAAATTTAATAAGATCAGCTTGATTTGTGCGCACGCTCCGACGGAGGAGAAGGATGATGGGACCAAGGATGAATTTTACGAGCGCTTGGAGGAAGCATACGAGCGCTGCCCCCGCCTCGATGTAAAAATTGTGATTGGCGATTTTAACGCTAAGGTGGCCAAAGAAGGAATTTTTGGTCCAACAGTCGGAAACTTCAGCCTTCATAAAAATACCTCCGGCAACGGAATAAAAGCTGCCTGTACGACGCCATGTCTAAATTTTCGATCCCCGCAAAACTAATACGGCTATGCAGAGTGACGTTGAGCACAACATTTAGCTCCGTCCAAGTTGGGAAGAACCTATCCGAGCCGCTTGAGACCAAACGAGGTTTTAGACAAGGTGACTCACTTTCGTTAAATTTCTTCAACCTAATGCAGGAAACTGTAATAAGAGCTGCCAATCTGAATCGCAGTGGTACTATATATAACAAATCGTACTTGCTTGCGTATGCGGATGATATGGACATCGTTCGCTTTAATAACAGGGCCGTCAGTGCAGCATTTTTCAGTCTAGAGAAGGAAGCAAAAGAGGTTGGTCTAGTAGTGAATGAGGACAAAACAAAGTACCTTGTGACAACAAACAAAAAATCCTCGCGTATTGGGACCCACGTCACTGTTGGCAGCTACAATTTTGAAGTAGTCAAGGATTTTGTATACTTTGGATCCAGCATAAACACCACCAATAATGTCAGCCTTGAAATCAAACGAAGAATAACACTTGCCAACAGATGCTACTTTGGGCTCGGTAGGCAGTTGAAAAGCAGAGCCCTTTCTCGACGACGAATGAAAATCTCGCTTTACAAATCTCTCATCATGCCCGTCCTTGCATATGGCGCAGAAATATGGACGATGTTGACCAGCGATGAGCAAGCTTTGGGGGCTTTCGAGAGAAATGTTTTTCGCAAGATTTATGGCCCTGTACGCGTAAGCGACGGGTACCGAAGAAGATGGAATGACGAGCTGTATGAGCTGTATAATGATGTGGACATAGTCAAGCGCATAAAAACTCAACGATTGTGATGGCTTGGCCATGTCGTTCGCATGATCCTCCAGTGAAAAAGTCCTTCGAAACGGTACCCATGGGTGGGCACCGAAGGCAAGGGCGCCCAAGAACACACTGGAAGGACCAAGTGCAGAAGGACCTGTCTGCGCTTGGTATGAGTAATTGGCGTAACCTCCCGAAGGAGAGAGGGAACTGGCGAAGCTTTTTGATCTCGGCCCAAACCGACAAACGGCTTCGTACACATCGTGGGGTAACTGCGCTCTAACTCATGCATAATCTTCTTCCAAATGCATATAAGCTCTCGTAGATATGCACGAAAATTATGTGCTTGTGAATTCAATATGGCAATACTGTCACTTTTGACAGAAAATTACTATTGTGAACGAGCAAAATGTCTACAGCTGTTGTCAAAAGTGTTTATTATTAATAAATAGCTGCAAATATTAGCAAATTTATCCCAATTATAAATTAAAATGAGATTTTTAGAATTTTTTTGGCTTTGGAGAATAGAAATTTATGCAGTCCGAAAGATTTACGCAAAAATCCACACCAATTTCACCAACAGTACTGCATCCTATAGACTTGCAAAATTTCTATACTCAAAAGCGAACAATGAGGTAGCCACTCTTTTATGAAGTAAAATACATGGCCTCATACTGTTGTTCACCTCTTCAACGCCCAAAACTTTTCCACAAATTCTGCAAAAATGCAATTGCCTTGAAATTAAGATTTTCTTTGAAACGATTTTCGCCCTTTGAATCAAATCAGATGTAATCGAAATGCAGAAAAGTGCCGTCTGTCATATGTCCCCGTTTATCTGCATAAGTATGCCCATCTTTCAGTAGTTTTACACATGTTAGAAGGGGGTTAGTGGGGTGTAATGGGGTGCAGCGGTGCTTCTGGGTATGCAGCTACAGTTGCGCGGCTATACTCAATTCCTACTATTTCGTCCACGTTCGTGCACCCTGGGCAACGTGAGCAACCCATGTGCGAGATGCGGTAACCAACCCGTGTGGAGCCTTGGGTAACGGCTAATAGAGAGGGAACTTTAGTGGAGCCACTCCGACATATTCGGTTTAAGTGTTCACTAAAGTCTGCAGCGTCTGTTCAGCAGGAGGTGCGGCTGCAAGCGGGCGTCTGTCTTGAAGCAAGCGGCTCGCTATATAAATGAACTCAAACTTTTTACCCCCAGCAATGGGTTATGCGTTGGGTTTGGGACCCACCATGTAAAATGCAAGTCCAATGAAAAGAACGAAACAGCCTCGGATAATGACCTCCCCACACGTTGACGACCCACGCAAACGAAACAAGGACTACGATTTACGGATTTGCACCTGGAATGTCCGGACCTTTTAAGGGAAGGTGCCTGTATCCAACTGCTGGATGTCCTAAATAAGTATAAGGCTGACATCACTGCAGTCCAGGAAATGCGATGGACGGGGCATGGATGCAAAAAACATGCATCGTGCGACGTTTACTACAGGTGCGAGATCTCGTCTCCTGGTTCACCCCCATCAGTCAACGAATTGCCACAATCCGCATCAAAGCTAAATTTAATAAGATCAGCTTGATTTGTGCGCACGCTCCGACGGAGGAGAAGGATGATGGGACCAAGGATGAATTTTACGAGCGCTTGGAGGAAGCATACGAGCGCTGCCCCCGCCTCGATGTAAAAATTGTGATTGGCGATTTTAACGCTAAGGTGGCCAAAGAAGGAATTTTTGGTCCAACAGTCGGAAACTTCAGCCTTCATAAAAATACCTCCGGCAACGGAATAAAAGCTGCCTGTACGACGCCATGTCTAAATTTTCGATCCCCGCAAAACTAATACGGCTATGCAGAGTGACGTTGAGCACAACATTTAGCTCCGTCCAAGTTGGGAAGAACCTATCCGAGCCGTTTGAGACCAAACGAGGTTTTAGACAAGGTGACTCACTTTCGTTAAATTTCTTCAACCTAATGCAGGAAACTGTAATAAGAGCTGCCAATCTGAATCGCAGTGGTACTATATATAACAAATCGTACTTGCTTGCGTATGCGGATGATATGGACATCGTTCGCTTTAATAACAGGGCCGTCAGTGCAGCATTTTTCAGTCTAGAGAAGGAAGCAAAAGAGGTTGGTCTAGTAGTGAATGAGGACAAAACAAAGTACCTTGTGACAACAAACAAAAAATCCTCGCGTATTGGGACCCACGTCACTGTTGGCAGCTACAATTTTGAAGTAGTCAAGGATTTTGTATACTTTGGATCCAGCATAAACACCACCAATAATGTCAGCCTTGAAATCAAACGAAGAATAACACTTGCCAACAGATGCTACTTTGGGCTCAGTAGGCAGTTGAAAAGCAGAGCCCTTTCTCGACGACGAATGAAAATCTCGCTTTACAAATCTCTCATCATGCCCGTCCTTGCATATGGCGCAGAAATATGGACGATGTTGACCAGCGATGAGCAAGCTTTGGGGGCTTTCGAGAGAAATGTTTTTCGCAAGATTTATGGCCCTGTACGCGTAAGCGACGGGTACCGAAGAAGATGGAATGACGAGCTGTATGAGCTGTATAATGATGTGGACATAGTCAAGCGCATAAAAACTCAACGATTGTGATGGCTTGGCCATGTCGTTCGCATGATCCTCCAGTGAAAAAGTCCTTCGAAACGGTACCCATGGGTGGGCACCGAAGGCAAGGGCGCCCAAGAACACACTGGAAGGACCAAGTGCAGAAGGACCTGTCTGCGCTTGGTATGAGTAATTGGCGTAACCTCCCGAAGGAGAGAGGGAACTGGCGAAGCTTTTTGATCTCGGCCCAAACCGACAAACGGCTTCGTACACATCGTGGGGTAACTGCGCTCTAACTCATGCATAATCCTCTTCCAAATGCATATAAGCTCTCGTAGATATGCACGAAAAGTATGTGCTTGTGAATTCAATATGGCAATACTGTCACTTTTGACAGAAAATTACTATTGTGAACGAGCAAAATGTCTACAGCTGTTGTCAAAAGTGTTTTATTATTAATAAATAGCTGCAAATATTAGCAAATTTATCCCAATTATAAATTAAAATGAGATTTTTAGAATTTTTTTGGCTTTGGAGAATAGAAATTTATGCAGTCCGAAAGATTTACGCAAAAATCCACACCAATTTCACCAACAGTACTGCATCCTATAGACTTGCAAAATTTCTATACTCAAAAGCGAACAATGAGGTAGCCACTCTTTTATGAAGTAAAATACATGGCCTCATACTGCTGTTCACCTCTTCAACGCCCAAAACTTTTCCACAAATTCTGCAAAAATGCAATTGCCTTGAAATTAAGATTTTCTTTGAAACGATTTTCGCCCTTTGAATCAAATCAGATGTAATCGAAATGCAGAAAAGTGCCGTCTGTCATATGTCCCCGTTTATCTGCATAAGTATGCCCATCTTTCAGTAGTTTTACACATGTTAGAAGGGGGTTAGTGGGGTGTAATGGGGTGCAGCGGTGCTTCTGGGTATGCAGCTACAGTTGCGCGGCTATACTCAATTCCTACTCTTTCGTCCACGTTCGTGCACCCTGGGCAACGTGAGCAACCCATGTGCGAGATGCGGTAACCAACCCGTGTGGAGCCTTGGGTCACGGCTAATAGAGAGGGAGCTTTAGTGGAGCCACTCCGACATATTCGGTTTAAGGGTTCACTAAAGTCTGCAGCGTCTGTTCAGCAGGAGGTGCGGCTGCAAGCGGGCGTCTGTCTTGAAGCAAGCGGCTCGCTATATAAATGAACTCAAACTTTTTACCCCCAGCAATGGGTTATGCGTTGGGTTTGGGACCCACCATGTAAAATGCAAGTCCAATGAAAAGAACGAAACAGCCTCGGATAATGACCTCCCCACACGTTGACGACCCACGCAAACGAAACAAGGACTACGATTTACGGATTTGCACCTGGAATGTCCGGACCTTTTAAGGGAAGGTGCCTGTATCCAACTGCTGGATGTCCTAAATAAGTATAAGGCTGACATCACGGCAGTCCAGGAAATGCGATGGACGGGGCGTGGATGCAAAAAACATGCATCGTGCGACGTTTACTACAGCTGCCATGAGACGGCGCACAAATTTGGTGTTGGATTTGTGGTTGGGCGGAGACTGCGAGAACTTGTCTCCAGGTTCACCCCCATCAGTCAACGAATTGCCACAATCCGCACCAAAGCTAAATTTAATAAGATCAGCTTGATTTGTGCGATTTTTGGTCCAACAGTCGGAAACTTCAGCCTTCATAAAAATACCTCCGGCAACGGAGAGAGGCTGATTGACTTCGCCGCGGCGCGAAACATGGTAGTAAATAGCACCAGGTTCCAACACCGAAGCATCCACCAAGCCACTTGGGTGTCCCCTAATCAAAAAAAGCGAAACCAAATTGATCACGTTGTGATAGACGCGAGTTACGCTTCGAGCGTGCTTGATGTAAGTTCTATCCGAGGAGCAAGCGTTGACTCGGATCATTGTTGCAGCTAAGGTCCGCATGCGCCTCTCTGCAATGAAGATCGCTCATCAAGTATCGCAACGAAAGTTCGACGTCGAAAAGCTGCAATCGCAACGGACAGCTGAGAATTTTCAATCTCGACTTTAACGAGCAATGGGATAACATCTACTGGCTACTACCAGCCTCGCAGAAATAATTGGTACGATCACGAATGCCGCGGCGCTGCTGCAGAGAAATACGCAGCATACAAAGCCACCCTACGGCCAATTACTACGCGTGCAACAATTGAGCGGTACCGGGAGAGTGAGAGGGAAGAGAGACGTATCAAGAGCAAGAAACGAGAGGCGGAAAGGCGTGAGTGCGAAGAGCTTGAGATGCTGGCAAGCAGGAATGCGGCCCGAAAATTCTATCAGAAAATAAGGCAGCAAACAAGTGGTTTCAAGACCGTGGCTGGTTCCTGCAAAGACGAGTATGGAAATCTGGTGACGGACGTACAGAGCACACTTGAGGTATGGAGGGACCACTACTCAACGCTACTGAATGCGAACTCTGGTGAGGAGTTTGAAGAAGAGGAGCCCAGAACAATCTTTAGGGATGAACAATAATCCCTAATCGACCAAGGCGAGGTGAGAACAGCACTTAGGCGGCTAAAGAATAACAAAGCGCCTGGGGCAGACGGTATAACGGCTGAACTTTTCAAAGCCGGCGGCGAAGAGCTGGTAAGAAGCATGTACCAGCTGTTACGCACAATTTGGTCGGACGAGTACATGCCAGGAGATTGGAACCTTAGTTTTCTTTGCCCAACTACCGTGGGATAAGCCTTCTAAATATCGTATATAAGGTTATATCGACGATACTGTGTGAAAGACTGAAGCCATATATGAACCAGCTGATTGGACCTTATCAGTGTGGTTTTAGGCCTGGTAAATCCACCATCGGCCAGATATTCACAGCACGTGAAATACTGGAAAAGACCTTAGATAATTAAATCGACAAACACCACCTTTTTGTCGACTTCAAAGCCGCTTTTGATAGCACGAATAAAAGCTGCCTATACGACGCCATGTCTAAATTTGGGATCCCGCAAAACTAATACGGCTATGTAGAGTGCGGTGAGCACAACATTTAGCTCCGTCCAAGTTGGGAAGAACCTATCCGAGCCGTTTGAGACCAAACGAGGTTTTAGACAAGGTGACTCACTTTCGTGCAATTTCTTCAACCTAATGCAGGGAAGTGTAATAAGAGCTGCCAATCTGAATCGCAGTGGTACTATATATAACATCGTTGGCCTTAATAACAGGGCCGTCAGTGCAGCATTTTCCAGTCTAGAGAAGGAAGCAAAAGAGGTTGGTCTAGTAGTGAATGAGGACAAAACAAAGTACCTTGTGGCAACAAACAAAAAATCCTCGCGTATTGGGTCCCACGTCACTGTTATCAGCTACAATTTTGAAGTCAAGGATTTTGTGTACTTTGGATCCAGCATAAACACCACCAATAATGTCAGCCTTGAAATCAAACGAAGAATAACACTTGCTAACAGATGCTACTTTGGGCTCGGTAGGCAGTTGAAAAGCAGAGCCCTTTCTCGACGACGAACGAAAATCTCGCTCTACAAATATCTCATCATGTCCGTCCTTGCATATGGCGCAGGAACATGGACGATGTTGACCAGCGACGAGCAAGCTTTGGGGGCTTTCGCGATGATGATGCTCCAGTGAAAAAGTCCTTCGAAACGGCACCCATGGGTGGGCAACGAAGGCAAGCGCCCAAGAACACACTGGAAGGACCAAGTGCAGAAGGACCTGTCTACGCTTGGTATGAGTAATTGGCGTAACCTCGCGAAGGAGAGAGGGAACTGGCGAAGCTTTTTGATCTCGGCCCAAACCGACAAACGGTTGTAGCGCCATAAAAGAAGAAGAAGAAGGAAATGCCACCACGTCACGTTTTTATATTCACAAGCAATTGCCAAACTTATAGCAATTGTATACATTACTACACATTATTTTGTTTATGTATTTGGGAATCCATTAGTATGGTCTTGCTGGGAACGCAAATGTGTGCAAAATCTTAAACTAGTATTAGCTAAGATTTTTCTTAGCTAGAACTTAAGTTCGACATAGATTGTAAAACCGGCCCTTACCCTCCAATTTTGACAGAAAAGTGTGAGAAATATATTGCTAATTTTGATATATGGGCAGTATATGTCTTGACATAAACATTTGTAATATGACATCGAACAAGTACGTTCGTCTTAATAAACCGGAAACATGCTAAACATATTCTACAAAAATGTGTTATTTCCATTCCTAAAACACTAACATTAATAAAAAAATAAAAAACAATTAAACTTTCCAATGATTTTGCAGCGTCGAAGTTTACGTGCAAATCAAAAAATTCGGTGTCAAAATAATTAAGTGAGAACTTATATCAAGCAATAGATGTCCAAGAAGAAGAAATAAGCGTGTGAGACCATATTTCGAACCGAATATTTTGTAAATAAATTTTCCTATTTTGTTCACGAAAGATTGTTGCAGATAAGCTCAATAAAAATAGTGAAATATTGCAAGAATTTAAAGTAATTTTCTTGATGGAGGCATCTTGAAAATAAAATTTACTATCAAATTTGGCGCAGCAAACGTGACATATTTTGCTGAGCTCAGAACGAGTTGCCGCAGAGCATATTTTGGCGTTTTAAAAACGGCTAAGCCAGCTGTAAGGCATAAATGTTATGCACCAGTTTGTAAGATCTTGTTGCGTTTTTCATAACAATTCAAGTAAACCTATAACTAATTTCTGAGGTAGTCTCAGACATTGTTAACGAACCCACGATTTGATTATGGGCGGTCTTCATCAGCTTCAAGTTCTCTATTGCTTCCTACTTCTGGTTGTCGCAAGCGAAATAGAGACTTTTTCAGTGGGCATTTTGAGACCAACATATCGTCAAGTTCTATTTAGATTCCTAAAGGGTTTGCTTATGGGACAATCCTCATTCAAGGTAAATTCAATATACCTATGGTCTGAATAGGAGTGAGTCTCCAGAACTTCTGTAAGTGGTATTAAGGAGGAAGAGGCAGGGTGATGTCTAGCACCTCACGCCTGACCGCAGTTTCTCGCTTACAATAAAATCAAAAGGTGACTCACCTCTTTTATTTATGTCCGAGCTTCCCCAGCACGTGTGCCATGAGTTCGAATCAGATACAATTATGATAGCGACATTTCGCCGTTTCGCCTCGGCAATGACTTCCCGAAGCAGGGCCGGAGGTGGTTCCACCACGTCATCGTACGCCAGTTACGCCGATGTGAGCCAGAGTTTACCAGCGCCGTCCTCCGGGCTTACTGTGACAATATCATTATTGCTGAAATTGGGCAAAATAAATGCTTTTAGTTCCTTTCTTACGAGCATTTAAGATCTAGGTTTACATTCTTGCTTCTGCGTAATGAGCTTGTAGTTTGGCGTCCTGAGGCAAGAGATTCCGTTACCGCTTAGCCACGGCTCTTGAATCAGGACTATTTCAGCTCCACCTCGCTCCAGGTGGATTATTCGGTTTGCGAAGGCCGCTTTAGAGTGCTGGAGGTTTATTTATAGGATCTTCATCCAGTAATTCCTCAATCCACGCCAACTCGGCACCTCGTCCACCGCGGACTGTAACCTGTCCTCCTCTGCTCTATCAAAGAGACGACCAATGTTCATTTCCGAAACCGTCGAAGAGGGAACATTACTAACGCTTTCCGCCTCTGACATCGCAGATTTCACCTCCATACTCATGGAGTCTGCTTTCGTGGGCTCTTCCGCCCCACGTACTTCTGGAACCTCCTGGCAATCGCAGAGGGGAACGAGCGACTCCGCATTCAACAGTAACAATGCCTGGCTATTCAGATTCTCGGACCGCTCCACCTTGACCTTGTGCGCCAGGAGGTGCGGGTTACAGTAACGGAGAAGTTCCTCAATTTCCTCTGATGTGGAAGGCCCTGCTGGTAGCCAGACCTGTGTGCGCGGACGTGAGGGTAGATCCCTTTTCGTTCACGGCCTCCAGCTTGGCACCCCTCCAGACCTTCCCCACCAGAGCCACTGCAGCCTTATAAACGTTAACCGACCGCTCGTCGGCGCAAATTTTTCGTTTGTACCACCCGGCATTTTCACATTTTGGAGGAGGCCCAGGGTTTCCTCTGACTACTTTTATGAAAACCGTGGTGGTGGCAGCGGCCACGCGCCTCTAGTTCTCTTTGGGGATGGCTCCATCCTCTTTACTCTTCTCGATCACTCCAAAAATAACCGACCCAGCCCGTTTGGCGATTTCGCTGAAAGAAAAGAGGGGGGGCACCCGTCTTGGGCCTTTTCCCAGCGGGGTTTCCCCTTCTAGAGAACTTTGTCTCTTAGATTGATGATATCACTCTTGTATCTTTATACTGCTGACAGACGGGCAAGGTTATATAGATAAGCCGCCTTGATCTCCATTAAGAGTGCAGTTACCCACCAACGTAGAAACGGCCGAACGAGTCAGCTGTCAAGATCAAACTTACGAGAGCACCATGTAAATAAAAACTCATCACCGCAGAATTTCCGTGCAGACGTAAAATATACGTAGGAAATCCGAGTGTGTTAGACGTTTACGGTACGGCTACGTACACATCGGTGGGTAACTGCGCTCTAACTCATGCATAATCCTCTTCCAAATGCACATAAGCACTCGTAGATATGCACGAAAATTATGTGCTTAAGTATTGAAAAATGTGAATTCAATATGGCAATGCTGTCACTTTTGACAGAAAATTACTATTGTGAACGAGCAAAATGTCTACAGCTGTTGTCAGAAGTGTTTATTATTAATAAATAGCTGCAAATATTAGCAAATTTATCCAAATTATAAATTAAAATGAGATTTTTAGAATTTTTTTGGCTTTGGAGGATGGGAATTTATGCAGTCCGAAAGATTTACGCAAAAATCCACAGCAATTTACCAACAGTACCGCATCCTATAGACTTGCAAAATTTCTATACTCAAAAGCGAACATTGAGATAGCCACTCTTTTATGAAGTAAAATACATGGCCTCATACTGCTGTTCACCTTTTCAACGCCCAAAACCTTTCCACAAATTCTGCTAAATGCAATTGTCTTGAAATTAAGATTTTCTTTGAAACGATTTTCGCCCTTTGAATCAAATCAAACTTTTTACCCCCAGCAATGGGTTATGCGTTGGGTTTGGGACCCACCATGTAAAATGCAGGTCCAATGAAAAGAACGAAACAGCCTCGGATAATGACCTCCCCACACGTTGACGACCCACGCAAACGAAACAAGGACTACGATTTACAGATTTGCACCTGGAATGTCCGGACCCTTTATAGGGAAGGTGCCTCTATCCAACTGCTGGATGTCCTAAATAAGTATAAAGCTGACATCACTGCAGTCCAGGAAATGCGATGGACGGGGCATGGATGCAAAAAATATGCATCGTGCGACGTTTACTACAGCTGCCATGAGACGGCGCACAAATTTGGTGTTGGATTTGTGGTTGGGCGGAGACTGCGAGAACTTGTCTCCAGGTTCACCCCCATCAGTCAACGAATTGCCACAATCCGCATCAAACCTAAATTTAATAAGATCAGCTTGATTTCGCCACGATGTAAAAATTGTGATTGGCGGTTTTAACGCTAAGGTGGCCAAAGAAGGAATTTTTGGTCCAACAGTCGGAAACTTCAGCCTTCATAAAAATACCTCCGGCAACGGAGAGAGGCTGATTGACTTCGCCGCGGCGCGAAACATGGTAGTAAGTAGCACCAGGTTCCAACAGCGAAGCATCCACCAAGCCACTTGGGTGTCCCCTAATCAAAAAAAGCGAAACCAAATTTATCACGTTGTGATAGACGCGAGATACGCTTCGAGCGTGCTTGATGTAAGTTCTATCCGAGGAGCAAGCATTGACTCAGATCATTGTTGCAGCTAAGGTCCGCATGCGCCTCTCTGCAATGAAGATCGCTCATCAAGTATCGCAACGAAAGTTCGACGTCGAAAAGCTGCAATTGCAACGGACAGCTGAGAATTTTCAATCTCGACTTTAACGAGCAATGGGATAACATCTACTGGCTACTACCAGCCTCGCACAAATAATTGTTACGATCACGAATGCCGCGGCGCTGCTGCAGAGAAATACGCAGCATACAAAGCCACCCTACGGCCAATTACTACGCGTGCAACAATTGAGCGGTACCGGGAGAGTGAGAGGGAAGAGAGACGTATCAAGAGCAAGAAACGAGAGGCGGAAAGGCGTGAGTGCGAAGAGCTTGAGATGCTGGCAAGCAGGAATGCGGCCCGAAAATTCTATCAGAAAATAAGGCAGCAAACAAGTGGTTTCAAGACCGTGGCTGGTTCCTGCAAAGACGAGTATGGAAATCTGGTGACGGACGTACAGAGCACACTTGAGGTATGGAGGGACCACTACTCAACGCTACTGAATGCGAACTCTGGTGAGGAGTTTGAAGAAGAGGAGCCCAGAACAATCTTTAGGGATGAACAATAATCCCTAATCGACCAAGGCGAGGTGAGAACAGCCTTAGGCGGCTAAAGAATAACAAAGCGCCTGGGGCAGACGGTATAACGGCTGAACTTTTCAAAGCCGGCGGCGAAGAGCTGGTAAGAAGCATGTACCAGCTGTTACGCACAATTTGGTCGGACGAGTACATGCCAGGAGATTGGAACCTTAGTTTTCTTTGCCCAACTACCGTGGGATAAGCCTTCTAAATATCGTATATAAGGTTATATCGACGATACTGTGTGAAAGACTGAAGCCATATATGAACCAGCTGATTGGACCTTATCAGTGTGGTTTTAGGCCTGGTAAATCCACCATCGGCCAGATATTCACAGCACGTGAAATACTGGAAAAGACCTTAGATAATTAAATCGACAAACACCACCTTTTTGTCGACTTCAAAGCCGCTTTTGATAGCACGAATAAAAGCTGCCTATACGACGCCATGTCTAAATTTGGGATCCCGCAAAACTAATACGGCTATGTAGAGTGCGGTGAGCACAACATTTAGCTCCGTCCAAGTTGGGAAGAACCTATCCGAGCCGTTTGAGACCAAACGAGGTTTTAGACAAGGTGACTCACTTTCGTGCAATTTCTTCAACCTAATGCAGGGAACTGTAATAAGAGCTGCCAATCTGAATCGCAGTGGTACTATATATAACATCGTTGGCCTTAATAACAGGGCCGTCAGTGCAGCATTTTCCAGTCTAGAGAAGGAAGCAAAAGAGGTTGGTCTAGTAGTGAATGAGGACAAAACAAAGTACCTTGTGGCAACAAACAAAAAATCCTCGCGTATTGGGTCCCACGTCACTGTTATCAGCTACAATTTTGAAGTCAAGGATTTTCTGTACTTTGGATCCAGCATAAACACCACCAATAATGTCAGCCTTGAAATCAAACGAAGAATAACACTTGCTAACAGATGCTACTTTGGGCTCGGTAGGCAGTTGAAAAGCAGAGCCCTTTCTCGACGACGAACGAAAATCTCGCTCTACAAATATCTCATCATGTCCGTCCTTGCATATGGCGCAGGAACATGGACGATGTTGACCAGCGACGAGCAAGCTTTGGGGACTTTCGCGATGATGATGCTCCAGTGAAAAAGTCCTTCGAAACGGCACCCATGGGTGGGCAACGAAGGCAAGCGCCCAAGAACACACTGGAAGGACCAAGTGCAGAAGGACCTGTCTACGCTTGGTATGAGTAATTGGCGTAACCTCGCGAAGGAGAGAGGGAACTGGCGAAGCTTTTTGATCTCGGCCCAAACCGACAAACGGTTGTAGCGCCATAAAAGAAGAAGAAGAAGGAAATGCCACCACGTCACGTTTTTACATTCACAAGCAATTGCCAAACTTATAGCAATTGTATACATTACTACACATTATTTTGTTTATGTATTTGGGAATCCATTAGTATGGTCTTGCTGGGAACGCAAATGTGTGCAAAATCTTAAACTAGTATTAGCTAAGATTTTTCTTAGCTAGAACTTAAGTTCGACATAGATTGTAAAACCGGCCCTTACCCTCCAATTTTGACAGAAAAGTGTGAGAAATATATTGCTAATTTTGATATATGGGCAGTATATGTCTTGACATAAACATTTGTAATATGACATCGAACAAGTACGTTCGTCTTAATAAACCGGAAACATGCTAAACATATTCTAAAAAAATGTGTTATTTCCATTCCTAAAACACTAACATTAATAAAAAAATAAAAACCAATTAAACTTTCCAATGATTTTGCAGCGTCGAAGTTTACGTGCAAATCAAAAAATTCGGTGTCAAAATAATTAAGTGAGAACTTATATCAAGCAATAGATGTCCAAGAAGAAGAAATAAGCGTGTGAGACCATATTTCGAACCGAATATTTTGTAAATAAATTTTCCTATTTTGTTCACGAAAGATTCTTGCAGATAAGCTCAATAAAAATAGTGAAATATTGCAAGAATTTAAAGTAATTTTCTTGATGGAGGCATCTTGAAAATAAAATTTACTATCAAATTTGGCGCAGCAAACGTGACATATTTTGCTGAGCTCAGAACGAGTTGCCGCAGAGCATATTTTGGCGTTTTAAAAACGGCTAAGCCAGCTGTAAGGCATAAATGTTATGCACCAGTTTGTAAGATCTTGTTGCGTTTTTCATAACAATTCAAGTAAACCTATAACTAATTTCTGAGGTAGTCTCAGACATTGTTAACGAACCCACGATTTGATTATGGGCGGTCTTCATCAGCTTCAAGTTCTCTATTGCTTCCTACTTCTGGTTGTCGCAAGCGAAATAGAGATTTTTTCAGTGGGCATTTTGAGACCAACATATCGTCAAGTTCTATTTAGATTCCTAAAGGGTTTGCTTATGGGACAATCCTCATTCAAGGTAAATTCAATATACCTATGGTCTGAATAGGAGTGAGTCTCCAGAACTTCTGTAAGTGGTATTAAGGAGGAAGAGGCAGGGTGATGTCTAGCACCTCACGCCTGACCGCAGTTTCTCGCTTACAATAAAATCAAAAGGTGACTCACCTCTTTTATTTATGTCCGAGCTTCCCCAGCACGTGTGCCATGAGTTCGAATCAGATACAATTATGATAGCGACATTTCGCCGTTTCGCCTCGGCAATGACTTCCCGAAGCAGGGCCGGAGGTGGTTCCACCACGTCATCGTACGCCAGTTACGCCGATGTGAGCCAGAGTTTACCAGCGCCGTCCTCCGGGCTTACTGTGACAATATCATTATTGCTGAAATTGGGCAAAATAAATGCTTTTAGTTCCTTTCTTACGAGCATTTAAGATCTAGGTTTACATTCTTGCTTCTGCGTAATGAGCTTGTAGTTTGGCGTCCTGAGGCAAGAGATTCCGTTACCGCTTAGCCACGGCTCTTGAATCAGGACTATTTCAGCTCCACCTCGCTCCAGGTGGATTATTCGGTTTGCGAAGGCCGCTTTAGAGTGCTGGAGGTTTATTTATAGGATCTTCATCCAGTAATTCCTCAATCCACGCCAACTCGGCACCTCGTCCACCGCGGACTGTAACCTGTCCTCCTCTGCTCTATCAAAGAGACGACCAATGTTCATTTCCGAAACCGTCGAAGAGGGAACATTACTAACGCTTTCCGCCTCTGACATCGCAGATTTCACCTCCATACTCATGGAGTCTGCTTTCGTGGGCTCTTCCGCCCCACGTACTTCTGGAACCTCCTGGCAATCGCAGAGGGGAACGAGCGACTCCGCATTCAACAGTAACACTGCCTGGCTATTCAGATTCTCGGACCGCTCCACCTTGACCTTGTGCGCCAGGAGGTGCGGGTTACAGTAACGGAGAAGTTCCTCAATTTCCTCTGATGTGGAAGGCCCTGCTGGTAGCCAGACCTGTGCGCGCGGACGTGAGGGTAGATCCCTTTTCGTTCACGGCCTCCAGCTTGGCACCCCTCCAGACCTTCCCCACCAGAGCCACTGCAGCCTTATAAACGTTAACCGACCGCTCGTCGGCGCAAATTATTCGTTTGTACCACCCGGCATTTTCACATTTTGGAGGAGGCCCAGGGTTTCCTCTGACTACTTTTATGAAAACCGTGGTGGTGGCAGCGGCCACGCGCCTCTAGTTCTCTTTGGGGATGGCTCCATCCTCTTTACTCTTCTCGATCACTCCAAAAATAACCGACCCAGCTTGTTTGGCGATTTCGCTGAAAGAAAAGAGGGGGGGGCACCCGTCTTGGGCCTTTTCCCAGCGGGGTTTCCCCTTCTAGAGAACTTTGTCTCTTAGATTGATGATATCACTCTTGTATCTTTATACTGCTGACAGACGGGCAAGGTTATATAGATAAGCAGCCTTGATCTCCATTAAGAGTGCAGTTACCCACCAACGTAGAAACGGCCGAACGAGTCAGCTGTCAAGATCAAACTTACGAGAGCACCATGTAAATAAAAACTCATCACCGCAGAATTTCCGTGCAGACGTAAAATATACGTAGGAAATCCGAGTGTGTTAGACGTTTACGGTACGGCTACGTACACATCGGTGGGTAACTGCGCTCTAACTCATGCATAATCCTCTTCCAAATGCACATAAGCACTCGTAGATATGCACGAAAATTATGTGCTTAAGTATTGAAAAATGTGAATTCAATATGGCAATGCTGTCACTTTTGACAGAAAATTACTATTGTGAACGAGCAAAATGTCTACAGCTGTTGTCAGAAGTGTTTATTATTAATAAATAGCTGCAAATATTAGCAAATTTATCCAAATTATAAATTAAAATGAGATTTTTAGAATTTTTTTGGCTTTGGAGGATGGGAATTTATGCAGTCCGAAAGATTTACGCAAAAATCCACAGCAATTTACCAACAGTACCGCATCCTATAGACTTGCAAAATTTCTATACTCAAAAGCGAACATTGAGATAGCCACTCTTTTATGAAGTAAAATACATGGCCTCATACTGCTGTTCACCTTTTCAACGCCCAAAACCTTTCCACAAATTCTGCTAAATGCAATTGTCTTGAAATTAAGATTTTCTTTGAAACGATTTTCGCCCTTTGAATCAAATCAAACTTTTTACCCCCAGCAATGGGTTATGCGTTGGGTTTGGGACCCACCATGTAAAATGCAGGTGCAATGAAAAGAACGAAACAGCCTCGGATAATGACCTCCCCACACGTTGACGACCCACGCAAACGAAACAAGGACTACGATTTACAGATTTGCACCTGGAATGTCCGGACCCTTTATAGGGAAGGTGCCTCTATCCAACTGCTGGATGTCCTAAATAAGTATAAAGCTGACATCACTGCAGTCCAGGAAATGCGATGGACGGGCATGGATGCAAAAAATATGCATCGTGCGACGTTTACTACAGCTGCCATGAGACGGCGCACAAATTTGGTGTTGGATTTGTGGTTGGGCGGAGACTGCGAGAACTTGTCTCCAGGTTCACCCCCATCAGTCAACGAATTGCCACAATCCGCATCAAACCTAAATTTAATAAGATCAGCTTGATTTGTGCGCACGCTCCGACGCAGGAGAAGGATGATGGGACCAAGGATGAATTTTGCGGGCGCTTGGAGGAAGCATACGAGCGCTGCCCCCGCCACGATGTAAAAATTGTGATTGGCGATTTTAACGCTAAGGTGGCCAAAGAAGGAATTTTTGGTCCAACAGTCGGAAACTTCAGCCTTCATAAAAATACCTCCGGCAACGGAGAGAGGCTGATTGACTTCGCCGCGGCGCGAAACATGGTAGTAAGTAGCACCAGGTTCCAACACCGAAGCATCCACCAAGCCACTTGGGTGGCCCCTAATCAAGAAAAGCGAAACCAAATTGATCACAATGTGATAGACGCGAGATACGCTTCGAGCGTGCTTGGTGTAAGTTCTATCCGAGGAGCAAGCGTTGACTCGGATCATTGTTGCAGCTAAGGTCCGCATGCGCCTCTCTGCAATGAAGATCGCTCATCAAGTATCGCAACGAACGTTGACGTCGAAAAGCTGCAATCGCAACGGACAGCTGAGAATTTTCAATCTCGACTTTAACGAGCAATGGGATAACATCTCCCAATCTCTTCGCACCGCTGCGGAGGAAGTGGTTGGCTACTACCAGCCTCGCAGAAATAATTGGTACGATGACGAATGCCGCGTCGCTGCTGCAGAGAAATACGCAGCATACAAAGCCACCCTACGGCCAATTACTACGCGTGCAACAATTGAGCGGTACCGGGAGAGGAGAAGGGAAGAGAGACGTATCAAGAGCAAGAAACGAGAGACGGAAAGGCGTGAGTGCGAAGAGCTTGAGATGCTGGCAAGCAGAAATGCGGCCCGAAAATTCTATCAGAAAATAAGGCAGCAAACAAGTGGTTTCAAGAACGTGGCTGGTTCCTGCAAAGACGAGTATGGAAATCTGGAGACGGACGTACAAACACCACCTTTTTGTCGACTTTAAAGCCGCTTTTGATAGCACGAATAAAAGCTGCCTATACGACGCCATGTCTAAATTTGGGATCCCGCAAAACTAATACGGCTATGCAGAGTGACGTTGAGCACAACATTTAGCTCCGTCCAAGTTGGGAAGGACCTATCCGAGCCGTTTGAGACCAAACGAGGTTTTAGACAAGGTGACTCACTTTCGTGCAATTTCTTCAACCTAATGCTGGAAACTGTAACAAGAGCTGCCAATCTGAATCGCAGTGGTACTATATATAACATCGTTGGCCTTAATAACAGGGCCGTCAGTGCAGCATTTTCCAGTCTAGAGAAGGAAGCAAAAGAGGTTGGTCTAGTAGTGAATGAGGACAAAACAAAGTACCTTGTGGCAACAAACAAAAATTCTCGCGTATTGGGACCCACGTCACTGTTGGCAGCTACAATTTTGAAGTCAAGGATTTTGTATACTTTGGATCCAGCATAAACACCACCAATAATGTCAGCCTTGAAATCAAACGAAGAATAACACTTGCTAACAGATGCTACTTTGGGCTCGGTAGGCAGTCAAAACCGACAAGCGGTTGTAGCGCCATAAAAGAAGAAGAAGAAGGAAATGCCACCACGTCACGTTTTTACATTCACAAGCAATTGCCAAATTTATAGCAATTGTATATATTACTACACATTATTTTGTTTATGTATTTGGGAATCCATTAGTATGGTCTTGCTGGGAACGCAAATGTGTGCAAATCTTAAACTAGTATTAGCTAAGATTTTTCTTAGCTAGAACTTAAGTTCGACATAGATTGTAAAACCGGCCCTTACCCTCCAATTTTGACAGAAAAGTGTGAGAAATATATTGCGAATTTTGATATATGGGCAGTATTTGTCTTGACATAAACATTTGTAATATGACTTCGAACAAGTACGTTCGCCTTAATAAACCGGAAACATGCTAAACATATTCTAAAAAATGTGTTATTTCCATTCCTAATACATTAAGATTAATAATATAATAAAAAACAATTAAACTTTCCAATGATTTTGCAGCGTCGAAGTTTACGTGCAAATCAAAAAATTCGCTGTCAAAATAATTAAGTGAGAACTTATATCAAGCAATAGATGTCCAAGAAGAAGAAATATTTTGTAAATAAATTTTCCTATTTTGTTCACGAAAGATTCTTGCAGATAAGCTCAATAAAAATAGTGAAATATTGCAAGAATTTAAAGTAATTTTCTTAATGGAGGCATTTTGAAAATAAAATTTACTATCAAATTTGGCGCAGCAAACGTGACATATTTTGCTAAGCTCAGAACGAGTTGCCGCAGAGCATATTTTGGCGTTTTAAAAAAGGGCTAAGCCAGCTGTAAGGCATATTTGTAATGCACCCGTTTGTAAGATCTTGTTGCGTTTTTCATAACAATTCAAGTAAACCTATAACTAATTTCTGAGGTAGTCTCAGACATTGTTAACGAACCCACGATTTGATTATGGGCGGTCTTCATCAGCTTCAAGTTCTCTTTTGCTTCCTACTTCTGGTTGTCGCAAGCGAAATAGAGATTTTTTCAGTGGGCATTTTGAGACCAACATATCGTCAAGTTCTATTTAGATTCCTAAAGGGTTTGCTTATGGGACAATCCTCATTCAAGGTAAATTCAATATACCTATGGTCTGAATAGGAGTGAGTCTCCAGAACTTCTGTAAGTGGTATAAAGGAGGAAGAGGCAGGGTGATGTCTAGCACCTCACGCCTGACCGCAGTTTCTCGCTTACAATAAAATCAAAAGGTGACTCACCTCTTTTATTTATGTCCGAGCTTCCCCAGCATGTGTGCCATGAGTTCGCATCAGATACTATTATGATAGCGACATTTCGCCGTTTCGCCTCGGCAATGACTTCCCGAAGCAAGGCCGGAGGTGGTTCCACTACGTCATCGTACGCCAGTTACGCCGATGTGAGCCAGAGTTTACCAGCGCCGTCCTCCGGGCTTACTGTGACAATATCATTATTGCTGAAATTGGGCTTTTAGTTCCTTTCTTACGAGCATTTAAGATCTAGGTTTACATTCTTGCTTCTGCGTAATGAGCTTGTAGTTTGGCGTCCTGAGGCAAGAGATTCCGTTACCGCTTAGCCACGGCTCTTGAATCAGGACTATTTCAGCTCCACCTCGCTCCAGGTGGATTATTCGGTTTGCGAAGGCCGCTTTAGAGTGCTGGAGGTTTATTTATAGGATCTTCATCCAGTAATTCCTCAATCCACGCCAACTCGGCACCTCGTCCACCGCGGACTGTAACCTGTCCTCCTCTGCTCTATCAAGGAGACGACCAATGTTCATTTCCGAAACCGTCGAAGAGGGAACATTACTAACGCTTTCCGCCTCTGACATCGCAGATTTCACTTTCTGCTTTCGTGGGCTCTTCCGTCCCACGTACTTGTGGAACCTCCTGGCAATCGCAGAGGGGAACGAGCGACTCCGCATTCAACAGTAACACTGCCTGCCTATTCAGATTCTCGGACCGCTCCACCTTGACCTTGTGCGCCAGGAGGTGCGGGTTACAGTAACGGAGAAGTTCCTCAATTTCCTCTGATGTGGAAGGCCCTGCTGGTAGCCAGACCTGTGCGCGCGGACGTGAGGGTAGATCCCTTTTCGTTCACGGCCTCCAGCTTGGCACCCCTCCAGACCTTCCATACTGCCTTATAAACGTTAGCCGTTATTCGTTTGTACCACCCGGCATTTTCACATTTTGGAGGAGGCCCAGGGTTTCCTCTGACTACTTTTATGAAAACCGTGGTGGTGGCAGCGGCCAGTTCTCTTTGGGGATGGCTCCATCCTCTTTACTCTTCTCGATCACTCCAAAAGTAACCGACCCAGCCCGTTTGGCGATTTCGCTGAAAGAAAAGAGGGAGGGGGGGCACCCGTCTTGTACCTTTTCCCAGCGGGGTTTCCCCTTCTAGAGAACTTTGTCTCTTAGATTGATGATATCACTCTTGTATCTTTATACTGCTGACAGACGGGCGAGGTTATATAGATAAGCAGCCTTGATCTCCATTAAGAGTGCAGTTACCCACTAACGTAGAAACGGCCGAACGAGTCAGCTGACAAGATCAAACTTACGAGAGCACCATGTAAATAAAAACTCATCACCGCAGAATTTCCGTGCAGACGTAAAATTTACGTAGGAAATCCGAGTGTGTTAGACGTTTACGGTACGGCTACGTACACATCGGTGGGTAACTGCGCTCTAACTCATGCATAATCCTCTTCCAAATGCACATAAGCACTCGTAGATATGCACGAAAATCATGTGCTTAAGTACTGAATAATGTGAATTCAATATGGCAATGCTGTCACTTTTGACAGAAAATTACTATTGTGAACGAGCAAAATGTCTACAGCTGTTGTCAAAAGTGTTTATTATTAATAAATAGCTGCAAATATTAGCAAATTTATCCAAATTATAAACTAAAACGAGATTTTTAGAATTTTTTTGGCTTTGGAGGATGGGAATTTATGCAGTCCGAAAGATTTACGCAAAAATCCACAGCAATTTACCAACAGTACCGCATCCTATAGACTTGCAAAATTTCTATACTCAAAAGCGAACATTGCGATAGCCACTCTTTTATGAAGTAAAATACATGGCCTCATACTGCTGTTCACCTTTTCAACGCCCAGAACCTTTCCACAAATTCTGCTAAATGCAATTGTCTTGAAATTAAGATTTTCTTTGAAACGATTTTCGCCCTTTGAATCAAATCAAACTTTTTACCCTCGGATAATTACCTCCCCACACGTTGACGACCCACGCAAACGAAACAAGGACTACGATTTACAGACTTGCACCTGGAATGTCCGGACCCTTTAAAGAGAAGGTGCCTCTATCCAACTGCTGGATGTCCTAAATAAGTATAAAGCTGACATCACTGCAGTCCAGGAAATGCGATGGACGTGGCATGGATGCAAAAAATATGCATCGTGCGACGTTTACTACAGCTGCCATGAGACGGCGCACAAATTTGGTGTTGGATTTGTGGTTGGGCGGAGACTGCGAAAACTTGTCTCCAGGTTCACCCCCATCAGTCAACGAATTGCCACAATCCGCATCAAACCTAAATTTAATAAGATCAGCTTGATTTGTGCGCACGCTCCGACGGAGGAGAAGGATGATGGGACCAAGGATGAATTTTGCGGGCGCTTGGAGGAAGCATACGAGCGCTGTCCGCGCCACGATGTAAAAATTGTGATTGGCGATTTTAACGCTAAGGTGGCCAAAGAAGGA
Organism: Philophylla caesio; assembly: GCA_963971545.1. Taxonomy (NCBI): domain Eukaryota; kingdom Metazoa; phylum Arthropoda; class Insecta; order Diptera; family Tephritidae; genus Philophylla; species Philophylla caesio. The sequence goes on along the minus strand of OZ020605.1, from coordinate 1,524,751 downwards.
ATTTCTGGTCCAACAGTCGGAAACTTCAGCCTTCATAAAAATACCTCCGGCAACGGAGAGAGGCTGATTGACTTCACCGCGGCGCGAAACATGGTAGTAAGTAGCACCAGGTTCCAACACCGGAGCATCCACCAAGCCACTTGGGTGTCCCCTAATCAAAAAAAGCGAAACCAAATTTATCACGTTGTGATAGACGCGAGATACGCTTCGAGCGTGCTTGATGTAAGTTCTATCCGAGGAGCAAGCGTTGACTCGGATCATTGTTGCAGCTAAGGTCCGCATGCGCCTCTCTGCAATGAAGATCGCTCATCAAGTATCGCAACGAAAGTTCGACGTCGAAAAGCTGCAATCGCAACGGACAGCTGAGAATTTTCAATCTCGACTTTAACGAGCAATGGGATAACATCTCCCAATCTCTTCGCAACGCTGCGGAGGAAGTGGTTGGCTACTACCAGCCTCGCAGAAATAATTGGTACGATGACGAATGCCGCGTCGCTACTGCAGAGAAATACGCAGCATACAAAGCCACCCTGCGGCCAATTACTACGCGTGCAACAATTGAGCGGTACCGGGAGAGTAGGAGGGAAGAGAGACGTATCAAGAGCAAGAAACGAGAGGCGGAAAGGCGTGAGTGCGAAGAGCTTGAGATGCTGGCAAGCAGGAATGCGGCCCGAAATTTCTATCAGAAAATAAGGCAGCAAACAAGTGGTTTCAAGACCGTGGCTGGTTCCTGCAAAGACGAGTATGGAAATCTGGAGACGGACGTACAAACACCACCTTTTTGTCGACTTTAAAGCCGCTTTTGATAGCACGAATAAAAGCTGCCTATACGACGCCATGTCTAAATTTGGGATCCCGCAAAACTAATACGGCTATGCAGAGTGACGTTGAGCACAACATTTAGCTCCGTCCAAGTTGGGAAGAACCTATCCGAGCCGTTTGAGACCAAACGAGGTTTTAGACAAGGTGACTCACTTTCGTGCAATTTCTTCAACCTAATGCTGGAAACTGTAACAAGAGCTGCCAATCTGAATCGCAGTGGTACTATATATAACATCGTTGGCCTTAATAACAGGGCCGTCAGTGCAGCATTTTCCAGTCTAGAGAAGGAAGCAAAAGAGGTTGGTCTAGTAGTGAATGAGGACAAAACAAAGTACCTTGTGGCAACAAACAAAAATCCTCGCGTATTGGGACCCACGTCACTGTTGGCAGCTACAATTTTGAAGTCAAGGATTTTGTATACTTTGCATCCAGCATAAACACCACCAATAATGTCAGCCTTGAAATCAAACGAAGAATAACACTTGCTAACAGATGCTACTTTGGGCTCGGTAGGCAGTTGAAAAGCAGAGCCCTTTCTCGACGAACGAAAATCTCGCTCTACAAATCTCTCATCGTGCCCGTCCTTGCATATGGCGCAGAAACATGGACGATGTTGACCAGCGATGAGCAAGCTTTGGGGGCTTTCGCGATGATGATGCTCCAGTGAAAAAGTCAAAACCGACAAACGGTTGTAGCGCCATAAAAGAAGAAGAAGAAGGAAATGCCACCACGTCACGTTTTTACATTCACAAGCAATTGCCAAATTTATAGCAATTGTATACATTACTACACATTATTTTGTTTATGTATTTGGGAATCCATTAGTATGGTCTTGCTGGGAACGCAAATGTGTGCAAATCTTAAACTAGTATTAGCTAAGATTTTTCTTAGCTAGAACTTAAGTTCGACATAGATTGTAAAACCGGCCCTTACCCTCCAATTTTGACAGAAAAGTGTGAGAAATATATTGCGAATTTTGATATATGGGCAGTATATGTCTTGACATAAACATTTGTAATATGACTTCGAACAAGTACGTTCGCCTTAATAAACCGGAAACATGCTAAACATATTCTAAAAAATGTGTTATTTCCATTCCTAATACATTAAGATTAATAATATAATAAAAAACAATTAAACTTTCCAATGATTTTGCAGCGTCGAAGTTTACGTGCAAATCAAAAAATTCGCTGTCAAAATAATTAAGTGAGAACTTATATCAAGCAATAGATGTCCAAGAAGAAGAAATAAGCGTGTGAGACCATATTTCGAACCAAATATTTTGTAAATAAATTTTCCTATTTTGTTTACGAAAGATTCTTGCAGATAAGCTCAATAAAAATAGTGAAACATTGCAAGAATTTAAAGTAATTTTCTTAATGGAGGCATCTTGAAAATAAAATTTACTATCAAATTTGGCGCAGCAAACGTGACATATTTTTCTGAGCTCAGAACGAGTTGCCGCAGAGCATATTTTGGCGTTTTAAAAAAGGGCTAAGCCAGCTGTAAGGCATATATGTAATGCACCAGTTTGTAAGATCTTGTTGCGTTTTTCATAACAATTCAAGTAAACCTATAACTAATTTCTGAGGTAGTCTCAGAGACATTGTTAACGAACCCACGATTTGATTATGGGCGGTCTTCATCAGCTTCAAGTTCTCTTTTGCTTCCTACTTCTGGTTGTCGCAAGCGAAATAGAGATTTTTTCAGTGGGCATTTTGAGACCAACATATCGTCAAGTTCTATTTAGATTCCTAAAGGGTTTGCTTATGGGACAATCCTCATTCAAGGTAAATTCAATATACCTATGGTCTGAATAGGAGTGAGTCTCCAGAACTTCTGCAAGTGGTATTAAGGAGGAAGAGGCAGGGTGATGTCTAGCACCTCACGTCTGACCGCAGTTTCTCGCTTACAATAAAATCAAAAGGTGACTCTCCTCTTTTATTTATGTCCGAGCTTCCCCAGCACGTGTGCCATGAGTTCGCATCAGATACAATTATGATAGCGACATTTCGCCGTTTCGCCTCGGCAATGACTTCCCGAAGCAGGGCCGGAGGTGGTTCCACCACGTCATCGTACGCCAGTTACGCCGATGTGAGCCAGAGTTTACCAGCGCCGTCCTCCGGGCTTACTGTGACAATATCATTATTGCTGAAATTGGGCAAAATAAATGCTTTTAGTTCCTTTCTTACGAGCATTTAAGATCTAGGTTTACATTCTTGCTTCTGCGTAATGAGCTTGTAGTTTGGCGTCCTGAGGCAAGAGATTCCGTTACCGCTTAGCTACGGCTCTTGAATCAGGACTATTTCAGCTCCACCTCGCTCCAGGTGGATTATTCGGTTTGCGAAGGCCGCTTTAGAGTGCTGGAGGTTTATTTATAGGATCTTCATCCAGTAATTCCTCAATCCACGCCAACTCGGCACCTCGTCCACCGCGGACTGTAACCTGTCTCTATCAAAGAGAGGACCAATGTTCATTTCCGAAACCGTCGAAGAGGGAACATTACTAACGCTTTCCGCCTCTGACATCGCAGATTTCACCTCCATACACATGGAGTCTGCTTTCGTGGGCTCTTCCGCCCCACGTACTTCTGGAACCTCCTGGAAATCGCAGAGGGGAACGAGCGACTCTGCATTCAACAGTAACACTGCCTGGCTATTCAGATTCTCGGACCGCTCCACCTTGACCACTTCCAGTTGTGCGCCAGGAGGTGCAGGTTACAGTAACGGAGAAGTTCCTCAATTTCCTCTGATGTGGAAGGCCCTGCTGGTAGGCAGACCTGTGCGCGCGGACGTGAGGGTAGATCCCTTTTCGTTCACGGCCTCCAGTTCGGCACCCCTCCAGACCATCCCCACCAGAGCCACTGCAGCCTTATAAACGTTAGCCGTTATTCGTTTGTACCACCCGGCATTTTCACATTTTGGAGGAGGCCCAGGGTTTCCTCTGACTACTTTTATGAAAACCGTGGTGGTGGCAGCGGCCACGCGCCTCTAGTTCTCTTTGGGGATGGCTCCATCCTCTTTACTCTTCTCGATCACTCCAAAAGTAACCGACCCAGCCCGTTTGGCGATTTCGCTGAAAGAAAAGAGGGGGGGGGGGCACCCGTCTTGGGCCTTTTCCCAGCGGGGTTTCCCCTTCTAGAGAACTTTGTCTCTTAGATTGATGATATCACTCTTGTATCTTTATACTGCTGACAGACGGGCAAGGTTATATAGATAAGCAGCCTTGATCTCCATTAAGAGTGCAGTTACCCACCAACGTAGAAACGGCCGAACGAGTCAGCTGACAAGATCAAACTTACGAGAGCACCATGTAAATAAAAACTCATCACCGCAGAATTTCCGTGCAGACGTAAAATTTACGTACGAAATCCGAGTGTGTTAGACGTTTACGGTACGGCTACGTACACATCGGTGGGTAACTGCGCTCTAACTCATGCATAATCCTCTTCCAAATGCACATAAGCACTCGTAGATATGCACGAAAATTATGTGCTTAAGTACTGAATAATGTGAATTCAATATGGCAAGCTGTCACTTTTGACAGAAAATTACTATTGTGAACGAGCAAAATGTCTACAGCTGTTGTCAAAAGTGTTTATTATTAATAAATAGCTGCAAATATTAGCAAATTTATCCAAATTATAAATTAAAATGAGATTTTTAGAATTTTTTGGCTTTGGAGGATGGGAATTTATGCAGTCCGAAAGATTTACGCAAAAATCCACAGCAATTTACCAACAGTACCGCATCCTATAGACTTGCAAAATTTCTATACTCAAAAGCGAACATTGAGATAGCCACTCTTTTATGAAGTAAAATACATGGCCTCATACTGCTGTTCACCTTTTCAACGCCCAAAACCTTTCCACAAATTCTGCTAAATGCAATTGTCTTGAAATTAAGATTTTCTTTGAAACGATTTTCGCCCTTTGAATCAAATCAAACTTTTTACCCCCAGCAATGGGTTATGCGTTGGGTTTGGGACCCACCATGTAAAATGCAGGTCCAATGAAAAGAACGAAACAGCCTCGGATAATGACCTCCCCACACGTTGACGACCCACGCAAACGAAACCAGGACTACGATTTACAGATTTGCACCTGGAATGTCCGGACCCTTTAAAGAGAAGGTGCCTCTATCCAACGGCTGGATGTCCTAAATAAGTATAAAGCTGACATCACTGCAGTCCAGGAGATGCGATGGACGGGGCATGGATGCAAAAAATATGCATCGTGCGACGTTTACTACAGCTGCCATGAGACGGCGCACAAATTTGGTGTTGGATTTGTGGTTGGGCGGAGACTGCGAGAACTTGTCTCCAGGTTCACCCCCATCAGTCAACGAATTGCCACAATCCGCATCAAACCTAAATTTAATAAGATCAGCTTGATTTGTGCGCACGCTCCGACGGAGGAGAAGGATGATGGGACCAAGGATGAATTTTGCGGGCGCTTGGAGGAAGCATACGAGCGCTGCCCCCGCCACGATGTAAAAATTGTGATTGGCGATTTTAACGCTAAGGTGGCCAAATAAGGAATTTTTGGTCCAACAGTCGGAAACTTCAGCCTTCATAAAAATACCTCCGGCAACGGAGAGAGGCTGATTGACTTCGCCGCGGCGCGAAACATGGTAGTAAGTAGCACCAGGTTCCAACACCGAAGCATCCACCAAGCCACTTGGGTGTCCCCTAATCAAAAAAAGCGAAACCAAATTTATCACGTTGTGATAGACGCGAGATACGCTTCGAGCGTGCTTGATGTAAGTTCTATCCGAGGAGCAAGCGTTGACTCGGATCATTGTTGCAGCTAAGGTCCGCATGCGCCTCTCTGCAATGAAGATCGCTCATCAAGTATCGCAACGAAAGTTCGACGTCGAAAAGCTGCAATCGCCACGGACAGCTGAGAATTTTCAATCTCGACTTTAACGAGCAATGGGATAACATCTCCCAATCTCTTCGCACCGCTGCGGAGGAAGTGGTTGGCTACTACCAGCCTCGCAGAAATAATTGGTACGATGACGAATGCCGCGTCGCTACTGCAGAGAAATACGCAGCATACAAAGCCACCCTGCGGCCAATTACTACGCGTGCAACAATTGAGCGGTACCGGGAGAGTAGGAGGGAAGAGAGACGTATCAAGAGCAAGAAACGAGAGGCGGAAAGGCGTGAGTGCGAAGAGCTTGAGATGCTGGCAAGCAGGAATGCGGCCCGAAATTTCTATCAGAAAAGAAGGCAGCAAACAAGTGGTTTCAAGACCGTAGCTGGTTCCTGCAAAGACGAGTATGGAAATCTGGAGACGGACGTACAGAGCACACTTGAGGTATGGAGGGACCACTACTCAACGCTACTGAATGCGAACTCTGGTGAGGAGTGTGAAGAAGAGGAGCCCAGAACAATCTTTAGGGATGAACAACAATCCCTAATCGACCAAGGCGAGGTGAGAACAGCACTTAGGCGGCTAAAGAATAACAAAGCGCCTGGGGCAGACGGTATAACGGCTGAACTTTTCAAAGCCGGCGGCGAAGAGCTGGTAGGAAGCATGTAGCAGCTGTTATCACAATTTGGTCGGACGAGTACATGCCAGGAGATTGGAACCTTAGTGTTCTTTGCCTAATCCATAAGAAGGGTGATCCTTCTGTTTGCGCCAACTATCGTGGGATAAGCCTTCTAAATATTGCATATAAGGTTCTATCGACGATACTGTGTGAAAGACTGAAGCCATATATGAACCAGCTGATTGGACCTTATCAGTGTGGTTTTAGGCCTGGTAAATCCACCATCGACCAGATATTCACAGCACGTCAAATGCTGGAAAAGACCTTAGACAAGCAAATCGACAAACACCACCTTTTTGTCGACTTCAAAGCCGCTTTTGATAGCACGAATAAAAGCTGCCTGTACGACGCCATGTCTAAATTTGGGATCCCCGCAAAACTAATACGGCTATGTAGAGTGACGTTGAGCACAACATTTAGCTCCATCCAAGTTGGGAAGAACCTATCCGAGCCGTTTGAGACCAAACGAGGTTTTAGACAAGGTGACTCACTTTCGTGCAATTTCTTCAACCTAATGCAGGAAACTGTAATAAGAGCTGCCAATCTGAATCGCAGTGGTACTATATATAACAAAAGTACGATGCTGCTTGCGTATGCGGATGATATTGACATCGTTGGCTTTAATAACAGGGCCGGCAGTGCAGCATTTTCCAGTCTAGAGAAGGAAGCAAAATAGGTTGGTCTAGTAGTGAATGAGGACAAAACAAAGTACCTTGTGACAACAAACAAAAAATCCTCGCGTATTGGGACCCACGTCACTGTTGGCAGCTACAATTTTGCAGTAGTCAAGGATTTTGTATACTTTGGATCCAGCATAAACACCACCAATAATGTCAGCCTTGAAATCAAACGAAGAATAACACTTGCCAACAGATGCTACTTTGGGCTCGGTAGGCATTTGAAAAGCAGAGCCCTTTCTCGACGACGAACGAAAATCTCGCTCTACAAATCTCTCATCATGCCCGTCCTTGCATATGGCGCAGAAACATGGACGATGTTGACCAGCGATGAGCAAGCTTTGGGGGCTTTCGAGAGAAATGTTTTTCGCAAGATTTATGGCCCTGTACGCGTAAGCGACGGGTACCGAAGAAGATGGAATGACGACCTGTATGAGCTGTATAATGATGTGGACATAGTCAAGCGCATAAAAATTCAACGATTGTGATGGCTTGGCCATGTCGTTCGCATGGATGATGATGCTCCAGTGATAAAGTCCTTCGAAACGGCACTCATGGGTGGGCACCGAAAGCAAGGGCGCCCGAGAACACGCTGCAAGGACCAAGTGCAGAAGGACCTGTCTACGCTTGGTATGAGTAATTGGCGTAACCTCCCGAAGGAGAGAGGGAACTGGCGAAGCTTTTTGATCTCGGCCCAAACCGACAAACGGTTGTAGCGCCATAAAAGAAGAAGAAGAAGGAAATGCCACCACGTCACGTTTTTACATTCACAAGCAATTGCCAAATTTATAGCAATTGTATACATTACTACACATTATTTTGTTTATGTATTTGGGAATCCATTAGTATGGTCTTGCTGGGAACGCAAATGTGTGCAAAATCTGAAACTAGTATTAGCTAAGATTTTTCTTAGCTAGAACTTAAGTTCGACATAGATTGTAAAACCGGCCTTACCCTCCAATTTTGACAGAAAAGTGTGAGAAATATATTGTGAATTTTGATATATGGGCAGTATATGTCTTGACATAAACATTTGTTATGTGACATCGAACAAATACGTTCGCCTTAATAAACCGGAAACATGCTAAACATATTCTAAAAAATGTGTTATTTCCATTCCTAATACGTTAAGATTAATAATATAATAAAAAACAATTAAAGTTTCCAATGATTTTGCATACTCATGGAGTCTGTTTTCGTGGGCTCTTCCGCCCCACGTACTTCTGGAAGCCCGGGGTCATCCCTCCCGGCGTCGGAATGGTAGACCTTTAGGACCTCCAGCTTGGCACCCCTCCAGACCTCCCCCACCAGAGCCACTGCAGCCTTATAAACGTTAGCCAACCGCTCGTCGGCGCAAATTATTCTTTTGTGCCACCCGGCATCTTCACATTTTGGAGGAGGCCCAGGGTTTCCTCTGACCACTTTCATGAAAACCGTGGTGATGGCAGCGGCCACCCGCCTCCAGTTCTCTTTGGTGATGGCTCCATTCTCCTTACTGTTGTCGATCACTCCAAGAGTAACCGACCCAGCCCGTTTGGCGATTTCGCTGAAAGAAAAGAGGGGGGAGCCACCCTTCTTGGGCCTTTTCCCAGCGGGGTTTCCCCTTCTAGAGACCTTTGTCTCTTTGATTGATGATATCAATCTGGTATCTTTATACTGCTGACAGACGGGCAAGGTTATATAGATAAGTAGCCTTGATCTCCATTAAGAGTGCAGTTACCCACCAACGTAGAAACGGCCGAACGAGTCAGCTGACACGATCAAACATACGAGAGCACCATGTAAATAAAAACTCATCACCGCAGAATTTCCGTTCAGACGTAAAATTTACGTAGGAAATCCGAGTGTGTTAGACGTTTACGCTACGGCTACGTACACATCGGTGGGTAACTGCATATAAGCACTCGTAGATATGCACGAAAATTATGTGTGTAGTATTTGTTAGGAGGATTATGTGTTGTATTATTAGCGCAACTCGCTTTATATTGTAGGCCACCAGGCCGCTCTTATGAACAATAATATGCAAACGGTTAAGTTTGTAAATTACCATTAATTTTATTTTCCTAAATTTTGTTCTTATATACTAATTTTCTCACAGAGGAAACTTATTACTTATTCTTAATTAACCAATGGGAAATCAACACGAAATAACAAATATTTTCTCACGCATTGATTTCACACGGTACTAAATAAAATATGATTAGGGTAAAATGCACTTGGTGTTTTTGTATTGTTTGTTTTATTTATTGGCCTTCAAATTGCCGAAATGCAATGACAGCAATTTGATGCCAGAATATATTAAGTATTTTTGCTAAGCGGTCAATCACCAAAAGTACTTGTACTTGTTGTGTAATGAGCTCGCTGTTCTGCGCCCAGACATTTGGTTTTAGGTGACACTTTGTGTGTGGTGCCTTGCGCGCGTGCAGTGTACATTATACGTGTGTGTGTGTCAGTATGTTTCATTCTGTGCTATGTGCATTGTGTATGTTTGTATGTCTGTATGTTTGTTATATTGTGCGCAATGTGTATTGTGTGTGTATCAGTTATGTATGTGCATACTACATCCTACCCCTTTAGTTAAATGTACAATTGCTGTAGTTTCTTAAAAGTTAGGCAAATGTGCATGTTATGTTACAATTTATGTATATTATTATATTATAGTTTACAATTAGTTATATGTTTCTAGCTTTAATTATATTGTTATTGTGTATTTTAACTAATTTATTTTCTATTTGTATAAAGCTATTGACGCCTTCTTGTCTAATGACTTTGTATCTAAGGGCCTTTAAAAATTTTATCAAATTTTTTCTTATTTCCTACTTTAATATAAACTAAATCATTATTTTTGAAATTACTTATATTATTGTTTGTTTGTTTCTTAATTCTATCAATCTTATTTTGTATTAGAGATTGATGAGCCAATATATGAGCATGTATAAGTTTCAGTTTGAGCTCTGTCAGATAATCATCAATATTGTATAATTTGTTTTTAGATTTAAGTATTTCGCAGGGTAGACTGCTGATTTTTCCAAACACTAGCTCATGTGGAGAATAATTTGTCGTACAGTTTGGCGTTGTGTTGTAGCAGTACACGTAATAGGGTAATAAGTCTTCCCAATTGTCTTCTTAGGAATCATTTAATACTCTATGGTTTCGTTCTAATGCTCCTAATGTCTCATGGTGGAATGGTGCTGAAACCTTTTTGTCTATGTTTAATAGTTTACATATGTTGGTAAGTAATTCGTTTGTAAATTCTGTACCTTTGTCAGTTTTTATGTTTTTAAAACATCCGTATTTTAATATGAATCCTTCAACAATTGTTCTTGCTACAGTAACTGCATCTTTACTTTGCATTGGAAATGCTGCTATATACTTTGTGAGTTCACATTGAAAAGTCAGAATGTATCTGTATCCGTTTGATGGACGTAAAGGGCCTACTGTGTCAACTGCAATTGTTTCAAATGAAGTTGTTAGAGTGTCTGTCATGGTCATTTTTTCTTTTGTGTATTTAGTTACTTTTATTTCATTGCATAATCCTAGCTTCCTCAGAATCAACGTCATAGTTGATAACGATTTATCGCTATATTCAACAACAATATTTTTCTTTTGTGCTTCTATATTGGCCTTTTCATTATACATAATATTCTTTTTGAACTGAAATTGCAATTTCTTTATATGCGTGACGTCAGATAATGAGGTTGCTTCCCAAATGTGAAGGTAATCAAGCTTCTCTTGAGTTGCAGCACTAGTTCTTTTTGCAAGTGGTTTTCTTGCTATGCCATTTATATCTTCATTTAGCTTTTTGCTTTCTTTGCCATTTAATTTTTCATTTAGCTTTCCGCTTTCTATGCCATTTAATTTTTCATTTTCTAATTTTTTACTAACCGCTCTTGTAATTGTAAGCATATCATTTTTCCTAATTCTTTTGATATAATTTTTATTCTAGATAGTGCGTCTGCATTTGTATTCATCTTTTCTTGTTTGAAAATTATTTCAAAATCATAATCCATAAGATCTACTCGTATTCTTGTTAACTTTGATGACGGGTTTTTATGTGTGAATAAACTTACTAATGGTCTATGGTCAGTGTATACCATGAATTTTCTACCGAATAGGTAAGGTCTGAAATAATTTATTCCCCAATGAATGGCTAATAACTCCTTTTCTGTTATTGGTTTGTTGACTTCATGTTTGTTCAAAGATTTACTCGCATATGCTATTGGTGTGTCTTCTCCAGGCGTCCCTTGAGATAAAACTGCTCCTAAGGCATAGTTTGATGCATCAGTAGTCAAAATAAAAGGTTTGGAGAAATCGGGATATTTCACAACAGGTGGTGTCATTAGTTTTGACTTTAGAGTTTTGAAAGCTATTTCACATTCTTTTGACCATATAAATAGTTTGTCTTTCTATAAAACGTCTATAGTAGTTGCAAAATGCTACAAATCTGCGTACCTCGTCTGCATCTTTAGGACATGGGAAATTAGTTATAGTGTCATACTTATTTGGATCAGTCGTGATACCTTCTGCTGTTATAAGGTGACCTAAATAAACTACTTCTGTTTTTAAGAAGTTACATTTGTCTGGATTTAGTTTTAAATCATATTGTTTCAGTCTTTCAAATACATTTATTAAATTTTCATTATGTTCTTTTAGAGTTGATCCAAAAATTATTACGTCGTCTACATATAAAAATGCAGCTTCTTGGAGTCCACTCAAAGCTATAGTCATCATGCGTTGAAAACTATTAGTCGCAATTTTTAAGCCAAAAGGTAGCCTTTTCAACTGATAATGTCCTTTATTAGTCGAAAAAGCTGTAAGCGGTCTGGATTGCTTATCTTAAGGTATTTGATGGAATGAGCTGTTCATGTCCAAGGTTGAAAAATATTTGGCTTTGCCTAATTTGTCTAACACATCTTCTAGTCTTGTTAATAGGAATTTATCATTTACAATTTTGTTGTTTAGTTGTCTGTAGTCAACTACTAATCTCCATTTAGTTTCATCATTTGTGCTTTTCTTTGGCACAATTAATAATGGTGAGTTATATGGACTGGTTGAATGTTCAACAATGTCCTCTTTAATTAATTTGTCAACTTGTTGGTTAATCTCTTCAACATGTGCATTTGGTAATCTGTAGTTTTTTATATAGACTGGAGTTTTGTCATGTACAGAAATATTCTGTGTATAAAAATTGTTTTTTGTTAAAATATCTCCTTTTAGATGAAATATTTCATTGTATTTGATACAAATATTTATTATGGATTCTTTTGCTTCTGGATCTAGGTTTTCAAAATTTATAGTATTTTTAATAAAATCTATTCGTTTTTTTGAATTAAATTTTGTGTCATATTTCAATATTGAAAAATTTTTTATTGGTTGTATGTGTAAGGGAATATCTTTAATTGTTATGTCACACTCATTTGTATTTATGAACTTTATATGTTTGTGACCTTTCTTTGGAATTATTGTGTTAGCTATAAATATGCCTGGTGTTATTTCACTAGCGCATACTAAACTGTCTTCATTTAAATCAACGTCTACTTCTTTTATAATTCCTGTTCGGGGTGGTAAATGAATACTTGGTAATGTGCTAAGTTTCATGTACATTGGCAAGATTATTTGTTGTTCTTCATACATAATTGTGATTACGAAAGTTTCGTAATCTATTTTACAATTATATTTAGTCAAGAAATCTCTGCCTATAATTCCGTCTGTAGATATGTTAATATTATCAAAAATATAAAATGTATGTTCAATATTAAGTTCATCAGATTGAAGTGAAAGTTTAGTTTTTGAATTTGTTGTTAATAGATTTTCACTAAGTCCATTTATGTTATATTGTTTACAATTTGTTATTATACTGTTGTCGATTATTGTTTTTTTTTATAATAGAAATGTCTGCACCTGTGTCTATTAAAAATGCTATTGGTTTTCGTATTGTCTTTGATTTAAGTATAAGGTAATTTGTATCTTTTTGTGCTATACTATACGTATTTAATGTTTTATTGATGGCCCCAGCTTCTTTCATCCGGGGACGTCCTAGTTTTCCTGAGAATTTTCTCTTTGAATATTATTATTTGTTCTGTTCTGATCAGAATTTTGTGAACGTCGGTTGTCTCCGTTGTTATTAGAATAATTTCTACTATTATTATTACTATTTCTGTTGCTGTTATTATAACTTCTATTGTTATTGTTATAATTCCTATTGCTAGAATAATTTCTACTATTATTATTACTATTTCTGTTGCTGTTATTATAACTTCTATTGTTATTGTTATAATTCCTATTGCTGTTATTATAATTTCTGTTATTATTTGTATTATTGGAAACTCGATTGCGATCGTCATACCTTCTGTTTCCATTATTATTTCTTGTATTAAATGGTTGACGCGTGTTATTATTATAGTTATTATTGTAACTATTATTATTGTTATTTCTTGTCCGATATATGTTTGAGTTGTTAGTCGGTACATCTGCTTCTTGAGCTGTTTGCAGTGCTTCAGAAAAAGTCTTTGGTCTAGCCGCGAAAACAATTGATTTTAATGGTTCACTTACACCATTTTTAAAAGCGTTTAATGCCAATTGGTCATTGAGCTTGATAATTATCGATTTAGATTCTGAGCCTTGCTGCGATATTTGAATTTCATTAAGTGAGGCTGTTTTGCTCTCAATTTTCGATGCAAAATTCTGCAATGGAATTTTTTTTTTGCTTTATCACACTAAGCGTGTTTTGTAGCTTCAGCGGATTTTTATTTAATTTATATAGTTTTTCAAGAGTTTCTTTGAGCTGATCAATAGTGGTTGGCTCTGTTTCTGCTAAAAGTCTATTTTTTACTTTTTGTGCAATTTTTCCTGCTAATATATATTTTAATAGCATATTCTTTTGTGCATCATTGAGTGTATTTGCATAAAACTCAATGGTGTCTAAAAATTTCGTAAGAAGATAATGTTCTCCTCCGAATTCGGGGATTATCTTTGAGGCAGTTGAAATATCAAAGCTTGCCATTTTGTTCTTTAGAAGTGAATAAATTTTGGAAGTTATGTTTTGAAATAGCGGATGTATTTCGTCAATTTGATGCTGTTTATTTTGCAATACAATGTCTGCCAAATCTCTTGTATTTTACTTTTTGTATGTTCAATATATGTATCTGAATATGTCCTAGTTGGATTCTTTTTTAAATTGGATAAAATGTTGTTTAATTTGTCCATGTACTTATTTTAAGCATGTAATAATATTTATTTTAAGCTGTTATATTAGCTACTGATTTAGAAATCTTATTTTTATAATACATATTTAGTCTATATAAACCGTATATTATTATAATAATTAACATTAGGTATATCAAATATGTGATATTGTGGTCTTCTTTTGCTATTACGTTGTCATTTATGTTGTTATTTATTACTTCTGTTGGTCCCTGCTGGTTCTTTTTGGGCCGCACATTTTTTAAGTTGTTTCAACTTATACAAATGTTTATGCTTAAAGGATGATGATTTCGTTTAGTGAACTTACTACACAATCAGCTTTAACTACTTTAGCAAAGTATATAAATTTCCATTCAGATATCTTCCTATGTCCAATGATTGGGAAATTTCTATCCACATCTGCAAGCGATAGCTCTGTTTCTAACGAAATTTTAAACGTCTCTTATGCTTATTTCCTCTGCGGAATCTTTATATAATTTTCATTTCAACTAGCGCACTACCGCAGTAATTTTAGTTCTAAATTTTCGAAATGTTCATTTCAGAATTCTTCTCTCTTTTTAACTGATTATGGTCCTTCTCCTTAAGTTAAAGGAGTTTGGCAGGATCGCCATGTAATATTGGTTAGGAGGATTATGTGTTGCATTATTAGCGCATCTCGCTTTATATTGTAGGCCACCAGGCCGCTCTTATGAACAATAATATGCAAACGGTTAAGTTTGTAAATTACCATTAATTTTATTTTCCTAAATGTTGTTCTTATATACTAATTTTCTCACAGAGGAAACTTATTACTAATTCTTAATTAACCAATGGGAAATCAACACGAAATAACAAATATTTTCTCACGCATTGATTTCACACGGTACTAAATAAAATATGATTAGGGTAAAATGCACTTGGTGTTTTTGTATTGTTTGTTTTATTTATTGGCCTTCAAATTGCCGAAATGCAATGACAGCAATTTGATGCCAGAATATATTAAGTATTTTTGCTAAGCGGTCAATCACCAAAAGTACTTGTACTTGTTGTGTAATGAGCTCGCTGTTCTGCGCCCAGACATTTGGTTTTAGGTGACACTTTGTGTGTGGTGCCTTGGGCGCGTGCAGTGTACATTATACGTGTGTGTGTGTCAGTATGTTTCATTCTGTGCTATGTGCATTGTGTATGTTTGTATGCCTGTATGTTTGTTATATTGTGCGCAATGTGTATTGTGTGTGTGTATGCGTAATGTATGTGCATACTACATGTGCTTAAGTACTGAATAATGTGAATTCAATATGGTGTTTATTATTAATAAAAAGCTGCAAATATTAGCAAATTTATCCAAATTATAAATTAAAATGAGATTTTTAGAATTTTTTGGGCTTTGGAGGATGGGAATTTATGCAGTCCGAAAGATTTACGCAAAAATCCACAGCAATTTACCAACAGTACCGCATCCTATAGACTTGCAAAATTTCTATACTCAAAAGCGAACATTGAGATAGCCACTCTTTTATGAAGTAAAATACATGGCCTCAATGTGCTGTTCTCCTTTTCAACGCCCAAAACCTTTCCACAAATTCTGCTAAATGCAATTGTCTTGAAATTAAGATTTTCTTTGAAACGATTTTCGCCCTTTGAATCAAATCAAACTTTTTACCCCCAGCAATGGATTATGCGTTGGGTTTGGGACCTACCATGTAATATGCAGGTCCAATGAAAAGAATGAAACAGCCTCGGATAATGACCTCTTCACACGTTGACGACCCACGCAAACGAAACAAGGACTACGATTTACAGATTTGCACCTGGAATGTCCGGACCCTTTATAGGGAAGGTGCCTCTATCCAACTGCTGGATGTCCTAAATAAGTATAAGGCTGACATCACTGCAGTCCAGGAAATGCGATGGACGGGGCATGGATGCAAAAAATATGCATCGTGCGACGTTTACTACAGCTGCCATGATGAGACGGCGCACAAATTTGGTGTTGCATTTGTGGTTGGGCGGAGACTGCGAGAACGTGTCTCCAGGTTCACCCCCATCAGTCAACGAATTGCCACAATCCGCATCAAACCTAAATTTAATAAGACCAGCTTGATTTGTGCGCACGCTCCGACGGAGGAGAAGGATGATGGGACCAAGGATGAATTTTGCGGGCGCTTGGAGGAAGCATACGAGCGCTGCCCCCGCCACGATGTAAAAATTGTGATTTGCGATTTTAACGCTAAGGTGGCCAAAGAAGGAATTTTTGGTCCAACAGTCGGAAACTTCAGCCTTCATAAAAATACCTCCGGCAACGGAGAGAGGCTGATTGACTTCGCCGCGGCGCGAAACATGGTAGTAAGTAGCACCAGGTTCCAACACCGAAGCATCCACCAAGCCACTTGGGTGTCCCCTAATCAAAAAAACCGAAACCAAATTGATCACGTTGTGATAGACGCGAGATACGCTTCGAGCGTGCTTGATGTAAGTTCTATCCGAGGAGCAAGCGTTGACTCGGATCATTGTTGCAGCTAAGGTCCGCATGCGCCTCTCTGCAATGAAGATCGCTCATCAAGTATCGCAACGAAAGTTCGACGTCGAAAAGCTGCAATCGCAACGGACAGCTGAGAATTTTCAATCTCGACTCTCGATCCTGCTAAGGCAAGCAACTTCTCATCGCCCCGACATTAACCAGCAATGGGATAACATCTCCCAATCTCTTCGCACCGCTGCAGAGGAAGTGGTTGGCTACTACCAGCCTCGCAGAAATAATTGGTACGATGACGAATGCCGCGTCGCTGCTGCAGAAAAATACGCAGCATACAAAGCCACCCTGCGGCCAATTACTACGGGTGCAACAATTGAGCGATACCGGGAGAGGAGGAGGGAAGAGATACGTCTTTTCAAGAGCAAGAAACGAGAGGCGGAAAGGCGTGAGTGGGAAGAGCTTGAGATGCTGGCAAGTAGGAATGCGG
Organism: Philophylla caesio; assembly: GCA_963971545.1. Classification (NCBI taxonomy): domain Eukaryota; kingdom Metazoa; phylum Arthropoda; class Insecta; order Diptera; family Tephritidae; genus Philophylla; species Philophylla caesio. The sequence continues at coordinate 1,507,552 of OZ020605.1, read as the reverse complement.
CCCGAAAATTCTATCAGAAAATAAGGCAGCAAACAAGTGGTTTCAAGACCGGGGCTGGTTCCTGCAAATACGAGTATGGAAATCTGGTGACGGACGTACAGAGCACACTTGAGGTATGGAGGGACCACTACTCAACGCTACTGAATGCGAACTCTGGTGAGGAGTGTGAAGAAGAGGAGCCCAGAACAATCTTTAGGGATGAACAACAATCCCTAATCGACAAAGGCGAGTTGAGAACAGCTCTTAGGCGGCTAAAGAATAACAAAGCGCCTGGGGCAGACGGTATACCGGCTGAGCTTTTTAAAGCTGGCGGCGAAGAGCTGGTAGGAAGCATGTACCAGCTGTTATCACAATTTGGTCGGACGAGTACATGCCAGAAGATTGGAACCTTAGTGTTCTTTGCCTAATCCATAAGAAGGGTGATCCTTCTGTTTGCGCCAACTACCGTGGGATAAGCCTTATAAATATCGCATATAAGGTTCTATCGCCGATACTGTGTGAAAGACTGAAGCCATATATGAACCAGCTGATTGGACCTTATCAGTGTGGTTTGAGGCCTGGTAAATCCACCATCGACCAGATATTCACAGCACGTCAAATCCTGGAAAAGACCTTAGATAAGCAAATCGACACACACCACCTTTTTGTCGACTTCAAAGCCGCTTTTGATAGCACGAATAGAAGCTGCCTGTACGCCGTCATGTCTAAATTTGGGATCCCCGCAAAACTAATACGGCTATGCAGAGTGACGTTGAGCACAACATTTAGCTCCGTTCAAGTTGGGAAGAACCTATTTCGTGCGATTTCTTCAACCTAATGCAGGAAACTGTAATAAGAGCTGCCAATCTGAATCGCAGTGGTACTATATATAACAAAAGTACGATGCTGCTTGCGTATGCGGATGATATTGACATCGTTGGCTTTAATAACAGGGCCGTCAGTGCAGCATTTTCCAGTCTAAAAAAGGAAGCAAAATAGGTTGGTCCAGTAGTGAATGAGGACAAAACAAAGTACCTTGTGACAACAAACAAAAAATCCTCGCGTATTGGGACTTACGTCACTGTTGGCAGCTACAATTTGCAGTAGTCAAGGATTTTGTATACTTTGGATCCAGCATAAACACCACCAATAATGTCAGCCTTGAAATCAAACGAAGAATAACACTTGCCAACAGATGCTACTTTGGGCTCGGTAGGCAGTTGAAAAGCAGAGCCCTTTCTCGACGACGAACGAAAATCTCGCTCTACAAATCTCTCACCATGCCCGTCCTTGCATATGGCGCAGAAACATGGACGATGTTGACCAGCGATGAGCAAGCTTTGGGGGCTTTCGAGAGAAAAGATTTATGGCCTTGTACGCGTAAGCGACGGGTACCGAAGAAGATGGAATGACGACCTGTATGAGCTGTATAATGGTGTGGACATAGTCAAGCGCATAAAAATTCAACGATTGTGATGGCTTGGCCATGTCGTTTGCATGGATGATGATGCTCCAGTGAAAAAGTCCTTCGAAACGGCACCCATGGGTGGGCACCGAAGGCAAGGGCGCCCAAGAACACACTGGATGGACCAAGTGCAGAAAGACCTGTCTACGCTTGGTATGAGTAATTGGCGTAACCTCCCGAAGGAGAGAGGGAACTGGCGAAGCTTTTTGATCTCGGCCCAAACCGACAAACGGTTGTAGCGCCATAAAAGAAGAAGAAGAAGGAAATGCCACCACGTCACGTTTTTACATTCACAAGCAATTGCCAAATTTATAGCAATTGTATACATTACTACACATTATTTTGTTTATGTATTTGGGAATCCATTAGCATGGTCTTGCTGGGAACGCAAATGTGTGCAAAATCTGAAACTAGTATTAGCTAAGATTTGTGTGAGAAAAGTGGGAGAAATATATTGCGAATTTTGATATATGGGCAGTATATGTCTTGACATAAACATTTGTAATATGACATCGAACAAGTACGTTCGCCTTAATAAACCGAAAACATGCTAAACATATTCTAAAAAATGTGTTATTTCCATTCTTAATACATTAAGATTAATAATATAATAAAAAACAATTAAACTTTCCAATGATTTTGCAGCGTCGAAGTTTACGTGCAAATCAAAAAATTCGCTGTCAAAATAATTAAGTGAGAACTTATATCAAGCAATAAATGTCCAGGAAGAAGAAATAAGCGTGTGAGACCATATTTCGAACCGAATATTTTGTAAATAAATTTTCCTATTTTGTTCACGAAAGATTCTTGCAGATAAGCTCAATAAAAATAGTGAAATATTGCAAGAATTTAAAGTAATTTTCTTGATGGAGGCATCTTGAAAATAAAATTTACTATCAAATTTGGCGCAGCAAACGTGACATATTTTGCTGAGCTCAGAACAAGTTGCCGCAGAGCATATATTGGCGTTTTAAAAAACGGCTAAGCCAGCTGTAAGGCATAAATGTAATGCACCAGTTTGTAAGATCTTGTTGCGTTTTTCATAACAATATAAGTAAACCTATAACTAATTTCTAAAGTAGTCTCAGACATTGTTAACGAACCCACGAATTGATTATGGGCGGTCTTCATTAGCTTAAAGTTCTCTTTTGCTTCCTACTTCTGGTTGTCGCAAGAGAAAAAGAATTTTTTTCACTGGGCATATTAAGAGCAACATATCGTCAAGTTCTCTTTAGCTTCCTAAAGGGTTTGCTTATAGGACAATCCTCATTCAAGGTGAATTCAATATGCCTATGGTCTCAATAGGAGTGAGTCTCCAGAACTCCTGTAAGTGATATTAAGGAGGAAGAATCCAGGGTGATGTCTAGCACCTCACGCCTGACCACAGTTCCTCGCTTACAATAAAATCAAAAAGTGACTCACCTCTTTTATTTATGTCCGAGCTTCCCCAGCACGTGTGCCATGAGTTCGCATCAGATCCAGTGATGATAGCGCCATTTTGCCGTTTCGCCTCGACAATGACTTCCCGAAGCAGGGTCGGAAGTGGTTCCACCACGTCATCGTGCGCCATTTACGCCGATGAGAGCCAGAGTTTACCAGCGCCGTCCTCCGGGCTTAGTGGGACAATATCCTTATTGCTGAAATTGGGCAATATAAATGCTTTTAGTTCCTTTCTTACAAGCATGTAAGATCTAGGTTTACATTCTTGCTTCTGCGTAATGAGCTGGCAGATTGGCGTCCTGATGCCAGAGATTCCGTTACTGCTCAGCCACGGCTCTTGAATCAGGACTATTTCAGCTCCACCTCGCTCCAGGTGGATTATTAGGTTTGCGGAGGCCGCTTAAGAGTGCTGGAGGTTTATTTGTAGGATCTTCATCCAGTAATTCCTCAATCCACGCCAACTCGGCACCTCGTCCACCGCGGACTGTAACCTGTTCTCCTGTGCTCTATCAAAGAGACGACCAATGTTCATTTCTGAACCCGTCGAAGAGGGAACATTATTAATGCTTTCCGCCTCTGACATCGCAGATTCCACTTCCATACTCATGTAGTCTGCTTTCGTGGGCTCTTCCGCCCCACGTATTTCTGGAAGCCCGGGGTCATCCCTCCCGGCGTCGGTATGGTAGACCTTTAAAACCTCCAGCTTGGCACCCTTCCAGACCTCCCCCGCCAGAGCCAGTGCAGCCTTATAAACGTTAGCCGCCCGCTCGTCAGCGCAAATTATTATTTTGTGCCAACCGGCATCTTCACGTTTTGGAGGAAGCCCAGGGTTTTCTCTGACCACTTCCATGAAGACCGTGGTGATGGCAGCGGCCACCCGCCTCCAGTTCTCTTTGGGGATGGCTCCATCCTCCTTACTGTTGTCGATCACTCCAAGAGTAACCGACCGAGCCCGTTTGGCGATTTCGCTGAAAGAAAAGAGGGGGGAGCCACCCGTCTTGGGTCTTTTCCCAGCGGGGTTTCCACCTTCTAGAGACCTTTGTCTCCTTGTTTGATGATATCAATCTTGTATCTTTATACTGCTGACAGACGGGCAAGGTTATCTAGATAAGTAGCCTTGATCTCCATTAAGAGCGCAGTTACCCACCAACGTAGAAATGGCCGAACGAGTCAGCTGACAACTAAAAACTCATCACCGCAGAATTTCCGTTCAGACGTAAAATTTTACGTAGGAAATCCGAGTGTGTTTGATATGTGCCGCTATTGACGTTTACTCTGCGGCTACGTACACGTCGGTGGCTAACTGCGCTCTAAATCATGCATAGTCCTCTTCCAAATGCACATAAGCACTCGTAGATATGCACGAAAATTATGTGCTTAAGTACTGAATATTGTGAGTTCAATATGGCAATACTGTCACTTTTGACAGAAAATTACTATTGTGAACGAGCAAAATGTCTACAGCTGTTGTCAAAAGTGTTTATTATTAATAAATAGCTGCAAATATTAGCAAATTTATCCAAATTATAAATTAAAATTATTTTTGGCTTTGGAGGATAGGAATGTATGCAGTTCGAAAGATTTACGCAAAAATCCACAACAATTTCACCAACAGTACTGCATTCTATAGACTTGCAAACTTTCTATACTCAAAAGCGAACAATGAGATAGCCACTCTTTTATGAAGTAAAATACATGGCCTCATATCGTTTAAGCAAATAAAATATACTCACACATCTGCACAACTTCCTTTATCTAATGTCGAGAAGTGTAACCACATGAGGCTTTGGCATCCTGCTAAGAATTACGTTTGTGCCAATGTATTGGTTATTTTAATTTCATTAAACAACTTTAAGATAATAATTTTAAGCTTTCTTTAATTCGTTATGATTTTTTGCCATTTAATTTGCGGCCAATCTTACTTTCCCAACTTTTCATTTTGAGCTCGATTTCGTTCGTCAAATCAGATGTAATCGAAATGCAGATAAGTGCCGTCTGTCAGGCAGAATATATTATGCAGATATATGTCTCCGTTTATCTGCATAAGTATGCCCGTCTGTCAGTAGTTTTACACATGTTAGAAGGAAATGCCCCCACGTCACGTTTTTACATTCACAAGTAATTGCCAAATTTATAGCAATTGTATACATTACTACACATTATTTTGTTTATGTATTTGGGAATCCATTAATATGGTCTTGCTGGGAACGCAAATGTGTGCAAAATCTTAAACTAGTATTAGCTAAGATTTTTCTTAACTATAACATAAGTTCGACTTAGATTGTAAAACCGGCCCTTATCCTCCAATTTTGACAGAAAAGTGTGAGAAATATATTGCGAATTTTGATATATGGGCAGTATTTGTCTTGACATAAACATTTGTAATATGAAATCGAACAAGTACGTTCGCCTAAATAAACCGGAAACATGCTAAACATATTCTAAAAAATGTGTTATTTCGAGTCCTTAAACATTAATAATATAATAGAAAACAATTAAACTTTCCAATGATTTTGCAGCGTCGAAGTTTACGTGCAAATCAAAAAATTCGCTGTCAAAATAATTAAGTGAGAACTTATATCAAGCAATAGATGTCCAGGAAGAAGAAATAAGCGTGTGAGACCATATTTCGAACCGAATATTTTGTAAATAAATTTTCCTATTTTGTTCACGAAAGATTCTTGCAGATAAGCTCAATAAAAATAGTGAAATATTGCAAGAATTTAAAGTAATTTTCTTGATGGAGGCATCTTGAAAATAAAATTTACTATCAAATTTGGCGCAGCAAACGTGACATATTTTGCTGAGCTCAGAACGAGTTGCCGCAGAGCATATTTTGGCGTTTTAAGAAATGGCTAAGCCAGCTGTAAGGCATAAATGTAATGCACCAGTTTGTAAGCTCTTGTTGCGTTTTTCATAATAATTCAAGTAAACCTATAACTAATTTCTGAGGTAGTCTGGGACATTGTGAACGAACCCACGATTTGGTTATGGGCGGTCTTCATCAGCTTCAAGTTCTCTTTTGCTTCCTACTTCTGGTTGTCGCAAGCGAAATAGAGCTTTTTCACTGCAATCCACGCCAACTTGGCACCCTCGTTCACCGCGGACTGTAACCTGTCCTCCTCTGCTCTATCAAAGAGCCGACCAATGTTCATTTCCGAACCCGTCGAAGAGGGAACATTACTAACGCTTTCCGCCTCTGACATCGCAGATTCCACCTCCATACTCATGGAGTCTGCTTTCGTGGGCTCTTCCGCCCCACGTACTTCTGGAAGCCCGGGGTCATCCCTCCCGGCGTCGGAATGGTAGACCTTTAGGACCTCCAGCTTGGCACCCTTCCAGACCTCCCCCACCAGAGCCACTGCAGCCTTATAAACGTTAGCCAACCGCTCGTCGGCGCAAATTATTCTTTTGTGCCACCCGGCATCTTCACATTTTGGAGGAGGCCCAGGGTTTCCTCTGACCACTTTCATGAAAACCGTGGTGATGGCAGCGGCCACCCGCCTCCAGTTCTCTTTGGTGATGGCTCCATTCTCCTTACTGTTGTCGATCACTCCAAGAGTAACCGACCCAGCCCGTTTGGCGATTTCGCTGAAAGAAAAGAGGGGGGAGCCACCCTTCTTGGGCCTTTTCCCAGCGGGGTTTCCCCTTCTAGAGACCTTTGTCTCTTTGATTGATGATATCAATCTTGTATCTTTATACTGCTGACAGACGGGCAAGGTTATCTAGATAAGTAGCATTGATCTCCATTAAGAGCGCAGTTACCCGCCAACGTAGAAATGGCCGAACGAGTCAGCTGACAAATAAAAACTCATCTCCGCAGAGTTTCCGTTCAGACGTAAAATTTTACGTAGGTAATCCGAGTGTGTTTGATATGTGCCGCTATTGACGTTTACGCTACGGCTACGTACACGTCGGTGGCTAACTGCGCTCTAACTCATGCATAGTCCTCTTCCAAATGCACATAAGCACTCGTAGACATGCACGAAAATTATGTGCTTAAGTACTGAATATTGTGAGTTCAATATGGCAATACTGTCACTTTTGACAGAAAATTACTATTGTGAACGAGCAAAATGTCTACAGCTGTTGTCAAAAGTGTTTATTATTAATAAATAGCTGCAAATATTAGCAAATTTATCCAAATTATAAATTAAAATGAGATTTTTAGAATTTTTTGGGCTTTGGAGGATAGGAATTTATGCAGTCCGAAAGATTTACGCAAAAATCCACAACAATTTCACCAACAGTACTGCATTCTATAGACTTGCAATCTTTCTATACTCAAAAGCGAACAATGAGATAACCACTCTTTTATGAAGTAAAATACATGGCCTCATATCGTTTAAGCAAATAAAATATACTTACACATCTGCACAACTTCCTTTATCTAAAGTCGAGAAGTGTAACCACATGAGGCTTTGGCATCCTGCTAAGAATTACGTTTGTGCCCATGTATTGGTTATTTTGATTTCATTAAACAACTTTACGATAATAATTTTAAGCTTTCTTTAATTCGTTATGATTTTTTGCCATTGAATTTGCTGCCAATCTTACTTTCCCAACTTTTCATTTTGAGTTCGATTTCGTTCGTCAAATCAGATGTAATCGAAATGCAGATAAGTGCCGTCTGTCAGGCAGAATATATTATGCAGATATATGTCCCCGTTTATCTGCATAAGTATGCCCGTCTGTCAGTAGTTTTACACATGTTAGAAGGAAATGCCCCCACGTCACGTTTTTACATTCACAAGTAATTGCCAAATTTATAGCAATTGTATACATTACTACACATTATTTTGTTTATGTATTTGGGAATCCATTAATATGGTCTTGCTGGGAACGCAAATGTGTGCAAAATCTTAAACTAGTATTAGCTAAGATTTTTCTTAACTATAACATAAGTTCGACTTAGATTGTAAAACCGGCCCTTATCCTCCAATTTTGACAGAAAAGTGTGAGAAATATATTGCGAATTTTGATATATGGGCAGTATTTGTCTTGACATAAACATTTGTAATATGAAATCGAACAAGTACGTTCGCCTAAATAAACCGGAAACATGCTAAACATATTCTAAAAAATGTGTTATTTCGAGTCCTTAAACATTAATAATATAATAGAAAACAATTAAACTTTCCAATGATTTTGCAGCGTCGAAGTTTACGTGCAAATCAAAAAATTCGCTGTCAAAATAATTAAGTGAGAACTTATATCAAGCAATAGATGTCCAGGAAGAAGAAATAAGCGTGTGAGACCATATTTCGAACCGAATATTTTGTAAATAAATTTTCCTATTTTGTTCACGAAAGATTCTTGCAGATAAGCTCAATAAAAATAGTACTTCTGGAAGCCCGGGGTCATCCCTCCCGGCGTCGGAATGGTAGACCTTTAGGACATCCAGCTTGGCACCCTTCCAGACCTCCCCACCAGAGCCACTGCAGCCTTATAAACGTTAGCCAACCGCTCGTCGGCGCAAATTATTCTTTTGTGCCACCCGGCATCTTCACATTTTGGAGGAGGCCCAGGGTTTCCTCTGACCACTTTCATGAAAACCGTGGTTATGGCAGCGGCCACCCGCCTCCAGTTCTCTTTGGTGATGGTTCCATTCTCCTTACTGTTGTCGATCTCTCCAAGAGTAACCGACCCAGCCCGTTTGGCGATTTCGCTGAAAGAAAAGAGGGGGAAGCCACCCGTCTTGAGCCTTTTCCCAGCGGGGTTTCCCCTTCTAGAGACCTTTGTCTCTTTGATTGATGATATCAATCTGTATCTTTATACTGCTGACAGACGGGCAAGGTTATCTAGATAAGTAGCATTGATCTCCATTAAGAGCGCAGTTAGCCACCAACGTAGAAATGGCCGAACGAGTCAGCTGACAAATAAAAACTCATCTCCGCAGAGTTTCCGTTCAGACGTAAAATTTTACGTAGGAAATCCGAGTGTGTTTGATATGTGCCGCTATTGACGTTTACGCTACGGCTACGTACACGTCGGTGGCTAACTGCGCTCTAACTCATGCATAGTCCTCTTCCAAATGCACATAAGCACTCGTAGATATGCACGAAAATTATGTGCTTAAGTACTGAATATTGTGAGTTCAATATGGCAATACTGTCACTTTTGACAGAAAATTACTATTGTGAACGAGCAAAATGTCTACAGCTGTTGTCAAAAGTGTTTATTATTAATAAATAGCTGCAAATATTAGCAAATTTATCCAAATTATAAATTAAAATGAGATTTTTAGAATTTTTTGGGCTTTGGAGGATAGGAATTTATGCAGTCCGAAAGATTTACGCAAAAATCCACAACAATTTCACCAACAGTACTGCATTCTATAGACTTGCAAACTTTCTATACTCAAAAGCGAACAATGAGATAACCACTCTTTTATGAAGTAAAATACATGGCCTCATATCGTTTAAGCAAATAAAATATACTTACAAATCTGCACAACTTCCTTTATCGAGAAGTGTAACCACATGAGGCTTTGGCATCCTGCTAAGAATTACGTTTGTGCCCATGTATTGGTTATTCTGATTTCATTAAACAACTTTACGATAATAATTTTAAGCTTTCTTTAATTCGTTATGATTTTTTGCCATTGAATTTGCGGCCAATCTTACTTTCCCAACTTTTCATTTTGAGCTCGATTTCGTTCGTCAAATCAGATGTAATCGAAATGCAGATAAGTGCCGTCTGTCAGGCAGAATATATTATGCAGATATATGTCCCCGTTTATCTGCATAAGTATGCCCGTCTGTCAGTAGTTTTACATATGTTAGAAGGAAATGCCCCCACGTCACGTTTTTACATTCACAAGTAATTGCCAAATTTATAGCAATTGTATACATTACTACACATTATTTTGTTTATGTATTTGGGAATCCATTAATATGGTCTTGCTGGGAACGCAAATGTGTGCAAAATCTTAAACTAGTATTAGCTAAGATTTTTCTTAACTATAACATAAGTTCGACTTAGATTGTAAAACCGGCCCTTATCCTCCAATTTTGACAGAAAAGTGTGAGAAATATATTGCGAATTTTGATATATGGGCAGTATTTGTCTTGACATAAACATTTGTAATATGAAATCGAACAAGTACGTTCGCCTAAATAAACCGGAAACATGCTAAACATATTCTAAAAAATGTGTTATTTCGAGTCCTTAAACATTAATAATATAATAGAAAACAATTAAACTTTCCAATGATTTTGCAGCGTCGAAGTTTACGTGCAAATCAAAAAATTCGCTGTCAAAGTAATTAAGTGAGAACTTATATCAAGCAATAGATGGCCAGGAGGAAGAAATAAGCGTGTGAGACCATATTTCGAACCAAATATTTTGTAAATAAATTTTCCTATTTTGTTCACGAAAGATTCTTGCAGATAAGCTCAATAAAAATAGTGAAATATTGCAAGAATTTAAAGTAATTTTCTTGATGGAGGCATCTTGAAAATAAAATTTACTATCAAATTTGGCGCAGCAAACGTGACATATTTTGCTGAGCTCAGAACGAGTTGCCGCAGAGCATATTTTGGCGTTTTAAGAAATGGCTAAGCCAGCTGTAAGGCATAAATGTAATGCACCAGTTTGTAAGCTCTTGTTGCGTTTTTCATAATAATTCAAGTAAACCTATAACTAATTTCTGAGGTAGTCTGAGACATTGTGAACGAACCCACGATTTGGTTATGGGCGGTCTTCATCAGCTTCAAGTTCTCTTTTGCTTCCTACTTCTGGTTGTCGCAAGCGAAATAGAGCTTTTTCACTGCAATCCACGCCTACTCGGCACCCTCGTCTACCGCGGACTGTAACCTGTCCTCCTCTGCTCTATCAAAGAGACGACCAATGTTCATTTCCGAACCCGTCGAAGAGGGAACATTACTAACGCTTTCCGCCTCTGACATCGCAGATTACACCTCCATACTCATGGAGTCTGCTTTCGTGGGCTCTTCCGCCCCACGTACTTCTGGAAGCCCGGGGTCATCCCTCCCGGCGTCGGAATGGTAGACCTTAGGACCTCCAGCTTGGCACCCTTCCAGACCTCCCCCACCAGAGCCACTGCAGCCTTATAAACGTTAGCCAACCGCTCGTCGGCGCAAATTATTCTTTTGTGCCACCCGGCATCTTCACATTTTGGAGGAGGCCCAGGGTTTCCTCTGACCACTTTCATGAAAACCGTGGTGATGGCAGCGGCCACCCGCCTCCAGTTCTCTTTGGTGATGGCTCCATTATCCTTACTGTTGTCGATCACTCCAAGAGTAACCGACCCAGCCCCTTTGGCGATTTCGCTGAAAGAAAAGAGGGGGAAGCCACCCGTCTTGGGCCTTTTCCCAGCGGGGTTTCCCCTTCTAGAGACCTTTGTCTCTTTGATTGATGATATCAATCTTGTATCTTTATACTGCTGACAGACGGGCAAGGTTATCTAGATAAGTAGCATTGATCTCCATTAAGAGCGCAGTTACCCACCAACGTAGAAATGGCCGAACGAGTCAACTGACAAATAAAAACTCATCTCCGCAGAGTTTCCGTTCAGACGTAAAATTGTACGTAGGTAATCCGAGTGTGTTTGATATCTGCCGCTATTGACGTTTACGCTATGGCTACGTACACGTCGGTGGCTAACTGCGCTCTAACTCATGCATAGTCCTCTTCGAAATGCACATAAGCACTCGTAGATATGCACGAAAATTATGTGCTTAAGTACTGAATATTGTGAGTTCAATATGGCAATACTGTCACTTTTGACAGAAAATTACTACTGTGAACGAGCAAAATGTCTACAGCTGTTGTCAAAAGTGTTTATTATTAATAAATAGCTGCAAATATTAGCAAATTTATCCAAATTATAAATTAAAATGAGATTTTTAGAATTTTTTGGGCTTTGGAGGATAGGAATTTATGCAGTCCGAAAGATTTACGCAAAAATCCACAACAATTTCACCAACAGTACTGCATTCTATAGACTTGCAAACTTTCTATACTCAAAAGCGAACAATGAGATAACCACTCTTTTATGAAGTAAAATACATGGCCTCATATCGTTTAAGCAAATAAAATATACTTACAAATCTGCACAACTTCCTTTATCGAGAAGTGTAACCACATGAGGCTTTGGCATCCTGCTAAGAATTACGTTTGTGCCCATGTATTGGTTATTTTTATTTCATTAAACAACTTTACGATAATAATTTTAAGCTTTCTTTAATTCGTTATGATTTTTTGCCATTGAATTTGCTGCCAATCTTACTTTCCCAACTTTTCATTTTGAGTTCGATTTCGTTCGTCAAATCAGATATGTCCCCGTTTATCTGCATAAGTATGCCCGTCTGTCAGTAGTTTTACACATGTTAATGTTAGAAGGAAATGCCCCCACGTCACGTTTTTACATTCACAAGTAATTGCCAAATTTATAGCAATTGTATACATTACTACACATTATTTTGTTTATGTATTTGGGAATCCATTAATATGGTCTTGCTGGGAACGCAAATGTGTGCAAAATCTTAAACTAGTATTAGCTAAGATTTTTCTTAACTATAACATAAGTTCGACTTAGATTGTTAGAAGGAAATGCCCCCACGTCACGTTTTTACATTCACAAGTAATTGCCAAATTTATAGCAATTGTATACATTACTACACATTATTTTGTTTATGTATTTGGGAATCCATTAATATGGTCTTGCTGGGAACGCAAATGTGTGCAAAATCTTAAACTAGTATTAGCTAAGATTTTTCTTAACTATAACATAAGTTCGACTTAGATTGTAAAACCGGCCCTTATCCTCCAATTTTGACAGAAAAGTGTGAGAAATATATTGCGAATTTTGATATATGGGCAGTATTTGTCTTGACATAAACATTTGTAATATGAAATCGAACAAGTACGTTCGCCTAAATAAACCGGAAACATGCTAAACATATTCTAAAAAATGTGTTATTTCGAGTCCTTAAACATTAATAATATAATAGAAAACAATTAAACTTTCCAATGATTTTGCAGCGTCGAAGTTTACGTGCAAATCAAAAAATTCGCTGCCAAATAATTAAGTGAGAACTTCTATCAAGCAATAGATGTCCAGGAAGAAGAAATAAGCGTGTGAGACCATATTTCGAACCGAGACCATATTTCTGAGGTAGTCTCAGACATTGTTAACGAACCCACGATTTGATTATGGGCTGTCTTCATCAGCTTTAAGTTCTCTTTTGCTTCCTACTTCTGGTTGTCGCAAGCGAAATAGAGCTTTTTCACTGGGCATTTTGAGACCAACATATCGTCAAGTTCTCTTTAGATTCCTAAAGGGTTTGCTTATAGGACAATCCTCATTCAAGGTAAATTCAATATGCCTATGGTCTGAATAGGAGTGAGTCTCCATAACTCCTCTTACTGGTATTAAGGAGGAAGAGGCCAGGGTGATCTCTAGCACCTCACGCCTGACCACAGTTCTAAAGGTAGGCCTATGTTGTAGATATCTAAATTCTCGGTTACAATAAAATCAAAAAGTGACTCACTTCTTTTATTTATGTCCGAGCTTCCCCAGCACGTGTGCCATGAGTTCGCATCAGATCCAATGATGATAGCGACATTTCGCCGTTTCGCCTCGACAATGACTTCCCGAAGCAGGGTCGGAGTTGTTCCACCACGTCATCCTGCGCCATTTACGCCAATGTGTGCCAGAGTTTACCAGCGCCGACCTCCGGGCTTACTGTGACAATATCCTTATTGCTGAAATTGGGCAAAATAAATGCTTTTAGTTCCTTTCTTACGAGCATGTAAGATCTAGGTTTACATTCTTGCTTCTGCGTTATCAGCTTGTGGTTTGGCGTCCTGATGCCAGAGATTCCGTTACTGCTCAGCCACGGCTCTTGAATCAGGACTATTTTAGCTCCACCTCGCCCCAGGTGGATTATTAGGTTTACGGAGGCCGCTTTAGATTGCTGGAGGTTTATTTGTAGGATCTTCATCCAGTAATTCCTCAATCCACGCCTACTCGGCACCCTCGTCTACCGCGGACTGTAACCTGTCCTCCTCTGCTCTATCAAAGAGACGACCAATGTTCATTTCCGAACCCGTCGAAGAGGGAACATTACTAACGCTTTCCGCCTCTGACATCGCAGATTACACCTCCATACTCATGGAGTCTGCTTTCGTGGGCTCTTCCGCCCCACGTACTTCTGGAAGCCCGGGGTCATCCCTCCCGGCGTCGGAATGGTAGACCTTTAAGACCTCGAGCTTGGCACCCTTCCAGACCTCCCCCAACAGAGCCACTGCAGCCTTATAAACGTTAGCCAACCGCTCGTCGGCGCAAATTATTCTTTTGTGCCACCCGGCATCTTCACATTTTGGAGGAGGCCCAGGGTTTCCTCTGACCACTTTCATGAAAACCGTGGTGATGGCAGCGGCCACCCGCCTCCAGTTCTCTTTGGTGATGGCTCCATTCTCCTTACTGTTGTCGATCACTCCATGAGTAACCGACCCAGCCCCTTTGGCGATTTCGCTGAAAGAAAAGAGGGGGAAGCCACCCGTCTTGGGCCTTTTCCCAGCGGGGTTTCCCCTTCTAGAGACCTTTGTCTCTTTGATTGATGATATCAATCTTGTATCTTTATACTGCTGACAGACGGGCAAGGTTATCTAGATAAGTAGCATTGATCTCCATTAAGAGCGCAGTTACCCACCAACGTAGAAATGGCCGAACGAGTCAACTGACAAATAAAAACTCATCTCCGCAGAGTTTCCGTTCAGACGTAAAATTTTACGTAGGTAATCCGAGTGTGTTTGATATCTGCCGCTATTGACGTTTACGCTACGGCTACGTACACGTCGGTGGCTAACTGCGCTCTAACTCATGCATAGTCCTCTTCCAAATGCACATAAGCACTCGTAGATATGCACGAAAATTATGTGCTAAAGTACTGAATATTGTGAATTCAATATGGCAATACTGTCACTTTTGACAGGAAATTGCTATTGTGAACGAGCAAAATGTCTACAGCTATTGTCAAAAGTGTTTATTATTAATAAATAGCTGCAAATATTAGCAAATTTATCCAAATTATAAATTAAAATGAGATTTTTAGAATTTTTTGGGCTTTGGAGGATAGGAATTTATGCAGTCCGAAAGATTTACGCAAAAATCCACAACAATTTCACCAACAGTACTGCATTCTATAGACTTGCAAACTTTCTATACTCAAAAGCGAACAATGAGATAACCACTCTTTTATGAAGTAAAATACATGGCCTCATATCGTTTAAGCAAATAAAATATACTTACAAATCTGCACAACTTCCTTTATCGAGAAGTGTAACCACATGAGGCTTTGGCATCCTGCTAAGAATTACGTTTGTGCCCATGTATTGGTTATTTTTATTTCATTAAACAACTTTACGATAATAATGTTAAGCTTTCTTTAATTGGTTATAATTTTTTGCCATTGAATTTGCGGCCAATCTTACTTTCCCAACTTTTCATTTTGAGCTCGATTTCGTTCGTCAAATCAGATGTAATCGAAATGCAGATAAGTGCCGTCTGTCAGGCAGAATATATTATGCAGATATATGTCCCCGTTTATCTGCATAAGTATGCCCGTCTGTCAGTAGTTTTACACATGTTAGAAGGAAATGCCCCCACGTCACGTTTTTACATTCACAAGTAATTGCCAAATTTATAGCAATTGTATACATTACTACACATTATTTTGTTTATGTATTTGGGAATCCATTAATATGGTCTTGCTGGGAACGCAAATGTGTGCAAAATCTTAAACTAGTATTAGCTAAGATTTTTCTTAACTATAACATAAGTTCGACTTAGATTGTAAAACCGGCCCTTATCCTCCAATTTTGACAGAAAAGTGTGAGAAATATATTGCGAATTTTGATATATGGGCAGTATTTGTCTTGACATAAACATTTGTAATATGAAATCGAACAAGTACGTTCGCCTAAATAAACCGGAAACATGCTAAACATATTCTAAAAAATGTGTTATTTCGAGTCCTTAAACATTAATAATATAATAGAAAACAATTAAACTTTCCAATGATTTTGCAGCGTCGAAGTTTACGTGCAAATCAAAAAATTCGCTGTCAAAGTAATTAAGTGAGAACTTATATCAAGCAATAGATGGCCAGGAAGAAGAAATAAGCGTGTGAGACCATATTTCGAACCGAATATTTTGTAAATAAATTTTCCTGTTTTGTTCACGAAAGATTCTTGCAGATAAGCTCAATAAAAATAGTGAAATGTTGCAAGAATTTAAAGTAATTTTCTTGATGGAGGCATCTTGAAAATAAAATTTACTATCAAATTTGGCGCAGCAAACGTGACATATTTTGCTGAGCTCAGAACGAGTTGCCGCAGAGCATATTTTGGAGTTTTAAAAAATGGCTAAGCCAGCTGTAAGGCATAAATGTAATGCACCAGTTTGTAAGATCTTGGTGCGTTTCTCATAATAGTTCAAGTAAACCTATAACTAATTTCTGAGGTAGTCTCAGACATTGTTAACGAACCCACGATTTGACTATGGGCGGTCTTCATCAGCTTCAAGTTCTCTTTTGCTTCCTACTTCTGGTTGTCGCAAGCGAAATAGAGCTTTTTCACTGGGCATTTTGAGACCAACATATCGTCAAGTTCTCTTTAGATTCCTAAAGGGTTTGCTTATAGGACAATCCTCATTCAAGGTAAATTCAATATACCTATGGTCTGAATAGGAGTGAGTCTCCATAACTCCTGTAACTGGTATTAAGGAGGAAGAGGCCAGGGTGATCTCTAGCACCTCACGCCTGACCACAGTTCTAAAGGTAGGCCTATGTTATAGATATCTAAATTCTCGCTTACAATAAAATCAAAAAGTGACTCACTTCTTTTATTTATGTCCGAGCTTCCCCAGCACGTGTGCCATGAGTTCGCATCAGATCCAATGATGATAGCGACATTTCGCCGTTTCGCCTCGACAATGACTTCCCGAAGCAGGGTCGGAGTTGTTCCACCACGTCATCCTGCGCCATTTACGCCAATGTGTGCCAGAGTTTACCAGCTCCGACCTCCGGGCTTACTGTGACAATATCCTTATTGCTGAAATTGGGCAAAATAAATGCTTTTAGTTCCTTTCTTACGAGCATGTAAGATCTAGGTTTACATTCTTGCTTCTGCGTTATCAGCTTGTGGTTTGGCGTCCTGATGCCAGAGATTCCGTTACTGCTCAGCCACGGCTCTTGAATCAGGACTATTTTAGCTCCACCTCGCCCCAGGTGGATTATTAGGTTTACGGAGGCCGCTTTAGATTGCTGGAGGTTTATTTGTAGGATCTTCATCCAGTAATTTCTCAATCCACGCCTACTCGGCACCCTCGTCTACCGCGGACTGTAACCTGTCCTCCTCTGCTCTATCAAAGAGACGACCAATGTTCATTTCCGAACCCGTCGAAGAGGGAACATTACTAACGCTTTCCGCCTCTGACATCGCAGATTACACCTCCATACTCATGGAGTCTGCTTTCGTGGGCTCTTCCGCCCCACGTACTTCTGGAAGCCCGGGGTCATCCCTCCCGGCGTCGGAATGGTAGACCTTTAAGACCTCGAGCTTGGCACCCTTCCAGACCTCCCCCAACAAAGCCACTGCAGCCTTATAAACGTTAGCCAACCGCTCGTCGGCGCAAATTATTCTTTTGTGCCACCCGGCATCTTCACATTTTGGATGAGGCCCAGGGTTTCCTCTGACCACTTTCATGAAAACCGTGGTGATGGCAGCGGCCACCCGCCTCCAGTTCTCTTTGGGGATGGCTCCATCTTCCTTACTCAACTCGATCACTCCAAAAGTAACCGACCCAGCCCGTTTTGCGATTTCGCTGAAAGAAAAGAGGGGGGAGCCACCCGTTTTGGGCCTTTTCCCAGCGGGGTTTCCCCTTCTAGAGACCTTTGTCTCTTTGATTATTGATATCAATCTTGTATCTTTATACTGCTGACAGACGGGCAAGGTTATCTAGATAAGTAGCCTTGATATCCATTAAGAGCGCAGTTACCCACCAACGCAGAAATGGCCGAAGGAGTCAGCTGACAAATAAAAACTCATCACCGCAGAATTTCCGTTCAGACGTAAAATTTTACGTAGGTCATCCGAGTGTGTTTGATATGTGCCGCTATTGACGTTTACGCTACGGCTACGTACACGTCGGTGGCTAACTGCGCTCTAACTCATGCATACCTCTTCCAAATGCACATAAGCACTCGTATTAATGCACGCAAATTATGTGCTTAAGTACTGAATATTGTGAGTTCAATATGGCAATACTGTCACTTTTGACAGAAAATTACTATTGTGAACGAGCAAAATGTCTACAGCTGTTGTCAAAAGTGTTTATTATTAATAAATAGCTGCAAATATTAGCAAATTTATCCAAATTATAAATAAAAATGAGATTTTTAGAATTTTTTGGGCTTTGGAGGATAGGAATTTATGCAGTCCGAAAGATTTACGCAAAAATCCACAACAATTTCACCAACAGTACTGCAATCTATAGACTTGCAAACTTTCTATACTCAAAAGCGAACAATGAGATAACCACTCTTTTATGAAGTAAAATACATGGCCTCATATCGTTTAAGCAAATAAAATATACTTACACATCTGCACAACTTCCTTTATCTAAAGTCGAGAAGTGTAACCACATGAGGCTTTGGCATCCTGCTAAGAATTACGTTTGTGCCCATGTATTGGTTATTTTGATTTCATTAAACAACTTTAAGATAATAATTTTAAGCTTTCTTTAATTGGTTATGATTTTTTGCCATTGAATTTGCTGCCAATCTTACTTTCCCAACACATGTAATCGAAATGCAGATAAGTGCCGTCTGTCAGGCATAATATGTATATTATGCAGAAATATGTCCCCGTTTATCTGCATAAGTATGCCCGTCTGTCAGTAGTTTCACGCATGTGAGAAGGAAATACCCCACGACACGTTTTTACATTCACAAGCAATTGCCAAATTTATAGCAATTGTATACATTACTACACATTATTTTGTTTATGTATTTGGGAATCCATTAATATGGTCTTGCTGGGAACGCAAATGTGTGCAAAATCTTAAACTAGTATTAGCTAAGATTTTTCTTAACTATAACATAAGTTCGACTTAGATTGTAAAACCGGCCCTTATCCTCCAATTTTGACAGAAAAGTGTGAGAAATATATGTATATACACTGTTGTCAAAAGTGTTTATTATTAATAAATAGCTACAAATATTAGCAAATTTATCCAAATTAAAAATTAAAATAAGATTTTTAGAATTTTTTTGGCTTTGGAGAATAGGAATTTATGCAGTCCGAAAGATTAACGCAAAAATCCACAAAAATTTCACCAACAGTACTGCATTCTATAGACTTGCAATCTTTCTATACTCAAAAGCGAACAATGAGATAACCACTCTTTTATGAAGTAAAATACATGGCCTCATATCGTTTAAGCAAATAAAATATACTTACACATCTGCACAACTTCCTTTATCTAAAGTCGAGAAGTGTAACCACATGAGGCTTTGGCATCCTGCTAAGAATTACGTTTGTGCCCATGTATTGGTTATTTTGATTTCATTAAACAACTTTACGATAATAATTTTAAGCTTTCTTTAATTCGTTATGATTTTTTGCCATTGAAATTGCTGCCAATCTTACTTTCCCAACTTTTCATTTTGAGTTCGATTTCGTTCGTCAAATCAGATGTAATCGAAATGAAGATAAGTGCCGTCTGTCAGGCAGAATATATGTATTATGCAGATATATGTCCCCGTTTATCTGCATAAGTATGCCCGTCTGTCAGAAGTTTTACACATGTTAGAAGGAAATGCCCCCACGTCACGTTTTTACATTCACAAGTAATTGCCAAATTTATAGCAATTGTATACATTACTACACATTATTTTGTTTATGTATTTGGAAATCCATTAATATGGTCTTGCTGGGAACGCAAATGTGTGCAAAATCTTAAACTAGTATTAGCTAAGATTTTTCTTAACTATAACATAAGTTCGACTTAGATTGTAAAACCGGCCCTTATCCTCCAATTTTGACAGAAAAGTGTGAGAAATATATTGCGAATTTTGATATATGGGCAGTATTTGTCTTGACATAAACATTTGTAATATGAAATCGAACAAGTACGTTCGCCTAAATAAACCGCAAACATGCTAAACATGTTCTAAAAAATGTGCTATTTCGATTCCTTATACATTAACATTAATAATATAATAGAAAACAATTAAACTTTCCAATGATTTTGCAGCGTCGAAGTTTACGTGCAAATCAAAAAATTCGCTGTCAAAATAATTAAGTGAGAACTTATATCAAGCAATAGATGTCCAGGAAGAAGAAATGAGCGTGTGAGACCAAATTTCGAACCGAATATTTTGTAAATAAATTTTCCTATTTTGTTCACGAAAGATTCTTGCAGATAAGCTCAATAAAAATAGTGAAATATTGCAAGAATTTAAAGTAATTTTCTTGATGGAGGCATCTTGAAATAAAATTTACTATCAAATTTGGCGCAGCAAACGTGACATATGTATTTTGCTGAGCTCAGAACGAGTTGCCGCAAAGCATATTTTGGCGTTTTAAAAAATGGCTAAGCCAGCTGTAAGGCATAAATGTAATGCACCAGTTTGTAAGACCTTGTTGCGTTTTTCATAATAATTCAAGTAAACCTGTAACTAATTTCTGAGGTATGTTAACGAACCCACGATTTGACTATGGGCGGTCTTCATCAGCTTCAAGTTCTCTTTTGCTTCCTACTTCTGGTTGTCGCAAGCGAAGTAGAGATTTTTTCACTGGGCATTTTGAGACCAACATATCGTCAAGTTCTCTTTAGATTCCTAAAGGGTTTGCTTATAGGACAATCCTCATTCAAGGTAAATTCAATATACCTATGGTCTGAATAGGAGTGAGTCTCCATAACTCCTGTAACTGGTATTAAGGAGGAAGAGGCCAGGGTGATCTCTCGCACCTCACGCCTGACCACAGTTCTAAAGGTAGGCCTCTGTTGTAGATATCTAAATTCTCGCTTACAATAAAATCAAAAAGTGACTCACCTCTTTTATTTATGTCCGAGCTTCCCCAGCACGTGTGCCATGAGTTCGCATCAGATCCAATGATGATAGCGACATTTCGCCGTTTCGCCTCGACAATGACTTCGCGAAGTAGGGTCGGAGTTGTTCCACCACGTCATCCTGCGCCACTTACGCCAATGTGTGCCAGAGTTTACCAGCGCCGACCTCCGGGCTTACTGTGACAATATCCTTATTGCTGAAATTGGGCAAAATAAATGCTTTTAGTTCCTTTCTTACGAGCATGTAAGATCTAGGTTTACATTCTTGCTTCTGCGTTATCAGCTTGTGGTTTGGCGTCCTGATGCCAGAGATTCCGTTACTGCTCAGCCACGGCTCTTGAATCAGGACTATTTTAGCTCCACCTCACCCCAGGTGGATTATTAGGTTTGCGGAGGCCGCTTTAGAGTGCTGGAGGTTTATTTGTAGGATCTTCATCCAGTAATTCCTCAATCCACGCCTACTCGGCACCCTCGTCTACCGCGGACTGTAACCTGTCCTCCTCTGCTCTATCAAAGAGACGACCAAAGTTCATTTCCGGACCCGTCGAAGAGGGAACATTACTAACGCTTTCCGCCTCTGACATCGCAGATTACACCTCCATACTCATGGAGTCTGCTTTCGTGGGCTCTTCCGCCCCACGTACTTCTGGAAGCCCGGGGTCATCCCTCCCGGCGTCGGAATGGTAGACCTTTAAGACCTCGAGCTTGGCACCCTTCCAGACCTCCCCCAACAGAGCCACTGCAGCCTTATAAACGTTAGCCAACCGCTCGTCGGCGCAAATTATTCTTTTGTGCCACCCGGCATCTTCACATTTTGGAGGAGGCCCAGGGTTTCCTCTGACCACTTTCATGAAAACCGTGGTGATGGCAGCGGCCACCCGCCTCCAGTTCTCTTTGGGGATGGCTCCATCTTCCTTACTCAACTCGATCACTCCAAAAGTAACCGACCCAGCCCGTTTTGCGATTTCGCTGAAAGAAAAGAGGGGGGAGCCACCCGTTTTGGGCCTTTTCCCAGCGGGGTTTCCCCTTCTAGAGACCTTTGTCTCTTTGATTATTGATATCAATCTTGTATCTTTATACTGCTGACAGACGGGCAAGGTTATCTAGATAAGTAGCCTTGATATCCATTAAGAGCGCAGTTACCCACCAACGCAGAAATGGCCGAAGGAGTCAGCTGACAAATAAAAACTCATCACCGCAGAATTTCCGTTCAGACGTAAAATTTTACGTAGGTCATCCGAGTGTGTTTGATATGTGCCGCTATTGACGTTTACGCTACGGCTACGTACACGTCGGTGGCTAACTGCGCTCTAACTCATGCATAGTCCTCTTCCAAATGCACATAAGCACTCGTATTAATGCACGCAAATTATGTGCTTAAGTACTGAATATTGTGAGTTCAATATGGCAATACTGTCACTTTTGACAGAAAATTACTATTGTGAACGAGCAAAATGTCTACAGCTGTTGTCAAAAGTGTTTATTATTAATAAATAGCTGCAAATATTAGCAAATTTATCCAAATTATAAATAAAAATGAGATTTTTAGAATTTTTTGGGCTTTGGAGGATAGGAATTTATGCAGTCCGAAAGATTTACGCAAAAATCCACAACAATTTCACCAACAGTACTGCAATCTATAGACTTGCAAACTTTCTATACTCAAAAGCGAACAATGAGATAACCACTCTTTTATGAAGTAAAATACATGGCCTCATATCGTTTAAGCAAATAAAATATACTTACACATCTGCACAACTTCCTTTATCTAAAGTCGAGAAGTGTAACCACATGAGGCTTTGGCATCCTGCTAAGAATTACGTTTGTGCCCATGTATTGGTTATTTTGATTTCATTAAACAACTTTAAGATAATAATTTTAAGCTTTCTTTAATTCGTTATGATTTTTTGCCATTGAATTTGCTGCCAATCTTACTTTCCCAACACATGTAATCGAAATGCAGATAAGTGCCGTCTGTCAGGCATAATATGTATATTATGCAGAAAAATGTCCCGGTTTATCTGCATAAGTATGCCCGTCTGTCAGTAGTTTCACGCATGTGAGAAGGAAATACCCCACGACACGTTTTTACATTCACAAGCAATTGCCAAATTTATAGCAATTGTATACATTACTACACATTATTTTGTTTATGTATTTGGAAATCCATTAATATGGTCTTGCTTGGAACGCAAATGTGTGCAAAATCTTAAACTAGTATTAGCTAAGATTTTTCTTAACTATAACATAAGTTCGACTTAGATTGTAAAACCGGCCCTTATCCTCCAATTTTGACAGAAAAGTGTGAGAAATATATGTATATACACTGTTGTCAAAAGTGTTTATTATTAATAAATAGCTACAAATATTAGCAAATTTATCCAAATTAAAAATTAAAATAAGATTTTTAGAATTTTTTTGGCTTTGGAGAATAGGAATTTATGCAGTCCGAAAGATTAACGCAAAAATCCACAAAAATTTCACCAACAGTACTGCATTCTATAGACTTGCAATCTTTCTATACTCAAAAGCGAACAATGAGATAACCACTCTTTTATGAAGTAAAATACATGGCCTCATATCGTTTAAGCAAATAAAATATACTTACACATCTGCACAACTTCCTTTATCTAAAGTCGAGAAGTGTAACCACATGAGGCTTTGGCATCCTGCTAAGAATTACGTTTGTGCCCATGTATTGGTTATTTTGATTTCATTAAACAACTTTACGATAATAATTTTAAGCTTTCTTTAATTCGTTATGATTTTTTGCCATTGAAATTGCTGCCAATCTTACTTTCCCAACTTTTCATTTTGAGTTCGATTTCGTTCGTCAAATCAGATGTAATCGAAATGAAGATAAGTGCCGTCTGTCAGGCAGAATATATGTATTATGCAGATATATGTCCCCGTTTATCTGCATAAGTATGCCCGTCTGTCAGTAGTTTTACACATGTTAGAAGGAAATGCCCCCACGTCACGTTTTTACATTCACAAGTAATTGCCAAATTTATAGCAATTGTATACATTACTACACATTATTTTGTTTATGTATTTGGAAATCCATTAATATGGTCTTGCTGGGAACGCAAATGTGTGCAAAATCTTAAACTAGTATTAGCTAAGATTTTTCTTAACTATAACATAAGTTCGACTTAGATTGTAAAACCGGCCCTTATCCTCCAATTTTGACAGAAAAGTGTGAGAAATATATTGCGAATTTTGATATATGGGCAGTATTTGTCTTGACATAAACATTTGTAATATGAAATCGAACAAGTACGTTCGCCTAAATAAACCGCAAACATGCTAAACATGTTCTAAAAAATGTGCTATTTCGATTCCTTATACATTAACATTAATAATATAATAGAAAACAATTAAACTTTCCAATGATTTTGCAGCGTCGAAGTTTACGTGCAAATCAAAAAATTCGCTGTCAAAATAATTAAGTGAAAACTTATATCAAGCAATAGATGTCCAGGAAGAAGAAATGAGCGTGTGAGACCAAATTTCGAACCGAATATTTTGTAAATAAATTTTCCTATTTTGTTCACGAAAGATTCTTGCAGATAAGCTCAATAAAAATAGTGAAATATTGCAAGAATTTAAAGTAATTTTCTTGATGGAGGCATCTTGAAATAAAATTTACTATCAAATTTGGCGCAGCAAACGTGACATATGTATTTTGCTGAGCTCAGAACGAGTTGCCGCAAAGCATATTTTGGCGTTTTAAAAAATGGCTAAGCCAGCTGTAAGGCATAAATGTAATGCACCAGTTTGTAAGACCTTGTTGCGTTTTTCATAATAATTCAAGTAAACCTGTAACTAATTTCTGAGGTATGTTAACGAACCCACGATTTGACTATGGGCGGTCTTCATCAGCTTCAAGTTCTCTTTTGCTTCCTACTTCTGGTTGTCGCAAGCGAAGTAGAGATTTTTTCACTGGGCATTTTGAGACCAACATATCGTCAAGTTCTCTTTAGATTCCTAAAGGGTTTGCTTATAGGACAATCCTCATTCAAGGTAAATTCAATATACCTATGGTCTGAATAGGAGTGAGTCTCCATAACTCCTGTAACTGGTATTAAGGAGGAAGAGGCCAGGGTGATCTCTCGCACCTCACGCCTGACCACAGTTCTAAAGGTAGGCCTCTGTTGTAGATATCTAAATTCTCGCTTACAATAAAATCAAAAAGTGACTCACCTCTTTTATTTATGTCCGAGCTTCCCCAGCACGTGTGCCATGAGTTCGCATCAGATCCAATGATGATAGCGACATTTCGCCGTTTCGCCTCGACAATGACTTCGCGAAGTAGGGTCGGAGTTGTTCCACCACGTCATCCTGCGCCACTTACGCCAATGTGTGCCAGAGTTTACCAGCGCCGACCTCCGGGCTTACTGTGACAATATCCTTATTGCTGAAATTGGGCAAAATAAATGCTTTTAGTTCCTTTCTTACGAGCATGTAAGATCTAGGTTTACATTCTTGCTTCTGCGTTATCAGCTTGTGGTTTGGCGTCCTGATGCCAGAGATTCCGTTACTGCTCAGCCACGGCTCTTGAATCAGGACTATTTTAGCTCCACCTCGCCCCAGGTGGATTATTAGGTTTGCGGAGGCCGCTTTAGAGTGCTGGAGGTTTATTTGTAGGATCTTCATCCAGTAATTCCTCAATCCACGCCTACTCGGCACCCTCGTCTACCGCGGACTGTAACCTGTCCTCCTCTGCTCTATCAAAGAGAGGACCAAAGTTCATTTCCGGACCCGTCGAAGAGGGAACATTACTAACGCTTTCCGCCTCTGACATCGCAGATTACACCTCCATACTCATGGAGTCTGCTTTCGTGGGCTCTTCCGCCCCACGTACTTCTGGAAGCCCGGGGTCATCCCTCCCGGCGTCGGAATGGTAGACATTTAGGACCTCCAGCTTAGCACCCTTCCAGACCTCCCCCACCAGATCCACTGCAGCCTTATAAACGTTAGCCAACCGCTCGTTGGCGCAAATTATTCTTTTGTGCCACCTGGCATCTTCACATTTTGGAGGAGGCCCAGGGTTTCCTCTGACCACTTTCATGAAGACCGTGGTGATGGCAGCGGCCACCCGCCTCCAGTTCTCTTTGGTGATGGCTCCATCCTCCTTACTGTTGTCGATCACTCCAAGAGTAACCGGCCCAGCCCGTTTGGCGATTTCGCTGAAAGAAAAGAGGGGGGAGCCACCCGTCTTGGGCCTTTTCCCAGCGGGGTTTCCCCTTCTAGAGACCTTTGTCTCTGTGATTGATGATATCAATCTTGTATCTTTATACTGCTGACAGACGGGCAAGGTTATCTAGATAAGTAGCCTTGATCTTCATTAAGAGCGCAGTTACCCACCAACGTAGAAATGGCCGAACGAGTCAGCTGACAAATAAAAACTCATCACCGCAGAATTTCCGTTCAGACGTAAAATTTTACGTAGGTAATCCGAGTGTGTTTGATATGTGCCGCTATTGACGTTTACGCTACGGCTACGTACACGTCGGTGGCTAACTGCGCTCTAACTTATGCATAGTCCTCTTCCAAATGCACATAAGCACTCGTAAATATGCACGAAAATTATGTGCTTAAGTACTGAATATTGTGAGTTCAATATGGCAATACTGTCACTTTTGACAGAAAATTACTATTGTGAACGAGCAAAATGTCTACAGCTGTTGTCAAAAGTGTTTATTATTAATAAATAGCTGCAAATATTAGCAAATTTATCTTACTTTCCCAACTTTTCATTTTGAGCTTGATTTCGTTCGTCAAATCAGATGTAATTGAAATGCAGAAATGTGTGAGAATAAATTGCGAATTTTGATATATGGGCAGTATTTGTCTTGACATAAACATTTGTAATATGACATCGAACAAGTACGTTCGCCTAAATAAACCGGAAACATGCTAAACATATTCTAAAAAATGTGTTATTTCGATTCCTTATACATTAACATTAATAATATAATAGAAAACAATTAAACTTTCCAATGATTTTGCAGCGTCGAAGTTTACGTGTAAATCAAAAAATTCGCTGTCAAAATAATTAAGTGAGAACTTATATCAAGCAATAGATGTCCAGGAAGAAGAAATAAGCGTGTGAGACTAAATTTCGAACCGAATATTTTGTAAATAAATTTTCCTATTTTGTTCACGAAAGATTTGTGGCAACCATCGAAATCAGCCGGCTTACTTTCGCTGAATAAGTGCTGAACTTAACTTAAAAAGCAGTGGCAACCACCAAAAACAACTGGCTTATATGCGCTGAATAACTGCTGAGAAGAATGGAGATCGTCAAGGAGACAAAAAATATTATTATTGGTTGCTCTCTGGATCTTCGGCATCGACACGTGAAAGACGTAAATTGCGCAACTCAATGACTATATACAACTTAACCAAACTTTGTAAATTGTATACTTTAATAAAGTAAGCGTTTAAGTAAGTTACAATCGCATATTACTTGCACGCCACAACTGGTGACCCCGACGGTGAGAAAGATAAACCGGTGGAGAAGATATTACATCGCGATTCCACTAATTGGTGATCTCACACTTAATTTTTCACGCCCAAGCACCGAAATACTTGTAACCTTCACAAATGGCTGAAGATAACACGCAAGCAGCGCTCGACAGTAAATCTAGCGCCTTGCCCCCTGCCGACGACAGGCAAATAATGTCAGCCCGCGTTGTGAAGCTACCACCGTTTTGGAAGGATAACTGCCTTCTTTGGTTCGCTCAGGTCGAGGCCGCACTCGAAATTTCTCAAATTCGTTCAGATGGGGCAAAGTACAAATATGTGCTAGTCCACCTCGATGAGACGGCGCTGCCTTTCGTCGCGGATATAGTTACTTCGCCACCGGACGAAAACAAATACACTGCCCTGAAAGACAGGTTAATAAGCACTTTCGAAGATTCGGAAGATACAAAATTACGGCGCCTACTGCAGGGACTCGACTACGTTGAAGGCAAGCCATCGAGTTATTTGCAGCGACTCAGAAATCTCGTTCCTCGTAAGGTACCTGACGAAATCTTACGTACTATTTTCTTGGAAAGACTACCGTCTAACATACGCTGCGTCTTAGCAATAAGCACAGCACACGACTTAGCCACTTTGGCTCTACAAGCAGATAAAATTTTTGATGCACAGGACAGCATTATGTCGATTCACAGGGCAGGCATAAGCAACAACGAACCGCAAACGAAACCCGCCGAAACAACCACACAGCAAAACATTATTGGCGAACTTAGGGCAGAAGTGCACGCACTTGCAAAGAAAGTAGAAGGTGCAAAGAGCAGACGTAACGCCTCGCCTAACAACAAGCTGTGTTACTATCATCTTCGCTTTGGCAGTCAAGCTAGGAAATGTCGTCAACCATGCGAATTTAAAAGCAACAATAACTCGGGAAACTAGGTAGGCCTTCGGTTATACTGGTAGGCACCGCCGAAGGTCCCTTCACATCCCGCCTACAAATCACCGATAGTAAAAACGATATCACATTCCTCGTGGATACGGGCGCGGACATCTCAGTCCTACCCAGAAGAATATTTAGAGACGTCAAACCTGTTCCTGCAAACGCCAAGCTCTTACTGTTCGCAGCAAATGGCTCGCCGATACCCACGTTTGGTTCTAAAACTTTACCGATTGATATCGGACTCGGCCGCGTATTCAACTGGAAGTTTATGGTGGCAAACGTCGCACACCCGATCCTTGGCGCAGACTTCATCAAGCGAAATGGCTTACTAGTTGACTTGCGAAATCGCAAACTATTGAAGTCACAAACGACCGACACAGCCTATTCCACAATACAACAAGGGCAGGCCACACCATTATCTTCACATCAGCATCAAAAAGACGCCACGCTTCACAAACAAAAATTCAGATCCCTAAACATAACATCCGACATCACATAAACACACACGGCACACCGGTTGCCGAACGAGCACGGAGATTGGCCGGCGAGAAATTAACAGCAGCCAAAAGGAAATTCAACCATATGCTGCAGCAAGCTGCACTCCCTCCAACAGCGAATGGGCAAGCCCTCTACATTTAGTAAAAAAAAAGATGGAACTTGGCGGGCATGCGGAGATTACCGCCGACTTAACAAGGTCACAACGCCTGATCGGTACCCAATACCACATTTACGCGATTTTACCTTTTTACTTCAGGCTTGTTCGGTATTTTCAACACTTGACCTTGATCGTGCGTACTATCAAATTCCAGTCGCACCGGAAGATCAACCAAAAACTGCAGTCATAACACCTTTTGGCCTGTTTCAATTTAAGGTAATGACCTTCGGTTTGTGCAACGCCGCACAAACTTTCCAACGGTCCATGGATTCGATTTTTCGAGATCTTGACTTCTGTCACGTCTATATAGACGATATTCTGATCGCGTCACAGTCCATGAAAGAACACAAGAAACATTTAGAGGCTCTTCTCCAACGTTTAAAACGACATGGGCTTTCTATTAAATTGGAGAAGTGCAAATTTGCACAACCCGAAGTTATTTACCTAGGGCATACAATTAATATCCACGGTATCAAACCAACAGAAGAACGCTCTGAAGCTATTCGTCTTTACCCGAAACCGCAAACGATTTCCGATCTACGAAGATTTCTTGGGTCATGGAATTTTTACAGGTTAAATATGCCCGGCGCAGCAGAAGTCCACACGCCACTAGTCGAATTAACCGCAGGCGGGCGCAAAAATGACAAAACAAAGATTGTCTGGGATAAATTAAAAACCGAGGCATTCGAAACCTGCAAAAAACTATTGACCAACGCTTTACAGCTAGCATACCCAGCACCAGACGTACCACTCACCTTGCGCTGCGACGCATCAGACCATTCAGTCGGCGCTGCACTAGACCAGTACGTCAACAACAAAAGACAACCACTTGGATTCTATACGAGCAAACTAAATACAACGGAAAAAACTATAGCGTGTACGACCGGGAGCTGCTCGCCATATTTAAAGGCATAAAATTCTTCAGGCACCTCCTGGAAGGTAGAGATATCACGATTTTAACCGACCACAGACCCCTCGCTTTCGCATTTTCACAGAGCTCACACAAGGCATCACCGCGTCAACAACGTCAGCTGCAGTTCATTAGCCAGTTTACGACGCAGATAACGCATATACCGGGAAATAAAAACATTGTCGCTGACGCTTTTTCCAGAGTTAGCTCTATCAGTTTGCCAGTCAGGGTGTCTGCCAAAGAGATCGCCGAACAACAGGCCGCAGATGAAGAGTTGCAACATCTCATTAAATCAACTACGACATCGCTGGAGCTTAGACAACATAAAGTCGATACCAAGGGCACTGAGATATTTTGCGACACGTCAACTGGGACAATCCGGCCATACATTCCAAAAATCTCCGACGCAATATTTTCGACCAGCTGCACAACGCTTCACATCCTAATGCACGTTCCACCCAAAAACTAGCCCAACAACGTTTTGTTTGGCCCCACATGAAGCGAGATATCGCACAATGGGCCCGAAATTGCTAATGCTGCCAACGCATGTTAAAAACGCACCACAGCACATCGATATACCAAGTGATCGATTCAAACACATTAACATCGACATCGTGGTTATGCCCAAATGCGATGAGTACAGGTACTGCCTAACCATCATTGATCGTTATACACGATGGCCGGAGGCGATACCGCTGAAAGACATAAACGCCGAAACTGTAGCCCAAGCATTTTTCAACGGTTGGGTGAGCCGATTTGGAACACCAGCAACCATAACCAGCGATAGGGGAACACAATTCGAATCAAAGTTTTTTACAGCATTCACCAAACTTATCGGCTGTAACCGAATAAGAACGACGGCGTACCATCCAGCCGCAAACGGTATGGTCGAACGGTGGCACCGATCACTTAAATCCGCGCTCGTGTGCCACTCTACACCACACTGGGTCAACACCCTTCCCGTCGTACTGCTGGGCCTACGAACGAGTTATAAAGACGATTTAAAAGCCAGCGCCGCCGAAATGTTATATGGAACAACACTACGTCTACCAGGGGAGTACTTCGTCGACGAAGAAAAAGGGCATCCCGCGCAAAATATCAAGGGCAGCAACCAACATCTAGTAGTGGTCGCCCAATTCGCCAATGTAGGTATAAACACATTCAACAAAATCAGTAACTTGATGAGCATACTACTCCAACCTACTTGGGGGGCTGCTGTTGCAACCATCGAAATCAGACGGCTTACTTTCGCTGAATAAGTGCTGAACTTAACTTAAAAAGCAGTGGCAACCACCAAAAACAACTGGCTTATATGCGCTGAATAACTGCTGAGAAGAATGGAGATCGTCAAGGAGACAAAAAATATTATTATTGGTTGCTCTCTGGATCTTCGGCATCGACACGTGAAAGACGTAATTTGCGCAACTCAATGACTATATACAACTTAACCAAACTTTGTAAATTTTATACTTTAATAAAGTAAGCGTTTAAGTAAGTTACAATCGCATATTACTTGCACGCCACAGATTCTTGCAGATAAGCTCAATAAAAATAGTGAAATATTGCAAGAATTTAAAGTAATTTTCTTGATGGAGGCATCTTGAAAATAAAATTTACTATCAAATTTGGCGCAGCAAACGTGACATATTTTGCTGAGCTCAGAACGAGTTTCCGCAGAGCATATTTTGGCGTTTTAAAAAATGGCTAAGCCAGCTGTAAGGCATAAATGTAATGCACCAGTTTGTAAGACCTTGTTGCGTTTTTCATAACAATTAAAGTAAACCTGTAACTAATTTCTGAGGTAGTCGCAGACATTGTTAACGAACCCACGATTTGACTATGGGCGGTCTTCATCAGCTTCAAGTTCTCTTTTGCTTCCTACTTCTGGTTATCGCAAGCGAAGTAGAGATTTTTTCACTGGGCATTTTGAGACCAACATATCGTCAAGTTCTCTTTAGATTCCTAAAGGGTTTGCTTATAGGACAATCCTCATTCAAGGTAAATTCAATAAACTTATGGTCTGAATAGGAGTGAGTCTCCATAACTCCTGTAACTGGTATTAAGGAGGAAGAGGCCAGGGTGATCTCTCGCACCTCACGCCTGACCACAGTTCTAAAGGTAGGCCTCTGTTGTAGATATCTAAATTCTCGCTTACAATAAAATCAAAAAATGATTCACCTCTTTTATTTATGTCCGAGCTTCCCCAGCACGTGTGCCATGAGTTCGCATCAGATCCAATGATGATAGCGACATTTCGCCTCGACAATGACTTCCCGAAGCAAGGTCGGAGTTGTTCCACCACGTCATCGTGCGCCATTTACACCAATGTGTACCAGAGTTTACCAGCGCCGACCTCCGGGCTTACTGTGACAATATCCTTATTGCTGAAATTGGGCAAAATAAATGCTTTTAGTTCCTTTCTTACGAGCATGTAAGATCTAGGTTTACATTCTTGCTTCTGCGTTATCAGCTTGTGGTTTGGCGTCCTGATGCCAGAGATTCCGTTACTGCTCAGCCAGGGCTCTTGAATCAGGACTATTTTAGCTCCACATCGCCCCAGGTGGATCATTAGGTTTACGGAGGCCGCTTTAGATTGCTGGAGGTTTATTTGTAGGATCTTCATCCAGTAATTCCTCAATCCACGCCTACTCGGCACCCTCGTCTACCGCGGACTGTAACCTGTCCTCTTCTGCTCTATCAAAGAGACGACCAATGTTCATTTCCGAACCCGTCGAAGAGGGAACATTACTAACGCTTTCCGCCTCTGACATCGCAGATTACACCTCCATACTCATGGAGTCTGCTTTCGTGGGCTCTTCTGCCCCACGTACTTCTGGAAGCCCGGGGTCATCCCTCCCGGCGTCGGAATGGTAGACCTTAGGACCTCCAGCTTGGCACCCTTCCAGACCTCCCCCACCAGAGCCACTGCAGCCTTATAAACGTTAGCCAACCGCTCGTCGGCGCAAATTATTCTTTTGT
Source organism: Philophylla caesio (assembly GCA_963971545.1). Classification (NCBI taxonomy): domain Eukaryota; kingdom Metazoa; phylum Arthropoda; class Insecta; order Diptera; family Tephritidae; genus Philophylla; species Philophylla caesio. Next base: position 1,474,592 of record OZ020605.1, on the reverse strand, counting down.
GCCACCCGGCATCTTCACATTTTGGAGGAGGCCCAGGGTTTCCTCTGACCACTTTCATGAAGACCGTGGTGATGGCAGCGGCCACCCGCCTCCAGTTCTCTTTGAGGACGGCTCCATCCTCCTTACTGTTGTCGATCACTCCAAGAGTAACCGACCCAGCCCGTTTGGCGATTTCGCTGAAAGAAAAGAGGGAAGAGCCACCCATCTTGGGCCTTTTCCCAGCGGGGTATCCCCTTCTAGAGACATTTGTCTCTTTGATTGATGATATCAATCTTGTATCTTTATACTGCTGACAGACGGGCAAGGTTATCTAGATAAGTAGCCTTGATCTTCATTAAGAGCGCAGTTAACCACCAACGTAGAAACGGCCGAACGAGTCAGCTGACAAGATCAAACTTACGAAAGCACCATGTGAATAAAAACTCATCACCGCAGAATTTCCGTTCAGACGTAAAACGTAGGAAATCCGAGTGTGTTAGACGTTTACGCTACGGCTACGTACACATCGGTGGGTAACTGCGCTCTCACTCATGCATAATCCTCTTCCAAATGCACATAAGCACTCGTAGATATGCACGAAAATTATGTGCTTAAGTACTGAATATTGTGAATTCAATATGGCAATACTGTCACTTTTGACAGGAAATTGCTATTGTGAACGAGCAAAATGTCTACAGCTATTGTCAAAAGTGTTTCTATACTCAAAAGCGAACAATGAGATAACCACTCTTTTATGAAGTAAAATACATGGCCTCATATCGTTTAAGCAAATAAAATATACTTACACATCTGCACAACTTCCTTTATCTAAAGTCGAGAAGTGTAACCACATGAGGCTTTGGCATCCTGCTAAGAATTACGTTTGTGCCAATGTATTGGTTATTTTGATTTCATTAAACAACTTTAAGATAATAATTTTAAGCTTTCTTTAATTCGTTATGATTTTTTGCCATTGAATTTGTTGCCAATCTTACTTTCCCAACTTTTCATTTTGAGCTTGATTTCGTTCGTCAAATCAGATGTAATTGAAATGCAGAAATGTGTGAGAAATATATTGCGAATTTTGATATATGGGCAGTATTTGTCTTGACATAAACATTTGTAATATGACATCGAACAAGTACGTTCGCCTAAATAAACCGGAAACATGCTAAACATATTCTAAAAAATGTGTTATTTCGATTCCTTATACATTAACATTAATAATATAATAGAAAACAATTAAACTTTCCAATGATTTTGCAGCGTCGAAGTTTACGTGTAAATCAAAAAATTCGCTGTCAAAATAATTAAGTGAGAACTTATATCAAGCAATAGATGTCCAGGAAGAAGAAATAAGCGTGTGAGACTAAATTTCGAACCGAATATTTTGTAAATAAATTTTCCTATTTTGTTCACGAAAGATTTGTGGCAACCATCGAAATCAGCCGGCTTACTTTCGCTGAATAAGTGCTGAACTTAACTTAAAAAGCAGTGGCAACCACCAAAAACAACTGGCTTATATGCGCTGAATAACTGCTGAGAAGAATGGAGATCGTCAAGGAGACAAAAATATTATTATTGGTTGCTCTCTGGATCTTCGGCATCGACACGTGAAAGACGTAAATTGCGCAACTCAATGACTATATACAACTTAACCAAACTTTGTAAATTGTATACTTTAATAAAGTAAGCGTTTAAGTAAGTTACAATCGCATATTACTTGCACGCCACAACTGGTGACCCCGACGGTGAGAAAGATAAACCGGTGGAGAAGATATTACATCGCGATTCCACTAATTGGTGATCTCACACTTAATTTTTCACGCCCAAGCACCGAAATACTTGTAACCTTCACAAATGGCTGAAGATAACACGCAAGCAGCGCTCGACAGTAAATCTAGCGCCTTGCCCCCTGCCGACGACAGGCAAATAATGTCAGCCCGCGTTGTGAAGCTACCACCGTTTTGGAAGGATAACTGCCTTCTTTGGTTCGCTCAGGTCGAGGCCGCACTCGAAATTTCTCAAATTCGTTCAGATGGGGCAAAGTACAAATATGTGCTAGTCCACCTCGATGAGACGGCGCTGCCTTTCGTCGCGGATATAGTTACTTCGCCACCGGACGAAAACAAATACACCGCCCTGAAAGACAGGTTAATAAGCACTTTCGAAGATTCGGAAGATACAAAATTACGGCGCCTACTGCAGGGACTCGACTACGTTGAAGGCAAGCCATCGAGTTATTTGCAGCGACTCAGAAACCTCGTTCCCCGTAAGGTACCTGACGAAATCTTACGTACTATTTTCTTGGAAAGACTACCGTCTAATATTGCGTCTTAGCAATAAGCACAGCACACGACTTAGCCACTTTGGCTCTACAAACAGATAAAATTTTTGATGCACAGGGCAGCATCATGTCGCTTCACAGAGCAGGCATAAGCAACAACGAACCGCAAACGAAACCCGCCGAAACAGCCACACAGCAAAACATTATTGACGAACTAAGGGCAGAAGTGCACTCACTTGCAAAGAAAGTAGAAGGTGCAAAGAGCAGACGTAACGCCTCGCCTAACAACAAGCTGTGTTACTATCATCTTCGCTTTGGCAGTCAAGCTAGGAAATGTCGTCAACCATGCGAATTTAAAAGCAACAATAACTCGGGAAACTAGGTAGGCCTTCGGTTATACTGGTAGGCACCGCCGAAGGTCCCTTCACATCCCGCCTACAAATCACCGACAGTAAAAACGATATCACATTCCTCGTGGATACGGGCGCGGACATCTCAGTCCTACCCAGAAGAATATTTAGAGACGTCAAACCTGTTCCTGCAAACGCCAAGCTCTTACTGTTCGCAGCAAATGGCTCGCCGATACCCACGTTTGGTTCTAAAACTTTACCGATTGATATCGGACTCGGCCGCGTATTCAACTGGAAGTTTATGGTGGCAAACGTCGCACACCCGATCCTTGGCGCAGACTTCATCAAGCGAAATGGCTTACTAGTTGACTTGCGAAATCGCAAACTATTGAAGTCACAAACGACCGACACAGCCTATTCCACAATACAACAAGGGCAGGCCACACCATTATCTTCACATCAGCATCAAAAAGACGCCACGCTTCACAAAACGGAAATAACACCGATCTCGGCAGATAATCCGGTGAACCACACAATCAAGCAATTTAACGATGTCGCAAAACGCGCCAAACATCAGATCCCTAAACATAACATCCGACATCACATAAACACACACGGCACACCGGTTGCCGAACCAGCACGGAGATTGGCCGGCGAGAAATTAACAGCAGCCAAAAGGGAATTCAACCATATGCTGCAGCAAGGGATCTGCACTCCCTCCAACAGCGAATGGGCAAGCCCTCTACATTTAGTAACAAAAAAAGGTGGAACTTGGCGGGCATGCGGAGATTACCGCCGACTTAACAAGGTCACAACGCCTGATCAGTACCCAATACCACATTTACGCGATTTTACCTTTTTACTTCATGCTTGTTCGGTATTTTCAACACTTGACCTTGATCGTGCGTGGCCTGTTTCAATTTAAGGTAATGACCTTCGGTTTGTGCAACGCCGCACAAACTTTCCAAAGGTTCATGGATTCGATTTTTCGAGATCTTGACTTCTGTCACGTCTATATAGACGATATTCTGATCGCGTCCCAGTCCATGAAAGAACACAAGAAACATTTAGAGGCTGTTCTCCAACGTTTAAAACGACATGGGCTTTCTATTAAATTGGAGAAGTGCAAATTTGCACAACCCGAAGTTATTTACCTAGGGCATACAATTAATATCCACGGTATCAAACCAACAGAAGAACGCTCTGAAGCTATTCGTCTTTACCCGAAACCGCAAACGATTTCCGATCTACGAAGATTTCTTGGGTCATGGAATTTTTACAGGTTAAATATGCCCGGCGCAGCAGAAGTCCACACGCCACTAGTCGAATTAACCGCAGGCGGGCGCAAAAATGACAAAACAAAGATTGTCTGGGATAAATTAAAAACCGAGGCATTCGAAACCTGCAAAAAACTATTGACCAACGCTATACAGCTAGCATACCCAGCACCAGACGTACCACTCACCTTGCGCTGCGACGCATCAGACCATTCAGTCGGCGCTGCACTAGACCAGTACGTCAACAACAAAAGACAACCACTTGGATTCTATACGGGCAAACTAAATACAACGGAAAAAACTATAGCGTGTACGACCGGGAGCTGCTCGCCATATTTAAAGGCATAAAATTCTTCAGGCACCTCCTGGAAGGTAGAGATATCACGATTTTAACCGACCACAGACCCCTCGCTTTCGCATTTTCACAGAGCTCACACAAGGCATCACCGCGTCAACAACGTCAGCTGCAGTTCATTAGCCAGTTTACGACGCAGATAACGCATATACCGGGAAATAAAAACATTGTCGCTGACGCTTTTTCCAGAGTTAGCTCTATCAGTTTGCCAGTCAGGGTGTCTGCCAAAGAGATCGCCGAACAACAGGCCGCAGATGAAGAGTTGCAACATCTCATTAAATCAACTACGACATCGCTGGAGCTTAGACAACATAAAGTCGATACCGAGGGCACTGAGATATTTTGCGACACGTCAACTGGGACAATCCGGCCATACATTCCAAAAAATCTCCGACGCAATATTTTCGACCAGCTGCACAACGCTTCACATCCTAATGCACGTTCCACCCAAAAACTAGCCCAACAACGTTTTGTTTGGCCCCACATGAAGCGAGATATCGCACAATGGGCCCGAAATTGCTTATGCTGCCAACGCAGCAAAGTACATCGGCATTGTATAAACGCACCACAGCACATCGATATACCAAGTGATCGATTCAAACACATTAACATCGACATCGTGGTTATGCCCAAATGCGATGAGTACAGGTACTGCCTAACCATCATTGATCGTTATACACGATGGCCGGAGGCGATACCGCTGAAAGACATAAACGCCGAAACTGTAGCCCAAGCATTTTTCAACGGTTGGGTGAGCCGATTTGGAACACCAGCAACCATAACCAGCGATAGGGGAACACAATTCGAATCAAAGTTTTTTACAGCATTCACCAAACTTATCGGCTGTAACCGAATAAGAACGACGGCGTACCATCCAGCCGCAAACGGTATGGTCGAACGGTGGCACCGATCACTTAAATCCGCGCTCGTGTGCCACTCTACACCACACTGGGTCAACACCCTTCCCGTCGTACTGCTGGGCCTACGAACGAGTTATAAAGACGATTTAAAAGCCAGCGCCGCCGAAATGTTATATGGAACAACACTACGTCTACCAGGGGAGTACTTCGTCGACGAAGAAAAAGGGCATCCCGCGCACTTTTTTGTGGAAGAGTTGCGTAAATTCATGCGGGCAGTATGCTCTGCACCCACTGCTCATCACACCAAATTGCGTAAGTTCACACATAAAACACTGAATACAACAACTCATGTTTTTGTTAGAGTGGACGAAACCAAAAAACCACTCCAACACTCATACAGAGGGCCGTACGAAGTCCTCGAACGGATAAATGACTACGTTTTTGTTGTCAATGTAGAAGGACGGCCGAGTACAATCTCCACCGAGCGACTGAAGCCCGCATTCATCGAAAACACAACCGAAACGATAGTACCTGTACGTAAAGAGAAAGCAAAATATCAAGGGCAGCAACCAACATCTAGTAGTGGTCGCCCAATTCGCCAATGTAGGTATAACCACATTCAACAAAATCAGTAACTTGAAGAACATACTACTCCAACCTACTTGGGGGGCTGCTGTGGCAACCATCGAAATCAGCCGGCTTACTTTCGCTGAATAAGTGCTGAACTTAACTTAAAAAGCAGTGGCAACCACCAAAAACAACTGGCTTATATGCGCTGAATAACTGCTGAGAAGAATGGAGATCGTCAAGGAGACAAAAAATATTATTATTGGTTGCTCTCTGGATCTTCGGCATCGATACGTGAAAGACGTAATTTGCGCAACTCAATGACTATATCAACTTAACCAAACTTTGTAAATTTTATACTTTAATAAAGTAAGCGTTTAAGTAAGTTACAATCGCATATTACTTGCACGCCACAGATTCTTGCAGATAAGCTCAATAAAAATAGTGAAATATTGCAAGAATTTAAAGTGATTTTCTTGATGGAGGCATCTTGAAAATAAAATTTACTATCAAATTTGGCGCAGCAAACGTGACATATTTTGCTGAGCTCAGAACGAGTTGCCGCAGAGCATATTTTGGCGTTTTAAAAAATGGTTAAGCCAGCTGTAAGGCATAAATGTAATGCACCAGTTTGTAAGACCTTGTTGCGTTTTTCATAACAATTAAAGTAAACCTGTAACTAATTTCTGAGGTAGTCTCAGACATTGTTAACGAACCCACGATTTGACTATGGGCGGTCTTCATCAGCTTCAAGTTCTCTTTTGCTTCCTACTTCTGGTTATCGCAAGCGAAGTAGAGATTTTTTCACTGGGCATTTTGAGACCAACATATCGTCAAGTTCTCTTTAGATTCCTAAAGGGTTTGCTTATAGGACAATCCTCATTCAAGGTAAATTCAATATACCTATGGTCTGAAAAGGAGTGAGTCTCCATAACTCCTGTAACTGGTATTAAGGAGGAAGAGGCCAGGGTGATCTCTCGCACCTCACGCCTGACCACAGTTCTAAAGGTAGGCCTCAGTTGTAGATATCTAAATTCTCGCTTACAATAAAATCAAAAAATGACTCACCTCTTTTATTTATGTCCGAGCTTCCCCAGCACGTGTGCCATGAGTTCGCATCAGATCCAATGATGATAGCGACATTTCGCCGTTTCGCCTCGACAATGACTTCCCGAAGCAGGGTCGGAGTTGTTCCACCACGTCATCGTGCGCCATTTACGCCAATGTGTGCCAGAGTTTACCAGCGCCGACCTCCGGGCTCACTGTGACAATATCCTTATTGCTGAAATTGGGCAAAATAAATGCTTTTAGTTCCTTTCTTACGAGCATGTAACATCTAGGTTTACATTCTTGCTTCTGCGTTATCAGCTTGTGGTTTGGCGTCCTGATGCCAGAGATTCCGTTACTGCTCAGCCACGGCTCTTGAATCAGGACTATTTTAGCTCCACCTCGCCCCAGGTGGATTATTAGGTTTGCGGAGGCCGCTTTAGAGTGCTGGAGGTTTATTTGTAGGATCTTCATCCAGTAATTCCTCAATCCACGCCAACTCGGCACCCTCGTCTACCGCGGACTGTAACCTGTCCTCCTCTGCTCTATCAAAGAGACGACCAAAGCTCATTTCAAAACCCGTCGAAGAGGGAACATTACTAACGCTTTCCCCCTCTGACATCGCAGATTCCACCTCCATACTCATGGAGTCTGCTTTCGTGGGCTCTTCCGCCCCACGTACTTCTGGAAGCCCGGGGTCATCCCTCCCAGCGTCGGAATGGTAGACCTTTAGGACCTCCAGCTTGACACCCTTCCAGACCTCCCCCACCAGAGCCACTGCAGCCTTATAAACGTTAGCCAACCGCTCGTCGGCGCAAATTATTATTTTGTGCCACCCGGCATCTTCACATTTTGGAGGAGGCCCAGGGTTTCCTCTGACCACTTTCATGAAAACCGTGGTGATGGCAGCGGCCACCCGCCTCCAGTTCTCTTTGGAGACGGCTCCATCCTCCTTACTGTTATCGATCACTCCAAGAGTAACCGACCCAGCCCGTTTGGCGATTTCGCTGAAAGAAAAGAGGGAAGAGCCACCCGTCTTGGGCCTTTTCCCAGCGGGGTATCCCCTTCTAGAGACATTTGTCTCTTTGATTGATGATATCAATCTTGTATCTTTATACTGCTGACAGACGGGCAAGGTTATCTAGATAAGTAGCCTTGATCTTCATTAAGAGCGCAGTTAACCACCAACGTAGAAACGGCCGAACGAGTCAGCTGACAAGATCAAACTTACGAAAGCACCATGTGAATAAAAACTCATCACCGCAGAATTTCCGTTCAGACGTAAAACGTAGGAAATCCGAGTGTGTTAGACGTTTACGCTACGGCTACGTACACATCGGTGGGTAACTGCGCTCTCACTCATGCATAATCCTCTTCCAAATGCACATAAGCACTCGTAGATATGCACGAAAATTATGTGCTTAAGTACTGAATATTGTGAATTCAATATGGCAATACTGTCACTTTTGACAGGAAATTGCTATTGTGAACGAGCAAAATGTCTACAGCTATTGTCAAAAGTGTTTATTATTAATAAATAGCTGCAAATATTAGCAAATTTATCCAAATTATAAATTAAAATGAGATTTTTAGAATTTTTTGGGCTTTGGAGGATAGGAATTTATGCAGTCCGAAAGATTTACGCAAAAATCCACAACAATTTCACCAACAGTACTGCATTCTATAGACTTGCAAACTTTCTATACTCAAAAGCGAACAATGAGATAGCCACTCTTTTATCATGGACTCTTATAGACGACTTTATCGTTCCAATATCATCAAAGGATAGATACAATGTGTTTTTAGAAGATATGGCTGCGCTCTGTCTAAATCAGATCAATTTAACTCCAAACAATTTTGGCACCATTCTGGATCTTGTTTTTGTTGATGACGTATCTAAGTCATCTATGAAGATGTGCGAACACTTGGTTATTCCAGAGGACTCTTATCACCCTGCGATTGAGGTAAATTACGAGGTTATTGGTGATTTTGGAAATAATGTTGATGAATCAAGTAGCTCAAACGCTCGTTTTATTTTCGCGAAAGCCAATTTCAAGAAAATAGATCGAGAATTATCAAAATTATCATGGCCGACGTATAAAGATGATGTTGAACGCTGCGTCCAGCATTTTAATAACACTATATTTAGCTTCTTTCAAAAGTTTGTACCAAAACGGGTTTGCGTACAAAAGGAGCAAAAAAGAACTAAACAAATTTTAAAATAAGAAGTCGCGATCGTTTAAATTGTACAAAAAAACTGGTTTGCACACTAACTATATTAAATACTCAGTTATTCGACACGCTTATTTTGAATTAAATAAAAAATGCTACAGATCTTATTTGTGCAAAGTTAAAAGGAATCTGAGAAAAAACCCTGAATCATTTTATGACTTCGTTAACTCTAGGCGCAGAGTGGCTAGTTTTCCGTCTGCTATGAAATATCAAAATACCGTTTCTTGTGACTCCCAATCAATTTCCAACATGTTTGCCCATGTCTTCAGGTCAAATTACTCCATTAACTCGCCTCTGAGCAAACCTTATCCATATAAACTCTGTTCCCTCACCTCTGCTATTATTCCGCAGATATCTTCCGAGGAAGTATTTTATTATTTGAGTAATTTAAAAGAATAATTTAAGGCTGGCCCCGATTCGATCCCGACGTGCTTCCTCATAAACTGTGCTAAACATATTTATGTGCCCTTAACTAATTTATTTAATCTTTCTCTTAAGCTTGGGATTTTCCCTTTAGCTTGGAAAGAGTCATTCATTATACCCCTTTATAAGACCGGGAGTAGGTCCTCGATAGAAAATTACCGCGGTATAGCTAAGCTTTCTGCTATTTGTAAATTATTCGAAGCTATTGTTGTTGACCATTTAACGTATTCCATATCCTCTACAATTTCTAGCATACAACATGGGTTCTCTAAGGGTAAATCTACCGTTACAAACTTGCTTGAGTTCACAACTCATGTTTCAAATGGATTCAGAGAATTTATGCACACTGATTTTAGTAAAGCATTCGACAGAGTTAGTCACTATTTACTGATCCATAAACTCGATCTCCTTGGTTTTCAACCTAATCTCCTTCGGAACACAGCGAGTTCTTTTTAAAAATAGTTCCTCAAACATTATTCATGTTTCTTCAGGGGTCCCGCAAGGAAGTCACCTTGGTCCGATTCTGTTTTTACTTTTTATAAATTACTTACCTTCTGTAATAAATTATTTAAAAATTTTATTGTATGCTGGTTGTAAAGCTTTTTAGATCGTATCATTCTGTTGAGGAAAGGTCCTTACTACAAGCGGATTTAAATAGCATGACTAACTAGTGTGAAATAAATTACATGCCACTAAACCTTAAAAAATGTAAAGTAATGTGCTTTTCTCGCAGAGCAGTTCAACCAGCTTCTTATGAAATATGTAACCATAACCTCGAACAAGTGTTTAACTTTGTTGATCTTGGAATTACAATGGACCCGAAATTTAATTTTAATCGTCACATAAATGTTACAGTTAACAAAACCAAGGGTGTTTTTGCATTTGTAAAACGGTGGTCAAAAGAATTCAATGACCCTTGCATCACGAAGGCTCTATTCACAACGTTAGTAAAGCCCATACTGGAATATGGATCTGTTGTTTGGAACCCGCGCTATCAAGTTCATTCCGACAGAATAGAGTCAATTCAAAAACAAATTCTGCTTTTTGCTTTAAGGAATTTTCGTTGGGATTCTCAGTACAACCTGCCGCCATATATAAGTCGTTTAAAACTCATTAATCTTCCTACACTTGCTAGTCGCTAGTGTTTATTATTAATAAATAGCTGCAAATATTAGCAAATTTATCCAAATTATAAATTAAAATGAGATTTTTAGAATTTTTTGGGCTTTGGAGGATAGGAATTTATGCAGTCCGAAAGATTTACGCAAAAATCCACAACAATTTCACTAACAGTACTGCATTCTATAGACTTGCAAACTTTCTATACTCAAAAGCGAACAATGAGATAACCACTCTTTTATGAAGTAAAATACATGGCCTCATATCGTTTAAGCAAATAAAATATACTTACAAATCTGCACAACTTCCTTTATCGAGAAGTGTAACCACATGAGGCTTTGGCATCCTGCTAAGAATTACGTTTGTGCCCATGTACTGGTTATTTTGATTTCATTAAACAACTTTACGATAATAATTTTAAGCTTTCTTTAATTCGCTACGATTTTTTGCCATTGAATTTGCTGCCAATCTTACTTTCCCAACTTTTCATTTTGAGCTCGATTTCGTTCGTCAAATCAGATGTAATCGAAATGCAGATAAGTGCCGTCTGTCAGGCAGAATATATTATGCAGATATATGTCCCCGTTTATCTGCATAAGTATGCCCGTCTGTCAGTAGTTTTACACATGTTAGAAGGAAATGCCCTCACGTCACGTTTTTACATTCACAAGTAATTGCCAAATTTATAGCAATTGTATACTTTACTACACATTATTTTGTTTATGTATTTGGGAATCCATTAATATGGTCTTGCTGGGAACGCAAATGAGTGCAAAATCTTAAACTAGTATTAGCTAAGATTTTTCTTAACTATAACATAAGTTCGACTTAGATTGTAAAACCTGCCCTTATCCTCCAATTTTGACAGAAAAGTGCGAGAAATATATTGCGAATTTTGATATATGGGCAGTAATTGTCTTGACATAAACATTTGTAATATGAAATCGAACAAGTACGTTCGCCTAAATAAACCGGAAACATGCTAAACATATTCTAAAAAATGTGTTATTTCGATTCCTTATACATTAACATTAATAATATAATAGAAAACAATTAAACTTTCCAATGATTTTGCAGCGTCGAAGTTTACGTGCAAATCAAAAAATTCGCTGTCAAAATAATTAAGTGAGAACTTATATCAAGCAATAGATGTCCAGGAAGAGGAAATAAGCGTGTGAGACCAAATTTCGAACCGAATATTTTGTAAATAAATTTTCCAATTTTGTTCACGAAAGATTCTTGCAGACAAGCTCAATAAAAATAGTGAAATATTGCAAGAATTTAAAGTAATTTTCTTGATGGAGGCATCTTGAAAATAAAATTTACTATCAAATTTGGCGCAGCAAACGTGACATATTTTGCTGAGCTCAGAACGAGTTGCCGCAGAGCATATTTTGGAGTTTTAAAAAATGGCTAAGCCAGCTGTAAGGCATAAATGTAATGCACCAGTTTGTAAGACCTTGTTGCGTTTTTCATAATAATTCAAGTAAACCTGTAACTAATTTCTGAGGTAGTCTCAGACATTGTTAACGAACCCACGATTTGACTATGGGCGGTCTTCATCAGCTTCAAGTTCTCTTCTGCTTCCTTTTTCTGGTTGTCGGAAGCGAAATAGAGATTTTTTCAGTGGGCATTTTGAGACCAACATATCGTCAAGTTCTCTTTAGATTCCTAAAGGGTTTGCTTATAGGACAATCCTCATTCAAGGTAAATTCAATATACCTATGGTCAGAATAGGAGTGAGTCTCCATAACTCCTGTAACTGGTATTAAGGAGGAAGAGGCCAGGGTGATCTCTAGCACCTCACGCCTGACCACAGTTCTAAAGGTATTCCTCTGTTGTAGATATCAATAAATAAATCTTGAAATTTTGTGGGAATCGTCCCAAAAGAAGAGCAAGTTTATATCTTTAGGTGTGGGGTGCATATCCCAGCACCTCTTAAATAGTTAATCTCAAAACAAAAATGCGATCAACACGAAATACAGCCATTGCAAAAGTGAGCACCGCTGTACCAACTGGAGAATCAGATGTCCCCGCTGCTCCAATAATGAGTATTGCCCGTACCACAGCAAGGAACACGGCCACTCCAGAACCGAGCACCGCTACAACTGCTCCCGACGTACCTCCTAACGCTGCAGAAAAAACCACCGCCGCTCACACTGCTGTTTCCACTGCCTCTTAAACCGCTATTTCCACCGCCGGAAATACAAGCTTTGTTCATGCGATGGGAGGACCGCCCATGACCGCCGCCACCTATACCACCGCTGTAACCAATACCCCGCCGTAACCTACGCCTCCGCTGCCGCTGCTCCTGCTGCTTATTCCGCTGCCGCTGCGCCCGCTGCTTATTCTGCTGCCGCTAACCGAGGAAGCGAATCGTCTAGAGGAACAACTAAAGATCCTAAAGCTGCGCCGCGAGATACCTGAGATAGAGAGCCAAATTCACAATAGACCACCAACGGGCTACCTGAATTTTGAGGAGCTCGAAGTGGCCGTATCCAGATTCAGTGGAGATGACCACCGAGATGTTAATAAGTGGATCCTGCAATTTGAGTACTACGCGATGGCAAACAACCTGAACGATAGACACAAGTGCCGAGCCCTACGCCGCTGTATGGCGGGAACTGCGAAGGAGTGCGTCCTCAATTATGGGTTGGCGGATTACAGTGATTTGATAACTCTGCTACAAAACACGTTTCGACGCAACATAACCAGGCAAGAAATCTATCGCCAGCTGAGTGCACGGAGGCTGAAGGCCTCGGAGTCATGCATCGCCTACGTAATCGCCATGTAGTCCATTGCGTCCAAGACGGACATAGAGGAAAAGGAACTTGTAGACATCATCATAGACGGCATACCAGACAACAGCAATAACATTAGTTTGCTGTACGGTGCTAGCACGATCCAGGAGCTGATTCGGCGTATGGATAGATACGAACAAAGGCGCTCTATACCCACAGCACCGAGGTCCTCCGCTCCGGCCGCGGTAAGAAATATTCAGCCAAAACCGACCACTGCTGTTGCCGGATACCTACGCCAAGTACGCTGTTTCAACTGCTCACAGTTTGGGCACTACCAAAGCAGCTGCCAGAAGCCAACTAGACCCCAAGGATCCTTCTTCATCTGCCACCAAATGGGTCACCTGCACAACAACTGTCCGAAGAGGCGAAGCCGAAATACCGAGGTAGCCGCAGTGTCTGAGGAAGCCTCAAATAATGACTACGTACATTTTAAACAATGGGTAAGTGTGGCCTTATGTAATATGTCAAACCCAATCAGAAACACAGGTTTTACAAATATTTATTCTCTCATTGATTCCGGCAGTCCGATTAATTTGATGCGAAGATCAAGCGCCCCACAGTGCACAAGCCTATCACCTAAACCATATCCAACCAAATTTATCGGCATCGGAAAATTTAAAATACATTCCTTTGGCACAGTTTTATGCGCTGTAAAATTTCGAAATAAAATTCGGCATATCCAAATAATGATTATTCCGAATAATACAATCACGACGCCTTTGACACTAGGTCGAGCTTTTATGAAATCATTTAATATTAATTTGATACAAGTAAATAAAATAGAAAACAGTGAATTTAAAAACAAAATATGTTCAAGACTCGAATCTAATAATAAGTTAAATAAAGTTATTTCTAATATAAAACACAGTGTTTCTGATTTGGTAGTAGATAAGTTTGCTGATGATGACTGCAGAGGATTACTATATTTGTAAAAGAATTTGTGTTGAGGTCCATAAACGAGGCATCGACATGTCAAAAGTACTTAATGATACGCCACAAAGTCCCGAATATAGTGAACACGTTGATGAATATACTTATGTATGTCGTAAAGGAACTAAGTGCAATTGACTCTGAACAAGAACTAGATGTTGACCTAGGACCTGGGTTAGATAGTGGTAAAAGACGGGAATTACTGACAGCCTTGACTGATTCATATATATCACCTCCTGACCGGAAAAAAGAACTCTATGATTATAATAAGAAAATCCGTTTGACCGATGATACACCATTTTACTGCTTGCCTAGGCGCTTATCATTCCAAGACAGATCAGTAGTTCAAAGAATTACCGATGATTTACTGAATAGGCAGATAATACAGCCAAGTAGCTCTGCTTATGCCTCTGCCATAGTGTTAGTAAAGAAAAAGAGTGGTGATGTTCAAATGTGCGTTAATTATAGGGCCCTTAATAAAAAACGATTAGAGATAACTTTCCGTTGCCCTTGATAGAAGATTGCATTGAGTACATGTCGGGAAAGAAATGGTTCACCTTACTAGACCTTAAGGACGGGTTCCATCAACTTATGACGGACAAAGATTATATTCCTCTGACATCATTTGTCACTCCTCACGGGCAATTCGAATACCTTCGAATGCCTTTCGGACTAAAGAACGCGCTAGCTAACTTCCAGAGGTTTGTTTACAACATCTTTCGCGACTTAATTGACTCAAAGGAAATTGTAGTCTACATTGATGATATTTTGATTGCGTCCACTTCCTTTAAATGTCATCTTTGTACCGTAGAAAAAGTCCTGAAGAGGATTTACGAAAGAGGTTTAGAACTTAAGCTGAAAAAGTGCAAATTTGGTTACAATAAAATAGAATACTTAGGATACCTTGTCAGCCCCGCGGGAATACAACCATCCGATGCTCATGTTCGTGCAATCGCCTATTATCCTGTGCCTAAAGACCACAAGGAACTTCGTTCATGTCTAGGGCTGTTTTCATACTTTCGGAAATTTGTACCGTCGTTTTCAGAGACTGCCAAACCGCTGTTGGATCTGTTACGTAAGGAGACATCATTCAATTTTTCAGACCTTTGCCTCGAAGCTTTTAAGAGATTGAGGGACAAGTTAGTTAAGTCACCGGTGCTAGCGATATATGACCACATATATCGCATATTTTTCAAAAACTACTACGGCAGCCGAATCTAGATATCATAGCTTTGAGCTGGAAACGCTCTCCATCATCTATGCTCTTAGAAGATTCAGAGTTTACTTAGAAGGAATTCCATTCACTATCGTAACAGATTGCAACTCACTTGCAATGACTCTCAGCAAAAAACAAGGTAACCCGCGGATTGCAAGATGGGCTTTAGAGCTGGAGAACTTTAATTATTCCATCCAACACCGAAGAGGGATAAACCTCGGACATGTGGATGCCTTAAGTCGTCTTCCGCAGCTGAATGGTGAGACTGACGTCGTTAACGCAGATGCAGGTGATAGTAATTCCTCGTCAGTAGGTATTTTAGAAGAGTATCATGTTATCGGCAACGGTCAGCTGAAAAGTGATGACAAAGGCCAAAATATATGCGAAGTAGTCGCTGCTATAGACCACAACAAGGAAGACCTTGGTCCGATTCTGTTTTTACTTTTTATAAATTACTTACCTTCTGTAATAAATTATTTAAAAATTTTATTGTATGCTGATGATGTAAAGCTTTTTAGATCGTATCATTCTGTTGAGGAAAGGTCCTTACTACAAGCGGATTTAAATAGCATGACTAACTAGTGTGAAATAAATTACATGCCACTGAACCTTAAAAAATGTAAAGTAATGTGCTTTTCTCGCAGAGCAGTTCAACCAGCTTCTTATGAAATATGTAACCATAACCTCGAACAAGTGTTTAACTTTGTTGATCTTGGAATTACAATGGACCCGAAATTTAATTTTAATCGTCACATAAATGTTACAGTTAACAAAACCAAGGGTGTTTTTGCATTTGTAAAACGGTGGTCAAAAGAATTCAATGACCCTTGCATCACGAAGGCTCTATTCACAACGTTAGTAAAGCCCATACTGGAATATGGATCTGTTGTTTGGAACCCGCGCTATCAAGTTCATTCCGACAGAATAGAGTCAATTCAAAAACAATTTCTGCTTTTTGCTTTAAGGAATTTTCGTTGGGATTCTCAGTACAACCTGCCGCCATATATAAGTCGTTTAAAACTCATTAATCTTCCTACACTTGCTAGTCGCTAGTGTTTATTATTAATAAATAGCTGCAAATATTAGCAAATTTATCCAAATTATAAATTAAAATGAGATTTTTAGAATTTTTTGGGCTTTGGAGGATAGGAATTTATGCAGTTCGAAAGATTTACGCAAAAATCCACAACAATTTCACTAACAGTACTGCATTCTATAGACTTGCAAACTTTCTATACTCAAAAGCGAACAATGAGATAACCACTCTTTTATGAAGTAAAATACATGGCCTCATATCGTTTAAGCAAATAAAATATACTTACAAATCTGCACAACTTCCTTTATCGAGAAGTGTAACCACATGAGGCTTTGGCATCCTGCTAAGAATTACGTTTGTGCCCATGTACTGGTTATTTTGATTTCATTAAACAACTTTACGATAATAATTTTAAGCTTTCTTTAATTCGCTACGATTTTTTGCCATTGAATTTGCTGCCAATCTTACTTTCCCAACTTTTCATTTTGAGCTCGATTTCGTTCGTCAAATCAGATGTAATCGAAATGCAGATAAGTGCCGTCTGTCAGGCAGAATATATTATGCAGATATATGTCCCCGTTTATCTGCATAAGTATGCCCGTCTGTCAGTAGTTTTACACATGTTAGAAGGAAATGCCCTCACGTCACGTTTTTACATTCACAAGTAATTGCCAAATTTATAGCAATTGTATACTTTACTACACATTATTTTGTTTATGTATTTGGGAATCCATTAATATGGTCTTGCTGGGAACGCAAATGAGTGCAAAATCTTAAACTAGTATTAGCTAAGATTTTTCTTAACTATAACATAAGTTCGACTTAGATTGTAAAACCTGCCCTTATCCTCCAATTTTGACAGAAAAGTGCGAGAAATATATTGCGAATTTTGATATATGGGCAGTATTTGTCTTGACATAAACATTTGTAATATGAAATCGAACAAGTACGTTCGCCTAAATAAACCGGAAACATGCTAAACATATTCTAAAAAATGTGTTATTTCGATTCCTTATACATTAACATTAATAATATAATAGAAAACAATTAAACTTTCCAATGATTTTGCAGCGTCGAAGTTTACGTGCAAATCAAAAAATTCGCTGTCAAAATAATTAAGTGAGAACTTATATCAAGCAATAGATGTCCAGGAAGAGGAAATAAGCGTGTGAGACCAAATTTCGAACCGAATATTTTGTAAATAAATTTTCCAATTTTGTTCACGAAAGATTCTTGCAGATAAGCTCAATAAAAATAGTGAAATATTGCAAGAATTTAAAGTAATTTTCTTGATGGAGGCATCTTGAAAATAAAATTTACTATCAAATTTGGCGCAGCAAACGTGACATATTTTGCTGAGCTCAGAACGAGTTGCCGCAGAGCATATTTTGGAGTTTTAAAAAATGGCTAAGCCAGCTGTAAGGCATAAATGTAATGCACCAGTTTGTAAGACCTTGTTGCGTTTTTCATAATAATTCAAGTAAACCTGTAACTAATTTCTGAGGTAGTCTCAGACATTGTTAACGAACCCACGATTTGACTATGGGCGGTCTTCATCAGCTTCAAGTTCTCTTTTGCTTCCTTTTTCTGGTTGTCGGAAGCGAAATAGAGATTTTTTCACTGGGCATTTTGAGACCAACATATCGTCAAGTTCTCTTTAGATTCCTAAAGAGTTTGCTTATAGGACAATCCTCATTCAAGGTAAATTCAATATACCTATGGTCAGAATAGGAGTGAGTCTCCATAACTCCTGTAACTGGTATTAAGGAGGAAGAGGCCAGGGTGATCTCTAGCACCTCACGCCTGACCACAGTTCTAAAGGTATTCCTCTGTTGTAGATATCAATAAATAAATCTTGAAATTTTGTGGGAATCGTCCCAAAAGAAGAGCAAGTTTATATCTTTAGGTGTGGGGTGCATATCCCAGCACCTCTTAAATAGTTAATCTCAAAACAAAAATGCGATCAACACGAAATACAGCCATTGCAAAAGTGAGCACCGCTGTACCAACTGGAGAATCAGATGTCCCCGCTGCTCCAATAATGAGTATTGCCCGTACCACAGCAAGGAACACGGCCACTCCAGAACCGAGCACCACTACAACTGCTCCCGACGTACCTCCTAACGCTGCAGAAAAAACCACCGCCGCTCACACTGCTGTGGAACTGCCTCTTAAACCGCTATTTCCACCGCCGAAAATACAAGCTTTGTTCATACGATGGGAGGACCGCCCATGACCGCCGCCACCTATACCACCGCTGTAACCAATACCCCGCCGTAACCTACGCCTCCGCTGCCGCTGCTCCTGCTGCTTATTCCGCTGCCGCTGCGCCCGCTGCTTATTCTGCTGCCGCTGCTTATTCCGCTGCCACTGCGCCCGCTGCAAACAATGATTCTGTTGCAGCATCATTTAGAAGCGCTAGCCCATCAAACGTAACCGAGGAAGCGAATCGTCTAGAGGAACAACTAAAGATCCTAAAGCTGCGCCGCGAGATACCTGAGATAGAGAGCCAAATTCACAATAGACCACCAAGGGGCTACCTGAATTTTGAGGAGCTCGAAGTGGCCGTATCCAGATTCAGTGGAGATGACCACCGAGATGTTAATAAGTGGATCCTGCAATTTGAGTACTACGCGATGGCAAACAACCTGAACGATAGACACAAGTGCCGAGCCCTACACCGCTGTATGGCGGGAACTGCGAAGGAGTGCGTCCTCAATTATGGGTTGGCCGATTACAGTGATTTGATAACTCTGCTACAAAACACGTTTCGACGCAACATAACCAGGCAAGAAATCTATCGCCAGCTGAGTGCACGGAGGCTGAAGGCCTCGGAGTAATGCATCGCCTACGTAATCGCCATGCAGTCCATTGCGTCCAAGACGGACATAGAGGAAAAGGAACTTGTAGACATCATCATAGACGGCATACCAGACAACAGCAATAACATTAGTTTGCTGTACGGTGCTAGCACGATCCAGGAGCTGATTCGGCGTATGGATAGATACGAACAAAGGCGCTCTATACCCACAGCACCGAGGTCCTCCGCTCCGGCCGCGGTAAGAAATATTCAGCCAAAACCGACCACTGCTGTTGCCGGAGACCTACGCCAAGTACGCTGTTTCAACTGCTCACAGTTTGGGCACTACCAAAGCAGCTGCCAGAAGCCAACTAGACCCCAAGGATCCTTCTTCATCTGCCACCAAATGGGTCACCTGCACAACAACTGTCCGAAGAGGCGAAGCCGAAATACCGAGGTAGCCGCAGTGTCTGAGGAAGCCTCAAATAATGACTACGTACATTTTAAACAATGGGTAAGTGTGGCCTTATGTAATATGTCAAACCCAATCAGAAACACAGGTTTTACAAATATTTATTCTCTCATTGATTCCGGCAGTCCGATTAATTTGATGCGAAGATCAAGCGCCCCACAGTGCACAAGCCTATCACCTAAACCATATCCAACCAAATTTATCGGCATCGGAAAATTTAAAATACATTCCTTTGGCACAGTTTTATGCGCTGTAAAATTTCGAAATAAAATTCGGCATATCCAAATAATGATTATTCCGAATAATACAATCACGACGCCTTTGACACTAGGTCGAGCTTTTATGAAATCATTTAATATTCATTTGATACAAGTAAATAAAATAGAAAACAGTGAATTTAAAAACAAAATATGTTCAAGACTCGAATCTAATAATAAGTTAAATAAAGTTATTTCTAATATAAAACACAGTGTTTCTGATTTGGTAGTAGATAAGTTTGCTGATGATGACTGCAGAGGATTACTATATTTGTAAAAGAAATTGTGTTGAGGTCCATAAACGAGGCATCGACATGTCAAAAGTACTTAATGATACGCCACAAAGTCCCGAATATAGTGAACACGTTGATGAATATACTTATGTCGTAAAGGAACTAAGTGCAATTGACTCTGAACAAGAACTAGATGTTGACCTAGGACCTGGGTTAGATAGTGGTAAAAGACGGGAATTACTGACAGCCTTGACTGATTCATATATATCACCTCCTGGCCGGAAAAAAGAACTCTATGATTATAATAAGAAAATCCGTTTGACCGATGATACACCATTTTACTGCTTGCCTAGGCGCTTATCATTCCAAGACAGATCAGTAGTTCAAAGAATTACCGATGATTTACTGAATAGGCAGATAATACAGCCAAGTAGCTCTGCTTATGCCTCTGCCATAGTGTTAGTAAAGAAAAAGAGTGGTGATGTTCAAATGTGCGTTAATTATAGGGCCCTTAATAAAAAACGATTAGAGATAACTTTCCGTTGCCCTTGATAGAAGATTGCATTGAGTACATGTCGGGAAAGAAATGGTTCACCTTACTAGACCTTAAGGACGGGTTCCATCAACTTATGACGGACAAAGATTATATTCCTCTGACATCATTTGTCACTCCTCACGGGCAATTCGAATACCTTCGAATGCCTTTCGGACTAAAGAACGCGCTAGCTAACTTCCAGAGGTTTGTTTACAACATCTTTCGCGACTTAATTGACTCAAAGGAAATTGTAGTCTACATTGATGATATTTTGATTGCGTCCACTTCCTTTAAATGTCATCTTTGTACCGTAGAAAAAGTCCTGAAGAGGATTTACGAAAGAGGTTTAGAACTTAAGCTGAAAAAGTGCAAATTTGGTTACAATAAAATAGAATACTTAGGATACCTTGTCAGCCCCGCGGGAATACAACCATCCGATGCTCATGTTCGTGCAATCGCCTATTATCCTGTGCCTAAAGACCACAAGGAACTTCGTTCATGTCTAGGGCTGTTTTCATACTTTCGGAAATTTGTACCGTCGTTTTCAGAGACTGCCAAACCGCTGTTGGATCTGTTACGTAAGGAGACATCATTCAATTTTTCAGACCTTTGCCTCGAAGCTTTTAAGAGATTGAGGGACAAGTTAGTTAAGTCACCGGTGCTAGCGATATATGACCACATATATCGCATATTTTTCAAAAACTACTACGGCAGCCGAATCTAGATATCATAGCTTTGAGCTGGAAACGCTCTCCATCATCTATGCTCTTAGAAGATTCAGAGTTTACTTAGAAGGAATTCCATTCACTATCGTAACAGATTGCAACTCACTTGCAATGACTCTCAGCAAAAAACAAGGTAACCCGCGGATTGCAAGATGGGCTTTAGAGCTGGAGAACTTTAATTATTCCATCCAACACCGAAGAGGGATAAACCTCGGACATGTGGATGCCTTAAGTCGTCTTCCGCAGCTGAATGGTGAGACTGACGTCGTTAACGCAGATGCAGGTGATAGTAATTCCTCGTCAGTAGGTATTTTAGAAGAGTATCATGTTATCGGCAACGGTCAGCTGAAAAGTGATGACAAAGGCCAAAATATATGCGAAGTAGTCGCTGCTATAGACCACAACAATCTTTACTTTCAGATACAGGTTGCACAAAATAGGGACACGAAACTCAAAGAGCTTATGAGTGAATTAGAAAAAGGGGAAGTGGTAGGTTACGAACTGATAGATGGGTTGGTTTTTCGCAAGCTTGGTCATGATTCCTTGCTATGTGTACCACTGGAGATGGAAGACAATGTAATCCGCATGGTGCATGAAAAGATTGGACGCCTGGGAGTAGATAAGTGTCATGACCAAATGCGTAAGCACTAATGGTTTGAGCACATGAGGGATACAACTCACCGTTTTATTCAAAACTGCATCAAGTGCATCCTATAATCTGCTCCAGTGCGCACTAATCAGCACAATATGTATACCATCCCGAAGACCCCTGTACCTTTCGATACTCTTCATTTGGATCATTTCGGCCCGTTACCAGCTATAAAGTCGAAACGTAAGCATATACTAGTAGCAATAGACGCCTTCACCAAGTTCGTTAAGTTATACCCAGTTAGTTCCACGAGAACGGAGGAGGTTTGTTGTGCATTAGAAAAATACTTCAGTTACTATAGCCGCCCGATACGTGTTGTTACCGACAGAGGGACATGCTTCACTTCGCTAGATTTTGGTAGCTTTTTCTTAAAAAGAAACATCGACCATGTGAAAGTAGCGGTGGCATCGCAGAATTCTTGGAAGACAAATTATTGAACAATATTTCGAGGAACCTTATTGAAATGCGAGAAAGCGCCTTACGAAATATAGAAAAATCTCAAGAGTACAGTTTGAAGTATTTCCTTAGGAATAGTACACCTGCAAAAAAATACTCCATCGGCGACTTTGTGGTTATTAGACATGTTGATACCTCGCCCGGAATAAATAAAAAATTCATCCAAAAATATCGCGGCCAATACGTTATACACAAAATTCTACCAAATGATCGATACGTTATCAAGGATATCAATAATTGTCAACTTACACACTTGCCCTATGATGGCATAGTTGAAGCTATAACAATACGGAAGTGGCTTGCCCCAGTCAATGAAAGCGAGAACCCTCTCCTGTCATCGGCGCAAGCTGGCCACACTGCTTCGTAAGTTATTTGTACCTCTTTGATTGAGGCCAATCAAATGGTTCAGGTTGGCCGAGATGTTAACATTATTTTAATTATCTTAAGACATATTGATCACCCCATGCATGTTTAAGATTTTTGTAGATGTTAGGTTATATAAAATACCCTGTAACATCAAGTCGGCCATCTTATGTATCGGACTGTCGTGGCCGCTGTGGTCGAGTTGGTAGCGGTGCGTGCTATAACCTGACATGCCGGTGAGTTCGAGGTTCGAATCTCAGTCAGGGCAAACAAAATCTTAATCATAGAAAAAGTTTTTTCTAATAGCGGTCACCCCTCGGCAGGCAATGGCAAACCTCCGAGGGTGTTTCTGCCATGAAAAAGCTTCTCATTAAATACATCTGCCGTTCGGAGTCGGCACAAAACTGTAGGTCCCTCAATTTGTGGTATAATATAAAGACGCGCACCACAAATAGTAGGAGAAGCTCGGCCAAACACTGAGCTATATAGTGTACGCGCCAAAATTATATATATATAGGTTATATAAAATACCCTGTAACATCAAGTCGGCCATCTTATGTATCGGACTGTCACTTTGGTTCGCTCAGAGTAACAAGACATCAGAATTGAGGTATCAATAAATAAATCTGGAAATTTTGTGAGAATCGTCCCAAAAGAAGAGCAAGTTTATAAATATATTGCGAATTTTGATATATACATATATGGGCAGTATATGTCGTGACATAAACATTTGTAATATGACATCGAACAAGTACGTTCGCCTAAATAAACCGCAAACATGCTAAACATGTTCTAAAAAATGTGTTATTTCGAGTCCTTAAACATTAATAATATAATAGAAAACAATTAAACTTTCCAATGATTTTGCAGCGTCGAAGTTTACGTGCAAATTCAAAAATTCGCTGTCAAAATAATTAAGTGAGAACTTATATCAAGCAATAGATGTCCAGGAAGAAGAAATAAGCGCGTGAGACCATATTTCGCACCGAATATTTTGTAAATAAGTTTTTCTATTTTGTTCACGAAAGATTCTTGCAGATAAGCTCATTACAAATAGTGAAATATTGCAAGAATTTGAAGTAATTTTCTTGATGGGGGCATCTTGAAAATAAAATTTACTATCAAATTTGGTGCAGCAAACGTAACATATTTTTCTGAGCTCAGAAGTAGTTGCCGCAGAGCATATTTTGGCGTTTTAAAAAAACGGCTAAGCCAGCTGTAAGGCATAAATGTAATGCAGCAGTTTGTAAGATCTTGTTGCGTTTCTCATAATAATTCAAGTAAACCTATAACTAATTTCTGAGGTTGTACTGACGCCTTTGGTATATATTTTACCCTTTTCTTTGTTTTTTTTTTCTACAAATGAACATTTTCATTTAAGTACTTTCGGCCTAATAGTTTAGTTCGAATCCAACTTCCGGTCTAATCAAACATGCTACCAGTTCCGAACCCCTCCATAAAACTATCGGCAAAAGATCTGTTGTCCGATAGATTATAATCGACTAGTCTAGCTGTCAAAGATGCCTAAGTTAAAGGGCCGTACACATAAGACTTTCGCTTTGCTTTGCTTCAGAGTTTCGCTTTGACAGATAAGTTAAAGTACTGATGTTATATGAGTGCTGCTAAATACAAGGCGAGAAAAGTAAAGCAAAGCAAAACGAAGCAAAATCATGGCGAACTCTCAACTTTTGTATACTTTGACAACCAACTGTTTGCATTTCCATTTTATTTTGCGTCCATATACACACGATTTAGAAAATTTACTAGTATTTCATAGTTTTTGCGTGTATACTTACTTTTATAAAGATAAAAGAAGAGATCGGTTTTTATTTATCTTGTCGAAATATGCTCGGCCTGAATATAGTTTATTACACTCGCGACTTTGAAACATACATAAGTAGCATAACTAGCGCTTAATTATATAAGTAAAACTCATTTCTTAATATTTTATTAAACAAAATATTTGGAGTAGACACAAATAACAATTGAAAACAAACCACTAACGTAGAAACTGTCAAAGCGTTCTATGTAGCAAACCTTCTACACCTCATGCTTTGTTGTTAAATTTCGAATTGTCAAGTAAAGCGAGGAAAGTTGTATGTGTACGGCCCTTTAAGCTTCCCGAAAATTATATTCGTTCTTTCTTACACTGACTTCTGAGCAGAAGACCTCGTTGTTCATATTTATTGTAAACCGCGTGTTAACCTACAATTGAAAAGTTAAATAAAATAAAAAGGGGCTAAATTAAAGATTAAGTGAAGGTTTTATTATAAATCGAGGTGCTTCTACCTGTAATCACTGGTAAGCATAGTTGAACATGAAAATAGTTAAAAGTGCAATATGGGCTCTATAATGAATACGAAATTATTTCGCAGGATACCCCCAGTTGACCAAAAAGTGAACACTAGGAATAGGAGCAGAGGTGTAACAATAAAATTAGTTCACACTTACTTTCACCGTCTGGCGTGTATGCAATTCAACCGCCTACCATATCAGCGGCCAGGATCATCGAGACGCGACTGAAACAAATTTTCTTTTGATGACACCCAGCCATTTTCACGAAGTTCTTATCTTTTAATTAGCTCCCCTAAACCGGGTCTGCTAAGCAAAATACTCTGCACTTTAATGTCATAGAGTTAATTAACCAATTAATTGAAAAAAAGCATTAACAAACAAAAAGCATAATACTTACATATGCATACATAGCTATACATGAGAGAAACAAGGAATAATCATTACGACATACTTTGAAATTAAACATTTTAATTTTGCATTCTTTAAATGCATATAAAATTTCTTCTCAACGTGTTTGCTAACTCTATATTTTTTTCTTGCGTTAAGCTTCTCTTTTGATTATTTATTTGTTATTTATTTTTTTTCTTTATTTGACATTTGAGCGAGCAAATACAATTTTTCTTGTTTTTTTTTTCGGTTGCTCTTCTTATCGCGCTCACCAATCTATAGTACAGTTCGAGTAAAAATTAATTTAATTAATTTTCTTTTCTTTCGAGAATCATGAAAGAAAGATTATACGACAATTTTAAAAACGTGTAGAAAAATATATTGAGGTTGTTAGGTAGGTGAAACATGTTAATTTTCAGCACTTCAATGCAGAACAGACATCAAAGCTTGAAGGCCTCTACGATACGTGGGACTGCGTTGCCGACACAAATGTAAGTGCATTTTATTCTACTTTCCTTAACCTCACTGTTCTGTTTATTATATACCTGAATATCCATATGCACATATGTTGTGAGTAAGCATGGTATGTACATATGTTTACATACCTAAATTGAAGGTTTTTGTTCCTGCTACTCTCGTGTAAGAGCATACATACGTATATATGGATTGATCGTTTTTTTCTTTACGTTAAAATCTTTTTTTGGTTTTCTCCTTATGAAAGCACGCATATGCGCAGCATTTGCTTTTGTGTTTTCTCACTCTTAATTTTAATCATTTGCCTGCAAGCCTGAATATATGTACATATGAGGAACGTACATGTATACTTGCATGAATAGTTTGTCTTTCAAAAAGGGTCAATGACCACATAAACGATCATCTGGTGAGGTAGGTCAAGATTACCAATATATTCTATTTATACCCAACACACACTATTAGTAGGTTTATTTAAGATCATTGTAAATATGTTTAAGATGAAATCCCCGTTGAATTATTAAATTTATTGTAAGCAAATATAATATTATTTTCATTTTTTTCTATAAATATTATAATCCCAACTTTAGTTTCAAAATGCCTTGAATTCACTTTGAATAAAATTTCATTAGAATGAACATTTAAATTTAAGTTTTTTGGTCTTTTTGAAAGGAGTGTAGGTGGTTCAATGGGGCCTTTGGTAACATCGTAAAGGCCGAGGTAGGGTGGGTATAGAGCAGCCAAGGACATCATATGTGCGCTGCTATGTAATGGGTTTCCGACTTAAGTGGAGTAGGTGTTAGTTAAAGCTAGGTTAATATGATATATGTAGTTCCCCCGTGTGCAAATGAAATACTTCATATTAGGACTATTGGCTAAAAAGAAGGTGGCTTGTTCTGCTTCTGTGTAATGACCCCACCCAGGCTGAAGCTCCGGGATTAGTCAGTGCACACGCCGCAGATGCAGGACTCTATCACAGGCCATTCTTAGCGACTCTAGATAGTTGCAAGATGCCTTAGCGCAGTGGTACCATAACAGAAATGGCGCCCAACGTGGGGCCCGAGAAGGTGATTAAAAGTTTTACCGATTTGTGGTCCCTCATACTATGTTCCCTCCTGGAATACATCACTGTCCGTCTGATTTGGTTTTAATTTTTTTTTCTAGTTTATTATAGCAATTTTGGAACTCAAAATTAGTAGCTTAATGCCTGGGGTTTTGACCGAATTTTATTAGTATTTCTTCGACATATGTAGTTTGGAATTTTGGTAGTTTTTCGGCTTCATTTATATACTTTTAATCATTTGCTGGAATTGCACTTGCAGGTTAGATACCTAGAGAATTAACCGCGAATGATTCCGTATTTAAATTAGTATTCAACCTAAATTTTTCTTTTCCGATTTTAAAGCTTATGTTTTTTAGATATGATATTTTGTAGGATTGGTAGGAGTTTGGCTGCAGTACGGCTAAATGCCAGCTGGCTTACCAACAGTTTAGACAATTAACATATTCAATGAGCTCTCAATCTATTTCTTACTTAACTTTTGTCATTTAAACCGAGTGAATATTTTTTCTTTTAATCGTCGTTTTCGGAACTTTATTGTAACTGCTTTCACAATAACTGATTTGTAATAATTTCTGCATCAGTAATCTGGGTTGATCAGGGCCTACTTACCCTAGCCTGGAAAATCACTTTACCATTTTTGACCACCTTACTCCTGGAGAAAGAGACCAGTTATATATTAAATATTTTTTCTTTTATATTTGTCATAATATCCGATGATTTCCTTTCAGTTTAACTGATCTTGAATCGGGTATTTTTGTTTCGAAAGTATTGTGAATCAGATCGTTCGTAGTGATTTAAAGCTTTTGGATATTTAACTGAAAATAGTTTAGCTGATTTCTTTTAAGTTCTGAAGTTCTGGTAAATTTTCTTAAATTTGAATTGTTTCATAGTTCTTTTGGTTGAGAACACAAATGCTAAGTTAACTCAAGCTCAGATTAGAACACAAAAAAAAAAAAACACAAGCAAGTTTTTTCTCAATTGACATACAAGTTGGTATACATCGTCTGTTCAGGGCTAATATACTTAGTGGAAGCTGACAGAATTCGTTGCGAATCTGTGCGTATAAATTTTCGAATTTTTTTTATAATTTATTTCTTAACCACAATTTATACTTGAGTCTTTAATAATGTCAATGCGTCATAGTGGGGAAGGCTTGCCGTCACAGGCCAATTTGTGTACAATCTGCCACGAGCAGTTATCTGAACATGACGACGTTTTATTAACGGCTTGCTCACATCAATTTCACCGTTCCTGTCTACTGAATTGGCTAAAGCGAAATTCTAGTTGTCCGCAATGTCGTGCGAAGCGTCACAGTCGACAGTTCGCTCAAAATACGGGTGCCCGACCTAGAACTCGTTCTGTGCAACAGTCCGAGCAGCAGCAGCATAATAAAAACCCCGGCTTTACTATAAACTTACATGCTGACCAACATCAGCCGGAAGGTGCAACCAATCTTCCTCCGTTACCGGAGGCCTCCATTGACACCAATGACGACATCCTGATTCGCAATATTGTGTCCGCAGTAGTTTCCGCAAGACAACCTTCCATTTTCACTAGCTTTGCAGATCCTGTCTCCCAACTATTGGACCAAAAGCTTGAAAATGTGATGTCTCAATTCATAGCACGATTAAACTTAAATGCCCCGCCACCTCAACCCGTAGAAAACCGTAGTCCTGTTGCGAATGATCCGCAACCAAATATGTCGCGCAACTACTCAACACCTTTCTTTCCTCCAGATATTCCGAATGCAGCACAAAATTCTACCCAAAACTTTCAGCACCAAATTGATCAACTTCGTTTCAGCAACATTTCGAATGGTCCAAACTCCAGTAGAGTCGCTCAGTTGATATCAAACAGGGACAAAAAATTCGATGGCTCACCAAAACTTTCTGTCGACAGCTTCCTTTATCGGTTGGAATGTCAAGTAATAGATACGTTAGGTGGCAATTTTAATTTGCTTTGTGAGCATGTTCAAAGCTTGTTCCTAAATGAAGCAAAATACATATTGGTATCGGCGGTATCGCCGTACCGTCGAACGTGTCACTTGGCCATCCTTATGTGAGGCGCTTCGTACAAACTTCCAACAACACAAAACGGACGTGGTCGAAAACAGGGAGCGCATGAAAGCTTCGATGACTGCCACGCCGTTATGTCAACGAGTTAAGCGGTAATGAAGACCAACAAGATGATTTCCAGAACGTACACGAACTTGACGAAATTTCCAAGCAGTCAAAAGCGAAACAAATGTGCTGGAATTGTAGATGCGAGGGGCACAAATATTTCGATTGTCTCGAAAACCGAACGGTGTTCTGTTTCGGCTGTGGGGCTCCCAATGTTAACCGACCTAAGTGTAGCGATTGCAATCCGGGAAACCGGAAAGGGAGCTAGGCTTTCAGGAAGAATCCTCGCGACGATCAGAAGCCAATAGTGTAAAAACGTTAATCATACGCCCAGACGCATGCGCTAAAAGTGACTGCATAACATTACGCATACGCCCTGATGGACTTAAAAAGTTTGAAATGAAAAAATTGTACCAGATTATTCCTTATGAAGAGCGACTTAAGAATTACGATAAATTAAGAGAGAAAATATTTGATGGCGTTAGTAAACCACATTTTTCTAACCGTTCGTCCATACGTTGCAAAGATTTTGGAAAGACGTAACAGCCAATCGCAAAAATGTGAATAGTGTTGTCTGCTCAATTGAACATAAGTCCTCCGATTTGCGACCGCATGCCAAAAATAGGATATTAGATTTCAATCAGTTAGGTTTGCTGGATAGTGGAGCACAAGTTTCTTGCTTGGGTTCATCATTAGCAGAAGACGTATGTAACCAAATGCATTTACGTCAGCATACCACTTCTGTTTGTACGGCAGACGGGAATAAACAAGTTGTATACGGTACAGTCGATCTAAACGTACAATTTGAAGACAAGACCGAGATAATCAAGTTTTTTGTAATTCCAAGTATGTCCCAAAATGTTGTACTGGGAGTAAATTTTTGGGTTAAATTTAAAATAGCCCCGCATGTTATATCAGCCATATCGATCGATTCAAACCCTGAGGGAAACAGTATTCCCCTGAGTAGTAATCAACAGCGCCAACTTTATTTAGTACAGAGTAAGTTCCCAAGCTTTGAAAAAGAAGGTCTGGGAAACTCCTCCTTAATGGAGTATGCAATAGAGCTTGAACCAAACGTCCGTCCGATTAAACAAAGATACTTCCCAATATCTCCTGCTATTTAAAAGTTAGTCCACGTGGAGATAGATCAAATGATCAAGTTAGGTGAAATCAAGGAAGCGCCAAATAGTCCATGGTCCAGTCCGGTTGTTTTAGTTAAAAAGCCAGAAAAAGTCCGTCTGTGACGCTTACCCCCTCCCCCAAATTGATGGTATTCTAAGCTGAATTTATCAGTTCTCACGACTTACGTCGAGCCTTTTGGCAAATACCTCTACAGGAAAGTTCGAGAAATTATACCTGCTTTACGGTTCCTAATCGTCCGCTGTATCGATACCGCGTCATGCCCTTCGGTTTATGTAACGCCCCACAAGCACTCTGCCGCTTGATGGTCCGCGTAATCCCTCCACAGTTGAAAAACCAAGTTTTTGTTTATTTAGATGATCTGCTGATCGTTTCGGAAACGTTTGACAACCATATGTCTGTCCTCGCGGAGGTTGCTCACTGCTTTAGAAAAGCGGGGCTAACTATTAACGTAGGAAAAAGCAAGTTTTGCATTCGGGAGGTTAAATACCTGGGTTACATCGTTGGTAATGGTACCCTTCGTACCGACCCAGACAAGATTTTTGCCGTCACGGCGTACCCAGTCCCCACAAATATAAAGCAGTTAAGACGCTTTCTCGGAATGGCTGGTTGGTACCGCCGGTTCATAGATAATTTTGCTTCAATCACGACTCCCCTAACGACTTTGTTGAAAAAATGTAGGAACTTCGTTTGGAACGAGGAAGATCAAAGCGCATTTGAAACATTAAAACAAATGTTGTGTACAGCCCCGGTGTTATGTAGCCCAAACTACGAAAAGCCGTTCATAATCCAATGCGACGCCAGTAAGCTTGGTGTTGGTGCAGTGTTATCGCAAAATAATGATGATGGTGTTGAAGTCCCGATCGCCTACTATTCGCAAAAATTAAATAAGGCTCAAAGCAATTATAGCGTGACTGAATTGGAATGCCTCGCGGCCATCCTCAGTCAAAAAAAAATTTAGAGCCTACGTAGAAGGGCAGGATTTCACGATCGTAACTGACCATGCCAGCTTCAAATGGCTCATGTCTCAAACAGATTTGTCTAATAGATTAGCTCGATGGGCCCTTAAGCTGCAAGGCTTCAGGTTCAAAATAGCACACCGAAAAGGATTGCTGAATGTCCTCCCGGATAGTTTGTCTCGCCAAAATGTCGACGGAATTTGTGAATTAGCAGGCCAGCCGCTAGTTGACCTCAAGCCGTCTGAGTTTCTGTCCGAAGAGTATTTAAAGTTAATCAGTCATATCCGAAATAATGAAAGTCGTCTTCCTGATCTACAAATAGTAGATAACCAAGTTTACAAGCGCACTGAACGCCCCAATGGTAATCCAGATCGCAAAGCCTATAATTGGAAACTTTGGATCCCAAAGACCTTAGTTCGTCTGGTCATTGACAATGCCCATCTTCCACCAAATAAATGCCATGGCGGAGTAGCCAAAACCTTAGAGCGTTTGCGACACAAGTTTTACTGGCCTCATATGACAACTGATGTTAAAGCCTACATTGGCCAATGTGATATTTGTAGACAGAGTAAGTTGCCAAATACTATTCTTCGCCCTCCAATTAGTACCCAATATACTGTTCAGTGCCCATTTCAAAAGATTTACATCGATTTAATCGGACCATATCCAAGATCGAAGCTAGGAAACATTGGTATTCTAATCGTTTTAGATCATCTAACGAAATATCCCTTATTAAAAGTTATACCAAATTTTAATACAAAACCGATTTGTGATTATCTCAAAGAAGTAAGGAGCTCACACCACCAGTCTATTGGATGTTCGCCTTATTTTGCTCTTTTCGGCCAACAATAGACGCAGACGAGTATGAATTATTAAGGAAAATTGGAACGCTTGACGAAAATGTCGTAAGCAGAGCTGATAAATTAAGCCTTATACGGAAAACGGTTATGGACAACATAACTCTAGCTTTCGAAAATTCTGCCAAAAGGTATAATTTGCGGAGTACCTCTAAAAACTTTAACGTAGGTGATAAGGTGTTCCGCCGCAATTTTGTATTAAGTAGTGCAAGCAAGAAGTTTTGTGCAAAACTTGCGCCCAAATTTATAAAAGCCAAGGTTATTGGGTTAAAAGGAAACTGTATGTATGAACTGGAGGATACCCAGACTGGCAAGCGAGCCATCTACCACCGCAAAGACATACAAGAGGCCAAATTTTGATTTAGGTGAGGGGGTGTGTACTGACGCCTTTGGTATATATTTTTCCCTTTTCTTTGTTTTTTTTCTACAAATGAACATTTTCATTTAAGTACTTTCGGCCTAATAGTTTAGTTCGCATCCAACTTCCGGTATAATCAAACATGCTACCAGTTCCGAACCCCTCCATAAAACTATCGGCAAAACATCTGTTGTCCGATAGATTATAATCGACTAGTCTAGCTGTCAAAGATGCCTAAGTTAAGCTTCCCGAAAATTATATTCGTTCTTTCTTACACCGACTCCTGACCAGAAGACCTCGTTGTTCATATTTATTGTAAACCGCGTGTTAACCTACAATTGAAAAGTTAAATAAAATAAAAAGGGGCTAAATTAAAGATTAAGTGAAGGTTTTATTATAAATCGATGTGCTTCTACCTGTAATCACTGGTAAGCATAGTGGAACATGAAAATAGTTAAAAGTGCAATATGGGCTCTATAATGAATACGAAATTATTTCGCAGGACACCCCCAGTTGACCCAAAAGTTAACACTAGGAATAGGAACAGAGGTGTAACAATAAAATGAGTCCACACTTACATTCACCGTCTGGCGTGTATGCAATTCAACCGCCTACCATATCAGCGGCCAGGATTATCGAGACGCGACTGAAACAAATTTTCTTTTGATGACACCCAGCCATTTTCACGAAGTTCTTATCTTTTAATTAGCTCCCCTAAACCGGGTCTGCTAAGCAAAATACTCTGCACTTTAATGTCATAGAGTTAATTAACCGAAATTGGAAAGAATAAGCATTAACAAACAAAAAGCATAATACTTACATATACATACATAGATATACATGGCAGGAATAATCATTACGACATACTTTGAAATTAAGCATTTTAATTTTGCATTTTTTAAATGCATATAAAATTTCTTCAAAACGAATGTTAGTATGATAATCTAAAAATAATAGTAATTGTTAAGTTATAGTAAACTAAGTTACATACTTACCTCTTCATAACTTACCATGTTCGCATGTAAACTTGGTTTCCGCTAACTTCTCCTTTCTTTAGTACCATGTGGGGGAATCCATATGGTACTGGAGAAATGAAATTACCTTCCTCAATCCTATTCCCCTTTTAGCATTCCTTTTTTTTGCATAGAAAATTAGAAAAATCTGGTAATCTAGGTAATGTAATCAGATATGAACATACATACAGACATTCAGGCTTGCAAAAACCTTAAAGTGTTTGCAAACTCTATATTTTTTTATTGCGTTAAGCTTCTCTTTTGATTATTTATTTGTTATTTGTTTTTTTTCTTTATTTGACATTTGAGCGAGCAAATGCAATTTTTCTTGTTTTTTTTTCGGTTGCTAGTACAGTTCGAGTAAAAATTATGGTGCCGAAAATGTAGTATGTTTCTTTTTGTAAATTTAAATTTTGTTTTCTTTCAAGAATCATGAAAGAAAGATTATACGACAATTATTAAAACGTGTAGAAAAATATATTGAGGTTGTGAGGTAGGTGAAACATGTTAATTTTCAGCACTTCAATGCAGAACAGACATCAAAGCTTGGAGGCCTCTACGCTACGTGGGACTGCATTGCCACAACAAATGTAAGTGCATTTTATTCTACTTTTCTTAACCTCACTGTTCTGTTTATTATATACCTGAATATTCATATGCACCTATGTTTTGAGTAAGCATGTAGTGTTATGTAGCTGTTTCCTTTGGGTCAGGTGGGGTGACATGCAGGCATGCTTGCATCCCAAGCTAGCTCGTCGTTGGGGTGGGTCATTACCTCCTACCTTGCTTAACCACATAAACAAAAAAAAAGAGAATCATGCCCGACTATATTGAAAGGAAAGTTGAGACGGAGAGCAAAGAAAATAATGAAAAGTAGCAGATAGAAGAAGTCTCGTCCAGTCCTGTCAGGTGGAGTCATCCCACCCCTCTTCAACGCTGACTACACGCGAAGCCTTGGGCATTGTAGCGACTCCTCTGCTATCTTACAATGTCCCCTTTCCTGACATTATTTCGTCTATGTGTTCGTCAGTTGTCCTCACGTCATTATATGTCCGCTCCTACTTCCCCTCTGTTGCACAAAGGCAACACCCACACCAAAAATCCGTGCTTAGCACTCCATTGCAATTCCGGTTATAATGACAGAAACCTGTTCGTTCATTTCACATTATGACTACTTTATTGATGATATAATATTACCATTAGCGATAAGATGAAAGTTCTCAAATTAAAATTTGCATACTTTTAACAAACAAAACTAATCCAATTTCTTTCAACCTTTCGGATTGCAAATTATTATTATTTTTTTTTTCTATCATTCAGTAACAAAGAAATTCTAGTTTGTAATCAATCGGTTTAACTAGCCATAAAAAAAAGGTATATAATATATATGTTGATATGTATGTATGTATATATATATATATATAGCATAGCAAAAGAGTGAATAAGATTTGCGTACTCACCTCGGTCTCCAACGATGATGGTACCAAAATGTATTTGAGAGCCTGTTACAACAAAAAATTAAAAATATACATATACATATACATAGCATACCTACATTGCCTGTTCTATTAAGTAAATGTGATTTTAAAATTATGTGATGATCACTCACTCGCGGCAGCGGGCGCCGAGTTGGTCGTATTCACTACGTACTATCCAACTACTTCTTCTAAGATATTATAATTAGTGTTCGGATAAATTAATAAAAAAATAAGATTACGTGGCCTTCAGAAAAAGTAAGTATAGTAGGTGAAGTTAACTGTTATATTAAAATCAAGAGTTAAAAGAATTATTCAAAAATATAATATACAAAAAAAATAATATCAGAATTGCAAAAATGAGCAAATATAAATATATATATATGTATATATAGGTATAGTGAGAGAATGAAATATACCAAGTGCATAAAGAAAAGAAATGAGCCACGTGCGAAAAATGGAATCAAAGTTATAAATCTATGAGTATTATGGATTGAAATAACAAAATCTGGGCTATTGATTAACCAAAAAAAATTATGAACATGAAGGTTTCTACCGGTAAGTTAAACAAAAAAAAAGTTAAATCAATATATATGTCTCAAAACAAAAATAAAATTAAATGCTGCTCTGCTGTTGTGCTGCTGCTGTCGGCGAAGTCGGCTGCTGAACGCTTCAGTGTCCGCTGCTGGCGATCAGTGGTGGAGACAAGTCTCTTCTTCTCTCTCAGTCTTCGGTTTGCAGACTCTGAAGCTGTTGAGACTCTGATCCGTTCCACTGCTATGCTCCCGATTATGCTTTACATATGATGATTTTTCTGTCCCCTTATAGTCCACTGTTATTGCTGTCCAGTGGCCGTTGACCTACTCCGGCTAGCTTTACAGACGCAGCTGATGCTGGCATTTTCTTATTTGTTGCCAGCAAGTAGGCTGGTATGTGTATGTATGTGTTCATATGAAATTTGCTGATATCAGCACAGGATTTGCGGGCTCCAGGTGACTTGGTAAACTGAAAGGGGAGGTCCTTTGGCTGGGTTAGCAGGCGACCTGTAATCATAATGATATTAGTTAAGCTAGGTATTAGTGTTTATAAAATTAAATAACACTGCATTAGTACCCATACATGCTAACCTGTCATATACATGTGTACTCAAGTGCACCCAAACGTAGCTTTTATATACGTACGCATGTATATGCATGCATGTCTGGGCATATTTATGCTTCTTCCGCGCGCATCTTTGAGTTGCTAAACTCAAACTTACCTCCAGTTCCAGGCAATAATTTTACAATCGCTGGCTGGTCTGAATTCCGTGTAGGACTTCTGTGATCCACTCAGGTTTTTATGCACCAGCACTTTAGCACTACAAAAATAGTTTATTTTATTTTATTTATTTCTTTTTTTTTTTTTCTTTGCACTTATATTTTTATTTTATTTAGTTTTTTTTTGCACTTTGCACCGCACTACTTTGTTTCTTAACAAACCGCAATTTTCGCTATTCGCCCCGTTTGTCGTGTTGCAGGTCCTTTTATACCCTTTTTCTTGCCAGATAGTTCATTTTAACTATGTACCCGCGGAAAAAGATACTCAAACCAGAACACTGTGCCAACTTGACATCTAAACACACGCATACTGTGGTAAGTTAACATATAAACACACACCGGTTTGCTTTGCCGAACAGTGGCTTCAGTGAACTTTCTCACTCAAATGCCTTCACTGTTGGGCATCATGTAGTTGACATTAGTCCGATCGGGTTGCGTGCTTGATCCGAATGTTTGATCGCACACTCACACACCCATAATCAAGTTCCCGGCAAGCTGCTGTCGTTACAGGCTCGCATCTGCCGATGGTGCCCGCATCATGGAGCGTGTGCGTAAAAAGATTCCTAACGCGGCTGGTTGCAAAGTCTAGTTTCCGTTCAACGTGTGGCCTCGACCCACGACCTAGAGCCGGGCTTACTCATGTTTCCGTTCAGTTCAGTTTCCCCCTTTTGTTTACAGCATGGTAAATACACATACACTCACGATACGATATCACAGATCTATTTCTACATACTTGGTCACAGAGGTAAGGTGTATGGGTAACTAACTTAATGACTAAATTAATAAGTAATTAAATAAATGAATAAATACATATACATAGTCAAGTCTGTAAAATCGCAACAATAATTTCATAATGATAGTCAAAACAAAAAGGTAGGTAGTCAAATTAGTAACATGGAGCTAGAACACATGTAACATCCAACACGAACACAACGTCTAACGAGGATTTACATAGCAAAAATATCCTTAGCGTGGTATACCCCGATCTTCTTTCCACTAACATCTCCAAGTTCATACATCGAGTTCCCTATGGTCTTTAAAATAATGCACTTAACCTGTTTAGACGCTAGTTTGGCATTATAATTCTCGATCTGTGAACTTTGCTTAAAATTACGACGATATACCACTTGTCCTATAATTAAATAAATGAATAAATACATATACATAGTCAAGTCTGTAAAATCGCAACAATAATTTCATAATGATAGTCAAAACAAAAAGGTAGGTAGTCAAATTAGTAACATGGAGCTAGAACACATGTAACATCCAACACGAACACAACGTCTAACGAGGATTTACATAGCAAAAATATCCTTAGCGTGGTATACCCCGATCTTCTTTCCACTAACATCTCCAAGTTCATACATCGAGTTCCCTATGGTCTTTAAAATAATGCACTTAACCTGTTTAGACGCTAGTTTGGCATTATAATTCGCGATCTGTGAACTTTGCTTAAAATTACGACGATATACCACTTGTCCTATTTGGAATTTCACTTCTCTACTTCTCGTATTATACACCAACCGTTGGTTGTCCTTTACATATGACCTAATAATTTGTAGAACAGATCGGTTTACCCTTTCTGCAGCGTTGGCCTGAGGAGAATAAAATGCAGTTTTCACGTGTATTGTTCCATATTTTCCCAAAAATGATCGAAACGTTTCTGACACGAATTGTTTCCCATTGTCGGAATGAATATATTCGGGTACTCCAAATACATGGAAAACTTCCTTTTCTAAGTATTTAACGACTTCTGCTGAAGTCGCCTTTCTCATGGGTTTAAGGAAAACGAATTTCGAAAAGTGATCAAGACATACAAACACATAAGAATTACCACTAGACGTACGAGGATACGGACCCATGAAATCAATATACAAACGCTGAAAGGGACGCTCTGTCACGTGTTGCCTGCCCATAAGTGGTTTTTGGAAGGAGTTCTGGGTCTTGTTGCTTTTGCAAATGTCACATTTTTTTATGTAACTTTGAACATCAGACACCACACCGGGCCAGAAATATTTTTCTCTTAATCTTGCTAAAGTTTTATGAACTCCCCGAACTGTCCCGCGGAAGGTGAATCATGACAGGATTCAACCAGACCTTGCCGTAGCTCAGTTGGAATCCAGAGTTTCCAGGAGTGGTGCTCTTGAAGTCTGTCCACCCTGTTAAACTGTGTCCGTTTATAAACGTATCTGTCCGATACGCGCAAGTCTGGCAACTTTTCTCCATTTTCCGCTATGGTCTTCTTTAATTCTTCGTATTCTTTAGACTCAAAATATGGAGAATTTAAACATATGTCTAAATTCCTGTCGTTTACTGCTAACTCGTCCATGTCTGCTCTAGAAAGTGCGTCCGGTACTATGTTCTGAGTTCCCTTTCGGTGTTGTATGTCAAAGTTGAATGCCTATTGCTTAAGGCTCCATCTCGCTAGTCGGCCAGAAAGATCTTTTTGTTTCATTAACCATTTTAAACTGGCGTGATCCGTTATAACGGTGAAGGGTAATCCTTCCACATATGGTCTAAAGCGTTTAATACTTAACACCGCCGCGTAACACTCCAACTCGGTAATGCTATAATTGCGTTGAGCTTTATTGAGTTTCGCTGAGACGTAGGCAATTGGTCGTTCGTTACCGTCCTCGTCAAGTTGGAAAAGCACACCGCCCACTCCGTCTGTCGATGCGTCACACTGTACGTAAAAGTGTTTGTTAAAGTCCGGATGGGTTAACACTGGGGCATTTATTAGGCTTCGCTTTAAGCACTCAAAAGCTGTCTTTGCGTCATTCGTCATTGTAAATTTTTTTATCTTTTCCTTTGTGAGGCAGTCGTGCAGAGGACTTGCAATCGTCGCGTAATCCCGTATGATTCTACGGTACCACCCTGTCATTCCTAGAAACCTATTGAGCTGTTTAGGAGTTTTCGGTTCTGGAAAATCCCTCATTGCGGCGATTTTACTGGTATCGGTACGGATACAGCCATCTCCCACAACATAGCCCAAGTATCTGACTTCTTTAAAACAAAACTTGCTTTTTTCCACCCTTATAGTAAGCTTGGCTTCACGTAAACATTTAGCGACCCTTTATAGCAAACACAAATGTGACAAAAATTCTACAGAACAAACAAGTAAGTCATCTAAGTATACAAACACAGATTCACGAAGAGAAGCGGGAATGACCTTGTCCGTTAATCTGCACATTCGTTGCGCCGCATTGCACAAACCGAAAGGCATCACGGTGAAATGGTACAACGGTCTGCCTGGAACAGTGAAGGCAGTCTTTTCTCGCGATTTTCTTTCGAGAGAAATTTGCCAGAACGCGTCTTTGAGGTCTATCGCTGATATGTACCTCGTGTTTTGCAGTCGACTCAAAATGCCATCAAAGGGTACGCGTCTTATACGGTGCGCTCATTCACTTTCCTCGCGTCAAGACATAATCTATTCTTGGTCGCTTTAACGACAAATGAAACTGGAGAGCTCCAGCTGCTGTTGCTCTCTTCGATCTCTCCCATTCCCAGCATTCGGTCGAGCTCGTCATAGATGAGCTTTTGATTTGGCGGAGATATGGGATAGAATCTTTGTTTAACGGGCAAATCTTCATCTTTCACTCTATCACATGTTCTTCGACGTCGGTCTTTCCCAACCCTAAAACTGCGAACGAAAGGGATTGGGCTTTTACGCGCTCCAATGCCAGGCTCTGCTCCAAGGTCAGTTGATGTTGAACCGCTTCAAATGACAAGTCACCCTCAGTAGGCATTAAGCCCGCAACGACAGCACCGCCAGGACTTATACTCCTCTGCTTACCACACTCATAACAAATGCTTGCCAAAAATCTACCCCTAAATAAACTTCCTGTTGCAAACCAGGCACAATCAAAAATTCCATGTCTTTCGTGATATCATCCCACTGCACTGGGAGAGTTACTACACCGGTGACAGCGGTTTCACCACCGTTCGCTGTCCTAATATTCTGATGCTTGATTGGCATTATCAATTTCTCTTTTCCTTGAAGCAGCGTACTCGCGTTTTTACCTAGACAGCTCGCTCCTGCCCCAGAATCTAGAAGAGCTAACACTTCATTCGCACCTATTTTGGTCTTTGCAAAGAATCTATTATCTCCCTTCAGAGTGACTATGGTCGATATGATTTTGTTTTGGATTCTTCTGAAATTTTTCTTCTTCCTCATTTTCTGAATTTTTATAAAATTCCTTTTTTTTCGTTTCTATAATTTCCTCACAGAATATCCTTCTACGCGCTTCATCATACGCTATCTTCCTTTGGTGTAAAGATTTTCTACTATTCTGCCTATATTCTTCTTTATTTTCTTGCTTGTTTTCTTTGATTTCACTGGCATTATTACGTCTTTTTAGGATTGAGATTTCTTGGTTTCCGGGTTTTCCTGTATTTGGCGAGAGTTCCCGGACATCTCCGCCAGTTTCAGGTTTCCCTGCCCAGGTTTGAACACACAATAGGACGAATCACTTCCACAGGAAAAACAAATCATACTATGTAACGAAGACTGACACTTATTTTCTTTCTGGGCTTCCCTGGGATTCTTTGAAAAATAGTCAACGGGCATACCACACTTGAAACACAACATAAGGTGAAACGGAGAAGGACAAAAGGAATTAATTGTAGACGAAGGAACATCAGGACGGTTCAATGGAGACATAGTTTGTTGGACAGACATGGACGTTTGTGGTTTACCGCGTTTCTTTAGGCCTATTTCTTCTATATTCCTATTTTCTATGCTCCCACATAATTCAGGTGGCGGAAAGTCTAACTCGCTAGCTTGCTTCGGCCTACTTCTGTTCTCACGTATTACTTTTTCAGCTCTCTTGCACACGCTTTTTAGCTCAGCTAGTGTTTCTATTTGAGATGCAAAAGTTAAATTGGCTAAATACGGCTTTATGTTGCCCCTAATGATGCCAACCAACTCCTTCTCCGGTATCTTTTTGCGAAGGCGGAAGGTGAGATTATGTACGTCTCCATAAAAATCTTCAAAAGATTCTTGAGCCTGCTGCTTTCTTTCCATTATTTCTTTAATAATTTCGTAGTCTGATTCGGCCGTCTTGAATTGGCTTAGCAGCTCAGACTTAAGTTCGAAATAACCGAAGCTTGGGTCATCTGCATTGTCTTCAAGTATCTGCCAATACCACTTCAAAGCATTGCCAGTAACCAGTGAGGATAAGAAATACCATATTGTTCCCGCATTTTCTCTACCCTAAAAATAAAGCTCTCTACCGTCATACCTTTCGCTGACCCGTCAAATTTTATGTGCCACTTATCCAAATTGACCTTTTTCCACGATATTGACTCATTTCCATCGCGTGAGTAGCTTCCCCCTTCGGCACCATCTTCACCTCTGTCCTGCCTCGCATTCATTCTTTCATTCCGAGTCTCTGGTGTGGATTCCTGGTTAGGTCGATTTGTCGGCGTATGAGTGGTTGCTTCCACTCAAGTTACTCGTTCCTTCAAACTCGCCATGTTACCACGCAAGTGGCGGACCTCGTTCATACATTGAGACATCATGTCTCCATTTTGCGCCATCATTGCCATCAAGCGGCTCAGCTGTTCAACGGTTATTTCTGATGGACGCGGTCCACCGTCTGTGTGTTTTGCAGGTCCGGCAGCTGGGATATTAAAAGTCCCTTGGTTTCCTTCCTAAAGTTTCGAACGCCCTAGCTGTGCACCGGTTGAAGTAAAAGGTGGGCTCAATGTCCAGTGGATGTGAACTACCTGTATTGATCTGGGTAAATATAGACGCTACAGCCTGGTTACCTAGTGCCCTTGCCACGCTTCGTGTGAGCATACGATTCGTGTTTAACAATTCAAATCCACCAGGCCCTACTTCCTTACTTTCTCGTTCGTCTCGGGTTTCCATTCACCTTAAACCAACACTCTCACAGATCCTTACTTTTGCAATCTGATACCCCAAAAGCTGGGACTTCAAAACTTTCTAAACTCAGACGAACTCAAAAGTAAATAAAAACTTCAAAAAAAAATAAAAAGTATATGCGAATAATGTTCTGTAATACGAACAACAACAACGCAAAAAAAATAAAGCAATTATAAAGTAACAAGAAAATTAAAATTTAAATAATAGCTATCGAATTCAAAATAGTGTAAAAATAAAAATTGGAAGTAAACTTAAGTCTATATTCAAAATATTTTAAAAGGCTATTCAATTCAATACGTACTTATGTATATGTATATTTGTTTATTTTTATTAGATTCCAATCGGTAAACTTTATTTTAGAAGAAAAATTCCAAATTCATTAACACAATTCACCATCAGAAAGTTTTTAATCGAAATTCACAAAACCGAAATATGAAAATAAAGTTTTCAGATTTTGAAGACGTAAATAAAAAATATTAAACAAAAAAAATAAATATGTATATAAAATTCAATATTCCAAAACAAAATATAAAAAAATAAATTGAAATCAGAAATTCAAAAGTAATGGATGGTGTTCTGGAATATGGACCACAAGCATAATGTTACGAGTATTAATAATAATAATAAAAAAATAATAAAACTATAAGAATGTAAAAATAATTAAATAAAATATAGATATAGATTTAAACGAAACCTCTTGAATTTGAATACGATATAAAAAAAATTATAATATAAAAAAAAATAAATAAAGAAGTAAAATAAGAAATAATATACAAAATATAAATAAATTAAAACTACAGGGTTCAAGATAAAAAAAAATATTTTAAAAAAACTTAAAAGACTAGTTTATTTTTAAAGATAAATATAAAAAAGATTACTAATATAAAATTTAATTTGCTTTTTATTTTAGAATTCAACAATATATTTTTAAGTTAAAAAGAAACTAGCACGTTAAAAAAATCCGATGGTTAAAAAAAATTCAAAATCAGAAACTTAAAATTGACCTTTATAGTCTCAAAATAAATACTAACAAAAAAGACAAAAAAACTTAGCAAAAATTATACAAAATATTGAATTGTGTCTTGTAATCTGAACAGCAAAATGTAAAGAAAATACACAATAGTAAGAAAAAAATCTTTATATAAAAAAAATTCTAAGCATTTGAGGGGCAGCTTAATGAAACCCTTCAAAATTAAACCTCTTCTAAATGAACTCATAAAATTCCGAAATATGAAAAAAAAGATAAATAAAAATAACAATCTAGGAATTCAACTCTTCAAAACTTACAAAAACATGAAACGCAATGTAAATTTTAAAAATCAATAGATATATAAATTAATTCTAAGGCTATATAATTCAAATCCAAATTAATGAAAATTAAATAATGGCAAAATAAAATAAAGTATATTTAAAATAATAGGTTGCTATAATGAGATTATTTTATTACAACATAAAACAAAACAATTTGGTTTAATGTAGGTTTTAATAATAAAACTTTTATATTTTATTTATTATTGAAATTTGTTTTG
Organism: Philophylla caesio; assembly: GCA_963971545.1. Classification (NCBI taxonomy): domain Eukaryota; kingdom Metazoa; phylum Arthropoda; class Insecta; order Diptera; family Tephritidae; genus Philophylla; species Philophylla caesio. Next base: position 1,430,753 of record OZ020605.1, on the reverse strand, counting down.
GTGTGTGTTGGTGTTGTCTTGGCGAGGTCATTGTAGGAGTGCTGGTTCGTATGTCCGCTGTCCAGACGTCGAAGTCAACTATGTTCTATTATTTCAACTAGTGTGGCACATCGTCTTTGAAAGTACTACTCTAAATACGGCTGCCACACTTCCCTCAATCCGCCAAAATTATAAATGACCCCTGCGAGAAATTCCCATAAGCCTTACGGGTGTGCGGTGCCGGACCACACACTCAGCAGCTTGCAATGGTCAGTCTCATTTTCCAATTTACTAATCTTCAGTTCCCGCTTCTGAGAACTCGAGGTCCCCAGAAGGCACTCTGACGATGAATCGGGCACCCCCTGTCATTTTCCAATTGGGCACAAACCACTCACGGAAGCCGCAGGTGATGATACCCTATTGGCCCTAATACGTCCGATAAAAGAAAAGATACTTAGAAAAAAAAGAAGATAGCTAATATAAATAAAAAAAATAGAAGTAAATTGCATCCCAAGCTAGCTCGTCGTTGGGGTGGGTCATTACCTCCTACCTTGCCAAACCACATAAACAAAAAAAAAGAGAATCATGCCCGACTATATTGAAAGGAAAGTTGAGAAGGAGAGCAAAGAAAATAATGAAAAGTAGCAGATAGAAGAAGTCTCGACCAGTCCTGTCAGGTGGAGTCATCCCACCCCTCTTCAACGCTGACTACACGCGAAGCCTTGGGCATTGTAGCGACTCCTCTGCTATCTTACAATGCCCCCTTTCCTGACATTCTTTCGTCTATTTGTTCGTCAGTTGTCCTCACGTCATTATATGTCCGCTCCTACTTCCCCTTTGTTGCACAAAGGCAACACCCACACCAAAAACCCGTGCTTAGCACTTCATTGCAATTCCGGTTATAATGACAGAAACCTGTTCGTTCATTTCATATTATGACTCTACTTTATTGATGATATAATATTACCATTAACGATAAGATGAAAGTTCTCAAATTCAAATTTGCATACTTTTAACAAACAAAACTAATCCAATTTCTTTCAACCTTTCGGATTGCAAATTATTATTATTTTTTTTTTTTTCTATCATTCAGTAACAAAGGAATTCTAGTTTGTAATCAATCGGTTTTAACTAGCCATAAAAAAAAGGTATATAATATATATGTTGATAAGTATGTATGTATATATATATATATAGCATAGCAAAAGAGTGAATAAGATTTGCGTACTCACCTTGGTCTCCAACGATGATGGTACCAACATGTATTTGAGAGCCTGTTACAACAAAAACTGAAAAATATACATATACATATACATAGCATACCTACATTGCCTGTTCTATTAAGTAAATGTGATTTTAAAATTATGTGATGATCACTCACTCGCGGTAGCGGGCGCCGAGTGGGTCGTATTCACTACGTACTATCCAACTACTTCTTCTAAGATATTATAATTAGTGTTCGGATAAATTAATAAAAAAATAAGATTACGTGGCCTTCAGAAAAAGTAAATATAGTAGGTGAAGTTAACTGTTATAATAAAATCAAGAGTTAGAAGAATTATTCAAAAATATAATATACAAAAAAAATAATATCAAAATTGCAAAAATGAGCAAATATAAATATATACACATATATATATATATAGGTATAGTGAGAGAATGAAATATACCAAGTGCATAAAGAAAAGAAATGAGCCACGTACGAAAAATGGAATCAAAGTTATAAATCTATGAGTATTATGGATTGAAATAACAAAATCTGGGCTATTGATTAACCAAAAAAAATTATGAACATGAAGGTTTCTACCGGTAAGTTAAACAAAAAAAAAAGGAAAATAAATATATATGTCTCAAAACAAAAATAAAATTAAATGCTGCTCTGCTGTTGTGCTGCTGCTGTCGGCAACGTCGGCTGCTGAACGCTTCAGTGTCCGCTGCTGGCGATCAGTGGTGGAGACAAGTCTCTTCTTCTCTCTCAGTCGCCGTTTTGCAGACTCTGAAGCTGTTCAGACTCTGATCCGTTCCACTGCTATGCTCCCGATTATGCTTTACATATGATGATTTTTCTGTCCCCTTATAGTCCACTGTTATTGCTGTCCAGTGGCCGTTGACCTACTCCGGCTAGCTTTACAGACACAGCTGATGCTGACATTTTCTTATTTGTTGCCAGGAAGTAGGCTGGTATGTGTATGTATGTGTTCATATGAAATTTGCTGATATCAGCACAGGATTTGCGGGCTCCAGGTTCCTTGGTAAACTGAAAGGGGGTGGTCCTTTGGCTGGGTTAGCTGGCGACCTGTAATCATAATGATATTAGTTAAGCTAGGTATTAGTGTTTATAAAATTAAATAACACTGCATTAGTACCCATACATGCATGACAGGTTATATACATGTGTACTCAAGTGCACCCAAACGTAGCTTTTATATACGTACGCATGTACATATGTATATGTATGCATGTCTGGGCATATTTATGCTTCTTCCGCGCGCATCTTTGAGTTGCTAAACTCAAACTTACCCCCAGTTCCAGGCAATAATTTTACAATCGCTGGACCAGCTGAATTCCGTGTAGGACTTCTGTGATCCACTCAGGTTTTTATGCACCACAAAAATAGTTTATTTTATTTTATTTATTTCTTTTTTTTTTTTTTTCTTTGCACTTATATTTTTATTTTATTTATTTTTTTTTTTTGATCGCACACTCACACACCCATAATCAAGTTCCCGGCAAGCTGCTGTCCTTACAGTAGGTATGTATGCTTACATACCTAAATTGAAGGTTTTTGTTCCTGCTACTCTCGGGTAAGAGCTACTAAATATTTAGCAATGGACATACATACGTATATATGGATTGATCGTTTTTTTCTTTACGTTAAAATCTTTTTTTGGTTTTCTCCTTATGAAAGCACGCATATGCGCAGCATTTGCTTTTGTGTTTTCTCACTCTTAATTTTAATCATTTGCCTGCAAGCCTGAAAATATGTACATATGTGGAACGTACATACATGTATACTTGCATGAATAGTTTGTCTTTTAAAGAGGGTCAATGACCACATAAACGATCATCTGGTGAGGTAGGTCAGGATTACCAATATATTCTATTTATACCCAACACACACTATTAGTAAGGTTTATTTAAGATCATTGTAAATATGTTTAATATTGTAAGCAAATATAATATTATTTTCATTTTTCTTCTATAAATATTATAACCCCAACTTTAGTTTCAAAATGCCTTGAATTCACTTTAAATAAAATTGCATTAGAATGAACATTCAAATTTAAGTTTTTTGGTCTTTTTGAAAGGAGTGTAGGTGGTTTAATGGGGTCTTTGGTAACATCATGAATTTGGGCGGTCTTCATCAGCTTCAAGTTCTCTTTTGCTTCCTACTTCTGGTTGTCGCAACCGAAATAGAGATTTTTTCACTGGGCATTTTGAGAGCAACATATCGTCAAGTTCTCTTTAGATTTCTAAAGGGTTTGCTTATGGGACAATCCTCATTCAAGGTGAATTCAATATACCTATGGTCTGAATAGGAGTGAGTCTCCAGGACTCCTGTAACTGGTATTAAGGAGGAAGAGGCCAGGGTGATGTCTAGCACCTCACGCCTGACCACAGTTATAAAGGTAGGCCCAATGCCTCTGTTGCAGATAGCTAAATTCTCGCTTACAATAAAATCAAAAAGTGACTCACCTCTTTTATTTATGTCCGAGCTTCCCCAGCACGTGTGCCCTGAGTTCGCATCAGATCCAATGATGATAGCGACATTTCGCCGTTTCGCCTCGACAATGACTTCCCGAAGCAGGGTCGGAGGTGGTTCCACCACGTCATCGTGCGCCATTTACGCCGATGTGTGGCAGAGTTTACCAGCGCCGCCCTCCGGGCTTACTGCGGCAATATCCTTATTGCTGAAATTGGGCTAAATAAATGCTTTTAGTTCCTTTCTTACGAGCATGTAAGATCTAGGTTTACATTCTTGCTTCTGCGTTATCAGCTTGTGGTTTGGCGTCCTGATGCCAGAGATTCCATTACTGCTCAGCCACGGCTCTTGAATCAGGACTATTTCAGCTCCACCTCGCTCCAGGTGGGTTATTAGGTTTGCGGAGGCCACTTTAGAGTGCTGGAGGTTTATTTGTTGGATCTTCATCCAGTAATTCTTCAATCTACGCCAACTCGGCACCCTCGTCCACCGCGGACAGTAACCGGTCCCACTCTGCTCTATCAAAGAGACGACTAATGTTCATTTCCGAACCCGCCGAAGAGGAAACATTACTAACGCTTTCCGCCTCTGACATCGCATTCGTGGGCTCTTCCGCCCCACGTACTTCTGAAAGCCCAGGGTCATCCATCCCGGCGTCGGAATGGTAGACCTTTAGGACCACCTTTTCGAAGCTGTAGTTGACAACCCCCTGGCACTCGGAGAGGGGATCGAGCGACTCCGCATTCAACATTAACACTGCCTTGCTATTCAGGTTCTCGGACCGCTCCACCTTGACCACTTCCAGTTGAGCGCCGGGAGGTGCGGGTTACAGTAACGGAGAAGTTCCTCAATTTCCTCTGGTGTGGAAGGCCCTGCTGGTAGCCTGAGTCGTGCGCGCGGACGTGAGGGTAGATCCCTTTCGTTCACGGCCTCCAGCTTGGCACCTTTCCAGACCTCCCCCACCGGAGCCACTGCAGCCTTATAAACGTTAGCCGACCGCTCGTCGGTGCAAATTATTCTTTTGTGCCACATGGCATCTTCACATTTTGGAGGAGGCCCAGGGTTTCCTCTGACCACTTTCATGAAGACGGGGGTGATGGCAGCGGCCACCCGCCTCCAGTTCTCTTTGGGGATGGCTCCTTCCTCCTTACTGTTGTCGATCACTCCACGAGTAACCGACCCAGCCCGTTTGGCGATTTCGTTGAGAGAAAAGAGGGGGGGCCACCCGTCTTGGGCCTTTTCTCAGCGGGGTTTTCCCCTTCTAGAGACCTTTGTCTCTTTGATTGATGATATCAATCTTGTATCTTTATACTGCTGACAGACGGGCAAGGTTATCTAGATAAGTAGCCTTGATCTCCATTAAGAGTGCAATTACCCTCCAACGTAGAAACGGCCGAACGAGTCAGCTGACACGATCAAACTTACGAGAGCCCCATGTTAATAAAAACTTATCACCGCCGAATTTCCGTTCAGACATAAAATTTGCGTAATAAATCCGAGTGTGTTTAATATGTGCCGCTATTGACGTTTACGCTACGGCTACGTACACACGCACATAAGCACTCGTAGATATGCACGAAAATTATGTGCTTAAGTACTGAATATTGTGAATTCAATATGGCAATACTGCCACTTTTGACAGAAAATTACTATTGTGAACGAGCAAAATGTCTACAGCTGTTGTCAAAAGTGTTTATTATTAATAAATAGCTGCAAATATTAACAAATTTATCCAAATTATAAATTAAAATAAGATTTTTAGAATTTTTTGGCTTTGGGGGATAGGAATTGATAGGATAGGATAGATTGTAAAACCATCCCTTACCTTCCAATTTTGACAGAAAAGTGTGAGAAATATATCGAATTTTTATATATGGGCAGTATATGTCTTGACATAAACATTTGTAATATGACATCGAACAAGTACGTTCGCCTAAATAAACCGGAAACATGCTAAACATATTGTAAAAAATATGTTATTTCCATTCCTAATACATTAACATTAATAATATAATAGAAAACAATTAAACTTACCAATGATTTTGCAGCGTCGAAGTTTACGTGCAAATCAAAAAATTCGCCTTGATCTCCATTAAGAGCGCAGTTATCCACCAACGTAGAAACAGCCGAACGAGTCAGCTGACAGGATCAAACTTACGAGAGCACCATGTAAATAAAAACTCATCACCGCAGAATTTCCGTTCAGACGTAAATCCGAGTGTGTTTGATATGTGCCGCTATTGACGTTTACGCTACGGCTACGTACGCACGCACATAAGCACTCGCAGATATGTACGAAAATTATGTGCTTAAGTACTGAATATTGTGAATTCAATATGGCAATTCTGCCACTTTTGACAGAAAATTACTATTGTGAACGAGCAAAATGTCTACAGCTGTTGTCAAAAGTGTTTATTATTAATAAATAGCTGCAAATATTAACAAATTTATCCAAATTATAAATAAAAATGAGATTTTTAGAATTTTTTTGGCTTTGGAGGATAGGAATTGACAGGATAGAATAGATTGTAAAACCATCCCTTACGCTCCAATTTTGACAGAAAAGTGTGAGAAATATATTGCGAATTTTGATATATGGGCAGTATATGTCTTGACATAAACATTTGTAATATGACATCGAACAAGTACGTTCGCCTTAATAAACCGGAAACATGCTAAACATATTCTAAAACTGTGTTATTTCCATTCCTAATACATTAACATTAATAATATAATAGAAAACAATTAAACTTTCCAATGATTTTACAGCGTCGAAGTTTACGTGCAAATCCAAAAATTCGCTGTCAAAATAATTAAGTGAGAACTTATATCAAGCAATAGATGTCCAGCAAGAAGAAATAAGCGTGTGAGACCATATTTCGCACCGAATATTTTGTAAATAAATTTTCCTATTTTGTTCACGAAACATTCTTGTAGATAAGCTCAATAAAAATAGTGAAATATTGCAAGAATTTAAAGTAATTTTCTTGATGGAGGCATCTTGAAAATTAAATTTACTATCAAATTTGGTGCAGCAAACGTGACATATTTTGCTGAGCTCAGAACGAGTTGCCGCAGAGCATATTTTGGCGTTTTAAAAAATGGCTAAGCCAGCTCTAAGGCATAAATGTAATGCACCAGTTTGTAAGATCTTGTTGCGTTTTTCATAATAATTCAAGTAAACCTATAACTAATTTCTGAGGTAGTCTCAGACATTGTTAACGAACCCACGAATTGATTATGGGCGGTCTTCATCAGCTTCCAGTTCTCTTTTGCTTTCTACTTCTGGTTGTCGCAAGCGAAATAGATATTTTTTCACTGGGCATTTTGAGACCAACATATCGTCAAGTATGAAGGTTCGTGCCCTTCGCGCTATTTACTGTTTAAGGAAGGTTTCCAAGGGAGAGAAAAAAAGGCGCCGTAAACAATTAATTAATATTTAAAAACATCGAAATGCCGCACCCAATTTTACTAGTTTAACTAATCCAAGTGCTTTTTTGTGCGAAATCGTAATTCGCACGATGTTGCTAAATTAAGAAAGTTACCAAATGAAAAAAAGCCTGTCAAACTATAAAAACTACAGTTGAAAGCATGCGTGAGCTCGCGTTCGATCGGTTTGGGGTTTTCACGAGCGACATCTCGCTTGCTTCTTTAAGTGAAAGAGAATTGAAAGCTGGAGAAAAATCTCGTAAGCAATTAAAATGAATTGCCTTTTCATTATCCTTCTTGCAAATCGGTTTATAGACACGTCTAGTATGTTTGTTCATCTTTATTTATTTTTTATTTATTTATTTATTTATTAAGTCAAACATACAACCATAATTTTTTAAAATATTTGACTATATAACTACATTACATTACACATATGTATGCTTATAAATCTTAGAGTAACAGTTAATTTAAACAAAATTAATAATAATAATAATAAAAATTATAATAATAACAATAATAACATACAGATTAGAACATAAGTAGAAGATATAATGGTAGTAAAGGGAAAGTTAGTAGATTAAGTAGAAAAGTTAAGAAAAAGTTTGATAGTTGTTATCCATAGAATAGTCTGTTTCGAGGTAGATAATACGTTCAGCAATATTCGTCAAAATGAAGAAGTAATTCCCATCTAAAGCGCAATGTTCCCCTAATACTCCTGATTTTAAGCCGCAAAGTGTTCCACAGACGGACAGAGAACACAAAGTATTGGCATCCAGTCACTAAATAACTATACTTCATTGGTACTAAGTTGAGAGAACGGGAAGATTTGGTAAACCGAAGCCGATCCTTGAGATATTGGGGTTCATTAGTGGCGATGATTTTGTAGAGTAGCAATAGACATTTAAATTTGAGGACATAATTTGCGTCGAGAGATCAGAAATATGGTCGAAGCGTTTTTTAGAGTAGATGTACCTAGCGATGCTACTATACAAAACAATAAGTTTACTACGACACACACTATCACAATTATGTATAATACAGCTCACAACCATACAGTAACGTCGGTAACAGATACGTTTTTGCTAGAAGCAGTCGAATTTTCACTGGTGTAAAATGTTGAGTGGTCCATAGATATCGGAGCATACCATATACTTGGCCTATAGTGCTAAGGATGTGGTTTCTCCATGTCAAAGTTCTATTTAATATAACTCCTAAATTTTTGACAGTGTCGACATACTTAATTACTGCGTTATTTAAACTAATCCTCATGTGGTCGTCTAGTTTGAAAGATTTCTTGTCAGAAGCCCACGTGCTTATATATTTCAAGTCAAGATTTAGGTTTTTAATACAATTATCAATAGAGTCAAGGGGACAACTAACATATAACTGGACATTACAATGTTAAATCACGTTGAACAGGTCATTTATATACAATACCTTGGAATGGTCAAGTAAGGTTAGAAAGGTCACGTGGTTTCTGTCAATATTCTGTCTTATATCGTCCGACACTTTAAGAAGCGCCGTAGTGCAGCTCCTATTAGATCTGAATCCTGACTGCAATGGGTTGACCAAGGAGTTGTTATTCAGATAGTTGTTTATTTGACGATGCATTATACGTTCAAGAACATTCGACAGAAATGATAATATTGCAATCGGTCGATAGTCACCGTTCACTTTCGTTATTGGTATAATCTTAGCCCTCTTCCAGGAGTTAGGGAAAATAGATGTACTTAGGATAGTGTTTAAAGCGAGAGTAACATATGGCAAAATTTTTGGCAACAAACATTTTAGGAACATGGGGTTAATACCATCAAGACCGGTTGCATTAGATTTAATACTAAGAACTGCCTGAACCACTTCACACTCATCGACACATTTGAAACAGAAACTCGGCATTACTACATCAAAACTAGAACTGTAACTCTCATTACATATATTACACAAGGAATCTGACAAACTTACAAGATGTTCATTTAACACATTAACATCAACTGATTCAGTGACAGAGTGGTTCTTGTTGCCAATTCCGATGTCACGAATTCTATTCGACGTCTGCTTTGAATCAACCGCCACACTGAACAGATGCTCATAATATTGAAGCTTTCGTAGTTTTATTGCTTTTGTGACATCTCTTCTGCGAGCCCTAGAGATGTTGTAGTTTTCTAAACATTTAAATTGTTTCCATTTTCGATACGCATTTCCGAACCCGCCGAAGAGGAAACATTACTAACGATTTCCGCCTCTGACATCGCATTTGTGGGTTCTTCCGCCCCACGTACTTCTGAAAGCCCAGGGTCATCCACCCCGGCGTCGGAATGGTAGACCTTTAGGACCACCTTTTCGAAGCTGTAGTCGACAACCCCCTGGCACTTGGATAGGGGATCGAGCGACTCCGCATTCAACAGTAACACTACCTGGCTATTCAGGTTCTCGGACCACTCCACCTTGACCACTTCCAGTTGTGCGCCGGGAGGTGCGGGTTACAGTAACGGAGAAGTTCCTCAATTTCCTCTGGTGTGGAAGGCCCTGCTGGTAGCCCGACCCGTGCGCGCGGACGTGAGGGTAGATTCCTTTCGTTCACGGCCTCCGGCTTGGCACCTTTCCAGACCTGCCCCACCAGAGCCACTGCAGCCTTATAAACGTTAGCCGACCGCTAACGGTGCAAATAAATCTTCACATTTTGGAGGAGGCCCAGGGTTTCCTCTGACCACTTTCATGAAGACCGTGGTGATGGCAGCCTCCAGTTCTCTTTGGGGATGGCTCCATCCTCCTTACTGTTGTCGATCACTCCAAGAGTAACCGACCCAGCCCGTTTGGCGATTTCGCTGAAAGAAAAGAGGGGGGAGCCACCCTTCTTGGGCCTTTTGCCAGCGGGGTTTCCCCTTCTAGAGACCTTTTTCTCATTGATTGATGATATCAATCTTGTATCTTTATACTGCTGACATACAAGCAAGGATATCTAGCGATTCGCTGAAAGAAAAGAGGGGGAGCCACCCGTCTTGGGCCTTTTGCCAGCGGGGTTTCCCCTTCTAGAGACCTTTGTCTCTTTGATTGATGATATCAATCTCGTATCTTTATACTGCTGACAGACGGGCAAGGTTATCTAGATAAGTAGCCTTGATCTCCATTAAGAGAGCAGTTACCCACCAACGTAGAAACGGCCGAACGAGTCAGCTGACACGATCAAACTTACGAGAGCACCATGTAAATAAAAACTCATCACCGCAGAATTTCCGTTCAGACGTTAAATTTACGTAGGAAATCCGAGTGTGTTTGATATGTGCCGCTATTGACGTTTACGCACGCACATAAGCACTCGTAGATATGCACGAAAATTATGTGCTTAAGTACTGAATATTGTGAATTCAATATGGCAATACTGCCACTTTTGACAGAAAATTACTATTGTGGACGAGCAAAATGTCTACAGCTGTTGTCAAAAGTTTTTATTATTAATAAATAGCTGCAAATATTAACAAACTTATCCAAATTATCAATTAAAATTAGATTTTTAGAATTTGTTTGGCTTTGGAGGATAGGAATTGATAGGATAGGATAGATTGTAAAACCATCCCTTACCCTCCAATTTTGACAGAAAGAGTGAGAAATATATTGCGAATTTTGATATATGGGCAGTATATGTCTTGACATAAATATTTGTAATATGACATCGAACAAGTACGTTCGCCTAAATAAACCGGAAACATGCTAAACATATTGTAAAAAATATGTTATTTCCATTCCTAAAACATTAACATTAATAATATAATTGAAAAAAATTAAACTTTCCTATGATTTTGCAGCGTCGAAGTTTATGTGCAAATCAAAAAATTCGCTGTCAAAATAATTAAGTGAGAACTTATATCAAGCAATAGATGTCCAGGAAGAAGAAATAAGCATGTGAGACCATATTTCGCACCGAATATTTTGTAAATAAATTTTCCTATTTTGTTAACGAAACATTCTTGCAGATAAGCTCAATAAAAATAGTGAAATATTGCAAGAATTTAAAGTAATTTTCTTGATGGAGGCATCTTGAAAATAAAATTTACTATCAAATTTGGTGCAGCAAACGTTACATATTTTGCTGAGCTCAGAACGAGTTGCCGCAGAGCATATTTTGGCGTTTTAAGAAACGCCTAAGCCAGCTCTAAGGCATAAATGTAATGCACCAGTTTGTAAGATCTTGTTGCGTTTTTCATAATAATTCAAGTAAACCTATAACTAATTTCTGAGGTAGCCTCAGACATTGTTAACGAACGATTATGGGCGGTCTTCATCAGCTTCCAGTTCTCTTTTGCTTCCTACTTCTGGTTGTCGCAAGCGAAATAGATATTTTTTTACTGGGCATTTTGAGAGCAACACATCGTCAAGTATGAAGGTTCGTGCCCTTCGCGCTATTTACTGATTAAGCAAGGTTTTCAAGAGAGAGAAAAAAAGGCGCCGTAAACAATTAATTAATATTTAAAAACATCGAAATGCCGCACCCAATTTTACTAGTTTAAGTAATCCAAGTGCTTTTTTGTGCGAAATCGTAAATCGCACGATGTTGCTACAATAAAGGAAGTTACCAAATGAAGAAAAGCCTGTCAAACTACAAAAATTACAGTTGAAAGCATGCGTGAGCTCGCGTTTCGATCGGTTTGGGGTTTTCACGAGCGACATCTCGCTTGCTTCTTTAAGTGAGAGAGAATTGAAAGCTGGAGAAAAATCTCGTAAGCAATTAAAATGAATTGCCTTTTCATTATCCTTCTTGCAAATCGGTTTATAGACACGTCTAGTATGTTTGTTCATCTTTATTTATTTTTTTATTTATTTATTTATTAAGTGAAACATACAACCATAAGTTATTTTTAAAATATTTGACTATATAACTACATTACATTACACATATGCTTATAAATCTTAAAGTAACAGTCAATTTAAACAAAATAAATAATAATAATAATAAAAATTATAATAATAACAATAATAACATACAGATTAGAACATAAGTAGAAGATATAATGGTAGTAAAGGGAAAGTTAGTAGATTAAGTAGAAAAGTTAAGAAAAAGTTTGATAGTTGTTATCCATAGAATAGTCTGTTTCGAGGTAGATAATAATAATGAAGAAGTAATTCCCATCTAAAGCGCAATGTTCCCCTAATACTCCTGATTTTAAGCCGCAAAGTGTTCCACAGACGGACAGAGAACACAAAGTATTGGCATCCAGTCACTAAATAACTATACTTCATTGGTACTAAGTTGAGAGAACGGGAAGATTTGGTAAACCGAAGTCGATCCTTGAGATATTGGGGTTCATTAGTGGCGATGATTTTGTAGAGTAGCAGTAGACATTTAAATTTGAGGACATAATTTGCTTCGAGAGATCAGAAATATGGTCGAAGCGTTTTTTAGAGTAGATGTACCTAGCGATGCTATTATACAAAACAATAAGTTTACTACGACACACACTATCACAATTATGTATAATACAGCTCACAACCATACAGCAACGTCGGTAACAGATACGTTTTTGCTAGAAGGAGTCGAATTTTCACTGGTGTAAAATGTTGAGTGGTCCATAGATTTCGGAGCATGCCATATACTTTGCCTATAGCGCTAAGGATGTGGTTTCTCTATCTCAAAGTTCTATTAAATATAACTCCTAAATTTTTGACAGTGTCGACATACTTTATTACTGCGTTATTTAAACTAATCCTCATGTGGTCGTCAAGTTTGAAAGATTTCTTGTCAGAAGCCCACGTGCTTATATATTTCAAGTAAAGATTTAGGTTTTTAATACAATTATCAATAGAGTCAAGGGGACAACTAACATATAACTGGACATTACAATGTTAAATCACGTTAAACAGGTCATTTATATACAATACCTTGGAATGGTCAAGTAAGGTTAGAAAGGTCACGTGGTTCCTGTCAATATTCTGTCTTATGTATATCGTTCGACACTTTAAGGAGCGCCGTAGTGCAGCTCCTATTAGATCTGAATCCTGACTACAATAGGTTGACCTAGTAGTTGTTATTCAGATAGTTGTTTATTTGACGATGCATGATACGTTCAACAACATTAGACAGAAATGATAATATTGCAATCGGTCGATAGTCAGCGTTCACTTTCTTTATTGGTATAATTTTAGCCCTCTTCCAGGAGTTAGGGAAAATAGATGTACTTAGGATAATGTTCAAAGCGAGAGTAACATATGGCAAAATTTTTGGCAACAAACATTTTAGGAACTTGGGGTTAATACCATTAAGACCGGTTGCATTATATTTAATACCAATTGCCTGAACCACTTCACACTCACCGACACATTTGAAACAGAAACCCGACATTACTACATCAAAACTAGAACTGTAACTCTCATATCATATATTACACAAGGAATCTGCCAAACTTACAAGATGTTCATTTAACACATTAGCATCAACTGATTCAGTGACAGAGTGGTTCTTGTTGCCAATTCCGATCTCACAAATTCTTTTCCACGTCTGCTTTGAATCAACCGCCACACTAAATAGATGCTCATAATATTGAAGCTTTCGTAGTTTTATTGCCTTGGTGACATCTCTTCTGCGAGCCCTAGAGATGTTGTAGTTTTCTAAACATTTAAATTGTTTCCATTTTCGATACGCATTTCCGAACCCGCCGAAGAGGGAACATTACTAACGCTTTCCGACTGTGACATCGCATTCGTGGGTTCTTCCGCCCCACGTACTTCTGAAAGCCCAGGGTCATCCATACCGACGTCGGAATGGTAGACCTTTAGGACCACCTTTTCGAAGCTGTAGTTGACAACCCCCTGGCACTCGGAGAGGGGAACGAGCGACTCCGCATTCAACAGTAACACTACCTGGCTATTCAGGTTCTCGGGCCACTCCACCTTGACCACTTCCAGTTGTGCGCCGGGAGGTGCGGGTTACAGTAACGGAGAAGTTCCTCAATTTCCTCTGGTGTGGAATGCCCTGCTGGTAGCCCGACGGTGCGCGCGGACGTCGTTCACGGCCTCCGGCTTGGCACCCTTCCTGACCTCCCCCACCAGAGCCACGGCAGCCTTATAAACGTTAGCCGACCGCTCGTCGGCGCAAATTATTCTTTTGTGCCACCCGGCATCTTCATATTTTGGAGGAAGCCCAGGGTTTCCTCTGACCACTTTCATGAAAACCGTGGTGATGGCAGCGGCCACCCGCCTCCAGTTCTCTTGGGGGATGGCTCCATCCTCCTTACTGTTGTCGATCACTCCACGAGTAACCGACCCAGCCCGTTTGGCGTTTTCGCTGAAAGAAAAGAGGGGGAAGCCACCCATCTTGGGCCTTTTCCAAGCGGGGTTTCCTCTTCTAGAGACCTTTGTCTCTTTGATTGATGATATCAATCTTGTATCTTTATACTGCTGACAGACGGGCAAGGTTATATAGCGATTCGCTGAAAGAAAAGAGGGGGCCACCCGTCTTGGGTTTTTTCCAGCTGGGGTTTCCCCTTCTAGAGACCTTTGTCTCTTTGATTGATGATATCAATATTGTATCTTTTTACTGCTGACAGACGGGCAAGGTTATCTAGATACATAAGTAGCCTTGATCTCCATTAAGAGCGCAGTTACCCACCAACGTAGAAACGGCCGAACGAGTCAGCTGACACGATCAAACTTACGAGAGCACCATGTAAATAAAAACTCATCACCGCAGAATTTCCGTTCAGACGTAAAATTTACGTAGGAAATCCGAGTGTGTTTGATATGTGCCGCTACGGCTACGTACACACGCACATAAGCACTCGTAGATATGCACGAAAATTATGTGCTTAAGTACTGAATATTGTGAATTCAATATGGCAATACTGCCACTTTTGACAGAAAATTACTATTGTGAACGAGCAAAATGTCTACAGCTGTTGTCAAAAGTGTTTATTATTAATAAATAGCTGCAAATATTAACAAATTTATCCAAATTATAAATTAAAATGAGATTTTTCGAATTTGTTTGGCTTTGGAGGATAGGAATTGATAGGATAGGATAGATTGTAAAACCTTGGCTTACCCTCCAATTTTGACAGAAAGAGTGAGAAATATATTGCGAATTTTGATATATGGGCAGTATATGTCTTGACATAAACATTTGTAATATGACATCGAACAAGTACGTTCGCCTAAATAAACCGGAAACATGCTAAACATATTGTAAAAAATATGTTATTTCCATTCCTAAAACATTAACATTAATAATATAATTGAAAAAAAATTAAACTTTCCTATGATTTTGCAGCGTCGAAGTTTATGTGCAAATCAAAAAATTCGCTGTCAAAATAATTAAGTGAGAACTTATATCAAGCAATAGATGTCCAGGAAGAAGAAATAAGCGTGTGAGACCATATTTCGCACCGAATATTTTGTAAATAAATTTTCCTATTTTGTTCACGAAAGATTCTTGCAGATAAGCTCAATAAAAATAGTGAAATATTGCAAGAATTTAAAGTAATTTTCTTGATGGAAGCATCTTGAAAATAAAATTTACTATCAAATTTGGTGCAGCAAACGTTACATATTTTGCTGAGCTCAGAACGAGTTGCCGCAGAGCATATTTTGGCGTTTTAAAAAACGCCTAAGCCAGCTGTAAGGCATAAATGTAATGCATCAGTTTGTAAGATCTTGTTGCGTTTTTCATAATAATTCAAGTAAACCTATAACTAATTTCTGAGGTAGTTTAACAAATCCAAGTGCTTTTTTGTGCGAAATCGTAAATCGCACGATGTTGCTACAATAAAGGAAGTTACCAAATGAAAAAAAGCCTGTCAAACTACAAAAATTACAGTTGAAAGCATGCGTGAGCTCGCGTTTCGATCGGTTTGGGGTTTTCACGAGCGACATCTCGCTTGCTTCTTTAAGTGAGAGAGAATTGAAAGCTGGAGAAAAATCTCGTAAGCAATTAAAATGAATTGCCTTTTCATTATCCTTCTTGCACATCGGTTTATAGACACGTCTTGTATGTTTGTTCATCTTTATTTATTTTTTTATTTATTTATTTATTAAGTGAAACATACAACCATAAGTTATTTTTAAAATATTTGACTATATAACTACATTACATTACACATATACTTATAAATCTTAGAGTAACAGTCAATTTAAACAAAATAAATAATAATAATAATAAAAATTATAATAATAACAATAATAACATACAGATTAGAACATAAGTAGAAGATATAATGGTAGTAAAGGAAAAGTTAGTAGATTAAGTAGAGAAGTTAAGAAAAAGTTTGATAGTTGTTTTCCATAGAATAGTCTGTTTCGAGGTAGATAATACGTTCAGCAATATTCGGCAAAATGAAGAAGTAATTCCCATCTAAAGCGCAATGTTCCCCTAATACTCCTGATTTTAAGCGGCAAAGTGTTCCACAGACGGACAGAGAACACAAAGTATTGGCATCCAGTCACTAAATAACTATACTTCATTGGTACTAAGTTGAGAGAACGGGAAGATTTGGTAAACCGAAGTCGATCCTTGAGATATTGGGGTTCATTAGTGGCGATGATTTTGTAGAGTAGCAATAGACATTTAAATTTGAGGACATAATTTGCTTCGAGAGATCAGAAATATGGTCGAAGCGTTTTTTAGAGTAGATGTACCTAGCGATGCTATTATACAAAACAATAAGTTTACTACGACACACACTATCACAATTATGTATAATACAGCTCACATACAGTAACGTCGGTAACAGATACGTTTTTGCTAGAAGCAGTCGAATTTTCACTGGTGTAAAATGTGAGTGGTCCATAGATTTCGGAGCATGCCATTTACTTTGCCTATAGCGCTAAGGATGTGGTTTCTCTATCTCAAAGTTCTATTAAATATAACTCCTAAATTTTTGACAGTGTCGACATACTTTATTACTGCGTTATTTAAACTAATCCTCATGTGGTCGTCAAGTTTGAAAGATTTCTTGTCAGAAGCCCACGTGCTTATATATTTCAAGTAAAGATTTAGGTTTTTAATACAATTATCAATAGAGTCAAGGGGACAACTAACATATAACTGGACATTACAATGTTAAATCACGTTAAACAGGTCATTTATATACAATACCTTGGAATGGTCAAGTAAGGTTAGAAAGGTCACGTGGTTCCTGTCAATATTCTGTCTTATATCGTTCGACACTTTAAGGAGCGCCGTAGTGCAGCTCCTATTAGATCTGGATCCTGACTACAATGGGTTGACCTAGGAGTTGTTATTCAGATAGTTGTTTATTTGACGATGCATGATACGTTCAAGAACATTAGACAGAAATGATAATATTGCAATCGGTCGATAGTCACCGTTCACTTTCTTTATTGGTATAATTTTAGCCCTCTTCCAGGAGTTAGGGAAAATAGATGTACTTAGGATAATGTTCAAAGCGAGAGTAACATATGGCAAAATTTTTGGCAACAAACATTTTAGGAACTTGGGGTTAATACCATCAAGACCGGTTGCATTAGATTTAATACCAATTGCCTGAACCACTTCACACTCATCGACACATTTGAAACAGAAACCCGACATTACTACATAAAAACTAGAACTGTAACTCTCATATCATATATTACACAAGGAATCTGCCAAACTTACAAGATGTTCATTTAACACATTAGCATCAACTGATTCAGTGACAGAGTGGTTCTTGTTGCCAATTCCGATCTCACAAATTCTTTTCCACGTCTGCTTTGAATCAACCGCCACACTAAACAGATGCTCATAATATTGAAGCTTTCGTAGTTTTATTGCCTTGGTGACATCTCTTCTGCGAGCCCTAGAGATGTTGTAGTTTTCTAAACATTTAAATTGTTTCCATTTTCGATACGCATTTCCGAACCCGCCGAAGAGGGAACATTACTAACGCTTTCCGACTGTGACATCGCATTCGTGGGTTCTTCCGCCCCACGTACTTCTGAAAGCCCAGGGTCATCCATACCAACGTCGGAATGGTAGACCTTTAGGACCACCTTTTCGAAGCTGTAGTTGACAACCCCCTGGTACTCGGAGAGGGGAACGAGCGACTCCGCATTCAACAGTAACACTACCTGGCTATTCAGGTTCTCGGGCCACTCCACCTTGACCACTTCCAGTTGTGCGCCGGGAGGTGCGGGTTACAGTAACGGAGAAGTTCCTCAATTTCCTCTGGTGTGGAAGGCCCTGCTGGTAGCCCGACGGTGCGCGCGGACGTCGTTCACGGCCTCCGGCTTGGCACCCTTCCTGACCTCCCCCACCAGAGCCACGGCAGCCTTATAAACGTTAGCCGACCGCTCGTCGGCGCAAATTATTCTTTTGTGCCACCCGGCATCTTCATATTTTGGAGGAAGCCCAGGGTTTCCTCTGACCACTTTCATGAAAACTGTGGTGATGGCAGCGGCCACCCGCCTCCAGTTCTCTTGGGGGATGGCTCCATCCTCCTTACTGTTGTCGATCACTCCACGAGTAACCGACCCAGCCCGTTTGGCGTTTTCGCTGAAAGAAAAGAGGGGGAAGCCACCCATCTTGGGCCTTTTCCAAGCGGGGTTTCCTCTTCTAGAGACCTTTGTCTCTTTGATTGATGATATCAATCTTGTATCTTTATACTGCTGACAGACGGGCAAGGTTATATAGCGATTCGCTGAAAGAAAAGAGGGGGGCCACCCGTCTTGGGTTTTTCCCAGCTGGGATTTCCCCTTCTAGAGACCTTTGTCTCTTTGATTGATGATATCAATATTGTATCTTTATACTGCTGACAGACGGGCAAGGTTATCTAGATACATAAGTAGCCTTGATCTCCATTAAGAGCGCAGTTACCCACCAACGTAGAAACGGCCGAACGAGTCAGCTGACACGATCAAACTTACGAGAGCACCATGTAAATAAAAACTCATCACCGCAGAATTTCCGTTCAGACGTAAAATTTACGTAGGAAATCCGAGTGTGTTTGATATGTGCCGCTACGGCTACGTACACACGCACATAAGCACTCGTAGATATGCACGAAAATTATGTGCTTAAGTACTGAATATTGTGAATTCAATATGGCAATACTGCCACTTTTGACAGAAAATTACTATTGTGAACGAGCAAAATGTCTACAGCTGTTGTCAAAAGTGTTTATTATTAATAAATAGCTGCAAATATTAACAAATTTATCCAAATTATAAATTAAAATGAGATTTTTAGAATTTGTTTGGCTTTGGAGGATAGGAATTGATAGGATAGGATAGATTGTAAAACCTTCGCTTACCCTCCAATTTTGACAGAAAGAGTGAGAAATATATTGCGAATTTTGATATATGGGCAGTATATGTCTTGACATAAACATTTGTAATATGACATCGAACAAGTACGTTCGCCTAAATAAACCGGAAACATGCTAAACATATTGTAAAAAATATGTTATTTCCATTCCTAAAACATTAACATTAATAATATAATTGAAAAAAATTAAACTTTCCTATGATTTTGCAGCGTCGAAGTTTATGTGCAAATCAAAAAATTCGCTGTCAAAATAATTAAGTGAGAACTTATATCAAGCAATAGATGTCCAGGAAGAAGAAATAAGCGTGTGAGACCATATTTCGCACCGAATATTTTGTAAATAAATTTTCCTATTTTGTTCACGAAAGATTCTTGCAGATAAGCTCAATAAAAATAGTGAAATATTGCAAGAATTTAAAGTAATTTTCTTGATGGAAGCATCTTGAAAATAAAATTTACTATCAAATTTGGTGCAGCAAACGTTACATATTTTGCTGAGCTCAGAACGAGTTGCCGCAGAGCATATTTTGGCGTTTTAAAAAACGCCTAAGCCAGCTGTAAGGCATAAATGTAATGCATCAGTTTGTAAGATCTTGTTGCGTTTTTCATAATAATTCAAGTAAACCTATAACTAATTTCTGAGGTAGTTTAACAAATCCAAGTGCTTTTTTGGGCGAAATCGTAAATCGCACGATGTTGCTACAATAAAGGAAGTTACCAAATGAAGAAAAGCCTGTCAAACTACAAAAATTACAGTTGAAAGCATGCGTGAGCTCGCGTTTCGATCGGTTTGGGGTTTTCACGAGCGACATCTCGCTTGCTTCTTTAAGTGAGAGAGAATTGAAAGCTGGAGAAAAATCTCGTAAGCAATTAAAATGAATTGCCTTTTCATTATCCTTCTTGCAAATCGGTTTATAGACACGTCTAGTATGTTTGTTCATCTTTATTTATTTTTTTATTTATTTATTTATTAAGTGAAACATACAACCATAAGTTATTTTTAAAATATTTGACTATATAACTACATTACATTACACATATGCTTATAAATCTTAAAGTAACAGTCAATTTAAACAAAATAAATAATAATAATAATAAAAATTATAATAATAACAATAATAACATACAGATTAGAACATAAGTAGAAGATATAATGGTAGTAAAGGAAAAGTTAGTAGATTAAGTAGAGAAGTTAAGAAAAAGTTTGATAGTTGTTTTCCATAGAATAGTCTGTTTCGAGGTAGATAATACGTTCAGCAATATTCGGCAAAATGAAGAAGTAATTCCCATCTAAAGCGCAATGTTCCCCTAATACTCCTGATTTTAAGCGGCAAAGTGTTCCACAGACGGACAGAGAACACAAAGTATTGGCATCCAGTCACTAAATAACTATACTTCATTCGTACTAAGTTGAGAGAACGGGAAGATTTGGTAAACCGAAGTCGATCCTTGAGATATTGGGGTTCATTAGTGGCGATGATTTTGTAGAGTAGCAATAGACATTTAAATTTGAGGACATAATTTGCTTCGAGAGATCAGAAATATGGTCGAAGCGTTTTTTAGAGTAGATGTACCTAGCGATGCTATTATACAAAACAATAAGTTTACTACGACACACACTATCACAATTATGTATAATACAGCTCACATACAGTAACGTCGGTAACAGATACGTTTTTGCTAGAAGCAGTCGAATTTTCACTGGTGTAAAATGTCGAGTGGTCCATAGATTTCGGAGCATGCCATTTACTTTGCCTATAGCGCTAAGGATGTGGTTTCTCTATCTCAAAGTTCTATTAAATATAACTCCTAAATTTTTGACAGTGTCGACATACTTTATTACTGCGTTATTTAAACTAATCCTCATGTGGTCGTCAAGTTTGAAAGATTTCTTGTCAGAAGCCCACGTGCTTACATATTTCAAGTAAAGATTTAGGTTTTTAATACAATTATCAATAGAGTCAAGGGGACAACTAACATATAACTGGACATTACAATGTTAAATCACGTTAAACAGGTCATTTATATACAATACCTTGGAATGGTCAAGTAAGGTTAGAAAGGTCACGTGGTTCCTGTCAATATTCTGTCTTATATCGTTCGACACTTTAAGGAGCGCCGTAGTGCAGCTCCTATTAGATCTGAATCCTGACTACAATGGGTTGACCTAGGAGTTGTTATTCAGATAGTTGTTTATTTGACGATGCATGATACGTTCAAGAACATTAGACAGAAAAGATAATATTGCAATCGGTCGATAGTCACCGTTCACTTTCTTTATTGGTATAATTTTAGCCCTCTTCCAGGAGTTAGGGAAAATAGATGTACTTAGGATAATGTTCAAAGCGAGAGTAACATATGGCAAAATTTTTGGCAACAAACATTTTAGGAACTTGGGGTTAATACCATCAAGACCGGTTGCATTAGATTTAATACTAATTGCCTGAACCACTTCACACTCATCGACACATTTGAAACAGAAACCCGACATTACTACATCAAAACTAGAACTGTAACTCTCATATCATATATTACACAAGGAATCTGCCAAACTTACAAGATGTTCATTTAACACATTAGCATCAACTGATTCAGTGACAGAGTGGTTATTGTTGCCAATTCCGATCTCACAATTCTTTTCCACGTCTGCTTTGAATCAACCGCCATACTAAACAGATGCTCATAATATTGAAGCTTTCGTAGTTTTATTGCCTTGGTGACATCTCTTCTGCGAGCCCTAGAGATGTTGTAGTTTTCTAAACATTTAAATTGTTTCCATTTTCGATACGCATTTCCGAACCCGCCGAAGAGGGAACATTACTAACGCTTTCCGACTCTGACATCGCATTCGTGGGTTCTTCCGCCCCACGTACTTCTGAAAGCCCAGGGTCATCCATACCGACGTCGGAATGGTAGACCTTTAGGACCACCTTTTCGAAGCTGTAGTTGACAACCCCCTGGCACTCGGAGAGGGGAACGAGCGACTCCGCATTCAACAGTAACACTACCTGGCTATTCAGGTTCTCGGGCCACTCCACCTTGACCACTTCCAGTTGTGCGCCGGGAGGTGCGGGTTACAGTAACGGAGAAGTTCCTCAATTTCTTCTGGTGTGGAAGGCCCTGCTGGTAGCCCGACGGTGCGCGCGGACGTCGTTCACGGCCTCCGGCTTGGCACCCTTCCTGACCTCCCCCACCAGAGCCACGGCAGCCTTATAAACGTTAGCCGACCGCTCGTCGGCGCAAATTATTCTTTTGTGCCATCCGGCATCTTCATATTTTGGAGGAAGCCCAGGGTTTCCTCTGACCACTTTCATGAAAACCGTGGTGATGGCAGCGGCCACCCGCCTCCAGTTCTCTTGGGGGATGGCTCCATCCTCCTTACTGTTGTCGATCACTCCACGAGTAACCGACCCAGCCCGTTTGGCGTTTTCGCCGAAAGAAAAGAGGGGGAAGCCACCCATCTTGGGCCTTTTCCAAGCGGGGTTTCCCCTTCTAGAGACCTTTGTCTCTTTGATTGATGATATCAATCTTGTATCTTTATACTGCTGACAGACGGGCAAGGTTATATAGCGATTCGCTGAAAGAAAAGAGGGGGGCCACCCGTCTTGGGTTTTTCCCAGCTGGGGTTTCCCCTTCTAGAGACCTTTGTCTCTTTGATTGATGATATCAATATTGTATCTTTATACTGCTGACAGACGGGCAAGGTTATCTAGACACATAAGTAGCCTTGATCTCCATTAGGAGCGCAGTTACCCACCAACGTAGAAACGGCCGAACGAGTCAGCTGACACGATCAAACTTACGAGAGCACCATGTAAATAAAAACTCATCACCGCAGAATTTCCGTTCACGGCTACGGCTACCTACACACGCACATAAGCACTCGTAGATATGCACGGAAATTATGTGCTTTAGTACTGAATATTGTGAATTCAATATGGCAATACTGCCACTTTTGACAGAAAATTACTATTGTGAACGAGCAAAATGTCTACAGCTGTTGTCAAAAGTGTTTATTATTAATAAATAGCTGCAAACATTAACAAACTTATCCAAATTATAAATTAAAATGAGATTTTTAGAATTTGTTTGGCTTTGGAGGATAGGAATTGATAGGATAGGATAGATTGTAAAACCATCGCTTACCCTCCAATTTTGACAGAAAGAGTGAGAAATATATTGCGAATTTTGATATATGGGCAGTATATGTCTTGACATAAACATTTGTAATATGACATCGAACAAGTACGTTCGCCTAAATAAACCGGAAACATGCTAAACATATTGTAAAAAATATGTTATTTCCATTCCTAAAACATTAACATTAATAATATAATTGAAAAAAATTAAACTTTCCTATGATTTTGCAGCGTCGAAGTTTATGTGCAAATCAAAAAATGCGCTGTCAAAATAATTAAGTGAGAACTTATATCAAGCAATAGATGTCCAGGAAGAAGAAATAAGCGTGTGAGACCATATTTCGCACCGAATATTTTGTAAATAAATTTTCCTATTTTGTTCACGAAAGATTCTTGCAGATAAGCTCAATAAAAATAGTGAAATATTGCAAAAATTTAAAATAATTTTCTTGATGGAGGCATCTTGAAAATAAAATTTTCTATCAAATTTGGTGGAGCAAACGTTACATATTTTGCTGAGCTCAGAACGAGTTGCCGCAGAGCATATTTTGGCGTTTTAAAAACGCCTAAGCCAGCTGTAAGGCATAAATGTAATGCACCAGTTTGTAAGATCTTGTTGCGTTTTTCATAATAATTCAAGTAAACCTATAACTAATTTCTGAGGTAGTTTAACAAATCCAAGTGCTTTTTTGTGCGAAATCGTAAATCGCACGATGTTGCTACAATAAAGGAAGTTACCAAATGAAAAAAAGCCTGTCAAACTACAAAAATTACAGTTGAAAGCATGCGTGAGCTCGCATTTCGATCGGTTTGGGGTTTTCACGAGCGACATCTCGCTTGCTTCTTTAAGTGAGAGAGAATTGAAAGCTGGAGAAAAATCTCGTAAGCAATTAAAATGAATTGCATTTTCATTATCCTTCTTGCAAATCGGTTTACAGACACGTCTAGTATGTTTGTTCATCTTTATTTATTTTTTTATTTATTTATTTATTTAGTGAAACATACAACCATAAGTAATTTTTAAAATATTTGACTATATAACTACATTACATTACACATATGCTTATAAATCTTAGAGTAACAGTTAATTTAAACAAAATCAATAATAATAATAATAAAAATTATAATAATAACAATAATAAAATTAATAACATACAGCTTAGAACATAAGTAGAAGATATAATGGTAGTAAAGGGAAAGTTAGTAGATTAAGTAGAAAAGTTAAGAAAAAGTTTGATAGTTGTTAGAATAGTCTGTTTCGAGGTAGATAATACGTTCAGCAATATTCGTCAAAATGAAGAAGTAATTCCCATCTAAAGCGCAATGTTCCCCTAATACTCCTGATTTTAAGCGGCAAAGTGTTCCACAGACGGACAGAGAACACAAAGTATTGGCGTTCAGTCACTAAACAACTATACGTCATTGGTACTAAGTTGAGGGAACGTGAAGATTTGGTAAATCGAAGCCGATCCTTGAGATATTGGGGTTCATTAGTAGCGATGTTTTTGTAGAGTAGCAATAGACGTTTAAATTTGAGTAGATCGTCAAAAGACGCGGACATAATTTGCTTCGAGAGATCAGAAATATGGTCGAAGCGTTTTCTAGAGTAGATGTACCTAGCGATGCTATTATACAAAACATTAAGTTTACTAAGACACACACTATCACAATTATAATACAGCTCACAACCATACAGTAACGTCGGTAACAATTACGTTTTTGCTAGAAGCAGTCACATTTTCACTGGTGTAAAATGTTGAGTGGTCCATAGATTTCGGAGCATGCCATATACTTTGCCTATAGCGCTAAGGATGTGGTTTCTCTATCTCAAAGTTCTATTAAATATAACTCCTAAATTTTTGACAGTGTCGACATACTTAATTACTGCGTTATTTAAACTTATCCTCGTGTGGTCGTCATTTTTGAAAGATTTCTTGTCAGAAGCCCACGTGCTTATATATTTCAAGTCAAGATATCGGTTTTTAATACAATTATCAATAGAGTCAAGGGGACAACTAACATATAAAAGGACATCATCTGCATAAACATGGACATTACAATGATGAATCACATTAAACAGGTCATTAATATACAGTACAAACAGCAAGGGACCAAGAATAGAACCTTGGGGGCACCTCTGATTACAGGTAAGCATTTAGAAATAGAGTTGCCAACACATACAGCTTGCAAGCGATCACTTAAGTATGTTTTTAAAAGAGTCGGTGCTGACGTGGAAAAATTTAACAGATTTTTTTACTTTAGGATTAAAAGCTTGTGGTCTACAGAGTCAAATGCCTAGGAATGGTCAAGTAAGGTTAGAAAGGTCACGTGGTCTGTCTTATATCGTCCGACACTTTAAGAAGCGCCGTAGTGCAGCTCCTATTAGATCTGAATCCTGACTGCAATGGGTTGACCAAGGAGTTGTTATTCAGATAGTTGTTTATTTGACGATGCATGATACGTTCAAGAACATTAGACATAAATGATAATATTGCAATCGGTCGATAGTTGTCGATCACTCCACGAGTAACCGGCCCAGCCCGTTTGGCGATTTCGCTGAAAGAAAAGAGGGGGGGCCACCCGTCTTGGGCCTTTTCCCAGCGGGGTTTTCCCCTTCTAGAGACCTTTTTCTCATTGATTGATGATATCAATCTTGTATCTTTATACTGCTGACATACGGGCAAGGTTATCTAGCGATTCGCTGAAAGAAAAGAGGGGGCCACCCGTCTTGGGTCTTTTCCCAGCGGGGTTTTCCCCTTCTAGAGACTTTTGTCTCTTTGATTGATGATATCAATCTTGTATCTTTATACTACTGCCCGTCTAGGTTAGATAAGTAGCCTTGATCTCCATTAAGAGCGCAGTTACCCACCAACGTAGAAACGGCCGAACGAGTCAGCTGACATGATCAAACTTACGAGAGGACCATGTAAATAAAAAGTCATAACCGCAGAATTTCCGTTCAGACGTAAAATTTACGTAGGAAATCCGAGTGTGTTTGATATGTGCCGCTATTGACGTTTACGCTACGGCTACGTACACACGCACATAAGCACTCGTAGATATGCACGAAAATTATGTGCTTAAGTACTGAACATTGTGAATTCAATATGGCAATACTGCCACTTTTGACAGAAAATTACTATTGTGATCGAGCAAAATGTCTACAGCTGTTGTCAAAAGTGTTTATTATTAATAAATAGCTGCAAATATTAACAAATTTATCCAAATTATAAATTCAAATGAGATTTTTAGAATTTGTTTGGCTTTGGAGGATAGGAATTGATAGGATAGGATAGATTGTAAAACCATCCCTTACCCTCCAATTTTGACAGAAAGAGTGAGAAATATATTGCGAATTTTGATATATGGGCAGTATATGTCTTGACATAAACATTTGTAATATGACATCGAACAAGTACGTTCGCCTAAATAAACCAGAAACATGCTAAACATATTGTAAAAAATGTGTTATTTCCATTCCTAAAACATTAACATTAATAATATAATTGAAAAAAATTAAACTTTCCTATGATTTTGCAGCGTCGAAGTTTATGTGCAAATCAAAAAATTCGCTGTCAAAATAATTAAGTGAGAACTTATATCAAGCAATAGATGTCCAGGAAGAAGAAATAAGCGTGTGAGACCATATTTCACACCGAATATTTTGTAAATAAATTTTCCTATTTTGTTCACGAAAGATTCTTGTAGATAAGCTCAATAAAAATAGTGAAATATTGCAAGAATTTAAAGTAATTTTCTTGATGGACGCATCTTGAAAATAAAATTTACTATCAAATTTGGTGCAGCAAACGTTTCATATTTTGCTGAGCTCAGAACGAGTTGCCGCAGAGCATATTTTGGCGTTTTAAAAAACGGCTAAGCCAGCTCTAAGGCATAAATGTAATGCACCAGTTTGTAAGATCTTGTTGCGTTTTTCATAATAATTCAAGTAAACCTATAACGAATTTCTGAGGTAGTTTAACTAATCCAAGTTCTATTTTGTGCGAAATCGTAAATCGCACGATGTTGCTACAATAAAGGAAGTTACCAAATGAAAAAAAGCCTATCAAACTACAAAAATTACAGTTGAAAGCATGCGTGAGCTCGCGTTTCGATCGGTTTGGGGTTTTCACGAGCGACATCTCGCTTGCTTCTTTAAGTGAGAGAGAATTGAAAGCTGGAGAAAAGTCTCGTAAGCAATTAAAAAGAATTGCATTTTCATTATCCTTCTTGCAAATCGGTTTACAGACACGTCTAGTATGTTTGTTCATCTTTATTTATTTTTTTATTTATTTATTTATTTATTAAGTCAAACATACAACCATAATTTTTTAAAATATTTGACTATATAACTACATTACATTACACATATGCTTATAAATGTTAGAGTAACAGTTAATTTAAACAAAATCAATAATAATAATAATAAAAATTATAATAATAACAATAATAAAATTAATAACATACAGCTTAGAACATAAGTAGAAGATAAAATGGTAGTAAAGGGAAAGTTAGTAGATTAAGTAGAAAAGTTAAGAAAAAGTTTGATAGTTGTTAGAATAGAGTAGCAATAGACATTTAATTTGAGGACATAATTTGCTTCGAGAGATCAGAAATATGGTCGAAGCGTTTTTTAGAGTAGATGTACCTAGCGATGCTATTATACAAAACAATAAGTTTACTACGACACACACTATCACAATTATGTATAATACAGCTCACATACAGTAACGTCGGTAACAGATACGTTTTTGCTAGAAGCAGTCGAATTTTCACTGGTGTAAAATGTGAGTGGTCCATAGATTTCGGAGCATGCCATTTACTTTGCCTATAGCGCTAAGGATGTGGTTTCTCTATCTCAAAGTTCTATTAAATATAACTCCTAAATTTTTGACAGTGTCGACATACTTAATTACTGCGTTATTTAAACTTATCCTCGTGTGGTCGTCATTTTTGAAAGATTTCTTGTCAGAAGCCCACGTGCTTATATATTTCAAGTCAAGATATCGGTTTTTAATACAATTATCAATAGAGTCAAGGGGACAACTAACATATAAAAGGACATCATCTGCATAAACATGGACATTACAATGATGAATCACATTAAACAGGTCATTAATATACAGTACAAACAGCAAGGGACCAAGAATAGAACCTTGGGGGCACCTCTGATTACAGGTAAGCATTTAGAAATAGAGTTGCCAACACATACAGCTTGCAAGCGATCACTTAAGTATGTTTTTAAAAGAGTCGGTGCTGACGTGGAAAAATTTAACAGATTTTTTTACTTTAGGATTAAAAGCTTGTGGTCTACAGAGTCAAATGCCTAGGAATGGTCAAGTAAGGTTAGAAAGGTCACGTGGTCTGTCTTATATCGTCCGACACTTTAAGAAGCGCCGTAGTGCAGCTCCTATTAGATCTGAATCCTGACTGCAATGGGTTGACCAAGGAGTTGTTATTCAGATAGTTGTTTATTTGACGATGCATGATACGTTCAAGAACATTAGACAGAAATGATAATATTGCAATCGGTCGATAGTCACCGTTCACTTTCTTTATTGGTATAATCTTAGCCCTCTTCCAGGAGTTAGGGAAAATAGATGTACTTAGCATAGTGTTTAAAGCGAGAGGAACATATGGCAAAATTTTTGGCAACAAACAGTTTAGGAACTAGAGGGCTGCATGAGCACATTCATTTCTTCTGTTAGCCGGATTACACGAATGTGAATGCGATACTCATTCAACTCAGGCACTCATGCGATCATAAATGTGTGTACTTACAGAGAAAAAAGAGACCAATATGGGTACTCGCTACGCTCATTTATAGTCATCGACCATTCATGCATTCACGGCCTGTCCGGGTTTTGCACGAATGTGACGAATGTGGCGGACGTTGCGCAGGGAGACGTCACCAAACGCACATACATACATATGCAAGACGCAGCTAGCGATGGCTGTTATTATGTGTGTACGTAACAACGCTTTGCATATGCGTTGTTTTCGCTTATGCTTACTACTTTGTTATTAAAGCGGATTAGAAAATTCTTTTAACTCATGTTATTTATACAATACTATTATTATTTAAGACTTAAATAATATTGATGTGAATAAAATATTAGTGGACATTTGACTTCATTAAATTATCCAAATAATCCTCAAAGATAATTTGAATATTAAAATATTTTCTGAGTTGTTTTTTTGATATTATTACTTTTCCACAATTCAATGTATATACATACATATGTAAATGTAAATATAATAGCAATAATCACACTAAATTAAACCAATTTAAAAAAAAAAAAAAAAAAAAAAAAAATTATATATATTAATAATAAAAATAATCAATAGTAAAAATAAAAATTGAAACTAACAGAATACCCAATAAAATTTAGTAGTAATAATAACAATAACTCTAACTATACGATTTAAATAACTTTTGATATATAACATACAAATAATAAGGCAAAAAGAAAAACTTATGAGTGTTACTAGGTCGCCCGTACAAGGGCGAAATATCCCAGAGTATGCAGGTCCCCCGCAAACAGGGATTAGAGGAATAGACAGTGGATTGTTAAACCCGCTTGCAAAGCGTCCCAGGCTTGCATACTCTCCGCCGAAGTCGCTGCCATGTTCGCCGGTTCCCGAACAACCGCCCGCAGATCTGCAAGGCCCCGCATGGGTCAAGCTAGGGGCAAAAATATGTGAGCTTCACGGCATGATGGACGATGGTAAGAGGAGGTCAGTAAACCAGCAGATGCGAGATTTAATCTCCGAGCTGTCGATACTGTACGAAAAAGTAAAGACCGATACCCGTTCAAAAGCTATAAGTGTAGCCTCGCAGACTACTCCAAAAGCTTTCACGAGCAAGCCGCAGCACAGAGAAAGGAGAGAAAATGAAATGCAGCATGGTAAATTAGTTGAAGCAGGATATAAGAGAAAAGCAAATGGCCCACATGAAGTAACAAAAATGGCTGAAGAACCCCAGTGGAAGACAGTACAGTCTAAAAGAAAGCCTAAAAAAGCAGTACGGCCGGACGCACTGATTATTAAAAGTAACTGCGGGGGATCATATGCAGACGTGCTAAAGATAGTCAAAAGCGACCCACAGCTTAAGCATGTTGGTAGTATGATAACCAAAATCCGAAAGACGGCTAGCGGGGACCTTATACTCCAATTAGCAAAACCCACCGATACGCACACTAACGAGGTACAAAGTGCGGTTAAATCCGCGCTAGGTGAAAAGGCCTCGGTGCAAACGCTAACAGCAGTAACGGCGATTGAAATAAGAGACTTGGACGAACTTACAAGTAAAAAAGAGTTGTGTACCGCCTTGAACCAAGAGTTTGAAGGGATACAGTTTGCCGAAACCTTCGTGAAGTCACTGAGAGGTGCCTACTGCGGAACTAAAACCGCCACTCTATTGGTCCCCGTTTCAGTAGCAAACAAACTGCTAGCAGCCGGTAAAGTGCGAATCGGATGGGTAATTGCCCGTATACGCGCGAAAACACAGCCAATAAAATGCTTCAAATGCCTGGAGTTTGGCCACCTCTCGAGAAATTGCAAAAGTTCGGTCGATGTTAAAAACACATGTTTCAACTGTGGGGAGCCGAACCACAATGCTGCTGAGTGCAAAAAAGATTTAAAATGCGCAATATGCTCAAGAAGAAATGCGCCACAAGTAAAGCACAGAACTGGTGGCAGAGAATGTCCTTTTTACTTAGAGGCGGTTAAAAAAGCACGAGCACAATGAAATTTCTGCAATTAAACTTAAATCATTGCAAGGCTGCACAGGAGCTTCTGGAGCAGTCGATAGTAGAAAAGAATATCGACATAGCAATACTAAGTGAACCGTATGAGATCGGAAAAACCCCACTGTGGGCTAGTGACATCAACGGAAAATCAGCGGTATGGAGCTGTGCTAAAACGCCTTTTGCGATTGAACAACTAAAAGTGAAGCCATGCTACGTTTGCGTAAAAATATCGAAGCTATTCTTATACAGTTGTTATATACCGCCTAGCTACAGCCTTACTGAATTCGAAACCGTCCTAGATGGCCTGGTTGGCGACGCGAGAGGTAGATCCCCAGTGATAATTGCAGGCGATTTTAATGCATGGGCCCGAGAATGGGGAAGCCGATATACAAACGCCAAGGGAAGGGCTCTGCTTACAGCATTATCAATGCTGGAAGTGACGCTTGTTAACACAGGCGATAAACTTACCTTCCAAAGAGATGGAAGGGGATCTATTATCGATCTAACATTTGTAAGCAATACAATTTTCAAACGAACTTCGTGGCAAGTAAGCGAAGATTATACGCATAGCGACCATCAAGCTATTATATTTTCGATAAAAAACGATGAAGGGACACAAAATACCTCGAGTGTAAAATCAGCTGGCTGGAGGCTGCACACATTAGACGAAGAAGGGCTTAAGGTTATGGTAATCGACATAATCCTCCCAGAAGGAGCAATTAATATGGCACACCACCTAATAGACGGAATTAAAGTAGCTTGCGACGCCTCCATGAGAAGAAAGTCCGTATCTTTCCGACGCCCACCGGTGTATTGGTGGAACGAAGAGATTGCGCACCTACGCCGACAATGTAACAGCGCAAGGCGAAACTACCAAAGAGCCAGAAATCGAAACGCAAACTTTGCGGTGCAGCAAAGTGACTTCAAAGAAAAGCGCACGGCGCTGAAACGGGCTATAAAAGCCAGTAAAACGAAATGTTTTCGAAGTCTATGTGACAGCGCAGATAAAGTCCCCTGGGGTTCAGCATTTAAAGTAGTGACTGAAAAGCTACAAAAGTCGATACAACCGAAGATTTCATGCCCTAGCGCACTTTTCCCAAACCAACCACCATTTGAACGGGAAACATTTCCGCCTATAGAGAACGAAACGCCTCTAGTCACGGCAGAAGAAATTTTAAAAGCCGTTAAAAGCCTTAAAGAGAAAAAGGCACCAGGTCCTGATTTGATACCGAACCACATATTGAAGCTAACTGCAAATACCAACACCGAAGCGTTTGTACGGACGTACAATGAATGTCTTAAAGAAGGTATATTTCCCCCTATATGGAAGCGCCAGCAGTTAGTAGTCCTACCAAAGACCAAACGAATCCTTAGCGATAGGTCATGACTGCACGAATTCAGACATGGCTGGAAGAAAATGGCCTGCAGTTAGCCGAACAGAAAACTGAGGCAGTGTTAATTAGCAGCAGAAAAATCCTTGAGGTTATTAAAATTAATGTCGGAGGACATGAAATTGTTTCAAAAGCTGCCCTTAAATATCTAGGCATTATGTTTGACGCGCGATTAGTATTTAAGACTCACGTACAATATGCAGTCGAGAAAGCAGAGAAGGTGGCAGCAGCGCTAACGAGGCTTATGGTAAATAAAGGAGGTCCTAAGCAGAAAAGTAGGCAGTTGTATGCAAGCGTAATACGCTCAGTACTACTATACGGGGCACCAATCTGGTCGGCTGCGCTTGAAAAAGTTTCATACGCAAGAGAAATGAGATAACTTTTTCGACTTTGCGCTATACGAGTGTGCAGTGCATTTAGAACAACCTCAGAAGAAGCGGCGCTAGTAGTGGCTGGGCTATGTCCAATCGAGATCTTGGTTAAGGAGGCTGTAGAAACCCCACTGAGTATTGCTGAACGCGAGGTGGTCAGGCGAAACTGTTTGCGGATGTGGCAGAGGCGGTGGAGCGCTGCAGGTAAGGGACGCTGGACGAATAGACTTATTCCTTCCTTAGATAAATGGTTAGATAGGCCACACGGTGAAGTAGATTTCCACCTTACCCAAATATTGACAGGTCACGGTTGCTTTAAGTCCTATTTATACAAGTATAAACATGATGATGACCCTTACTGCACCTTCTGTGCAAATCAGGTTGTTGAAGACGCCGAACACTGTTTTTTCGTCTGTCCGCGGTTTGCAATTGAAAGGGATGACTCGAGCACGAAGTTGAGGAGATCGCTTTCGGTTAAAAACCTTGTAGATACTATGCTAGAATCTAAAGAAAATTTGTCCGTTGTTTGCAATATGGCGAACAAAATCATAACTAAACTGCGTCAAGCGGAGCAACTCCGCAGAAATTCATAGAAAGGCAATAGGCCGCTCCCCCTCCGCGAAGTAATGCTTAACGGTAGTTCCACGGAGCGAGGGAAACGGAGCAGGGGTGGGTTTTTAGTGCGGTGAGTCGAAAGGCAAGTCCCACACTTCGGCTTTCAAAGCTTTGTGCCACCTCTAGAAAAAAAAAAAAAAAAAAAAAAACATACATACATATGTATGTAGGTATTAATTAATTATAATGGTTTTTTTGGAATAAATTCGAAATGTCTTATGTATGAATATGTTTTATAATAACATTGAAACTATAGTGCACTTCCATTTTCAAAAATCAGAACCAGAAACTTTATAATTTTTTTTTTCAAAGGTATACAGAATATGATATATGATCACACACAGGAAGGGAATATATGTATGCATGTATGTACATATGTACATACATACATACATATGTGTTCTCAAGCGCAGACGCACAC
Organism: Philophylla caesio; assembly: GCA_963971545.1. Taxonomy (NCBI): domain Eukaryota; kingdom Metazoa; phylum Arthropoda; class Insecta; order Diptera; family Tephritidae; genus Philophylla; species Philophylla caesio. The sequence continues at coordinate 1,396,701 of OZ020605.1, read as the reverse complement.
TATGCATACGCACAATACACATGTATGCACATATGTATATATGTATGTATGTGTGTACATAAATACAAAAGGGATAATCACCAAGTTGAGCAAATGGCCTGGCGCTCAGTAAGTAGGCTGCATATACATACATACATGTACATACATGCATATTTACGGATGTGAAGAAGCTAGCGAATATTTATAAAAGGGTTTAACTACCAAACATTATACCCATACATAAATAGACATATGTATGTACGTATATAAATACGTATATATATATGTATGCACCTCAGCGTCAAAAGCAGATTACAGTTTTATGCAATACTTACAATGTTTTTTAACACATATCCTTTCCGTTAATTCTTTATTAAATAATATCGTATTCTTTAACTAGAACCATATCGATTAAAGTTTCAAAACTTGTACAGAGTGCAAACATTTTCCAAATATCAAAGTTGTCCATCCAAAATTTCTAATGTTTTAATGAGAAATTGAAAATTTCTAACATTTTAATGAGAGTCTTAAGAAATTCTGTATATAAAAACATTGTGAACATTTTTTCTAAATATGTTTTCTTTCCATTTACATTTGCGCCTACATATGAACATATTTTCATACAAATGTGCATTGACTTTATTATAAGTGTATGCATTTATTTAATAGTTACTTATTAATTTCAGTAAAATTCAATGTAGATTATGCATGTATGTATGTACGTAAATATGAAGAGACATGCAATTATTGAATTTTTTCTATTTAATTGCTTTCATAATGTAGCCGCTATCATTTGCAAAAATTGTCTCATACGTCCGAATGCGCATGACATGTTGTACAACATATTTGCCACTCTTTGTACAACGAACTTGCGACTGAGCGCAGTATTCTCAGCTATCTGCACACTCATTCAGTCATCTCGCTTGCTGTGAGCAGAATGCGTAGAATGTTGCGCTTACGTGTGAATGTGTTAAAACGGCCAATGAGTACATTCATGCAGACGTCTATTAGGAACTTGGGGTTAATACCATCAAGACCGGTTGCATTAGATTTAATACTAATTGCCTGAACCACTTCACACTCATCGACACATTTGAAACAGAAACCCGACATTACTACATCAAAACTAGAACTGTAACTCTCATATCATATATTACACAAGGAATCTGCCAAACTTACAAGATGTTCATTTAACACATTAGCATCAACTGATTCAGTGACAGAGTGGTTCTTGTTGCCAATTCCGATCTCACAAATTCTTTTCCACGTCTGCTTTGAATCAACCGCCACACTTAACAGATGCTCATAATATTGAAGCTTTCGTAGTTTTATTGCCTTGGTGACATCTCTTCTGCGAGCCCTAGAGATGTTGTAGTTTTCTAAACATTTAAATTGTTTCCATTTTCGATACGCATTTCCGAACCCGCCGAAGAGGGAACATTACTAACGCTTTCCGACTGTGACATCGCATTCGTGGGTTCTTCCGCCCCACGTACTTCTGAAAGCCCAGGGTCATCCATACCAACGTCGGAATGGTGGACCTTTAGGACCACCTTTTCGAAGCTGTAGTTGACAACCCCCTGGTACTCGGAGAGGGGAACGAGCGACTCCGCATTCAACATTAACACTACCTGGCTATTCAGGTTCTCGGGCCACTCCACCTTGACCACTTCCAGTTGTGCGCCGGGAGGTGCGGGTTACAGTAACGGAGAAGTTCCTCAATTTCCTCTGGTGTGGAAGGCCCTGCTGGTAGCCTGAGTCGTGCGCGCGGACGTGAGGGTAGATCCCTTTCGTTCACGGCCTCCAGCTTGGCACCCTTCCAGACCTCCCCCACCGGAGCCACTGCAGCCTTATAAACGTTAGCCGACCGCCCGTCGGTGCAAATTATTCTTTTGTGCCACATGGCATCTTCACATTATGGAGGAAGCCCAGGGTTTTCTCTGACCAAATTCATGAAGACCGTGGTGATGGCAGCGGCCACCCGCCTCCAGTTCTCTTTGGGGATGGCTCCATCCTCCTTACTGTTGTCGATCACTCCACGAGTAACCGGCCGAGCCCGTTTGGCGATTTCGCTGAAAGAAAAGAGGGGGGGCCACCCGTATTGGGCCTTTTCCCAGCGGGGTTTTCCCCTTCTAGAGACCTTTTTCTCATTGATTGATGATATCAATCTTGTATCTTTATACTGCTGACATACGGGCAAGGTTATCTAGCGATTCGCTGAAAGAAAAGAGGGGGCCACCCGTCTTGGGTCTTTTCCCAGCGGGGTTTTCCCCTTCTAGAGACCTTTTTCTCATTGATTGATGATATCAATCTTGTATCTTTATGTGTTTGATATGTGCCGCTATTGACGTTTACGCTACGGCTACGTACACACGCACATAAGCACTCGTAGATATGCACGAAAATTATGTGCTTAAGTACTGAATATTGTGAATTCAATATGGCAATACTGCCACTTTTGACAGAAAATTACTATTGTGAACGAGGAAAATGTCTACAGCTGTTGTCAAAAGTGTTTATTATTAATAAATAGCTGCAAATATTAACAAATTTATCCAAATTATAAATTAAAATGAGATTTTTAGAATTTGTTTGGCTTTGGAGGATAGGAATTGATAGGATAGGATAGATTGTAAAACCATCCCTTACCCTCCAATTTTGACAGAAAGAGTGAGAAATATATTGCGAATTTTGATATATGGGCAGTATATGTCTTGACATAAACATTTGTAATATGACATCGAAAAAGTACGTTCGCCTAAATAAACCGGAAACATGCTAAACATATTGTAAAAAATGTGTTATTTCCATTCCTAAAACATTAACATTAATAATATAATTGAAAAAATTTAACTTTCCAATGATTTTGCAGCGTCGAAGTTTACGTGCAAATTCAAAAATTCGCTGTCAAAATAATTAAGTGAGAACTTATATCAAGCAATAAATGTCCAGGAAGAAGAAATAAGCGTGTGAGACCATATTTTGTAAATAAATTTTCCTATTTTGTTCACGAAAGATTATTGCAGATAAGCTCAATAAAAATAGTGAAATATTGCAAGAATTTAAAGTAATTTTCTTGATGGAGGCATCTTGAAAATAAAATTTACTATCAAATTTGGTCCAGCAAACGTTACATATTTTGCTGAGCTCAGAACGAGTTGCCGCAGAGCATATTTTGGCGTTTTAAAAACGCCTAAGCCAGCTGTAAGGCATAAATGTAATGCACCAGTTTGTAAGATCTTGTTGCGTTTTTCATAATAATTCAAGTAAACCTATAACTAATTTCTGAGGTAGTCTCAGACATTGTTAACGAACCCACGAATTGATTATGGGCGGTCTTCATCAGCTTCAAGTTCTCTTTTGCTTCCTACTTCTGGTTGTCGCAAGCGAAATAGAGATTTTTTCACTGGGCATTTTGAGAGCAACATATCGTTAAGTATTAAGGTTCGTGCCCTTCGCGCTATTTACTGTTTAAGGAAGGTGTGGCAACACCGTCTCAAAGGAGGACACCTACATAACAAAGTGGCAACACTGTTGTAGATGTCAGCTGTCATCAGTTTCTTTTTCTTTTTATTATTCTCTAAACGTTTGACTGTAACGTATAAGTTTGAATTTTTCTGTAGAAAGCTGAAATAAAACTAAGTTTTTTAAAGCTGTTCCTAAGCTAAATATATTTCAAAATATAGAAGTTTTATTTGTATTGAGCGGGACTGCTCTTAAAACTGGTTATTTTTAACATTTCTTTAAAAAACTTAACTGACGCAAATCTTTACGGCGTCTTGGAGCTTTTCCTGGAAAAACGACTGCAGAATTTATCAACATGAGCGCGTCATCTGACGCTAAGGTCGACTGCGCTATCTGCAATGAGCCCGAGGAGGGTGATATGGTTCAATGCGACGACTGCGACAATTGGTTCCATTTTGTTTGCGCCAAAGTTTCAGTTGGTATCGAAACCATCGATTGGGTGTGCAGTGAGTGTGTGACAAACAAAACTGTGGTCAGTAGGCAAGATGAGGGTGAAGCTGCTAATGCAGCTACTACTACGAACGCGATTCCACATGCAACAGAAAATGTGCCAAAGTGCGGTGATTCGAATGAAAAAGGTATGTTATCTGTTTTACAAAGCATAAAAGAGTTGCAAGAGCAAGTGCTACATTTACGCAAGGAAAATGACTTTTGGCAAAGTCGCCCAAATAAGCAGAGTGTAGAAGCAATTGAGGTTACCACGGTGCCAACCACGAGCGTACATGATAAATTCAATGCGCTAAATACGGGCACACAGGGTAGCACAAACGCGCAGTACACGGGCGTAAGCGCGCAAAACAATTTCTTTTCGCCAAACACGAGCACACAGGTGCTGACTACGGGTGTCAAGAATATTTCGTTGCGTGGTAATACATTGGAGCATAATGCAGGCGCAATTTCCTTTCCGGCGCAACATGACACAGTTGCACAGTATGCATATACGAACAGGGGTATGCAAGGCCAAGTAAATGAGTACACGAATTTTGGCCAAGGCCATTCAAACGCATATAACACACAGGCGAATTGTAATATAAATAATGACTTTTACAGGCAAGAGCATGGCGGGGTTGGTTGTGTCGGTTTTCGGGACGGCTTCGTCGGCAATGGTTATGGGGCAGGTGAACGGCAATCGAATTTCAACTTGACAGCTGCGCATATTCAGGCAAGAAAGGCCTTGTCAAAGGAGTTGCCATGCTTTAGTGGCAAGTCAGAAGAATGGCCGATGTTCATCAGCAGCTATGAAAATTCAACGCGTCTTTGCGGTTATACTGACGATGAAAATCTACTTCGATTGCAGCATGCGTTGAAGGGCAAAGCGCTTGACTACGTGCGAAATCAACTTTTGATTCCAGTACTAGTACCTGATGTTATTTCAACACTACGATCAATATTTGGCAGACCCGAGCATATAATAAACAGTCTGTTAGAAAAGGTTCGCTCATCACCAGATGTAAATACGAGCAAACTTGAAACGCTCGTAACATTCTCACTTGAAGTGAAAAATTTGACAGCGACAATGGCGGCGGCAGGACTTACGTCCCATTTGAATAATCCGATACTCTTAAGAGATTTAATTCAAAAACTTCCCGCACAAATCCGCTTGGACTAGGCTATGTATTCAGAGAGTCGAGTTAACATAAATTTATTGGATTTCAGCGAATGGTTATCGGTCCGAGCAAGAGCTGCTAGTACCGTTATAGCAATGCCCATAGGTGGCGGTCAACAAGAAGAAAAGCGTAGAGCACATCGTGTTAGTTTCCAACAGGAAGAACGTGAAACGCCGAAGGAACGGCGACAGCAAGATACGCGCAGGTGCTCGGCGTGCACTGAAATTCATTTTGTTGCAAATTGTAATAAATTCAAAGCAATGTCATATAATGAGAAATGGGATGTGGTTAATCGCATGAAGCTGTGTCGTTCATGCCTTAAAGCTCACAGCCCCAAGTTTTGCAGAGAGCGACAAGAATGCGGCAAAAACAAGTGTACAGCAAAACATCATGTATTGTTACACAAACCGGTAGCTGAAAACGACCTATCTCTTCAAAACGTTGTAGCGGTGCATGTACAAAACTCTTCAAATGTCCTGTATAGAATTTTGCCCATTACAATCCACACTCGACATGCTACTGCAGATATATACGCACTTTTGGATGATGGGTCAGGTCCTACAATCATCGAACAAGACATACTGAAGAAATTAAAGCTTAAAGGTGAAGAATCCGAGCTTCGTTTGCGTTGGACGGATGGATCTGTTCGTGTAGAGGAAAATTCCGCGCTCGTCAATCTGCAAGTGTCAGCACATGGAAAAAACAAAATGTACAATCTGCGCGATGTCCGCACAGTGAACAAGCTTGACTTATCTCCACAATCTCTGATAATGGCAGAACTGGCGCAAAAATATAAGCACCTTAGAGGTTTGCCGGTGCAGTCATACGAATGTGTTGTACCTCAAATGATAATCGGCTTAAATAACAAACACGTAGCAATGCCCATGAAGTTCAGAGAAGAAAATGTCGAGGAGCCAGCTGCAACGAAAACTCGTCTAGGTTGGACAATCTACGGTGTTTTAAAGCGGAACAAGCAAAAGCCATGTGATGATTTGCAGTTACATATATGTGAATGCGACGATGACATATCGCTCCAAAAGCTCCTAATTGAAAACATGAAGCTCGAAAGTGAAGAATTAAAAGCGCCACCACGTAATTTAGAAGATGATGGTAATAAAAATCAACTAGCAAAGTACGTGAAGCGTACTGGCGGCCACTTCACAACGAAACTACTTTGGCGTATGGATGATATATCACTACCAGACAATTACGAGTTGGCAAAGCGTAGACTTGAGTGTTTCGAGAAGAAGCTTAACAAGGATTCGGGCTTAAAAGAGAAGGTAAACGCGCACATACACAGTATGGAAGAAAAACAATACATTCGAAAACTCGATGAGTGCGAAGTCGATATCAACTACAAGCGCAAGTGGTACCTACCGATATTTTCGGTTAGAAATCCAAACAAACCAAACAAGACAAGATTGGTATGGGATGCTGCTGCAGTATACAAAGGATTCTCCCTTAACAGTTGCCTGGAGAAAGGTCCTGATTTATTGCGACCGCTAACGAACGTTTTATACAACTTTCGAATTGGCAAGATTGGCATTTGCGCAGATATTCATGAAATGTTTCATAGGGTCAGTGTGGATAGCGAGGACCAGCACTCACAAAGGTTCCTTTGGCGCGATTGTGATGACACTCGAGCGCCAGATGTTTACGTCCTTAAAGTGATGTCATTCGGAGCTAGCTGCTTGCCAGCTATCGCACAATACGTAAGAAATAAGAACGCTGAAGAATTTTTAGACGAATTTCCGAGGGCTGCCAAGTCAATCATAGAAAGGCATTACGTGGATGACCTGTTGGACGGCGCTGACAGTCCACAGGAAGCCATTCAGCTAGGCAAGGATGTAAGAGAGGTGCATAGACGTGGAAACTTTCACATCAGGGGTTGGGTTTCAAACTGCTTACAAGTTGTTCACGCTCTCGGAGAGACAAGCCCTAGGAACGACTTCTTTAAAGCGGGGAAAACCATCGACCAAGTGATTGAACCAGAAAAGGTGCTCGGGTTGTGGTGGCAAACAAACGACGACTTGTTTACGTTTAACACGAAGTTCACCAAGGCCAGTAACGAAATTTTATGTGCTGAAAGACTACCGACTAAGAGAGAACTACTCCGGCTGCTGATGTCAGTATATGATCCACAAGGTTTTTTGTCATTTTATACGATTCGCATAAGAATATTGCTGCAAGACATATGGCGAAATGGCATCAACTGGGATGAATCAATTCCTGAAGAATTTGCAATTCCATGGAGACAATGGCTCTCAAATTTTAAGAATGTTCGCCAGGTGAAAATTCCAAGATGTTACTTTGGCAACTGTAAAAAAGAGGAATGCAGAGTCGAACTAAGTGTTTTCGTCGACGCAAGCGAATCTGCCAGCGCCGCAGTAGCCTACTTCCGGATTGTGAACGGGCAAAGAATTCATGTCGCTCTTGTCGGTTCCAAGACTAAGGTTGCGCCTTTGCGTCCACTATCAATACAACGAATGGAATTGACAGCAGCGGTTTTAGGATCACGACTAGCTGGTGCGATTGTCAGAGGGCATGACTTCAAAGTTCATGATACACAGTTTTACACTGACTCGAAAACAGTACTGACATGGCTGCGTTCCGATCCACGTAAATACAAACAGTTTGTAATGTTCAGAGTAGCAGAAATACAAGAAAACACCGACATAACAAAATGGCATTTCGTAACCTCCAAACAAAACGTAGCTGATGCGGCAACAAAGTGGAAAAACTCCAACGATTTTGCTCCAACGAATTCTTGGTTTGCCGGGCCTCAATTTTTGCGATTGCCGCGTGAAAAATGGCCAAAGTACGAGTTATCTACGCGTGAAATTTATCCTGCGGAACAAAAAGACAACCTGAATTTGCAGTGTGCAGTTCAGATAGAGGTTAGGCCAATTATTGATGTTTCCCGATTTTCCAAGTGGGAACGTCTGGAGAGATGCGTAGCCTACGTGAAGCGTTTCATTGAAAGCTGCAGGCCAAAAAGTGCAAAAGTCAGCCCATTTGCCAAGCCAGCAAATCTAACCACCGACGAGCTTCTCTGGAGTCGACATTGCCTCTACCGTCTTGCCCAAGCCGATGCGTACCACACCGAAATTGAAAGTCTACAAAAGAACTCACGATGTGTATTGCCGAAGTCTAGCCCGCTTAGAAAGCTGTCACCCTTTATAGACGTTAATGGAATTATTCGTATGCGCGGCCGTTTGGAAAAGGCTCCGATAGGAGATGCAGCAAAATACCCAATAATTTTGCCAAAAGCCCACAAGATCACGCAGCTTGTAATTGATTGGTATCACCGCAAGTACCGGCACGTTCATCATGACCCGGTCATCAACGAGATGTTTCAACGATTCTTCATTCCTAGCCTGCGCCGAGCTCTACGCTCTGTACGCTCTAACTGTATGCATTGCAAACTACGCGACGCGAAACCGCATCCGCCTGAAATGGGTCCACTGCCTGAAGGGCGATTGGCACCCTATTCAAGACCATTTTCTCAGGTGGGCATCGACTTCTTTGGTCCGTTTCTGGTGACCATTGGAAGGCGCACAGAAAAAAGATACGGTGTTATGTTTACTTGTATGACTTGCCGCGCCGTTCACATCGAGGTCGCACACTCACTCAGCATGAACTCCTGTGTAATGGCGATAAGAAATTTTATCTCCAGAAGAGGTCAACCCAACGAAATATTCAGCGATAACGGTACAAACATGGTTGCAGCTGAGAAGGAGCTATGCGAAGCTTACGCAAAATTGGATTTTAATACTCTACAATCGCAGATAACTAACGCAGAATGCAAATGGAATTTTATCCCGCCAGCGAGCCCTCACATGGGCGACGCCTGGGAACGAATGATACGCTCAGTAAAAAGCGTTATGTACCGCATCGTTACACCCGATACCAAGCTAACCGACGAGAAGCTTTACAACCTGCTTGTAGAAGTGGAAGGCATTGTTAACAGCCGCCTGCTTACTTACATATCTTTGGACGCAGCTGACCACGAAGCTTTAACGCCCAATCATTTCTTGCCGGGCAACTCCTCTGGCAGCAAGCCTCCAGGCAAATTTTGCTCAACAGATGAATACGTGAAGAGTTCATGGCGTCACTCTCAATTCCTAGCCGACATGTTTTGGAAACGATGGGTGGCCGAAGTGTTACCAACGCTAACCAGAAGGACAAAGTGGTTCGACCACACGAAACCAATCGAAAAAGGTGACGTGGTGATCATCATTGACCCTAATCTTCCCAGATACACCTGGCCAAAGGGTGTAGTAACCAACGTACATGCTTCTAAAGACGGACAGGTCAGAAGTGCTACTGTCCGTACATCGACTGGTGAGTACCACCGTCCAGCTGCGAAGATAGCAGTGCTGGATATAAGACGAAGTGGTGCCGACACTGTTGCCTAGAAGAGGGTATTGTCTCACAAGGGTCGTCATACCGGGGGGCAGAATGTGGCAACACCGTCTCAAAGGAGGACACCTACATAACAAAGTGGCAACACTGTTGTAGATGTCAGCTGTCATCAGTTTCTTTTTCTTTTTATTATTCTCTAAACGTTTGACTGTAACGTATAAGTTTGAATTTTTCTGTAGAAAGCTGAAATAAAACTAAGTTTTTTAAAGCTGTTCCTAAGCTAAATATATTTCAAAATATAGAAGTTTTATTTGTATTGAGCGGGACTGCTCTTAAAACTGGTTATTTTTACAGAAGGTTTTCAAGGGAGAGAAAAAAGGCGCCGTAAACAATTAATTAATATTTAAAAACATCAAAATGCCGCACCCAATTTTACTAGTTTAACTAATCCAAGTGCTTTTTTGTGCGAAATCGTAAATCGCACGATGTTGTTACAATAAAGAAAGTTACCAAATGAAGAAAAGCCTGTCAAACGTGAGCTCGCGTTTCGATCGGTTTGGGGTTTTCACGAGCGACATCTCGCTTGCTTCTTTAAGTGAGAGATAATTGAAAGCTGGAGAAAAATCTCGTAAGCAATTAAAATGATTTGCCTTTAAACAAAATTAATAATAATAATAATAAAAATTATAATAATAACAATAATAACATACAGATTAGAACATAAGTAGAAGATATAATGGTAGTAAAGGAAAAGTTAGTAGATTAAGTAGAGAAGTTAAGAAAAAGTTTGATAGTTGTTTTCCATAGAATAGTCTGTTTCGAGGTAGATAATACGTTCAGCAATATTCGGCAAAATGAAGAAGTAATTCCCATCCAAAGCGCAATGTTCCCCTAATACTCCTGATTTTAAGCGGCAAAGTGTTCCACAGACGGACAGAGAACACAAAGTATTGGCGTTTTGTCACTAAACAACTATACGTCATTGGTACTAAGTTGAGGGAGCGGGAAGATTTGGTAAACCGAAGCCGATCTTTGAGATATTGGTGTTTATTAGTAGCGATGTTTTTGTAGAGTAGCAATAGACGTTTAATTTGAGGACATAATTTGCTTCGAGAGATCAGAAATATGGTCGAAACGTTTTTTAGAGTAGATGTACCTAGCGATGCTATTATACAAAACATTAAGTTTACTAAGCCACACACTATCACAATTATAATACAGCTCACAACCATACAGTAACGTCGGTAACAGATACGTTTTTGCTAGAAGCAGTCAAATTTTCACTGGTGTAAAATGTTGAGTGGTCCATAGATTTCGGAGCATGCCATATACTTTGCCTATAGCGCTAAGGATGTGGTTTCTCTATCTCAAAGTTCTATTAAATATAACTCCTAAATTTTTGACAGTGTCGACATACTTAATTACTGCGTTATTTAAACTTATCCTCGTGTGGTCGTCAATTTTGAAAGATTTCTTGTCAGAAGCCCACGTGCTTATATATTTCAAGTCAAGATTTAGGTTTTTAATACAATTATCAATAGAGTCAAGGGGACAACTAACATATAAATGGACATCATCTGCATAAACATGGACATTACAATGATGAATCACATTAAACAGGTCATTAATATACAGTACAAACAGCAAGGGACCGATAATAGAACCTTGGGGGCACCTCTGATTACAGGTAAGCATTTAGAAATAGAGTTGCCAACACATACAGCTTGCAAGCGATCACTTAAGTATGTTTTCAAAAGAGTCGGTGCTGACGTGGAAAAATTTAACAGATTTTTTGACTTTAGGATTAAAAGCTTGTGGTCAACAGATTCAAATGCCTTGGAATGGTCAAGTAAGGTTAGAAAGGTCACGTGGTCTGTCTTATATCGTCCGACACTTTAAGAAGCGCCGTAGTGCAGCTCCTATTAGATCTGAATCCTGACTGCAATGGGTTGACCAAGGAGTTGTTATTCAGATAGTTGTTTATTTGACGATGCATGATACGTTCAAGAACATTAGACAGAAATGATAATATTGCAATCGGTCGATAGTCACCGTTCACTTTCTTTATTGGTATAATCTTAGCCCTCTTCCAGGAGTTAGGGAAAATAGATGTACTTAGCATAGTGTTTAAAGCGAGAGGAACATATGGCAAAATTTTTGGCAACAAACAGTTTAGGAACTAGAGGGCTGCATGAGCACATTCATTTCTTCTGTTAGCCGGATTACACGAATGTGAATGCGATACTCATTCAACTCAGGCACTCATGCGATCATAAATGTGTGTACTTACAGAGAAAAAAGAGACCAATATGGGTACTCTCTGCTTATGATTTAAGGAATGTACAAATTTTTCTCTTCGCTACGCTCATTTATAGTCATCGATCATTCATGCATTCACGGCCTGTCCGGGTTTTGCACGAATGTGACGAATGTGGCGGACGTTGAGCAGGGAGACGTCACCAAACGCACATACATACATATGCAAGACGCAGCTAGCGATGGCTGTTATTATGTGTGTACGTAACAACGCTTTGCATATGCGTTGTTTTCGCTTATGCTTACTACTTTGTTATTAAAGCGGATTAGAAAATTCTTTTAACTCATGTTATTTATACAATACTATTATTATTTAAGATCTAATGTATATACATTTATGTATATACAATACCTTGGAATGGTCAAGTAAGGTTAGAAAGGTCACGTGGTTTCTGTCAATATTCTGTCTTATATCGTCCGACACTTTAAGAAGCGCCGTAGTGCAGCTCCTATTAGATCTGAATCCTGACTGCAATGGGTTGACCATGGAGTTGTTATTCAGATAGTTGTTTATTTGACGATGCATTATACGTTCAAGAACATTCGACAGAAATGACAATATTGCAATCGGTCGATAGTCACCGTTCACTTTCTTTATTGGTATAATCTTAGCCCTCTTCGAGGAGTTAGGGAAAATAGAATAGTGTTCAAAGCGAGAGTAACATATGGCAAAATTTTTGGCAACAAACATTTTAGGAACTTGGGGTTAATACCATCAAGACCGGTTGCATTAGATTTAATACTAATTGCCTGAACCACTTCACACTCATCGACACATTTGAAACAGAAACCCGACATTACTACATCAAAACTAGAACTGTAACTCTCTATTACAGAAGGAATCTGCCAAACTTACAAGATGTTCATTTAACACATTAGCATCAACTGATTCAGTGACAGAGTGGTTGTTGTTGCCAATTCCGATCTCACGAATTCTATTCGACGTCTGCTTTGAATCAACCGCCACACTGAACAGATGCTCATAATATTGAAGCTTTCGTAGTTTTATTGCTTTGGTGACATCTCTTCTGCGAGCCCTAGAGATGTTGTAGTTTTCTAAACATTTATATTGTTTCCATTTTCGATACGCTTTTCCGAACCCGCCGAAGAGGGAACATTACTAACGCTTTCCGCCTCTGACATCGGTTTCCGCCTCTGACCACTTCCACTTGTGCGCCGGGAGGTGCGGGTTACAGTAACGGAGAAGTTTCTCAATTTCCTGTGGTGTGGAAGGCCCTGCTGGTAGCCCGACCCGTGCGCGCGGACGTGAGGGTAGATCCCTTTCGTTCACGGCCTCCAGCTTGGCACCCTTCCTGACCTCTCCCACCAGAGCCACCGCAGCCTTATAAACGTTAGCCGACCGCTCGTCGGCGCAAATTATTATTTTGTGCCACCCGGCATCTTCACATTTTGGAGGAGGCCCAGGGTTTCCTCTGACCACTTTCATGAAAACCGTGGTGATGGCAGCGGCCACCAGCCTCCAGTTCTCTTGGGGGATGGCTCCATCCTCCTTACTGTTGTCGATCACTCCACGAGTAACCGACCCAGCCCGTTTGGCGATTTCGCTGAAAGAAAGGAGGGGGGAGGGGGAGCCACCCGTCTTGGGCCTTTTCCCAGAGGGGTTTCCCCTTCTAGAGACCTTTGTCTCTTTGATTAATGATATCAATCTTGTATCTTTATACTGCTGACAGATGGGCAAGAATATCTAGATAAGTAGCCTTGATCTCCATTAAGAGCGCAGTTACCCACCAACGAAGAAACGGTCAAACGAGTAAGCTGACACGATCAAACTTACGAGAGCACCATGTAAATAAAAACTCATCACCGCAGAATTTCCGTTCAGACGTAAAATTTACGTAGGAAATCCGAGTGTGTTTGATATGTGCCGCTATTGACGTTTACGTTACGGCTACGTACAGGTCGGTGGCTAACTGCGCCATAAGCACTCGTAGATATGCACGAAAATTATGTGCTTAAGTACTGAATATTGTGAATTCAATATGGAAAAATGACGAGCTAATGTCTACAGCTGTTGTCAAAAGTGTTTATTATTAATAAATAGCTGCAAATATTAACAAATTTATCCAAATTATAAATTAAAATAAGATTTTTAGAATTTGTTTGACTTTGGAGGATAGGAATTGATAGGATAGGATAGATTGTAAAACCATCCCTTACCCTCCAATTTTTACAGAAAGAGTGAGAAATATATTGCGAATTTTGATATATGGGCAGTATATGCCTTGACATAAACATTTGTAATATGACATCGAACAAGTACGTTCGCCTAAATAAACCGGAAACATGCTAAACATATTGTAAAAAATATGTTATTTCCATTCCAAAAACATTAACATTAATAATATAATTGAAAAAAATTAAACTTTCCTATGATTTTGCAGCGTCGAAGTTTATGTGCAAATCAAAAAATTCGCTGTCAAAATAATTAAGTGAGAACTTATATCAAGCAATAGATGTCCAGGAAGAAGAAATAAGCGTGTGAGACCATATATCGCACCGAATATTTTGTAAATAAATTTTCCTATTTTGTTCACGAAAGATTCTTGCAGATAAGCTCAATAAAAATAGTGAAATATTGCAAGAATTTAAAGTAATTTTCTTGATGGAGGCATCTTGAAAATAAAATTTACTATCAAATTTGGTGCAGCAAACGTTACATATTTTGCTGAGCTCAGAACGAGTTGCCGCAGAGCATATTTTGGCGTTTTAAAAAACGGCTAAGCCAGCTCTAAGGCATAAATGTAATGCACCAGTTTGTAAGATCTTGTTGCGTTTTTCATAATAATTCAAGTAAACCTATAACTAATTTCTGAGGAAGTCTCAGACATTGTTAACGAACCCACGAATTGATTATGGGCGGTCTTCATCAGCTTCCAGTTCTCTTTTGCTTCCTACTTCTGGTTGTCGCAAGCGAAATAGAGATTTTTTTACTGGACATTTTGAGAGCAACATATCGTCAAGTATGAAGGTTCGTGCCCTTCGCGCTATTTACTGTTTAAGGAAGGTTTTCAAGAGAGAGAAAAAAGGCGCCGTAAACAATTAGTTTAACTAATCCAAGTGCTTTTTTGTGCGACATCGAAAATCGCACGATGTTGCTACAATAAAGGAAGTTACCAAATGAAAAAAAGCCTGTCAAACTACAAAAATTACTGTTGAAAGCATGCGTGAGCTCGCGTTTCGATCGGTTTGGGGTTTTCACGAGCGACTTCTCGCTTGCTTGTTTAAGTGAGAGAGAATTGAAAGCTGGAGAAAAATCTCGTAAGCAATTAAAATGAATTGCATTTTCATTATCCTTCTTGCAAATCGGTGTACAGACACGTCTAGTATGTTTGTTCATCTTTATTTATTTTTTTATTTATTTATTTATTCAGTCAAACATACAACCAATTTTTAAAATATTTGACTATATAACTACATTACATTACACATATGCTTATAAATCTTAGAGTAGCAGTTAATTTAAACAAAATCAATAATAATAATAATAAAAATTATAATAATAACAATAATAACATACAGATTAGAACATAAGTAGAAGATATAATGGTAGTAAAGGGAAAGTTAGTAGATTTAGTAGAAAAGTTAAGAAAAAGTTTGATAGTTGTTATCCATAGAATAGTCTGTTTCGAGGTAGATAATACGTTCAGCAATATTCGTCAAAATGAAGAAGTAATTCCCATCTAAAGCGCAATGTTCCCCTAATACTCCTGATTTTAAGCGGCAAAGTGTTCCACAGACGGACAGAGAACACAAATTATTGGCGTTCGGTCAGTAAACAACTATACGTCATTGGTACTAAGTTGAGGGAACGGGAAGATTTGGTAAACCGAAGCCGATCCTTGAGAAATTGGGGTTCATTAGTAGCGATGTTTTTGTAGAGTAGCAATAGACGTTTAAATTTGAGTAGATCGTCAAAAGACGCGGACATAATTTGCTTCGAGAGATCAGAAATATGGTCGAAGCGTTTTTTAGAGTAGATGTACCTAGCGATGCTATTATACAAAACATTAAGTTTACTAAGACACACACTATCACAATTATAGTACAGCTCACAACCATACAGTAACGTCGGTAACAGATACGTTTTTGCTAGAAGCAGTCAAATTTTCACTGGTGTAAAATGTTGAGTGGTCCATAGATTTCGGAGCATGCCATATACTTTGCCTATAGCGCTAAGGATGTGGTTTCTCTATCTCAAAGTTCTATTAAATATAACTCCTAAATTTTTGACAGTGTCGACATACTTAATTACTGCGTTATTTAACTTATCCTCGTGTGGTCGTCAAGTTTGAAAGATTTCTTGTCAGAAGCCCACGTGCTTATATATTTCAAGTCAAGATTTAGGTTTTTAATACAATTATCAATAGAGTCAAGGGGACAACTAACATATAACTGGACATTACAATGTTAAATCACGTTAAACAGGTCATTTATGTATATACAATACCTTGGAATGGTCAAGTAAGGTTAGAAAGGTCACGTGGTTTCTGTCAATATTCTGTCTTATATCGTCCGACACTTTAAGAAGCGCCGTAGTGCAGCTCCTATTAGATCTGAATCCTGACTGCAATGGGTTGACCAAGGAGTTGTTATTCAGATAGTTGTTTATTTGACGATGCATTATACGTTCAAGAACATTCGACAGAAATGACAATATTGCAATCGGTCGATAGTCACCGTTCACTTTCTTTATTGGTATAATCTTAGCCCTCTTCCAGGAGTTAGGGAAAATAGAATAGTGTTCAAAGCGAGAGTAACATATGGCAAAATTTTTGGCAACAAACATTTTAGGAACTTGGGGTTAATACCATCAAGACCGGTTGCATTAGATTTAATACTAATTGCCTGAACCACTTCACACTCATCGACACATTTGAAACAGAAACCCGACATTACTACATCAAAACTAGAACTGTAACTCTCTATTACAGAAGGAATCTGCCAAACTTACAAGATGTTCATTTAACACATTAGCATCAACTGATTCAGTGACAGAGTGGTTCTTGTTGCCAATTCCGATCTCACGAATTCTATTCGACGTCTGCTTTGAATCAACCGCCACACTGAACCGATGCTCATAATATTGAAGCTTTCGTAGTTTTATTGCTTTGGTGACATCTCTTCTGCGAGCCCTAGAGATGTTGTAGTTTTCTAAACATTTATATTGTTTCCATTTTCGATACGCATTTCCGAACCCGCCGAAGAGCGAACATTACTAACGCTTTCCGCCTCTGACATCGCTTTCCGCCTCTGACCACTTCCACTTGTGCGCCGGGAGGTGCGGGTTACAGTAACGGAGAAGTTTCTCAATTTCCTGTGGTGTGGAAGGCCCTGCTGGTAGCCCGACCCGTGCGCGCGGACGTGAGGGTAGATCCCTTTCGTTCACGGCCTCCAGCTTGGCACCCTTCCTGACCTCTCCCACCAGAGCCACCGCAGCCTTATAAACGTTAGCCGACCGCTCGTCGGCGCAAATTATTATTTTGTGCCACCCGGCATCTTCACATTTTGGAGGAGGCCCAGGGTTTCCTCTGACCACTTTCATGAAAACCGTGGTGATGGCAGCGGCCACCAGCCTCCAGTTCTCTTGGGGGATGGCTCCATCCTCCTTACTGTTGTCGATCACTCCACGAGTAACCGACCCAGCCCGTTTGGCGATTTCGCTGAAAGAAAGGAGGGGGGGAGGGGGAGCCACCCGTCTTGGGCCTTTTCCCAGAGGGGTTTCCCCTTCTAGAGACCTTTGTCTCTTTGATTGATGATATCAATCTTGTATCTTTATACTGCTGACAGATGGGCAAGAATATCTAGATAAGTAGCCTTGATCTCCATTAAGAGCGCAGTTACCCACCAACGAAGAAACGGTCAAACGAGTAAGCTGACACGATCAAACTTACGAGAGCACCATGTAAATAAAAACTCATCACCGCAGAATTTCCGTTCAGACGTAAAATTTACGTAGGAAATCCGAGTGTGTTTGATATGTGCCGCTATTGACGTTTACGTTACGGCTACGTACAGGTCGGTGGCTAACTGCGCCATAAGCACTCGTAGATATGCACGAAAATTATGTGCTTAAGTACTGAATATTGTGAATTCAATATGGAAAAATTACGAGCTAATGTCTACAGCTGTTGTCAAAAGTGTTTATTATTAATAAATAGTTGCAAATATTAACAAATTTATCCAAATTATAAATTAAAATGAGATTTTTAGAATTTGTTTGGCTTTGGAGGATAGGAATTGATAGGATAGTGAAATATTGCAAGAATTTAAAGTAGTTTTCTTGATGGACGCATCTTGAAAATAAAATTTACTATCAAATTTGGTGCAGCAAACGTTTCATATTTTGCTGAGCTCAGAACGAGTTGCCGCAGAGCATATTTTGGCGTTTTAAAAAACGGCTTAGCCAGCTCTAAGGCATAAATGTAATGCACCAGTTTGTAAGATCTTGTTGCGTTTTTCATAATAATTCAAGTAAACCTATAACGAATTTCTGAGGTAGTTTAACTAATCCAAGTGCTATTTTGTGCGAAATCGTAAATCGCACGATGTTGCTACAATAAAGGAAGTTACCAAATGAAAAAAAGCCTATCAAACTACAAAAATTACAGTTGAAAGCATGCGTGAGCTCGCGTTTCGATCGGTTTGGGGTTTTCACGAGCGACATCTCGCTTGCTTCTTTAAGTGAGAGAGAATTGAAAGCTGGAGCAAAATCTCGTAAGCAATTAAATTGAATTGCCTTTCCATTATCCTTCTTGCAAATCGGTTTACAGACACGTCTAGTATGTTTGTTCATCTTTATTTATTTATTTATTTATTAAGTCAAGCATACAACTATAATTTTTTAAAATATTTGACTATATAACTACATTACATTACACATATGTATGCTTATAAATCTTAGAGTAACAGTTAATTTAAACAAAATTAATAATAATAATAATAAAAATTATAATAATAACAATAATAACATACAGCTTAGAACATAAGTAGAAGATATAATGGTAGTAAAGGGAAAGTTAGTAGATTAAGTAGAAAAGTTAAGAAAAAGTTTGATAGTTGTTATCCATAGAATAGTCTGTTTCGAGGTAGATAATACGTTCAGCAATATTCGTCAAAATGAAGAAGTAATTCCCATCTAAAGCGCAATGTTCCCCTAATACTCCTGATTTTAAGCGGCAAAGTGTTCCACAGACGGACAGAGAACACAAAGTATTGGCGTTTTGTCACTAAACAACTATACGTCATTGGTACTAAGTTGAGGGAACGGGAAGATTTGGTAAACCGAAGCCGATCTTTGAGATATTGGTGTTCATTAGTAGCGATGTTTTTGTAGAGTAGCAATAGACGTTTAATTTGAGGACATAATTTGCTTCGAGAGATCAGAAATATGGTCGAAGCGTTTTTTAGAGTAAATGTACCTAGCGATGCTATTATACAAAACATTAAGTTTACTAAGACACACACTATCACAATTATAATACAGCTCACAACCATACAGTCACGTCGGTAACAGATACGTTTTTGCTGGAAGCAGTCACATTTTCACTGGTGTAAAATGTTGAGTGGTCCATAGATTTCGGAGCATGCCATATACTTTGCCTATAGCGCTAAGGATGTGGTTTCTCTATCTCAAAGTTCTATTAAATATAACTCCTAAATTTTTGACAGTGTCGTCATACTTAATTGCTGCGTTATTTAAACTAATCCTCGTGTGGTCGTCAAGTTTGAAAGATTTCTTGTCAGAAGCCCACGTGCTTATATATTTAATTTGATTTAATACTAAGTATTGCCTGAACCACTTCCCACTCATCGACACATTTAAAACAGAAACTCGACATTACTACATCAAAACTAGAACTGTAACTCTCATAACGTATATTACACAAGGAATCTTACAAACGTACAAGATGTTCATTTAACAGATTAGCATCAACTGATTCAGTGACAGAGTGGTTCTTGTTGCCAATTCCGATCTCACGAATTCTATTCGACGTCTGCTTTGAATCAACCGCCACACTGAACAGATGCTCATAATATTGAAGCTTTCGTAGTTTTATTGCTTTGGTGACATCTCTTCTGCGAGCCCTAGAGATGTTGTAGTTTTCTAAACATTTAAATTGTTTCCATTTTCGACACGCATGGTTGCGTTTAAAGATCAAATTTTTAATATATTTGTTGAACCAAGGTCGTTTTTTATCACCGACAGATTTGTATACTACTGGGACGAACTGGTCAAAGAGTGAATTAACGTTAGCTTCGAGGAAATAAATTTGGTCATTGCTAGATGATAAGTTGCAGATTAACCCCCAGTCGACTGTATCCACCGCTTCTTCAAGCTGTTTATAGTCAATATGTGAGAAGTCGCGATATGTGTAAGAGCTAGTGTCATAAGTCAATTGAAAGTCAAATGTCATGAAAATTAAATCGTGCTTCGAAAAACTTGGAACTGACAATTGGTCAAAGATAAGTATTCTTTTGGCATTGTTTACAAAAAATATATCTAGCAAAGTACTACTAGTTTGTGTGAAATGCGTAGGAATTGAATTGCTAGCCGGAAAAAGACCCAGGTTTTGCATGGCTAATGCAAACTCACTTTCACACAACAGGTCACTGTTAAAATCTCCTGCGATAACAATGTTACTATAATTAAAAGTTAAGTTTTCGATAAAGTCTATAAATTGGGCATACGCTATGCGCCTATTTGGTCTATAGACACAATCAATAAGGATTTTATCACACTAAGATTTAATTTCAATGAAAAGAAATTCGATCTGTTCCGAAGTTTTTGAAGAACACTTAGGGCCAGTTTTTCAGTGCAAGTTGAACTCTGTTTGTCGTTTAAACTAAGTTTAAACTCAGTATGCAGTTTTTGAGTCAACTTTAAACGGAGTTTAAACGGCCGATTGCGCACAGTTAAACTTAGTTAAACTTATCAGCTGCGTGCTGACTATTTCGTTTTGGTTGCAACAAATTTAATTGAGCGCAAGAAAACTAAGTTTAAATTTAAACTGAGTTTAACTAAACTTAGTTTAAACTGAGTTTAAACCAGCACTGAAAAACTGGCCCTTAAGGGAACAACACATAATACTTTTGACAAACACAGCAACACCGCCACCACGTTCAACTCTATCTAAACGGAAGAGTGTACATCCATTAACACTAAACAAGTCATCATTGTGCCACGTAGAGAACCAAGTTTCAGATACACACACAACATCTACATCCGAAAACTCAAAAATGTACCTGAATTAATATAGTTTATATGGTAGTCTCTGAGCATGTATATGGCATATTTTTAAGCCGGCCTATTGCTTACGCAATACGCGTATCATGTTAAAAGTAGCATCTCTGCCCATGGAACAATATGCATCTTTACACATCATTAATTAAAATTAATAAATAAGAGAACACGGCGCTTAAGAAATATTAAGTTGTAAACACCGCCAAACGTAACACTCGAATCATGAAGAACAATAATTAACTGAAATTTAAAAGAGCAGTAAGGTAATATTTTGTCTTTAGTTTTAAAACACAGTGTCTAACTATTGAGAAAAGTCCTAAGAATACAATATAACATAGTCCTTTGCTGCTTTCAAGCAAAGCTTCAATGGCATCTATAGTAAGCACTTTGACAGCAGCACCTCCAGGCTTTACACGTACGTATGTTTCCCCTCTCATCGAAAAGGCAGATGTTAAACGCCTTTGCCTTTTCAGCTGTGTTGCGAACTTCATAACTTCGCTATTATATTTAGTGAGGCACTCGTTCACATAAATATTCTGTTCAGTTTTACCTCCAATATCAAGAAGCTGCAGGCATCTTTTGTTGGTTTTGTCAAACCTGGCAGCAGCTTTGAAAAGCAGAGACCGATCAGAGGGATTGATTAGCTTGATGATGAGCGGCACACGAAACGCCGCGCGAGCAGCACGAGTTTTTAGCTGCATTACTTCGCAAAGCTTACCGAGTCGTATCTCTGAAGCAAGCGAGATGTCAGACGTGAATACAGCAAAAAGTAGGAAGTGTGCATCGGTAAGCGAGTAATCGCTTGCTTTTAATTGCCATCTTTGAAATTTGCCAGCCATTTTTGCATTTCGTAGCATTTCATAGAATATTCTAGCACAGAAAAATGAACAACCATTGTATACAAGGATGGGCACGCCTTAAAAATGCATTAGAATATAATGTAAAAAAATACATTATACAGAATTTGCAAACAACAACACAAACAACAACCACACAAACAAGTTAAATAGCGCAGATCAGTTGCTCTTGTTTGTAGTTGGTTTGTTTAAGGAAGATGAAATAAACACAACAGCCAACCCGGCTAGCGTAGCACAATAGGTAGCGTATTGGCTCTGCAACTCCGAGCTCCCGGGTTCAAAGCCTGAGACAAGTGGTTATGAAAAATTAATTTAAAAATTAATTTAATTTAATAATCATAAAAGAAGTCTGATGAGGAAATGTGGTGATTTCCGAAATAGTACTATAACTTCAACCATTAAAAGCTGTTGTTGTTTTTTCACAAAAAATCTTCCATAAACTGGCCTTGAGCTCAATAAAAATTCTAAAATATTAACATTTACTAGGCCAACAGAAAAATAAACAACCATTGTATACAAGGATGAGCACGCCTTAAAAATGCATTAGAATATAATGTAAAAAATACATTATACAGAATTTGCAAACAAAAACACAAACAACAACCACACAAACAAGTTAAATAGCGGCAGATCAGTTGCTCTTGTTTGTAGTTGGTTTGTTTAAGGAAGATGAAATAAACACAACAGCCAACTCGGCTAGCGTAGCACAATAGGTAGCGTATTGGCTCTGCAACTCCGAGCTCCCGGGTTCAAAGCCTGAGAGAAGTGGTTATGAAAAATTAAATTAAAAATTAATTTAATTTAATAATCATAAAAGAAGTCTGATGAGGAAATGTGGTGATTTCCGAAATAGTACCATAACTTCAACCATTAAAAGCTGTTGTTGTTTTTTCACAAAAAATCTTCCATAAACTGGCCTTGAGCTCAATAAAAATTCTAAAATATTAACATTTACTAGGCCAACAGAAAAATGAACAACCATTGATAAGTTATAATGATAAAATCGAGTGTCGCGTTACTGAGATTTTTAAATTAATTAGTTTATACCGACGATATGAGTGCGTTTGCAGATTGAATATCACGCAAGGCAGGAACCCTCTTACTCAACGACATGTTCCAAATGAAAAAGTATGCTTTCAAAATACCCATTGTACGAATCTCTATCTCGGTCGCGACGACACGAAGCAGAAAGCAAGCGAGAATTTGAAGCAGGTGAAGACCGCCCGTAAGGCTTGTTGACAGTTTGAAATAGGGACATTGTAGCTGGAGCAAACGACGCTGCCGCTAATAACGCCTTTGAATATCAAAGCAGAGCGCTGTATTTTTTACTGAAAGTTGATTTGTTGTCTACTTAAGTATAAGCGTATTCTGGAAAATAGAGTTTTGTCGAGCATTAATTGGTTAATTACTATTAAACGATCTGATATGTGTGGATTCAAGTTAGTTTTATAAAACGCGTTAAAGTTTTTGTAGTGCAAGCATTATTGAAAGCAGCAAAGTTTGATGTGTTTTGCTTGTAGTGGAGAGAAATAATATAAAAGATGAAAAAGGAAGCGAGAAAATGTGTGTATATGACGAAAATTCGGTAAGAACCGATTAGACTAGAAAGTTTAGTGTCTTTGAGATTAAAAGGTAATAATAATGAAATGTTTTACAACGTTGTTCGTGTACGAAAACCAAGTTCTAATTGTTGAAAGTTTATATACGAAATACATTCATAATCATATATCCATATATATATTTATATTTGTTTATTTATATATACATATGTACGTGCGAATGAAATGATCAAGAATGATACGACGCCATCACAACTAAAGAGCAACGCACGCGAACTTTGATAAAATATATGTATGTAGTTAATTGCTAAAAAAAATTACGCTCCAAATTACTCTTACAACGTCACTATCTGAGATACATATTAATATATATTTTGGGTCGGGTTTAGTATAGCGCCGCATGAATTTGGTTTACTGTGAATAAACGCGTGTACCGAATTGAAAAATTCAAATGCACATACTTAAATGAACAACTTAACTATCGTTTTGCAAAAATCCGTCCACAAATTTTATCAGAATTTAACTTTAAAAATGCTTTTTTTTTTTTTTTGCATTTTTCACATACATATGTATATGGTGGATGATTTTCATTCACTGCACATAATCTGCTTCCTCATTGCCCTCGATACCTGCATGTCCTGGCACCCATAGGAGTGTGACAACGTTCTTTTCAGACAGTGTGTGGCTAGGATTTAGTTTAGCATCCCCGGAATTGGCAAACAAGCGGGTGATGGGGGAGTAGAGGGGGACCTCCTGATCACAAATATATAGTTTTTAGCTGCCGCTGACTTATAGTTTTCGAGATATTTATACTTAAAGTTGAAAAAATGCCCCCTTTTATATTGGTTATTTCATTGAATATTACACTAAATACACATAACTTCCGTTTGTATAATGAAAATAATTAACATTTCCGAGCCCGCACAATTAAGAAAGTTAATATTTAATCGTTTTATTAATAAATATTAAGTAAATAAAAATAACCTAATTGCATTCACGCAAAATGGTCGGCACAACCATTAGATGAGTGTGTTGCCATATTTGTGATGTGCATAAAATACGAAAAATATGTCTTCTTAATATGTTATTTTATACTGACTTTTTGTGAAAATTTTTAATAAAAAATCGCGCGATTTTTTATTAAAAATTTTCGCCTGCGGCGCTATTTCCTCATTTACAATTTAACTTACAGAATTCGCTTGGAATGCAATCAAAGGCGACTATGACTATTTTTCTTATTCTTTTATGCACATCACCCATATGGCAACACACTCATCTAATGTTATTGTCAACCATTTTGCGTGTATGCAAGTGCGCGATTATTTTCATTTTATTTATTTAATATTTATTAATATAATGTTTAAATATTAATTTTCTTACTTGTGCGCGCTCGGAAATGTTAATTATTTGCCTTTTACGAACGGAATAGTGTATTTAGTGTAATATTCAATGAAATAACCAATATAAAAGGGGGCATTTTTTCAACTTTAAGTATAAATATCTCGAAAACTATAAGTCAGCGGCAGCTAAAAACTAGATATTTGTGATCAGGAGGTCCCCCTCTACCCCCCCATCACCCCCTTGTTTTCCAATTCCGGGGATGCTAAACTAAAATTTTCCCTCAATGACCTAGTTGGTTTACGTAAATCAAATACACCAAGCTCCGTCTACAAAGCGAAATTTTCTGAGACTGCAGTACGCTATAAGTCTGCCGGATGGCAACTGATCTTTACTGATGGATCCAAAAGTACCCACACCTCTTATGCAGTAATAAAGGAAAATGAAGAAGCTATCTCTTATGGCCTCTTATTCCCATTTTGCTCGATTTTCACGGCGGAAGCGACAGCCATATTTCAGGCGATCCAATACTCGATCAAAACTAAGGGTAAATTCATAGTTTGTACCGACAGTATGTCTTGCTTTGTAGCCATCAAAAACTGCAATGTTAAAAATCACATCATCGATAGCATAAAAGACAAACTAACTTCCCACCCCAGAAAAATTAAAATTATGTGGGTTCCTGGACACTCGGGAATCCAGGGAAACATACACGCAGACAAAATCGCGAAGGATATGTGCATCACACCAACAATAACGTCCAGCATACTTCTCAGCAAAGATATCTACCATCTCGTATATACCCAAAGACAAACCAAGTTATCCTCTGAGTGGAGGGAGTACAACCATCATTATTCCAGCATAAACTCCAACCGCACACAGCCAAAATATATAGCATCGATACCGACAAATCATATCACACCATATACCCGTCTTCGTATTGGCCATACTATAATCTCTTGGTAGGAGTGTTAGTGGGAGCTTTGACCCTATTTTGTCCTTGGACGTGGATGTCAAAACTCTTCCTTTGCCAAAGCCTTCTCTCGCAAAGTTTAGCAGGGTTCGCTTTGCGGCCTGTTCTTTGTGGATATGGAGCGGTTCCAGCTCGATCATAACCTTCAGCGCGGCCGTTGGGCATGTTCTCATCGCTCCCGATATGCACACGCATGCAAGACGTTGAATCTTGGCGAGGATATTCCTCCCCGTTGTGAGTGCCGCTATCGTGGCGAACTTTCCTATTGCAATAACGACGATGTCATCCGCATAGCCTTGGCAGCGGATTCCATTGTCAGTCAGAGTCTGTAGGAGTTCATCCACTACAAGGCTCCACAGGAGGGGAGACAGAACCTCTCCTTGTGGGCATCCTCTTGTTGTTCTTAGCTGCTCTGTACTGTTTCCAGTTACAGTTTCAGCAATCCTAGTATTTAGTAGCGCCGCTGTCCACCTGCGTATAGTAAGCTGGATTCCTCTTTTCCTCAGTGCTTTGTCCACGCTTCCGTGAGAGGTGTCGTCGAACGCCCCCTCGATGTCTAGGAAAGCGCAGAGCACAGATTCTCCATACTCAAAGGCCTCCCGGATCTCCCCTGTCAGAGCGTACAGCGCAGTATCCGTTGATCTGCCTACCCTATAAACGTGCTGGACTCGACTCGGATCATTTTCTTGTGGCAACTAAGATCCGCACGCGCCTCTGTGCAATAAAAAGCGCACGCAAATGGAAAGCTCGACGTCGGAGAGCTGCAATCGCAACAGACAGCCACCCACTTCGCCACTCCACTTGCACTCCTGCTCTCCGAGAGCAATAATCAACAGAACGATATTTCCGAGCAGTGGAACCATATTTCTCGCTGTCTACATACCGCCGCTGAAGAATCCATCGGATTTCAGCGAGCCCGAAAGAACAACTGGTATGACGAAGAATGTTGCGCCGCTACGGAATGTAAAGACGCTGCCTACAGGGCCACACTGCGATCGGGCGCAACGCGAGCTGTGCGGGAGCGTTATCGTGAGTTGAAGAAGGAAGCAAGACGCATATTTCGCGAGAAATAGAGAGAGGCCGAAATGCGTGAGTGCTAAGAGCTTGAGATGCTGGCCGACAGGAATAACGCCCGAAAATTTTTTCAGAAAGTACGGCGGCTAACAGAAGGTTTCAAGACCGGGGCGAATTCCTGTAAGAATGAAAACGGCGATCTGGTGACTAATGTCCACATCATACTTAAATTATGGAGGGAGCACTTCTTCACAATCCTTAATGGAAGCAGCTGCAACCACGATGGAGAAGATGTGTAACCCGAATCCCCAATCAATGATGATGGACGTGATGTACCATCACCCGACTATGACGAAATTCGGAAAGCGATAACACGGCTGAAGAACAGCAAAGCGCCCGGGTTTGACGGGTTACCAGCTGAGTTATTTAAGTACGGCGGAAAGGAGCTGGTTAAGTGCATGCACGAGCTCTTCTCTAGAATATGGTCGGAAGAACGCATGCCTGCTGATTGGAACTCAAGTGTGCTATGCCCAATCCACAAAAAGGGTGATCCTGCAGTCTGTGCCAATTATCGCGGGTTTAGTCTCCTTAACATCGCGTATAAGGTTCTGTCAAGTGTATTGTGTGAAAGACTTAAGCCCACCGTCAATGAACTGATTGGACCTTATCAGTGTGGCTTTAGACCTGGTAAATCTACCACCGACCAGATATTCACAATACGCCAGATCTTGGAAAAGACCCGAGAAAGAAGAATCGACACACACCATCTTTTTGTCGACTTCAAAGCCGCCTTCGACAACACGACAAGAAGTTTCCTATATGCCGCAATGTCTGAATTTGGTATCCCGGCAAAACTTATACGGCTATGTAAAATGACGTTGAGCAACACCACCAGCTTCACAATACGCCAGATCTTGGAAAAGACCCGAGAAAGAAGAATCGACACACACCATCTTTTTGTCGACTTCAAAGTCGCCTTCGCCAGTCAAAACGAAGTTTCCTATATGCCGCAATGTCTGAATTTGGTATCCCGGCAAAACTTATACGGCTATGTAAAATGACATTGTAGCGTTACCTAGTAGGCAACGCTTCCTGGGGTGCTCCATTGCACGGCACCCGTTCCTGCTGTTTTATGGCGCGATGGCCGCTTAGCACCATTGCCAACCTGCTAACAGTACGGCAAAGGTGAATATATAATTGGTGCTGCCGTATTGTTAGTAGTGCCATTACACCATCCCTCTTTTGAAAAAGAAAGCTGTAGCAAGGTGATCAGTCTTGATATATCCTTCTGCACATAATTAAAGAAAAAGGAATTACATTGTTCAACAATATTTTCGTCTTATTAACTAGGTGTTAGAAGTTATTTTTAAATTAGTTAAGTATTCTAATTTTAATAGCTATAATAATTTTTATAAATATATGTGTATTTTGATATAGTATGATTAAAGTTATTTATAAGACTTATAAAAAAATTTTAATTTTTGTTTTGTACAGGTATGGATTATATTTTTGTTTTTCATCTTCTTTATATATATAATTGTACTGTACGTGTGTTGTGACTGAACTCCTCCTAAGCGGCTGGACCAATTTGCATAAATTTTTTTCTATGCGTTTGGGTTGCGCCCCGGGTGGTTAAGATTTACAATTCGGTTCAATTGGACAATGGGGCGAGGTACCTCCCATACAAACCACAAATTAAAAATCTCTTATTTCTGCTCCTGATAACGGTATTTGAACAAAATTTGGTACGTCGGTTTGGTGTACATATTTTAAGTGCTGCTGTAAATATGGGCGGGATTGTACAAAGGGGGGGGGTATCTCCCATACAAACCACAACTTAAGAATCCAATATTTCTGCTCTTGCTAACAGTAATTAAACAGGATTTGGTATTTCGGTTGAGTGAACATATTTTAAGTTCTGCTGCAAATATAGGCGGGATTTGATAAAGACGCGTGGTACCTCCCATACAAATCTTCTTTATGTATATAATTCTACTGTACGTGTGTATGTCACTGAATAAATTTTTGGTCATCGAGCTTATTTGTTTGCTTTTATTTTTTGACTTCTCACAAATTTGTTCTCAATCTGCTTTTCTTTTTTAGTTCGTTGAGTCAACAAAAGTAAAGTTTGAATAAAGCAAAAGTGGTTTGTTTTATTTCGAATTGCAAGACAACGAGTGTGGTGTCATTGAAAACAGCACAAACTTGAATCAAGGCACAGCTTCGGCCACACGAAAAACGTTTCTCATCAAATGCAAAATTATTATCTGGGATGAATGCACTATGGCCCACAAGCATTCACTTGAAGCTCTAGATAGAATGATGAAAGATCTAAATAATAACACCAGGCTCTTCGGTGGTGCTTTACTGCTGCTGTCCGGTGATTTTAGACAGACACTGCCAGTCATTCCACGCGCTACATATCGCTCATTTGCTGCAAGACCGGCATAAGTCAAAAAAATCGATTTTCATTTTTTGGTATTTTATTTACGAATTCCTTAATTGCAGCTTTTAATTTAGGATCATGTTTTTTCTGTTTCCCGTGTTTACCTCTTTGCTCGGGTTCTAATATTTGGTTAGCGAGTTTTTGATGCTTATCCAATACGGTTCTAATTGAACGATCGGTGATATCCAGGGTGTTTTTAAAAAACACTTTGCAAACGCGCACAACCTCATCACCTTTTTTGAAAAAAAAAAAACGCATTATTGTTTTGGCGAGGCCCTCTGCTACCCCCAATGCGCCCGTAACGGTATCTGGGCTCAATTTTTTGCATACATTTGTCGATATATTGTCTTTGCTTTTCTATGTCACCAAGGGCCCAGTATAAGTTAAACAAATGTTTTCGTTCGTCATCACTAAAATTTTTGTAACATTCAAGCTTACAAGTCCCAACACATGTAGTTTTCATTCGTCTTGCAGGTTTAACTTTTTTCATCAGCGTATGTGAATCATACTCCATTCCACTATTTCTTTTCTTTTTAATTATGTTTCTCTTCCATTTTTCTGGCTGTTTTGCTCTTTTTTCCCCCTTTTCAATGGACTATTGTTAAAATAAAACACGTGTGATTCCTTTTAGTGCAAACAAGAGAAGAAGTTTTTTATTTTAACATTCCTTAAAACAAGAGAGTAAGCATTTGACAGCTGTTAATGGTACAGAGTATTTTATATGATAGCTAAGGCCCTATTTACAATACCCTCACTTCTTCAATATTTAATTAATTTATATAAAAAGTTCTATTTTCAATATGTTACCAATAAATTCAAATTCTTTGTCTTAATCTATTACAAAAATTATTTCAAATTCTTTAAGAGGGAATATGTACATATGTATGCTTGATGAAATTAATTCAAAAATTCAATACAAGCCCATCTTCTGCGAGCAAAAGTCATTCTTCGATTTAGCCACAGCTTTTGTGAGACTATCAGCAACCATCTCAACCGTTGGTATATATTTTATTGAAATTATCGCTTTTTCGACCGTCTCACGCAAATGGTGGTACTTAATATCGATGTGATTGGATCTCGGTCGAAAGCCGTCGGATTCAGCTAATTTTATGGCACTCTGGTTATCGCAATACAATTGAATTGATGAGTCGCCATCGTGATCCAATTCACTTGATAATTGTTTCAGCCAAACCGCTTCTTGAACAGCCGATGACATTGCCATGTACTCGGCCTCGGTACTTGACAATGTAACTGTTGGTTGGCGCTTACTTGCCCAAATAACTGCTGCATTTGACATCTTGAATAGGTATCCCGTACAAGAACGACGTTTATCAATGTCCGATGCCCAATCAGCATCAGAGTAACCATGCAATTGTGTTGAGATATTCGATGAATACTTTAATTTATAGTCCTTGGTTCCCTTGAGATATCGCATGATTCTTTTCACAGCCTTCCAATGAGAAACATTGTAATTTGAGTTAAATCGGCTGACGTCATTAACCGCAAACGCAATGTCTGGCCGCGTACATTGTGCCAGATACAATAAACTACCCACAGCAGCCTGATAAGGAATCTTCGCTAGCTCATCTTCATCAGCACTTTCCGAAATAATATTGATAGATAACTTTTGACTGTAGTCGCTTGGGGTAGAAACTATTTTGCAATTATCCATGTTGAATCGAATTAAGATATCGTTAATATATTTACACTGGTCAAGTTCTACACCATCATTAGTTTGGGTTATTCGAATTCCAATACAACTTTTAACCGGCCCCATGTCTTTCATTTTGAACGACATGCATAATGCCTTTTTGATTTCAGCTAAGACCTTGGAATCTTTCCAAAACAGCAGTATGTCGTCAACATAAATCGCAAATATCAATGAGCAATCTTTAGCGAAATAAACACATGGGTCCAATTTTGACTTGTGTAGCCCAAACGATTTTAACACCGACTCCAGCTTCAAATTCCACTGCCTTCCGGCTTGTTTTAGTCCATACATTGCTCGATTTAATTTGCAGACCGCATTTGAGCCATCACCAAACCCTTCTGGTTGCGCGATGTATATTTCTTCTTGCAGTTCACCTTGTAGAAATGCAGTAATTGCATCCATTTGATCTATTTTTAGCCCATTTTTAACAGCCATGGCAATCAAAAAACAAATGGTTGAGTAGCGTACAACTGGAGAGTATGTTTCATTATAGTCCATTCCATGAATTTGGCTACAGCCCTTAGCAACTAAACGAGCTTTGTGCTTAATAACGTTATCCATATCACGTTTAGTAGTGAACATTCATTTCGTTTTTAAAGCTTTACGCCCCGGTGGCAATTGCATTAATCTCCATGTGTTATTTTCTTTTAATGAATCCATTTCGCTCTCCATCGCCATCTTCCAGTCTTCAGCATCATTTCGGGTTGTGGCTTCTTCAAATGTAATTGGATCAACGTCTTCATTTACACATGATAAATAAGTCAATAAGTCGATTATAGTTCGGTTCATGCGTTCTGCCGTGCCATTTTGCTCCGGCGTATATACATTTGTTAGCTGATGTTGAATACCTTCGGAACAAAGAAATGTGTTGAATTTACGTGAACGATATTCAGTTCCATTGTCAGTGCGAAAGACTTTAATCGTTTTGCCAGTTTGATTTTCAACAAATGCTTTAAACTCAATAAACGTACTTAAAACGCTAGATTTTTCTTTTAAGAAATAAACAAAAAATTTTCTTTAAAAAATCGTCAGTGAAAGTTAACAGGTACCTTGCACCACCAATTGATCTTGTTTCCATTGGTCCAACCAAATCAGAATGTACTAATTCTAGTAACTCGCCCGTGTGTTTTTGGCTTGGCGTAAATGGCGCTCGTGATTGCTTGCTTTCAGCACATACTACACAGTTTGGCAAGCCTATTTTTTGATTTGAAAATTTCATTCCGGTCACCGCCCCATCACGCATTTTACATTAACTTGCGTAGTTAAGGTGACCAAATCTTCGATGCGAGGTAATTGCGTTACTTTCTTCTTTGCAAGATAACATGCACGCTTCACCCGTTGTTTTTAATTTGTAAACTCCACCTTCTGGCTTGCAATGTGCAAATTCAACCAAATTTTGATCATAAATAGAGCATCCGTTTTTGTTAAAAACGATTGTATTCCCCTTTTGAACAGTTTTGAATACTGATAGTAAATTTGCCGACAATTCAGGTACGTGCAAAATGTTCGAAATGGATACTTCGTCATTGCCCAACAACAATTTTGATTTACCTTCGCAATTCACTTTCATTTTTTCATCATTCGCAGCTGAAATTTCCTTAACATTCATAGGAGTGCATTCAAACAATAAATTTTTATTCGGTGTCATATGGCTCGACGCCCCACTATCTAAATACCAATCACACGTGTCAAATTTTGTTGAAAATTTTGCTGTAAATGCTCTTTTTGCAATTTCAGTGTTTTTCACTGTTTTAGTTTGTCCTTTTTGCTCCTTCTTCTTACATTCAGAGCTAATGTGACCCCTACCACCACAAGAGTAACATTTTACAGAGCGATGATTATTTAATTTTTTGCTATTTTGCCTAAACGAGTATTTACCAATAAACGCATTGTTGTTTGTTTTACCCTCACGTGAATACTGCGTATCTAACAATTTCATTTTAATGTCATCAGCATTTATTTTGTCACACGCTTCAAAGCTCAAAATAAGTGGTTTGTATTCCTCTGTCAATCCTGCAAGCATAAATGCAGCTAACCACTCGTCGTCGATGCTAAAACCGATACAATTTAATTACTCGCCGTTGTCATTATTTGGTCAATATAAACCTGCATGCTTTCACTTTCCTCTAAACGAATTGAGATCAACGTGCGCAACAAACCAATTTTCCGCATTAGTCCACGATCTTCGTACAGTTTTTGGAACTTTGTCCATATCTCCAGCGCCGTTTTGCATGTTCTAATATATACAAATAGTTCTGGCTCCACGCTTAATGCCAATAACGTTTTTGCAGAACTTCATTTGTCGGTCTCCTTTTCCTTGCACACTCTTGGGTCTTCCTTTGATGGAATGAAGCAGTCACCTAATTTCTTTAACTCCAAGAAATTCTCCATTGCAAACGTCCAATTGTGAAAATTCTCACCGCCTTTTAATTTTTCAACCGCAAAGTCTGCTTTCGTTGAATTAGCCATTTTGAAGATTATTAATTGCTAATTTGGAGTTTACAAAGAAACCGATTAATTCGAATGACACGACAAACGCAATCAGATTCGCAATTAAAATAAGACAAAAGAAAAATTAATTTTCGAGGTGGGCTGGGCCCATAACCTGTTAAAATAAAACACGTGATTCCTTTTAGTGAAAACAAGAGAAGAAGTTTTTTATTTTAACATTCCTTAAAACAAGAGAGTAAGCATTTGACAGCTGTTAATGGTACAGAGTATTTTATATGATAGCTAAGGCCCTATTTACAATAACTATTCGGAATTATGGAGAGACTTACCATTTCTGAAGTTGAAGTGCCAGGTTGTGAATCACCGAGTGATGGTGCCGCGTAAGAAATCGATGTGCTATCAACACTTTGCTGTACAACTGTACAAGCGGTGTCACGCGGACAATTTTTCAAAACAGTCGTAGAATTGGCTGATGGATTAAATGTTTCATCGTTGCTATCCTCACTATTACTTTCTTGCTGCGGTTATTTTGGGCAGTATGTTGCATCAGCCACGGAGTCGTCAAAGTCTTCCGAAAAAGAGGATGATCGGGATAAACTCGAAGATGATTTGCTGCTATTGCAGTTTGACATTTTAAAATAACCTTAAACAAAACTTTTATTATTGTGATCGTGCGTTTTATTCATACATAGCTATATTTTTTATCAGCAATAGCATCATATTTTGTGTTAGTTATTGTTACTGTTAATAATTCTATATTCAACAACGACACATTTTGTTATAATGTAAAATGCTAACTGTTTATTAGTCATTCTTTTATATGTAATAACGTCATATCACGAAATACTTAAGTTGACGATAGTATTTTTATCAACAATAACGTCATATTTTGTAATATACCAAGTTTCAATTAAATCAAACTTTTCAACAAGATAGTCATAACTCAAATTAGCGCTGTGTACTTGAAAAAATCTAGATTAGAAATACCATTTCCTTTTCACGAAGAACTCCACAACACAAAATATGCCTGTTTGAGAAAGCCAAACGATCTTAACACGACGGGAGCAGTGGCACAACTGAGATATGTCGCTCTCACATATAAAAAAAGTTGAAACACATAAAATGAAATAACGGCATATTCTCTTCTCAAGCGGAGCATATAAGAGGTATTCGTATGAATTTTTCACTCAACATGAAGTATGATATAACGAACAATTCTGCAGCATTAACTTAAAAATCACGTTTTTTGATTTATGCCGGTCTTGTAGCAAATGAGCGATATGCTGATTAAATTAACGCATGCATTAAAAATCATATCTATGGCGAAATGTCACTACATTATATCTTAACAAATATATACGTGTACGACTGCAAAACGATCCATTGACAATATCATTCTCCGAGCAATTGCTCAACATTGGAAATGGAACAATACCATTGCATGGAGGCACACAATGTATCAAATTGCCGGAAAATTTCTGCAACATGGTAAAACGAAAGATGCTTTGATTGAAAGCATATTTCCAGATTTGCAAGGTAATTACATTAATCATGCCTGACTTCGTGAACGAGCTATTTTAGCTCCAAAAAATATCGATGTTGACGCTATTAACTTCAAAATACAACAATCATTGCCCGGCAATGAGATATTGTTACCAAGAATGCCACCGCATAACTTGCGATTAAAAATTGGCGCGCCGATAATTTTTCTTCGGAATTTAAATGCACCTAAGTTGTGCAACGGTACAAGATTAGTCATAAAAAAAAATAATGGGCAATGTTCTTGAAGCTCCAATTTTGAACGGCAAATTTGAAGGTGAAGTTGTTCTTCTGCCACGAATACCAATGATCCCTTCAGACTCACCCATTCCATTCAGACGTCTGCAATTTCCCATTCGCTTGCCATGACTATTAATAAGTCACAAGGACAAACTATGTCGATTTGTGGGTTAGATCAAGAAAATCCGGTCTTTTCACATGGCCGATTATAACGCCACATATAATTGCGTGGGAAAACCATCAAGTTTATTAATTTATACTCCGCAGGAAGTTACTACAAATATTGTTCATAAAATCGCATTATGATAGAATTAGAAAAATTAATGTTATTTCAAAATAAAGAAAATGAAATTATTTGTCTTTCATTGTCAGCCGTGTCAGCTGGATACTATGTATACATCTTTGGTGGAAGTAGACAATGCCACACCCCTTTTCAAAAATGGCTGGTGGCCTTTCTTATTATAATAGACCGATTGGCATGAAACCTTTCTAATAAAAAAAAAATTTATGGCAAAGCAACGTTTGTCGGGTCAGCTAGTATATTAATCATAAAGTATAGTGTTAGACATTATATCTATGAAATTTTATTTAATTCATTTTGTGTATACGGTTTTTGTGTACTGTCTTCTTTGTTTTTCTCTTTATCAAAAATTGTTACGTTTACACCGTTAATTTTTGTTATAACGTACGGGCCTTGGTATGTATATGTTTGCATGTTTATCCCGTGGTTCTTTTTGAATTAAAACCAAATCATTTATGTTAACTGATAAAGGACGCGCGGTTTAGTCGTATGGTTGTTAATAAGTTCTTTTGCGAGTACGTGTGATTTTTGCATTCTATGTTTTACTTCTTTTGCATAATTTTCAACGTTGTATATTGGATCGATATTTTCTTTTTGTATTTCTGTTGGCAAAATAGCTTTTCTTCCAAATATTAATTCGAATGGAGTAAATTTGTAATCGAAAACTGTGTTAGTTGTTGTGTTATGCAAAAATGTAAAATATTTTAGATATATGTACGTCCCAATCGGAATATGTTTCTTCTAAATACGCACGCAAATATTCGTTAAATAGTCTATGGTTCCGTTCAATTGTACCTACGGTTTCATGATGGTATGCGGTTGAAAAATTATGTTCGATTTTTTAAATTTTCGTTAATTCTGAAAAAATATCGTTTTTGAATTCTGTACCTAAATCGGATTTAATGGAATTCATAATACCGTATGTTAACACGAAACTCAAAAATGGCAGATGCAATAACTACGATGTCGAATGGTTTGCAAGGTGTTGGCGTAAGAACAAGATTTTCTTTAGTTTTAGGCTTAACTTTGTTTAATAAACATTTTTCGCGTCTTTTTACAAATTTAGCAATGTCACGAGTCATGTTTTTCCAATAGAATTTTGTACGTATTTTGGCATAAAGTTTTTTGTTTCCGCAATGTCCTCCTGATAGCGGGTCAGTGTGGTAAATTGTCTTTAGTTTTTGTTTCTGATTGTCGTTGTCAACAGTCTCTACTGGATCTGTAAGGATAATTTGTAAAGTCTTTAAAATTTTGTTTCCTCTGTTGTTTTAATTCTGCTATAGAATAATATTTAAACAATGTATCGTTTTTTGGCCATTCAAAATGTTTAATGTTGCGATTGCCGGCTTCATTCTCGAGCCTCGAAAGAAAGTCATCTAAATTCGTTATTTCGTTAACAACCTCGACATTATATGTGCACAAATTTGTATATTTAAAATTTTGTTATTTTTATCGTGATTCATTGTTGATCTAATACGCGGTATTTTTTTTTTGAAAAACTAAATGCAAATTTGTCATAAACGTTTAAAGTCTGCGCCGAATCGTCTATGTCTATATTTAGTGTGTCTTTTTCGTTAAATTTCTTAGTCATTGCTTTAGTTTTAACTACAAGAACGTGTTTCGTTGATTCCCTAATCTCGTCAATGCAAATGCGTGAAAGTGCGTCGGCCCTGACGTTTGATTTACCTTTAATGTACTCTATAATGAAATTATATTCGGCTAATTCGAGACGAATTCTCGCAAGTTTTGAAGATGGATCCTTCATATTGAAAAGAAAAATTAGTGGTCTGTGATCTGATTTAACAAGATAGTTAGTTCCGTAAATATATGGACGAAATTGTTTTATGGCAAAGTAAATAGCTATAAGTTCCAACTCTATAATTGGTTTTTTCTGTTCTGCTTCATTAAATGCTTTAGAAGCGAAGCTAATAGGCAGATCGCTACCTTGCTATTCTTGACTAAGAATAGCGCCATATCCGGTTTTTGAAGCATCAACTGTAATAATAAATTGTTTGGAAAAATCTGGATATTGTAGCAATTTAGGTGACATTAACGCTGATTTTAGTGATTCGAAAGCTTTCTCGCACTCGCTATCCCAAACAAATTCTACTTTTTTTTCTGTTTAAACGATTCAATGGTGCGGCTAGAGATGCAAGGTTAGGTATAAACCTTCGATAGTAATTTGCAAATGCAACGAATCTTCGTACTGCGTCTTTGTCAGTCGGTTTTGTATATTTTTTAATTGCGTTAATTTTGGAATCGTCTGGCAATAAACCCGTTGCGGAACATTTGTGGCCTAAAATGTTACTTCTGGCCTTAGAAACCTGCACTTATTTGGATTAAGTTTGAGGTTAAAAGATCGACATGTATCGAAAACTTTTGAAAGGTTTTTAATGTGATGTGCTGCACTACAGCCTATGACGATGATATCGTCGACGTACAAAAAATGCTACATTAGCGGGAATTTCTGAAAAAGCGATTGTCATCATTCAAACCGAAAGGCAAAACTTTCCATCTAAATGCTCCACGTTCGGTGCTAAAAGAAGTTATATCGCGTGAATCTGTATGCAAGGGGATTTGATGAAATCCAGAGAAAAGGTCTAATGTCGAAAAATACTTTGCTCGACCAAGGTTATCTAAAATGTCATCAACACGTGCCAAAGGGAACTTGTCTGCAATTTGTTTTTTGTTGAATGCACGAAAGTCTACGTAATATGTTTTCCGCCCATCACTGTCTTTTTTTGGAACTATAATTAAAGGACTGTTGTAATTTGAGTTCGATAAGGTCATTGTTTAACAATTTATTCACTTGGCTATTTATTTCCTCACGCTGAGAATATGGTAATTGGTAATTTTTAATGTAAACGGGGTTTGAGTCTGTCAGTCCTAATTTTTGTTCGTAAAAATTGTTTAATGTCATTTTGTCGTCGGGCAGAGCGAATATATCTTCATATTCTAAACATAAGCCGAGTAATTTGCTTTCGTTATTGCTTGGAATTTGTTTCTTTAAAATTTTAATAAGTTCTTTTGTACGGTTATCGTCTTTCGTCGTCTTTTTTATGGAATAGACATGATAATTCGAAAGTTTATCTGTCCGAATGTTATAGTTCTTTACGTATTTTACATCGTCTGTGGTATTTATAATCTTGATGATTGGGTTACTGGCATTGACAATGCATCTCTCTGTAAACACACCGTTATCAATTTCTTGTGAGTCCACGAAGAGTGACTCCGGTTGCTTGCCTAAAGCGCCAAATACACGACACGAACATTTCCGCGAACATTCCCGTTATGTCATGTTTCTGCGAACTTTTCTGTCGTGTATGGTGGTGTTTGCCAGTTCGCGCAAATGTTCGCCAAAAATCAAAATATTTTAATTTTTGGCGAACATTTGCGCGAACTGTTCGTGCGTGTATGGCGAAATAGCTCATAATCGTAGTAATTTCTGAACGGAACAGACGTGCGCGGAAAAGTAAAATGGACAATAAAAAATTTCTGAGTGAATTTATTGAAATGTATAAATCTTTGCCATCATTGTGGCAAGTAAAAAGTAAAGATTATTGTAATAGAATTAAAAAGAATAATGATTATGCGACTTTAATCGAAAAATTAAAAGAAGTAGTAGTTGTAGTAGTTGTCCGTAGTAGTTGTCCGTATTCATCGCTGTCTGAAAGAGAACTAATGTTCGGCCAAAAGTTCGTATGGTGTATGGCCAAAGCTGCGAAGAAGATTGCGGAATGTTCGCGGAAATGTTCGTGTCGTGTATTTGGCGCTTAAATCAAAAAGTCGAAAAACTTCGCATCTGGGAGGTATAACACAGTTATCGCTTTTTGTCCCGTGGAGAATCGGAATCGCGACTTTTTCATTTCCTACCCAGAAGGAAATGCAGTTGTTTGCATAGCTAATAACACACTTGTTTGTTTTTAAAAAGTCTTTACCCAGTATACCATCTGATGGAGTGTTACAATCGTCATTCACCACATGTAAATTATGTCTTATAAAAAGGTTCGAAAAATTTAAATTTGCGGTTATTTTACCTAAAGTAGAAATACTATAAGAAGTGACACCAGTAATGCGGATAACATCGTCTATATTGATTGAAAAATGTTTGTTTAAACTTGAAATTTTGATTAAAGAAATGTCGGCTTGCGTATCGACTAAAAACGTACATAATTTGTTAGATCCGGTAAAGTTTAATTGTATAAAGTACGAGTAATTAAAGTTTAGACAGTAAATGCCTTTTGTTTTAGAAAAGTCTGTTAGTCAGTGTTCGCTCCTGAGGGGCCTGGGCGTTTAAAGTCCGCACATTTGCATAATTTCTACTGTTATTGTTAGTTCCGTTATTATTGTTGTTTCTGTTTTGCGTATTGTTGTTAACTTGTTTGCGTTACCCCTGGTACCGTTGTTATTGTATCTATTATTGTTGCCGTTATTGTTTGACCTGTAATTATTGCTGTTGTCGTTGTACCTATAGTTGTTGCCATTGTTGTTGTACATAAGGTTCTTGTCATTATTGTTGTACCTAAAGTTGTTGCTATTATTGTTGTACCTAAAGTTGTTGCCGTTATAGTTGTACCTAAAGTTGTTGCCATTATTGTTGTACCTATTAAAATTTTGTCCTTGAAAATTACTTCGAAAATTTTTATTTATTTTTTTATTTTTATTTTTATACAAAGCTTACATAATAATTAATTATTACTTAAACTATGCAAACGCAGCGCTAGCAGCAAAGGCTTTCGGCTGGCTGGTGGGGTGGGTTCGATCAAATACGCCGGAGAAGATCTGTGGCCTTTAGAAAATTGTAAATTTTTCTTATATTATCTTCAGTGGTGTCCATTAATAATTGAAGGGGATTAACGTTATCGAAATAATGGAGCCTTTGTGGACTAAGTTCTGGACAGGATACCAGTAAGTGTTGCACGCTTATTGTTGCTTGACAGAAGGGGCAAGTGTTGGATCTAGCGCCCTGTAGCAGGTGTGCGTTAGTT
The DNA here is from genome assembly GCA_963971545.1 of Philophylla caesio. Lineage (NCBI taxonomy): Eukaryota > Metazoa > Arthropoda > Insecta > Diptera > Tephritidae > Philophylla > Philophylla caesio. The sequence goes on along the minus strand of OZ020605.1, from coordinate 1,356,230 downwards.
ATTATGGTGTGTCCAATTCGGAGGCGTGTGTATGGGGTGATGTGGTTGGTGGGTATCGAATTTGTATATGTAGGTTTTGTGCGATTGGGGTTAATGTCCGAATAGTGATGATTATAATCCGCCCATTCACGTAATAACTTCGTTTGCCTCTGACGATGGATAAGTCGGTGTATATCACTGGGTAGGGTGAATTCGGATGTGATTGCTGGTGTTATTGAAATATTCTTGGCGATTGAATCTGCAAGTGTGTTACCCTGTATGTCGGAATGCCCGGGTATCCACATAATTTTGATTTTGAGCGGGTGGGATATAAGTGTGTTTTTTATATTATCGATGATGTTGTTCGGTTTGTTGAGGTTTTGGATGGCTTGGAAACATGACATGCTGTCGGTGCATATTATGTACTTTCCATTATTTTTGGCGGAGTATTGAACAGCGTGAAATATAGCGGTTGCTTCGGCGGTGAAAATCGAGCAGAATGAAAATAGGAGGCCGTACGCGATAACTTCTTAGCTTTCCTTCACCACGGCGTAAGAGGTGTGGGTTGATTTCGAACCGTCAGTGAATATCAATTGCCAGCCGTTAGATTTAAAATGTGCTGTTGTTTCGCAAAATTTGGCTTTATATACGGTGTTTGGGGTGTTTTCTTTCCGGAAAAGGGCTAGGTTGTTGATGAAGGATGCTTTGCTGACCACCCAGGGCGGGTGACGAGTGTATCGGGGGATATGCTGCTTAATAGGCAGTTGGGCATATTTCGCAAATGAGGCGCAGGTGTATATTGATGAGGGCATTTTTGGAGTGAGAACTCGTGAAGCGGCTAATTGGAAGTCTTTGCAAATAAGAGAATTGGAGCTTTGGCTAAGCTTTGAGTAGAGTCTGAATATTTTGTCCTCCATTATGTCGTGTAGAGTCGGCAGTCCTGATTCGGTTAAAATATTTTTTATGGGCGAAGTTGGGAACGCGCGTATGGATCTTCGAACTGCGGCGTGGTAGGGGGCAGCGAGCATCTTTAAGTTTTGTTTTGCATGTAAACCATAGATTTCAATACCGTAATTGATGGTAGATAAGATGAGCGCGTTTGTCACGTTAACCAGCAGGGACGAAGTAATTAGCGAGCGTTTGCTTGATAAGTACTTAATAATGCTTAACTTTACAAATAGTCTTTTCCTAACATATTTACAATGGTGTTTAAATGAATAACTGGGATCAAATACAATGCCGAGAAACTTAAGATTATCGGTACACACTATATTTACATGATTGAAGGTGAGTGAGGGAGAAGGGCACAACCGTTTTTACATATGTGAAGCATTTTGGTTTTACTGGGACAAATTGAAGGACCTGAGGATAGGGACCATGTGGATAATAAGTGTAGGATTTTGGAGAAGGTTCTCATTACTTCGGTTTGATCATTGGATTTGCAAAACAACAGAACATCGTCTGCGTATATTTGGTGTTGGATATTTGGGAACTTATTGAAAATGTTGCTAACTTCGTTGAAGGCTATAATAAACAAAATAACGGATAAGGGGGATCCTTGCGGGGTACCATTATCGAGTGGGAAAATGGAAGAGCGGGTGTTGGATATAAGGACCCTTAATTTTCGGTTTGTGAGAAATGATTTAATGAAGTTGTACATTTTGGGACCGATCTTCCATTCGTCGAGTTGTTTAAGTACTGCCGGAGCACCAATCCGATCGAATGCTTTTTGAAAGTCGAGTGAAAGAAGGGTGACGTGGTTTCTGCTGGAAAGTGCGTTTGAGATTAGGTGGTGCCTTGACCCTTCTTGAAGGCGACTTGGTTGTGGTGAATGAGTTGATTTGAGTGGGCGTACCAGGTTAGTCTTGTAGCAATTATCTTCTCCATAATTTTTCCAAGGCAGGGAAGAAGGGAGATTGGGCGATAGCTGTTAACTTCGCAAGGAGATTTTCCAGGTTTTAAGAAAGGAACTACTGCGCTTGTTTTCCATACCTGTGGGTAATGGCCTGTGTTGAGGATATTGTTATAGTGTTTAATTAGACGATGGAGGAGTGAAATGGGAAGATGCTTGATTATTGGATAGGATATTTTGTCGATTCCGGGTGTCTGACCTTTGACTGCGGACAGAGCAATTTTGAGCTCTGGAAGGGATATGTCGGCTTCTAATAGTTTGGCTGAATAGGAGAGAGTGGTTGGTGTGATACGATTTTGGAGGATTTGTGAGCGCTTATTGGCGATAAACTCTGGGGGGAAGGATTGGTCTAAAGAGGCGTTAGAAAAGGTTCTGGCGAATTCTTGGGCTATGTCCCGGGGATATAGAAAATTGCCATGAGAGGAGTTAAGGGAGTTGATTATGGGATTAGGAGGAGAACCGGTAAGCGTTTTTATGTCGGCCCAGATTTTTTTGGGGTCGGATGACGCACTAATGCTGGTGGTGAATTTTTGGAAGGAGCGAAGCTTAGCATCTTTGATTTTCCGACGAAAAAGCGCGTTCGTCTTTTTGTATTGTATGAGGGCTGAAGTGGACCGATTGCGTTTAAAATTGTGCCACGCATCTTGCTTGGTTTGTCTCAGGGAGGCAATTTCATTGTTCCACCATAAGGGGGCTGGTTTTGCTGGTTTGGTTGAGGAAAGAGGAATGGAGTGGTTGGATGCACTGCGAATTATTTTATGGATATTAGAAGTTTCTTGGTTGATATTGGAAGACGTTTGAAAGGATTTTGAATATAAGTTGCATGCGTTTTCAAATTTGTTCCAATCCGCTTTATCTGTTTTAAATTTAATCCTCGGAAGAAAGGGAGTTGTGGGTCGGGAGGTGAGAATTTTGGTGAGGATGGGGAAGTGATCACTGCCGTGAAGGTCGTCTATAACATGCCATGATGAGTTGTTTGAAAGGGAAGGAGAGGAAAGGGTAAGGTCGATATGGGTAAACGTTGAGTGGGTTGAGAAGTGGGTGGGGGAGCCGTCATTGAGTAGGATGCAGTTGGAGGTAAGGATGGCGTTTTCCATACAGTGTCCTCGTTGATTTGAGGAGGTCGAACCCCAGAGCGGGCTCCAAGCGTTAAAGTCGCCTGCAAGGATGAAAGGTTGGGGAGTGGAGGGGAGAAGACTGTAAAAGTCAGCAGTTGTTATCGATTGGTTTGGCGGGGAATAGGCACACGTTATTGTTATTCTGTTGGAGGTTAGCAGAGCTATGGTCAGTGAGGAAATATTGGATTGGGTAGGTAGGGGGTGGTGGGGAAGGTTCCCCCTGACCAGAATGGCGATTCCTTGCTTGTTGGAAGTTATATGAGGGGGATTGTGGAAGTGTCCTACGTAGGGTTTGGGGGTGGGGGCAGTGGAATTATGGGCAAGGTGTGTTTCGTTTAGAAGTATAATAGATGGGTTAAACCTCTTAATGAGAATTTCGAGTTCAATGTAATTATTATGATATCCGTTAATGTTCCATTGTAATAATGATAACATTTGTTATGTAATGGATATATGTATGTATGTGTGTGTGTTTGTCGGTTAAATGGAAAATATAAATATATTATTATTTATAACTTATCTAGATTGTTGGTTGAATTTTGTGACGGTAATGTAGTTTTGTAGGTATTTGGTGTAATTAGAACGTTAATATCAGGGAATTTTGCGTATAATTGGCTGAAAGGTGACATCTCGGTATCGCTGACAATTGGGCTGGGGTATGAGGGGGTGTGTGGACTGGCATTTAATTCTGCCCATCTGCTTGTGGTCGCTATTGCTGCTGGGCTTATGTTAGTTGCTGTGATGGTTGTTTGTTGTCTTCTTGATGATGTTGTTGTGTTGTTTTTCTGCTGAGATTTGGGTATGGTGGTAGTTGTTTGTGTGATTGATTTTGTGTGACTTGATTTCTTCGCTGTTCCGTTATTTGTTTGTTGTTTATTGTTGGTGGCTTCTGCATAGGGTTTGCCGGCAGAAGTTTTTTGCGATTCATGCGCTGAGCTTACGTTTGTTGGTTCGGTCGCTGCTGTGTTAGTGTTTTTTACGATGTCTGCAAAGGACGTGGCGGCTGACTTTTTTTGAGGGGGTGTTATCAGATGTGTGTTGGGGTCGCTGTTGAATGTTTTCCATGCTTCTCTGATTGTGCATCGGCGCTCTATTTTTATTTTGTTTACTGACTTGTGTTTCAGGAAGGTGGGACAGGTCGGGTCATTGGATGGATGGGTCTCGATTTGGCAGTTTATGCAGAATGTTCTTGGACATGGATTATGTGGCGGTGAGGTGGCACATTGGCTACATAGCTCGATATTACGACATCTATTTTTGGTATGCCCAAGCCTTTGGCAGGTTTTGCACCGCATTGGGTTTGGGATAAATTCCTGCACGCGAACCCTTTCCCATCCTAATTTAAGAATCTCTGGCCTGCGGATTAGGTCAAACGTCACGATCGCGGCACCGGTAGAAATCAGTTTGTCACCGTCTTTTCGCATGATTTTTTTTGATTTCGATCACTTTGGTTTCCGAGCCCTTCCACTAGTTCTTCTTCAGATAAGTTAATAATGTTTTTCGAGAATATTCTGCCTTGAGATGTGTTCAGTCCTTTATGAGAGGTAATTTTTACGGGAATAATGCCAATGTGAGTGGCTTTTAGATATTTTTCGGCCGATTTCGCATTTTCGGTTTTGAGGAGGAGGTCTCCAGATCTTAATTCCGTAACAATGGTGTTGTCGGTAGAAATGTGTTTTAAACCTCTTTCGATTTGAAAGACATTATACGACGATAATGGACGGATTTTTTCATCGGCAATTGGTCCGATAGCGCTTGCAACTAAGAACCGAGGGATGTGGTCGTCATTTTGTTTTAGCACTGGGAGAGGTACAAAATCGTTGAATTTTGGTCGTTTGTTGGGACGTTGCAAATCGGGGTCAAGTAGCCGAAACCGGTTGCTGTCGGGGGGGTCAGCCCCGTTCATGGTGTCGAATGATAACTACGGCACTGGGTGTTTTTTTTTTATATATTTTTGATTGTTATTTTGTTTTGCTTATTTGTCTTTTTTTTTTTTATAAGCTAAAACACAACTGACACAATAAGAAGTTGCGGTATCTTGGTCACTTGAGACTAAGACGCGAGAAAAACCACGGGACGTGTTTACGCGGCGGTTGCCCACTTTGAACTGTGACTTCGAAAATTATTTGATCTGTTATTGTGTAATTGGAACGCTAATACTTGTCTATCTTTTGCTTGGTTATTTTGTTCTATGATCATTTTTGCTACTACGTCCTTTGAATCATTGAAGGTTGTTGATGCTAAAATTGACTTAACTAAGTCAGAACGTGTATTTAACCTGCATACATTTACAGTTTGTTCAACTGCCATTTCTTGGGCTTTGGCTTGTGTCATAACTTCAGTGATTAAAGAACGTCGTAGGGCATCAGATAGCTTCTCGACACGTTTGGCAAATTCCGTATAATTGTTGTTTACTACATGCAAAGATGCTATTTTTCCAGCTACAACTTTTGAGTTGTCCGGTTTTATTCTATTACGTAACGCGTCTTTAATCTGAACAATCGAACTAATGGAATTGCCTCGCGTGCCTTGCCTTCAAGCTTTGATTTTAAAAATGCTATAAATGTACTTTGTAGGTTTCCGTCTAAAAGATCTTCAATTAAATTAATTTTATCTATAAATGATTCAAGTGCTAACGGATCGCCGTTCTAATTTTCCCTAATGATTGATGCACAAAGGCTAATAAAAGATTTTTTTTGTTCCGGAGTTGCCATTTTTGTAGTGTCAGTACTCAAGGTTAAATTTATATTTGGTAATGATTCGAATTCTAATAGGTCTTCACTGATTGAAAAATCTTGAGGCACTGTGTCAATATCTGACATTTGACGAATCTTTGAAAATTATGAAATGCAATGATTAGTTTAATTAACACTGAATGGCAAAATTCATGAAAAAGAAATTTTGAAATTTCAACTTGATGTGAAATGTTTATTTGAAAAATGTTATAAAGTTTAACGTTGGCATAGTACGACAAGGCACAGATCAAAAATCGTATTAAAGTTTCAAATCGTTGTGCAATTATTTGCATTTTCGAAAAAAAAGAAAAGTTCTAAAGTCTGACACTAACACTGCAAGGCACCACAGAAAAGTTTTTATTGAGAAATATTTAAAAAAAAAATATTATTTGAAAAAATAGTAGTAAGTGTTTGCACACTGTATATACGTTTTGAAGCATGTATTGGATGGTATATGTAAATAATATAAACGTATGATCAGATGAAAAGTACAGTAAGCAAAAGTGCAGAAAACAGTTATTCGTATGTATGTATGTATATAATGTAAAGGTATATAATCAAAAGTACAGTAGTTGAAAAACTAAAAAGTTACGGTATATAATGCAATTGTACAGTTGTACGCAAAATTGAAAAGGTATTGGTATATATGTATGGATATAATGTAGAGATATTTGATCAAAAGTACAGTAGTTTAAAAAGTAAAAAGTTACGGTATATAATGCAAATTGTACAGTTGTACGGAAAATGGAATGGTATTGGTATATATGTATGTATGTATGGATATAATGTAGAGATATTTGATCAAAAGTACAGTAGTTTAAAAAGTAAAAAGTTACGGTATATAGTGCAAATTGTACATTCTCTTTGGTTGTTGTGGTTTCCGACAGGGTAATTATACGCTGTATTTTGGAACGAATTTCCGTCATCCCTTGTCAAGTTTGGTTTGGGGACAAACCGGTTTCGGCGTTGTGCCATCTTCAGTGTAATTTTTCGTTTCGTGCAATTTCTACATCAAAAATTAAAAAAATAATTGTAATTAGAAAAAATCGAAGAGAAAAAGGTAATCGAGAAGATGATTTAGGGTCAAAACCACATTCAAATGGTGAACATTTCTCAAGAACGAAAAATTACACTGAAGATGGCACAACGCCGAAACCGGTTTGTCCCCAAACCAAACTTGACAAGGGATGACGGAAATTCGTTCCAAAATACAGCAAATTGTACAGTTGTACGCAAAAATGAAAAGTTTAAATATATAATGAAAAATATGTACATATATCTTTAATTATTTTCCGCACACTGTGCGCCATACCCTAAGCTGCAAAACCGCTACTCGTTGGTTCTTGACCGCTGCGTTGTCCTCTATTGGTGTTGTTGTTGTTGTTGTTCACTGCTGTTGACGCTATGTTGCTATGTGCCGCGTCACGGCTTGGCAAAAATGACTGTAATGTGGCGTGATTTCGCCTCGCGGAATTCTGCTGCTGCTAACATGTGCAGAACTGTACACCTTTTTTTTTGTTGTTCAAAATTTGGTTTTCGATATTACTTTTGATTTGGTTTTTTGTTCTTTTAAAAATGTGGTTTACGTTTTTCCTTTAGATTTTGTTTATTTAAAAATGTGGTTTTCGTTTTTCCTTTTTGGTTTTCTTTTTTACGTTTTGTATTTAATGTTAAAACGTTTAATGTGTATTACATTTTAGTAATTATGGATCAAATAAATTTTTGGAATTTTGTAATTTATAAATAATAAATCAAAAAAATGTTAGTCATTTCATTGGTCTTTTTTTTTGTGATTCTTTTTTTTGTTTTTTTTTTTTTGTACACCACCACCTAAACTACAGCCACTATGCACTTTGTGCAGGAAAGTTCCAAGTTTTTCAGTTACATTTGAAAAGTTTTTTTTTTTTTTTAATCAAGTTTTAGTTCAGTTAATTGTTTTTTTCGTTTAAATTCAATTATTAAATATCATTGCCAACCTGCTAACAGTACGGCAGTAGTGAATATATAATTGGTGCTGCCGTATTGTTAGTAGTGCTAGAACACCACCAGCTCCGTCAGAATTGGGAAGAACCTCTCCGAGCCGTTTGATACCAAAAGAGGTTTCAGACAGGGTGACTCTTTGTCGTGGGATTTTTTTAACCTGATGCTGGAGAAGATAATTCGAGCCGCAGAACTAAATCGGTCAGGTACCATCTTTTATAAGAGTGTGCAATTGCTTGCATACGCCGATGACATTGACATCATCGGCCTTAACAACCGCGCAGTTAGTTCTGCCTTCTCCAAACTGGATAGAGAAGCGAAGCGAATGGGTCTGGAGGTGAACGAGGGCAAGACAAAGTATCTCCTGTCATCAAATAGACAAATGGCGCATTCACAACTGGGATCTAACATCACTGTTGACAGTTATAACTTTGAAAAAGTAGAGAACTTCGTTTACTTAGGAACCAGCATTAACACCAATAACAGCGTCAGCCTTGAAATCCAACGCAGAATCTCTCTTGCCAACAAGTGCTACTTCGGACTGAGTAGGCAACTGCACAGTAAAGTCCTCTCTCGACGGACAAAAACCATACTCTATAAGTCCCTCGTCGTGCCCGTCCTATTGTATGGCGCATAAGCATGGACGATGACAACACCAGATGAGAAGGCTCTTGGAGTGTTCGAGAGAAAGATTCTTCGAAAGATTTATGGACCTTTGCGACGGCGAATACCGTGTACGATGAAACGATGAGCTGTACGAGCTGTACAATGACGTAAATATAGTGCAGCGGATTAAGAATCAGCGGCTCCGCTGGCTAGGGCACGTCGTTCGAATGGATGAAATAGCTCCAGCCCTGAAGGTTTTTGACGCGGTACCCGCGGGTGGTAGCAGAGGAAAAGGAAGACCTCCTCTGCGTTGGAAAGACCAAGTGGAAAAAGACTTGGCTATACTTGGGATCTCCAATTGGCGCCAGTTAGCACAAGATAGGGACAGCTGGCGTGCTTTGTTGACCTCGGCTAAAATCGCTTAGGCGGTTCATGCGCCAATTAAGTAAGTAAGTATGTGTAAATAAATAATATATGTATATATTTTGAGAAAAATAACTAAAACTGAAAAACGCACTTTTTTTTTATAAAAATGTATATTTACTAATTGTATGTGCAAATAAGTTTGTCTTAAAGCCCATAAAAATACCATTAATTGTATGTATAATTTTATATATTTAAACTTAAGTTTTGTAAGAAATTTTGTTTTATTTGTGTTGCTGGCGATAAGAGAATTGGTCATACTGAGGTTATGATTATAATCAAATTAAAGGTATTTTTATGGGCTTTAAGACAAACTTATTTTCACATACAATTATTTACGTATTTTTTTAAGAAAAACATAGTTTTTTATAAAAAAAAATGTGCCTTTTTCAGTTTTTTCATTTTTCTCAGGATATACATACATACATACATATATGTACATATATTATTTATTTACACATATGCATATTAAATAAAAGGTCATTTAATTATCAGTTTTTGAAATATTAGCGTTTTAAAATATTGAAATTTCCCCCTTTACCCCTCCCTAACACCCCCCTTTTAGTTTGCACCAAAAAAGAATTACACCATCGAAGTCAGAGAAAGAAGGCGGTTTTACGCCTACTTTTTAATTTTTTTCCTAGCTCAACCGTCCGTATTCTTTATTTAAGCCAAGAGCTCTTCGTGGATATCAAAACCACACCTACATCATTTATAACGTATGTCAAGAACCCACATTTTGTCTTGGGTTTTACAAAAAATGTTTGCTGGGTAACTTTGTCTCGATTTTGAATTTTCGATGGGAAAAGTTGAATTTTTGCCCATTTTTAAAGGCTTCCCTAGGGCCTCATCGAGGGTCGATGGCTTATTAAAAAGTTTATTCTTTCCCTTTTCTAACGGTGTGCATGCAGGGGTGCCACGCCCACCACCAATTTTATGCGGCTCTATACTAAACATTTCCCTATATTTTGGCTATAAATATCATATTTCTTCTATATATTTACAATTTACAGAATACTCAATGGATTGTATGGAAATATTTGGTCTCCACTTTAGTGCAACATGTATCACACTTGATTGCAATAACAAAATAAATGTAACCAATAAAGACATGAGGACAACGGATGCTGGAGCTCCGATCGTTAATGCATATTCAATTGAAAAATTAGGAAAAACCTTCGCGTGTAAAAAATTAAAAAAACCGGTATTTCGTCATAATTACAAAGAAAGAAAGAAACTTCATTCAAAGATATCTTCAGTTACTGATATCCTTCCAAAAATCTCAACTGATCTCAATAATTTAGAAATAACAGAATTTTCATGTGGTTCTTCCAAATCTAGAATTTATTCTTCCAATGTGACTTTGCCAGGATTGGTCTCGCCTTTCCCATCACGGGCAAGAAGAACGCTGACAAAATTTGCACTTAAATCCAAGCCGTTATTAGTATCAACTTCTAAATTGGAGAGTTCCGGCCATAAAATATCGATTGTCAAAATTATAGAAATAATAAAAAGAGTACTGCTTATGCAAATTTTACCTAAAATAACGAAGGCAACAAATGCATATATTTTAAATACATCGCAAATCGCAGTCAATCTAATGCTGTTAAAAATACGGAATATTTTATTTGCACTGGTTTTTTTTATTTTTGTATTTCACTTCGGAGTGGTTTTAGCTGATCAAGGTAAAAAATGTTTTTCACTTTATGTGGAGGGCTAAAATTTATATTTTTATTTTATCTAAATCAAGTAATTCTTTTGGATACAACAAGAGAAGCTACTTTGGAATGGACACGTTATCCTTATGGACCGCAGGCTCAAACGCCCGGGGTATGACTCGTATGTTTGTATATTTTGATTTCATTTAAGTGCTACTATATTTTCTAGTGGGTTGAAGAATCATTCACCGACTTTGTCAAAGGCATAAATTGGCGAAGTTATGTTGTTTGCGATGTGGCATATAATAATGTAAATAATTGGTTGTGGTCTCCTTTCATCGATCGAGGTCCCGCGAATCGCCTCTACATAGAAATTCAATTTACAATTCGTGACTGCTCATTATTTCCGGGTAAACTAGATTCGAAAATATATTGCTCACAAATAACAGAAAATTTTTTTTCTTAAGGAAATGCACTCTCCTGTAAGGAAACATTTAGCCTTTTGTTTTATGAGTTTGATGCTGCTACCCGTGAACCCCCACCGTGGCAAACTGACAGCTACAAACTAATAGGCAGGTTTAATTTAATGCAACGTTATTATCATAATATGATTTACATTATTTATTTTTAGCGAGAATTGCTGCAGGTGAAGGACGTTTTAATCAAAATTCCGACGTGGATATAAATACAGAGGTAAAAAGTATTGCTGTTACAAAAAAAGGCGTTTATTTTGCATTCCGTGATCAAGGGGCTTGTATAAGTGTTCTGGCAGTGAAAGTTTATTATATAACTTGCCCGTCAGTAACAGAAAATTTTGCACACTTCAATGAGACACCAACAGGCAGAGAAATTACAATTATTGAGAAACAAAATGGTACTTGCGTTGAAAATGCAGAACCATACGAGACTCCGACGTATTTATGTAAAGGAGATGGTAAATGGACGATTTTAACTGGCGGTTGCCACTGTAAGGTTGGATACGAACCAGATTTCGTAAATAAGACTTGCGTTGGTAATAACAAAATTTACTATACTATTGTATACAATCCTTAAATAGATTTGATTGATTTGTTTTATTCATTTTTCCTATATAAACCAAATACGTTTTTTTCATTTTTTATTTTAGAATGTAGTCCTGGAAAATTTCGTTCTAAAGAAGTTAAAAAATGTGTGCTCTGCCCTCCCAACTCAAATGCTCCTAAAGCTGCTTCAGGTTTTTGTAAATGCCTTTCTGGTTTCTATCGGCATCCATATGATGGAAAACATATGCCTTGTTACAAACCACCTGGCCCTCCCACAAATCTTACATTGTTATTTGTTGACCAAACAAGCGCCATTCTGTCTTGGAATGCGCCCGCAAAAGAAGTTGCTGAACCATCTAGTAATTTGAAAGCAAACAAATATCGCAGTGACATTGTTTATAAAGTACGTTGTATTTCATGTTCATCGAATGTTGTTTATAATCCATCATCGGACACGTTTAATGAAACAAAATTAACATTAACGAATTTAGAGCCCGTTACAACATATACCATTCAAATACACGCTTTGAATGGAATTTCTTATATACTAGAGTCTGACAATATCAGCAATCGTACTTCTGATCAGCATAATAAATCAATTCGTGTAGATACTAGCGATATCCCATCGGGAAATTTGCTTCTTACAAATAGTTTAAAATCATCGATTAGCCTAGTTAATAGCCATCCTTATGATTTAAGCCAAATAAAGACTGAGTATGCCGAAATCATATTCACAACGGAGTCTGCTATTCTATCCACTGTATTTAATGTGCGAGTTGTCGCAACTACCATAAAAGAAGTTGATCTAGTATGGGACAAGCCTGTACAAAGTGATTCTCCTATAGAATTTTACGAGGTGCGTTGGTTTCCCAAACCGGAATTAGATGCAATCAATAAAACAGCAGTGAACACTAAGGAAACTAAGGCTCATATAGAAAACTTGAATGAAAACACAGAATACGGGTTTCAAGTGCGTTGCAAAACATTGAATGGATATGGCACGTATAGTAATATAGTTTATGCACAAACGCACCAGGGCGTTAGTTCGGGTAAATTAAACTAGAAATTTACTTAACTGAATTAATTTTATCAAGTGTTTCATTAGGTTATGATGACTCTATCCATATGCGAATTGTTGCGGGTGCTACCGTTGCTGTTGTATTCATACTAGTTTTAGTTATCGTAGCAACAGTTCTCTTCTTACGGTCAAAGAACCAGGATGAGCTTGATAAAAAATCCAGTAATCATCTGCCTTTACCACTGGATTACGCTAGCAATGAAGGTAAGGATACTTTTGTCAAAACAATGTGAATTTCATTTCGATCAGTTCATTGGTTATCCTAAGAGATTTAACGATCTATTTCTACTTTGCTTTGTTGTTGTCGAGTCTTCATATACAACTACAAATCAATTTAATTTGTTGACTTTCCCAAAGTGTTACATATAACACAGTACGACAGTGGTTGGTACACATGAGAAATGTTAACAGAATATGAAAATAGGCTTAAAATAAAGAAATACGTTTTGAGAAAATCGATTTTTAAGCTTCAAAGGACCGTGGAGGTCCTAATGTAATACTTTTATAAAAACAGAATGGGTGAACCGATTTTAATGCTTGAGCCAGTTTTGAAAAGTTTTGGTTTTTTTTTTATTAAGAAAACAATTTTTTTCCCCGGTAGATGGCGCTTTACTTTTCATATAACTTAAAGAAATAACCAAAAATATACGAAATTCATTAAAAATACAAAAAAAAATTATAAAAATACAAAAATGAATATGAAATCGGTCGTTTATTTTTTTTCATATATTTATTTCGTACATATTTGGTTATTTTTTAACTTAACATTAAAAATTAAAGCGCCATTTACCGGAGAAAAAAAATTGTTTTCTTAATAAAAAAAAATCCAAATTTAGTTACCTTTTCAAAACAGATTAAAGCTTTAATATCGGTTCACAGTCATCGACTAGCTCTCAATCTATTCAGACGTGTGTGTTATACCAGTGTTCTTAGCTCGCGAAATAATAAACAATACAAAATAACCAATTGTCGTATTTTTGCTTTGTGCACTTTCGTATCACGCGATCAGTTCAGAACAATTAATTTGTAAACAAGGAACCGCTACACCATACCAACAAACAACAAAATGCCAACACAACCTGAGCCACCGGACAAACCAACAAACAGATTTGCAATACTAAGCCAATTCGATAACTTTGACAACGACTATGCATTTCCAACACTCACACACAAACAAACACCACTTAACCAACCCAAATACATAACAATTACAGCAGCCAACAATGAACTAAATAAACTAAGCCCTTTCGTACTAAAAAAAGCTATAGACGCAATATCAACGCAAATTGAAAACATAAAACAACTCAAAGACGGATCGCTTCTCATACTGACACGCAACTCAAAAGTAGCTGAAAAGTTTTTAAAACTGAAAACTCTCGCTAATCTATGCCCAGTATCGGTCAAATATCAAGACAATCTTAACACAATAAAAGGTGTAATATACGCGCCTTGCCTAAATCTTGTAAGCGATGAGGAAATCATACAGGAACTAAAATGTCAAGGTGTAAGAAGCGTATACAAATTTACACGCACATCCGAAGGAAAAACAACTCCTACAGGAAAAATAGTGTTATCTTTCGACCTTTACCATCTACCCAAAGACATTGATATAGCATGGTACAAAGTTAAAGTCACACCTTACTATCCAACCCCTATGCGCTGCAAGAACTGCCAACTCTTAGGGCACACAAAAACACGGTGCACCAATCCCGCCACATGCGAAGGCTGCAACCTTCCACCTCACGTCCCAGCAGACTGCTCACGAAAGCAATGCGCCAATTGTGGCAACAACCACTCATCATCAGACAAAAACTGCCCCAGATTTCAACAAACCCAAGAAATCCTTAAAATAAAAACTATTACCAAATGCTCAATGGGAGAAGCACGTCGCAAATACAATGAAAAACAAGAACCACAAATAAACCGAAAAAACACTTACGCAAACATCGCCAAAGCAAACAATACCACATCCACAAACAAAACACCATCAACGCCACCACCGGAAACCACTACCATTGCAAAGCGCCCCGCTTCATCCCCTCCGACAAAAATTAATCAAAACAAAGTACAAAAAACTCAAAACTCTCCCCAAAAAAGCACCCCAAGCAGCTCTAGCAATACAACAACTAAATCACCCACTCAAAACAACCATTCACATCAACATCATAACTCACAAAACTCCACCTTACAGCCCACTAACAAAATATCTGACAACAACTATACTATCTCACCATGCTCCAAAATAACTCAAGAACTTTTAAATAAAAATGAATATTATATGGCTCTCTCAGACTCCGAAGAAGAAGAACCTAAACTATAACTAGGAATAATTTAACCAACAAACAGCAAATACCACTTAACATACAAAAACCACAAAGAAAACATGAATTTCAAAATATTACAATGGAATATAAAAGGATTCTTTAACAACATCTGTGAACTAAACCTCTTAATAAAAGAAAAAAATCCATCACTCATATCACTTCAAGAAACACACTGCAAACACAACTTCAACCCTTTTCCCCCAAGCGGATACATAAGCTACTTCCAAAACTCCTCAACAATTACAACAGCCAAACAAGGAATAGGCATACTTATTAAAGCCAATATTCCGCACAAAATAATTTCATTAAACACCGACCTACAAATAATAGCGATCGAAATCAACCTTAATACAAAATTTACAATAATAACATGCTATTTTCCACCAAACGTACAGATTCCGACCAAACAAGTAATAGACATACTCGCATTAATTCAAACACCAAAAATCGTTCTAGGAGATTTTAATAGCTGGAATCCTTTGTGGGGTTCACCAACATACAACAACCGAGGAAAAACAGTAGAACACATAATTAATCAATCGGACCTTTTCTTAATAAACGACGGCAGACCAACCCACTTTTCAACTCACGGGACACTCACCCATGTAGACCTTACATGCTGCTCAGCAAGCTTGCTTACAATGACTCAATGGAATATCCTAGACGACCTACATCACAGCGACCATTTTCCAATAATCATCACAATCAAGCTTACACAGAACACCGAAAAACACCACACCGAAAATAAATTTTTACTTAATTTTGCTAATTGGACCAAATTCAGCCGAACCATCGAAGATTAACTTTCAAAAAGACCAACTTCTGCAAATATAAACCTAGAAGCAAACAACATAACTAAGGCAATCCGTATAGCAGCCAACCTTTGGATCCCCCAATCGTCCAAGACCAAAAAACATGTCCCCTGGTGGAACAAAACTCTAGCAGATCTTCGCAAACAAAAAATGACAGCATGGCACCTTTTTCGAAAATATCCGACACAACAGAACCTTGTCGAATACAAAAAGCGAAACGCTATCTTCCGCAGGGAAATGAAAGAACTGAAAAAATCTAGCTTCGAAGACTTCGCAAAAAACATAAACATAAACTCATCATCACAAGAATTATGGAGCAAAGTGCGAAAACTAACAAACCGACACACACAAACTTCAATACTAGCAATTCAAACACCACAAGGTATAACAACTGGAACACAAACAATAGCCCACCTCTTCGCCCAAAACTGGTCCCATTCTTCGAACGATTACAATTTCTCCAGTGAATTCAACCAAGCTAAAAGGTCAAACATAACGCCGAACCAAACTACCAACCCAACAGCAATGAAAATGGAAACACATATTACTATGGACGAAATGCACTACACCCTAAAAAACACTAAAGGGAAAACACCCGGTTTTGATCGCATCTCGTACAGCATGATAAAACACTTGCACATATCCACAAAAAACAGACTTTTGACACTCTACAACAACATCTTCCAATCTGGCAATATCCCTCAAAACTGGAAAGCGGCAACTATTATCCCTATCCCCAAACCTCAAAAGGACCCCAACCTTCTTGAATCCTACCGACCCATCTCTCTAATTTCGTGCCTCGCGAAAATAGTAGAGAGAATAGTCGCGACACGTTTAGTCTGGTTTACAGAAGCAAAAAGGCTCATCTCATCCAACCAAGTCGGGTTCCGACCAGGAAGGGGATGTATAGATGCCCTACTACACATCGACTACAATGTGGCAAAAGCTCTATCAGCGCAAAACCATATTACAATATTGTCTTTAGACTTCGAAAAGGCGTTCGACAGGATAGGAGCACACGTCGTTTTAGACAAACTGCACCAGTGGGGAGTTGGACCCAAGATGTTTAATTTTGTGAAATCATTCCTCGAAAACAGAAAAATCCGAGTCAAGGTGAACGGTATGTACTCCACACTATTTCCTTTAAAAAATGGCATTCCCCAAGGGTCACCCCTTTCGGTACTTCTCTTCTCAATCGCATTTAACGAAATAAGCGCAATAATAAAAAAACACAAGCCTGCTGATCACTGCATCTACGCTGATGATTTATTTATAATGAGCAATGAAAAGAGCAATAGCGAGTGCAACAAAACACTTTCAAATGTCTTGAAAGAAATCGATAACTGGACTCTAAGCTCAGGTGCGAAAATATCCCTAGGAAAAACAAAAAAACTACACATCTGCAAAAAACGCAAATGCGATTCCAACAGCCACTCAATCATACTTAAGCAACACACAATTCAGAATGTAGATGAACTGCGAATACTAGGCCTCATATTCACTAAAAACTACACCTGGAAACGACATCTTTTAAAACTAAAGAGAGATCTACTCCCGAGACTTAATCTGTTATCATATCTGTCATATAAAGGTTATGTACACATTAACACACTTATACATATAACTAAAACTATAATATTCTCAAAAATCTACTACGGAATTTACTTATACGGATCCGCTCCTAAAACAACACTTGATACTATAAAATCCACGTACCACAAAGCAATCAGAACCAGTTTATATGCATTTCGCACCACGCCTATAAATAACATGTTGATCGAAGCGGGAATGCCCTCACTAGAGGAACGTATTCAGAACGTCAACGCCAATTTAATACCAAAAATTTTATTCTTAAACACCTCAATAATAAACGAAGACGTGAAGAAATTGGTATTATCCAAACGAACATTCAAGATTACTCCCTCACTACTTCGAATCGTCAAACTTCGCAACAAATACAACTTAGAAGAAAATCCCCATAGACTGCGTAGTTACAACCCACCCTGGACTCTCGACAACCAATCATGCGATATAACACTGCACAACCACAAAAAAGATAACACCCCTAATTCGATATTCCGACAACTTTTCCTCGAAAAGGCCAACACTTACAAAAAAATCGGCTGGAAAATTATCTTCACTGATGGGTCAAAAACACAAAATAGTGTTGCCTTCAGCATAACATCAGAAACAGGCACCTGTATTAGCATGAAATCAATGCTTCCCTTCTCTTCAATATTCTCGGCTGAAGCAGGGGCAATACATGAAGCCATAGTGTGTTCTATTCGAAAAAGAACAAAAACCGTGATATGTTCAGACAGTCTATCGGTAATACAGGCGGTCAGAAATCCTACCTGTACCAAATGGGAAACAGTCAACCAGATAAGAGACTTAGCAATAAAAAACAAGAAAACAATTAAGCTCCTATGGGTCCCAGGACACGCAGAAATCGACGGCAACACCTACGCCGACGAAGCTGCTAACTTCGCTTGCAATGCACCAATAATACGCACCCCGAAAACTGAAAAGCTAGACATAAAACATCACATCAAAACACTTATAAAAGACGAAACGCGGCAACTACGACTCCACAATAACCATAATCACTACACTAACATCAACACTGACGGCACTCCTCCACAATACCCAACAAATATACATGGTTTCAAAACTAGAATATTTTCACGGCTACGTCTCGGGCACACCACACAAACCCACGAATACATCTTAAAAAAAGAAAACCAACCAATTTGCATCAACTGTAACACAAACCAAACTTTAGACCACATTCTCAACAAATGTCAAGATCACCAAAACACAAGAGCAACAATATTCAACTCAGAAAATATAAACGACATCCTAGCTACTCCTAGCCAAGCTAATATTGAAAAAATTGCCAAATATATAAAAAACATAGAAATGAAAATCTAACAAACACAACTTTAAACAACTTCAAATAATACAGAGCTGATGGTCTCGGCAACCAATGCTCATTAAATCATTTAGTTCTGGTATTCATACCAGCATCTAAATAATAATAATAATAATAATAATATCGGTTCACCCATTCCGTTTTTATAGAACTTTTTATAATGGTATTACATAAGAAGTGAACCTCCACGGTCCTTTGAAGCTTAAAAATCGATTTTCTTAAAATTCTGACGTGCTACAGCAAAACGCCGTGGCACGTACATATGTATTTCTTTACTTTAAGCCTATTTTCATATTCTGTTAACATTTCTCATGTGTACCAAAAAAAATTTGATTTTGTCGTACTGTGTAATATTAATTAAAAATGTTTAATTTTAATTAGTTTGTTTTAAATACATCGTTGCTGGTTGCTACACTGGAAGGTTTCACACTTGTCCACTGACCGACAGTCGCGGATCGTTCCTGCCTTTGCAAGAGTTTCCGGCTTGTCTGCTTAACAGCAGGAACGAGTAACGTATGGGATTTAGTTTTCCCTCTTTTCAGGTCATACGCGGGTGCGGTTAGATAGATATTAAGAGAGGTGTGCACTGCGACCAGTTGATCTATTGTGCCCTCAATGCTCATCACAACAATTCAGCCAACCCTAGGACCTCCAGAAGTCTTAGGATGGTCGCCGGGGTTAGGGATTGCACGTATTGATCTCCAGGCCATGGCCGATCCAGGGTTGTCCCCCGTCTGCGTGCCACAGTCTCGCACTCTGTAGGTAGGTGGTGTGGGGTCTCTCCTGCCGAGTCACAGAAGCGACAAGGACAGATCCCCAGCTTGTGTAGATGACCTTTTAGTCTGCCGTGACCCGTCAGAAAGACTGTAATGAATCTTAGTTTCTCCCTAGGAAGGTCCATTAGAAGCCTGTGTCTTTTAACGTTGTACCCCCCTCTTTGTCTCCCTGCTCAGGTATTTTCTTACCGCACCCGGTTCTATCGCCAGAAACGGTTCTGGTCCAATAGGAGTGGTGGCCGCCGCTTTCTTGGCTAGCAGGTCAGCTGCCTCGTTGCCTTCCACCCCCATATGACCCGGTACTCGAAGAAGTAGGATACGATTTCTCTCCGTCAGTGCGTTCATCCTCTATGCACTCAAGCACCAACGAGGACTTCACCTCGTATGATAAGAGAGCTCTGAGCGCCGCGTGATTATCGCTTGAAATTATGATTCTTTCACTGCTGTAATTTCTACGCAGGTTTATCCCCGCACACAGACTGATTGCATAGACCTCCGCCTGAAAAATGCTAGGGAAGGACCCCATTGGAATTATGTACGTCCGCTCCAATAGCCTCCGGAGTCTTAGAACCATTTGTGTACCTCAGCAGAGTGCTTCCTCGGATGTAGTGATCTAGAATTGAAGCACTTCAGGTAGCTTTGCTATGTATTTCTACCTCAAACCTTCTTCTGTCAAAGATTATGACTTTGTGCAGATCATAACGGGGGAGACTCGCCAACGGGAGCTGAGAGATTAGCGCCTCCTGGCTTTATCTAAGGAGAGATCTCTCCTACATACTTTCTGAATAACAATAACCTTAGCTCTCTGCCATATTTATTTATTTAATTGTTTATTACGGTCTGCTGACCTAAAATTTCACAATATACATGTATAACATACAGATTCATATGTATTCAAAAATTAAATTATTAGGTACAATATTTACTGTAAAAACTAAAACGTAAGAAGCGTATTTTTACAATCACATATTCATTAATATAGTACACATTTATACACATTTTTATTCTATAGCAATATAATTTGTAATATCTCTCGATGCGTATTTTATTATTGACGATGTCGGAATGGACGATATTCCGAGCATCATCGTATCTATTCTATAGCAATATAATTTGTTATTTCTCTGGATGCGTATTTTATTATTGACGATGTCGGAATGGACGAGATTCCGAGCATCATCGTATCTGCCCTATGGCGGCGACTGGTGGTCTGAGTTGAATTGAAGAGTTCCAGAGTCATACTGATTCTACAATTCTTCTTCAGGTACAACATGCTTTTCGATGAAAAAAATTATTTCTGCTGTCGGAATGGACGAGAATCCATGCAGCATATCATCATCCCCGCTCTATGCTGGTATGTGGACCAGCGCAAGGCTGTCCCACATAACTCTCACGAGATGCGGGAGTAGCAGATCCCCACCCCGCCTCAGCATGACCAGACTGGCACCATCCACCCCCGGAGCCGTGTACTGCTCAAACGAGCCTAGCGCCCATTTGACCGATCTGCGGGTGAACAGCCCTCTGGCTACCCTCCAGTCTTCCGCGACCGGCCTGGTTTCGCAGCACAAGGGCTCCGGTGGAGTACTGATGGCATGAGGAAAGTGAGCCGAAAGCAGAGCAAGGGATCTTCTTCTCATTACCTGGATAATCCGCAGGAGTTGAGCTTATGCTCTCGCAGAAGGTCCTGAAGCTGCTACGCTTTGCCTTCCTGCTCTCTTTGCTGTACTTTGTTAGGCAGGCTAAATTCTCCTCCCAGAGCCCAGTACGCCTTGATTTAATAAATAATTTGCGCACTTCCTTGCTGAGCACTGAGAGCTCCCGAGACAACAAGTTGGGTTGGGTCTTGGCCTTTGGTTTCGTCTCAGGACAACTCTAGTGAAAGGCATCAATAATGGTACCATTCAGCCTGTAGACTCTGTTCTTTAATATCATACAGTTAGTTCGTTTATGATAACACTCAGAGTCCGCCAAGTTGGCTTTTACTATCTCACAGTACAGATCCCAGTTTGTATTCCTTGAAATTCTTCTGCCCTTTGCTCGAGGCTCTTCTGGGGTTTTCCTCTGCTAAAGGCAGTGGATGTACAATTTTGCCCCCGAAACACTCAGACCCTAACGCTTCTTGTCATCGAGGGCACCCGGCAGGCCCTGGGGAAATAGTGGAGGTAGTCTCACCCTGCGATGCTTTGTTGTTGTTGTTGTTGTTGTTGTTGTTGTTGTTGTTGTTGTTGTTGTTGTTGTTGTAGCGGCTAGCTACACCCCACAGGGTTGACGGGCTCCGTCAATCATTATAGTCAAGCTCACCTAACGAGAGGAAACGAGCCGTTTCAACAGGGTCGGACCATAGGGAGAGGGGTGTTAGTTGAGTGGGTTTGGCCGGGCATGTTAATAGGTGATTGGTGTCGTGCGGAGACTTTCCACATGCCGGGCAAGTGTTTGGGGGGGATGTCGGGGTTGATCCTGGATAGGTAGGAGTTTAACCTCTATCCAATATTCAGATAGGAGTTGGGTCAGAGTAACGCGGTCTCCCGAGGCAGCTGGAGCTCCTCAGCTGCTATAGTTGGTGGTTGGACTCCCAGGACTGTATTCACAGGGCGGGTGTGGATAAATTTGGATACCGACTCCCTGTGATTGTTGTTTAGAGATTGTCGGTACGTTGTTGTTGTTGTTGTTGTTGTAGCGGCTAGCTACCCCCCACTGGGCTGGCGGACTCCCTCAATCGTTATCGTCAAGCTCAACTAACGAAAGGTCCAGGAAACGAGCCGTTTCAACAGGGTCGGACCATAGGGAGAGGGGTGTTAGTTGAGTAGGTTTGGCCGGGCATGTGAATAGGTGATTGGTGTCGTGCGGAGACTCTCCACATGCTGGGCAAGTGTTGGGGTGTCGGGGTTGATCTTGGATAGGTAGGAGTTTAACCTGCTACAATATCCAGATCGGAGTTGAGCCAGAGTGACGCGCGTCTCACGAAGCAGCTGGAGCTCCTCAGCTGCTATGGGTGATGGTTGGACTCCCAGGACTGCATTCACAGGGCGGGTGTCGATATATTTGGACACCGACTCCCTGTGAATGCTGTCCAGAGCCTGCCGGTACGTCCTTGGGTCCAGCGGTAGGCGTACGTATGTCTGGACCTCGTCCGTCAGTTGTGAGAGATGTCCCCTGATGTGCCTGGGTGCCGGCTCCAGCGCGAGCAGGTCTCAGTAGAAACTGTTTTGTGAGCATCATATTGTGCTCCTGCACTGGAAGCACGTTAGCCTCATGGTAGAGGTGATCCACAGGCGTCATCAGGAGACATCCCGTCACTGTCCTGAGTGCGGCGTTCTGACAGGTCTCCAGTCTTAACCACTGAGTCCTGCTAGTTCCAGGCGACCATATTGGCGCGGCATAATTTAGAACCGTCCGGCCGATCGTCTTGTATGTTTCTTTGTCTTTGCCCCAAGTGCTGCCGGCGAGCGACTTGAGGACTTTGTTGCGGCTCTGTACCTTGTTGACGATTGCGGTTGTATGCGCTGAGAAGGAGACCAGGCTGTCGAGGGTGACTCCCAGGATCTTTGGGTGGTTAACCGTCGGAATGGGGGTCCCCTCGATGTGGATGTCGAGGGTGAGCCCGACCTCCTTCGTCCAAGATGTAAACAAGGTCGCCGTGGACTTAGCAGGAGACAGCGTCAAGTTCCGTCCCGTAAAGTAATCAGCAAGCTCTGGGAGGTAGCTGTTCACTTTAGAGCACAAGCCATTCCATTGCCGGTGGCCATTATCGTGCAGTCGTCGGCATACGAGACCAGTGTGACTCCCTCTGGCGGGGAAGGGATTCGCGAGATGTAGAAGTTGAATAATAGGGGGGATAGGACGCCACCCTGTGGTACCACGGTAGCACACCGACGCTTGACGACCACACAGGTAGTTCGCAGTCCATCGCCTCAACGCCGCTGGGAGAGGTGAGGCCTCCACGTCCTTCAGCAGGATGGAGTGGCTAACTGTGTCGAATGCCTTCGACAAGTCCAAAGCCACGAGGACGGTTCTCTCACAGGGGCGGTTGTCGTTGAGACCACGATTAACCTGAGTGTTTATAGCGTTAAGTGCCGTTGTAGTGCTATGCACTTTCCGGAAGCCGTGTTGATGCTTCGCCGGGCTGAGGTAGTGATTGAAATGCGGGAGCAGCAGGGCCTCAAGTGTCTTAACCACTGGAGAGAGCAGGGAGACCGGCCGGTAGGACTCGCCTTGGCCGGCCGGTTTTCTTGGTTTCAGCAGTGGTATCACCCTACTCGTCTTCCAGATATCCGGAATGACCAGGGTGCTTAGAGACAGATTGAGGACCTTGGTTAGATATGCTACTCCCGCGGTGCCCAATTTTTTCAGCATCAACATGCTTAACCCGTCTGGGCCAATGGATTTGGAGGCTTTCGCCTTCCCGATGGCTTCCTTCACCTCAGTGGTAGAGAGGACAATTGGTGCGCTTGGTGTTGACTTGCGCAACCTTCTGGTGACTGACCGTTTGGTCCTGTCGGCCGAAGGATGCAGTGCAAATTGTCGACTAAAATAGTTCGCGCATCGCTGATAGGCTTGAGAACCAAGATCGTGATGCGCGTTGAAGTCTTCAACTACCAAACGGTTTTCACCACTGAGGAGCGCACCTATGTCAAGGTGATATCCAGCGGGACAGCAGGAGACAGGGGGTATGTAGATATTAAATATTTCGAGCTCGACATCGCCTGACCGGACAGCAATCCCTTGACATTCTAAGGTGTTGTCCCTTGGGTCGATGTCGACATCGATGAGACGATACTGCACGGTGTTGTGTAGAATGAAGGCTAGGCCTCCACCATTATCTCGCTCGCGATCTCTGCGAAGCACATTGTAGCCGTCGCAGTTCGTTAGGGTTGAACTGCGACGTAGCTTCGTTTCTTGGACCGCAGCTATTAACAGCCCCTGCCGGGTCATGAAGGCAACCACCTCCGAGATCTTGCTCGAGATTCCGTTGCAGTTGAACTGTAGGAGTCTCGTCTGTCTCGGTAAGGTTGTCGCGTTGAGGGGCGTGAGGGACTGGATCCGAGGGCGGGCCCGTCCCGGCTGCGCATCCCGCTGTGGTTGTGGGGTCCAACGGTTGTAGTGGGCGGTGTCGTGAGCGACACTTGCGGGGGTTGTTGCGGCAGCAGGAAGCGGTAAAGCTCTCAGACCAGTCCCTTGTGGTGCGTAGGCCAGAGCACGCCCGGGAGTGGCACCAGCCCTGGCAGGCGTTACACCTGACCGAGCAGGCATTCCGGTGCACTCTGGCCCGGCATACACAACAGATGGTGGGGGCAACCAGGCTTGCGGCGCTTGAGTGCGCGAGCAACACTGGCCCACATAGGTGGACCACTCCCTGGTTTTCTTAAGGCCTGAGCAGACCTTAAGATGGCACCATCCGTTGCACGAATTACACCTCACCGAAGTGGAATTCGGATGGAGCCTTCTCTGGCAGAAGCAGCAGAAATAGGTTTCTGGGCCAGGGTTAGACTCGACGCCCGCCCTGGCCAGAAGTATGAGTAGCAAACCTGCTGCAAGGTATTGCACCCAAGAGGAGATAAGATTGGGGGTGTCCGGCAGCCTAAGTGGGGTTAGGTCGCCGAAATAACAGTCCTTGGTCGGATGAAATCCGAGTCACTTCGGTAACGTAGAACCGACTGTTGTGGAAGTGATTGTCAGTTGTGAGAGATGTCACATGATGTGCCTGGGTGCCGGCTCCAGCGCGAACAAGTCTATTAGGGACGGTGGCACCCCAGTAGAAACTGCTTTGTTAGCATTAGATTGTGCTCTTGCACTGGGAGCACGTTAGCCTCATGATAGAGGTGATCCACAGGCGTCATCAGGAGACTTTCCGTCACTGTCCTGAGTGCGGCGTTCTGGCAAGTCTCCAGGCGACCATATAGGCGCAGCATAATTTACCGGCCAATCGTCGTGTATATTGCCAACAACGTTTCTTGGGGGCGCCCGGCAACCTAAGAGGGGTTAGGTCGCCGAAACAACAGTCCTTGGTCGGATGAAATCCGAGTCACTTCGGTAACGTAACACCGACTGTAGTGGAAGTGTCTTGCGATGCTTTCGTTGTTGCGGCTGCCAGCAAGGCTCATTAGAGGCCACGGAGCCAAAACGGCTGTGCGACCTTTCCCGCCTTCTCGACGACTCCCGGCGCTGGCTGGCTTCAGAGCGAACCCTACTTCCGGATTTACTCCGACTTTTTGACCGGTTTCGATAGGTAGTGCCTGCTCATGGAGTGGCGCCCCGTGCTGTCATCACATGCTCTGTCGGACCTGGAAGACAAGAGAATCGTGCCGAGACGGTGCTGTGACCGATCTTTTCCATCAGTCAGATTAATATCCGCCGACCTACCCCTACTTACAGCTCTCGCACCTTTACATGTAAGGGCCTTCTCTCTACGGATCCCTTTGCTGGTGCTTGAAGCCTCGTCTCTCGAATGCTCGATAAAAGAGCAGCCTCCTGAGCGTTCAGCCTCTCTAGGAAACTGCCCCTTTCTCGCGGACACTTTCTTTGCCGTCGTAGCAGCTGCTGTTGCAGATTTGGGGCCACTAGCGCTCATTTCTTGTAGCTTGTTGGTGTTGCTTTTGTTGTTGTTGTTTTTGTTGTTGTTGTTTTTGTTGTTGTTGTTTTGTTGTTATAATTGCTCATCTTGTTTGTACGATCACAGCTCGGCGATCACAACCGGTGCTGATGTTGCTGTTGTTGCTATTTCTTCTCTGGTTGTCGTTGATTGACGCATTCCATTAAAGGATTCTCTATCTCAATATCTGGTATAAATTTTGAATGCATTTTGAATGCTTGTTGCCAAATCTAATTCTACTGGAATATGTGTTTCTCAAAGTACTTTGTTGCACATCTGCAACCTACAGTAATATGGTAAAATTTTGTATTAAGCGGCAATTTTTTGTTCGCATGCAAAGAAAATACCTAATCAAATCTCTTTACAACATTGAACTGCACGATGATTTTAAGACATATATCACCCCTTTTATGACATAATGAATTGCACTCACTTTTCTAACAATATTACTTACTTAATTGGCGCATCAACCGCCTAAACGATTTTGGCCGAGGTCAACAAAGCACGCAAGCTAACTGGCGCCAATTGGAAATCCCAAAGATAGCCAAGTCTTTTTCCATTTGGTCTTTGCAACGGAGAGGAGGTCTTCCATTCCTCTGCTACCACCATCCGAACGACGTGACCTAGTCAGCGGAGCCGCTGGTTCTTAATCAGCTTCCCCAGGGATGAGATTCACAAAGAGATAAAATTTGATCGAAAGTTCGAAGTGGAGATCCACAGGGCTACCTGGAGTGACTCTATTCTGGATAACAACATCCGGAAGCGTACTCTGCATTGGTATACTGATGGCTCCAGGACCCCTGAAGGTGTTTGGGTGGGCGTCCACGGCCCCAGGTCCGATATATCGGTTCCATTGAGGGCCTACCCAAGCATCTTCCAGGCGGATCGTGGCCATCAGTGTGTGCGCTGAGAAAAACATGAGAAGAAAATACCGCAACGAGACGATTATCATTTCGAGCGACAGCCAGGCTCTCTTCTCCTATGAAATAAACTCATCGTTGGTCATGGAGTGCTTTGAGAGACTGAACGCCCTGGCGGTGAAGAACCGGATGCAACTCCTCTGGGTACCAGATCACAAAGGGGTGGCTGCCAACGAAACTGCTGACCTGCTAGCCAGGACGGCGGCGGCCTCCGCTCCTGTTGGACCTGAGCCTATCCAAGCACGATTAAAGAGATGCTAAGGAAGGAGACTATCAGGCTGAGGAGCCAACACTGGAGCAGGCTAGCAGGCCTCAAACAGGCCAAGTCTCTCCTTGGAGGATACAACCTGAGAAGACACAGGATGTTGATAAATCTGCCCAAGGAGAAACTAAGAATCATAACAGGCTTTCTGACAGGCCACCTGCACAGTCTAGGAATCTGGACAGGTGACCTTTGTGGCTTCTGCGACGCAGGAAAAGAAACACCACATCATCTCCTCTTAGAGTGTGATGCGGTGGCTCGCAGAAGGGGGATTGCCCTAGGACGGCCATGGCCGCAGGAGCAATTCATACATTCTATGTCCCCGGCAATCATTTTGGGTTTCCTGGAGATGCTGAGGCTGACGGAGGTGCTATGATCAGAGCCGTGGAGGGCACAATAGACCCATCGGTCGCAGTGCATTTCTCCCTTAATCAATCTAATGATGTTAGATCCCAGTTGTGAATGTGCCAACTGTCTATTTGATGCCAGGAGATACTTCGCCTGGCCCTCGTTCACCTCTAGTCCCATTTGCTTCGCTTCTCTATCCAGTTTGGTACTTGAATAACTTAGCTGGTAATCCATCGGCCCCCGACCTATCGCTTTCCGAATTTCGTCATTGTCGGGGTGATGAGGTGATGGTACATCGAGTCCATCATTGAGTAGGGGTGCGGGTTTAACATCTTCTCTAAGGTTGTTGCAGCTGCTGCCAGTAAGCAGTGTGGAGAAGTGCTCCCTCCATAATTTAAGTATGCTGTGGACATCAGTCACCAGGTCGCCGTTGTCGTTCTTACAGGAATTCGCCCCGGTCTTGAAACCTTCTGTTAGCCGTCGTACTTTCTGAAATAAAAATCGGCCGCTTTTCCTGTCGGCCAGCATCTCAAGCTCTTCACACTCGCATTTCGGCCTTTTTTTTCTCACGAAAAATGCGTGTTGTTTCCTTCTTTAATTCACGATAATGCTCGCGTTGCGCCCGATCGCAGTGTAGCCCTGTAGACAGCGTCTTTACGTTCCATACCTTGTTGACGACTGCGGCTGTATGCGCTAAGGAGACCAGGCAGTCAAGGGTGACCCCAGGATCTTCGGGTAGTTCACCGTCGGAATGGGGGTCCCCTCGATGTGAATGTCGAGAGTATGCCCGACCTCCTTCGTCCAAGATGTAAAAAGGGTCGCCGTGGACTTACCAGGGGCCAGTGTCAAATTCCGTCCTGTAAAGTAGTGAGGAAGTTCGGGGAGGCAGTTGTTCACCTTAGAGCACAAATCATCAATTCCATTGCCGGTAGCCATTATCGTGCAATCGTCGGCATTCGAGACCAGTGTGACTCCCTCTGGCGGAGGGGGGAGTCGAGAGATATACAAATTAAATAGTGCGGGGGATAGGACGCCACCCTCTGGTACCCCCTGCTTAATTCTTCTCGCTTTTGACACTGCGTCAGGGAAGCACACCGACGCTTGACGACCACACAGGTAGTTCGCGGTCCATCGCTTCAACGCCGCTGGGAGAGGTGAGGTCTCCACGTCCTTCAGCAGGATGGAGTGGCTAACTGTGTCGAATGCCTTCGACAAGTCCAAAGCCACGAGGACGGTTCTCTCACAGGGGCGGTTGTCGTTGAGACCACGATTAACCTGAGTGTTTATAGCGTTAAGTGCCGTTGTAGTGCTATGCACTTTCCGGAAGCCGTGTTGATGCTTCGCCGGGCTGAGGTGGTGGTTGAAATGCGGGAGCAGCAGGGCCTCAAGTGTCTTAACCACTGGAGAAAGCAGGGAGATCGGCCGATAGGACTCGCCTTGGCCGGCCGGCTTCCCTGGTTTCAGCAGTGGTATCACCCTACTGGTCTTCCAGATATCTGGAATGACCGAGGTGCATAGCGACAGATTGAGGACCTTGGTGAGATATGCTACTCCCGCGGTGCCCAATTTTTTCAGCATCAACATACTTAACCCGTCTGGGCCAATGGATTTGGAGGCTTTCGCCTTCCCGATGGCTTCCTTCACCTCAGTGGTAGAGAGGACAATTGGTGCGCTTGGTGTTGACTTGCGCAGCCTTCTGGTGACTGACCGTTTGGTTCTGTCGGCCGAAGGATGCAGTGTAAATTGTCGACTAAAATAGTTCGCGCATCGCTTCGGGTCCGACGAGGCGTGGTCTCCAAAGGAGATTTCTGTTCGATCATCACGCCTCGTCGGGTTGGACAGGGAGCTCACGGTCGACCATAATTTGCCCACTCCGGCACCGAGGTTGCGGGACTTCAGGTGCTCCCTCCACTTGTTCCGCTTATGAACGTTGACCAGGCGTTGGATCTCCCCGTTTAGGTGCCTAATACGGGGATTACCGGCGTACGCCTGCCGAAGGTGGTCGCGTTAATCCGCCAGAGACACCGCCTCACCCGGGAAGTCAGGACGCATCACAGGGATCCTACCTGCCGGAATTAAGCGGGCTGCAGCGAACTTCACCACCCTGCGGAACTCGCGCTCGCCAACGCGAACGTCGGTTGGAGTTGAAAGAGCACTGAAGGCGTCTTCAGTGAAATCCTCGAACCGCTCCCAGTCAGCTTTTTTGAAGTTGACATATGTGGCGATCCGAGGCAACATAGTTGGCAGGTCTGTCAATCGAATGGCGGTGTCGTGAGCGACACTGGCGGGGGGTTGTTGCGGCAGCAGGAAGCGGTAAAGCTCTCGGACCAGTCCCTTGTGGTGCGTAGGCCAAAGCACGCCCGGAAGTGGCACCAGCCCTGGCAGGCGTTACACCTGACGGAGCAGGCATTCCGGTGCACTCTGGCCCGGCATACACAGCAGATGGTGGGGGCAACCAGTAGTTGCTAGTTGGCGCCACGTGTGGAGGAGCGAGGGGGGGTGGGGAGGTTTGGTGTTGCTGTGAGCTCCGGGGGGCCGTAGAGGCAGGAGGTGTGCGCTGAGGCACCGGCGCGGGGGGCGCAAGGGGGGATGCCGTGGAGGCTTGGGGCGCTTGAGTGCGCGAGCAACACTGGCCCACATAGGATGTGGACCACTCCCTGGTTTTCTTAAGGCCTGAGCAGACCTTAAGATGGCACCATCCGTTGCACGAATTACACCTCACCGAAGTGGAATTCGGATGGAGCCTTCTCTGGCAGATGCAGCAGAAGTAGGTTTCTGGGCCAGGGTTAGGCTCGACGCCCGCCCTGGCCAGAAGTATGAGTAGCAATCCTGCTGCAAGGTATTGCACCCAAGGGGAGATAAGATTGGGGGTGTCCGGCAGCCTAAGTGGGGTTAGGTCGCCGAAAAAACAGTCCTTGGTCGGATGAAATCCGAGTCACTTCGGTAGCGTAGAACCGACTGTTGTGGAAGTGCGGGGCGGCCTCACCAGGTTCGCTTTCTCACTTTAGCTCACTCCCAAACAGATGTTCAGGAGCTAACCAAAGGACACTTGGATGTAATCACCCGAACGCTTGGTGCGCCATTCAGTGCACAAATCGTTTAACTCCGTTTTTTTTTAAATCTTTAATTGAAGTATCAAAGCCCTTGATATATTACATTTAGTTTTTATAACTAATGATTTAGCTTATAAGATTTTTAGATATGATACACCTCTTACCTGCGAATCCGTTCATCATAAGGCCCTCATAATTAGTTTTTCTATCTATAGATACAGCAGTACTCCCTCTGAACCGGAGCTCTATTATAATTTTGCCAAAGCCAATTATACTGCTATCAATAATTTCTTCGACTCAATAGATTGGCATACGGTCCTTAAACACCATGATTTACAAAATATTAAAAAAGCTCTCGCGGAATGCTTAAGCATTTATGTTCCCGTACACACAAGAAAAAGAAAGTTCAGTCTGCCGTGGTACAATAATAGATTGTTAAAGCTGAAGTACCAAAAAAATAAAGCTCATAAAAGATTTAAAAGAACCGCATCCCAAGAGGATAAAATAATTTTCTCTCAGCTTAGGAAGAAATTTCAGACCCTATCGAACTTTTTGCACAGGTGGTACGTTAACTCGATGGAGTCTAAAATTAAACATATTTCTAAGTCTTTTTGGATATTTTACAATACGAAAAGCAAGGTGAATGGCATCCCAAAATCAATGGAATATAAAGGCTCCATTTCAACTTGCCCCATGGATTCTTCAAAGTTTTTTGCAAACTTAATGATAGGTTATGATAGTTTCAAAAATTTCCAAATTAACCACGAAACGTCTCAATTACAACAGGTAGTGGATGTAGGAAAAATGTCGGTCACAGAAACAGAGGTCTTTGAGTCTTTGTTAGAATTGGATGCCTCGAAAGGAGCAGGTTACGATCTTCTGCCACCCTGTCTCTCCAAAAACTGTGCGGACACTTTGTTCATCCCATTGACTCTTATTTTTAATAAAAGTCTTAGTTCAGGCACTTTTTTAGATGAATGGAAAATTGCTTTTATTGTACCTATTTATAAATCAGGCTTGGCAAGGTCAGCAAGGTAGCTGTTCACCTTCGTCATCAATTCCATTGCCGGTAGCCAATATCGTGCTGGCGTCGGCATACGAGACGATGGCGAAGGAGGGAGCTTGTAGTAGTAGAAATTCCACAGAAGTGGGGATAGGACGCCACTTTGTGGAACCCCCGCTTAATTCTTCTCGGTTATGGAGTTTCGTCTCGTAAGCATACCGACTCTTGATGGCCAGTCAGGTAATTCGCGGTCCATCGCTTCAATGCCACTGGGAGAGTGGCTGATCGTGTCGAAGGCCTTCGACAAGTCCAGGGCCACCAGTACGGTTTCTCATAGAGGCGGTCGCAGTTGAGGCCCCGATTCTCCTGGGTGTTTATGGCGTTAAGTGCGGCTGTGGTGCAATGCACTTTTCGGAATCTTCGTTGGGCCGAGATGATGACGGAGTTACGGGAGCAGCAAGGCCTCAAGTGTCTTGGCCACTGGTGAAAGCAGGGAGATCGGCCGATAAGAGTGGTTGTATCAGCACAAATTATGCTGAAGTGAAGCCGATAAGAGTCGCTTTTGTCGGCTAGTTTCAGAAGTGGGATCACCCCACCCATCCTCCAGGTTTGATGAGGGTGACCATGGACAGGTTGAGGACCTTTGTCAAGTAAGCTACTCCCGTCGGGCACAATTTTTTTCAGCACCAACATACAAAACCCAACGGGGTCAATGGCTTTGGAGGCTTTCGCATTTCCGAAGGACTCCTTCACCTCGTTGCCGTAGAAGCCAATTGGCGCGTGTGATTTTTGGTTACGCAGCCTTCTGGTCTCGGCACGTTTGGTTCTGTCTGCCGAAGGATGCAGTGTAAACTGTCGGCTTAAATAGCTCGCGCATCGTTTCGGGCGTCGTAGTTAGTGCAACCAACTGTTGCGCGTAGTTTGAATGAGTGCTACCAAATGTTTACACGAAATTAAGCTGTTTTTTGTTTACTTTTTTGAAAGAAATTGAAACGAAATTCACATATTTTCAAGGCAAAGTTTATAATATTTATTTAAATTCAAAAAAATTAAAAGGGTTCCATTGCGGACTAGTACGGTACTAATTGAGCAAGTATATATAATATAATTTTGGCGCATATACTATATAAGCTCAGTGTTTGGCCGAGCTTCTCCTACCATTTGTGGTGTGCATCTTTATATTCTACCACAAATGGAGGGAGCTACTGTTTTGTGCCGACTCCGATCGGCAGATGTATTTAATGAGAAGCTTTTTCATGGCAGAAATACCCTCGGAGGTTTGTAATTGCTTGCCGAGGGTTGACCGCTATTAAAAAAAACTTTTTCTATTATAAAGATTTTGCTTGCCCTGACTGAGATTCGAACCTCAATTTCACCGGCATATCAAGTTATAGCATGCACCGCTACCAACTCGACCACAGCGGCCACTAATAGAGCAAGTGCGAAGCCTAAAATAGACGTTTCCAACCAGCAAATTCTTATCACCGTTTCATTTATTAATTCAACGTGTGCATGTGATTGCTTTCCCTTTCCGTTGATCTGGGCTCAGTTTTGTTCAGAGATAGCTTCCGTTGTACATAGCTTTTATGGTCCAACCAAATCTGTAAAACAAAGAGAGTAACAAAAACAAAAATCGTTTTACTTTTTACGCTTTACTTTACGCTTTTTACTTACTTACTTTTTTCCATGTGGTCGTTGTTGAAGTTATTGTTTTATATTATAACTCATCTAACTTGGCACTTTATGCTTATGTTGAATGAATCAGCTATTCTTTTATAATACTATTGTCATTTTTGTAATGTTTTTACGAAAGTCGTATCCTTAACTGGAAGCCCAAGGCTGTTTAGCTGCACGGCATCTTCAGAATAACTATGCGCATTTTCTTTAGGGGTTTTGGAAAACTTTGCGCAATATCTGATCATATTCATAGTGCTCTCCTAATTGTCCCGTTTGTGTTTATCCACCAGGCGTCGGATTTCCACATTCTGTTCCCTCATGTGGGAGCTATCCGGGTTCACCTGGCGGAGATGATCGCGCTCGTGCGCAAAGGACGCCTTGGGCGGATTTCGGGAGTTCTCCTGGCCGGGAAGACACGATCACCTTGCGGAACTTGCGTTCGCCTACTCGAACGTCAGTTGGAGCGTGAAGAGCACTAGAGGCACTCGGTGAAATCCACGAACCGCTGCCAGTCAGCCTTGTTAAAGTTGACATAAGTGCGGCGGTCCGTAGATACAAAGTCGGTCAATCGAAATAACAATGGGTAGGTTGTTCTATGAAAGTGATATCATTGGTCGCCACGTTATGCTATTTATCAGATCTGCGCTAGCTATTGTTAGGTCTGGCGAGCTGCTGCAACTACCAATTATCCTGGAAGGGGCGTCATCATTCGTTATGCAGGATGTCGAATCGTCTATCTGCTCTGCCAATAAATTTCCTCTTCGATCACGCTTGAAAACCAAAGATCGTGGTGCGGGTTAAAGTCTCTGAGGAGCGAACCTATGTCAGGGTGATATCCAGCAGGACAGGAGGTATGCAAATGTTGAATATTTCGAGGTCGACATCGCCTGACCGCACAGCTATGTCCTGACATTCTAGGGTGCTGTTCCTTGGGTCGATGTCTTCATCGATTAGACGATATTGCTCGGTGTGGTGCACTATGAACTGACAGGTAAAGATACAGAGTCGAGAAGATTGGTGATCACAAACCATCTGGACGAACCATCGCAGTTGCTAAATTATGAAGAAGTGGAATCGTCATTTCTAGGCCGAATAAACACTCAGAATGGCCGAATGTGGGATTTGACTGACGGACGTTCCTAAATGCCACTAAGCAACCCAGACTTATGACATGCAGACACAACGCTGGAGTGTAACACACAGGAGCAACACTGCCTGACGAATACCAGCAACAAAGGGAAACATATAACTTAACGAATCCTAGGACACTACAATTTTAAGTGC
Source organism: Philophylla caesio (assembly GCA_963971545.1). Classification (NCBI taxonomy): domain Eukaryota; kingdom Metazoa; phylum Arthropoda; class Insecta; order Diptera; family Tephritidae; genus Philophylla; species Philophylla caesio. The sequence continues at coordinate 1,321,739 of OZ020605.1, read as the reverse complement.
CTTCAAGCAAATACCAAATAAACTGTAATTTTATGTCAACAAAGGGAAACATATAACTTAACGAATCCTAGGACACTTCAATTTAAAGTGTCTTCAAGCAAATACCAAATAAACTGTAATTTTATGTATATTTCAAATTGCGAATGCGTTTTTTTGAAAGGTCGTCCTACATATGTATATATTATGATCTCATTGACTAAAAATTATACAGGTATAACATAATTATGTATTACAAAATTAACATTTTACAACAAAATCCTACATTATAGTAATTTTAAAAGTTTGATTGTTTGTTTCTTAATCACCTAAAAGCGAATCATCGAATAGAATGAAGATAGCTTATAATTTGGATTGAAACATAGGATACATTTTATCCTGGTTGATTTTTGGTACCGCAAATCTTTGAAATAATGAATGTACAATGGAGAACTGGAATTTTGCTAGTTTGTGAATGAAACGAAACCCATGCTTTCGTAGAAAACAAGAGTTTATTGAAAACGTTGGCAAGCACTTCCCATACACTCTATATTTTTTATACCGCATATCTCTGAAAGTATGTACTATGGATTACTACAATTTCGTATGAAACAGAACCCATGCTTATGAAGAAAACCAGAGTTTATGTAAAAATGAGCATGGCAACTTCCATACATATTAAATTTTTAAAAGCGCATTTATCTGGAGCTGTCAGCAATGGAGTACTGGAAGTGTGCGTGGCACCTTGCATACGCTCTGGATTTTTGATACCGCGTATTTCTGAAAGAATATTAATAGGAGTACTGGAATTTGCCGCGAAATTGTATGAAGCAAAACCAATGTTTACGGAAAAAACTAACGTGCACTGAATATGTGGGCAAGACACCTCCCATACACTTAAGATTTTCGATACGGCATATCTCTCAAGGTATGTCCGATGGATGACTGGAATTTGGTAAGGTTGTCATACCGCGTATCTCTGAAAGAATATACATAGGAGAACTGGAATTTGGAGCGGAATAAGACAAAACTAAAGTTGTCTCTGGCAGTACATATGTAAGTACGATGGAGTATTGGAATTTGGAACGGATATTACAGTAAATGTTACTCAAAATCGTACAGGAGCCTTTTTCCTTAGACTTTTTGGAAAAACTACAAAAGATTTTTATATTAAAAGCCATTCCCCTATTACGGTTGTCATCGTCAACACTAAACCACAGTATATACAGCACAGTATATTCAGTAGTAAAACTGAGGTGAAGTCCTTCTCAGGGATAAGAGTTTTCATGGTAGATAATGAAAATAAACTATAGCAGAGTTGCATGCAATGATATTTCATAATAAACTTTGAAAATCACGTACAAAATTTTGTATAATGTGAAATATTTGCATTAACCAGTGAATATACACTTTACAATTATTACATGTGTATCTGTATTGATTTAGAAATGAAATTACAAGTGCAGAACAATTTAAAACTTTTATAGCTGAGTTAGAAAAAAGTCCATGCCCAGCAATGGGTTTTCAAAAGGGAACGACTCCAGCTAAATTTGTTACTTGTCTGATATAATCGCTGTCCCAAAATCCGCAAAGTTGCTGCCAATTTTATTATTTTGGATACAGATGTTGTCCGGACTTCACTTTTCATTGCCGGCTTAGTTTTTTCCAGCACATACCATACATAAACGCAGCTTTTTCACTCGAAAATATTCTTCAAATCTTAAATAAAAAAAATTTCAACAACTAACATGAAAATATCCAAAATGCTTATCCACGCATATAAATTGTAACACTTACTGGTTATCTGGAAAACTAAATACATCAGAGTTCTGCCTTATAATATTTATTTTTGCTGCAAGCTCTTTTTTGCTTTATTCATCGCTTGAACTTGATGCATCAAAAACAAAGAACATTTTTTTGAAAAAATATTCAATTAAAATATTCACACGAATCTGAACAATGAAAACTTTTGCATAAAAATTGTAAACCAAATGAAACAGCTGATGCCGAAATGACAAAGATGGTATTTCTACATTGATTTTATCGATAAACTGTCGACGTCGTCTCAATACGTTTAACCAATACCAATTGTGCGTCGATGTGACGTCGACGATGACTGAAAACGACGACGACGGCAACCGTAATAGGGGCGATTATTTAACATTGAATAAAAGACATTTTATTAATTTTTAACAAAAAAAAATATTTTAGGTACATTAATAAAAATTCCAGCAGTTCAATAAAGTGTTAAGGAAAAGTTTCAGTTAATAAAAATCGTACAGCTTATTTGAGTATATATAAAAATAATACAGGAAAGCATTTGGCTTTAATTTTTTTAATATTTTGTTGGGAATCCTTTATTGGTATCTGCAGCTTGTAATCATTTGGGCATGGGAGAAACAAGTTTTTTACAACATTCTGCAGAAATGGCATGGCATGGCACGGTATGGTTCATCTTCTTTCAGTGCTTTTTTTAAGTCGGAAATGTTGGAAATTTGTCTCGATGATTCTGTCTAGATGATCCCAAACATATTCGATGACATTAATATCTGGCGAATGTATTTTAGGGCAATTTAAAGGGTCTACATGCGGACATTATATGCAGTACGCTTAGGATTATTGTCTGCATACAGCTTAAATGTGTGAGAAATTTCGATCTATTTAGCGTAAGGTTGTCCTTAAGTATACTTAAATACTTCCAATGATCCATGGAGCCATCTATAAAAGCCAAATGTCCCATTCCATGGGACGACATACACCCCATAGCATTACTGATCCTCCTTCATGTTTCACTGTCGTAAATTTTTGGGATCCATTTCTGTATTGGGTTTTCTGCAAATATTTACCTAACAATCAGAAGTAAATATATTAGATTTTGGTTTATCAGTGAAAATTACATCATTCCAGTACTCTGTGGGTTTTTTAAGGTATTTTACGAATTCTATACGTTTCTTTCAATTGCGCTTGTTGATTAGTGGTTTATTACGCGCTGCCCTTCCATGACCATTATTTTTTCGAAGAACTCTTCTAATCGTTGACTCACTCACTTCCTTTTTTTAAAGTTAATTTTAATTTCTAAACGATTTTAGGCGCAGAAATGGCTGGATTTTCTTTAATTTTCTCAATATGCATCGCTCTTCACTAGCAGTTAACTTTTTATTTGCTGAACTCGCTTGTCTTTTTTTATATCTCGCAATGATGTATTGGACTGTACTTCGACTCCGATTCACAATTTTGGCGATTTCACCATAAGATTTGCCTTCTTTATACTGGTTGATTGCAATTTCACGCACTTTGATGGATATTATTTGCTTCATTTTTGCGAAAAATGTTAAAAATCACGCAATGAGAACATAAACATTTAAATAATACTATGGTAATACTCTAAACAAATACAAATACGATTTTCTGTGACGCCTACATATGTACTTAGCATGCTTAATGCAATGTTGTCAATATTACACAACAAAAAATATTTATGGAAGATTGTTATCGCATTTTACATTTCGGCGTAACATAAAAGTAGCTAATAATTTTCGTAACTGTTATAAAGAAAGAAAGAGTTTAGAAATATAATCCTGATCTCTGCTTTACGATTTTTAGTGACATTCACTGTATATGAAATTAAACCCATGCTTATAGAGAAAAGTGGAGAAGAATGTGGGAAGGTACTGAAATTTGGTGCGGATGTACATATGGAGCGGAATTGTATGAAAAAAAACTCATGCTTATGGAGAAAACTTAAGTTTATTGGAAAAGTGGGCGGGAAAATCCGATGCACATAGAAATTGTGGTACCGCAAATCTCTCTGGAAGTACATACATATGTATGTACGGTGGAGTACTGGAATTTTGTACGGATATATGAAATTTAACCCGTGCTTATAGAGAAAACTGGAATTTATTTGAAAAGTCGACGTGTCACCTCGAAAAATTTAAATTGCGTATCACATATCTGGATGGATGTGGGGATGGTACTGGAATTTGGTGCGGATGTACATATGTATGTATGTATTTAATCAAGCCCATGTTTTTTAGAAAACTAAAATTTATTGGGAAAGTGGGTAGTGGGTGTGGCACCTTTATACACATTTATTTTTTGAATTCGTATGTATGTCTGAAAGTACGTGCGATGGAGTACTGGAATTGGAACGGATATATGTGAAATCAAACCATTTCTTATGAAGAAAACAGAAGTTATTTTTTTTGGAAAATGGGCCGGATATTAAAGGCGTGCTAAAATTCCGCAAGTGTAATCTAGTGTTCAATAAAACCTAAAATGATCTGAGGAGTAAAAAAAGGAAAAGACTTGAAAATGATTCAGCGGATACTTATACGCTTTACTTTATTGGGCATATGCGTACATCAGAATGTGGCCTAACTACTGTGCATTCATATTTTAAATTTCATGGACGCTTTTGAGTAGTGAGAAACAAACTTACTGCACATCTTCTTTAAAGAGTAACGGGAGCGAGATGTTACCCTGCTGATATCCTGTTTAGTTCTTCTCAGTTTAAATTTTAGCGTTCGCCGTTTTATTCTCTACAGTAACAGTTGCACCCAAGGCTATGGTTCATCTTCTTGCGTATGACCAGCACCTAAAGTTAGGCAACGTAACGCAGTAATACTTGTCTATGGCATTAAACTCAATAAAGATCTAGATATACATAGGTCAATTCGAAACATAGGTGGATGTTCATGAGGGTATTTCTCATGATAACATCTGCCGTTCGGAGTCGGCACAAAACTGTAGGTCCCTCCATTTGTGGTATAATATGACTTAAAAACGCACATCGCAAATGGCAGGAGAAGCTCGGCCATACACTGAGCTATATAGAGTAGGCGCCAAATTTATGTTATTATTATATGTTTGGCATTACCGTACGACCATCAATATGAAGATTCGCGAGGAGTTAGTTGTCAAAACTTCGTCGTGTATTACAAATATATTACCTGTATACGAACAAATATGTTGAAAGTAACTTGAGTTTCAATAAGAAAAATAAAGAGAACAACAGTTTTATTTTCAATTGAGTATACCAAAAAGTAATCCTACGATTCCACGTTGCGAAAGTAACATTGCACTCATCGGAAGTGTTAGTAACGTAATTGTACGATGCTACTACACTCGAGCGAGAATCATATATAATAGTTATCATCAAACTATTGATCTTCATGGCTTTCCTCATTAACAGTTTCTCGCCTTAATATTCATTGCATCTTCTGCAAAAAACTTGAAAATATGATCCTATAGAAAACAAAATTTTAAGTTGCGGATTTATATTTTACGTTTAAAAATACATAAGTTATGAGGAATGCTTTTCAAACAGCAAACAAATTTGGGAATACTTTGCGCATATATTTTTGTAACTCAAGCTAAAAGAAGGCTTCAAAATTGTTTCAATAAAAAACCGCATTTCGGAATTAAGATCTTACTGACGCCTAACAATCCAGGTCGAAAGTAAAGTAAATTTTCGGCTTGTGCTAGCGCTATTGTGTTGTGTTAAAAGTCAAAACATCTATGCTCTGGTTCATCTTACGATTTCGACTGCAGTGCATCCGGTCACTGAAGATAAGCCTTCAGTTCAGTTGCATTTTAACACAAAAATCAAACACATTAAAAGTAAATTTCATATAAAAAAAAGTAAAGTTGTCCTTAAGCGATGTACATACAGAGCCTCAATTAAGACTATTAGCGAATTGACTTCGTGTATTTTGGGTTTACAATTTACTAATTGACTCAATTAAGTGCCGCATTAGGTTTAATTTTTAATTGTTATTTTAATGTCATCTAGTCTTCGGTAGTTTGAGGAAAACTTGTTCACCGAAATTTCACTCAATTTGCTTTAATGGATACCGAAAAAACGGGATTTATGCATTTTTAAAAAACTTCCGTTATATGGGAGGTGGGCGTGGTTATTGACCGATCTTGACCATTTTCAATACCAACCTACCTTGCCCAAAGAGCAATCTATGTACCAAATTTCATTGAAATATCTTAATTGTTACTCAAGTTATCGTCTGCACGGTCGGACGGACGGACGGACAGACAGACATCGCTAAACCAACCTTGTCCAAAGAGCAATCTATGTACCAAATTTCATTGAAATATCTAAATTTTTACTCAAGTTATCGGCTGCACGGACGGACGGACGGACGGACAGACAGACATCGCCAAATCGACTTCTCTTTTCATTCTGAGCATTTTGGTATATACATATATGTCTATATCTATCTTGATTCCGTTATGCTGTTACAAGCAACCGTTATGTGAACAAAGTAATAATTCCTTGTACACAAGTGCGCGGGTATAAACACCTGGTGCGACGTTCGTGAGGCGACGGGTTGGGGAAGAATATCATCCAGATTGCGTGGTACCCACTGTTAAGCATGGAGGAGGCAGTATTATGATCTGGGGCTGCATGGCTGCTGATGGTGTCGGCGAAATGTTCGTTTGCGAGGGTCGCATGGACAGTCAAAAGTACATAAATGTATTAGAAGCTGTTTTACTGCCTTCGTTAACGCGCATTTTCGGCGATACTAATTTAGACGGGGTTCAATTTCAGCAAGACAATGCTCCTTGTCACAAATCAGCGACTACGATGCGTTGGTTTGAAGATAACAACATTGTTTTGTTAGATTGGCCTGCACAGTCTCCAGATCTTAATCCCATTGAGCACATGTGGGCTATTTTAGAACGCAAGATTAAGGAACACAGTGTAACATCAAAAACTACCTTAAAGAATGCCTTAATTAACGAGTGGTACGCTATAAGTGCGGACGAATGTGCAAAGCTTGTACGCAGCATGACTAAGAGAATTGCTGCCGTTATTAAATCGAAGGGTGGACCTACTAAATATTAATGTTATTATCACTAATTCATTGTATTTTCACTGTTTTACTAATACAACTTCATTATTTCACTTGTTAAAACAAAAAATTCAGTAATTAGTGGGGTGCCTAATACTTTTGGCCAAGGCTGTACATACAAATATGTCTATATCTATCTTGATTCCGTTATGCTGTTACAAGGACCCGTCATGTAAACAAAGCTCGGGTATATTTAAACGGGAACTTGTGGCCAGTTGAAAATTACACTTTATTACACTTACTCCAGAGTGCTTCCCGTTTTTGTTTTCAAACTTCGAAATTTTGTTAAATTAAATAAAAGAAAAAATAGTCAAAACCTGCGGGTGTCTTGTAAATCCGATATGCACTATATGTATAAATTTTTTGCAGTTGGTCTCTCACGATAGTTGCATATTGTGGGCGTGACATAGCGGCCGCCTACTCATCGTTACCAGTGTTATACTCGTATTTATTAGTTACTTATTAACGCCCGTTTTGTCAACAAATTTTTCATGTATCGAATAATAATACGAATGACGCCAACTTTTTTATAATATCTAGTTTGCTCTTTGATGAGAGGAATTATTACTTTTATATTCGTATCAAATTCCTGTACTTAGTCGCAAATATATTCAGACATGCTGCATCAATAATTTTGTTGGTATGGGGGTGATAAGTCCATTTTTATACCCGAGCGTACTTGTACACAAGGGTATTATAACTTTATTCACATAACGGTTGCTTGTAACAGCACAAAATAATCGAGATAGATATAGACATACATATGTATGTATATACCAAAATGCTTAGAATGAAAAGAGAAGTCAATTTAGCGATGTCTGTCTGTCCGTCCGTCCGTCCGTCCGTGCAGACGATAACTTGAGTAAAAATTGAGATTTGGTACATAGATTGCTCTTTGGACAGGGTAGGTTGGTATTGAAAATGGACAAGATGGTCAATAACCATGCCCACCTCCCATATAACGGAAGTTTTTGAAAAAAGCATAAACTCTGTTTTTTCGGTATCCATTAAAGCAAATTAAGTGAAATTTGGTATTTCTAGAGATTTTGAACTAAGAGATTAGGTATTTATGAAATTTTGAAAAATTAGCGTTGCCACGCCAACTTATAAAAATATCCGGTTTCTAAATAACGGTGTAACGTATCGTCACAAAATTTGGTGGACATATTTCCCTTGATATCGCTATTATTATCGTAGAAAATTTTTAAAATAATCATAACCTCGCCCACCTCCCATATAACGGAAGTTTTGGAAAATGCAAAATCTTAATTTTTTCATTACCACGCCCACTTATAAAAAAAAATCTGAATGTATCTCAATAACGGTGTAAGGTATCGTCACAAAATTATGTTCACCTAATTGTCCTTGATATCACTAGTATCACCTTTAATAATTTTTGAAATCGGACCATAAGCACGCCCAACTTCCATATAACGGAAATTTTGAAGAAATGCAAAAAAACTTCGTTTTTCAGTATTTATTGGAAGAAAGTTATTAAAGTTTAATACTATCTGCGATTTGAAACAAAGAAACGGGAATTTTATGATATTATGGGCACCGCTCATAAAAAAATGCATCGCGAGGGTATATAAAAATCGGTTTCGCTCGAATTTACCATTTCTTACTTGTTTCAATAGCCTTTTTTCTCCGTGATAAAATTAAACATAAGCTATCGGATTTTGCACTGGCTACAGCGACGCTAGCAAAATTACGGCTTTGTTTCATTTAGATACAAATGCATTAGAAGATTTAGAGAGAGACCGCTTAAAGAGCCGGTTTAAGCCGTTCGTAGTGTTTCCTTCCAATGGCATGCTTAATCAAATCAAACCTGTTAAGTTTTGATTACTAATCGTAATTATTAGTAATCTGATTACTTTGTATTTGAGAGTGAAATAATTGATTACATTACGATTATCTTGGTCCCAACTAGATTACGTAATGATTAAGCTTACAAATAATCAAAAAATAATCAGGATTACTCTAGATTACTGAAAAGAATCAAAAATAATCAAAACAAATAATTGATTCTTTTCAGCGATTTTTTTTGATTACCTATGATTCTTTTCAATCCAAAACCCCAAACAACTTTTCTCTTTTTGCTTTTTTAATTTTTAACAAATTTTTTTATTCAATTTTGTATAACAAATAAAGTTATTCAAGACATAATAACTAAATGTAACACCAAAAAATTAACAAAATACATTTATAACAAAATAACAACAAAAATATACACTAACTCCATTTAGAATTTGCTTTCAATAACACCAATTTCTCAAATGATAAGTCCGACATTGACTGGCGCCTTGGACTGTTCACACAGTTGTAAATTTCAGATACGCTCATTGAAGCTTATTCTGATGATCAGAACTGGGAACTTTCGCGATGGGGCTGATTATATTAAATGGCTGAATTGCTATTAATAATAGCAAAAATATCATCATTTATAATATAATATTTATAATAATATTTATAATAATATAATATATATACATATATACATACATATAAAAAAATGTCTTCAAATTTAAAGAGAAAAGTTGTTTGGTATTTTGGATTGAAAGTAATCAAAAATAATCAAAAAGAATCGCTGAAAAGAATCAATTATTTATTTTGATTATTTTTGATTCTTTTTGATTCTTTTCAGTAATTTAGAATAATCCTGATTATTTTTTGATTCTTTATAATCGTAATAATTACGTAATCCCAATATTTCAAACGCACAATTAAATAATTATTACGATTCTTTTTAGAAAATAATCTAACCGATTACTAATCGTAATCATAATTTAACAGCTATGAATCAAATACACCTGTGCCGCTATGTTTACATATGTATGTATGTATTTAAAATATCACGCAAACTAAACGCAGTATATTTTATTTTCACACAGTTGTATAAAGGATGATTTAGCAAATTGGATAATTTTAGTTTTAGAATAAAAGAAGTAAGATTTTTAAAAAATGGAAACAAATGTTTTCATTTTGCTCAATTTTGTCACGAAACTTTTAAGACAAAAGGCTTGCACAAAAAGACGCGGTAAGGTACAGAGTGGTATAATCCCGTAAGATATGCGGTAGCGATATCCGCAAAGACACTCAAACTGGTGCGGTGCGGTACAGTTTACAACATTGATGCCAAGGTTATTTCGTATTTTTTTTATAAATGCATACGTTGTTTTTTTTTTGTTAATTTGCTATCGGTAAGGGCTCCTCAAGCTTTAATGATAAATTATTGCTGTAAGCACCGCTTTCGTTCAGTTCATCAGTTAATAATATTCAAATGTAATTTTTTTATGTACATATATTCCTATATTCAGAATTTTTTATATTATATACAATTTGGTAGCATTTCCAAAGCACGGTTAAACGCTCAAATTTTCTCCTCTTTGCGAATGAATTTCACCACCACGGCCATATTTAATAAATATTTGTCAAAATGAATAAAAGAATTTTTTTATTTCACTTACTTTGTGAGAAATAAACCAAATAGTTTTACAACATACGAGTGCAAATGTATATGTTACGAGTATTTATAAATTAAATTTAAAAAATTAATATTTTAAATATAAAAGAATTATATATTTGGTGAATCTCTAGCCATAAATTGCAACTCTGTTTAGGATATGTCTGCTTATACCCCTCGGTCAACATTGCACACCGCAGTATGATTTTGTACCGCACTTCCAATACCGCGTATGTTTGAGTCAAACCTGTTAAGTTTTGATTACTAATCGTAATCATTAGTAATATGATTACTTTGTATTTGAGAGTGAAATAATTGAGTACATTACGATTATCTTGGTCCCAACTAGATTACGTAATGATTGCGATTACAAATAATCAAAAAATAATCATGATTACTCTAGATTACTAAAAAGAATCAAAAATAATCAAAATAAATAATTGATTCTTTTCAGCGATTCTTTTTGATACTTTTCAATCCAAAACCACAAACAACTTTTCTCTATTTGCTTTTTTTAATTTTTAATATTTTTATTCAATTTTGTATAACAAATATTCAAGACATAATAACTAAATGTAACACCAAAAAATTAACAAAATTAATTTATAACAAAATAACAACAAAAATATACACTAACTCCATTTAGAATTTGCTTTCAATAACACTAATTTTTCAAATGATAAGTCCGACATTGACTGGCGCCTTGGACTGTTCACTATCCCCGCAAAGGAAAATAGCCTCTCTACTTGTGCTGAGGATGTCAGGGGAGTATTAAAGGCAACAAATGCTTCTTTTAGACTGCTATGTTTTTCCCAAGTGTCGTCTGTTCTTGAATTGTCATTTAAGTAACATAAAAAGGGATGGGTCAAAAAAGCTTGACGATCAGTAGCACTTGGCTCAGGAGTAGCATTTGTTCCTTCTTCGTTATCTGTGTCTTTATAAAGATAAATGAATTTAATAAAAATAATCTAAAAATATTCAAGCAATCCTACCGTTGAGGTCAAAATCAAAATGCCTATTATTTGCAAATAATGCATTACTTTTCAATATTTGTGCATTGAAAGTACGATTATCTTTTGCATAGAAATCGCTAATTGTGTTTAAAACCCAGGTACTGATGTCCGCTACTGTCACCTCCGGTTTTATCCCTTGCAACAGCTTGATCCAGCTCATTTTAATATCTGGAGTTAGTACAGTTGTCGCTAGAGCTATATTGGCCTCCGGTTTTAAAGTCAAAAAGGCGTCAAACCGATCTCTCAAACGCTGCTCCAACTTAGCAACCACAGAGGAAACTTGCTGCATTTCTGGCTTGTTTTGCAGCTTATTTAATCTATTGCTGAGGGTCATTAAAGTCAGAATTAAGCAGCCTGCATAGATTATACACTTACATAATGTGAAAACGATAAAAAATACTAATACATTTTACCGTAATTCACGTTATTTTCTCCTTGAAGGTAGTCCAAGGCACGAGCAATAGGCCCCATCAACAACTGGTACATCTCCAGATACTGCAAATCGCTCGGAGAAAATTGTGACAAGCTGAGTCTTTCGCACAAAGGATTAAACTTGTCTTTGGCCCAAAGTAACTTCGTTACTGCGTCAAACAGTGAATTCCACCGAGTTACAACGGGCACAAGCAATGTCGATCCCAAGCATTCCACAATAATTTCCGACGACTTCGGCCATTTGCATTTCCTCCACAAGGCGTTGCATTTTTCAAATGTCTGGAAAATATTGTCTTTAGTACATTATAGTTCAACAAAATCGTTAAAAATTTTCAGTTACCATCGAATGTTGGATATACAAAGCCTGCTCACTTCTCAAAATCTTCACGTAATCGGCGGAAGCAAACAAATTCAGCGTGTGGCTGCAACATCTAAGATGCTTTGGCAGCAGCTCGTTTTGGAAAACTGGCAAATCGTTTTCGCTTTCATCTTCATGAGAAGTTTCAGTTTCCGTGAACCCGTACTCCTTGAAAGCCTTAACAAAATTGGATCTATTGTCTGTCACCGTCATAATAACATTGGACGGGCTCAGACCAAAGCCGGCATTAATTTCGGCAACGATTTGCGCAATTTTTTCAGCTGAGTGCACGCCGAATATTCTCCTGCAAGCAAGAACTTTCGTTCGAGGTTCTCTGTGAGCCAATGGCAAGTATACCCCAAAAACCTCCGGTGGTTCCCAGACCAAATATCCGCGGTTGTACAGAAGTGTTTTACGGAGGCCATTTCTGACTTGATTTTTTGTACCACTTCGCCATAATGCTCCTTCAACTTTTTTACAGCTGTTTGCCTGCTCATTATCTTCATGCCACTCTGCAGATTCTATGAATTAGATTTCAAATGAATGGCTTAATCCTAAGAGTGTTCCCCAAATAACTTAGAGTAAATAATATATAGTTTAGTGCAATTACATTCCAAGATTAAATTAAAAATAAAAGTAGTAATTTATTGAAAATTCTTATCTTACGATTGGTTGGTTGGTTGGTTGAAGCGTTGCCTAGTCCTTTAGTGACAAGGGCCCAATTAGCGCTGGAAGCACCATTTTGCTACGCTAATTTCATGGAACCTCTGGTATGTCCTACGGTCTTTAATTTTCGAACCACTTTGATTTGTGGATGAAGCTATTTAAACAGGTTATATTACACTTAGAGATCTCCTTTAGCCCTCTTGGGATAAACCCAAGTGTTTCTTGTCGAAGGCGTGCCAGAGCTGGGCACTCACACAGATAGTGAAAAATGGTTTCTCTGCTGTCTGCGTGTTTACAGCTCCTGCAGTAGTTATTGAATGGAAGGCCAATCTTGGCCGCATGCTCACCATGCGGCCAATGGCCCGTGATTGTAGCTGTTAGGCGGAATATTTATTTTCTTGATCTATTAAGGAGGTCTACCGTTTTTGGTCGATCATAGGTAGACCAAATTTCTCTCGCGATTTTGCACGTCGTTAACCTACCCCATCTCAATCCTGCTGTTCGCACAAACTTCAAATGTAGTTCTCTCTTGATGACTCCCAGCGGGCAGCGTATTGCTTCCGCCTCAGATTCCTCAAGAAAGGCGCCGACTCGGGCCAGCCCGTCTGCCCTCTCGTTACCGTATATGTTCCTATGGCCAGGAACCCAAACGAGAGAAATGTCAACCGACTCAGCCGCTGAGCTTAACGCACACTTGCAGTCATGGACTATTCTGGAATTGGTTCTCGGTGATTCCAGTGCCAAGAGAGCTGCTTGACTATCTGAGAAGATGTATGCTTTCGGTACCCCTTCGCTTCTATCTTTCAGTACCTGACAGGCCCTCTCAATTCCCATCACTTCTGCCTGGAAGATACTGGCAAAGTTAGGTAGACGGAACGAGAGCGACACATCCAGCTTCTCTGAGAATACCCCAGCACCCACACCGCAGTTCATTTTTGACCCGTCCGTGTAGAGAGAGGTGGTGTTCTCGTCCGGCAGTCTGCCCCTGCTCCAGTCCCGCCTAGATGGAAATACTACCTGGAAGCTTTTCCTGAAGTCCAGCGAAGGAGGTAGATAATCTGATTGTTCGTTTGCTCCCAAGAGCCCGTCGAGAACTCTGCTGTGACCGTACTGCTTTGGCCTCCAGCATCCTGACTCTTGGAGTCTGATTGCAGAGTTCGCCGCAGTTTCTTTTATTTGGAGCTCAATTGGCAGCTGATGTAGGATCGCATTAAGTGCGTCCTTGGGACATGATCTAATGGCCCCTGTTACACTCGCGCAAGCTGCACGTTGTATGCTGCTTAGCTTCTTGATATTATATTGCCTGTCTAGTGCTGGCCACCACACCAGTACTCCGTAGGTAAGTATCGGCCTTATGATGGCCGAGTACAACCACAGGACAAGCTTTGGTTTTAATCCCCAGTTTTTACTAATGATTCGTTTGCTGGAGTAATAGGCTATGTATGCTTTCTCAACACGCCTCTCAACGTTTCTCTTTCAGCTAAGTTTCGGGTCCAATGTGATACCCAAGTACTTTGCTTCAGAGGATAGAGTCAGAGGAGTTCCGTTAAGAGAAGGAAGTTTAAACCGTGCTATTTCAGTTCTTTAGTGAACAGCATTAGCTCTGTCTTATCGGCGTTGATACCCAGCCCGCTTTGTGAGGCCCATTTTTGGAGTCTTCGCAGAGCTGCCTCGAGAACTTCGCTTATCGTGGAGGGAAAAAGACCAGATACTGCCACTACGACATCGTCTGCATATGCAACTACTTTTACTCCATCGCTTTTGAGCTTAAGTAGAATATCGTTCATAGCCACTACCCAAAGTAATGGGGACAGAACCCCCCCTTGCGGGGTGCCTCTGTTCGCATAGCGGGAGAGTGTTGATGAACCACTGGTTGCTATAATATGTCTGTTCCTGAGCATCTGCTCAATCCATCCGTAGATGTGGGTAGATACCCCCATCATTCGTAGTGATTGAGTGATTGACTCGACCTTTATATTGTTAAAAGCCCCCTCTATATCTAGGAAGGCAGCTAGAGTAAATTCTTTGAAGTCGATTGATTTTTCTATGGTGCCCAGCACTTCGTGTAGAGCAGTTTCTGTTGACCTGCCCTTAATATACGCATGTTGGGCTGTCGATAGATTTGATCCTTGTATGATGGATCTGATATGTATGTCCAGCAATCTCTAGTGCTTTAAGCAGAAAAGAGGTTAGAGTCCATATCGTTGGTCTCTGGCCGCACCCCGGGAAGTGGGTGTTAGTAAGGGCTTCCAATGAATCCCTGGCATTATCTGTCCACACTCCATCGTGCTTCCTTAGAAAGCTGGATTTGAGTGCTCTTTTGACAGAATTTTGCTCAGTCTGGCGGACTCCCTGCATGTTTCTACAGATGAGCAGAATGACCGCCAGGATTCTGACTTGGCTTTCCTTACTGCTTTCTTGTATTGTTTCAATGAGACCTTGTATGGCTGCCATACTTTTGACCTGTAGCTATCGTTGAATGTTTTCCTGACTTTAGCTCTGAGTTCCCTAAGTTCTCCAGACCACCAAGGTGGAGATTTTTCCTTACGGGTACTAAAAGGGGTGGACCAACTGTTTCGTCTAGTTCGCTTGCCGTTATAATCTTTTTGATTTTACCGCTTCCTAAACTTTTCGACGTGATATTATTGAATTTAGCCCAATTCGTTCGTCGAGGGTTCCGAAATAGAGATGGGGTGCAGGATTCACCGCGTATGCTGAAGAGTATCAAACAGTGATCTGACATCGATGCTTTGTCTGCCACCCTCCAGTCATCTACGATTACACCATCTGACGATAGCGTTATATCCAACACCTCTTCCCATCCCGAGAACCTTTCTGAACTGGGAAAGATGAAGGTAGGTTTCCTGCCCTTGTTACAAATACAGAGATTGGTATTTAGTATAAAGTGGAGGAGAGACTCACCTCTTTCGTTTGTTTCGAAGCTGCCCCATATAGTGCTGCGCGCGTTAGCGTCGCTTCCTATTATGATGTTCGTCTGGTTTTGGTTTTGTGCGATGAAGCGCTTCAGTTCGTCTGGAGGAGCATCCCTGTCATGTGCCATGTAGGCAGACACAAGATGTAGGTTCCGATGCTTCCCGGACTCTATCTTCACCACTGTTAAATCTGCTGTGCTGTAATTTGAACAGAGAAATGCATTTAAATCTTTTTTGATTAGAATACACGCCCTGGGTTTACCTGTGTTACCACTATAGAGGAGGTTACGTGTTCTGCTGGTTAGGCCTAGAATCTGCAGGTCTTTTACCCACGGTTCCTGGATGAGGCCGACATCGATGTTTTCCTCACCGAGCAATATTGACAGATTATCTGTCGCACATTTAGAGTGCTGCAGATTAATCTGCACGCATTTTATCTTGCCCGGGGTCATCATCCGTGATTGCGACGTCTCGCAGCAACTGGCTTGCGTCGTCGACCTCTTCAGTGTCGTCTTCGTCAGGAGCCTTGTCGCCTCGAAAGATCTTCATCTTGGCCATACGGATCCCAAAGCGGATTTTGTTGTCTGCTTTGGCGAGGGCCTCCAGCGATTCCTCGCAGATGGCCAAGAGTAGGGGACGGCTTGCCTTATTGGGCTGCTCAACTTTAATAAGTTGCCAATCCGAAATTGCTGGTATGTGCCCGTTTTGAATCTTCAGGCAGCGTAGCAGCTTCTCGCCCGGCTCCTCCAATGGGGGTAACCAGATACGCGCACGTGGCCTCCTGGGGACCTCTCCGGCCGGAATCAGCCTTAGCTTAAGGCCGACGAATGCATCACTTATTTTAGTGACGCATCCGGCAAGGAAGTCCAAGGAAGCTTGATTTGCGCACCTGATCACCCTGTAACCCCGGAAGGTTTCGGAGGAGTCAAACTCCGGGTGGGGACCCGCCGGATTGTCGAGTACGTGATCCATGACGAGGCTTGACAATTTGAGCGCGCAGGGGTCGCCTTTTTAGGCTTCTTCGCGTCATTCCCATTGCCGCTTTCGTTCGTTGAACGGTTTCTTTTCTGAGATCCCGTATTCTTAAGCTGGCTGGGTGGGCACGAAGGAATAGATGGCTTCTCTTTCAAGAAGTTCTCGTATTCCTCTATCACCTGCTTATAGTGCTCAACCCCCTTCGACTCAATAGAACCGGAGGCGGTACCAGTGTTGGACAGTTTGTCCATCATATATACCGCCCTTTGGTATCTACTTTTACGAATTTGGTTGAGCGACTTTTTCCGTTTCTTTCTTACACCACCCTTTTTGGCAGTGTCATCCTCTTCTCCGGCCACCGGTGTACTGTGAATGGTAGGTCCGGCAGCTTTCGAAGCAGATGGTTTTTCATCTGGAGGGCTACTTTGGGTGGTAGCGTTTTCGGGTGTGATCTTGGCTTGTGCATTTGGCTTACTTTGGGTGGTAACGCCTGATGCACTTTTTATCGTCTCCTGACTGGAGGAGCGCAGGGTGTCCTCATCGGACTCCGTGATGATGCATCCCGGATTCCGATAAGGGAGGGTCGTCGCTGTCGTTTGTCCGTTGTTCGTTGCCGTTGTCGTCGTCGTTGTTTCGTCAGTTGATGTTTGTGTTCGATTTTTATAGTTGTTTTCATTGTTCATTGTTGGTCCCACGAGTAGGCACGGAAAGGGTTAGCCTCTCGTCCGCAGAGCCGGCATGCATAGAGAAGGCGCTTGTACACTCCGACCTTGCCCGGGCATGATGTTCGTCTGGTTTTGGTTTTGTGCGATGAAGCGCTTCAGTTCGTCTGGAGGAGCATCCCTGTCATGTGCCATGTAGGCAGACACAAGATGTAGGTTCCGATGCTTCCCGGACTCTATCTTCACCACTGTTAAATCTGCTGTGCTGTAATTTGAACAGAGAAATGCATTTAAATCTTTTTTGATTAGAATACACGCCCTGGGTTTACCTGTGTTACCACTATAGAGGAGGTTACGTGTTCTGCTGGTTAGGCCTAGAATCTGCAGGTCTTTTACCCACGGTTCCTGGATGAGGCCGACATCGATGTTTTCCTCACCGAGCAATATTGACAGATTATCTGTCGCACATTTAGAGTGCTGCAGATTAATCTGCACGCATTTTATCTTGCCCGGGGTCATCATCCGTGATTGCGACGTCTCGCAGCAACTGGCTTGCGTCGTCGACCTCTTCAGTGTCGTCTTCGTCAGGAGCCTTGTCGCCTCGAAAGATCTTCATCTTGGCCATACGGATCCCAAAGCGGATTTTGTTGTCTGCTTTGGCGAGGGCCTCCAGCGATTCCTCGCAGATGGCCAAGAGTAGGGGACGGCTTGCCTTATTGGGCTGCTCAACTTTAATAAGTTGCCAATCCGAAATTGCTGGTATGTGCCCGTTTTGAATCTTCAGGCAGCGTAGCAGCTTCTCGCCCGGCTCCTCCAATGGGGGTAACCAGATACGCGCACGTGGCCTCCTGGGGACCTCTCCGGCCGGAATCAGCCTTAGCTTAAGGCCGACGAATGCATCACTTATTTTAGTGACGCATCCGGCAAGGAAGTCCAAGGAAGCTTGATTTGCGCACCTGATCACCCTGTAACCCCGGAAGGTTTCGGAGGAGTCAAACTCCGGGTGGGGACCCGCCGGATTGTCGAGTACGTGATCCATGACGAGGCTTGACAATTTGAGCGCGCAGGGGTCGCCTTTTTAGGCTTCTTCGCGTCATTCCCATTGCCGCTTTCGTTCGTTGAACGGTTTCTTTTCTGAGATCCCGTATTCTTAAGCTGGCTGGGTGGGCACGAAGGAATAGATGGCTTCTCTTTCAAGAAGTTCTCGTATTCCTCTATCACCTGCTTATAGTGCTCAACCCCCTTCGACTCAATAGAACCGGAGGCGGTACCAGTGTTGGACAGTTTGTCCATCATATATACCGCCCTTTGGTATCTACTTTTACGAATTTGGTTGAGCGACTTTTTCCGTTTCTTTCTTACACCACCCTTTTTGGCAGTGTCATCCTCTTCTCCGGCCACCGGTGTACTGTGAATGGTAGGTCCGGCAGCTTTCGAAGCAGATGGTTTTTCATCTGGAGGGCTACTTTGGGTGGTAGCGTTTTCGGGTGTGATCTTGGCTTGTGCATTTGGCTTACTTTGGGTGGTAACGCCTGATGCACTTTTTATCGTCTCCTGACTGGAGGAGCGCAGGGTGTCCTCATCGGACTCCGTGATGATGCATCCCGGATTCCGATAAGGGAGGGTCGTCGCTGTCGTTTGTCCGTTGTTCGTTGCCGTTGTCGTCGTCGTTGTTTCGTCAGTTGATGTTTGTGTTCGATTTTTATAGTTGTTTTCATTGTTCATTGTTGGTCCCACGAGTAGGCACGGAAAGGGTTAGCCTCTCGTCCGCAGAGCCGGCATGCATAGAGAAGGCGCTTGTACACTCCGACCTTGCCCGGGCATCGGAGGGGACCGTTCGAGGCCAGCTATTCGATATCCACCCGCTGACCATTCATCTCTCGGCACGGGTACCTCAACACCTTAGCTTAGGGTGGTGCTGATGCGGCTATCTCCACATTCCTCCCAGACCCGTAGGGACAAAGGTTTTCTCTGCCCCTACATGGCTGCAAGGAATATGAAGCTTTCCTCTTAGTTCATCCCGGTATGAATGCTCCCAGCGGGGAACTCTCAGAACGGCATTTAAGCCCCTTCGCCGCGGCAAGGCGACCAGCAAAGAAGGAGTATCTTACGATTAGAAGCTACAAATTATTTGAAATATACGACTGTTTCCCTGTGCTTATGCTGAAAGTTTTAACAATATGTAAGGCATCTTAGTTTCTAGTATGTACGTATGTACTATAGCTATTGAGTGGAGTTCGAATAGGAGAAGGGTTGAAAGGAGTTTATGAGGACCCAGGAAGTGATGTTAAAGCGGAAAAACTTTGCAAATTAGTTAGTTCGGATAATTGTTGTTAATTATTGAGTACGTATATTTAGTAACATTAAAGTGTTCGTATTTAATTGTAGTTTTTCTTATTTTTTTATGTTTTTTTTTTAATTATCACTAATGTTAGTAAGAATTTTTATTTGTTAGTAAGTTTTTGTTAAATTCAAATTTAAATAAGTTTTTGCAAATTTAAATAAATTTTTTCAAATTTAAATTATTTTTTTTCAAATTTAAATAATTTTTTCAAACCGAAATAGATTTTTTTTAAATTTTAAACAAATTTCTTAAAATTTAGAGTTGCTAGAAAGATTGATTTCAAATTTGAATCATAATTTCTTTTATTTAAATTCTTATATTTTGTTATTATTTTTAATTGATTCTTTGCATCTTAATGTTGTTTGCTTGAATGTGGCTTTTTGCGCACTTTTATTGCAGGTGTTGAACCTTGCATGTTTCGTTTGTTTCTTGTTTTAGGTTTATTTGCGTGGGAATACAGGCGTAAACTCAGATGACATTGGAAGGCTCGCGTGAATCCCTTTTAGCCATAAGCGTTAATAATTGCAAATGGCCTACTCATGGCACGAGTGACTTCACGTCAGTTAAAGCCTTAGTCCCCCGGAGGAGTTGAACCACTTCGATTGTTATCGCTCGGACCACCGAGTTAACTGGAATTGAACCAATACGACTGATCGAATACAAACAAATATTTGTACCCAGACCGCTGGGGCTTAGGGATCTACGCATGAGTTTTTTGCCTCTTGACCAATGTTTGTGAATTTGGTAAGACATGGTCTTATTGTTGTTCAGACATTTTTTATGTCCGATTTGTCGAACTTTTTCCCACTTTGTGTGACAATAGTCGCATTTCGGTTTTCGGCAACGGCTTCTTTTTTAAAGAGCGGTTTTTGCTTACTTTTAATTTGTTTGTTTGCGATAAACAGTTGATCGCCGCTATTAAAATTGCGGGGAGGTGATCGAGTTTGGTTATTTCTTGCATTCCTACTCTCCTGCTCATGCAGGAGTAGGGCTTTTATATCTTCGTTTGTGCGTTCTCTGAAGTCTGTTAACTCCTGGTAGCTTATTCTAGCTGTCCTGTTAAGAAAAACGTCCGCGGGCTTCCTTTTAATTACAGAATGGATAGTATTGTTATATCTATCGACAGTTATCGCTACGCGTTCTTTGGTCGTTAGTCTAGGATATTCAGCGCAAAGGCAACGATATATTTCAATCAAGGTAGAGTGTAACCTCTCAACCTGGCCATTGGCCTCACTTCGTTGCGTTGGCGTTTGGTATACTTCTATTCCTAAGGACCTAATGTAATTTAGAACGAGTGGGGTTAAAAATCCGCGTTCGTTGTCCATAACTAGTGCTCGCGGTACCGTAAAATAGTGCAGTGCAATTGTTAATTTTGTCCGCAAATGAGTGGAAGATTTGTTTTTTATCGGAAAAAGCTTCGCAAATTTTGTAAATTTATCGATACGGCTCAAGTACTTCTGACGCTCTATTTCGAAAATATCAATGTGTAGGATCTTACACGGATAACTAGGGATAGGGGTTGGCTGCATATACGGCTTTGAGGGATGCCTATCATATTTATTTAGTTTACATGTTTCACATTGACGAATGTACTCCCTAATCTGTTTGGACATAGCCGGAAAATAAAATTTCTCCAGAATTTGCTCCCTATTTTCGCGAGCATTTCGATGAACACGTTTATGCTCCTGCTCGATTATGTTGAATACCCTATCATCAATCGTAACATCTTCGACTATGCGTTGCGTGATTCTGATTTTGTATCTATCGAAGTTATTGACATAAGCATTTTGCAATCTTTGCAGCGAACCTTCTGGTATTTTAATGCCATTTATTACATTTGGGTTTAGGTTTTTCTTTAAGACAGGCACAAGAGCTTCGCAATTCAGTATCGGCAGTGTAATAAAGTACCTTTTGTATCCCCTATGAGGCTCTTCACTACACTCGCAACTTGCCCCCTGTCTGAGGATTATTTGGTTCCTAAACGCATTTATGGGTACCTCTACGTGCGGTATAAGGTCTGTACTATCTTTTTCGACCGAGTGCATTGATGCAGTATCTGTTTCGGAGCCCGCATCAGCTACAGTGCACGCCGGTTGAGCAACGATTGAGTCTGTGAGTGCATTCACTTCCGTCTTAAGACGGGAGAGTGCATCGGTGACCTCATTCGTCTTGCCCGGCTTGTAAATTAACTCACAATTGTACTCCTCTATTCGCGCTTTCCATCGCTTGAGCTTTGCGTTGTGATTGCGATTACTCAAAGAAAATGTAAGCGGTTGGTGATCGGAATAAATTTTAATATTCTTTGCACCATACAGGTACGATTCCAGATTGTCAAGTGCCCAAACGATGGCAAGGAGCTCTCTCTCATTCGTGGCGTAGTTTTCTTCTGATTTGTTAAGCGATCGCGAAATGTAGGCTATAGGCTTATCCTCGCCCATATTTCCTTGTGAAAGTACAGCAACAATTGCGTAGTTTGAGGCATCTGTCGTTAGATTGAATGGTTTCTCAAAATCCGGAAAAGCTAGGACATCAGCAGACACCAGGAGTTGTTTCAGATCGTGGAAAGCTCCCAGACAATTCTCATCGAGTTTGATGCTTACCTTTTTTGACGCGGTGGCTTTCACTATTTTTTTCACTTCTGGGTCTCTGCTCGGGCGCCAGTTAAAGGACTAAGAGTCCTTTGTACTAAAAAATAGAAGGGCCAGCTGCCCTTAAGGAAACACAAGTTACTTCTAGTTCACTTAACTTTATTTACACAACTTCTTAACACTAATTAGAATTAGAACACTACAACTAAACTGCAACCCGTCCCGAACTCGACTGTCTGATCGATGTGGCAGTCGCCTACTCCACACCTTCGTTCTCCGGCAGCGGCGCAATGGTTGTATAACCAGTTTACAACCTGTTGTCTGAGACCGGCCATGGCCTCGACTTCCCACGGGTGCATTACCGTATGCAAGCGGAAATGTCTCCCGTTGCAGTATATGGTGAAATTTAAATATGCTGACACTGCAGCGCGTGTAACGGGCGGCCGTGGGAACGTCGCAGCTAATGCGACTGGTACGTGTTAACTTACATATATCCTCTTCAGACCCTGGGTACACATATGTGCACTTTAAATTTCACTGAACTTAATCATCTTAGTGACATCTTATGTTAAAGGTTTGTACTACAAATTCTTCTAAAGCTATCAAAGTTTCCACTATTTATCACTATGTGGCCCTAAACACTTATTTTTTATGTATTTATCTAATTTGAATATGACAGTTGAGAATTTTTGCAAGAGACGCCTACTCAGTAACTTTGAAAATCAATAAAAAATCAATTGTTCACTTTTTTTTGGTAATTCAAAGTGGATACCACAGTTGAAGTGTTGGATTCTCGTATGAAAAGGTAGGTTTTACATTTTTCTTAATTCTACCCGCATAACTTTTCCTTATTTTCTGTGGTGCACATATGTGTACCTCAGGACTAAACATTAGTTTTGTGTAATGTATGACCGATTTTCAGTTTCAACATGGACGACCGAGAAATTGAGGCTTTATTGAATGATAGCGACTTGGACTTCTCTGGAGATAGCGATGATGAGTACCTACCTTCAGATTTCATGGAAATGGACAGCGAAGAAGGTGCAAATGTCATGGAAATGGGTGGCGAAGAGGGTGCAGATGTCATGGAAATGGATGGCGAAGAAGATGCAGGTGTGGAACTGGTACAGAACGAGACGAATTCAGGAGAGGAATCGCAGAATACACTGCGTTCAGCGCTGTGGCGCACTACTGAAATGACTCCTCGTGGGCCAGACATTTCAGAGGATGTACTTATTGCGGATACAATGAACCGAGACAGATTTTTTGAGCTTCGAAATTATCTACACTTTGTAGATATAAATAAGCCAAATGCTGATGACAAACTATGGAAAATAAGACCACTAATAGACCCCATTT
Organism: Philophylla caesio; assembly: GCA_963971545.1. Lineage (NCBI taxonomy): Eukaryota > Metazoa > Arthropoda > Insecta > Diptera > Tephritidae > Philophylla > Philophylla caesio. The sequence goes on along the minus strand of OZ020605.1, from coordinate 1,298,101 downwards.
TGAAGAAATGCCATAAGTTGCCACGGTCTAAGCATATGTCCATAGACGAACAAATGATTCCATTTTCAGGACGATGTGAATTTCGCCAATATGTACCTTCTAAGCCAAATCCTCTTGGTCTTAAGAACTTTGTACTGGCTGCCCAAGATGGGCTGGTGTTGGATTTTAAGATTTATGTTGGCAAAAATACTCAACCCCAAGAGGTTTTGAAAAGTCTAGGACTAGGAGCAGGGATGGTAGAAAAACTTTGTCGCACAATTGTAAACAGCTGTGTCCTGTACACCGACAGGTTTTTTACTAGTCTAAAACTGGCCGAGCTTTTGCTACAAAAAAATAATGGCATTTTTCTGACAGGGACTGTGATGATAAATCGCATTGGACCAGTAACAAAGAAACCGAAGGCTGATAAGGCTCTGCAAAGAGGACAGTGGGATGAAAAAGTAAGGAGTGACGAACGAGTATGTGTCGTCAAATGGATGGATACAAAGCCTGTAACAATGCTGTCGACTTGCACAGGAGGTACTCCTGCAGATACCTGTAAACGTTGGTGTAAAAAACAAAAGCGAAAAATTGACGTAGATCGGCCAGCAGCTATTAGAAATTACAACACCTGTATGGGTGGGATTGACTTATGCGACAGGCTTATTGCTTACTAACGGTGTAGTATGCGAACAAATAAATGGACAGTTAGAACTTTCTGTCATTTCCTTGACCTAATTGCCGTCAATTGTTGGATTATGTACAGGCGTTGCTGTGCTGAAGAAGACATCCAACGCAAGGACAAATTAGAACTACTTCCATACAGACTTAATCTGGCCAAAGCGATGATGAACTATGCAGGCGGAAGACTTGAACTTCCTGGAACTAGTTCTCGTTCCAGCACCAGTGCCTCTAAAAGATCCCGTTTGAATGTTACAGACGACGAATTAGACTATGTCGATGAGCCTCCTGCAAAGAAACGCCGCAAGATTATCCCACAGCCACAAACCGAAACCAGACTGGACAATGTTGGTCATCAGCCGAGATTCGTGGCCAATAACTTCGCCTCAAAATGTCGTCATCCGAAGTGCTCTTCACGCTGCCGCACCATTTGTGTAAAATGTAATATCTACCTATGTATTTTAAAAAATAATTGTTTTGAAGACTATCACACCATGAAAAATCTCAACTCGAAATAACATAAGTCAGACCTGAAGTACACATATGTGCACCCGATTTTTTCCATACTTACAAATAAAAATTTTTATATCTTTCAAAACATGTGTTTTTTTTATACCTCCACAACTACAAAAAACCAAAAAAAATCATTAAAACCATGTTTAGATCATGCTCGGGTCTGAAGAGGATATACTTACATATAAATGCATATATCTTAGAATCTGAGACTCAGATTATACAAAAAACAATTTAAAAAATTTGAATAAAAAAATGTCTTAAAATTTAAAGAAAAAGTTGTTTTGTATTTTGGATTGAAAATAATCAAAAAGAATCAAAAACAATCAAAAAGAATCCTGAATATAATCAATTATTTATTTTGATTCTTTTTGATTCTTTTCAGTAATCTAGAGTAATCCTGATTATTTTTTGATTATTTGTAATCGTAATCATTACGTAATCCCAATATTTGAAAGGCACAATTATATAATAATTACAATTCTTTTTTGAAAATAATCTAACCGATTACTAATCGTAATCATCATTTAACAGCTATGGTTTGAGTGCTCTCATACACCGCCATGGGGTTTTATACCGCATCACGTACGAGATTGTACCGCTCTGTGCCGTACCGCGTCTATTTGCGCAGACCTTAACTCATGATAACGATAATACTTGACCATATATAAGAACATATATAAACATATGTATGCATTGTTCTAATTCATTTTGCTTAAATTACAATATTTCTATTTCTAAGTAAATTTTTATCTGTAGTTTTTTCTGTTTGAATTTTAGTTCATGCCATGGATACCACACCAATCGTTAAAACTTTCCAATCCAATGGTAATCTTATTTATTATTTGTAATAGTTTTAGCAAATTCTTTGAATATCAAACACTCTTTAGAATTTAATAGATCAGCATGCTGTTTTTTCAAGGGCTTGCTAATATATTAATATTTTTACTATTATTTATTAAGTACCTTAATCAAGGTATTTTGAATTACTAAAATTACAATTCATACATATGTATATAAGTACAAACATTAGACCGATTGTTATTTAATTTTTTTTTTTTTTATATGCCGGGCATAAAAATGTGCACCTTTTAGTCTAGATATAAGCTTTGTTAAAGGTTATTTTAATATGTTAACTCTAAGGACGTGCACGTTGCATTTTAAAGTTTAGAAAACATATGGCGAAACGTTCTGTATAAAATAATTGAAAATCATTAATTCTCGAATTATTTATTATATAAAATAAACCGCAGAATCTGAACATGAAGACAAAAAAAAAATTTAATATGTTCTAAACTTTACGAAATTCTCGTTTTTTGCAAAATGTCAAAAAACATTTTCGGTGTTTTTTTTTCTAACTGCTATTGTACTTATCCCACCGCAAGTGTATAGTTTTACATCACATTAAAGGTCTTCAAATTTCTTACTACATATGTTTCGCATTGCGATTCTTCTGTGAATTACATCTTAAAGCTTTCTTTTTAAATTTTTATGTGATATTATTGCTTAGCTTTTCCAAATAATATGAACTTAAGATATTTGCAAATCGAATTGAAAAAGGAATGAATGATAGCAAATTTAGCAAAGGATATTCATGGAGTACATTTGATCGACAAATTAATTAAAAATATTCTCATTTAAGCTCATATGCACTAGTGCGATAAAAAAAGGGTCGTATGTTAACTCGCAAAAACTTAAATATGGTGGGATATTTTTTGGTTGATAAAACCAAATATCGCATGATCTCCGGTTTTTGGAAGAGCGTTCACGCATTTAGTAAATGTAAGAGTACATTTTCTTGCAATACTTGTTATTGTAGTTTATCTAACGAATTTTTCCGTTCGTTTACGGAAGCGAATGAATCCTTAGAGTGTAGCTAATTTAAATAACATTTAGAGGAACTGGGTGAAGTCGGCCACGCCTACCTTTGCCATCAATTTACTCAAAATAACTTGTTCAGTTCGTTTACATAAACGTACATATATTGTATAAGTCTTCCAACTATTTTCTGCAATTTCTGAATAGAGAACACACCTTAAGCCTAAAAACATGTTGTTTTTTCTCTAATTTTTCCAAGAAAAATTGGCCTTTAGCTCATTTAAAAATAAAATAATGAAATTAAACAGGTCGAAAACAACAAAAAGTGCATATTTTGTTTGTTAACATTTTTGCATTTAGATACCATAATTTTAAATGGGTAAATTTATATTGAGATTTACATTAAAAGTCAAATGCGCTGAATACACATTTATCATCCAGCATTAATTTAATAATATTTAAGTTCGTTACTCTGCGGATTTACCATTATTATTTGTATTGTAAACTTACGAAAGTGCCGAAATACCACCTAACGAACTGCCAAAGGGAAAAATTGGACAGTTTTTAATTAGAGGCGAAATATCAAAAAGATGAAAAAGGGAGGCGCGAAGGTGTAGAACATTAGGGGTATTCGGGATTTGTTGTATTGGTCTTAATATTTACTATTTTTACAACGAATTCGGAATTACACAAGAAATCGCGAACACATCCTATTGTAATATCTGTTTTCGTGTCATTGTAAAATTTCCCGAACGGCTTATTAACCAGTTCATGCATATGTATGTGCCACCAACAAATAAACAAATGTGCGTAATATGCCGCGAAAAAAAGAAAATATTAGATTTTATTACTAATAACTGTAAAAATCAAATTGCTAAGATAAACGATAATTTTTAATACACACAAATAAATGTCTATTTATTCGACTAACGTATTTGTAGATAATTCGACGAGGCATCTTTTTTGTTGTGATTGGCTGTGAGAAATGTACAAAAAAAACCACATTTACAGCAGGGTGCGCCCATTGTATTTGCTTGCACTCTTGTATTTAAATTGGAACGTATATTTTATTGTTGGATTTTTACTACATTTGCTATAAAAACCACGGAAACCACGAATACAAAATACAATGGCAAATACAACAGATCACGAATACCCCTATTGTTTTTACATATTTTTTAGGTTTTATCTGTGAATTCTCTCTTAACTGTAGTTTATTATAAGTAAATTTTCATTAGTTAGTTATCAGTCATTACGAAACATGCCAAGAAGGGTCGTCAACAGAGTTATACGCTTGCCGGACTGCCGAAGTAATAAAATTGATTTGAAGACCCTAATTATGTAAACATATGCAATAATGACCCAATATAATCAGGAAGTTAATCGGCCAAGATGGTTCAAAGTAAAATACTTTAAGTAATTAAGTACAGCCCTTGTTTCACTTATCGATATCGGGCCTCAAACGACCACTCTTGTTGACCTTTTTTTCCTCTTTTCTCTCTATTTTAAAAAAGCTGAAAATAAGGTAATATGCATACCTGAAATTACATAGTATATACTTGTACTTATTTATTTAGGTGGACATTTTTTTTTTCATTATTAACACAAATTTTTATCTGTGTTAGGTTAACTACCTTGTAGCAAATGGTATAGACTCACAAATAAAGTGGGAATTTGCAACTACAGTGTACGAGAGCTTTCAACCCCGATGACATTTTGTACAGGGCGCTTGTTTGAATATTCATTCATACCTCTGCACTTACATCTTTCAATGAAGGATTCATATGGGCAAATTGTCGCTTCATTATCTTTTGCAACTGAAGTGTTCATAAGCGCACCTTGCCGGTTCGTTGTATATTGTCAGCGAAGTGGTATAGTGTACGAGGACAACTTACGGCTTCATTGTACAGTTCAATCGAAATGCAAATTTGTGTTAACTACTGTTTCGATTAACATTACAAGTGAAGTGGTAATATGTTCAATTCGCTACTTCATTGCTATTTGCATGCGAAACTGTTAGCCAACCCACAACCCTAAATAAAGCTTTTAATTATGGTCAAAATTAACGAAAATAATTGAAAAATAAAAAGGATATTTGTGTGTAAAAAAACGACAAAAAATCAATTTTTTATAATAACTTAAACATAATCATTTCATCTTTAATTCAATGTCCAATGTTAAACAATTTCAACATTATCGGAATTTTCATTTAAAATTTCACAAAAATATAAAATTTCTTGTTTATGGCCAAACAATAACAAATTAAAATTTCTTTGTCAACAATTGTGTCTAAAGTATTTGTATACAAAATATTTAGCAAACTCGTCTTTAATCAGCTGCTTTTTGTATCGATTGGAATACATTTTAATCATGCAGTTTATAAATTGTAATAAATAAATAACGAGTTTGATTTGCAATTTTGTAAATTTTTAATTTTTTTTTTTAAGTTTTCTCACTTTAAAAACCCTGTATTTCACGCGTCGACGTACAAAATAAAACCAACCAAAGAAATAAATTTTGAACACCGGTCAATCAAAATTCGTCAAATGAACATATAAATAATACGCAAATCCTTTCAAATTAGATCTTGTCATTCCGGGAAGGAATGTAAACATGCGAAAAACAATATTTTCAACAACTATTCATTAGCGCGCGCCGGTGGTTACCCCATTTTGCTTATATATTAAGATACCAATGATGTTGCCGCCACGAAGTTTTCGTGCAAATGAAAATGTAGCTGTCAAAGCACCACATTGACAGTTTATTGCCGGCAATATGTTTATTTTTTCGTAACTTGAAATATTTCAATTGCTTCAAAATGGCAATTGAAAGCAATCATAGTCGCGGCTATCGAGAGTTATGCGTTATGAATTACAATTTAATATTACTAAATTAATCGGTGCACAAATTTGCTACTGGGTATGCATTCGTTTCACCTTAGAGCCGTCCTTTCCATTATTAACTCATTTCCGTCTTTTGGGGATTTGTACTCCCCTGTATATTTTATGTGCATGTTTGCACTGATATTGTATATTTTAAATACATTACTTTGCTAGTTATATTAATATATATCATAAATTCACTTTATTCATTAAACTAAAGCAAATGCGATTCTGATCATGATTGTGAACAATAAGTTCTTTTGTCAGTCACTTAAGTTAGTTTGGGAAGCCCAACACCCCAGTATGTGTTTAACGATCTTAATGTCCAAAATTTTGTAATGGAAAATAAAGCACACTTTAAGTTTTTCTTATTTTCTTTTACTGTTATTGTAGAAGGATTATTTAATGTTGCAAATTTTTAATTAGCGCTGCAATGCAATTTAAATTATGTATAGATATGTCAAAGCTCCCAATAAACATTTAATCGTTTCAAGAACTTGCAAATTAACATTATTTTTACAGAGAAAAGAAAAACAACGGTCATTTGCTAACATTATCCACTTCGCTTTTCACCTTAGCAGTTTTATTATTTGTCTGAATAAAAGCACAAATTTGGAAATGAGGGCGTCAAGAACGTAAAAAGTTTATGTTCTTATATTTTTAGCTTTTTAATTTTTTTTAAATGTACATTTTTTAGACAGAAAAACTGTTAAACCAAAATTTTCCATATTTTGTAAATTTTTTCTGTTACGTTGGGTGTTTGTTTTTAAAATAATGTTTATTAATATAACAAAATATTCCATTCTTATATGTATTTAGATTGTTACAGGCTTTTTATTTTCTATTTTATATGTACACACTAAGTACGAACTTTTTTTTTAAATAATTCATTTTGCTAAACGAATAACAGTTGAAAAGTTGCCATCAAATTAAATCACGTGTGTTAGTCTCTCTAAGTTTTATTATGTCACCAAAATCTCAGTAGCAATGTTAAAAACAACGATTTTCAATTATTTTAATACAACGTTTTTTTCCGTAATTTTTCAAATGCAACGTGCATGTCCTTAGATTTATCATAAGCGAAACAAATTTTGCGCATATTATTTTTAAACCTAAAGACATTTTTTCCGTTTGACAAATACATTTTTTTAACGGGCGTTTTAATGTAAAAGTGGATTTTATTTCAAGCACACTTATGTACATATGTTATATTGTAGTATCGTTATACTATCGTCAATTTGAAGGTTTTAAAATTTATTTATTTGAAGAGCTTTGTAGAGATATTTTATTGGAATGCATTTGAATACTAATAATATACCTACCTAATTAAGGTTTATAAAGGGAAGACTGATATTTCGAACTATTCACATCTATTTATAACTAACCTACGATACCATTATATTCATTTGTTTTAAGTAATAAGTGTTTGAAACTCGAATTTTCTTAATTTTAATTTAATTTTTCGTCACACCACATATTTGTTTAGTGAACGCCTGGTTGAGATAAACCGAATCTTTATCTCTCCACGACTATTAAAATAAGCATTTGGAAATTGTATCATTAGCTACTCAAGTATAGGCACATTGGTCTAGAATATTTGACGCATGTCGCTAGCATGGTTTTCGGGCAATTAGGCTATATATCGCGGTTTAAAGGGTTTAGTGAATTTAGATAAAAAAATCGGTTTTATAAAGTTTCGTTTTTAAATCTTGTCTCCTTTAATTGGAATACATTTTGCTTATGAGCTATACCAAATATTACTTTATCTTCTACATTGTAATTTCATTTTGAATATAGACAAAATCAAGGGATGCCAGTTTTAGACAATACGATGGGCGAGTCATTTCTGAATTGTTATGCCTCTGAAGACTTGCTATGCAGTCTATAATGGAAGAGAATATGTGCTTCTCCATATCCGTCCAGTGGTTCTAAAAATTATTAGTCAGTATTTCCAGAAAGTCTAGTTTTATATCATCATTGAATAATAGATGAATCAATGTAGTCTAATATTCTAGAGGTTTTGTAATTGTTGTTGCCATTAATTATTCTTCAATATTATTTAGAAAGATTGTTCTGTGTATGCAAACCTATTAATTATTCTTTATAAATAACATTCACAACGAGGAGCTGACAATAAGATTTTCACATTCGCTAACTAATTGGCATTTGGTTTCTAATAAGGTATTATAAAGTGAGCTAGTTCTACGTTGTAATGCAGTATATGCTGTCTTCAGAAATGCATCAAGCCAAAGCATCAGCTATAGCAATCAGTCTATATGAAGACGAAGTTACACACTATCAACACATAAACAACGCATATGTATATGCAACGGAAATAAGATTTCACTGATGCTTTGGCTTGATGTATATCCGAAGACGTCCATATTATATATTTAGTATAATACATATATACTACATACATTACAATTTGCGTTACGTGAACTTGATTGTTTAGTAATGATTAAGCACATAATTTGATAGTTGCAAGATTTAATACAAGCCTTTGCTTTGATAGCTTCAATATTTTTCTTGGTATGTTAGAATTTTCACTATATACATCAACTTGGTCTTTGACAAGTAATAAATTTCGTATTAACTTTCCATATTTTCAAATACTCAATACATATCTCACATTATTGTGAGTATAATATTACTTCTTATACATGTGTACATAACTAAACCAAACCTAACTCTAACTTTCGATACCTGAATAAGTTGCTGAATCGCTTTCTTTTTGTGTTGTGATTTTGAGTAAATGTATATGCTTATTTATTGTTTTGTGAATATAATGCTAACCCTTACATATTGCAGTGACGACACCTCTTTTCGGTAATAGTCGGAGTTATGTTGATCCGCATACTTACGAGGATCCAAATCAAGCTATTCGTGAATTTGCGCGAGAAATCGACGCAAGCTATATTACAATTGAGGCCATAATTGGTAAGATATTAAAATTATATTGCTAATTTTATTGATTATATATTAATTTACATAATAATTACATTTTTAATTTAAGGTGGAGGCGAGTTCGGCGATGTATGTCGAGGCCGTTTGAAAATACCTCCCAATTTCGTTCAGGACATTGATGTTGCAATTAAAACCCTTAAACCAGGTACTTTGCTGAGCTAAATGTTACTAATAATCAGTACCTAAATTACCCGCCAATTCAAGGTTCTTCTGAAAAAGCTCGATGTGACTTTTTAACGGAAGCCTCAATAATGGGACAATTTGATCACCCCAACGTGATCTATCTTCAAGGAGTTGTAACTCGTTCCAACCCAGTTATGATTATTACCGAATACATGGAAAATGGTAGCCTCGATACATTTTTGCGAGTCAACGATGGCAAATTTCAGACTTTGCAGCTTATTGTGATGTTACGTGGCATAGCTAGTGGGATGTCTTATCTTAGTGATATGAATTACGTCCATCGTGACTTAGCTGCTCGAAACGTACTTGTTAATGCTCAACTTATTTGCAAAATAGCGGATTTTGGACTATCAAGGGAGATTGAAAATGCTAGTGATGCTTACACAACAAGGGTATGTTAAGAAAATATAATAAAAATTATAACAAATGAGCTGTTTCTTAGGGTGGTAAGATACCAGTTCGTTGGACAGCGCCGGAAGCTATTGCTTTCCGCAAATTTACATCAGCATCTGATGTATGGTCATATGGTGTAGTTTTATGGGAAGTTATGTCGTACGGGGAGCGACCGTATTGGAACTGGTCAAATCAGGTAGTTGTGCAGATTTAACGTAATTGGCAAAAGTTTTAACGAATTTATTTTAAGGATGTTATAAAAAGTATAGAAAAAGGCTACCGACTTCCGGCACCTATGGATTGCCCTGAAGCATTATACCAGTTAATGCTTGATTGTTGGCAAAAACAACGTACTCATCGACCAACGTTTTCAAGTATAGTCTCAACGTTAGATAATTTAGCTCGGCAACCTCAGGCACTGCTGACAACGAGGAATTCTCCAGAAAATGATGGAACACATATCTTGGAGGGACAACGAGGACATAACATATTTATAAGTACTGATTTGTGGTTAGAAAACATCAAAATGTCCCGCTACTCACAGCATTTTAAAGAGGCTAATTTGGTGACTGCTCAACAGGTATTTCTTAATATTGCATTTATTATCTTTACAAACTGATTTGGTGACAGCTCAACAGGTATTTTATAATTCTGCTTTAATTATCTTTACGAGCTTTAAGCATTCATTATTATATTATTATTCAAGACAGCCTATTAATAATTTTTATTATATATTTGCTTTAATTTCTATAGATCTCCCGGTTAACGGCGCAACAGTTATCTGATATGGGTATTACATTGGTGGGACATCAAAAAAAAATTATACATCAGGCCAGACAGTTGGATACCATAATTTAAGATTATTGTAGTTAATTATGGATTCATTCAGTGTAAATACTGCATTATTATTATGAACAAAATTTCTTCAAAACATAAGTTTACGTATTGTAAATATTTTAATGTTGAATGAAACCTCAAAATTAACAGTACTGTTCAATTATTTTCTTCATAAACATATTTTTGCAATTACCAACGCGTACTTAGTTTTCGAAAATCTCAACACAAATGTCGATGACTTTTTTTCCAGTTTTTTCTCATTGGCTGTAATTTTAAATTAAAATAGGATTTGTTTATTCTTAAACTTGATAACTAACACATATATCATATTTTTTGGTAGTTCAATTAAGTAAGGGCGCATATGTTTGTTACTCTCCTTATTTTACTGCATAGTTTGGATATTATAGTAATCTGCAATATGTAAATAAGCTATTTATAGAAAAGAGCTATAGGATATAGAAAGTAATATCATTATAAAGGTAAAGTTGATCGGATTGGCCGATGTTTGTATTTTTATTTTTTTTGGTTGAGTATGTTTTATCCTATACCAGTGAAACTGCTTGCGTGAATTTCGTATGATTTAAAACGACTGTCTCTTAAGAGTGTCTGAAATCTTCTGTTGTTGTTGTTGTAGCTTCCGTCTTTATTTTTGGTTTCTGTTGTTCTTATATACTACTCCTATTTTACGGATTATTTCTTATCTTAAAATTATTCTAATTAAATACATCTGTTCAATCATTACATAGGATTTGTTTGATCAGGTCAGCATTTGATTATTATTTATCTATTGCTAAGTCGTAAAATTATTCTAAGAAAATACATCTGTTCAAACAGTACATTGGATTTCTTTGAACAGGTCAGCATTTGATTATTATTTATCTATTGCTAAGTCGTAAAATTATTCTAAGAAAGTACATCTGTTCAAACAGTACATTGGATTTGTTTGAACAGGTCAGCATTGGATTATTATTTCTTATCTTAAATTATTTTATGAGTTGAGTAGGCAGGCAATTACCAAACAACTTTCAAATTATCTGCTTCCATTAGTTTTGGGGTCTCGTTAAGTACGTTATCAGTTGGTACAGACTGAGACGTAACTCGTGCGACATCAGGTGTATTCTGTATTTAAGTAGTGATTAGGGTAAGGTATTTTTTACCCGTCCGCGATCAAGAATGTTCAATATATTATTTTGCATTCTTGAATCGCTTATATTTGGATACGATCAACAACCAAATTTCCAACGCTATCCATTCGTGAACGAGAAAAACTAATAAATTGTTTGTCAAATATGAGAACACCCAATACTGCAGACACCGGCGATTCATAAATAAGAAAAACTATAAAAGTAGTGCGTTCGCTATCACTCACAAGGACTTTTTACGTAAAATGTTTGTTTTATATATATGTAAGAATGTTTATTGTTGACTCCAATTATTAATGTTAAATTAAATACAAGCAGTGATTGCATTCGATATATAAAAAATGTTGGATTAAATTTTAAACAATTTAAGATTTAAAAATATATTGGCGTATTAGAAATAAGATCACTCGGCTTAAAGGGCTTCTTAGCGGCTTGACAACTGATAGATAAACTCTCCTTCGACTTCTTACTTCGGCGGCTACTTTACGACTTGACTCTTTTGACTTTCGACAACTTCGACGACATGACCTTTTTTTGACATCCGAGAACTTCGATGGCTTGACTACTTCTTTTGAATGATTGAACGGGCTGCTTACTATTTAACGACCGATGTTGCCACCTTTTTACATATATATAATTTTGGCGCGTACACTATATAGCTTAGTGTTAGGCCGAGCTTCTCCTACCATTTGTGGTTTGCGTCTTTATATTATACCACAAATGGAGGGACCTACAGTTTTGTGCTGACTCCGAGCGGCAGATGTATTTAATGAGAAGCTTTTTCATGGCATAAATACCCTCCGAGATTTGCCATTGCCTGCCGAGGGGTGACCGCTATTAGAAAAAACTTTCTATTATACAGATTTTGCTTGTCCTGACTGAAATTCGAACCTCGAACTCACCGGCATATCAAGTTATAGCACGCACCGCTACCAACTCGACGACAGCGGCCACTAAAATGTATGCATTACGATGGTTTAATTTGTATGAATTGTCACTGTGCCGGCAACTTGAAATGTCTTTTATTTTTTTAATTAGTACTAAGTTAGAATGTAGATTAATACTTTATAAAATGTTACGAATATATATTTTTGTATTAAAAACTTTTACTTGAGGGGTTTTGATACTAAAAATTCATTTTCGAAAAAAACAGTTAAATCTTTCATATACAGGTAAAATTTCATCATGAAATCTCCTTATGTTGTTCTTGTTTTGGTTGATTAGATTTGTTTAACCTCTTCAGACCCGAGCATGATCTAAACATGGTTTTAATGTTTTTTTTGGTTTTTTGTAGTTGTGGAGGTATAAAAAAAACACATGTTTTGAAAGATATAAAATTTTTTATTTGTAAGTATGGAAAAAATCGGGTGCACATATGTGTACTTCAGGTCTCACTTATGTTATTTCGAGTTGACATTTTTCATGGTGTGATAGTCTTCAAAACAATTATTCTTTAAAATACACAGGTAGATATTACATTTTACACAAATGGTGCGGCAGCGTGAAGAGCACTTCGGATGACGACATTTTGAGGCGAAGTTATTGTCTACGAATCTCGGCTGATGACCAACATTGTCCAGTCTGGTTTCGGTTTGTGGCTGTGGGATAATCTGGCGGCGTTTCTTTGCAGGAGGCTCATCGACATAGTCTAATTCGTCGTCTGTAACATTCAAACGGGATCTTTTAGAGGCACTGGTGCTGGAACGAGAACTAGTTCCAGGATGTTCAAGTCTTCCGCCTGCATAGTTCATCATTGCTTTGGCCAGATTAAGTCTGTATGGGAGTAGTTCTAATTTGTCCTTGCGTTGGATGTCTTCTTCAGCACAGCAACGCCTGTACATAATCCAACAATTGACGGCAATTAGGTCAAGGAAATGACAGAAAGTTCTAACTGTCCATTTATTTGTTCGCATACTACACCGGTAGTAAGCAATTAGCCTGTCGCATAAGTCAATCCCACCCATACAGGTGTTGTAATTTCTAATAGCTGCTGGCCGATCTACGTCAATTTTTCGCTTTTGTTTTTTACACCAACGTTTACAGGTATCTGCCGGAGTACCTCCTGTGCATGTCGACAGCATTGTTACAGGCTTTGTATCCATCCATTTGACGACACATACTCGTTCGTCACTCCTTACTTTTTCATCCCACTGTCCTCTTTGCAGAGCCTTATCAGCCTTCAGTTTCTTTGTTACTGGTCCAATGCGATTTATCATCACAGTCCCAGTCAGAAAAATGCCATCATTTTTTGTAGCAAAAGCTCGGCCAGTTTTAGACTAGTAAAAAACCTGTCGGTGTACAGGACACAGCTGTTTACAATTGTGCGACAAAGTTTTTCTACCATGCCTGCTCCTAGTCCTAGACTTTTCACAACCTCTTGGGGTAGAGTATTTTTGCCAACATAAATCTCAAAATCCAACACCAGCCCATCTCGGGCAGCCAGTACAAAGTTCTTAAGACCAAGAGGATTTGGCTTAGAAGGCACATATTGGCGAAATTCACATCGTCCTGAAAATGGAATCATTTGTTCGTCTATGGACATATGCTTAGACCGTGGCAACTTATGGCATTTTTTCAAAATGGGGTCTATTAGTGGTCTTATTTTCCATAGTTTTTCATTAGCATTTGGCTTATTTATATCTACAAAGTGTAGATAATTTCGAAGCTCAAAAAATCTGTCTCGGTTCATTGTATCCGCAATAATAGGCACACATAAATCTCTATTCCAGTAAAGCTTACCTTGAGGATATTTGAGGTTGCCCATCATCAAGTGCACGCCTGCAAATTTAATCATTTCAATAGCGTTCGTGTTCAACGATTTTAAATCCCGCTTTTGTGCCGAATATAGGTTGCTCTGCTCTGCTACTAACTCCCAGAATTCTAGGCCCAGATACTCAAAAAAGCAGTACAATATATTCATGTCTGAAGTACCCTCCGAAACAAGTACATCCTCTGAAATGTCTGGCCCACGAGGAGTCATTTCAGTAGTGCGCCACAACGCTGAACGCAGTGTATTCTGCGATTCCTCTCCTGAATTCGTCTCGTTCTGTACCAGTTCCACACCTGCATTTTCTTCGCCATCCATTTCCATGACATCTGCACCCTCTTCGCCACCCATTTCCATGACATCTGCACCTTCTTCGCTGTCCGTTTCCATGAAATCTGATGGTAGGTACTCATCATCGCTATCTCCAGAGAAGTCCAAGTCGCTATCATTCAATAAAGCCTCAATTTCTCGGTCGTCCATGTTGAAACTGAAAATCGGTCATACATTACACAAAACTAATGTTTAGTCCTGAGGTACACATATGTGCACCACAGAAAATACGGAAAAGTTATGCGGGTAGAATTAAGAAAAATGTAAAACCTACCTTTTCACACGATAATCCAACACTTCAACTGTGGTATCCACTTTGAATTACCAAAAAAAAAGTGAACAATTGATTTTTTATTGATTTTCAAAGTTACTGAGTAGGCGTCTCTTGCAAAAATTCTCAACTGTCATATTCAAATTAGATAAATACATAAAAAATAAGTGTTTAGGGCCACCTAGTGATAAATAGTGGAAACTTTGATAGCTTTAGAAGAATTTGTAGGCAAACCTTTACCATAAGATGTCACTAAGATGACTAAGTTCAGTGAAATTTAAAGTGCACATATGTGTACCCAGGGTCTGAAGAGGTTAAACTATACTAGGCAGTGAATTTATTTTATACAAAATGGAAGGATAGTGCTCTGTGAACGGGTCTATTCTGCACTTGTGATAAAACTTACGTTACAACTTTTAATTATTTCTACACTAATTTGTCCCCTATTACCATGCTGATCGTTATTGCCACGCTGTTACCACCTAACATAGTGCGAGCGTTATAATAAAATAACTAATAGTGTACGAATAATTAAAAAAAATACCATCTAAGTAACCACCGATGCCGATGCGAGGAGTACTTCCACAACAGTCGGTTCTACGTTGCCGAACTGACTCGGATTTCAGCCGACCAAGGAGTGTTATTTCGGCGACCTAACCCCACTTAGGTTGCCGGGAGCCCCCAAGAAACGTTGTTGGCAACATACACGACGATTGGCCGGCCGGTTCTAAATTATGCTGCGCCAATATGGTCGCCTGGAACTAGCAGGACTCAGTGGTCAAGACTGGAGACCTGTCAGAACGCCGCACTCAGGACAGTGACGGGTTGTCGCCTGTGGATCACCTCTACCATGAGCCTAACGTGCTTCCAGTGCAGGAGCACAATCTGATGCTCACAAAGCAGTTTCTACTGGGGTTCCACCGTCCGGGGCATCCCAATAGAGACCTGCTCGCGCTGGAGCCGGCACCCATGCACATCAGGGGACATCTCTCACAACTGACGGACGAGGTCCAGACTTACGTACGCTTACCGCTGGACCCAAGGACGTACTGAAAGGCTCTGGACGACATTCACATGGAGTCGGTATCCAAATATATCGACACCCGCCCTGTGAATGCAGTCCTGGCAGTCCAACCATCACCCATAGCAGCTGAGGAGCTCCAGCTGCTTCGTGAGACGCGCGTCACTCTGGCTCAACTCCGATCTGGATATTGTAGCAGGTTAAACTCCTACCTATCCAAGATCAACCCCGACACCCCCAACACTTGCCCAGCATGTGGAGATTCTCCGCACGACACCAATCACCTATTCACATGCCCGGCCAAACCTACTCAACTAATACCCCTCTCCCTATGGTCCGACCCTGTGGAAACGGCTCGTTTCCTGAACCTCTCGTTAGTTGAGCTTGACGATAATGATTGAGGGAGCCCGCCAGCCTAGTGGGGTGTAGCTAAGCCGCTACAACAACAACAACATGCGAGGAGTACGTGCTACAGTTAACATGACCGCATCGTTCGTATCGTTAACAATGCCGATTACTGCCATGTACATGCTGGGCTGTGTATGGTGAAGCCCAAAATGCAAAATTTTTAAGAACTTCGGCTTTAAATTTTGAAATAACTTATAGTACTTTGTTTAGCTTGCTTTTACAGGGATTATTTTGCCGTTTACGTTAGATAGTTATCGAACAATGCCACGATGCCAATGTGCAATATCACTTCTTATTGTGGTGATCATCCAAAGTGTTATTCACATAATTATCGTCTACTGTATTTCTGCAAGAGACTAGTATGTATACACCACTTCACTATGTTAACCGCAAGGCAATTTGCATTATATATGGCATCCCGCTGAGGTCCAGTGGTGAGTTCTACAACTCGTTACGCCGCTAAGTTCGGGGATCGAATCTCACTTAGGACAAGTAAAATCTAAATAATAGAAAAAAATTGTGTCGTAATAGCACTTACCCTTCGGCTGGCAATGCTATTTCTATCATGAAAAATCTTCCCATAAAATACATCTAACTTTCGAAGTCGGCTTAAAACTGTGGATCACTCCATTTTTGGTACAACACATCATGACACACGCCATAAATGGTATGAGCAGCTCGACCAAACAATGAGCTGTATAACCCGACACCTCCACAGAAAATAGCTGATGTCCTAAAATAGATGTCAGAAAATATACTGTCAATGGAGACCGCTTATTTCTTTAGTTCAGCCATTTATGTCAGCGTTTATGCCTTGGCATCTATTGTATGAAATAAGCTGTCACTTTGTTACTTTAATAGAAATTGACAAAACATTTTTTCATTTTTTCCTGCCAAAATGACAGATGTTAGAACATCAGCTATTTTCTGTGGAGATGTCGGGTAATGTAAGCGCCAAATAGACTGCGTTCGAGATGCTAATCACAATTGCAGTGTTGCCAGTTTGCCGAAGTATCACGTTCTGTGTAAGCTGCTAGCAACACTTGCAACACTCCGAGCGTTCTAGGAAGGCATTTTGCGCATTATATGGATCAGAGAAAATTCGACTGCAAGTTATGCGCAATGGTATCCGAAGTAGAAAAGTTATAACTTTATCTGGTTTACATTTTTAATATTAATTAATTCTTTTCTGCGAAAATCTGGGTACTTCGATGACATAGGTACTCCTACGATGCCGGCTTAATTTATTTTCATGAGGTATTAAATTTATTAACATTTCCATCTCACAGGTTTTGCAATCCAATCTTAAGTCGAACTTAAGTTCTTGTTAAGACAAATCTTAGCTAAGACCAGTTTAAGATTTTGCGTTTCACCATGGAAACTTCAGTATGGAAAATATTTAATTCAGAAATATGGTAGCACCACAAGAATTTGCCTTGTTTTTCCATATTTTGAAATTTGTTCAAATAGAAAATAACTCATATAAATAGATTTGTGTGCGGTTAATTAAAAAATTATTTTCAAGTTCAAATATTACAGAAATATATTTATTTAATTTAAACAAAATTGAAAATATAAAGAGAAGAAACAATTTCGCTCCGAATTAGATTGACTTGGTGGGTAATCTAGGGGCAAACTAAATTTTGACACTGTCTTTTTTTCTCTTTGTCGAAGTTTTATAAATTTTCTCTGAACAATGCTATAGGGTGTGACGTAAACTCATATGTTATGGCTCGTGAGACAGTAGCTTTGTCGAAATGTTAATAAAAACATACTCTCCAGACACGAAGCGTGGTTCCCGAGGCAAATTAAAGAAGTTTATGTTTCTCCATATTTCGGAAATACTTTAGATTTTTTCAATTATTTGTATTTAAGTCTGCAATGCAGCAATAATCAGCTGTTCGCAAAGATCAGATCAGTTTAAGACGAGAAATTTGGTGACTTAAGTTCCACTTAAAAATGCATTGTAATACCGGCCCTTAATTTCTAATCTATGTGAATTTAAAACAAAGCTGCTAATTGAAAAAAAACCTTTACATTCTTTCCTGCCAAAAAGCATTTGAGTTTTATAAATGTTCTTTTTATTAATATGTGTGTACTCCACAATGGCCTTTAAAGTTTTTCGCAATAGCTGTTGTAAATGATCGCGAACGCACTAGTTGTACCGTTGAAATTAACAAAAAATTAAAATTTTTTTTTAGTATGTAGTTTTGTCTCTAATTCAAATGCAATTAAGAGTAGCTTTCAAATGGCGATGCTTCTCTTATAAATGCCTCTTTGTTGGGGCGAACACTTGTCACAAATCTTTCAACCATTAAACGTTATGTATTAACAAAGCAATGAATTTGAGAACTATCACTCCTTTTATCATTCAAATCATCTTTCAGCAATGTATGCTGCTATTTTTGCAATTGTTGTTTAAACGGCCGATCTAGCAGGGTTAAACTTGGTTTAACCTATCAGCTGTTGGATGACTACTTTGTTTTGGTTGCAACAAATTTAATTGAGCGCAAAGAAATGAACAGCCCAATCACTGATTTCGAATGAACTCCCGTCGTGACAAAATCTCCCGTCACGAATTCGGGAAAAATGCTATCAGCAATTCCGACGTTTTCGAAGTTTGCGTTGCCAACTGTTACGCTAAGTTCGAATGAGTGTTACCAACTCTACACGAAATTTAGCGGTTTTTTCTTTACTTTTTTGACAGCAGTTGAAAAAAAATGCATATATTTTCACAGGCAAGGTTTACAATAGTTATTTAACCACAATGTAATGAAATGAGTTCCATTATAGAAGCTGTTTTATTAAAAAAGCAAGCGCAAAGCCCGAAATAGACGTTTCCAACCCGAAAATCCTTTTACCGTTCCCTCTAAATTATTGAATGTTAGTATGTGATTGCTTTCTATTCTCGTTGGTTTGGGTTCAATTTTGTTTAGATATGGCTTCCGTTGTACATAGCTTTTATGGTGCAACCAAACCTCTAAAATAAAGAGAATAACAGATACAAAATATCGTTATAACTACTTTTTATAGAAATTCAACATTTTAGCAAACATTTATGCCTATTTATTTATTTTCCAGTTGGTTGCAGTTGAAGTTTTATGTAATATTATCGTTGAATGAACATTGGCACTTTATACTTGTGTTAAATACGAAACATTCAATTCAAATAAACAGCACTTCCTTGTTCTTATATGTATCTATTCACTAAGATGACTACGAAAGTCGTATCCTTAACTGAATGGCCCAAGGCTTTTCAGCTGCGCAATGTCTGCCCGCTCCTCCATCATACTCACCAGCCTCATACTAACTCCGGTTAGTGGATGGTCTTGACCTGTTGAAAAATAGATTTCAAGTTATGCACAACAGCCGTTAATAAACACTTCTTACATTTTTAATTACTTTGGTGAAAAATATCCACTTAGTTTCTAGTTCACTTGTATTTTTTGTTCTTTTTATTTATGACAATCTCCTGAATTTCGAAAGTTCGTAAGAATTTCCTAATCACGTCGGAATTGATAATAGCATTTTCCTCCGACGGAATTCATGATAGGCCTGTAAGTTGAAATTCAAACCGAGTTTAATCAAAACTTTTAACTGAGTGTAAACCAGCACTGAAGAACTAGCCCTTAAACAGCTAAGATGTTCCCACATTGAAATATTTCACTAATATGAAATTAAAATATTTTGCTCAATGTGAAATTTTTTGGGCAAAACATAGGTAAATTGGTGGATTTATTTGTTTAAAATTATCGATTGTTGTAACATATACAACATCGGAGCTATTTTATGCTTTTGTTGGTAAAATAACGCTAGACTTGGTATAGCTTTGGACAATTTTACATTTAACATTTTAGTGTCATCAAAATTACAATTGGATTTCATTCGGCGATAGCGACAACTGCAGTCCTGCAGATAACTAATCATGCTGTTGTTTAAAAAACTGTGCCCTGTGGAATGTGTATTTTAAAATTTGACAAAAGCTGCCTGCTGGTTACTGTCTTCAAAGTGTTCATAGAATTACAATCGGATTTTGCTCACATTTTCTTTTAACTTATTGTACATTTTCTATAATTAATTAAAAAATAATTGCAACTAATAAGGAACGCTGTATCTTCTGGCCATTTGGTCAACAACATCTACGCCAAATTTAGTGCTGTTATAAAAAGTGATACTATAACTTTTTTTTTTGTTATTATCACCATCTATCTGAACCTTATCACGCAACGTCCTCAGTCACAAAACTTCCTTGTTTTTATTCGCTTGGTAAGCTGTCAACAAGCACTGCTTATTTTCCGTTGGAAAAACTTCCGTGGCATGTACATAGGTTAGGTTAGGTTAGTGCGGTTGTCGTAACAGACACACTTAGGCTCGTGGCCCATTGTGATGCCGCATTTGGGGGTTGTAACTCCCCACGAAGGAACCACCCCCTAAAACCAATCAGTGCTTCGAAGGAACTTAAGCATGGCATGTAATGTCATTTAAAATTTTTTTACATATGGCGGAATAACGCGTCTTCCTTTGTTTACGGTACCAACCATAGTAGTACGCTTGGAAAGTAAATTTTGAGCCAAAGACACGGACGTAAAAAATTGTCAGTGGTCACATTTCTTCCCTTATTTATATAAGGCTCCATTAGTCGCATGACAACGTGTTCTCCCACAATTTTATTTTCTCGACGGCTATCATCTTTTCCCAAATATGGCAAACTGTTAAGCAAATATTTCGATTTCACATCTGCGCATAGCCAAAATTTTATTTCAAATTTATCAGGTTTATTGGCCATGTATTGTGTAAATTTGCACCTGACCTTTGTTGGAAACAGTTGTTCATCTATGGTGATATTTTCACCTGGCACGTAACAAGATTTGCAGTTCTCAATAAATCGATTGCAAACTTGGGAAATCAATGCAAAATTATCTGTTTGGAAAAATGCCATTATTGAAGCGATCTCTGGACATAGTTTTTGGAAAAAATTTCCCACGTCTTGTTCCATAAATCGTTCACAGATATATTTTTCGCGCCACAAGCTCCTCTGACGTACAACAGCGAAATGAACTTTTCCAGATCTTGCACAGACATAGTCCAGTTTGAATGGCCAAGCCGCCTATGTGCTTCAACCTCCGTGCACTTTTGAATGTGGCGTAAAATTGTATCGTCAATCAGAAGCCTCCACGCTGTCACAAATTCTTCACTAATTTGCCTTTTTGTGTAGGTCCTGGTTGTTCTCTAAAAATGTTGTGGTTTGCACGGCGACCTGCTGCAGATCTGTTTTGGGGATATACATTCCACATAATTCCGCCTGCTGAGCGCATGTCGTTTTCTGTCTCAGATGTTGAACAAATTTCATATCGTATGTTCTGAACACATTGTTCTATTGTCACATTCACTGACAAAATCGTTTAGCACAATAAACCAAATAAAGCACCAAGCCAAAACGTAGAAATATACTTGGGGTCAAATGACCCCTGTCCGATATTCTAGGTAGTTGTGCCATTTTTTCAAGTTTAAAAAATCCTAATAAAATTAGACCTGTTTTAATTTTAACTTGATGCAGTTTTGATAAAAGTCACGAAGTTACAAGATAAACAAGCAAGTAGAACAAATATTATTGGCAGTCAAACTCCAGAATGGGTCAAATGACCCCTGCCCGTCTTTCTAGTGTTAAACGAATACAAGCTCACTAAATTAACAGGAATAGTCATTAAAAAAAATTTATTTTCCTTGGACTAATAATTTAATATATCCATAATTTTGAAATGAAAGCGATTTGGAACATAATTCTTGAACAATCTTCAAAAAAATTTACTTCATATTATTGTTCTCAAGTGAACCTTCTTCTGGTTTGTAAATAACAACCATCTGCTGTTTGTATGTCGGCTCATTGGCAAAAGTGTATAAATCGAAATAACACTTATGGGTCGAAAATCGATAGTCAAATTTCGGTCGAGTTGCTAGTTGCCAACCCATGTTTAAGATGACAAGTGGCTACTGTCAACGAGTTATCGTAATATATATATATATATATAATTTTGGCGCCTACACTATATAGCTTAGTGTTTGGCCGAGCTTCTACCATTTGTGGTGCTATTTATTGGTGTACAAAAACAAAGGTTTTCATTTCTCTAAAAAACATAAAGCAATATAGGTAAAAAATTTTTTTACATATGGCGGTGTATCGCGTCTTCCTTTGTTTACGGTACCAACCATAGTAGTACGCTTGGAAAGTAAATTTTGAGCCAAAGACACGGACGTAAAAAAATTGTCAGTGGTCACATATCTTCCCTTATTTATATAAGATTCCATTAGTCGCATGACAACGTGTTCTCCCACCATTTGATTTTCTGGACGGCTATCATCTTTTCCCAAATATGGCAAACTGTTTAGCAAATATTTCGATTTCACATCTGCGCATAGCCAAAATTTTATTCCAATATTATTAGGTTTATTGGCCATGTATTGTGTAAAATTGCACCTGACCTTTGTTGGAAACAGTTGTTCATCTATGGTGATATTTTCACCTGGCACGTAACAAGATTTGCAGTTCTCAATAAATCGATTCCAAACTTGGGAAATCAATGCAAACTTATCTGTTTGGAAAAATGCCATTATTAAAGCGATCTCTGCACAGATATATTTTTCGCGCCACAAGCTCCTCTGACGTACAACAGCGAAATGAACTTTTCCAGATCTTGCACAGACATAGTCCAGTTTGAATGGCCAAGCCGCCTATGTGTTTCAACCTCCGTGCACTTTTGAATGTGGCGTAAAATTGTATCATCAATCAGAAGCCTCCACGCTGTCACAAATTCTTCACTAATTTGCCTTTTTGTGTAGGTCCTGGTTGTTCTGTAAAAATGTTGTGGTTTGCACGGCGACCTGCTGCAGATCTGTTTTGGGGATGTACATTCCACAGAATTCCGCCTGCTGAGCGCATGTCGTTTTCTGTCTCAGATGTTGAACAAATTTCATATCGTATGTTCTGAACACATTGTTCTATTGTCACATTCACTGACAAAATCGTTTAGCACAATAAACCAAATAAAGCACCAATCCAAAACGTAGAAATATACTTGTGGTCAAATAACCCGTGTCCAATATTCTAGGTAGTTGTGCCATTTTTTTCAAGTTTAAAAAATCCTAATAAAATTAGACCTGTTTTAGTTTTAACTTGATGCAGTTTTGAAAAAAGTCACGAAGTTACAAGATAAACAAGCAAGTAGAATAAATATTATTGGCAGTCAAACTTCAGAATGGGTCAAATGACCCCTGCCCGTCTTTCTAGTGTTAAACGAATACAAGCTCACTAAATTAACAGGAGTAATCATTACAAAAATTTCTTTTCCTTGGACTAATAATTTAATATATCCATAATTTTGAAATGAAAGCGATTTGGAACATAATTTTTGAACAATCTTCAAAAAAATTTACTTCATATTATTGTTCTCAAGTGAACCTTCTTCTGGTTTGTAAATAACAACCATCTGCTGTTTGTATGTCGGCTCATTGGCAAAAGTGTATAAATCGAAATAAAACTTATGGGTCGAAAATCGATAGTCAAAATTCGGTCGAGTTGCTAGTTGCCAACCCATGTTTAAGATGACAAGTGGCTACTGTCAACGAGCTATCGTAATATATATATATATATAATTTTGGCGCGTACACTATATAGCTTAGTGTTTGGCCGAGCTTCAACCGTTTGTGGTGTGCGTCTTTATATTATACCACAAATGGAGGGACCTACAGTTTTGTGCCGACTCCGAACGGCAGATGTATTGATTGAGAAGCTTTTTCATGGCAGAAATACCCTCGGAGGTTTGCCATTGCCTGCCGAGGGGTGGCCTTCTATTATTATTAATGTTTTGCTTGCCCGGACTGAGATTCGAACCTCGAACTCAGCGCATATCAAGTTATAGCACGCACCGCTAGCAACTCGACCACAGCGGCCACTTGTGTTGTCGTAATACAAATATTTATTTCAATGGCATTGCTATTTTACTAACTGAAGTTTGGTAACTATCCATAATCATACACATGGGCGCCGGCAGCACGGTGCAAGGGGATGCACTTGCACCCCCTGCTATGAAAGAAAATAGCAGAAAATTTTATTTTTTTATTTTTTTTATTAAATTATTGTTTGAATAAAAACTGAAGGCGTCGAGGTTGCTGTCCAAATGTATTTATCACCTTCTCAATAAATTCAGTGTCTTCTTCTACTCTTCTCCTGTGAACACTGAGCATGCACAAGCTACTTAGCCTCGCGTCTCCCATCGTTGAGCGATTCCACGTCTTGACACGTCGTAACGTGCTAAATGTACGTTCAATGCTACATGTTGTTGATGGAATAGTTAAACCAATTTGGATTGCCTCACGTACTGCTGGGTAAAACGGAGTGGCTTGAGCAATTACATCTGCGTATTCAACAACAGATTCATTTAAGCCCGCATCATTAGCTTCATTTATCCTTATCATCTCGTACCATGTGGTAGCTTCAGCAACAAAATTATGTAGAAAACCTCCATAAAAATTCTGTATATCTTCTACTATTGCTGAAAATTCTGATTTATTTAAGTTTTTCATATTTTCTGGGTGAAAAATTCTTCCACATTTTCAGATGGTTGATTTGATCTGTAAGTTTGTTTTGCCACTGATCGAGGGCGCTTGAATTCAACATCCAATTTTTCACAAATATTTTGAGCTCGGTTGAAAATGACCGCAAACTCCGTAGAGGCATTATCGCGGTGAGATTGAAGCACATCAATTAATTTATTTACGTGATCGTAAACTGCCTTTATATTCATATTTACTTCTTGTAATTGATTGCACAGGGGTTCAAGTTTGGCAGAATAGGCAGCAATTACTAAAAGTGTCATAATGTATGTTGGAGCAGTTGCAGTTGTGTAGAGCTGGTACGATTTGGTTTTTGTCTTAGAGTTGGGTGCATCCAGCGAAAGTTCTTTTAAGACTTGTACAATAGTCAGAAAGTTTTCAGAAAATTTTCTGATACTTTTGTATTTTGCTGTCCAACGCGTTTCACAAAATAGAGGTATATTTGGAATTTTTTTTCGCCGCAACGTACTCTCTCTAAAAAAGTTTATAATGTCTTTTGTAGTCCCAGCAGTATTTCTCACTTCACTGACGGTATTCTGATCATTAATGACAAGATTTAGTACATGGCTTGCACAGTGGAAAAATAGAGCTGAAGGATATTTATCATTAATAATTTTCTGAACACCACCTATGTGACCTGCCATTGCAGCACACCCGTCGTATCCCTGGCCAACAAGTTTATTTAAATTAAAATTGCAATCTTGCAGGAAGTGAATAATAGTTTCCGAAATGGCCTTTGCAGTCAGTTCTTGTAGTGGTACATATCCGAGAAATTCTTCACAAATTATTGGTTTTTTATCATCTTTATCATTACGTAGATAACGAACACCAATAGATAATTGCTCGGTGCCACTAATATCAGCAGTCTCATCAGCCAAAACCGAAAAAGCCGAAGCTTCTTTTACCTCAGCAATTATTTTGGTTTTTAAAACGTCGGAACAAATTTCAATTAATTCATTTTGAATTTGATGCGATATGTACATATAAGGAATTTTTCGCTCCTGATTCTAAGAGATTCTTCAAAATCTCGTCTCCCGAGTCAACTCGAAAATGTAGCAGATCTGTAAAAACAGAACCCTTGTCAACTTTTCCACGAAGTGGAATATCATGCTGCCCGCAAAATAAAATTGTCGATACAATAGATCGAAGTTTTAAACGATTTGCTTCAATTTCCTTGTGATATGTCGTACTTAAAGATTCATGAACGCTTAATTCTTTTCTATCCATGATTTTTTCAAATGTATTTGCCGATGCCAGTGCATCACAATGCCACTTACTTGCCGCATGAGACTGTGTAGCTTCATGAAACTTTTGATATTTAAGGCAAGGAGAAACTATAAACTGTCCTTGTAGACCACGCTGCACTGGAGGTCGAAATAATACACATATTCTACACAGATGCCCCTTTGCTATAGCTGAATAGGCTAACCACGGATATGTTGTAAGCCATTCATGTCGAAAAGCTCGCTTAGCATCAAGTTTAACATCATTTTTAAAAATGTAAGTTTTACTAGGATTCCAAGGATATCTTAGTAATTTCAAACGTAGATCTTCGTTGACTTGATAACCAGAATCCAAACACAAGCCAATATCCACTGATGAATTACTTGTGCTGCTGCTAGGAAAATTGAATGATGCATCTGCTTGAAAATCTGTATGCACAGAGCTAGTACCTTTAAGCAAAAATAATCATTTTAAATAAACTAAAGTTAATGCCGAATTGAACACTCAAGAAGTTTTTTTTATCTTGAATTATTATTAAAATTAATTTTTTTATAATGTTAAAAAATATTTTTAGATTCTTTAAATGTACTATAGATTTTACTATAATTACTTAGTTGATTACCACTAAATTGTTTATAAAAGTTATAAAAGTTATAAAATGCGTAAATTACCAATAACTGAAAAGCTTTCTCTAATTATTGCACATCAAAATCACCAATTACTGTACTCTCACAATGAATATAATTATAATATGTTTGTTATAATTATCGTAGTTATTAAAATAATAAAAAAAAATTATATAGTGTTAAAACAATTATAGTGAGTGATATTAAACAATTTTAAACAATTATACATAACAATATTAAAAAATATATAATTAACATATTTCTACTGAGTTGCACATCTATTCGTGCCTATGCAGTAATTGGTAACTTTACCCTAATTCATTAACACATTCAGAAAAAAAATTCAAAATTAATTCATGAAGTAATGATAATGTATCTATACTTCACCCAATTTTTGTGGTAATAAATCAATTAAAATGCAAGTAGTGAGTCTTAGAATTTTTATCAATTAACGAAACTTAATATTTTTATATCTCTTATACATAATCATTCTAGAGAAAGTAATGTTCAAGCTTAATTAATGAAAGAATTTAATCAATGAATGATGAATTGCAAATTCAGTTGAGACTTATTTTTTTACTGTATTTTAAGAATACTGGTATACTATTTTGTTAATTATTATGATAAACAATACGATAAATAATTTGGGTAGAAACACCATCACAACATATGTACCTGGGCTGTCTGGTCTGTCTGTATTCAATTTGGATGTCTTAATATGAGATAAATTATCTTCATCGGAATGATGATTCCGTTTTTTACACAAAAAACGTCTTATGTCACTCATAACTTGAATAAAAAGTAATAAGTTAACCAATAAATTGCCTAAAAACGAAGATGAGTCACTGTTTATACAGATTTATTACAGACAATTAGTTTGCTCCTTATCGACAAAGAACGGCAATTATTAATAGATACAACTAAAATATCATGAAACATGAACTGACGCAATCGCAAGTAGCGAAGCCCTCATATCCATTGCGTGGCAGCGGGCATTCCCCGAGTAATAATGCCATCCATCGACTACAGATAGCGTTTAAGCA
Source organism: Philophylla caesio (assembly GCA_963971545.1). Lineage (NCBI taxonomy): Eukaryota > Metazoa > Arthropoda > Insecta > Diptera > Tephritidae > Philophylla > Philophylla caesio. The sequence goes on along the minus strand of OZ020605.1, from coordinate 1,270,406 downwards.
GAGGAGAGGGATATTAGGGATGTCAGTGGTAAAAATACATCGATGCATCGATACGGACAGAGTTTTCATATACCATGGAAATAAAACCAAACCAATTTCAAATAATTATACAAACTTTTATTTTAATTTACTCAGATTTATATACAATGCAATCGCCATAATTCGTAGTCGCAAGGGACCGGCAATTTTGTTCGAATTAGAGGGGTGTACGATTTGTTGAGATTTCGATTTATAGAGGTGAATTTAAAAAAATACGAATTAGAGGGGTTTTTTTTTATTTCGATTATGGGTAGGTACATATGTATTTTGTGAAATTCGCTAACATATTTTTCTTACTTTGTTAATGATTATAGTAAAAAACATATGTGTGTTTATTTCTGTTTAAGTTCTATGTGCTAACAACTTCATGTAATAAATTTTTAAATTTTTCTTTGGTGAAATAAATAGAACCGCCCCTGAAGATGCTAAAATATTTAGCGAAACGTCGGGCATAGATGAAATAAAAAGTATTTTATTTGCATCAACAAGCAATAGATCAGACAAGCCTAAAAAATCATCAATACAAATTCGAACTGATCGCAACTAAATTATTCAAACATTTTTTCGATATGAAGATAAAAAAAAAAATGAAATTATGGCTTAAAGAATTCTGTTATTTTGTGTTGTTTAAAACTTTTCTCGCGTATTTTATCAAGAGAATTTTCTAAAATGACGAAGGATTCTAAAACTTTCTCATCAACAACATGATTTGAAAAAAATAAGCGCAATTGATGTATGTTCGATTTAGCTTCTTTGTTTGTTATAAAATGCTCCTCGGCGCTGTTATCATCGTTATCACTTTCGCTGGCGTCAATAAAGACTTCTTGTAAGATTTCCACATCGTCCAACATTCCTGCAACAGCCACCTCATTGTCAACATTTGCATAGTCATCAAACGAAACAACATTTTGAGAATCAGTCGGAAGACGAATCCACAAGTGGTCTGCGTTTATTAGCTGATCATCGAGTGAATCACAGATTAAACCTTTATCAAAACCGCATGCACGAAAGCAGTTTTGAATGCAATTCTTGGTGATGCTCTGCCACTATTTGTAAGAAGTTTGCATTGCATCAAAAAGTGTAAATTTGAAGTCTTTTCCATCATCAATACAATCTACCAAATTCGAAACTATTTCTTTGCGATATAAAGCTTTAAAATTTTTGAATTTTTTGCCAAAAAAAAGCGCTTTTTCTGTTAATAATGGGCCACTCACAGGAACATTAGACTGCCGGCATTTCCTAAACCATAACAGAAGAGACTTCTCTATTTCTGGATATTCAGGAAGTTTTTGGCGCATCAATTTACTTATTGGAGATGCTTGCAATATATTTTCTCGTTTATTCAAAATTGAAGTAAGTGTTGATGGAGCGATATTGAATTGTTTGGCAACATCTTTCTTTTTTTCTCCATTATCAACAGCTGAAATGATTTGTTGTTTTTTCAACACAGATAAAGTTTTATGCGTACGTTTTTGCGACATTTTTACACGCGATGTATGAATGAACTGAACAACAAGAAACACAAAAAATTCCATTGCAAAAATATAACGGTAAAGATTACTACGCAGTAGAGAATTAATATCCATAGATGATATTTTGCCAAAGAAAAAAAAAAAACAAAAATATTTTGCTCTTGAATTACGAATTATAAGAGGTTTTTAAAAATCCATTACGATTTATAAGAGGTTTTGCATTGCTCGTTTTGAAAAATAATTACGAAATATCGAGGGGACCAAAATGTATGGAAATATTACGAATAATTGTAACTTTCTCAAGGGACCGACAGTTTGCTACGAATTATCAAGGTTTACGAATTATCGCGATTGCACTGTAATACATATTTTAAAGTTTGAAACTTTGGTTTTGGTAATCGTCTTTTTACATAAATTGCATACTGCGCAATATCTATTTTCTTTTATGTAAAACCTCCACACAACACTTTTCGGCGCCATTTCGTTTTCTTTGAATTTCAGAAAATTCGATGTAGTTGAGATGTCAGTTTACAGAAAACATCGATGTTCGATGCATCGATGCATCGACTATTTGTACATCGAGTGGAAAATTTTCGATGCATCGAAGCAAAACATCGATGTTTTTTTGACATCCCTAAGGAAGATCAATTTACCAAAAACAATTTTACTAATTTTGTTTTACTAGCATTAGATCAAAAGTGTAACATTATTAGGACATGTCAGTTTATTACATATGATTACCAATATAAAAGTAAATTTTCTATAAAACAATGCAATGAAATCCGCGTACGATTTAAATTTTACATTACACTCATTCTGCATTTTATATATGTATGTATATTAGATCATAATAGTGTGTAGATGCAGATGCATATAAAAAAAAATAATCCTGGCGGCGCCCATGATCATACACCACCAAAAATCCACTACCCGCTGCATAAAAAGCATGACAAAATAGGCGGGGTGTCGCTCGACCATGGGACTTTCGACCATATGGCAGAAAGTCCCCAAAAAAGTGGACATTCGACCATATGGTCGAAAGTCGTTGTATGCTAGTGACTTTCGACCATATTTTCAATTTTCTAAAATGGACATTCGGCCATATGGCATACTGGCGCACAGTGACTTTCGACCATATTTTCAATTTTATTAAATGCATACTTAACAATTATTTTGCAACAGGGCAAACTTAAATTTAAGCAATTGTTATTTTGATACAATACTTTGCCCTTTTACAAAATGCAAAGGAGTTGTGCGCGGAAGTACTGTTGATGGCGTAGCTTTGCGTAGTTTGTCCGGCCAGGGTTATTGTTTTGAAGCGCGACCGAAGACCGCTCACGCAGAAAGGAGTTCTGGGCGGAAATACTGTTGATGGCGTAGCCGGAGTTTGTCCGGCCAGGGTTATTTTTTTGAAGCGCGGCCGAAAGCCCCTCACGCAGAAAGGAGTTCTGCACGGAAATACTGTTGATGGCGTAGCCGGAGTTTTTCCGGCCATGGTTATTTTTTTGAAGCGCGACCGAAGGCCGCTCACGCAGAAAGGAATTCTGCACGGGAATACTGTTGATGGCGTAGCCGGAGTTTGTCCGGCCATGGTTATTTTTTTGAAGCGCGGCCAAAGGCCGCTCACGCAGAAAGGAGTTCTGCGCGGAAATACTGTGTGCCCTGTTCTTATTGTTGAATTTTATTAAATGCATACTTAACAATTATTTTGTAACAGGGCAAACTTAAATTTATGCAATTGTTATTTTGGTACAATAGTTTGCCCTTTTACAATATGCATACTTAACATATGGCCGAAAGTCCGAAAAAAAGTGTGTGCCAGTGACTTTCGACCACATTCTCAATTTAATAAAGTGGAAATTCGACCATATGGTCGAAAGTCACCAGCATACAATGACTTTCGACCATATGGTCGAATGTCCACTTTTTTGGGGACTTTCGGCCATATGGTCGAAAGTCCCATGGTCGAGCGACACCCCGTCGACAAAAAAACGTTTATCCATAATTGATTTTATTTACTATTTATTGGTGTACAAAAACAAAGGTTTTCATTTCTCTAAAAAACATGAAGCAATAGAGGTAAAAAAAAATAAAATTTAAGTGGGACAAAAGTGCAAGCTTGTTTCAAGGACTCCTTGTTGGTTACGTCGGCATGCGCAATATTTCTTTTCAAAATACCCCAAACGTGCTCCATGGGGTTTAAGTCCGGCGATTGCGGGGGGAGTTCAACTGTCTTCGAGCATAATAAAGTAACCAATCTCTGACTAAGTGCGCTGTATAATTAGGATCGTTGTCCTGTTGGAAAACCCAATGCTGCCCAAGACCCAGCATACCAACCGATGCCTGCAAATTACTTTCTGTTTATAATAGTATCGATCCATTACGCCATCTATAAACACCAACCGGCCCACTCCAGAGGCTTTTATGGCTCGCGAAGCCATAACGTTGGCCCCACCATGTTTTACTGTGGGAACAATATTCTTCGGCTCAAGTGCTGCATTTTTTTACGCCAAACTTTTCCATGACCGTCATTTCCAAACAAATTGAACTTGCTTTCGTCAGTAAATAAAACCTTATTCCAGAACTCAGTCCCTTTATCTAAATGCTTTTTTGCGAACTCAAGACGGAAGTTTTATATTCTTCTCAGATATTAACGGCTTTCTGCGGGGAACTCTGCTTGCATAACTATTAGCTCGCAACGCCCTTTTAACAGGTTTTGCGATGCTTTCAGCTATTTTCGGCGCCGTAAACCTCGGATTTTTGCTAACTTTTAAAATAAGGCTAATGTCTCGCCTTGAGACTTTCTTTGGGCGACCTGATCTCGGCTTATTTTCGACAGAACCAGTAATTATTGATTTTTTTAAACAATGCATTGGACCGTAACAAAGGCACATTTAATACTCGTAAATTGCTGATTTCTCGATAAGAAAAATAGCCTATTAGCTCGCAACGCCCTTTTAACAGGTTTTGCGATGCTTTCAGCTATTTTCGGCGCCGTAAACCTCGGATTTTTGCTAACTTTTAAAATAAGGCTAATGTCTCGCCTTGAGACTTTCTTTGGGCGACCTGATCTCGGCTTATTTTCGACAGAACCAGTAATTATTGATTTTTTTAAACAATGCATTGGACCGTTACAAAGGCACATTTAATACTCGTAAATTGCTGATTTCTCGATAAGAAAAATAGCCTATGAACTTGGTTACATATCCCTTTAGATTGTGCTATCAGGAAGTTGAAGGCTTTTATTGGAAACATAACATGAAATAAAATGAACACATTTTTCACATTACTTTAATAAAAATTGTTTAAAAGTGCTTTAGGCGCTTTAATATCAAATGCTTAGTATAGAACTGTTTAGTCTAATCTCTGAGCAGGTCATATACATATGTAGGTATGAATATGTAAATATATACGTTTCAGTCAGAGATCAGACTGAACAGTTCTATACTAAGCATTTGATATTAAAACGTATGTATTTACATATTCATACCTACATATATGACCTGCTAACTATTTATAACAAATATGTAGTTATGAATATGTAAATATATACGTTTTAATATCAAATGCTTAGTATATATTTACATATTCATACATACATATATGACCTGCTCGAAGCAATATGTGGACTTACAAAAAGTGCAAAAGATAAAAATTAAAAAATTGTAACATTACAACATAGTGGAGTAAGTAATTAAAGCCTTTCAAAGCCTCTGAAGCCCTGCTACAAAAATTAAAATATTCTCCAATGGACAAATTGTTATTAAAAAATTAAATCTCTAAATAAATAATTAAACACAAATTGACCATATTTAATAATTTTTTCGCAAAACAAGAGGTTAATGTTATAAAAGCAATATTTGACTGTTTGAATGGCTGATAATAACCTTTTTTGAATTTAAATCCTTTGCTACATGTATAAAATATGCCAGTATTACTAAACGAAATATAGTTCATACAAACGAAAGTAATAGATATTATACTCTTGCACTTCACTTGTGTAATTTATCGTTAAAAAATCGAAACCAAAACGAATATTGCTAATAATATATATACAATAAAAGCAATACTTTTTTATATTATAAAAAAAGTTTATTTTTTCTCGGAGTTTATTAAGACATTTGTGTGTTTATTTTTGTTCTGTGGTGTTTTCCACTTTTGTTTATTATTCGCTTCATTTCATAATGATTTGGGCTGATGTTCAGAAATTACGAATGATAGAAAGCATTTCCCGAAATTTGCGAAATCAGCTAAGTTAGGCCAAATTCATAGATTTTTTAATAAAGTTTATTAGGTGAGCTCACGTACCTGCTAACTATTGATAACTATCAAAAACTATCCGTTTTTGGCTTTCGCGCACGCCAAAAACTTAAAGTAGAGGAAATTGGGAAAGCAAAATAAAATTTCATTTTGAGGGGGAGTTTCTAATTTCTGCTGGATAACTTTTTGCCAGCGGCAACTTTCCAGCAAGAAAACATTTGATCAAAAGGAGCTGGTTGGAGTTTTCGCAATTGACAAAAATTAATTGGATGGTTTAGAATCTAAAAATCTTATGAAAAGACTAATAAAACTTGTAAAAGTAGGTAATTGTTCATTCAGTCAGTAAACTATAACTTTTTTTTTATCAGTATTCATATGTTTTAAATTTTACACTTTATAATGCACACAAAAAATCGATCAGCTGTTCATGTAACCTGCAATTTTATGCACATGTTTTGTACGCGTAATTTTCGGATACTTTCTTCTTGTAAGATAACAGATGACATTTCACAGACTGGATATTTTAAACGAACGTACCTATTTTGTACATAAGCCGTGTAGCCGCATTGAAAGCTACAGTCTTATCACGCAATTCATTATACATAGCTTCGAATACGAATAATGCAAACTCCCATACCTTTCTAAATATTTGTGCACGAAATGTTCGCTCGCAATAACGTTTGCCTTGAATGGCTTGAGAGTGAGTGAGACAAGAATTATCTCTATACTTTAAGTAGGCCATTTACGTTTCGTTGAAGCCACAAAAATAATGATACACAAGATATAGATCGTTGCGATCGGTTGATATTGATAAGCGTTGCGGTAGTTTTGAAAGGATAAAAGGATTTTTTGCGGATTCATGTATGCTCATTGAATTGTTTCTACTTTTTTATATATCACAGAATTAAATTTCTTGATTTTAATTGATGTACTAGTCACACTGTAAGTGAATTTACTGAGTTTAAATGTGTATGTACGTAAATAAATTCCGGAATACCATGTTATGTAGTTTATATAACAAGTAAACAGTTTTTAAGTATGCCCATGATGTACCGGTAGAATTTATTTAGTACTTATTTGAATACATAGGGCCATAATCAAAGTTAAAGTCGACTCTTAAGTTAGCAACAGCTTTTTGGCATACTTTTCGGTGAGATATCTGTCAAAAGAGCTGATGCTAACTTTAGAGTTGAATTTAACTTGACTATGACTCTGGCGCATAATCTCTCTCGCATATTTACATATGTATGTATATACGCATTTGTAACTGAATCGAAAAGCCATAATCAGGTTTTTGTGTTGCTTATCATTCCTAGTGGATAAACCAAGTCGTTTCTTATTTTTTGGTAAAAGCTATTGCGCATCTACATATTAGCGCCGAAACCCGTTGCATTGGTCCCTAGAATTGATTTGATCGCTTCATGGGATGTTTTGTAAGAGTCAAAGACTTAGGGCCAGTTTTTCAGCGCAATTTGAACTCTGTTTGTCGCTTAAACAAAGTTTAAACTCAGTATGCAGTTTTTCAGTCAATTTTCAACGGAGTGTAAACGGCCGATTGCGCACAGTTAAACTTAGTTTAACTTATCACCTGCGTGCTGACTATTTCGTTTTGGTTGCAACAAATTTATTTGAGCACAAGAAAACTAAGTTGAAATTTAAACTGAGTTTAACTAAACTTAGTTTAGACTAAGTTTCAACCAGCACTGAAAAACTGGACCTTAATAAATTTCAACATTTAAGCGAATACAATCGCGTTCAGTTAAATTGTAAAAAAAGCAATAATCGGAGCTCTAGCACTGTATTGAACAGAACAGGTAGGCAACGCAAGAATTAATCCTGATCTAAGTAAATCCAAGCCAACAAAAATTTGCACGAAACGAGCTCCAGCGACGAAGAAACTACGGTGGTCGGATGGGCAGCAGTGAAACAAAACCCTACTCGCAAAAAGGGTGCTGCTTTACCAGTGGAGGAATTTGAACGCAGGCTGGGAATATTGGAATTCTACTTCAAACAGGGGTCGAATCGTGACAGTCGTGAACGAATGGAGTAAATGGGATGATGACAGTTGAATGTGAACGTATGGTAATTGCTGATTTTGTTCTTGATTATTTTGCGAACTTATTATTTTATTTAAGTTCCAGCGATAGCGAAGCCTATGAAGAAATTGAACATAAATAACTTTGAGACAGGAGCAATCCTATGGCGTTATCCAACAATGCTTATGTTTTTATTCTTATGTTAGCTGCAAGGCAGATTTAACAGGTAACCTCAGTAGAGTTAATAATTTGATTTTTGCTCATTTGCTCATGAAACACGTGAATATTTTGTATATTTGCGTTGTGTAGTTTGTGCCGAAATTGTACAGAGTTAGGAAAGTGCGTTCTCAGCAAGAAAGAGTTAGAAAAAGGCGGAATTTATTTATAAAAAGTGCCGCAAGAGCCACGCCTACGAATTGTTAGGCAGAGAGCTTGTGGCATCCCGTTAACGGAAACAATGTGGTGTCCATAGATCATTTCGCGAGCCGCGAATTGGTGGCTGGTGAAAATCGCGTACACTTGATGCCCAACTCTGTCGCAAGGATCAAGCATCAAGTTCTGAAATAAACATGAACATTTTGTATTTATTTATTTTGGGTAAATTGAATTTGTGAATTGTCATTTTTTGTTTTTATTAGACTGACTTGATAGTTCTTACTGACAATAAAGATATATCAAAAAATTTAGCAGGGCTGCAATTTCTCTACTACGGTTGCCTGTTAGATCTGCCTTGGTTAGCTGCAACCCTCTCGCTTCTCGCTAGCGGTAGCTATCAACACATGATTAATATGATATATGGCAGAGTATCGTCTCAAAATAAACATCTGCCTTATTAAAGGAAATGGAAAGCAAATTGTGTACAGTATTTATTCGGCAAATACCTGCAAACAAGCATTATCAACTTAATTTTTGTTTTAATTATAAAGCCATACTTTTTCCGCTGTTTTGGGTGCTTTATTGGGGGTCGTACGGCATTCAACTTGTTGCTAAGCTCTTTGAATTAACTCATGCATAATCCTATTCCAAATGAGCATAAGCACTCGTACAAATGCACGAAAATTATGTGCATAAGTACTGAATATTGTGATTTTAATATGGCAATACAGCCACTTTTGACAGAGAAATACGATTGTGAACTACCAAAATGTCTACAGCTGCTATCAAAAGTGTTTATTATTAAAACAATAGCTGCAAATATTAGCAAATTAAACCAAATTATAAATTAAAATGCGATTTCTTGTGGGTTTGGAGGATAGGAATCCATGCAATCCGAAAGATTTCCGCAAACTGCTTGGAAAAAATCCACAACAATTTCTCCAAGTGCAGTACTCTTGGTGAAATTCCTATAGACTTGCAAAAGTTCTATATTCCAAAGCGAACAATGAGATAGCCACCATTTTATGAAGTGGAATACATCGCCTCATATTGCTGTTCAGTTTTTCAGTGCCCAGAACTTTTTCCACAAATTTTGCGAAATGCATTTGTCTTAAAATGAAATTTTCTTTGAAACGATTTTCGCCCTTTGAAGGTTCGTCTCGTTCCCAAAAGTAGCTATAGCGATCATTCATGGAATAGTATGCATGTGTAGAAATTATTTATATCGTTACAGCATATAAAATATACTCACACATTTGCACAACTTCCTTTCTCTAATGTCGATAAGTGTAACGACTCAAGGCTTTAGTATCCTGCTAAGAATTACGTATGTGCCAATGTATTGTATATTTTAATTTTATTAAGCAACTTAAAGCTTTGTAATGATTTTTTGCCATTTAATTAGTTGCCAATCTTATTTTCCTTAATTTGCATTTTCAGTTTCGTTTTTCAAATCAGCTAATGTCGAAATGCAGATAAGTGTCGTCTGTCAGGCCTAAAATATTATGCAGATATATGAGCTCGTTTATTTACATAAGTTCGTCTGTCAGCCCTTTTAGCGGTTGTTTTTCCTTGCGCGCTGTTAGTACTTATTTGAATATATAGGGCCATAATAAAAGTTAAAGTCGACTCTTAAGTTAGCAACAGCTTTTTGGCATACTTTTCGGTGAGATATCTGTCAAAAAAACTGATGCTAACTTTAGAGTCGACTTTAACTTGACTATGACTCTGGCCCATAATCTCGCTTGCATATTTACATATGTATGTACGGACTTGTAACTAAATCGAAAAGCCATAATCAGGTTTTTGTGTTGCTTATCATTCCTAGTGGAGAAACCAAGTCGTTTCTTATTTTTTGGTAAAAGCTATTGCGCATCTACATATTAGCGCCGAAACCCGTTGCATTGGTCCCTAGAATTGATTTGATCGCTTCATGGGACGTTTTGTAAGAGTCAAAGACTTAGGGCCAGTTTTTCAGCGCAAGTGGAACTCTGTTTGTCGTTTAAACTAAGTTTAAACTCAGTATGCAGTTTTTCAGTCAATTTTAAACAGAGTTTAAACGGCCGATTGCGCACAGTTAAACTTAGTTTAACTTATCAGCTGCGTGCTGACTATTTCTTTTGGTTGCAACAAATTTATTTGAGCACAAGAAAACTAAGTTGAAATTTAAACTGAGTTTAACTAAACTTATGTTAGACTGAGTTTCAACCAGCACTGAAAAACTGGACCTTAATAAATTTCAACATTTAAGCGAATACAATCGCGTTCAGTTAAATTGTAAAAAATGCAATAATCGAAACTCTAGCACTGTATTGAACAGAACACGTAGGCAACGCAAGAATTAATCCTGATCTAAGTAAATCCAAGCCAACAAAAATTTGCACGAAACGAGCTTCAGCGACGAAGAAACTACGGTAGTCGGATGGGCAGCAGTGAAACAAAACCCTATTCGCAAAAATGGGTGCTGCTTTACCAGTGGAGGAATTTGAACGCAGGCTGGGAATAATGGAATTCTACTTTAAACATGGGTCGAATCGTGACAGTCGTTAACGAATGGAGTAAATGGGATGATGACAGTCGAATGTGAACGAATGGTAATTGCTGATTTTGTTATTGATTATTTTGCTCTTCCTTTCCTTTTCATAGGTAGCAATAGTCATTGAAATGTCATAAAAGATAAAATACAACAAGTAAAGCGGCAAATTTAAATGGATGCGAACTTATTATTTTATTTAAGTTCCAGCGATAGCGAAGCCTATGAAGAAATTGAACCTAAATAACTTTGAGACAGGAGCAATCCTTTGGCGTTATCCAACAATGCTTAAGTTGAATTGAAGGAAAATAGAATAAGGAGAATAGAAGTCAAAAAAAGCAGACAGAAAAAGACTAAATAAGGGTAACAATAATGAAAAAATAAGCTCTGAGACAAAGGAAGACAGTGTCAAAAAATGTGCGGTTAAAAATTATAAAATTAAAAAAACTAAGATGGACGAACATAACGTGACTCAAATCCCGTTACAGGGAATGCTTGTACCGAAAGGTACGTTTGCCAAAATAACTGAAAAACAAGAAGGACGTAATGAAAACGAAACACTAACGGTAACGGTGGACAAAGAAAAAAGAAAAGAGAGTATGCGGTACACTAGCGCACATAAAGGTGACTTCTGTGTGTTAATTGACACTTCAAAAAGCCAAATATGTAATAATGAAAAAATTAAGAATGGAATGTTTTTGTGGGAAAAAATTAGAAATTTCCAGATTGAGGGCATAAAAGATATTAAAGCTATAGGAAGGTCTTTATATAAAATCTTTTTCAAGACACACCAGCTTGCAAACAAGTGCCTTGGAAATCTAAATTTGATAAAAGATATTAAAGCTATAGGAAGTTCACTATATAAAATCTTTTTCAAGACACACCAGTTTGCAAACAAGTGCCTTGAAAATCTAAATTTGATAAAAAATGAAATGAATGCATTTATACCATCCCGTTACAGGGAATGCTTGTACCGAAAGGTACGTTTGCCAAAATAACTGAAAAACAAGAAGGACGTAATGAAAACGAAACACTAACGGTAACGGTGGACAAAGAAAAAAGAAAAGGGAGTATGCGGTACACTAGCGCACATAAAGGTGACTTCTGTGTGTTAATTGACACTTCAAAAAGCCCAATATGTAATAATGAAAAAATTAAGAATGGAATGTTTTTGTGGGAAAAAATAAGAAATTTCCAGACTGAGGGCATAAAAGATATTAAAGCTATAGGAAGGTCACTCGCAAACAAGTGCCTTGAAAATCTAAATTTGATAAAAAATGAAATGAATGCATTTATACCAAGACATTTTGTAGAGTCAGTGTGCGTAATAAGAAACGTGCCGGTAGAATTTTCTGAAAAAGAAATTCTAGATGGCATAGTTTCCAACATTAAGGTGACATCAGTAATGAGACTAACGAGACGAGATCCGGACGATAGAAACAAATTTCAACCAACGTTTTCAGTCAAGCTAGGTTTTCAAGGTCACGAATTACCGGAGGAAATCAGTGTCTTCTATGTAAAGAGTAAGTGCAACATTGCATTCCAAGAATAAGACAGTTTTTTAACTGTGGCAGGCTTGGCCACACAGGAATGTCATGCAAAGCAAAAAATAGATGCATAGTGTGCGGAAAAGAGGAAGGCTGTAGCAGCAACTGTAGAACAACAACAAACAATTGTATCCTCTGTGGGAACGACGGGCACAACTTGCTCAACCGGAAAAGTTGCGAAAAATGGCAGAAAGAAGAGAAAGTGTTGGATATAATGACGATCAAAGAGATCTCAAAAAGAGAAGCTTTTGATATGTACGACCTAGAAGCTAACGGCAGCAATCGGTTCTCTTTATTAGACAATTCCCAGGAAGATTTTCCGGCTACGCTCTCCGGCCAAACAGCAATCTTAAATAATGATCAGATAGTAAACAAAATGTTGACAAAAAAAAGATATAGCCATGTAATATAATATAATTTTGGCGCGTACACTATATAGCTCAGTGTTTGGCCGAGCTTCTCCTACCATTTGTGGTGTGCGTCTTTATATTATACCACAAATGAAGGGACCTACAGTTTTGTGCCGACTCCGAACGGCAGACGTATTTAATGAGAAGCTTTTCCATGGCAGAAATACCCTTGGAGGTTTGCCATTGCTTGCCGAGGGGTGACCGCTATTAGAAAAAACTTTTTCTATAATTAAGATTTTGCTTGCCTGCCTGAGATTCGAACCTCAAACTCACCGGTATATCAAGTTATAGCACGCACCGCTACCAACTCGACCACAGCGGCCATGTAGTGCAACAAAAAACTAACAAAGTAGAACCAAGTAAAGAAAATTGTATATATAAAAACAACGTAAATACACATCAACCTGTGTACGAAAGTGCACAGTGGGATAGATTATCGGAAATAGAAAAATTGCTAATCTGCTAATAAAGAAATTTGAAATCGACCAAAATGAACCACTGGTTCAACTATTAGAAAAAATCTGCAAAGTCAGAATAAGCGACAGAATAAATAAATCGACAATAAATGAGCACAAAGATATTACAATATAACATTCAAAGTATTAAAACCAATAAAAGGTATGTAGCTAAGAAGAAACTAAGAAGATATAGCGAAACGTTGGGCCTTAAGGTAAAGTAAATTGTTTTTACTTGTACCTACAACATTAGATCAGACCAGCCTACTTATGGAAATATACACAAAAAATAACAAACTGATCGGAACAACTAATGAGCTATGTAGACCATTTTAACAATAGATATGAAATAGACATTGTGTGTCTACAGGAAATATTCTCGCACAGTGAACATACAGAAAACAACAATTTAATAGGATTTAACCTAATAAAGAAAACTTAATCAGATGGATATGGAGGTGTAGCTATCGGCTTCAAGAAAGGTATTAGGTACTCAAAAATCAAATACAAAACAAACCTTGGCATAATTATTTATAGCTTAAGTTCGGAAGCATTTGCGCAAGAGATGAACAGCTTAACAATATTCTTGACAAAGTTTAGAAATGTACTATTGTTAGGAGACTTCAATGCGAGAAACAAAATTTTTGGATATCACATAAATACAGCCAAAGGCAAGATTTTAAATGCAGAAATTGAAAATGCAAATCTCAGGTGTATAAATGATGGGTCAAAAACCCACACAGGGCAAGTTAAGATGAACAACAGCATTAAACCTATTCAAGGTGTTTGTAAGATCCAAAACTGAGTATGCCAATACCAGCTATTCAAATGCTCCTAAGATTTATAACAAACAACTTCAAGTTAGTGTCAATGATTCGCTTAGGCGATGTTTGAACAACAGCATTAAACCTATTCAAGGTGTTTGTAAGATCCAAAACTGAGTATGCCAATACCAGCTATTCAAATGCTCCTAAGATTTATAACAAACAACTTCAAGTTAGTGTCAATGATTCGCTTAGGCGATGTTTGGGTCTACCTCCAAACATACCCACTCTGGCTTCGCATTAGCTTGCGAACTAACTCCTATAAAGAGAGCTGAATGGCTTACTGCAAAAGAAATCATCAAACAATGGTTCCTTAATTCTAACATAAAGACAAAACTTCTCAATAGTACAACCGTTAAATCAAGCTCTAGTCACACAGCTAACAAGTTTAATGATATTCTAAATAAAAAATCAACACTAATGTTACATATACATACCTACAGCAAAAAGATCAAGATGACAGGGTCAGAACTAAACAAGACAAAAAACAACATGTCACTCCTTCAACTTCAAGCACTGTACAATTAAAAAAAAAGCAGAATGGCTAAAGAAGGCTTTAAAATAGTAGCCACGGATGCATCTGTGAGTGAGGGCAAAGTAGGTTGTGCAATCTATGATACGGAACACAAAGTGTCTTATTTATATAACGTTAAGGACAACCTCACATCTACCAGTGGTGAATTAGTAGCTATACCACAAGCTACTTTACTTGCAAAGAAAACTAAATGCTACAAAATATGTACATTTACAGATAGCTTAGCAGCAATTCAAACGATTTCACACAAACAAACAGAGAACTACTTAATTGCTGAAATACACAATCAGGTGTGTAACTCCGAAATTGAGCAACTTATAATTAATTTGGTACCCAGCCATGTGGGGATAAGCTTTAATGAAAAGGCTGACGAAGCGGCTTAAACCGCTCTTGAGTATGGAAGGCTCTTAGAAGTTAAATTAACACCACAAGAAGCCATGAGAAAAATAGGGCAGACCTTATGGAAAGAAACAGTTGAGAAAATAAAAAATTAATGCACGAATTAATGCATAAAAATAGAAATAGAAAAGTCAAAAAAAGAAATATATATATGTATATAGAGAAGAAAAATTAAGGAAAAAAAAAGAAAAAAATTAATTGATATGCAGAACTAACGCAACTTTCGGTGCGGCCAGATGTAAAGGCATGAATATGAAGTTTGTAAACAAATTCGATCAATGTACACAGATAATCTTTAAAGATAATCATCAGTTAGTCACATTTTCTTCATACATATATACACTCATAACAAACAACTGTGATATAACATACCATTGTATAAAAATTACATCTCGTTGAGTTACAAACAAAACCCTATGTTAGTATAATTATGTACATATAAATATGCTCTATTTATATACATACTATGTCAACCTCCACCCTACATCAACATCAAAACCTCGATGCGATACAAAACAGGATAGAGGCAACAAAGATTCGCTAGTATGCAACTACTGCAAGTGATTAACCTAGTACTTTAATTGGCTGTAACAAGCTTGCCATATAGTCCTTCAGGAGGATTTCGAAAGGAAGAAAAAAAAAATTACTGATTTCGAATGAAAAATGCTATCAGCAATTCCGACGTTTTCGAAGTTTGCGTTGCCAACTGTTACGCTAAGTTCGAATGAGTGTTACCAACTCTACACGAAATTTAGCGGTTTTTTCTTTACTTTTTTGACAGCAGTTGAAAGAAAATACATATATTTTCACAGGCAAGGTTTACAATAGTTATTTAACCACAAAAAGTAATGAAATGAGTTCCATTATAGAAGCTGTTTTATTAAAAAAGCAAGCGCAAAGCCCGAAATAGACGTTTCCAACCCGAAAATCCTTTTTACCGTTCCCTCTAAATTATTGAATGTTAGTATGTGATTGCTTTCTATTCTCGTTGCTTTGGGTTCAATTCTGTTTAGATATGGCTTCCGTTGTACATAGCTTTTATGGTGCAACCAAACCTCTAAAATAAAGAGAATAACAGATACAAAATATCGTTATACTTTTTATAGAAATTCAACATTTGTGCAAACATTTATGCCTATTTTCTAGTTGGTTGCAGTTGAAGTTTTATGTAATATTATCGTTGAATAAACATTGGCACTTTATACTTGTGTTAAATACGAAACATTCAATTCAAATAAACAGCACGTCCTTGTTCTTATATGTATCTATTCACTAAGATGACTACGAAAGTCGTATCCTTAACTGAATGGCCCAAGGCTTTTCAGCTGCGCAATGTCTGCCCGCTCCTCCATCATACTCACCAGCCTCATACTAACTCCGGTTAGTGGATGGTCTTGACCTGTTGAAAAATAGATTTCAAGTTATGCACAACAGCCGTTAATAAACACTTCTTACATTTTTAATTACTTTGGTGAAAAATATCCACTTAGTTTCTAGTTCACTTGTATTTTTTGTTCTTTTTATTTATTATTTTCACATCTCCCGATAAGGGAAAGCACTCGTCAAAATTGCGTTTCACTCGGAATCCGTGATGACAATCTCCCGAATTTCGAAAGTTCGTAAGAATTTCTTAATCACGTCGGAATTGATAATAGCATTTTCCTCCGACGGAATTCATGATAGGCTTGTAAGTTGAAATTCAAACCGAGTTTAATCAAACCTTTTAACTGAGTGTAAACCAGCACTAAAGAACTAGCCCTTAAACAGCTAAGATGTTGCCACTAATATGAAATTAAAATATTTTGCTCAACGTGAAATTTTTTGGGCAAAACATAAGTAAATTGGTGGATTTATTTGTTTAAAATGATCGATTGTTGTAACATATCAAATATCGGAGCTTTTTTATGCTTTTGCTGGTAAAATAACGCTAGACTTGGTATAGCTTTGAACAATTTTACATTTAACATTTTAGTGTCATCAAAACTACAGTTGGATTTCATTCGGCGATAGCGACAATTGCAGTCCTGCAGATAATTAATCGTGCTGTTGTCTAAAAAACTGTGTCCTGTGTATTTTAAAATTTGACAAAAGCTGCCCGCTGGCTACTGTCTTCAAAGTGTTCATAGAATTTCGATCGGATTTTCTCACATTTTCTTTTAACTTATTGTACATTTTCTTAAATTAATTAAAAAATAATTGCAACTAATTAGAAGAAAAATAAGTTGTCGGAATGTGTCAAAATGTGGTTGTGCTATAATTTGTAAACGCAGAGTGTTAGTTTGCGTTTCTACGAGTATTTCGCGAATGAAAGAGAGCGAATCGCATTCCAAATATAAGCGATGCTAAATTTGTTTGCATTTTTAAATCTTATTAACACTAGAAAGACGGGAAAATTTACCTACCTTAAAAGACGGATAAGGGTCAATTTTAAATGTCGGTAATATGTGCTTTTCGTGTGATATAAGTTCAAACATGTTTTTTTCAAGAAAATAAGTTTATTCATTTATATTTACTGATATGAAAACTGCGTATTATCGGATATCGTAATACAGATCGCCGAAACACAAGAAAATTATACTTACACCTCAAAATTTTTTTTGTACAACATAAAAATTGTTTTGATTTGTTGCGACTACCGCACAGAGGTAATTTACAGTTGTCACATATTTTATTTGATTTATTTTTGCAGCCAGTGATGTAGCAATGCCGTCTCTTTCTCGAGTTTGATGATTAAGCATTGGATGAATATGTAAGGGCTTGTGACTCTGCTACCAAGATCTTGCTTTGTTCGGCAGCCATTTGTAAAATGAAGTCCCTTCTGCAACCATTTTTCTTCATCACTTCTTCGTACAACACCCACATATTTATGCCAGCTAAATCTAGTATATTAAAAAAAATTTGATTTCACGCTGTATTTTCTGGCCATTTGATCAACAACATCTACGCCAAATTTAGTGCTGTTATAAAAAGTTATAGTATCAGGTTTTTTTTTTGTTATTATCACCATCTATCTCAACCTTATCACGCAACGTACTCAGCCACACAAGTTTATTGTTTTTCTTCGCTTGGTAAGCTGTCAACAAGCACTGCTTATTTTCCGTTTGAAAAACTTCCGTGGCATGTAGGTTAGGTTAGGTTAGTGCGGTTGTCGTAACAGACGCACTTAGGCTCGTGGCCCATTGTGATGCCGCATTTGGGGGTTGTAACTCCCCACGAAGGAACCACCCCCTAAAACCAATCAGTGCTTCGAAGGAACTTAAGCATGGCATGTAATGTCATTTAAAATTTTTTTACATATGGCGGAATATCGCGTCTTCCTTTGTTTACGGTACCAACCATAGTAGTACGCTTGGAAAGTAAATTTTGAGCCAAAGACACGGACGTAAAAAAATTGTCAGTGGTCACATTTCTTCCCTTATTTATATAAGGCTCCATTAGTCGCATGACAACGTGTTCTCCCACAATTTGATTTTCTGGACGGCTATCATATCGATTTCACATCTGCGCATAGCCAAAATTTTATTTCAAATTTATCAGGTTTATTGGCCATGTATTGTGTAAATTTGCACCTGACCTTTGTTGGAAACAGTTGTTCATCTATGGTGATATTTTCACCTGGCACGTAACAAGATTTGCAGTTCTCAATAAATCGATTCCAAACTTGGGAAATCAATGCAAACTTATCTGTTTGGAAAAATGCCATTATTGAAGCGATCTCTGGACATAGTTTTTGGAAAAAATTTCCCACGTCTTGTTCCATAAATCGTTCACAGATATATTTTTCGCGCAACAAGCTCCTCTGACGTACAACAGCGAAATGAACTTTTCCAGATCTTGCACAGACATAGTCCAGTTTGAATGGCCAAGCCGCCTATGTGCTTCAACCTCCGTGCACTTTTGAATGTGGCGTAAAATTGTATCATCAATCAGAAGCCTCCACGCTGTCACAAATTCTTCACTAATTTGCCTTTTTGTGTAGGTCCTGGTTGTTCTGTAAAAATGTTGTGGTTTGCACGGCGACCTGCTGCAGATCTGTTTTGGGGATGTACATTCCACATAATTCCGCCTGCTGAGCGCATGTCGTTTTCTGTCTCAGATGTTGAACAAATTTCATATCGTATGTTCTGAACACATTGTTCTATTGTCACATTCACTGACAAAATCGTTTAGCACAATAAACCAAATAAAGCACCAAGCCAAAACGTAGAAATATACTTGGGGTCAAATGACCCCTGTCCGATATTCTAGGTAGTTGTGACATTTTTTCAAGTTTAAAAAATTCTAATAAAATTAGACCTGTTTTAATTTTAACTTGATGCAGTTTTGATAAAAGTCACGAAGTTACAAGATAAACAAGCAAGTAGAACAAATATTATTGGCAGTCAAACTTCAGAATGGGTCAAATGACCCCTGCCCGTCTTTCTAGTGTTAAACGAATACATGCTCACTAAATTAACAGGAATAATCATAAAAAAAATCTCTTTTCCTTGGACTAATAATTTAATATATCCATAATTTTGAAATGAAAGCGATTTGGAACATAATTCTTGAACAATCTTCAAAAAAATTTACTTCATATTATTATTCTCAAGTGAACCTTCTTGTGGTTTGTAAATAACAACCATCTGCTGTTTGTATGTCGGCTCATTGGCAAAAGTGTATAAATCGAAATAAAACTTATGGGTCGAAAATCGATAGTCAAATTTCGGTCGAGTTGCTAGTTGCCAACCCATGTTTAATTATATATACATATATATATATAATTTTGGCGCGTACACTATATAGCTTAGTGTTTGGCCGAGCTTCTACCATTTGTGGTGTGCGTCTTTATATTATAGCACAAATGGAGGGACCTACAGTTTTGTGCCGACTCCGAACGGCAGATGTATTGATTGAGAAGCTTTTTCATGGCAGAAATACCCTCGGAGGTTTGCCATTGCCTGCCGAGGGGTGGCCGCTATTAGAAAAAACTCCTTCTATTATTATTAATGTTTTGCTTGCCCTGACTGAGATTCGAACCTCAAACTCAGCGCATATCAAGTTATAGCACGCACCGCTAGAAACTCGACCACAGCGGCCACTTGAGTTGTCGTAATACAAATATTTATTTCAATGGCATTGCTATTTTACTAACTGAAGTTTGGTAACTATCCATAATCATACACCACCAAAAATCCACTACCTGCTGCATAAAAAGCATGACAAAAAAACGTTTATCCATAATTGATTTTATTTACTATTTATTGGTGTACAAAAACAAAGGTTTTCATTTCTCTAAAAAACATGAAGCAATAGAGGTAAAAAAAAATAAAATTTAAGTGGGACAAAAGTGTTCATACAGTTTTTAAGAAGTGAAATAAAGTTGTTTCTTTTACAAAATTTTGATTTCTTTTTTATAATAAGGTTTTGGGTCATATCACGAGTAATTTGGGCCAAGGTCCTTAGCAAAGCTTGTTTCAAGGACTCCTTGTTGGTTACGTCGGCATGCGCAATATTTCTTTTCAAAATACCCCAAACGTGCTCCATGGGGTTTAAGTCCGGCGATTGCGGGGGGAGTTCAACTGTCTTCGAGCATAATAAAGTAACCAATCTCTGACTAAATGCGCTGTATAATTAGGATCGTTATCCTGTTGACAACCCCAATGCTGCCCAAGACCCAGCATAGCAACCGATGGCTGAAAATTACTTTCTGTTTATAATAGTATCGATCCATTATGCCATCTATAAACACCAACCGGCCCACTCCAGAGGCTCCCCAAGCCATAACGTTGCCCCAACCATGTGGGAACAATATTCTTTGGCTCAAGTGCTGCATTTTTTTTACGCCAAACTTTTCCATGACCGTCATTTCCAAACAAGTTGAACTTGCTTTCGTTATTCCAGAACTCAGCCCCTTTATCTAAATGCTTTTTTGCGAACTCAAGACGGAAGTTTTATATTCTTCTCAGATATTAACGGCTTTCTGCGGGGAACTCTGCTTGCATAACTATTAGCTCGTAACGCCCTTTTAACAGGTTTTGCGATGCTTTCAGCTATTTTCGGCGCCGTAAACCTCGGATTTTTGCTAACTTTTAAAATAAGGCTAATGTCTCGCCTGATCTCGGCTTATTTTCGACAGAACCAGTAATTATTGATATTTTTAAACAATGCATTAGACCGTAGCAAAGGGACATTTAATACTCGTAAATTGCTGATTTCTCGATAAGAAAAATAGCCTATGAACTTGGTTACATATTCCTTTAAATTGTGCTATCAGGAAGTTGAAGGCTTTTATTGGAAACATAACATGAAATAAAATGAACACATTTTTCACATTACTTTAATAAAAATTGTTTAAAAGTGCTTTAGGCGCTGACGTCCATACGTTTTAATATCAAATGCTTAGTATAGAACTGTTTAGTCTAATCTCTGAGCAGGTCATATATGTAGGTATGCTTAGCATTTGATATTAAAACGTATATATTTACATATTCATACCTACATATATGACCTGCTAACTATTTATAACAAATATGTTGGTATGAATATGTAAATATATACGTTTTAATATCAAATGCTTAGTATATATTTACATATTCATACATACCTACATATATGACAAGCTCGAAGCAATATGTGGACTTACAATAAGTGCAAAAGAGAAAAATTACAAAATTGTAACATTACAACATAGTGGAGTAAGTAATTAAAGCCTTTCAAAGCCTCTGAAGCCCTGCTATAAAAATTAAAATATTCTCCAATGGACAAATTGTTATTAAAAAATTAAATCTCTAAATAAATAATTAAACACAAATTGACCATATTTAATAATTTTTTCGCAAAACAAGAGGCAAATGTTATAAAAGCAATATTTGACTGTTTGAATGGCTGATAATAACCTTTTTTGAATTTGATTATTTTTAAATCCTTTGCTACATGTATAAAATATGCCAGTATTACTAAACGAAATATAGTTCATACAAACGAAAGTAATATATATTATACTCTTGCACTTGACTTGTGTACTTGACGAATATTGCTAATAATATATAAATTATTAAAACACTTGGTTGGGTTTTAATATGATATTGTTTTATTTCTCTTGTTTGCACAAGAGCAGCCGTTTGTATCGGTCGAGTTATTACAACTAAACTTGCCAACTAAAATATTGCGGCGACTACGCCTAAATGCCTGACGCTTTGCTATGCCTATACCTGCCAGTTGCTGCACATGTTTTGCCGTGTGACTTGCAAAATGCAATTCGGCAATTCACCTCTTGCTGTTGGCTTTTCCGCTGTAGCGACGTTGTTGTTGTCACGCGCTACCTGGTCGACGCTTCGTCATCAGTATCGGTGGGAGAGTTGCTGTTATGATATTTCCACACTCAAACCTGCCGACGCACCGTCAGCAATATCGGTGGGAGTGGAGTGTTGACCGGATACGTGTTTACCGGTGTTAACTACCCCCCCTCTTGAAATGAAGGCGTCCTCGGCTTCTTTGATGACCTTATTCAATATCACCATGTTAGTTCGCCTTCGTTTCACTAAGATTGCTCCAATTACAGAGATGACAAATAGGAGCAAGAGAAGTGCGCCCCCTGATTGTAATGAACGGGCGTTAACGAGATTATGCAGCCTCGCTATGTGCTTGATGTTCTTCATATTTACTTTCTGTAAGTACGGTAACGATAGTAACTCAATGTGTTCGGTGAAATTTACATATTGTGCGCGTGCAGCTTCAGGATGCGATCGAATAGTTTTAGCCCAGTTGACGTAAGTCGTAGTGTTTACCGTAATCTCTCCATCAAATGTTACAAGGAAAGTTCCCTTCGTTAGTTTCGTCAAGTTCTGGGATTGTACAGATGCTGGTTGATCGTTGATTACCAGGATGCCATTATCAACTTCCTCAATGGCGGGAACGTTATCGGCGGATTTTGACTTACATTTTGCAGAGTGTTGGTTAAGTAGTTGTAGCGTACAGGGGCTTTCCTTCAGAGGCTGACAAAAGTTTGCCGCTACAGCTTCCTTGCAGTTGTAGAGTGGAATGTATTTACCATTACATTCAGCAATAACGTCTGT
The DNA here is from genome assembly GCA_963971545.1 of Philophylla caesio. Lineage (NCBI taxonomy): Eukaryota > Metazoa > Arthropoda > Insecta > Diptera > Tephritidae > Philophylla > Philophylla caesio. The sequence goes on along the minus strand of OZ020605.1, from coordinate 1,247,464 downwards.
TTCTAGAGAGATAATTTTCCCGTCATGGATCACTGGCAGCAACTTTACATTATTACAAAATCTGTCTATTTTTGGGAATTTTATGACAAAGTAAATGCAATTCGTATCTTGAAATATCTTAATTTTAGAAATGGACAATAAATCACTTATGCTAATATTTGCAGAGTGTTCAGCAGCTAACAAACCATTGATCTCCATACCATTTAGCAGGATAGGGTTGACGATATTTAACCTGCCCAGAGTGACTGACGTTAAAATGGTTTCCAATTCCATTATAACTGCTCTATTTCTGGTGGAGGCTAGAGAAAAGAGATATCCCGTATCTACTTGGGTGCTTTTTGCATTTTGTAATAATTTGTTTACTGTCACTGTCAATTCGTCTATTTTCTTTTGTGTAGCTGAATTTACCGCTATTTGTTGTTCATTTGTTTCTAATAGGGCATTGGTTCTGGTCTCAAGCATTTCAAAGTCGTCGGAGTCTGGAGTCCCTGTTATGTATTTCAAGGCAGTCCCCAGAATATTAATACCTCTAGCGTACCGATGGTGTATTTTTATCGCGTCCAATAGTTGCAATATTTCATTAGCGTCATTCTCTAGTAGTCGTTTAATATGTGATTGTGGGAATTGGGTCAGTAGTTCGTCTGTCTCTTCAGGTATTGCTTCGAATGTTGATAAATTAGTTCGATGAAGTAGAAAGCCATGCTGCTCATAGACAGCTACAGCTCCGGATGTAATTGGGATGTAATAAGAGTTGGTATAGTCGAGTATTCCCGCGTTAGCTTGAAAGCTTAACGAAAGCAAGATGATCCTAAGGGCGACAGAAGAGAGAGTGGTCAGTGTCTTAAATTATTTTTGTGCACTTTTCGTTCATCAATTATAACGAATGTACCAAGATCCTTTTGGATTACTTTTTCGGTATAAAGTTTTGAAAACTTGTTTCCTATTCTTTTATTAGTCTTCACATAAACTTTATCCCCTGGATTATACTGTTTATTATGTTTTTGTAAATCTTTCTGCTGAATACGTGTAAGTCTAGTTTTTATTTCCCTTATTAATTCGTCCGGTGTTGAATGTATTACGTCTATTGGTTTTTTATTCGTTACTGAATGAATTGTGCGGTTGTACTTAGCTGTGGCTAGCAAAATTAGCTCAATTGTGTCGGCGATACCAGTCTCAAGCTTTTGACAGCGGGCGATTTCCGTGAGGGTGCTGTGGAATCTTTCCACTTGGCCGTTAGTCGTACTATGGGCGGGTGGGGTGGTGTAAATTTTGACGCCAAAGTGATTTTTGAGTATAGATTTAATGGTTTCTGAATTCAACGATCTCTCGTTGTCACACACCAACACCTTAGTGTTTCTGTAAAAGTTGAGAAGTTCGTATATGGCTTCTTTAACATCAACTATGGCTCTAGATTTGATTGGAAATACTATTGCAAACTTTGAGAACTTGTCTATTGATGTTAGGAAATGTGTCTTATCGGTGGAATAAATGTCAACATGAAGGATTTCTCCCGGATATTCAGGTAAAGGAGTCGATCCTATTTCTGGGTTTGGGGGATGTCGTTGGTATTTGGCCTCGTGGCATATCTTGCAATTAGAAATTATTTCCCTCAAAATTTTCCGTATTTCAGGGAAATAATAACTTTCAAGGACCTGTTCTTGGTTTTCACGGAGTGACCGGTGAGCTCGGTTATGTTCAGTTTGAAGTATCTCGCGCTGGTCATCTTTGTTGAAGACGTCTATTACCTGTTTGGTGGTATGACGGAATTTGACGGCCGGATATGCCGTGACCAGTTCGTCTTGAATCTTTGCCAGGATGGGCAATTCACACTGCAAGCCGTTCACAACATTTGGGTTGACACATTGTTTTATAGTTTTCATCAGTTCTCCTACATTATTGAACGATATTCGGTGCCTCATTCGGGATTTAAATATAATTTTCGAGCTAAGTGTTGTGGGATTTCCTTCTTCAAGGACTATTTGATTCCGAAAACAATTTATGGGGTTCTTTACAGTGGGGATTGTTTGAGACAGCGACTCCTCGCTATTCGCAGCCATGCTTGCCGAGTCCATGTCGTGGTCTAATGCATTTATATGTTGTCGGGAGAGGGCGTCCGCGACAAAGTTTTCCTTACCAGGCTTGTAGTGAAACTGCGGTGAAAATTCTTCAACAAAGGCACGCCATCGTTTCATTTTCGCGTTCGGATTTTTATCGGATAAGGCGAACGTGAGTGGTTGGTGGTCGGTGTAAATATTCAAATTCTTTACGCCATACAAATAGTTACGAAGCTTTTGTAGAGCCCATACTATTGCCAGCAGTTCTCTCTCATTGGTTGCATAGTTCTCTTCGGTTGAAGAGAGGGTCCTGGAAATCATAGTAATAGGTCTTCCATTCTGTGACAGAACGGCGCCTATAGCATAAGAAGAGGCATCTGTAGTCAGATCAAATGTTTGCTTGTAGTCAGGATAAAGAAGCAATACGTCTTCTGATGCAAGGATTTTCTTAATCTTATTAAATGCATTAAGTGCTTCTTCATCAAGAGTAATTTGAATTTTCTTCGACTGATTAGCACCTATATTTCCGTTTTCCCCCCTTAGGTACTTCGTTAGAGGTTTTGCAATCGAGGCATAGTCTTTTATAAACCGTCGATAATATCCTGCTAATCCTAAGAATGAACGCAAAGCTCGTAACGATTTCGGAATCGAAAATTCTAAAATGTCTTTGACTTTGTCAGGGCATGTTTTGATTCCCTCCTTTGATACGGTAAAGCCTAGAAATTCAACACTTTCCTGAAAGAACTTGGATTTCTCAGGGGAAACGCGCATATTGGCATCGAAAAGCTTTGTCAGGATTTGGTCAATGTCCTTACTGTGTTGGTCGGCAGTTTGGGAGAAAATTATAACGTCGTCTATGTAAACATGGCACGTCTTCCCAATTTCTTCTCTAAGGACATCGTCAATCGCTCTCTGGAAAATACTAGGGGCATTTTTCAGGCCAAAGGGGAGCCTACAAAACTCGTACTTTCCATTGTTAACCGAGAAAGCCGTTTTCTCCCTATCCCTTTCCGCAAGTTTGATTTGGTGAAATCCTGATTTAAGATCTATCGTCGAGAAAAATCTAGCACTTCCCATGTTCGCCAAGATTACAGAAGTGTCCGGAATTGGGTATTTATCGTTTATTGTCTTAGTGTTTAGCTTCCTAAAGTCAATTACGAGTCGTGATCTCTTGTTGCCTTTTTCGTCTAAACCTTTCTTATCTACAACCCAAATTGGGTTGTTATAAGGAGAACGGGATGGCCTAATGATTCCGTCACGTAACAGATCTGATATCTCCCTATTGACAAATTCCGCAGAAGCAATGGGGTACGGGTAACTTTTTGAGTAGACAGGTAAATCGTCCAAGGTCCTTATCGTACCTACAATGTTGGTATTGTAGGGCAGTGCTTCGTCTGGATCAGCGAAAACTTTAGCATGACGCTTTAGCAGTGTAGGGATATCAATATTGTCCTCGCTTGATTTCGATTTATTTTCTACTAACTTATTAACGTCCGAACAGTAGTGGTACAAGAGTTTTTCCTTTCCACCGTCATAACTCAACGTACCGCTCTTCAGGTCAATACGACCATTTACCTCCTTTAGTAAGTCGAATCCTATAATGCCGTCGAAGGTTTTCAAACTGGGTAGGACAAAGAATTCAATATTCTTATTAAATATATTTATTGTACATCTTTTATTTATTATATCGGTACCGTGGATGGATTTAACAGTGAAAGGGTTATTCACAGGTTTTATTCCCTTTAGAGCATTAAGGTGTTTTACATAGCTCTTTGCAGCACCGGTGTCGATTAAAAATCTTATTCCTCTTCCCCCAAGTGTCCTTTCGACATAGGGCAAGAGGGACTTAGTCCTAAAAAATTAACATCGTCCTTCGGTTCGTCCACGTCATATTCAGTACTCTTAGGTTCTGTGTCATGATAATAGTCATCATACCCGGTATCACTCCAATATTCACTTTCCGGTTCATATTGGTCCTGGGTGAGATTGTTGATACGCTGAACTTTTTGTACTTGCAGCTGATCACTACCATGCTGCCTTTTCTCAGCTTTGTCCTTATTCAAGCCTGTTGACACGGGCTGTTGGCGATTGAATATGCCGGCCGTGTTTCCGTTATCTGGGCGGTTTGTCTTAGGGTAAGCTCCTTGATTACGGTACCTATCGTCATTACCACGGAGTTGTTGGGGTCTGTTCTGTCTGAATCGGGAATGAGATGGATCTACGTCCATTGGTACAGGAGTTGGCTGAGTTCGAGTTTGTCCTCGTTGGTCTTGAGGTATTCTACGGTATTGGGGTGAATAATAATAAGGGTCTAAGTTATGGGGTGCCTGTCTGTTAAAGGAGCTTGCGAATGTTGATCTGGCTTGGTTCGCTTCCAATTCCTGCGCCAAGGCAAGTGCTGACGGAAGATCAGCGGGCCTAGAGGAGAAGAGAACATCGCACAAAGGGCGATTGAGCCCCGAGATGAACACGCGAAGGGCATCATCCCGGTATTTCTTGTTAAGTGATCCTATCAGCGTGGTGTTCTCACCGTGGGTCATGATTGTTTTATTGACTATCAGAGTCAACTTTCTCTCCACTGCATCATAGAACTCCACTACTGATGATTTTCCTTGTCTAAGGGTCGATAACTCCTGTTCAATTAAGTAAATTGGTCTTTTGTCCGCATATGCAAAGTCTAGTCGAGAAATGATAGCGTGAAAATTTAAAACTGTATTAAAAGAGGATAAAACACTATCTGCGGCTCCTACTACTTTATTTCGGATTATGCCTACCGCCTGGTAGTGCCTTGAGCTGCCTTGATATGCTTCGAACACCCTATAAGCAGTATGAGCTGCTTGTCTCCAAGACACATAACGGGTCGCGTCGCCCTTGAACTCCGGCAAGGTTTTCACCAGGTCCAAGGATTCGTCACAGGGTATTCCGGGTTGAATAGTCACTGGTTCGTATTGGGTAACACGAACTGGTGTTTCGATTCTTGCTAACCTGTTTGTCAGTTCGTCAACCCGAGACTGAAATTCCCGCCGGGAATGCTCGGTCGCAGTACGAATGGCAGAATTAAGAAGAGCTTCTAGAGTTTGTGCGTCCATATTTAATTTTTTCTAAGTCAGTCAAGTGCTAAGTGGATACAGGGATTTCCCTTTCTAACCGTTACGCACCTTTACACAATTAGTTTATTATTTAAGAATTATCAAAAAGGATAGTAAAATATTTTTTAAATTTTTTTTTTTTAAACAATGTTAGCTGCTAAAATCACTCTACTCACATGAAATTTTCCATATCCCGATAAGCTATGTCATTAAATAAGGTATAATAAGGCAGCAGCACGATGATTCCTCGGGTTGTGATCCAGCAGCAGGAAGACAGGATTTCGATGATTAGGATGCTTTATTTAGAGCATTGGCTCTACACTTTCTCCCACGAGTTATGTGGTGTTTCACAAAATAATGTATTTATTTTTTTTTTAAATATGCAAAAAGAGTTTTATGAAATGTTTGTGGTTTGCACTATCTCCATGTAGTGTATTTCTTTGCAGTTAAAATTTTTCAAAATAGAAAATTGTCCGTAGCTCTCACTATTTATGTAGTGTTAATTGAGTTAAATGTTTTTTTCCGCGACTGTCGGGTGGATTCGAACCACGGCCACGCACAGGATTTGTCCTTTATAGGATAACACAAGAACTGCACTATGGCCCCACGTTGGGCGCCAATTATTAAAACACTTGGTTGGGTTTTAATATGATATTGTTTTATTTCTCTTGTTTGCACAAGAGCAGCCGTTTGTATCGGTCGAGTTATTACAACTAAACTTGCCAACTAAAATATTGCGGCGACTACGCCTAAATGCCTGACGCTTTGCTATGCCTATACCTGCCAGTTGCTGCACATGTTTTGCCGTGTGACTTGCAAAATGCAATTCGGCAATTCACCTCTTGCTGTTGGCTTTTCCGCTGTAGCGACGTTGTTGTTGTCACGCGCTACCTGGTCGACGCTTCGTCATCAGTATCGGTGGGAGAGTTGCTGTTATGATATTTCCACACTCAAACCTGCCGACGCACCGTCAGCAATATCGGTGGGAGTGGAGTGTTGACCGGATACGTGTTTACCGGTGTTAACTTATATACAATAAAAGCAATACATTTTTATATTATAAAAAAAGTTTATTTTTTCTCGGAGTTTATTAAGACATTTGTGTGTTTATTTTTGTTCTGTGGTGTTTTCCCCTTTTGTTTATTATTCGCTTCATTTCATAATGATTTGGGCTGAAGTTCAGAAATCACGAATGATAGAAAGCATTTCCCGAAATTTGCGAAATCAGCTAAGTTAGGCCAAATTCATAGATTTTTTAATAAAGTGTATTAGGTGAGCTCACGTACCTGCTAACTATTGATAACTATCAAAAACTATCCGTTTTTGGCTTTCGCGCACGCCAAAAACTTAAAGTAGAGGAAATTGGGAAAGCAAAATAAAATTTCATTTTGAGGGGGAGTTTCTAATTTCTGCTGGATAAATTTTTGCCAGCGGCAACTTTCCAGCAAGAAAACATTTGATCAAAAGGAGCTGGTTGGAGTTTTCGCAATTGACAAAAATTAATTGGATGGTTTAGAATCTAAAAATCTTATGAAAAGACTAATAAAACTTGTAAAAGTAGGTAATTGTTCATTCAGTCAGTAAACTATAACTTTTTTTTATCAGTATTCATATGTTTAAAATTTTACACTTTATAATGCACACAAAAAATCGATCAGCTGTTCATGTAACCTGCATTTTTATGCACATGTTTTGTTCGCGTAATTTTCGGATACTTTCTTCTTGTAAGAGAACAGATGACATTTCACAGACTGGATATTTTAAACGAACGTACATACCTATTTTGTACATAAGCCGTGTAGCCGCATTGAAAGCTACAGTCATATCACGCAATTCATTATAGCTTCGAATACGAATAATGCAAACACCCATACCTTTCTAAATATTTGTGCACGAAATGTTCGCTCGCAATATGAGACAAGAATTATCTCTATACTTTAAGTAGGCCATTTACGTTTCGTTGTAGCCACAAAGATAATGATACACAAGATATAGATCGTTGCGATCGGTTGATATTGATAAGCGTTGCGGAAGTTTTGAAAGGATAAAAGGATTTTTTGCGGATTCATGTATGCTCATTGAATTGTTTCTACTTTCTTATATTTCACAGAAATAAATTTCTTGATTTAAATTGATGTACTAGTCACACTGTAAGTGAATTTACAGAGTTTAAATATGTATGTACGTAAATAAATTCCGGAATACCATGTTATGTAGTTTATATAACAAGTAAACAGTTTTTAAGTATGCCCCTGATGTACTGGTAGAATTCATTTAGTACTTATTTGAATATATAGGGCCATAATAAAAGTTAAAGTCGACTCTTAAGTTAGCAACAGCTTTTTGGCATACTTTTCGGTGAGATATTTGTCAAAAGAGCTGATGCTAACTTTAGAGTCGACTTTAACTTGACTATGACTCTGGCCCATAATCTCTCTCGCATATTTACATATGTATATACGCACTTGTGACTGAATCGAAAAGCCATAATCAGGTTTTTGTGTTGCTTATCATTCCTAGGGGAGAAACCAAGTCGTTTCTTTTATTTTGGTAAAAGCTATTGCGCATCTACATATTAGCGCCGAAACCCGTTGCATTGGTCCCTAGAATTGATTTGATCGCTTCGTGGGACGTTTTGTAAGAGTCAAAGACTTAGGGCCAGTTTTTCAGCGTAAATTGAACACTGTTTGTCATTTAAACTCAGTATGCAGTTTTTTAGTCAATTTTAAACAGAGTTTAAACGGCCGATTGAGCACAGTTAAACTTAGTTTAACTTATCAGCTGCGTGCTGACTATTTCGTTTTGGTTGCAACAAATTTATTTGAGCACAAGAAAACTAAGTTGAAATTTAAACTGAGTTTAACTAAACTTAGTTAAGACTGAGTTTCAACCAGCACTGAAAAACTGGACCTTAATAAATTTCAACATTTAAGCGAATACAATCGCGTTCAGTTAAATTGTAAAAAAAACAATAATCGAAACTCTAGCACTGTATTGAACAGAACAGGTAGGCAACGCAAGAATTAATCCTGATCTAAGTAAATCCAAGCCAACAAAAATTTGCACGAAACGAGCTCCAGCGACGAAGAAACTGCGGTGGTCGGATGGGCAGCAGTGATACAAAACCCTACTCGCAAAAATGGGTGCTGCTTTACCAGTGGAGGAATTTGAACGCAGGCTGGGAATAATGGAATTCTTCTTCAAACATGGGTCGAATCGTGACAGTCGTTAACGAATGGAGTAAATGGGATGATGACAGTCGAATGTGAACGAATGGTAAAAGATAAAAGCAAACAAGTAAAGCGGCAAATTTAAATGGATGCGAACTTATTATTTTATTTAAGTTCCAGCGATAGCGAAGCCTATGAAGAAATTGAACCTAAATAACTTTGAGACAGGAGCAATCTTTTGGCGTTATCCAACAATGCTTAAGTTGAATAGAAGGAAAATAGAATAAGGAGAATAGAAGTCAAAAAAAAGCAGACAGAAAAAGACTAAATAAGGGTAACAATAATGAAAAAATAAGCTCTGAGACAAAGGAAGACAGTGTCAAAAAATGTGCGGTTAAAAATTATAAAATTAAAAAAACTAAGATGGACAAACATAACGTGACTCAAATCCCGTTACAGGGAATGCTTGTAGCGAAAGGTACGTTTGCCAAAATAACTGAAAAACAAGAAGGACGTAATGAAAACGAAACACTAACGGTAACGGTGGACAAAGAAAAAAGAAAAGAGAGTATGCGGTACACTAGCGCACATAAAGGTGACTTCTGTGTGTTAATTGACACTTCAAAAAGCCAAATATGTAATAATGAAAAAATTAAGAATGGAATGTTTTTGTGGGAAAAAATTAGAAATTTCCAGATTGAGGGCATAAAAGATATTAAAGGTATAGGAAGGTCACTATATAAAATCTTTTTCAAGACACACCAGCTTGCAAACAAGTACCTTGAAAATCTAAATTTGATAAAAAATGAAATGAATGCATTTATACCATCCCGTTACAGGGAATGCTTGTACCGAAAGGTACGTTTGCCAAAATAACTGAAAAACAAGAAGGACGTAATGAAAACGAAACACTAACGGTAACGGTGGACAGAGAAAAAAGAAAAGGGAGTATGCGGTATACTAGCGCACATAAAGGTGACTTCTGTGTGTTAATTGACACTTCAAAAAGCCCAATATGTAATAATGAAAAAATTAAGAATGGAATGGTTTTGTGGGAAAAAATTAGAAATTTCCAGATTGAGGGCATAAAAGATATTAAAGCTATAGGAAGGTCACTACATATATAAAATCGTTTTCAAGACACACAAGCTTGCAAACAAGTGCCTTGAAATCTAAATTTGATAAAAAATGAAATGAATGCATTTATACCAAGACATTTTGTAGAGTCAGTGTGCGTAATAAGAAACGTGCCGGTAGAATTTTCTGAAAAAGAAATTCTAGATGGCATAGTTTCCAACATTAAGGTGACATCAGTAATGAGACTAACGAGACGAGATCCGGACGATAGAAACAAATTTCATCCAACGTTTTCAGTCAAGCTAGGTTTTCAAGGTCACGAATTACCGGAGGAAATCAGTGTCTTCTATGTAAAGAGTAAGTTCAACATTGCATTCCAAGAATAAGACAGTGTTTTAACTGTGGAAGGCTTGGCCACACAGGAATGTCATGCAAAGCAAAAAATAGATGCATAGTGTGCGGAAAGGAGGAAGGCTGTAGCAGCAACTGTAGAACAACAACAAACAATTGTATCCTCTGTGGGAACGACGGGCACAACTTGCTCAACCGGAAAAGTTGCGAAAAATGGCAGAAAGAAGAGAAAGTGTTGGATATAATGACGATCAAAGAGATCTCAAAAAGAGAAGCTTTTGATATGTACGACCCAGAAGCTAACGGCAGCAATCGGTTCTCTTTATTAGACAATTCCCAGGAAGATTTTCCGGCTACGCTCTCCGGCCAAACAGCAATCTTAAATAATGATCAGATAGTAAACGAACTGTTGACAAAAAAAAGATATAGCCATGTAATATAATATAATTTTGGCGCGTACACTATATAGCTCAGTGTTTGGCCGAGCTTCTCCTACCATTTGTGGTGTGCGTCTTTATATTATACCACAAATGAAGGGACCTACAGTTTTGTGCCGACTCCGAACGGCAGACGTATTTAATGAGAAGCTTTTCCATGGCAGAAATACCCTTGGAGGTTTGCCATTGCTTGTCGAGGGGTGACCGCTATTAGAAAAAACTTTTTCTATAATTAAGATTTTGCTTGCCCTGCCTGAGATTCGAACCTCGAACTCACCGGTATATCAAGTTATAGCACGCACCGCGACCAACTCTACCACAGCGGCCATGTAGTGCAACAAAAAACTAACAAAGTAGAACCAAGTAAAGAAAATTGTATATATAAAAACAACGTAAATACACATCAACCTGTGTACGAAAGTGCACAGTGGGATAGATTATCGGAAATAGAAAAATTGCTGATAAATCTGCTAATAAAGAAATTTGAAATCGACCAAAATGAACCACTGGTTCAACTATTAGAAAAAATCTGCAAAGTCAGAATTAGCGACAGATAAATAAATCGACAATAAATGAGCACAAAGATATTACAATATAACATTCAAAGTATTAAAACCAATAAAAGGTACATATGTAGCTAAGAAGAAACTAAGAAGATATAGCGAAACGTTGGGCCTTAAGGTAAAGTAAATTGTTTTTACTTGTACCTACAACATTAGATCAGACCAGCCTACTTATGGAAATATACACAAAAAATAACTAACTGATCGGATCAACTAATGAGCTATGTAGACCATTTTAACAATATATATGAAATAGACATTGTGTGTCTACAGGAAATATTCTCGCACAGTGAACATACAGAAAACAACAATTTAATAGGATTTAACCTAATAAAGAAAACTTAATCAGATGGATATGGAGGTGTAGCTATCGGCTTCAAGAAAGGTATTAGGTACTCAAAAATCAAATACAAAACAAACCTTGACATAATTAATTATAGCTTAAGTTCGGAAGCATTTGCGCAAGAGATAAACAGCTTAACAATATTCTTGACAAAGTTTAGAAATGTACTATAATAATAATAATAATAATAATAATAATCCCAACGGTTTTTTTTTCCCTCCATACCCGCCCGACCGACGCGAGGGGCGCATCCGTATGACGCACGGATATATAAAAAAAAAATTTTTTTTTTTTTTTCATATATATTGCGCCGAGTCATGAAAGGCAGAAGTTTGTTAAGTGTCGAGATCTAAAACTGTTCAGCTACAGAACAAATGCTCATCAGCTGATCGAGTAGTAATATATAAGTATGTTTGTATCAATTATTGAGAGCATTGAGTATAGTTTTCTTTACGTAAAAAAGTGAGTCTGAAGTATCAAAAGAACCGGAATGAGTGTTAAAATCCTGGCACAAACTACGGAGTGGCTCATTTAACTCAAAATTACTTTTACATGGCTTCAGAAAAAGAGGCCGGAAATGTCTTGAAATTCGGGAGGGAACGTTTAGTTTTATTTCACCAAGAAGAGATGGGCTATAGATCAAGCCTGTCAGTAACTTCACTAAAAATACTACGCCTAGCATTTCTCTACGACTAGCAAGTGTAGGAAGATTAATGAGTTTTAAACGACTTATATATGGGGGCAGGTTGTACTGAGAATCCCAACGAAAATTTCTTAAAGCAAAAAGCAGAAATTGTTTTTGAATTGACTCTATTCGGTCGGAATGAACTTGATAGCGCGGGTGCCAAACAACAGATCCATATTCCAGTATTGGCCTCACTAACGTTGTGAATAGAGCCTTCGTAATGTATGGGTCATTGAATTCTTTTGACCATCGTTTTACAAATGCAAAAACACCCTTGGCTTTGTTAACTGTAACATTAATGTGAAGATTAAAATTAAGTTTCGGATCCATTGTAATTCCAAGATCAACAAAGTTAAACACTTGTTCGAGGTTATGGTTACATATGTCATAAGAAGCCGGTTGAAGTGCCCTTCGAGAAAAGCACATTACCTTACATTTTTTAAGGTTTAGCGGCATGTTATTTACTTCACACCAGTTAGTCATGCTATTTAAATCCGCCTGTAGTAAGGACCTTTCCTCAACAGAATGATACGATCTAAAAAGTTTTACATCATCAGCATACAATAAAATTTTTGAATAGTTAATTACAGAAGGTATGTCATTTATAAAAAGTAAAAACAGAATCGGACCAAGGTGACTTCCTTGCGGGACCCCTGAAGATACATGAATAATGCTTGAGGAACTATTTTTAAAAAGAACTCGTTGTGTTCTGTCCATGAGGTAAGAAGATATCCAATGAAGGAGATTAGGTTGAAAACCAAGGAGATCGAGTTTATGAATCAGTAAAGCGTGACTTACTCTGTCGAATGCTTTACTAAAATCGGTGTATATAACATCAGTGTGCATACATTCTCTGAATCCATTTGAAACATGAGTTGTGAACTCGAGCAAGTTTGTAACGGTAGATTTACCCTTAGAGAACCCGTGTTGAGTGCTAGAAATTGTAGAGGATAATGAATGCGTTAAATGGTCAACAACGATTGCCTCAAATAGTTTAGGAATAGCAGAAATCTTAGCTATACCGCGATAATTTTCTATAGAGGACCTACTCCCGATCTTATGAAGGGGTAAAATGAATGATTCTTTCCAAGCTGAAGGGAAAACCCCAAGCCTAAGAGAAAGATTAAATAAATTAGTTAAGGGCTCATAAATATGTTTAGCACAGTTTTTGAGGAACCACGTCGGGATCAAATCGGGGCCGGCCTTAAAAGATTCTTTTAAGTTACTCAAACAATAAAATACTTCCTCAGAAGATATTTGCGGAATAAAAGCAGAGGTTAAGGGACAAAGTTTATATGGATAAGGTTTGCTCAGAGGCAAAGTAATGGAGTAATTTGACCTGAAGAATTTGGCAAACATGTTGGAAATTGATTGGGAGTCACAAGACACGGTATTTTGATATTTCATGGCAGACGGAAAACCAGTCACTCTGCGTTTTGAGTTAACGAAATCATAAAATGATGCAGGGTTTGTTATTAAATTCCTTTTAACTTTGCACAAATAAGATCTGTAGCATTTTTTATTTAATTCAAAGTAAGCGTGTCGGAGAACTGAGTATTTAACATAGTTAGTGTGCAAACCAGTTATTTTGTACAGTTTAAAAGATCGCGACTTGTTATTTTTTAAATTTCTTAGTTCTTTTGTAAACCAAGGTTGTGATTGCTCCTTTTGTACGCAAACCCGTTTAGGTACAAACTTTTGAAATAAACTATATATAGTATTATTAAAATGCTGGACACAACGTTCAACATCATCTTTATACGTCGGCCAAGATAATTTTGACAATTCTCGATCTAATTTCTTGAAATTGGCTTTCGCGAAAATAAAACGAGCGTTTGAGCTACTTGATTTATCGACATTATTTCCAAAATCCCCTATAACCTCGTAATTTAACTCAATCGCAGGGTGATAAGAGTCCTCTGGAATAACCAAGGGTTCGCACCTCTTCATAGATGATTTAGATATATCATCAACAAAAACAAGGTCTAGAATGTTTCCAAAATGGTTTGGAGTTAAATTAATCTGATTTAGACAGAGCTCAGCCATATCTTCTAAGAACACATTGTATCTATCCCTTGATGAAATTGGAACGATAAAGTCGTCCATGAAAGTCCATGATATGCCTGGCATATTGAAGTCACCAAGTACAATGATCGAGTCATGTGCAGTAATCATTGAACTTAAGGATGTAAGTAACGCAATATGTTGAGAATATACCGATAAGTCAGAATTAGGAGGGATGTAGCAAACAGCTAAATAAAAGAAACCATTTCCAACCATAACTCGTATTGCTTTAAATTCGATTGACTCGATGAGGGGGATATTAACATCTTCGGATGGTATAGAAGAATGAACTGCAAAAAGAACACCCCCACCGATTCTGTCCTTACGGTCATTTCTATAAATTTGATAATGATTAGGAAGGATCTCTGAATTAAAAATATGTGGTTTAAGCCAGGTTTCAGTAAAGCAAATTATGTTATAGTTACAGTCTAAGCCTTTTCAGTATAAATCGTTTAATTTAGTATTTAAACCTCTAACGTTTTGGTATAAAATACTTAAAGTAGAATTTAATATTAGTTTTTTGGCTCAGTGTCACGATTAGGAATTGAAGCTAAGTTATTTATATTATTTTTATTTTTATGTGGCTTATATTCAAACTCGCGAACAAATGCCCCGGTAGGCCAAAAAGAATTGTTAAGCAAAGAATCAAAAACTTCAGGTGCCACATCAATTTTAAAAGATGATACGTTACGTTCATATTTAAAGTTAAATTTTCGGATTGCTAAGTTACTAGTCTTAATTTTCGATGAAATGTAAAACTCTATATCATCAGAAGAAGTGTCCCTAGCAAATCTTGAAACAAAAATGGACTTTCTCAAAGGAACCACAACCAGCTTCTTTGCAGAGCAGTTAGTCTCATCTAAAGGTGCTACAGTTTTTGAAACAATAGAAGCAGATTGGGAAGGTGGAAGCAAATGAGGTGGAGATGAACCCACATCAGGTGAAGATACCTGTAAGTTAGCCTGATCTGCATTGCTTTTATTAGAGGAAGAAGCTCGAGTGCAGATAGCCCTTGACGAAGTTGATGAAGACGTACTCTGAGGCGGTGGGACAGGGGACAGAAGATTAATTAGCTCAATTTGTTGGGGTTTGGGCACTACATTCTTTTGAGGTACTATAAGAGGAGCGACAATACTTTCCTTGGGCGGGCTGTGGGTACGTTTGCGTTTGGTCTCTCTTACAGGTTGCAAAGTTTGATTATCTAGGCACTTAAATGATTTAAACACGTTTTCATAAAGTTTAAATTTTTCATTAAGTGCCCGAAAGTCTTTGTCCATTTCGAAAAATGCATTTCTGGTTTCTCTAAAAAATCGGAAAAGTTCAACCTCAGTTGATCTGCATTTCAAACAAGACCAACGAATACCTTTTCCTTCTTCTATTAAGTCCAGGACTCTACCAAACAGTCCGGCACATTTTATATGAGCAATCCCATCGCACAACCAGCATGCAACAGAGCGTTGCTCATTATCGGTTTTTTTAATTTTGCAGTTGTCAAAAATGCAAGACATAATTTAACACAACTAAGTAAAAACTAATATCAAAAAAAAACAAATACTCGTATTGTATTAATAAAATAAAGGAGAAAGCAGTTTGAAAGGTAATGCAAGTTTTTTAATGGTTTGAGAGCTATTAATGTAACGAACAGTTTTAGATGCACAGTATTTGACACGTAAAAAACTAAACGCAAACAGCTGTTTCAGGAATGACAATCAAGGAAGAGAAAAGAAAATGCGCGCAATACAAATACAAAGTCTAAAGCAAATAAGAAGCAATAACAATGTAAATAAGAAACAATAACAATGCAAAGCAACTAATGACTCGGCAATTGAAAAACTAAATTAAATTGCAATAAAATCAATGCAAATATGCTTAACAGATGTTATACTTAGCTTTAAATGCGCACAGATGAATCTCCAAATATTTTATCACTAAATTATTTAATTATATTAAATAAGTAAACAAATTTTAAAAAGAAAAAAAATATCACAACAAAACACAACTTAACAGCTTGACGTTTGTTAGGAGACTTCAATGCGATAAACAAAATTTTTGGATATCACATAAATACAGCCAAAGGCAAGATTTTAAATGCAGAAATTGAAAATGCAAATCTCAGGTGTATAAATGATGGGTCAAAAACCCACTTTAGCAATGACAGTAATACGGGATCGGTCCTGGATTTAACATTCACCAGCATCAATAACGAAGAAGTGAAATGGAAATGCCCACAGATAAGCATAGGAGGAAGTAGACATTTTCCAGTTACTATAGTCCTAAAAGAGAAACAAAAGTTACCAAACAATTTCACTCCGAAAAACAACCTACTAAAAAAAGTAAAATTGATTAATTTCAGCAATTTTAACACATTGCAAAGAGACATTCAAGAGGTGTTATGGTGTCAGCATTGACCTTAACGAAAAAGAGTGGAAACCAAAGGCTTGGTGGAACGAAAATCTGCATAGGCTATTTAGACTGCATGTAGCTAGAAGGAAAAAAAAAGCGAACACTTCAACCAAAATAGAAGACCTTGAGGCATCTACAGTAGCAACGGTGGAATGGAGAAAGCGGTTCAAGAAGCAAAAAATAAAAGCTACAAAAGCAAATTAGAAGAACTAAATAGCAACCCTAACACAAAAGGTGCATGGAATTTTATCAACAACGTAAAAGGAAGAAGAAATTATAGTCAGGAATGGGCGACTGAAGACAACCAAAAATATCTGGAACACCTCAAAAATCAGGTAAGAACTGAAAATACAACACAACTAACAGAAACAGCGAACACAAATTACCAAGACCAAACTAAATACGAAAAAATCCACAGCGGGAGGACATGACAACATTACCTTCCTAATACTTAAAAACTTGTCAGATAAATCCACAAAAAACTTTCTCAAAGCTCTAGAGCAACAGTTCTTAAAAAATGAGGTCCAGAAAGCTGGCGTAGAATAAAGGTAGTTCCGATTCCAAAAGTAGACAAAAATCTGGACCAATTGTGTAATTTTAGACCCATATCACTTATATCAATTGTAGCCAAAAGCCTAAACATGTTGATAAAAGAAGCATTAAGTAATAGAGTACAAAAAAATAACATTATTCCGACTAAGAGTTTTGCTTATCGCAAAATGCGTTCAACAACAATGTGTTTGAATGGAATTTTTCAACTGGCGTCGACCAAAAAACAAAACAAAGAAAAAGTAATCATTTGTCTGTTAGACATCTCAGAGGCCTATAACTGTGTGGATCTTAAGACCCTACATCAAACACTCGTGCACCACAAAATTGATAGAAGAATTGCGGATTGGGTACACAACTTTTTTCCTTCAAGACTCCTAACATTAGGGAATAAATCTATAGAAATAAACAATGGTTTACCACAGGGAAGTTGTTTATCACCAATCCTCTTTAACATCTACACAGCAAAATTACATGATATCAATGATAACAATACACAGATGTTCCAATTTGCTGACGACCTGGCGATAGTGGTACACAATAAATGTGAAAAAACTGCCATTCTTAACTTGGCAACAAAATTAGAGAAAATAATCAGCAACTTAAATTCACTTAACCTGACAATTAATATAAACAAAACAAAGTTCATGAAAATGACGACAGGAAAAAGAGAGCAGTACAGCATTGACATTAATGGACAGAAAATAGAGCAAGTCTACAATGTAAAGTGGCTAGGCAGAACTATTAACGCAAACTCTACAGTCAAAGAGCACATAAGGCAAGTTAAGATGAACAACAGCATTAAACCTATTCAAGGTGTTTGTAAGATCCAAAACTGAGTATGCCAATACCAGCTATTCAAATGCTCCTAAGATTTATAACAAACAACTTCAAGTTAGTGTCAATGATTCGCTTAGGCGATGTTTGAACAACAGCATTAAACCTATTCAAGGTGTTTGTAAGATCCAAAACTGAGTATGCCAATACCAGCTATTCAAATGCTCCTAAGATTTATAACAAACAACTTCAAGTTAGTGTCAATGATTCGCTTAGGCGATGTTTGGGTCTACCTCCAAACACACCCACTCTGGCTACGCATTAGCTTGCGAACTAACTCCTATAAAGAGAGCTGAATGGCTTACTGCAAAAGAAATCATCAAACAATGGTTCCTTAATTCTAACATAAAGACAGAACTTCTCAATAGTACAACCGTTAAATCAAGCTATAGTCACACAGCTAACAAGTTTAATGATATTCTAAATAAAAAATCAACACTAATGTTACATATACATACATACCTACAGCAAAAATATCAAGATGACAGGGTCAGAACTAAACAAGACAAAAAACAACATGTCACTCCTTCAACTTCAAGCACTGTACAATTAAAAAAAAAACAGAATAGCTAAAGAATGTTTTAAAATAGTAGCCACGGATGCATCTGTGAGTGAGGGCAAAGTAGGCTGTGCAATCTATGATACGGAACACAAAGTGTCTTATTTATATAACGTTAAGGACAACCTCACATCTACCAGTGGTGAATTAGTAGCTATATTACAAGCTACTTTACTTGCAAAGAAAACTAAATGCTACAAAATATGTATATGGATTTACAGATAGCTTAGCAGCAATTCAAACGATTTCACACAAACAAACAGAGAACTACTTAATTGCTGAGATACACAATCAGGTGTGTAACTCCGAAATTGAGCAACTTATAATTAATTGGGTACCCAGCCATGTGGGGATAAGCTTTAATGAAAAGGCTGACGAAGCGGCTTAAACCGCTCTTGAGTATGGAAGGCTCTTAGAAGTTAAATTAACACCACAAGAAGCCATGAGAAAAATAGGGCAGACCTTATGGAAAGAAACAGTTGAGAAAATAAAAAATTAATGCACGAATTAATGCATAAAAATAGAAATAGAAAAGTCAAAAAAAGAAATATATATATGTATATAGAGAAGAAAAATTAAGGAAAAAAAAAGAAAAAAATTAATAGATATGCAGAACTAACGCAACTTTCGGTGCGGCCAGATGTAAAGGCATGAATATGAAGTTTGTAAACAAATTCGATCAATGTACACAGATAATCTTTCAAGATAATCATCAGTTAGTCACATTTTCTTCATATATACACTCATAACAAACAACTGTAATATAACATACCATTGTATAAAAATTACTTCTCGTTGAGTTACAAACAAAACCCTATGTTAGTATAATTATGTACATATAAATATGCTCTATTTATATACATACTATGTCAACCTCCACCCTACATCAACATCAAAACCTCGATGCGATACAAAACAGGATAGAGGCAACAAAGATTCGCTAGTATGCAACTACTGCATGTGATCAACCTGGTACTTTAATTGGCTGTAACAAGCTTGCCATATAGTCCTTCAGGAGGATTTCGAAAGGAAGAAAAAAAAAATCACGATTTCGAATGAAAAATGCTGTCAGCAATTCCGACGTTTTCGAAGTTTGCGTTGCCAACTGTTACGCTAAGTTCGAATGAGTGTTACCAACTCTACACGAAATTTAGCGGTTTTTTCTTTACTTTTTTGACAGCAGTTGAAAGAAAATGCATATATTTTCACAGGCAAGGTTTACAATAGTTATTTAACCACAAAAAGTAATGAAATGAGTTCCATTATAGAAGCTGTTTTATTAAAAAAGCAAGCGCAAAGCCCGAAATAGACGTTTCCAACCCGAAAATCCTTTTTACCGTTCCCTCTAAATTATTGAATGTTAGTATATGATTGCTTTCTATTCTCGTTGCTTTGGGTTAAATTTTGTTTAGATATGGCTTCCGTTGTACATAGCTTTTATGGTGCAACCAAACCTCTAAAATAAAGAGAATAACAGATACAAAATATCGTTATACTTTTTATAGAAATTCAACATTTTAGCAAACATTTATGCCTATTTATTTATTTTCTAGTTGGTTGCAGTTGAGGTTTTATGTAATATTATCGTTGAATGAACATTGGCACTTTATACGAAACATTCAATTCAAATAAACAGCACTTCCTTGTTCATATATGTATGTATCTATTCACTAAGATGACTACGAAAGTCGTATCCTTAACTGAATGGCCCAAGGCTTTTCAGCTGCGCATTGTCTGCCCGCTCCTCCATCATACTCACCAGCCTCATACTAACTCCGGTTAGTGGATGGTCTTGACCTGTTGAAAAATAGATTTCAAGTTATGCACAACAGCCGTTAATAAACACTTCTTACATTTTAATTACTTTGGTGAAAAATATACACTTAGTTTCTAGTTCACTTTTATTTTTTGTTCTTTTTATTTATTATTTTCACATCTACCGATAAGGGAAAGCACTCGTAGATTATTCTCACGAATAAATGTCAAAATTTCGTTTCACTCGGAATCCGTGATGACAATCTCCTGAATTTCGAAAGTTCGTAAGAATTTCCTAATCACGTCGGAATTGATAATAGCATTTTCCTCCGACGGAATTCATGATAGGCTTGTAAGTTGAAATTCAAACCGAGTTTAATCAAACCTTTTAACTGAGTGTAAACCAGCACTAAAGAACTAGCCCTTAAACAGCTAAGATGTTGCCACATTGGAATATTTCACTAATATAAAATTAAAATATTTTGCTCAACGTGAAATTTTTTGGGCAAAACATAAGTAAATTGGTGGATTTATTTGTTTAAAATGATCGATTGTTGTAACATATCAAATATCGGAGCTTTTTTATGCTTTTGCTGGTAAAATAACGCTAGATTTGGTATAGCTTTGAACAATTTTACATTTAACATTTTAGTGCCATCAAAACTACAGTTGGATTTCATTCGGCGATAGCGACAACTGCAGTCCTGCAGATAATTAATCGTGCTGTTGTCTAAAAACTATGTCCTGTGGAATGTGTATTTCAAAATTTGACAAAAGCTGCCCGCTGGTTACTGTCTTCAAAGTGTACATTTTCTATAATTAATTAAAAAATAATTGCAACTAATTAGAAGAAAAATCAGTTGTCGGAATGTGTCAAAATGTGGTTGTGCTATAATTTGTAAACGCAGAGTGTTAGTTTGCGTTTCTACGAGTATTTCGCGAATGAAAGACAGCCAATCGCATTCCAAATATAAGCGATGTTAAATTTGTTTGCATTTTTAAATCTTACTAACACTAGAAAGACAGGAAAATTTACCTACCTTAAAAGACGGATAGGGGTCATTTGACCCCAATTTAAAAGTTGTGCATATCTTTAAATTTTTAATGTCGGTAATATGTGCTTTTCGTGTGATATAAATTCAAACATTTTTTTTTCAAGAAAATAAGTTTATTTATATTTACTGATATGAAAACTGCGTATTATCGGATATCGTAATACAAATCGCCGAAACACAAGAAAATATACTTACACCTCAAAACTTATTTTGTACAACATAAAAATTGTTTTGATTTGTTGCAACTACCACACAGACGTAACTTACAGTTGTCACATATTTTATTTGATTTATTTTTGCAGCCAGTGATGTAGCAATGCCGTCTCTTTCTCGAGTTTGATGATGAAGCATTGGATGAAGATGTAAGGGCTTATGGCTCTGCTACAAAAAAAATTTGGACGGGCCATCTTCTCGCACTTGATTTCACGCTGTATCTTCTGGCCATTTGGTCAACAACATCTACGCCAAATTTAGTGCTGTTATAAAAAGTGATACTATAACTTTTTTTTTTGTTATTATCACCATCTATCTGAACCTTATCACGCAACGTACTCAGCCACAAAACTTTCTTGTTTTTCTTCGCTTGGTAAGCTGTCAACAAGCACTGCTTATTTTCCGTTTGAAAAACTTCCGTGGCATGTAATGTCATTTAAAATTGTTTTACATATGGCGGAGTATCGCGTCTTCCTTTGTTTACGGTACCAACCATAGTAGTACGCTTGGAAAGTAAATTTTGAGCCAAAGACACGGACGTAAAAAAATTGTCAGTGGTCACATATCTTCCCTTATTTATATAAGGCTCCATTAGTCGCATGACAACGTGTTCTCCCACCATTTGATTTTCTGGACGGCTATCATCTTTTCCCAAATACGGCAAACTGTTTAGCAAATATTTCGATTTCACATCTACGCATAGCCAAAATTTTATTCCAAATTTATCAGGTTTATTGGCCATGTATTGTGTAAAATTGCACCTGACCTTTGTTGGAAACAGTTGTTCATCTATGGTGATATTTTCACCTGGCACGTAACAAGATTTGCAGTTCTCAATAAACCGATTCCAAACTTGGGAAATCAATGCAAACTTATCTGTTTGGAAAAATGCCATTATTGAAGCGATCTCTGGACATAGTTTTTGGAAAAAATTTCCCACGTCTTGTTCCATAAATCGTTCACAGATATATTTTTCGCGCCACAAGCTCCTCTGACATACAACAGCGAAATGAACTTTTCCAGATCGTGCACAGACATAGTCCAGTTTGAATGGCCAAGCCGCCTATGTGCTTCAACCTCCGTGCACTTTTGAATGTGGCGTAAAATTGTATCATCAATCAGAAGCCTCCACGCTGTCACAAATTCTTCACTAATTTGCCTTTTTGTGTAGGTCCTGGTTGTTCTGTAAAAATGTTGTGGTTTGCACGGCGACCTGCTGCAGATCTGTTTTGGGGATATACATTCCACAGAATTCCGCCTGCTGAGCGCATGTCGTTTTCTGTCTCAGATGTTGAACAAATTTCATATCGTATGTTCTGAACACATTGTTCTATTGTCATTTTTACTAGCAAAATTGTTTAGCACAATAAATCAAATAAAGCACCAAGCCAAAACGTAGAAATATACTTGGGGTCAAATTACCCCTGTCCGTCTTTCTAGGTAGTTGTGCCAATTTTTCAAGTTTAAAAAATCCTTATAAAATTAGACCTGTTTTAATTTTAACTTGATGCAGTTTTGATAAAAGTCACGAAGTTACAAGATAAACAAGCAAGTAGAATAATTATTATTGGCAGTTAAACTCCAGAATGGTTCAAATGACCCCTGCCCGTCTTTCTAGTGTTAAACGAATACAAGCTCACTAAATTAACAGGAATAATCATTAAAAAAATTTCTTTTCCTTGGACTAACAATTTAATATATCCATAATTTTGAAATGAAAGCGATTTGGAACATAATTTTTGAACAATCTTCAAAAAAATTACTGCATATTATTATTCTCAAGTGAACCTTCTTCTGGTTTGTAAATAACAACCATCTGCTGTTTGTATGTCGGCTCATTGGCAAAAGTGTATAAATCGAAATAAAACTTATGGGTCGAAAATCGATAGTCAAATTTCGGTCGAGTTGCTAGTTGCCAACCCATGTTTAAGATGACAAGTGGCTACTGTCAACGAGCTATCGTAATATATATATATATATAATTTTGGAGCGTACACTATATAGCTTAGTGTTTGGCCGAGCTTCTACCATTTGTGGTGTGCGTCTTTATATTATACCACAAATGGAGGGACCTACAGTTTTGTGCCGACTCCGAACGGCAGATGTATTGATTGAGAAGCTTTTTCATGGCAGAAATACCCTCGGAGGTTTGCCATTGCCTGCCGAGGGGTGGCCGCTATTAGAAAAAACTTTTTCTATTATTAAGGTTTTGCTTGCCCTGACTGAGATTCGAATCTCGACCTCAGCGCATATCAAGTTATAGCACGCACCGCTAGCAACTCGACCACAGCGGCCACTTGAGTTGTCGTAATACAAATATTTATTTCAATGGCATTGCTATTTTACTAACTGAAGTTTGGTAACTATCCATAATCATAAACTACCAAAAATCCACCACCCGCTCCATTAAAAGCATGACAAAAAAACTTTTATCCATAATTGTTTTATTTGCTATTTATTGGTGTACAAAAACAAAGGTTTTCATTTCTCTAAAAAACATAAAGCAATATAGGTAAAAATTTTTTTTACATATGGCGGTGTATCGCGTCTTCCTTTGTTTACGGTACCAACCATAGTACTACGCTTGGAAAGTAAATTTTGAGCCAAAGACACGGACGTAAAAAAATTGTCAGTGGTCACATATCTTCCCCTATTTATATAAGGCTCCATTAGTCGCATGACAACGTGTTCTCCCACCATTTGATTTTCTGGACGGCTATCATCTTTTCCCAAATATGGCAAACTGTTTAGCAAATATTTCGATTTCACATCTGCGCATAGCCAAAATTTTATTCCAAATTTATCAGGTTTATTGGCCATGTATTGTGTAAAATTGCACCTGACCTTTGTTGAAAACAGTTGTTCATCTATGGTGATATTTTCACCTGGCACGTAACAAGATTTGCAGTTCTCAATAAACCGATTCCAAACTTGGGAAATCAATGCAAACTTATCTGTTTGGAAAAATGCCATTATTGAAGCGATCTCTGGACATAGTTTTTGGAAAAAATTTCCCACGTCTTGTTCCATAAATCGTTCACAGATATATTTTTCGCGCCACAAGCTCCTCTGACATACAACAGCGAAATGAACTTTTCCAGATCGTGCACAGACATAGTCCAGTTTGAATGGCCAAGCCGCCTATGTGCTTCAACCTCCGTGCACTTTTGAATGTGGCGTAAAATTGTATCATCAATCAGAAGCCTCCACGCTGTCACAAATTCTTCACTAATTTGCCTTTTTGTGTAGGTCCTGGTTGTTCTGTAAAAATGTTGTGGTTTGCACGGCGACCTGCTGCAGATCTGTTTTGGGGATATACATTCCACAGAATTCCGCCTGCTGAGCGCATGTCGTTTTCTGTCTCAGATGTTGAACAAATTTCATATCGTATGTTCTGAACACATTGTTCTATTGTCACATTCACTGACAAAATCGTTTAGCACAATAAATCAAATAAAGCACCAAGCCAAAACGTAGAAATATACTTGGGGTCAAATGACCCCTGTCCGTCTTTCTAGCTAGTTGTGACATTTTTTCAAGTTTAAAAAATTCTAATAAAATTAGACCTGTTTTAATTTTAACTTGATGCAGTTTTGATAAAAGTCACGAAGTTACAAGATAAACAAGCAAGTAGAACAAATATTATTGGCAGTCAAACTTCAGAATGGGTCAAATGACCCCTGCCCGTCTTTCTAGTGTTAAACGAATACATGCTCACTAAATTAACAGGAATAATCATAAAAAAAATCTCTTTTCCTTGGACTAATAATTTAATATATCCATAATTTTGAAATGAAAGCGATTTGGAACATAATTCTTGAACAATCTTCAAAAAAATTTACTTCATATTATTATTCTCAAGTGAACCTTCTTGTGGTTTGTAAATAACAACCATCTGCTGTTTGTATGTCGGCTCATTGGCAAAAGTGTATAAATCGAAATAAAACTTATGGGTCGAAAATCGATAGTCAAATTTCGGTCGAGTTGCTAGTTGCCAACCCATGTTTAATTATATATACATATATATATATAATTTTGGCGCGTACACTATATAGCTTAGTGTTTGGCCGAGCTTCTACCATTTGTGGTGTGCGTCTTTATATTATACCACAAATGGAGGGACCTACAGTTTTGTGCCGACTCCGAGCGGCAGATGTATTGATTGAGAAGCTTTTTCATGGCAGAAATACCCTCGGAGGTTTGCCATTGCCTGCCGAGGGGTGGCCGCTATTAGAAAAAACTCCTTCTATTATTATTAATGTTTTGCTTGCCCTGTTTGAGATTCGAACCTCAAACTCAGCGCATATCAAGTTATAGCACGCACCGCTAGCAACTCGACCACAGCGGCCACTTGAGTTGTCGTAATACAAATATTTATTTCAATGGCATTGCTATTTTACTAACTGAAGTTTGGTAACTATCCATAATCATAAACTACCAAAAATCCACCACCCGCTCCATTAAAAGCATGACAAAAAAACTTTTATCCATAATTGTTTTATTTGCTATTTATTGGTGTACAAAAACAAAGGTTTTCATTTCTCTAAAAAACATAAAGCAATATAGGTAAAAATTTTTTTTACATATGGCGGTGTATCGCGTCTTCCTTTGTTTACGGTACCAACCATAGTACTACGCTTGGAAAGTAAATTTTGAGCCAAAGACACGGACGTAAAAAAATTGTCAGTGGTCACATATCTTCCCCTATTTATATAAGGCTCCATTAGTCGCATGACAACGTGTTCTCCCACCATTTGATTTTCTGGACGGCTATCATCTTTTCCCAAATATGGCAAACTGTTTAGCAAATATTTCGATTTCACATCTGCGCATAGCCAAAATTTTATTCCAAATTTATCAGGTTTATTGGCCATGTATTGTGTAAAATTGCACCTGACCTTTGTTGGAAACAGTTGTTCATCTATGGTGATATTTTCACCTGGCACGTAACAAGATTTGCAGTTCTCAATAAACCGATTCCAAACTTGGGAAATCAATGCAAACTTATCTGTTTGGAAAAATGCCATTATTGAAGCGATCTCTGGACATAGTTTTTGGAAAAAATTTCCCACGTCTTGTTCCATAAATCGTTCACAGATATATTTTTCGCGCCACAAGCTCCTCTGACATACAACAGCGAAATGAACTTTTCCAGATCGTGCACAGACATAGTCCAGTTTGAATGGCCAAGCCGCCTATGTGCTTCAACCTCCGTGCACTTTTGAATGTGGCGTAAAATTGTATCATCAATCAGAAGCCTCCACGCTGTCACAAATTCTTCACTAATTTGCCTTTTTGTGTAGGTCCTGGTTGTTCTGTAAAAATGTTGTGGTTTGCACGGCGACCTGCTGCAGATCTGTTTTGGGGATATACATTCCACAGAATTCCGCCTGCTGAGCGCATGTCGTTTTCTGTCTCAGATGTTGAACAAATTTCATATCGTATGTTCTGAACACATTGTTCTATTGTCACATTCACTGACAAAATCGTTTAGCACAATAAATCAAATAAAGCACCAAGCCAAAACGTAGAAATATACTTGGGGTCAAATTTAAATTTTTCAAGTTTAAAAAATCCTTATAAAATTAGACCTGTTTTAATTTTAACTTGATGCAGTTTTGATAAAAGTCACGAAGTTACAAGATAAACAAGCAAGTAGAATAATTATTATTGGCAGTTAAACTCCAGAATGGGTCAAATGACCCCTGCCCGTCTTTCTAGTGTTAAACGAATACAAGCTCACTAAATTAACAGGAATAATCATTAAAAAAAATTTCTTTTCCTTGGACTAATAATTTAATATATAGTTAAGTATGTTAAGCGAGTTCTTTATTTCAGCAATTCAAAAATCGAACTGACTTATTCTAGTTACATTGAAATGCCCATAGCCTACTTAAAGCGAATAGTGGGTGGAGTGGACGGGATGATAATTATTGCAATAAGAGATGGGAGACAAGGAGAAATAGAGATTAAGTGTTGGGAAGCGTACGGAATATGGTGTGTAGGGTGAGGGGAATATCTGGATACATAACACCTCCACCCTTAAGAAATTTGCGTCTCTGCAAATTATTCATATAACATAAATTTCTTTAATTGATTTATAATTCATACATTTAGTTTTAAACATTTTTTTTTTATTATTTTTTTTTTCATTTGTCACAAATTTTCTCTTCATTCATTTTGGAATTTATATTTGCGCTTCAATTGTGTTTTATAATATTTCGTTCTTCTTTTATTTGATGTGTCTATTACATAGTTACCATGACGCTCATATTTATCCAATTTTTTGTATTTAGGTGTATTCTTTGCAATTTGTCTGTTAACTACTACGTTATCTAACTGAGTTGACTCATGGTGCCTCTTTTTGTTAAGCTGACTGTTTTTTTCAATTTTTTCTTCTTCGTATTTTCTAGATAAGTTCTGAATCGATTCTTTGTCATAATTTTTAATTATAAAATCAATTGGCCTCATTTTTGTTGTTGAATGTATTGTGTTGTTGTACGAGTTAAATATTTTGAAAAGTTTGTCGCTTAACTCTTCTGTCTTATTGCTTTTATCTGCTTCCATTATTCTCAAATGTTCATTTAGAGTACCGTGTAAACGTTCGATGTCAGAGTTACCTGTTTTGTGCCATGGGGTGGTTACATGTGTCGCAATGTTTTCCTCTTCCAAAAACAATCTTACTGCGCTGTGCAGCGTTCGTTATCAAATACTAGTTTCCGCATTTTGCCTAAAAATTGTATACGTTGCTTCAAAGCTGCCAAGATCGCAATCCAATTTCTGTCGTTAAGTTTATGGAACGTTGCGTATTTTGAAAATTTATCTATTGTTGTGAGATACATTACATTTCTGTATGGAAACCAAATATCTATGTGGACTAGGTCGTTGAAATACTTTGGAGTTTCTGTTATTTGATAAGGATGTTTAACTGGATTTCTGTCGTGTTTTGCTATTTTACAAATTGAACAATTATTAATGACTCTGGTTATTATTTTAAATAATTTAGGGTAAAAAACTTTATTCTTCAATTCAAGAAATATTTCTTGTATGCCTCTGTGATTGTTACGAAGGTGTTCGTTTTCTATTATAGTTAGTATTTCATTTTTGTCCGTAATTTCCATTAGTTTTGTCTTTGATCTATACAATGTTAGATTTTGAATTTGAAAATTCTGAGTATAATGTTTTGAAATTTAAGAAAAAGTTCGTCGTTCTCACAAAAAATGCACATTAACCCATTCTCTAACAATACCTTTCGCATTATTTCTTTTAAATTTGACTTTTCTGTTACAACAATATGTGATTGACACTTCTTGTGTACAATTTTTATAAAAAACTTTTCGTTTTCGCCATATCGAAGATAGATTTGATTTTTGAAATAATTAATGGATTTCTCTGTAAAAAAAATGTATTTTAAATTATCTTCTTGCGCACTGTGAACCGTTCCGTCCGTGGACCATGTCTCTAATTGTTCTTCACTATTATTGTTTTGAATATTTTCGTTATTAAATACTATTGCTGTTTTGCAATCCTCATTCTTTACGTATCTGCTTAAGCTATCCGCTACCGTGTTGTCTTTACCTTTTATATAGGTTATGTCAAAATCATACTCGTTAAGAAGAATTTTCCATCTTTGTAACTTCATGTTAGGCTCTTTGAGATTGTTTAACCACGTCAAAGGTTTGTGATCGGTTTGAATTGTAAACTTGCGACCGTACAGATAGGTTCGAAAATGTTTTACAGACCACACAACAGCAAGCATTTCTTTTTCTATAGTCGAATAGCGTATCTCATGGTCTGATAAAGTACGTGATGCAAAGGAAATTGGATGGCCGCTTTGGCTAAGCACAGACCCGATGGCAAACTGAGATGCATCGGTTGTTAATGTAAATTTTTTATTAAAATCCGGTGGTTGTAAAACTGGTTCACTTGTAACTAACTTCTTCAATGTTTCGAAAGAGTTTAAAAATTCACTGTCTTTAGTGTCAACAACGCAATCCCTTTTTAAATATCGAACCATTGGATAGGCAACCTTTGCATAATCACGTATAAATTTCCGATAATACCCTGTGATACCCAAAAATTGTTTAATTTCTTTCGCGTTGGATGGTGGTGGCATCGCTGCGATTGCTATAATTTTTGATGTATCCGGTCTGATGCCGTCAACTGAAACAACATGGCCTAAAAATTTCGTTGTAAATGCTGCAAAGTGGCACTTTTCGCCTTGAATTCTCAAATTTGATTCTCTTAGTTTCTTAAAAATTTTCGTTATAGAGTCAATATGTTCTGTAAAGCTAGTAGAAAAAATTAGAATATCGTCCAAGTAAACGACGCAAATTTTATTGACATAATCTCGTAAAACATGATTTATTAGTCTTTGGAAAGTCGCGGAGCTGTTTTTAGCCCAAAAGGCATACGATTAAACTCGTAGTGGCCACTTGCTGTCGAAAATGCCGTCTTGGATCTATCGTCTGGATATACTTCGATCTGGTGGAAGCCTTTAGCAAGGTCGATTGTGCTAAAATAGCTACACTTTCCCAATTTGTCGAATATGTCTTGCATATTCGGAATTGGAAACTTGTCGTCAATCGTCTGTTCGTTTAGTTTCCTGTAGTCTATTACAATTCGCCACTTTTGTTCGCCACCGTTGTCGATTTTCTTTGGTACGACCCATAGAGGCGAATTATAAGGACTGTTGCTCGGAACAATTATTTTCTGCACTAACATCTCGTTTATTTGTCTGTCTACTTCGGCACGATGCACAACCGGGTATCTATAAAGTTTGGTATAAATTGGCGAATCTGTCTTAGTTCTAATCCTATGTTGTATAACACTAGTAAACGGTAGATTGCTTCCTTCCTCGTAAAATATGTCTCGGTAATTGTTCAGCAACTTTTTTAATGTCGATTCGTCCCTTGAATTTAAATGTTTTGCAAATGTGCTATTAAGTGCACTGTCGCGTACTTTGTTTTGGCAACTAAATACTTGCAAATTTTCATTTTTTAAATATTTTTCTACTTCGTACTCTTCATCTTCACAAAAATAAATCGGTAGTGTCGCATTTTCTGTAACAAGCTTCCGAGTTTTATAATTGACTATGCAGTTTAGGCTAAGCAATATATTGTTTCCCAATATACCGTCGAAGTAATCGTGAAATGGTAGTTCAATAAAATCGACAAACTGATTTTCTTTCCGAAATTCTTTAACAAGTGGTACGCTATACCGTATGTTTGTTGAGACATTTCCATTTAGGAGTTTAATATTGAAGGTGGGCGACATTGTTCTCCATTTCGGATTGCAAAGCTTTGGGTTTATTATGCTAAATTCAGCGCCAGTATCAATAATAAATTTTAGTTTTTTCACCTTCGTATTTATGACTATATAGGGTAATTTCCTTGAGCGCCAAATTGAAAATTCTGGTTGCTTTCATTCATGCCTATATCCATTGGTTCAAGTGCAGGTTCGTTATGAGAAGGATTGTGATATTGGTTGTTATGAAGATGTTGGCTACGTCCAGTTAAATGATTGTATTGTGTACTATGGTTTGCTTGTTGGTTGTGATTTTGTGTTCTGTGTGACTGGTGGCTAATGTTGTGCGTTTGTCTGGATTGTGTAGAAAAATTTGGTTGTCGAGTGTTATAACTGTGTTGTTGTCTATGTTGATTTTGGAATCTTTCGTTATTATTGTTGTATCTTCCCGTATTTCTATAATTTAATGTCTGTTCGAAATTTCCTCCATTTCTATTGTAATTTTGTTGTAGTCTACTATTGAAATTATTGGAATTCGAGGCTTTATAATTTAAATAGCCGTTTGATTTTATGATTTCGAAAGCGTTCTTTAGACTTGTTGGGTCTCGACTTACGATTATGCTTTTGACAGGTTCCGGTAACCCGTATTTAAAAGAATTTAGGGAAATTCTGGCATTGCTTTCGCTGTTAACTTCCGGGAATCTGTTTTCACTGAAATAAAGCGCATTGTTCAACCGACATAAAAGTGTTGCTAATTTATTATAGAAGTTCTCAATTGAAGAGTCACATCGACATGCTCTTATCTTGTCGATTAATTCTTCAACTGAATTTTTCTCGCCATGATAATCGATCAAAACCTGTTTAATTGATGGCCAAGTATCTAAGTTTCCATTCATTAGCAGGGACCTTCTTGCACTACCCGTAATCTTGTCTTTAATGTTGCCCATTAACAATACTTTATATTTGGCTGGGAAAAGCTCCAAAATAGGCACCATTAAGTCAATTCTTTCGATAAAATTAAGTAGTGCGTCTCTATTACCATCATAATGCGGAATCGCATTTAGATTACTCGAAATGAGCTTAAATCTGCTACTTATGTCCAACTGATCCATGTTTATAACTTATTACGCAATTTAAGCAATTTTCGATTTATTTTCCAATAATTTTGAACTTAAACAACAATACTTCTAATTCGCTTCTGCGTTACAAACTTGTATTTATCAGTATTATACTTCTCAAAAAGGAACGAAGGAAAAAAAAAATGAATTCTTAAGCTATCGATAAGATTCGTAATATTAACTCCTATTATACATACATTTCGTTTTGTAGAATTGAATAATAATTTAAATTGAAGAAAATTATGTTCTTGTTGTTGATGCTGCAATTGGTTCTGTTAAGCTTCCAATTCGACGTTTGCAAGTGTTTGCTGCCTGTAGCTGCTGAAGCTGTTGCTGTTTTTATAGCTGTCACTGTTGCCGCTGTTGTTGCTCGTGTATGTGATTTTTTATTCTCTTTTAAGTATGTTGGTTTTGCATGCAATTTTTCTTTGTTCTCTTCGCTTTAGACTTTATGCAACTGTACCCACAATTGTACGTTTTTCTACTTTTTTTCTTCACTGGTCTAACTGTTAAGTTTTTTTTTCTTCTTACTTTAAATTTCAGTTATTATTGGTTTTGTATGTAATTTTTCTTTGTTCTTTTCGCTTTAGAGTTTATGCAACTGTATCCACAATCGTACGTTTTGTATTTTTTTTTCTTCGCTGGTCTAACTGTTAAGTTTTTTTTTTTCTTACTTTAAATTTCAGTTATTATTGGTTTTGCATGTAATTTTTCTTTGTTCTCCTCGCTTTAGACTTTATGCAACTGTACCCACAATTGTACGTTTTTCTACTTTTTTTTCTTCACTGGTCTAACTGTTAAGTTTTTTTTTTTTCTTACTTTAAATTTCAGTTATTATTGGTTTTGCATGTAATTTTTCTTTGTTCTCTTCGCTTTAGATTTTATGCAAACTTATTTTAAATTCGAACGTAATGCACGTTTGACTTATGCGCGCCGAAATTTACTCTCGCGCCTTTTATTAACAATAGTTTTATTTTTCTTTTAAATCCCGAAATTTTCTTTTAGGTTTTTCTTTGCACACGCTCTTAAATTTCTTTTCCAGAAAAAACCACGCGTGGTTCGCTTCCGACTGCGCCAGTTAAGTATGTTAAGCGAGTTCTTTATTTCAGCAATTCAAAAATCGAACTGACTTATTCTAGTTACATTGAAATGCCCATAGCCTACTTAAAGCGAATAGTGGGTGGAGTGGACGGGATGATAATTATTGCAATAGGAGATGGGAGACAAGGAGAAATATAGATTAAGTGTTGGGAAGCGTACGGAATATGGATACATAACAATATCCATAATTTTGAAATGAAAGCGATTTGGAACATAATTTTTGAACAATCTTCAAAAAAATTTACTGCATATTATTATTCTCAAGTGAACCTTCTTCTGGTTTGTAAATAACAACCATCTGCTGTTTGTATGTCGGCTCATTGGCAAAAGTGTATAAATCGAAATAAAACTTATGGGTCGAAAATCGATAGTCAAATTTCGGTCGAGTTGCTAGTTGCCAACCCATGTTTAAGATGACAAGTGGCTACTGTCAACGAGCTATCGTAATATATATATATATATATAATTTTGGAGCGTACACTATATAGCTTAGTGTTTGGCCGAGCTTCTACCATTTGTGGTGTGCGTCTTTATATTATACCACAAATGGAGGGACCTACAGTTTTGTGCCGACTCCGAACGGCAGATGTATTGATTGAGAAGCTTTTTCATGGCAGAAATACCCTCGGAGGTTTGCCATTGCCTGCCGAGGGGTGGCCGCTATTAGAAAAAACTTTTTCTATTATTAAGGTTTTGCTTGCCCTGACTGAGATTCGAATCTCGACCTCAGCGCATATCAAGTTATAGCACGCACCGCTAGCAACTCGACCACAGCGGCCACTTGAGTTGTCGTAATACAAATATTTATTTCAATGGCATTGCTATTTTACTAACTGAAGTTTGGTAACTATCCATAATCATAAACTACCAAAAATCCACCACCCGCTCCATTAAAAGCATGACAAAAAAACTTTTATCCATAATTGTTTTATTTGCTATTTATTGGTGTACAAAAACAAAGGTTTTCATTTCTCTAAAAAACATAAAGCAATATAGGTAAAAATTTTTTTTACATATGGCGGTGTATCGCGTCTTCCTTTGTTTACGGTACCAACCATAGTACTACGCTTGGAAAGTAAATTTTGAGCCAAAGACACGGACGTAAAAAAATTGTCAGTGGTCACATATCTTCCCCTATTTATATAAGGCTCCATTAGTCGCATGACAACGTGTTCTCCCACCATTTGATTTTCTGGACGGCTATCATCTTTTCCCAAATATGGCAAACTGTTTAGCAAATATTTCGATTTCACATCTGCGCATAGCCAAAATTTTATTCCAAATTTATCAGGTTTATTGGCCATGTATTGTGTAAAATTGCACCTGACCTTTGTTGGAAACAGTTGTTCATCTATGGTGATATTTTCACCTGGCACGTAACAAGATTTGCAGTTCTCAATAAACCGATTCCAAACTTGGGAAATCAATGCAAACTTATCTGTTTGGAAAAATGCCATTATTGAAGCGATCTCTGGACATAGTTTTTGGAAAAAATTTCCCACGTCTTGTTCCATAAATCGTTCACAGATATATTTTTCGCGCCACAAGCTCCTCTGACATACAACAGCGAAATGAACTTTTCCAGATCGTGCACAGACATAGTCCAGTTTGAATGGCCAAGCCGCCTATATGCTTCAACCTCCGTGCACTTTTGAATGTGGCGTAAAATTTTATCATCAATCAGAAGCCTCCACGCTGTCACAAATTCTTCACTAATTTGCCTTTTTGTGTAGGTCCTGGTTGTTCTGTAAAAATGTTGTGGTTTGCACGGCGACCTGCTGCAGATCTGTTTTGGGGATATACATTCCACAGAATTCCGCCTGCTGAGCGCATGTCGTTTTCTGTCTCAGATGTTGAACAAATTTCATATCGTATGTTCTGAACACATTGTTCTATTGTCACATTCACTGACAAAATCGTTTAGCACAATAAATCAAATAAAGCACCAAGCCAAAACGTAGAAATATACTTGGGGTCAAATGACCCCTGTCCGTCTTTCTAGCTAGTTGTGACATTTTTTCAAGTTTAAAAAATTCTAATAAAATTAGACCTGTTTTAATTTTAACTTGATGCAGTTTTGATAAAAGTCACGAAGTTACAAGATAAACAAGCAAGTAGAACAAATATTATTGGCAGTCAAACTTCAGAATGGGTCAAATGACCCCTGCCCGTCTCTCTAGTGTTAAACGAATACATGCTCACTAAATTAACAGGAATAATCATAAAAAAAATCTCTTTTCCTTGGACTAATAATTTAATATATCCATAATTTTGAAATGAAAGCGATTTGGAACATAATTCTTGAACAATCTTCAAAAAAATTTACTTCATATTATTATTCTCAAGTGAACCTTCTTGTGGTTTGTAAATAACAACCATCTGCTGTTTGTATGTCGGCTCATTGGCAAAAGTGTATAAATCGAAATAAAACTTATGGGTCGAAAATCGATAGTCAAATTTCGGTCGAGTTGCTAGTTGCCAACCCATGTTTAATTATATATACATATATATATATAATTTTGGCGCGTACACTATATAGCTTAGTGTTTGGCCGAGCTTCTACCATTTGTGGTGTGCGTCTTTATATTATACCACAAATGGAGGGACCTACAGTTTTGTGCCGACTCCGAGCGGCAGATGTATTGATTGAGAAGCTTTTTCATGGCAGAAATACCCTCGGAGGTTTGCCATTGCCTGCCGAGGGGTGGCCGCTATTAGAAAAAACTCCTTCTATTATTATTAATGTTTTGCTTGCCCTGACTGAGATTCGAACCTCAAACTCAGCGCATATCAAGTTATAGCACGCACCGCTAGCAACTCGACCACAGCGGCCACTTGAGTTGTCGTAATACAAATATTTATTTCAATGGCATTGCTATTTTACTAACTGAAGTTTGGTAACTATCCATAATCATAAACTACCAAAAATCCACCACCCGCTCCATTAAAAGCATGACAAAAAAACTTTTATCCATAATTGTTTTATTTGCTATTTATTGGTGTACAAAAACAAAGGTTTTCATTTCTCTAAAAAACATAAAGCAATATAGGTAAAAATTTTTTTTACATATGGCGGTGTATCGCGTCTTCCTTTGTTTACGGTACCAACCATAGTACTACGCTTGGAAAGTAAATTTTGAGCCAAAGACACGGACGTAAAAAAATTGTCAGTGGTCACATATCTTCCCCTATTTATATAAGGCTCCATTAGTCGCATGACAACGTGTTCTCCCACCATTTGATTTTCTGGACGGCTATCATCTTTTCCCAAATATGGCAAACTGTTTAGCAAATATTTCGATTTCACATCTGCGCATAGCCAAAATTTTATTCCAAATTTATCAGGTTTATTGGCCATGTATTGTGTAAAATTGCACCTGACCTTTGTTGGAAACAGTTGTTCATCTATGGTGATATTTTCACCTGGCACGTAACAAGATTTGCAGTTCTCAATAAACCGATTCCAAACTTGGGAAATCAATGCAAACTTATCTGTTTGGAAAAATGCCATTATTGAAGCGATCTCTGGACATAGTTTTTGGAAAAAATTTCCCACGTCTTGTTCCATAAATCGTTCACAGATATATTTTTCGCGCCACAAGCTCCTCTGACATACAACAGCGAAATGAACTTTTCCAGATCGTGCACAGACATAGTCCAGTTTGAATGGCCAAGCCGCCTATGTGCTTCAACCTCCGTGCACTTTTGAATGTGGCGTAAAATTGTATCATCAATCAGAAGCCTCCACGCTGTCACAAATTCTTCACTAATTTGCCTTTTTGTGTAGGTCCTGGTTGTTCTGTAAAAATGTTGTGGTTTGCACGGCGACCTGCTGCAGATCTGTTTTGGGGATATACATTCCACAGAATTCCGCCTGCTGAGCGCATGTCGTTTTCTGTCTCAGATGTTGAACAAATTTCATATCGTATGTTCTGAACACATTGTTCTATTGTCACATTCACTGACAAAATCGTTTAGCACAATAAATCAAATAAAGCACCAAGCCAAAACGTAGAAATATACTTGGGGTCAAATTTAAATTTTTCAAGTTTAAAAAATCCTTATAAAATTAGACCTGTTTTAATTTTAACTTGATGCAGTTTTGATAAAAGTCACGAAGTTACAAGATAAACAAGCAAGTAGAATAATTATTATTGGCAGTTAAACTCCAGAATGGGTCAAATGACCCCTGCCCGTCTTTCTAGTGTTAAACGAATACAAGCTCACTAAATTAACAGGAATAATCATTAAAAAAAATTTCTTTTCCTTGGACTAATAATTTAATATATAGTTAAGTATGTTAAGCGAGTTCTTTATTTCAGCAATTCAAAAATCGAACTGACTTATTCTAGTTACATTGAAATGCCCATAGCCTACTTAAAGCGAATAGTGGGTGGAGTGGACGGGATGATAATTATTGCAATAAGAGATGGGAGACAAGGAGAAATAGAGATTAAGTGTTGGGAAGCGTACGGAATATGGTGTGTAGGGTGAGGGGAATATCTGGATACATAACACCTCCACCCTTAAGAAATTTGCGTCTCTGCAAATTATTCATATAACATAAATTTCTTTAATTGATTTATAATTCATACATTTAGTTTTAAACATTTTTTTTTTATTATTTTTTTTTTCATTTGTCACAAATTTTCTCTTCATTCATTTTGGAATTTATATTTGCGCTTCAATTGTGTTTTATAATATTTCGTTCTTCTTTTATTTGATGTGTCTATTACATAGTTACCATGACGCTCATATTTATCCAATTTTTTGTATTTAGGTGTATTCTTTGCAATTTGTCTGTTAACTACTACGTTATCTAACTGAGTTGACTCATGGTGCCTCTTTTTGTTAAGCTGATTGTTTTTTTCAATTTTTTCTTCTTCGTATTTTCTAGATAAGTTCTGAATCGATTCTTTGTCATAATTTTTAATTATAAAATCAATTGGCCTCATTTTTGTTGTTGAATGTATTGTGTTGTTGTACGAGTTAAATATTTTGAAAAGTTTGTCGCTTAACTCTTCTGTCTTATTGCTTTTATCTGCTTCCATTATTCTCAAATGTTCATTTAGAGTACCGTGTAAACGTTCGATGTCAGAGTTACCTGTTTTGTGCCATGGGGTGGTTACATGTGTCGCAATGTTTTCCTCTTCCAAAAACAATCTTACTGCGCTGTGCAGCGTTCGTTATCAAATACTAGTTTCCGCATTTTGCCTAAAAATTGTATACGTTGCTTCAAAGCTGCCAAGATCGCAATCCAATTTCTGTCGTTAAGTTTATGGAACGTTGCGTATTTTGAAAATTTATCTATTGTTGTGAGATACATTACATTTCTGTATGGAAACCAAATATCTATGTGGACTAGGTCGTTGAAATACTTTGGAGTTTCTGTTATTTGATAAGGATGTTTAACTGGATTTCTGTCGTGTTTTGCTATTTTACAAATTGAACAATTATTAATGACTCTGGTTATTATTTTAAATAATTTAGGGTAAAAAACTTTATTCTTCAATTCAAGAAATATTTCTTGTATGCCTCTGTGATTGTTACGAAGGTGTTCGTTTTCTATTATAGTTAGTATTTCATTTTTGTCCGTAATTTCCATTAGTTTTGTCTTTGATCTATACAATGTTAGATTTTGAATTTGAAAATTCTGAGTATAATGTTTTGAAATTTAAGAAAAAGTTCGTCGTTCTCACAAAAAATGCACATTAACCCATTCTCTAACAATACCTTTCGCATTATTTCTTTTAAATTTGACTTTTCTGTTACAACAATATGTGATTGACACTTCTTGTGTACAATTTTTATAAAAAACTTTTCGTTTTCGCCATATCGAAGATAGATTTGATTTTTGAAATAATTAATGGATTTCTCTGTAAAAAAAATGTATTTTAAATTATCTTCTTGCGCACTGTGAACCGTTCCGTCCGTGGACCATGTCTCTAATTGTTCTTCACTATTATTGTTTTGAATATTTTCGTTATTAAATACTATTGCTGTTTTGCAATCCTCATTCTTTACGTATCTGCTTAAGCTATCCGCTACCGTGTTGTCTTTACCTTTTATATAGGTTATGTCAAAATCATACTCGTTAAGAAGAATTTTCCATCTTTGTAACTTCATGTTAGACTCTTTGAGATTGTTTAACCACGTCAAAGGTTTGTGATCGGTTTGAATTGTAAACTTGCGACCGTACAGATAGGTTCGAAAATGTTTTACAGACCACACAACAGCAAGCATTTCTTTTTCTATAGTCGAATAGCGTATCTCATGGTCTGATAAAGTACGTGATGCAAAGGAAATTGGATGGCCGCTTTGGCTAAGCACAGACCCGATGGCAAACTGAGATGCATCGGTTGTTAATGTAAATTTTTTATTAAAATCCGGTGGTTGTAAAACTGGTTCACTTGTAACTAACTTCTTCAATGTTTCGAAAGAGTTTAAAAATTCACTGTCTTTAGTGTCAACAACGCAATCCCTTTTTAAATATCGAACCATTGGATAGGCAACCTTTGCATAATCACGTATAAATTTCCGATAATACCCTGTGATACCCAAAAATTGTTTAATTTCTTTCGCGTTGGATGGTGGTGGCATCGCTGCGATTGCTATAATTTTTGATGTATCCGGTCTGATGCCGTCAACTGAAACAACATGGCCTAAAAATTTCGTTGTAAATGCTGCAAAGTGGCACTTTTCGCCTTGAATTCTCAAATTTGATTCTCTTAGTTTCTTAAAAATTTTCGTTATAGAGTCAATATGTTCTGTAAAGCTAGTAGAAAAAATTAGAATATCGTCCAAGTAAACGACGCAAATTTTATTGACATAATCTCGTAAAACATGATTTATTAGTCTTTGGAAAGTCGCGGAGCTGTTTTTAGCCCAAAAGGCATACGATTAAACTCGTAGTGGCCACTTGCTGTCGAAAATGCCGTCTTGGATCTATCGTCTGGATATACTTCGATCTGGTGGAAGCCTTTAGCAAGGTCGATTGTGCTAAAATAGCTACACTTTCCCAATTTGTCGAATATGTCTTGCATATTCGGAATTGGAAACTTGTCGTCAATCGTCTGTTCGTTTAGTTTCCTGTAGTCTATTACAATTCGCCACTTTTGTTCGCCACCGTTGTCGATTTTCTTTGGTACGACCCATAGAGGCGAATTATAAGGACTGTTGCTCGGAACAATTATTTTCTGCACTAACATCTCGTTTATTTGTCTGTCTACTTCGGCACGATGCACAACCGGGTATCTATAAAGTTTGGTATAAATTGGCGAATCTGTCTTAGTTCTAATCCTATGTTGTATAACACTAGTAAACGGTAGATTGCTTCCTTCCTCGTAAAATATGTCTCGGTAATTGTTCAGCAACTTTTTTAATGTCGATTCGTCCCTTGAATTTAAATGTTTTGCAAATGTGCTATTAAGTGCACTGTCGCGTACTTTGTTTTGGCAACTAAATACTTGCAAATTTTCATTTTTTAAATATTTTTCTACTTCGTACTCTTCATCTTCACAAAAATAAATCGGTAGTGTCGCATTTTCTGTAACAAGCTTCCGAGTTTTATAATTGACTATGCAGTTTAGGCTAAGCAATATATTGTTTCCCAATATACCGTCGAAGTAATCGTGAAATGGTAGTTCAATAAAATCGACAAACTGATTTTCTTTCCGAAATTCTTTAACAAGTGGTACGCTATACCGTATGTTTGTTGAGACATTTCCATTTAGGAGTTTAATATTGAA
Source organism: Philophylla caesio (assembly GCA_963971545.1). NCBI lineage: Eukaryota > Metazoa > Arthropoda > Insecta > Diptera > Tephritidae > Philophylla > Philophylla caesio. Next base: position 1,207,047 of record OZ020605.1, on the reverse strand, counting down.
GGTGGGCGACATTGTTCTCCATTTCGGATTGCAAAGCTTTGGGTTTATTATGCTAAATTCAGCGCCAGTATCAATAATAAATTTTAGTTTTTTCACCTTCGTATTTATGACTATATAGGGTAATTTCCTTGAGCGCCAAATTGAAAATTCTGGTTGCTTTCATTCATGCCTATATCCATTGGTTCAAGTGCAGGTTCGTTATGAGAAGGATTGTGATATTGGTTGTTATGAAGATGTTGGCTACGTCCAGTTAAATGATTGTATTGTGTACTATGGTTTGCTTGTTGGTTGTGATTTTGTGTTCTGTGTGACTGGTGGCTAATGTTGTGCGTTTGTCTGGATTGTGTAGAAAAATTTGGTTGTCGAGTGTTATAACTGTGTTGTTGTCTATGTTGATTTTGGAATCTTTCGTTATTATTGTTGTATCTTCCCGTATTTCTATAATTTAATGTCTGTTCGAAATTTCTTCCATTTCTATTGTAATTTTGTTGTAGTCTACTATTGAAATTATTGGAATTCGAGGCTTTATAATTTAAATAGCCGTTTGATTTTATGATTTCGAAAGCGTTCTTTAGACTTGTTGGGTCTCGACTTACGATTATGCTTTTGACAGGTTCCGGTAACCCGTATTTAAAAGAATTTAGGGAAATTCTGGCATTGCTTTCGCTGTTAACTTCCGGGAATCTGTTTTCACTGAAATAAAGCGCATTGTTCAACCGACATAAAAGTGTTGCTAATTTATTATAGAAGTTCTCAATTGAAGAGTCACATCGACATGCTCTTATCTTGTCGATTAATTCTTCAACTGAATTTTTCTCGCCATGATAATCGATCAAAACCTGTTTAATTGATGGCCAAGTATCTAAGTTTCCATTCATTAGCAGGGACCTTCTTGCACTACCCGTAATCTTGTCTTTAATGTTGCCCATTAACAATACTTTATATTTGGCTGGGAAAAGCTCCAAAATAGGCACCATTAAGTCAATTCTTTCGATAAAATTAAGTAGTGCGTCTCTATTACCATCATAATGCGGAATCGCATTTAGATTACTCGAAATGAGCTTAAATCTGCTACTTATGTCCAACTGATCCATGTTTATAACTTATTACGCAATTTAAGCAATTTTCGATTTATTTTCCAATAATTTTGAACTTAAACAACAATACTTCTAATTCGCTTCTGCGTTACAAACTTGTATTTATCAGTATTATACTTCTCAAAAAGGAACGAAGGAAAAAAAAAATGAATTCTTAAGCTATCGATAAGATTCGTAATATTAACTCCTATTATACATACATTTCGTTTTGTAGAATTGAATAATAATTTAAATTGAAGAAAATTATGTTCTTGTTGTTGATGCTGCAATTGGTTCTGTTAAGCTTCCAATTCGACGTTTGCAAGTGTTTGCTGCCTGTAGCTGCTGAAGCTGTTGCTGTTTTTATAGCTGTCACTGTTGCCGCTGTTGTTGCTCGTGTATGTGATTTTTTATTCTCTTTTAAGTATGTTGGTTTTGCATGCAATTTTTCTTTGTTCTCTTCGCTTTAGACTTTATGCAACTGTACCCACAATTGTACGTTTTTCTACTTTTTTTCTTCACTGGTCTAACTGTTAAGTTTTTTTTTTCTTCTTACTTTAAATTTCAGTTATTATTGGTTTTGTATGTAATTTTTCTTTGTTCTTTTCGCTTTAGAGTTTATGCAACTGTATCCACAATCGTACGTTTTGTATTTTTTTTTCTTCGCTGGTCTAACTGTTAAGTTTTTTTTTTCTTACTTTAAATTTCAGTTATTATTGGTTTTGCATGTAATTTTTCTTTGTTCTCCTCGCTTTAGACTTTATGCAACTGTACCCACAATTGTACGTTTTTCTACTTTTTTTTCTTCACTGGTCTAACTGTTAAGTTTTTTTTTTTCTTACTTTAAATTTCAGTTATTATTGGTTTTGCATGTAATTTTTCTTTGTTCTCTTCGCTTTAGATTTTATGCAAACTTATTTTAAATTCGAACGTAATGCACGTTTGACTTATGCGCGCCGAAATTTACTCTCGCGCCTTTTATTAACAATAGTTTTATTTTTCTTTTAAATCCCGAAATTTTCTTTTAGGTTTTTCTTTGCACACGCTCTTAAATTTCTTTTCCAGAAAAAACCACGCGTGGTTCGCTTCCGACTGCGCCAGTTAAGTATGTTAAGCGAGTTCTTTATTTCAGCAATTCAAAAATCGAACTGACTTATTCTAGTTACATTGAAATGCCCATAGCCTACTTAAAGCGAATAGTGGGTGGAGTGGACGGGATGATAATTATTGCAATAGGAGATGGGAGACAAGGAGAAATAGAGATTAAGTGTTGGGAAGCGTACGGAATATGGTGTGTAGGGTGAGGGGAATATCTGGATACATAACAATATCCATAATTTTGAAATGAAAGCGATTTGGAACATAATTTTTGAACAATCTTCAAAAAAATTTACTGCATATTATTATTCTCAAGTGAACCTTCTTCTGGTTTGTAAATAACAACCATCTGCTGTTTGTATGTCGGCTCATTGGCAAAAGTGTATAAATCGAAATAAAACTTAAGGGTCGAAAATCGATAGTCAAATTTCGGTCGAGTTGCTAGTTGCCAACCCATGTTTAAGATGACAAGTGGCTACTGTCAACGAGCTATCGTAATATATATATATATATAATTTTGGAGCGTACACTATATAGCTTAGTGTTTGGCCGAGCTTCTACCATTTGTGGGGTGCGTCTTTATATTATACCACAAATGGAGGGACCTACAGTTTTGTGCCGACTCCGAGCGGCAGATGTATTGATTGAGAAGCTTTTTCATGGCAGAAATACCCTCGGAGGTTTGCCATTGCCTGCCGAGGGGTGGCCGCTATTAGAAAAAACTTTTTCTATTATTAAGGTTTTGCTTACCCTGACTGAGGTTCGAATCTCGACCTCAGCGCATATCAAGTTATAGCACGCACCGCTAGCAACTCGACCACAGCGGCCACTTGAGTTGTCGTAATACAAATATTTATTTCAATGGCATTGCTATTTTACTAACTGAAATTTGGTAACTATCCATAATCATAAACTACCAAAAATCCACCACCCGCTCCATTAAAAGCATGACAAAAAAACTTTTATCCATAATTGTTTTATTTGCTATTTATTGGTGTACAAAAACAAAGATTTTCATTTCTCTGAAAAACATAAAGCAATATAGGTAAAAATTTTTTTTACATATGGCGGTGTATCGCGTCTTCCTTTGTTTACGGTACCAACCATAGTACTACGCTTGGAAAGTAAATTTTGAGCCAAAGACACGGACGTAAAAAAATTGTCAGTGGTCACATATCTTCCCTTATTTATATAAAGCTCCATTAGTCGCATGACAACGTGTTCTTCCACCATTTGATTTTCTGGACGGCTATCATCTTTTCCCAAATATGGCAAACTGTTTAGCAAATATTTCGATTTCACATCTGCGCATAGCCAAAATTTTATTCCAAATTTATCAGGTTTATTGGCCATGTATTGTGTAAAATTGCACCTGACCTTTGTTGGAAACAGTTGTTCATCTATGGTGATATTTTCACCTGGCACGTAACAAGATTTGCAGTTCTCAATAAACCGATTCCAAACTTGGGAAATCAATGCAAACATATCTGTTTGGAAAAATGCCATTATTGAAGCGATCTCTGGACATAGTTTTTGGAAAAAATTTCCCACGTCTTGTTCCATAAATCGTTCACAGATATATTTTTCGCGCCACAAGCTCATCTGACGTACAACAGCGAAATGAACTTTTCCAGATCTTGCACAGACATAGTCCAGTTTGAATGGCCAAGCCGCCTATGTGCTTCAACCTCCGTGCACTTTTGAATGTGGCGTAAAATTGTATCATCAATCAGAAGCCTCCACGCTGTCACAAATTCTTCACTAATTTGCCTTTTTGTGTAGGTCCTGGTTGTTCTGTAAAAATGTTGTGGTTTGCACGGCGACCTGCTGCAGATCTGTTTTGGGGATATACATTCCACAGAATTCCGCCTGCTGAGCGCATGTCGTTTTCTGTCTCAGATGTTGAACAAATTTCATATCGTATGTTCTGAACACATTGTTCTATTGTCACATTCACTGACAAAATCGTTTAGCACAATAAATCAAATAAAGCACCAAGCCAAAACGTAGAAATATACTTGGGGTCAAATGACCCCTGTCCGTCTTTCTAGGTAGTTGTGCCAATTTTTCAAGTTTAAAAAATCCTTATAAAATTAGACCTGTTTTAATTTTAACTTGATGCAGTTTTGATAAAAGTCACGAAGTTACAAGATAAACAAGCAAGTAGAATAATTATTATTGGCAGTTAAACTCCAGAATGGGTCAAATGACCCCTGCCCGTCTTTCTAGTGTTAAACGAATACAAGCTCACTAAATTAACAGGAGTAATCATTAAAAAAAATTTCTTTTCCTTGGACTAATAATTTAATATATCCATAATTTTGAAATGAAAGCGATTTGGAACATAATTTTTGAACAATCTTCAAAAAAATTTACTGCATATTATTATTCTCAAGTGAACCTTCTTCTGGTTTGTAAATAACAACCATCTGCTGTTTGTATGTCGGCTCATTGGCAAAAGTGTATAAATCGAAATAAAACTTATGGGTCGAAAATCGATAGTCAAATTTCGGTCGAGTTGCTAGTTGCCAACCCATGTTTAAGATGACAAGTGGCTACTGTCAACGAGCTATCGTAATATATATATATATATAATTTTGGCGCGTACACTATATAGCTTAGTGTTTGGCCGAGCTTCTACCATTTGTGGTGTGCGTCTTTATATTATAGCACAAATGGAGGGACCTACAGTTTTGTGCCGACTCCGAACGGCAGATGTATTGATTGAGAAGCTTTTTCATGGCAGAAATACCCTCGGAGGTTTGCCATTGCCTGCCGAGGGGTGGCCGCTATTAGAAAAAACTCCTTCTATTATTATTAAGGTTTTGCTTGCCCTGACTGAGATTCGAATCTCGACCTCAGCGCATATCAAGTTATAGCACGCACCGCTAGCAACTCGACCACAGCGGCCACTTGAGTTGTCGTAATACAAATATTTATTTCAATGGCATTGCTATTTTACTAACTGAAGTTTGGTAACTATCCATAATCATAAACCACCAAAAATCCACCACCCGCTCCATTAAAAGCATGACAAAAAAACTTTTATCCATAATTGTTTTATTTGCTATTTATTGGTGTACAAAAACAAAGGTTTTCATTTCTCTAAAAAACATAAAGTAATATAGGTAAAAAATTTTTTTACATATGGCGGTGTATCGCGTCTTCCTTTGTTTACGGTACCAACCATAGTAGTACGCTTGGAAAGTAAATTTTGAGCCAAAGACACGGACGTAAAAAAATTGTCAGTGGTCACATATCTTCCCTTATTTATATAAGATTCCATTAGTCGCATGACAACGTGTTCTCCCACCATTTGATTTTCTGGACGGCTATCATCTTTTCCCAAATATGGCAAACTGTTTAGCAAATATTTCGATTTCACATCTGCGCATAGCCAAAATTTTATTCCAAATTTATCAGGTTTATTGGCCATGTATTGTGTAAAATTGCACCTGACCTTTGTTGGAAACAGTTGTTCATCTATGGTGATATTTTCACCTGGCACGTAACAAGATTTGCAGTTCTCAATAAACCGATTCCAAACTTGGGAAATCAATGCAAACTTATCTGTTTGGAAAAATGCCATTATTGAAGCGATCTCTGGACATAGTTTTTGGAAAAAATTTCCCACGTCTTGTTCCATAAATCGTTCACAGATATATTTTTCGCGCCACAAGCTCCTCTGACGTACAACAGCGAAATGAACTTTTCCAGATCTTGCACAGACATAGTCCAGTTTGAATGGCCAAGCCGCCTATGTGCTTCAACCTCCGTGCACTTTTGAATGTGGCGTAAAATTGTATCATCAATCAGAAGCCTCCACGCTGTCACAAATTCTTCACTAATTTGCCTTTTTGTGTAGGTCCTGGTTGTTCTGTAAAAATGTTGTGGTTTGCACGGCGACCTGCTGCAGATCTGTTTTGGGGATATACATTCCACAGAATTCCGCCTGCTGAGCGCATGTCGTTTTCTGTCTCAGATGTTGAACAAATTTCATATCGTATGTTCTGAACACATTGTTCTATTGTCACATTCACTGACAAAATCGTTTAGCACAATAAATCAAATAAAGCACCAAGCCAAAACGTAGAAATATACTTGGGGTCAAATGACCCCTGTCCGTCTTTCTAGGTAGTTGTGCCATTTTTTCAAGTTTAAAAAATCCTTATAAAATTAGACCTGTTTTAATTGTAACTTGATGCAGTTTTGATAAAAGTCACGAAGTTACAAGATAAACAAGCAAGTAGAATAATTATTATTGGCAGTCAAACTCCAGAATGGGTCAAATGACCCCTGCCCGTCTTTCTAGTGTTAAACGAATACAAGCTCACTAAATTTACAGGAATAATCATTAAAAAAAATTTCTTTTCCTTGGACTAATAATTTAATATATCCATAATTTTGAAATGAAAGCGATTTGGAACATAATTTTTGAACAATCTTCAAAAAAATTTACTGCATATTATTTTTCTCAAGTGAACCTTCTTCTGGTTTGTAAATAACAACCATCTGCTGTTTGTATGTCGGCTCATTGGCAAAAGTGTATAAATCGAAGTAAAACTTATGGGTCGAAAATCGATAGTCAAATTTCGGTCGAGTTGCTAGTTGCCGACCCATGTTTAAGATGACAAGTGGCTACTGTCAACGAGCGTACACTATATAGCTTAGTGTTTGGCCGAGCTTCTACCATTTGTGGTGTGCGTCTTTATATTATACCACAAATGGAGGGACCTACAGTTTTGTGCCGACTCCGAACGGCAGATGTATTGATTGAGAAGCTTTTTCATGGCAGAAATACCCTTGGAGGTTTGCCATTGCCTGCCGAGGGGCGGCCGCTATTAGAAAAAAACTTTTTCTATTATTAAGGTTTTGCTTGCCCTGACTGAGATTCGAATCTCGACCTCAGCGCATATCAAGTTATAGCACGCACCGCTAGCAACTCGACCACAGCGGCCACTTGAGTTGTCGTAATACAAATATTTATTTCAATGGCATTGCTATTTTACTAACTGAAGTTTGGTAACTATCCATAATCATAAACCACCAAAAATCCACCACCCGCTCCATTAAAAGCATGACAAAAAAACTTTTATCCATAATTGTTTTATTTGCTATTTATTGGTGTACAAAAACAAAGGTATTTATTTCTCTAAAAAACATAAAGCAATAGAGGTAAAAAAAAATATAATTTAAGTGGGACAAAAGTGTTCATACAGTTTTTAAGATGTGAAATAAGTTGTTTCTTTTACAAAATTCTGATTTCTTTTTTATAATAGGGTTTTCGGTCATATCAGGAGTAATTTGGGCTCATGTCCTTAGCAAAGCTTGTTTCAAGGACTCCTTGTTGGTTACGTCGGCATGCGCAATTTTTCTTTTCAAAATACCCCAAACGTGCTTAAGTCCGGCGATTGCGGGTGGAGTTCAACTGTCTTCGAGCATAATAAAGTAACCAATCTCTGACTAAGTGCGCTGTATAATTAGGATCGTTATCCTGTTGACAACCCCAATGCTGCCCAAGACCCAGCATAGCAACCGATGGCTGAAAATTACGTTCTGTTTATAATAGTATCGATCCATTATGCCATCTATAAACACCAACCGGCTCACTCCAGAGGCTTTTATGGCTCCCCAAGCCATAACGTTGCCCCAACCATGTGGGAACAATATTCTTTGGCTCAAGTGCTGCATTTTTTTTACGCCAAACTTTTCCATGACCGTCATTTCCAAACAAGTTGAACTTGCTTTCGTTATTCCAGAACTCAGTCCCTTTATCTAAATGCTTTTTTGCGAACTCAAGACGGAAGTTTTATATTCTTCTCAGATATTAACGGCTTTCTGCGGGGAACTCTGCTTGCATAACTATTAGCTCGTAACGCCCTTTTAACAGGTTTTGCGATGCTTTCAGCTATTTTCGGCGCCGTAAACCTCGGATTTTTGCTAACTTTTAAAATAAGGCTAATGTCTCGCCTGATCTCGGCTTATTTTCGACAGAACCAGTAATTATTGATATTTTTAAACAATGCATTAGACCGTAGCAAAGGGACATTTAATACTCGTAAATTGCTGATTTCTCGATAAGAAAAATAGCCTATGAACTTGGTTACATATTCCTTTAAATTGTGCTATCAGGAAGTTGAAGGCTTTTATTGGAAACATAACATGAAATAAAATGAACACATTTTTCACATTACTTTAATAAAAATTGTTTAAAAGTGCTTTAGGCGCTGAGGTCCATACGTTTTAATATCAAATGCTTAGTATAGAACTGTTTAGTCTAATCTCTGAGCAGGTCATATATGTAGGTATGCTTAGCATTTGATATTAAAACGTATATATTTACATATTCATACCTACATATATGACCTGCTAACTATTTATAACAAATATGTTGGTATGAATATGTAAATATATACGTTTTAATATCAAATGCTTAGTATATATTTACATATTCGTACATACCTACATATATGACAAGCTCGAAGCAATATGTGGACTTACAATAAGTGCAAAAGAGAAAAATTACAAAATTGTAACATTACAACATAGTGGAGTAAGTAATTAAAGCCTTTCAAAGCCTCTGAAGCCCTGCTATAAAAATTAAAATATTCTCCAATGGACAAATTGTTATTAAAAAATTAAATCTCTAAATAAATAATTAAACACAAATTGACCATATTTAATAATTTTTTCGCAAAACAAGAGACAAATGTTATAAAAGCAATATTTGACTGTTTGAATGGCTGATAATAACCTTTTTTGAATTTGATTATTTTTAAATCCTTTGCTACATGTATAAAATATGCCAGTATTACTAAACGAAATATAGTTCATACAAACGAAAGTAATATATATTATACTCTTGCACGTGACTTGTGTACTTGACGAATATTGCTAATAATATATATACAATAAAAGCACTACGTTTTTATATTATAAAAAAAGTTTATTTTTTCTCGGAGTTTATTAAGACATTTGTGTGTTTATTTTTGTTCTGTGGTGTTTTCCCCTTTTGTTTATTATTCGCTTCATTTCATAATGATTTGGGCTGAAGTTCAGAAATCACGAATGATAGAAAGCATTTCCCGAAATTTGCGAAATCAGCTAAGTTAGGCCAAATTCATAGATTTTTTAATAAAGTGTATTAGGTGAGCTCACGTACCTGCTAACTATTGATAACTATCAAAAACGATCCGTTTTTGGCTTTCGCGCACGCCAAAAACTTAAAGTAGAGGAAATTGGGAAAGCAAAATAAAATTTCATTTTGAGGGGGAGTTTCTAATTTCTGCTGGATAAATTTTTGCCAGCGGCAACTTTCCAGCAAGAAAACATTTGATCAAAAGGAGCTGGTTGGAGTTTTCGCAATTGACAAAAATTAATTGGATGGTTTAGAATCTGAAAATCTTATGAAAAGACTAATAACACTTGTAAAAGTAGGTAATTGTTTATTCAGTCAGTAAACTGTCACTTTTTTTTTATCAGTATTCATATGTTTTAAATTTTACACTTTATAATGCACACAAAAAATCGATCAGCTGTTCATGTAACCTGCAATTTTATGCACATGTTTTGTTCGCGTAATTTTCGGATACTTTCTTCTTGTAAGAGAACAGATGACATTTCACAGACTGGATATTTTAAACGAACGTACATAAGCCGTGTAGCCGCATTGAAAGCTACAGTCTTATCACGCAATTCATTGTAGCTTCGAATACGAATAAGGCAAACTCCCATACCTTTCTAAATATTTGTGCACGAAATGTTCGCTCGCAATAACATTTGCCTTGAATGGCTTGAGAGTGAGTGAGACAAGAATTATCTCTATACTTTAAGTAGGCCATTTACGTTTCGTTGAAGCCACAAAAATAATGATACACAAGATATAGATCGTTGCGATCGGTTGATATTGATAAGCGTTGCGGTAGTTTTGAAAGGATAAAAGGATTTTTTGCGGATTCATGTATGCTCATTGAATTGTTTCTACTTTCTACCCTACTCGCAAAAATGGGTGCTGCTTTACCAGTGGAGGAATTTGAACGCACGCTGGGAATAATGGAATTCTACTTCAAACATGGGTCGAATCGTGACAGTCGTTAACGAATGGAGTAAATGGGATGATGACAGTCGAATGTGAACGAATGGTAATTGCTGATTTATTTATTTATTTATTTATTTAAGTCAAACACACAACCATAAGTTATTTTACAATGTTTGACCTTAAAACTATACTACATGTTATTGATTATTTTGCTCTTCCTTTCCCTTTTCATAGGTAACAATAGTCATTGAAATGTCATAAAAGATAAAATCAAACAAGTAAAGCGGCAAATTTAAATGGATGCGAACTTATTATTTTATTGAAGTTCCAGCGATAGCGAGGCCTATGAAGTTGAATAGAAGGAAAATAGAATAAGGAGAATAGAAGTCAAAAAAAGCAGACAGAAAAAGACTAAATAAGGGTAACAATAATGAAAAAATAAGCTCTGAGACAAAGGAAGACAGTGTCAAAAAATGTGCGGTTAAAAATTATAAAATTAAAAAAACTAAGATGGACGAACATAACGTGACTCAAATCCCGTTACAGGGAATGCTTGTACCGAAAGGTACGTTTGCCAAAATAACTGAAAAACAAGAAGGACGTAATGAAAACGAAACACTAACGGTAACGGTGGACAAAGAAAAAAGAAAAGAGAGTATGCGGTACACTAGCTCTGCTTTGATAACTATAAGCTCGTAACGCCCTTTTAACAGTTTTTGCGATGCTTTCAGCTATACTCGGCGCCGTTAACTTCGGATTTTTGCTAACTTCTTTTAAAATAAGGCTAATGTCTCGTCTTGAGACTTTCTTTGGGCGACCTGATCTCGGCTTATTTTCGACAGAACCAGTAATTTGATATTTTTAAACAATGCATTGGACCGTAGCAAAGGCACATTTAATACTCGAAACTTGCTGATTTCTCGATATGAGAATTTTTTTTTTATGCTCTTGAACAATTAAATTTTTTATTTCAACGCTAACTTCTTTACGCGCACTCATCTTAACACATGAATACTACTGTAAAAATAAGATGTCAACTAATCATTCAAATATCAAGTGCCCTGCTCGAATTAACGTTACTTAAAAAGTCAGTCAGTCAGTTTAATAGAGTCAAAGAGTATGAACACTTTTGTCCCTCGTTATTTTCAGATTTTTGTGGGGAATCCGTTACTTTTTAAGCGAAATGGATATTTTTGTTTTTGTACTGTAATTAATATGCAATAAAATACTTTCTGTGTAAGAACTTATTTTGTGATGCTCTTGGTTTCAACGTTTTCGAAAATTTATGGAGTGTATGAAGACTTAAGTCATTAACTGTATAAGAAAGATGTCTACATAAGCAGCTAGCCAAAATCGAAATATAAACTAGACTTCCAAAAAATCTGTTGTATCTCAGTAACAAGGCTCTCCTTATATTAAATATTGATTTTTCTAATTTGTTAATTTACAGGCGACTAGTTAATAGAGTTTAATGACTTCGACTCAGCTGTTCTGAAAACATTACATAGTTTAGGACAGTTCTCGCGTCGGATCAATCCGATTTGACAAGATTTGAGAATTCTGTATGGGAAAAAGACCCGCAGTTAATAGCCACAAGAGAGATAGGAGAAGCTCGGCCAAACACTGAGCTATATAGTGTACGCGCCAAAATTATATATATTATATGAAACGCAACTAATTACATTGTTTTAGTAATACTAATTATTTATAATTAACTAAAACCATAAACAATAATTAATTAATTCAATTTAAAACAATAACTCCTTTGCAAACACCTGACATTTCCGTCTTTTAAATAGCGAAACGATTCATTCCATTCTGCGGTACGCTTTTTCTATATAGACGGAAAAACTTTTCGGACTTGTCAGGTCTAAAAAATTGTAGTATTATTGCAAAACATTTCACTGTAATCAACTGATGGATAAATTGCATAAAAATAGTGAAATATTACAAGAGTTTCAAGTTATTTTCTTTTTTTTTTTGTTGGAATCAGGCACGAAACAACGCCTGCAGAAAACAGCACTCAGACTACATGCCGTCCATTGTACTGTTTTCATGTTCCTTTTAATCTGTTTTAAATCTGCAGGATTTACGAATAAATCTTAGTAGATTTTGGGGTGTCAAAGAGCTCAGGTGTTCGTCTCTCAACACGTCGCGACCATATGTGTCATACCTAGTTCTTGCAAAGGCGGGGCAGAAGCACAGAAAGTGTTCCGCCGTCTCTTCCTCTTCAGAGCAGGATGGGCATATGGGGTTGTCATGTACGCCTATCATTGTCAGGTGTCTATGCCACGTGAAGTGACCGGGCAGCAGTCCAACAAGTTGCCTGCAGTCCCGCCTGTTAAGCGAGAGCAAGTGTTTTGATAGTCCTTCTGAGATTGAAGGTATCATGAGTTTTGCCCAACTGCAACCCCTCGACGCCTTCCAGTCATTGCTGAGCGAACTATTCACGCAGTTTCTGATGGTGGCATCGATGGCCGAAGGTGGGAGTGCTATAGCTGGCTGCGGGCCAAGGAACACCTGATCCGAGCCAATTCTGGCCAAATGGTCAGATGTCTCATTACCAGGTACTCCGGAGTGACCAGGCACCCAGAGTAAAGCAAGTTCATTATGTTTACCAACATAGTTTAGTCGAGACTTGCATTGCCGAACTAGTTTAGAAGGCTGGCCAATGCCTTGAGTGCAGCTTGGCTGTCACTGCAGACACGTATACTCCTCGCCCTCCACCTATTTTCCACCACGTAGTCCATGGCCTTGAGAATTGCAAAAACTTTGGTCTGGATGACCGAGGCATGTTCCCCAAGAGAAAATTGAAGCTTATCCTCATTATCTTCTAAAAAACTCCAGATCCTGACCCAGAGTCAGTTTTGGAGCCATTAGTAAAGATTCGACACCGTGTAAGACCGGGCTCAGTGTTGGCATTAAACCAGCATTCAGCCTCAGGGAACTCAACGTTATAGAGTCTCCTCAGCAAAGGAAACGGTGGCGTACTATCCTGTGGCATTGAAAAGACGCAAGTGTCTATTTCTCTGCCGCCAACAATTTCCGCCTCGCCCCACTCCGTTTTATGCCAATATCCGTTTCTTTTAAGTCTGCGGGTGGCTTTTAAGGCCTCCCCATGTATGAATATACAAAGTGACGGTAAGTGCAACAATGCGTCAAGAGCAGGGTGTGGTAGAGAATGCCCCTGTACAGCACACGGCGATTGCTCTGTGAAGTTTAGCAAGCAGGTCCCCCACGCTATTAATTGAGAGTCTGCTCCACCATACCACTGAAGCATAGCTGATTATGGGTCTGATCATAGAGGTATACATCCAGAGGGTACCCTTTGGTGATAGACCCCACGTTTTGCCGAAGACCCGTTTACACTGCCAGAAGGCTCCAATGCTTTAGAGGTCTTGTGGTCAACGTCAGATTTCCACGACAGTTTTGCATCCAGAATTACTCCTAGATACTTCACTTCGGGAGAAATCTGAATTGTGACTCCCTTAAGTGTGAGAGGAATGAGGCCATCCAACCTTCTCCGCCTAGTGAAGAGAACAACACTAGTTTTGGTTGGGTTTGCGGATAGTCCATTATCGTCACACCAGGTGTCAATCTTATACAGTATTGTCTGCGCTTTCCTGCAAACAGCCGACAGAGATGGGCCCGTGACTAGACAGGCCACATCGTCCGCATAGGCCTGAGCGTAGATATTCGAGTCATCAAGAGTGACAAGAAGAGAGTCAATTACCAAGCACCAGAGTAAAGGCGAAAGCACACCGCCCTGAGGAAAACCCTTATTTACTCCGCACTTTAGGTATTGTACCCCTTCTGCCTGAATCTTGATAATCCGCTGCGCCAGCATTGAACGAATCCAATTTACCAGCGAAGGATCTACCCCATGCCGTAGAGCAGCAGTGCACATGCCATCGAAGGTGGCATTGTCAAAAGCACCCTCAACGTCTACAAAGATGCCCAGGGCGAACTGTTTCCTATCGACGACCTCGCCAGCTCTGGCAACCAGATTTTGCAAAGCCGTCTCACAGGATTTTCCCGCCTGATAGGCATGTTGATGCAAAGACAGAGGATGTGATGACAGCGCCTCCCTTCGAATGCGTAGCTCTACTAATATTTCCAGACATTTTAGCATGATTGATGTCATGCTAATAGGTCTGTAGCTTCTGGGGCTAGCGTAGTCGTCCTTGCCAACCTTTGGTATAAAGGCGACATTTACCAGCCTCCAAGATTGTGGTATATAAGAAAGTGCGAGCGACGCTATGAAAATATTTTTCAAGGTCGCCAACACAAACTCGACACCTGCTTTAAGTACAATAGGTGAGATCCCATCAGGACCGGGCGATTTGAAACTGTCAAAATATTCAATAGCATATCTCATGGCATCCTCCCTCGCCACAGTTCTGGCAACAAACCAGTCGTACCTTATCGCTGTGGTTCTCGAATTCCCTTCCTCCCCTGTCGAGGGAGAAGAAGACGTAACCATCACCTGATTTCCAGGAAAATGAGTCTCTAGAAGAAGAGCGTAAGTCTCAATCCTGGTGTCTGTGAAAGAGTCATCAGGCCTCTTGAGCGAACCCAGCTTTACGGACTGGGCCTTTTTTAGAACTTTTACCAGTCTAGCTGTTTCACCCAAGGTTTCAATCACTCTGCAGTATTCCTTAAAAGAGTCCCTTTTCGTAGAGCGAATTTGTCTCTTATACTCTCTTTGCGTGCAGCGATATTGTTCCCAGTCCATCTCAGGACTAGTTTTGAGGGCCCGGTTAAGATATTTTCTCGACTCACCTCTCATCTTCTGCAGCTGCTTGTTCCACCAGGGAACAGGCGTGCGGTTTAGAAGTGGTCGAGTCGGACAGGCCTTATCCAAACTATCACGTAGGGCAGTCGTTAAAATATCTACTGCCTCAGCAATGGCATGAGTGGATCGTATTCTAGATGGTGCCGAGATCTGATTTCCAAGCTCCTCCCTAAAACACGACCAGTCCGATTTTTTCATGTTTCGTTCTGGCGCTGGGCGCATAGCATCCTCGCCAAGTTGAAACTGGATATATCTGTGGTCCGAAGGCGAGTCTTCACTCAGGACCCTCCAGTTTAGGACTAACCACCCTAACCGAGAGTTAGAAAGAGTAAGATCAATCACTTCCTGTCTCCTGCGCGTGAAAAATGTTGGCTTAGAGCCCACATTCAAGATGCTCAGCCCACTTGGCAGTATATACTCGGAGAGCCGATCTCCCCTCGCGTTGCATTTGCTGCTGCCCCAGATTTTATTCTGGGCATTAGCATCGCAACAGAGGATGAATCCGACGTTTCGGTTTTCGCAATACTCCACAAGACTAGCCGCCTTCCCCGGAGGTGGCGGCAGCAGAGAGTCATATGGAAAGTACGCAGAGGCAATAATGAAATGTTTACACCCATTTTTGCACTTGACAAGTTCTCGGTCTGACCGAGATTTCGTCATATAAGATGTTGGCCCCACGTAGGTCACTTAGTCTACAGGGTTTTTGTTTGAAAACCCAGGGCTCCTGAATGGCTGCTATGTGGGGTTTTGTGTGGTTAACCTTCTACTTATAAGAGAAGTAGCGGCTTTAGAGTGCTGCAAATTGATCTGAGTTACTGTCACTGGACGGTACCATGCATCGCCTTGGTCACTCATTTGGGATCAACTATTAATGAGACGGGTCCGAGGAAGAGACTGAGGCGATTTCCGTACTTAGATCCGAGGATATCCACGGAGCCCTAGTCCATTTTCATTATCAGAGTAGCACCTTCTCTACCTTTCCGGTTGCTACTCTTTTTGTGAGAAATGACACGCCAGTGCTTGGTGTCCACTCCCGGATTTTGGGCATGGAAACTGGAAAGCACATCTGCGGTCTTCAGATCTGGATCTGGAATCCAGCAGAGCGCTTTCTGAGAGGCTTGCACTCCACTGTAAACAGTGAATCGTGTTCCACCTATATGCGGGATTCTTTGCACCACAGCCTTGAGCCAATCCCAGTTTACTCGGGAGAGGCCTTTCACCATAATGGTTCCATCCCTCTCCTCATAACCACGGGCATTTGCTGCAGGGCCGGAGACAATGACGGCTCGGATCAGATGGCTCTTGCAGTGTTTTACTTCTGCAGTAGTCATCTGCCGTGTCGAACCCGCCCTCCAAATTACGGCAACCAGCAGAGGGTCTTTCACGGTCTCACAGTAAGTTGACCGGGCCCCAGTCCTCCTGCCGTATTTGGAAGGTTTTCGTTATGCAAGGGCATGGCGGGGGCGGTTTTGCCTCGACCAACCCTCGCGTCACTACCTCCCTTGTTTTTAGGCCAGGGGTTCGTGCCGCTCGAGGTTTGTCTGGCTGATACCGCCCTCTTCCGCCGCTGTCCTTGAGTGATCGCCACAAGATCAGAATTGGGCAACGCCGCACCGGTACCCGCCGCACGATGCCTCGAAGAGACATAGAGGCAAGCACTGATGGGGGTCGCCGCAGTTTTCCTTTTCTTGCGGCGTCCGCCAGCTGATTTGGAAGTCGCTGCATCCACCAATGTCCCACTGGCTTCTGGAATAACCTCCATAGACCTGGGCCGCTTGCTAGATGCAGCAACAGGAGTCTAATTGGCCACAAAAGAGGGTTTCAACTGCTCGCGTTTCGCCATCATCCTCCTTCTCCTCCTTCTCCTCCTCTTCTCGGTTTTTGAAAGAGGACCCACTTCGTCATTGGAGGGTCGTTGGCAGCTGGCTGCTCCCGACACCCATCCCCTGCAAGAGGTGGGTCCCCTTCCGACTCTGAAGAAGAGAGGATTGGTACTACCTCTCCACTCTCCTCCAGGTCTATGACACAGGAGACTATAGCAATGGTTGGGGCCTCCAGAACCCGTGTCCCTGCCGCAACTGCGGGTGGATTTCCACATGCGTGGGTACCACCTGGGGTATCATAATCCATTTGTTGTGCAATTGCCATACTGTGCAGTTTTGTCCCAAACTGCCAGGGTTGGTGGGTATTTTAAGGGAATTTTTCCCGTCATCTTCCTACTTCCCGAGATGCATGACTGCCAATCGGGACACACACACCAATGGGATTTTAGTCGCTTTTACGACAAGCATGCCTACTGCGGATATATTCTCTTGCGCCTAGTCCGCAGGCTCTTAATGCAGGATTATTAAAAGAAAAAGTAACTATCAAGTTGCGTGCAGCTTACGTTCAGTCAAGTCATTTTGATTAGCAGTTCGTGTGATCAAGTTAAAAATAATAAGAAATGGAGTTCAAGAAAAAAATGTTTACTATCAGATGAAACAAACTCATCTTTAACACCACTCCTAATGCATAATGCCCATTATTTCACGAAATGCAAGCTACGAGATGTTTCTTATGATATACCATATTTCGAAAAGTTTTGACCAGACAAGCATTTCAACCATACACTCGTTTGACCGACGCAGTCACCCCGGTGACTTTCTTTTAAAAAATTTAAACTCAGAAGTAAATGCAAGGACGTAAACAAAAGTTTGCCAAAAAATTGCAGAAAAAGTGCAATTAAGTTAAAATATGCTTCTAGCAACATTAACAGTAATCACCATTTGATTGTTTTTATTTAGAGCATTGGACGCAAAATGTGAAATGTGAAATAGTCACCCCGGTTACTCGTCGGCCGAACTAGGGTTAAATCCTGAAATACCTACATTTAATAGAAAAGTTTACTTTCTTTTAAAAAATTTAAACTCAGAAGTAAATGCAGGGACGTAAAGAAAAGTTTGCCAAAAAATTGCAGAAAAAGTGCAATTAAGTTAAAATATGCTTCTAGCAACATTAACAGTAATCACCATTTTACTCCGTTACTTTTTAAGCGAAATGGATATTTTTGTTTTTGTACTGTAATTAATATGCAATAAAATACTTTCTGTGTAAGAACTTATTTTGTGATGCTCTTGGTTTCAACGTTTTCGAAAATTTATGGGGTGTATGAAGACTTAAGTCATTAACTGTATAAGAAAGATGTCTACATAAGCAGCTAGCCAAAATCGAAATATAAACTTGCACGTAGCTGTAGACTTCCAAAAAATCAGTTGTATCTCAGTACCAAGGCTCTCCTTATATTAAATATTGATTTTTCTCATTTGTTAATTTTCGCCTTTACAGGCGACTTGTTAATAGAATTACATAAATGACTTCGACTCAGCTGTTCTGAAATGATTACATATTTTAGGTCAGTTCTCGCGTCGGATCCATCCGATTTGACAAGATTTGAGAATTCTGTATGGGGAAAAGACCCGCAGTTAATAGCCAAAAGAGAGATACTTCATAGATAAATTAAATAAATTTCCTATAACTCCACTTCTGAATAAACTTATTTTAGACCGGGTTTATATGAAACGCAACTTAATTACATTGTTTTAGTAATACTAATTATTTATAATTAACTAAAACCATAAACAATAATTAATTAATTCAATTTAAAACAATAACTCCTTTGCAAACACCTGACATTTCCGTCTTTTAAATAGCGAAACGATTCATTCCATTCTGCGGTACGCTTTTTCTATATAGACGGAAAAAATTTTCGGACTTGTCAAGTCTAAAAAATTTTAGTATTATTGCACAACATTTCACGTTCAATAAAAATTATGCGCGTAAAATGTGCGATATTGATTACAAGGTCAATTGTGGTAATTGTGTTATAAGATAAATTATTTCATGCGAAGTATCTGTTAGCCGGCAGTTACACGATCAAGTTTTAATCCAAGTTACCTTTGGAATGCACTCACACTTTTCGAACTTAACGATTAACCTTAATTAAAACTTTAATCAAATGATGGATAAATTGCATAAAAATAGTGAAATATTACAAGAGTTTCAAGTTATTCTTTTTTTTTTTTGTTTTTTTTTTGTTGGAATCAGGCACGAAACAACGCGTGCAGAAAACAGCACTCAGACTACATGCCGTCCATTGTACTGTTTTTATGTTCCTTTTAATCTGTTTTAAATCTGCAGGATTTACGGATAAATCTTAGTAGATTTTGGGGTGTCAAAGAGCTCAGGTGTTCGTCTCTCAACACGTCGCGACCAAATGCCTCATACCTAGTTCTTGCACAGGCGGGGCAGCAGCACAGAAAGTGTTCCGCCGTCTCTTCCTCTTCAGAGCAGGAAGGGCATATGGGGTTGTCATGTACGCCTATCATTGTCAGGTGTCTATGCCACGTGAAGTGACCGGGCAGCAGTCCAACAAGTTGCCTGCAGTCCCGCCTGTTAAGCGAGAGCAAGTGTTTTGATAGTCCTTCTGAGATTGAAGGTATCATGAGTTTTGCCCAACTGCAAACTCTCGACGCCTCCCAGTCATTGCTTAGCGAACTATTCACGCAGCTTCTGATGGTGGCATCGATGGCCGAAGGTGGGAGTGCTATAGCTGGCTGCGGGCCAAGGAACACCTGATCCGAGCCAATTCTGGCCAAATGGTCAGATGTCTCATTACCAGGTACTCCGGAGTGACCAGGCACCCAGAGTAAAGCAAGTTCATTATGTTTACCAACATAGTTTAGTCGAGACTTGCATTGCCGAACTAGTTTAGAGGGCTGGCCAATGCCTTGAGTGCAGCTTGGCTGTCACTGCAGACACGTATACTCCTCGCCCTCCATCTATTTTCCACCACGTAGTCCATGGCCTTGAGAATTACAAATACTTAGGTCTGGAAGACCGAGGCATGTTCCCCAAGAGAAAATTTAAGCTTATCCTCATTATCTTCTATAAAAACTCCAGATCCTGACCCAGAGTCAGTTTTGGAGCCATCAGTAAAGGTTCGACACCGTGTAAGACCGGGCTCAGTGTTGGCATTAAACCAGCATTCAGCCTCAGGGAACTCAACGTTATAGAGTCTCCTCAGCAAAGCAAACGGTGGCGTACTATCCTGTGGCATTGAAAAGACGCAAGTGTCTATTTCTCTGCCGCCAACAATTTCCGCCTCGCCCCACTCCGTTTTATGCCAATATCCGTTTCTTTTAAGTCTGCGGGTGGCTTTTAAGGCCTCCCCATGTATGAATATACAAAGTGACGGTAAGTGCAGCAATGCGTCAAGAGCAGGGTGTGGTAGAGAATGCCCCTGTACAGAACACGGCCATTGCTCTGTGAAGTTTAGCAAGCAGGTCCCCCACGCTATTAATTGAGAGTCTGCTCCACCATACCACTGAAGCATAGCTGATTATGGGTCTGATCATAGAGGTATACATCCAGAGGGTACCCTTTGGTGATAGACCCCACGTGTTGCCGAAGACCCGTTTACACTGCCAGAAGGCTCCAATGCTTTAGAGGTCTTGTGCTCAACGTCAGATTTTCACGACAGTTTTGCATCCAGAATTACTCCTAGATACTTCACTTCGGGAGAAGTCTGAATTGTGACTCCCTTAAGTGTGAGAGGAATGAGGCCATCCAACCTTCTCCGCCTAGTGAAGAGAACAACACTAGTTTTGGTTGGGTTTGCGGATAGTTCATTACCGTCACACCAGGTGTCAATCTTATACAGTATTTTCTGCGCTTTCCTGCAAACAGCCGACAGAGATGGGCCCGTGACTAGACAGGCCACATCGTCCGCATATGCCTGAGCGTAGATATTCGAATCATCAAGAGTGACAAGAAGAGAGTCAATTACCAAGCACCAGAGTAAAAGGGAAAGCACACTGCCCTGAGGACAACCCTTATTTACTCCGCACTTTAGGTAGTGATCCCCTTCTGCCTGAATCTTGATAATCTGCTGCGCCAGCATTGAACGAATCCAATTTACCAGCGGAGGATCTACCCCATGCCGTAGAGCAGCAGTGCACATGCCATCGAAGGTGGCATTGTCAAAAGCACCCTCAATGTCTACAAAGATGCCCAGGGCGAACTGTTTCCTATCGACGACCTCGCCAGCTCTGGCAACCAGATTTTGCAAAGCCGTCTCACAGGATTTTCCCGCCTGATAGGCATGTTGATGCAAAGACAGAGGATGAGATGGCAGCGCCTCCCTACGAATGCGTAGCTCTACTAATATTTCCTGACATTTTAGCATGAATGGTGTCATGCTAATAGGTCTGTAGCTTCTGGGGCTAGCGTAGTCGTCCTTGCCAACCTTTGGTATAAAGGCGACATTTACCAGCCTCCAAGATTGTGGTATATAAGCAAATGCGAGCGACGCTATGAAAATATTTTTCAAGGTCGCCAACACGAACTCGACACCTTCTTTAAGTACAATAGGTGAGATGCCATCAGGACCGGGCGATTTTAAACTGTCAAAAGATTCAATAGCATATCTCATGGCATCCTCCCTCGCCACAGTTCTGGCAACAAACCAGTCGTACCTTGTCGCTGTGGTTCTCGAATTCCCTCCCTCCCCTGTCGAGGGAGAAGAAGACGTAACCATCATCTGATTTCCAGGAAAATTAGTCTCTAGTAGAAGAGAGTAAGTCTCAGTCCTGGTGTCTGTGAAAGAGTCATCAGGCCTCTTGAGCGAACCCAGCTTTACCGACTGGTCCTTTTTCAGAACTTTTACCAGTCTAGCTGTTTCACCCAAGGTTTCAACCCCTCTGCAGTATTCCTTAAAAGAGTCCCTTTTCGTAGAGCGAATTAGTCTCTTATACTCTCTTTGCGTGCAGCGATATTGTTCCCAGTGCATCTCAGGATTAGTTTTGAGGGCCCGGTTAAGATATTTTCTCGACTCACCTCTCATCTTCTGCAGCTGCTTGTTCCACCAGGGAACAGGCGTGCGGTTTAGAAGTAGTCGAGTCGGACAGGCCTTATCCAAACTATCACGTAGGGCACTCTTTAAAATATCTACTGCCTCATCAATGGCATGAGTGGATCGTATTCTAGGTGGCGCCGAGATCTGATTTCCAAGCTCTTCCCTAAAACACGACCAGTCCGATTTTTTCATGTTTCGTTCTGGCGCTGGGCACATAGCATCCTCGCCAAGTTGAAACTGGATATATCTGTGGTCCGAAGGCGAGTCTTCACTCAGGACCCTCCAGTTTAGGACTGACCACCCTAACCGAGAGTTAGAAAGAGTAAGATCAATCACTTCCTGTCTCCTGCGCGTGAAAAATGTTGGCTTAGAGCCCACATTCAAGATGCTCAGCCCACTTGGCAGTATATACTCGGAGAGCCGATCTCCCCTCGCGTTGCATTTGCTGCTGCCCCAGATTTTATTCTGGGCATTAGCATCGCAACAGAGGATGAATCCGACGTTTCGGTTTTCGCAATACTCCACAAGACTAGCCGCCTTCCCCGGAGGTGGCGGCAGCAGAGAGTCATATGGAAAGTACGCAGAGGCAATAATGAAATGTTTACACCCATTTTTGCACTTGACAAGTTCTCGGTCTGACCGAGATTTCGTCATATAAGATGTTGGCACCACGTAAGTCACTTAGTCCACAGGGTTTTTGTTTGAAAACCCAGGGCTCCTGAATGGCTGCTATGTGGGGTTTTGTGTGGTTAACCTTCTACTTATAAGAGAAGTAGCGGCTTTAGAGTGCTGCAAAATGATCTGAGTTAACGTCACTGGACGGTACCATGCATCGCCTTGGTCACTCATTTGGGATCAACTATTAATGAGACGGCCCCGAGGAGGAGACTAAGGCGATTTCCGTACTTAGATCCGAGGATATCCACCTAGATCTAGTCCATTTTCATTACCAGAGTAGCACCTTCTCTACCTTCCCGGTTGCTACTCTTTTTGTGAGAAATGACACGCCAGTGCTTGGTGTCCACTCCCGGATTTTGGGCACGGAAACTGGAAAGCACATCTGCGGTCTTCAGATCTGGATCTGGAATCCAGCAGAGCGCTTTTCTGAGAGGCTTGCACTCTTCACTGTAAACAGTGAATCGTGTTCCACCTATGTGCGCACCACAGCCTTGAGCCAATCCCAGTTTACTCGGGAGAGGCCTTTCACCATAATGGTTCCATCCCTCTCCTCATAACCACGGGCATTTGCTACAGGGCCGGAGACAATGACGGCTCGGATCAGATGGCTCTTGCAGTGTTTTACTTCTGCAGTAGTCATCTGCCGTGTCGAACCCGTCCTCCCAATTACGGCAACCAGCGGAGGGTCTTTCACGGTCTCACAGTAAGTTGACCGGGCCCCCAGTCCTCCTGACGTATTTGGGAGGTTTTCGTTATGCAAGGGCATGGCGGGGGCGGTTTTGCCTCGACCAACCCTCGCGTCACTACCTCCCTTGTTTTTAGGCGAGGGGTTCGTGCCGCTCGAGGTCTGTCTGGCTGATACCGCCCTCTTCCGCCGCTGTCCTTGAGTGTTCGCCACAAGATCAGAATTGGGCAACGCCGCACCAGTACCCGCCGCACGATGCCTCGAAGAGACATAGAGGCAAGCACTGATGGGGGTCGCCGCAGTTTTCCTTTTCTTGCGGCGTCCGCCAGCTGATTTGGAAGTCGCTGCATCCACCAATGTCCCACTGGCTTCTGGAGTAACCTCCATAGACCTGGGCCGCTTGCTAGATGCAGCAACAGGAGTCTAATTGGCCACAAAAGAGGGTTTCGCCTGCTCGCGTTTCGCCATCATCCTCCTTCTCCTACTCTTCTCGGTTTTTGAAAGAGGACCCACTTCGCCATTGGAGGGTCGTTGGCAGCTGGCTGCTTCCCGACACCCATCCCCTGCAAGAGGTGGGTCCCCTTCCGACTCTGAAGAAGAGGGGATTGGTACTACCTCTCCACTCTCCTCCAGGTCTATGACACAGGAGACTATAGCAATGGTTGGGGCCTCCAGAACCCGTGTCCCTGCCGCAACTGCGGGTGGATTTCCACATGCGTGGGTACCACCTGGAGTATCATAATCCATTTGTTGTGCCATTGCCATACTGTGCAGTTTTGTCCCAAACTGTCAGGGTTGGTGGGTATTTTAAGGGAATTTTTCCCGTCATCCTCCTACTTCCCGAGATGCATGACTGCCAATCGGGACACACACACCAAAAGGGATTTTAGTCGCCTTTAACGACAAGCATGCCTACTGCGGATATATTCTCTTGCGCCTAGTCCGCAGGTTCTAAATGCAGGATTATTAAAAGAAAAAGTAACTATCAAGTTGCGTGCAGCTTACGTTAAGTCAAGTCGTTTTGATAAGCAGTTCGTGTGATCAAGTTAAAAATAATAAGAAATGGAGTTCAAGAAAAAAATGTTTACTATCAGATGAAACAAACTCATCTTTAACACCACTCTTAATGCATAATGCCCATTATTTCACGAAATGCAAGCTACGAGATGTTTCTTATGATATACCATATTTCGAAAAGTTTTGACCAGACAAGCATTTCAACCATACACTCGTTTGACCGACGCAGTCACCCCGGTGACTTTCTTTTAAAAAATTTAAACTCAGAAGTAAATGCAGGGACGTAAACAAAAGTTTGCCAAAAAATTGCAGAAAAAGTGCAATTAAGTTAAAATATGCTTCTAGCAACATTAACAGTAATCACCATTTGATTGTTTTTATTTAGAGCATTGGACGCAAAATGTGAAATGTGAAATAGTCACCCCGGTTACTCGTCGGCCGAACTAGGGTTAAATCCTGAAATACCTACATTTAATAGAAAAGTTTACTTTCTTTTAAAAAAATTACACTCAGAAGTAAATGCAGGGACGTAAAGAAAAGTTTGCCAAAAAATTGCAGAAAAAGTGCAATTAAGTTAAAATATGCTTCTAGCAACATTAACAGTAATCACCATTTTACTCCGTTACTTTTTAAGCGAAATGGATATTTTTGTTTTTGTACTGTAATTAATATGCAATAAAATACTTTCTGTGTAAGAACTTATTTTGTGATGCTCTTTGTTTCAACGTTTTCGAAAATTTATGGGGTGTATGAAGACTTAAGTCATTAACTGTATAAGAAAGATGTCTACATAAGCAGCTAGCCAAAATCGAAATATAAACTTGCACGTAGCTGTAGACTTCCAAAAAATCAGTTGTATCTCAGTAACAAGGCTCTCCTTATATTAAATATGGATTTTTCTCATTTGTTAATTTTCGCCTTTACAGGCGACTTGTTAATAGAATTACATAAATGACTTCGACTCAGCTGTTCTGAAATGATTACATATTTTAGGTCAGTTCTCGCGTCGGATCCATCCGATTTGACAAGATTTGAGAATTCTGTATGGGGAAAGACCCGCAGTTAATAGCCAAAAGAGAGATACTTCATAGATAAATTTCCTATAACTCCACTTCTGAATAAACTTATTTTAGACCGGGTTTATATGAAACACAACTTAATTACATTGTTTTAGTAATACTAATTATTTATAATTAACTAAAACCATAAACAATAATTAATTAATTCAATTTAAAACAATAACTCCTTTGCAAACACCTGACATTTCCGTCTTTTAAATAGCGAAACGATTCATTCCATTCTGCGGTACGCTTTTTCTATATAGACGGAAAAAATTTTCGGACTTGTCAAGTCTAAAAAATTTTAGTATTATTGCACAACATTTCACGTTCAATAAAAATTATGCGCGTAAAATGTGCGATATTGATTACAAGGTCAATTGTGGTAATTGTGTTATAAGATAAATTATTTCATGCGGAGTATCTGTTAGCCGGCAGTTACACGATCAAGTTTTAATCCAAGTTACCTTTGGAATGCACTCACACTTTTCGAACTTAACGATTAACCTTAATTAAAACTTTAATCAAATGATGGATAAATTGCATAAAAATAGTGAAATATTACAAGAGTTTCAAGTTATTCTTTTTTTTTTTGTTATTTTTTTGTTGGAATCAGGCACGAAACAACGCGTGCAGAAAACAGCACTCAGACTACATGCCGTCCATTGTACTGTTTTCATGTTCCTTTTAATCTGTTTTAAATCTGCAGGATTTACGAATAAATCTTAGTAGATTTTGGGGTGTCAAAGAGCTCAGGTGTTCGTCTCTCAACACGTCGCGACCAAATGCCTCATACCTAGTTCTTGCACAGGCGGGGCAGCAGCACAGAAAGTGTTCCGCCGTCTCTTCCTCTTCAGAGCAGGAAGGGCATATGGGGTTGTCATGTACGCCTATCATTGTCAGGTGTCTATGCCACGTGAAGTGACCGGGCAGCAGTCCAACAAGTTGCCTGCAGTCCCGCCTGTTAAGCGAGAGCAAGTGTTTTGATAGTCCTTCTGAGATTGAAGGTATCATGAGTTTTGCCCAACTGCAACCTCTCGACGCCTCCCAGTCATTGCTTAGCGAACTATTCACGCAGTTTCTGATGGTGGCATCGATGGCCGAAGGTGGGAGTGCTATAGCTGGCTGCGGGCCAAGGAACACCTTATCCGAGCCAATTCTGGCCAAATGGTCAGATGTCTCATTACCAGGTACTCCGGAGTGACCAGGCACCCAGAGTAAAGCAAGTTCATTATGTTTACCAACATAGTTTAGTCGAGACTTGCATTGCCGAACTAGTCTAGAGGGCTGGCCAATGCCTTGAGTGCAGCTTGGCTGTCACTGCAGACACGTATACTCCTCGCCCTCCACCTATTTTCCACCACGTAGTCCATGGCCTTGAGAATTACAAATACTTAGGTCTGGAAGACCGAGGCATGTTCCCCAAGAGAAAATTTAAGCTTATCCTCATTATCTTCTATAAAAACTCCAGATCCTGACCCAGAGTCAAATTTGGAGCCATCAGTAAAGGTTCGACACCGTGTAAGACCGGGCTCAGTGTTGGCATTAAACCAGCATTCAGCCTCAGGGAACTCAACGTTATAGAGTCTCATCAGCAAAGGAAACGGTGGCGTACTATCCTGTGGCATTGAAAAGACGCAAGTGTCTATTTCTCTGCCGCCAACAATTTCCGCCTCGCCCCACTCCGTTTTATGCAATTATCCGTTTCTTTTAAGTCTGCGGGTGGCTTTTAAGGCCTCCCCATGTATGAATATACAAAGTGACGGTAAGTGCAGCAATGCGTCAAGAGCAGGGTGTGGTAGAGAATGCCCCTGTACAGCACACGGCGATTGTTCTCTGAAGTTTAGCAAGCAGGTCCCCCACGCTATTAATTGAGAGTCTGCTCCACCATACCACTGAAGCATAGCTGATTATGGGTCTGATCATAGAGGTATACATCCAGAGGGTACCCTTTGGTGATAGACCCCACGTGTTTCCGAAGACCCGTTTACACTGCCAGAAGGCTCCAATGCTTTAGAGGTCTTGTGCTCAACGTCAGATTTTCACGACAGTTTTGCATCCAGAATTACTCCTAGATACTTCACTTCGGGAGAAGTCTGAATTGTGACTCCCTTAAGTGTGAGAGGAATGAGGCCATCCAACCTTCTCCGCCTAGTGAAGAGAACAACACTAGCTTTGGTTGGGTTTGCGAATAGTTCATTACCGTCACACCAGGTGTCAATCTTATACAGTATTTTCTGCGCTTTCCTGCAAACAGCCGACAGAGATGGGCCCGTGACTAGACAGGCCACATCGTCCGCATAGGCCTGAGCGTAGATATTCGAATCATCAAGAGTGACAAGAAGAGAGTCAATTACCAAGCACCAGAGTAAAGGGGAAAGCACACCGCCCTGAGGACAACCCTTATTTACTCCGCACTTTAGGTATTGATCCCCTTCTGCCTGAATCTTGATAATCCGCTGCGCCAGCATTGAACGAATCCAATTTACCAGCGAAGGATCTACCCCATGCCGTAGAGCAGCAGTGCACATGCCATCGAAGGTGGCATTGTCAAAAGCACCCTCAATGTCTACAAAGATGCCCAGGGCGAACTGTTTCCTATCGACGACCTCGCCAGCTCTGGCAACCAGATTTTGCAAAGCCGTCTCACAGGATTTTCCCGCCTGATAGGCATGTTGATGCAAAGACAGAGGATGAGATGGCAGCGCCTCCCAACGAATGCGTAGCTCTACTAATATTTCCTGACATTTTAGCATGAATGATGTCATGCTAATAGGTCTGTAGCTTCTGGGGCTAGCGTAGTCGTCCTTGCCAACCTTTGGTATAAAGGCGACATTTACCAGCCTCCAAGATTGTGGTATATAAGCAAGTGCGAGCGACGCTATGAAAATATTTTTCAAGGTCGCCAACACGAACTCGACACGAACTCGACACGTTCTTTAAGTACAATAGGTGAGATGCCATCAGGACCGGGCGATTTTAAACTGTCAAAAGATTCAATAGCATATCTCATGGCATCCTCCCTCGGCACAGTTCTGGCAACAAACCAGTCGTACCTTGTCGCTGTGGTTCTCGAATTCCCTCCCTCCCCTGTCGAGGGAGAAAAGACGTAACCATCACCTGATTTCCAGGAAAATTAGTCTCTAGTAGAAGAGAGTAAGTCTCAGTCCTGGTGTCTGTGAAAGAGTCATCAGGCCTCTTGAGCGAACCCAGCTTTACCGACTGGTCCTTTTTCAGAACTTTTACCAGTCTAGCTGTTTCACCCAAGGTTTCAATCCCTCTGCAGTATTCCTTAAAAGAGTCCCTTTTCGTAAAGCAAATTAGTCTCTTATACTCTCTTTGCGTGCAGCGATATTGTTCCCAGTCCATCTCAGGATTAGTTTTGAGGGCCCGGTTAAGATATTTTCTCGACTCACCTCTCATCTTCTGCAGCTGCTTGTTCCACCAGGGAACAGGCGGGCGGTTTAGAAGTGGTCGAGTCGGACAGGCCTTATCCAAACTATCACGTAGGGCACTCTTTAAAATATCTACTGCCTCATCTATGGCATGAGTGGATCGTATTCTAGGTGGCGCCGAGATCTGATTTCCAAGCTCTTCCCTAAAACACGACCAGTCCGATTTTTTCATGTTTCGTTCTGGCGCTGGGCGCATAGCATCCTCGCCAAGTTGAAACTGGATATATCTGTGGTCCGAAGGCGAGTCTTCACTCAAGACCCTCCAGCTTAGGACTGACCACCCTAACCGAGAGTTAGAAAGAGTAAGATTAATCACTTCCTGTCTCCTGCGCGTGAAAAATGTTTGCTTTGGGCCCACATTCAAGATGCTCAGCCCACTTGACAGTATATACTCGAAGAGCCGATCTCCCCTCGCGTTGCATTTGCTGCTGCCCCAGATTTTATTCTGGGCATTAGCATCGCAACAGAGGATCAATCCGACGTTTCGGTTTTCGCAATACTCCACAAGACTAGCCGCCTTCCCCGGAGGTGGCGGCAGCAGAGAGTCAAATGGAAAGTACGCGGAGGCAATAATGAAATGTTTACACCCATTTTTGCACTTGACAAGTTCTCGGTCTGACCGAGCTTTCGTCATATAAGATGTTGGCACCACGTAAGTCACTTAGTCCACAGGGTTTTTGTTTGAAAACCCAGGGCTTCTGAATGGCTGCTATGTGGGGTTTTGTGTGGTTAACCTTCTAGTTATAAGAGAAGTAGCGGCTTTAGAGTGCTGCAAAATGATCTGAGTTAACGTCACTGGACGGTACCATGCATCGCCTTGGTCACTCATTTGGGATCAACTATTAATGAGACGGCCCCGAGGAAGAGACTAAGGCGATTTCCGTACTTAGATCCGAGGATATCCACGGAGATCTAGTCCATTTTCATTACCAGAGTAGCACCTTCTCTACCTTCCCGGTTGCTACTCTTTTTGTGAGAAATGACACGCCAGTGCTTGGTGTCCACTCCCGGATTTTGGGCACGGAAACTGGAAAGCACATCTGCGGTCTTCAGATCTGGATCTGAAATCCAGCAGAGCGCTTTTCTGAGAGGCTTGCACTCTTCACTGTAAACAGTGAATCGTGTTCCACCTATGTGCGCACCACAGCCTTGAGCCAATCCCAGTTTACTCGGGAGAGGCCTTTCACCATAATGGTTCCATCCCTCTCCTCATAACCACGGGCATTTGCTGCAGGGCCGGAGGCAATGACGGCTCGGATCAGATGGCTCTTGCAGTGTTTTACTTCTGCAGTAGTCATCTGCCGTGTCGAACCCGCCCTCCCAATTACGGCAACCAGCGGAGGGTCTTTCACGGTCTCACAGTAAGTTGACCGGGCCCCCAGTCCTCCTGACGTATTTGGGAGGTTTTCGTTATGCAAGGGCATGGCGGGGGCGGTTTTGCCTCGACCAACCCTCGCGTCACTACCTCCCTTGTTTTTAGGCGAGGGGTTCGTGCCGCTCGAGGTCTGTCTGGCTGATACCGCCCTCTTCCGCCGCTGTCCTTGAGTGTTCGCCACAAGATCAGAATTGGGCAACGCCGCACCAGTACCCGCCGCACGATGCCTCGAAAAGACATAGGGGCAAGCACTGATGGGGGTCGCCGCAGTTTTCCTTTTCTTGCGGCGTCCGCCAGCTGATTTGGAAGTCGCTGCATCCAGCAATGTCCCATGAATGGCCACACAAGAGGGTTTCGCCTGCTCGCGTTTCGACATCATCTTCCTTCTCCTCCTCTTCTCGGTTTTTGACCCACTTCGTCATTGGAGGGTCGTTGGCAGCTGGCTGCTTTCCGACACCCATCCCCTGCAAGAGGTGGGTCCCCTTCCGACTCTGAAGAAGAGTCCTCCAGGTCTATGACACAGGAGACTATAGCAATGGTTGGGGCCTCCAGAACCCGTGTCCCTGCCGCAACTGCGGGTGGATTTCCAGATGCGTGGGTACCACCTGGAGTATCATAATCCATTTGTTGTGCCATTGCCATACTGTGCAGTTTTGTCCCAAACTGCCAGGGTTGGTGGGTATTTTAAGGGAATTTTTCCCGTCATCCTCCTACTTCCCGAGATGCATGACTGCCAATCGGGACACACACACCAAAAGGGATTTTAGTCGCCTTTTACGACAAGCATGCCTACTGCGGATATATTCTCTTGCGCCTAGTCCGCAGGCTCTTAATGCAGGATTATTAAAAGAAAAAGTAACTATCAAGTTGCGTGCAGCTTACGTTAAGTCAAGTCGTTTTGATAAGCAGTTCGTGTGATCAAGTTAAAAATAATAAGAAATGGAGTTCAAGATAAAAATGTTTACTATCAGATGAAACAAACACATCTTTAACACCACTCTTAATGCATAATGCCCATTATTTCACGAAATGCAAGCTACGAGATGTTTCTTATGATATACCATATTTCGAAAAGTTTTGACCAGACAAGCATTTCAACCATACACTCGTTTTATTTAACCCTAGTTCGGCCGACGATTTTTATAATTCATTTTGACCGACGCAGTCACCCCGATGACTTTCTTTTAAAAAATTTAAACTCAGAAGTAAATGCAGGGACGTAAAGAAAAGTTTGCCAAAAAATTGCAGAACAAGTGCAATTAAGTTAAAATATGCTTCTAGCAACATTAACAGAAATCACTATTTGATTGTTTTTATTTAGAGCATTGGACGCAAAATGTGAAATGTGAAATAGTTACTCGTCGGCCGAACTAGGGTTAAATCCTGAAATACCTACATTTAACAGAAAAGTTTAAGTAAAATATTGCGTGGATCATAATTAATTTATTCATTCAATTATACTTATAAATCACTACTGTTAAACGAAAACAAGCTCACTAAATTAACAAGAATATATATACATATAATATAATAATATTTTATAATTTTATTGAGCTCAAGGCCAGTTTATGGAAGATTTTTTTGTGAAAAAACAACAACAGTTTTTAATGGTTGAAGTTATAGTACTATTTCCGAAATCACCACATTTCCTCATCACACTTCCTTTTTTTGATTATTAAATTAAATTAATTTTTAATTTAATTTTTCATAACGACTTCTCTCAGGCTTTGAACCCGGGTTGTTCTGAAATAGTACTATAACTTCAACCATTAAAAACTGTTGTTGTTTTTTCACAAACAAATCTTCCATAAACTGGCCTTGAGCTCAATAAAATTATAAAATATTAACATTTTACTAGGCCAACAGAAAAATGAACAAACATTGTAGACAAGGATGAGCACGCCTTAAAAATGCATATAATAAAGAATTTGCAAAATAAAAACACAAACAAACAAAAACCAGCACTGAAAAACTGGACCTTAATAAATTTCAACATTTAAGCGAATACAATCGTGTTCAGTTAAATTGTAAAAAATGCAATAATCGAAACTCTAGCACTGTATTGAACAGAACAGGTAGGCAACGCAAGAATTAATCCTGATCTAAGTAAATCCAAGCCAACAAAAATTTGCACGAAACGAGCTCCAGCGAGGAAGAAACTACGGTAGTCGGATGGGCAGCAGTGAAACAAAACCCTACTCGCAAAAATGGGTGCTGCTTTACCAGTGGAGGAATTT
Source organism: Philophylla caesio (assembly GCA_963971545.1). Lineage (NCBI taxonomy): Eukaryota > Metazoa > Arthropoda > Insecta > Diptera > Tephritidae > Philophylla > Philophylla caesio. The sequence continues at coordinate 1,174,643 of OZ020605.1, read as the reverse complement.
GAACGCAGGCTGGGAATAATGGAATTCTACTTCAAACATGGGTCGAATCGTGACAGTCGTTAACGAATGGAGTAAATGGGATGATGACAGTCGAATGTGAACGAATGGTAATTGCTGATTTTGTTATTGGTTATTTTGCTCTTCCTTTCCTTTTCATAGGTAGCAATAGTGATTGAAATGTCATAAAAGATAAAATCAAACAAGTAAAGTGGCAAATTTAAATGGATGCGAACTTATTATTTTATTTAAGTTCCAGCGATAGCGAAGCCTATGAAGAAATTGAACCTAAATAACTTTGAGACAGGAGCAATCCTTTGGCGTTATCCAACAATGCTTAAGTTGAATAGAAGGAAAATAGAATAAGGAGAATAGAAGTCAAAAAAAGGGTAACAATAATGAAAAAATAAGCTCTGAGACAAAGGAAGACAGTGTCAAAAAATGTGCGGTTAAAAATTATAAAATTAAAAAAACTAAGATGGACGAACATAACGTGACTCAAATCCCGTTACAGGGAATGCTTGTACCGAAAGGTACGTTTGCCAAAATAACTGAAAAACAAGAAGGACGTAATGAAAACGAAACACTAACGGTAACGGTGGACAAAGAAAAAAGAAAAGAGAGTATGCGGTACACTAGCGCACATAAAGGTGACTTCTGTGTGTTAATTGACACTTCAAAAAGCCCAATATGTAATAATGAAAAAATTAAGAATGGAATGTTTTTGTGGGAAAAAATTATAAATTTCCAGATTGAGGGCATAAAAGATATTAAAGCTATAGGAAGGTCTTTATATAAAATCTTTTTCAAGACACACCAGCTTGCAAACAAGTACCTTGGAAATCTAAATTTGATAAAAGATATTAAAGCTATAGGAAGGTCACTATATAAAATCTTTTTCAACACACCAGTTTGCAAACAAGTGCCTTGAAAATCTAAATTTGATAAAAGATGAAATTAATACATTTATACCATCCCGTTACAGGGAATGCTTGTACCGAAAGGTACGTTTGCCAAAATAACTGAAAAACAAGAAGGACGTAATGAAAACGAAACACTAACGGTAACGGTGGACAAAGAAAAAAGAAAAGGGAGTATGCGGTACACTAGCGCACATAAAGGTGACTTCTGTGTGTTAATTGACACTTCAAAAAGCCCAATATGTAATAATGAAAAAATTAAGAATGGAATATTTTTGTGGGAAAAAATTAGAAATTTCCAGATTGAGGGCATAAAAGATATTAAAGCTATAGGAAGGTCACTATATAAAATCTTTTTCAAGACACACCAGCTCGCAAACAAGTGCCTTGAAAATCTAAATTTGATAAAAAATGAAATGAATGCATTTATACCAAGAAATTTTGTAGAGTCAGTGTGCGCATTAAGGAACGTGCCGGTAGAATTTTCTGAAAAAGAAATTCTAGATGGCATAGTTTCCAACATTAAGGTGACATCAGTAATGAGACTAACGAGACGAGATCCGGACGATAGAAACAAATTTCAACCAACGTTTTCAGTCAAGCTAGGTTTTCAAGGTCACGAATTACCGGAGGAAATCAGTGTCTTCTATGTAAAGAGTAAGTGCAACATTGCATTCCAAGAAAAAGACATTGTTTTAACTGTGGCAGGCTTGGCCACACAGGAATGTCATGCAAAGCAAGAAATACATGCATAGTGTGCGGAAAGGAGGAAGGCTGTAGCAGCAACTGTAGAACAACAACAAACAATTGTATCCCCTGTGGGAACGACGGGCACAACTTGCTCAACCGGAAAAGTTGCGAAAAATGGCAGAAAGAAGAGAGAGTGTTGGATATAATGACTATCAAAGAGATCTCAAAAAGAGAAGCTTTTGATATGTACGACCTAGAAGCTAACGGCAGCAATCGGTTCTCTTTATTAGACAATTCCCAGGAAGATTTTCCGGCTACGCTCTCCGGCCAAACAGCAATCTTAAATAATGATCAGATAGTAAACAAAATGTTGACAAAAAAAAGATATAGCCATGTAATATAATATAATTTTGGCGCGTACACTATATAGCTCAGTGTTTGGCCGAGCTTCTCCTACCATTTGTGGTGTGCGTCTTTATATTATACCACAAATGAAGGGACCTACAGTTTTGTGCCGACTCCGAACGGCAGACGTATTTAATGAGAAGCTTTTCCATGGCAGAAATACCCTTGGAGGTTTGCCATTGCTTGCCGAGGGGTGACCGCTATTAGAAAAAACTTTTTCTATAATTAAGATTTTGCTTGCCCTGCCTGAGATTCGAACCTCGAACTCACCGGTATATCAAGTTATAGCACGCACCGCTACCAACACAGCGGCCATGTAGTGCAACAAAAAACTAACAAAGTAGAACCAAGTAAAGAAAATTGTATATATAAAAACAACGTAAATACACATCAACCTGTGTACGAAAGTGCACAGTGGGATAGATTATCGGAAATAGAAAAATTGCTAATCTGCTAATAAAGAAATTTGAAATCGACCAAAATGAACCACTGGTTCAACTATTAGAAAAAATCTGCAAAGTCAGAATTAGCGACAGAATAAATAAATCGACAATAAATGAGCACAAAGATATTACAATATAACATTCAAAGTATTAAAACCAATAAAAGGTATGTAGCTAAGAAGAAACTAAGAAGATAAAGCGAAACGTTGGGCCTTAAGGTAAAGTAAATTGTTTTTACTTGTACCTACAACATTAGATCAGACCAGCCTACTTATGGAAATATACACAAAAAATAACTAACTGATCGGAACAACTAATGAGCTATGTAGACCATTTTAACAATAGATATGAAATAGACATTGTGTGTCTACAGGAAATATTCTCGCACAGTGAACATACAGAAAACAACAATTTAATAGGATTTAACCTAATAAAGAAAACTTAATCAGATGGATATGGAGGTGTAGCTATCGGCTTCAAGAAAGGTATTAGGTACTCAAAAATCAAATACAAAACAAACCTTGATATAATTAATTATAGCTTAAGTTCGGAAGCATTTGCGCAAGAGATGAACAGCTTAACAATATTCTTGACAAAGTTTAGAAATGTACGCTTTTGGATATCACATAAATACAGCCAAAGGCAAGATTTTAAATGCAGAAATTGAAAATGCAAATCTCAGGTGTATAAATGATGGGTCAAAAACCCACTTTAGCAATGACAGTAATGCGGGATCGCTCCTGGATGTAACATTCACCAGCATCAATAACGAAGAAGTGAAATGGAAATGCCCACAGATAAGCATAGGAGGAAGTAGACATTTTCCAGTTACTATAGTCCTAAAAGAGATACAAAAGTTACCAAACAATTTCACTCCGAAAAACAACCTACTAAAAAAATAAAATTGATTAATTTCAGCAATTTTAACACATTGCAAAGAGACATTCAAGAGGTGTCATGGTGTCAGCATTGACCTTAACGAAAAAGAGTGGACACCAAAGGCTTGGTGGAACGAAAATCTGCATAGGCTATTTAGACTGCATGTAGCTAGAAGGAAAAAAAAAGCGAACACTTCAACCAAAATAGAAGACCTTGAGGCATCTACAGTAGCAACGGTGGAATGGAGAAAGCGGTACAAGAAGCAAAAAATAATAGCTACAACAGAAAATTAGAAGAACTAAATAGCAACCCCAACACAAAAGGTGCATGGAATTTTATCAACAACGTAAAAGGAAGAAGAAATTATAGTCAGGAATGGGCGACTGAAGACAACCAAAAATATCTGGAACACCTCAAAAATCAGGTAAGAACTGAAAATACAACACAACTAACAGAAACAGCGAACACAAATTACCAAGACCAAACTAAATACGAAAAAATCCGCAGCGGGAGGACATGACAACATTTCCTTCCTAATACTTAAAACCCACAAAAAACTTTCTCAAAGCTCTAGAGCAACAGTTCTTAAAAAATGAGGTCCAGAAAGCTGGCGTAGAATAAAGGTAGTTCCGATTCCAAAAGTAGACAAAAATCTGGACCAATTGTGTAATTTTAGACTCATATCACTTATATCAGTTGTAGCCAAAAGCCTAAACATGTTGATAAAAGAAGCATTAAGTAATAGAGTAGAAAAAAATAACATTATTCCGACTAAGAGTTTTGCTTATCGCAAAATGCGTTCAACAACAATGTGTTTGAATGGAATTTTTCAACTGGCGTCGACCAAAAAACAAAACAAAGAAAAAGTAATCATTTGTCTGTTAGACATCTCAGAGGCCTATAACTGTGTGGATCTTAAGACCCTACATCAAACACTCGTGCACCACAAAATTGATAGAAGAATTGCGGATTGGATACACAACTTTTTTTCTTCAAGACTCCTAACATTAGGGAATAAATCTATAGAAATAAACAATGGTTTACCACAGGGAAGTTGTTTATCACCAATCCTCTTTAACATCTACACAGCAAAATTACATGATATCAATGATAACAATACACAGATGTTCCAATTTGCTGACGACCAGGCGATAGTGGTACACAATAAATGTGAAAAAACTGCCATTCTTAACTTGGCAACAAAATTAGAGAAAATAATCAGCAACTTAAATTCACTTAACCTGACAATTAATATAAACAAAACAAAGTTCATGAAAATGACGACAGGAAAAAGAGAGCAGTACAGCATTGACATTAATGGACAGAAAATAGAGCAAGTCTACAATGTAAAGTGGCTAGGCAGAACTATTAACGCAAACTCTACAGTCAAAGAGCAAATAGGGCAAGTTAAGATGAACAACAGCATTAAACCTATTCAAGGTGTTTGTAAGATCCAAAACTGAGTATGCCAATACCAGCTATTCAAATGCTCCTAAGATTTATAACAAACAACTTCAAGTTAGTGTCAATGATTCGCTTAGGCGATGTTTGAACAACAGCATTAAACCTATTCAAGGTGTTTGTAAGATCCAAAACTGAGTATGCCAATACCAGCTATTCAAATGCTCCTAAGATTTATAACAAACAACTTCAAGTTAGTGTCAATGATTCGCTTAGGCGATGTTTGGGTCTACCTCCAAACACACCCACTCTGGCTACGCATTAGCTTGCGAACTAACTCCTATAAAGAGAGCTGAATGGCTTACTGCAAAAGAAATCATCACACAGCTAACAAGTTTAATGATATTCTAAATAAAAAATCAACACTAATGTTACATATACATACATACCTACAGCAAAAATATCAAGGGTCAGAACTAAACAAGACAAAAAACAACATGTCACTCCTTCAACTTCAAGCACTGTACAATTAAAAAAAAGCAGAATGGCTAAAGAATGTTTTAAAATAGTAGCCACGGATGCATCTATTAGTGAGGGCAAAGTAGGCTGTGCAATCTATGATACGGAACACAAAGTGTCTTATTTATATAACGTTAAGGACAACCTCACATCTACCAGTGGTGAATTAGTAGCTATACTACAAGCTACTTTACTTGCAAAGAAAACTAAATGCTACAAAATATGTATATTTACAGATAGCTTAGCAGCAAATCAAAAGATTTCACACAAACAAACAGAGAACTACTTAATTGCTGAGATACACAATCAGGTGTGTAACTCCGAAATTGAGCAACTTATAATTAATTTGGTACCCAGCCATGTGGGGATAAGCTTTAATGAAAAGGCTGACGAAGCGGCTTAAACCACTCTTGAGTATGGAAGGCTCTTAGAAGTTAAATTAACACCACAAGAAGCCATGAGAAAAATAGGGCAGACCTTATGGAAAGAAACAGTTGAGAAAATAAAAAATTAATGCACGAATTAATGCATAAAAATAGAAATAGAAATGTCAAAAAAAAAAAAAATATATATATGTATATAGAGTAGAAAAATTAAGGAAAAAAAAAGAAAAAAATTAATAGACATGCAAAACTAACGTAACTTTCGGTGCGGCCAGATGTAAAGGCATGAATATGAATTTTGTAAACAAATTCGATCAATGTACACAGATAATATTTCAAGATAATCATCAGTTAGTCACATTTTCTTCATATATACACTCATAACAAACAACTGTGATATAACATACCATTGTATAAAAATTACATCTCGTTGAGTTACAAACAAAACCCTATGTTAGTATAATTATGTACATATAAATATGCTCTATTTATATTCATACTATGTCAACCTCCACCCTACATCAACATCAAAACCTCGATGCGATACAAAACAGGATAGAGGCAACAAAGATTCGCTAGTATGCCACTACTGCATGTGATCAACCTGGTACTTTAATTGGCTGTAACAAGCTTGCCATATAGTCCTTCAGGAGGATTTCGAAAGGAAGAAAAAAAAATCACTGATTTCGAATGAAAAATGCTATCAGCAATTCCGACGTTTTCGAAGTTTGCGTTGCCAACTGTTACGCTAAGTTCGAATGAGTGTTACCAACTCTACACGAAATTTAGCGGTTTTTTCTTTACTTTTTTGACAGCAGTTGAAAGAAAATGCATATATTTTCACAGGCAAGGTTTACAATAGTTATTTAACCACAAAAAGTAATGAAATGAGTTCCATTATAGAAGCTGTTTTATTAAAAAAGCAAGCGCAAAGCCCGAAATAGACGTTTCCAACCCGAAAATCCTTTTTACTGTTCCCTCTAAATTATTGAATGTTAGTATATGATTACTTTCTATTCTCGTTGCTTTGGGTTCAATTTTGTTTAGATATGGCTTCCGTTGTACATAGCTTTTATGGTGCAACCAAACCTCTAAAATAAAGAGAATAACAGATACAAGATATCGTTATACTTTTTATAGAAATTCAACATTTTAGCAAACATTTATGCCTATTTATTTATTTTCTAGTTGGTTGCAGTTGAAGTTTTATGTAATATTATCGTTGAATGAACATTGGCACTTTATACTTGTGTTAAATACGAAACATTCAATTCAAATAAACAGCACTTCCTTGTTCATATATGTATCTATTCACTAAGATGACTACGAAAGTCGTATCCTTAACTGAATGGCTCAAGGCTTTTCAGCTGAGCAATGTCTGCCCGCTCCTCCATCATACTCAACAGCCTCATACTAACTCCGGTTAGTGGATGGTCTTGACCTGTTGAAAAATAGATTTCAAGTTATGCACAACAGCCGTTAATAAACACTTCTTACATTTTAATTACTTTGGTAAAAAATATCCACTTAGTTTCTAGTTCACTTTTATTTTTTGTTCTTTTTATTTATTATTTTCACATCTACCGATAAGGGAAAGCACTCGTAGATTATTCTCACGAATAAATGTCAAAATTTCGTTTCACTCGGAATCCGTGATGACAATCTCCTGAATTTCGAAAGTTCGTAAGAATTTCCTAATCACGTTGGAATTGATAATAGCATTTTCCTCCGACGGAATTCATGATAGGCTTGTAAGTTGAAATTCAAACCGAGTTTAATCAAACCTTTTAACTGAGTGTAAACCAGCACTGAAGAACTAGCCCTTAAACAGCTAAGATGTTGCCACATTAGAATATTTCACTAATATAAAATTAAAATATTTTGCTCAACGTGAAATTTTTTGGGCAAAACATAAGTAAATTGGTGGATTTATTTGTTTAAAATGATCGATTGTTGTAACATATCAAATATCGGAGCTTTTTTATGCTTTTGCTGGTAAAATAACGCTAGATTTGGTATAGCTTTGAACAATTTTACATTTAACATTTTAGTGTCATCAAAACTACAGTTGGATTTCATTCGGCGATAGCGACAACTGCAGTCCTGCAGATAATTAATCGTGCTGTTGTCTAAAAAACTGTGTCCTGTGGAATGTGTATTTTAAAATTTGACAAAAGCTGCCCGCTGGTTACTGTCTTCAAAGTGTACATTTTCTATAATTAATTAAAAAATAATTGCAACTAATTAGAAGAAAAATAAGTTGTCGGAATGTGTCAAAATGTGGTTGTGCTATAATTTGTAAACGCAGAGTGTAAGTTTGCGTTTCTACGAGTATTTCGCGAATGAAAGACAGCCAATCGCATTCCAAATATAAGCGATGTTAAATTTGTTTGCATTTTTAAATCTTACTAACACTAGAAAGACAGGAAAATTTACCTACCTTAAAAGACGGATAGGGGTCATTTGACCCCAATTTAAAAGTTGTGCATATCTTTAAATTTTTAATGATATAAATTCAAACATTTTTTTTTTCAAGAAAATAAGTTTATTTATATTTACTGATATGAAAACTGCGTATTATCGGATATCGTAATACAAATCGCCGAAACACAAGAAAATATACTTACACCTCAAAACTTATTTTGTACAACATAAAAATTGTTTTGATTTGTTGCAACTACCACACAGACGTAACTTACAGTTGTCACATATTTTATTTGATTTATTTTTGCAGCCAGTGATGTAGCAATGCCGTCTCTTTCTCGAGTTTGATGATGAAGCATTGGATGAAGATGTAAGGGCTTATGGCTCTGCTACAAAAAAAATTTGGACGGGCCATCTTCTCGCACTTGATTTCACGCTGTATCTTCTGGCCATTTGGTCAACAACATCTACGCCAAATTTAGTGCTGTTATAAAAAGTGATACTATAACTTTTTTTTTTGTTATTATCACCATCTATCTGAACCTTATCACGAAACGTACTCAGCCACAAAACTTTCTTGTTTTTCTTCGCTTGGTAAGCTGTCAACAAGCACTGCTTATTTTCCGTTTGAAAAACTTCCGTGGCATGTAATGTCATTTAAAATTGTTTTACATATGGCGGAGTATCGCGTCTTCCTTTGTTTACGGTACCAACCATAGTAGTACGCTTGGAAAGTAAATTTTGAGCCAAAGACACGGACGTAAAAAAATTGTCAGTGGTCACATATCTTCCCCTATTTATATAAGGCTCCATTAGTCGCATGACAACGTGTTCTCGCACCATTTGATTTTCTGGACGGCTATCATCTTTTCCCAAATATGGCAAACTGTTTAGCAAATATTTCGATTTCACATCTGCGCATAGCCAAAATTTTATTCCAAATTTATCAGGTTTATTGGCCATGTACTATTGTGTAAAATTGCACCTGACCTTTGTTGGAAACAGTTGTTCATCTATGGTGATATTTTCACCTGGCACGTAACAAGATTTGCAGTTCTCAATAAACCGATTCCAAACTTGGGAAATCAATGCAAACTTATCTGTTTGGAAAAATGCCATTATTGAAGCGATCTCTGGACATAGTTTTTGGAAAAAATTTCCCACGTCTTGTTCCATAAATCGTTCACAGATATATTTTTCGCGCCACAAGCTCCTCTGACGTACAACAGCGAAATGAACTTTTTCAGATCTTGCACAGACATAGTCCAGTTTGAATGGCCAAGCCGCCTATGTGCTTCAACCTCCGTGCACTTTTGAATGTGGCGTAAAATTGTATTATCAATCAGAAGCCTCCACGCTGTCACAAATTCTTCACTAATTTGCCTTTTTGTGTAGGTCCTGGTTGTTCTGTAAAAATGTTGTGGTTTGCACGGCGACCTGCTGCAGATCTGTTTTGGGGATATACATTCCACAGAATTCCGCCTGCTGAGCGCATGTCGTTTTCTGTCTCAGATGTTGAACAAATTTCATATCGTATGTTCTGAACACATTGTTCTATTGTCACATTCACTGACAAAATCGTTTTGCACAATAAACCAAATAAAGCACCAAGCCAAAACGTAGAAATATACTTGGGGTCAAATGACCCCTGTCCGATATTCTAGGTAGTTGTGCCATTTTTTCAAGTTTAAAAAATCCTAATAAAATTAGACCTGTTTTAATTTAAACTTGATGCAGTTTTGATAAAAGTCACGAAGTTACAAGATAAACAAGCAAGTAGAATAATTATTATTGGCAGTCAAACTCCAGAATGGGTCAAATGACCCCTGCCCGTCTTTCTAGTGTTAAACGAATACAAGCTCACTAAATTTACAGGAATAATCATTAAAAAAAATTTCTTTTCCATGGACTAATAATTTAATATATCCATAATTTTGAAATGAAAGCGATTTGGAACATAATTTTTGAACAATCTTCAAAAAAATTTACTGCATATTATTTTTCTCAAGTGAACCTTCTTCTGGTTTGTAAATAACAACCATCTGCTGTTTGTATGTCGGCTCATTGGCAAAAGTGTATAAATCGAAATAAAACTTATGGGTCGAAAATCGATAGTCAAATTTCGGTCGAGTTGCTAGTTGCCAACCCATGTTTAAGATGACAAGTGGCTACTGTCAACGAGTTATCGTAATGTATATATATATATATAATTTTGGCGCGTACACTATATAGCTTAGTGTTTGGCCGAGCTTCTACCATTTGTGGTGTGCGTCTTTATATTATACCACAAATGGAGGGACCTACAGTTTTGTGCCGACTCCGAACGGCAGATGTATTGATTGAGAAGCTTTTTCATGGCAGAAATACCCTCGGAGGTTTGCCATTGCCTGCCGAGGGGTGACCGCTATTAGAAAAAACTTTTTCTATTATTAAGATTTTGATTGCCCTGACTGAGATTCGAACCTCGAACTCCACGGCATATCAAGTTATAGCACGCACCGCTACCAACTCGACCACAGCGGCCACTAAATTAACAAGAATAATCATAAAAAAAATTTCTTTTCCTTGGACTAATAATTTAATATATCCATAATTTTGAAATTAAAGCGATTTGGAACATAATTCTTGAACAATTTTCAAAAAAAATTTACTTCATATTATTATTCTCAAGTGAACCTTCTTCTGGTTTGTAAATAACAACCATCTGCTGTTTGTATGTCGGCTCATTGCCAAAAGTGTATAAATCGAAATAAAACTTATGGGTAGAAAATCGATAGTCAAATTTTGGTCGAGTTGCTAGTTGCCAACCCATGTTTAAGATGACAAGTGGCTACTGTCAACGAGTTGTCGTAATACAAATATTTATTTCAATGGCATTGCTATTTTACTAACTGAAGTTTGGTAACTATCCATAATCATACACCACCAAAAATCCACCACCCGCTGCATTAAAAGCATGACAAATAAATTTTTATCCATAATTGATTTTATTTGCTATTTATTGGTGTACAAAAACAAAGGTGTTCATTGCTCTAAAAAACATAAAGCAATAAAGGTAGAATAAAATAAAATTAAAGTGGGACAAAAGTGTTCATACAGTTTTTAAGATGTGAAATAAGTTGTTTCTTTTACAAAATTCTGATTTCTTTTTTATAATAGGGTTTTCGGTCATATCAGGAGTAATTTGTGCCCAGGTCCTTAGCAAAGCTTGTTTCAAGGACTCCTTGTTGGTTACGTCGGCATGCGCAATTTTTCTTTTCAAAATACCCCAAACGTGCTCCATGGGGTTTAAGTCCGGCGATTCCGGGAGAGTTCAACTGTCTTCGAGCATAATAAAGTAACCAATCTCTGACTAAGTGCGCTGTATAATTAGGATCGTTATCCTGTTGAAAAACCCAATGCCCAAGACCCAGCATAGCAATTATGGCTGCAAATTACTTTCTGTTTATAATAGTATCGATCCATTATGCCATCTATAAACACCAACCGGCCCACTCCAGAGGCTTCTATGGCTCCCCAAGCCATAACGTTGCCCCAACAATGTTTTACTGTGGGAACAATATTCTTCGGCTCAAGTGCTGCATTTTTTTTACGCCAAACATTTCCATGACCGTCATTTACAAACAAGTTGAACTTGCTTTCGTCAGTCAATAAAACCTTATTCCAGAACTCAGTCCCCCTATCTAAATGCTTTTTTGCGAACTCAAGACGGAAGTTTTATATTCTTATCAGATATTAACGGCTTTCTGCGGGGAGCTCTGCTTTGATAACTATTAGCTCGTAACGCCATTTTAACAGTTTTTGCGATGCTTTCAGCTATATTCGGCGCCGTTAACTTCGGATTTTTGCTAACTTCTTTTAAAATAAGGCTAATGTCTCGTCTTGAGACTTTCTTTGGGCGACCTGATCTCGGCTTATTTTCGACAGAACCAGTAATTTGATATTTTTAAACAATGCATTGGACCGTAGCAAAGGCACATTTAATACTCGTAACTTGCTGATTTCTCGATAAGAAAAATTTGTTTTATTCCGTTACTTTTTAAGCGAAATGGATATTTTTGTTTTTGTACTGTAAATAATATGCAATAAAATACTTTCTGTTTAAGAAATTTTTTGTGATGCTCTTGGTTTCAACGTTTTCGAAAATTTATGAAGTGTGTGAAGACTTAAGTCCTTAACTGTATAAGAAAGATGTCTACATAAGCAGCTAGCCAAAATCGAAATATAAACTTGCGCGTAGCTGTAGACTTCCAAAAAATCTGTTGTATCTCAGTAACAAGGCTCTCCTTATATTAAATATTGATTTTTCTAATTTGTTAATTTTCGCCTTTACAGCGACTAGTTAATAGAGTTAAATGACTTCGACTCAGCTGTTCTGAAAACATTACATAGTTTAGGTCAGTTCTCGCGTCGGATCAATCCGATTTGACAAGATTTGAGAATTCTGTATGGGGAAAAGACCCGCAGTTAATAGCCAAAAGAGAGATACTTCATAGATAAATTAAATTAATTTCCTACAACTCCACTTCTGAATAAACTTATTTTAGACCGGGTTTATATGAAACGCAGCTTAATTACATTGTTTTAGTAATACTTTTTATTTATAATTAACTAAAACCATAAACAATAATTAATTGATTCAATTTAAAACAATAACTCCTTTGCAAACACCTGACACTTCCGTCTTTTAAATAGCGAAACGATTAATTCCATTCTGCGGTACGCTTTTTCTATATAGACGGAAAAACTTTTCGGACTTGTCAGGTCTATCTGTTACCCGGCAGTTACACGATCAAGTTTTAATTCAAGTTACCTTTGAAATGCACTCACACTTTTCGAACTTAACGATTAACCTAAATTAAAACTTTAATCAAATGATGGATAAATTGCATAAAAACAGTGAAATATTACAAGAGTTTCAAATTATTCCCTTAATGCAGGATTATTAAAAGAAAAAGTAAGTTATAGACCGTATTTAATGTGTCTTGATGAAGCACACTATGATGCTTCGACGAGCAATGCCTACACTGACCAGACCTGCAGTCTTTAAGAGAGTGACCACGTCTAAGGCAATTCAAGCAAAGTTGCAATTTTTTTGCTTCTTTGTAACGCATTAAAGGATACTGGCAAAGAAATCGTTCACAGTTTGTTATTCGATGTTCGCTAGAGCTGCAAATTATTTGAATATGATTTATTGAGTTCTGGTCTTAAACTAAACTTACAAGTAGAAATCAACTTATAGCTAACCTAATCTGCTTTGGTGGCTGATGGCTTCGCTGCTGGCTGTGCTGCTGGCTCCGCTGTTCATACAGTCCCCTCGTCAGCACAAACATACTCCCACGATCTATGATATTAGATGCGCTGTTGTTGCAGGTGTTCATTTTGCAAGCTCAGCATAAACGGTGTTGTGCAGTGGCTGGCGACAAACTCAACATAATGATATTATGGAGTAGCTGGTGATAACTCCTCCCCTGCCAAGTTGGGGCCGTCCTCGGTCCTTTCCAATGCTTTGTCTATTGTTATTTTTAATAACTCTGCGGACTGTCTTTTTTGCCTTTGTTTGAATTTCCAAAAAAATAAACAAATAAGCGCGACGCCTACGACAATGATAGTGACGCTACAAATACCAATTGTTGATCGCTTTTCTAAATCTGAATACAGCCCGTTAATGAGTTGCCTATTTTGTATGCTATGATACTTTAAGTATGGCAAGCTGATTATTTCTTTGTATTCTCTAAAATCTATTTCTGCGTTCAGCGGAATTTCAGCTGTTCTCATGGGCGTAGTCTTTTCGTTGAAATATTTCGTTTCATTAATTATAATTTGCTTCTCGAATGTGATCACATCAGTACCCTTAATTAAATTAGTGGTACGGTTAACGTTTCTTATTGTCACAGGTGCATGATTCACAATTACAAGGCCATCACTGATTTCCTTAATGGGCGGCATGTGGCTGAAGGTTGTTCCGCATTGGGCTTTTAAATCGGACATTAGTTGTTGCGCGCAGCTTCTTTTTTGTGATATTTTACAAAATGGTTTTATTGCTCCAGCACAGTCAGCTATAGAAAATGATTTTTTTTCGCAAACGGCTACTAAATCTTCCTCCAAGTCCAGCATCGTATAATTGTGGGCCACCGGGAAAATTAAGAGTTTCTTACATACTATACTAGGTTTCGGATATTTAATTAGGAATATTATAATATTATTACTTTGTAACACTTTAAACTTAGAGACTAACATTACATCCGTTATTGTCGTGTTTGTGAGGTGCTCATGTTCCAGAAACGAATTTATATCGTGATTATCAAGTAACAAGGGATTTAAAATACCAATTTTTGCCAGAGTGATTGAAAATATAATATTATCTAACTGAATAACTATCGCTCTATTGCGGGCAAGCAGCATTTCAAACAGGCAACCAGTATCGATTTTTTCCTTCTTTACCTCCTTAACTATTTTATTCACTATTTCTGTTATATTATTAATCTGTTCCTGAAACTGTGAGTTGATTTGTACCTGGTGCTTATTTGCATCTATTAATTCCTCTATTTTTATGGTTGTTTTTTGAAAGTCATCGAAATCCGGGGTTCCAGCTATTATTTTGAGTGTCGTTCCTAGGAAATTTAAGCTGCGAGTCCTTCTGGGTCGAATGTTTATTGTTTTTAGCAATTGTTGAATGTGATATAAATCGGCCTCTAGTAATTTAATCATAGCGGAGGATGGAAAGATGTGTAGAAGTTTATTTGACTCCTCCACCAATACTGAATATTCTGTTAGATTTACTACGTGATTGAGGTGACCATAGGTTTCCCATAGTACAACTTCACCATCGGAAATCGGAATGTAATTCGAATGCGAATAGTCGATTACTTCTGCGGTTGCGAGTGTGGCAAAGAAGACTAGAACGAACGTTGACCTAAAAACAAACAGATCAATTACAATTCTTGATTATTACTTCGGAGATTGTCCTTATGGACCACCCTCCCTTTTATGATAACAGTTGTTCCTAAATCTTTTTCTACAGTTTGCTCTGAGTATAGAGGAGTTAGTTTATTACCCAACCTTCTGTTTGATTTAACAAAAACCTTGTCGCCTACATTATACACTTTTTGATACCTCTTTTTGTTATGATATCCAAGCATATTTTCTTGAACAACCTTTAGTTTATCTGCTTTATCTCTTTATTCTTCTGTTCTCTCCGAATGAAAAATACTTAGTGGAGTTTTATTTGTAACTGAATGAATAGTCTTGTTATATTATATGGTAGATAGTAGGATTAGATCTGTTGTATCTTCTATTTGTTTTTCAATTTTCAAACAGCGGGATATCTCTCCCAAAGTACTATGAAATCTTTCCACTTGACCATTTGATGTGCTATGAAGTGGAGGGGAGTTTACAATTTCTATATCGAAATAATTAGATAGCATTGATTTTATTGTAGTCGAATTAAAAGAGCGCTCGTTGTCGCAGTAAATTATTTTTATTCCTGTGAAAAGATTCAAAATTTGCAGTAATTTTGGTTTAACATCTATAATTGTTCTTGACTCCATTGGTTGAACAATAGCAAATTTTGAAAATTTATCAATACAGGTTAAATAATGTTTCGAGTCTGTAGAGTAAATATCAATGTGAAGCATCTCACCCGGATGGGTAGGAATGGCAGTGTTGGCAATAGGATGTTTCACCGGATGTCGATTATATTTGGCAAGTGAACATATTTTAAAGTTTAGAGCGACCTCCCTTGCCAATTTGACCATTTTTGGAAAAAAATAGTCATTCAATATTTGTTTGACGTTTTCTTGTGAAGCTCTGTGCGCTCTATTGTGTTCAGTTACAACAATTTCTCTTTGCTCATTAGGGTCTACTACATCAATAACGAACTTCTTTGCATATAGAAATTTTGTTGCCGGAAAGGCCTCTATCAGTTTATGTTGAATATGAGCAAGAACTGGAAGTTCGCAATGAATCGCGTTCACTACCTCTGTATTTACCGTATCCAGAAGCAATTCTAAGAGACCACTCCTATCCGCGATGTTAACAATATGTCTGGTTTTCTTTCCAAACATTATTAAGATGCGCTTTGAAGGGGTTTCGGCTTCTTCAATTATAATTTGATTCCTGTAACAATTTACAGGTTTGTCAGTGGTGTCCATGGTGTAAGTTAAAGGCTCTTCGCTGTGTATAGTGGCACAATCTGAATTTGCGTCTTCTTCTAACACATTAATTGGCTGTCGGGACAAGGCATCTGCCACGAAATTTTCTTTTCCTGGTTTATAATGCAATTTTGCATTATGCTCGTCAATGAAGGCTTTCCATCGTTTGATCTTTGCATTTGTGTTTCTGTCCGAAACGGAAAAGGTTAGTGGTTGATGATCAGTAAATATATTAAGATTCTTCACCCCATACAAATAATTTCTAAGGGTCTTTAAAGCCCACACAATAGCGAGCAACTCTTTTTCGTTGGCGGCAAAGTGCAACTCCCTGTTTTTAAGGGTTCTAGATATCATCGTTATTTGTTTCCCTCCTTGAGAGAGCACTGCGCCCAGACCATATGCCGAAGCATCTGTTGTTAAGTCAAATTCTTGATTAAAATTTGGATATTTTAAAACTACTTCCTCTGACATCAAAATTTCTTTCAGTTTATTGAAAGCATAAATTTGTTTCGAATCTAGCTCAATTTCTACTTTTTTTGACTGAGATGCTTTTATTTTACCATTTTCCCCTTTAAGCAAATCTGTCAAAGGCCTAGCAATTGTGGCAAAATCTTTTATAAAACACCTATAATAGCTGGATAATCCAAGAAATGATCTAAGCGCATAAAGATTTCTTGGTTGGTTAAAACTTCTTATTGCCTCTAGTTTTCCTGGGCATGTTTTTATACCACCTCTCGAAACCAAGAACCCCAAATATTCAACCTCCGTCCTGAAGAATTTTGATTTTTCGATAGAAACCCTCATGTTTGCACTACATAGAGCACTCAAAACCCATTGAATATCTCGAACGTGTTGTTCTTTTGTTTTTGAAAATATTATGACATCATCTACGTAAACGTGACAGATCTTACCTATTTTTTCTCTCAAGATGTCATCAATGGCCCGCTGAAAAATGCTGGGTGCATTTTTGAGTCCAAACGGTAAACGACAAAACTCGTATTTTCCATTGTTTACCGCAAATGCTGTTTTTTCTCTGTCGCTTTCTTTTAATTCTATTTGGTGGAACCCCGATTTTAGATCTAGGGTTGTAAAATATTGCGCTTGGCCTAGATTTGATAATATCACCATAACGTTAGGAATAGGATATTTATCATCAATGGTTTTTGCGTTAAGCTTCCTAAAATCTAGAACAAGACGTTTCCTTTTATGTCCGTCATTATCAGTTCCCTTTTTATCAACAACCCATACTGGACTGTTATACGGGTACCGAGATGGTCTCACTATGCCATCATTTCAAAGTTGTTTGACTTCTTCGTTTACGAAATTCGCTACCCCCATTGGGTACTGATACGATTTCGAGTAGACCGGGTCTTGGTCTGACGTTCGAATCGTAGCGACGATATTCGTATTATAGGGAAGTTTTTTCTTTGCGTCTGCAAATACCTCCCTTTGGTCTTTTATCATTTTTATAAATTGTTCTTTTACTTCTTGAGGAATTTCTTCTTTCTCAACTTTCAATACATTTACATCTTCACATTCCAAGAATAACACATTTTCTGTACCTAAATCGTGCCGTATACATTTTTTTCCAAGATCTATTTGAGCATTCACCTTTGTTAAAAGGTCAAGCCCTATTATACCGTCAAAAGTTGTTAGGTTTTTCAAAATGAAAAAGTCGGTATCAACACCGAAAACGTTAACTTTACATTTTTCTGTTATTTTATTAAATCCGTGGATTGATTTAACTAGAAAAACAGAAGACACCGGTCTGATGCCTCTAAGCTCACCTAAATTATTTATATAGTTTTTCGCAGTACCTGTGTCCACTAAAAGTCTGATGTGCCTCTTTGCCCTCCCAATGGTTCTACTGATCCATGGTAGAGCTGACCTTTCTCTAAAAAATTAACGTGTTCTTCTTCTTCAATGTCAACGCTTGCCGTCTGTGCTCTGTTGCTATAATCTTCTTCTTTGTCATTGACTATATGGTTCACTCTTTGAAGCTTGGGAGCGGTATTTCGATCCGAAAATGCGGGCCTCTTAGGTTGCGTCTGGTATGGTTGCTTATCTGGGTAACTCTTAAAATTTCCTAATCTTCGAGGGGTGAAAGGATCCACGTCCATTGGTTCAATCTGATCTACTTTTTTAGGGGGATCGCCAACCCGTTCCTTATTCTTATAATAATAGTGCGGATTCTTATTTGTTGAAGCCAAAAGCCTTCAATGGTTGGGAACTGCTGGTGGTTTTCCCGCACGGTGGGTCGCGACAAAGCTGCACCGCTGCTGGAAAGCAATCGGTGGTTTGTTTCGAAGTTGCAAACGATGAGAGGCGAGTCCCGCTGATCCGTTGAGTCTGTTATTCAGTCGTGATATCGAGACAGCGGAGTGCGGACTTGCCATCAGCGAATATAGGTAAATTATACATTAAAATACTCTTATAAAGTAACTATACCTAATTAAATCCATGCATATTTTCTTATGCATATATATGTACATATTTTCTTATGCATATATCTGTACATATGTTCATATCTATATGAAATAATATGAATAAATATTAAAAACTAATACCCCCATTTTATTATTCTTTGTTACATCTCATTTTCCGCAATTGTTGGGGAGTTTGTATCGGCGAAACTCTTACGTGTTTAAGGCAAACATTTTGGTCCTTCGAGCCGACGAACTTCAACAATTGCTGTGGACAGTTAAAAATAATACGTTTTTCCAGCGATTGACAAAAAAAAACACAAAAATCCAAAAATCAGCAGCCCTAACGAGCAACCAGAAGAATACAACAACAGCAGCTCAGCTTATAACATCAACAGATCCCGGCTTTGAAACAGGTGCGTGTAAGAACAAAAAATTGTTGAGCTTCAAAATTAAATAAAAGTAAAAAAAAAAAAAACAAAAAAAAAAAAAAAAAACCAAGATATACCAACTCAGAAAATTAAAAATAGTGGTGTTTTAATATTTTATCGGAAATAATAAATGCGAAACAGAAGCACATAAGTGAATACATACATAGTTACATATGTATGTATATACATACAGCTATGTACATAAAAGTGGAAGCTAAGAGAGAAAGAAAATTAAAGTAAATATTCCTTGCCGAATACAGTCTGAGCAAAATCAAAAAAAAAAATTTGTGAAATCATTTAATTCCAGCTAAGAAATTTTAAACATATTTTCCCTTTAACTAATTTTAAAAGACAAGTGAATGTCTACTGATACGCATGTGTACATATACTCGTAATTAGATATGTATGTGCATATATACTTTGCCGCAGATATATATGGTCTCTGTATAAAAAAGTTAAACTCGTAAAAGTTCAAGACTTCTTTAAAATAAAATCTTCTAAGATTCTTCAAAGATATAAAGTACTTAATTCTTTCGAATAGTAATTGCGACCATACATATCCAGCAGCTTATTTATTATTGTACATGTTTTATATTCATATAGGAACATATACACGTACATACTTATTTATATTCCAATCTCTCGAACTGAGAGACTAAGCTCTTTTGATTATTTTCGCGTTATTCCCTTCGTGACTGGAAACATTAAATTTCGCTAATTTTCGCCAAATCGTGTTTTTTTTAGTACTTTACAAATATACTTACCAAAGCATATAATACTCAGCTTGATTGTCGGTCACTATATAAAGCATTTAGTAGTACGTATGTACATACACACATCCGTACAAACTTACATGAAAAAATTGCATTTTTTTCTTATTTGCATGTACCTTCTTTAGTAGTCACAGTCAGTGACTACATATATAACATACACATATTTCATTACGCTTAGACAATTAGGCTTACGCATATACATACATACATGTGTATATCAGCAATTCGACATACGAGACCCAGCAGGAAATCTTTAGGCAAACCCGGTAGGGAATAAACCAAAATTACTTAAAAAATTTTGTTCGTTTAATTTTTGAAAACCTTGTTGGTATATAGACGCGTATCATCCCCTCTGTGGTTTTTTTATTAATTTTTTTCGCTTTTTGTATTTGGTCTACTTTAAACCAACGCTCATTCGGTGAATTGTTTAAAAATGTCGAAATTAACTTGGTTCACTCGGTGCTCAGACCAAGTGGTGGAATTCAATGCGGGATTCGATGAGGCGACCTTACGTGAGCATTCACAAACTTCATTAGAAATTCTTAAAACAGAATTAACGGAGATCTGGTCTAAGACTAAAGAAGTCTATGAACTATGTTTACAATCTTTATCAAAAGAAGATGAGGTTGAGGCCGTAAGAGCAAAACAATCTGCAACTCTAAAGGATTACATTTCCTGTTTTTCACGCATCACCGAATTCATTCAACAGTGCAGCTCTACAGCTGATGCTGCTTTCGCGATGACCCCTTCTCAAACAGCCAGCTTTTCGAATAATTTACATTTACCGCCGTGTGATACCGAAATATTCAGTGGGGATTATTCGTCTTGGCCATCATTTCGGGATCTCTTTACGGCGATTTATATAAATAGCGCGCGCCTTAGTAATGTGGAAAAACTTTACCACTTGCTACAGAAAACAAGTGGTGAAGCGAAAGATATTGTTAGCAAATCGCCATTAACTAATCAGGGTTTTGAGATGGCGTGGTCCAATTTAAAGGCATCGTACGAAAATAAACGGGTTTTGGTTAATAGCCAACTTAAGTTGTTGGTTTCACTTCCGAACATTCGTACCGAAAGTGCAGCTGCGTTGAAGGAACTACAACGAAATATCAATGGATGTATTACGGCCCTAGCAATGTACGAGGTTGACGTTGAAAAATGGGATCCAATTCTTATTTTTTTATGCTCGAATCGGCTTCCTGAAACCACACTTAGCATGTGGGAAAACACTTTATACGACAAAGCAGCGTTGCCGGAGTGGGGTCAAATGGATAACTTTCTCACACAACGTTACAGGACATTGGAATCAATCGTGGATGTTAAGTGCTCAACCTCATTGACCACAACAACTCTGCATCATAAAACACTTGCACATCATCATGGCCCTGGTGGACAAAAGAAGCTGTCACTTGCCACCAATGTCGCGCAATTATCCTGCATAATGTGTCCGAAGCAACAACATCTTCTGCGCTTATGTAAAAGGTTTTTGTCCCTTTCTGTCACGGATAGATTCGCTATAGTCAAGAAGCATAACTGCTGTCTCAACTGCCTTTCGAAAGGCCATTCTGTTCGAGATTGTAAAAGTCAATTCTCATGCACAACGTGCAAAAGCAGACATCATTCTCTGCTACATCGCGTGGGTTTGAACACTCAAACCAATAACGAAGTTTCAAACAGTGGAAACGCTTCGCAAGTATTCCATGCAAACATACAGTCCACCTGTTCTAATAGTAATAGCTCGTCTTTAAAGGAAGATACTTTGATAACTTAAAATATGTCTTCGGCTCTTCTTGGAACCGCATTGGTTCATATTTGTCATTTCGGAACAACTTATATTGCTCGAGCTTTAATTGATTCAGCATCAGAGGCATCGTTCATGTCGGAACGACTACGAAAGCTTTTAAAACTTCCATCTTCAAAAACAAATGCAACCATTTCAGGGTTAAATCAAAAGGTCTGTAATAATGCTTCTAAGATTTGTTCATTCGTATTAGGTTCACCTCGTGATCCAAACCTTCTCATAGAGGCTAACGCATTTGTATTGCCACAAATAACTGGCAACTTGCCTGCATCGTCTATCGACAAAAGCATATTAGATCACCTGCCTAAAGTTCCTTTAGCAGATTCTAAGTTTTTAGAAAGCAGGCCAATTGATGTTTTAATTGGGGGGGATTTGTACCCTAAAGTTATGCTGGACGGGGTTAAACGTAGTATTCATTGCAACCTTATATCCCAAGAAACCGTCTTTGGGTGGATTGTCACAGGGGCATTGTCCACGGCGCACGTTTCTTGCTTTGCTACCAAGGTCTCAATCGGAGAGGATAGTTCTTTAGATAGCCAACTACGAAAGTTCTGGGAGATAGAAGAAGTCCCAAAAAGGAACCTTGAATCGGCTGAAGATACCTTTTGTGAGGATCTTTATCTCAAAACTACAACTCGAAATTCGGACGGGAGATATGTGGTTTCACTACCTTTCAAAGGCCTTTACCCAACGGATATAAAACTCGGAACATCACGACCTATTGCATTTCGACAATTCGTACGCAACGAGGCAAGGTTAATGAAAAATCCTTCTTTAAAGGATGACTATGATAACGTTCTTAGAGAATATTTAGATCTAGGACATATGGAGAAAATAGAGGCTCCAAGTTTTGAATACTCTCCCACCCATTTCTATCTGCCTCATCATGCAGTCGTCAAACCTGAGAGCATTTCTACGAAATTAAGGGTAGTCTTCAATGCATCGAGCAACTCTTCTAATGGAGTTTGCCTCAACGACATTTTACATGTAGGCCCAGCTCTTCAAGCTGATTTGACGTTTTTACTTATCCGATGGCGGATTACCTATACATCCGCCATCGGTGTTCAACAGTGATATTCAAAAAATGTACCGGCAAATATTGGTCCACCCATCTCATAGGCCATATCAAAGAATTCTCTTTAGAAAGGATCCAAACAGCAGCATTCAAGACTTCCAAATGAAGACTGTTACTTTCGGAGTTAACTGCGCACCTAGCGTTGGATTATCAGGATTCGCATCCGTTAGCCTCTCAGATTTTAAGAAACTCGATGTATGTAGATGATGTGTTAGCGGGTTTTCACGACATTTCCGTAGCTTTGCAGGCGCGAAACGAATTAGTTGAAGTTCTTGATAGTGCAGGATTCTGCTTGAGGAAATGGTCCTCAAACTCTAAGGAAATCTTAAGGGATCTTCCTCGCGATCATATACTGGACAAAGAGTTTTTAACTTTAGATGAGGCAACAACTACAAAGGCACTGGGAATAAAATGGAATGCCAGGTTAGATTACTTTTTCTTCAGCGTTCAGTCCCTCGATTGCAGGGATAATTATACCAAACGCGAAGTGTTGTCAATGATTGCTAAGCTTTTTGATCCAGCGGGTTGGCTAGCTCCCATAGTGGTAGTAGCAAAAATAATTTTGCAGCAAATTTGGTCAGACGGCACTCTCTGGGATCAACCTTTAAGTAAGCCAACACTTTCTAAATGGAAAGTGTTTGTAGAGAACTACAGGTACATTGAAAAGATAAAAATCCCGCGGTGGATGAACTCCACCGTCGCATCTTCTCTTCAAGTTCATGCCTTTTGCGACGCGTCGGAAAAGGCATACGCGGGGGTAATATATTTACGTGTAGAAAATCAAGGGAGAGCGTACTCACACCTTTTATTAGCGAAAACGAAAGTTGCCCCTATCAAAACAATCTCGCTCCCCCGTTTGGAGTTATGTGGTGCCGTACTTGTTACTGAAATGATGAAATCTCTTTTTAACGAATTCTCGTTCCAAGTCGAAAATATCTTTTGTTGGACAGACTCAACCATCGTTATCGCCTGGCTTAAAAAGCAGCCATGGTGCTGGACGACTTTTGTCGCTAATCGGGTGGCAAAGATCCAGGGGGTGGTTGGTTTTAAGCAGTGGCACCATGTTGATTCTAAAGATAACCCAGCGGATCTTGGCAGCAGGGGAACGCTGCCTCAGGAGTTATGCTCCACTGCTTTATGGTGGCATGGACCCGCTTGGTTGACTGAGGATGAAGCGAAATGGCCTGTGTTCGACAAGGAGATAGATGATGTTACGATTGAAGCAAAGAAAATAAACGCGCACACTTCCCTCGTTGCAAATTGCGAAGATCCTTTAGAAAGGTTTTCTCACTTACCACGCGCATTGCGTGTTTTAGCTTACGTTTTCCGTTTCTTTACTAAGACTAACAGGCACACAAAAGCGTTCCATTCGTACCCTTCATTAGCTATTTCGGGAGAGGAAGTATCGAAAATTCGAGTGCGTATGATCATTTAAGCTCAAATGCGATATTTTTCGGAAGAGCACAAAAATTTGTCGTTAAAGATCGCTATCAGTTCGAAAAGTAAACGGCTCACATTGAATCCCTTTCTGGATAATAAGGGTGTAATGAGAGTCAACGGACGACTCGTGAATTCGCCTATTTTGTCGTATAGTGAAAAATATCCTATCCTGTTACCCTATAGTTGTACCTATTCAAAATTGTTGATTTCGTTCATGCACCATATATCTATTCATGGATCTAACCAATTGGTGTTACGTCTACTTCGCCAACAATATTGGATTCCAAAGGCAAAGAATCTAATAAAAACAATTATCCATAGCTGCAAGATTTGTGTCATTCACAAAAGGGAAGAACAATCCCAAATCATGTCGGCACTCCCTAAAGAACGAACAATACTTTCAAGACCCTTTGAAAATACTGGAATAGATTTCACTGGTCCGTTCGAGATTAAAAGCTTCACAGGCAGAGCATGCAAAATAACAAAGGGTTATGCCTGCATCTTCGTATGTTTCTCTACGAAAGCAATCCACTTAGAAGCCACAAGTGACTTATCGGCCGAAACGTTTCTTGGCGCATTCGCTAGATTCGTCGCTAGAAGAAGTTGCCCAAAGAATCTCTTTTCGGACAACGGGACTAATTTTGTAGGCGCTTCAAATTGCTTAAAAAGTGATTTTAAGAGATTTCTCACAACTGCCCAAGAGACCATTTGTCATCTTTATTGCCATCAAGAAGTGACCTGGAACTTTATTCCAGCCGGCGCTCCACATATGGGAGGATTGTGGGAGGCTGGAGTTAAAAGCTTTAAATTTCATTTCCGAAGGATCGCTAGTTCATCAAAATTCACCTTTGAAGAATTTCAAACCTTACTGTGTCGTATTGAAGCCTGCCTTAACTCCCGACCGATTTCACCATCTTCTGAGGATCCTAACGATTGTACTGCTCTCACTCCAGGCCACTTCCTTACAGGTGGCCCTATTCTCGCTCCTGCTGAACCCTCCATAAACGCAAATCCGCTGTCTCTTATAAATAGGTGGCAGAAATTGAAAGCTTTGAGCCAACAGCATGCTCTTCGATGGAAGGAAGAATATTTAAAGGAGCTTCACAAAAGATATAGATGGAAATTTCCTCAAAAGGAGATAGCAGTAGATGACATGGTCGTAGTTCGCCAAGAAACTCTCCCTCCCAATGAGTGGCGTTTGGGCAGGGTAACGAAGGTATATCACGGCAGTGATAAACGAGTTAGAGTGGCGGATATTCGAACACAAAAGGGGGTGATAACGCGTCCTATCGTTAAATTAGTCGTCCTACCAAAATAGGTGATCACCAAATTATTAAGTATCTTCTACCATTTTTAGTTAACAAACATGGAATTGGTACCACTAGCGTCTAACATCAACACTGCACCTCCAACTTCGCCACCCGCTTGTGCGGAATCACATATCAAAACAAAGACAACCTACCAACCGGTAAAATGCAGAGTCTGTCATCGAAGTCACCCATTACGGTATTGTAAGCGGTTTATCGCCGCGAATTATGAACGTCGCCTCCGGTTAGTGCTTATCCACAGCTATTGTTCTCGGTGCTTAGCGTATTCTCATACAGCTAAAGGATGCCGTAGTAAGGGAATGTGCTCATACTGCAACGAAAAGCACCACACACTGCTCCATGCCAACGATCGCCTCTCTCCACATCGACCACTACCACCGCTTCTTAGCCAACTATCGAGAACAGTGACGGTGTTGCCAACGGTTGCGGTGTATGTCCACGTCGGTAATCGCAGGTTCTTAACCCGAGCTCTGCTCGATCCTTGTTCTCAAACAAGTAAGGTGTGCGAGTCGCTTATCAAGAAACTTCGTATTCCAACCATGCCCGTCGCCAACATCCAAATGTGTGAGTTTATGATGAGCTCGTTGCATGACCCGTGCGTTAGGCTTTCACATACGGCAAGGGTTATTGCGGAGATCGGGTTGAGAACGCCTGCTCGCCACCTGAATCCGACCGTTCGTGATAAGTTCACCAACATGAAATTGGCAGATCCAAATTTTAGCACGTCGTGCGCAGTGGCCTTAATTTTTGGAGGCGACATCTACCACAAATTTATACGCTACGAGACCATCGCTCATCCTGGGTACCCTACTGCCCAGAACACCATTTTCGGTTGGGTCCTTTCTGGCCCATGTACCCTTTAAGGTACAACAACCCCTTACTGGGTCACGAAGTTTTAAATCATTTTTTATTTATACATTGAATTTAAATAAACTTAATCACACTGAAATTTAATAACAACAAAAGAAAAATAAAAGAAGCTCAACAATTTGTTTTTACATGCCCACTTGAATTTGTAGAATAAAAGTATTGTAAGAAATGTACATATATATGAACACGTTAATTTACCATTGGTGATTTTATGTGCTTAAGTAAGTTTCCTTTTCTTGCAATTCCTAAGTATTGCAAGGCTGGCGGCAATGTTGAAGCCAAAAGCCTTCAATGGTTGGGAACTGCTGGTGGTTTTCCCGCACGGTGGGTCGCGACAAAGCTGCACCGCTGGGTTTTTGTCCCTTTCTGTCACGGATAGATTCGCTATAGTCAAGAAGCATAACTGCTGTCTCAACTGCCTTTCGAAAGGCCATTCTGTTCGAGATTGTAAAAGTCAATTCTCATGCACAACGTGCAAAAGCAGACATCATTCTCTGCTACATCGCGTGGGTTTGAACACTCAAACCAATAACGAAGTTTCAAACAGTGGAAACGCTTCGCAAGTATTCCATGCAAACATACAGTCCACCTGTTCTAATAGTAATAGCTCGTCTTTAAAGGAAGATACTTTGATAACTTAAAATATGTCTTCGGCTCTTCTTGGAACCGCATTGGTTCATATTTGTCATTTCGGAACAACTTATATTGCTCGAGCTTTAATTGATTCAGCATCAGAGGCATCGTTCATGTCGGAACGACTACGAAAGCTTTTAAAACTTCCATCTTCAAAAACAAATGCAACCATTTCAGGGTTAAATCAAAAGGTCTGTAATAATGCTTCTAAGATTTGTTCATTCGTATTAGGTTCACCTCGTGATCCAAACCTTCTCATAGAGGCTAACGCATTTGTATTGCCACAAATAACTGGCAACTTGCCTGCATCGTCTATCGACAAAAGCATATTAGATCACCTGCCTAAAGTTCCTTTAGCAGATTCTAAGTTTTTAGAAAGCAGGCCAATTGATGTTTTAATTGGGGGGGATTTGTACCCTAAAGTTATGCTGGACGGGGTTAAACGTAGTATTCATTGCAACCTTATATCCCAAGAAACCGTCTTTGGGTGGATTGTCACAGGGGCATTGTCCACGGCGCACGTTTCTTGCTTTGCTACCAAGGTCTCAATCGGAGAGGATAGTTCTTTAGATAGCCAACTACGAAAGTTCTGGGAGATAGAAGAAGTCCCAAAAAGGAACCTTGAATCGGCTGAAGATACCTATTGTGAGGATCTTTATCTCAAAACTACAACTCGAAATTCGGACGGGAGATATGTGGTTTCACTACCTTTCAAAGGCCTTTACCCAACGGATATAAAACTCGGAACATCACGACCTATTGCATTTCGACAATTCGTACGCAACGAGGCAAGGTTAATGAAAAATCCTTCTTTAAAGGATGACTATGATAACGTTCTTAGAGAATATTTAGATCTAGGACATATGGAGAAAATAGAGGCTCCAAGTTTTGAATACTCTCCCACCCATTTCTATCTGCCTCATCATGCAGTCGTCAAACCTGAGAGCATTTCTACGAAATTAAGGGTAGTCTTCAATGCATCGAGCAACTCTTCTAATGGAGTTTGCCTCAACGACATTTTACATGTAGGCCCAGCTCTTCAAGCTGATTTGACGTTTTTACTTATCCGATGGCGGATGTATAGGTATGTGTTCAACAGTGATATTCAAAAAATGTACCGGCAAATATTGGTCCACCCATCTCATAGGCCATATCAAAGAATTCTCTTTAGAAAGGATCCAAACAGCAGCATTCAAGACTTCCAAATGAAGACTGTTACTTTCGGAGTTAACTGCGCACCTAGCGTTGGATTATCAGGATTCGCATCCGTTAGCCTCTCAGATTTTAAGAAACTCGATGTATGTAGATGATGTGTTAGCGGGTTTTCACGACATTTCCGTAGCTTTGCAGGCGCGAAACGAATTAGTTGAAGTTCTTGATAGTGCAGGATTCTGCTTGAGGAAATGGTCCTCAAACTCTAAGGAAATCTTAAGGGATCTTCCTCGCGATCATCTACTGGACAAAGAGTTTTTAACTTTAGATGAGGCAACAACTACAAAGGCACTGGGAATAAAATGGAATGCCAGGTTAGATTACTTTTTCTTCAGCGTTCAGTCCCTCGATTGCAGGGATAATTATACCAAACGCGAAGTGTTGTCAATGATTGCTAAGCTTTTTGATCCAGCGGGTTGGCTAGCTCCCATAGTGGTAGTAGCAAAAATAATTTTGCAGCAAATTTGGTCAGACGGCACTCTCTGGGATCAACCTTTAAGTAAGCCAACACTTTCTAAATGGAAAGTGTTTGTAGAGAACTACAGGTACATTGAAAAGATAAAAATCCCGCGGTGGATGAACTCCACCGTCGCATCTTCTCTTCAAGTTCATGCCTTTTGCGACGCGTCGGAAAAGGCATACGCGGGGGTAATATATTTACGTGTAGAAAATCAAGGGAGAGCGTACTCACACCTTTTATTAGCGAAAACGAAAGTTGCCCCTATCAAAACAATCTCGCTCCCCCGTTTGGAGTTATGTGGTGCCGTACTTGTTACTGAAATGATGAAATCTCTTTTTAACGAATTCTCGTTCCAAGTCGAAAATATCTTTTGTTGGACAGACTCAACCATCGTTATCGCCTGGCTTAAAAAGCAGCCATGGTGCTGGACGACTTTTGTCGCTAATCGGGTGGCAAAGATCCAGGGGGTGGTTGGTTTTAAGCAGTGGCACCATGTTGATTCTAAAGATAACCCAGCGGATCTTGGCAGCAGGGGAACGCTGCCTCAGGAGTTATGCTCCACTGCTTTATGGTGGCATGGACCCGCTTGGTTGACTGAGGATGAAGCGAAATGGCCTGTGTTCGACAAGGAGATAGATGATGTTACGATTGAAGCAAAGAAAATAAACGCGCACACTTCCCTCGTTGCAAATTGCGAAGATCCTTTAGAAAGGTTTTCTCACTTACCACGCGCATTGCGTGTTTTAGCTTACGTTTTCCGTTTCTTTACTAAGACTAACAGGCACACAAAAGCGTTCCATTCGTACCCTTCATTAGCTATTTCGGGAGAGGAAGTATCGAAAATTCGAGTGCGTATGATCATTTAAGCTCAAATGCGATATTTTTCGGAAGAGCACAAAAATTTGTCGTTAAAGATCGCTATCAGTTCGAAAAGTAAACTGCTCACATTGAATCCCTTTCTGGATAATAAGGGTGTAAAGAGAGTCAACGGACGACTCGTGAATTCGCCTATTTTGTCGTATAGTGAAAAATATCCTATCCTGTTACCCTATAGTTGTACCTATTCAAAATTGTTGAGTTCGTTCATGCACCATATATCTATTCATGGATCTAACCAATTGGTGTTACGTCTACTTCGCCAACAATATTGGATTCCAAAGGCAAAGAATCTAATAAAAACAATTATCCATAGCTGCAAGATTTGTGTCATTCACAAAAGGGAAGAACAATCCCAAATCATGTCGGCACTCCCTAAAGAACGAACAATACTTTCAAGACCCTTTGAAAATACTGGAATAGATTTCACTGGTCCGTTCGAGATTAAAAGCTTCACAGGCAGAGCATGCAAAATAACAAAGGGTTATGCCTGCATCTTCGTATGTTTCTCTACGAAAGCAATCCACTTAGAAGCCACAAGTGACTTATCGGCCGAAACGTTTCTTGGCGCATTCGCTAGATTCGTCGCTAGAAGAAGTTGCCCAAAGAATCTCTTTTCGGACAACGGGACTAATTTTGTAGGCGCTTCAAATTGCTTAAAAAGTGATTTTAAGAGATTTCTCACAACTGCCCAAGAGACCATTTGTCATCTTTATTGCCATCAAGAAGTGACCTGGAACTTTATTCCAGCCGGCGCTCCACATATGGGAGGATTGTGGGAGGCTGGAGTTAAAAGCTTTAAATTTCATTTCCGAAGGATCGCTAGTTCATCAAAATTCACCTTTGAAGAATTTCAAACCTTACTGTGTCGTATTGAAGCCTGCCTTAACTCCCGACCGATTTCACCATCTTCTGAGGATCCTAACGATTGTACTGCTCTCACTCCAGGCCACTTCCTTACAGGTGGCCCTATTCTCGCTCCTGCTGAACCCTCCATAAACGCAAATCCGCTGTCTCTTATAAATAGGTGGCAGAAATTGAAAGCTTTGAGCCAACAGCATGCTCTTCGATGGAAGGAAGAATATTTAAAGGAGCTTCACAAAAGATATAGATGGAAATTTCCTCAAAAGGAGATAGCAGTAGATGACATGGTCGTAGTTCGCCAAGAAACTCTCCCTCCCAATGAGTGGCGTTTGGGCAGGGTAACGAAGGTATATCACGGCAGTGATAAACGAGTTAGAGTGGCGGATATTCGAACACAAAAGGGGGTGATAACGCGTCCTATCGTTAAATTAGTCGTCCTACCAAAATAGGTGATCACCAAATTATTAAGTATCTTCTACCATTTTTAGTTAACAAACATGGAATTGGTACCACTAGCGTCTAACATCAACACTGCACCTCCAACTTCGCCACCCGCTTGTGCGGAATCACATATCAAAACAAAGACAACCTACCAACCGGTAAAATGCAGAGTCTGTCATCGAAGTCACCCATTACGGTATTGTAAGCGGTTTATCGCCGCGAATTATGAACGTCGCCTCCGGTTAGTGCTTATCCACAGCTATTGTTCTCGGTGCTTAGCGTATTCTCATACAGCTAAAGGATGCCGTAGTAAGGGAATGTGCTCATACTGCAACGAAAAGCACCACACACTGCTCCATGCCAACGATCGCCTCTCTCCACATCGACCACTACCACCGCTTCTTAGCCAACTATCGAGAACAGTGACGGTGTTGCCAACGGTTGCGGTGTATGTCCACGTCGGTAATCGCAGGTTCTTAACCCGAGCTCTGCTCGATCCTTGTTCTCAAACAAGTAAGGTGTGCGAGTCGCTTATCAAGAAACTTCGTATTCCAACCATGCCCGTCGCCAACATCCAAATGTGTGAGTTTATGATGAGCTCGTTGCATGACCCGTGCGTTAGGCTTTCACATACGGCAAGGGTTATTGCGGAGATCGGGTTGAGAACGCCTGCTCGCCACCTGAATCCGACCGTTCGTGATAAGTTCACCAACATGAAATTGGCAGATCCAAATTTTAGCACGTCGTGCGCAGTGGCCTTAATTTTTGGAGGCGACATCTACCACAAATTTATACGCTGCGAGACCATCGCTCATCCTGGGTACCCTACTGCCCAGAACACCATTTTCGGTTGGGTCCTTTCTGGCCCATGTACCCTTTAAGGTACAACAACCCCTTACTGGGTCACGAAGTTTTAAATCATTTTTTATTTATACATTGAATTTAAATAAACTTAATCACACTGAAATTTAATAACAACAAAAGAAAAATAAAAGAAGCTCAACAATTTGTTTTTACATGCCCACTTGAATTTGTAGAATAAAAGTATTGTAAGAAATGTACATATATATGAACACGTTAATTTACCATTGGTGATTTTATGTGCTTAAGTAAGTTTCCTTTTCTTGCAATTCCTAAGTATTGCAAGGCTGGCGGCAATGTTGAAGCCAAAAGCCTTCGATGGTTGGGAACTGCTGGTGGTTTTCCCGCACGGTGGGTCGCGACAAAGCTGCACCGCTGCTGGAAAGCAACCGGTGGTTTGTTTCGAAGTTGCAAACGATGAGAGGCGAGTCCCGCTGATCCGTTGAGTCTGTTATTCAGTCGTGATATCGAGACAGCGGAGTGCGGACTTGCCATCAGCGAATATAGGTAAATTATACATTAAAATACTCTTATAAAGTAACTATACCTAATTAAATCCATGCATATTTTCTTATGCATATATATGTACATATTTTCTTATGCATATATCTGTACATATGTTCATATCTATATGAAATAATATGAATAAATATTAAAAACTAATACCCCCATTTTATTATTCTTTGTTACATCTCATTTTCCGCAATTGTTGGGGAGTTTGTATCGGCGAAACTCTTACGTGTTTAAGGCAAACATTTTGTGGTCCTTCGAGCCACCATTATTAAGTTTATTTTCAAAACTGTTTTTTTTTTTATACCACCAATATTAGGTCTGTTCTCAATACTATTTCTTTGTTTTGCTATTTCTTCAGTTCTATTTGCAAATGTTGAGGCAAATATATAGCGGGCGTGGTTTGATTCTACCTCTTGTGCCAATGCAAGAGCTGATGGCAGATCTTTTGGTCGGGATGCGAATAAAATGTCACAAAGTGGCTTCCTAAGCCCGGAAAC
The DNA here is from genome assembly GCA_963971545.1 of Philophylla caesio. Lineage (NCBI taxonomy): Eukaryota > Metazoa > Arthropoda > Insecta > Diptera > Tephritidae > Philophylla > Philophylla caesio. The sequence goes on along the minus strand of OZ020605.1, from coordinate 1,141,931 downwards.
AAAAACGCGGAGAGCGTCACCTCTATATTTTTCATTTATTGTGGAAGCTAAGCTCTTATCATATGTCATAAGAGTTTTATTTGTGAGTAGCGTTAGTTTTTTCTCCACTTCATCGAAGAATTGGAGAACAGATAATCTACCCTGTTGAAGAGTAGAAATCTCTTGTTCTATTAAATAAATCGGACGCTTATCAGCGTACGTAAAATCAAGGCGCGCAATTATTGCTTTAAAATTTAACACTGTTCCGAATGAGGCCAACACGCTGTCGGCAGGTCCTCTAACTTTATTTCGGATTATTGCCAAAGCTTGGTAATGTTTTGAACTACCCTCAAAACCTTGAAATACCTTGTAGGCTGTGTGCGCCGCTTGGCGCCAAGAATCATAATTATTTTGTTGCCCGTCGAATTCGGGCAACGATTTTATTACATCCATCGACTCTTCACATTTTACTCCTGAAACAATTTGCGTCTCGTTATAAACCTCTACTGTGTTAACAGAATTTATTTGTGAAAATTTCTTTTCTAGACTTTCTATCTGTAATTCAAATTCCTTTTTCTGTGCTTCTAGTGCCGTCGACACGGCAGATTGAATGATATTACTCAATTGATCAGCGTTCATATTGTTTCTATTGTCTTCACAAATGTTTAATCTTTCAAAAATCGATCCTAATTCCTCCTCACTCATAGGCAAAAATTAGGACTAATTGTATTGTAATATTTTGTTCTAATATCACTTTATTCAACATCACTTCACTATTTTTTTATTATGAGCACATCACTTAAATTTTTTTTCTGCTTCTACTTCTTATATAATATTAATTGTAATGGTGTTGTCCTTCTGCTCTTCCTTCTTGATGATTGCGGCGTTGTCTTTTGGAGGACGTCCTTTTTTGATTATAAATTAAACTTGTTTAATTTTCCCAGCCCCACGTTGGGCGCCAATTATTTGAATATGATTTATTGAGTTCTGGTCTTAAACTAAACTTACAAGTAGAAATCAACTTATAGCTAACCTAATCTGCTTTGGTGGCTGATGGCTTCGCTGCTGGCTCCGCTGTTCATACAGTCCCCTCGTCAGCACAAACATACTCCCACGATCTATGATATTAGATGCGCTGTTGTTGCAGGTGTTCATTTTGCAAGCTCAGCATAAACGGTGTTGTGCAGTGGCTGGCGACAAACTCAACATAATGATATTATGGAGTAGCTGGTGATAACTTGCATAATACACACCCAGCTGCAGCCGATGCTTACAAAACCTTGCGATTGTTGTTGTTATAAGACGGTTTCTTTCCTACCTGTTTTTCCGGCAGTGAAAGAGCGTTTTCTACATTTTCCAGTCGCAGACAGCGTTGTTCTAAAAATTTAGTCATCGACTCCCATGTTGGTATTTCGTTTGCAGGTGTTTGCTCCTCCCATTTGGTGCGAGATTTGATGTCCAATTTTTGAGAAACTAGTTGAATTAATAAACAGTCGGCGATTTGCTTCTTAGTTCCCATGGTCTGCAATGCGCGCAAATGAGCATTTTGAGCACCGCTGAGTTCAGGAAGTTTGGCTACCCTATTGAGTTGAACAATATCTCTGATATGAGCCTGGAAATTTAAACGTTTATTATTGAAACGAGCCTTTAATAAACAAATGGCTTTATCATAGATTGGTTCACTTATTTCCAACGAGCGAATTGTGTCCAGTGCGGCATCACGTAGAATTGATCGAAGGTGCTGGAATTTCTCGATTCTTGTCAAATCAACGTCCTGATGAGCCACGGTGTTAAACATCGAGAAAAAGTCTAGCCATTCTGCATAGTTGCCGCTGAACTTGGGTATTTGCAGCACAGGTAACCATTGCTTTGGTTGAGAGAAGATGAACGAAGGTTGATCGCCTAGAGCTGCTCGCGACGTAGAGCTATGAGCCTCTGAAGCTCGGCATTCTTGCCAATGTAATGGTTGGTGAATGTGGTCAAAAGATCATCAGCGTCGTTGTCCTCTAATTGCATGAGAAGTGAATCGAATCTCTTTTCCAAGCGATCAATTTGCTCGATGCGTACCTCTACTGCAGCTTCGTCGAACTCGCGCAAAGTTTCGAAAGTCAGCGAGTTGTTGTTGTGTGTTATTTGTTGAACGAAATACTCCAGCTTCCTTTTGGCTTCAGCTGAGTCAATCTTCTTAGATGGTGCCATTTTGAACAAATTAACACGCGATGTTTATAAATTAAATTAATTTTTCGAGTAGTGATTCTAATGTCACGTCGGGGTCACCAAATGTTTTGAGGGCAATAAGCTTTTTTATTGACCGTATTTAATTTGCGACTAAAACAAACGATAGGTAGGCGCACGATAGCAAAGGGTTTATTCGATGTCCAAAAAGCGACTGACTAAAATGTTCAGCTGTACAAAATTTATGACCTTGCAAATATTCTTTTCGCTTCACAATCTTTGCTTACAGTTGATTACTCGCCTGATTTAGTGGTACATTTCAATATAATGCATTTGTATTAATGTATGTACATATGTATGTATGTATATGTAATGATAAGAGCGCATTTTTAATATCACTCTCAACCAGTTTGTATGCATTGATATCATTAGTCATTAGCGAGAGCGGGAATCTACTTAGTATGTACGAGTATGTAACATACATATGTATGTGTGGACATACGCAGATGACTTAATCATAAAAACTAAAGAATGATGAGCAACTAATATTATCAGTGATGGACAAATAATTACATGGTATCAATGCTGGTGCGTAATAAAAGGTACTAAAAATATATTTTATTTTGTACTAAGTATGTATGTATGCGGTACTGGAACTATGTAATATTAACATACTCCTCCCGTTGAAAGACTCAGGCTTTCAAAATGTTGTCGTCAATTGTTAGCAGGCACAGCCTTGTCACAGCCCGTTTGTATATGCCATTTGTAGTCTTCAGAACAGCCACTCGTACCACTTGATCCTTTCCACTAATGGTTTCGATGACCCTGGCAAGCGGCCACCTTAGCGGGGGATTGTTCTCATCTTTGATTAAGACAAGGTCTCCAGGCTTTAAATTTGATGACGAAGAATACTATTTCGGCGTTGTTGAAGAAGTGTCAAATATTCGACATGCCATTTCCTCCAGAATTGCTGTTGCATGTAGCATATGCGCTGCCATCTGCTGAGTCGATCTATGTGGAGCGCGGTGATGTCAGGTTCCACTATTGAAGAGAAGGAGGCGCCGATGAGGAAGTGTGCCGGACTCAATACCTATAAGTCGTCAGGATTTTCTGTAATGGGACATAAAGATCTTGAATTTATAATGGCAGAAATTTAATGAAATGTCTGCTGTGGTAACAAATACAAAAGCACGCTTCCGACTTTCCGACAGTTATGTTGATCGCAGCCTAGAAAGGATGGTCCGTGCTTCCATAAATACATGTTTAAAAGCTCCTTCGGACTGACCCCTCTTGAAATAATGTCTGCTGGGTTGGAATCAGTTGGAACGTAGCTCCAGGTAATTCCTTTTAACGCAACCACGACAGCACTATGGTGGAGTCCGACCAGCAAAATATTCTTCCTCTGAAATGCATGGAATTTATTACCTTAGATACCAATTCAGATAACAGCAATGCCCCACAAAGCTCAAGCTTTGGTACCGTGAGCATTTTAAGTGGAGAAACGCGTGATTTAGAACAAAGAAGATTGGTTTCAATATGTCCATCCCTTTCAGCGCGTATATACAGGTGCCATAAGCGGCAATACTTGCATCACAAAATGCAAGCATCTGTATGTCAGCTTCGGGCATTAGCAGGTATCGGTCGAAACTAAAATGTGTAACCAATTTGCACTGATTGCATATTTCCCGCCATTCCGATTGTATTGCCTGCGATGGGCTTTCGTCCCAATGTAACCTTTTCTTCCACAACTGCTGCAAGAATATTTTGGCTTTGGCCACCACAGGTCCGATCAAACCAAGCGGATCGTAAAGTCTAGCAATGGCTGACTCCCGCAGAAGCCAAGAAGAAAGAAGCAAACCAACCGGCCCACTCCAGAGGCTTTTATGGCTCCCCAAGCCATAACGTTGCCCCAACCATGTTTTACTGTGGGAACAATATTCTTCGGCTCAATTGCTGCATTTTCCATGACCGTCATTTACAAACAAGTTGAACTTGCTTTCGTCAGTCAATAAAACCTTATTCCCGAACTCAGTCCCTTTATCTAAATGCTTTTTCGCGAACCCAAGACGGAAGTTTTATATTCTTCTCAGATATTAACGGCTTTCTGCGGGGAGCTCTGCTTTGATAACTATTAGCTCGTAACGCCCTTTTAACAGTTTTTGCGATGCTTTCAGCTATATTCGGCGCCGTTAACTTCGGATTTTTGCTAACTTCTTTTAAAATAAGGCTAATGTCTCGTCTTGATACTTTCTTTGGGCGACCTGATCTCGGCTTATTTTCGACAGAACCAGTAATTTGATATTTTTAAACAATGCATTGGACCGTAGCAAAGGCACATTTAATACTCGTAACTTGCTGATTTCTCGATAAGAAAAATTGTTTTTATTCCGTTACTTTTTAAGCGAAATAGATATTTTGTTTTTGTACTGTAATTAATATGCAATAAAATACTTTCTGTGTAAGAACTTTTTTTGTGATGCTCTTGGTCTCAACGTTTTCGAAAATTTATGAAGTGTGTGAAGACTTAAGTCCTTAACTGTATAAGAAAGATGTCTACATAAGCAGCTAGCCAAAATCGAAATATAAACTTGCGCGTAGCTGTAGACTTCCAAAAAATCAGTTGTATCTCAGTAACAAGGCTCTGCTTATATTAAATATTGATTTTTCTAATTTGTTAATTTTCGCCTTTACAGGCGACTAGTTAATAGAGTTAAATGACTTCGACTCAGCTGTTCTGAAAACATTACATAGTTTAGGTCAGTTCTCGCGTCGGATCAATCCGATTTGACAAGATTTGAGAATTCTGTATGGGGAAAAGACCCGAAGTTAATAGCCAAAAGAGAGATACTTCATAGATAAATTAAATGAATTTCCTATAACTCTACTTCTGAATAAACTTATTGTCGAATTGTAGAGCCTTTTCTACAACTGTAATTCGCTTTTGAAAAATGAAAATGCAAATGCGCGATCAAGTTTGAAAATATTTTTATTGTCGACGTCTTTACTTGTCGAGGTATTTGAAGTCAATGCCTCTTACAGCTAGCGAAAAAATGAAGATTATTTCAGTGGAAAAGTCCTGATATTTGACCTTAACTAATTTTATGGTGAAATATCGAATGATTTTGTGAGATAGCTAAACTATGATATCAAAGTGCGAAGAGTATGATAGCGAAGTTGTGCTTGTACATAAGCGAGTATGTATGTATGTCCATTTAAGCATACACAGGTACATGTGGGTGAGAATTATGCTGCAGCGAACAAGCGACGACGAATGTGCGAAACCAGCGACAATACAACAAAGGAAAACTGGAACTCCGACGAAGACACTAGCTAAATCGGCGATGCAGGCGACGACAGCGCCAACTGCACTAATGAGGTGCGTATGAGTGTGTGTGATGAGAGCGTGAATGGAAATTCGATGATAACATCGTCAGATTGGAAATGCAGGTGCGCCGACGATGAATTAGTACGGAGGGGCGTGAACACTTGTTTTAGACCGGGTTTATATGAAACGCAGCTTAATTACATTGTTTTAGTAATACTTTTTATTTATAATTAACTAAAACCATAAACAGTAATTAATTGATTCAATTTAAAACAAAAACTCCTTTGCAAACACCTGACACTTCCGTGTGTTAAATAGCGAAAGGATTCATTCCATTCTGCGGTACGCTTTTTCTATATAGACGGAAAAACTTTTCGGGCTTGTCAAGTCTATCTGTTACCCGGCAGTTACACGATCAAGTTTTAATTCAAGTTACCTTTGAAATGCACTCACACTTTTCGAACTAAACGATTAACCTTAATTAAAACTTTAATCAAATGATGGATAAATTGCATAAAAACAGTGAAATATTACAAGAGTTTCAAATTATTCCCTTAATGCAGGATTATTAAAAGAAAAAGTAAGTTATTGACCGTATTTAATTTGCGAATAAAACAAAAGATACTACCTCTGTGGGCAGCGTAATCATTGATACGCGACTGGAACGTTACATCAACGATATGATTGGCGACGAAATCATTTTGCCCTATGCCAGAAATGAACTGTGGCGAATTAATTTTCTTTAACTGAAGCTGATTAACCAGTCGATTGGTTACGAAGTTAAGTTGTGACGTAGAATCTAGTAAAGCTCTTCAAGGAATAAGAGAGCCAGATCGATTTTTTATATAAATGATGGCAGTTGCTAAGAGAACGAAATCTCGGTCAGCAAAGCTAGGTTGAACCTCAGAGCTAACAAGTGCCGAAGCTGAGGAACCGAAAGATGAAGACGAATAAGGCGAATGCGAGTTGATAGAAGTAGGAAATGTTGTTGTTGCTTGTACTTGCGGTGGCGGTTTATCAGAAGCCAATGCTTATGAGGAATTTGTAACCGAATTTGTGTCTTGATGAAGCAGACTATGATGCTTCGACGAGCAATGCCTACACTGACCATACCTACAGTCTTTAAGAGAGTGACCACGTCTAAGGCAATTCAAGCAAAGTTGCAATTTTTTTGCTTCTTTGTAACGCATTAAAGGAGACTGGCAAAGAAATCGTTCACAGTTTGTTATTCGATGTTCGCTAGAGCTTTATAATGCACACTCAGCTGCAGCCGATGCTAACAAAACCTTGCGATTGTTTTTGTTATAAGACGGTTTCTTTCCTACCTGTTTTACCGGCAGTGAAAGAGCGTTTTCTACATTTTCCAGTCGCAGACAGCGTTGTTCTAAAAATTTAGTCATCGACTCCTACGTTGGTATTTCATTTGCAGGTGTTTCCTCCTCCCATTTGGAGCGAGATTTGATGTCCAATTTTTGAGAAACTAGTTGAATTAATAAACAGTCGGCGATTTGCTCCTTAGTTTCCATGGTCTGCAATACGCGCAAATGAGCATTTTGAGCATAGCTGATTTCAGGAAGTTTGGCTACCCTATTGAGTTGAACAATATCTCTGATATGAGAGTGGAAATTTAAACGTTTATTATTGAAACGAGCCTTTAATAAACAAATGGCTTTATCATAGTTTGGTTCACTTATTTCCAACGAGCGAATTGTGTCCAGTGCGGCATCACGTAGACTTGATCGAAGGTGCTGGAATTTCTCGATTCTTGTCAAATCAACGTCCTGATGAGCCACGGTGTTAAACATCGAGAAAAAGTCTAGCCATTCTGCATAGTTGCCGCTGAACTTGGGTATTTGCAGCACAGGTAACCATTGCTTTGGTTGAGAGAAGATGAACGAAGGTTGATCGCCTAGAGCTGCTCGCGACGTAGAGCTATGAGCCTCTGAAGCTCGGCATTCTTGCCAATGTAATGGTTGGTGAATGTGGTCAAAAGATCATCAGCGTCGTTGTCCTCTAATTGCATGAGAAGTGAATCGAATCTCTTTTCCAAGCGATCAAGTTGCTCGATGCGTACCTCTACTGCAGCTTCGTCGAACTCGCGCAAAGCTTCGAAAGTCAGCGAGTTGTTGTTGTGTGTTATTTGTTGAACGAAATACTCCAGCTTCCTTTTGGCTTCAGCTGAGTCAATCTTCTTAGATGGTGCCATTTTGAACAAATTAACACGCGATGTTTATAAATTAAATTAATTTTTCGAGTAGTGATTCTAATGTCACGTCGGGGTCACCAAATGTTTTGAGGGCAATAAGCTTTTTTATTGACCGTATTTAATTTGCGACTAAAACAAACGATAGGTAGGCGCACGATAGCAAAGGGTTTATTCGATGTCCAAAAAGCGACTGACTAAAATGTTCAGCTGTACAAAATTTATGACCTTGCAAATATTCTTCTCGCTTCACAATCTTTGCTTACAGTTGATTACTCGCCTGATTTAGTGGTACATTTCAATATAATGCATTTGTATTAATGTATGTACATATGTATGTATGTATATGTAATGATAAGAGCGCATTTTTAATATCACTCTCAACCAGTTTGTATGCATTGATATCATTAGTCATTAGCGAGAGCGGGAATCTACTTAGTATGTACGAGTATGTAACATACATATGTATGTGTGGACATACGCAGATGACTTAATCATAAAAACTAAAGAATGATGAGCAACTAATATTATCAGTGATGGACAAATAATTACATGGTATCAGTGCTGGTGCGTAATAAAAGGTACTAAAAATATATTTTATTTTGTACTAAGTATGTATGTATGCGGTACTGGAACTATGTAATATTAACATACTCCTCCCGTTGAAAGACTCAGGCTTTCAAAATGTTGTCGTCAATTGTTAGCAGGCACAGCCTTGTCACAGCCCGTTTGTATATGCCATTTGTAGTCTTCAGAACAGCCACTCGTACCACTTGATCATTTCCACTAATGGTTTCGATGACCCTGGCAAGCGGCCACCTTAGCGGGGGATTGTTCTCATCTTTGATTAAGACAAGGTCTCCAGGCTTTAAATTTGATGACGAAGAATACTATTTCGGCGTTGTTGAAGAAGTGTCAAATATTCGACATGCCATTTCCTCCAGAATTGCTGTTGCATGTAGCATATGCGCTGCCATCTGCTGAGTCGATCTATGTGGAGCGCGGTGATGTCAGGTTCCACTATTGAAGAGAAGGAGGCGCCGATGAGGAAGTGTGCCGGACTCAATACCTATAAGTCGTCAGGATTTTCTGTAATGGGACATAAAGGTCTTGAATTTAAAATGGCAGAAATTTAATGAAATGTCTGCTGTGGTAACAAATACAAAAGCACGCTTCCGACTTTCCGACAGTTATGTTGATCGCAGCCTAGAAAGGAAGGTCCGTGCTTCCATAAATACATGTTTAAAAGCTCCTTCGGACTGACCCCTCTTGAAATAATGTCTGCTGGGTTGGAATCAGTTGGAACGTAGCTCCAGGTAATTCCTTTTAACGCAACCACGACAGCACTATGGTGGAGTCCGACCAGCAAAATATTCTTCCTCTGAAATGCATGGAATTTATTACCTTAGATACCAATTCAGATAACAGCAATGCCCCACAAAGCTCAAGCTTTGGTACCGTGAGCATTTTAAGTGGAGAAACGGGTGATTTAGAACAAAGAAGATTGGTTTCAATATGTCCATCCCTTTCAGCGCGTATATACAGGTGCCATAAGCGGCAATACTTGCATCACAAAATGCAAGCATCTGTATGTCAGCTTCGGGCATTAGCAGGTATCGGTCGAAACTAAAATGTGTAACCAATTTGCACTGATTGCATATTTCCCGCCATTCCGATTGTATTGCCTGCGATGGGCTTTCGTCCCAATGTAACCTTTTCTTCCACAACTGCTGCAAGAATATTTTGGCTTTGGCCACCACAGGTCCGATCAAACCAAGCGGATCGTAAAGTCTAGCAATGGCTGACTCCCGCAGAAGCCAAGAAGAAAGAAGCTCACCAACCGGCCCACTCCAGAGGCTTTTATGGCTCCCCAAGCCATAACGTTGCCTCAACCATGTTTTACTGTGGGAACAATATTCTTCGGCTCAATTGCTGCATTTTCCATGACCGTCATTTACAAACAAGTTGAACTTGCTTTCGTCAGTCAATAAAACCTTATTCCCGAACTCAGTCCCTTTATCTAAATGCTTTTTCGCGAACCCAAGACGGAAGTTTAATATTCTTCTCAGATATTAACGGCTTTCTGCGGGGAGCTCTGCTTTGATAACTATTAGCTCGTAACGCCCTTTTAACAGTTTTTGCGATGCTTTCAGCTATATTCGGCGCCGTTAACTTCGGATTTTTGCTAACTTCTTTTAAAATAAGGCTAATGTCTCGTCTTGAGACTTTCTTTGGGCGACCTGATCTCGGCTTATTTTCGACAGAACCAGTAATTTGATATTTTTAAACAATGCATTGGACCGTAGCAAAGGCACATTTAATACTCGTAACTTGCTGATTTCTCGATAAGAAAAATTGTTTTTATTCCGTTACTTTTTAAGCGAAATAGATATTTTGTTTTTGTACTGTAATTAATATGCAATAAAATACTTTCTGTGTAAGAACTTTTTTTGTGATGCTCTTGGTCTCAACGTTTTCGAAAATTTATGAAGTGTGCGAAGACTTAAGTCCTTAACTGTATAAGAAAGATGTCTACATAAGCAGCTAGCCAAAATCGAAATATAAACTTGCGCGTAGCTGTAGACTTCCAAAAAATCTGTTGTATCTCAGTAACAAGGCTCTGCTTATATTAAATATTGATTTTTCTAATTTGTTAATTTTCGCCTTTACAGGCGACTAGTTAATAGAGTTAAATGACTTCGACTCAGCTGTTCTGAAAACATTACATAGTTTAGGTCAGTTCTCGCGTCGGATCAATCCGATTTGACAAGATTTGAGAATTCTGTATGGGGAAAAGACCCGAAGTTAATAGCCAAAAGAGAGATACTTCATAGATAAATTAAATGAATTTCCTATAACTCCACTTCTGAATAAACTTATTGTCGAATTGTAGAGCCTTTTCTACAATTGTAATTCGCTTTTGAAAAATGAAAATGCAAATGCGCGATCAAGTTTGAAAATATTTTTATTGTCGACGTCTTTACTTGTCGAGGTATTTGAAGTCAATGCCTCTTACAGTTAGCGAAAAAATGAAGATTATTTCAGTGGAAAAGTCCTGATATTTGACCTTAACTAATTTTATGGTGAAATATCGAATGATTTTGTGAGATAGCTAAACTATGATATCAAAGTGCGAAGAGTATGATAGCGAAGTTGTGCTTGTACATAAGCGAGTGTGTATGTATGTCCATTTAAGCATACACAGGTACATGTGGGTGAGAATTATGCTGCAGCGAACAAGCGACGACGAATGTGCGAAACCAGCGACAATACAACAAAGGAAAACTGGAACTCCGACGAAGACACTAGCTAAATCAGCGATGCAGGCGACGACAGCGCCAACTGCACTAATGAGGTGCGTATGAGTGTGTGTGATGAGAGCGTGAATGGAAATTCGATGATAACATCGTCAGATTGGAAATGCAGGTGCGCCGACGATGAATTAGTACGGAGGGGCGTGAACACTTGTTTTAGACCGGGTTTATATGAAACGCAGCTTAATTACATTGTTTTAGTAATACTTTTTATTTATAATTAACTAAAACCATAAACAGTAATTAATTGATTCAATTTAAAACAAAAACTCCTTTGCAAACACCTGACACTTCCGTCTTTTAAATAGCGAAAGGATTCATTCCATTCTGCGGTACGCTTTTTCTATATAGACGGAAAAACTTTTCGGACTTGTCAAGTCTATCTGTTACCCGGCAGTTACACGATCAAGTTTTAATTCAAGTTACCTTTGAAATGCACTCACACTTTTCGAACCAAACGATTAACCTTAATTAAAACTTTAATCAAATGATGGATAAATTGCATAAAAACAGTGAAATATTACAAGAGTTTCAAATTATTCCCTTAATGCAGGATTATTAAAAGAAAAAGTAAGTTATTGACCGTATTTAATTTGCGAATAAAACAAAAGATACTACCTCTGTGGGCAGCGTAATCATTGATACGCGACTGGAACGTTACATCAACGATATGATTGGCGACGAAATCATTTTGCCCTATGCCAGAAATGAACTGTGGCGAATTAATTTTCTTTAACTGAAGCTGATTAACCAGTCGATTGGTTACGAAGTTAAGTTGTGACGTAGAATCTAGTAAAGCTCTTCAAGGAATAAGAGAGCCAGATCGATTTTTTATATAAATGATGGCAGTTGCTAAGAGAACGAAATCTCGGTCAGCAAAGCTAGGTTGAACCTCAGAGCTAACAAGTGCAGAAGCTGAGGAACCGAAAGATGAAGACGAATAAGGCGAATGCGAGTTGATAGAAGTAGGAAATGTGGTTGTTGCTTGTACTTGCGGTGGCGGTTTATCAGAAGCCAATGCTTATGAGGAATTCGTAACCGAATTTGTGTCTTGATGAAGCAGACTATGATGCTTCGACGAGCAATGCCTACACTGACCATACCTACAGTCTTTAAGAGAGTGACCACGTCTAAGGCAATTCAAGCAAAGTTGCAATTTTGTGGCTTCTTTGTAACGCATTAAAGGAGACTGGCAAAGAAATCGTTCACAGTTTGTTATTCGATGTTCGCTAGAGCTTTATAATGCACACCCAGCTGCAGCCGATGCTAACAAAACCTTGCGATTGTTTTTGTTATAAGACGGTTTCTTTCCTACCTGTTTTACCGGCAGTGAAAGAGCGTTTTCTACATTTTCCAGTCGCAGACAGCGTTGTTCTAAAAATTTAGTCATCGACTCCTACGTTGGTATTTCATTTGCAGGTGTTTCCTCCTCCCATTTGGAGCGAGATTTGATGTCCAATTTTTGAGAAACTAGTTGAATTAATAAACAGTCGGCGATTTGCTCCTTAGTTTCCATGGTCTGCAATACGCGCAAATGAGCATTTTGAGCATAGCTGATTTCAGGAAGTTTGGCAACCCTATTGAGTTGAACAATATCTCTGATATGAGAGTGGAAATTTAAACGTTTATTATTGAAACGAGCCTTTAATAAACAAATGGCTTTATCATAGTTTGGTTCACTTATTTCCAACGAGCGAATTGTGTCCAGTGCGGCATCACGTAGACTTGATCGAAGGTGCTGGAATTTCTCGATTCTTGTCAAATCAACGTCCTGATGAGCCACGGTGTTAAACATCGAGAAAAAGTCTAGCCATTCTGCATAGTTGCCGCTGAACTTGGGTATTTGCAGCACAGGTAACCATTGCTTTGGTTGAGAGAAGATGAACGAAGGTTGATCGCCTAGAGCTGCTCGCGACGTAGAGCTATGAGCCTCTGAAGCTCGGCATTCTTGCCAATGTAATGGTTGGTGAATGTGGTCAAAAGATCATCAGCGTCGTTGTCCTCTAATTGCATGAGAAGTGAATCGAATCTCTTTTCCAAGCGATCAATTTGCTCGATGCGTAGCTCTACTGCAGCTTCGTCGAACTCGCGCAAAGCTTCGAAAGTCAGCGAGTTGTTGTTGTGTGTTATTTGTTGAACGAAATACTCCAGCTTCCTTTTGGCTTCAGCTGAGTCAATCTTCTTAGATGGTGCCATTTTGAACAAATTAACACGCGATGTTTATAAATTAAATTAATTTTTCGAGTAGTGATTCTAATGTCACGTCGGGGTCACCAAATGTTTTGAGGGCAATAAGCTTTTTTATTGACCGTATTTAATTTGCGACTAAAACAAACGATAGGTAGGCGCACGATAGCAAAGGGTTTATTCGATGTCCAAAAAGCGACTGACTAAAATGTTCAGCTGTACAAAATTTATGACCTTGCAAATATTCTTTTCGCTTCACAATCTTTGCTTACAGTTGATTACTCGCCTGATTTAGTGGTACATTTCAATATAATGCATTTGTATTAATGTATGTACATATGTATGTATGTATATGTAATGATAAGAGCGCATTTTTAATATCACTCTCAACCAGTTTGTATGCATTGATATCATTAGTCATTAGCGAGAGCGGGAATCTACTTAGTATGTACGAGTATGTAACATACATATGTATGTGTGGACATACGCAGATGACTTAATCATAAAAACTAAAGAATGATGAGCAACTAATATTATCAGTGATGGACAAATAATTACATGGTATCAGTGCTGGTGCGTAATAAAAGGTACTAAAAATATATTTTATTTTGTACTAAGTATGTATGTATGCGGTACTGGAACTATGTAATATTAACATACTCCTCCCGTTGAAAGACTCAGGCTTTCAAAATGTTGTCGTCAATTGTTAGCAGGCACAGCCTTGTCACAGCCCGTTTGTATATGCCATTTGTAGTCTTCAGAACAGCCACTCGTACCACTTGATCCTTTCCACTAATGGTTTCGATGACCCTGGCAAGCGGCCACCTTAGCGGGGGATGGTTCTCATCTTTGATTAAGACAAGGTCTCCAGGCTTTAAATTTGATGACGAAGAATACTATTTCGGCGTTGTTGAAGAAGTGTCAAATATTTGACATGCCATTTCCTCCAGAATTGCTGTTGCATGTAGCATATGCGCTGCCATCTGCTGAGTCGATCTATGTGGAGCGCGGTGATGTCAGGTTCCACTATTGAAGAGAAGGAGGCGCCGATGAGGAAGTGTGCCGGACTCAATACCTATAAGTCGTCAGGATTTTCTGTAATGGGACATAAAGATCTTGAATTTATAATGGCAGAAATTTAATGAAATGTCTGTGGTAACAAATACAAAAGCACGCTTCCGACTTTCCGGCAGTTATGTTGATCGCAGCCTAGAAAGGATGGTCCGTGCTTCCATAAATACATGTTTAAAAGCTCCTTCGGACTAACCCCTCTTGAAATAATGTCTGCTGAGTTGGAATCAGTTGGAACGTAGCTCCAGGTAAATCCTTTTAACGCAACCACGACAGCACTATGGTGGAGTCCGACCAGCAAAATATTCTTCCTCTGAAATGCATGGAATTTATTACCTTAGATACCAATTCAGATAACAGCAATGCCCCACAAAGCTCAAGCGTGATTTAGAACAAAGAAGATTGGTTTCAATATGTCCATCCCTTTCAGCGCGTATATACAGGTGCCATAAGCGGCAATACTTGCATCACAAAATGCAAGCATCTGTATGTCAGCTTCGGGCATTAGCAGGTATCGGTCGAAACTAAAATGTGTAACCAATTTGCACTGATTGCATATTTCCCGCCATTCCGATTGTATTGCCTGCGATGGGCTTTCGTCCCAATGTAACCTTTTCTTCCACAACTGCTGCAAGAATATTTTGGCTTTGGCCACCACAGGTCCGATCAAACCAAGCGGATCGTAAAGTCTAGCAATGGCTGACTCCCGCAGAAGCCAAGAAGAAAGAAGCTCACCAACCGGCCCACTCCAGAGGCTTTTATGGCTCCCCAAGCCATAACGTTGCCCCAACCATGTTTTACTGTGGGAACAATATTCTTCGGCTCAATTGCTGCATTTTCCATGACCGTCATTTACAAACAAGTTGAACTTGCTTTCGTCAGTCAATAAAACCTTATTCCCGAACTCAGTCCCTTTATCTAAATGCTTTTTCGCGAACCCAAGACGGAAGTTTTATATTCTTCTCAGATATTAACGGCTTTCTGCGGGGAGCTCTGCTTTGATAACTATTAGCTCGTAACGCCCTTTTAACAGTTTTTGCGATGCTTTCAGCTATATTCGGCGCCGTTAACTTCGGATTTTTGCTAACTTCTTTTAAAATAAGGCTAATGTCTCGTCTTGAGACTTTCTTTGGGCGACCTGATCTCGGCTTATTTTCGACAGAACCAGTAATTTGATATTTTTAAACAATGCATTGGACCGTAGCAAAGGCACATTTAATACTCGTAACTTGCTGATTTCTCGATAAGAAAAATTGTTTTTATTCCGTTACTTTTTAAGCGAAATAGATATTTTGTTTTTGTACTGTAATTAATATGCAATAAAATACTTTCTGTGTAAGAACTTTTTTTGTGATGCTCTTGGTCTCAACGTTTTCGAAAATTTATGAAGTGTGCGAAGACTTAAGTCCTTAACTGTATAAGAAAGATGTCTACATAAGCAGCTAGCCAAAATCGAAATATAAACTTGCGCGTAGCTGTAGACTTCCAAAAAATCTGTTGTATCTCAGTAACAAGGCTCTGCTTATATTAAATATTGATTTTTCTAATTTGTTAATTTTCGCCTTTACAGGCGACTAGTTAATAGAGTTAAATGACTTCGACTCAGCTGTTCTGAAAACATTACATAGTTTAGGTCAGTTCTCGCGTCGGATCAATCCGATTTGACAAGATTTGAGAATTCTGTATGGGGAAAAGACCCGAAGTTAATAGCCAAAAGAGAGATACTTTATAGATAAATTAAATAAATTTCCTATAACTCCACTTCTGAAAAAACTTATTTTAGACCGCGTTTATATGAAACGCCGCTGGGTGGCCGCTGTGGTCGAGTTGGTAGCGGTGCGTGCTATAACTTGATATGCCGGTGAGTTCGAGGTTCGAATCTCAGTCAGGGCAAGCAAAGTCTTAATAATAGAAAAAGTTTTTTCCAATAGCAGTCACCCCTCGGCAGGCAATGGCAAACCTCCGAGGCTATTTCTGCCATGAAAAAGCTTCTCATTAAATACATATGCCGTTCGGAGTCGGCACAAAACTGTAGGTGTCTCCATTTATGGTATAATATAAAGACGCACACCACAAATGGTAGGAGAAGCTCAGCCAAACACTGAGCTATATAGTGTACGCGCCAAAATTATATATGTATATTATATGAAACGCAACTAATTACATTGTTTTAGTAATACTAATTATTTATAATTAACTAAAACCATAAACAATAATTAATAAATTCAATTTAAAACAATAACTCCTTTGCAAACACCTGACATTTCCGTCTTTTAAATAGCGAAACGATTCATTCCATTCTGCGGTACGCTTTTTCTATATAGACGGAAAAACTTTTCGGACTTGTCAGGTCTAAAAAATTGTAGTATTATTGCAAAACATTTCACTGTAATGAAATGATGGATAAATTGAATAAAAATAGTGAAATATTACAAGAGTTTCAAGTTATTATCTTTTTTTTTGTTGGAATCAGGCACGAAACAACGCGTGCAGAAAACAGCACTCAGACTACATGCCGTCTATTGTACTGTTTTCATGTTCCTTTTAATCTGTTTTAAATCTGCAGGATTTACGAATAAATCTTAGTAGATTTTGGGGTGTCAAAGAGCTCAGGTGTTCGTCTCTCAACACGTCGCGACCATATGTCTCATACCTAGTTCTTGCAAAGGCGGGGCAGAGTCTCATCAGCAAAGGAAACGGTGGCGTACTATCCTGTGGCATTGAAAAGACGCAAGTGTCTATTTCTCTGCCGCCAACAATTTCCGCCTCGTCCCACTCCGTTTTATGCCAATATCCGTCTCTTTTAAGTATGCAGGTGGCCTTTAAGGCCTCCCCATGTATGAATATACAAAGTGACGGAAAGTGGAGCATAGCGTCAAGAGCAGGGTGTGGTAGAGAATGCCCCTGTACAGCACACGGCGATTGTTCTCTGAAGTTTAGCAAGCAGGTCCCCCACGCTATTAATTGAGAGTCTGCTCCACCATACCACTGAAGCATAGCTGATTATGGGTCTGATCATAGAGGTATACATCCAGAGGGTACCCTTTGGTGATAGACCCCACGTTTTGCCGAAGACCCGTTTACACTGCCAGAAGGCTCCAATGCTTTAGAGGTCTTGTGGTCAACGTCAGATTTCCACGACAGTTTTGCATCCAGAATAACTCCTAGATACTTCACTTCGGGAGAAGTCTGAATTGTGACTCCCTTAAGTGTGAGAGGAATGAGGCCATCCAACCTTCTCCGCCTAGTGAAGAGAACAACACTAGTTTTGGTTGGGTTTGCGGATATTCCATTATCGTCACACCAGGTGTCAATCTTATACAGTATTGTCTGCGCTTTCCTGCAAACAGCCGACAGAGATGGGCCCGTGACTAGACAGACCACATCGTCCGCATAGGCCTGAGCGTAGGTATTCGAGTCATCAAGAGTGACAAGAAGAGAGTCAATTACCAAGCACCTGAGTAAAGGGGATAGCACACCGCCCTGAGAAAAACCCTTATTTACTCCGCACTTTAGGTATTGATGCCCTTCTGCCTGAATCTTGATAATCCGCTGCGACAGCATTGAACGAATCCAATTTACCAGCGAAGGATCTACCCCATGCCGTAGAGCAGCAGTGCACATGCCATCGAAGGTGGCATTGTCAAAAGCACCCTCAACGTCTACAAAGATGCCCAGGGCGAACTGTTTCCTATCGACGACCTCGCCAGCTCTGACAACCAGATTTTGCACAGCCGTCTCACAGGCTTTTCCCGCCTGATAGGCATGTTGATGCAAAGACAGAGGATGTGATTACAGCGCCTCCCTACGAATGCGTAGCTCTACTAATACTTCCAGACATTTTAGCAAGTGCGAGCGACGCTATGAAAATATTTTTCAAGGTCGCCAACACGAACTCGACACCTTCTTTAAGTACAATAGGTGAGATGCCATCAGGACCGGGCGATTTGAAACTGTCAAAAGATTCAATAGCATATCTCATGGCATCCTTCCTCGCCACAGTTCTGGCAACAAACCAGTCGTACCTTGTCGCTGTGGTTCTCGAATTCCCTCCCTCCCCTGTCGAGGGAGAAGAAGACGTAACCATCACCTGATTTCCAGGAAAATTAGTCTCTAGTAGAAGAGAGTAAGTCTCAGTCCTGGTCTCTGTGAAAGAGTCATCAGGCCTCTTGAGCGAACCCAGCTTTACGGACTGGTCGTTTTTCAGAACTTTTACCAGTCTAGCTGTTTCACCCAAGGTTTCAATCCCTCTGCAGTATTCCTTAAAAAGTCCCTTTTCATAGAGCGAATAAGTCTCTTATACTCTCTTTGCGTGCAGCGATATTGTTCGCAGTCCATCTCAGGATTAGTTTTGAAGGCCCGGTTAAGATATTTTCTCGACTCACCTCTCATCTTCTACAGCTGCTTGTTCCACCAAGGAACAGGCGTGCGGTTTAGAAGTGGTCGAGTCGGACAGGCCTTATCCAAACTATCACGTAGGGCAGTCGTTAAAATATCTACTGCCTCATCAATGGCATGAGTATATCGTATTCTAGATGGTGCCGAGATCTGATTTCCAAGCTCCTCCCTAAAACACGACCAGTCCGATTTTTTCAAGTTTCGTTATGGCGCAGGGCACATAGCATCCTCGCCAAGTTGAAACTGGATATATCTGTGGTCCGAAGGCGAGTCTTCACTCAGGACCCTCCAGTTTAGGACTGACCACCCTAACCGAGAGTTAGAAAGAGTAAGATCAATCACTTCCTGTCTCCTGCGCGTGAAAAATGTTGGCTTAGAGCCCACATTCAAGATGCTCAGCCCACTTGGCAGTTTATACTCGAAGAGCCGATCTCCCCTCGCGTTGCATTTGCTGCTGCCACAGATTTTATCCTGGGCATTAGCATCGCAACAGAGGATCAATCCGACGTTTCGGTTTTCGCAATACTCCACAAGACTAGCCGCCTTCCCCGGAAGTGGCGGCAGCAGAGAGTCATATGGAAAGTACGCGGAGGCAATAATGAAATGTTTACACCCATTTTTGCACTTGACAAGTTCTCGGTCTGACCGAGCTTAGTCCACAGGGTTTTTGTTTGAAAACCCAGGGCTCCTGAATGGCTGCTATGTGGGGTTTTGTGTGGTTAACCTTCTTCTTATAAGAGAAGTAGCGGCTTTAGAGTGCTGCAAATTGATCTGAGTTACCGTCACTGGACGGTACCATGCATCGCCTTGGTCACTCATTTGGGATCAACTATTAATGAGAAGGCCTCGAGGAAGAGACTGAGGCGATTTCCGTACTTAGATCCGAGGATATCCACGGAGATCTAGTCCATTTTCATTACCAGAGTAGCACCTTCTCTACCTTCCCGGTTGCTACTCTTTTTGTGAGAAATGACCCGCCAGTGCTTGGTGTCCACTCCCGGATTTTGGGCACGCAAACTGGAAAGCACATCTGCGGTCTTCAGATCTGGATCTGGAATCAAGCAGAGCGCTTTTCTGAGAGGCTTGCACTCTTCACTGTAAACAGTGAATCGTGTTCTACCTATGTGCGGGATTCTTTGCACCACAGCCTTGAGCCAATCCCAGTTTACTCGGGAGAGGCCTTTCACCATAATGGTTCCATCCCTCTCCTCATAACCACGGGCATTTGCTGCAGGGCCGGAGGCAATGACGGCTCGGATCAGATGGCTCTTGCAGTATTTTACTTCTGCAGTAGTCATCTGCCGTGTCGAACCCGTCCTCCCAATTACGGCAACCAGCGGAGGGTCTTTCACGGTCTCACAGTAAGTTGACCGGGCCCCCAGTCCTCCTGACGTATTTGGGAGGTTTTCGTTATGCAAGGGCATGGCGGGGGCGGTTTTGCCTCGACCAACCCTCGCGTCACTACCTCCCTTGTTTTTAGGCGAGGGGTTCGTGCCGCTCGAGGTCTGTCTGGCTGATACCGCTCTCTTCCGCCGCTGTCCTTGAGTGTTCGCCACAAGATCAGAATTGGGCAACGCCGCACCAGTACCCGCCGCACGATGCCTCGAAGAGACATAGGGGCAGGCACTGATGGGGGTCGCCGCAGTTTTCCTTTTCTTGCGGCGTCCGCCAGCTGATTTGGAAGTCGCTGCATCCAGCAATGTCCCACTGGCTTCTGGAGTAACCTCCATAGACCTGGGCCGCTTGCTACATGCAGCAACAGGAGTCTGAATGGCCACACAAGAGGGTTTTTCCTGCTCGCGTTTCGACATCATCTTCCTTCTCCTCCTCTTCTCGGTTTTTGAAAGAGGACCCACTTCGTCATTGGAGGGTCGTTGGCAGCTGGCTGCTTCCCGACACCCATCCCCTGCAAGAGGTGGGTCCCCTTCCGACTCTGAAGAAGGGAGGATTGGTACTACCTCTCCACTCTCCTCCAGGTCTATGACACAGGAGACTATAGCAATGGTTGGGGCCTCCAGAACCCGTGTCCCTGCCGCAACTGCGGGTGGATTTCCACATGCGTGGGTACCACCTGGAGTATCATAATCCATTTGTTGTGCCATTGCCATACTGTGCAGTTTTGTCCCAAACTGCCAGGGTTGGTGGGTATTTTAAGGGAATTTTTCCCGTCATCCTCCTACTTCCCGAGATGCATGACTGCCAATCGGGACACACACACCAATGGGATTTTAGTCGCTTTTACGACAAGCATGCCTACTGCGGATATATTCTCTTGCACCTAGTCCGCAGGCTCTTAATGCAGGATTATTAAAAAAAAAAAACTATCAAGTTGCGTGCAGCTTACGTTAAGTCAAGTTATTTTGATAAGCAGTTCGTGTGATCAAGTTAAAAATAATAAGAAATGGAGTTCAAGAAAAAAATGTTTACTATCAGATGAAACAAACTCATCTTTAACACCACTCTTAATGCATAATGCCCATTATTTCACGAAATGCAAGCTACGAGATGTTTCTTATGATATACCATATTTCGAAAAGTTTTGACCAGACAAGCATTTCAACCATACACTCGTTTGACCGACGCAGTCACCCCGGTGACTTTCTTTTAAAAAATTTAAACTCAAAAGTAAATGCCAAAAAATTGCAGAAAAAGTGCAATTAAGTTAAAATATGCTTCTAGCAACATTAACAGTAATCACCATTTGATTGTTTTTATTTAGAGCATTGGACGCAAAATGTGAAATGTGGAATAGTCACCCCGGTTACTCGTCGGCGAACTAGGGTTTAATCCTGAAATACCTACTTTTAATAGAAAAGTTTACTTTCTTTTAAAAAATTAAAACTCAGAAGTAAATGCAGGGACGTAAACAAAAGGTTGCCAAAAAATTGCAGAAAAAGTGCAATTAATTTAAAATATGCTTCTAGCAACATTAACAGTAATCACCATTTGATTGTTTTTATTTAGAGCATTGGACGCAAAATGTGAAATGTGAAATAGTCACCCCGGTTACTCGTCGGCCGAACTAGGGTTAAATCCTGAAATACCTACATTTAATAGAAAAGTTTAAGTAATTTATTGCGTGGATTATAATTAATTTATTCATTCAATTATATGTACTTATGAATCACTACTGTTAAACGAATACAAGCTCACTAAATTAACAAGAATAATCATAAAAAAAAATGTCTTTTCCTTGGACTAATAATTTAATATATCCATAATTTTGAAATTAAAGCGATTTGGAACATAATTCTTGAACAATCTTCAAAAAAATGTACTCAATATTATTATTCTCAAGTGAACCTTCTTCTGGTTTGTAAATAACAACCATCTGCTGTTTGTATGTCGGCTCATTGCCAAAAGTGTATAAATCGAAATAAAACTTAGGGGTCGAAAATCGATAGTCAAATTTCGGTCGAGTTGCTAGTTGCCAACCCATGTTTAAGATGACAAGTGCCTACTGTCAACGAGTTGTCGTAATACAAATATTTATTTCAATGGCATTGCTATTTTACTAACTGAAGTTTGGTAACTATCCATAATCATACACCACCAAAAATCCACCACCCGCTGCATTAAAAGCATGACAAAGAAACTTTTACGTACGAAAGCGAAAAGCGTATTTCCAAATTGAACGAGCGTACGTAAATATACTGCGGGGTTTTACGAAAGCGGATGATACAAATGCGGATTATATTCGATTTAAAGGCGGTTTAAAACAAGTTTTATGTTAGCGATTTTTATACCAAGAAAAAAAACGATGTTAGCGATTTGACGTCTTATATTGTAAGAAAGTTCATTTCCTTATACTATTGCATCGACATAACAAGAGCGTTGCCATATTAGCACGAACATGCCGGCCGCCTTGAACGACTGGGCAAGTTCAAAATTAATTCATATTTCAAATACATAAATACATTGTACTTAAATATGTTACAAACGATTTGATTCTATCTACTAAGAGAATAAATCATCGCGCGTTGGCAAAAGCGTCAGTTTAGCTATAGGCCTAACCAATTCTCCCACGGATGTCCTTAACTTCACCACACGGACCAGTCCATCTGCACCAGGGTGACACTGAATTACACGCGCAAGTCGCCATTTAGTGGGTGGGCTTTTCGGATCGTGAATGATAACCACGTCATCTTCTTTCAGATTCGAGGAAGGGCGAAACCATTTAGCTCGTTGTTGTAAGTTGACGAGATATTCGTTCCGCCAACGGGACCAAAAATGATGCCGCATTGCACTGATGGCTTGCCAACGTTGATGTAAAGCACCAGAAAAGTTTTCAGTATCAGGTTCAGGAAGCGCCTTGATTGGCTCGCCGATCAAAAAATGGCCAGGAGTGAGAATTTCCAGATCATCGACGTTAGCAGTGTGCCAAAAAAGCGGTCGTGAGTTGACACAAGCTTCCACCTCTGTTAACAGCGTAGCGAATTCTTCGTAGGTTAATAAAGATGAACCGAGAGCACGCTTTAAATGGTATTTTACCCGCTTCACCCCGACTTCCCAATAGCCACCCATATGGGGTGCACTAGGTGGGTTGAAATGCCATATAATTTGCATGTTAGCCATATACGAAGCAAACCTTTCGTCCTTAACGCAACGGTGATATGCAGCATATAACTCCTTTTCGGCGCCAACAAAATTAGTGCCATTATCCGAATAAATATGTTGGCAATAACCCCTTCTATTTACAAACCTCGAGAGAGCCGCAACAAAGGCAGGAGATGACAGATCTCCAACGAGTTCGAGGTGCATTGCGCCTGCGCTCATGCATATAAAACTGCATATATATGCCTTGCACGATTTGGCTCCTCTGCCTTGAGAAAACTTTATAAAATAGGGTCCCGCAAAATCGACGGCGCTGTGGAGGAAACTCCGAAGGCTAGTAAGACGGCTTTTTGGAAGATCAGACATTCCCTGACGTAACGGTTGGCGGTTTATACGCTTACATTTCACGCATTTGTGGTAGATTGCGCGAAGAAGATTACGAGAGCCCAGCACCCAGAAACGTCGTTGTAGCACCGTTTGCATAATTTGCGGACCGGCGTGTAGCGTACTGTGGTGAATGTCTAATATTATGAGTTTGGCCAGTGATGAACCTTTCGGCAGGATTATCGGGTGTTTAACATCGGTTGAGATCTTAGCACGTTTTATTCTGCCACCAACGCGAAGAATACCATTAGTGTCCAAAAATGGTTGAAGACGTATTAAATGGCTTCGCAAAGGTATTTGTTTGCTGGATCTGCAAGAAGAAATTTCCCTTTGAAAGGCATTATTTTGAGTATACTTTACCAGTATAATTTCAGCGTCAAAAATTTCGTTGCTGGTGAGGCAGCCTGTGGTGCTTCGACTGCTTGTCGTACGAAGGTTTTTGATGAAGCGTAGCGCGTAGGCCGTGCCCCTTTTAAGTTTAATATAAGAATGATATCTAGTAAATAGTTCCCAATCTTCTATAGTTTCAGTAAGGTGTGATGCGGATTTTGTTACTCGAAGTTCGTAGTCAATATTCGAGTCAATCCCAGCCCGCGATGCCAACCCTTCTGTTACTTGAAGTTGCCAACGATTCTCACCTTCGGCCAACCAGCTTGGCCCTTGCCACCAAAGAGAATGCGCAAGTAGATTCGCCGGAGCTAACCCTCTAGAACCACAATCAGCTGGGTTGTGCTCTGAGCGGATGTGTCTCCAGCACTCGGGAGCTAGAATCTCTTGAATAGCGGATACGCGGTTTGCAACAAATGTTGACCAACGACTTGGATGACTCTGCAACCTGGCTAGCGTTATAGTTGAATCAGTCCACGCGTATAAATTTCCCATGTTGCAACCGAAACATAACTGAACTCGTTTTACTAGTTTGGCACCTACATAAATGCGCTGCGCACAATTCTAAGACCTTAGCACGCGCAGCTACTAGAACAACCTTAAAGGCCCCATTAGCTAGTCGCGTGCGGCAATAAAGTACGGCAGCGTAAGCACGTTGAGATGCATCAGTGAAAACGTGGTATTCAGCATGGTCGGCGATTTCGCTGGTACCGATCCAACGATTAAGCTTAAGAGCTGCGAGTTCAGGCAACTGCTGACGATGAGAGAGCCACTCTTCGGCGACATCGGAAGGCACCGGTTCATCCCAATCAACATCAGCTCGCCAAATTCGCTGCAGCCAGATTTTCGTATAGTGCAAGGTGCGATTAATCCGAGAGGATCGAAGATTTTACTGGAATCTGAGAGAAAAACTCTCTTCGTGACGATTGCAGGCAGTGGAGCCAAATCCACCGAAATCGATAAACAATCTTCGCTCGTGTTCCAAATAGTTCCTAAGGTACGTACTTCATCGCCGTCAGCTAATAGGTGCGAGATTTGCTTCGAAGCGTGCGGTATTTGCTCCCTGAGCTCAGCGCAATTTGTCGCCCACTTGCGTAACTCGAAACCAGCGTTGAACAAAACGACAGTCACGTCATTTTGTAGCTTTATAAGTGCGTCGATTGAGACCGACCCTGTAAGGAGATCATCCATGTAGAAGTCGCGTAGAATTACAACAGTCGCTTCTTTGTACGCTTGGCCAGCATCTAACGCAGCTTGATGCAGCGATCGCACGGCCAAGTGGGAAGCTGCAGCGACACCGTAGGTGACGCGAAGCATTCGATAGTCCCGAATAGGTTCCATCGTCGTATCACGCCAAACTATGCGTTGATAGTCGGCATCTTCTTCTGCGACGTATACCTGTCGATAAATTTTTTCGACATCAGCCATTATGGCGTAGCGATGAGTTCGGAAACGAACCAGTATATGTATTTATTTATTTATTTATTTATTTATTGAGTCTATTGAACAATAATTTCCTTACAGACTATTAACAATATTATGCTTAATAACTAAGAAAAGAAAATTTCAAAATTTAAAAAGTTGAATCCAAAAGATTTTTAAAAACATTTTTTGCATAAGAAAAATCTAATAATACCTTGTTCGATATCATATTAAATTCACCAATGGCACGGGCAATAGGGGCATTACGAGCATATTCAGTTTTGTAATTAACACCATAAAACGGCAAAAAATTGCGTAAACTGCGCTGAGGAATGTTAAAATTAAGTTTTACTAATAGAATGGGGCAATCAATAGCGCCATTAACCAAATTAAAAATAAAAGACAAAAAGAGTATGGATCTTCTAGAATCTAACGATTTCAAATTTATTAAAAGTAGGCGTGAACTATACGAAGGTACTGGTTCCGAAAAATTTAAAGAGCGTAAAGCAAACTTAAGGAATACTTTTTGGACACGTTCAATTCTGTTTACTAAATTGGCATGGTATGGTCTCCAAATGATCGTTGCATATTCTAAGTTAGAGCGTACAAAAGACGTATATAATAATTTAAGAGTGTAGGGATCAGAAAATTTCGTGCTATTACGCCTCACATAACCTAACATCGCATAAGACTTTGCAACAATATGCGAAATATGACTGTTAAAAGTAAAATTAGAAGAAAAAATTACGCCAAGATCCTTGATTTCATTGAGAGATTCTAAGACTGATGAAGCAATACTATAACACGTAGGCACAATATTGTGAATTTTAGCAAAAGTGACTTTAAAGCATTTGCTGATATTCAAAGGAAGGCGGGATTTAATGCACCAGCATTGCAGCTTGTCTAAATCAGCCTGAAGCTTAATTGCATCAGCTGAGCTTTTTATAACCGAAAATACTTTTAAATCATCAGCGTACAGCAGAAAATTAGCAAATGTGAAGCAATTGGTAATGTCATTTATAAATAGCACAAAAAGTAAAGGGCCTAAAATACTCCCCTGAGGAACCCCAGAAGACGCTATAAAAGGATTAGATGTTGCACCATCTACCATGACTACACAGCGTCTATTCAGCAAATAAGATTTAATCCACTGCAAAAAATTAGAATGGAAGCCCATGCAAGATAACTTGCTAACTAAGATCCAATGAGAAACTTTATCAAAAGCCTTGGAGAAATCTGTATAGACACAATCAACTTGAAAACCATCCAAAAAGGAATTAATACAGTACTCACTAAAGACCGCTAGATTAGAAGCAGTCGACCGATTGGAGACGAAGCCATGTTGATTTGGCGAAATTAAGCTCTTAGATACAAAATACATTTTTTCTACAATAATACTCTCAAATACTTTTGATACTGAATATAACTTTGAAATTGGCCTATAATTGCACACATCACTTTTATTCCCGCTTTTGAAAAGCGGAGTAACAGAGGTCAATTTCCAATCGTCGATAAAAACCCCTGAAGCTAATGACTTATTAAAAATGAGTTGCAACGGGAGCACTAAAGCTGGGCAATTCCTTAGCAAAATGCCTGACAAACCATCAACATCGGCCTTAAAAGACGGTTTCAATTTGGAGATACCATTAGCAAGGTCTTCGAGGGACAAATTTAAGGATCCAAAACTAAAAGATGAATTCACCATGAAATCATAATTAAGTGGCGAAGCGCCCACATCACTGGTGAAGTTCGAACTGAAAAATGTAGCAAACATATTGGAAACGTCAGCTGGGCAACGTGCAAATTTACCTTGAAAGAAAACTGATGAAGGTATATTGGCACTTGAATTCTTAGACTTTATAAACTGCCAAAAGGTCTTCGGATTTGATTTTAATTTAGACTCTACATCAAGAATGTAGTTTCTGTAAAGAAATTTGTCTAAGCAATTAAATTGCTTCTGATAGGCTTCATATTTAAGACGAAAGAACTGGTTCCTAGTTGACTTAAATTTCTTAAAAAATTTATTTCTGAGGTTTTTTAGTTTTTTTAACTCCCGATTGTACCAAGGTTGCTTATAAGGTCTTTTTTTTAAGACTGGAATATTGTTAATACATAAATCGATTAAAAGCGTTTTAAAAATTAAGAAAGATTTTGCAACGTCAGAGCCATTAAAAACTTCTTCCCAATCAATGTCAGATATTAAATCATTAAATTTAGAGTAATCACAGGCTGAGTAGTTAAAGCCAACTATTTCAGCGGACTGATTAACAGAAAATTCGTAAAACTCAAATTTTAGAACCAAAGGTACATGATGTTTATCACAAACCGATATTGGAAAGTAACATTCCTCCACATTGCAACTTATATTATCACTTATAAATATGAGGTCAAGAACTCTATTCAGTTGATTAACAAAATTATTAATTTGCAATAAATTAAGACTTAAAAGATTGTCAAGCAGATACGTCTCAAAAGAAGCAGTAACATTTATTGGCGTAAGGCCAAAATTTGAAAATGAACCGCACCATGTCACGTTGGATAAGTTAAAGTCGCCTAACACACACAAATGGTTATCGCCTAGCTTATTTAAAACTAAAGATGTTATATTATCAGCATGCGCACGATAAAGGTCATCATTGCCATTTGGAGGAATATAAGATACCAATAAAAAAAGAGAGCCCTTAGAAGAGGACCCACGAACACAAATACAGAGCTGATCGATAACAGAATCATTATTAGCTAATTCCACAAAATGAGCGCATATCTTTCGTTGAACTGCGATAAGAACTCCACCACCTCTCATACATCCAGTTTTCGCCGCATCTCTGTCCTTTCGATATACACTGTACAAATTGCAGTCAAAAAATTCCTCGTCACGGAAATCCGGATTAAGCCAAGTCTCAACAAGAACAAAAATGTCATAATCCAACTGAGAACTAAATGAACGAACAGCTTCTGATTTTGTTCGAAGGCCAGAAATATTCTGGAAATACACCTTCAAACCACAATTTACGCTAATAGGCTTGTTAACAATTACCCGACTCTCTGTTGCAATTCCTCTTTTCGAAAAAAACGAAAAGGGCGTAAATTAACATTGGCAGGCCAAATCTGAGGTGAAAGCAAGTTGTTGTACAGCGCCGCCGACACTCCTAACTTAAAATACAAAAACAGATCCTCTTGTAATTGCGGACCTATCATCAATGCATCGATAAGCGAGAAACCTGTCGACGTTTTTAACGAGGCGTTGAACACCACTCTAAGCTTTGTGGTGGAGCTAGTGTTCTTTACTACAGCGTGATGTGGCATGTAGTAACCTTTATGCAATGGGGAACCATCTGCAAGCTCCATATGGCCCATATCTACGAGCTCCCGCATAAATTTTGAGTAGTGGAGGCGTAGCTCATCATCAGCAGCGAAACGCTTTTCCATCCTCAACAGACTTCTTACAGCTATTTTTCTCGACTCACCTATGGGCACGGACTCTTTAAGAGGAAGGCGGACGATGTAACGCCCGTCTTCAGCGCGACGGTAATTGTCGCTAAAATGCTTCTCACAAAACTCCTCTTCGGCGGTTAAGTAACGCTTGGAGGGAAACTCTTCGAGTTCCCAAAACTTACTCACCATTCGTATAAGTTGCACATCACAATGTAGGGATAACACTCCTGTACTTGAGCTTTGTGCGCATAAGGCCCTTTCGAAAAGCACCCAACCGAAAACGGTGTTTTGTGCCATGGGTGTGCCAGGCGGCCCTTTGCAGAGACCATCCAGCAAGAATTTTTCCATTTCATCTGTCCTCAATAAAACGTCGATAGGACCTGGCTTGGCATAATACCGGTCAGCAAGGGGTAGATTTCGTAAGTGTGGCCACGAAGACATCTTTACGTCAATGGTGGGAAGATCGTTTGTAATCTTCGACAATATTAACGAGCTGATAGCGAAGTGTTGATCAAGCGATCGTGGAGCGAGTAAGAGGCATGCCTCACCTTTAGCTTTGCCACCATCTACCGAACCAATCCCGGTAACGTATGCTGTCGAAGTTTTCCGCGGTAGGCGGAGACGTTACAGGCCTCTGTCACGAAGGATGCATGGGAGCCGTTGTCAAACAACGCTCGTGCAGGTTGCCATCGGCCTGCATAATCTTGTAAATATATTTCTGCGGTAGCCAACAAAATGACTTTATCTGCTTCAGCAACGTGAGATGCCACGCAACCAGAGTGTGTTGCGTCCACATTCGAATTAATCATAGGCGCCGTTGTAGAGCTGTCTATATTAGAAGACGCAGAAGGTTGTTGTACGAGAAGATTGCTTTGCTGCTTTACGAACGGTGAAACGGGTACGTTCCGCTCATCGTTTGTAGGAGAGTCTTCCTGGCTCCCGTGTAGTAATGTATGATGACGACGTCGGCAGGTATTGCAGGTTGATAAACTGCGACATTTTGCTTGAAAGTGACCCTGATTGAGGCAGTTAATGCAAGCGTTATGTTTCTTAACCAATACGAATCTGGCGGCAACATTTAATTTACGGAAAGCTGGACAAGTATAAATTTTGTGTTTGGCGTTACAATGGAAGCAGGAAGGGGAGTTGGCTACTGCATTAACCTGGTTAGTCGGAGATGTGTGTCGTTCACCAATAGCATGGAGCACGTTTGTTGCGGTTTTCGACGCAACCTTAGCAAGCTGACGCGCTCCTTGCACTGCAGTCGACAGGATACCACTCGTCGGTACCATTTCTAGTGAACGCGCACGTGTCTCCAAAAACTCTACTAGCTCGTCAAATGTTGGTAGAACATCCCGCACCAATGACAGCTCCCATTGTTTCCTGGTTTCGTAAGCCAACTTTGCAACAGTAACATGCACAAGCCAATCGTCCCAAAACTCCACTGGACGACCTAAAGCGCGTAACGAACCAACGTGCTGCATGATAGCATTTAGCACTTGCTTAATGGCCTTACCGTTATCTCGAGGCGCCCTTTCAATCGCAAAGATGGCTTTGAAGTGGCTGTCAACCATGACACGCAAGACCTTATAGCGCGTGGTTAGTAAATCCCACGCAGCGCTGTAGTTACCATCACAAATTTGTAGGCTGCTAACAAGTTGGAGCGCTTCACCTTGCAGGCAATTACGCAAATAATGCAATTTTTGACCATCAGACAAACTCAAATTTGTGTGTACCAGTGACTGGAAGGCGTCGAAAAAGGCTAGCCAATTTGTAGGGTCTCCACTAAAAGTCGGTAACTGCAACTTAGGCAGATGAACTGGTTACGGCGTCAAACTCGTTGATGTGGAGAGACGCGGTTGCTCATGGCTTCTGGCGAGACGTTTAAAGTTCGCCTTCGCTGCTGTGTACCATTCTTCTGCTTGTACGCATAATAACTCTACTTCTTGTTGAGCGTCTGCGAATCGGAGCCACTTCTCCTCGAGAAGCTGAAGATACGTTTCTACTGCTTCTTTGTCTAATGCCAATTCATCATTTTTGCTAACTATGATATATCGTTTGATAGCATTTAATGCGGAATCACGAACCTTCACCTTAGACATGATGGTATGTACATACATACATACATAAGTAGGGTTATGTCGCACACGTGTAATTGTTGCTGCGTACTTACACTTTAAATGTAGTTTATGCAAACGAAGTTGTTAAATCCTTTAACAATGTTTTTACACTAAGCTCTAACCTTCTAGAACGAAGCGGGCTTTTTAAATGTATCTTTATGGACCGTATTCGAATTAAGTTAAATTACGCGATCCGGCTCGAAGGACCAGTTTGTTACGTACGAAAGCGAAAAGCGTATTTCCAAATTGAACGAGCGTACGTAAATATACTGCGGGGTTTTACAAAAGCGGATGATACAAATGCGGATTATATTCGATTTAAAGGCGGTTTAAAACAAGTTTTATGTTAGCGATTTTTATACCAAGAAAAAAAACGATGTTAGCGATTTGACGTCTTATATTGTAAGAAAGTTCATTTCCTTATACTATTGCAATGACATAACAAGAGCGTTGCCATATTAGCACGAACAAAAAGCATGACAAAGAAACTTTTATCCATAATTGATTTTATTTGCTATTTATTGGTGTACAAAAACAAAGGTTTTCATTTCTCTAAAAAACATAAAGCAATAAAGGTAGAATAAAATAAAATTAAAGTGGGACAAAAGTGTTCATACAGTTTTTAAGATTTGAAATAAGTTGTTTCTTTTACAAAATTCTGATTTCTTTTTTATAAAGGTTTTCGGTCATATCATTTCGTCAGTCAATAAACCCTTATTCCAGAACTCAGTCCCTTTATCTAAATGCTTTTTTGCGAACTCAAGACGGAAGTTTTATATTCTTCTCAGATATTAACGGCTTTCTGCGGGGAGCTCTGCTTTGATAACTATTAGCTCGTAACGCCCTTTTAACAGTTTTTGCGATGCTTTCAGCTATATTCGGCGCCGTAAACTTCGGATTTTTGCTAACTTCTTTTAAAATAAGGCTAATGTCTCGTCTTGAGACTTCCTTTGGGCGACCTGATCTCGGCTTATTTTCGACAGAACCAGTAATTTGATATTTTTAAACAATGCATTGGACCGTAGCAAAGGCACATTTAATACTCGTAACTTGCTGATTTCTCGATAAGAAAAATTTTTTTTATTCCGTTACTTTTTAAGCGAAATAGATATTTTGTTTTTGTACTGTAATTAATATGCAATAAAATACTTTCTGTGTAAGAAATTTTTTGGGATGCTCTTGGTCTCAACGTTTTCGAAAATGTATGAAGTGTGTGAAGACTTAAGTCCTTAACTGTATAAGAAAGATGTCTACATAAGCAGCTAGCCAAAATCGAAATATAAACTTGCGCGTAGCTGTAGCCTTCCAAAAAATCTGTTGTATCTCAGTAACAAGGCTCTGCTTATATTAAATATTGATTTTTCTAATTTGTTAATTTTCGCCTTTACAGGCGACTAGTTAATAGAGTTAAATGACTTCGACTCAGCTGTTCTGAAAACATTACATAGTTTAGGTCAGTTCTCGCGTCGGATCAATCCGATTTGACAAGATTTGAGAATTCTGTATGGGGAAAAGACCCGAAGTTAATAGCCAAAAGAGAGATACTTCATAGATAAATTAAATGAATTTCCTATAACTCCACTTCTGAATAAACTTATTGTCGAATTGTAGAGCCTTTTCTACAATTGTAATTCGCTTTTGAAAAATGAAAATGCAAATGCGCGATCAAGTTTGAAAATATTTTTATTGTCGACGTCTTTACTTGTCGAGGTATTTGAAGTCAATGCCTCTTACAGCTAGCGAAAAAATGAAGATTATTTCAGTGGAAAAGTCCTGATATTTGACCTTAACTAATTTTATGGTGAAATATCGAATGATTTTGTGAGATAGCTAAACTATGATATCAAAGTGCGAAGAGTATGATAGCGAAGTTGTGCTTGTACATAAGCGAGTATGTATGTATGTCCATTTAAACATACACAGGTACATGTGGGTGAGAATTATGCTGCAGCGAACAAGCGACGACGAATGTGCGAAACCAGCGACAATACAACAAAGGAAAACTGGAACTCCGACGAAGACACTAGCTAAATCAGCGATGCAGGCGACGACAGCGCCAACTGCACTAATGAGGTGCGTATGAGTGTGTGTGATGAGAGCGTGAATGGAAATTCGATGATAACGTCGTCAGATTGGAAATGCAGGTGCGCCGACGATGAATTAGTACGGAGGGGCGTGAACACTTGTTTTAGACCGGGTTTATATGAAACGCAGCTTAATTACATTGTTTTAGTAATACTTTTTATTTATAATTAACTAAAACCATAAACAGTAATTAATTGATTCAATTTAAAACAAAAACTCCTTTGCAAACACCTGACACTTCCGTCTTTTAAATAGCGAAAGGATTCATTCCATTCTGCGGTACGCTTTTTCTATATAGACGGAAAAACTTTTCGGACTTGTCAAGTCTATCTGTTACCCGGCAGTTACACGATCAAGTTTTAATTCAAGTTACCTTTGAAATGCACTCACACTTTTCGAACTAAACGATTAACCTTAATTAAAACTTTAATCAAATGATGGATAAATTGCATAAAAACAGTGAAATATTACAAGAGTTTCAAATTATTCCCTTAATGCAGGATTATTAAAAGAAAAAGTAAGTTATTGACCGTATTTAATTTGCGAATAAAACAAAAGATACTACCTCTGTGAGCAGCGTAATCATTGATACGCGACTGGAACGTTACATCAACGATATGATTGGCGACGAAATCATTTTGCCCTATGCCAGAAATGAACTGTGGCGAATTAATTTTCTTTAACTGAAGCTGATTAACCAGTCGATTGGTTACGAAGTTAAGTTGTGACGTAGAATCTAGTAAAGCTCTTCAAGGAATAAGAGAGCCAGATCGATTTTTTATATAAATGATGGCAGTTGCTAAGAGAACGAAATCTCGGTCAGCAAAGCTAGGTTGAACCTCAGAGCTAACAAGTGCAGAAGCTGAGGAACCGAAAGATGAAGACGAATAAGGCGAATGCGAGTTGATAGAAGTAGGAAATGTTGTTGTTGCTTGTACTTGCGATGGCGGTTTATCAGAAGCCAATGCTTATGAGGAATTCGTAACCGAATTTGTGTCTTGATGAAGCAGACTATGATGCTTCGACGAGCAATGCCTACACTGACCATACCTACAGTCTTTAAGAGAGTGACCACGTCTAAGGCAATTCAAGCAAAGTTGCAATTTTGTGGCTTCTTTGTAACGCATTAAAGGAGACTGGCAAAGAAATCGTTCACAGTTTGTTATTCGATGTTCGCTAGAGCTTTATAATGCACACCCAGCTGCAGCCGATGCTAACAAAACCTTGCGATTGTTTTTGTTATAAGACGGTTTCTTTCCTACCTGTTTTACCGGCAGTGAAAGAGCGTTTTCTACATTTTCCAGTCGCAGACAGCGTTGTTCTAAAAATTTAGTCATCGACTCCTACGTTGGTATTTCATTTGCAGGTGTTTCCTCCTCCCATTTGGAGCGAGATTTGATGTCCAATTTTTGAGAAACTAGTTGAATTAATAAACAGTCGGCGATTTTCTCCTTAGTTTCCATGGTCTGCAATACGCGCAAATGAGCATTTTGAGCATAGCTGATTTCAGGAAGTTTGGCAACCCTATTGAGTTGAACAATATCTCTGATATGAGAGTGGAAATTTAAACGTTTATTATTGAAACGAGCCTTTAATAAACAAATGGCTTTATCATAGTTTGGTTCACTTATTTCCAACGAGCGAATTGTGTCCAGTGCGGCATCACGTAGACTTGATCGAAGGTGCTGGAATTTCTCGATTCTTGTCAAATCAACGTCCTGATGAGCCACGGTGTTAAACATCGAGAAAAAGTCTAGCCATTCTGCATAGTTGCCGCTGAACTTGGGTATTTGCAGCACAGGTAACCATTGCTTGGGTTGAGAGAAGATGAACGAAGGTTGATCGCCTAGAGCTGCTCGCGACGTAGAGCTATGAGCCTCTGAAGCTCGGCATTCTTGCCAATGTAATGGTTGGTGAATGTGGTCAAAAGATCATCAGCGTCGTTGTCCTCTAATTGCATGAGAAGTGAATCGAATCTCTTTTCCAAGCGATCAATTTGCTCGATGCGTACCTCTACTGCAGCTTCGTCGAACTCGCGCAAAGCTTCGAAAGTCAGCGAGTTGTTGTTGTGTGTTATTTGTTGAACGAAATACTATTAAAAGGTACTAAAAATATATTTTATTTTGTACTAAGTATGTATGTATGCGGTACTGGAACTATGTAATATTAACATACTCCTCCCATTGAAAGACTCAGGCTTTCAAAATGTTGTCGTCAATTGTTAGCAGGCACAGCCTTGTCACAGCCCGTTTGTATATGCCATTTGTAGTCTTCAGAACAGCCACTCGTACCACTTGATCCTTTCCACTAATGGTTTCGATGACCCTGGCAAGCGGCCACCTTAGCGGGGGATTGTTCTCATCTTTGATTAAGACAAGGTCTCCAGGCTTTAAATTTGATGACGAAGAATACTATTTCGGCGTTGTTGAAGAAGTGTCAAATATTCGACATGCCATTTCCTCCAGAATTGCTGTTGCATGTAGCATATGCGCTGCCATCTGCTGAGTCGATCTATGTGGAGCGCGGTGATGTCAGGTTCCACTATTGAAGAGAAGGAGGCGCCGATGAGGAAGTGTGCCGGACTCAATACCTATAAGTCGTCAGGATTTTCTGTAATGGGACATAAAGATCTTGAATTTATAATGGCAGAAATTTAATGAAATGTCTGCTGTGGTAACAAATACAAAAGCACGCTTCCGACTTTCCGACAGTTATGTTGATCGCAGCCTAGAAAGGATGGTCCGTGCTTCCATAAATACATGTTTAAAAGCTCCTTCGGACTGACCCCTCTTGAAATAATGTCTGCTGGGTTGGAATCAGTTGGAACGTAGCTCTAGGTAATTCCTTTTTACGCAACCACGACAGCACTATGGTGGAGTCCGACCAGCAAAATATTCTTCCTCTGAAATGCATGGAATTTATTACCTTAGATACCAATTCAGATAACAGCAATGCCCCACAAAGCTCAAGCTTTGGTGCCGTGAGTATTTTAAGTGGAGAAACGCGTGATTTAGAACAAAGAAGATTGGTTTCAATATGTCCATCCCTTTCAGCGCGTATGTATATACAGGTGCCATAAGCGGCAATACCTGCATCACAAAATGCAAGCATCTGTATGTCAGCTTCGGGCATTAGCAGGTATCGGTCGAAACTAAAATGTGTAACCAATTTGCATTGATTGCATATTTCCAGCCATTGCGATTGTATTGCCTGCGATGGGCTTTCGTCCCAATGTAACCTTTTCTTCCACAACTGCTGCAAGAATATTTTGGCTTTGGCCACCACAGGTCCGATCAAATCAAGCGGATCGTAAAGTCTAGCAATGGCTGACTCCTGCAGAAGCCAAGAAGAAAGAAGTCTGATGAGGAAATGTGGTGATTTCCGAAATAGTACTATAACTTTTACCGCTTTGAGTATTGTTGTTTTTTTCCTAATAATATTCCAATAAACCAGTCGGCCTTAAAGCTCAAAAATATTTAAAATAAATAGTGAAATGGCCAAACAATAACAAATGAAATGTGTAAAAAGGAAGAGCCAGCCTTATACAAACAAATTCTAACAAAATAGAAATTGTACAAACAACAACTACACAGTCAAGTAGAAATAGCGGCAGTACAGCCGCACTTGATTGAAGTAAGTTGTGAAGGGAAAGCTGGAAAAATAACAACAGCTCACACTGCGTAAGCTTAGCTGAATGCGTTTAGCTGCCGGCTTAAGTATTGCGCATGTTGTTGCGGGTTCGACTCCCGCAGAAGCCACAAAGAAAGAAGTCTGATGAGGAAATGTGGTGATTTCCGAGATAGTGCTATAACTTCTACCGCTTTGAGTATTGTTGTTTTTTTCCTTATAATTTTCCAATAAACCAATCAGCCTTAATGCTCAAAAATATTTAAAATAGATAGTACGCTTAGTTACCTTGGCCGTTGTTCCAAAAGGCGAAAATGAAAATATGAAGACGTCCAAACTTGGGTCCCAAACCAACCCAAGTGTCGATATTTTTCTTTTCTAAATACCCCAAACGTGCTCCATGGGGTTTAAGTCCGGCGATTGCGGGAGAGTTCAACTGTCTTCGAGCATAATAAAGTGCGACTGTATAATTAGGATCGTTATCCAGTTGAAAAACCCAATGCTGTCCAAGACCCAGCATAGCAACCGATGGCTGCAAATTACTTTCTGTTTATAATAGTATCGATCCATTATGCCATCTATAAACACCAACCGGCCCACTCCAGAGGCTTCTATGGCTCCCCAAGCCATAACGTTGCCCCAACAATGTTTTACTGTGGGAACAATATTCTTCGGCTCAATTGCTGCATTTTCCATGACCGTCATTTACAAACAAGTTGAACTTGCTTTCGTCAGTCAATAAAACCTTATTCCCGAACTCAGTCCCTTTATCTAAATGCTTTTTCGCGAACCCAAGACGGAAGTTTTATATTCTTCTCAGATATTAACGGCTTTCTGCGGGGAGCTCTGCTTTGATAACTATTAGCTCGTAACGCCCTTTTAACAGTTTTTGCGATGCTTTCAGCTATATTCGGCGCCGTTAACTTATTCTTTTAAAATAAGGCTAATGTCTCGTCTTGAGACTTTCTTTGGGCGACCTGATCTCGGCTTATTTTCGACAGAACCAGTAATTTGATATTTTTAAACAATGCATTGGACCGTAGCAAAGACACATTTAATACTCGTAACTTGCTGATTTCTCGATAAGAAAAATTTTTTTTATTCCGTTACTTTTTAAGCGAAATAGATATTTTGTTTTTGTACTGTAATTAATATGCAATAAAATACTTTCTGTGTAAGAAATTTTTTGGGATGCTCTTGGTCTCAACGTTTTCGAAAATGTATGAAGTGTGTGAAGACTTAAGTCCTTAACTGTATAAGAAAGATGTCTACATAAGCAGCTAGCCAAAATCGAAATATAAACTTGCACGTAGCTGTAGACTTCCAAAAAATCTGTTGTATCTCAGTAACAAGGCTCTCCTTATATTAAATATGGATTTTTCTAATTTGTTAATTTTCGCCTTTACAGGCGACTAGTTAATAGAGTTTAATGACTTCGACTCAGCTGTTCTGAAAACATTACATAGTTTAGGACAGTTCTCGCGTCGGATCAATCCGATTTGACAAGATTTGAGAATTCTTTATGGGGAAAAGACCCGCAGTTAATAGCCAAAAGAGAGATACTTTATAGATAAATTAAATAAATTTCCTATAACTCCACTTCTGAAAAAACTTATTTTAGACCGCGTTTATATGAAACGCCGCTGGGTGGCCGCTGTGGTCGAGTTGGTAGCGGTGCGTGCTATAACTTGATATGCCGGTGAGTTCGAGGTTCGAATCTCAGTCAGGGCAAGCAAAGTCTTAATAATAGAAAAAGTTTTTTCTAATAGCAGTCACCCCTCGGCAGGCAATGGCAAACCTCCGAGGCTATTTCTGCCATGAAAAAGCTTCTCATTAAATACATATGCCGTTCGGAGTCGGCACAAAACTGTAGGTGTCTCCATTTATGGTATAATATAAAGACGCACACCACAAATGGTAGGAGAAGCTCAGCCAAACACTGAGCTACTATATAGTGTACGCGCCAAAATTATATATGTATATTATATGAAACGCAACTAATTACATTGTTTTAGTAATACTAATTATTTATAATTAACTAAAACCATAAACAATAATTAATAAATTCAATTTAAAACAATAACTCCTTTGCAAACACCTGACATTTCCGTCTTTTAAATAGCGAAACGATTCATTCCATTCTGCGGTACGCTTTTTCTATATAGACGGAAAAACTTTTCGGACTTGTCAGGTCTAAAAAATTGTAGTATTATTGCAAAACATTTCACTGTAATGAAATGATGGATAAATTGAATAAAAATAGTGAAATATTACAAGAGTTTCAAGTTATTATCTTTTTTTTGTTGGAATCAGGCACGAAACAACGCGTGCAGAAAACAGCACTCAGACTACATGCCGTCTATTGTACTGTTTTCATGTTCCTTTTAATCTGTTTTAAATCTGCAGGATTTACGAATAAATCTTAGTAGATTTTGGGGTGACAAAGAGCTCTCAACACGTCGCGACCATATGTCTCATACCTAGTTCTTGCAAAGGCGGGGCAGAAGCACAGAAAGTGTTCCGCCGTCTCTTCCTCTTCAGAGCAGGATGGGCATATGGGGTTGTCATGTACGCCTAACATTGTCAGGTGTCTATGCCACGTGAAGTGACCGGACAGCAGTCCAACAAGTTGCCTGCAGTCCCGCCTGTTAAGCGAGAGCAAGTGTTTTGATAGTCCTTCTGAGATTGAAGGTATCATGAGTTTTGCCCAACTGCAACCTCTCGACGCCTCCCAGTCATTACTGAGCGAACTTTTAACCCAGTTTCTGATGGTGGCATCGATGGCCGAAGGTGGGAGTGCTATAGCTGGCTGCGGGCCAAGGAACACCTGATCCGAGCCAATTCTGGCCAAATGGTCAGATGTCTCATTACCAGGTACTCCGGAGTGACCAGGCACCCAGAGTAAAGCAAGTTCATTATGTTTACCAACATAGTTTAGTCGAGACTTGTATTGCCGAACTAGTTTAGAGGGCTGGCCAATGCCTTGAGTGCAGCTTGGCTGTCACAGCAGACACGTATACTCCTCGCCCTCCACCTATTTTCCACCACGTAGTCCATTGCCTTGAGAATTGCAAATATTTCGGTGTGGAAGACCGAGGCATGTTCCCCAAGAGAAAATTGAAGCTTATCCTCATTATCTTCTATAAAAACTTCAGATCCTGACCCAGAGTCAGTTTTGGAGCCATCAGTAAAGATTCGACACCGTGTAAGACCGGGCTCAGTGTTGGCATTAAACCAGCATTCAGCCTCAGGGAACTCAACGTTATAGAGTCTCATCAGCAAAGGAAACGGTGGCGTACTATCCTGTGGCATTGAAAAGACGCAAGTGTCTATTTCTCTGCCGCCAACAATTTCCGCCTTGTCCCACTCCGTTTTATGCCAATATCCGTCTCTTTTAAGTATGCAGGTGGCCTTTAAGGCCTCCCCATGTATGAATATACAAAGTGACGGAAAGTGCAGCATAGCGTCAAGAGCAGGGTGTGGTAGAGAATGCCCCTGTACAGCACACGGCGATTGTTCTCTGAAGTTTAGCAAGCAGGTCCCCCACGCTATTAATTGAGAGTCTGCTCCACCATACCACTGAAGCATAGCTGATTATGGGTCTGATCATAGAGGTATACATCCAGAGGGTACCCTTTGGTGATAGACCCCACGTTTTGCCGAAGACCCATTTACACTGCCAGAAGGCTCCAATGCTTTAGAGGTCTTGTCGTCAACGTCAGATTTAAAACGACAATTTTGCATCCAGAATAACTCCTAGATACTTCACTTCGGGAGAAGTCTGAATTGTGACTCCCTTAAGTGTGAGAGGAATGAGGCCATCCAACCTTCTCCGCCTAGTGAAGAGAACAACACTAGTTTTGGTTGGGTTTGCGGATAGCCAATTATCGTCACACCAGGTGTCAACCTTATACAGTATTGTCTGCCCTTTTCTGCAAACAGCCGACAGAGATGGGCCCGTGACTAGACAGGCTACATCGTCCGCATAGGCCTGAGCGTAGATATTCGAGTCATCAAGAGTGACAAGAAGAGAGTCAATTACCAAGCACCAGAGTAAAGGGGAAAACACACCGCCCTGAGGAAAACCCTTATTTACTCCGCACTTTAGGTATTGATCCCCTTCTGCCTGAATCTTGATAATCCGCTGCGCCAGTATTGAACGAATCCAATTTACCAGCGAAGGATCTACCCCATGCCGTAGAGCAGCAGTGCACATGCCATCGAACGTGGCATTGTCAAAAGCACCCTCAACGTCTACAAAGATGCCCAGGGCGAACTGTTTCCTATCGACGACCTCGCCAGCTCTGGCAACCAGACTTTGCAAAGCCGTCTCACAGGATTTTCCCGCCTGATAGGCATGTTGATGCAAAGACAGAGGATGTGATGACAGCGCCTCCCTACGAATGCGTAGCTCTACTAATATTTCCAGACATTTTAGCATGATTGATGTCATGCTAATAGGTCTGTAGCTTCTGGGGCTAGCGTAGTCGTCCTTGCCAACCTTTGGTATAAAGGCGACATTTACCAGCCTCCAAGATTGTGGTATATAAGAAAGTGCGAGCGACGCTATGAAAATATTTTTCAAGGTCGCCAACACAAACTCGAGACCTGCTTTAAGTACAATAGGTGAGATCCCATCAGGACCGGGCGATTTGAAACTGTCAAAATATTCAATAGCATATCTCATGGCATCCTCCCTCGCCACAGTTCTGGCAACAAACCAGTCGTACCTTGTCGCTGTGGTTCTCGAATTCCCTTCCTCCCCTGTCGAGGGAGAAGAAGACATAACCATCACCTGATTTCCAGGAAAATGAGTCTCTAGAAGAAGAGCGTAAGTCTCAATCCTGGTGTCTGTGAAAGAGTCATCAGGCCTCTTGAGCGAACCCAGCTTTACGGACTGGTCCTTTTTTAGAACTTTTACCAGTCTAGCTGTTTCACCCAAGGTTTCAATCACTCTGCAGTATTCCTTAAAAGAGTCCCTTTTCGTAGAGCGAATTAGTCTCTTATACTCTCTTTGCGTGCAGCGATATTGTTCCCAGTCCATCTCAGGATTAGTTTTGAGGGCCCGGTTAAGATATTTTCTCGACTCACCTCTCATCTTCTGCAGCTGCTTGTTCCACCAGGGAACAGGCGTGCGGTTTAGAAGTGGTCGAGTCGGACAGGCCTTATCCAAACTATCACGTAGGGCACTCTTTAAAATATCTACTGCCTCATCAATGGCATGAGTGGATCGTATTCTAGGTGGCGCCGAGATCTGATTTCCAAGCTCTTCCTTAAAACACGACCAGTCCGATTTTTTCATGTTTCGTTCTGGCGCTGGGCACATAGCATCCTCGCCAAGTTGAAACTGGATATATCTGTGGTCCGAAGGCGAGTCTTCACTCAGGACCCTCCAGTTTAGGACTGACCACCCTATCCGAGAGTTAGAAAGAGTAAGATCAATCACTTCCTGTCTCCTGCGCGTGAAAAATGTTGGCTTAGGGCCCACATTCAAGATGCTCAGCCCACTTGACAGTATATACTCGAAGAGCCGATTTCCCCTCGCGTTGCATTTGTTGCTGCCCCAGATTTTATTCTGGGCATTAGCATCGCAACAGAGGATCAATCCGACGTTTCGGTTTTCGCAATACTCCACAAGACTATCCGCCTTCCCCGGAGGTGGCGGCAGCAGAGAGTCATATGGAAAGTACGCGGAGGCAATAATGAAATGTTTACACCCATTTTTGCACTTGACAAGTTCTCGGTCTGACCGAGCTTTCGTCATATAAGATGTTGGCACCACGTAGGTCACTTAGTCCACAAGGTTTTTGTTTGAAAACCCAGGGCTCCTGAATGGCTGCTATGTGGGGTTTTGTGTGGTTAACCTTCTACTTATAAGAGAAGTAGCGGCTTTAGAGTGCTGCAAAATGATCTGAGTTAACGTCACTGGACGGTACCATGCATCGCCTTGGTCACTCATTTGGGATCAACTATCAATGGCATGAGTGGATTGTATTCTAGGTGGCGCCGAGATCTGATTTCCAAGCTCTTCCTTAAAACACGACCAGTCCGATTTTTTCATGTTTCGTTCTGGCGCTGGGCACATAGCATCCTCGCCAAGTTGAAACTGGATATATCTGTGGTCCGAAGGCGAGTCTTCACTCAGGACCCTCCAGTTTAGGACTGACCACCCTATCCGAGAGTTAGAAAGAGTAAGATTTATCACTTCCTGTCTCCTGCGCGTGAAAAATGTTGGCTTAGGGCCCACATTCAAGATGCTCAGCCCACTTGACAGTATATACTCGAAGAGCCGATCTCCCCTCGCGTTGCATTTGCTGCAGCCCCAGATTTTATTCTGGGCATTAGCATCGCAACAGAGGATCAATCCGACGTTTCGGTTTTCGCAATACTCCACAAGAAAGTACGCGGAGGCAATAATGAAATGTTTACACCCATTTTTGCACTTGACAAGTTCTCGGTCTGACCGAGCTTTCGTCATATAAGATGTTGGCACCACGTAGGTCACTTAGTCCACAGGGTTTTTGTTTGAAAACCCAGGGCTCCTGAATGGCTGCTATGTGGGGTTTTGTGTGGTTAACCTTCTACTTATAAGAGAAGTAGCGGCTTTAGAGTGCTGCAAAATGATCTGAGTTAACGTCACTGGACGGTACCATGCATCGCCTTGGTCACTCATTTGGGATCAACTATTAATGAGAAGGCCCCGAGGAAGAGACTAAGGCGATTTCCGTACTTAGATCCGAGGATATCCACGGAGATCTAGTCCATTTTCATTACCAGAGTAGCACCTTCTCTACCTTCCCGGTTGCTACTCTTTTTGTGAGAAATGACACGCCAGTGCTTGGTGTCCACTCCCGGATTTTGGGCACGGAAACTGGAAAGCACATCTGCGGTCTTCAGATCTGGATCTGGAATCCAGCAGAGCGCTTTTCTGAGAGGCTTGCACTCTTCACTGTAAACAGTGAATCGTGTTCCACCTATGTGCGGGATTCTTTGCACCACAGCCTTGAGCCAATCCCAGTTTACTCGGGAGAGGCCTTTCACCATAATGGTTCCATCCCTCTCCTCATAACCACGGGCATTTGCTGCAGGGCCGGAGGA
This sequence comes from Philophylla caesio, assembly GCA_963971545.1. Lineage (NCBI taxonomy): Eukaryota > Metazoa > Arthropoda > Insecta > Diptera > Tephritidae > Philophylla > Philophylla caesio. The sequence goes on along the minus strand of OZ020605.1, from coordinate 1,098,167 downwards.
AATGACGGCTCGGATCAGATGGCTCTTGCAGTGTTTTACTTCTGCAGTAGTCATCTGCCGTGTCGAACCCGCCCTCCCAATTACGGCAACCAGCGGAGGGTCTTTCACGGTCTCACAGTAAGTTGACCGGGCCCCCAGTCCTCCTGACGTATTTGGGAGGTTTTCGTTATGCAAGGGCATGGCGGGGGCGGTTTTGCCTCGACCAACCCTCGCGTCACTACCTCCCTTGTTTTTAGGCGAGGGGTTCGTGCCGCTCGAGGTCTGTCTGGCTGATACCGCTCTCTTCCGCCGCTGTCCTTGAGTGTTCGCCACAAGATCAGAATTGGGCAACGCCGCACCAGTACCCGCCGCACGATGCCTCGAAGAGACATTGGGGCAGGCACTGGTGGGGGTCGCCGCAGTTTTCCTTTTCTTGCGGCGTCCGCCAGCTGATTTGGAAGTCGCTGCATCCAGCAATGTCCCACTGGCTTCTGGAGTAACCTCCATAGACCTGGGCCGCTTGCTACGTGCAGCAACAGAAGTCTGAATGGCCACACAAGAGGGTTTCCCCTGCTCGCGTTTCGCCATCATCTTCCTTCTCCTCCTCTTCTCGGTTTTTGAAAGAGGACCCACTTCGTCATTGGAGGGTCGTTGGCAGCTGGCTGCTTCCCGACACCCATCCCCTGCAAGAGGTCGGTCCCCTTCCGACTCTGAAGAAGAGAGGATTGGTACTACCTCTCCACTCTCCTCCAGGTCTATGACACAGGAGACTATAGCAATGGTTGGGGCCTCCAGAACCCGTGTCCCTGCCGCAACTGCGGGTGGATTTCCACATGCGTGGGTACCACCTGGAGTATCATAATCCATTTGTTGTGCCATTGCCATACTGTGCAGTTTTGTCCCAAACTGCCAGGGTTGGTGGGTATTTTAAGGGAATTTTTCCCGTCATCCTCCTACTTCCCGAGATGCATGACTGCCACACACACCAAAAGGGATTTTAGTCGCCTTTAACGACAAGCATGCCTACTGCGGATATATTCTCTTGCGCCTAGTCCGCAGGCTCTTAATGCAGGATTATTAAAAGAAAAAGTAACTATCAAGTTGCGTGCAGCTTACGTTAAGTCAAGTCGTTTTGATAAGCAGTTCGTGTGATCAAGTTAAAAATAATAAGAAATGGAGTTCAAGAAAAAAATGTTTACTATCAGATGAAACAAACTCATCTTTAACACCACTCTTAATGCATAATGCCCATTATTTCACGAAATGCAAGCTACGAGATGTTTCTTATGATATACCATATTTCGAAAAGTTTTGACCAGACAAGCATTTCAACCATACACTCGTTTGACCGACGCAGTCACCCCGGTGACTTTCTTTTAAAAAATTTAAACTCAGAAGTAAATGCAGGGACGTAAACAAAAGTTTGCCAAAAAATTGCAGAAAAAGTGCAATTAAGTTAAAATATGCTTCTAGCAACATTAAAAGTAATCACCATTTGATTGTTTTTATTTAGAGCATTGGACGCAAAATGTGAAATGTGAAATAGTCACCCCGGTTACTCGTCGGCCGAACTAGGGTTAAATCCTGAAATACCTACATTTAATAGAAAAGTTTACTTTCTTTTAAAAAATTTAAACTCAGAAGTAAATGCAGGGACGTAAAGAAAAGTTTGCCAAAAAATTGCAGAAAAAGTGCAATTAAGTTAAAATATGCTTCTAGCAACATTAACAGTAATCACCATTTTACTCCGTTACTTTTTAAGCGAAATGGATATTTTTGTTTTTGTACTGTAATTAATATGCAATAAAATGCTTTCTGTGTAAGAACTTATTTTGTGATGCTCTTGGTTTCAACGTTTTCGAAAATTTATGGGGTGTATGAAGACTTAAGTCATTAACTGTATAAGAAAGATGTCTACATAAGCAGCTAGCCAAAATCGAAATATAAACTTGCACGTAGCTGTAGACTTCCAAAAAATCTGTTGTATCTCAGTAACAAGGCTCTCCTTATATTAAATATTGATTTTTCTAATTTGTTAATTTTCGCCTTTACAAGCGACTTGTTAATAGAATTACATAAATGACTTCGACTCAGCTGTTCTGAAATGATTACATATTTTAGGTCAGTTCTCGCGTCGGATCCATCCGATTTGACAAGATTTGAGAATTCTGTATGGGGAAAGACCCGCAGTTAATAGCCAAAAGAGAGATACTTCATAGATAAATTAAATAAATTTCCTATAACTCCACTTCTGAATAAACTTATTTTAGACCGGGTTTATATGAAACGCAACTTAATTACATTGTTTTAGTAATACTAATTATTTATAATTAACTAAAACCATAAACAATAATTAATTAATTCAATTTAAAACAATAACTCCTTTGCAAACACCTGACATTTCCGTCTTTTAAATAGCGAAACGATTCATTCCATTCTGCGGTACGCTTTTTCTATATAGACGGAAAAAATGTTCGGACTTGTCAAGTCTAAAAAATTTTAGTATTATTGCACAACATTTCACGTTCAATAAAAATTATGCGCGTAAAATGTGCGATATTGATTACAAGGTCAATTGTGGTAATTGTGTTATAAGATAAATTATTTCATGCGAAGTATCTGTTACCCGGCAGTTACACGATCAAGTTTTAATCCAAGTTACCTTTGGAATGCACTCACACTTTTCGAACTTAACGATTAACCTTAATTAAAACTTTAATCAAATGATGGATAAATTGCATAAAAATAGTGAAATATTACAAGAGTTTCAAGTTATTCTTTTTTTTTTTTGTTATTTTTTTGTTGGAATCAGGCACGAAACAACGCTTGCAGAAAACAGCACTCAGACTACATGCCGTCCATTGTACTGTTTTCATGTTCCTTTTAATCTGTTTTAAATCTGCAGGATTTACGAATAAATCTTAGTAGATTTTGGGGTGTCAAAGAGCTCAGGTGTTCGTCTCTCAACACGTCGCGACCAAATGCCTCATACCTAGTTCTTGCACAGGCGGGGTAGCAGCACAGAAAGTGTTCCGCCGTCTCTTCCTCTTCAGAGCAGGAAGGGCATATAGGGTTGTCATGTACGCCAATCATTGTCAGTTGTCTATGCCACGTGAAGTGACCGGGCAGCAGTCCAACAAGTTGCCTGCAGTCCCGCCTGTTAAGCGAGAGCAAGTGTTTTGATAGTCCTTCTGAGATTGAAGGTATCATGAGTTTTGCCCAACTGCAACCTCTCGACGCCTCCCAGTCATTGCTTAGCGAACTATTCACGCAGTTTCTGATGGTGGCATCGATGGCCGAAGGTGGGAGTGCTATAGCTTGCTGCGGGCCAAGGAACACCTGATCCGAGCCAATTCTGGCCAAATGGTCAGATGTCTCATTACCAGGTACTCCGGAGTGACCAGGCACCCAGAGTAGAGCAAGTTCATTATGTTTACCAACATAGTTTAGTCGAGACTTGCATTGCCGAACTAGTTTAGAGGGCTGGCCAATGCCTTGAGTGCAGCTTGGCTGTCACTGCAGACACGTATACTCCTCGCCCTCCACCTATTTTCCACCATGTAGTCCATGGCCTTGAGAATTACAAATACTTAGGTCTGGAAGACCGAGGCATGTTTCCCAAGAGAAAATTTAAGCTTATCCTCATTATCTTCTATAAAATCTCCAGATCCTGACCCAGAGTCAGTTTTGGAGCCATCAGTAAAGGTTCGACACCGTGTAAGACCGGGCTCAGTGTTGGCATTAAACCAGCATTCAGCCTCAGGGAACTCAACGTTATAGAGTCTCATCAGCAAAGGAAACGGTGGCGTACTATCCTGTGGCATTGAAAAGACGCAAGTGTCTATTTCTCTGCCGCCAACAATTTCCGCCTCGTCCCACTCCGTTTTATGCCAATATCCGTTTCTTTTAAGTCTGCAGGTGGCTTTTAAGGCCTCCCCATGTATGAATATACAAAGTGACGGTAAGTGCAGCAATGCGTCAAGAGCAGGGTGTGGTAGAGAATGCCCCTGTACAGCACACGGCGATTGTTCTCTGAAGTTTAGCAAGCAGGTCCCCCACGCTATTAATTGAGAGTCTGCTCCACCATACCATAGAGGTATACATCCAGAGGGTACCCTTTGGTGATAGACCCCACGTTTTGCCGAAGACCCGTTTACACTGCCAGAAGGCTCCAATGCTTTAGAGGTCTTGTCGTCAACGTCAGATTTTCACGACAGTTTTGCATCCAGAATTACTCCTAGATACTTCACTTCGGGAGAAGTCTGAATTGTGACTCCCTTAAGTGTGAGAGGAATGAGGCCATCCAACCTTCTCCGCCTAGGGAAGAGAACAACACTAGTTTTGGTTGGGTTTGCGGATAGTTTATTACCGTCACACCAGGTGTCAATTTTATACAGTATTTTCTGCGCTTTCCTGCAAACAGCCGACAGAGATGGGCCCGTGACTAGACAGGCCACATCGTCCGCATAGGCCTGAGCGTAGATATTCGAATCATCAAGAGTGACAAGAAGAGAGTCAATCACCAAGCACCAGAGTAAAGGGGAAAGCACACCGCCCTGAGGACAACCCTTATTTACTCCGCACTTGAGGTATTGATCCCCTTCTGCCTGAATCTTGATAATCCGCTGCGCCAGCATTGAACGAATCCAATTTACCAGCGAAGGATATACCCCATGCCGTAGAGCAGCGACAGAGATGGGCCCGTGACTAGACAGGCCACATCGTCCGCATAGGCCTGAGCGTAGATATTCGAATCATCAAGAGTGACAAGAAGAGAGTCAATCACCAAGCACCAGAGTAAAGGGGAAAGCACACCGCCCTGAGGACAACCCTTATTTACTCCGCACTTGAGGTATTGATCCCCTTCTGCCTGAATCTTGATAATCCGCTGCGCCAGCATTGAACGAATCCAATTTACCAGCGAAGGATATACCCCATGCCGTAGAGCAGCAGTGCACATGCCATCGAAGGTGGCATTGTCAAAAGCACCCTCAATGTCTACAAAGATGCCCAGGGCGAACTGTTTCCTATCGACGACCTTGCCAGCTCTGGCAACCAGATTTTGCATAGCCGTCTCACAGGATTTTCCCGCCTGATAGGCATGTTGATGCAAAGACAGAGGATGTGATGACAGCGCCTCCCTACGAATGCGTAGCTCTACTAATATTTCCAGACATTTTAGCATGATTGATGTCATGCTAATAGGTCTGCAGCTTCTGGGGCTAGCGTAGTCGTCCTTGCCAACCTTTGGTATAAAGGCGACATTTACCAGCCTCCAAGATTGTCGTATATAAGCAAGTGCGAGCGACGCTATGAAAATATTTTTCAAGGTCGCCAACGCGAACTCGACACCTTCTTTAAGTACAATAGGTGAGATGCCATCAGGACCGGGCGATTTGAAACTGTCAAAAGATTCAATAGCATATCTCATGGCATCCTCCCTCGCCACAATTCTGGCAACAAACCAGTCGTACCTTGTCGCTGTGGTTCTCGAATTCCCTTCCTCCCCTGTCGAGAGAGAAGAAGACGTAACCATCACCTGATTTCCAGGAAAATTAGTCTCTAGTAAAAGAGAGTAAGTCTCAGTCCTGGTGTCTGTGAAAGAGTCATCAGGCCTCTTGAGCGAACCCAGCTTTACCGACTGGTCCTTTTTCAGAACTTTTACCAGTCTAGCTGTTTCACCCAAGGTTTCAATCCCTCTGCAGTATTCCTTAAAAGAGTCCCTTTTCGTAGAGCGAATTAGTCTCTTATACTCTCTTTGCGTGCAGCGATATTGTTCCCAGTCCATCTCAGGATTAGTTTTGAGGGCCCGGTTAAGATATTTTCTCGACTCACCTCTCATCTTCTGCAGCTGCTTGTTTAACCAGGGAACAGGCGTGCGGTTTAGAAGTGGTCGAGTCGGACAGGCCTTATCCAAACTATCACGTAGGGCACTCTTTAAAATATCTACTGCCTCATCAATGGCATGAGTGGATCGTATTCTAGGTGGCGCCGAGATCTGATTTCCAAGCTCTTCCCTAAAACACGACCAGTCCGATTTTTTCATGTTTCGTTCTGGCGCTGGGCGCATAGCATCCTCGCCAAGTTGAAACTGGATATATCTGTGGTCCGAAGGCGAGTCTTCACTCAGGACCCTCCAGTTTAGGACTGACCACCCTATCCGAGAGTTAGAAAGAGTAAGATCAATCACTTCCTGTCTCCTGCGTGTGAAAAATGTTGGCTTAGGGCCCACATTCAAGATGCTCAGCCCACTGGACAGTATATACTCGAAGAGCCGATCTCCCCTCGCGTTGCATTTGCTGCTGCCCCAGATTTTATTCTAGGCATTAGCATCGCAACAGAGGATCAATCCGACGTTTCGGTTTTCGCAATACTCCACAAGACTAGCCGCCTTCCCCGGAGGTGGCGGCAGCAGAGAGTCATATGGAAAGTACGCGGAGGCAATAATGAAATGTTTACACCCATTTTTGCGCTTGACAAGTTCTCGGTCTGACCGAGCTTTCGTCATATAAGATGTTGGCATCACGTAGGTCACTTAGTCCACAGGGTTTTTGTTTGAAAACCCAGGGCTCCTGAATGGCTGCTATGTGGGGTTTTGTGTGGTTAACCTTCTACTTATAAGAGAAGTAGCGGCTTTATAGTGCTGCAAAATGATCTGAGTTAACGTCACTGGACGGTACCATGCATCGCCTTGGTCACTCATTTGGGATCAACTATTAATGAGACGGCCCCGAGGAAGAGACTAAGGCGATTTCCGTACTTAGATCCAAGGATATCCACGGAGATCTAGTCCATTTTCATTACCAGAGTAGCACCTTCTCTACCTTCCCGGTTGCTACTCTTTTTGTGAGAAATGACACGCCAGTGCTTGGTGTCCACTCCCGGATTTTGGGCACGGAGACTGGAAAGCACATCTGCGGTCTTCAGATCTGGATCTGGAATCCAGCAGAGCGCTTTTCTGAGAGGCTTGCACTCTTCACTGTAAAAAAAGAGGGTTTCCCCTGCTCGCGTTTCGACATCATCTTCCATCTCCTCCTCTTCTCGGTTTTTGAAAGAGGACCCACTTCGTCATTGGAGGGTCGTTGGCAGCTGGCTGCTTCCCGACACCCATCCCCTGCAAGAGGTGGGTCCCCTTCCGACTCTGAAGAAGAGAGGATTGGTACTACCTCTCCACTCTCCTCCAGGTCTATGACACAGGAGACTATAGCAATGGTTGGGGCCTCCAGAACCCGTGTCCCTGCCGCAACTGCGGGTGGATTTCCACATGCGTGGGTACCACCTGGAGTATCATAATCCATTTGTTGTGCCATTGCCATACTGTGCAGTTTTGTCCCAAACTGCCAGGGTTGGTGGGTATTTTAAGGGAATTTTTCCCGTCATCCTTCTACTTCCCGAGATGCATGACTGCCAATCGGGACACACACACCAAAAGGGATTTTAGTCGCCTTTTACGACAAGCATGCCTACTGCGGATATATTCTCTTGCGCCTAGTCCGCAGGCTCTTAATGCAGGATTATTAAAAGAAAAAGTAACTATCAAGTTGCGTGCAGCTTACGTTAAGTCAAGTCGTTTTGATAAGCAGTTCGTGTGATCAAGTTAAAAATAATAAGAAATGGAGTTCAAGAAAAAAATGTTTACTATCAGATGAAACAAACTCATCTTTAACACCACTCTTAATGCATAATGCCCATTATTTCACGAAATGCAAGCTACGAGATGTTTCTTATGATATACCATATTTCGAAAAGTTTTGACCAGACAAGCATTTCAACCATACACTCGTTTTATTTAACCGTAGTTCGGCCGACGATTTTTATAATTCATTTTGACCGACGCAGTCACCCCGATGACTTTCTTTTAAAAAATTTAAACTCAGAAGTAAATGCAGGGACGTAAAGAAAAGTTTGCCAAAAAATTGCAGAAAAAGTGCAATTAAGTTAAAATATGCTTCTAGCAACATTAACAGTAATCACTATTTGATTGTTTTTATTTAGAGCATTGGACGCAAAATGTGAAATGTGAAATAGTTACTCGTCGGCCGAACTAGGGTTAAATCCTGAAATACCTACATTTAACAGAAAAGTTTAAGTAAATTATTGCGTGGATCATAATTAATTTATTCATTCAATTATACTTATAAATCACTACTGTTAAACGAATACAAGCTCACTAAATTAACAAGAATATATATATAATATAATAATATTTTATAATTTTATTGAGCTCAAGGCCAGTTTATGGAAGATTTTTTTGTGAAAAAACAACAACAGTTTTTAATGGTTGAAGTTATAGTACTATTTCGGAAATCACCACATTTCCTCATCAGACTTCTTTTTGATTATTAAATTAAATTATTTTTAATTTAATTTTTCATAACCACTTCTCTCAGGCTTTGAACCCGGGAGCTCGGAGTTGCAGAGCCAATACGCTACCTATTGTGCTTCGCTAGCCGAGTTGGCTGTTGTGTTTATTTCATCTTCCTTAAACAAACCAACTACAAACAAGAGCAACTGATCTGCCGCTATTGAACTTGTTTGTGTGGTTGTTCTAAAATAGTACTATAACTTCAACCATTAAAAACTGTTGTTGTTTTTTCACAAACAAATCTTCCATAAACTGGCCTTGAGCTCAATAAAATTATAAAATATTAACATTTTACTAGGCCAACAGAAAAAAGAACAAAAATTGTAGACAAGGATGAGCACGCCTTAAAAATGCATATAATAAAGAATTTGCAAAATAAAAACACAAACAAACAAAAACCATCACTGAAAAACTGGACCTTAATAAATTTCAACATTTAAGCGAATACAATCGCGTTCAGTTAAATTGTAAAAAATGCAATAATCGAAACTCTAGCACTGTATTGAACAGAACAGGTAGGCAACGCAAGAATTAATCCTGATCTAAGTAAATCCAAGCCAACAAAAATTTGCACGAAACGAGCTCCAGCGAGGAAGAAACTACGGTAGTCGGATGGGCAGCAGTGAAACAAAACCCTTCTCGCAAAAATGGGTGCTGCTTTACCAGTGGAGGAATTTGAACGCAGGCTGGAAATAATGGAATTCTACTTCAAACATGGGTCGAATCGTGACAGTCGTTAACGAATGGAGTCAATGGGATGATGACAGTCGAATGTGAACGAATGGTAATTGCTGATTTTGTTATTGATTATTTTGCTCTTCCTTTCCTTTTCATAGGTAGCAATAGTCATTGAAATGTCATAAAAGATAAAATCAAACAAGTAAAGCGGCAAATTTAAATGGATGCGAACTTATTATTTTATTTAAGTTCCAGCGATAGCGAAGCCTATGAAGAAATTGAACCTAAATAACTTTGAGACAGGAGCAATCCTTTGGCGTTATCCAACAATGCTTAAGTTGAATAGAAGGAAAATAGAAGTCAAAAAAAGGGTAACAATAATGAAAAAATAAGCTCTGAGACAAAGGAAGACAGTGTCAAAAAATGTGCGGTTAAAAATTATAAAATTAAAAAAACTAAGATGGACGAACATAACGTGACTCAAATCCCGTTACAGGGAATGCTTGTACCGAAAGGTACGTTTGCCAAAATAACTGAAAAACAAGAAGGACGTAATGAAAACGAAACACTAACGGTAACGGTGGACAAAGAAAAAAGAAAAGAGAGTATGCGGTACACTAGCGCACATAAAGGTGACTTCTGTGTGTTAATTGACAATTCAAAAAGCCCAATATGTAATAATGAAAAAATTAAGAATGGAATGTTTTTGTGGGAAAAAATTAGAAATTTCCAGATTGAGGGCATAAAAGATATTAAAGCTATAGGAAGGTCTTTATATAAAATCTTTTTCAAGACACACCAGCTTGCAAACAAGTGCCTTGGAAATCTAAATTTGATAAAAGATATTAAAGCTATAGGAAGGTCACTATATAAAATCTTTTTCAAGACACACCAGTTTGCAAACAAGTGCCTTGAAAATCTAAATTTGATAAAAAATGAAATTAATACATTTATACCATCCCGTTACAGGGAATGCTTGTACCGAAAGGTACGTTTGCCAAAATAACTGAAAAACAAGAAGGACGTAATGAAAACGAAACACTAACGGTAACGGTGGACAAAGAAAAAAGAAAAGGGAGTATGCGGTACACTAGCGCACATAAAGGTGACTTCTGTGTGTTAATTGACACTTCAAAAAGCCCAATATGTAATAATGAAATAATTAAGAATGGAATGTTTTTGTGGGAAAAAATAGAAATTTCCAGATTGAGGGCATAAAAGATATTAAAGCTATAGGAAGGTCACTATATAAAATCTTTTTCAAGACACACCAGCTCGCAAACAAGTGCCTTGAAAATCTAAATTTGATAAAAAATGAAATGAATGCATTTATACCAAGAAATTTTGTAGAGTCAGTGTGCGTAATAAGGAACGTGCCGGTAGAATTTTCTGAAAAAGAAATTCTAGATGGCATAGTTTCCAACATTAAGGTGACATCAGTAATGAGACTAACGAGACGAGATCCGGACGATAGAAACAAATTTCAACCAACGTTTTCAGTCAAGCTAGGTTTTCAAGGTCACGAATTACCGGAGGAAATCAGTGTCTTCTATGTAAAGAGTAAGTGCAACATTGCATTCCAAGAAAAAGACAGTGTTTTAACTGTGGCAGGCTTGGCCACACAGGAATGTCATGCAAAGCAAAAAATAGATGCATAGTGTGCGGAAAGGAGGAAGGCTGTAGCAGCAACTGTAGAACAACAACAAACAATTGTATCCTCTGTGGGAACGACGGGCACAACTTGCTCAACCGGAAAAGTTGCGAAAAATGGCAGAAAGAAGAGAAAGTGTTGGATATAATGACGATCAAAGAGATCTCAAAAAGAGAAGCTTTTGATATGTACGACCTAGAAGCTAACGGCAGCAATCGGTTCTCTTTATTAGACAATTCCCAGGAAGATTTTCCGGCTACGCTCTCCGGCCAAACAGCAATCTTAAATAATGATCAGATAGTAAACAAAATGTTGACAAAAAAAAGATATAGCCATGTAATATAATATAATTTTGGCGCGTACACTATATAGCTCAGTGTTTGGCCGAGCTTCTCCTACCATTTGTGGTGTGCGTCTTTATATTATACCACAAATGAAGGGACCTACAGTTTTGTGCCGACTCCGAACGGCAGACGTATTTAATGAGAAGCTTTTCCATGGCAGAAATACCCTTGGAGGTTTGCCATTGCTTGCCGAGGGGTGACCGCTATTAGAAAAAACTTTTTCTATAATTAAGATTTTGCTTGCCCTGCCTGAGATTCGAACCTCGAACTCACCGGTATATCAAGTTATAGCACGCACCGCTACCAACTCGACCACAGCGGCCATGTAGTGCAACAAAAAACTAACAAAGTAGAACCAAGTAAAGAAAATTGTATATATAAAAACAACGTAAATACACATCAACCTGTGTACGAAAGTGCACAGTGGGATAGATTATCGGAAATAGAAAAATTGCTAATCTGCTAATAAAGAAATTTGAAATCGACCAAAATGAACCACTGGTTCAACTATTAGAAAAAATCTGCAAAGTCAGAATTAGCGACAGAATAAATAAATCGACAATAAATGAGCACAAAGATATTACAATATAACATTCAAAGTATTAAAACCAATAAAAGGTATGTAGCTAAGAAGAAACTAAGAAGATATAGCGAAACGTTGGGCCTTAAGGTAAAGTAAATTGTTTTTACTTGTACCTACAACATTAGATCAGACCAGCCTACTTATGGAAATATACACAAAAAATAACTAACTGATCGGAACAACTAATGAGCTATGTAGACCATTTTAACAATAGATATGAAATAGACATTGTGTGTCTACAGGAAATATTTTCGCACAGTGAACATACAGAAAACAACAATTTAATAGGATTTAACCTAATAAAGAAAACTTAATCAGATGGATATGGAGGTGTAGCTATCGGCTTCAAGAAAGGTATTAGGTACTCAAAAATCAAATACAAAACCAACCTTGACATAATTAATTATAGCTTAAGTTCGGAAGCATTTGCGCAAGAGATGAACAGCTTAACAATATTCTTGACAAAGTTTAGAAATGTACTATTTTTGGATATCACATAAATACAGCCAAAGGCAAGATTTTAAATGCAGAAATTGAAAATGCAAATCTCAGACTTCAAGACTCCTAACATTAGGGAATAAATCTATAGAAATAAACAATGGTTTACCACAGGGAAGTTGTTTATCACCAATCCTCTTTAACATCTACACAGCAAAATTACATGATATCAATGATAACAATACACAGATGTTCCAATTTGCTGACGACCTGGCGATAGTGGTACACAATAAATGTGAAAAAACTGCCATTCTTAACTTGGCAACAAAATTAGAGAAAATAATCAGCAACTTAAATTCACTTAACCTGACAATTAATATAAACAAAACAAAGTTCATGAAAATGACGACAGGAAAAAGAGAGCAGTACAGCATTGACATTAATGGACAGAAAATAGAGCAAGTCTACAATGTAAAGTGGCTAGGCAGAACTATTAACGCAAACTCTACAGTGAAAGAGCACATAGGGCAAGTTAAGATGAACAACAGCATTAAACCTATTCAAGGTATTTGTAAGATCCAAAACTGAGTATGCCAATACCAGCTATTCAAATGCTCCTAAGATTTATAACAAACAACTTCAATTTAGTGTCAATGATTCGCTTAGGCGATGTTTGAACAACAGCATTAAACCTATTCAAGGTGTTTGTAAGATCCAAAACTGAGTATGCCAATACCAGCTATTCAAATGCTCCTAAGATTTATAACAAACAACTTCAAGTTAGTGTCAATGATTCGCTTAGGCGATGTTTGGGTCTACCTCCAAACACACCCACTCTGGCTACGCATTAGCTTGCGAACTAACTCCTATAAAGAGAGCTGAATGGCTTACTGCAAAAGAAATCATCAAACAATGGTTCCTTAATTCTAACATAAAGACAGAACTTCTCAATAGTACAACCGTTAAATCAAGCTATAGTCACACAGCTAACAAGTTTAATGATATTCTAAATAAAAAATCAACACGAATGTTACATATACATACATACCTACAGCAAAAATATCAAGATGACAGGGTCAGAACTAAACAAGACAAAAAACAACATGTCACTCCTTCAACTTCAAGCACTGTACAATTAAAAAAAAGCAGAATAGCTAAAGAATGTTTTAAAATAGTAGCCACGGATGCATCTGTGAGTGAGGGCAAAGTAGGCTGTGCAATCTATGATACGGAACACAAAGTGTCTTATTTATATAACGTTAAGGACAACCTCACATCTACCAGTGGTGAATTAGTAGCTATACTACAAGCTACTTTACTTGCAAAGAAAACTAAATGCTACAAAATATGTATATTTACAGATAGCTTAGCAGCAAATCAAACGATTTCACACAAACAAACAGAGAACTACTTAATTGCTGAGATACACAATCAGGTGTGTAACTCCGAAATTGAGCAACTTATAATTAATTTGGTACCCAGCCATGTGGGGATAAGCTTTAATGAAAAGGCTGACGAAGCGGCTTAAACCACTCTTGAGTATGGAAGGCTCTTAGAAGTTAAATTAACACCACAAGAAGCCATGAGAAAAATAGGGCAGACCTTATGGAAAGAAACAGTTGAGAAAATAAAAAATTAATGCACAAATTAATGCATAAAAATAGAAATAGAAAAGTCAAAAAAAAAAAAATATATATATGTATATAGAGTAGAAAAATTAAGGAAAAAAAAAGAAAAAAATTAATAGACATGCAAAACTAACGTAACTTTCGGTGCGGCCAGATGTAAAGGCATGAATATGAATTTTGTAAACAAATTCGATCAATGTACACAGATAATATTTCAAGATAATCATCAGTTAGTCACATTTTCTTCATATATACACTCATAACAAACAACTTTGATATAACATACCATTGTATAAAAATTACATCTCGTTGAGTTACAAACAAAACCCTATGTTAGTATAATTATGTACATATAAATATGCTCTATTTATATTCATACTATGTCAACCTCCACCCTACATCAACATCAAAACCTCGATGCGATACAAAACAGGATAGAGGCAACAAAGATTCGCTAGTATGCCACTACTGCATGTGATCAACCTGGTACTTTAATTGGCTGTAACAAGCTTGCCATATAGTCCTTCAGGAGGATTTCGAAAGGCGGAAAAAAAAAATCACTGATTTCGAATGAAAAATGCTATCAGCAATTCCGACGTTTTCGAAGTTTGCGTTGCCAACTGTTACGCTAAGTTCGAATGAGTGTTACCAACTCTACACGAAATTTAGCGGTTTTTTCTTTACTTTTTTGACAGCAGTGGAAAGAAAATGCATATATTTTCACAGGCAAGGTTTACAATAGTTATTTAACCACAAAAAGTAATGAAATGAGTTCCATTATAGAAGCTGTTTTATTAAAAAAGCAAGCGCAAAGCCCGAAATAGACGTTTCCAACCCGAAAATCCTTTTTACCGTTCCCTCTAAATTATTGAATGTTAGTATATGATTGCTTTCTATTCTCGTTGCTTTGGGTTCAGTTTTGTTAAGATATGGCTTCCGTTCTACATAGCTTTTATGGTGCAACCAAACCTCTAAAATAAAGAGAATAACAGATACAAAATATCGTTATACTTTTTATAGAAATTCAACATTTTAGCAAACATTTATGCCTATTTATTTATTTTCTAGTTGGTTGCAGTTGAAGTTTTATGTAATATTATCGTTGAATGAACATTGGCACTTTATACTTGTGTTAAATACGAAACATTCAATTCAAATAAACAGCACTTCCTTGTTCATATATGTATCTATTCACTAAGATGACTACGAAAGTCGTATCCTTAACTGAATGGCCCAAGGCTTTTCAACTGAGCAATGTCTGCCCGCTCCTCCATCATACTCACCAGCCTCATACTAACTCCGGTTAGTGGATGGTCTTGACCTGTTGAAAAATAGATTTCAAGTTATGCACAACAGCCGTTAATAAACACTTCTTACATTTTAATTACTTTGGTGAAAAATATCCACTTAGTTTCTAGTTCACTTGTATTTTTTGTTCTTTTTATTTATTATTTTCACATCTACCGATAAGGGAAAGCACTCGTAGATTATTCTCACGAATAAATGTCAAAATTTCGTTTCACTCGGAATCCGTGATGACAATCTCCTGAATTTCGAAAGTTCGTAAGAATTTCCTAATCACGTCGGAATTGATAATAGCATTTTCCTCCGACGGAATTTTATTTATTTATTTATTTATTTATTTCAGTCAATTGAACAACAAATTCTTACTGACTATAAGACAAAATGACTTAAGACTAATTGAAGTAAGTATACAATAAACTATGTACTGCTCCACAAGATAAGGACGGTTCGTAGTTTTGAACATCATTTAGTTCCGAAAGAGTCCTCATTAAGGGAGCATACTTTGCATAGTTAGATTTTGTAAACCCGAGGTAAAAGACTGGAACACTCCGTAGACTACGCATAGGAACATTAAAAGTTATTCTTTCTAAGAGGTTAGGGCAGCCAACTAAACCACACAAGAGCTTGGTAACAAAAGAACAAGCAAGATAAGCATATCTGTTATTAAGAGTTTTTAAGTTTAAAAGTTGGCAGCGTGATTCATATGAGGGACTGGGTTCACTAAAATTTAAAGAACGAAGAGCGAATTTGATAAATTTTTTCTGTATTCGCTCTAGGCGAATTTGGTAAGAGTTGTGATATGGTCTCCAAATAAAAGAGGCATATTCCAATCTAGATCTTACTAGGGAAATGTAAAGCATCTTTATGGTGTACGGGTCAGAAAACGAAACACTATTACGACGAACAAATGCCAACATTGCGTAAGACTTGCTGACTATATAGTCTATATGCGTGGAAAAGCTTAATTTTCTGTCGAAATAAACACCAAGGTCCTTTACTTCAGTTACACAATTAAGTAACGATCCAGAAATATCATAACGTGTTGGAAGCGGTATGAGCTTTCTAGTGAAAATACAATGTGAACATTTATTTATATTAAGATGTAACTGATTCCTTACACACCATGAATGCAGTTCATGAAGTTCATTTTGGAGTGCACTGGAATCATGCCTGTTCCTAATGACTGAGTATATTTTAAGATCGTCAGCATATAAAAGGTATTTAGATGAAGAGAAGCAAGACCCAATGTCATTTATAAATAAAATAAAGAGAATTGGTCCCAGAACACTACCCTGAGGAACGCCTGACGTAGCGATAAAAGGCAGTGAGTAAACATCCTCAAATGCAACCACGCAATATCTATCAGACAAATAAGATTTTATCCATTGAAGAAATTTAGAATGGAAGCCCATGCTAGATAATTTTGACACTAATACATTATGGGAAACTCTGTCGAACGCTTTTGAGAAATCAGTATAATTGTGTCAACTTGGTAGCCTTCTTGAAAAGCAGTTATACAGTCTTCGGTAAAAATTGCAAGATGAGAGATTGTTGACCTGCCCTTAACAAATCCATGCTGATTTGGACAAATTAAGTTACTTACAGAGAATAATAATTTCTCCTTAACAACACATTCGAAGATTTTTGCAACTGTAGTTAGTTTTGATATCGGTCTATAATTAGAAACATCATTCTTGTTACCACTTTTAAAAATTGGTGTTATATAACTCTTTTTCCAATCATCAATAAATTTCCCAGACGCTAAGGACATGTTAAAAATCAATGTCAATGGTTGAATTAGCGACCTGCATTTTTTAAAAAGTATGGCCGAGAGGCCATCAGAATCCATTAGGTTGGAGGATTTAATTGAATCGATACCTCTACTGACATCATCTTCAGACAATACCAGCGATCCAAACGAAAGAGTGCATTCAGGAATGAAGACATTGGCGTTATTATGATCCAAGTCAGACACAAAGTTTGAGGAAAAAAACTCAGCAAACATGTTAACTGCTTCTTTAACGCTACTCGCACGTTTATCGTTATAAACGACTGAGGAGGGAATATTTGTCTTTGTATTCTTGGATTTTATGTAGCTCCAGAATGCTTTCGGATTTTTTTTATATTAACTTCATAGTTATTAATATATTTTAAGTAGAGTATTTTGTCTAAGTCATTAAATTTCTTTAAATATAAATGATATTGTTCATAATAAAATGGCAAATTAGTTACTTTAAACATTTTATGGTATTTATTTTTTCGATTTTTTAGATGTTTTAGATTTTTTGTGTACCACGGTATCTTATAAGTTTTTCTTGGAAAAGTTGGAACAGTATCAACACATAAATTAAAGATTAATGACTTAAAAATATTAAAAGCCAACTCAGTATCTAATTTCGAAAGTGAATCAGACCAGTTATATTCTTGAATAATAGAATTCAGATCAGTAAAATTGCATAGATTATAGTTAAATTTAAAACATGAACCGACTTGTGGAGCAGTAAAAAATTCATAAAACTGTAAACTAATTACTAACGGAAAATGGTGCATATTTTTTGCCGAGATCTGAGAACTACATATTCTTAATTGAAAGTGTAAATTATTGCTTAAAAATATTAAATCTAAGAGTCTATTATGTTGGTTAACAAATGAATTAACTTGAGATAGACCGATATTTGAGAGGCTATCAGTAACGAGAATTTCACTGTCCTTAGACTAGTTTACTGGAGTTAAAAAAGACAAACTAATTAAATAACGCTAATTAAATAACGAATTCTTGATAGGCTTGTAAGTTGAAATTCAAACCGAGTTTAATCAAACCTTTTAACTGAGTGTAAACCAGCACTGAAGAACTAGCCCTTAAACAGCTAAGATGTTGCCACATTGGAATATTTCACTAATATAAAATTAAAATATTTTGCTCAACGTAAAATTTTTTGGGCACAACATAAGTAAATTGGTGGATTTATTTGTTTAAAATGATCGATTGTTGTAACATATCAAATATCGGAGCTTTTTTATGCTTTTGCTGGTAAAATAACGCTAGACTTGGTATAGCTTTGAACAATTTTACATTTAACATTTTAGTGTCATCAAAACTACAGTTGGATTTCATTCGGCGATAGCGACAACTGCAGTCCTGCAGATAACTAATCGTGCTGTTGTCTAAAAAACTGTGTCCTGTGGAATGTGTATTTTAAAATTTGACAAAAGCTGCCCGCTGGTTACTGTCTTCAAAGTGTACATTTTCTATAATTAATTAAAAAATAATTGCAACTAATTAGAAGAAAAATAAGTTGTCGGAATGTGTCAAAATGTGGTTGTGCTATAATTTGTAAACGCAGAGTGTAAGTTTGCGTTTCGACGAGTATTTCGCGAATGAAAGACAGCGAATCGCATTCCAAATATAAGCGATGTTAAATTTGTTTGCATTTTTAAATCTTATTAACACTAGAAAGACGGGAAAATTTACCTACCTTAAAAGACGGATAGGGGTCATTTGACCCCAATTTAAAAGTTGTGCATATCTTTAAATTTTTAATGTCGGTAATATGTGCTTTTCGTGTGATATAAATTCAAACATGTTTTTTTCAAGAAAATAAGTTCATTTATATTTACTGATATGAAAACTGCGTATTATCGGATATCGTAATACAGATCGCCGAAACACAAGAAAATATACTTACACCTCAAAACTTTTTTTGTACAACATAAAAATTGTTTTGATTTGTTGCAACTACCGCACAGACGTAATTTCCAGTTGTCACATATTTTATTTGATTTATTTTTGCAGCCAGTGATGTAGCAATGCCGTCTCTTTCTCGAGTTTGATGATGAAGCATTGGATGAAGATGTAAGGGCTTATGGCTCTACTACAAAAAAAATTTGGACGGGCCATCTTCTCGCACTTAATTTCACGCTGTATCTTCTGGCCATTTGGTCAACAACATCTACGCCAAATTTAGGGCTGTGCGTCAGATCGCCCAAAACCTAATCGCCCAAAAGCAAAAATGTCAAATCGCCCAAAAAAAAATTTGGGCGATCTGTCATTTGGGCAATTAGACATATGTCAAATCACCCAACTTTTTGGGCGATTAGACATTTGGGCGATGTGACATATGTCCAATCGCCCAACTTTTTGGGCGATCTGTCATTTGTGCAGTGAGACATTTGGGCGATTTGACATTTGGGCAATTAGACATATGTCAAATCGCCCAACTTTTTGGGCGATTTGACATTTTCTGTTTTTAGCAAATTTGTCAAAATAATAAAATAAAAGTACGGTAAATATGCTCTCAACTAAAAGCAATACCCTCTCAGATTTTTTTTTCCCTTTCACTTTTAGTATCGTAGTAAGTGGGGGGTTTTAGGGGTTGTATAGCACTATGTTAGGGGTTATGTTATGAAGTTGTGTGAATAAATATGTAGCAAAATATAAGATTAATTAGCATTATAATTATGTATTTTACTAATATTTCATTTTACAGAAGTAAACATTTTGTAAAAGGGAGAATTATAGAGGAGAATTATTAATTCACCCTGTTACAATATGTTGGCATGAAGAAGTAAACATTTTGTAAAAGGGAAAATTAGATTTAAAAATTTTCAAAGAACTAACCATTTTCCCTTTTACAGAAGTTGACAAGAAGTTTTTTGCATTTTTGGGCGATTTGACATTTGGGTGATTAGACATTTGGGCGATCTGTCATTTGGGCGATCTGTCATTTGGGCTATTAGACATATGACATTTTTCGGTTTTGGGCGATTAGGTTTTGGGCGATCTGACGCACAGCCCAAATTTAGTGCTGTTATAAAAAGTGATACTATAACTTTTTTTTTTGTTATTATCACCATCTATCTGAACCTTATCACGCAACGTACTCAGCCACAAAACTTTCTTGTTTTTATTCGCTTGGTAAGCTGTCAACAAGCACTGCTTATTTTCCGTTTGAAAAACTTCCGTGGCATGTAATGTCATTTAAAATTTGTTTACATGTGGCGGAGTAT
Source organism: Philophylla caesio (assembly GCA_963971545.1). NCBI lineage: Eukaryota > Metazoa > Arthropoda > Insecta > Diptera > Tephritidae > Philophylla > Philophylla caesio. The sequence goes on along the minus strand of OZ020605.1, from coordinate 1,078,189 downwards.
CGCGTCTTCCTTTGTTTACGGTACCAACCATAGTAGTACGCTTGGAAAGTAAATTTTGAGCCAAAGACACGGACGTAAAAAAATTGTCAGTGGTCACATATCTTCCCTTATTTATATAAGGCTCCATTAGTCGCATGACAACGTGTTCTCCCACCATTTGATTTTCTGGACGGCTATCATCTTTTCCCAAATATGGCAAACTGTTTAGCAAATATTTCGGTTTCACATCAAATTTATCAGGTTTATTGGCCATGTACTATTGTGTAAAATTGCACCTGACCTTTGTTGGAAACAGTTGTTCATCTATGGTGATATTTTCACCTGGCACGTAACAAGATTTGCAGTTCTCAATAAACCGATTCCAAACTTGGGAAATCAATGCAAACTTATCTGTTTGGAAAAATGCCATTATTGAAGCGGTCTCTGGACATAGTTTTTGGAAAAAATTTCCCACGTCTTGTTCCATAAATCGTTCACAGATATATTTTTCGCGCCACAAGCTCCTCTGACGTACAACAGCGAAATGAACTTTTCCAGATCTTGCACAGACATAGTCCAGTTTGAATGGCCAAGCCGCCTATGTGCTTCAACCTCCGTGCACTTTTGAATGTGGCGTAAAATTGTATCATCAATCAGAAGCCTCCACGCTGTCACAAATGCTTCACTAATTTGCCTTTTTGTGTAGGTCCTGGTTGTTCTGTAAAAATGTTGTGGTTTGCACGGCGACCTGCTGCAGATCTGTTTTGGGGATATACATTCCACAGAATTCCGCCTGCTGAGCGCATGTCGTTTTCTGTCTCAGATGTTGAACAAATTTCATATCGTATGTTCTGAACACATTGTTCTATTGTCACATTCACTGACAAAATCGTTTAGCACAATAAACCAAATAAAGCACCAAGCCAAAACGTAGAAATATACTTGGGGTCAAATGACCCCTGTCCGATATTCTAGGTAGTTGTGCCATTTTTTCAAGTTTAAAAAATCCTAATAAAATTAGACCTGTTTTAATTTTAACTTGATGCAGTTTTGATAAAAGTCACGAAGTTACAAGATAAACAAGCAAGTAGAACAAATATTATTGGCAGTCAAACTTCAGAATGGGTCAAATGACCCCTGCCCGTCTTTCTAGTGTTAAACGAATACATGCTCACTAAATTAACAGGAATAATCATAAAAAAAATCTCTTTTCCTTGGACTAATAATTTAATATATCCATAATTTTGAAATGAAAGCGATTTGGAACATAATTCTTGAAACATCTTAAAAAAAATTTACTTCATATTATTATTCTCAAGTGAACCTTCTTTTGGTTTGTAAATAACAACCATCTGCTGTTTGTATGTCGGCTCATTGGCAAAAGTGTATAAATCGAAATAAAACTTATGGGTCGAAAATCGATAGTCAAATTTCGGTCGAGTTGCTAGTTGCCAACCCATGTTTAAGATGACAAGTGGCTACTGTCAACGAGTTATCGTAATATATATATATATATATAATTTTGGCGCGTACACTATATAGCTTAGTGTTTGGCCGAGCTTCTACCATTTGTGGTGTGCGTCTTTATATTATACCACAAATGGAGGGACCTACAGTTTTGTGCCGACTCCGAACGGCAGATGTATTGATTGAGAAGCTTTTTCATGGCAGAAATACCCTCGGAGGTTTGCCATTGCCTGCCGAGGGGTGACCGCTATTAGAAAAAACTTTTTCTATTATTAAGATTTTGATTGCCCTGACTGAGATTCGAACCTCGAACTCCACGGCATATCAAGTTATAGCACGCACCGCTACCAATTCGACCACAGCGGCCACTAAATTAACAAGAATAATCATAAAAAAAAATTTCTTTTTCTTGGACTAATAATTTAATATATCCATAATTTTGAAATTAAAGCGATTTGGAACATAATTCTTGAACAATCTTCAAAAAAAATTTACTTCATATTATTATTCTCAAGTGAACCTTCTTCTGGTTTGTAAATAACAACCATCTGCTGTTTGTATGTCGGCTCATTGCCAAAAGTGTATAAATCGAAATAAAACTTATGGGTAGAAAATCGATAGTCAAATTTTGGTCGAGTTGCTAGTTGCCAACCCATGTTTAAGATGACAAGTGGCTACTGTCAACGAGTTGTCGTAATACAAATATTTATTTCAATGGCATTGCTATTTTACTAACTGAAGTTTGGTAACTATCCATAATCATACACCACCAAAAATCCACCACCCGCTGCATTAAGAGCATGACAAATAAACTTTTATCCATAATTGATTTTATTTGCTATTTATTGGTGTACAAAAACAAAGGTGTTCATTGCTCTAAAAAACATTAAGCAATAAAGGTAGAATAAAATAAAATTAAAGTGGGACAAAAGTGTTCATACAGTTTTTAAGATGTGAAATAAGTTGTTTCTTTTACAAAATTCTGATTTATTTTTTATAATAGGGGTTTCGGTCATATCAGGAGTAATTTGGGCCCAGGTCCTTAGCAAAGCTTGTTTCAAGGACTCCTTGTTGGTTACGTCGGCATGCGCAATTTTTCTTTTCAAAATACCCCAAACGTGCTCCATGGGGTTTAAGTCCGGCGATTCCGGGAGAGTTCAACTGTCGTCGAGCATAATAAAGTAACCAATCTCTGACTAAGTGCGCTGTATAATTAGGATCGTTATCCTGTTGAAAAACCCAATGCCCAAGACCCAGCATAGCAACCGATGGCTGCAAATTACTTTCTGTTTATAATAGTATCGATCCATTATGCCATCTATAAACACCAACCGGCCCACTCCAGAGGCTTCTATGGCTCCCCAAGCCATAGCGTTGCCCCAACAATGTTTTACTGTGGGAACAATATTCTTCGGCTCAAGTGCTGCATTTTTTTACGCCAAACATTTCCATGACCGTCATTTACAAACAAGTTGAACTTGCTTTCGTCAGTCAATAAAACCTTATTCCAGAACTCAGTCCCCCTATCTAAATGCTTTTTTGCGAACTCAAGACGGAAGTTTTATATTCTTCTCAGATATTAACGGCTTTCTGCGGGGAACTCTGCTTGCATAACTATTAGCTCGTAACGCCCTTTTAACAGGTTTTGCGATGCTTTCAGCTATTTTCGGCGCCGTAAACCTCGGATTTTTGCTAACTTTTAAAATAAGGCTAATGTCTCGCCTGATCTCGGCTTATTTTCGACAGAACCAGTAATTATTGATATTTTTAAACAATGCATTGGTAGCAAAGGCACATTTAATACTCGTAACTTGCTGATTTCTCGATAAGAAAAATTTGTTTTATTCCGTTACTTTTTAAGCGAAATGGATATTTTTGTTTTTGTACTGTAAATAATATGCAATAAAATACTTTCTGTGTAAGAAATTTTTTGTGATGCTCTTGGTTTCAACGTTTTCGAAAATTTATGAAGTGTGTGAAGACTTAAGTCCTTAACTGTATAAGAAAGATGTCTACATAAGCAGCTAGCCAAAATCGAAATATAAACTTGCGCGTAGCTGTAGACTTCCAAAAAATCTGTTGTATCTCAGTAACAAGGCTCTCCTTATATTAAATATTGATTTTTCTAATTTGTTAATTTTCGCCTTTACAGGCGACTAGTTAATAGAGTTAAATGACTTCGACTCAGCTGTTCTGAAAACATTACATAGTTTAGGTCAGTTCTCGCGTCGGATCAATCCGATTTGACAAGATTTGAGAATTCTGTATGGGGAAAAGACCCGCAGTTAATAGCCAAAAGAGAGATACTTCATAGATAAATTAAATAAATTTCCTATAACTCCACTTCTGAATAAACTTATTTTAGACCGGGTTTATATGAAACGCAGCTTAATTACATTGTTTTAGTAATACTTTTTATTTATAATTAACTAAAACCATAAACAATAATTAATTGATTCAATTTAAAACAATAACTCCTTTGCAAACACCTGACACTTCCGTCTTTTAAATAGCGAAACGATTAATTCCATTCTGCGGTACGCATTTTCTATATAGACGGAAAAACTTTTCGGACTTGTCAGGTCTATCTGTTACCCGGCAGTTACACGATCAAGTTTTAATTCAAGTTACCTTTGAAATGCACTCACACTTTTCGAACTTAACGATTAACCTAAATTAAAACTTTAATCAAATGATGGATAAATTGCATAAAAACAGTGAAATATTACAAGAGTTTCAAATTATTCCCTTAATGCAGGATTATTAAAAGAAAAAGTAAGTTATAGACCGTATTTAATGTGTCTTGATGAAGCAGACTATGATGCTTCGACGAGCAATGCCTACACTGCAGTCTTTAAGAGAGTGACCACGTCTAAGGCAATTCAAGCAAAGTTGCAATTTTTTTGCTTCTTTGTAACGCATTAAAGGAGACTGGCAAAGAAATCGTTCACAATTTGTTATTCGATGTTCGCTAGAGCTGCAAATTATTTGAATATGATTTATTGAGTTCTGGTCTTAAACTAAACTTACAAGTAGAAATCAACTTATAGCTAACCTAATCTGCTTTGGTGGCTGATGGCTTCGCTGCTGGCTGTGCTGCTGGCTCCGCTGTTCATACAGTCCCCTCGTCAGCACAAACATACTCCCACGATCTATGATATTAGATGCGCTGTTGTTGCAGGTGTTCATTTTGCAAGCTCAGCATAAACGGTGTTGTGCAGTGGCTGGCGACAAACTCAACATAATGATATTATGGAGTAGCTGGTGATAACTCCTCCCCTGCCAAGTTGGGGCCGTCCTCGGTCCTTTCCAATGCTTTGTCTATTGTTATTTTTAATAACTCTGCGGACTGTCTTTTTTGCCTTTGTTTGAATTTCCAAAAAAATAAACAAATAAGCGCGACGCCTACGACAATGATAGTGACGCTACAAATACCAATTGTTGATCGCTTTTCTAAATCTGAATACAGCCCGTTAATGAGTTGCCTATTTTGTATGCTATGATACTTTAAGTATGGCAAGCTGATTATTTCTTTGTATTCTCTAAAATCTATTTCTGCGTTCAGCGGAATTTCAGCTGTTCTCATGGGCGTAGTCTTTTCGTTGAAATATTTCGTTTCATTAATTATAATTTGCTTCTCGAATGTGATCACATAAGTACCCTTAATTAAATTAGTGGTACGGTTAACGTTTCTTATTGTCACAGGTGCATGATTCACAATTACAAGGCCATCACTGATTTCCTTAATGGGCGGCATGTGGCTGAAGGTTGTTCCGCATTGGGCTTTTAAATCGGACATTAGTTGTTGCGCGCAGCTTCTTTTTTGTGATATTTTACAAAATGGTTTTATTGCTCCAGCACAGTCAGCTATAGAAAATGATTTTTTTTCGCAAACGGCTACTGAATCTTCCTCCAAGTCCAGCATCGTATAATTGTGGGCCACCGGGAAAATTAAGAGTTTCTTACATACAATACTAGGTTTCGGATATTTATTTAGGAATATTATAATATTATTACTTTGTAACACTTTAAACTTAGAGACTAACATTACATCCGTTATTGTCGTGTTTGTGAGGTGCTCATGTTCCAGAAACGAATTTATATCGTGATTATCAAGTAACAAGGGATTTAAAATACCAATTTTTGCCAGAGTGATTGAAAATATAATATTATCTAACTGAATAACTATCGCTCTATTGCGGGCAAGCAGCATTTCAAACAGGTAACCAGTATCGATTTTTTCCTTCTTTACCTCCTTAACTATTTTATTCACTATTTCTGTTATATTATTAATCTGTTCCTGAAACTGTGAGTTGATTTGTACCTGGTGCTTATTTGCATCTATTAATTCCTCTATTTTTATGGTTGTTTTTTGAAAGTCATCGAAATCCGGGGTTCCAGCTATTATTTTGAGTGTCGTTCCTAGGAAATTTAAGCTGCGAGCCCTTCTGGGTCGAATGTTTATTGTTTTTAGCAATTGTTGAATGTGATATAAATCGGCCTCTAGTAATTTAATCATAGCGGAGGATGGAAAGATGTGTAGAAGTTTATTTGACTCCTCCACCAATACTGAATATTCTGTTAGATTTACTACGTGATTGAGGTGACCATAGGTTTCCCATAGTACAACTTCACCATCGGAAATTGGAATGTAATTCGAATGCGAATAGTCGATTACTTCTGCGGTTGCGAGTGTGGCAAAGAAGACTAGAACGAACGTTGACCTAAAAACAAACAGACCAATTACAATTCTTGATTATTACTTCGGAGATTGTCCTTATGGACCACCCTCCCTTTTATGATAACAGTTGTTCCTAAATCTTTTTCTACAGTTTGCTCTGAGTATAGAGGAGTTAGTTTATTACCCAACCTTCTGTTTGATTTAACAAAAACCTTGTCGCCTACATTATACACTTTTTGATACCTCTTTTTGTTATGATATCCAAGCATATTTTCTTGAGCGACCTTTAGTTTATCTGCTATATCTCTATATTCTTCTGTTCTCTCCGAATGAAAAATACTTAGTGGAGTTTTATTTGTAACTGAATGAATAGTCTTGTTATATTCTATGGTAGATAGTAGGATTAGATCTGTTGTATCTTCTATTTGTTTTTCAATTTTCAAACAGCGGGATATCTCTCCACTTGACCATTTGATGTGCTATGAAGTGGAGGGGAGTTTACAATTTCTATATCGAAATAATTAGATAGCATTGATTTTATTGTAGTCGAATTAAAAGAGCGCTCGTTGTCGCAGTAAATTATTTTTATTCCTGTGAAAAGATTCAAAATTTGCAGTAATTTTGGTTTAACATCTATAATTGTTCTTGACTCCATTGGTTGAACAATAGCAAATTTTGAAAATTTATCAATACAGGTTAAATAATGTTTCGAGTCTGCAGAGTAAATACCAATGTGAAGCATCTCACCCGGATGGGTAGGAATGGCAGTGTTGGCAATAGGATGTTTCACAGGATGTCGATTATATTTGGCAAGTGAACATATTTTACAGTTTAGAGCGACCTCCCTTGCCAATTTGACCATTTTTGGAAAAAAATAGTCATTCAATATTTGTTTGACGTTTTCTTGTGAAGCTCTGTGCGCTCTATTGTGTTCAGTTACAACAATTTCTCTTTGCTCATTAGGGTCTACTACATCAATAACGAATTTCTTTGCATATATAAATTTTGTTGCCGGAAAGGCCTCTATCAGTTTATGTTGAATATGAGCAAGAACTGGAAGTTCGCAATGAATCGCGTTCACTACCTCTGTATTTACCGTATCCAGAAGCAATTCTAAGAGACCACTCCTATCCGCGATGTTAACAATATGTCTGGTTTTCTTTCCAAACATTATTAAGATGCGCTTTGAAGGGGTTTCGGCTTCTTCAATTATAATTTGATTCCTGTAACAATTTACAGGTTTGTCAGTGGTGTCCATGGTGTAAGTTAAAGGCTCTTCGCTGTGTATAGTGGCACAATCTGAAGTTGCGTCTTCTTCTAACACATTAATTGGCTGTCGGGACAAGGCATCTGCCACGAAATTTTCTTTTCCTGGTTTATAATGCAATTTTGCATTATGCTCGTCAATGAAGGCTTTCCATCGTTTGATCTTTGCATTTGTGTTTCTGTCCGAAACGGAAAAGGTTAGTGGTTGATGATCAGTAAATATATTAAGATTCTTCACCCCATACAAATAATTTCTAAGGGTCTTTAGAGCCCACACAATAGCGAGCAACTCTTTTTCGTTGGCGGCAAAGTGCAACTCCCTGTCTTTAAGGGTTCTAGATATCATCGTTATTGGTTTCCCTCCTTGAGAGAGCACTGCGCCCAGACCATATGCCGAAGCATCTGTTGTTAAGTCAAATTCTTGATTAAAATTTGGATATTTTAAAACTACTTCCTCTGACATCAAAATTTCTTTCAGTTTATTGAAAGCATAAATTTGTTTCGAATCTAGCTCAATTTCTACTTTTTTTGACTGAGATGCTTTTATTTTACCATTTTCCCCTTTAAGCAAATCTGTCAAAGGCCTAGCAATTGTGGCAAAATCTTTTATAAAACACCTATAATAGCTGGATAATCCAAGAAATGATCTAAGCGCATAAAGATTTCTTGGTTGGTTAAAACTTCTTATTGCCTCTAGTTTTCCTGGGCATGTTTTTATACCACCTCTCGAAACCAAGAACCCCAAATATTCAACCTCCGTCCTGAAGAATTTTGATTTTTCGATAGAAACCCTCATGTTTGCACTACATAGAGCACTCAAAACCCATTGAATATCTCGAACGTGTTGTTCTTTTGTTTTTGAAAATATTATGACATCATCTACGTAAACGTGACAGATCTTACCTATTTTTTCTCTCAAGATGTCATCAATGGCCCGCTGAAAAATGCTGGGTGCATTTTTGAGTCCAAACGGTAAACGACAAAACTCGTATTTTCCATTGTTTACCGCAAATGCTGTTTTTTCTCTGTCGCTTTCTTTTAATTCTATTTGGTGGAACCCCGATTTTAGATCTAGGGTTGTAAAATATTGCGCTTGGCCTAGATTTGATAATATCACCATAACGTTAGGAATAGGATATTTATCATCAATGGTTTTTGCGTTAAGCTTCCTAAAATCTAGAACAAGACGTTTCCTTTTATGTCCGTCATTATCAGTTCCCTTTTTATCAACAACCCATACTGGACTGTTATACGGGGACCGAGATGGTCTCACTATGCCATCATTTATCAAAGCTAAATAGCTCCTTTTCGATGCTGAACTGGGATGAATTACTTTCAGCGCAGGATGTCTCTAAATGCTATAATTCGTTTAAATTAACGTTATTTGATTTATGTATGGAAATTGTGCCAATTTTTAAGAATAAGCCATATAAGTTACCATGGTATAATCGGAAGTTGAAAAAGTTAAAGAACCGTAGAAATAAATTCTTTAAGAAGTTTAAGGTTACTGGAAGCCAGATTTTCTTTGATAAATATCAGAAATATGTAAAGGATTTTAATTGTTTAGATAAGTTTCTTTATAAAAATTACATTCTGGGGGTTGAGTCAAATTTAAAATCAAATCCAAAAGCTTTTTGGCATTTCATAAAATCAAAAAAGTGTGGCTCTGGCATACCTTCGGCTGTCTCTCTCGATGATAAATTCGCTAGTTGCCCTAAGGAGATGGCGAACCTGTTCGGTGAATTTTTTAGTGCCAATTACGTTTGTGAAGATGGTAATTCTTGGCCTGATGTTAACCCCAATACAGCTACTGCTTTTAGCTGTGGGGCTCTGACACTGTCATTTGATGATGTGGCAACAGGTATTGCCAAGCTTAAACCGTCTACAAAGTCTGACGTTGATGGGTTTTCTGCTCATCTTTTCAAGAACTGTCCCGCTCTAGTTTTGCCTCTAAAGCGCATTTTTAATAAGTCTCTTGCGTCGGGTATCTTTATCGATGAATGGAAAATTACGTCTATTAACCGTATATTTAAAAGTGGGAATAAAAATAATGTTCGCAATTACAGGCCCATTTCAAAATTATCAACGGTATCGAAACTTTTTGAAACTATAGTCAAAGAAAAAATGTATTTCATCACTAAAAGCGTGATCCTGCCAAACCAACATGGCTTTGTTTCCAATCGATCATGAAATCTCGCCTTTCATTAAATATTAAAAAGTGCTTTAAAGTAACTTATGCGGAAATCCACAATGCAGTATCGACGTACTATAGTATCGCGGAGTCGCCGCTAGAATCTGTCGTTGAGGCTAAAGATCTTGATGTAATTTTTTCCTCTAATTTTTCCTTTAATAGACATATTAGTTATGTGATTTCTAAATCTTTCTCTGTCTTGGGTTTCGTGAGGCGGAACTGTGTAAAGTTCTCTGATCCCTATACCATTAAACTTTTATATTCGCCTTTTGTTCGTCCCATTTTGGAATATGCTACATTTATTTGGAGGCCATTCCACAAAAATTTCATATTTAGATTTGAACGTGTTCAGAAGGTTTTTTTGAAATTCGCATTGCGCTCTTTAAAGTTTTCGGACCCTATACCATCGTATAGTAGCCGTTTACTTTTAATTAATCTGAAGTCCTTGGAAACGAGACGTTCTGTACTCTCCCTGACTTTTGCTTTTAGTATTATAAATGGTAGTATTGATTGTCCTTTTCTCTTAGGACGAATAAACTTCAACATTCCTCAGTATAATTTGCGCAACTTCTTGCCTTTCTATTGTGAGAACTGTAAAACTGAGTTTGCGCGCAATGCCCTTTGGTACGTGCCTTAAATGAATTTAATCAGATCTCGAATTCTATCCTACTTGATTTCTCTTATTCTAAAAATGTATTTTTAAATATTTTGTATTCTTGCTTTTAGTTTAACTAATAGTCGTAGTGACTTACTTTTATTATGTTACTAGTCTGTAAGGAACCACTGTTTCATAGACGAATGTATAAATAAATAAATAAATAAATAAAATATGTATTCTAAATTTGGGCAAAATCGATAAAGTGGGCGGTACCATGTACCTTTTCCAAAATGTTCGTTTAAATGGATTTGTTGACTTAATTCCAATAGTTACTGAAGTATCAAATTTTCATAGTTTTGGAAAATTACCGTTATATGGGAGACGGGCGAAGTTTTCGTCCGATTTCAAGCATTTTCATAATCTCAGCTAACTAGGTACAATCTAAAATGTATGCCAAGTTCAGACGTAATCGATAGAGTGCTTCCAGATATATACATATGATCTTGAAAGTGGGCGGTAACACGCCCCTTTTCCAAAATTTTCATATAGTCGGATTTCTGGCTGTAGCACAACACCACATACTAAACTCAAGATATTTCTCTTCAACTTGAAATGTCAGATTTTTAGTGTTTTCGAAAATTACCGTTATATGGCAGGTAGGCGTGGTTATGATTTTGATAATTTTCCAAATATCGCTTAAATGGGCGTAGTGTAATACGTATACAAAATCGGGTGGGTGGTTCCAAAGATATACATATGTGGCAGTGCCACGCCCCCTGTACAAAATTTTTATACAGTCGGATTTCTTGCTCAAATACAACACTACATGCCCAATTTGAGCCAATTAGCTTCCATAGCTACTGAAATATAGCAATTTTTGGATTTTCTACAATTTCCGTTATGTATATGGGAGGTGGACGTGGCTATTGTCCGATTTTGCCCATTTTAAATACCAACCTGCTCTGGGTCAAGGACAATCTACCTACTGCGACAGACGGACGGACAGACATACATCGCTAAATTGACTTCTCTTTTCATTCTGAGCATTTTGGTATATATATGTGGCAATGCCACATCTTAAAGTTTTTTCATGCTGGATGCAACCATGGACATATTTATTTTTGATATTTGTTTTTGCTTATCTTTTCCTCCGTTTTAGTTTTGTAAAATAAAAATTGAATTAATCTTTTCTTTTTTTTTGGATTGGACGTTAACCGAACAACAGGTGTTTTATTTTAATACTCAACATCCATAGTTGGTGACCCCGACGGTAAGGTTATAAAATGTCATTAAATGATAGTATGGCTGCGTCGGCTGGTCCTGCGCGAGGAGAAGCAAGCATAGCAGGGCACTCAATTCCAAGGATTCCGCTTCCAGTTATGTGAGAAGAGAATATCGAGGCTTATTTCTACTCGCTGGATTTTTGGTTTGAAGCCTCGGGTGTTTCAACGTATTCCGCGAAATTCAACATCGTGGCCGCCAGCATACCGCAGATCAAGCAAATGGAGTTGCGATCCATCACTGACGCTGCACCGACCGCCGGCCGATACAAATACATTCGCTCAATGCTAACTGAGAATTTCACGGAAAGTCAGCAGAGGCGCCTACAACGTGTACTACGAGATATGCCACTGGGTGATCGTCGACCTAGTGACCTCTTCAACGAAATGAAACGTGCTGCTGGCTTAGCTCTAAGCGAAAGTATTTTGCACGATTTATGGGTCAACCATTTACCCCCTTATGTACAAGCAGCGATTATAGCCACCAGCGTACCAATTGTTGATAAATTGAAAATCGCCGACTCCATAGCGGAGTGTCGGTTACGCATATTCGATTCGTCATTTTTGATCGATTCCGGCGCAGACGTTGCTGTGCTTCCAAAATGTTCGAAATTGGCGCGGGCAATGCCTTCGGATATGCAATTGTTTGATTCTAACGGTTCGCCAATACAGGTGTTTGGCGAAGCCATGCTCAACCTTAACCTTAACCTCCGCAAAGCTTTGATATGGAATTTTGTGATTGCAGACGTAACGCAACCGATTATCGGCGCCGACTTCTTGTCGTATTATAATCTTTTACCCGACCTCAAAATGCGTTGCTTATTAGATCGCATAACTGCAATAAAAACGATTTGTTCAGTTAGTCAACTCAATGAAACGAGCATTTCTACAATCAACGTTAACCTAGATTTCTCAAATGTGCTTAAAGAGTTTAGCGACGTCACGCGACCTGCGCCTCTTGAGGCTCCGGCTAACTCCACGATCGTTCACCGCATTATTACTATCGGCCAAGCAGTGGATGCACGGCCACGAAGGCTTTCTCCCGAGAAATTCAAGGCGGCCCGTACTGAATTTGAGTTACTGTCGGCATATGCCAACCATCCAGCAGTAATTGGGCTAACCCATTACATATGGTGCGCAAAGCCGATGGTTCATGGAGACCTTGCAGCGACTACCGCGCGCTTAATGCGGGACCGTGCCCGCTGCCTTTTCTGCACGATTTAACGCATGTTCTTGCAGGCAAATCAATATTTTCATCAGATCCGAATCCATCCCAAAGACATAAGCAAAACAGCCATTACAACTTCATTCGGCTTTTATGAATTTACGAACATGACCTTTGGTTTGCGCAACGATGCGCACACTTCCCAAAGAGTAATCAACGAAGTTTTTCGTGGCGTAGACAACGTTTTTATCTATTTAGATGACATTTGCGTCGCTTCAAGCTCGCCGGAAGAGCGCCTCGCACATCTTCGTTCAGTATTCCAACGCTTACGGGAGCATAAATTAGCAATCAACGTATCAAAATCCGTTCTTGGGATACCGGATCTAAATTTTTTGGGACATACTATTTCCAAGGATGGTATTAAACCGTTGCCCAGACGTGTTAAAACGATACGATCATTTAAGTTACCCACTGTCGCAAAGGACCACAAGCGCTTCCTAGCGGTGATTAACTTTTACAGAGCGTTCCTGCCCAAACCTCTTGCACATCAGGCTCCCCTCTTCAAAATGTGTCCGGGAAACAAACGTAACGACAAAGCACTGCTGAGCTGGTCGTGCGAAAATGTTAGGCATATCGAAGCTTGCAAGGAGGACCTTGCGAAATGCACTCTACTTGCTCATCCATCTTCAAATGCTGTACTCTCGTTGTGGGTGGACGCATCGGATTTTGCGGCCGGCGCTGCACTACATCAGGTTGTCGACGAGAAACTTCAAACTTTGGGATTTTTTCAGCGAAGTTTTACCAAAGCAGAACAGCGGTACAGCACGTACGATAGGGAACTAACGGCGATGTTTCTCGCAGTGCGACATTTTCAATTCTTGCTTGAGGGCCGCGAATGTCACGTTTACACGAAACGTTTCCGACAAGCAGTTCTAAAGGCCACACATGACATCTCCCATCCGGGTATGCGAATCACAGCAAGACTAATGACTGAGCGCTTTGTATGGCCTGGAATAAATCGAGATAGCCGTCATTTTGCAAGACATTACATAAAATGTCAACGTAACAAGGTCATTCGTCATAATTTTGGCCTGCTTCAACGACGCGAATGCCCCGGATAACGATTTTCACACCTACATATCGATATAGTTGGTCCCTTCCCTTTGTCGGTGGCTTCACTCGTTGGCCGGACGCTTTTCCGATTCCAGATATTACTGCAGAGATGGTAGCCAAGGCGCTAATCAATGGCTGGATATCGCGCTTTGGTATTCCTTTAGACGTAAGCTCAGATCTGGGACGGCAATTTGAAAGCAGCGTATTCCAAAACCTTTTGCATTGCCTTGGCGTCACGCATCTACGAACAACGGCCTACCATCCACAAACTGATGGGATTATCGAAAGATGGCATCGAACGCTTAAGTCAGCAATATTGTGTCACAACAAAGACCATTGGACAGCGTTTTCGCCTCTAATCCTGTTAGGGCTTCGAAGCTCCGTTAAGAACGATATAGGCGCTTGTTCAGTCGAGCTAGTTAACGGAACCACCTTACGGCTTCCTTCGGAATTATTCGTGGATAGTGACCGATCAACCAACGAGGCAGAAACTGTTGTGGAGTTGCGCCGTGCCACGCGTGAGCTACGTCCAGTTGACACCGCCTGGCATACCAGACAAAAATCCTTCATACAGGCAGACCTCAACAAATATGAGCAGGTCTTCATACGAGACCTATCCGTTAAGCCTTCCTTGTCACCACCATACAAGGGTTCCTACAAGGTGGTACATCGGTATACAAAATATTTCGTCATCAACGTCAACGATAAACCAGTTAATATTTCGATCGATCGCTTAAAACCTGCTTATATCGCGGTACCTTCCTATTAGATGGGGAGTACTGTGGCAACGCCACATCTCAAAGCTTTTTCTAGCTGGATGCAACCATGCACATAGTTATTTTTGACACTTGTTTTTGCTTATCTTTTCCTCCGTTTTAGTTTTGTAAAATTAAAACGGAATTAATCTTTTCTTTCTTTTTGGATTGGACATTAACCGAACAACACGTGTTTTATTTTAATACTCAACATCCATATATATATTTATATCTATCTTGATTCCGTTATGCTGTTACGAGCAACCGTTAAGCGAACAATGTTATAATACCCTTTGTTCGAGCGGGGAGGAGTTAATGGCCGGGAATTCCTCTTGAATTCCACGGCAACGGGGATCGAGGAAATAGGAAGCCGATCTTCTGAAAATTTTAGATCCTTAAAACAATAAGCTGAATGCCGTATTGCTCTCGCAAGTAAAAACACACAAGTTATATTAAATTTATAAATGCAAAAGGGGGCTTGTCAATGAGAAGCAACTTATTTCATAATATATAACACTGCTGGAAAAAAGGCGAAACCCATCATACGGTACGGGTAACAGGACTCGAGAAAAGGGAGAGAAAGTAACGAGGCCCTGTTTCCGTACTATCACAGCGACATCTGCAAGTGCAATTAATAATTTATTCACAATGGCAGAATACATTGTGAATGCCGAAACAGCTGACGTAAACACCCTTGTACACAAGTGCGCGGGTATAAAAATGTCGAGTTCTCTTGGGACAGCGCTTGTGAAACTGCGTTCGAACAACTGAAATTATCTTTAATGTCTCCTAAACTTTTACAATATCCTGATTTTTCAAAAGAATTTTTTATAACAGTAGATGCTTCTAGGTGCGGGTGCGGTGCTATATTAAGTCAAAACCACAGCGGCAGTGACTTACCGGTGTGTTTCGCTTCGAAATCATGTAACAAAGCAGAACAGAATAAATCGATTATAGAACTTGAACTTTTAGCTATTTATTTTGCGACTAGACAGTTTCGTTCATACGTTTGCGGTACTCACTTTACGGTAAGGTCAGACCATCGAGCATTAGTCTATCTATTTAATATGAAAGATCCCTCATCAAAACTAGCTAGAATACGCCTAGAATTGGCAGAATACAATTCCACTATTGAGTACATAAAAGGAAAATCGAACGTAGGAGCAGACGCACTTTTACATATTACAATTAATGAAATGAAGGACACAACTTAACAAATTTTAGCAATGACAACGAGATCAATGGCAAAAACAGTAGAATTACAAAACGAAAACAACGCAACAGACAACCCCATAGTACAGGTTTACGGCAAATTCTCATATAATTTTTCAAAAAAGATACCACGCGCAAAAACACAAATACTTTACGATAAGAAGAATAAAATTTCAAATATACAAATATGTGCACATTTAAAACACAAGAAACAATAAATACTTAACTTTGCGAATGTTAACGAAAAATTTTGTTTAGACGAGTTACTTGTGAGGCTTGATATTGAAGCCGGCAATCGCAATATTAAGCGAATAGAATGGCCAAAGAATGATATATTTTTCAAACATTTCTCTATTTCAAATTTAAAAATAAGCGGAAATAAAAATTTTAAATTTCTACAAATAATATTGACAGAACCCGTGGTAACAGTAACTGACGAAGATAAAAAATTAAAACTTATGACAGTTTATCACAATGATCCGATATAAGCCGGACACTGTGGAACCAAGAAACTTCACGCGAAACTACTCACAAAATACTTTTGGAAGAATATGACTCGTGACGTATCCAAATTTGTTAAAAACTGCACCAAATGTTTGTTAAATAAAGTAAAGCCAAAAAACAAATAAAATCTTGTGTTGACGCCAACAAACCATTCGACGTCGTAGTAGTAGATACATTACTTGCGGTCTTGACCTGCTTTCAACGCTCGCTTCCTTCTGAAAGCAAGCGACATGTCGCACGTGAAGACCGCGAAAAGTTGAAAGTATGCTTCGTCTAGCAAACCGATCGGTAAGCGAGCGCTCGCTTGCTTTCAACTGTCATTTTTGTAGTTTGACAGCCATTTTCGCATTTCGTAACATCTTTCATTGTGGCAACATCGTTTATCATAGGCTCTTCGAGCACAAAAAAGCCTTTTAATAAGATATATTGATAAAATCGAGTGTCGCGATACTGATCTTTGTAAATTAATTAATTTATACCGAAAATATGAGTGGGTTTGGAGTTTGACTAGCACGCAGGGCACGAACCTTCTTGCTCTACGACATGTTGCAAATGAAAAAGTATGCTTTCAAAATGCCCAGTGAACAAATCTCTCTCTCGCTTGCGACGACAAGAAGCAGAAAGCAACCTAGCATTGAAAGCAGGTGAAGACCGCCCGTTAGAGCCGTTACCTAAGTCGAGTAATGGTAATAGGTTCGCAGTTACCATTTTATGCGATTTAACAAAGTACTTGGTAACAGTAGCTGTGCCAGACAAAAGCGCAAAAACAATTTCTTCTGCTATTTTCGACAGTTTTATTTTGACTTACGGTGTAATGCAGTCAATTAAATCTGACTTAGGCACAGAATACAGTTGAACACAATTTTTCAACAGCATATCACCACGAGACCGTGGGTACTATTGAACGAACCCATAGAGTTTTTAATGAATACTTACGGGCTTATTTAGATAAAACATTCTCAGATTGGGATGTATATTTAAAATACTTTACATGTTCACACAATACAACAACCAATACGGTTTTTATAACAAATTTTCACCATTTGAATTAATATTCGGGAAAAAGGCTATTGTGCCTCATGAATTACAAAAACAAAAAGTTCATCCGATTTATTATATAGAAAATTACGCTAAAGAAGTTAAATATAGAATGCAAAAATCGCATGAAATCGCAAAAGATTTATTAAATAAACATAAAATTCGAAATCAGGAGTTATATGATAAAACGGCTCATCCATTATCAATAAGCGTTAACGATATGGTTCTCATTTAAAAGGAACCACGCAACAAACACGAAAACATATAACAAAGCCCTTACATTATAACAAAAATTGACGGTGTAGACGTAATAATTTTTGATAAAGAGAAAAACAATAAAAAACAGTACCCAAAAACCGTATACACAAAATGAATTGAGTAAAATTTCATAGATATAATGTGTAATACTATACTTTACTATTGATATATGTAAAAACAAACAAAATTTAACCATACCTGTACAAAACAAAAACAAAAATCAAAATTTGTATAAGCCTTATATTTATATACCTTTTCTACAAAAATTTTAATTATATTAAAAATATAACACAACAAAAAGTATATTTGTATATCAAAAATATTCAAAATATAAATTTAAATTTATATACTTAATCATACAATATAAAAATCCACATATATTTCTAAATATTATTATGGTTATTAAAACTAGAATACTTAACTAATTTAAAAATATATTTTAACACTTAGTTTATAAGACTAAAATATTGTCAAATTTAATTGGCATTAAGAATGCCAAGTAAATTTATAAACAAAAAAACTGTAATTTTTTTTCTTTAACTATGTGCAAGAAGGATAGAGCAAGACTGATCACCTTGCTACATCCTTCTTTTTCAAAAGAGCGATGGTGTAATGGCAGTACGGCAGCACCATATAAATATTCAACACTGCCGTACTGTTAGCAGGTTGGCAATGGTGTTGAGAGGCCATCGCGCCATAAAACACGGCATTCATTTCTTGACAAACGAACGCGCCAGTTCGTATTTTTCTAAAATAAATTTTCGGTACTTTAAATACAAATCGGAACAAAGTTTTATTATTCATCTTTTTCAAAAGAGGGATCCACGTGACCCAGCGGCTAGCGAGTCGCCTCGCGTACAAGCGCGCACCGGCACGAACGGGTGCCGTGCAATGGAGTACCAGCGGAGCACCCTAGGAAGCGTTACCCCTACGTGCATGGTAACGCCACATGGTAAACGCAAAATGTTCACCCGCAAACAGAAAGAAAACCGTTAAGGTACTGCACGTACAACAAAAAGGACGGCGCCTTAATGCTCTTGAAAACATGAAAATATATAAACAAAAAACATTTGATGGAAGGATAATAAAATAACAACTCTCATGCGATATTTGCAGCATTTAGACTTTTTACAAAAAACAAAACAAAGACGTTGGTAAAATGACAGATACCAACATACAAAACAAACCTGCAATACCTAAACGGACTAATATTACTGACTATCTACCTGTTCTTACCGCGAAGGCAGATTCGAGATAAAATATACCCTTTTGGACTCAAGCCGCGCGAGACTTTAGGTACCTATACACTTAACATTTGTTAACATTTACGATTATGCACCAATACCTGATTGACCAAAAAATCTAAATAAACACGGAACAACAGGCATTAACTGAACAGAACGAAAATTGACACTGAAGATGGCACAACGCCGAAACTGGTTTGTCTCCTAACCACACTTGACAAGGGATGACGGAAAATCGTTCCAGCAATCGTCTTTTGTTCTAACTCCGTTTCCAACGCAGAATCGTTTTTGTGGTGGGGCCAAGTTGTTGGCTCTTCTTTTAGCCACTTTGGTCCATACCACCACAAAGCGCTGGCTTGAAGTTCCTGGGGGTGACGCCTCTACTGCCGAGATCCGCTGGATTATCTGCTAAATCCACGTGATTCCAGCCAGATACGCCTACCAATTCTTCGATTTTTGCGACTCGATTAGCCACAAACGTTGTCCAGGTACAGGCCGGTTTTCTGAGCCATTAGAGCACGATCGTAGAGTCCGTCCATTTATAAATTGCTGGCCGCTCAATCTCAAGCTGTGGAATAAAGGCTTTTCCGAGGCATCACAGTTTTCACTGGAGCTACTTTCGTCTTGCCTACCAGCAAGTTAATGTGAGGAGTCGCATTCGATGTGCGCTCCCGAACTCTGATATATAACGCCGCAGCGTATGCCTTTTCCGAGGCATCACAAAATCCATGGATTTTCACTTCATTCCATGGCGTAAAATGAGTCCAACGAGGAATTTTAATGTTCTGAACACTATCATAATTGTCCAGAAATGTCTCCCATCGTAGTAGCAAGTTTCGGGGTAGACTATCATCCCAGTCTATTTTAGATAGCCAGATATCTTGCATCAGGATTTTGGCCACCACTGCGATCGGGTCAAACAACTTAGCTACACAAGAAAGTACTTCCCGCTTGGTGTATTTCTGCTTTTCAGGAATTGACTGCACGATGAAATGAAACATGTCGTGCACTGCATTCCATCGGATTCCTTGTTTTACTCATGTCATCAGTTTCCAGAAAGTTCTCCTTGTAGATATGTTCCTTTGGTAATCCCGCCAAGATTTTCTTGGAATTTGATGTCCACTTCCTCAGGGGGAAACTTGCGCTTTTGAGAGCCTCAATCACCTGATCGCGCATTTCAATCGCTGTTGTGCAATCATGTGCTCCTGCTAACACGTCATCCACGTACATATGTTGCTTGAATACTTTTGTCGCAAGTGGAAATTTCAATTTCACATCTTCCGCGAGTTGGAGCAGTTTTCTTATTGCCAGATAAAAGGGCACAATTCACTCCGAAAGTGACGGTCTTCAGTTCGAAGTCCTGCAATTCCTCGTCTTGGGATTCTCTAAACAGGATTCTCTGAAACGGAGTGTGTTCGGAGTTGAGCATGATTTGCCTGTACATCTTTTCTATGTCTGCGTTAAAGACATATTTGAACAAACGCCATTTCAATAATAAACACACAAAATCTGCTTGTAAGATGGGGCCGGTGTATAAAACATCGTTCAAACTTACTCCGATATGGGGCACGATGCGATAAACACCACTCGTGCCTTGGTTGTGGTGCTATCCGGTTTCACGACGGCATGATGAGGTAGACAATACGATGACTGGCCCGTGTTCCTGACTGGAATCATATGGTTCAGTTCGAGGTACTCTTTCAGTACTCGACCGTATTCCTCTTTCATCTCCGGTCGTCGGAGAATAGAATACTTAACTAATTTAAAAATATATTTTAACACTTAGTTTATAAGACTAAAATATTGTCAATTTTAATTGGCATTAAGAGTGCCAAGTAAATTTATAAACAAAAAAACTGTAATTTTTTTTCTTTAACTATGTGCAAGAAGGATAGAGCAAGACTGATCACCTTGCTACATCCTTCTTTTTCAAAAGAGCGATGGTGTAATGGCAGTACGGCAGCACCATATAAATATTCAACACTGCCGTACTGTTAGCAGGTTGGCAATGGTGTTGAGAGGCCATCGCGCCATAAAACACGGCATTCATTTCTTGACAAACGAACGCGCCAGTTCGTATTTTTCTAAAATAAATTTTCGGTACTTTAAATACAAATCGGAACAAAGTTTTATTATTCATCTTTTTCAAAAGAGGGATCCACGTGACCCAGCGGCTAGCGAGTCGCCTCGCGTACAAGCGCGCACCGGCACGAACGGGTGCCGTGCAATGGAGTACCAGCGGAGCACCCTAGGAAGCGTTACCCCTACGTGCATGGTAACGCCACATGGTAAACGCAAAATGTTCACCCGCAAACAGAAAGAAAACCGTTAAGGTACTGCACGTACAACAAAAAGGACGGCGCCTTAATGCTCTTGAAAACATGAAAATATATAAACAAAAAACATTTGATGGAAGGATAATAAAATAACAACTCTCATGCGATATTTGCAGCATTTAGACTTTTTACAAAAAACAAAACAAAGACGTTGGTAAAATGACAGATACCAACATACAAAACAAACCTGCAATACCTAAACGGACTAATATTACTGACTATCTACCTGTTCTTACCGCGAAGGCAGATTCGAGATAAAATATACCCTTTTGGACTCAAGCCGCGCGAGACTTTAGGTACCTATACACTTAACATTTGTTAACATTTACGATTATGCACCAATACCTGATTGACCAAAAAATCTAAATAAACACGGAACAACAGGCATTAACTGAACAGAACGAAAATTGACACTGAAGATGGCACAACGCCGAAACTGGTTTGTCTCCTAACCACACTTGACAAGGGATGACGGAAAATCGTTCCAGCAATCGTCTTTTGTTCTAACTCCGTTTCCAACGCAGAATCGTTTTTGTGGTGGGGCCAAGTTGTTGGCTCTTCTTTTAGCCACTTTGGTCCATACCACCACAAAGCGCTGGCTTGAAGTTCCTGGGGGTGACGCCTCTACTGCCGAGATCCGCTGGATTATCTGCTAAATCCACGTGATTCCAGCCAGATACGCCTACCAATTCTTCGATTTTTGCGACTCGATTAGCCACAAACGTTGTCCAGGTACAGGCCGGTTTTCTGAGCCATTAGAGCACGATCGTAGAGTCCGTCCATTTATAAATTGCTGGCCGCTCAATCTCAAGCTGTGGAATAAAGGCTTTTCCGAGGCATCACAGTTTTCACTGGAGCTACTTTCGTCTTGCCTACCAGCAAGTTAATGTGAGGAGTCGCATTCGATGTGCGCTCCCGAACTCTGATATATAACGCCGCAGCGTATGCCTTTTCCGAGGCATCACAAAATCCATGGATTTTCACTTCATTCCATGGCGTAAAATGAGTCCAACGAGGAATTTTAATGTTCTGAACACTATCATAATTGTCCAGAAATGTCTCCCATCGTAGTAGCAAGTTTCGGGGTAGACTATCATCCCAGTCTATTTTAGATAGCCAGATATCTTGCATCAGGATTTTGGCCACCACTGCGATCGGGTCAAACAACTTAGCTACACAAGAAAGTACTTCCCGCTTGGTGTATTTCTGCTTTTCAGGAATTGACTGCACGATGAAATGAAACATGTCGTGCACTGCATTCCATCGGATTCCTTGTTTTACTCATGTCATCAGTTTCCAGAAAGTTCTCCTTGTAGATATGTTCCTTTGGTAATCCCGCCAAGATTTTCTTGGAATTTGATGTCCACTTCCTCAGGGGGAAACTTGCGCTTTTGAGAGCCTCAATCACCTGATCGCGCATTTCAATCGCTGTTGTGCAATCATGTGCTCCTGCTAACACGTCATCCACGTACATATGTTGCTTGAATACTTTTGTCGCAAGTGGAAATTTCAATTTCACATCTTCCGCGAGTTGGAGCAGTTTTCTTATTGCCAGATAAAAGGGCACAATTCACTCCGAAAGTGACGGTCTTCAGTTCGAAGTCCTGCAATTCCTCGTCTTGGGATTCTCTAAACAGGATTCTCTGAAACGGAGTGTGTTCGGAGTTGAGCATGATTTGCCTGTACATCTTTTCTATGTCTGCGTTAAAGACATATTTGAACAAACGCCATTTCAATAATAAACACACAAAATCTGCTTGTAAGATGGGGCCGGTGTATAAAACATCGTTCAAACTTACTCCGATATGGGGCACGATGCGATAAACACCACTCGTGCCTTGGTTGTGGTGCTATCCGGTTTCACGACGGCATGATGAGGTAGACAATACGATGACTGGCCCGTGTTCCTGACTGGAATCATATGGTTCAGTTCGAGGTACTCTTTCAGTACTCGACCGTATTCCTCTTTCATCTCCGGTCGTCGGAGAATAGAATACTTAACTAATTTAAAAATATATTTTAACACTTAGTTTATAAGACTAAAATATTGTCAATTTTAATTGGCATTAAGAATGCCAAGTAAATTTATAAACAAAAAAACTGTAATTTTTTTTCTTTAACTATGTGCAAGAAGGATAGAGCAAGACTGATCACCTTGCTACATCCTTCTTTTTCAAAAGAGCGATGGTGTAATGGCAGTACGGCAGCACCATATAAATATTCAACACTGCCGTACTGTTAGCAGGTTGGCAATGGTGTTGAGAGGCCATCGCGCCATAAAACACGGCATTCATTTCTTGACAAACGAACGCGCCAGTTCGTATTTTTCTAAAATAAATTTTCGGTACTTTAAATACAAATCGGAACAAAGTTTTATTATTCATCTTTTTCAAAAGAGGGATCCACGTGACCCAGCGGCTAGCGAGTCGCCTCGCGTACAAGCGCGCACCGGCACGAACGGGTGCCGTGCAATGGAGTACCAGCGGAGCACCCTAGGAAGCGTTACCCCTACGTGCATGGTAACGCCACATGGTAAACGCAAAATGTTCACCCGCAAACAGAAAGAAAACCGTTAAGGTACTGCACGTACAACAAAAAGGACGGCGCCTTAATGCTCTTGAAAACATGAAAATATATAAACAAAAAACATTTGATGGAAGGATAATAAAATAACAACTCTCATGCGATATTTGCAGCATTTAGACTTTTTACAAAAAACAAAACAAAGACGTTGGTAAAATGACAGATACCAACATACAAAACAAACCTGCAATACCTAAACGGACTAATATTACTGACTATCTACCTGTTCTTACCGCGAAGGCAGATTCGAGATAAAATATACCCTTTTGGACTCAAGCCGCGCGAGACTTTAGGTACCTATACACTTAACATTTGTTAACATTTACGATTATGCACCTATACCTGATTGACCAAAAAATTTAAATAAACACGGAACAACAGGCATTAACTGAACAGAACGAAAATTGACACTGAAGATGGCACAACGCCGAAACTGGTTTGTCTCCTAACCACACTTGACAAGGGATGACGGAAAATCGTTCCAGCAATCGTCTTTTGTTCTAACTCCGTTTCCAACGCAGAATCGTTTTTGTGGTGGGGCCAAGTTGTTGGCTCTTCTTTTAGCCACTTTGGTCCATACCACCACAAAGCGCTGGCTTGAAGTTCCTGGGGGTGACGCCTCTACTGCCGAGATCCGCTGGATTATCTGCTAAATCCACGTGATTCCAGCCAGATACGCCTACCAATTCTTCGATTTTTGCGACTCGATTAGCCACAAACGTTGTCCAGGTACAGGCCGGTTTTCTGAGCCATTAGAGCACGATCGTAGAGTCCGTCCATTTATAAATTGCTGGCCGCTCAATCTCAAGCTGTGGAATAAAGGCTTTTCCGAGGCATCACAGTTTTCACTGGAGCTACTTTCGTCTTGCCTACCAGCAAGTTAATGTGAGGAGTCGCATTCGATGTGCGCTCCCGAACTCTGATATATAACGCCGCAGCGTATGCCTTTTCCGAGGCATCACAAAATCCATGGATTTTCACTTCATTCCATGGCGTAAAATGAGTCCAACGAGGAATTTTAATGTTCTGAACACTATCATAATTGTCCAGAAATGTCTCCCATCGTAGTAGCAAGTTTCGGGGTAGACTATCATCCCAGTCTATTTTAGATAGCCAGATATCTTGCATCAGGATTTTGGCCACCACTGCGATCGGGTCAAACAACTTAGCTACACAAGAAAGTACTTCCCGCTTGGTGTATTTCTGTTTTCAGGAATTGACTGCACGATGAAATGAAACATGTCGTGCACTGCATTCCATCGGATTCCTTGTTTTACTCATGTCATCAGTTTCCAGAAAGTTCTCCTTGTAGATATGTTCCTTTGGTAATCCCGCCAAGATTTTCTTGGAATTTGATGTCCACTTCCTCAGGGGGAAACTTGCGCTTTTGAGAGCCTCAATCACCTGATCGCGCATTTCAATCGCTGTTGTGCAATCATGTGCTCCTGCTAACACGTCATCCACGTACATATGTTGCTTCAATACTTTTGTCGCAAGTGGAAATTTCACTTTCACATCTTCCGCGAGTTGGAGCAGTTTTCTTATTGCCAGATAAAGGGCACAATTCACTCCGAAAGTGACGGTCTTCAGTTCGAAGTCCTGCAATTCCTCGTCTTGGGATTCTCTAAACAGGATTCTCGGAGTTGAGCATGATTTGCCTGTACATCTTTTCTATGTCTGCGTTAAAGACATATTTGAACAAACGCCATTTCAATAATAAACACACCAAATCTGCTTGTAAGATGGGGCCGGTGTATAAAACATCGTTCAAACTTACTCCGATATGGGGCACGAAGCGATAAACACCACTCGTACCTTGGTTGTGGTGCTATCCGGTTTCACGACGGCATGATGAGGTAGATAATACGATGACTGGCCCGTG
Source organism: Philophylla caesio (assembly GCA_963971545.1). Taxonomy (NCBI): domain Eukaryota; kingdom Metazoa; phylum Arthropoda; class Insecta; order Diptera; family Tephritidae; genus Philophylla; species Philophylla caesio. The sequence goes on along the minus strand of OZ020605.1, from coordinate 1,052,637 downwards.
TTCCTGACTGGAATCATATGGTTCAGTTCGAGGTACTCTTTCAGTACTCGACCGTATTCCTCTTTCATCTCCGGTCGTCGGAGATAAGTTCAGACGTACATCGCTAAATCGACTTCTCTTTTCATTCTGAGCATTTTGGTATATATATGTGGCAACGCCACATCTTAAAGTTTTTTCATGCTGGATGCAACCATGGACATATTTATTTTTGATATTTGTTTTTGCTTATCTTTTCCTCCGTTTTAGTTTTGTAAAATAAAAATTGAATTAATCTTTTCTTTCTTTTTGGATTGGACGTTAACCGAACAACAGGTGTTTTATTTTAATACTCAACATCCATAGTTGGTGACCCCGACGGTAAGGTTATAAAATGTCATTAAATGATAGTATGGCTGCGTCGGCTGGTCCTGCGCGAGGAGAAGCAAGCATAGCAGGGCACTCAATTCCAAGGATTCCGCTTCCAGTTATGTGAGAAGAGAATATCGAGGCTTATTTCTACTCGCTGGATTTTTGGTTTGAAGCCTCGGGTGTTTCAACGTATTCCGCGAAATTCAACATCGTGGCCGCCAGCATACCGCAGATCAAGCTAATGGAGTTGCGATCCATCACTGACGCTGCACCGACCGCCGGCCGATACAAATACATTCGCTCAATGCTAACTGAGAATTTCACGGAAAGTCAGCAGAGGCGCCTACAACGTGTACTACGAGATATGCCACTGGGTGATCGTCGACCTAGTGACCTCTTCAACGAAATGAAACGCGCTGCTGGCTCAGCTCTAAGCGAAAGTATTTTGCACGATTTATGGGTCAGCCATTTACCCCCTTATGTACAAGCAGCGATTATAGCCACCAGCGTACCAATTGTTGATAAATTGAAAATCGCCGACTCCATAGCGGAGTGTCGGTTACGCATATTCGATTCGTCATTTTTGATCGATTCCGGCGCAGACGTCGCTGTGCTTCCAAAATGTTCGAAATTGGCGCGGGCAATGCCTTCGGATATGCAATTGTTTGATTCTAACGGTTCGCCAATACAGGTGTTTGGCGAAGCCATGCTCAACCTTAACCTTAACCTCCGCAAAGCTTTGATATGGAATTTTGTGATTGCAGACGTAACGCAACCGATTATCGGCGCCGACTTCTTGTCGTATTATAATCTTTTACCCGACCTCAAAATGCGTTGCTTATTAGATCGCATAACTGCAATAAAAACGATTTGTTCAGTTAGTCAACTCAATGAAACGAGCATTTCTACAATCAACGTTAACCTAGATTTCTCAAATGTGCTTAAAGAGTTTAGCGACGTCACGCGACCTGCGCCTCTTGAGGCTCCGGCTAACTCCACGATCGTTCACCGCATTATTACTATCGGCCAAGCAGTGGATGCACGACCACGAAGGCTTTCTCCCGAGAAATTCAAGGCGGCACGTACTGAATTTGAGTTACTGTCGGCATATGCCAACCATCCAGCAGTAATTGGGCTAACCCATTACATATGGTGCGCAAAGCCGATGGTTCATGAAGACTTTGCAGCGACTACCGCGCGCTTAATGCGGTGACCGTGCCCGCTGCCTTTTCTGCACGATTTAACGCATGTTCTTGCAGGCAAATCAATATTTTCATCAGATCCGAATCCATCCCAAAGACATAAGCAAAACAGCCATTACAACTCCATTCGGCTTTTATGAATTTACGAACATGACCTTTGGTTTGCGCAACGATGCGCACACTTCCCAAAGAGTAATCAACGAAGTTTTTCGTGGCGTAGACAACGTTTTTATCTATTTAGATGACATTTGCGTCGCTTCAAGCTCGCCGGAAGAGCACCTCGCACATCTTCGTTCAGTATTCCAACGCTTACGGGAGCATAAATTAGCAATCAACGTATCAAAATCCGTTCTTGGGATACCGGATCTAAATTTTTTGGGACATACTATTTCCAAGGATGGTATTAAACCGTTGCCCAGACGTGTTAAAACGATACGATCATTTAAGTTACCCACTGTCGCAAAGGACCACAAGCGCTTCCTAGCGGTGATTAACTTTTACAGAGCGTTCCTGCCCAAACCTCTTGCACATCAGGCTCCCCTCTTCAAAATGTGTCCGGGAAACAAACGTAACGACAAAGCACTGCTGAGCTGGTCGTGCGAAAATGTTAGGCATTTCGAAGCTTGCAAGGAGGACCTTGCGAAATGCACTCTACTTGCTCATCCATCTTCAAATGCTGTACTCTCGTTGTGGGTGGACGCATCGGATTTTGCGGCCGGCGCTGCACTACATCAGGTTGTCGACGAGAAACTTCAAACTTTGGGATTTTTTCAGCGAAGTTTTACCAAAGCAGAACAGCGGTACAGCACGTACGATAGGGAACTAACGGCGATGTTTCTCGCAGTGCGACATTTTCAATTCTTGCTTGAGGGCCGTGAATGTCACGTCTACACGAAACGTTTCCGACAAGCAGTTCTAAAGGCCACACATGACATCTCCCATCCGGGTATGCGAATCACAGCAAGACTAATGACTGAGCGCTTCGTAAGGCCTGGAATAAATCGAGATAGCCGTCATTTTGCAAGACATTGCATAAAATGTCAACGTAACAAGGTCATTCGTCATAATTTTGGCCTGCTTCAACGACGCGAATGCCCCGGATAACGATTTTCACACCTACATATCGATATAGTTGGTCCCTTCCCTTTGTCGGAGGCTTCACTCGTTGGCCGGACGCTTTTCCGATTCCAGATATTACTGCAGAGATGGTAGCCAAAGCGCTAATCAATGGCTGGATATCGCGCTTTGGTATTCCTTTAGACGTAAGCTCAGATCTGGGACGGCAATTTGAAAGCAGCGTATTCCAAAACCTTTTGCATTGCCTTGGCGTCACGCATCTACGAACAACGGCCTACCATCCACAAACTGATGGGATTATCGAAAGATGGCATCGAACGCTTAAGTCAGCAATATTGTGTCACAACAAAGACCATTGGACAGCGTTTTCGCCTCTAATCCTGTTAGGGCTTCGAAGCTCCGTTAAGAACGATATAGGCGCTTGTTCAGTCGAGCTAGTTAACGGAACCACCTTACGGCTTCCTTCGGAATTCTTCGTGGATAGTGACCGATCAACCAACGAGGCAGAAACTGTAGTGCAGTTGCGCCGTGCCACGCGTGAGCTACGTCCAGTTGACACCGCCTGGCATACCAGACAAAAATCCTTCATACAGGCAGACCTCAACAAATATGAGCAGGTCTTTATACGAGACCTATCCGTTAAGCCTTCCTTGTCACCACCATACAAGGGTTCCTACAAGGTGGTACATCGGTATACAAAATATTTCGTCATCAACGTCAACGATAAACCAGTTAATATTTCGATCGATCGCTTAAAACCTGCTTATATCGCGGTACCTTCCTATTAGAAGGGGAGTACTGTGGCAACGCCACATCTCAAAGCTTTTTCTAGCTGGATGCAACCATGCACATAGTTATTTTTGACACTTGTTTTTGCTTATCTTTTCCTCCGTTTTAGTTTTGTAAAATTAAAACGGAATTAATCTTTTCTTTCTTTTTGGATTGGACATTAACCGAACAACACGTGTTTTATTTTAATACTCAACATCCATATATATGTTTATATCTATCTTGATTCCGTTATGCTGTTACAAGCAACCGTTAAGCGAACAATGTTATAATACCCTTTGTTCGAGCGGGGAGGAGTTAATGGCCGGGAATTCCTCTTGAATTCCACGGCAACGGGGATCGAGGAAATAGGAAGCCGATCTTCTGAAAATTTTAGATCCTTAAATCAATAAGCTGAATGCCGTATTGCTCTCGCAAGTAAAAACACACAAGTTATATTAAATTTATAAATGCAAAAGGGGGCTTGTCAATGAGAAGCAACTTATTTCATAATATATAACACTGCTGGAAAAAAGGCGAAACCCATCATACGGTACGGGTAACAGGACTCGAGAAAAGGGAGAGAAAGTAACGAGTCCCTGTTTCCGTACTATCACAGCGACATCTGCAAGTGCAATTAATAATTTATTCACAATGGCAGAATACATTGTGAATGCTGAAACAGCTGACGTAAACACCCTTGTACACAAGTGCGCGGGTATAAAAATGTCGAGTTCTCTTGGGACAGCGCTTGTGAAACTGCGTTCGAACAACTGAAATTATCTTTAATGTCTCCTAAACTTTTACAATATCCTGATTTTTCAAAAGAATTTTTTATAACAGAAGATGCTTCTAGGTGCGGGTGCGGTGCTATATTAAGTCAAAACCACAGCGGCAGTGACTTACCGGTGTGTTTCGCTTCGAAATCATGTAACAAAGCAGAACAGAATAAATCGATTATAGAACTTGAACTTTTCGCTATTTATTTTGCGACTAGACAGTTTCGTTCGTACGTTTGCGGTACTCACTTTACGGTAAGGTCAGACCATCGAGCATTAGTCTATCTATTTAATATGAAAGATCCCTCATCAAAACTAGCTAGAATACGCCTAGAATTGGCAGAATACAATTCCACTATTGAGTACATAAAAGGAAAATCGAACGTAGGAGCAGACGCACTTTTACATATTACAATTAATGAAATGAAGGACACAACTTAACAAATTTTAGCAATGACAACGAGATCAATGGCAAAAACAGTAGAATTACAAAACGGAAACAACGCAACAGACAACCCCATAGTACAGGTTTACGGCAAATTCTCATATAATTTTTCAAAAAAGATACCACGCGCAAAAACACAAATACTTTACGATAAGAAAAATAAAATTTCAAATATACAAATATGTGCACATTTAAAACACAAGAAACAATAAATACGAAAAATTTTGTTTAGACGAGTTACTTGTGAGGCTTGATATTGAAGCCGGCAATCGCAATATTAAGCGAATAGAATGGCCAAAGAATGATATATTTTTCAAACATTTCTCTATTTCAAATTTAAAAATAAGCGGAAATAAAAATTTTAAATTTCTACAAATAATATTGACAGAACCCGTGGTAACAGTAACTGACGAAGATAAAAAATTAAAACTTATGACAGTTTATCACAATGATCCGATATAAGCCGGACACTGTGGAACCAAGAAACTTCACGCGAAACTACTCACAAAATACTTTTGGAAGAATATGACTCGTGACGTATCCAAATTTGTTAAAAACTGCACCAAATGTTTGTTAAATAAAGTAAAGCCAAAAAACAAATAAAATCTTGTGTTGACGCCAACAAACCATTCGACGTCGTAGTAGTAGATACATTACTTGCGGTCTTGACCTGCTTTCAACGCTCGCTTCCTTCTGAAAGCAAGCGAAGACCGCGAAAAGTTGAAAGTATGCTTCGTCTAGCAAACCGATCGGTAAGCGAGCGCTCGCTTGCTTTCAACTGTCATTTTTGTAGTTTGACAGCCATTTTCGCATTTCGTAACATCTTTCATTGTGGCAACATCGTTTATCATAGGCTCTTCGAGCACAAAAAAGCCTTTTAATAAGATATATTGATAAAATCGAGTGTCGCGTTACTGATCTTTGTAAATTAATTAATTTATACCGACAATATGAGTGGGTTTGGAGTTTGAATAGCACGCAGGGCACGAACCTTCTTGCTCTACGACATGTTGCAAATGAAAAATTATGCTTTCAAAATGCCCAGTGAACAAATCTCTCTCTCGCTTGCGACGACAAGAAGCAGAAAGCAACCTAGCATTGAAAGCAGGTGAAGACCGCCCGTTAGAGCCGTTACCTAAGTCGAGTAATGGTAATAGGTTCGCAGTTACCATTTTATGCGATTTAACAAAGTACTTGGTAACAGTAGCTGTGCCAGACAAAAGCGCAAAAACAATTTCTTCTGCTATTTTCGACAGTTTTATTTTGACTTACGGTGTAATGCAGTCAATTAAATCTGACTTAGGCACAGAATACAGTTGAACACAATTTTTCAACAGCATATCACCACGAGACCGTGGGTACTATTGAACGAACCCATAGAATTTTTAATGAATACTTACGGGCTTATTTAGATAAAACATTCTCAGATTGGGATGTATATTTAAAATACTTTACATGTTCACACAATACAACAACCAATACGGTTTTTATAACAAATTTTCACCATTTGAATTAATATTCGGGAAAAAGGCTATTGTGCCTCATGAATTACAAAAACAAAAAGTTCATCCGATTTATTATATAGAAAATTACGCTAAAGAAGTTAAATATAGAATGCAAAAATCGCATGAAATCGCAAAAGATTTATTAAATAAACATAAAATTCGAAATCAGGAGTTATATGATAAAACGGCTCATCCATTATCAATAAGCGTTAACGATATGGTTCTCATTTAAAAGGAACCACGCAACAAACACGAAAACATATAACAAAGCCCTTACATTATAACAAAAATTGACGGTGTAGACGTAATAATTTTTGATAAAGAGAAAAACAATAAAAAACAGTACCCAAAAACCGTATACACAAAATGAATTGAGTAAAATTTCATAGATATAATGTGTAATACTATACTTTACTATTGATATATGTAAAAACAAACAAAATTTAACCATACCTGTACAAAACAAAAACAAAAATCAAAATTTGTATAAGCCTTATATTTATATACCTTTTCTACAAAAATTTTAATTATATTAAAAATATAACACAACAAAAAGTATATTTGTATATCAAAAATATTCAAAATATAAATTTAAATTTATATACTTAATCATACAATATAAAAATCCACATATATTTCTAAATATTATTATGGTTATTAAAATTAGAATACTTAACTAATTTAAAAATATATTTTAACACTTAGTTTATAAATATTGTCAATTTTAATTGGCATTAAGAATGCCAAGTAAATTTATAACCAAAAAAACTGTAATTTTTTTTCTTTAACTATGTGCAAGAAGGATAGAGCAAGACTGATCACCTTGCTACATCCTTCTTTTTCAAAAGAGCGATGGTGTAATGGCAGTACGGCAGCACCATATAAATATTCAACACTGCCGTACTGTTAGCAGGTTGGCAATGGTGTTGAGAGGCCATCGCGCCATAAAACACGGCATTCATTTCTTGACAAACGAACGCGCCAGTTCGTATTTTTCTAAAATAAATTTTCGGTACTTTAAATACAAATCGGAACAAAGTTTTATTATTCATCTTTTTCAAAAGAGGGATCCACGTGACCCAGCGGCTAGCGAGTCGCCTCGCGTACAAGCGCGCACCGGCACGAACGGGTGCCGTGCAATGGAGTACCAGCGGAGCACCCTAGGAAGCGTTACCCCTACGTGCATGGTAACGCCACATGGTAAACGCAAAATGTTCACCCGCAAACAGAAAGAAAACCGTTAAGGTACTGCACGTACAACAAAAAGGACGGCGCCTTAATGCTCTTGAAAACATGGAAATATATAAACAAAAAACATTTGATGGAAGGATAATAAAATAACAACTCTGATGCGATATTTGCACCATTTAGACTTTTTACAAAAAACGAAACAAAGACGTTGGTAAAATGACAGATACCAACATACAAAACAAACCTGCAATACCTAAACGGACTAATATTACTGACTATCTACCTGTTCTTACCGCGAAGGCAGATTCGAGATAAAATATACCCTTTTGGACTCAAGCCGCGCGAGACTTTAGGTACCTATACACTTAACATTTGTTAACATTTACGATTATGCACCAATACCTGATTGACCAAAAAATCTAAATAAACACGGAACAACAGGCATTAACTGAACAGAACGAAAATTGACACTGAAGATGGCACAACGCCGAAACTGGTTTGTCTCCTAACCACACTTGACAAGGGATGACGGAAAATCGTTCCAGCAATCGTCTTTTGTTCTAACTCCGTTTCCAACGCAGAATCGTTTTTGTGGTGGGGCCAAGTTGTTGGCTCTTCTTTTAGCCACTTTGGTCCATACCACCACAAAGCGCTGGCTTGAAGTTCCTGGGGGTGACGCCTCTACTGCCGAGATCCGCTGGATTATCTGCTAAATCCACGTGATTCCAGCCAGATACGCCTACCAATTCTTCGATTTTTGCGACTCGATTAGCCACAAACGTTGTCCAGGTACAGGCCGGTTTTCTGAGCCATTAGAGCACGATCGTAGAGTCCGTCCATTTATAAATTGCTGGCCGCTCAATCTCAAGCTGTGGAATAAAGGCTTTTCCGAGGCATCACAGTTTTCACTGGAGCTACTTTCGTCTTGCCTACCAGCAAGTTAATGTGAGGAGTCGCATTCGATGTGCGCTCCCGAACTCTGATATATAACGCCGCAGCGTATGCCTTTTCCGAGGCATCACAAAATCCATGGATTTTCACTTCATTCCATGGCGTAAAATGAGTCCAACGAGGAATTTTAATGTTCTGAACACTATCATAATTGTCCAGAAATGTCTCCCATCGTAGTAGCAAGTTTCGGGGTAGACTATCATCCCAGCCTATTTTAGATAGCCAGATATCTTGCATTAGGATTTTGGCCACCACTGCGATCGGGTCAAACAACTTAGCTACACAAGAAAGTACTTCCCGCTTGGTGTATTTCTGCTTTTCAGGAATTGACTGCACGATGAAATGAAACATGTCGTGCACTGCATTCCATCGGATTCCTTGTTTTACTCATGTCATCAGTTTCCAGAAAGTTCTCCTTGTAGATATGTTCCTTTGGTAATCCCGCCAAGATTTTCTTGGAATTTGATGTCCACTTCCTCAGGGGGAAACTTGCGCTTTTGAGAGCCTCAATCACCTGATCGCGCATTTCAATCGCTGTTGTGCAATCATGTGCTCCTGCTAACACGTCATCCACGTACATATGTTGCTTCAATACTTTTGTCGCAAGTGGAAATTTCACTTTCACATCTTCCGCGAGTTGGAGCAGTTTTCTTATTGCCAGATAAAGGGCACAATTCACTCCGAAAGTGACGGTCTTCAGTTCGAAGTCCTGCAATTCCTCGTCTTGGGATTCTCTAAACAGGATTCTCTGAAACGGAGTGTGTTCGGAGTTGAGCATGATTTGCCTGTACATATTTTCTATGTCTGCGTTAAAGACATATTTGAACAAACGCCATTTCAATAATAAACACACCAAATCTGCTTGTAAGATGGGGCCGGTGTATAAAACATCGTTCAAACTTACTCCGATATGGGGCACGATGCGATAAACACCACTCGTACCTTGGTTGTGGTGCTATCCGGTTTCACGACGGCATGATGAGGTAGATAATACGATGACTGGCCCGTGTTCCTGACTGGAATCGTATGGTTCAGTTCGAGGTACTCTTTCAGTACTCGACCGTATTCCTCTTTCATCTCCGGTCGTCGGAGATAACTTGCCCCACTCCGCAAAAATTGCCTTGCCGCGCCAGTTCTTGAGTATCCCAGGTTGGTAATTCCTGGAAATTCTCGTCGAAATGGTAGCGAAACCACATATTGCCCTTTTTCGTCTCTTGTCGTGGTTTATGCATACATTTCCTCACAGTATGGCTCCTCCGGGGTAATCTTTCTCTTATATGGCACCTCTTCCAGTTCCCAGAAGCGAGTCAATTCTGGGCTCTTCATTTCCGCGCAGTACGATACGACTGTACTGAAACTTTCCGTATTTTTCTGGCTTACTGGACCAGTCAAGATCCATCCAAACACCGTTTCCTGCGCGAGAAGGGATCCCAGCATGCCCCGCTGCACGTTGTCTTTAATGATTGTTGGGTAGACATCCGCACCTAGGATGACATACACCTGTTGACTCCTGTAGAAGTTAGCATCCGCCAGCCTTAGTGATGGCAGTGAATCAAGCTGCACCTGATCCACTGAAAATTTAGGGAGGTTTCCGGTTAGTTGGGGTAAAACGAGGCCTCATGCCGCGATTCTAAAATCGGGGTTCACCGGAGAACCTAAAACCACATGTGCGACCTTTCGCACATTTGCCGATACCGAGGCATTTATTACAGTTACCTGAGTATCGGAGTCTCGTGTCGGCAATCGGATGCGCTTTTGAAGCCTTTCAGTGATGAACGTTCCTTCCGATCCTGAATCCAGTAATGCTCTGGCCTCATACGTCTCTCCTAAGTGGCAGATGTTCACCATCGCGGTACCCAGCAGTATGTTGTGACTGCTCGCAGCATGTAGAGATTGAACATTGTTTGTCCTTGCCTGGGGTTGTGGGGGTCGAACATCTCTATTCCTCGGGGCTGGTCGGGGTACTGATGTACTGGGCTTCTGCGGCGCCGAGTTCCGGTGTAGCAACGAGTGATGTCTCTGATGGCAGTTCCAACAAGTGAATGGACTTTTGCAGTCCTTTGCCATGTGTGAATGTGCTAAACAATTCATGCACAAATTATGTTTTTTAGCAACATTGACCCGATCGTCAACTTTCATTGCTAAAAACTTGGGGCAACCCTTTAACGGATGGGTTCGCTCGGCGCACAGCCTGCAGGCAGGTTGAGAGAATTGCCCAAGGTGTGTCGACACTCGCCTCTCATAGCTTGGAGCGGGTGGTCGACTGACGGTCGGATTTGCCGCTCTAGCACCCCGAATGTCGGAAACAGTTTCCAACGTTTGGAACCGGCTTGTGAGAAAGCTGTATAATTCGTCCTACCTCGGAATTTGCGCCTTCCTCACAATCCCTTGTTCCCATAGCGCTAGAGTGTTGTCCGGCAACCGACTTGACACCAGAAACACGAAAATTGCATCCCAGTTCTCAATGTCAATACCGTAAATTTCTAACACTGAGATGCAATTGTTGACCGATCTTTGTAAATTCTTAATATCGGTTCCGCGTTCTACCGTTGAACTGCTTTGTTGAGCAAAAGTGAGACCATGAGCAGTCTCACCTATAAGCGCACCGCAAGTCAAGTATGCGGTGTAGCAGTCCTGGTATCGGCACTTGGCCAACCGAAGAGCGGACTGATCGCTTTCGTTGTCGGACAAGGTCTTTGAGTACTGATCAAATTCGTCTTTAACCTTGACCCACAACGTCTTAAGCTCTTCTCTCTGTATTTCCAGAGAGAAGATCGAATGGCAATTACTGGGCATAGTGTTATAGCCCGACTCAAACTCAAGCAGCGCATCGCATGCGCGCGAAAAATCGTTGAGTGTGGCCATGTCACGAAAAAACTTACGAACGATTTGAAGATAATGTCGTAAAGACTAATCCACGAAAAAAAATTCAAGTTTTCAATTTCCGACGTTTGAAAAATATTTCGAAAAACCAGACGTTGTTAAGATTGTCTCAGTGTATCGCACCACTGAATGAAATCCCGATTGAGTCACGAGAAAAAATAAGTCAGAGACTAAAGCAAATTTATTTTCCTCAGTGTAACGCACCACTGGGTAAAATCAGGAAAGAAAACCGGAAATAAAAAATCCAAAAATTACAAAAAAAAGTCTAATTTATATCCCTCAGTGTTAGGCACTATTGGGGAAAATCACGGCAAATGCTCGAAATTTAAAAACAAAATTCCAAACCAAATCGAATTTATTTCCCTCAGTGTTGTGAGCCACTGGGGAATATAACGGAAAAAGCCGAAACTAAAAGTCCAAAATCCAAAAAAAAAGTCGAAGGTATTTCCCTCAGTGTTAGGCACGACTGGGGAAAATCATGAAAAAAAGCCGGAAAAATTTAATTGAAATAAATAAACCACTAATTTTTGACAGAGTGAAAGTCGTACCGTAAGAAAACTACACCCAAAAAGTTCCAAAACTTAAATAAATTTTCACTTCTTTTTAATTTTTTTTTTTGTTCCAAAGTTTATTAAATTCTAGAAAATCTCTGAAGAGCTCTTTTTGCGCTCTTCTTCTTTCTTTATTTAATTTAATTGATTTCAATATTTAGTCGGGGGAAATCCCTGAGACTAATCACAAACAACTTTCTCACGTTCGCCCCCTCACGAATAAACGTGGTGAATGTCAAAGGTTTACCTTGTATTACTGCTTACTGTTGTTGTTGTGGAAACGATGGGCCACTGGTGGGGGCCTTGCTTCACCGTTGGGCCGTTGGTAAGGGCCTTGTTGAACCGTTGGGCCGTTGATGTGGGCCTTCGTTGAACGGTGGGCCACTGGTGGGGGCCTTGCTGATCGTTGGGCCGTTGGTGTGGCCCTTTGTTGTACGTTGGGCCGTTCGTAGGGGCCTTGCAGCAACTCGTTGGGCCTTTGTTGCACGTTGGGCCGTTCATAGGCGCCTTGCAGCAACTCGTTGGGCCGTTGGTGTGGGCCTTTGTTGTACCGTTGGGCCGTTCGTAGGGGCCTTGCAGCAACTCGTTGGGTCGTTGGTAGGGGCCTTGCTGCACGGTGGGCCACTGGTGGGGGCCTTGCTGATCGTTGGGCCGTTGGTGTGGGCCTTTGTTGTATGTTGGGCCGTTCGTAGGGGCCTTGCAGCAACTCGTTGGGCCGTTCGTAGGGGCCTCGCTGCACGGTGGGCCACTGGTGGGGGCCTTGTTGAACGTTGGGCCTTTCGTGTGGGCCTTGCTGCATGTTGGGCCGTTCGTAGGGGCCTTGCAGCTACTCGTTGGGCCGTTGGTAGGGGCCTTGCAGCAAATTCACGCCTGACTATGTGGCACCTAGTGCCGGCGGTCAACACTTACACACAACTAAAATGGTTGCACCTTATCTCGTGGCACTAATCGTGTACCGGTGCAACCACTCTCCTTCACTTTCACTTTTTTTTTTTTGTTTTTTGTTATGTTATTTTGCACTTTTATTTTTAATTAAATTAATTTGTAGTTTTTATTTTGTAATTTAGCACTTTAGTTTTCAATTTAATTAATTTTATTTTATAAGTTTGTAGTTTTACTTTTCTTTTATTTTTAATTTAATTAATTTAGTATTAAGGCTTCTATAAACGCCTTGTTGCTGCTGCTGCCGGTTGTTGCGCCCGTAGCAGCGCTGACGTACGAATTCGTCGCTGCTGCGTTGGCGCACCTGATTTTAGCTGCTTCCGCTGATGCTCCTCCCGGAGCACTGGCGCACACTCTGCTGTATGGCGGAGCAGCCTATATTCCCTTACAGACGTGCAGGCGTACACAAATTCGGTGCCACCCAAATTTCGTTCCTGCAAGATTGTTAGTTAAAAGGTACAAAAGTGAAATGTTTACCTTTTGTGTATCGATGCTCAAATCGTTGGGGCCGCCACCAAATTAGTTGCTGCTGCCGCCGGAGCACTGGTGTACAACTTTTCAGCATTGACGTACAATTTCGTCAGCACTGATGTATAATTGTGCCAGTGCTGATGTAAGAATCAATCAGCACTGACGTAGCACAATTTTTCTGCTAACAACGCCGGCACTTGTTTTGCCGTCTGCTGGAGCACCCGCTATGTTTTCAGTGCAGGCAACTCGGGTGCTGCAAAGATTCAATAAAAATGAAAATTTCAAAGGATTACCTTTGTGCGTATCGATGCTCTAAACGTTGGTGCCGCCATGCCCTCGTTGTCGCCGGAGTTGTCGCGGTCGCCAATTGAGAACTTATTTTAATTTAAAAAAAAACTTTATGCACACGTGCAAATGGCGCCTTGCAGGTTATAAATCTTGTTATTGATTTTTTCCGATTTTTGGCAGCTGCAAAATTGTGGATTGCAATTCGCAATCCACTGCTCGTTCACAATAGAAGATTGTGAAAATCTTCAAGCAATTTTTTAGGGTGTGTTTAATCGGATATTTATATATTTCTATATCCAAAGTTAATTAAACACACCTTTACAGGATATTTAAAATGGGGGATAAAATGGGCAACTTGGCAGTTTTAGAGTTATGTTTTCAACTTGTGTTTCTCGATTTTTATTCGCGAGTACAGCAATTCAGCCACAAAAATATTAACAAAAAAAATCAGAATGATCCGGCTCGAAGGACCATGTTCGAGCGGGGAGGAGTTAGGGGCCGGGAATTCCCCTTGAATTCCACGGCATCTGGGATCGAGGAAATAGGAAGCCGATCTTCTGAAAATTTTAGATCCTTAAAACAATAAGCTGAATGCAGTATTGCTCTCGCAAGTAAAAACACACAAATTATATTAAATTTATAAATGCAGAGGGGGGTTGTCAATGACAAGCAATTTATTTTATAATATATAACACTGCTGGAAAAAAGTGGGGTTAAAATATACAAAATTTCACAGAACCTTACGTGTGATTACGGGGGCGTCTCTTCACAAAGCGCTGGGTTTTCGCATAAGGCGAAACCAATCATACGATACGGGTAACACGACTCGAGAAAAGGAAGAGCAAGTAACGAGTCCCTGTTCCCGTACTATCACAGCGACATCTGCAAGTGCAATTACTAATTTATTCACAATCGCAGAATACATTGTGAATGCTGAAACAGCTGACGTAAACATGCCGCCCGCCTTGCAGGATCGCTGCAATAAGTTAACTACAAAAATTTGGTTAAATTATATAAAAAATTCATTAGCGTAACAATGACATATAATTTAAAATAAAAATTCATTCAAAAATTCAAATCAAAGGTTACAAAAAGAAAGAAATTAAAAAGAAATTGTAAGCTACGAGCTAAAATATTCTAAAAGATGGTGCCGCCAGATATCATCCACCCGAACATCGTATTCTGCGCGGCTGGTCGGGTGGGAGTCGCTGCCATCAGTCCCGGATGCAGGATCATCGCGTACACCTCCGTTGGGTCTGCCAACCGAAAATTGTCGCATTCGGTGACGACACGCGCATCTACTGTGCGCTCGGGAGTAATGCGGGACAGATGCGTCTCCGCATTAGCTGCTTCATGAAGCATCTCGTTCCACCCTTTTAGCATGAAGTGACACATGTCCTGGCGCCCATTCGGCAGCAAATGCAGCCTTCGAGCCAGCTGCAGCGATATCGACGACCTCGCCTGCCCTGGATCGACGATCGCTCTCACCAATTTCGGTCTTCCTCTTGTCATTATCCGGACCGCTACCGTTGGTGTGAGGACAGATAGCCCTGAAGCGGTACGGGCTGTGCCCGTAATACGCTCTCGGGCGCCTCTCACACCGCGGCGCTTCCGGATCTGTTGCGACTTCCGAGGTGGTGGGTACGGTGCCTGGCGCTTCGTCGCAACGGGAGGGGGCAACTGGACTGCCGACCGCATAACCGACAGTCGAGGTCTGGCTACCGGTGGCACGTTGGATGATGGTGGGGCGGAGTCCTCCTCCATCTCGTCCTCATCTTCTCGTCGCTCGACTCGTTCAGAGCGCGAGCGTCATACGCATTGTAGCGTCGACGACGGAGCTTTTCGGGCTCGAGAGCTGGTACAGACCCGTCTTCCTTTCCTTTTGTCTTTTCGTATAGGTGAAGGAGAATGTGGTGCCTTTAGCTGGATTGCCTTTATCTTTTGCCTTCGATTGACAAGAGATATCGAACTCTCTGCGATTTCGGGCTCTGGAACAGCGAGAAGGGGGGTGCCAATAAGGAAATGGCCGGGGGTTAGAGGTTCCATAACTCTCAACATAAGCTGAGTTTCTCCATGCAGAGAAATCAGATGTGAGAATTTTACGAGTAGTCTTGAAAACCGGCAATCGTAAAGAAGAATTATGGGTAACCGCTCGTTGTAAGGAAGATTGGTTAACGCCAACCTTCCTCCAGTTCTCATTACTCCGTTCCTATCGAGGAACGGATTTTATTTATTTATTTCATAAGTCAATGAACAAAGTTCTTACTGACTACTTAGAGTTACAACTTAAATTAACAATAACAAATTTCACAAAGCAGAATACAATAATGAGAGAAACTCAACTTTACATAAAGAAAAATCGAGGAAGACAGAATTCGAGATCTCGTTGAATTCGCAGAGTGCACGTGACAAAGGGGCGTTTCTTGCATAATTGGTTTTGAGTTTATCCGGATAGAATGGATTGAAATTACGTAAAGTCCTAAATGGCACAAGGAAATTAATACTTTGGAGCAAAGACGGACAGTCAACAGTGCCATTAATTATACCATACACAAAAGAAAGTGAAAGAACTGTCCTTCTCTTCTCGAGCGATTTAAGGCTTATAAGAAGCAAACGCGAATTGTAAGAAGGTAAGGGATCCGAAAATTTCAAAGAACGTAGAGCAAATTTTAAAAAAACCTTTTGCACACGTTCAATTCTATCTATCAAATACTGTGAATAAGGTCTCCAAATAAACGCTGCATATTCCAGTCGAGATCTAACATAAGACGAAAAAAGTAGTTTTAGAGTATATGGGTCAGTAAAATTTGTACTGTGCCGGCGTACAAAGCCTAAAACTGAGTAAGCATTAGATATAATAAAATTGATGTGATTATTAAAAGAGAAGTTGGAATCAAATATAACACCAAGATCTTTGATTTCATCAACAGTCTTGAGTATTGTATTCGAAATAGAGTAAGATGTGTGCCTGGTGTATCGAGCTTTAGCAAGAGTCATATGAAAACATTTTTTAATATTTAGAGAGAGATGTGACTGTTGACACCAAAGAGACAAATTGTCCAAATCAGCTTGGAGGTTTGTCACATCGGTTGCACTTTTTACTACTGAAAATATTTTCAAGTCATCTGCATATAACAGATATCTGCTAAATGAAAAACACTCTCCAATATCATTGATGAATAAAACGAAGAGCAACGGCCCTAAGATACTTCCTTGTGGTACACCTGACGTGGCAATGAAAGGTTCAGAGGAAACACCATCGACTGTTACGACGCAACGTCTATTGCTTAGGTACGATTTCAACCAGCACAGGAACACAGAATGAAAACCTAAGCTAGCAAGTTTAAACAATAAAGTATTGTGTGGAACTTTATCGAATGCTTTTGAAAGATCAGTATAAATGCAATCAACCTGGGATCCCAGTGAAAAAGAATTTACGCAATATTCACTGAACTCTGCCAGATTAGTAACCGTGGAACGACCAGGAACAAAACCATGCTGTTTAGGTGAAATTAAACTCTTAGTCGCAAAATACATCTTCTTTTTTACTATAGTCTCAAATAGCTTGGAGACAGATGAAAGCTTAGAAATAGGACGATAGTTATAGACATCATTCTTTTTGCCAGCTTTAAAAGTTGGGGTAATGGTTGTCAATTTCCAATCGTCTAGAAAAGTACCTGTACATAGAGATTTATTAAATAACAGTTTAATAGGGCTAATAACCGCTGGACAGTTTTTCAAGAAAAGAACTGAGAAACCGTCAATATCAGTTTGACCCGAAGGCTTAAGACTTAAAATTCCTTCTGATACATCGTCCAAAGTGAGATTCAAATTACCAAAGTTAATTGAATAGGGAAAATTTAATGAACTATTGTTGTTGGGCTCGACAGACAAAACTTGGTCCAGAACGAAATTAGATTTAAAAAACTTAGCAAACAGATTAGCTATCTCACTCGGTGTACTTACAAATTCATCCCCTAAGCAGACAGCGGATGGTACCTCAGAACAAGATTTTTTTGACTTAATATAATGCCAAAAACTCTTGGGATTTAACTTGATATTCGATTCAATTCTAAATATATAGTTTTTATAAAGAAATTTTTCCAAACAGTTGAAGCGTTTTTGATAGTATTGATGTTTTGAAAAATAACATTGATCATTAGTTTTCTTAAACTTCTTATAGAATTTATTTCTTTTGTTTTTTAGCGATTTCAATTCCCTTGTGTACCAAGGGAGCTTATACTGCTTATTTTTAAATACTGGGATATTATTATGAAAAACTTCCAGAACATGACATTTAAAAATAGAATAACACTCCGCAACATTTCTATTCAAAAATAAATCTTCCCAACTAAAATCGAGTAAAAGGTCATTAATTTTTGAAAAATCACATGCTGAAAAATTAAAAGTAAGCCTCTCATCAAGCTTAGGAGTTGTGAATTCATAAAACTCAACTTCAACGCTTAAAGGGACATGGTGCTTATCTGGAGTTGAAATCGGCAAAATACATTGGGAAATAGTTACACTGATATTGTCACTAACAAATACAAGATCTAGAATTCTGCCAAGTAAGTTTACAAAGCTGTTAATTTGGACTAGACTTAGACTTAACATATTATCAACAACATAAGATGCAATTGTTGTTGAGACATTAGTTGCAATAAGATTAGAATTTGAAAAATTATTTGACCAGGTAATTTCAGGAATATTAAAGTCACCAAAAACGCAAACTTGATTATCGGCAATCTTGTTATGGACTAAGGAAACAATATTATCTGTATGCGCTTTATAAAGTTCAAAATTACTGCAAGGTGGAATATAAGAAACAATTAGGAATAAAGAATTAAGTCCATTTAAACCTCGAACGCAAACGCACAATTGATCCAAAATGGGGTCATCGTTCTGAAGCGTAGTTAGAAATGCTCGAAGATTACGACGAACGGCAATTAGTACACCTCCACCTAAAGAACAACTGGTTCTTTCAGCATCACGATCCTTTCGAAATACGACGAACAGTTTGGAGTTGAAAAATTCTTCATCATAGAAATTAGCATTCAGCCATGTTTCAACAAAAATAAAAACGTCGAAGTCCAAATGCGCACATGAACTGTATATGGTGTTCGATTTAGTACGAATACCACCCATATTCTGAAAATAAATTTTCAAACCTCTGAAAGATCCATTAGCACTTTCGGGCGAGGCTAAGCAATCTTGTTGATATGAATTTCTTTTTGAAAAAAATTAAAAGGCCGAAATTTTACGTTAGTAGGCCACAACAAAGGATTCAGCACCATATCAAACAGAGATTCTGCCACACCGAGTTTGAAATTTACTTTCTTCATTGATTCTATATCCGCATCTTTCTTTACGAGCTTAAAGCAGGCCAACTGGTCACGTTTGATACTGGAATTCTTGGTCACATATGAAATAATTTGATCTTCAGTCACCGTATTTTTAAAAGAAGACAGATGAATCCATTTCTTTGTCGGCACAACTTCTAAATCAGTGCTTTCACTAAGGCCAATTTCAACATTACTTGACCTTTTCTCTTTTTTACGCCTATCACTTCGAACACCGTCCCACTGTATTTCGGGCACCTTGCTAGCAGCAGGAGAAAATGAGGAGAGGGAAGAAACTTTCAGCGGCACATGAGAAGTTATATTAGCATGAGAGGCCGGAGCAGAGCGCAAATCAGTACGTGCAGTTGTATTCGCAGCAGCAGCAGCAGCAGCAGCAGCAGCATACGAGAGAGTGACATTAGCAGATGTAGAGCGGGTTTGAGAATTAATTCCAGCGACAGCAGGCGAAACAGTTGAAGCGGAGGTTATGGTAGAGATGACGGATGGTACGATATTATTGTTAGCAGAGCAACAGGCATTATTACGCAGCCATTTGACTTCATCAGATAGAATGCCAATTGCCGAAATCAACTCATCATGTCGAATTTGAGAGCGATGATTGGACTTTCGCGTTTAGCGGCGTGGAAGCGTAAATGGCCTTGTACTCATCTGCAAAATTCCGTTTTTGCGAGATAAGGATGAGGCGGCACTTTACCTGCTTTATTTCTTCTGCTGTTAATTCCTCTGTCTCCTCTTTAGCAGCCAGCTTATGGACCGGGTGGGTTCTACGATAGAATCTGAACATCCGTGCTATCACTCTCAATGCTCGTGAAAAGTCGGAGAACCTCTCCAGAATATCTTCTCCCTCCGAGAAACCTGCTACAAGAACCCAAATCGTCTTTTGTTCTAACTCCGATATATAACGCCGCAGCGTATGCCTTTTCCGAGGCATCACAAAATCCATGGATTTTCACTTCATTCCATGGCGTAAAATGAGTCCAACGAGGAATTTTAATGTTCTGAACACTATCATAATTGTCCAGAAATGTCTCCCATCGTAGTAGCAAGTTTCGGGGTAGACTATCATCCCAGTCTATTTTAGATAGCCAGATATCTTGCATCAGGATTTTGGCCACCACTGCGATCGGGTCAAACAACTTAGCTACACAAGAAAGTACTTCCCGCTTGGTGTATTTCTGCTTTTCAGGAATTGACTGCACGATGAAATGAAACATGTCGTGGACTGCATTCCATCGGATTCCCAACATCTTTGTTTTACTCATGTCATCGGTTTCCAGAAAGTTCTCCTTGTAGATATGTTCCTTTGGTAATCCCGCAAAGATTTTCTTGGAATTTGATGTCCACTTCCTCAGGGGGAAACTTGCGCTTTTGAGAGCCTCAATCACCTGATCGCGCATTTCAATCGCTGTTGTGCAATCATGTGCTCCTGCTAACACGTCATCCACGTACATATGTTGCTTCAATACTTTTGTCGCAAGTGGAAATTTCACTTTCACATCTTCCGCGAGTTGGAGCAGTTTTCTTATTGCCAGATAAAGGGCACAATTCACTCCGAAAGTGACGGTCTTCAGTTTGAAGTCCTGCAATTCCTTGTCTTGGGATTCTCTAAACAGGATTCTCTGAAACGGAGTGTGTTCGGAGTTGAGCATGATTTGCCTGTACATCTTTTCTATGTCTGCGTTAAAGACATATTTGAACAAACGCCATTTCAATAATAAACACACCAAATCTGCTTGTAAGATGGGGCCGGTGTATAAAACATCGTTCAAACTTACTCCGATATGGGGCACGATGCGTTAAACACCACTCGTACCTTGGTTGTGGTGCTATCCGGTTTCACGACGGCATGATGAGGTAGATAATACGATGACTGGCCCGTGTTCCTGACTGGAATCATATGGTTCAGTTCGAGGTACTCTTTCAGTACTCGACCGTATTCCTCTTTCATCTCCGGTCGTCGGAGATAACTTGCCCCACTCCGCAAAAATTGCCTTGCCGCGCCAGTTCTTGAGTATCCCAGGTTGGTAATTCCTGGAAATTCTCGTCGAAATGGTAGCGAAACCACATATTGCCCTTTTTCGTCTCTTGTCGTGGTTTATGCATACATTTCCTCACAGTATGGCTCCTCCGGGGTAATCTTTCTCTTATATGGCACCTCTTCCAGTTCCCAGAAGCGAGTCAATTCTGGGCTGTTCATTTCCGCGCAGTACGATACGACTGTACTGAAACTTTCCGTATTTTTCTGGCTTACTGGACCAGTCAAGATCCATCCAAACACCGTTTCCTGCGCGAGAAGGGATCCCAGCATGCCCCGCTGCACGTTGTCTTTGATGATTGTTGGGTAGACATCCGCACCTAGGATGACATACACCTGTTGACTCCTGTAGAAGTTAGCATCCGCCAGCCTTAGTGATGGCAGTGAATCAAGCTGCACCTGATCCACTGAAAATTTAGGGAGGTTTCCGGTTAGTTGGGGTAAAACGAGGCCTCATGCCGCGATTCTAAAATCGGGGTTCACCGGAGAACCTAAAACCACATGTGCGACCTTTCGCACATTTGCCGATACCGAGGCATTTATTACAGTTACCTGAGTATCGGAGTCTCGTGTCGGCAATCGGATGCGCTTTTGAAGCCTTTCAGTGATGAACGTTCCTTCCGATCCTGAATCCAGTAAAGCTCTGGCCTCATACGTCTCTCCTAAGTGGCAGATGTTCACCATCGCGGTACCCAGCAGTATGTTGTGACTGCTCGCAGCATGTAGAGATTGAACATTGTTTGTCCTTGCCTGGGGTTGTGGGGGTCGAACATCTCTATTCCTCGGGGCTGGTCGGGGTACTGATGTACTGGGCTTCTGCGGCGCCGAGTTCCGGTGTAGCAACGAGTGATGTCTCTGATGGCAGTTCCAACAAGTGAATGGACTTTTGCAGTCCTTTGCCATGTGTGAATGTGCTAAACAATTCATGCACAAATTATGTTTTTTAGCAACATTGACCCGATCGTCAACTTTCATTGCTAAAAACTTGGGGCAACCCTTTAACGGATGGGTTCGCTCGGCGCACAGCCTGCAGGCAGGTTGAGAGAATTGCCCAAGGTGTGTCGACACTCGCCTCTCATAGCTTGGAGCGGGTGGTCGACTGACGGTCGGATTTGCCGCTCTAGCACCCCGAATGTCGGAAACAGTTTCCAACGTTTGGAACCGGCTTGTGAGAAAGCTGTATAATTCGTCCTACCTCGGAATTTGCGCCTTCCTCACAATCCCTTGTTCCCATAGCGCTAGAGTGTTGTCCGGCAACCGACTTGACACCAGAAACACGAAAATTGCATCCCAGTTCTCAATGTCAATACCGTAAATTTCTAACACTGAGATGCAATTGTTGACCGATCTTTGTAAATTCTTAATATCGGTTCCGCGTTCTACCGTTGAACTGCTTTGTTGAGCAAAAGTGAGACCATGAGCAGTCTCACCTATAAGCGCACCGCAAGTCAAGTATGCGGTGTAGCAGTCCTGGTATCGGCACTTGGCCAACCGAAGAGCGGACTGATCGCTTTCGTTGTCGGACAAGGTCTTTGAGTACTTATCAAATTCGTCTTTAACCTTGACCCACAACGTCTTAAGCTCTTCTCTCTGTATTTCCAGAGAGAAGATCGAATGGCAATTACTGGGCATAGTGTTATAGCCCGACTCAAACTCAAGCAGCGCATCGCATGCGCGCGAAAAATCGTTGAGTGTGGCCATGTCACGAAAAAGCTTATGAACGATTTGAAGATAATGTCGTAAAGACTAATCCACGAAAAAAAATTCAAGTTTTCAATTTCCGACGTTTGAAAAATATTTCGAAAAACCAGACGTTGTTAAGATTGTCTCAGTGTATCGCACCACTGAATGAAATCCCGATTGAGTCACGAGAAAAAATAAGTCAGAGACTAAAGCAAATTTATTTTCCTCAGTGTAACGCACCACTGGGTAAAATCAGGAAAGAAAACCGGAAATAAAAAATCCAAAAATTACAAAAAAAAGTCTAATTTATATCCCTCAGTGTTAGGCACTATTGGGGAAAATCACGGCAAATGCTCGAAATTTAAAAACAAAATTCCAAAACAAATCGAATTTATTTCCCTCAGTGTTGTGAGCCACTGGGGAATATAACGGAAAAAGCCGAAACTAAAAGTCCAAAATCCAAAAAAAAAGTCGAAGTTATTTCCCTCAGTGTTAGGCACCACTGGAGAAAATCATGAAAAAAAGCCGGAAAAATTTAATTGAAATAAATAAACCACTAATTTTTGACAGAGTGAAAGTCGTACCGTAAGAAAACTACACCCAAAAAGTTCCAAAACTTAAATAAATTTTCACTTCTTTTTAATTTTTTTTTTTGTTCCAAAGTTTATTAAATTCTAGAAAATCTCTGAAGAGCTCTTTTTGCGCTCTTCTTCTTTCTTTATTTTATTTAATTGATTTCAATATTTAGTCGGGGGAAATCCCTGAGACTAATCACAAACAACTTTCTCACGTTCGCCCCCTCACGAATAAACGTGGTGAATGTCAAAGGTTTACCTTGTATTACTGCTTACTGTTGTTGTTGTGGAAACGATGGGCCACTGGTGGGGGCCTTGCTGCACCGTTGGGCCGTTGGTATGGGCCTTGTTGAACCGTTGGGCCGTTGATGTGGGCCTTGCTGCACGGTGGGCCACTGGTGGGGGCCTTGCTGATCGTTGGGCCGTTGGTGTGGGCCTTTGTTGTACGTTGGGCCGTTCGTAGGGGCCTTGCAGCAACTCGTTGGGCCGCCTGACTATGTGGCACCTAGTGCCGGCGGTCAACACTTACACACAACTAAAATAGTTTCACCTTATCTCGTGGCACTAATCGTGTACCGGTGCAACCACTCTCCTTCACTTTCACTTTTTTTTTTTTGGTTTTTTGTTATGTTATTTTGCACTTTTATTTTTAATTATATTAATTTGTAATTTTTATTTTGTAATTTACCACTTTAGTTTTCAATTTAATTAATTTTATTTTATAAGTTTGTAGTTTTACTTTTCTTTTATTTTTAATTTAATTAATTTAGTACTAAGGCTTCTATAAACACCTTGTTGCTGCTGCTGCCGGTTGTTGCGCCCGTAGCGGCGCTGACGTACGAATTCGACGCTGCTGCGTTGGCGCACCTGATTTTAGCTGCTTCCGCTGATGCTCCTCCCGGAGGCGCACACTCTGCTGTATGGCGGAGCACCCTATAATCCCTTACAGACGTGCAGGCGTACACAAATTCGGTGCCACCCAAATTTCGTTCCTGCAAGTATGTTAATTAAAAGGTACAAAAGTGAAATGTTTACCTTTTGTGTATCGATGCTCCAATCGTTGGGGCCGCCACCCAATTAGTTGCTGCTCCCGCCGGAGCACTGGTGTACAACTTTTCAGCATTGACGTACAATTTCGTCAGCACTGATGTATAATTGTGCCAGTGCTGATGTAAGAATCAATCAGCACTAACGTAGCACAATTTTTCTGCTAACAACGCCGGCACTTGTTTTGCCGTCTGCTGGAGCACCCGCTATGTTTTCAGTGCGGGCAACTCGGGTGCTGCAAAGATTCAATAAAAATGAAAATTTCAAAGGATTACCTTTGTGCGTATCGATGCTCTAAACGTTGGTGCCGCCGTGCCCTCGTTGTCGCCGGAGTTGTCGCGGTCGCCAATTGAGAACTTATTTTAATTTAAAAAAAAACTTTATGCACACGTGCAAATGGCGCCTTGCAGGCTATAAATCTTGTTATTGATTTTTTCCGATTTTTGGCAGCTGCCAAATTGTGGATTGCAATTCGCGATCCACTGCTCGTTCACAATAGAAGATTGTGAAAATCTTCAAGCAATTTTTTAAGGTGTGTTTAATCGGATATTTATATATTTCTATATCCAAAGTTAATTAAACACACCTTTACAGGATATTTAAAATGGGGGATAAAATGGGCAACTTGGCAGTTTTAGAGTTATGTTTTTAACTTGTGTTTCTCGATTTTTATTCGCGAGTACAGCAATTCAGCCACAAAAATATTAACAAAAAAAATCAGAATGATCCGGCTCGAAGGACCATGTTCGAGCGGGGAGGAGTTAGGGGCCGGGAATTCCTCTTGACTTCCACGGCAACGGGGATCGAGGAAATAGGAAGCCGATCTTCTGAAAATTTTAGATCCTTAAAACAATAAGCTGAATGCAGTATTGCTCTCGCAAGTAAAAACACACAAGTTATATTAAATTTATAAATGCAGAGGGGGCTTGTCAATGACAAGCAATTTATTTTATAATATATAACACTGCTGGAAAAAAGTGGGGTTAAAATATACAAAATTTCACAGAACCTTACGTGTGATTACGGGGGCGTCTCTTCACAAAGTGAAAGAGCGCTGGGTTTTCGCATAAGGCGAAACCCATCATACGGTACGGGTAACAGGACTCGAGAAAAGGGAGAGAAAGTAACGAGTCCCGGTTTCCGTACTATCACAGCGACATCTGCAAGTGCAATTAATAATTTATTCACAATGGCAGAATACATTGTGAATGCTGAAACAGCTGACGTAAACACCCTTGTACACAAGTGCGCGGGTATAAAAATGTCGAGCAGAATAAATCGATTATAGAACTTGAACTTTTAGCTATTTATTTTGCGACTAGACAGTTTCGTTCGTACGTTTGCGGTACTCAATTTACGGTAAGGTCAGACCATCGACCATTGGTCTATCTATTTAATATGAAAGATCCCTCATCAAAACTAGCTAGAATACGCCTAGAATTGGCAGAATACAATTCCACTATTGAGTACATAAAAGGAAAATCGAACGTAGGAGCAGACGCACTTTTACGTATTACAATTAATGAACTGAAGGACACAACAAAACAAATTTTAGCAATGACAACGAGATCAATGGCAAAAACAGTAGAATTACAAAACGAAAACAACGCAACAGACAACCCCATAGTACAGGTTTACGGCAAATTCTCATATAATTTTTCAAAAAAGATACCACGCGCAAAAACACAAATACTTTACGATAAGAAGAATAAAATTTCAAATATACAAATATGTGCACATTTAAAACACAAGAAACAAGAAATACTTAACTTTGCGAATGTTAACGAAAAAACTTGTTTAGACGAGTTACTTGTGAGGCTTGATATTGAAGCCGGCAATCGCAATATTAAGCGAATAGAATGGCCAAAGAATGACATATTTTTCAAACATTTCTCTATTTCAAATTTAAAAATAAGCGGAAATAAAAATTTAAAATTTCTACAAATAATATTGACAGAACCCGTGGAAACAGTAACTGACGAAGATAAAAAATTAAAACTTATGACAGTTTATCACAATGATCCGATATAAGCCGGACACTGTGGAACCAAGAAACTTCACCCGAAACTACTCACAAAATACTTTTGGAAGAATATGACTCGTGACGTATCCAAATTTGTTAAAAACTGCACCAAATGTTTGTTAAATAAAGTAAAGCCAAAAAACAAAGAAAATCTTGTGTTGACGCCAACACCTTGTAAACCATTCGACGTCGTAGTAGTAGATACATTACTTCTGAAAGCAAGCGACATGTCGCACGTGAAGACCGCAAAAACTTGAAAGTATGCTTCGTCTAGCAAACCGATCGGTAAGCGAGCGCTCGCTTGCTTTCAACTGTCATTTTTGTAGTTTGACAGCCATTTTCGCATTTCGTAGCATCTTTCATTGTGGCAACATCGTTTATCATAGGCTCTTCGAGCACAAAAAAGCCTTTTAATAAGATATATTGATAAAATCGAGTGTCGCGTTACTGATCTTTGTAAATTAATTAATTTATACCGACAATATGAGTGGGTTTGGAGTTTGAATAGCACGCAGGGCACGCACCTTCTTGCTCTACGACATGTTGCAAATGAAAAAGTATGCTTTCAAAATGCCCAGTGAACAAATCTCTCTCTCGCTTGCGACGACAAGAAGCAGAAAGCAACCAAGCATTGAAAGCAGGTGAAGACCGCCGTTACCATTTTATGCGATTTAACAAAGTACTTGGTAACAGTAGCTGTGCCAGACAAAAGCGCAAAAACAATTTCTTCTGCTATTTTCGACAGTTTTATTTTGACTTACGGTTTAATGCAGTCAATTAAATCTGACTTAGGCACAGAACACAGTTGAACAAAATTTTTCAACAGCATATCACCACGAGACCGTGGGTACTATTGAACGAACCCATAGAGTTTTTAATGAATACTTACGGGCTTATTTAGATAAAACATTCTCAGATTGGGATGTATATTTAAAATACTTTACATGTTTACACAATACAACAACCAATACGGTTTTTTATAACAAATTTTCACCATTTGAATTAATATTCGGGAAAAAGGCTATTGTGCCTCATGAATTACAAAAACAAAAAGTTCATCCGATTTATTATATAGAAAATTACGCTAAAGAAGTTAAATATAGAATGCAAAAATCGCATGAAATCGCAAAAGATATATTAAATAAACATAAAATTCGAAATAAGGAGTTATATGATAAAACGGCTCATCCATTATCAATAAGCGTTAATGATATGGTTCTCATTTAAAAGGAACCACGCAACAAACTCGAAAACATATAACAAGGCCCGTACATTATAACAAAAATTGACGGTGTAGACGTAATAATTTTTGATAAAGAGAAAAACAAAAAAAACAGTACACAAAAACCGTATACACAAAATGAATTGAGTAAAATTTCATAGATATAATGTGTAATACTATACTTTACTATTGATATATGTAAAAACAAACAAAATTTAACCATACCTGTACAAAACAAAAACAAAAATCAAAATTTGTATAAGCCTTATATTTATATACCTTTTCTACAAAAATTTTAATTATATTAAAAATATAACACAACAAAAAGTATATTTGTATATCAAAAATATTCAAAATATAAATTTAAATTTATATACTTAATCATACAATATAAAAATCCACATATATTTCTAAATATTATTATGGTCATTAAAATAAGAATACTTAACTAATTTAAAAATATATTTTAACACTTAGTTTATAAGACTAAAATATTGTCAATTTTAATTGGCATTAAGAATGCCAAGTAAATTTATAAACAAAAAAACTGTAATTTTTTTTCTTTAACTATGTGCAAGAAGGATAGAGCAAGACTGATCACCTTGCTACATCCTTCTTTTTCAAAAGAGCGATGGTGTAATGGCAGTACGGCAGCACCATATAAATATTCAACACTGCCGTACTGTTAGCAGGTTGGCAATGGTGTTGAGAGGCCATCGCGCCATAAAACACGGCATTCATTTCTTGACAAACGCACGCGCCAGTTCGTATTTTTCTAAAATAAATGACGCCAAGTCAGACGCATCGGTACAATTAAGTCTCAAAAGAAGCGTTTCATTACCCTCCCTTAAAGATATGCTAACAGTATCCAAAGTCCCTTCATCAGCTATCAGATCACCACACATTCCAAATTTTTAAAAATATTTTACAAACGTGGCTACCCCAGATAGCTAATCTGCAACTCTGCTATAGTTTATTTTCATTATCCACCATGAAAACTCTTATCCCTGAGAAGGACCTTACCTCAGTTTTACTACTGTATATACTGTGGTGTATCGTTGACACGAACACCACAATTTTAAAAATTATCAATACTACCGAAGACGTAAAATACGTTAAAAATTGCAATATCGTAACCGACGAAATCACCCACAACAATGTCTACACAATTAACAAAACTTTAGCAGAGTCGAAACGTTTAGAGGAATAAAAGTCAGTTTTACAAAAACAAATGCCAAGTTATGCTACAAATAAACTGCTTGAATTATACATGCAATATACCGAAATTTTTCTCGACGTTAGATCTTTTTTCCGATTTCCACCAAATTCCACTTTATATCAACTCTAGGAACATAACAGCTTTCAATACTGACCGCTGAAAAGTTCTACCATTTGATTTAAACGTAGCACCAAACTCTTTCTCTAGAATGATGTCAATAGCCTTTTCAGGCATTTCGCCACATCAAGCTTTTTTATATGTTGATGACATTATTTTCATTGGTTGTAGTGAGACACACCACCTTAAAAATTTAGAAACTTGCAGAAATTTCAACCTCAAGTTAAACCCGCAAGAATGTAATTTCCTACGTTCCGAAGTAACGTTTCTAGGGCATAAATGCTTATCGAAAGGCCTGCTGCCAGACGACTCAAGAATAGACGCAATCAAAAAATATTCTAAACCGTTGGACAGCGTGTAAGGCGATTCGTACATTTGCAATTTATTATAGACGGTTTAAAACGAACTTTGCGTCTCTGGCAGCAACAGATTAAGTCGAAAAATGTCGAATTCGCGTAGGATGAGGCATGTAAACTTGCTTTTCAACAACTAAGATCTGCATTAATGTCTCCTCAACTTTTTCAATATGAAGATTTCACTTAAGAGTTTATAATTACAGTCGACGCTTCGAAAAGCGGTTGCGGTGCTATATTAAGCCAAAATGATTTATCAATTTGTTTCGCTTCAAAATCCTTTAAGATGTCAGAACAAAATAAGTCAATTATTGAGCTTGAACTCTTAGCAATTTATTTCGCAATAAAACCTAATTAAAAATATATATGTAGATTAAAATTTGCATCTTAAGTTGTTTGACAATTAGTTTAGTAAGCTTATACTGCGCTATTCTGGAATTAAGTTGTATAATTTTGTTACTGCCATCCTGCAGAGGTATACTAAAAGACCTAGAGTCTTACTTATACATCTGAATATCTTAAATAAATATGAAATATGAAATATAAAAAAAAACAATTTCGCCCGTACGTTTATGGTACTCATTTTACGGTAAAATCGGACCATCGACCTTTAGTCTATCTCTTTAATACATATAAAAGATCCTACATCCAAACTATCAAGAATACGTTTAGAACTGTCCGAGTACAATTTTACAATAGTATATGTAGCGGTTCGAATACTTGAAGGTAAAACACAATGTAACCAGCTACGTTAAATATTTATTATTTTATTTAATATACGAAACTATCACAAATTATAATTATTCGATTTACTAAGTTTATAGTGGAACAAACACGGCGCGTGTTACTCGGTAAGCTGCTGATACCAAAAAGACAGAATTTTAGTAGAATAGGAAAAATATGAAAGAGATTGCCCTAACGGGATATTGGTATTAACTAACAGAAAAGTAAATGTCAAAATATGAGAATTAGCTAATTAGAGAAATCTTTTACACTATGTTGTGGATGTGGTATTCACTACACTACTCCCCTTCTTGAAAAAGGTTTATATTAATATTCATTACATTAATGTTTGAATTTTAACTTAAAAGAAGAACATAAATTTATATCCTAAATCGAACTGCTGCAGCTTGGTACGATGACGTGTTGCCCTCAGCGGAGTTGTTGTGTTCGTTAGAAAAATCGTCAGCGACATACACTGGCTTCAGCCTGTCTATGGAAATTGCAGTTTGCTTGCCTCTGTATTCCACGACAAAATACTTGTCGTGGCGTGTGATAACCTTGTAGGGTCCCTCGTACGGCGATGAAAACGAAATTTCGATGTGGTCATTTCTTACCAACACGTGCGAACAGGTGTTTAGGTCTTTCAAATAGAACACAGATTTCTTGCCGTGTCGTGACATTTCAGTAGGTGCCAACTTTTTGAAGTGGCTTTTCAAATTTACTAATAGTTCGCTAGCCGTAATTTGTTTGTTCGAAGGCGCTAAGAACTCGCCTGGTAGGCGTATTTGTTCGCCGTAAACAAGTTCAGCAGGTGTGGCTGCAACATCTTCCTTCCACGCAGCTCGCATGCCAAGCAATACAACTGGCAGGGCATCGACCCATGTTTCGCGATGACATAACAGTGCAGATTTCAGTTGACGATGAAGGCGCTCGACCAACCCGTTTGACTGTGGGTGATATGGTGAGGTCCTCAGGTGTTTGGCGCCGAGAATCTGTGACAGTGAGTGGAACAATTTCGACTCGAACTGTCGTCCCTGATCCGACGTGATTCGTTTAGGCACACCATATCTCGCGATCCAGTTTAAAACTAAGGCGCGGGCAACAGTGTCGGCTGTGCTGTTTTCTAAAGGAATCGCCTCCGGAAAGCGTGTAAAGCGATCAATTATCGTAAGGCATTGATTAAAGCCTCTGGACGACGGTAGAGAAACTAAATCAATATGTATGTGCTCAAAACGTTGTGACGGTGGTTGGAAATATGCCACTGGTGTTGATACATGACGTTGAACTTTGTTGCGCTGGCACTCGACGCACGACTTTGCCCATTCTCTGCAGTCTTTGTTGACCGACGGCCATACAAAGCGTTGACTCACCATTTTTTGCGACGCCTTAATTCCGGGATGTGCCAAAGAGTGGAGGGATTCGAAGACTCGTTTCCGCAGTGAGACTGGGACGTATGGTCGTAAACCGCCTGTTGATGTATCGCAGTAAAGCGACGGCTCATTAACGGCTGTCTGTATTCTCTGGAGTTTTAAAGCCGTGGACGCATTACTAATAAGGTGTTGTAGCTCTGCGTCGTTACGCTGAGCTAAACCGAGCTCTCGGGCTGGAACTGCGGCAGAAATTACCTCGACGCGTGAGAGCGTATCGGCAACAATGTTGTGGTTTCCGGCAATGTGCCTTATGTCGGAGGTGAACTGTCCTACATAATCCAACCTGCGAAACTGCCAAGGTGAAACTCGATCAGTACGTTGCTGAAATGCGTTCTGTAATGGCTTATGATCCGTGTAAACGATTACGTGCCGACCTTCGAAGATGTGGCGAAAATACTTAACGGCTTCGTAGATAGCGTGTAGTTCACGATCATACGTCGACAGTTTCTGCACAGAAGGCGGTAGCTTCCTGCTAAAGAACGCAAGTGGCTGCCACTTGTTGTTTACACTCTGCTGAAGTACAGCGCCGATACCGTAATCCGATGCGTCGGTAAAAATCGCCCATTGTGCATTGGTATCTGGATGGACTAAGAGCGTGCTCTGAGCTAGTGCTTGTTTCGCACTGTCGAAAGTGGCTTTCAGCTCGTTCGTCCACACGACGATTTTGGAGTTTTTAACGTTCGCGCCTTCTAGTAACGCATTAAGTGGCGCCAGGATTTTAGCAGCATTTTTAACGAACTTCCTATAAAAATTAATTGTGCCCAGAAACCTTCGCAACTGTTTAATTGTGGTGGGCAATTCCATGCTGAGTATAGCATTGACCTTTTGAGTTAATGGAATAATACCTTGATTATTAACCGTGTGTCCCAAAAATTGCACTTCGGTCTGACCCAGGCGCGACTTGGATTCATTTATTATCAAACCGTATTCCTGCAGGCGTTGAAACAAGAGTTCTAGGTGTTTCATATGCTCATGTACATTGGAAGAAGCGATTAAAATGTCGTCGATGTAGACGAATACAAACGACATATCGCGCGTTACTTCATCCATAAATCTTTGGAACGTCTGGGCGGCGTTTCTTAGCCCAAAAGTCATTTTTGGAAACTCAAAGAGGCCGAAAGGCGTTATTATCGCTGTTTTACAGATGTCTTCTGGTGCAACCGGAATCTGGTTAAACGCACGTACCAGATATTTGGTCGAGAAAATTTGTTTCCCATGGAGAGTCGCAGTGAAATCTTCCAGGCATCGGACGGGGTATTTATCGGGTACAGTTCGCGCGTTTAGACCTCTGTAGTCCCCGCATGGTCGCCATCCACCAGAACTTTTTGGGGTAAGATGCAACGGCGATGACCAAGGACTGTTCGAAGGTTGGGCGATGCCGATTTTAATCATCTTATCAAACTCCTCCCGAGCAGCCTTCAGCTTATCCGGTGGCAATCTGCGAGCTTTATTTGTAATTGGTGGTCCGTTTGACGTGCGAATGTGGTGAAGCGTAACATGTTTTTTGGCTTTAGCCACTACAGCAGGATTTGTAATTTCCGGGTACTATCGGAGCAAGGAATGATAAACAGTGTCACCTTTAATAGCTTTGATTGATATTGCGTTCGTTGATGAAACTAGAAGTCCAGGTGACGTCAAACCGGTATGCCCGTCTCGCAAGCGTTTTCTTTTCAAGTCGACTAATAAGTCAAAGTAACTCAAAAAGTCGGCTCCGATTATCGGTTTGGTAACATCAGCAACGATAAATTGCCACACAAACTCACGGCGGAGGCCTAAATTGACTGACAGCAACGTTGTTCCGTAGGTTTGGATTTTAGAGCCGTTAGCTGCTTGAATCTCAAGGTTTGCTGGAGACGATTTATTTCTCGACCGCACGCACGGAAACACTGAAAGGTCGGAGCCTGTGTCAATAAGAAATTGAGTACCAGAGGCTCGATCCCTGATGTATAGGTGGTGAGAATTGGATAGAGAATCACTATTCGCCATTAATGACTCTCCGCGGCGTTTCCCGAATACTTGCATCCATCTTTGCAACGCCTCGCATTTTTACCAAACTTTGCATGGTAGTAACAAAATTCGTTCGAGTTCGAGCTTCGCGACTTAGAATAACTACGTGACCTGTGCCTCGCGTGCTGTCGCGACTTATCCCTAGGCTCGCGTTTATTAATAACGGTTGTCAAAGCCGCTACTTGCTTTGTTAAGTCCAAGATTTGCTTTGTTAAGTCTGGATGTACGGGGCTGGTTGTTAGTGATGAAATTTGCCTATTTTGCAAAATCTCGTGAAGCTTGTCAGCACTAACACTTAGATTGTCTAACGTTGCATTCGTTTGCAATGCTAACATTGCGCGCGTGTCTTTGGGTAGGGCTTAAAGCCATTTTGCCCTCAGCACGTCCTCGTCGACGCCTGGAACCAAAGACTTGAGATGACGTAAATATTGTGATAGCGTGCGGTCGCCAATTTCTTCTCCGTCTAGGAGTTGCTGCAATTTTGCTTCTTTTGATTTGGAAAAACGTGTAATCAATGCGTGATAAAAGGTGAAGTGGTTGGCGGATTGACAATTATGTCTTCCACTTCGGCTGCATACCGTGCGTCAAGAACGGAAATTGCGTGATAAAATTTGTTCGAGTCTTTCACAACACCTAATATTCTAAACTGCGCTTCGATTTGAGCAACCCACAGCGAAGGCTTATCCGGATTAAATGGTACGGGCCGAATAACGTTAGATGTCGGATGAAAAGGTTTGATATCACCTGCCTTATCTTCTGATGGTGGATCTCTCACGTTGGTCATTTTGCGTGCGCGAATATGAAATGTTTCTCGGCGATGCACTAATTACAATTGCACGACTTGGCAATATGCTCACCGCGTGTTCAGGCGATTTATTACGTAATTTATTTTGCGATCGGGGTCACCAATGTAGCGGTTCGAATACTTGAAGGTAAAACACAATGTAACCAGCTACGTTAAATATTTATTATTTTATTTAATATACGAAACTATCACAAATTATAATTATTCGATTTACTAAGTTTATAGTGGAACAAACACGGTGCGTGTTACTCGGTAAGCTGCTGATACCAAAAAGACAGAATTTTAGTAGAATAGGAAAAATATGAAGAGATTGCCCTAACGGGATATTGGTATTAACTAACAGAAAAGTAAATGTCAAAATATGAGAATTAGCTAATTAGAGAAATCTTTTACACTATGTTGTGGATGTGGTATTCACTACATATACATAAAAGGCAAGACGAATGTCGGAGCGGACGCATTTTCACGAATAACAATGAACGAACTGAATGACTCTACAAAACATGTTTTAGCTGTAAAAACTAGATCAAAAACTAAGCAAGTACAGTTAGAGAACGAAACGAACGAATCTACGAAAAATAATAAACTACAGGTTTGTGACAAATTTTCATAAAATTTTTCAAAGAAAATATACAGGGCAAAAACGCAAATTATTTTTGATAGCAACAACAAAATTACTAATTTGAAACTTTATGTGCATTTAAAACATAAAAACTCGAGCTACCTAAGTTCACGGTCGTTAACGAAAAAAAGAACTTCGATAAGTTTCTTTCGCGGCTTGAAATCGAAGCCAACAATCGTAACATTAAGAAATTAGAATGGCCAAATAACGATATATTTTTTAATTATTATACATACGTGTTCAGTTGCAACATTAAAAGACCGGGGCAATAAGATCTTAAAAACTTTACAAATCATATTAACTGACCCTGCAGAAACTGTGACCGATGACGAAACTAAACAAAAAGTAGTGACAATTTCCCTCATTGACCCATTAGCGGAGGACATTGCGGTGTCAAAAAGCTATACGCCAAAATTCGTACCAAATATTTTTGAAAAAATATGACGCGAGCCATAGTAAAATTCGTTAAAAACTGTGGAAAAAGTTTTAATAAATAAAGTAAAGCCGAAAACAAAAGAAAATCTTGTTTTAGCGCCAACTCCAAGTAAATTGTTTGAAACAGTTATAGTAGATACAATAGGACCCTTGCCAGAATCAAAATACGGTAGCAAGTTTGCTGTGTATTTAGTGACCGTTTCAGCACCAGATAAAAGCGCTTCTGCCATCTTTGAAAGATTCATACTAATGTATGGTGTAATGAAATATATTAGAACGGATTTAGGTACTGAATACAAAAATGAAATATTTTCAGAATTAATAAAACTTTACTCAACTGCGAGTGTCATAACATACAAAAGAACAAACGTCGCGGGAGCCGCAAAAGGAACCGTCACAGATCAGTAGCGACGACAGCGGCCATATCAAAGGGTACAACTTCCAAATGAAAAAACTAGATATAATAGAAAATTATCCTAACAACGTTGACAACAGCGGTCAGCTACATAACTCTCACAGCAATAACATCGATTTAAGTTGTAACAATAGTGACGTAGCAACAGCGAAATCAGCATGACCAACGACACATCCGCAGTAAGTAAAAATCCAATCTTAGCAAGCCAGGTTCGTCATATAACTATAAACAAATACAGCATAAACCAACCGCGGCGTGCTTCGTCAATTCATAGTCGTTTACTTCTTCAACTTCAAAACCTAGAAAAAAATCAGTTGCAGTAATAGATTATTTCGTTAGTTTGCCGGCTTTACATAAAGCGAATATATTTGTAAATGAAAATTACTTTGGTGCTACATAAACCACACGCAGTTTGTTATGTGTATGCATTCCCACAGAGCAAGCAAATAATATAATTGACTAATTACTTTTATGGGCAGCGGTCCCTGCCATGCCTGCATACTACAATCGAAGGGAAGCATAGCCTAGTGGCGAACGGTCATGGGATGCACTAAAGGTATACGAAACTGCATAAACATCCAGATTGTATACAAGCGCTTTACGAAATTGGTCTTTGCCGTCAGCTGGTTTGTAATTATTAATTTTTTGTTTTAACTTAAATATCTTCTCTGCGAATATTTCTACTACAATTCTTGATTTTAATTTGAAATTATGTTTTGACAAATCTAGCCGTAGAAACAAAGGAAACACATTCAAGTTTTGTTCCTGCTTGCTCAACTTCAGCTGGTATAAATTCGCCCAGGCTGGGCTTATACATATATTTCGTATGTTTGTATATGTGGTCGAGTTGATAGCGCTGCGTGCTATAACCTGATATACCGGTGAGTTCGAGGTTCGAATCTCAGTCAGGGCAAGCAAAGTCTTAATAATAGAAAATTTTTTTTCTAATAGCGGTCACCCCTCGGCAGGCAATGGCAAACCTCCGAGGGTATTTCTGCCATGAAAAAGCTTCTCATTAAATACATCTGCCGTTCGGAGTCGGCACAAAACTGTAGGTCCCTCCATTTGTGGTATAATATAAAGACGCACACCACAAATGGTAGAAGAAGCTCGGCCAAACACTGAGCTATATAGTGTACGCGCCAAAATTATATTATATTATATGTATATCTAAATACTTTGAATGTAAATGATGGGAGGGGCTGTTGGTTGAAATTTTGACATTGGAGTGCAATTTTCTATTATATGGGTTTTATATTTTGCTAAAAATATATATTTGTATGTATATTTGTTTTCGGATGTTCTCATTTGTTGCGTTTTTGCATTTCAGTGAGGTACTCACTTTTCCACCTTCTGCAAAAGGTTTGATGTAACGCCTTTAATTTTTGCCACCGGTTTACGATGGAGGCAGGATTTTCGTTGGGATCTATATCGGATGGAGCCAATAGATTTGTGCCGACTAAAAAGTGGCCTGGAGTTAAAGGCAGCAGAGCAGTGTGCTGAACTCCTTAAACGTGTATTTCAAACCAGATTCTATCTTCTTGAAGCGGCTTTTTAAGCTCTGGACGCCTGCTTCCTACAATCCAACCATGTGGGAGCACCTGCAGGTATAAAATGCCACGTAAGCATCTGATGAGCATATTTGGAAGAGGTATTGTAGCGCATCAGTCATGAAGGCCTTGAATTCAGTCTTCGGTGACCGCGAGGTTCCAACAAAGTTTGTGCCGTTGTCGGAATAGACGTTGTTTGGGCAACCTCTTCTGGCTACAAATCTAGAAAATACTGCTAAAAAGGATGGGGTGCTCAAATAATTAGTCGCCTCGAAATGAATGGCTTTCGTAGCAAAGCAAACAAATAGGCAGACGTAACTCTTAGAAACCCGGCACCCGCGTCCACGGAAGTTCTTCACATCAAACGGCCCAGCAAAGTTTACTTCAGTATTAGAAAACGCTCGCGAAAATGTGGTTCGTTCCGGAGGAAGAATTTTCCTGAGTTGGACCGGATCATGTTTTTCACTCGAGGTATCCAGGACGATGAGGCGTGAGAATCTACATTTATACGGTAGGACAATTGGATGGCGTTCGTTATAAGCTAGGTCGTGAGATGCGCCAAGACGACCACCTGTTCTTATGACTTCATCTTTATCTTTAAAAGGATTAAGAGGTAAAAGTTCACTTTTGGATTCGATCAGTTCTTTTGATTTAAGACTTTCGAATTCTTTCCCGTAATGTTGCCGTTTAACCATGGTGTGTAACCACCCTAAAACGAATTGGCTTTTCTGACACTTCCATTGTGGAAAGCAAGTGTGGTATTTTTGGGGCCATATGTGAAACCATTTCCGTGAATGGTTGTCAAATTTCATTGATAGAACATGCGGTGAGTATAGTAGGTTAGTTTGTAATTACTATCAAATTAATTAATTAAAATTTCTCTTTTCTTTTAGGCATCCGACGCTGGGTACGTTCATACGTGAGGAGTTACGTTTGTCGTAATGAATAAATGGCCTTGAAGTCTTTACTATCTCTATCGCCTTGCCAGTTTACCGCACAACAACCAAATACGCGCGTGAGCAAGCCACATCCACAGCGTCCAACCAATCTTTCGGCTAGCAATACAAAAGTGAAACATAACTTGAAAACACGCAATGGTATAGAAACGAATGCGCTCCAGAGCGAACGAGATTGACCGCTCGCTGGTGGAGTTAGTATGGCCAATCAGGCGCCAGGAATAGGAGGCGGGGGTGGATGCGGCAACAAAGAACGAATGTGCTTGTGAGAAGAAGTTTTCGTATAAAGTCCCACTGACTTTGAATCAAGAGAGGTGATTCAACAAAAAAAAAAACAATAGCCGATTTGAATCCTGAATGTTATGAAATTAAAAATAAGCGGGTGTTGCAAGACGTATTCAAGAAGGTGGTATTGGTACCACAAAAACAAAATTTTTATATATTTAGTTTTTGCGGCAATGATCTTTCCAAATTTCCACGTATTATGTTTATGCTTGTGGCATTTTGACAACGAATTCGCTATTCTCCTTATAGAATACGTCTTGTGGTGCTGTGTAGGAAAATATCTATAGAAATACTCCAGAGTATTACCAAATCGTGCCTATTTTGCTTAAAGCTTCGGGTACCGTTTTTGGAATATAAATAACACGGGTATGTAAAACGATTGCATTTACACAAGTCTACAAGATTTTCAAGAAACCCTCAGGGTACTGTTTGATCGCGGTTACGAAAATTACTTTCTTAATTTGAAATTTAAAAAGTTTTTAAAAAACTATTTTTCGTATTAATAATAAACCAAGATGCATTCACACTGCAGTGAAAAACAATAATTTACAACTATTTTTGCATGTCAAATTATTATATATTATATTATATTATATATATTATATATATATATATATTATTATATATATATATTATATTATATTATATATATAAGATGCATTCACACTGCAGTGAAAAACAATAATTTACAACTATTTTTGCATGTCAAATTATTCAACAAACATACATCTCCTGCCAACAAGTCTAAAAAAGCAGTCAAACCTTTAAGATGGATAAAAATAAATTAAATTAGCTGTTCTAGCCTGTTTGACTTTGCCTTGATAATGGGCGAGCAAAAAAAAAAAAACATTTTCACTTGTCACTATTTTATTGCAGTAACAAACAAGGAGGTATTGAAGTGGCAACCGCTTTGGTGAACTGAATGCTAATTTGCTTCACCCTGGTTGGCTGGTGATATAAATGCCTAAAGGAACTTGAAAATACATCCTCCAAAAAGCGAACACAAAAACTGCATTTTTTTTTTAACTTATATAAGGTTGCCCACTATCAGTTTATTGGCAAACAAACAAAAAACTCATATTTTTATTGAAATTTTTCAAATCTTTTATATTATTT
The DNA here is from genome assembly GCA_963971545.1 of Philophylla caesio. Lineage (NCBI taxonomy): Eukaryota > Metazoa > Arthropoda > Insecta > Diptera > Tephritidae > Philophylla > Philophylla caesio. The sequence goes on along the minus strand of OZ020605.1, from coordinate 1,013,258 downwards.
TATACAATTAAACAGTCATCGACTGACATTGATAGCGTACGGTGATATCGGTGATTTCTATTTTATGTTTCATTCGTGTTTAATTCCAACACTACTCGTTAAACTTATTATTTTTTTTTCATTTGGTAAGCAAAAAATTTATTTCCGGTGGTCTAATTAGGACGAAACAAAAATGTCCCGTGTGGGACCTCCTCTTGGAGATAACAGGATCGCCCTGTTGTCCTCAAGCCCCACAGCCAAAAGAAAAAAAAATCTAAATATTACGAACGAAATATTTTCTGCCTTACCTTCTGTGAAGAAATACAACCCCAAATACCTTGTGGCTAGTGCTGTTTATTCTAATAAACCACTTAACAAATATTCTTGCTTTGCAGTCCACAAAATCCTAAAGAATATCTCTTCGGATAAAATTGAAATATTAAGTCTAAGAGACGGCAGCCTTTTGCTGTTTGTCAAAAACACCACAGTTGCAAAAAAATTTCTGTCGACAACTAAAGTAATTGGATTTTGTAATGTAATATTTAAAATGCACCATAATCTTAATCATTCAAAAGGCACAATTTTTGCTCCTTGTCTCAATGATATAACTGAGGCTGAGATAGTTGAGAATATGAGCGATCAAGGAGTAATTTCTGCATACAAATTTGTCAAACATATTGATGGTGAATCTATCGCTAGCGGTGTAGTTAAGCTTACTTTTGATTTATACACATAGTTGCCAAATCTTTGTTCACACAGCTAAGCGATGCAATAAAACACCTGTTTGTGATTCTTGCGCACTTCCTCCCCACACACCCTTGCCATGCTCACGGACGCTTTGTGCAAATGAAACAAAGAATTGTTATAAAAACTGACAAGAAATGCAGCATGCGTGAAGCAATGAAAATTCATCGAATGCAAATACCTCCAGCTCTTAATGAGTCTTCCCTCCTCTTTTCAAATGTAACAAAAAACCCAATGACCAACCATCAATCAAACTCCAACAACAAAACTAACACAAACATAACCCAACTACAAAACAACTTCTCTGAAAACATCAATAAAAATATATTTACGAACAACTCTTCTAACGATAATACCCCAAACACACTAACTACATCATCCAACTCAGCATCTTCCAACAACAACTACATTGGTCAACTCAAAACCGGTTTTCTTTTACCCAACAACAACAATGACAACATATGCATAGATAACAAGAACACTGAAGAAATTAACTCGAGCACTAATGGCACAACTGATCTCGCATCTGTCAATTCAGTCGATTACTACTCCACAAATCCCATCATTGCTACCTTACTCTCACAGCCCTCTTCTTCCGACTCTCCCCCATCCTCTTCCCTACCACCCTATATAGACAACAATTCACAAACACAGATTAAGTAATGCGAATATTACAGTGGAACATTAATGGACTTTTAAATAATTACGCAGATCTAAATATTCTAATTAATGAATTCCAACCAGAAATTATCGCGTTACAAGAAACGCACCTTCCATTAATAAAACAGCCTTCTCTCCAAATAAATATACAAGTTATTTTCATTACTTTGCTCAAAATACCACAAGTAAGCAAGACATCGCTTTCCTTATAAAAAAATCAATTAATTACTAAGTAATAACTACTAATTCTAATACATTATGCTTAGCCATACAAATAAACATTGGTATTAAAATCACCATACTCAATTGTTACATCCCTCCTCACCAAAATTTTCAATGTAAATTGCTCAGCGATTTAATTAATATACCTACCCCACTAGTAATCTTGGGTGACTTCAACGTCTGGAGCCCTTTATGCGGCTCAAAGGTCACGAATAGAAGAGGTAAAATCATTGAAGATCTCCTTTTATTCCAAAACCTCATTGTTCTGAACGATGGGCAACCCACTTTTCCTCCCACAAAACCGTCACCCATCCTGATGTCATCCTTTCTTCCACTTCTATTGCTCCTAAACTTTCCTCTCGCACCCAAGGCGAACTGCATAACAGCGACCATTTTCCCCTTGGTACGAAGTCAAACCACGATCGAAGTTCGTAACTGAAAAGGCAGACTGGGTTAGATTTCAAAGCATTGGCATTAATCTATATATGTATATAAAAAAGGAGCCTAAAATGTGTGTTCGTTGGTAAGGGGTGTTTGAAGAGATGTGCTGACCGATCTTTTTGAAATTTATACATGAGACGCCCTTACCTATTGTGCATTTGGTGTGCGTTTTGCAATGAAGAGGTATTTCATAATTTTTCCCAAGATGGCGGCGCACCTCTTTAAACGTTTCTAGAGCGTTTTTATCCATGCTTATTCTTCAACTTGAGAGGAATTTGAGATGCAGGAAATTGGACATGTCTCAACTTGCTAACTATGAAAAACATCATATAAAAAGTGCCTTTTAATAATGTCGATAAGTGGCGCTGGAGTCGAGATATTGCTAAAATCCGTATTTACAGACCGATTTGATTGAAATTCAAAACAGTTATTAGGCTCCTTAACATAAATACTGTTACGTTTTTACCCTGAAACGCCGATGATTTCCAAAATCCTTCAGGTTCGACCTCTGGATTGTTAAATAAAACACGCTCGGATTTCCTTAATGCTAACTTTATTTGTTTACAAATAATTGACAACACTTAACAACGCTATATAATTCACGGATACTTGTACTTGCGCACTCGCAACTTTAAAACTCTTAGCTTACAACTTTACAACTTTACTCTTCAAGGTTTAATTACAAACTGAATTACCTAACGCCGTGGCAACGCCTTTTTATACTCCAAGCTGCGTGCACTGTGGCAGCTCTAGAACATTAGCGATCGTTATCGAAAGTTCTCGATTGCGATTGTTCTATTTGCTTTTTCTCGATGTCTCTATCTCTTTCTCGGTTTCTCTTTCGGATGTCATTCGTGTTTTGGAATATCGCCACAATACTTTTTGTGAAAATAATATCGATAGGTGGCGCTGGAGTCGAGATATTTCTAAAATCCGTATTTACAGACCAATTTAATTGAAATTCAAAACATTTATTAGGCTCCTAAACATAAATACTTTGTGTGAAAATAGACTTGATAGGTGGCGCTGGAGTCGAGATATTTCTAAAATCCGTATTTACAGACCGATTACATTGAAATTCAAAACATTTATTAGGCTCCTAAACATAAATATTTTGTGTGAAAACAATGTCGATAGGTGGTTGTAGGGTTTATAATATATGTATCTACTTTATTAATTTGAACTTGTTTTAATATTTTTATTTTCATATATAAATTTGTCTTTCAATATTTTTCAATTTGATTTTTTAATAATTAATTTTCTGGATGTATAAAATAAAAGTTGTAAAAATAAAATATTTTAAGTAGAATAAAAACATATTCTATATTGGCGATCCTGCATTTATAATAATATTTCACAAGAATTTGTAATAAAAGGAAATCATCGATTCAACGTGTTATTAATTGTTAGAAGCTGGCTTAACATTAACCCAGGACATTTTGTGCATTCACAAAGTTAACATTTCCGAGCGTTGCAAGCAAACCAAGAGTGCGAATACTCGAATACCGAAAGCACAAACCATACTTGTGAAATAAAAACAAAGACGTCCTTATAAATTTGACTACTTTCCTGAATTAAAACATTGCGAAATAAACAATCTCAACATTCAACATCAAATTCAGCACCAACAATCCGCACAACATCACTTCAAATATTCACATTTAACGTCGCTACAACCATCACAGTGTCTACAACAACGCAATAACACTCCAGATCATCTATAATCTCTTTTATAATTACAAATACTACAACCATTTTTTGCTGAACATTTTGTGTGCAATCAAGTTCGTATCTTAAATCTTTTATTAAAATAAAATTATTACAAATATTAAATATTAATTCTTAATATTAATATTATTTAAATTATTATTATTACTTATATTTAATTTACTTTTGTAAACTTTCTCTCCAATTATTTTTTTTTTTTTTTATATGCCACTATCACGTTCACCTATACGTACACGCAACTTCACAACAATGGAAAACCAAAATAACAATCCAACTTACACTTCAGACTTAAACACTACACAAAATATACACAATGATAATTTAACTCAAAACACTAATAACTTAAGAACAAATTTTTCAAAATCAATTAAATTACCTCCATTTTGGGAAGAATGTCCTGAAGCTTGGTTTCTTCTTGTTGAAGGACAATTTGAAATCAATAATATTCAAGACGATAATATAAAATTTCAAAACATACTTATTGTTTTACAACGTGAAACAATTTCCAAAATTTTGGATGTTATCAAACCACCTCCTTTTATGAATAAGTACGCTACTATTAAGAAAGCGTTGTGTGAAAGATTTTCTCTTAGCGAAGAAAAAAGATTAGAAAAGTTATTTTCAAATACAGAACTAGGCGATCGTTCTCCATCAGAACTTTTTAGATATATGAAGTCTCTAATAGGTTCTGATTCTATCGTCAGTAAGGAATTACTTTTCAAATTGTGGACCCGAAAATTACCACAACAGATACAAATTCATTTAACATCAAGTAATAATCAAAATAAAGATGAAAATGTTATTCTTGCAGATAAACTTTTTGATTTATTAAATCAATCTCAATCTTCTAAATCTTTGTCAATAGCAAGTGTTGAAAATAACATCCTCGAACAATGTATTAAAAATTTAACAGAATTAACTACTGCAATTTATCAAAATTTAAACAAAATTACTTCTGATATTAATGAATTACAAATTAGATCAAGATCTAGAAATAGAAATAGAAGTAATTCTAATTCAAGAAAATTTTCTAGATCAAAAGATAATATTATTCAAACCATTTGTTGGTATCATAGAAAATTTAAAAATAATGCTTTAAAATGTATTAAACCCTGTAGTTTTAATACAAATGAAAAACAATCAAATCAAAACTGTTTAAACTGAAACGTTCCATTATGACGGTGGCTAATAATGGAAATAACATTAAATCATCACGCCGCCTATTTATTTATGATAAATTAAATAAACTAAATTTTTTAATAGATACTGGCGCTATAGTTTCTGTAATTCCTTCTTCCAAATTCAAATCATTTAAAAGAAATTCCGATCTTAATTTGACTGCAGCTAACGGTTCCTCTATTAAAACATTTGGTACCAAACTTTTAAAAATTGACTTAGGTCTTAGACGTGATTTCGAATTCCCTTTCATTTTAACAGATATTTCAACTCCAATTATAGGTGCTAACTTTTTAGAGAAATTCGGGATATTAGTGGATATCAGAAATAAAGAAATTACTGATTTAACAACAAAATTAAAAGTTTCTGGATCTTCTGGATTTTGCGATATATTTTCACTCAAAATACCAATTTCTGAAAATAAATTTACAACCCTTTTAAATAATTTTCCTTTAATAACCTGTGAACCAGATTACACTAAACCAGTGCAACACCATACGGTTCACAGGATTGAAACCAAAGGAGTTCTACCTTTTTCAAAACCTCGTCGTCTAGATCAAATTAAATTTAAAATAGCAAAAACTGAATTCGAATTTTTAATAAAAACTGGTATATGCAGACCTTCAAACTCTCACATTGCATCTCCTTTACATTTAGTTCCAAAAAAAGAACCAAATGATTGGAGACCTTGTGGCGATTACAGAAGACTCAATTTTATAACGATACCTGATCGTTATCCATTACCACATATTCATGATTTAGCTATAAATTTACATAATAAACAAATATTTTCGAAAATTGATCTTGTTCGTGCATATCACCAAATTCCAATGGCTGAAGAAGACATTCATAAAACAGCAATAACCACACCTTTTGGAATGTTTGAGTTCGTACGGATGCCTTTTGGTTTACGAAACAGTGCCCAAACATTTCAACGTTTTATTAACGAAGTATTTTCCGGTTTAGAATTTGTATTTGTTTATATTGATGATATTCTTGTTGCTAGTGATAATGAAGAACAACATTTAGAACATTTAAAACTAATATTTAAAAGACTTGAGAAATATAATTTAAATATTAAACCTTCTAAATGCATTTTCGGAACTAATAAACTAGATTTTCTCAGTTATGAAATTTCTAATCAAGGCATTAGACCATCTTCCGATCGTATTGAAACCATTACAAATTTTGAAAAACCACTTTCAATAAATAAATTACAAAAGTTCTTAGGTATGGTAAATTATTACCATAGATATGTGAAAATGTTAGCAGCAGAACTTAGTCCTCTGCATGAAATGTTAACATTTGCAACTAAACAAAAACTCAAACAGCTTATTTGGACAGAAAAGACAACCACTGCTTTTGAAAACGTTAAACAACTCTTTGCTCAACAAACTTTACTTACTCATTTTGATAAAAATGGTAAATTATCACTTGCTGTAGATGCATCAAATGTAGCAATTGGTGCAGTTTTACAACAATTTAGTAACAACACTTTAGAACCACTTGCTTATTTTTCACGAAAATTATCTTCTACAGAAATGAATTACTCAACATTTGACAGAGAACTTTTAGCCATATACAATTCAATTAAACATTTTAAACATTTTCTTGAAGGTAGAATTTTCACAATATACACTGATCATAAACCTTTAACACATGTTCTAAATTCAAAAACAGATAGATCACCTCGACAAATTAGACATCTTGAGTACATTGCACAATTTACAAATGATATTCAATACATTTCTGGAAAAGAAAACATTGTTGCTGACACACTTTCACGTATTTCAGATATTAACACAATTTTAACTCAAGATATTAATTTTCAAACTTTGTATAAAGAACAACAAAAAGACCAAACTCTTCATGACTTAATTTCTGACAAAAATTGTAACAATAATTTAAAAGAAATTAATATTCCAGTTCTTAATCTCAATATTTGGTGTGATATTTCTCAACAACCTTTTAGACCTTTTGTTCCAAATTCTATGAAGAATATAATTTTTGATAAAATCCATTCTTTATCACATCCTAGTGTTCGTACTACTAGACGTTTAATTCAATCAAAATATTTTTGGCCTAACATGCGTAAAGAAATTAATAGTTGGACTTCCGCATGTATTAACTGCCAGAAATCAAAAATTTCTAAATATACTAAAACACCAGTACAAAAAATTAATATACCATATGGACGATTTGAACACATACATATGGATCTTGTTGGTCCATTACCTGTTTCAAAAGAAAATCGTTACATTTTAACTATAATTGACAGACATACACGTTGGCCAGAAGCTTATCCACTTAAAGATATTTCAGCGAATACAATTGCCAAAACATTTGTACAAAATTATATTCCCCGTTTCGGCGTTCCACTTAATATAACAGTAGATCAAGGATCACAATTTACATCAAAATTATTTACTGAATTAACAAAATTATTAGGATCTCACAAAATTCATACATCTCCTTATCATCCACAATCAAATGGAATGATTGAAAGATTTCATAGAACCTTAAAAACTGCTATTACAGCATCAAACGATTCAATTCACTGGTCTGAAATTCTTCCTTGGATTTTATTGGGACTTCGTATATCTATTAAAGATGATTTAAAATGTTCTTCTGCAGAATTAGTTTACGGACAAACACTCAGATTACCTGGAGAATTAATCGTTTCAAATAATAATAACAATAATGAATTTGATAATACAATGGAAACACTTTCCAAACTGAGAGAACATTTTTCACACGTTCGTTCAAAAATTGTACATCATAATAAAGAAGATTTTTTTGTTCCCAAAAATTTGGATACTTGCGAATATGTGTTTGTTAAAGTTATTCATAGGTCAAATCTACAACCATCTTATGAAGGCCCATTTAAAGTTATCTCTAAACACAATAAAGTATTCAAAATTCAAAAAGGTAACTTAATCAAAACAATTTCCATAGACTTATTAAAACCTGCACATACAATTTCTAATTCCAGTTCACTAACACTTCCAAAGAAAACCAAAAAAATTACATTTAATATTAATTAATTTTTTTTTTTTTAATTGGAGGGGGAGTATATGTAGGGTTTATAATATATGTATCTACTTTATTAATTTGAACTTGTTTTAATATTTTTATTTTCATATATAAATTTGTCTTTCAATATTTTTCAATTTGATTTTTTAATAATTAATTTTCTGGATGTATAAAATAAAAGTTGTAAAAATAAAATATTTTAAATATTTTAAATATTGAAATTCAAAACATTTATTAGGCTCCTAAACATAAATACTTTGTGTGAAAATAATGTTTATAGGTGGCGCTGGAGTCGAGATATTTCTAAAATCCGTATTTACAGACCGATTAGATTGAAATTCAAAACATTTATTAGGCTCCTAAACATAAATACTTTGTGTGAAAATAATGTTGATAGGTGGCGCTGGAGCCGAGATATTTCTAAAATCCGTATTTACAGACCAATTTAATTGAAATTCAAAACATTTATTAGGCTAAATCCGTATTTACAGACCGATTAGATTGAAATTCAAAACAATTATTAGGCTCCTTAACATAAATACTTTGGGTGAAAATAATGTCGATAGGTGGCGCTGGAGTCGAGACATATCTAAAATCCGTATTTACAGACCCATTTGATTGAAATTCAAAACATTTATAAGGCTAAAATCCGTATTTACAGACCAATTTAATTGAAATTCAAAACATTTATTAGGCTCCTAAACATAAATACTTTGGGTGAAAATAATGTCGATAGGTGGCGCTGGAGTCGAGATATATCTAAAATCCGTATTTACAGACCGATTAGATTGAAATTCAAAACATTTATTAGGCTCCTAAACATAAATACTTTGTGTGAAAATAGACTTGATAGGTGGCGCTGGAGTCGAGATATTTCTAAAATCCGTATTCACAGACCGATTAGATTGAAATTCAAAACATTTATTAGGCTCCTAAACATAAATACTTTGTGTGAAAATAATCGCGTTACAAGAAATTATCGCGTTACAAGAAACGCACATTCCATTAATAAAACAGCCTTCTCTCCAAATAAATATACAAGTTATTTTCATAACTTTGCTCAAAATACCACAAGTAAGCAAGACATCGCTTTCCTTATAAAAAAATCAATTAATTACTAAGTAATAACTACTAATTCTAATACATTATGCTTAGCCATACAAATAAACATTGGTATTAAAATCACCATACTCAATTGTTACATCCCTCCTCACCAAAATTTTCAATGTAAATTGCTCAGCGATTTAATTAATATACCTACCCCACTAGTAATCTTGGGTGACTTCAACGTCTGGAGCCCTTTATGCGGCTCAAAGGTCACGAATAGAAGAGGTAAAATCATTGAAGATCTCCTTTTATCCCAAAACCTCATTGTTCTGAACGATGGCCAACCCACTTTTTCTCCCACAAAACCGTCACCCATCCTTATGTCATCCTTTCTTCCACTTCTATTGCTCCTAAACTTTCCTCTCGCACCCTAGGCGAACTGCATAACAGCGACCATTTTCCCCTTGGTACGAAGTCAAACCACGATCGAAGTTCGTAACTGAAAAGGCAGACTGGGTTAGATTTCAAAGCATTGTCATTAATCTATATATATAAAAAAGGAGCCTAAAATGTGTGTTCGTTGGTAAGGGGTGTTTGAAGAGATGTGCCGACCGAGTCGAGATATTGCTAAAATCCGTATTTACAGACCGATTTGATTGAAATTCAAAACAATTATTAGGCTCCTTAACATAAATACTTTTTGTGAAAATAATGTCGATAGGTGGCGCTGGAGTCGAGATATTTCTAAAATTTGTATTTACAGACTAATTTAATTGAAATTCAAAACATTTATTAGGCTCCTAAACATAAATACTTTGTGTGAAAATAGACTTGATAGGTGGCGCTGGAGTCGAGATATTTCTAAAATCCGTATTTACAGACCGATTAGATTGAAATTCAAAACATTTATTAGGCTCCTAAACATAAATACTTTGTGTGAAAACAATGTCGATAGGTGGTGCTGGAGTCGAGATATATCTAAAATCCGTATTTACAGACCGATTTGATTGAAATTCAAAACATTTATAAGGCTAAATCCGTATTTACAGACCGATTAGATTGAAATTCAAAACATTTATTAGGCTCCTAAACATAAATACTTTGTGTGAAAATAATGTCGATAGGTGGCGCTGGAGTCGAGATATTTCTAAAATCCGTATTTACAGACCAATTTAATTGAAATTCAAAACATTTATTAGGCTCCTAAACATAAATACTTTGTGTGAGAATAGACTTGATAGGTGGCGCTGGAGTCGAGATATTTCTAAAATCCGTATTTACAGACCAATTAGATTGAAATTCAAAACATTTATTAGGCTCCTTAACATAAATACTTTGGGTGAAAATAATGTCGATAGGTGGCGCTGGAGTCGAAATATATCTAAAATCCCTATTTACAGACCGATTTGATTGAAATTCAAAACATTTATAAGGCTAAATCCGTATTTACAGACCGATTAGATTGAAATTCAAAACATTTATTAGGCTCCTAAACATAAATACTTTGGGTGAAAATAATGTCGATAGGTGGCGCTGGAGTCGAGACATATCTAAAATCCGTATTTACAGACCGATTTAATTGAAATTCAAAACATTTATAAGGCTAAAATCCGTATTTACAGACCAATTTAATTGACATTCAAAACATTTATTAGGCTCCTAAACATAAATACTTTGTGTGAAAATAGACTTGATAGGTGGCGCTGGAGTCGAGATATTTCTAAAATCCGTATTTACAGACCGATTAGATTGAAATTCAAAACATTTATTAGGCTCCTAAACATAAATACTTTGTGTGAAAATAGACTTGATAGGTGGCGCTGGAGTCGAGATATTTCTAAAATCCGTATTTACAGACCAATTAGATTGAAATTCAAAACATTTATTAGGCTCCTTAACATAAATACTTTGGGTGAAAATAATGTCGATAGGTGGCGCTGGAGTCGAGACATATCTAAAATCCGTATTTACAGACCGATTTGATTGAAATTCAAAACATTTATAAGGCTAAAATCCGTATTTACAGAGCAATTTAATTGAAATTCAAAAAATTTATTAGGCTTCTAAACATAAATACTTTGGGTGAAAATAATGTCGATAGGTGGCGCTGGAGTCGAGATATATCTAAAATCCGTATTTACAGACCGAGTAGATTGAAATTCAAAACATTTATTAGGCTCCTAAACATAAATACTTTGTGTGAAAATAATGTCGATAGGTGGCGCTGGAGTCGAGATATTTCTAAAATCCGTATTAACAGACCGATTAGATTGAAATTCAAAACATTTATTAGGCTCCTAAACATAAATACTTTGTGTGAAAATAATAGGTGATAGGTGGCGCTGGAGTCGAGATATATCTAATTTTTCGAATCTTTTATATTATTTTATACAATTAAACAGTCATCGACTGACATTGATAGCGTACGGTGATATCGGTGATTTTTCTTTTATGTTTCATTCGTGTTTAATTCCAACACTACTCGTCAAACTTATTATTTTTTTTTTCATTTGGTAAGAAATAAATTTATTTCCGGTGGTCTAATTAGGACGAAATAAAAATGTCCCGCCCTGTTGTCCTCAAGCCCCACAGCCAAAAGAAAAAAAAATCTAAATATTACAAACGAAATATTCCCTGCCTTACCATCTGTGAAGAAATATAACCCCAAATACCTTGTGGCTAGTGCTGTTAATTCTAATAAACCACTTAACAAATATTCTTGCTTTGCAGTCCACAAAATCCTAAAGAATATCTCTTCTGATAAAATTGAAATATTAAGTCTAAGAGGCTGTTTGTCAAAAACACGACAGTTGCAAAAAAATTTCTGTCGACAACTAAACTAATTGGATTTTCAATTTTTGCTCCTTGTCTCAATGATATAACTGAGGCTGAGATAGTTGAGAATATGAGCGATCAAGGAGTAATTTCTGCATACAAATTTGTCAAACATATTGATGGTGAATCTATCGCTAGCGGTGTAGTTTAGCTTACTTTTGATTTATACACATAGTTGCCAAATCTTTGGTCACACAGCTAAGCGATGCAATAAAACACCTGTTTGTGATTCTTGCGCACTTCCTCCACACACACCCTTGCCATGCTCACGGACGCTTTGTGCAAATGAAACAAAGAATTGTTATAAAAACTGACAAGAAATGCAGCATGCGTGAAGCAATGAAAATTCATCGAATGCAAATACCTCCAGCTCTTAATGAGTCTTCCCTCCTCTTTTCAAATGTAACAAAAAACCCAATGACCAACCATCAATCAAACTCCAACAACAAAACTAACACAAACATAACCCAACTACAAAACAACTTCTCTGAGAACATCAATAAAAATATATTTACGAACAACTCTTCTAACGATAATACCCCAAACACACTAACTACATCATCCAACTCAGCATCTTCCAACAACAACTACATTGGTCAACTCAAAACCGTTTTTTTTTTACCCAACAACAACAATGACAACATATGCATAGATAACAAGAACACTGAAGAAATTAACTCGAGCACTAATGGCACAACTGATCTCGCATCTGTCAATTTAGTTGATTACTACTCCACAAATCCCATCATTGCTACCTTACTCTCACAGCCCTCTTCTTCCGACTCTCCCCCATATTCTTCCCTACCACCCTATATAGACAACAATTCACAAACACAGATTAAGTAATGCGAATATTACAGTGGAACATTAATGGACTTTTAAATAATTACGCAGATCTAAATATTCTAATTAATGAAATTATCGCGTTACAAGAAACGCACATTCCATTAATAAAACAGCCTTCTCTCCAAATAAATATACAAATTATTTTCATAACTTTGCTCAAAATACCACAAGTAAGCAAGACATCGCTTTCCTTATAAAAAAATCAATTAATTACTAAGTAATAACTACTAATTCTAATACATTATGCTTAGCCATACAAATAAACATTGGTATTAAAATCACCATACTCAATTGTTACATCCCTCCTCACCAAAATTTTCAATGTAAATTGCTCAGCGATTTAATTAATATACCTACCCCACTAGTAATCTTGGGTGACTTCAACGCCTGGAGCCCTTTATGCGGCTCAAAGGTCACGAATAGAAGAGGTAAAATCATTGAAGATCTCCTTTTATCCCAAAACCTCATTGTTCTGAACGATGGCCAACCCACTTTTTCTCCCACAAAACCGTCATCCATCCTGATGTCATCCTTTCTTCCACTTCTATTGCTCCTAAACTTTCCTCTCGCACCCTAGGCGAACTGCATAACAGCGACCATTTTCCCCTTGGTACGAAGTCAAACCACGATCGAAGTTCGTAACTGAAAAGGCAGACTGGGTTAGATTTCAAAGCATTGCCATTAATCTATATATATAAAAAAGGAGCCTAAAATGTGTGTTCGTTGGTAAGGGGTGTTTGAAGAGATGTGCTGACCGATCTTTTTGAAATTTATACATGAGACGCCCTTACCTATTGTGGTTGTCGTAACGAAGGTTTGGTGAAAATCGACGCAAAAAGGCATGTGGTGTGCGTTTTGCAATGAAGAGGTATTTCATAATTTTTCCCAAGATGGCGGCGCATCTCTTTAAACGTTTCTATAGCGTTTTTATCGATGCTTATTCTTCAACTTGAGAGGAATTTGAGAAGCAGGAAATTAGACATGTCTCAACTTGCTAACTATGAAAAACATCATATAAAAAGTGCCTTTTAATAATGTCGATAGGTGGCGCTGGAGTCGAGATATTGCTAAAATCCGTATTTACAGACCGATTTGATTGAAATTCAAAACAATTATTAGGCTCCTTAACATAAATACTTTTTGTGAAAATAATGTCGATAGGTGGCGCTGGAGTCGAGATATTTCTAAAATCCGTATTTACAAACTAATTTAATTGAAATTCAAAACATTTATTAGGCTCCTAAACATAAATACTTTGTGTGAAAATAGACTTGATAGGTGGCGCTGGAGTCGAGATATTTCTAAAATCCGTATTTACAGACCGATTAGATTGAAATTCAAAACATTTATTAGGCTCCTTAACATAAATACTGTTACGTTTTTACCCTGAAACGCCGATGATTTCCAAAATCCTTCAGGTTCGACCTCTGGATTGTTAAATAAAACACGCTCGGATTTCCTTAATGCTAACTTTATTTGTTTACAAATAATTGACAACACTTAACAACGCTATATAATTCACGGATACTTGTACTTGCGCACTCGCAACTTTAAAACTCTTAGCTTACAACTTTACAACTTTACTCTTCAAGGTTTAATTACAAACTGAATTACCTAACGCCGTGGCAACGCCTTTTTATACTCCAAGCTGCGTGCACTGTGGCAGCTCTAGAACATTAGCGATCGTTATCGAAAGTTCTCGATTGCGATTGTTCTATTTGCTTTTTCTCGATGTCTCTATCTCTTTCTCGGTTACTCTTTCGGATGTCATTCGTGTTTTGGAATATCGCCACAATACTTTTTGTGAAAATAATATCGATAGGTGGCGCTGGAGTCGAGATATTTCTAAAATCCGTATTTACAGACCAATTTAATTGAAATTCAAAACATTTATTAGGCTCCTAAACATAAATACTTTGTGTGAAAATAGACTTGATAGGTGGCGCTGGAGTCGAGATATTTCTAAAATCCGTATTTACAGACCGATTAGATTGAAATTCAAAACATTTATTAGGCTCCTAAACATAAATACTTTGTGTGAAAACAATGTCGATAGGTGGTGTTGGAGTCGAGATATATCTAAAATCCGTATTTACAGACCGATTTGATTGAAATTCAAAACATTTATAAGGCTAAATCAGTATTTACAGACCGATTAGATTGAAATTCAAAACATTTATTAGGCTCCTAAACATAAATACTTTGTGTGAAAATAATGTCGATAGGTGGCGCTGGAGTCGAGATATTTCTAAAATCCGTATTTACAGACCAATTTAATTGAAATTCAAAACATTTATTAGGCTCCTAAACATAAATACTTTGTGTGAAAACAATGTCGATAGGTGGTGCTGGAGTCGAGATATATCTAAAATCCGTATTTACAGACCGATTTGATTGAAATTCAAAACATTTATAAGGCTAAATCCGTATTTACAGACCGATTAGATTGAAATTCAAAACATTTATTAGGCTCTTAAACATAAATACTTTGGGTGAAAATAATGTCGATAGGTGGCGCTGGAGTCGAGACATATCTAAAATCCGTATTTACAGACCGATTTGATTGAAATTCAAAACATTTATAAGGCTAAAATCCGTATTTACAGACCAATTTAATTGAAATTCAAAAAATTTATTAGGCTCCTAAACATAAATACTTTGGGTGAAAATAATGTCGATAGGTGGCGCTGGAGTCGAGATATTGCTAAAATCCGTATTTACAGACCGATTTGATTGAAATTCAAAACAATTATTAGGCTCCTTAACATAAATACTTTTTGTGAAAATAATGTCGATAGGTGGCGCTGGAGTCGAGATATTTCTAAAATCCGTATTTACAGACCAATTTAATTGAAATTCAAAACATTTATTAGGCTCCTAAACATAAATACTTTGTGTGAAAACAATGTCGATAGGTTGGTGCTGGAGTCGAGATATATCTAAAATCCGTATTTACAGACCGATTTGATTGAAATTCAAAACATTTATAAGGCTAAATCCGTATTTACAGACCGATTAGATTGAAATTCAAAAATTTATTAGGCTCTTAAACATAAATACTTTGTGTGAAAATAATGTCGATAGGTGGCGCTGGAGTCGAGATATTTCTAAAATCCGTATTTAATTGAATTTAATTGAAATTCAAAACATTTATTAGGCTCCTAAACATAAATACTTTGTGTGAAAATAGACTTGATAGGTGGCGCTGGAGTCGAGATATTTCTAAAATCCGTATTTACAGACCGATTAGATTGAAATTCAAAACATTTATTAGGCTCCTTAACATAAATACTGTTACGTTTTTACCCTGAAACGCCGATGATTTCCAAAATCCTTCAGGTTCGACCTCTGGATTGTTAAATAAAACACGCTCGGATTTCCTTAATGCTAACTTTATTTGTTTACAAATAATTGACAACACTTAACAACGCTATATAATTCACGGATACTTGTACTTGCGCACTCGCAACTTTAAAACTCTTAGCTTACAACTTTACAACTTTACTCTTCAAGGTTTAATTACAAACTGAATTACCTAACGCCGTGGCAACGCCTTTTTATACTCCAAGCTGCGTGCACTGTGGCAGCTCTAGAACATTAGCGATCGTTATCGAAAGTTCTCGATTGCGATTGTTCTATTTGCTTTTTCTCGATGTCTCTATCTCTTTCTCGGTTACTCTTTCGGATGTCATTCGTGTTTTGGAATATCGCCACAATACTTTTTGTGAAAATAATATCGATAGGTGGCGCTGGAGTCGAGATATTTCTAAAATCCGTATTTACAGACCAATTTAATTGAAATTCAAAACATTTATTAGGCTCCTAAACATAAATACTTTGTGTGAAAATAGACTTGATAGGTGGCGCTGGAGTCGAGATATTTCTAAAATCCGTATTTACAGACCGATTAGATTGAAATCCAAAACATTTATTAGGCTCCTAAACATAAATACTTTGTGTGAAAACAATGTCGATAGGTGGTGTTGGAGTCGAGATATATCTAAAATCCGTATTTACAGACCGATTTGATTGAAATTCAAAACATTTATAAGGCTAAATCCGTATTTACAGACCGATTAGATTGAAATTCAAAACATTTATTAGGCTCCGAAACATAAATACTTTGTGTGAAAATAATGTTGATAGGTGGCGCTGGAGTCGAGATATTTCTAAAATCCGTATTTACAGACCGATTAGATTGAAATTCAAAACATTTATTAGGCTCCTAAACATAAATACTTTGTGTGAAAATAATGTTGATAGGTGGCCCTGGAGCCGAGATATTTCTAAAATCCGTATTTACAGACCAATTTAATTGAAATTCAAAACATTTATAAGGCTAAATCCGTATTTACAGACCGATTAGATTGAAATTCAAAACATTTATTAGGCTCCTAAACATAAATACTTTGTGTGAAAATAGACTTGATAGGTGGCGCTGGAGTCGAGATATTTCTAAAATCCGTATTTACAGACCGATTAGATTGAAATTCAAAACATTTATTAGGCTCCTAAACATAAATACTTTGGGTGAAAATAATGTCGATAGGTGGCGCTGGAGTCGAGATATATCTAAAATCCGTATTTACAGACCGATTTGATTGAAATTCAAACATTTATTAGGCTCCTAAACATAAATACTTTGGGTAAAAATAATGTCGATAGGTGGCGCTGGAGTCGAGATATATCTAAAATCCGTATTTACAGACCGATTTGATTGAAATTCAAAACATTTATAAGGCTAAGTCCGTATTTACAGACCGATTAGATTGAAATTCAAAACATTTATTAGGCTCCTAAACATAAATACTTTGTGTGAAAATAATGTCGATAGGTGGCGCTGGAGTCGAGATATATCTAATTTTTCGAATCTTTTATATTATTTTATACAATTAAACAGTCATCGACTGACATTGATAGCGTACGGTGATATCGGTGATTTCTCTATTATGTTTCATTCGTGTTTAATTCCAACACTACTAGTTAAACTTATTATTTTTTTTTTCATTTGGTAAGAAATAAATTTATTTCCGGTGGTCTATTTAGGACGAAACAAAAATGTCCCGCCCTGTTGTCCTCAAGCCCCACAGCCAAAACAAAAAAAATCTATATATTACAAACGAAATATTCCCTGCCTTCAACGCCTGGAGCCCTTTATGCGGCTCAAAGGTCACGAATAGAAGAGGTAAAATCATTGAAGATCTCCTTTTATCGCAAAACCTCATTGTTCTGAACGATGGCCAACCCACTTTTCCTCCCACAAAACCGTCACCCATCCTGATGTCATCCTTTCTTCCACTTCTATTGCTCCTAAACTTTCCTCTCGCACCCTAGGCGAACTGCATAACAGCGACCATTTTCCCCTTGGTACGAAGTCAAACCACGATCGAAGTTCGTAACTGAAAAGGCAGACTGGGTTAGATTTCAAAGCATTGCCATTAATCTATATATATAAAAAAGGAGCCTAAAATGTGTGTTCGTTGGTAAGGGGTGCTTGAAGAGATGTGCCGACCGATCTTTTTGAAATTTATACATGAGACGCCCTTACCTATTGTGGTTGTCGTAACGAAGGTTTGGTGAAAATCGACGCAAAAATGCATGTGGTGTGCGTTTTGCAATGAAGAGGTATTTCATAATTTTTCCCAAGATGGCGGCGCATCTCTTTAAACGTTTCTAGAGCGTTTTTATCGATGCTTATTCTTCAACTTGAGAGGAATTTGAGAAGCAGGAAATTGGACATGTCTCAACTTGCTAACTATGAAAAACATCATATGAAAAGTGCCTTTTAATAATGTCGATAGGTGGCGCTGGAGTCGAGATATTGCTAAAATCCGTATTTACAGACCGATTAGATTGAAATTCAAAACATTTATTAGGCTCCTAAACTGTTTAGGCTTCCGGCCTTAATCTCATCGCCACCCTCCTTCGACCGACAAATCGTACGCGCACCCCTAGTAAGCGGTTTGCGTGTACACACTCACACACACACACACACTGTGGAGGAGACGCAACAGACTGTTTAGGAGACGCAACAGAAAGCGTCCACCACGTATTCTTCGAGTGCACGCGATTTGATGACATCTCACGGAAAATTCGTAACATAACCGGGGTAATTTGAACACCCGAATCTCTCGTAGCGTCTATGCTACAAAGCAGTGAAAAATGGAAGACAGCTAGTGATGCAATAGCAGAAGCAATGAAGAGGTTGAGAACCCTCGAAAGACTTCGGCGTAGCAGCGGCGACTAACCGCCGTTCCCCCCCATGATGTAATGCTTGACGGCAGTTCCGTGGGGTGGAGAATTCGACGAAAAAAAAAAACAGGCTTATCCTGGTTTCAAAGGGCCACTTGAGGGTAGTGCGCTACCACAACGCCCCTGAAAAAAAAAAAAAAAAAAAAAAAAAAAAAAAAAACCACATGCACACACACACACAGTCTTTTACACTTTTTGGAGCGCCGGTACTTGCCGCCATACAGTGCCCTTTCGTTAACTTTCCCCTTAACTCGGTGCACCGTTTGGCGGTTCAACGGCGTTTAAACAAACTCCGTCTGATCACTTCTTTTCCGAAGACGAGAGACACAGCATCCACCACGCCACTACGGAGGTAATTTCGATATTTTTATATACCACATAATCACAATTATATCAAATTATAACGATTTAAATTGAATAAATTCTATTATTCGCTAATATCAAAACAATCGCTCATTTCCTTTTTTTTCCATAAACTTTACCACGGAGCGTATATTCCGTATACGCCGCGCGTAAATATTGGTCCTATCGGAGCCGTGAGAAAATACAGTCCACTACTACTACGGAGCTATCAACTCATCACCGTGTACACCACATTTTTCCAAGAATTAATCTCAGCACTTGATATCCATATCGGAGCGAGAAGCTTTAAGCGAACGAGTCACTAACACACAACATCACTTGTAACCGCACTTGCATACGCAGAGATAAAGTTAAAACAAATCACCACTGCAATCATTCCAGATATTATAAACACAAGGTACGTGGTTTGAATTTCAGTGCTACTCCGTTTTTTTCTTTAAAACAATCTGAATAAAATCTTCAAAAAGTTTGTAAACGCAAATGCAGGAGTGAAGAAGAATATCAGTGAAGACAATTTTTGAGGCACGCACATTAATATTGATGAATTTTCTTTTGTTCCAATAAATCCGCGTATTCACACATAAAATTGTTCACTTTATAAAAATAAAATTTACGCGCGAACATTAATTTGTGTAAGACTTTTCCATACAATTTTCACAAATCACCGGTCTGCGCAATATATGCACACGCACATATATTATTGATCACTTCGCGCACTGTGTTGTTGTTTCATTGCTTATTCCATTAAGTGATCGACTTAAACGAATCTAATCACGTTCCACTTACATGGCATTTTAATTCGAGATCACAAAGTTTATTGGGCACATATTAATTGTCACGTATAAGCGGTAAAATTTTTTTAAATCACTTTATGTTGTAAGGGTTCATTTGCACATAACCTTGAATATCACCTTGCACACTGCTTCTTCTTCTTCAGACTTGCGGCGACACAATCACTTATTGCATTGTCAAAAGAAAAAAAAACTTTGAGTTTGAGAATTGCGAGATTAAAATAAACCTTTATACTGTTGCGTATATTCCGTATACGCGGCCGTGTAAATATTGTTTGGATAAATATTGTAAAACGTTGCACTGTTGCGTATATTCCGTATACGCAGCCGTGTACATATTGTTATTGGTATATTCCATATACACGTCTATAAAACTTTACATTACACACTTGAAAATCACCGGTCGTTGGGGTGGCGAGTTAGCTAGAGAAATTAATACATATTAACAAAAATACATATATATAATTGAATTAATAAATACTATTACTTTTATATTCATATTCTTGCATACATAAAACCAAGTTGTTATTTTTTAAAGAGGCGTTTGTGTTTTTTCCTAGAGTGATTAGGCTAAGGCTACTAATTTTGTCAGAGACAATAAAAATTTTTTTATGGAAAACTTTTCAACTACGGTCATAGACACAGAAACTCGAATAATGGAAACCTTCATTCGGTTGGCAGAGTCAGTAGCAGAATTCGAAACTGACAACACCAGCGCTGACGCAGCTGAACACACAAAACACTCTATTGCAATTGAGCAAGATGAACTTAAAGCTTTATGGGGAAAAACTAAAGTAGCTTATGATGAACTCGTTGGTTCAACACAGCTATCTCCAAAAGACCTCACGGCTATAAAGAAAAAATATAAAATGAGTTACTATAGTTTTGTTCGCTGCCAGACTACCATGGCCGACCTCTCCGAAAAATTGACCAAATCGGAGAAGGTCAATGAAGATAAACCTGCTCGCGAGCACAATATTCATTTGCCTCCAAGCGATACAGACGTCTTTAGGGGAGATTATCTCTCATGGCCTTCTTTCCGAGATATGTTCACGGCCATATATATAATAAATAAACGTCTTACCCCGGTTGAAAAACTATTTCATCTAAACCAAAAACCCAAGGGGAAGCGAAAGAAATCGTGCAAAGGTGCCCATTAACAAACGAAGGTTTTTCAACAGCCTGGAAAAACCTCAGTGACAGATACGAAAACAAACGTATACTAGTCAACACCCAGCTAAAGCTTCTCTTTAGCTTAAAGTCAGTTGAGAGTGAATGTGGTAGCTCTATCAAAAAGTTGCAGCGCGATATAAATAATTGCATCTCATCACTTCAATGTCATCAAATTGACATCTCCAATTGGGATGCAATCATCACATATTTGTGCTCAACAAAACTGCCAGAATGCACACTGGCACTATGGGAACAATCCATTGAAAACAAAACCGAAATATCCAAATGGGAGGATATGGATCGATTCCTGTCAAATCGGTTTCAGACTTTGGAAACAGTGTCAGGCTTGAGAGCCAGTAAAATTTCACAGGCACCTAAACCACAAAGCCTGCGGCAAAATACTGACAATCCTCCAAAAAGATTTGGCGCTTATCCAACGAACGTGAAGCAACATTCCTGTAAAATTTGCCAAAGCAATGACCACAAATTACGAAATTGTCAAAGATTCCGACAACTAACCACGACTCAAAAAATAGAGTATGTCAAGAGCAATAATGGATGCTTGAATTGCCTATCATACGGTGTCAAGATGCACAAGCTCCTTCAATTGCAGCACGTCTCACTCGCGACATCACACACTGCTCCATGTGCAAGCATTCCAGCCAAAAGCACAAGCTCAGAGGGGAACTCCGAACCCCCAAGATGACATACCTTCCACTTCAAGGCAAGCACAGTGGAGACGAGAATCTGCGAATAATCATGACAAAGCTGTGAAAAACGTTAACTCCTGCTACGCAAACACAAATGTGGGAGTGCTACTAGGTACGGCACGTGTCAACATATTTTATAATGGCACAAATTTTTATGCTAGGGCACTCATTGATAAGAGGTTCCTTGTCAACGAACCAGTTGATCTTATCCTTAGCGGAGACGTTTATCCCCAAATTATTCTAAGTGGCTTAAGAAAAAATGTGCTTAATACACTCATTGCCCAAGAAACAGTGTTTGGTTGGATAATTACCGGCAATGCAGAAACGTCGAGTGCTTCCACCAATATCGTCTCAGTTAGCGGCTTTCTGGGAATTAGAGGAGATTCCTAAAAAGCGGAAGGCAAGCGAAGAAGACGCTTATTGTGAAAAGCTCTTCAAAACAACAACTCAACTAGATTCTGACGGAAAATACGTTGTATCCCTACCGTTCCGACAAGATTTTCCGAATCATGTCTCCCTCGGGCCTTCCTTGAAAAGTGCATGCTCTCAGTTCTACCGGAATGAGACACGACTAGCAAAGAAGCCTGTACTACAGACGGAATACAACAGGGTTGTTAAGGAATACGAGACACTTGGACACATGACGAAAATTACTAACAACGTTGCAGCGGATTCCACCGATTGTTACTTCCTACCACACCATGCAGTCCTGAAAGAAGAGAGTGTCTCAACAAAGGTCCGAGTGGTGTTCAATGCCTCGTGTCCTACCGCAAACGGCGTGAGTCTAAATGATGTCCTCCTTCCAGGTCCAGTTTTACAAGCCGACCTAACAATACTGATCCTGATATCGAGAAAATGTATCGGCAAATTCTGATAAACGAAAACCAAGTAAAGTATCAACGCATAGTTTTCAGAAACAATCCTCAAGATCCAATCAGTTTATACGAATTAAAAACCGTGACCTTGGGTATCAACTGCGCCCCATTCCTAGCGATAAGGACTTTACATCAATTGGCCGACGACGTGGAAACTTCCCACCCACGAGCATCGACCATTCTTAAACGATGTATGTACGTCGACGACGTCCTCGCCGGGGAACACAGTATAGAAGCTGCTATAACAGCGAGAGACGAGATAACACACATACTACAATCGGCTGGTTTCCCATTAAGAAAATGGACCTCAAACTGTAGCGAAATATTAAACGGCATACCTAAGGAACATTTGCTGTCCGGAGACTTCCTGGAGTTTGAGGATACCAGCACGGTGAAGGCACTTGGCATCAGATGGAATGCTCATGCCGACCATTTCTATTTCAACGCTAAACCGATTGAGGACCAGAATAAAATCACAAAGAGAGCAATACTTTCTGCTATCGCCAAACTTTTTGATCCTCTAGGTTGGCTCGCACCCATAATCATCATTGCAAAAATTATCATGCAAGATATATGGTTGGAAAAAACAGGCTGGGATGAAGAAGTATCGTCAACCACTTTGGATCGATGGCTAGCATTTATGCGTGATTATATAGAAATCAACAGCATCCGCATACCAAGATGGGTCCAATTCGCACCAACGGAAGAGGCCGAGATACATGGGTTTAGCGATGCGTCAGAAAAAGCATATGGAGCAACTATCTACTTACGGGTTAAGACCGCCAACAAAGTGTTCGTCAACTTACTCATGGCAAAGACAAGAGTAGCCCCAGTAAAAACAATATCCTTGCCTAGATTAGAACTGTGTGGCGCGGTCCAATTAGCGGACATTGTCGAAGCGGTCACCGATAATCTCAACCTCAGTCATTTAAAGATCAATCTTTGGACTGACTCAACAATTGTGCTAGCCTGGATTCGGAAACCACCGTGTTCGTGGTCAACTTTTGTGGCACATCGAATAACAAAGATAATAGAAAAGGTTGGAAACAAAACCTGGCGTCATGTGGATTCTGCATCGAATCCTGCAGATTTAGCAAGCAGAGGATTATTAGCAAGCGAACTGATCGACAATGCCTTGTGGTGGCAGGGACCTTCTTGGCTGCAAGAAGACAATTCCCAATGGCCAACACAAGAAGAGCATTATAATACAGTCATTGAGGAAAAAAGGATACAAGTTCACGCTGCAGCCACATATAGAAACAACATTAACATTTTTCTCGAGCGATTTTCAGATTTACCTAGGGCTTTGCGAGTTATCTCATACATTCTGAGATTCTTTCAAAGAACATACTCAAAAACAAAATCTTCTGTTCAAGCAGAGTCTTGCCTCATTTCATCTGATGAAATTAAAGCAACGACTCAACGCTTAATGAGCCTTTCTCAAAAGCAATATTTTTTAGAGGAATATAAGAGTCTTAAATCTGATAAGTCGATTGGAGCGAAAAGTGAAATTCTGCCTCTCAACCCTTTCATCGATTCAGCTGATATTATAAGGATCGGAGGCCATCTAGGTGCTTCGTTAGACCTGGCGTATAGTGAATGACATCCAATCATATTACCGTATGATTGCAGGTTGTCCCGACTCATTGTTCAGTTCATCCATCGAATTTCCCTTCATGGAGAAAATCAACTCATGCTACGCATAATCCGAACACAGTATTGGATCCCACGGGTAAAGAATATGATCCAAACTGTTATTCATAATTGTAAGGTATGCACCATTCATAAAAAACGCACTCAAACGCAAATTATGGGCATCTTACCCCAAGAACGCACCACCTTCTCCCGGGCCTTCACAAATAGCGGTGTAGACTTCGCAGGACCCTTTGATATTAAGAGCTATCGCGGGAGAGGATGCCGAACTTCAAAAGGGTATGTCTGCTTATTTGTATTTTTCACCGCCAAAGCCATACACCTCGAAGCTACCACCGACCTCAGTGCCGCGTCTTTTTTGGCTGCATTTGCCCGTTTTACCGCGAGACGAGGTTGTCCGCAAAACGTTTATTCCGACAATGGCACTAACTTTGTCGGAGCTTCTCGATCTTTACGATCCGAAGCCAAAGCCTTTATGGCGGAAGCACGTAGTAGCACCCTATCGAAGTATTCGCACCAATTGATTTCCTGGCATTTCATACCTGCGGCTGCCCCACACATGGGAGGATTGTGGGAGGCCGGGGTAAAAAGTTTTAAAAGCCATTTCAAGAAAATCGCCTCGTATACAAAATATACGTTAGAAGAGTTTATGACTCTCCTATGCCGAGTTGAATCGTGCCTCAACTCACGCCCAATGAGTCCTGCTTCGAACAACCCATCAGACCTGGAGCCGCTTACCCCAGGCCACCTGAATGAGATGCAAAAGCGCATCAAATGGAAGCATCCACAAAGTAATCTGCAATCAGGAGATCTTGTAGTGATTAAGGAAGAGAACCTACCACCTAATGAATGGAGACTGGGACGTGTCACGAAAGTATACCCAGGTTCCGATAAACAGGTCAGAGTGGCGGATGTTGTGACAGAAAAGGGGGAGATTTCAAGAACCATCGCAAAATTGGTCCTGCTACCACACGGCAGTGAAACCACAGAAAAACCAACGTCTACTAAATCTGCCTAAACCCCTCATTTCTCTTCCCAACCAACCACCAGCAAACGATAACTATAAAAAAGGGCTTGAATCGATATTAAAAAAAAAAAAAAAAAAAAAAAAAAAAAAAAAAAATGTTTTTTGATGGTTCTTCTCCTGGTCAACCTCGGGTCGATCTGGTGACGTAAAACCGACCATCGTCAGATCCTTCACCCAATTTATTCGGATAAACCCTAACCGTAGAGCAGAGCCCGAAGCGATCCCAGAATGAACATATACCCATATAACCCCTTCTATCTAAAAGGTAACCATAAACCAAACTCACCCCAAATTCCAAGCCACCGACTTACGCCTTCCCATCACGCTCCGCCACTGGTAAAGGGTGATCCAACAAAGGCGTCCAACTTTTCCAGGGACCTTGAGAACGGCAGATACCATATCGTTTTTACTTTGCTGAAGTCCAGCGAAGTCTCTTTGATGGTGAAGTCAACACGAAAAGGTGCGATTTGCTCACGTAAAATAAGTAAATGTTTAATTTCGAAGAGCTCACCATCGATAGGGGTCTTACCTGTTGAAATTTGTTGCTGCGGTAGTTGTTGGCACTTGTGTTGTTGTCGAATCGGTAGTTCCCGCCGGCGCTGTTGTTATACTTTCGCGTTCTGTTGTTGATAAACGTACAGTGCTTGATGAGCTGCGATGCGTCTGAATGACATATAGCGCAGCTGTGTATGATACTTTTTTTTGATATACGCGAATCATTTTTCGATGATCCACCTGCTGCTTCGCCTGATA
Source organism: Philophylla caesio (assembly GCA_963971545.1). Taxonomy (NCBI): domain Eukaryota; kingdom Metazoa; phylum Arthropoda; class Insecta; order Diptera; family Tephritidae; genus Philophylla; species Philophylla caesio. The sequence continues at coordinate 986,950 of OZ020605.1, read as the reverse complement.
TTATGCAAAACTCATCATCACCCGCATCCCAAGCATCGCTTACAGATTGTTGATAATCACGAAATGTTGATACCATACCGTCACCTTTCCCACCAGAACGACCTGCACCACGGCCAAAGCTATTGTTGTTAAGATTAGAGACGTCACTGCGCTTAGGACTGGGACGTCCTGGCATCAATCGTCCACTGTTCTTCCAAAAAGATGAGTTCTTACTACCGCTGTTATTAATATTGATACTACCTATAGAGCTGCTAATAGGCTGTGTAGCAGGTACTGCACTGGCCGTGATGTTATTGCTTTGTTACTGCCGTTTTGTCTTGCTCCGTCTACATTATGGTCCATGGTATGCGCGAAAGCGAAATGCCTAATTTACTACATATATATTTTCCTTTTTATAAAGCTTCCATAGATATGTAGAACAAAGAATACTTTTTCCCGAAATTTGAATAGTAGCTTTCCTTGCACTGACCTCTTGTGGAATTATATTTCTAATTTCTTCTGCACATTTTAGTGAACTATGGGTTAAGAAAATACACGATTAGCTTTACATTCAATCAAAATTTATAAAATTGTAATTGAATTTTTCTCATCAAAAGGTGAAAAAGTTCTTATTGGAAATAAATAAATACGTGTTCAGCATTGGCGTGATTGTCTGGATCGAATCGATGAGTGTCTTGAATACCTGAGGGCAAATCCAAAACTCAAAGATGCCGGTGCTTACACCGTTAAATACAGACATTGTTTGGCGAAAATGTGACATTAATAAAAAATTACACAACTGTTGTGATGTCGCAAGCCACCGCTGCTACGCTGCATCCGAAACAAACGAATTCAATAATATTCCAAACAGGAAGCGACAACAGATCCAGCACATCTGCGGCGACTGCTTCTCCGGATGCTGCATTCGCACTATATTATGGCAAATACCAGTCAGCTGCAGTAAAAATTAAGCGGGTGGCACAACTGGTTGAATCACGTTTAGAACGCAGTGCAGAGTATAACCAACTGCTTGGAGAAATGCATCACTTGCAACTGGGAGCGTAGGACTTTGTAGTCTCTGATGTAGCAGCTCCACTTGGCTGAAATAGTGCAACCTCCGTTGGATTTCATCCCCTAACTTTTGCAAACGCAGCTGCTCCTCCGTCAACTTTTCACTAGCCGTATTTAGTGCACTTGGTTTTGTGACACTGTTTCATATTCAGTGCTCAATGAGTTTAGCTGCTTTATTGTGGATTTTCGCTACTAGCTTGCATACAGGTTGATTTGTTGGGTTGTGCGTTGATTTGTTCCGTCGTTTATGCCGAATGTGGTATTAGGCGGCACCTCGTTTGCGTTCCGGCATTGGTTGGTTATCACATCTAAGCATTCCAGAATTGTTGGCACGTTTTTAGCGGATCGGTCGGCCACACGGTGTATTAGGCTCTATCCGAGCCCGACAATGATTCTGATGCGGGTGTTGCTTCTACCACCGCAGTCGGGGCCATTGTCGGGCACGTCGAACTTGCACGTACACCTGTTTTTTGCCTTTTTTTCGAGGTTGGGACCGCGCTGGCTTTGCGTGTGTGCACGAAGTACACATATTCTGCGCTGGCAATTGATCGGCAGACAGATGTGGCATTTGTCCTGAAATAGGAAAATAATTAGTAAAATATATACTAAATAATCTAAGTTACTACATACTTTACCGTTTAATTACTGTAACTTACCAATTATTGCGTAAGAAAAATCCATTTTGTCTCGACCTCGTGCTGCTGCAAATGTTCTGAATGACAGCTGAGTCAATTCAAGAAAATAGCAGGTATGGTGTGGTGAATAAACACATACAGTGTTGCCACGTGCGACAATTCAAAGCAGTAAAAAACTTGGAAATTTTATTCAACCTTTTGAATGTTCCACCTTTTTTCCTTTTTTTTTTCAAAATCAAAACAGAACGATTCCTCAATTCAAAATAATTATTTAGATGAGCGTGAAACCAATCGTGGCGCGCCATCTGCAGGGGATTAATTTTAATTTATTCAATTCAACCGTCTCGACTTAGCCAAGGACACAAACCAAATCGGCTAAGATCGTAAATTTTTTCGGGTTGCAGGCTATGGTGACAGACAAAGTCACCACTCATATCGGACACCTAGTAACTAGGGATGTTCAAGTAAATATTCGAAAATCAAAAAAAAAATGAATGAATGAATTTCTCAATTGTTTTGAACTCAATGCAATTTCATTCAACTCAATTCACTTACCATGAAAAACAAGGAATGAATGAACTTTCGATTATTTTTAAGTCAATTTAATTTCATTTGATGCAATTCAAGTTTTTTCACTTCACTTAATACTATCAGCAACAACAACTCGTCTAGAACCACAATTTTACCTGCCCACGGTAGACACAAAGGGCCGGACCTCCACACTACGTAGGCCAAAGCCTTCAACAGTTACACGCTGGGTCATGCGTGGGGGCGGCGGGACGGGCTTCGATGCACCCAACAAAATCCTGGGTTGAGTCGGAGCATCACGCCAATGGCAAACCACCACCCGACGTGTTTCAAGGCCTCGCGTATGCACAACCACGCGCATGGTTACGACTTTCTTCACCGGGGTCGAATCTCCCAATTTATTCCTGAGAAATAAAAAAGAAAAAAAAATAAAAATAACCATGCAATACGTAAATTGCTACTTACAAATTTGGATTATCCATAACTTTGTTCAACCGCGTGCTGTATGTTATGCTGTAGGTTATGCGCCAAATTACCGCTAACCAGTCAGGACACCGGTCAAGTGTGGGTGGTGAAAACCACTCACACAGCGTTGCCATACCTTATCTGTATTTCCGATACAAGATAACTAAATGAATGTTGACAAACCGATTTCACGCGGATTACCTCAAGAATGGGCACCCTCAGCACACCCAATAGCACAAATTTTTACGCCTTCCATAGCTCGCCGGTAATTGGCAGCATACCAGAAATCTGGCATGAACCTTTGTTAGACCCTCTGGTAACTCCCTTAAAGGGGGCAATAAGCAAAATGCAACTCTGAACATACTCACCTCAGACTCGAATAAAACCTTATAAGTAGCCTACACTGACGAGTTTTTTCGCATTATAGTACTTAGCTCTCTATCAGTTTTTTTTTAGCATTCCATTGCAACTTCTTAACCAATTGCAAGGGGATAGTTAGGAGCGTATTAGCCACTACTCGCCACCCAATAACGACAAGAAAGTGGGAGATAGATAACAACAATGTACCTTTTCTAGAAATATGGGCCGTTTCACAGTAACGCGAACCAAGCAGGAGGACCGTGGCCAGCGATTCGAGATCGCATGTCGACTCTGCGACAAGAACCACGGATTACGGTTCTGCCCGATATATCGGAAGAAATCAGCGGAAGAGAGACTCCGAGTGGTCATCCTTCACCGGTACTGCACCAACTGCCTATCCCCGTTTCATCACCGGGAAATATGTGGCAGCCAGGGGCGGTGCTTCAGGTGCCACGACAAGCATCACACCACCCTGCATCTCGACGAGGAAGATGCTCCCCGATCGCCAAGCTCCGCAACGCTGCCGGAAATGGACGAGGTATTGTCACTCGACCTCACTGGGCAGACGTTGTCCTGGGCGCAGCAAGTTGAGGAGGCGGAGAGGCTGGAAACGGAGGAACTCGAAGAATCTGCGCAGCCGACAACCACGGAGATATACAGAATAAGGAGATTGCGTCCGAAACTGCAACACGAAAAGCACGCAGACGGCTCGGAAACCCGTCCTTTCCGACCGTCAAAGCAGCGCGGCTCTGGATCACGTCCATTCAGACCGCCTGCTCAGCGGCGTGTTCGCCACACTGAGGACAGTTTGGAAACTCGTCCTTTCCGACTGTCAACACGCGAAAACCACCAACGTATGGGTGGCTCGGGAACACGTCCTTTCCGACCACTCCCTCGCACAACGCGCCGCGACGCAATCGTCCCTCGTGGGGCTATGCTGAGGCGACTGGGCCAACCGGCCAGCTTCCGAACCGGGCGACTCAACATTTCTAACATTCCCCCCCTAACGAGGGTCTTTGAAGCCGTGGCACCAACTGTGGTGGCCAAAATAGAAGCAGGGGGGCGCCTCCATCTGGTCCGCGCGCTGGTCGACCCCTGTGCGTCGGCCACGATAATAGACGATGAGCTGGCGCGAACCCTCCGACTCGAGCGCGCCACAACAGAGCGCGGAGCGACGTGCGCACTGATTCTCAGGGGAAGACATGGCGTAGCGGAAAGAATTACGACGCAGGCGACCGTTGCCGAATATTACAGCCGCATCGTTCCGCGAGAAACACTGGACCCAAAGGTGGCGATCCCATTCAGGCTAATGCGGCTTGCGGACCCGCAGTTCTACCAGTCCACACCCGTGAGACTAACCCTGGGGTGCGACGTGGTCCCCCAGATTATGCTGAGCGACTTCCCTCCTACGACAGTCGGCGGTCTCCTCACACAGGCCACAATCTTTGGCCTGATGGTCTCCGGTGCTCACCAACGTTAATAATTTTCGTACCAAAACCATTGTAGAGACCTATATAACTCCGACAAATTTTTCAGCAAACGAACGATATGCGTAAATTAAAAATTTAAACAAATTATTATTAACATATTATACACTTCATGTATATTTACTTATTTGTAAACTATTTAAAAGCACTGAAATTCATCCATAACCACGTCCTTATCGTAGTATTTAAGCTTATTTTTTTCATAGAATTATATTCCCGCACGTGAGCGTGGTGGCGCGCATTTCTCTGTAATTTTGCTGACAGCAAGGGGGCCGGTATGTTTAGGCTTCCGGCCTAAATCTCATCGCCACCCTCCTTCGACCGACAAGTCGTACGCGCACCCCTAGTAAGCGGTTTGCGTGTACACACTCACACACACACACACACTTTCACCCACATGCGCGCTTCTTGAAGCCTTTGCCAGTCTTAATGTCGTGCTACTCAATAACGGAAGGAAAACACATTCCAAAAGGGCAACGCGGGTTCAATCATTGACCTGACCTTTAGCAGTCCTGCAATATATAATAATATAACATGGGATGTTTCCGATGAATTTACATTCAGCGACCACTTTGCCATTAAATTTACCATAAACTCGCACCGAAACTCTTCGAATAGGAAAAAAGGGTCGAAAGTTCAGAGAATTGGTTGGAAAACAAAAATGCTTGATAACAGCATGTTGGAATATATGACGGAACTCCTTCCAGACACACTCGATGGAAACAATGAAAGCCCTAATACATGCGCTAATATACTAATTAAGCATGTCACCGACATTTGCAATGCATCAATGCCACGTAAAAAGAGCGGAAAGGAGAGAACACCCGCTTACTGGTGGACAAAGGAAATAGCGGAGCTGCGAGGGGAATGTTTAAGACTGCGCCGACGATACCAAAGGCAGAGGGCAAGGAGCAATTCCGAGTACCAATGTTTCCAAGATGCGTATAAAAACGGGCGAGTGAGACTGCGAAAAGAAATACAAAAAAGCAAGCGCGAGGCCTTTGTGGAACTTATCAAAGACGTGGACGACAACCCCTGGGGCAGCGGATACCACATCGTCCTGAAAAAACTAAAAGGGCGTAACGCCAAGCCGCCAGTATGCCCACATATAATGAAACGCATTGTCTCAGGGCTTTTTCCGCAGCAAGAAGCATGTAGCGCACCAAGAGAGCTAAAAGTAGAGCCCACCGAGATCCCTCCAGTAACAAATACCGAAGTGCTCGCCGCTGCAGCAAAAATCAAAAGCAATAAGTCCCCAGGCATGGACGGTATACCGTATAGCATCCTGAAGTATATTATTAAGAAGAAGACTGAAACCTTTAGCAAACTGTACACGCAGTGCATACAACAAGGCACCTTTCCAAAGAAATGGAAGCGTCAACGGCTAGTTTTACTACCCAAGGGTAATAAGCCTCCAGAAGAGCCGTCCTCATATAGACCTTTGTGCATGTTAGACACAGCAGGAAAAATACTGGAAGCAATTATATGCGCGCGACTCCAAGAGATCACGGAGGGTGACAGGGGACTCTCGAATCAACAATACGGCTTCCGAAAAATGCGGTCAACGGTCGACTCCATTGCGTCTGTCTGCGATATAGCGCGAAGAGCACTCGAGGGCAAAAGATGGTTCGAAGGAACAAAACAGTACTGCGCTGTTGTCACGCTGGATGTAAAAAATGCGTTCAACTCCGCCAACTGGCACCACATAATTAAGGCGTTAATAGAGATGAAAGTTCCGGACTACTTGACGCGCATACTCCTAAGCTATTTTAGCGAAAGAGAGTTATTTTATGATACAAATGAAGGCCCAAAAAGGTACCATGTCACAGGTGGTGTGCCGCAGGGTTCGGTCCTCGGACCAATCCTTTGGAACATCATGTATGATGGCATCCTTAAAATTGAAAAACCCGAGGGCGTGTCTATAATAGGCTATGCGGATGACATAGCGATCGTAGTAGTGGCGAAACATCTGGTGGACGTGTCGCGCATGTGTAGCGAAGCAATAGCGTCAGCAAAAACTTGGCTGCAGAACGCAGGACTAGAGTTGGCTGATCACAAGACAGAGGCATTGCTCATGACCAGTCGAAAAAAGCTGGAAAAGATTCAAATCCGCATAGGAGAACATACTGTAATGTCAGCGCAAACTTTAAAATACCTCGGTGTCGTACTCGATCCACGACTGAACTTTAAGGAACACTTGAAATATGCCAGTGAGAAGGCAAGGAAGACCAGTATGGCTCTTGCAAGACTCATGCCAAATATGGGAGGCCCAAAAGAGAAACAAAGAACCCTGCTTGCGAGCGTCAGCTCATCAATTTTAATGTACGCGGCACCAATCTGGGCAAGCGCGACCCCTATAACCTCATATATGAGAGCACCAGCCTCGGTGCACAGATTATCATCTCTTAGAGTATGCTGTGCATTCGTGACTGTGTCAGACGAGGCTGCAAATTTGCTGGCTGGAAGGTGCCCGGTAGACATAGCTGCAAGAACGGCGGCAGCAATAAAGCATAGCCCAAACGAACGCAGCAAGATGGTGCAACAAAGCATCGACGAGTGGCAACAAAGGTGGGACTCGTCCCCAAAAGGACGTTGGACAAAGAGATTGATCCCAAGGGTAGACGAGTGGATTAAGAGAAAACACGGAGAAACAAATTTCTACCTCACCCAGTTCCTTACCGGGCATGGCTGCTTCCGACAATATTTACATAAATACAAGCACGTTGACCACCCCTTCTGCTTATACTGCGATGGGAAAATTGAAAGCGCCGAACACATACTTATGGACTGCCACAGATTCGACACAGAACGCAACGATCTAGAACGTTATATGGGAAAAGCAGTGTCTCCGGAAGGCTTGCTGAAGGTTATGCTGTCCGATAAAGATATTTGGCACAAATGTGTAGACACCATCACGGGAGTAATGAAAAGACTTCGAATAGACGAGCGATACGCGAACCGCGCAGAAATATAACGCACGCTGAGTGAAGACGAAGAATAACGTCCAGTGCCTGCCCTGCGAAGTAATATCGGAATTGATAGTCCCGCAGGGGTGCCACAGGCCCAGCGTACGAAGGAGGTTGGGTTTAGTCCGTAGGTGCCAGGAGGCAAATCGGGCATGCGGGCAGTACGGGCTGTTCGTATCTATGAAGATTCCTCCTCCCTGGTCGTAACCAAAAAAAAAAAAAAAAAAAACCCACATGCACACACACGCTCACGCACACACACACACAGTCTTTTACACTTTTCGGTGCGCCGGTACTTGCCGCCAAACAGTGCCTTTTCGTTAACTTCCCCTTAACTCGGTGCACCGTTTGGCGGTTCAACGGCGTTTAAACAAACTCCGTCTGACCACTTCTTTTCCGAAGACGAGAGACACAGCATCCACCACGCCACTACGGAGGTAATTTCGATATTTTTATATACCACATAATCAAAATTATATCAAATTATAACGATTTAAATTGAATAAATTCTATTATTCGCTAATATCAAAACAATCGCTCATTTCCTTTTTTTTCCATAAACTTTACCACGGAGCGTATATTCCGTATACGCCGCGCGTAAATGTAAACATAAATACTTTGTGTGAAAATAGACTTGATAGGTGGCGCTGGAGTCGAGATATTTCTAAAATCCGTATTTACAGACCGATTAGATTGAAATTCAAAACATTTATTAGGCTCCTAAACATAAATACTTTGTGTGAAAATAGACTTGATAGGTGGCGCTGGAGTCGAGATATTTCTAAAATCCGTATTTACAAACCGATTAGATTGAAATTCAAAACATTTATAAGGCTCCTAAACATAAATACTTTGTGTGAAAACAATGTCGATAGGTGGTGCTGGAGTCGAGATATATCTAAAATCCGTATTTACAGACCGATTTGATTGAAATTCAAAACATGTATAAGGCTTAATCCGTATTTACAGACCGATTTGATTGAAATTCAAAACATTTATTAGGCTCCTAAACATAAATACTTTGTGTGAAAATAGACTTGATAGGTGGCGCTGGAGTCGAGATATTTCTAAAATCCGTATTTACAAACCGATTAGATTGAAATTCAAAACATTTATAAGGCTCCTAAACATAAATACTTTGTGTGAAAATAATGTCGATAGGTGGCGCTGGAATCGAGATATTTCTAAAATCCGTGTTTACAGACCAATTTAATTGAAATTCAAAACATTTATTAGGCTCCTAAACATAAATACTTTGTGTGAAAATAATGTCGATAGGTGGCGCTGGAGTCGAGATATATCTAAAATCCGTATTTACAGACCGATTACATTGAAATTCAAAACATTTATTAGGCTCCTAAACATAAATACTTTGTGTGAAAATAGACTTGATAGGTGGCGCTGGAGTCGAGATATTTCTAAAATCCGTATTTACAGACCGATTAGATTGAAATTCAAAACATTTATTAGGCTCCTAAACATAAATACTTTGTGTGAAAATAATGTCGATAGGTGGCGCTGGAGTCGAGATATATCTAATTTTTCGAATTTTTTATATTATTTTATACAATTAAACAGTCATCGACTGATATTGATAGCGTACGGTGATATCGGTGATTCCTCTTTTATGTTTCATTCGTGTTTAATTCCAACACTACTCGTTAAACTTATTATTTTTTTTTTCATTTGGTAAGAAATTAATTTATTTCCGGTGGTCTAATTAGGACGAAATAAAAATGTCCCGCCCTGTTGTCCTCAAGCCCCACAGCCAAAAGAAAAAAAAATCTAAATATTACAAACGAAATATTCCCTGCCTTACCTTCTGTGAAGAAATATAACCCCAAATACCTTGTGGCTAGTGCTGTTAATTCTAATAAACCACTTAACAAATATTCTTGCTTTGCAGTCCACAAAATCCTAAAGAATATCTCTTCTGATAAAATTGAAATATTAAGTCTAAGAGACGGCAGCCTTTTGCTGTTTGTCAAAAACACGACAGTTGCAAAAAAATTTCTGTCGACAACTAAAGTAATTGGATTTTGTAATGTAATATTTAAAATGCACCATAATCTTAATCATTCAAAAGGTACAATTTTTGCTCCTTGTCTCAAAGATATAACTGAGGCTGAGATAGTTGAGAATATGAGCGATCAAGGAGTAATTTCTGCATACAAATTTGTCAAACATATTGATGGTGAATCTATCGCTAGCGGTGTAGTTTAGCTTACTTTTGATTTATACACATAGTTGCCAAATCTTTGGTCACACAGCTAAGCGATGCAATAAAACACCTGTTTGTGATTCTTGCGCACTTCCTCCCCACACACCCTTGCCATGCTCACGGACGCTTTGTGCAAATGAAACAAAGAATTGTTATAAAAACTGACAAGAAATGCAGCATGCGTGAAGCAATGAAAATTCATCGAATGCAAATACCTCCAGCTCTTAATGAGTCTTCCCTCCTCTTTTCAAATGTAACAAAAAACCCAATGACCAACCATCAATCAAACTCCAACAACAAAACTAACACAAACATAACCCAACTACAAAACAACTTCTCTGAGAACATCAATAAAAATATATTTACGAACAACTCTTCTAACGATAATACCCCAAACACACTAACTACATCATCCACCTCAGCATCTTCCAACAACAACTACATTGGTCAACTCAAAACCGTTTTTTTTTTACCCAACAACAACAATGACAACATATGCATAGATAACAAGAACACTGAAGAAATTAACTCGAGCACTAATGGCACAACTGATCTCGCATCTGTCAATTCAGTTGATTACTACTCCACAAATCCCATCATTGCTACCTTACTCTCACAGCCCTCTTCTTCCGCCTCTCCCCCATATTCTTCCCTACCACCCTATATAGACAACAATTCACAAACACAGATTAAGTAATGCGAATATTACAGTGGAACATTAATGGACTTTTAAATAATTACGCAGATCTAAATATTCTAATTAGTGAATTCCAACCAGAAATTATCGCGTTACAAGAAACGCACATTCCATTAATAAAACAGCCTTCTCTCCAAATAAATATACAAGTTATTTTCATAACTTTGCTCAAAATACCACAAGTAAGCAAGACATCGCTTTCCTTATAAAAAAATCAATTAATTACTAAGTAATAACTATTATTCTAATACATTGTGCTTAGCCATACAAATAAACATTGGTATTAAAATCACCATACTCAATTGTTACATCCCTCCTCACCAAAATTTTCAATGTAAATTGCTCAGCGATTTAATTAATATACCTACCCCACTAGTAATCTTGGGTGACTTCAACGCCTGGAGCCCTTTATGCTGCTCAAAGGTCACGAATAGAAGAGGTAAAATCATTGAATATCTCCTTTTATCCCAAAACCTCATTGTTCTGAACGATGGCCAACCCACTTTTTCTCCCACAAAACCGTCACCCATCCTGATGTCATCCTTTCTTCCACTTCTATTGCTCCTAAACTTTCCTCTCGCACCCTAGGCGAACTGCATAACAGCGACCATTTTCCCCTTGGTACGAAGTCAAACCACGATCGAAGTTCGTAACTGAAAAGGCAGACTGGGTTAGATTTCAAAGCATTGCCATTAATCTATATATATAAAAAAGGAGCCTAAAATGTGTGTTCGTTGGTAAGGGGTGTTTGAAGAGATGTGCCGACCGATCTTTTTGAAATTTATACATGAGACGCCCTTACCTATTGTGGTTGTCGTAACGAAGGTTTGGTGAAAATCGACGCAAAAATGCATGTGGTGTGCGTTTTGCAATGAAGAGGTATTTCATAATTTTTCCCAAGATAGCGGCGCATCTCTTTAAACGTTTCTAGAGCGTTTTTATCGATGCTTATTCTTCAACTTGAGAGGAATTTGAGAAGCAGGAAATTAGACTTGTCTCAACTTGCTAACTATGAAAAACATCATATAAAAAGTGCCTTTTAATAATGTCGATAGGTGGCGCTGGAGTCGAGATATTGCTAAAATCCGTATTTAAAGACCGATTTGATTGAAATTCAAAACAATTATTAGGCTCCTTAACATAAATACTTTTTGTGAAAATAATGTCGATAGGTGGCGCTGGAGTCGAGATATTTCTAAAATCCGTATTTACAGACCGATAAGATTGAAATTCAAAACATTTATTAGGCTCCTAAACATAAATACTTTGTGTGAAAACAATGTCGATAGGTGGTGCTGGAGTCGAGATATATCTAAAATCCGTATTTACAGACCGATTTGATTGAAATTCAAAACATTTATAAGGCTAAATCCGTATTTACAGACCGATTAGATTGAAATTCAAAACATTTATTAGGCTCCTAAACATAAATACTTTGTGTGAAAATAATGTCGATAGGTGGCGCTGGAGTCGAGATATTTCTAAAATCCGTATTTACAGACCGATTTGATGTCGATAGGTGGCGCTGGAGTCGAGATATTTCTAAAATTTGTATTTACAGACTAATTTAATTGATATTCAAACATTTATTAGGCTCCTAAACATAAATACTTTGTGTGAAAATAGACTTGATAGGTGGCGCTGGAGTCGAGATATTGCTAAAATCCGTATTTACAGACCGATTTGATTGAAATTCAAAACAATTATTAGGCTCCTTAACATAAATACTGTTTGTGAAACTAATGTCGATAGGTGGCGCTGGAGTCGAGATATTTCTAAAATCCGTATTTACAGACCAATTTAATTGAAATTCAAAACATTTATTAGGCTCCTAAACATAAATACTTTGTGTGAGAATAGACTTGATAGGTGGCGCTGGAGTCGAGATATTTCTAAAATCCGTATTTACAGACCGATTAGATTGAAATTCAAAACATTTATTAGGCTCCTTAACATAAATACTTTGGGTGAAAATAATGTCGATAGGTGGCGCTGGAGTCGAGATATATCTAAAATCCCTATTTACAGACCGATTTGATTGAAATTCAAAACATTTATAAGGCTAAATCCGTATTTACAGACCGATTAGATTGAAATTCAAAACATTTATTAGATAGGTGGCGCTGGAGTCGAGATATTTCTAAAATCCGTATTTACAGACCGATTAGATTGAAATTCAAAACATTTATTAGGCTCCTAAACATAAATACTTTGTGTGAAAATAATGTCGATAGGTGGCGCTGGAGTCGAGATATATCTAATTTTTCGAATCTTTTATATTATTTTATACAATTAAACAGTCATCGACTGACATTGATAGCGTACGGTGATATCGGTGATTTCTCTTTTATGTTTCATTCGTGTTTAATTCCAACACTACTCGTTAAACTTATTATTTTTTTTTTTCATTTGGTAAGAAATTAATTTATTTCCGTCTAATTAGGACGAAACAAAAATGTCCCGCCCTGTTGTCCTCAAGCCCCACAGCCAAAAGAAAAAAAAATCTAAATATTACAAACGAAATATTCCCTGCCTTACCTTCTGTGAAGAAATACAACCCCAAATACCTTGTGGCTAGTGCTGTTAATTCTAATAAACCACTTAACAAATATTCTTGCTTTGCAGTCCACAAAATCCTAAAGAATATCTCTTCTGATAAAATTGAAATATTAAGTCTAAGAGGCTGTTTGTCAAAAACACGACAGTTGCAAAAAAATTTCTGTCGACAACTAAAGTAATTGGATTTTGTAATGTAATATTTAAAATGCACCATAATCTTAATCATTCAAATGGTACAATTTTTGCTCCTTGTCTCAATGATATAACTGAGGCTGAGATAGTTGAGAATATGAGCGATCAAGGAGTAATTTCTGCATACAAATTTGTCAAACATATTGATGGTGAATCTATCGCTAGCGGTGTAGTTTAGCTTACTTTTGATTTATACACATAGTTGCCAAATCTTTGGTCACACAGCTAAGCGATGCAATAAAACACCTGTTTGTGATTCTTGCGCACTTCCTCCCCACACACCCTTGCCATGCTCACGGACGCTTTGTGCAAATGAAACAAAGAATTGTTATAAAAACTGACAAGAAATGCAGCATGCGTGAAGCAATGAAAATTCATCGAATGCAAATACCTCCAGCTCTTAATGAGTCTTCCCTCCTCTTTTCAAATGTAACAAAAAACCCAATGACCAACCATCAATCAAACTCCAACAACAAAACTAACACAAACATAACCCAACTACAAAACAACTTCTCTGAGAACATCAATAAAAATATATTTACGAACAACTCTTCTAACGATAATACCCCAAACACACTAACTACATCATCCAACTCAGCATGTTCCAACAACAACTACATTGGTCAACTCAAAACCGTTTTTTTTTACCCAACAACAACAATGACAACATATGCATAGATAACAAGAACACTGAAGAAATTAACTCGAGCACTAATGGCACAACTGATCTCGCATCTGTCAATTCAGTTGATTACTACTCCACAAATCCCATCATTGCTACCTTACTCTCACAGCCCTCTTCTTCCGACTCTCCCCCATATTCTTCCCTACCACCCTATATAGACAACAATTCACAAACACAGATTAAGTAATGCGAATATTACAGTGGAACATTAATGGACTTTTAAATAATTACGCAGATCTAAATATTCTAATTAGTGAATTCCAACCAGAAATTATCGCGTTACAAGAAACGCACATTCCATTAATAAAACAGCCTTCTCTCCAAATAAATATACAAGTTATTTTCATAACTTTGCTCAAAATACCACAAGTAAGCAAGACATCGCTTTCCTTATAAAAAAATCAATTAATTACTAAGTAATAACTACTAATTCTAATACATTATGCTTAGCCATACAAATAAACATTGGTATTAAAATCACCATACTCAATTGTTACATCCCTCCCCACTAGTAATCTTGGGTGACTTCAACGCCTGGAGCCCTTTATGCTGCTCAAAGGTCACGAATAGAAGAGGTAAAATCATTGAATATCTCCTTTTATCCCAAAACCTCATTGTTCTGAACGATGGCCAACCCACTTTTTCTCCCACAAAACCGTCACCCATCCTGATGTCATCCTTTCTTCCACTTCTATTGCTCCTAAACTTTCCTCTCGCACCCTAGGCGAACTGCATAACAGCGACCATTTTCCCCTTGGTACGAAGTCAAACCACGATCGAAGTTCGTAACTGAAAAGGCAGACTGGGTTAGATTTCAAAGCATTGCCATTAATCTATATATATAAAAAAGGAGCCTAAAATGTGTGTTCGTTGGTAAGGGGTGTTTGAAGAGATGTGCTGACCGATCTTTTTGAAATTTATACATGAGACGCCCTTACCTATTGTGGTTGTCGTAACGAAGGTTTGGTGAAAATCGACGCAAAAATGCATGTGGTGTGCGTTTTGCAATGAAGAGGTATTTCAATTTTTCCCAAGATAGCGGCGCATCTCTTTAAACGTTTCTAGAGCGTTTTTATCGATGCTTATTCTTCAACTTGAGAGGAATTTGAGAAGCAGGAAATTAGACATGTCTCAACTTGCTAACTATGAAAAACATCATATAAAAAGTGCCTTTTAATAATGTCGATAGGTGGCGCTGGAGTCGAGATATTGCTAAAATCCGTATTTAAAGACCGATTTGATTGAAATTCAAAACAATTATTAGGCTCCTTAACATAAATACTTTTTGTGAAAATAATGTCGATAGGTGGCGCTGGAGTCGAGATATTTCTAAAATCCGTATTTCAGACCGATAAGATTGAAATTCAAAACATTTATTAGGCTCTTAAACATAAATACTTTGTGTGAAAACAATGTCGATAGGTGGTGCTGGAGTCGAGATATATCTAAAATCCGTATTTACAGACCGATTTGATTGAAATTCAAAACATTTATAAGGCTAAATCCGTATTTACAGACCGATTAGATTGAAATTCAAAACATTTATTAGGCTCCTAAACATAAATACTTTGTGTGAAAATAATGTCGATAGGTGGCGCTGGAGTCGAGATATTTCTAAAATCCGTATTTACAGACCGATTTGATGTCGATAGGTGGCGCTGGAGTCGAGATATTTCTAAAATTTGTATTTACAGACTAATTTAATTGAAATTCAAACATTTATTAGGCTCCTAAACATAAATACTTTGTGTGAAAATAGACTTGATAGGTGGCGCTGGAGTCGAGATATTGCTAAAATCCGTATTTACAAAACGATTTGATTGAAATTCAAAGCAATTATTAGGCTCCTTAACATAAATACTGTTTGTGAAACTAATGTCGATAGGTGGCGCTGGAGTCGAGATATTTCTAAAATCCGCATTTACAGACCAATTTAATTGAAATTCAAAACATTTATTAGGCTCCTAAACATAAATACTTTGTGTGAGAATAGACTTGATAGGTGGCGCTGGAGTCGAGATATTTCTAAAATCCGTATTTACAGACCGATTAGATTGAAATTCAAAACATTTATTAGGCTCCTTAACATAAATACTTTGGGTGAAAATAATGTCGATAGGTGGCGCTGGAGTCGAGATATATCTAAAATCCCTATTTACAGACCGATTTGATTGAAATTCAAAACATTTATAAGGCTAAATCCGTATTTACAGACCGATTAGATTGAAATTCAAAACATTTATTAGGCTCCTAAACATAAATACTTTGTGTGAAAATAATAGGTGATAGGTGGCGCTGGAGTCGAGATATATCTAATTTTTCGAATCTTTTATATTATTTTATACAATTAAACAGTCATCGACTGACATTGATAGCGTACGGTGATATCGGTGATTTCTCTTTTATGTTTCATTCGTGTTTAATTCCAACACTACTCGTTAAACTTATTATCTTTTTTTTAATTTGGTAAGAAATAAATTTATTTCCGGTGGTCTAATTAGGACGAAACAAAAATGTCCCGCCCTGTTGTCCTCAAGCCCCACAGCCAAAAGAAAAAAAAATCTAAATATTACAAACGAAATATTCCCTGCCTTACCTTCTGTGAAGAAATACAACCCCAAATACCTTGTGGCTAGTGCTGTTAATTCTAATAAACCACTTAACAAATATTCTTGCTTTGCAGTCCACAAAATCCTAAAGAATATCTCTTCTGATAAAATTGAAATATTAAGTCTAAGAGGCTGTTTGTCAAAAACACGACAGTTGCAAAAAAATTTCTGTCGACAACTAAACTAATTGGATTTTGTAATGTAATATTTAAAATGCACCATAATCTTAATCATTCAAAAGGTACAATTTTGCTCCTTGTCTCAATGATATAAGTAATTTCTGCATACAAATTTGTCAAACATATTGATGGTGAATCTATCGCTAGCGGTGTAGTTTAGCTTACTTTTGATTTATACACATAGTTGCCAAATCTTTGGTCACACAGCTAAGCGATGCAATAAAACACCTGTTTGTGATTCTTGCACACTTCCTCCCCACACACCCTTGCCATGCTCACGGACGCTTTGTGCAAATGAAACAAAGAATTGTTATAAAAACTGACAAGAAATGCAGCATGCGTGAAGCAATGAAAATTCATCTAATGCAAATACCTCCAGCTCTTAATGAGTCTTCCCTCCTCTTTTCAAATGTACCAAAAAACCCAATGACCAACCATCAATCAAACTCCAACAACAAAACTAACACAAACATAACCCAACTACAAAACAACTTCTCTGAGAACATCAATAAAAATATATTTACGAACAACTCTTCTAACGATAATACCCCAAACACACTAACTACATCATCCAACTCAGCATCTTCCAACAACAACTACATTGGTCAACTCAAAACCGTTTTTTTTTTACCCAACAACAACAATGACAACATATGCATAGATAACAAGAACACTGAAGAAATTAACTCGAGCACTAATGGCACAACTGATCTCGCATCTGTCAATTCAGTTGATTACTACTCCACAAATCCCATCATTGCTACCTTACTCTCACAGCCCTCTTCTTCCGACTCTCCCCCATATTCTTCCCTACCACCCTATATAGACAACAATTCACAAACACAGATTAAGTAATGCGAATATTACAGTGGAACATTAATGGACTTTTAAATAATTACGCAGATCTAAATATTCTAATTAATGAACTCCAACCAGAAGTTATCGCGTTACAAGAAACGCACATTCCATTAATAAAACAGCCTTCTCTCCAAATAAATATACAAGTTATTTTCATAACTTTGCTCAAAATACCACAAGTAAGCAAGACATCGCTTTCCTTATAAAAAAATCAATTAATTACTAAGTAATAACTACTAATTCTAATACATTATGCTTAGCCATACAAATAAACATTGGTATTAAAATCACCATACTCAATTGTTACATCCCTCCTCACCAAAATTTTCAATGTAAATTGCTCAGCGATTTAATTAATATACCTACCCCACTAGTAATCTTTGGTGACTTCAACGCCTGGCGCCCTTTATACGGCTCAAAGGTCACGAATAGAAGAGGTAGAATCATTGAAGATCTCCTTTTAACCCAAAACCTCATTGTTCTGAACGATGGCCAACCCACTTTTTCTCCCACAAAACCGTCACCCTTCCTGATGTCATCCTTTCTTCCACTTCTATTGCTCCTAAACTTTCCTCTCGCACCCTAGGCGAACTGCATAACAGCGACCATTTTCCCCTTGGTACGAAGTCAAACCACGATCGAAGTTCGTAACTGAAAAGGCAGACTGGGTTAGATTTCAAAGCATTGCCATTAATCAATATATATAAAAAAGGAGCCTAAAATGTGTGTTCGTTGGTAAGGGGTGCTTGAAGAGATGTGTCAACCGATCTTTTTGAAATTTATACATGAGACGCCCTTACCTATTGTGGTTGTCGTAACGAAGGTTTGGTGAAAATCGACGCAAAAATGCATGTGGTGTGCGTTTTGCAATGAAGAGGTATTTCATAATTTTTCCCAAGATGGCGGCGCATCTCTTTAAACGTTTCTAGAGCGTTTTTATCGATGCTTATTCTTCAACTTGAGAGGAATTTGAGAAGCAGGAAATTAGACATGTCTCAACTTGCTAACTATGAAAAACATCATATAAAAAGTGCCTTTTAATAATGTCGATAGGTGGCGCTGGAGTCGAGATATTGCTAAAATCCGTATTTACAGACCGATTTGATTGAAATTCAAAACAATTATTAGGCTCCTTAACATAAATACTTTGTGTGAAAATAGACTTGATAGGTGGCGCTGGAGTCGAGATATTGCTAAATTCCGTATTTACAGACCGATTTGATGTCGATAGGTGGCGCTGGAGTCGAGATATTTCTAAAATTTGTATTTACAGACTAATTTAATTGAAATTCAAACATTTATTAGGCTCCTAAACATAAATACTTTGTGTGAAAATAGACTTGATAGCTGGCGCTGGAGTCGAGATATTGCTAAAATCCGTATTTACAGACCGATTTGATTGAAATTCAAAACAATTATTAGGCTCCTTAACATAAATACTGTTTGTGAAACTAATGTCGATAGGTGGCGCTGGAGTCGAGATATTTCTAAAATTTGTATTTACAGACTAATTTAATTGAAATTCAAAACATTTATTAGGCTCCTAAACATAAATACTTTGTGTGAAAATAGACTTGATAGGTGGCGCTGGAGTCGAGATATTTCTAAAATCCGTATTTACAGACCGATTAGATTGAAATTCAAAACATTTATTAGGCTCCTAAACATAAATACTTTGTGTGAAAACAATGTCGATAGGTGGTGCTGGAGTCGAGATATATCTAAAATCCGTATTTACAGACCGATTTGATTGAAATTCAAAACATTTATAAGGCTAAATCCGTATTTACAGACCGATTAGATTGAAATTCAAAACATTTATTAGGCTCTTAAACATAAATACTTTGTGTGAAAATAATGTCGATAGGTGGCGCTGGAGTCGAGATATTTCTAAAATCCGTATTTACAGACCGATTAGATTGAAATTCGAAACATTTATTAGGCTCCTAAACATAAATACTTTGGGTGAAAATAATGTCGATAGGTGGCGCTGGAGTCGAGATATATCTAAAATCCCTATTTACAGACCGATTTGATTGAAATTCAAAACATTTATAAGGCTAAATCCGTATTTACAGACCGATTAGATTGAAATTCAAAACATTTATTAGGCTCCTAAACATAAATACTTTGTGTGAAAATAATAGGTGATAGGTGGCGCTGGAGTCGAGATATATCTAATTTTTCGAATCTTTTATATTATTTTATACAATTAAACAGTCATCGACTGACATTGATAGCGTACGGTGATATCGGTGATTTCTCTTTTATGTTTCATTCGTGTTTAATTCCAACACTACTCGTTAAACTTATTATTTTTTTTTTCATTTGGTAAGAAAAACATTTATTTCCGGTGGTCTTATTAGGACGAAACAAAAATGTCCCGCCCTGTTGTCCTCAAGCCCCACAGCCAAAAGAAAAAAAAATCTAAATATTACAAACGAAATATTCCCTGCCTTCCCTTCTGTGAAGAAATACAACCCCAAATACCTTGTGGCTAGTGCTGTTAATTCTAATAAACCACTTAACAAATATTCTTGCTTTGCAGTCCACAAAATCCTAAAGAATATCTCTTCTGATAAAATTGAAATATTAAGTCTAAGAGGCTGTTTGTCAAAAACACGACAGTTGCAAAAAAATTTCTGTCGACAACTAAAGTAATTGGATTTTGTAATGTAATATTTAAAATGCACCATAATCTTAATCATTCAAAGGAGTAATTTCTGCATACAAATTTGTCAAACATATTGATGGTGAATCTATCGCTAGCGGTGTAGTTAAGCTTACTTTTGATTAATACACATAGTTGCCAAATCTTTGTTCACACAGCTAAGCGATGCAATAAAACACCTGTTTGTGATTCTTGCGCACTTCCTCCCCACACACCCTTGCCATGCTCACGGACGCTTTGTGCAAATGAAACAAAGAATTGTTATAAAAACTGACAAGAAATGCAGCATGCGTGAAGCAATGAAAATTCATCGAATGCAAATACCTCCAGCTCTTAATGAGTCTTCCCTCCTCTTTTCAAATGTAACAAAAAACCCAATGACCAACCATCAATCAAACTCCAACAACAAAACTAACACAAACATAACCCAACTACAAAACAACTTCTCTGAAAACATCAATAAAAATATATTTACGAACAACTCTTCTAACGATAATACCCCAAACACACTAACTACATCATCCAACTCAGCATCTTCCAACAACAACTACATTGGTCAACTCAAAACCGGTTTTCTTTTACCCAACAACAACAATGACAACATATGCATAGATAACAAGAACACTGAAGAAATTAACTCGAGCACTAATGGCACAACTGATCTCGCATCTGTCAATTCAGTCGATTACTACTCCACAAATCCCATCATTGCTACCTTACTCTCACAGCCCTCTTCTTCCGACTCTCCCCCATATTCTTCCCTACCACCCTATATAGACAACAATTCACAAACACAGATTAAGTAATGCGAATATTACAGTGGAACATTAATGGACTTTTAAATAATTACGCAGATCTAAATATTCTAATTAATGAAAGATCTCCTTTTATCCCAATACCTCATTGTTCTGAACGATGGCCAACCCACTTTTTCTCCCACAAAACCGTCACCCATCCTGATGTCATCCTTTCTTCCACTTCTATTGCTCCTAAACTTTCCTCTCGCACCCTAGGCGAACTGCATAACAGCGACCATTTTCCCCTTGGTACGAAGTCAAACCACGATCGAAGTTCGTAACTGAAAAGGCAGACTGGGTTAGATTTCAAAGCATTGCCATTAATCTATATATATAAAAAAGGAGCCTAAAATGTGTGTTCGTTGGTAAGGGGTGCTTGAAGAGATGTGCCGACCGATCTTTTTGAAATTTATACATGAGACGCCCTTACCTATTGTGGTTGTCGTAACGAAGGTTTGGTGAAAATCGACGCAAAAATGCATGTGGTGTGCGTTTTGCAATGAAGAGGTATTTCATAATTTTTCCCAAGATGGCGGCGCATCTCTTTAAACGTTTCTAGAGCGTTTTTATCGATGCTTATTCTTCAACTTGAGAGGAATTTGAGAAGCAGGAAATTAGACATGTCTCAACTTGCTAACTATGAAAAACATCATATAAAAAGTGCCTTTTAATAATGTCGATAAGTGGCGCTGGAGTCGAGATATTTCTAAAATCCGTATTTACAGACCGATTAGATTAAAATTCAAAACATTTATTAGGCTCCTAAACATAAATACTTTGTGTGAAAACAATGTCGATAGGTGGTGCTGGAGTCGAGATATATCTAAAATCCGTATTTACAGACCGATTTGATTGAAATTCAAAACATTTATAAGGCTAAATCCGTATTTACAGACCGATTAGATTGAAATTCAAAACATTTATTAGGCTCTTAAACATAAATACTTTGTGTGAAAATAATGTCGATAGGTGGCGCTGGAGTCGAGATATTTCTAAAATCCGTATTTAATTGAATTTAATTGAAATTCAAAACATTTATTAGGCTCCTAAACATAAATACTTTGTGTGAAAATAGACTTGATAGGTGGCGCTGGAGTCGAGATATTTCTAAAATCCGTATTTACAGACCGATTAGATTGAAATTCGAAACATTTATTAGGCTCCTAAACATAAATACTTTGGGTGAAAATAATGTCGATAGGTGGCGCTGGAGTCGAGATATATCTAAAATCCCTATTTACAGACCGATTTGATTGAAATTCAAAACATTTATAAGGCTAAATCCGTATTTACAGACCGATTAGATTGAAATTCAAAACATTTATTAGGCTCCTAAACATAAATACTTTGTGTGAAAATAATAGGTGATAGGTGGCGCTGGAGTCGAGATATATCTAATTTTTCGAATCTTTTATATTATTTTATACAATTAAACAGTCATCGACTGACATTGATAGCGTACGGTGATATCGGTGATTTCTCTTTTATGTTTCATTCGTGTTTAATTCCAACACTACTCGTTAAACTTATTATTTTTTTTTTCATTTGGTAAGAAAAACATTTATTTCCGGTGGTCTTATTAGGACGAAACAAAAATGTCCCGCCCTGTTGTCCTCAAGCCCCACAGCCAAAAGAAAAAAAAATCTAAATATTACAAACGAAATATTCCCTGCCTTCCCTTCTGTGAAGAAATACAACCCCAAATACCTTGTGGCTAGTGCTGTTAATTCTAATAAACCACTTAACAAATATTCTTGCTTTGCAGTCCACAAAATCCTAAAGAATATCTCTTCTGATAAAATTGAAATATTAAGTCTAAGAGGCTGTTTGTCAAAAACACGACAGTTGCAAAAAAATTTCTGTCGACAACTAAAGTAATTGGATTTTGTAATGTAATATTTAAAATGCACCATAATCTTAATCATTCAAAGGAGTAATTTCTGCATACAAATTTGTCAAACATATTGATGGTGAATCTATCGCTAGCGGTGTAGTTAAGCTTACTTTTGATTAATACACATAGTTGCCAAATCTTTGTTCACACAGCTAAGCGATGCAATAAAACACCTGTTTGTGATTCTTGCGCACTTCCTCCCCACACACCCTTGCCATGCTCACGGACGCTTTGTGCAAATGAAACAAAGAATTGTTATAAAAACTGACAAGAAATGCAGCATGCGTGAAGCAATGAAAATTCATCGAATGCAAATACCTCCAGCTCTTAATGAGTCTTCCCTCCTCTTTTCAAATGTAACAAAAAACCCAATGACCAACCATCAATCAAACTCCAACAACAAAACTAACACAAACATAACCCAACTACAAAACAACTTCTCTGAAAACATCAATAAAAATATATTTACGAACAACTCTTCTAACGATAATACCCCAAACACACTAACTACATCATCCAACTCAGCATCTTCCAACAACAACTACATTGGTCAACTCAAAACCGGTTTTCTTTTACCCAACAACAACAATGACAACATATGCATAGATAACAAGAACACTGAAGAAATTAACTCGAGCACTAATGGCACAACTGATCTCGCATCTGTCAATTCAGTCGATTACTACTCCACAAATCCCATCATTGCTACCTTACTCTCACAGCCCTCTTCTTCCGACTCTCCCCCATATTCTTCCCTACCACCCTATATAGACAACAATTCACAAACACAGATTAAGTAATGCGAATATTACAGTGGAACATTAATGGACTTTTAAATAATTACGCAGATCTAAATATTCTAATTAATGAAAGATCTCCTTTTATCCCAATACCTCATTGTTCTGAACGATGGCCAACCCACTTTTTCTCCCACAAAACCGTCACCCATCCTGATGTCATCCTTTCTTCCACTTCTATTGCTCCTAAACTTTCCTCTCGCACCCTAGGCGAACTGCATAACAGCGACCATTTTCCCCTTGGTACGAAGTCAAACCACGATCGAAGTTCGTAACTGAAAAGGCAGACTGGGTTAGATTTCAAAGCATTGCCATTAATCTATATATATAAAAAAGGAGCCTAAAATGTGTGTTCGTTGGTAAGGGGTGCTTGAAGAGATGTGCCGACCGATCTTTTTGAAATTTATACATGAGACGCCCTTACCTATTGTGGTTGTCGTAACGAAGGTTTGGTGAAAATCGACGCAAAAATGCATGTGGTGTGCGTTTTGCAATGAAGAGGTATTTCATAATTTTTCCCAAGATGGCGGCGCATCTCTTTAAACGTTTCTAGAGCGTTTTTATCGATGCTTATTCTTCAACTTGAGAGGAATTTGAGAAGCAGGAAATTAGACATGTCTCAACTTGCTAACTATGAAAAACATCATATAAAAAGTGCCTTTTAATAATGTCGATAAGTGGCGCTGGAGTCGAGATATTTCTAAAATCCGTATTTACAGACCGATTAGATTAAAATTCAAAACATTTATTAGGCTCCTAAACATAAATACTTTGTGTGAAAACAATGTCGATAGGTGGTGCTGGAGTCGAGATATATCTAAAATCCGTATTTACAGACCGATTTGATTGAAATTCAAAACATTTATAAGGCTAAATCCGTATTTACAGACCGATTAGATTGAAATTCAAAACATTTATTAGGCTCTTAAACATAAATACTTTGTGTGAAAATAATGTCGATAGGTGGCGCTGGAGTCGAGATATTTCTAAAATCCGTATTTAATTGAATTTAATTGAAATTCAAAACATTTATTAGGCTCCTAAACATAAATACTTTGTGTGAAAATAGACTTGATAGGTGGCGCTGGAGTCGAGATATTTCTAAAATCCGTATTTACAGACCGATTAGATTGAAATTCGAAACATTTATTAGGCTCCTAAACATAAATACTTTGGGTGAAAATAATGTCGATAGGTGGCGCTGGAGTCGAGATATATCTAAAATCCCTATTTACAGACCGATTTGATTGAAATTCAAAACATTTATAAGGCTAAATCCGTATTTACAGACCGATTAGATTGAAATTCAAAACATTTATTAGGCTCCTAAACATAAATACTTTGTGTGAAAATAATAGGTGATAGGTGGCGCTGGAGTCGAGATATATCTAATTTTTCGAATCTTTTATATTATTTTATACAATTAAACAGTCATCGACTGACATTGATAGCGTACGGTGATATCGGTGATTTCTCTTTTATGTTTCATTCGTGTTTAATTCCAACACTACTCGTTAAACTTATTATTTTTTTTTTCATTTGGTAAGAAAAACATTTATTTCCGGTGGTCTTATTAGGACGAAACAAAAATGTCCCGCCCTGTTGTCCTCAAGCCCCACAGCCAAAAGAAAAAAAAATCTAAATATTACAAACGAAATATTCCCTGCCTTCCCTTCTGTGAAGAAATACAACCCCAAATACCTTGTGGCTAGTGCTGTTAATTCTAATAAACCACTTAACAAATATTCTTGCTTTGCAGTCCACAAAATCCTAAAGAATATCTCTTCTGATAAAATTGAAATATTAAGTCTAAGAGGCTGTTTATCAAAAACACGACAGTTGCAAAAAAATTTCTGTCGACAACTAAAGTAATTGGATTTTGTAATGTAATATTTAAAATGCACCATAATCTTAATCATTCAAAGGAGTAATTTCTGCATACAAATTTGTCAAACATATTGATGGTGAATCTATCGCTAGCGGTGTAGTTAAGCTTACTTTTGATTAATACACATAGTTGCCAAATCTTTGTTCACACAGCTAAGCGATGCAATAAAACACCTGTTTGTGATTCTTGCGCACTTCCTCCCCACACACCCTTGCCATGCTCACGGACGCTTTGTGCAAATGAAACAAAGAATTGTTATAAAAACTGACAAGAAATGCAGCATGCGTGAAGCAATGAAAATTCATCGAATGCAAATACCTCCAGCTCTTAATGAGTCTTCCCTCCTCTTTTCAAATGTAACAAAAAACCCAATGACCAACCATCAATCAAACTCCAACAACAAAACTAACACAAACATAACCCAACTACAAAACAACTTCTCTGAAAACATCAATAAAAATATATTTACGAACAACTCTTCTAACGATAATACCCCAAACACACTAACTACATCATCCAACTCAGCATCTTCCAACAACAACTACATTGGTCAACTCAAAACCGGTTTTCTTTTACCCAACAACAACAATGACAACATATGCATAGATAACAAGAACACTGAAGAAATTAACTCGAGCACTAATGGCACAACTGATCTCGCATCTGTCAATTCAGTCGATTACTACTCCACAAATCCCATCATTGCTACCTTACTCTCACAGCCCTCTTCTTCCGACTCTCCCCCATATTCTTCCCTACCACCCTATATAGACAACAATTCACAAACACAGATTAAGTAATGCGAATATTACAGTGGAACATTAATGGACTTTTAAATAATTACGCAGATCTAAATATTCTAATTAATGAAAGATCTCCTTTTATCCCAATACCTCATTGTTCTGAACGATGGCCAACCCACTTTTTCTCCCACAAAACCGTCACCCATCCTGATGTCATCCTTTCTTCCACTTCTATTGCTCCTAAACTTTCCTCTCGCACCCTAGGCGAACTGCATAACAGCGACCATTTTCCCCTTGGTACGAAGTCAAACCACGATCGAAGTTCGTAACTGAAAAGGCAGACTGGGTTAGATTTCAAAGCATTGCCATTAATCTATATATATAAAAAAGGAGCCTAAAATGTGTGTTCGTTGGTAAGGGGTGCTTGAAGAGATGTGCCGACCGATCTTTTTGAAATTTATACATGAGACGCCCTTACCTATTGTGGTTGTCGTAACGAAGGTTTGGTGAAAATCGACGCAAAAATGCATGTGGTGTGCGTTTTGCAATGAAGAGGTATTTCATAATTTTTCCCAAGATGGCGGCGCATCTCTTTAAACGTTTCTAGAGCGTTTTTATCGATGCTTATTCTTCAACTTGAGAGGAATTTGAGAAGCAGGAAATTAGACATGTCTCAACTTGCTAACTATGAAAAACATCATATAAAAAGTGCCTTTTAATAATGTCGATAAGTGGCGCTGGAGTCGAGATATTTCTAAAATCCGTATTTACAGACCGATTAGATTAAAATTCAAAACATTTATTAGGCTCCTAAACATAAATACTTTGTGTGAAAACAATGTCGGTAGGTGGTGCTGGAGTCGAGATATATCTAAAATCCGTATTTACAGACCGATTTGATTGAAATTCAAAACATTTATAAGGCTAAATCCGTATTTACAGACCGATTAGATTGAAATTCAAAACATTTATTAGGCTCTTAAACATAAATACTTTGTGTGAAAATAATGTCGATAGGTGGCGCTGGAGTCGAGATATTTCTAAAATCCGTATTTAATTGAATTTAATTGAAATTCAAAACATTTATTAGGCTCCTAAACATAAATACTTTGTGTGAAAATAGACTTGATAGGTGGCGCTGGAGTCGAGATATTTCTAAAATCCGTATTTACAGACCGATTAGATTGAAATTCGAAACATTTATTAGGCTCCTAAACATAAATACTTTGGGTGAAAATAATGTCGATAGGTGGCGCTGGAGTCGAGATATATCTAAAATCCCTATTTACAGACCGATTTGATTGAAATTCAAAACATTTATAAGGCTAAATCCGTATTTACAGACCGATTAGATTGAAATTCAAAACATTTATTAGGCTCCTAAACATAAATACTTTGTGTGAAAATAATAGGTGATAGGTGGCGCTGGAGTCGAGATATATCTAATTTTTCGAATCTTTTATATTATTTTATACAATTAAACAGTCATCGACTGACATTGATAGCGTACGGTGATATCGGTGATTTCTCTTTTATGTTTCATTCGTGTTTAATTCCAACACTACTCGTTAAACTTATTATTTTTTTTTTCATTTGGTAAGAAAAACATTTATTTCCGGTGGTCTTATTAGGACGAAACAAAAATGTCCCGCCCTGTTGTCCTCAAGCCCCACAGCCAAAAGAAAAAAAAATCTAAATATTACAAACGAAATATTCCCTGCCTTCCCTTCTGTGAAGAAATACAACCCCAAATACCTTGTGGCTAGTGCTGTTAATTCTAATAAACCACTTAACAAATATTCTTGCTTTGCAGTCCACAAAATCCTAAAGAATATCTCTTCTGATAAAATTGAAATATTAAGTCTAAGAGGCTGTTTATCAAAAACACGACAGTTGCAAAAAAATTTCTGTCGACAACTAAAGTAATTGGATTTTGTAATGTAATATTTAAAATGCACCATAATCTTAATCATTCAAAGGAGTAATTTCTGCATACAAATTTGTCAAACATATTGATGGTGAATCTATCGCTAGCGGTGTAGTTAAGCTTACTTTTGATTAATACACATAGTTGCCAAATCTTTGTTCACACAGCTAAGCGATGCAATAAAACACCTGTTTGTGATTCTTGCGCACTTCCTCCCCACACACCCTTGCCATGCTCACGGACGCTTTGTGCAAATGAAACAAAGAATTGTTATAAAAACTGACAAGAAATGCAGCATGCGTGAAGCAATGAAAATTCATCGAATGCAAATACCTCCAGCTCTTAATGAGTCTTCCCTCCTCTTTTCAAATGTAACAAAAAACCCAATGACCAACCATCAATCAAACTCCAACAACAAAACTAACACAAACATAACCCAACTACAAAACAACTTCTCTGAAAACATCAATAAAAATATATTTACGAACAACTCTTCTAACGATAATACCCCAAACACACTAACTACATCATCCAACTCAGCATCTTCCAACAACAACTACATTGGTCAACTCAAAACCGGTTTTCTTTTACCCAACAACAACAATGACAACATATGCATAGATAACAAGAACACTGAAGAAATTAACTCGAGCACTAATGGCACAACTGATCTCGCATCTGTCAATTCAGTCGATTACTACTCCACAAATCCCATCATTGCTACCTTACTCTCACAGCCCTCTTCTTCCGACTCTCCCCCATATTCTTCCCTACCACCCTATATAGACAACAATTCACAAACACAGATTAAGTAATGCGAATATTACAGTGGAACATTAATGGACTTTTAAATAATTACGCAGATCTAAATATTCTAATTAATGAAAGATCTCCTTTTATCCCAATACCTCATTGTTCTGAACGATGGCCAACCCACTTTTTCTCCCACAAAACCGTCACCCATCCTGATGTCATCCTTTCTTCCACTTCTATTGCTCCTAAACTTTCCTCTCGCACCCTAGGCGAACTGCATAACAGCGACCATTTTCCCCTTGGTACGAAGTCAAACCACGATCGAAGTTCGTAACTGAAAAGGCAGACTGGGTTAGATTTCAAAGCATTGCCATTAATCTATATATATAAAAAAGGAGCCTAAAATGTGTGTTCGTTGGTAAGGGGTGCTTGAAGAGATGTGCCGACCGATCTTTTTGAAATTTATACATGAGACGCCCTTACCTATTGTGGTTGTCGTAACGAAGGTTTGGTGAAAATCGACGCAAAAATGCATGTGGTGTGCGTTTTGCAATGAAGAGGTATTTCATAATTTTTCCCAAGATGGCGGCGCATCTCTTTAAACGTTTCTAGAGCGTTTTTATCGATGCTTATTCTTCAACTTGAGAGGAATTTGAGAAGCAGGAAATTAGACATGTCTCAACTTGCTAACTATGAAAAACATCATATAAAAAGTGCCTTTTAATAATGTCGATAAGTGGCGCTGGAGTCGAGATATTTCTAAAATCCGTATTTACAGACCGATTAGATTAAAATTCAAAACATTTATTAGGCTCCTAAACATAAATACTTTGTGTGAAAACAATGTCGATAGGTGGTGCTGGAGTCGAGATATATCTAAAATCCGTATTTACAGACCGATTTGATTGAAATTCAAAACATTTATAAGGCTAAATCCGTATTTACAGACCGATTAGATTGAAATTCAAAACATTTATTAGGCTCTTAAACATAAATACTTTGTGTGAAAATAATGTCGATAGGTGGCGCTGGAGTCGAGATATATCTAATTTTTCGATTCTTTTATATTATTTTATACAATTAAACAGTCATCGACTGACATTGATAGCGTACGGTGATATCGGTGATTTCTCTTTTATGTTTCATTCGTGTTTAATTCCAACACTACTCGTTAAACTTATTATTTTTTTTTTCATTTGGTAAGAAATAAATTTATTTCCGGTGGTCTAATTAGGACGAAACAAAAATGTCCCGCCCTGTTGTCCTCAAGCCCCACAGCCAAAAGAAAAAAAAATCTAAATATTACAAACGAAATATTCCCTGCCTTACCTTCTGTGAAGAAATACAACCCCAAATACCTTGTGGCTAGTGCTGTTAATTCTAATAAACCACTTAACAAATATTCTTGCTTTGCAGTCCACAAAATCCTAAAGAATATCTCTTCTGATAAAATTGAAATATTAAGTCTAAGAGGCTGTTTGTCAAAAACACGACAGTTGCAAAAAAATTTCTGTCGACAACTAAAGTAATTGGATTTTGTAATGTAATATTTAAAATGCACCATAATCTTAATCATTCAAAGGAGTAATTTCTGCATACAAATTTGTCAAACATATTGATGGTGAATCTATCGCTAGCGGTGTAGTTAAGCTTACTTTTGATTAATACACATAGTTGCCAAATCTTTGTTCACACAGCTAAGCGATGCAATAAAACACCTGTTTGTGATTCTTGCGCACTTCCTCCCCACACACCCTTGCCATGCTCACGGACGCTTTGTGCAAATGAAACAAAGAATTGTTATAAAAACTGACAAGAAATGCAGCATGCGTGAAGCAATGAAAATTCATCGAATGCAAATACCTCCAGCTCTTAATGAGTCTTCCCTCCTCTTTTCAAATGTAACAAAAAACCCAATGACCAACCATCAATCAAACTCCAACAACAAAACTAACACAAACATAACCCAACTACAAGACAACTTCTCTGAAAACATCAATAAAAATATATTTACGAACAACTCTTCTAACGATAATACCCCAAACACACTAACTACATCATCCAACTCAGCATCTTCCAACAACAACTACATTGGTCAACTCAAAACCGGTTTTCTTTTACCCAACAACAACAATGACAACATATGCATAGATAACAAGAACACTGAAGAAATTAACTCGAGCACTAATGGCACAACTGATCTCGCATCTGTCAATTCAGTCGATTACTACTCCACAAATCCCATCATTGCTACCTTACTCTCACAGCCCTCTTCTTCCGACTCTCCCCCATATTCTTCCATACCACCCTATATAGACAACAATTCACAAACACAGATTAAGTAATGCGAATATTACAGTGGAACATTAATGGACTTTTAAATAATTACGCAGATCTAAATATTCTAATTAATGAAAGATCTCCTTTTATCCCAATACCTCATTGTTCTGAACGATGGCCAACCCACTTTTTCTCCCACAAAACCGTCACCCATCCTGATGTCATCCTTTCTTCCACTTCTATTGCTCCTAAACTTTCCTCTCGCACCCTAGGCGAACTGCATAACAGCGACCATTTTCCCCTTGGTACGAAGTCAAACCACGATCGAAGTTCGTAACTGAAAAGGCAGACTGGGTTAGATTTCAAAGCATTGCCATTAATCTATATATATAAAAAAGGAGCCTAAAATGTGTGTTCGTTGGTAAGGGGTGCTTGAAGAGATGTGCCGACCGATCTTTTTGAAATTTATACATGAGACGCCCTTACCTATTGTGGTTGTCGTAACGAAGGTTTGGTGAAAATCGACGCAAAAATGCATGTGGTGTGCGTTTTGCAATGAAGAGGTATTTCATAATTTTTCCCAAGATGGCGGCGCATCTCTTTAAACGTTTCTAGAGCGTTTTTATCGATGCTTATTCTTCAACTTGAGAGGAATTTGAGAAGCAGGAAATTAGACATGTCTCAACTTGCTAACTATGAAAAACATCATATAAAAAGTGCCTTTTAATAATGTCGATAAGTGGCGCTGGAGTCGAGATATTTCTAAAATCCGTATTTACAGACCGATTAGATTAAAATTCAAAACATTTATTTGGCTCCTAAACATAAATACTTTGTGTGAAAACAATGTCGATAGGTGGTGCTGGAGTCGAGATATATCTAAAATCCGTATTTACAGACCGATTTGATTGAAATTCAAAACATTTATAAGGCTAAATCCGTATTTACAGACCGATTAGATTGAAATTCAAAACATTTATTAGGCTCTTAAACATAAATACTTTGTGTGAAAATAATGTCGATAGGTGGCGCTGGAGTCGAGATATTTCTAAAATCCGTATTTAATTGAATTTAATTGAAATTCAAAACATTTATTAGGCTCCTAAACATAAATACTTTGTGTGAAAATAGACTTGATAGGTGGCGCTGGAGTCGAGATATTTCTAAAATCCGTATTTACAGACCGATTAGATTGAAATTCGAAACATTTATTAGGCTCCTAAACATAAATACTTTGGGTGAAAATAATGTCGATAGGTGGCGCTGGAGTCGAGATATATCTAAAATCCCTATTTACAGACCGATTTGATTGAAATTCAAAACATTTATAAGGCTAAATCCGTATTTACAGACCGATTAGATTGAAATTCAAAACATTTATTAGGCTCCTAAACATAAATACTTTGTGTGAAAATAATAGGTGATAGGTGGCGCTGGAGTCGAGATATATCTAATTTTTCGAATCTTTTATATTATTTTATACAATTAAACAGTCATCGACTGACATTGATAGCGTACGGTGATATCGGTGATTTCTCTTTTATGTTTCATTCGTGTTTAATTCCAACACTACTCGTTAAACTTATTATTTTTTTTTTCATTTGGTAAGAAAAACATTTATTTCCGGTGGTCTTATTAGGACGAAACAAAAATGTCCCGCCCTGTTGTCCTCAAGCCCCACAGCCAAAAGAAAAAAAAATCTAAATATTACAAACGAAATATTCCCTGCCTTCCCTTCTGTGAAGAAATACAACCCCAAATACCTTGTGGCTAGTGCTGTTAATTCTAATAAACCACTTAACAAATATTCTTGCTTTGCAGTCCACAAAATCCTAAAGAATATCTCTTCTGATAAAATTGAAATATTAAGTCTAAGAGGCTGTTTATCAAAAACACGACAGTTGCAAAAAAATTTCTGTCGACAACTAAAGTAATTGGATTTTGTAATGTAATATTTAAAATGCACCATAATCTTAATCATTCAAAGGAGTAATTTCTGCATACAAATTTGTCAAACATATTGATGGTGAATCTATCGCTAGCGGTGTAGTTAAGCTTACTTTTGATTAATACACATAGTTGCCAAATCTTTGTTCACACAGCTAAGCGATGCAATAAAACACCTGTTTGTGATTCTTGCGCACTTCCTCCCCACACACCCTTGCCATGCTCACGGACGCTTTGTGCAAATGAAACAAAGAATTGTTATAAAAACTGACAAGAAATGCAGCATGCGTGAAGCAATGAAAATTCATCGAATGCAAATACCTCCAGCTCTTAATGAGTCTTCCCTCCTCTTTTCAAATGTAACAAAAAACCCAATGACCAACCATCAATCAAACTCCAACAACAAACCTAACACAAACATAACCCAACTACAAAACAACTTCTCTGAAAACATCAATAAAAATATATTTACGAACAACTCTTCTAACGATAATACCCCAAACACACTAACTACATCATCCAACTCAGCATCTTCCAACAACAACTACATTGGTCAACTCAAAACCGGTTTTCTTTTACCCAACAACAACAATGACAACATATGCATAGATAACAAGAACACTGAAGAAATTAACTCGAGCACTAATGGCACAACTGATCTCGCATCTGTCAATTCAGTCGATTACTACTCCACAAATCCCATCATTGCTACCTTACTCTCACAGCCCTCTTCTTCCGACTCTCCCCCATATTCTTCCCTACCACCCTATATAGACAACAATTCACAAACACAGATTAAGTAATGCGAATATTACAGTGGAACATTAATGGACTTTTAAATAATTACGCAGATCTAAATATTCTAATTAATGAAAGATCTCCTTTTATCCCAATACCTCATTGTTCTGAACGATGGCCAACCCACTTTTTCTCCCACAAAACCGTCACCCATCCTGATGTCATCCTTTCTTCCACTTCTATTGCTCCTAAACTTTCCTCTCGCACCCTAGGCGAACTGCATAACAGCGACCATTTTCCCCTTGGTACGAAGTCAAACCACGATCGAAGTTCGTAACTGAAAAGGCAGACTGGGTTAGATTTCAAAGCATTGCCATTAATCTATATATATAAAAAAGGAGCCTAAAATGTGTGTTCGTTGGTAAGGGGTGCTTGAAGAGATGTGCCGACCGATCTTTTTGAAATTTATACATGAGACGCCCTTACCTATTGTGGTTGTCGTAACGAAGGTTTGGTGAAAATCGACGCAAAAATGCATGTGGTGTGCGTTTTGCAAGGAAGAGGTATTTCATAATTTTTCCCAAGATGGCGGCGCATCTCTTTAAACGTTTCTAGAGCGTTTTTATCGATGCTTATTCTTCAACTTGAGAGGAATTTGAGAAGCAGGAAATTAGACATGTCTCAACTTGCTAACTATGAAAAACATCATATAAAAAGTGCCTTTTAATAATGTCGATAAGTGGCGCTGGAGTCGAGATATTTCTAAAATCCGTATTTACAGACCGATTAGATTAAAATTCAAAACATTTATTAGGCTCCTAAACATAAATACTTTGTGTGAAAACAATGTCGATAGGTGGTGCTGGAGTCGAGATATATCTAAAATCCGTATTTACAGACCGATTTGATTGAAATTCAAAACATTTATAAGGCTAAATCCGTATTTACAGACCGATTAGATTGAAATTCAAAACATTTATTAGGCTCTTAAACATAAATACTTTGTGTGAAAATAATGTCGATAGGTGGCGCTGGAGTCGAGATATTTCTAAAATCCGTATTTAATTGAATTTAATTGAAATTCAAAACATTTATTAGGCTCCTAAACATAAATACTTTGTGTGAAAATAGACTTGATAGGTGGCGCTGGAGTCGAGATATTTCTAAAATCCGTATTTACAGACCGATTAGATTGTAATTCGAAACATTTATTAGGCTCCTAAACATAAATACTTTGGGTGAAAATAATGTCGATAGGTGGCGCTGGAGTTGAGATATATCTAAAATCCCTATTTACAGACCGATTTGATTGAAATTCAAAACATTTATAAGGCTAAATCCGTATTTACAGACCGATTAGATTGAAATTCAAAACATTTATTAGGCTCCTAAACATAAATACTTTGTGTGAAAATAATAGGTGATAGGTGGCGCTGGAGTCGAGATATATCTAATTTTTCGAATCTTTTATATTATTTTATACAATTAAACAGTCATCGACTGACATTGATAGCGTACGGTGATATCGGTGATTTCTCTTTTATGTTTCATTCGTGTTTAATTCCAACACTACTCGTTAAACTTATTATTTTTTTTTTCATTTGGTAAGAAAAACATTTATTTCCGGTGGTCTAATTAGGACGAAACAAAAATGTCCCGCCCTGTTGTCCTCAAGCCCCACAGCCAAAAGAAAAAAAAATTTAAATATTACAAACGAAATATTCCCTGCCTTCCCTTCTGTGAAGAAATACAACCCCAAATACCTTGTGGCTAGTGCTGTTAATTCTAATAAACCACTTAACAAATATTCTTGCTTTGCAGTCCACAAAATCCTAAAGAATATCTCTTCTGATAAAATTGAAATATTAAGTCTAAGAGGCTGTTTGTCAAAAACACGACAGTTGCAAAAAAATTTCTGTCGACAACTAAAGTAATTGGATTTTGTAATGTAATATTTAAAATGCACCATAATCTTAATCATTCAAAGGAGTAATTTCTGCATACAAATTTGTCAAACATATTGATGGTGAATCTATCGCTAGCGGTGTAGTTAAGCTTACTTTTGATTAATACACATAGTTGCCAAATCTTTGTTCACACAGCTAAGCGATGCAATAAAACACCTGTTTGTGATTCTTGCGCACTTCCTCCCCACACACCCTTGCCATGCTCACGGACGCTTTGTGCAAATGAAACAAAGAATTGTTATAAAAACTGACAAGAAATGCAGCATGCGTGAAGCAATGAAAATTCATCGAATGCAAATACCTCCAGCTCTTAATGAGTCTTCCCTCCTCTTTTCAAATGTAACAAAAAACCCAATTACCAACCATCAATCAAACTCCAACAACAAAACTAACACAAACATAACCCAACTACAAAACAACTTCTCTGAAAACATCAATAAAAATATATTTACGAACAACTCTTCTAACGATAATACCCCAAACACACTAACTTAATCATCCAACTCAGCATCTTCCAACAACAACTACATTGGTCAACTCAAAACCGGTTTTCTTTTACCCAACAACAACAATGACAACATATGCATAGATAACAAGAACACTGAAGAAATTAACTCGAGCACTAATGGCACAACTGATCTCGCATCTGTCAATTCAGTCGATTACTACTCCACAAATCCCATCATTGCTACCTTACTCTCACAGCCCTCTTCTTCCGACTCTCCCCCATATTCTTCCCTACCACCCTATATAGACAACAATTCACAAACACAGATTAAGTAATGCGAATATTACAGTGGAACATTAATGGACTTTTAAATAATTACGCAGATCTAAATATTCTAATTAATGAAAGATCTCCTTTTATCCCAATACCTCATTGTTCTGAACGATGGCCAACCCACTTTTTCTCCCACAAAACCGTCACCCATCCTGATGTCATCCTTTCTTCCACTTCTATTGCTCCTAAACTTTCCTCTCGCACCCTAGGCGAACTGCATAACAGCGACCATTTTCCCCTTGGTACGAAGTCAAACCACGATCGAAGTTCGTAACTGAAAAGGCAGACTGGGTTAGATTTCAAAGCATTGCCATTAATCTATATATATAAAAAAGGAGCCTAAAATGTGTGTTCGTTGGTAAGGGGTGTTTGAAGAGATGTGCCGACGGATCTTTTTGAAATTTATACATGAGACGCCCTTACCTATTGTGGTTGTCGTAACGAAGGTTTGATGAAAATCGACGCAAAAATGCATGTGGTGTGCGTTTTGCAATGAAGAGGTATTTCATAATTTTTCCCAAGATGGCGGCGCATCTCTTTAAACGTTTCTAGAGCGTTTTTATCGATGCTTATTCTTCAACTTGAGAGGAATTTGAGAAGCAGGAAATTAGACATGTCTCAACTTGCTAACAATGAAAAACATCATATAAAAAGTGCCTTTTAATAATGTCGATAAGTGGCGCTGGAGTCGAGATATTTATAAAATCCGTATTTACAGACCGATTAGATTAAAATTCAAAACATTTATTAGGCTCCTAAACATAAATACTTTGTGTGAAAACAATGTCGGTAGGTGGTGCTGGAGTCGAGATATATCTAAAATCCGTATTTACAGACCGATTTGATTGAAATTCAAAACATTTATAAGGCTAAATCCGTATTTACAGACCGATTAGATTGAAATTCAAAACATTTATTAGGCTCTTAAACATAAATACTTTGTGTGAAAATAATGTCGATAGGTGGCGCTGGAGTCGAGATATTTCTAAAATCCGTATTTAATTGAATTTAATTGAAATTCAAAACATTTATTAGGCTCCTAAACATAAATACTTTGTGTGAAAATAGACTTGATAGGTGGCGCTGGAGTCGAGATATTTCTAAAATCCGTATTTACAGACCGATTAGATTGAAATTCGAAACATTTATTAGGCTCCTAAACATAAATACTTTGGGTGAAAATAATGTCGATAGGTGGCGCTGGAGTCGAGATATATCTAAAATCCCTATTTACAGACCGATTTGATTGAAATTCAAAACATTTATAAGGCTAAATCCGTATTTACAGACCGATTAGATTGTAATTCGAAACATTTATTAGGCTCCTAAACATAAATACTTTGGGTGAAAATAATGTCGATAGGTGGCGCTGGAGTCGAGATATATCTAAAATCCCTATTTACAGACCGATTTGATTGAAATTCAAAACATTTATAAGGCTAAATCCGTATTTACAGACCGATTAGATTGAAATTCAAAACATTTATTAGGCTCCTAAACATAAATACTTTGTGTGAAAATAATAGGTGATAGGTGGCGCTGGAGTCGAGATATATCTAATTTTTCGAATCTTTTATATTATTTTATACAATTAAACAGTCATCGACTGACATTGATAGCGTACGGTGATATCGGTGATTTCTCTTTTATGTTTCATTCGTGTTTAATTCCAACACTACTCGTTAAACTTATTTTTTTTTTTTCATTTGGTAAGAAAAACATTTATTTCCGGTGGTCTAATTAGGACGAAACAAAAATGTCCCGCCCTGTTGTCCTCAAGCCCCACAGCCAAAAGAAAAAAAAATCTAAATATTACAAACGAAATATTCCCTGCCTTCCCTTCTGTGAAGAAATACAACCCCAAATACCTTGTGGCTAGTGCTGTTAATTCTAATAAACCACTTAACAAATATTCTTGCTTTGCAGTCCACAAAATCCTAAAGAATATCTCTTCTGATAAAATTGAAATATTAAGTCTAAGAGGCTGTTTGTCAAAAACACGACAGTTGCAAAAAAATTTCTGTCGACAACTAAAGTAATTGGATTTTGTAATGTAATATTTAAAATGCACCATAATCTTAATCATTCAAAGGAGTAATTTCTGCATACAAATTTGTCAAACATATTGATGGTGAATCTATCGCTAGCGGTGTAGTTAAGCTTACTTTTGATTAATACACATAGTTGCCAAATCTTTGTTCACACAGCTAAGCGATGCAATAAAACACCTGTTTGTGATTCTTGCGCACTTCCTCCCCACACACCCTTGCCATGCTCACGGACGCTTTGTGCAAATGAAACAAAGAATTGTTATAAAAACTGACAAGAAATGCAGCATGCGTGAAGCAATGAAAATTCATCGAATGCAAATACCTCCAGCTCTTAATGAGTCTTCCCTCCTCTTTTCAAATGTAACAAAAAACCCAATGACCAACCATCAATCAAACTCCAACAACAAAACTAACACAAACATAACCCAACTACAAAACAACTTCTCTGAAAACATCAATAAAAATATATTTACGAACAACTCTTCTAACGATAATACCCCAAACACACTAACTACATCATCCAACTCAGCATCTTCCAACAACAGCTACATTGGTCAACTCAAAACCGGTTTTCTTTTACCCAACAACAACAATGACAACATATGCATAGATAACAAGAACACTGAAGAAATTAACTCGAGCACTAATGGCACAACTGATCTCGCATCTGTCAATTCAGTCGATTACTACTCCACAAATCCCATCATTGCTATCTTACTCTCACAGCCCTCTTCTTCCGACTCTCCCCCATATTCTTCCCTACCACCCTATATAGACAACAATTCACAAACACAGATTAAGTAATGCGAATATTACAGTGGAACATTAATGGACTTTTAAATAATTACGCAGATCTAAATATTCTAATTAATGAAAGATCTCCTTTTATCCCAATACCTCATTGTTCTGAACGATGGCCAACCCACTTTTTCTCCCACAAAACCGTCACCCATCCTGATGTCATCCTTTCTTCCACTTCTATTGCTCCTAAACTTTCCTCTCGCACCCTAGGCGAACTGCATAACAGCGACCATTTTCCCCTTGGTACGAAGTCAAACCACGATCGGAGTTCGTAACTGAAAAGGCAGACTGGGTTAGATTTCAAAGCATTGCCATTAATCTATATATATAAAAAATGAGCCTAAAATGTGTGTTCGTTGGTAAGGGGTGCTTGAAGAGATGTGCCGACCGATCTTTTTGAAATTTATACATGAGACGCCCTTACCTATTGTGGTTGTCGTAACGAAGGTTTGGTGAAAATCGACGCAAAAATGCATGTGGTGTGCGTTTTGCAAGGAAGAGGTATTTCATAATTTTTCCCAAGATGGCGGCGCATCTCTTTAAACGTTTCTAGAGCGTTTTTATCGATGCTTATTCTTCAACTTGAGAGGAATTTGAGAAGCAGGAAATTAGACATGTCTCAACTTGCTAACTATGAAAAACATCATATAAAAAGTGCCTTTTAATAATGTCGATAAGTGGCGCTGGAGTCGAGATATTTCTAAAATCCGTATTTACAGACCGATTAGATTAAAATTCAAAACATTTATTAGGCTCCTAAACATAAATACTTTGTGTGAAAACAATGTCGATAGGTGGTGCTGGAGTCGAGATATATCTAAAATCCGTATTTACAGACCGATTTGATTGAAATTCAAAACATTTATAAGGCTAAATCCGTATTTACAGACCGATTAGATTGAAATTCAAAACATTTATTAGGCTCTTAAACATAAATACTTTGTGTGAAAATAATGTCGATAGGTGGCGCTGGAGTCGAGATATTTCTAAAATCCGTATTTAATTGAATTTAATTGAAATTCAAAACATTTATTAGGCTCCTAAACATAAATACTTTGTGTGAAAATAGACTTGATAGGTGGCGCTGGAGTCGAGATATTTCTAAAATCCGTATTTACAGACCGATTAGATTGAAATTCGAAACATTTATTAGGCTCCTAAACATAAATACTTTGGGTGAAAATAATGTCGATAGGTGGCGCTGGAGTCGAGATATATCTACAATCCCTATTTACAGACCGATTTGATTGAAATTCAAAACATTTATAAGGCTAAATCCGTATTTACAGACCGATTAGATTGAAATTCAAAACATTTATTAGGCTCCTAAACATAAATACTTTGTGTGAAAATAATAGGTGATAGGTGGCGCTGGAGTCGAGATATATCTAATTTTTCGAATCTTTTATATTATTTTATACAATTAAACAGTCATCGACTGACATTGATAGCGTACGGTGATATCGGTGATTTCTCTTTTATGTTTCATTCGTGTTTAATTCCAACACTACTCGTTAAACTTATTATTTTTTTTTTCATTTGGTAAGAAATACATTTATTTCCCGTGGTCTAATTAGGACGAAACAAAAATGTCCCGCCCTGTTGTCCTCAAGCCCCACAGCCAAAAGAAAAAAAATCTAAATATTACAAACGAAATATTCCCTGCCTTACCTTCTGTGAAGAAATACAACCCCAAATACCTTGTGGCTAGTGCTGTTAATTCTAATAAACCACTTAACAAATATTCTTGCTTTGCAGTCCACAAAATCCTAAAGAATATCTCTTCTGATAAAATTGAAATATTAAGTCTAAGAGGCTGTTTGTCAAAAACACGACAGTTGCAAAAAAATTTCTGTCGACAACTAAAGTAATTGGATTTTGTAATGTAATATTTAAAATGCACCATAATCTTAATCATTCAAATGGTACAATTTTTGCTCCTTGTCTCTATGATATAACTGAGGCTGAGATAGTTGAGAATATGAGCGATCAAGGAGTAATTTCTGCATACAAATTTGTCAAACATATTGATGGTGAATCTATCGCTAGCGGTGTAGTTTAGCTTACTTTTGATTAATACACATAGTTGCCAAATCTTTGTTTACACAGCTAAGCGATGCAATAAAACACCTGTTTGTGATTCTTGCGCACTTCCTCCCCACACACCCTTGCCATGCTCACGGACGCTTTGTGCAAATGAAACAAAGAATTGTTATAAAAACTGACAAGAAATGCAGCATGCGTGAAGCAATGAAAATTCATCGAATGCAAATACCTCCAGCTCTTAATGAGTCTTCCCTCCTCTTTTCAAATGTAACAAAAAACCCAATGACCAACCATCAATCAAACTCCAACAACAAAACTAACACAAACATAACCCAACTACAAAACAACTTCTCTGAAAACATCAATAAAAATATATTTACGAACAACTCTTCTAACGATAATACCCCAAACACACTAACTACATCATCCAACTCAGCATCTTCCAACAACAGCTACATTGGTCAACTCAAAACCGGTTTTCTTTTACCCAACAACAACAATGACAACATATGCATAGATAACAAGAACACTGAAGAAATTAACTCGAGCACTAATGGCACAACTGATCTCGCATCTGTCAATTCAGTCGATTACTACTCCACAAATCCCATCATTGCTATCTTACTCTCACAGCCCTCTTCTTCCGACTCTCCCCCATATTCTTCCCTACCACCCTATATAGACAACAATTCACAAACACAGATTAAGTAATGCGAATATTACAGTGGAACATTAATGGACTTTTAAATAATTACGCAGATCTAAATATTCTAATTAATGAAAGATCTCCTTTTATCCCAATACCTCATTGTTCTGAACGATGGCCAACCCACTTTTTCTCCCACAAAACCGTCACCCATCCTGATGTCATCCTTTCTTCCACTTCTATTGCTCCTAAACTTTCCTCTCGCACCCTAGGCGAACTGCATAACAGCGACCATTTTCCCCTTGGTACGAAGTCAAACCACGATCGAAGTTCGTAACTGAAAAGGCAGACTGGGTTAGATTTCAAAGCATTGCCATTAATCTATATATATAAAAAATGAGCCTAAAATGTGTGTTCGTTGGTAAGGGGTGCTTGAAGAGATGTGCCGACCGATCTTTTTGAAATTTATACATGAGACGCCCTTACCTATTGTGGTTGTCGTAACGAAGGTTTGGTGAAAATCGACGCAAAAATGCATGTGGTGTGCGTTTTGCAAGGAAGAGGTATTTCATAATTTTTCCCAAGATGGCGGCGCATCTCTTTAAACGTTTCTAGAGCGTTTTTATCGATGCTTATTCTTCAACTTGAGAGGAATTTGAGAAGCAGGAAATTAGACATGTCTCAACTTGCTAACTATGAAAAACATCATATAAAAAGTGCCTTTTAATAATGTCGATAAGTGGCGCTGGAGTCGAGATATTTATAAAATCCGTATTTACAGACCGATTAGATTAAAATTCAAAACATTTATTAGGCTCCTAAACATAAATACTTTGTGTGAAAACAATGTCGATAGGTGGTGCTGGAGTCGAGATATATCTAAAATCCGTATTTACAGACCGATTTGATTGAAATTCAAAACATTTATAAGGCTAAATCCGTATTTACAGACCGATTAGATTGAAATTCAAAACATTTATTAGGCTCTTAAACATAAATACTTTGTGTGAAAATAATGTCGATAGGTGGCGCTGGAGTCGAGATATTTCCAAAATCCGTATTTAATTGAATTTAATTGAAATTCAAAACATTTATTAGGCTCCTAAACATAAATACTTTGTGTGAAAATAGACTTGATAGGTGGCGCTGGAGTCGAGATATTTCTAAAATCCGTATTTACAGACCGATTAGATTGAAATTCGAAACATTTATTAGGCTCCTAAACATAAATACTTTGGGTGAAAATAATGTCGATAGGTGGCGCTGGAGTCGAGATATATCTAAAATCCCTATTTACAGACCGATTTGATTGAAATTCAAAACATTTATAAGGCTAAATCCGTATTTACAGACCGATTAGATTGTAATTCGAAACATTTATTAGGCTCCTAAACATAAATACTTTGGGTGAAAATAATGTCGATAGGTGGCGCTGGAGTCGAGATATATCTAAAATCCCTATTTACAGACCGATTTGATTGAAATTCAAAACATTTATAAGGCTAAATCCGTATTTACAGACCGATTAGATTGAAATTCAAAACATTTATTAGGCTCCTAAACATAAATACTTTGTGTGAAAATAATAGGTGATAGGTGGCGCTGGAGTCGAGATATATCTAATTTTTCGAATCTTTTATATTATTTTATACAATTAAACAGTCATCGACTGACATTGATAGCGTACGGTGATATCGGTGATTTCTCTTTTATGTTTCATTCGTGTTTAATTCCAACACTACTCGTTAAACTTATTATTTTTTTTTTCATTTGGTAAGAAAAACATTTATTTCCGGTGGTCTAATTAGGACGAAACAAAAATGTCCCGCCCTGTTGTCCTCAAGCCCCACAGCCAAAAGAAAAAAAAATCTAAATATTACAAACGAAATATTCCCTGCCTTCCCTTCTGTGAAGAAATACAACCCCAAATACCTTGTGGCTAGTGCTGTTAATTCTAATAAACCACTTAACAAATATTCTTGCTTTGCAGTCCACAAAATCCTAAAGAATATCTCTTCTGATAAAATTGAAATATTAAGTCTAAGAGGCTGTTTGTCAAAAACACGACAGTTGCAAAAAAATTTCTGTCGACAACTAAAGTAATTGGATTTTGTAATGTAATATTTAAAATGCACCAT
This sequence comes from Philophylla caesio, assembly GCA_963971545.1. Classification (NCBI taxonomy): domain Eukaryota; kingdom Metazoa; phylum Arthropoda; class Insecta; order Diptera; family Tephritidae; genus Philophylla; species Philophylla caesio. The sequence continues at coordinate 942,594 of OZ020605.1, read as the reverse complement.
AATCTTAATCATTCAAAGGAGTAATTTCTGCATACAAATTTGTCAAACATATTGATGGTGAATCTATCGCTAGCGGTGTAGTTAAGCTTACTTTTGATTAATACACATAGTTGCCAAATCTTTGTTCACACAGCTAAGCGATGCAATAAAACACCTGTTTGTGATTCTTGCGCACTTCCTCCCCACACACCCTTGCCATGCTCACGGACGCTTTGTGCAAATGAAACAAAGAATTGTTATAAAAACTGACAAGAAATGCAGCATGCGTGAAGCAATGAAAATTCATCGAATGCAAATACCTCCAGCTCTTAATGAGTCTTCCCTCCTCTTTTCAAATGTAACAAAAAACCCAATGACCAACCATCAATCAAACTCCAACAACAAAACTAACACAAACATAACCCAACTACAAAACAACTTCTCTGAAAACATCAATAAAAATATATTTACGAACAACTCTTCTAACGATAATACCCCAAACACACTAACTACATCATCCAACTCAGCATCTTCCAACAACAGCTACATTGGTCAACTCAAAACCGGTTTTCTTTTACCCAACAACAACAATGACAACATATGCATAGATAACAAGAACACTGAAGAAATTAACTCGAGCACTAATGGCACAACTGATCTCGCATCTGTCAATTCAGTCGATTACTACTCCACAAATCCCATCATTGCTATCTTACTCTCACAGCCCTCTTCTTCCGACTCTCCCCCATATTCTTCCCTACCACCCTATATAGACAACAATTCACAAACACAGATTAAGTAATGCGAATATTACAGTGGAACATTAATGGACTTTTAAATAATTACGCAGATCTAAATATTCTAATTAATGAAAGATCTCCTTTTATCCCAATACCTCATTGTTCTGAACGATGGCCAACCCACTTTTTCTCCCACAAAACCGTCACCCATCCTGATGTCATCCTTTCTTCCACTTCTATTGCTCCTAAACTTTCCTCTCGCACCCTAGGCGAACTGCATAACAGCGACCATTTTCCCCTTGGTACGAAGTCAAACCACGATCGAAGTTCGTAACTGAAAAGGCAGACTGGGTTAGATTTCAAAGCATTGCCATTAATCTATATATATAAAAAATGAGCATAAAATGTGTGTTCGTTGGTAAGGGGTGCTTGAAGAGATGTGCCGACCGATCTTTTTGAAATTTATACATGAGACGCCCTTACCTATTGTGGTTGTCGTAACGAAGGTTTGGTGAAAATCGACGCAAAAATGCATGTGGTGTGCGTTTTGCAAGGAAGAGGTATTTCATAATTTTTCCCAAGATGGCGGCGCATCTCTTTAAACGTTTCTAGAGCGTTTTTATCGATGCTTATTCTTCAACTTGAGAGGAATTTGAGAAGCAGGAAATTAGACATGTCTCAACTTGCTAACTATGAAAAACATCATATAAAAAGTGCCTTTTAATAATGTCGATAAGTGGCGCTGGAGTCGAGATATTTCTAAAATCCGTATTTACAGACCGATTAGATTAAAATTCAAAACATTTATTAGGCTCCTAAACATATATACTTTGTGTGAAAACAATGTCGATAGGTGGTGCTGGAGTCGAGATATATCTAAAATCCGTATTTACAGACCGATTTGATTGAAATTCAAAACATTTATAAGGCTAAATCCGTATTTACAGACCGATTAGATTGAAATTCAAAACATTTATTAGGCTCTTAAACATAAATACTTTGTGTGAAAATAATGTCGATAGGTGGCGCTGGAGTCGAGATATTTCTAAAATCCGTATTTAATTGAATTTAATTGAAATTCAAAACATTTATTAGGCTCCTAAACATAAATACTTTGTGTGAAAATAGACTTGATAGGTGGCGCTGGAGTCGAGATATTTCTAAAATCCGTATTTACAGACCGATTAGATTGAAATTCGAAACATTTATTAGGCTCCTAAACATAAATACTTTGGGTGAAAATAATGTCGATAGGTGGCGCTGGAGTCGAGATATATCTACAATCCCTATTTACAGACCGATTTGATTGAAATTCAAAACATTTATAAGGCTAAATCCGTATTTACAGACCGATTAGATTGAAATTCAAAACATTTATTAGGCTCCTAAACATAAATACTTTGTGTGAAAATAATAGGTGATAGGTGGCGCTGGAGTCGAGATATATCTAATTTTTCGAATCTTTTATATTATTTTATACAATTAAACAGTCATCGACTGACATTGATAGCGTACGGTGATATCGGTGATTTCTCTTTTATGTTTCATTCGTGTTTAATTCCAACACTACTCGTTAAACTTATTATTTTTTTTTTCATTTGGTAAGAAATACATTTATTTCCCGTGGTCTAATTAGGACGAAACAAAAATGTCCCGCCCTGTTGTCCTCAAGCCCCACAGCCAAAAGAAAAAAAATCTAAATATTACAAACGAAATATTCCCTGCCTTACCTTCTGTGAAGAAATACAACCCCAAATACCTTGTGGCTAGTGCTGTTAATTCTAATAAACCACTTAACAAATATTCTTGCTTTGCAGTCCACAAAATCCTAAAGAATATCTCTTCTGATAAAATTGAAATATTAAGTCTAAGAGGCTGTTTGTCAAAAACACGACAGTTGCAAAAAAATTTCTGTCGACAACTAAAGTAATTGGATTTTGTAATGTAATATTTAAAATGCACCATAATCTTAATCATTCAAAGGAGTAATTTCTGCATACAAATTTGTCAAACATATTGATGGTGAATCTATCGCTAGCGGTGTAGTTAAGCTTACTTTTGATTAATACACATAGTTGCCAAATCTTTGTTCACACAGCTAAGCGATGCAATAAAACACCTGTTTGTGATTCTTGCGCACTTCCTCCCCACACACCCTTGCCATGCTCACGGACGCTTTGTGCAAATGAAACAAAGAATTGTTATAAAAACTGACAAGAAATGCAGCATGCGTGAAGCAATGAAAATTCATCGAATGCAAATACCTCCAGCTCTTAATGAGTCTTCCCTCCTCTTTTCAAATGTAACAAAAAACCCAATTACCAACCATCAATCAAACTCCAACAACAAAACTAACACAAACATAACCCAACTACAAAACAACTTCTCTGAAAACATCAATAAAAATATATTTACGAACAACTCTTCTAACGATAATACCCCAAACACACTAACTACATCATCCAACTCAGCATCTTCCAACAACAACTACATTGGTCAACTCAAAACCGGTTTTCTTTTACCCAACAACAACAATGACAACATATGCATAGATAACAAGAACACTGAAGAAATTAACTCGAGCACTAATGGCACAACTGATCTCGCATCTGTCAATTCAGTCGATTACTACTCCACAAATCCCATCATTGCTACCTTACTCTCACAGCCCTCTTCTTCCGACTCTCCCCCATATTCTTCCCTACCACCCTATATAGACAACAATTCACAAACACAGATTAAGTAATGCGAATATTACAGTGGAACATTAATGGACTTTTAAATAATTACGCAGATCTAAATATTCTAATTAATGAAAGATCTCCTTTTATCCCAATACCTCATTGTTCTGAACGATGGCCAACCCACTTTTTCTCCCACAAAACCGTCACCCATCCTGATGTCATCCTTTCTTCCACTTCTATTGCTCCTAAACTTTCCTCTCGCACCCTAGGCGAACTGCATAACAGCGACCATTTTCCCCTTGGTACGAAGTCAAACCACGATCGAAGTTCGTAACTGAAAAGGCAGACTGGGTTAGATTTCAAAGCATTGCCATTAATCTATATATATAAAAAAGGAGCCTAAAATGTGTGTTCGTTGGTAAGGGGTGTTTGAAGAGATGTGCTGACCGATCTTTTTGAAATTTATACATGAGACGCCCTTACCTATTGTGGTTGTCGTAACGAAGGTTTGATGAAAATCGACGCAAAAATGCATGTGGTGTGCGTTTTGCAATGAAGAGGTATTTCATAATTTTTCCCAAGATGGCGGCGCATCTCTTTAAACGTTTCTAGAGCGTTTTTATCGATGCTTATTCTTCAACTTGAGAGGAATTTGAGAAGCAGGAAATTAGACATGTCTCAACTTGCTAACAATGAAAAACATCATATAAAAAGTGCCTTTTAATAATGTCGATAAGTGGCGCTGGAGTCGAGATATTTATAAAATCCGTATTTACAGACCGATTAGATTAAAATTCAAAACATTTATTAGGCTCCTAAACATAAATACTTTGTGTGAAAACAATGTCGATAGGTGGTGCTGGAGTCGAGATATATCTAAAATCCGTATTTACAGACCGATTTGATTGAAATTCAAAACATTTATAAGGCTAAATCCGTATTTACAGACCGATTAGATTGAAATTCAAAACATTTATTAGGCTCTTAAACATAAATACTTTGTGTGAAAATAATGTCGATAGGTGGCGCTGGAGTCGAGATATTTCTAAAATCCGTATTTAATTGAATTTAATTGAAATTCAAAACATTCATTAGGCTCCTAAACATAAATACTTTGTGTGAAAATAGACTTGATAGGTGGCGCTGGAGTCGAGATATTTCTAAAATCCGTATTTACAGACCGATTAGATTGAAATTCGAAACATTTATTAGGCTCCTAAACATAAATACTTTGGGTGAAAATAATGTCGATAGGTGGCGCTGGAGTCGAGATATATCTAAAATCCCTATTTACAGACCGATTTGATTGAAATTCAAAACATTTATAAGGCTAAATCCGTATTTACAGACCGATTAGATTGTAATTCGAAACATTTATTAGGCTCCTAAACATAAATACTTTGGGTGAAAATAATGTCGATAGGTGGCGCTGGAGTCGAGATATATCTAAAATCCCTATTTACAGACCGATTTGATTGAAATTCAAAACATTTATAAGGCTAAATCCGTATTTACAGACCGATTAGATTGAAATTCAAAACATTTATTAGGCTCCTAAACATAAATACTTTGTGTGAAAATAATAGGTGATAGGTGGCGCTGGAGTCGAGATATATCTAATTTTTCGAATCTTTTATATTATTTTATACAATTAAACAGTCATCGACTGACATTGATAGCGTACGGTGATATCGGTGATTTCTCTTTTATGTTTCATTCGTGTTTAATTCCAACACTACTCGTTAAACTTATTATTTTTTTTTTCATTTGGTAAGAAAAACATTTATTTCCGGTGGTCTAATTAGGACGAAACAAAAATGTCCCGCCCTGTTGTCCTCAAGCCCCACAGCCAAAAGAAAAAAAAATCTAAATATTACAAACGAAATATTCCCTGCCTTCCCTTCTGTGAAGAAATACAACCCCAAATACCTTGTGGCTAGTGCTGTTAATTCTAATAAACCACTTAACAAATATTCTTGCTTTGCAGTCCACAAAATCCTAAAGAATATCTCTTCTGATAAAATTGAAATATTAAGTCTAAGAGGCTGTTTGTCAAAAACACGACAGTTGCAAAAAAATTTCTGTCGACAACTAAAGTAATTGGATTTTGTAATGTAATATTTAAAATGCACCATAATCTTAATCATTCAAAGGAGTAATTTCTGCATACAAATTTGTCAAACATATTGATGGTGAATCTATCGCTAGCGGTGTAGTTAAGCTTACTTTTGATTAATACACATAGTTGCCAAATCTTTGTTCACACAGCTAAGCGATGCAATAAAACACCTGTTTGTGATTCTTGCGCACTTCCTCCCCACACACCCTTGCCATGCTCACGGACGCTTTGTGCAAATGAAACAAAGAATTGTTATAAAAACTGACAAGAAATGCAGCATGCGTGAAGCAATGAAAATTCATCGAATGCAAATACCTCCAGCTCTTAATGAGTCTTCCCTCCTCTTTTCAAATGTAACAAAAAACCCAATGACCAACCATCAATCAAACTCCAACAACAAAACTAACACAAACATAACCCAACTACAAAACAACTTCTCTGAAAACATCAATAAAAATATATTTACGAACAACTCTTCTAACGATAATACCCCAAACACACTAACTACATCATCCAACTCAGCATCTTCCAACAACAGCTACATTGGTCAACTCAAAACCGGTTTTCTTTTACCCAACAACAACAATGACAACATATGCATAGATAACAAGAACACTGAAGAAATTAACTCGAGCACTAATGGCACAACTGATCTCGCATCTGTCAATTCAGTCGATTACTACTCCACAAATCCCATCATTGCTATCTTACTCTCACAGCCCTCTTCTTCCGACTCTCCCCCATATTCTTCCCTACCACCCTATATAGACAACAATTCACAAACACAGATTAAGTAATGCGAATATTACAGTGGAACATTAATGGACTTTTAAATAATTACGCAGATCTAAATATTCTAATTAATGAAAGATCTCCTTTTATCCCAATACCTCATTGTTCTGAACGATGGCCAACCCACTTTTTCTCCCACAAAACCGTCACCCATCCTGATGTCATCCTTTCTTCCACTTCTATTGCTCCTAAACTTTCCTCTCGCACCCTAGGCGAACTGCATAACAGCGACCATTTTCCCCTTGGTACGAAGTCAAACCACGATCGAAGTTCGTAACTGAAAAGGCAGACTGGGTTAGATTTCAAAGCATTGCCATTAATCTATATATATAAAAAATGAGCCTAAAATGTGTGTTCGTTGGTAAGGGGTGCTTGAAGAGATGTGCCGACCGATCTTTTTGAAATTTATACATGAGACGCCCTTACCTATTGTGGTTGTCGTAACGAAGGTTTGGTGAAAATCGACGCAAAAATGCATGTGGTGTGCGTTTTGCAAGGAAGAGGTATTTCATAATTTTTCCCAAGATGGCGGCGCATCTCTTTAAACGTTTCTAGAGCGTTTTTATCGATGCTTATTCTTCAACTTGAGAGGAATTTGAGAAGCAGGAAATTAGACATGTCTCAACTTGCTAACTATGAAAAACATCATATAAAAAGTGCCTTTTAATAATGTCGATAAGTGGCGCTGGAGTCGAGATATTTCTAAAATCCGTATTTACAGACCGATTAGATTAAAATTCAAAACATTTATTAGGCTCCTAAACATAAATACTTTGTGTGAAAACAATGTCGATAGGTGGTGCTGGAGTCGAGATATATCTAAAATCCGTATTTACAGACCGATTTGATTGAAATTCAAAACATTTATAAGGCTAAATCCGTATTTACAGACCGATTAGATTGAAATTCAAAACATTTATTAGGCTCTTAAACATAAATACTTTGTGTGAAAATAATGTCGATAGGTGGCGCTGGAGTCGAGATATTTCTAAAATCCGTATTTAATTGAATTTAATTGAAATTCAAAACATTTATTAGGCTCCTAAACATAAATACTTTGTGTGAAAATAGACTTGATAGGTGGCGCTGGAGTCGAGATATTTCTAAAATCCGTATTTACAGACCGATTAGATTGAAATTCGAAACATTTATTAGGCTCCTAAACATAAATACTTTGGGTGAAAATAATGTCGATAGGTGGCGCTGGAGTCGAGATATATCTACAATCCCTATTTACAGACCGATTTGATTGAAATTCAAAACATTTATAAGGCTAAATCCGTATTTACAGACCGATTAGATTGAAATTCAAAACATTTATTAGGCTCCTAAACATAAATACTTTGTGTGAAAATAATAGGTGATAGGTGGCGCTGGAGTCGAGATATATCTAATTTTTCGAATCTTTTATATTATTTTATACAATTAAACAGTCATCGACTGACATTGATAGCGTACGGTGATATCGGTGATTTCTCTTTTATGTTTCATTCGTGTTTAATTCCAACACTACTCGTTAAACTTATTATTTTTTTTTTTTCATTTGGTAAGAAATACATTTATTTCCCGTGGTCTAATTAGGACGAAACAAAAATGTCCCGCCCTGTTGTCCTCAAGCCCCACAGCCAAAAGAAAAAAAATCTAAATATTACAAACGAAATATTCCCTGCCTTACCTTCTGTGAAGAAATACAACCCCAAATACCTTGTGGCTAGTGCTGTTAATTCTAATAAACCACTTAACAAATATTCTTGCTTTGCAGTCCAGAAAATCCTAAAGAATATCTCTTCTGATAAAATTGAAATATTAAGTCTAAGAGGCTGTTTGTCAAAAACACGACAGTTGCAAAAAAATTTCTGTCGACAACTAAAGTAATTGGATTTTGTAATGTAATATTTAAAATGCACCATAATCTTAATCATTCAAATGGTACAATTTTTGCTCCTTGTCTCTATGATATAACTGAGGCTGAGATAGTTGAGAATATGAGCGATCAAGGAGTAATTTCTGCATACAAATTTGTCAAACATATTGATGGTGAATCTATCGCTAGCGGTGTAGTTTAGCTTACTTTTGATTAATACACATAGTTGCCAAATCTTTGTTTACACAGCTAAGCGATGCAATAAAACACCTGTTTGTGATTCTTGCGCACTTCCTCCCCACACACCCTTGCCATGCTCACGGACGCTTTGTGCAAATGAAACAAAGAATTGTTATAAAAACTGACAAGAAATGCAGCATGCGTGAAGCAATGAAAATTCATCGAATGCAAATACCTCCAGCTCTTAATGAGTCTTCCCTCCTCTTTTCAAATGTAACAAAAAACCCAATGACCAACCATCAATCAAACTCCAACAACAAAACTAACACAAACATAACCCAACTACAAAACAACTTCTCTGAAAACATCAATAAAAATATATTTACGAACAACTCTTCTAACGATAATACCCCAAACACACTAACTACATCATCCAACTCAGCATCTTCCAACAACAACTACATTGGTCAACTCAAAACCGGTTTTCTTTTACCCAACAACAACAATGACAACATATGCATAGATAACAAGAACACTGAAGAAATTAACTCGAGCACTAATGGCACAACCATCATTGCTACCTTACTCTCACAGCCCTCTTCTTCCGACTCTCCCCCATATTCTTCCCTACCACCCTATATAGACAACAATTCACAAACACAGATTAAGTAATGCGAATATTACAGTGGAACATTAATGGACTTTTAAATAACTACGCAGATCTAAATATTCTAATTAATGAAAGATCTCCTTTTATCCCAATACCTCATTGTTCTGAACGATGGCCAACCCACTTTTTCTCCCACAAAACCGTCACCCATCCTGATGTCATCCTTTCTTCCACTTCTATTGCTCCTAAACTTTCCTCTCGCACCCTAGGCGAACTGCATAACAGCGACCATTTTCCCCTTGGTACGAAGTCAAACCACGATCGAAGTTCGTAACTGAAAAGGCAGACTGGGTTAGATTTCAAAGCATTGCCATTAATCTATATATATAAAAAAGGAGCCTAAAATGTGTGTTCGTTGGTAAGGGGTGTTTGAAGAGATGTGCTGACCGATCTTTTTGAAATTTATACATGAGACGCCCTTACCTATTGTGGTTGTCGTAACGAAAGTTTGGTGAAAATCGACGCAAAAATGCATGTGGTGGTGTGCGTTTTGCAATGAAGAGGTATTTCATAATTTTTCCCAAGATGGCGGCGCATCTCTTTAAACGTTTCTAGAGCGTTTTTATCGATGCTTATTCTTCAACTTGAGAGGAATTTGAGAAGCAGGAAATTAGACATGTCTCAACTTGCTAACTATGAAAAACATCATATAAAAAGTGCCTTTTAATAATGTCGATAAGTGGCGCTGGAGTCGAGATATTTCTAAAATCCGTATTTACAGACCGATTAGATTAAAATTCAAAACATTTATTAGGCTCCTAAACATAAATACTTTGTGTGAAAACAATGTCGATAGGTGGTGCTGGAGTCGAGATATATCTAAAATCCGTATTTACAGACCGATTTGATTGAAATTCAAAACATTTATAAGGCTAAATCCGTATTTACAGACCGATTAGATTGAAATTCAAAACATTTATTAGGCTCTTAAACATAAATACTTTGTGTGAAAATAATGTCGATAGGTGGCGCTGGAGTCGAGATATTTCTAAAATCCGTATTTAATTGAATTTAATTGAAATTCAAAACATTTATTAGGCTCCTAAACATAAATACTTTGTGTGAAAATAGACTTGATAGGTGGCGCTGGAGTCGAGATATTTCTAAAATCCGTATTTACAGACCGATTAGATTGAAATTCGAAACATTTATTAGGCTCCTAAACATAAATACTTTGGGTGAAAATAATGTCGATAGGTGGCGCTGGAGTCGAGATATATCTAAAATCCCTATTTACAGACCGATTTGATTGAAATTCAAAACATTTATAAGGCTAAATCCGTATTTACAGACCGATTAGATTGAAATTCAAAACATTTATTAGGCTCCTAAACATAAATACTTTGTGTGAAAATAATAGGTGATAGGTGGCGCTGGAGTCGAGATATATCTAATTTTTCGAATCTTTTATATTATTTTATACAATTAAACAGTCATCGACTGACATTGATAGCGTACGGTGATATCGGTGATTTCTCTTTTATGTTTCATTCGTGTTTAATTCCAACACTACTCGTTAAACTTATTATTTTTTTTTTCATTTGGTAAGAAATACATTTATTTCCGGTGGTCTAATTAGGACGAAACAAAAATGTCCCGCCCTGTTGTCCTCAAGCCCCACAGCCAAAAGAAAAAAAAATCTAAATATTACAAACGAAATATTCCCTGCCTTACCTTCTGTGAAGAAATACAACCCCAAATACCTTGTGGCTAGTGCTGTTAATTCTAATAAACCACTTAACAAATATTCTTGCTTTGCAGTCCACAAAATCCTAAAGAATATCTCTTCTGATAAAATTGAAATATTAAGTCTAAGAGGCTGTTTGTCAAAAACACGACAGTTGCAAAAAAATTTCTGTCGACAACTAAAGTAATTGGATTTTGTAATGTAATATTTAAAATGCACCATAATCTTAATCATTCAAATGGTACAATTTTTGCTCCTTGTCTCTATGATATAACTGAGGCTGAGATAGTTGAGAATATGAGCGATCAAGGAGTAATTTCTGCATTGTTATAGAATTGTTATAAAAACTGACAAGAAATGCAGCATGCGTGAAGCAATGAAAATTCATCGAATGCAAATACCTCCAGGTCTTAATGAGTCTTCCCTCCTCTTTTCAAATGTAACAAAAAACCCAATGACCAACCATCAATCAAACTCCAACAACAAAACTAACACAAACATAACCCAACTACAAAACAACTTCTCTGAAAACATCAATAAAAATATATTTACGAACAACTCTTCTAACGATAATACCCCAAACACACTAACTACATCATCCAACTCAGCATCTTCCAACAACAACTACATTGGTCAACTCAAAACCGGTTTTCTTTTACCCAACAACAACAATGACAACATATGCATAGATAACAAGAACACTGAAGAAATTAACTCGAGCACTAATGGCACAACTGATCTCGCATCTGTCAATTCAGTCGATTACTACTCCACAAATCCCATCATTGCTACCTTACTCTCACAGCCCTCTTCTTCCGACTCTCCCCCATATTCTTCCCTACCACCCTATATAGACAACAATTCACAAACACAGATTAAGTAATGCGAATATTACAGTGGAACATTAATGGACTTTTAAATAACTACGCAGATCTAAATATTCTAATTAATGAAAGATCTCCTTTTATCCCAATACCTCATTGTTCTGAACGATGGCCAACCCACTTTTTCTCCCACAAAACCGTCACCCATCCTGATGTCATCCTTTCTTCCACTTCTATTGCTCCTAAACTTTCCTCTCGCACCCTAGGCGAACTGCATAACAGCGACCATTTTCCCCTTGGTACGAAGTCAAACCACGATCGAAGTTCGTAACTGAAAAGGCAGACTGGGTTAGATTTCAAAGCATTGCCATTAATCTATATATATAAAAAAGGAGCCTAAAATGTGTGTTCGTTGGTAAGGGGTGTTTGAAGAGATGTGCTGACCGATCTTTTTGAAATTTATACATGAGACGCCCTTACCTATTGTGGTTGTCGTAACGAAGGTTTGGTGAAAATCGACGCAAAAATGCATGTGGTGGTGTGCGTTTTGCAATGAAGAGGTATTTCATAATTTTTCCCAAGATGGCGGCGCATCTCTTTAAACGTTTCTAGAGCGTTTTTATCGATGCTTATTCTTCAACTTGAGAGGAATTTGAGAAGCAGGAAATTAGACATGTCTCAACTTGCTAACTATGAAAAACATCATATAAAAAGTGCCTTTTAATAATGTCGATAAGTGGCGCTGGAGTCGAGATATTGCTAAAATCCGTATTTACAGACCGATTTGATTGAAATTCAAAACAATTATTAGGCTCCTTAACATAAATACTTTTTGTGAAAATAATGTCGTGGGTGGCGCTGGAGTCGAAATATTTCTAAAATCCGTATTTACATACTAATTTAATTGAAATTCAAAACATTTATTAGGCTCCTAAACATAAATACTTTGTGTGAAAATAGACGTGATAGGTGGCGCTGGAGTCGAGATATTTCTAAAATCCGTATTTACAGACCGATTAGATTGAAATTCAAAACATTTATTAGGCTCCTAAACATAAAAACTTTGTGTGAAAACAATGTGGATAGGTGGTGCTGGAGTCGAGATATATCTAAAATCCGTATTTACAGACCGATTTGATTGAAATTCAAAACATTTATAAGGCTAAATCCGTATTTACAGACCGATTAGATTGAAATTCAAAACATTTATTAGGCTCTTTAACATAAATACTTTGTGTGAAAATAATGTCGATAGGTGGCGCTGGAGTCGAGATATTTCAAAAATCCGTATTTACAGACCAATTTAATTGAAATTCAAAATATTTATTAGGCTCCTAAACATAAATACTTTGTGTGAAACAGACCTGATAGGTGGCGCTGGAGTCGAGATATTTCTAAAATCCGTATTTACAGACCGATTAGATTGAAATTCGAAACATTTATTAGGCTCCTAAACATAAATACTTTGGGTGAAAATAATGTCGATACGTGGCGCTGGAGTCGAGATATATCTAAAATCCCTATTTACAGACCGATTTGATTGAAATTCAAAACATTTATAAGGCTAAATCCGTATTTACAGACCGATTAGATTGAAATTCAAAACATTTATTAGGCTCCTAAACATAAATACTTTGTGTGAAAATAATAGGTGATAGGTGGCGCTGGAGTCGAGATATATCTAATTTTTCGAATCTTTTATATTATTTTATACAATTAAACAGTCATCGACTGACATTGATAGCGTACGGTGATATCGGTGATTTCTCTTTTATGTTTCATTCGTGTTTAATTCCAACACTACTCGTTAAACTTATTATTTTTTTTTTCATTTGGTAAGAAATAAATTTATTTCCGGTGGTCTAATTAGGACGAAACAAAAATGTCCCGCCCTGTTGTCCTCAAGCCCCACAGCCAAAAGAAAAAAAAATCTAAATATTACAAACGAAATATTCCCTGCCTTACCTTCTGTGAAGAAATACAACCCCAAATACCTTGTGGCTAGTGCTGTTAATTCTAATAAACCACTTAACAAATATTCTTGGTTTGCAGTCCACAAAATCCTAAAGAATATCTCTTCTGATAAAATTGAAATATTAAGTCTAAGAGACGGCAGCCTTTTGCTGTTTGTCAAAAACACGACATTTGCAAAAAAATTTCTGTCGACAAGTAAACTAATTGAATTTTGTAATGTAATATTTAAAATGCACCATAATCTTAATCATTCAAAAGGTACAATTTTTGCTCCTTGTCTCAATGATATAACTGAGGCTGAGATAGTTGAGAATATGAGCGATCAAGGAGTAATTTCTGCATACAAATTTGTCAAACATATTGATGGTGAATCTATCGCTAGCGGTGTAGTTTAGCTTACTTTTGATTTATACACATAGTTGCCATATCTTTGGTCACACAGCTAAGTGATTCTTGCGCACTTCCTCCCCACACACCCTTGCCATGCTCACGGACGCTTTGTGCAAATGAAACAAAGAATTGTTATAAAAACTGACAAGAAATGCAGCATGCGTGAAGCAATGAAAATTCATCGAATGCAAATACCTCCAGCTCTTAATGAGTCTTCCCTCCTCTTTTCAAATGTAACAAAAAACCCAATGACCAACCATCAATCAAACTCCAACAACAAAACTAACACAAACATAACCCAACTACAAAACAACTTCTCTGAAAACATCAATAAAAATATATTTACGAACAACTCTTCTAACGATAATACCCCAAACACACTAACTACATCATCCAACTCAGCATCTTCCAACAACAACTACATTGGTCAACTCAAAACCGGTTTTCTTTTACCCAACAACAACAATGACAACATATGCATAGATAACAAGAACACTGAAGAAATTAACTCGAGCACTAATGGCACAACTGATCTCGCATCTGTCAATTCAGTCGATTACTACTCCACAAATCCCATCATTGCTACCTTACTCTCACAGCCCTCTTCTTCCGACTCTCCCCCATATTCTTCCCTACCACCCTATATAGACAACAATTCACAAACACAGATTAAGTAATGCGAATATTACAGTGGAACATTAATGGACTTTTAAATAATTACGCAGATCTAAATATTTTAATTAATGAATTCCAACCAGAAATTATCGCGTTACAAGAAACGCACATTCCATTAATAAAACAGCCTTCTCTCCAAATAAATATACAAGTTATTTTCATAACTTTGCTCAAAATACCACAAGTAAGCAAGACATCGCTTTCCTTATAAAAAAATCAATTAATTACTAAGTAATAACTACTAATTCTAATACATTATGCTTAGCCATACAAATAAACATTGGTATTAAAATCACCATACTCAATTGTTACATCCCTCCTCACCAAAATTTTCAATGTAAATTGCTCAGCGATTTAATTAATATACCTACCCCACTAGTAATCTTGGGTGACTTCAACGCCTGGAGCCCTTTATGCGGCTCAAAGGTCACGAATAGAAGAGGTAAAATCATTGAAGATCTCCTTTTATCCCAAAACCTCATTGTTCTGAACGATGGCCAACCCACTTTTTCTCCCACAAAACCGTCACCCATCCTGATGTCATCCTTTCTTCCACTTCTATTGCTCCTAAACTTTCCTCTCGCACCCTAGGCGAACTGCATAACAGCGACCATTTTCCCCTTGGTACGAAGTCAAACCACGATCGAAGTTCGTAACTGAAAAGGCAGACTGGGTTAGATTTCAAAGCATTGCCATTAATCTATATATATAAAAAAGGAGCCTAAAATGTGTGTTCGTTGGTAAGGGGTGTTTGAAGAGATGTGCTGACCGATCTTTTTGAAATTTATACATGAGACGCCCTTACCTATTGTGGTTGTCGTAACGAAGGTTTGGTGAAAATCGACGCAAAAATGCATGTGGTGGTGTGCGTTTTGCAATGAAGAGGTATTTCATAATTTTTCCCAAGATGGCGGCGCATCTCTTTAAACGTTTCTAGAGCGTTTTTATCGATGCTTATTCTTCAACTTGAGAGGAATTTGAGAAGCAGGAAATTAGACATGTCTCAACTTGCTAACTATGAAAAACATCATATAAAAAGTGCCTTTTAATAATGTCGATAAGTGGCGCTGGAGGTCGAGATATTGCTAAAATCCGTATTTACAGACCGATTTGATTGAAATTCAAAACAATTATTAGGCTCCTTAACATAAATACTTTTTGTGAAAATAATGTCGTGGGTGGCGCTGGAGTCGAAATATTTCTAAAATCCGTATTTACATACTAATTTAATTGAAATTCAAAACATTTATTAGGCTCCTAAACATAAATACTTTGTGTGAAAATAGACTTGATAGGTGGCGCTGGAGTCGAGATATTTCTAAAATCCGTATTTACAGACCGATTAGATTGAAATTCAAAACATTTATTAGGCTCCTAAACATAAATACTTTGTGTGAAAACAATGTCGATAGGTGGTGCTGGAGTCGAGATATATCTAAAATCCGTATTTACAGACCGATTTGATTGAAATTCAAAACATTTATAAGGCTAAATCCGTATTTACAGACCGATTAGATTGAAATTCAAAACATTTATTAGGCTCTTAAACATAAATACTTTGTGTGAAAATAATGTCGATAGGTGGCGCTGGAGTCGAGATATTTCTAAAATCCGTATTTAATTGAATTTAATTGAAATTCAAAACATTTATTAGGCTCCTAAACATAAATACTTTGTGTGAAAATAGACTTGATAGGTGGCGCTGGAGTCGAGATATTTCTAAAATCCGTATTTACAGACCGATTAGATTGAAATTCGAAACATTTATTAGGCTCCTAAACATAAATACTTTGGGTGAAAATAATGTCGATAGGTGGCGCTGGAGTCGAGATATATCTAAAATCCCTATTTACAGACCGATTTGATTGAAATTCAAAACATTTATAAGGCTAAATCCGTATTTACAGACCGATTAGATTGTAATTCGAAACATTTATTAGGCTCCTAAACATAAATACTTTGGGTGAAAATAATGTCGATAGGTGGCGCTGGAGTCGAGATATATCTAAAATCCCTATTTACAGACCGATTTGATTGAAATTCAAAACATTTATAAGGCTAAATCCGTATTTACAGACCGATTAGATTGAAATTCAAAACATTTATTAGGCTCCTAAACATAAATACTTTGTGTGAAAATAATAGGTGATAGGTGGCGCTGGAGTCGAGATATATCTAATTTTTCGAATCTTTTATATTATTTTATACAATTAAACAGTCATCGACTGACATTGATAGCGTACGGTGATATCGGTGATTTCTCTTTTATGTTTCATTCGTGTTTAATTCCAACACTACTCGTTAAACTTATTATTTTTTTTTTTCATTTGGTAAGAAAAACATTTATTTCCGGTGGTCTAATTAGGACGAAACAAAAATGTCCCGCCCTGTTGTCCTCAAGCCCCACAGCCAAAAGAAAAAAAAATCTAAATATTACAAACGAAATATTCCCTGCCTTCCCTTCTGTGAAGAAATACAACCCCAAATACCTTGTGGCTAGTGCTGTTAATTCTAATAAACCACTTAACAAATATTCTTGCTTTGCAGTCCACAAAATCCTAAAGAATATCTCTTCTGATAAAATTGAAATATTAAGTCTAAGAGGCTGTTTGTCAAAAACACGACAGTTGCAAAAAAATTTCTGTCGACAACTAAAGTAATTGGATTTTGTAATGTAATATTTAAAATGCACCATAATCTTAATCATTCAAAGGAGTAATTTCTGCATACAAATTTGTCAAACATATTGATGGTGAATCTATCGCTAGCGGTGTAGTTAAGCTTACTTTTGATTAATACACATAGTTGCCAAATCTTTGTTCACACAGCTAAGCGATGCAATAAAACACCTGTTTGTGATTCTTGCGCACTTCCTCCCCACACACCCTTGCCATGCTCACGGACGCTTTGTGCAAATGAAACAAAGAATTGTTATAAAAACTGACAAGAAATGCAGCATGCGTGAAGCAATGAAAATTCATCGAATGCAAATACCTCCAGCTCTTAATGAGTCTTCCCTCCTCTTTTCAAATGTAACAAAAAACCCAATGACCAACCATCAATCAAACTCCAACAACAAAACTAACACAAACATAACCCAACTACAAAACAACTTCTCTGAAAACATCAATAAAAATATATTTACGAACAACTCTTCTAACGATAATACCCCAAACACACTAACTACATCATCCAACTCAGCATCTTCCAACAACAGCTACATTGGTCAACTCAAAACCGGTTTTCTTTTACCCAACAACAACAATGACAACATATGCATAGATAACAAGAACACTGAAGAAATTAACTCGAGCACTAATGGCAGAACTGATCTCGCATCTGTCAATTCAGTCGATTATTACTCCACAAATCCCATCATTGCTATCTTACTCTCACAGCCCTCTTCTTCCGACTCTCCCCCATATTCTTCCCTACCACCCTATATAGACAACAATTCACAAACACAGATTAAGTAATGCGAATATTACAGTGGAACATTAATGGACTTTTAAATAATTACGCAGATCTAAATATTCTAATTAATGAAAGATCTCCTTTTATCCCAATACCTCATTGTTCTGAACGATGGCCAACCCACTTTTTCTCCCACAAAACCGTCACCCATCCTGATGTCATCCTTTCTTCCACTTCTATTGCTCCTAAACTTTCCTCTCGCACCCTAGGCGAACTGCATAACAGCGACCATTTTCCCCTTGGTACGAAGTCAAACCACGATCGAAGTTCGTAACTGAAAAGGCAGACTGGGTTAGATTTCAAAGCATTGCCATTAATCTATATATATAAAAAAGGAGCCTAAAATGTGTGTTCGTTGGTAAGGGGTGCTTGAAGAGATGTGCCGACCGATCTTTTTGAAATTTATACATGAGACGCCCTTACCTATTGTGGTTGTCGTAACGAAGGTTTGGTGAAAATCGACGCAAAAATGCATGTGGTGTGCGTTTTGCAAGGAAGAGGTATTTCATAATTTTTCCCAAGATGGCGGCGCATCTCTTTAAACGTTTCTAGAGCGTTTTTATCGATGCTTATTCTTCAACTTGAGAGGAATTTGAGAAGCAGGAAATTAGACATGTCTCAACTTGCTAACTATGAAAAACATCATATAAAAAGTGCCTTTTAATAATGTCGATAAGTGGCGCTGGAGTCGAGATATTTCTAAAATCCGTATTTACAGACCGATTAGATTAAAATTCAAAACATTTATTAGGCTCCTAAACATAAATACTTTGTGTGAAAACAATGTCGATAGGTGGTGCTGGAGTCGAGATATATCTAAAATCCGTATTTACAGACCGATTTGATTGAAATTCAAAACATTTATAAGGCTAAATCCGTATTTACAGACCGATTAGATTGAAATTCAAAACATATATTAGGCTCTTAAACATAAATACTTTGTGTGAAAATAATGTCGATAGGTGGCGCTGGAGTCGAGATATTTCTAAAATCCGTATTTAATTGAATTTAATTGAAATTCAAAACATTTATTAGGCTCCTAAACATAAATACTTTGTGTGAAAATAGACTTGATAGGTGGCGCTGGAGTCGAGATATTTCTAAAATCCGTATTTACAGACCGATTAGATTGAAATTCGAAACATTTATTAGGCTCCTAAACATAAATACTTTGGGTGAAAATAATGTCGATAGGTGGCGCTGGAGTCGAGATATATCTAAAATCCCTATTTACAGACCGATTTGATTGAAATTCAAAACATTTATAAGGCTAAATCCGTATTTACAGACCGATTAGATTGAAATTCAAAACATTTATTAGGCTCCTAAACATAAATACTTTGTGTGAAAATAATAGGTGATAGGTGGCGCTGGAGTCGAGATATATCTAATTTTTCGAATCTTTTATATTATTTTATACAATTAAACAGTCATCGACTGACATTGATAGCGTACGGTGATATCGGTGATTTCTCTTTTATGTTTCATTCGTGTTTAATTCCAACACTACTCGTTAAACTTATTATTTTTTTTTTCATTTGGTAAGAAATACATTTATTTCCCGTGGTCTAATTAGGACGAAACAAAAATGTCCCGCCCTGTTGTCCTCAAGCCCCACAGCCAAAAGAAAAAAAAATCTAAATATTACAAACGAAATATTCCCTGCCTTACCTTCTGTGAAGAAATACAACCCCAAATACCTTGTGGCTAGTGCTGTTAATTCTAATAAACCACTTAACAAATATTCTTGCTTTGCAGTCCACAAAATCCTAAAGAATATCTCTTCTGATAAAATTGAAATATTAAGTCTAAGAGGCTGTTTGTCAAAAACACGACAGTTGCAAAAAAATTTCTGTCGACAACTAAAGTAATTGGATTTTGTAATGTAATATTTAAAATGCACCATAATCTTAATCATTCAAATGGTACAATTTTTGCTCCTTGTCTCTATGATATAACTGAGGCTGAGATAGTTGAGAATATGAGCGATCAAGGAGTAATTTCTGCATACAAATTTGTCAAACATATTGATGGTGAATCTATCGCTAGCGGTGTAGTTTAGCTTACTTTTGATTAATACACATAGTTGCCAAATCTTTGTTTACACAGCTAAGCGATGCAATAAAACACCTGTTTGTGATTCTTGCGCACTTCCTCCCCACACACCCTTGCCATGCTCACGGACGCTTTGTGCAAATGAAACAAAGAATTGTTATAAAAACTGACAAGAAATGCAGCATGCGTGAAGCAATGAAAATTCATCGAATGCAAATACCTCCAGCTCTTAATGAGTCTTCCCTCCTCTTTTCAAATGTAACAAAAAACCCAATGACCAACCATCAATCAAACTCCAACAACAAAACTAACACAAACATAACCCAACTACAAAACAACTTCTCTGAAAACATCAATAAAAATATATTTACGAACAACTCTTCTAACGATAATACCCCAAACACACTAACTACATCATCCAACTCAGCATCTTCCAACAACAACTACATTGGTCAACTCAAAACCGGTTTTCTTTTACCCAACAACAACAATGACAACATATGCATAGATAACAAGAACACTGAAGAAATTAACTCGAGCACTAATGGCACAACCATCATTGCTACCTTACTCTCACAGCCCTCTTCTTCCGACTCTCCCCCATATTCTTCCCTACCACCCTATATAGACAACAATTCACAAACACAGATTAAGTAATGCGAATATTACAGTGGAACATTAATGGACTTTTAAATAACTACGCAGATCTAAATATTCTAATTAATGAAAGATCTCCTTTTATCCCAATACCTCATTGTTCTGAACGATGGCCAACCCACTTTTTCTCCCACAAAACCGTCACCCATCCTGATGTCATCCTTTCTTCCACTTCTATTGCTCCTAAACTTTCCTCTCGCACCCTAGGCGAACTGCATAACAGCGACCATTTTCCCCTTGGTACGAAGTCAAACCACGATCGAAGTTCGTAACTGAAAAGGCAGACTGGGTTAGATTTCAAAGCATTGCCATTAATCTATATATATAAAAAAGGAGCCTAAAATGTGTGTTCGTTGGTAAGGGGTGTTTGAAGAGATGTGCTGACCGATCTTTTTGAAATTTATACATGAGACGCCCTTACCTATTGTGGTTGTCGTAACGAAAGTTTGGTGAAAATCGACGCAAAAATGCATGTGGTGGTGTGCGTTTTGCAATGAAGAGGTATTTCATAATTTTTCCCAAGATGGCGGCGCATCTCTTTAAACGTTTCTAGAGCGTTTTTATCGATGCTTATTCTTCAACTTGAGAGGAATTTGAGAAGCAGGAAATTAGACATGTCTCAACTTGCTAACTATGAAAAACATCATATAAAAAGTGCCTTTTAATAATGTCGATAAGTGGCGCTGGAGTCGAGATATTTCTAAAATCCGTATTTACAGACCGATTAGATTAAAATTCAAAACATTTATTAGGCTCCTAAACATAAATACTTTGTGTGAAAACAATGTCGATAGGTGGTGCTGGAGTCGAGATATATCTAAAATCCGTATTTACAGACCGATTTGATTGAAATTCAAAACATTTATAAGGCTAAATCCGTATTTACAGACCGATTAGATTGAAATTCAAAACATTTATTAGGCTCTTAAACATAAATACTTTGTGTGAAAATAATGTCGATAGGTGGCGCTGGAGTCGAGATATTTCTAAAATCCGTATTTAATTGAATTTAATTGAAATTCAAAACATTTATTAGGCTCCTAAACATAAATACTTTGTGTGAAAATAGACTTGATAGGTGGCGCTGGAGTCGAGATATTTCTAAAATCCGTATTTACAGACCGATTAAATTGAAATTCGAAACATTTATTAGGCTCCTAAACATAAATACTTTGGGTGAAAATAATGTCGATAGGTGGCGCTGGAGTCGAGATATATCTAAAATCCCTATTTACAGACCGATTTGATTGAAATTCAAAACATTTATAAGGCTAAATCCGTATTTACAGACCGATTAGATTGAAATTCAAAACATTTATTAGGCTCCTAAACATAAATACTTTGTGTGAAAATAATAGGTGATAGGTGGCGCTGGAGTCGAGATATATCTAATTTTTCGAATCTTTTATATTATTTTATACAATTAAACAGTCATCGACTGACATTGATAGCGTACGGTGATATCGGTGATTTCTCTTTTATGTTTCATTCGTGTTTAATTCCAACACTACTCGTTAAACTTATTATTTTTTTTTTCATTTGGTAAGAAATACATTTATTTCCGGTGGTCTAATTAGGACGAAACAAAAATGTCCCGCCCTGTTGTCCTCAAGCCCCACAGCCAAAAGAAAAAAAAATCTAAATATTACAAACGAAATATTCCCTGCCTTACCTTCTGTGAAGAAACACAACCCCAAATACCTTGTGGCTAGTGCTGTTAATTCTAATAAACCACTTAACAAATATTCTTGCTTTGCAGTCCACAAAATCCTAAAGAATATCTCTTCTGATAAAATTGAAATATTAAGTCTAAGAGGCTGTTTGTCAAAAACACGACAGTTGCAAAAAAATTTCTGTCGACAACTAAAGTAATTGGATTTTGTAATGTAATATTTAAAATGCACCATAATCTTAATCATTCAAATGGTACAATTTTTGCTCCTTGTCTCTATGATATAACTGAGGCTGAGATAGTTGAGAATATGAGCGATCAAGGAGTAATTTCTGCATACAAATTTGTCAAACATATTGATGGTGAATCTATCGCTAGCGGTGTAGTTTAGCTTACTTTTGATTAATACACATAGTTGCCAAATCTTTGTTTACACAGCTAAGCGATGCAATAAAACACCTGTTTGTGATTCTTGCGCACTTCCTCCCCACACACCCTTGCCATGCTCACGGACGCTTTGTGCAAATGAAACAAAGAATTGTTATAAAAACTGACAAGAAATGCAGCATGCGTGAAGCAATGAAAATTCATCGAATGCAAATACCTCCAGCTCTTAACGAGTCTTCCCTCCTCTTTTCAAATGTAACAAAAAACCCAATGACCAACCATCAATCAAACTCCAACAACAAAACTAACACAAACATAACCCAACTACAAAACAACTTCTCTGAAAACATCAATAAAAATATATTTACGAACAACTCTTCTAACGATAATACCCCAAACACACTAACTACATCATCCAACTCAGCATCTTCCAACAACAACTACATTGGTCAACTCAAAACCGGTTTTCTTTTACCCAACAACAACAATGACAACATATGCATAGATAACAAGAACACTGAAGAAATTAACTCGAGCACTAATGGCACAACTGATCTCGCATCTGTCAATTCAGTCGATTACTACTCCACAAATCCCATCATTGCTACCTTACTCTCACAGCCCTCTTCTTCCGACTCTCCCCCATATTCTTCCCTACCACCCTATATAGACAACAATTCACAAACACAGATTAAGTAATGCGAATATTACAGTGGAACATTAATGGACTTTTAAATAACTACGCAGATCTAAATATTCTAATTAATGAAAGATCTCCTTTTATCCCAATACCTCATTGTTCTGAACGATGGCCAACCCACTTTTTCTCCCACAAAACCGTCACCCATCCTGATGTCATCCTTTCTTCCACTTCTATTGCTCCTAAACTTTCCTCTCGCACCCTAGGCGAACTGCATAACAGCGACCATTTTCCCCTTGGTACGAAGTCAAACCACGATCGAAGTTCGTAACTGAAAAGGCAGACTGGGTTAGATTTCAAAGCATTGCCATTAATCTATATATATAAAAAAGGAGCCTAAAATGTGTGTTCGTTGGTAAGGGGTGTTTGAAGAGATGTGCTGACCGATCTTTTTGAAATTTATACATGAGACGCCCTTACCTATTGTGGTTGTCGTAACGAAAGTTTGGTGAAAATCGACGCAAAAATGCATGTGGTGGTGTGCGTTTTGCAATGAAGAGGTATTTCATAATTTTTCCCAAGATGGCGGCGCATCTCTTTAAACGTTTCTAGAGCGTTTTTATCGATGCTTATTCTTCAACTTGAGAGGAATTTGAGAAGCAGGAAATTAGACATGTCTCAACTTGCTAACTATGAAAAACATCATATAAAAAGTGCCTTTTAATAATGTCGATAAGTGGCGCTGGAGTCGAGATATTGCTAAAATCCGTATTTACAGACCGATTTGATTGAAATTCAAAACAATTATTAGGCTCCTTAACATAAATACTTTTTGTGAAAATAATGTCGTGGGTGGCGCTGGAGTCGAAATATTTCTAAAATCCGTATTTACATACTAATTTAATTGAAATTCAAAACATTTATTAGGCTCCTAAACATAAATACTTTGTGTGAAAATAGACGTGATAGGTGGCGCTGGAGTCGAGATATTTCTAAAATCCGTATTTACAGACCGATTAGATTGAAATTCAAAACATTTATTAGGCTCCTAAACATAAAAACTTTGTGTGAAAACAATGTGGATAGGTGGTGCTGGAGTCGAGATATATCTAAAATCCGTATTTACAGACCGATTTGATTGAAATTCAAAACATTTATAAGGCTAAATCCGTATTTACAGACCGATTAGATTGAAATTCAAAACATTTATTAGGCTCTTTAACATAAATACTTTGTGTGAAAATAATGTCGATAGGTGGCGCTGGAGTCGAGATATTTCAAAAATCCGTATTTACAGACCAATTTAATTGAAATTCAAAATATTTATTAGGCTCCTAAACATAAATACTTTGTGTGAAACAGACCTGATAGGTGGCGCTGGAGTCGAGATATTTCTAAAATCCGTATTTACAGACCGATTAGATTGAAATTCGAAACATTTATTAGGCTCCTAAACATAAATACTTTGGGTGAAAATAATGTCGATACGTGGCGCTGGAGTCGAGATATATCTAAAATCCCTATTTACAGACCGATTTGATTGAAATTCAAAACATTTATAAGGCTAAATCCGTATTTACAGACCGATTAGATTGAAATTCAAAACATTTATTAGGCTCCTAAACATAAATACTTTGTGTGAAAATAATAGGTGATAGGTGGCGCTGGAGTCGAGATATATCTAATTTTTCGAATCTTTTATATTATTTTATACAATTAAACAGTCATCGACTGACATTGATAGCGTACGGTGATATCGGTGATTTCTCTTTTATGTTTCATTCGTGTTTAATTCCAACACTACTCGTTAAACTTATTATTTTTTTTTTCATTTGGTAAGAAATAAATTTATTTCCGGTGGTCTAATTAGGACGAAACAAAAATGTCCCGCCCTGTTGTCCTCAAGCCCCACAGCCAAAAGAAAAAAAAATCTAAATATTACAAACGAAATATTCCCTGCCTTACCTTCTGTGAAGAAATACAACCCCAAATACCTTGTGGCTAGTGCTGTTAATTCTAATAAACCACTTAACAAATATTCTTGCTTTGCAGTCCACAAAATCCTAAAGAATATCTCTTCTGATAAAATTGAAATATTAAGTCTAAGAGACGGCAGCCTTTTGCTGTTTGTCAAAAACACGACATTTGCAAAAAAATTTCTGTCGACAAGTAAACTAATTGAATTTTGTAATGTAATATTTAAAATGCACCATAATCTTAATCATTCAAAAGGTACAATTTTTGCTCCTTGTCTCAATGATATAACTGAGGCTGAGATAGTTGAGAATATGAGCGATCAAGGAGTAATTTCTGCATACAAATTTGTCAAACATATTGATGGTGAATCTATCGCTAGCGGTGTAGTTTAGCTTACTTTTGATTTATACACATAGTTGCCATATCTTTGGTCACACAGCTAAGTGATTCTTGCGCACTTCCTCCCCACACACCCTTGCCATGCTCACGGACGCTTTGTGCAAATGAAACAAAGAATTGTTATAAAAACTGACAAGAAATGCAGCATGCGTGAAGCAATGAAAATTCATCGAATGCAAATACCTCCAGCTCTTAATGAGTCTTCCCTCCTCTTTTCAAATGTAACAAAAAACCCAATGACCAACCATCAATCAAACTCCAACAACAAAACTAACACAAACATAACCCAACTACAAAACAACTTCTCTGAAAACATCAATAAAAATATATTTACGAACAACTCTTCTAACGATAATACCCCAAACACACTAACTACATCATCCAACTCAGCATCTTCCAACAACAACTACATTGGTCAACTCAAAACCGGTTTTCTTTTACCCAACAACAACAATGACAACATATGCATAGATAACAAGAACACTGAAGAAATTAACTCGAGCACTAATGGCACAACTGATCTCGCATCTGTCAATTCAGTCGATTACTACTCCACAAATCCCATCATTGCTACCTTACTCTCACAGCCCTCTTCTTCCGACTCTCCCCCATATTCTTCCCTACCACCCTATATAGACAACAATTCACAAACACAGATTAAGTAATGCGAATATTACAGTGGAACATTAATGGACTTTTAAATAATTACGCAGATCTAAATATTTTAATTAATGAATTCCAACCAGAAATTATCGCGTTACAAGAAACGCACATTCCATTAATAAAACAGCCTTCTCTCCAAATAAATATACAAGTTATTTTCATAACTTTGCTCAAAATACCACAAGTAAGCAAGACATCGCTTTCCTTATAAAAAAATCAATTAATTACTAAGTAATAACTACTAATTCTAATACATTATGCTTAGCCATACAAATAAACATTGGTATTAAAATCACCATACTCAATTGTTACATCCCTCCTCACCAAAATTTTCAATGTAAATTGCTCAGCGATTTAATTAATATACCTACCCCACTAGTAATCTTGGGTGACTTCAACGCCTGGAGCCCTTTATGCGGCTCAAAGGTCACGAATAGAAGAGGTAAAATCATTGAAGATCTCCTTTTATCCCAAAACCTCATTGTTCTGAACGATGGCCAACCCACTTTTTCTCTCACAAAACCGTCACCCATCCTGATGTCATCCTTTCTTCCACTTCTATTGCTCCTAAACTTTCCTCTCGCACCCTAGGCGAACTGCATAACAGCGACCATTTTCCCCTTGGTACGAAGTCAAACCACGATCGAAGTTCGTAACTGAAAAGGCAGACTGGGTTAGATTTCAAAGCATTGCCATTAATCTATATATATAAAAAAGGAGCCTAAAATGTGTGTTCGTTGGTAAGGGGTGTTTGAAGAGATGTGCCGACCGATCTTTTTATTTATACATGAGACGCCCTTACCTATTGTGGTTGTCGAAACGAAGGTTTGGTAAAAATCGACGCAAAAATGCATGTGGTGTGCGTTTTGCAATGAAGAGGTATTTTATAATTTTTCCCAAGATGGCGGCGCATCTCTTTAAACGTTTCTAGAGCGTTTTTATCCATGCTTATTCTTCAACTTGAGAGGAATTTGAGAAGCAGGAAATAAGACATGTCTCAACTTGCTAACTATGAAAAACATCATATAAAAAGTGCCTTTTAATAATGTCGATAGGTGGCGCTGGAGTCGAGATATTTCTAAAATCCGTATTTACAGACCGATTAGATTGAAATTCAAAACATTTATTAGGCTCCTAAACATAAATAGTTTTTGTGAAAATAGACCCGATAGGTGGCGCTGGAATGGAGATATTTCTAAAATCCGTATTTACAGACCAATTTGATTGAAATTCAAAACATTTATTAGGCTCCTAAACATAAATGCCACAATAGGGGCGCTGGAATCGAGATATTTCTAAAATCCGAATTTAAAGACTCGATAGGCGGCGCTGGAGTCGAGTTATTTCTAAAATCCGTATTTACAATATGGGTGTCCAATGGAAGGTATTTGAGAAATCTTTGACTTAGAAATCTTTTTAAATAGGGCATTTTTCCAGACAAAAATCCTTTAAAGGCGCAGCGAAGCACGCCGGGTATTTGCTAGTCTATCAAATAAAAAACCAGGAAGCAGCCAATATTAAATCAATAATTCGATCATCTACCCATTTATCGATACCACAACAAGCACAACAAAATTTTCTGCAAAGCTACCATTGCGGGCTACATACACGAAAAAAAATTAATGACTCTAACTTAATAAACTACAAAAAGGCAAACGCAATATTCAGACGAGAGTAAATTAGCGAAAAGAAAGTCCTTAGCAAAACTGACTTCAAATATCACCCCCGCTTCTAATCCCAAACAGATTTGGTCCGATGTAAGGATTCTTACCGGTTCGTCCCCTCTGGTTTATTGCTAAAGACCAATGACTTCAAATAACCCCACAATAAGTAGTCTAATTGTGTTAAATCAGAACTTCTTGGAGGCCATTCAATGTCACAATTTCTTTAAATAATCGAATCTCCAAACTTTTCTCGCAATAATTCGGTTGTTATACGTGCTGTGTGGCTCGTTGCCCCGTCTCGCTGGAACCAGATGTTTTCAAGATCAACTTCTTTCAATTGCGGTCATAAAAAGTTGGTTATCATCTCAGATGAAAGTGGGCATCATCTGAGAAGATGATTTTCCTAAAAAAGTTGCAATTGGAGAACGATAATTTTGATAATAAAATTGAATAATTTGGAAACGTTGTTCTTGCGTATATCTTTCCATAATGAAATTGTAAACATTACTGAATACAATCAAAAAAATTACAGATCATGATATATTAAAAATGGCCGAAACGACACTTGGAAATCATATCATCCCTATTGGGCTGCGGACTAGGCGCAAGAGAATATATTCGCAGTAGGCATGCTTGTTGTAAAAGATGACTAGAATCCCTTTGGTGTGTGTGTCCCGATTGGCAGTCATGCGTCTCGAGAAGTGGGAGGATGACGGGAAAAATTCCCTCTAAAATACCTACCATCCCTGGCAGTTTAGGACAAAACTGCTCATTATGGCAATGGCACAACTAAAAGATTGTGATACTCCTGGTGGTACCCACGCATGTGGAAATCAACCCGCAGTTGAGGCAGTGGCACGGATTCTGAAGGCCCCAACCATTACTTAAGTCTCCTGTGTCCTAGACCAAGCGCGTATCCTGGAGAAGAGTGGAAAGGAAGTACCAATCCTCTCTTCTTCAGAGTAGGAAAAGGACCCACCTCTTGCAGGGGATGAGTGTCGGGGAGCATCTCGCTGCCATGTCTCTTCGAGGCATCGTGCGGCGAGTACTGGTACGACGAACGCTCCAGAACAGCGGCGGAAGAGGGCGGTATAAGCCAGACAGACCTCGAGCCGTACGAACCCCTCGCCTAAAAACAAGGGAGGTAGTGACTCGTGGGTTAGTCGAGGCAAAACCATCCCCGCCATGCCCTTGCAGAAGGAAAACCTCCCAAATACGTCAGGAGCGCTGGGGACCTGGTCAACTTATTGTGAGACCGTGAAAGGCCCTCCGCTGGTTGCTGTGGTTCAAAGAATCCCGCACATAGGAGGAACACGAATCACTGTTTACAGTGAAGAGTGCAAGCCTCTCAGAAAATCGCTCTGCTGGATTCAAGATTCAGATCTGAGGGCCGCAGATGTGCTTTTCTTTTTCCGTGCCCAAAATCCGGAAGTGCACACCATGCACTGGCCGTCTCATTTATAGTTGATCCAAAATGAGTGACCACGGCGATGCATGGTACCGTCCAGTGACGGTAACTCATATCAATTTGCAGCACTCTAAAGCCGCTTCTTATCTTATAAGTAGAAAGTTAACCATGCGGCACACAAAACCCCACATAGCAGCCATTCAGGAGCCCTGGGTTTTCAAACAAAAACCCTGTGGACTAAGTGACCTACGTGGTGCCAACATCTTATATGACGAAAGCTCGGTCAGCCCGAGAACTTGTCAAGTGCAAAAATGGGTGTAAACATTTCATTATTGCCTCCGCGTACTTTCCATATGACTCTCTGCTGCCGCCACCTCCGGGGAAGGCGGCTAGTTTTGTGGAGTATTGCGAAAACCGAAACGTCGGATTAATCCTCTGTTGCGATGCTAATGCCCGGAATAAAATCTGGGACAGCAGCAAATGCAACGCGAGGGGAGATCGGCTCCTCGATTATATACTGCCAAGTGGGCTGAGCATCTTGAATGTGGGCTCTAAGCCAACATTTTTCACGCGCAGGAGACAGGAAGTGATTGATCTTACTCTTTCTAACTCTCGGTTAGGGTGGTCAGTCCTAAACTGGAGGGTCCTGAGTGAAGACTCGCCTTCGGACCACAGATATATCCAGTTTCAACTTGGCGAGGATGCTATGTGCCCTGCGCCAGAATGAAACTTGAAAAAATCGGACTGGTCGTGTTTTAGGGTGAAGCTTAAGAATCAGATCTCGGCGCCACCTAGAATACGATCCCCTCATGCCATTGATGAAGCAGTGGATATTTAAAGACTGCTCTACGTGATAGTTTGGATAAGGCCTGTCCGACTCGAACACTTCTAAACGGCACGCCTGTACCCTGGTGGAACAAGCAGCTGCAGATAATAAGAGATGAATCAAGAAAATATCTTAACCGGGCCCTCAAAACTAATCTTGAGATGGACTGAGAACAATAACGCTGCACGCAAAGAGAGTATAAGAGGCTAATTCGCTCTGCGAAAAGGGACTCTTTTAAAGAATACTGCAGCGGCATTGAAAGAGAGTCCAGGACTGAGACTTACTCTCTTCTTCTAGAGACTTATTTTCCTGGAAATCAGGTGATGGTTACGCCTTCTGCTCCCTCAACAGGGGAGGGAAGAAATGCGAGAACCACCGCGACAAGGTCTAACTGGTTTGTTGCCAGAACTGTGGCGAGGGAAGATGCCATAATATATGCTATTGAGTTTTTGACAGTTTCAAATCACAGCGTCGCTCGCACTTGCTTATATATCACAACCTTGGAGGCTGGTAAATGTCGCCTTTATACCAAAGGTTGGCAAGGATGACTACGCTAGCCCCAGAAGCTACAGACCTATTAGCATGAAATCATTCATGCTAAAATGTCTGGAAAGATTAGTAGAGCTACGCATTCGTAGGGAGGCGCTCTCATGACATCCTCTGTCTTTGCATCAACATGCCTATCGGGCGGAAAAATCCTGTGAGACGGCTTTGCAAAATCTAGTTGCCAGAATTGGCGAGGACGTCGATAGGAAACAGTTAGTCTTGTGCATTTTTGTAGACATTAAGGGTGCTTTTGACAATACCACCTTCGATGGCATGTGCACTGCTGCTCTACGGCATGGGGTAGATCCTTTGCTGGTAAATTGGATTCGTTCAATGCTGGCGCAGCAGATTATCAGGATTCAGGCGGAAGGGGATCAATCCCTAAAGTACGGCTTAAATAAGGGTTGTCCTCAGGGCGGTGTGCTTTCTCCTTTGCTCTGGTGCTTGGTAATCGATTATCTTCTTGTCACTCTTGATGACTCGAATATCTACGCTCAGGCCTTTGCGGACGATGTGGCCTGTCTAGTCACGGGCCCATCTCTGTCGGCTGTTTGCAGGAAAGCGCAGACAATACTGAATAAGATTGACACTTGGTGTGTGATAATGGACTATCCGCAAACCCAACCAAAACTAGTGTTGTGCTCTTCACTAGGCGAATAAGGTTGGATGGCCTCGTTCCCCTCACACTTAAGGGAGTCACAATTCAGACTTCTCCCGAAGTGAAGTATCTAGGAGTAATTCTGGATGCAAAACTGTCGTGGAAATCTCACGTTGAGCACAAGGGCTCTAAAGCATTGGCAGCCTTCTGGCAGCGTAAGCGGGTCTTCGGTAAAACGTGGGGTCTATCACCAAAGAGCATCTTCTGGATATATACCTCTATGATCAGACCCATAATCAGCCATGCTTCAGTGGTATGGTGGAGCAGACTCTCACTTAATAGCGTGGGAGACCTGCTTGCTAAACTTCAGAAAACAATCGCCGTGTGCTGTACAACACCTGGCGCTGCTCTTGATGCATTGCTGCACTGACTGTTGTATATTCACACGTGGGGAGGCCTTAAAGGCCACCTGCAGACCTAAAAGAAACGGATGTTGGCATAAAACGGAGTAGGGCGAGGCGGAGAGTAATGGACATGTGCGTCTCATCAATGCCACAGGATAGTACGCCACCATTTCCTTTGCTAATAAGACTCTATAATGTTGAGTTCCCTGAGGCTGAATGCTGGTTCAATGCCAACACTGAGTCCGGTCTTACACGTTGTCGAATCTTCACTCATGGCTCCAAAACTGACTCTGGGTCAGGATCTGCAGTTTTTTTAGAATAAATTGAGGATAAGCTTCACTTTTCTCTTGGGGAATATGCCTCGGTCTTCCAGAACGAAGTATTTACACTTCTCAAGGCCATGGACTACGTGGTGGAAAATAGGTGGAAGCGGAGGAGTATACGTGTCTGCAGTGACAGCCAAGCTGCACTCAAAGCATTGGTCTTGCACTGGGTGAACACTTCGCTCAGCTATGACTAAGAGGCGTCGAGAGGTTGCAGATGGCCAAAACTCATGTTACCTCCAATTTTAGAATGACTATCAAAAAACTTGCTCTCTCTTAACAGGCGAGACTGCAGGCAGCTTGTTGGACTGTTGACCGGTCACTTCTCGTGGCATAGACACCTGAAAATGATAGGCGTAGACAACTCCATATGCCTATCCTGTTTTGAAGAGGAAGAGACATCGGAACGCTTTATGTGCTTCTGCTTCGCCTTTGCAAGAACTAGGTATGAGGCATTTGGTCGCGACATTTTGAGAGACGAAAACCGGAGCTCTTTGACAACCCCAAAATCTGAAAAGATTTATTCGTAACAGTACAATAGACGGCATGTAGTCCGAGTGCTGTTTTCTGCACGCGTTGTTTCTTGTCTGATTCCAACAAAAAAAATCCTTATTGGAAAACCATATATACGTATTTCAAGTCTCTAGAATATACCTTTGATTTTTTAAACTTTTTTTCGTCGATGGTAGTGCTCATTTTCTTGCATAAAACAACATAAATTTATTTTTATATGGAAACTGTTCAAAATTTGAAACTTTGACTTAATCGATCGCCATGTCAATTTGAGAACGCCAAAAAGTCGTTCAACGGGATTGCGAGCTTTGCACAGCGCTTCATTGTAACGGCATTTGGGACTACCTTCTGGCTGGTTCGCTAACGGTGCCATAAGTCACGGTTCCAATGGGTATCCAGAGTCGCCTGCCGACACATTTTTCAATATTGAGTTTTAGGATGACTTTCTGGCAACCCCAAATATACCACATTACCGACAACGTCCAGAAATAAAGTGACATTTGGCTCGCGGATACTCGCATTTGGTAATATCGCGCCTGTACGATTTTTCCGCCTTTTTTGGTCTCTTCTAATTCAGCTGCCTTTACCGAGAAGATCGATTTCGCGTTCGGCGCCTATATACTTAGATATAGCTACATATTCCTAAATTTGATATAAGCGTAATTATTGAAGTCAACCGAATAAAATATTTTAATAGTAACATTTAGAAACGATACTATATAATTGGTGACCCCGACAAAAGAACAATCAGCAAAGGGTATCTACAATGGACAACGACGATAAGGAAAATACTTCGAATGCAGACGCCTCTCAAGCAGCCACACCCGCTACGGAGCTACGCGTTCGAGGTAGCGACATGAGCGAGCAAATCGCCAACATATCCGTGAAGTTACCACCATTTTGGCACGCAAAGGCGAGTTTGTAGCTCGCACAAGTGGAATTCCGCTTCATCGCCGCTCGCATCAGACACTACGCGACAAGGTATCACCCTGTCATAGCCGCAATCGAAAGCAACGTGTTGGCACAAATAAGCGACATCATACTAAATCCGCCCACAACCAACGTGTACGACACCCTAAAAGCGCAGATAGTAGAGCGATTTGGCGAACCCGAACAAAGACGCATTAAAAAACTGCTGCAAGAACTAGAACTAGGAGACATGCGCCCTTCACAGCTGCTACGGGAGATGCGAAACCTCGCCGGAACGGCGATGAACGAAGCGATGCTAAAATCCGTGTGGCTGAATCGACTACCACCCGACATGCGATCAATAATTTCCGTAAGTTCGGAGCCGTTAGACAAAGTTGCATGCCTGGCGGACAAAATATCAGAGGTTGGGGACGGTCCGCAGTTACACGCGGTGTCGAACGAAGTTAGTGTGTCACCTAACCACACTTTAGCACAGCAGATCGAGCAACTTACAAAAGAAGTTACGATTGTTAAGTCTCGCGTATCGTCACAATTACGCCAGCACAACAGAGGTTCATCACGGAGCAGAAGTTCGTCTTACAACAGACCTCAAACACCACAGCCGACAACAGAGAAATGCTGGTACCATTGTAAGTTCGGCGAAACCGCAAAGAAGTGCCGGCAACCGTGTACCCAATCGTTAAACTAAACGCCTGTCCTTGAGGGCGGTAAGTGACAGGTGTAGTACAACTAGCCGCCGCTTGCTTATTAAAGATACAATAACCAAATTAAATTGTTTGGTTGACAACGGAGCCGAGATTAGTGTAATCCCGGCAACAGCTACGCAACGCCAGCAATGCGAAAACAATTTTTATTTATACGCAGCTAACAAGACCAAAACTAAAACGTATGGAGAAAAACTTCTTAATTTAAACATCGGGCTACGACGGCACTAAAATGGTATTTTATTATCGCTGAAGTCGCGCAGCCTATAATCGGCGCAGACCCTCTGATTCATTTCAATTTGTTAGTCAACCTTCCACACCGTATTTTGTTTGACGGTATCACGAATTTTTCCAAAGGGTGTGCAATTGTCGATGTTCCTGACGACATCCTGAACATATCCGCCGTCAACTCCGAAATGCCTTTTGAACGAATTTAAAGACATAATGGGGACATCGTGCGCAGTCCCGAAGGACGTTTCGCACCAAGTCACACACTGCATCGTTACTTGAGGTCCACCGGTTTTTGCAAAGCCTCGTCGTTTGGCGCCCGAGCTACTAAAAGCGGCCAAAGCTGAAATCGAGTCTCTGTTGGAGCCTGGCATATGCCGAACATCAAGAAGTCCTTGGGCAAGTCCCCTCCACATGGTTAGAAAGAAAAACGGCGAATGGAGACCATGCGGAGACTTCAGACGACTGAATGACGTTACGAAACCGGACCGATACCCACTGCCACACCTACACGATTTCATGCACACGCTTCATGGAGGCACGATTTTCTCGACCATCTATCTAAGGCGCGCTTATCATCAAATCCCAGTCGAACCGGAGGATATACCTAAGACAGCCATAACAACACCGTTTGGTTTAAAAAACGCTGGTCAAACCTTTCTGAGGTTTATGGATCAGATGTTACTCGAATTCAATTATGCCTGGCCGTACCTGAATGATATCCTGATCGCATCCAAAAATGGAGCACGAGCAACATTTACGAAACGTTTTTGTAAAACTACGAAAGCATGGTATCGTTATCAATTCGTCGAAATGCGTTCTCGGTAAACTCGAAGTCATCTTCTTAGGGTACAACGTTTCTAAAGACGGGATTAAACCACCGGAAGACCGAGTTCAGGCCATCAAGACGTACAGCTTACCCGAAAAAGTATGTGATTTACGCCGCTTTTTAGGCATGATAAATTTTTTCCGAAGGTTTTTGCCTAAAGCTGCATCATACCAAAGCGTGTTATCTTCCCTCATAAAAAGCAACAAAAAGAGGGACACATCCAAAATCGCCTGGAGCAAAGAAGCCGAAGACGCGTTCCAGCGCTGCAAAGACGAGCTTTGCACGACAACCCTCCTGGCTTTTCCGAAACCCAGCGCGCATCCGGTACTGCTGTAGGTGCTGTCTTGCAGCAGTAGGAGGGCGATAAATGGCGACCACTCAGCTTTTACTCAGAAAAGCTTAGTCTCGCCCAGCAGCGTTATAGTAGGTACGACCGCGAGCTTTTGGCCGCTTACAAAAGCGTGAAATATTTTCGACATATGTTAGAAGGGCAGCAAACCATCACAATTCGCATTCCAGCAAAACACCGGAAAGGCTTCTCTGAGGCAAATCGGACATCTCGATTTTTTGAGCCAGTTTACAACCGACATACGATACGTACCAGGCAAGGAGAACGTAAAAGCTGATGCCCTTTCCAAGATAGAAACTATATATGCCAGCCAAGCTGTTAACTTCGAACGTTTAGCCGAAAGCCAGTTGATCAACGACGATATCAAAACATACCTTAAAAAGATTCCAGCCTGACGTTAAAGAAGTTTAACATGCCAGGCACATCAATTGAGTTATACCGCGATATTAGCACGGGAACGTCGCGACCGTTTATCTCAAACGAATTCCGTAAAACTGCGTTTGCATCTTTACATAATCTATTCCACGCCGGGGTTTCGAAAACAGTAAAGCTTGTTGCAGAGAAATTCGTATGGCCGAACATGAATCCAGATTGCCGCGAATGGACCCGAAGCTGCCTGCCATGTCAACGATCGAAGATCCTACGTCACAACAAAGCGCCAATATCAGCTTACACTCCGACACCGAAACGCTTTGAACATGTCAACATTGACATCGTCGGACCTTTGCCTCCTAACAAAGGATACCGATATTGCCTCACTTGCATTGACAGATTCACCAGGTGTGTTGAGACCTATCCTATTAAAACAATTGATGCTAAAACCATTGCATTTTCCTTTTTCTCCACTTTGATCTCAAGATTCGGCGTACTAATAAAAATTACGACTGACCAAGGACGTCAATTCGAATCTGCGCTCTTCCGCGACCTGAACAAACTCCTTGGCGTCCAGCACCTCAAAACAACAGTATACCATCCAGCTTCAAACGGAATCATCGAACGATTCCATCGTACATTGAAGGCTTCGATAAAATGCTTCCAAACGGAGCAGTGGGTCGAACTGTTACCACTAGTTCTTCTCGGCTACCGATCCGCCTTTAAGGGAGATATCAAAGCAACGCCGGCCAAAGATATACGGCACCACAATCCGACTGGCAGGGAAGTTTTTGGAACCTACGCTTACTAACGACATAAACGATTCCGAATTCATCAGTAAACTGCGTAAACGAATGCGCGAATTGAGGCCAACGACGACTTCGAATCATGCTAAGCCTTCACATTTCATAGAAAAACAACTGGCAAGGGCGACCGCCATCTTCGTCCGAAACGATATAGTACGCCGACCGTTACAACCGCCATACGACGGTCCATATGAGATCCTTAAGCGCAGCGATAAGTTCTACCAACTTGTAGTAAATGGCAAAAAAGCCAACGTCAGCATCGATAGATTGAAAGCCGTTTACATAGTAGGCGGAGCCGCATACCATTTGCACGTTTGATGCATGGTATCCGTGATGATTTACGAAAGCCTCTTCATGACTTTTGATGGCGTCTGTCGCGCGATGACTGGCTCATAGAAATGCCCCACTGCTCTCCTACAGGGCGTTGATAACAACCAGAGGCATAAAAACGTAAAGCAGCCAGTACAATTAATACGTGTTTGTATTGAAATTCAAACGGCTTAAATATTAAGTAACTAACCTGTTTCTCACTGGATAATGCAGTTATCCTTGATCCTTTTAAATGAGAATCCAATTGGGCAACTACGTTGTTGACACGCACAGACTTAGCCGGTGAAGTATCCGGAATTCTCTCGACGGCAATTCAAATGGATTATCCAAGTTCCGAAGCGAACGCCGACCCACCGTATGCGCGTTTAGTTCATCATCACTCTCCGATAAATTATAAACCACAATTCAAAAGCAATTTCGGGTTTCTTTTATAAATTTGCACAAATAAATTAACTATCGCGTGTCTAACAACACGAAACTAAATGCCGACAGCTTAACACAGCTGATTTTGCGACACCGTGTTTGTCAAAAATGAGTTACGGAATAGCAATATTGTTAACATCTGTTGGTTAGCTGAGTTGGCAATTTCGAGTGTTGTTAAAAAAAGTTACTGAATCGCGCTACTGGGGTCGAATCGTGACAGACGTAAACGAGCAACTCGTCACGTGAAAATGGAATTATGATAAACGTGGTCGTCAAGTACATATCGTAATTCGGTATGATGGCATACGTGAACGAGCGGCTGAACGTTTTTCACAGCGTCGCTCGCACTTGCTTATATATCACAACTTTGGAGGCTGGTAAATGTCGCCTTTATACCAAATGTTGGCAAGGACGACTACGCTAACCCCAGAAGCTACAGACCAATTAGCATGAAATCATTCATGCTAAAATGTCTGGAAAGATTAGTAGAGCTACGCATTCGTAGGGAGGCGCTCTCATCACATCCTCTGTCTTTGCATCAACATGCCTATCGGGCGGAAAAATCCTGGTTGCCAGAATTGGCGAGGTCGTCGATAGGAAACAGGCCGTCTTGTGCATTTTTGTAGACATTGTGGCGTTACTTGTGTCGTTAGGTAGTGCTCCGCCGGCGGAGTACCTGCCCGTCCACTATTTCACTGCACCCCTTCGTTCTGCGTTGCGCGTCTTGTTGGCCCCCTGCGGCCAACTCCCGGTAACACACTTTCCTGCCATGCAGGCGAATGATGTTTTTGGTGTTAAACAAAAAAGGAAACATTAAAATTGCACTTTTTTCTAATATTTATTTGGAAAAATTTAATAAAATCGCGATACTGCAGACTTGGGCGTCCGTTGCGTTTGTCAAGCCAAAGCGAACTGAATGCTCGATGCCTCAGCCGGCTTTTATCACTTTCGTATCGTTTTGCCTTCGTTTTTCTTAAAGGCTTATAATTGTAATAGATTTTTTATAGGGTTGTATTTCTGAGCTGGCTAAGTGTATTCATACCCTGTGCCATTACAACATTAAGGGTGCTTTTGACAATGCCACCTTCGATGGCATGTGCACTGCTGCTCTACGGCATGGGGTAGATCCTTTGCTGGTAAATTGGATTCGTTCAATGCTGGCGCAGCAGATTATCAGGATTCAGGCGGAAGGGGATCAATACCTAAAGTACGGCGTAAATA
This sequence comes from Philophylla caesio, assembly GCA_963971545.1. NCBI lineage: Eukaryota > Metazoa > Arthropoda > Insecta > Diptera > Tephritidae > Philophylla > Philophylla caesio. Next base: position 903,618 of record OZ020605.1, on the reverse strand, counting down.
AGGGTTGTCCTCAGGGCGGTGTGCTTCCCCCTTTGCTCTGGGGCTTGGTAATTGACTATATTCTTGTCACTCTTGATGACTTAAATATCTACGCTCAGGCCTATGAGGACGATGTGGCCTGTCTAGTCACGGGCCCATCTCTGTCGGCTGTTTGCAGGAAAGCGCAGACAATACTGTATAAGATTGACACTTGGTGTGACGATAACGGACTATACGTAAAACCAACCAAAACTAGTGTTATGCTCTTTACTAGGCGGATAAGGTTAGATGGCCTCGTTAATTCTGGATGCAAAACTGTCGTGGAAATTTGACGTTGAGCACAAGGCCTCTAAAGCATTGCCAGCCTTCTGGCAGTGTAAACGGGTCTTCGGCAAAACGGGGGTCTATCACCAAAGGGTATCCTCTGGATATATACCTCTATGATCAGACCCATAATCAGCTAGGCTTCAGTGGTATGGTGGAGCAGACTCTCAGTTAATAGCGTGGGAGACCTGCTTGCTAAACTTCGAAGAACAATCGCCGTGTGCTGTACAGGGGTATTCTCTACAACACCTGGCGCTGCTCTTGACGCATTGCTGCACTTACCGTCACTTTGTATATTCATACGTGGGGAGGCCTTAAAGGCAACCTGCAGACTCAGCAATGACTGGGAGGCGTCGAGAGGTTGCAGATGGGCAAAACTGATGTTACCTCCAATCTCAGAATGACCATCAAAATACTTGCTTTCGCTTAACAAGCGAGACTGCAGGCAGCTTGTTGGACTGTTGACCGGTCAATTCACGTGGCATAGACACCGGAACACTTTCTGTCCTTCTGTCCCGCCTTTGCAAGAACTAGGTATGAGGCATTTGGTCGCGACGTGTTGAGAGACGAAAACCTGAGCTCCTTGACACCCAAAAATCTGATAAGATTTATTCGTAAATCCTGCAGATTAAAAACAGATTAAAAGGAACATGAAAACAGTACAATGGACGGCATGTAGTCTGAGTGCTGTTTTCTGCACGCGTTGTTTCGTGTCTGATTCCAACAAAAACAAATCCCTATTGGAAAACCATATATATGTATGTATTTCAAGTCTCAAGAATATACCTTTGATTTTTTAAAAACTTTTTTCGTCGAGGGTATTGCTCATTTTCTTGCATACAACGCATACGCGAATTTTATTTTTATATGGAAACTGTTCAAAATTTGAAACTTTGACTTAATCGATCGCCATGTCAATTTGAGAACGCCAAAAAGTCGTTCAACGGGATTGCGAGCTTTGCACAGCGCTTCATTGTAACGATTCCAATAGGTATCCAGAGTCGCCTGCCGACACTTTTTTCAATAATGAGTTTTAGGATGACTTTAAAAATATTTACCAATTAAAATCATATGCCTGCCATTATCAAAAGATTGCTGCATTACTCTCCGGACTGCAGACGAGCTCCAAATATACCACGTTATGAGTCCTGCCGTGCCCCCAGAAACCGGGCAGTGACATTCAAAATTTTTAAGTTTGGATCACAGATCTATAACGAAACAATCAATAGTCAAATATTTTTTCCCGTTGATAAAAACTTTTCTTACCATTTGCACGTTTTTTGCATGGTATCCGGGATGATTTACGAAAGCCTGAAAACAGTACAAAGGACGGCATGTAGTCTGAGTGCTGTTTTCTGCACGCTTTTTATCTTGTCTGATTCCAACAAAAAAAGAATCCCTATTGGAAAACCATATATATGTATTTCAAGTCTCTAGAATATACCTTTGATTTTTTAAAATTGTTTTCGTCAATGGTATTGCTACTTTTCTGGCAAACAACGCATACGCCAAATTTATTTTTATATGGAAACCGTTTAAAATTAGAAACTTTGACTTAATCGATCGCCATGTCAATTTGAGAACGCGAAAAAGTCGTTCAACGGGATTGCGAGCTTTGCACAGCGCTTCATTGTAACGGCATTTGGGACTACCTTCTGGCTGGTTCGCTAACGGTGCCATAAGCTACGGTTCCAATGGGTATCCAGAGTCGCCTGCCGACACGTTTTTCAATATTGATTTTAGGATGACTTTAAAAATATTTACCAATTAAAATTATATGCTTGCCATTTTCAACAAGCTCCAAATATAATATGTTATGAGTCCTGCCGTGCCCCAGAAACCGGGAATTGACATTCAAAGTTTTTAATTTTGGATCACAGTCTACCATTTGCACGTATATTGCATGGCATCCGTGATAATTTACGAAAGCCTCTTCATGACTTTTGGGAGCCAAAATTAAAATATGGGTACAATCGACTGCCACGATAGTGCCTCCAACAAATGAAAATGAGGCTGAAGCAAAGACAGATTTTGCAGCTTGTCACTCAATTTAGGTCATTGGGAACTTCTCTTTTGGGAAAAACAATTGTTGATGGCATCTGTCGCGCGATGTATGTAACGGCTTATCGATGACTGGCTCATAGAAATGCCCCACTGCTCTCCTACAGGGCGTTGATAACAACCAGTGGCATAAAAACGTAAAGCAGCCAGTACCTACCATAATTAATACGTGTTTGTATTGAAATTCAAACAGCTTAAAGATTAAGTAACTAACCTGTTTCTCACTGGATACTGCAGTTATCCTTGAGCCTTTTAAATGAGAATCCAATTGTGCAACCACGTTGTTGACATGCACAGACTTAGCCGGTGAAGTATCCGGAATTCTCTCGACGGCAAATCAAATGGGTTATCCAAGTTCCGAAGCGAACGCCGACCCACCGTATGCGCGTTTAGTTCATCATCAGTCTCCGATAAATTATAAACCACAATTCAAAAGCAATTTCGGGTTTCTTTTATAAATATGCACAAATAAATTAACTATCGCGTGTCTAACAACACGAAACTAAATGCCGACAGCTTAACACAGCTGATTTTGCGACACCGTGTTTGTCAAAAATGAGTTACGGAATAGCAATACTGTTAACTTCTGTTGGTGAGCTGAGTTGGCAACTTCGAGTGTTGTTAAAGAAGTTACTGAATCGAGCTACTGGGGTCGAATCGGGACAGACGTAAACGAGCAACTCGTCACGTGAAAATGGAAGTATGACAAACGTGGTCGTGAAGTACATATCTTAATTCGGTATGATGCCATACGTGAACGAGCGGCTGAACGTTTTTCACAGCGTCGCTCGCACTTGCATATATATCACAATTTTGGAGGGTGGTTAATCTCGCCTTTATAGCAAATGTTGGCAAGGACGTCTACGCTAGCCCCAGAAGCTACAGACCAATTAGCATGAAATCATTCATTCTAAAATGTCTGGAAAGATTAGTAGAGCTTCGCATTCGTAGGGAGGCGCTCTCATCACATCCTCTGTCTTGGCATCAACATGCCTATCGGGCGGAAAAATTCTGTGAGACGGCTTTGCAAAATCTGGTTGCCAGAATTGGCGAGGTCGTCGATAGGAAACAGTTAGTCTTGTGCATTTTTGTAGACATTAATGGTGCTTTTGACACGAAGGTGGCATCGATGGCATGTGCACTGCTGCTCTACGGCATGGGGTAGATCCTTTGGTGGTAAATTGGGTTCGTTGAATGCTGGCGCAGCAGATTATCAGAATTTAGGCAGAAGGCGATCAATACCTTAAGTACGGCGTAAATTAGGATTGTCCTCAGGGCGGTGCGCTTCCCCCTTTGCTCTGGTGGGGTGAGCCTAATATGTTTACGATAGTTGGGTGTCTTACTTGACTAGACTTCCATACTGGCAACTCCCGCGGCACACCCAGCGAATTGTTTTCCTGCGATATCAATCGGGAGGATATTTAGTATGGTGTCTAAAGCTTCCGAGGGGGTTGTACGCAGAGCGCCACCTATGCATATCAGCGCCGATCTTTGCACCCTTTGCAGTGCTGAAAGTGTAGTTTTCTTATCGAGACATGGCCACCATACCAGTGCCTCATATAGTAGGATTAGTCTGACTACCGCTGTGTATATCCAGTGCATAATTTTTGGAGATAAGCCCATTTTCTTCCGATGGCTCCCTTGCAACTGTAAAGGGCCACCGTTGCCTTCTTACTGCGCTCCTGGACGTTCTGTGTCCACGAAAGCTTTTTGCTAGTATCACGCCTAGATATTTTGCGACGTCCCCTAGCCTCAGTGCTCTATTTGCCACTACGGGAAGCCTAAGAGGTGTGATCTTATATTTTCTTGTAAAAAGAACAAGTTCGGTTTTGTCCGGGTTTACACCCAGACCTTTGTCTTTGGTCCAGTTCTCTACCTTTTTAAGTTTTTCCTGCATGATGTCGCACAGCGTCTGAGGAAATTTTCCCCTTACTACAACCGCAAGGTCGTCGGCATAAGCTACTACCTTCGATCCTCCCCCCTCCTCTAGGGCCTTCAGTAGGCCGTTAATAGCCACCACCCACAGAAGAGGAGAAAGGAATCCACCTTGCGGGGTTCCTCTGCTTGTACAGCGTTTTAAAGTTGCCTCCGCTAACTGTGCCCTCACAACCCTGTCAACCAGTAGGTTCTGTACGAGGGATACCAGATGTTGATCGACGCCCAGCTACGCCAGAGCACTTGTGATCGCTAGTGGTTCTATGTTATTGAAGGCACCCTCAATGTCTAGAAATGATATCAGTGTGTACTCCTTGGCCTGCAGGGAGTTCTCTATATACGACACAGCTTGATGAAGCGCCGTTTCAGTGGACTTCCCCTTCATGTAAGCATGCTGGGAAGATATTAATTTGTGCGTTATTGAATCTCTGATGAGACTCTCTCTAGTATCTTTAGTTGAAAGGAGCAGAGACTTATAGGCCTAAAGTCTTTGGGATTTACGTGAGAAATTCTACCTGCTTTGGGGATAAAAACAACCCTTGATTCCTTCCACATTTTAAGAATATAGTTGAGGTTTAATACAGCTATATACATAGCATGCAGCCAAGCTGCACTTAGCTCCAAAGATTGCTGAAGCTGCACCGGTGACATGGACTACGTGGTGAAAAATATGTAGGTGGAGGGGGAGACAGTATACGTGTCTGCAGTGACAGCCAAGCTTCACTCAAAGCATTGGCCTTTCACTAGGTAAACGCTTCGCTCAGCAATGACTGGGAGGCGTCGAGAGGTTGCAGATGGTCAAAACTGATGTTACCTCCAATCTCAGAATTACTATCAAAATACTTGCTTTCGCTTAACAAGCGAGACTGCAGGCAGCTTGTTGGACTGTTGACCGGTCACTTCACGTGGTATAGACACCTGACAATGACAACTCCATATGCCCATCCGGTTTAGAAGAGGAAGAGACGGCGGACCACTTTCTGTGCTTCTGCCCCGCATTTGCAAGAACTGGGTATGAGGCATTTGGTCGCGACGTGTTGAGAGACGAAAATCTGAGCTCTTTGACACCCCAAAATCTGAAAAGATTTATTCGTAAATCCTTCAGATTTAAAACAGATTAAAAGGAATATGAAAACACTACAATGGACGGCATGTAGTCTGAGTGCTGTTTTCTGCACGCGTTGTTTCTTGTCTGATTCCAACAAAAAAAATCCCTATTGGAAAACCATATATATGTATTTCAGGTCTCTAGAATATACCTTTGATTTAAAAAAAAAAATTTCGTCGAGGGTATTGGTAATTTTCTTGCATACAACGCATACGCGTTGTTCAAAATATGAAACTTTGACTTAATCGATCGCCATGTCAATTTGAGAACGCCAAAAAGTCGTTCAACGAGATTGCGAGCTATGCACAGCGCTTCATTGTAACAGCATTTGGGATTCCCTTCTAGCCGGTTCGCTAATGGTGCCATAAGCCACGGTTCCAATGGGTATCCAGAGTCGCCTGCCGACACGTTTTTCAATATTGATTTTAGGATGACTTTAAAAATATTTACCAATTAAAATTATATGCTTGCCATTTTCAACAAGCTCCAAATATAACATGTTATGAGTCCTGCCGTGCCCCAGAAACCGGGAATTGACATTCAAAGTTTTTAAGTTTGTATCACAGATCTTAAACAAAACAAACAATTGTCAAATAATTTTTCCCGTTGAGTAAAACTTTTCTTACCATTTGCACGTTTATTGCATGGCATCCGTGATGATTTACGAAAGCCTTTCATGACTTTTGGGAGCCAAAATTGAAATATGGGTACAATCGACTGCCACGATAGTGCCTCCAACAAATGAAAATGAGGCTGAAGCAAAGACAGATTTTGCAGCTTGTCACTCAATTTAGGTCATTGGGAACTTCTCTTTTGGGAAAAACAATTGTTGATGGCATCTGTCGCGCGATGTATGTAACGGCTTATCGATGACTGGCTCATAGAAATGCCCCACTGCTCTCCTACAGGGCGTTGATAACAACCAGTGGCATAAAAACGTAAAGCAGCCAGTACCTACCACAATTAATACGTGTTTGTATTGAAATTCAAACAGCTTTAAGATTAAGTAACTAACCTGTTTCTCACTGGATAATGCAGTTATCCTTGATCCTTGTAAATGAGAATCCAACTGTGCAACCACGTTGTTGACACGCCCAGACTTAGCCGGTGAAGTATCCGGAACTCTCTCGACGGCAATTCAAATGGCTTATCCAAGTTCCGAAGCGAACGCCGACTTACCGTATGCGCGTTTAGTTCATCATCACTCTCTGATAAATTATAAACAACAATTCAAAAGCCATTTCGGTTTTCTTTTATAAATGTACACAAATATATTAACTATCGCGTGTCTAACAACACAAAACTAAATGCCGACAGCTTAACACAGCTGATTTTGCGACACCGTATTTGTCAAAAATGAGTTACGGAATAGCAATATTGTTAACATCTGTTAGTTAGCTGAGTTGGTAACTTCGAGTGTTGTTAAAAAAGTTACTGAATCGCGCTACTGGGGTCGAATCGTGACAGACGTAAACGAGCAACTCGTCACGTGAAAATGGAATTATGATAAACTTGGTCGTCAAGTACATATCGTAATTCGGTATGATGCCATACGTGAACGAGCGGCTGAACGTTTTTTCACAGCGTCGCTCGCACTTGCTTATATATCGTTGGCAAGGACGACTACGCTAGCCTTAGAAGCTACAGACCAATTAGCATGAAATCATTCATGCTTAAATGTCTGGAAAGATTAGTAGAGCTACGCATTCGTAGGGAGGCACTCTCATCACATCCTCTGTCTTTGCATCAACATGCCTATCGGGCGGAAAAATTCTGTGAGACGGCTTTGCAAAATCTGGTTGCCAGAATTGGCGAGGACGTCGATAGGAAACAGTTACACCCCTATTGCGAGTGTCGATCAAAAATAGATAATCGACTATTGAGCGATTAGAAAATATAACATATATATCGTATACAGACATTTTTTCCTCAAACTGCAGAGGATTGGACGAGTCTCTCAACTTTCTCTTCTCTCTAGCTAGGTCCGCTAGCTTTGAAATCTCATCTTCATCCTCCTCACTATCACTAAACCACAGTACTAGAGTATCCATTTTTATTTCATTTATTTATTTATTAAGTTATCACTTATGAAATGGAATTGAATTGAAAAATTTTTCGCCAATGTAAAAATGTAAACAAACACCAAACAGCTGATTGAAATTCAACGAACCATTCACAATGGTACATTTTTTGATCGATCAATTTACACAATACCAAAATAAAATACATTCGACTCAATCGACAAATGTCTATTCTACTGCCAATCGACACTCGCAATAGGGGTGTTAGTCTTGTGCATTTTTGTAGACATTAAGGGTGCTTTTGACAATGCCACCTTCGATTCGTTTAATGCTGGCGCAGCGGATTATCAGGATTCAGGCGGAAGGGGATCAATACCTAAAGTACGGAGTAAATAAGGGTTGTCCTCGGGGCGGTGTGCTTTCCCCTTTGTTCTGGTGCTTGGTAATTTACTATCTTCTTGTCACTCTTGATGACTCGAATATCTACGCTCAGGCCTTTGCGGACGATGTGGCCTGTCTAGTCACGGGCCCATCTCTGTCGGCTGTTTGCAGGAAAGCGCAGACAATACTGAATAAGATTGACACTTGGTGTGTGATAATGGACTATTCGCAAACCCAACCAAAACTAGTGTTGTGCTCTTCACTAGGCGAATAAGATTGGATGGCCTCGTTCCCCTCACACTTAAGGGAGTCACAATTCAGACTTCTCCCGAAGTGAAGTATCTAGGAGTAATTCTGGATGCAAAACTGTCGTGGAAATCTCACGTTGAGCACAAGGGCTCTAAAGCATTGGCAGCCTTCTGGCAGCGTAAGCGGGTCTTCGGTAAAACGTGGGGTCTATCACCAAAGAGCATCTTCTGGATATATACCTCTATGATCAGACCCATAATCAGCCATGCTTCAGTGGTATGGTGGAGCAGACTCTCACTTAATAGCGTGGGAGACCTGCTTGCTAAACTTCAGAAAACAATCGCCGTGTGCTGTACAACACCTGGCGCTGCTCTTGATGCATTGCTGCACTGACTGTTATATATGCACACGTGGGGAGGCCTTAAAGGCCACCTGCAGACCTAAAAGAAACGGATGTTGGCATAAAACGGAGTAGGGCGAGGCGGAGAGTAATGGACATGTGCGTCTCATCAATGCCACAGGATAGTACGCCACCATTTCCTTTGCTAATAAGACTCTATAATGTTGAGTTCCCTGAGGCTGAATGCTGGTTCAATGCCAAAACTGAGTCCGGTCTTACACGTTGTCGAATCTTCACTCATGGCTCCAAAACTGACTCTGGGTCAGGATCTGCAGTTTTTTTAGAATAAATTGAGGATAAGCTTCACTTTTCTCTTGGGGAATATGCCTCGGTCTTCCAGAACGAAGTATTTACAATTCTCAAGGCCATGGACTACGTGGTGGAAAATAGGTGGAAGCGGAGGAGTATACGTGTCTGCAGTGACAGCCAAGCTGCACTCAAAGCATTGGTCTTGCACTGGGTGAACACTTCGCTCAGCTATGACTAAGAGGCGTCGAGAGGTTGCAGATGGCCAAAACTCATGTTACCTCCAATTTTAGAATGACTATCAAAAAACTTGCTCTCTCTTAACAGGCGAGACTGCAGGCAGCTTGTTGGACTGTTGACCGGTCTATTCTCGTGGCATAGACACCTGAAAATGATAGGCGTAGACAACTCCATATGCCTATCCTGTTTTGAAGAGGAAGAGACATCGGAACGCTTTATGTGCTTCTGCTTCGCCTTTGCAAGAACTAGGTATGAGGCATTTGGTCGCGACATTTTGAGAGACGAAAACCGGAGCTCTTTGACAACCCCAAAATCTGAAAAGATTTATTCGTAACAGTACAATAGACGGCATGTAGTCCGAGTGCTGTTTTCTGCACGCGTTGTTTCTTGTCTGATTCCAACAAAAAAAATCCTTATTGGAAAACCATATATACGTATTTCAAGTCTCTAGAATATACCTTTGATTTTTTAAACTTTTTTTCGTCGATGGTAGTGCTCATTTTCTTGCATAAAACAACATAAATTTATTTTTATATGGAAACTGTTCAAAATTTGAAACTTTGACTTAATCGATCGCCATGTCAATTTGAGAACGCCAAAAAGTCGTTCAACGGGATTGCGAGCTTTGCACAGCGCTTCATTGTAACGGCATTTGGGACTACCTTCTGGCTGGTTCGCTAACGGTGCCATAAGTCACGGTTCCAATGGGTATCCAGAGTCGCCTGCCGACACATTTTTCAATATTGAGTTTTAGGATGACTTTCTGGCAACCCCAAATATACCACATTACCGACAACGTCCAGAAATAAAGTGACATTTGGCTCGCGGATACTCGCATTTGGTAATATCGCGCCTGTACGATTTTTCCGCCTTTTTTGGTCTCTTCTAATTCAGCTGCCTTTACCGAGAAGATCGATTTCGCGTTCGGCGCCTATATACTTAGATATAGCTACATATTCCTAAATTTGATATAAGCGTAATTATTGAAGTCAACCGAATAAAATATTTTAATAGTAACATTTAGAAACGATACTATATAATTGGTGACCCCGACAAAAGAACAATCAGCAAAGGGTATCTACAATGGACAACGACGATAAGGAAAATACTTCGAATGCAGACGCCTCTCAAGCAGCCACACCCGCTACGGAGCTACGCGTTCGAGGTAGCGACATGAGCGAGCAAATCGCCAACATATCCGTGAAGTTACCACCATTTTGGCACGCAAAGGCGAGTTTGTAGCTCGCACAAGTGGAATTCCGCTTCATCGCCGCAATCGAAAGCAACGTGTTGGCACAAATAAGCGACATCATACTAAATCCGCCCACAACCAACGTGTACGACACCCTAAAAGCGCAGATAGTAGAGCGATTTGGCGAATCCGAACAAAGACGCATTAAAAAACTGCTGCAAGAACTAGAACTAGGAGACATGCGCCCTTCACAGCTGCTACGGGAGATGCGAAACCTCGCCGGAACGGCGATGAACGAAGCGATGCTAAAATCCGTGTGGCTGAATCGACTACCACCCGACATGCGATCAATAATTTCCGTAAGTTCGGAGCCGTTAGACAAAGTTGCATGCCTGGCGGACAAAATATCAGAGGTTGGGGACGGTCCGCAGTTACACGCGGTGTCGAACGAAGTTAGTGTGTCACCTAACCACACTTTAGCACAGCAGATTGAGCAACTTACAAAAGAAGTTACGATTGTTAAGTCTCGCGTATCGTCACAATTACGCCAGCACAACAGAGGTTCATCACGGAGCAGAAGTTCGTCTTACAACAGACCTCAAACACCACAGCCGACAACAGAGAAATGCTGGTACCATTGTAAGTTCGGCGAAACCGCAAAGAAGTGCCGGCAACCGTGTACCCAATCGTTAAACTAAACGCCTGTCCTTGAGGGCGGTAAGTGACAGGTGTAGTACAACTAGCCGCCGCTTGCTTATTAAAGATACAATAACCAAATTAAATTGTTTGGTTGACAACGGAGCCGAGATTAGTGTAATCCCGGCAACAGCTACGCAACGCCAGCAATGCGAAAACAATTTTTATTTATACGCAGCTAACAAGACCAAAACTAAAACGTATGGAGAAAAACTTCTTAATTTAAACATCGGGCTACGACGGCACTAAAATGGTATTTTATTATCGCTGAAGTCGCGCAGCCTATAATCGGCGCAGACCCTCTGATTCATTTCAATTTGTTAGTCAACCTTCCACACCGTATTTTGTTTGACGGTATCACGAATTTTTCCAAAGGGTGTGCAATTGTCGATGTTCCTGACGACATCCTGAACATATCCGCCGTCAACTCCGAAATGCCTTTTGAACGAATTTAAAGACATAATGGGGACATCGTGCGCAGTCCCGAAGGACGTTTCGCACCAAGTCACACACTGCATCGTTACTTGAGGTCCACCGGTTTTTGCAAAGCCGAGTTCAGGCCAAAGCTGAAATCGAGTCTCTGTTGGAGCCTGGCATATGCCGAACATCAAGAAGTCCTTGGGCAAGTCCCCTCCACATGGTAAGAAAGAAAAACGGCGAATGGAGACCATGCGGAGACTTCAGACGACTGAATGACGTTACGAAACCGGACCGATACCCACTGCCACACCTACACGATTTCATGCACACGCTTCATGGAGGCACGATTTTCTCGACCATCTATCTAAGGCGCGCTTATCATCAAATCCCAGTCGAACCGGAGGATATACCTAAGACAGCCATAACAACACCGTTTGGTTTAAAAAACGCTGGTCAAACCTTTCTGAGGTTTATGGATCAGATGTTACTCGAATTCAATTATGCCTGGCCGTACCTGAATGATATCCTGATCGCATCCAAAAATGGAGCACGAGCAACATTTACGAAACGTTTTTGTAAAACTACGAAAGCATGGTATCGTTATCAATTCGTCGAAATGCGTTCTCGGTAAACTCGAAGTCATCTTCTTAGGGTACAACGTTTCTAAAGACGGGATTAAACCACCGGAAGACCGAGTTCAGGCCATCAAGACGTACAGCTTACCCGAAAAAGTATGTGATTTACGCCGCTTTTTAGGCATGATAAATTTTTTCCGAAGGTTTTTGCCTAAAGCTGCATCATACCAAAGCGTGTTATCTTCCCTCATAAAAAGCAACAAAAAGAGGGACACATCCAAAATCGCCTGGAGCAAAGAAGCCGAAGACGCGTTCCAGCGCTGCAAAGACGAGCTTTGCACGACAACCCTCCTGGCTTTTCCGAAACCCAGCGCGCATCCGGTACTGCTGTAGGTGCTGTCTTGCAGCAGTAGGAGGGCGATAAATGGCGACCACTCAGCTTTTACTCAGAAAAGCTTAGTCTCGCCCAGCAGCGTTATAGTAGGTACGACCGCGAGCTTTTGGCCGCTTACAAAAGCGTGAAATATTTTCGACATATGTTAGAAGGGCAGCAAACCATCACAATTCGCATTCCAGCAAAACACCGGAAAGGCTTCTCTGAGGCAAATCGGACATCTCGATTTTTTGAGCCAGTTTACAACCGACATACGATACGTACCAGGCAAGGAGAACGTAAAAGCTGATGCCCTTTCCAAGATAGAAACTATATATGCCAGCCAAGCTGTTAACTTCGAACGTTTAGCCGAAAGCCAGTTGATCGACGACGATATCAAAACATACCTTAAAAAGATTCCAGCCTGACGTTAAAGAAGTTTAACATGCCAGGCACATCAATTGAGTTATACCGCGATATTAGCACGGGAACGTCGCGACCGTTTATCTCAAACGAATTCCGTAAAACTGCGTTTGCATCTTTACATAATCTATTCCACGCCGGGGTTTCGAAAACAGTAAAGCTTGTTGCAGAGAAATTCGTATGGCCGAACATGAATCCAGATTGCCGCGAATGGACCCGAAGCTGCCTGCCATGTCAACGATCGAAGATCCTACGTCACAACAAAGCGCCAATATCAGCTTACACTCCGACACCGAAACGCTTTGAACATGTCAACATTGACATCGTCGGACCTTTGCCTCCTAACAAAGGATACCGATATTGCCTCACTTGCATTGACAGATTCACCAGGTGTGTTGAGACCTATCCTATTAAAACAATTGATGCTAAAACCATTGCATTTTCCTTTTTCTCCACTTTGATCTCAAGATTCGGCGTACTAATAAAAATTACGACCGACCAAGGACGTCAATTCGAATCTGCGCTCTTCCGCGACCTGAACAAACTCCTTGGCGTCCAGCACCTCAAAACAACAGTATACCATCCAGCTTCAAACGGAATCATCGAACGATTCCATCGTACATTGAAGGCTTCGATAAAATGCTTCCAAACGGAGCAGTGGGTCGAACTGTTACCACTAGTTCTTCTCGGCTACCGATCCGCCTTTAAGGGAGATATCAAAGCAACGCCGGCCAAAGATATACGGCACCACAATCCGACTGGCAGGGAAGTTTTTGGAACCTACGCTTACTAACGACATAAACGATTCCGAATTCATCAGTAAACTGCGTAAACGAATGCGCGAATTGAGGCCAACGACGACTTCGAATCATGCTAAGCCTTCACATTTCATAGAAAAACAACTGGCAAGGGCGACCGCCATCTTCGTCCGAAACGATATAGTACGCCGACCGTTACAACCGCCATACGACGGTCCATATGAGATCCTTAAGCGCAGCGATAAGTTCTACCAACTTGTAGTAAATGGCAAAAAAGCCAACGTCAGCATCGATAGATTGAAAGCCGTTTACATAGTAGGCGGAGCCGCATACCATTTGCACGTTTGATGCATGGTATCCGTGATGATTTACGAAAGCCTCTTCATGACTTTTGATGGCGTCTGTCGCGCGATGACTGGCTCATAGAAATGCCCCACTGCTCTCCTACAGGGCGTTGATAACAACCAGAGGCATAAAAACGTAAAGCAGCCAGTACCTACCACAATTAATACGTGTTTGTATTGAAATTCAAACGGCTTAAATATTAAGTAACTAACCTGTTTCTCACTGGATAATGCAGTTATCCTTGATCCTTTTAAATGAGAATCCAATTGGGCAACTACGTTGTTGACACGCACAGACTTAGCCGGTGAAGTATCCGGAATTCTCTCGACGGCAATTCAAATGGATTATCCAAGTTCCGAAGCGAACGCCGACCCACCGCATGCGCGTTTAGTTCATCATCACTCTCCGATAAATTATAAACCACAATTCAAAAGCAATTTCGGGTTTCTTTTATAAATTTGCACAAATAAATTAACTATCGCGTGTCTAACAACACGAAACTAAATGCCGACAGCTTAACACAGCTGATTTTGCGACACCGTGTTTGTCAAAAATGAGTTACGGAATAGCAATATTGTTAACATCTGTTGGTTAGCTGAGTTGGCAATTTCGAGTGTTGTTAAAAAAAGTTACTGAATCGCGCTACTGGGGTCGAATCGTGACAGACGTAAACGAGCAACTCGTCACGTGAAAATGGAATTATGATAAACGTGGTCGTCAAGTACATATCGTAATTCGGTATGATGGCATACGTGAACGAGCGGCTGAACGTTTTTCACAGCGTCGCTCGCACTTGCTTATATATCACAACTTTGGAGGCTGGTAAATGTCGCCTTTATACCAAATGTTGGCAAGGACGACTACGCTAACCCCAGAAGCTACAGACCAATTAGCATGAAATCATTCATGCTAAAATGTCTGGAAAGATTAGTAGAGCTACGCATTCGTAGGGAGGCGCTCTCATCACATCCTCTGTCTTTGCATCAACATGCCTATCGGGCGGAAAAATCCTGGTTGCCAGAATTGGCGAGGTCGTCGATAGGAAACAGGCCGTCTTGTGCATTTTTGTAGACATTGTGGCGTTACTTGTGTCGTTAGGTAGTGCTCCGCCGGCGGAGTACCTGCCCGTCCACCATTTCACTGCACCCCTTCGTGCTGCGTTGCGCGTCTTGTTGGCCCCCTGCGGCCAACTCCCGGTAACACACTTTCCTGCCATGCAGGCGAATGATGTTTTTGGTGTTAAACAAAAAAGGAAACATTAAAATTGCACTTTTTTCTAATATTTATTTGGAAAAATTTAATAAAATCGCGATACTGCGGACTTGGGCGTCCGTTGCGTTTGTCAAGCCAAAGCGAACTGAATGCTCGATGCCTCAGCCGGCTTTTATCACTTTCGTATCGTTTTGCCTTCGTTTTTCTTAAAGGCTTATAATTGTAATAGATTTTTTATAGGGTTGTATTTCTGAGCTGGCTAAGTGTATTCATACCCTGTGCCATTACAACATTAAGGGTGCTTTTGACAATGCCACCTTCGATGGCATGTGCACTGCTGCTCTACGGCATGGGGTAGATCCTTTGCTGGTAAATTGGATTCGTTCAATGCTGGCGCAGCAGATTATCAGGATTCAGGCGGAAGGGGATCAATACCTAAAGTACGGCGTAAATAAGGGTTGTCCTCAGGGCGGTGTGCTTCCCCCTTTGCTCTGGGGCTTGGTAATTGACTATATTCTTGTCACTCTTGATGACTTAAATATCTACGCTCAGGCCTATGAGGACGATGTGGCCTGTCTAGTCACGGGCCCATCTCTGTCGGCTGTTTGCAGGAAAGCGCAGACAATACTGTATAAGATTGACACTTGGTGTGACGATAACGGACTATACGTAAAACCAACCAAAACTAGTGTTATGCTCTTTACTAGGCGGATAAGGTTAGATGGCCTCGTTAATTCTGGATGCAAAACTGTCGTGGAAATTTGACGTTGAGCACAAGGCCTCTAAAGCATTGCCAGCCTTCTGGCAGTGTAAACGGGTCTTCGGCAAAACGGGGGTCTATCACCAAAGGGTATCCTCTGGATATATACCTCTATGATCAGACCCATAATCAGCTAGGCTTCAGTGGTATGGTGGAGCAGACTCTCAGTTAATAGCGTGGGAGACCTGCTTGCTAAACTTCGAAGAACAATCGCCGTGTGCTGTACAGGGGTATTCTCTACAACACCTGGCGCTGCTCTTGACGCATTGCTGCACTTACCGTCACTTTGTATATTCATACGTGGGGAGGCCTTAAAGGCAACCTGCAGACTCAGCAATGACTGGGAGGCGTCGAGAGGTTGCAGATGGGCAAAACTGATGTTACCTCCAATCTCAGAATGACCATCAAAATACTTGCTTTCGCTTAACAAGCGAGACTGCAGGCAGCTTGTTGGACTGTTGACCGGTCAATTCACGTGGCATAGACACCGGAACACTTTCTGTCCTTCTGTCCCGCCTTTGCAAGAACTAGGTATGAGGCATTTGGTCGCGACGTGTTGAGAGACGAAAACCTGAGCTCCTTGACACCCAAAAATCTGATAAGATTTATTCGTAAATCCTGCAGATTTAAAACAGATTAAAAGGAACATGAAAACAGTACAATGGACGGCATGTAGTCTGAGTGCTGTTTTCTGCACGCGTTGTTTCGTGTCTGATTCCAACAAAAACAAATCCCTATTGGAAAACCATATATATGTATGTATTTCAAGTCTCAAGAATATACCTTTGATTTTTTAAAAACTTTTTTCGTCGAGGGTATTGCTCATTTTCTTGCATACAACGCATACGCGAATTTTATTTTTATATGGAAACTGTTCAAAATTTGAAACTTTGACTTAATCGATCGCCATGTCAATTTGAGAACGCCAAAAAGTCGTTCAACGGGATTGCGAGCTTTGCACAGCGCTTCATTGTAACGATTCCAATAGGTATCCAGAGTCGCCTGCCGACACTTTTTTCAATAATGAGTTTTAGGATGACTTTAAAAATATTTACCAATTAAAATCATATGCCTGCCATTATCAAAAGATTGCTGCATTACTCTCCGGACTGCAGACGAGCTCCAAATATACCACGTTATGAGTCCTGCCGTGCCCCCAGAAACCGGGCAGTGACATTAAAAATTTTTAAGTTTGGATCACAGATCTAAAACGAAACAATCAATAGTCAAATATTTTTTCCCGTTGATAAAAACTTTTCTTACCATTTGCACGTTTTTTGCATGGTATCCGTGATGATTTACGAAAGCCTGAAAACAGTACAAAGGACGGCATGTAGTCTGAGTGCTGTTTTCTGCACGCTTTTTATCTTGTCTGATTCCAACAAAAAAAGAATCCCTATTGGAAAACCATATATATGTATTTCAAGTCTCTAGAATATACCTTTGATTTTTTAAAATTGTTTTCGTCAATGGTATTGCTACTTTTCTGGCAAACAACGCATACGCCAAATTTATTTTTATATGGAAACCGTTTAAAATTAGAAACTTTGACTTAATCGATCGCCATGTCAATTTGAGAACGCGAAAAAGTCGTTCAACGGGATTGCGAGCTTTGCACAGCGCTTCATTGTAACGGCATTTGGGACTACCTTCTGGCTGGTTCGCTAACGGTGCCATAAGCTACGGTTCCAATGGGTATCCAGAGTCGCCTGCCGACACGTTTTTCAATATTGATTTTAGGATGACTTTAAAAATATTTACCAATTAAAATTATATGCTTGCCATTTTCAACAAGCTCCAAATATAATATGTTATGAGTCCTGCCGTGCCCCAGAAACCGGGAATTGACATTCAAAGTTTTTAATTTTGGATCACAGTCTACCATTTGCACGTATATTGCATGGCATCCGTGATAATTTACGAAAGCCTCTTCATGACTTTTGGGAGCCAAAATTAAAATATGGGTACAATCGACTGCCACGATAGTGCCTCCAACAAATGAAAATGAGGCTGAAGCAAAGACAGATTTTGCAGCTTGTCACTCAATTTAGGTCATTGGGAACTTCTCTTTTGGGAAAAACAATTGTTGATGGCATCTGTCGCGCGATGTATGTAACGGCTTATCGATGACTGGCTCATAGAAATGCCCCACTGCTCTCCTACAGGGCGTTGATAACAACCAGTGGCATAAAAACGTAAAGCAGCCAGTACCTACCATAATTAATACGTGTTTGTATTGAAATTCAAACAGCTTAAAGATTAAGTGCTGTGTCTGAGTGCTGTTTTCTGCACGCTTTTTATCTTGTCTGATTCCAACAAAAAAAGAATCCCTATTGGAAAACCATATATATGTATTTCAAGTCTCTAGAATATACCTTTGATTTTTTAAAATTGTTTTCGTCAATGGTATTGCTACTTTTCTGGCAAACAACGCATACGCCAAATTTATTTTTATATGGAAACCGTTTAAAATTAGAAACTTTGACTTAATCGATCGCCATGTCAATTTGAGAACGCGAAAAAGTCGTTCAACGGGATTGCGAGCTTTGCACAGCGCTTCATTGTAACGGCATTTGGGACTACCTTCTGGCTGGTTCGCTAACGGTGCCATAAGCTACGGTTCCAATGGGTATCCAGAGTCGCCTGCCGACACGTTTTTCAATATTGATTTTAGGATGACTTTAAAAATATTTACCAATTAAAATTATATGCTTGCCATTTTCAACAAGCTCCAAATATAATATGTTATGAGTCCTGCCGTGCCCCAGAAACCGGGAATTGACATTCAAAGTTTTTAATTTTGGATCACAGTCTACCATTTGCACGTATATTGCATGGCATCCGTGATAATTTACGAAAGCCTCTTCATGACTTTTGGGAGCCAAAATTAAAATATGGGTACAATCGACTGCCACGATAGTGCCTCCAACAAATGAAAATGAGGCTGAAGCAAAGACAGATTTTGCAGCTTGTCACTCAATTTAGGTCATTGGGAACTTCTCTTTTGGGAAAAACAATTGTTGATGGCATCTGTCGCGCGATGTATGTAACGGCTTATCGATGACTGGCTCATAGAAATGCCCCACTGCTCTCCTACAGGGCGTTGATAACAACCAGTGGCATAAAAACGTAAAGCAGCCAGTACCTACCATAATTAATACGTGTTTGTATTGAAATTCAAACAGCTTAAAGATTAAGTAACTAACCTGTTTCTCACTGGATACTGCAGTTATCCTTGAGCCTTTTAAATGAGAATCCAATTGTGCAACCACGTTGTTGACATGCACAGACTTAGCCGGTGAAGTATCCGGAATTCTCTCGACGGCAAATCAAATGGGTTATCCAAGTTCCGAAGCGAACGCCGACCCACCGTATGCGCGTTTAGTTCATCATCAGTCTCCGATAAATTATAAACCACAATTCAAAAGCAATTTCGGGTTTCTTTTATAAATATGCACAAATAAATTAACTATCGCGTGTCTAACAACACGAAACTAAATGCCGACAGCTTAACACAGCTGATTTTGCGACACCGTGTTTGTCAAAAATGAGTTACGGAATAGCAATACTGTTAACTTCTGTTGGTGAGCTGAGTTGGCAACTTCGAGTGTTGTTAAAGAAGTTACTGAATCGAGCTACTGGGGTCGAATCGTGACAGACGTAAACGAGCAACTCGTCACGTGAAAATGGAAGTATGACAAACGTGGTCGTGAAGTACATATCTTAATTCGGTATGATGCCATACGTGAACGAGCGGCTGAACGTTTTTCACAGCGTCGCTCGCACTTGCATATATATCACAATTTTGGAGGGTGGTTAATCTCGCCTTTATAGCAAATGTTGGCAAGGACGTCTACGCTAGCCCCAGAAGCTACAGACCAATTAGCATGAAATCATTCATTCTAAAATGTCTGGAAAGATTAGTAGAGCTTCGCATTCGTAGGGAGGCGCTCTCATCACATCCTCTGTCTTGGCATCAACATGCCTATCGGGCGGAAAAATTCTGTGAGACGGCTTTGCAAAATCTGGTTGCCAGAATTGGCGAGGTCGTCGATAGGAAACAGTTAGTCTTGTGCATTTTTGTAGACATTAATGGTGCTTTTGACACGAAGGTGGCATCGATGGCATGTGCACTGCTGCTCTACGGCATGGGGTAGATCCTTTGGTGGTAAATTGGGTTCGTTGAATGCTGGCGCAGCAGATTATCAGAATTTAGGCAGAAGGCGATCAATACCTTAAGTACGGCGTAAATTAGGATTGTCCTCAGGGCGGTGCGCTTCCCCCTTTGCTCTGGTGGGGTGAGCCTAATATGTTTACGATAGTTGGGTGTCTTACTTGACTAGACTTCCATACTGGCAACTCCCGCGGCACACCCAGCGAATTGTTTTCCTGCGATATCAATCGGGAGGATATTTAGTATGGTGTCTAAAGCTTCCGAGGGGGTTGTACGCAGAGCGCCACCTATGCATATCAGCGCCGATCTTTGCACCCTTTGCAGTGCTGAAAGTGTAGTTTTCTTATCGAGACATGGCCACCATACCAGTGCCTCATATAGTAGGATTAGTCTGACTACCGCTGTGTATATCCAGTGCATAATTTTTGGAGATAAGCCCATTTTCTTCCGATGGCTCCCTTGCAACTGTAAAGGGCCACCGTTGCCTTCTTACTGCGCTCCTGGACGTTCTGTGTCCACGAAAGCTTTTTGCTAGTATCACGCCTAGATATTTTGCGACGTCCCCTAGCCTCAGTGCTCTATTTGCCACTACGGGAAGCCTAAGAGGTGTGATCTTATATTTTCTTGTAAAAAGAACAAGTTCGGTTTTGTCCGGGTTTACACCCAGACCTTTGTCTTTGGTCCAGTTCTCTACCTTTTTAAGTTTTTCCTGCATGATGTCGCACAGCGTCTGAGGAAATTTTCCCCTTACTACAACCGCAAGGTCGTCGGCATAAGCTACTACCTTCGATCCTCCCCCCTCCTCTAGGGCCTTCAGTAGGCCGTTAATAGCCACCACCCACAGAAGAGGAGAAAGGAATCCACCTTGCGGGGTTCCTCTGCTTGTACAGCGTTTTAAAGTTGCCTCCGCTAACTGTGCCCTCACAACCCTGTCAACCAGTAGGTTCTGTACGAGGGATACCAGATGTTGATCGACGCCCAGCTACGCCAGAGCACTTGTGATCGCTAGTGGTTCTATGTTATTGAAGGCACCCTCAATGTCTAGAAATGATATCAGTGTGTACTCCTTGGCCTGCAGGGAGTTCTCTATATACGACACAGCTTGATGAAGCGCCGTTTCAGTGGACTTCCCCTTCATGTAAGCATGCTGGGAAGATATTAATTTGTGCGTTATTGAATCTCTGATGAGACTCTCTCTAGTATCTTTAGTTGAAAGGAGCAGAGACTTATAGGCCTAAAGTCTTTGGGATTTACGTGAGAAATTCTACCTGCTTTGGGGATAAAAACAACCCTTGATTCCTTCCACATTTTAAGAATATAGTTGAGGTTTAATACAGCTATATACATAGCATGCAGCCAAGCTGCACTTAGCTCCAAAGATTGCTGAAGCTGCACCGGTGACATGGACTACGTGGTGAAAAATATGTAGGTGGAGGGGGAGACAGTATACGTGTCTGCAGTGACAGCCAAGCTGCACTCAAAGCATTGGCCTTTCACTAGGTAAACGCTTCGCTCAGCAATGACTGGGAGGCGTCGAGAGGTTGCAGATGGTCAAAACTGATGTTACCTCCAATCTCAGAATTACTATCAAAATACTTGCTTTCGCTTAACAAGCGAGACTGCAGGCAGCTTGTTGGACTGTTGACCGGTCACTTCACGTGGTATAGACACCTGACAATGACAACTCCATATGCCCATCCGGTTTAGAAGAGGAAGAGACGGCGGACCACTTTCTGTGCTTCTGCCCCGCATTTGCAAGAACTGGGTATGAGGCATTTGGTCGCGACGTGTTGAGAGACGAAAATCTGAGCTCTTTGACACCCCAAAATCTGAAAAGATTTATTCGTAAATCCTTCAGATTTAAAACAGATTAAAAGGAATATGAAAACACTACAATGGACGGCATGTAGTCTGAGTGCTGTTTTCTGCACGCGTTGTTTCTTGTCTGATTCCAACAAAAAAAATCCCTATTGGAAAACCATATATATGTATTTCAGGTCTCTAGAATATACCTTTGATTTAAAAAAAAAATTTTCGTCGAGGGTATTGGTAATTTTCTTGCATACAACGCATACGCGTTGTTCAAAATATGAAACTTTGACTTAATCGATCGCCATGTCAATTTGAGAACGCCAAAAAGTCGTTCAACGAGATTGCGAGCTATGCACAGCGCTTCATTGTAACAGCATTTGGGATTCCCTTCTAGCCGGTTCGCTAATGGTGCCATAAGCCACGGTTCCAATGGGTATCCAGAGTCGCCTGCCGACACGTTTTTCAATATTGATTTTAGGATGACTTTAAAAATATTTACCAATTAAAATTATATGCTTGCCATTTTCAACAAGCTCCAAATATAACATGTTATGAGTCCTGCCGTGCCCCAGAAACCGGGAATTGACATTCAAAGTTTTTAAGTTTGTACCACAGATCTTAAACAAAACAAACAATTGTCAAATAATTTTTCCCGTTGAGTAAAACTTTTCTTACCATTTGCACGTTTATTGCATGGCATCCGTGATGATTTACGAAAGCCTTTCATGACTTTTGGGAGCCAAAATTGAAATATGGGTACAATCGACTGCCACGATAGTGCCTCCAACAAATGAAAATGAGGCTGAAGCAAAGACAGATTTTGCAGCTTGTCACTCAATTTAGGTCATTGGGAACTTCTCTTTTGGGAAAAACAATTGTTGATGGCATCTGTCGCGCGATGTATGTAACGGCTTATCGATGACTGGCTCATAGAAATGCCCCACTGCTCTCCTACAGGGCGTTGATAACAACCAGTGGCATAAAAACGTAAAGCAGCCAGTACCTACCACAATTAATACGTGTTTGTATTGAAATTCAAACAGCTTTAAGATTAAGTAACTAACCTGTTTCTCACTGGATAATGCAGTTATCCTTGATCCTTGTAAATGAGAATCCAACTGTGCAACCACGTTGTTGACACGCCCAGACTTAGCCGGTGAAGTATCCGGAACTCTCTCGACGGCAATTCAAATGGCTTATCCAAGTTCCGAAGCGAACGCCGACTTACCGTATGCGCGTTTAGTTCATCATCACTCTCTGATAAATTATAAACAACAATTCAAAAGCCATTTCGGTTTTCTTTTATAAATGTACACAAATATATTAACTACCGCGTGTCTAACAACACAAAACTAAATGCCGACAGCTTAACACAGCTGATTTTGCGACACCGTATTTGTCAAAAATGAGTTACGGAATAGCAATATTGTTAACATCTGTTAGTTAGCTGAGTTGGTAACTTCGAGTGTTGTTAAAAAAGTTACTGAATCGCGCTACTGGGGTCGAATCGTGACAGACGTAAACGAGCAACTCGTCACGTGAAAATGGAATTATGATAAACTTGGTCGTCAAGTACATATCGTAATTCGGTATGATGCCATACGTGAACGAGCGGCTGAACGTTTTTTCACAGCGTCGCTCGCACTTGCTTATATATCGTTGGCAAGGACGACTACGCTAGCCTTAGAAGCTACAGACCAATTAGCATGAAATCATTCATGCTTAAATGTCTGGAAAGATTAGTAGAGCTACGCATTCGTAGGGAGGCACTCTCATCACATCCTCTGTCTTTGCATCAACATGCCTATCGGGCGGAAAAATTCTGTGAGACGGCTTTGCAAAATCTGGTTGCCAGAATTGGCGAGGACGTCGATAGGAAACAGTTACACCCCTATTGCGAGTGTCGATCAAAAATAGATAATCGACTATTGAGCGATTAGAAAATATAACATATATATCGTATACAGACATTTTTTCCTCAAACTGCAGAGGATTGGACGAGTCTCTCAACTTTCTCTTCTCTCTAGCTAGGTCCGCTAGCTTTGAAATCTTATCTTCATCCTCCTCACTATCACTAAACCACAGTACTAGAGTATCCATTTTTATTTCATTTATTTATTTATTAAGTTATCACTTATGAAATGGAATTGAATTGAAAAATTTTTCGCCAATGTAAAAATGTAAACAAACACCAAACAGCTGATTGAAATTCAACGAACCATTCACAATGGTACATTTTTTGATCGATCAATTTACACAATACCAAAATAAAATACATTCGACTCAATCGACAAATGTCTATTCTACTGCCAATCGACACTCGCAATAGGGGTGTTAGTCTTGTGCATTTTTGTAGACATTAAGGGTGCTTTTGACAATGCCACCTTCGATTCGTTTAATGCTGGCGCAGCGGATTATCAGGATTCAGGCGGAAGGGGATCAATACCTAAAGTACGGAGTAAATAAGGGTTGTCCTCGGGGCGGTGTGCTTTCCCCTTTGTTCTGGTGCTTGGTAATTTACAATCTTCTTGTCACTCTTGATAATTTTCTCAGGCCTATGCGGACGATGTGGCCTTTCTAGTCACGGGGCCACCTCTGTCGGCTGTTTGGAGGAAAGCGCAGATAATACTGAATAAGATTGACACTTGGTGTGTGATAATGGATTATCCGCAAACCCAACCAAAACTAGTGTTGTGCTCTTCACTAGGCGGATAAGGTTGGATGGCCTCGTTCCACTCACACTTAAGGGAGTCACAATTCAGACTTCTCCCGAAGTGAAGTATCTAGGAGTAATTCTGGATGCAAAACTGTCTCACGTTGAGCACAAGGCCTCTAAATCATTGGCAGCCTTCTGGCAGTGTAAACGGGTTTTCGGGAAAACGTGGGGTCTATCACCAAAGGGTATCTTCTGGATATATGTTTCTATGATCAGACCCATAATCAGCTATGCTTCAGTGGTATGGTGGAGCAGACTCTCAGTTAATAGCGTGGGAGGCCTGCTTGCTAAACTTCAAAGAACAATCGCCGTGTGCTGTACAAGAGCATTTGCGTCTCATCAATGCCACAGGATGTTAGATTAGGTTAGGTTAAAGTGGCTGCTAGCGATCGCGCCAGTACAACTAGGCCTTCTTTAGGCCCATTGTGGCACCACGCGGATTTGAAAAATCCCTCTACTCGAACCAACATGTGGAAACTGCGAATTTCTCTGATCCCAAGAATTTTCTTCTTCTAGCCCATAGTGCAGGACATTCACATAGACGATGCCTCACGGTTTCAGGCTCTTCTTCATTTATGCAGCTTCTGCAGAAGTCGTTGCAGGGAACACCTAGTCTCTCTGCGTGTCTGCCGATCAGTTTATGACCTGTTATGATTCCTAAAGCTAAGGACAGGTTTTCTCTGCTCAGCATGAGAAGACCTTGTGATCGCTTGACGTCCTACTCCGGCCACGAGAGCTTGGACTTGATACAGGTGTTTCCGTTTTTTCAACGGTCCCCTGCTTCCTTAAGGGTTGAGTCCCTTAGAAAGAGCTTGCAGGTAGCGAGCGGCACCCCTAAACCCTTTCAGCGTGATGAAAGCGGAGTGGATGTCCCCCTTCTTGCAAGCTCATCCGCTGTTTCGTTGCCTGGTATGTTGCTGTGCCCTGGCAGCCATACTAAGTAAAGAGCAAACTGCTCCGCCATCTCGTTTAGAGATTTGCGACAGGTTGCTACTGTTTTAGAATTACAGGTGACCGAATCAAGTGCCTTTAGTGCTGCTTGACTGTCGGAAAATATGAAGATATCCTTGAATTCAACCTCTTCTGTTTTTAAGTAGTCTACCGTCTCCTGTATAACAGCGACCTCAGCCTGAAAGACACTGCAATGGTCAGGAAGACGGAAAGATTTTTCTAAACCTACTTGAGCCGAGAAAACACCCCCTCCCACTCTGTTCTCAAGCTTTGAGCCATCAGTGTAGAAGTGGAGTGAATTCTCCGATCCAGGGGGTCCATTGGACCACCAGTCTCTTTGAGGAATTAGTATGTTGAACTTCTTTGTGAAGCTTTGAATAGAAGCGCAGTAATCTGTAACTTGCGAGCCTAATTTGTTTGCGATTGTTGCGTGTCCTACTTGACTAGACTGGCAACTCCCGTAGTCTAAGAGCGGCACACGCAGCGAATTGTTTTCCTGCGATATCAATCGGGAGGATATTTAGTATGGTGTCTAAAGCTTCCGAGGGGGTTGTACGCAGAGCGCCACCTATGCATATCAGCGCCGATCTTTGCACCCTTTGCAGTGCTGAAAGTGTGGTTTTCTTATCGAGACATGGCCACCACACCAGTGCCCCATATAGCAGGATTGGTCTGACTACCGCTGTGTATATCCAGTGCATAATTTTGGGAGATAAGCCCCACTTTCTTCCGATGGCTCCCTTGCAACTGTAAAGGGCCACCGTTGTCTTCTTACTGCGCTCCTGGACGTTCTGTGTCCACGAAAGCTTTTTGTCTAGTAACACGCCTAGATATTTTGCGCGTGGGTCCCAATACGCGAGGATTTTTTGTTTATTGCCACAAGGTATTTTGTTTTGTCCTCATTCACTACTAGACCAACCTCTTTTGCTTCCTTCCCTAGACTGGAAAATGCTGCACCGCCGGCCCTGTTATTAAAGCCAACGATGTCAATATCATCCGCATACGCAAGCAGCATCGTACTTTTGTTATATATAGTACCACTGCGATTCAGATTGGCAGCTCTTATTACAGTTTCCTGCATTAGGTTGAAGAAATTGCACGAAAGTGAGTCACCTTGTCTAAAACCTCGTTTGGTCTCAAACGGCTCGGAGAGGTTCTTCCAAACTTTGACGGAGCTAAATGTTGTGCTCAACGTCACTCTACATAGCCGTATTAGTTTTGCGGGGATCCCAAATTTAGACATGGCGTCGTACAGGCAGCTTATATTCGTGCTATCAAAAGCGGCTTTGAAGTCGACAAAAAGGTGGTGTGTGTCGATTTGCTTATCTAAGGTCTTTTCCAGGATTTGACGTGCTGTGAATATCTGGTCGATGGTGGATTTCCCAGGTCTAAAACCACACTGATAAGGTCGATAGAACCTTATATGCGATATTTAGAAGGCTTATCCCACGGTAGTTGGCGCAAACAGCAGGATCACCCTTCATACGGATTAGGAAAAGAACACTTAGGTTCCAATCTTCTGGCATGTACTCGTCAAACCAAATTGTGCTTAACAGCTGGTACATGCTTCCTACCAGCTCTTCGCCGCCGGCTTTGAAAAGCTCAGCCGGTATACCGTCTGCCCCAGGCACTTTGTTATTCTTTAGCCGCCTAAGTGCTGTTCTCACCTCGCCTTGGTCGAGTGGAGGGATTTGTTGTTCATCCCTAAAGATTGTTCTGGGCTTCTCTTCTTCAAACTCCTCACCAGAGTTCGCATTCAGTAGCGTTGAGAAGTGGTCCCTCCATACCTCAAGTGTGCTTTGTACGTCCGTCACCAGATTTCCATACTCGTTTTTGCAGGAACCAGCCCCAGTCTTGAAACCACTTGTTTGCTGCCTTATTTTCTGATAGAATTTTCGGACCGCATTCCTGCTTGCTAGCATCTCAAGCTCTTCGCACTCACGCCTTTCCGCCTTTCATTTCTTGCTCTTGATACGTCTCTCGTCCCTCCTTCTCTCCCGGTATCGCTCAATTGTTGCACGCGTAGTAATTGGCTGCAGGGTGGCTTTGTATGCTGCGTATTTCTCTGCAGCAGCGACGCGGCGTTCGTCATCGTACCAATTATTTCTGCGAGGCTGGTAGTAGCCAACCACTTCCTCCGCAGCGGTGCGAAGAGATTGGGAGATGTTATCCCATTGCTCGTTAATGTCGGGGCGATGAGAAGTTGCTTGCCTTAGCAGGATCGAGAGTCGAGATTGAAAATTCTCAGCTGTCCGTTGCGATTGCAGCTTTTCGACCTCGAATTTTCGTTGCGTTACTTGATGAGCGTTCTTCATTGCAGAGAGGCGCATGCGGGCCTTAGCTGCAACAAGGTAATGATCCGAGTCAACGCTTGCTCCTCGGATAGAACGAACATCAAGCACTCTCGAAGCGTATCTCGCGTCTATCACAACGTGATCAATTTGGTTTCGGTTTTTTTGATTAGGGTACACCCAAGTGGCTTGGTGGATGCTTCGGTGTTGGAACCTGGTGCTACTTACTACCATGTTTCGCGCCGCGGCGAAGTCGATCAGCCTCTCTCCGTTGCCGGAGGTGTTTTTATGAAGGCTGAAGTTTCCGACTGTTGGACCAAAAATTCCTTCTTTGCCCACCTTAGCGTTAAAATCGCCAATCACAATTTTTACATCGTGGCGGGGGCAGCGCTCGAATGCTTCCTCCAAGCGCTTGTAAAATGCATCCTTGGTCCCATCATCCTTCTCCTCCGTCGGGGCGTGCGCACAAATCAAGCTGATCTTATTAAATTTAGCTTTGATGCGGATTGTGGCAATTCGTTCACTGATGGGGGTGAACCTGGAGACAAGATCTCGCAGTCTCCGCCCAACCACAAATCCAACACCAAATTTGTGCGCCGTCTCATGGCTGCTGTAGTAAACGTCGCACGATGCATGGTTTTTGCATCCATGCCCCGTCCATCGCATTTCCTGGACTGCAGTGATGTCAGCCTTATACTTAATTAGGACATCCAGCAGTTGGATAGAGGCACCTTCCCTATAAAGGGTCCGGATATTCCAGGTGCAAATCCGTAAATCGTAGTCCTTGTTTCGTTTGCGTGGGTCGTCAACGTGGGGGGAGGTCATTATCCGAGGCTGTTTCGTTCTTTTCATTGGACTTGCATTTTACATGGTGGGTCCCAAACACAACGCATAACCCATTGCTGGGGGTAAAAAGTTTGGGTTCATTTATATAGCGAGCCTCTTGCTTCAAGACAGACGCCCGCTTGCAGCCGCACCTCCTGGTGAACAGACGCTGCAGACTTTAGTGAACGCTTAAACCGAATATGTCGTAGTGGCTCCACTAAAGCTCACTCTCTATTAGCCGTGACCCAAGGCTCCACACAGGTTGGTTACCGCATCTCGCACTTGAGTTGCTCACGTTGCCCATGGTGCACGAACGTGGACGTAAGAGTGGGAATTGAGTATAGCCGCGCAACTGTAGCTGCATACCCAGAAGCACCGCTGTACCCCATCACACCCCCAACAAGACTACTAAATTTATATAACAACATTTTAAACTCGTATATCCCCCAAGCACTGAAAACTCCATTGTTGTCCCAATCTTGAAACCAAAATCCAGCAAAACTTTAATTGGATCATACCACCCCATATCACTAAACTCATGTATAGCAATGGTGATGGACAAAATTATAGCCAATAGGTTGTGGTGGTTTGTTAACAACAAAAACTCATACATGACAACCAAGTAGGCTTCAAAAAAGGGAAGTCGATAACTGATGCTCTGCTGTTCGTAGAATATCTGATCACCGACTCTCTCTCTAAGAAAAAACATGCCTCCATAATTTTGTTTGACTTCGCAAAAGCCTTTGATAAAATAGCAATACATTCAGTGATTGATCAGTTGGACAAATGGAAAGTTGGCCCGAAAATGAAAAAATATGTTCTTAACTTTATAACCAATAGAAAAATACTAGTTAGAGTAGGAAAACATTTCTCTGATATCCAAGCACTACCCAACGGCATCCCCCAAGGCTCACCTATATCCGTTTTACTGTTTCTTATCTCTTACAACAAACTAACTGAAATAATAAGCTTACACAAGGAACTTAGCTTCTGCGCATACGTAGACGACTTCCATATAGTTCTGCAGCATAGCAAAAGCAAAAACCTAAACATAAATTTAAATGATCTTTTTCTTGAAATACAAGAATGGTTCGATTATTCTGGAGCAACCATCTCACTACACAAAAGTAAACACCTACACATTTGTCGAAAACACAACTGCACCTGTACAGTTATGTAGCTGTAATAATATACAAGTTACGACTCTGAGCGAGTTGAGACTACTTGGCGTAATCTTTAACAACTCTTTTAAATGGAATTCACACATTTCACATTTGCAACAATCACTAACAGAAAGACTAAATATAATAAAGTGTCTTGCAAATTTAAAATTTAACTGACACGCCAACACTAGTGTCTATTGTAAAATCTGAAATGGTAACCAAAATAGACTTTGGTATTTTTCTTTATGGAACTGCGCCCACGTCTCAACTTACTAAAATAAACACGTTATTAAGCGCTGCAATTAGGACAGCTCTTGGAACATATCGAACTACCCCAATAAACAATATGCTCTTCGAGGCAGGTATAGCTCAAATCATAGAAAAAAAAACCTTAATAACGAGTAACCTTTTTAAAAACTTAATAAACTCCTATAACTCACCCTTGTACAGCATCCTTAACAAACCTAAAACGAAAAAAGCAATAAAATCCAACTCGACAATAACAACCATAATAGCAACCTGCGAAAAGTACGATATACCCTTCAAACCTATTAAACAAATCAAAAGAAAATACCCCCCATAGCATTTTAAATTAACCACAACTAGTTTGAGCCTCAGTAAGCTCAACAAAGAAACAACCTCTGCGGAAATTTTCAGAAAATCTTTATATCAACTCAAAACAGAAATCAAAAATAGACACCTTATATATACCGACGGATCAAAACTAAACAATAATGTAGGGCTGAGTGTCACCACCGACAACTCCACGTTACTCATAGCAAATTGTCCAGAATTTACAACAGTCTTCACAGCCGAAATCATTGGCATTTTATCAGCCATAAACTAGTGAAGAACCGTAGAGGTCAATACGCTATCTGCTCTCGTCTTTGAACGCCATAGGCAACATAGATAACAAAGGTTACTACCCGAATTTAATTAGAAAAATACTAATGGGCTTGTATCCTAAAATAATATTAGTTTGGATACCAAGCCATACAAATATTCCCGGAAATTAATACGCAAATCAGACCGCTAAACTAGCCACGCGATCACTAGTACATACATACACTCAGCAACTTAAGTGAGAAGGATATTAAAAAATTTCTCAAATCAGGAAACAGCACGGCAGGTATGGAAGAGAACATCCGAGTGGTACTGTTGAAATAATGTAACTTTAAATATAACCCTGTTTATGTAACAATGCGACTGTTCTTCGTTCTCATGTTCATTTTATGTATACCATGAATTTACTCACTTAATATACGTTGATCTAAGCAGTATAAAATTGGTGTTTTTACTTTCCGCTGTAGTTTCTTTTATTGGGTAACCACACGAAAATTATCAGGAACAAAACTCATAATCCTAATAAAACAAATATAGCCCAATTTCCCAAAATTCATTCACACCCAACCCTAACGCGACTGGACCTCACAAAATACATAAGATTAAGGGCCGGTATTACAATGCATTTTTAAGTCTAACTTAAGTCTAGTTTAAGATTTTGCGTTTTACCAACCAAATCTTAAGCTCGACTTAAGTTGAACTTAAGTCGCCGAATTTCTTGTCTTAAACTGATCTTAGCTCTGCGAACAGCTGATTATTGCTTGTCAAATAAAATTGTTAAGATCTAAATACGAATAACTGAGAAAATCTAAAGAATTTTTTGAACATGGAATTGGACTTGAGTAGTGAAGAAGACAGCGACTTAGAGTACGAGGAAGTGATAAATATTATTGTATTGAGGAGAACTAAAGTAATCCGAGACCGACCACAATTTTTTCAAATGTACGATGAGAAGGATTTTCGTGACCGATTTCGAGTCAATAAGCAAACTGCTTGGAGTGTCCTTAATTTAATTAAAGATGCAATAAAACATAAAACTGACAGGTTTGCCTGCTCTTTTACAAATTTTTAAGAGAACATGAATTAGCACAATTTTTTCTCAGGAATCATGCTTTGTGCCCGGAGAAGATGCTTCTGATAACACTGCGATTTTACGCAACAGGAGGGATGCTACAAACTATTGGGGACTTGTTTGGCGTATCAAAAGCCACTGCTTCGCGAGTAATAACATCTACTTCACCCCACATATCAGGGAAAATTTTATAAAATTTCCGATGGGAGAGGAACTAAAAGAGTGCCAAAAGAATTTTTTCAAATTGGCAAAATTCCCTCGGGTTATTGCCGCTATCGATTGTACACATATAAAGATTTTATCTCCTGGTAAGTAACAACATATACAAAACTACAGTGGAATAAATTTACGTCAATTCAATATGCATTAGGTGGTGAAGATGCAGAGCTTTTTCGGAATCGGAAAGGATTTTTTTCCATTAACGTTCAGACGCTATGTGACAGCCGGCTTCGCATACAGGATATTGTTGCTCGGTGGCCAGGTTCAACTCATGACTCAATAATATTTCGCAACTCAAGAATTCAATATCGTCTAGAATCTGGATAGTTTGATAACGGACTTGTTGTCGCCGATAGCGGTTATGAAAATACAACCAGGGTTATAACGCCCTTGACACAGGTTAATACCCATGCTGAAAATTTATTTAATGAATCCCTCATTCGAACTCGAAATTGTGTGGAGCGATCATATGGTGTCTGGAAGCGCCGGTTTCCAGTACTATCTTTAGGATTACGTATGCATATAAAAAAAGTGCAGAGCATCAATGTCGCGACTGCCGTTTTACATAATATTTGCTGTGATAATCGTGATGAGGACGCTCCGCTACTAACAAGAGATTTGGAAAATGTAGTAAGTGATGTGCTCTCTGTACCTAATAATCGTTCTGGAGACATTCACAATTCCAACAGTTCTACTAGAAGGTCTTTGATAAATAACTATTTTGCAAATATATAAAATTTAATTTTAAATTAAACTTCAAAATGCTTTCCTTTCAATACAAATTAGGATCCAATATTTAGTTGAATTTGCCAACCTCCGTAAGAAAAACATATTTATTTTTTACATAATTCATTTTTAGTTCAATTCAATATATTTGTATTAAAGGCAAGTGCTTCAGTATTTGTAAAAAGTTATCACATTTATAAGTATTAAAAGAGTGTAGTTACTTAACCTAATTTTTAGGAAGATGATGAATACTTGTACTTCATAATTATCACAACTTCATAGTAAAACCTTATTCTAACAAAAAAAAAAAAAACAATTCATATTATTATTGTAAAACAACCTATCTATATACACATATTTAAAATAAAATAAAAATTCTAACAAAAATAAAAAAATATATACATGTATTATCACATTCGCTCATTCAACCTTTTTCCCAGAATTTGAAGCTCTAAAGCATGTTTCTCCATCATTAATTCCCTTTCGAGCTTAGCTTTTTCTTCCATTAAACTAATTTTTTTCTGGTGTTCTCCCTTCATTAAGCTTATCTGTAGCTTCAGTTTTTCTTCCATCCATTTAGCTTTTACCTCGGCTAATCGCGACCAACTGGACTGGGCATTGCATTTTTTTGTTGCAGCATTCAGCTTGTATTTTTTTTTTCGCCTTAGCATTCCTGAGTCATATTTGTTCCAAGGCTCTTGAATTTCATCCTTCTTATCAACAGCAGGGCTTTGGTTTTCTTTGACTGGCTCTGTTAACAAAAGAAAATACATTTTAGTTCACTTAATACAAATAAATCCGTGGATATTGTTATATTACCAGGAAAATAAACCATTTCGTCTTCCAGCCACTCAACTCCTTCAGGATACTCTACATCTGCTGGTGCTACAACTATGTAAAAACTCCATATCAGGCAACTGTAAACAAATCCATTGTTTGGCTTTTATTTACTTACTATCTTCAATATCACCGGGTAGTGAAGTCACTGTTGATGTAGTCAGTGATCCTAAAAAGTTTAAAAAATCAATTAAATACTCGTAAATTCTTTACAAATGCAGTTTATGCATACCTCTCTGAGGAATATAGTCGCTGTCATATTGACTATCCATTCCATGAATTTGTTTTTCATGCAGAATAGACAATAGTCTATCTTCATTTTCTTGAAGTGGTTTTGAAGGCGGTCCACCACCAGTAGCATATAAAGATTTCTTCTCTGCAGCCGCTCTTTTCTTTAGTTCCATTTTTAAATTTGTATATTTTTTCTTCAGTGCTTTTTCGTCCCTGTATAAAGAGGACTCGCAGCTTCCTTCTTCCCAACCGATATTGCATCCGTCCTCTTGCTCTCGATTATATTTTTATAGTTTGCCACTAATGTGACCAACAAATCAATTTCACTTGGAGAAAAATTTGTTCTTCTTTTTAAATCGGCCATTGTCATAATATTATAATTAATAGTTTTTGTTTATTATCACTTTTTAATATGTTTAAAACACTGCACAGGAATCTCTTTTATTTGTTTTGTATGTGGGCAACTGTCAAAATATGTCAACAAAGCATTCCGAGGCGGGTGCTACCATATTTTTTCACCAAATAATTTCCATACTTAAGTCTCCATTGTGAAACGCAAATGTGTGCAAAATCTTAAACTGGTCTTAGCTAAGATTTGTCTTAACTAGAACTTAAGTTCGACTTAAGATTGGATTGTAAAACCGGCCCTAAGACTTGGCCACACAAGATTAACTCATCAAAACTTAATAGACCGAAATTCACCTAACGTATGCACACACTGCCAAAATAACCTTCCTCCCTCAATAAACCATATACTTTTTTAAGAACCTCACGTCTATACTTCTCAATATAAATAGCTATACATCACTATACTCTATACATAGGCTTATACATATACACATTCTCGTATTAACTTCGAATTTTGTATGAACTAGGTATGAGGCATTTGGTCGCGACGTGTTGAGAGACGAAAACCGGAGCTCTTTGACAACAACAAAATCTGATAAGATTTATTCGTAAATCCTGCAGATTTAGAACATATTAAAAGGAACATGAAAACAGTACAATGGACGGCATGTAGTCTGAGTGCTTTTCCTGCACGCGTTGTTTCTTGTCTGATTCCAACAAAAACAAATCCCTATTGGAAAACCATATATATGTATTTCAATTCTCAAGAATATACCTTTGATTTTTTAAAAACTTTTTTCGTCGAGGGTATTGCTCATTTTCTTGCATACAACGCATACGCGAATTTTATTTTTATATGGAAACCGTTTAAAATTAGAAACTTTGACTTAATCGATCGCCATGTCAATTTGAGAACGCCAAAAGGTCGTTCAACGGGATTGGGAGCTTTGCACAGCGCTTCATTGTAACGGCAGTTTGGATTCCCTCCTGGCTGGTTCGCTAAAGGTGCCATAAGCCACGATTCAAATGGGTATCCAGAGTCGCCTGCCGACACTTTTTTCAATAATGAGTTTTAGGATGACTTTAAAAATATTTACCAATTTAAATCATATGCTTGCCATTTTCAAAAGATTGCTGCATTACTTTCCGGACTGCAGACGAGCTCCAAATATAACATGTTATGAGTCCTGCCGTGCCATCAGAAACCGGGCATTGACATTCAAAATTTTTAAGTTTGGATCACAGATCTAAAACAAAACAAACAATAGGCAAATATTTTTTCCCGTTGATAAAAACTTTTCTTACCATTTGCACGTTTATTGCATGGTATCCGTGGTGATTTACGAAAGCCTCTTCATGACTTTTGGGAGCCAAAATTAAAATATGTGTGCAATCGACTGCCACGATAGTGCCTCCAACAATTGAAAAAGAAGCTGAAGCATCCGGAATTCTCTCGACGGCAATTCAAATGGATTATAAATGTTCCGAAACGAACGCCGACCCACCGTATGCGCGTTTAGTTCATCATCACTCTCCGATAAATTATATGCCACAATTCAAAAGCCATTTCGGCTTCGAGTGTTGTTAAAAAAGATACTGAATCCCAATGAGCAGCTCGTCACGTGAAAATGGAATTATAACAAACGTGGTCGTCAAGTAGATGTCGTAATTCGGTATGATGCCATATGTCAACGAGCGGCTGAATGTACTCGTTCGAATTGCCAGTCGATGAATAAATGGGAATCGTTAGCGTGCGAAAATAATATAAAATTTAGAATAATGTAAATAAACTTAAAATATACTTAAATATATGTATATTTTTAATCATTTAATATATTTTTGGCCCAACAAGTTTAAATCCGAAAATCCAGACTTTGCCAGAAATTTAATACCTAACAGCGCGCAAGGAAAAACAACTGCTAAAAGGGCTGACAGACGGGGGCACTTATGTAAATAAACGAGCTCATATATCTGCATAATATTTTTGGCCTGACAGACGACACTTATCTGCATTTCGACATTAGCTTATTTGAAATACGAAACTGAGCTGAAAATGGAAATTAAGGAAAATAAGATTGGCAACTAATTAAATGGCAAAAATCATTACAAAGCTTTAAGTTGCTTAATAAAATCAAAATATTCAATACATTGGCACATACGTAATTCTTAGCAGGATGCTAAAGCCTTGTGTCGTTACACTTATCGACATTAGAGAAAGGAAGTTGTGCAAATGTGTGAGTATATTTTATATGCTGTAACGATATAAATAATTTCTACAAATGCATACTATTCCATGAATAATCGCTATAGCTACTTTTGGGAACGAGACGAACCTTCCAAGGGCGAAAATCGTTTCAAAGAAAATTTCATTCCAAGACAAATGCATTTCGCAAAATTTGTGGAAAAAGTTCTGGGCACTGAAAAGGGGAACAGCAGTATGAGGCGATGTATTCCACTTCATAAAATGGTGGCTATCTCATTTTTCGCTTTGGAATATAGAACTTTTGCAAGTCTATAGGAATTTCACTAAGAGAACTGCACTTGGTGAAATTTTTGTGGATTTTATCCAACCAGTTTGCGGAAATCTTTCGGATTGCATGGATTCCTATCCTCCAAACCCACAAGAAATCGCATTTTATTTATAATTTGGTTTAATTTGCTAATATTTGCAGCTATTTTTTAATAATAAACACTTTTGATAGCAGCTGTAGACATTTTGCTAGTTCACAATCGTATTTCTCTGTCAAAAGTGGGTGTATTGCCTTAATTAAATCACAATATGCAGTACTTATGCACATAATTTTCGTGAATTTGTCCGAGTGCTTATGCTTATTTGGAAGAGGATTATGCATGAGTTAATTCAAATAAAGGCTACTTATCTAAATAATATTTTGCCCGTCTGTCAGCCCTTTAAGAGACTTTGCGAAGAGGTTAGCAACAAGTTGAAGGCCATACGAACCCCAATAAAGCACCCAAAATAGCGGAAAAAGTATGGCTTTTTAAGTTGATAGTGCTTGTTTGTAGGTATTTGCCGAATAAATACTGTACACAATTTGCTTTCCATTTCCTTTAATAAGGCAGATGTTTATTTTGAGACGATACTCTGCCGTATTAATCATGTGTTGATAGCTACCGCTAGCGAGAAGCGAGAGGGTTGCAGCTAACCAAGGCAGATCTAACAGACAACCGTAGTAGAGAAATTGCCACCCAGCTAGATTTTTTGATATATCTTTATTGTCAGTAAGAACTATCAAGTCAGTCTAATGAAAACAAAAGTTGACAATTCACAAATTCAATTTACCCAAAATAAATAAATACAAAATGTTCATGTTTGTTTCAGAACTTGATGCTTGATCCTTGTGACAGAGTTGGGCATCAAGTGTACGCGATTTTCACCAGCAACCAATTCACAGCTCGCGAAATGATCTATGGACACCACATTGTTTCCGTTAACGGGATGCCACAAGCTCTCTGCCAAACAATTCGTAGGCGTGGCTCTTGCTGCACTTTTTATAAATAAACTCCGCCTTTTTCTAGCTCTTTCTTGCTGAGAACGCACTTTCCTAACTCTGTACAATTTCGGCACAAACTACACAACGCAAATATACAAAATATTCACGCGTTTCATGAGCAAATGAGCAAAAATCAAATTATTAACTCTACTGAGGTTACCTGTTAAATCTGCCTTGCAGCTAACAAAGGAATAAAAACTTAAGCATTGTTGGATAACGCCAAAGGATTGCTCCTGTCTCAAAGTTATTTATGTTCAATTTCTCCATAGGCTTCGCTATCGCTGGAACTTACATGAAATAATAAGTTCGCAAAATAATCAAGAACAAAATCAGCAATTACCATACGTTCACATTCAACTGTCATCATCCCATTTACTCCATTCGTTCACGACTGTCACGATTCGACCCCTGTTTGAAGTAGAATTCCAATATTCCCAGCCTGCGTTCAAATTCCTCCACTGGTAAAGCAGCATCCTTTTTGCGAGTAGGGGTTTGTTTCACTGCTGCCCATCCGACCACCGTAGTTTCTTCGTCGCTGGAGCTCGTTTCGTGCAAATTTTTGTTGGCTTGGATTTACTTAGATCAGGATTAATTCTTGCGTTGCCTACCTGTTCTGTTCAATACAGTGCTAGAGTTTCGATTATTGCATTTTTTTACAATTTAACTGAACGCGATTGTATTCGCTTAAATGTTGTAATTTATTAAGGTCCAGTTTTTCAGTGCTGGTTGAAACTCAGTCTAAACTAAGTTTAGTTAAACTCAGTTTAAATTTCAACTTAGTTTTCTTGTGCTCAAATAAATTTGTTGCAACCAAAACGAAATAGTCAGCACGCAGCTGATAAGTTAAACTAAGTTTAACTGTCGGCCGTTTAAACTCCGTTTAAAATTGACTGAAAAACTGCATACTGAGTTTAAACTTAGTTTAAACGACAAACAGAGTTCAACTTGCGCTGAAAAACTGGCCCTAAGTCTTTGACTCTTACAAAACGTCCCATGAAGCGATCAAATCAATTCTAGGGACCAATGCAACGGGTTTCGGCGCTAATATGTAGATGCGCAATAGCTTTTACCAAAAAATAAGAAACGACATGGTTTCTCCACTAGGATGATAAGCAACACAAAAACCTGATTATGGCTTTTCGATACAGTTACTAGTGCGTACATGCATATGTAAATATGCAAGCGAGATTATGGGCCAGAGTCATAGTCAAGTTAAAGTCGACTCTAAAGTTAGCATCAGCTCTTTTGACAGATATCTGACCGAAAAGTATGCCAAAAAGCTGTTGCTAACTTAAGAGTCGACTTTAACTTTGATTATGGCCCTATGTATTCAAATGAGTACTAAATAAATTCTACTGGTACATCATGGGCATACTTAAAAAATGTTTACTTGTTATATAAACCACATAACATGGTATTCCGGAATTTATTTACGTACATACATATTTAAACTCAGTAAATTCACTTACAGTGTGACTAGTACATCAATTTAAATCAAGAAATTTAATTTTGTGAAATATAAGTCGTCAAGTAGATATCGTAATTCGGTATGATGCCATATGTCAACGAGCGGCTGAATGTACTCGTTCGAATTGCCAGTCGATGAATAACTGGGAATCGTTTGCGTGCGAAAATAATATAAAATTAAGAATAATGTAAATAAACTTAAAATATACGCAAATATATGTATATTTTTAATCATTTAATATATTTTTGGCCCAACAAGTTTAAATCCGAAAATCCAGACTTTGCCAGAAATTTAATACCTAACAGCGCGCAAGGAAAAACAACTGCTAAAAGGGCTGACAGACGGGGGTACTTATGTAAATAAACGAGCTCATATATCTGCATAATATTTTAGGCCTGACAGACGACACTTATCTGCGTTTCGACATTAGCTGATTTGAAAAACGAAACTGAGCTGAAAATGGAAATTAAGGAAAATAAGATTGGCAACTAATTAAATGGCAAAAAATCATTATAAAGCTTTAATAAAATCAAAATATGCAATACATTGGCACATACGTAATTCTTAGCAGGATGCTAAAGCCTTGTGTCGTTACACTTATCGACATTAGAGAAAGGAAGTTGTGCAAATGTGTGAGTATATTTTATATGCTGTAACGATATAAATAATTTCTACACATGCATACTATTCCATGCATGTCTATAGGAATTTCACCAAGAGAACTGCGCTTGGAGAAATTGTTGTGGATTTTTTCCAAGCAGTTTGCGGAAATCTTTCGGGTTTCGAGAGGGTTGCAGCTAACCAAGGCAGATCTAACAGACAACCGTAGTAGAGAAATTGCAACCCTGCTAGATTTTTTGATATATCTTTATTGTCAGTAAGAACTATCAAGTCAGTTTAATGAAAACAAAAGTTGACAATTCACAAATTCAATTTACCCAAAATAAATAAATGCAAAATGTTCATGTTTATTTCAGAACTTGATGCTTGATCCTTGTGACAGAGTTGGGCATCAAGTGTACGCGATTTTCACCAGCAACCAATTCACAGCTCGCGAAATGATCTATGGACACCACATTGTTTCCGTTAACGGGATGCCACAAGCTCTCTGCCTAACAATTCGTAGGCGTGGCTTTTGCTGCACTTTTTATAAATAAACTCAGCCTTTTTCTAGCTCTTTCTTGCTGAGAAGGCACTTTCCTAACTCTGGACAATTTCGGCACAAACTACATAACGCAAATATACAAAATATTCACGCGTTTCATGAGCAAATGAGCAAAAATCAAATTATTAACTCTACTGAGGTTACCTGTTAAATCTGCCTTGCAGCTAACATAAGAATCCAAACTTAAGCATTATTGGATAACGCTAAAGGATTGCTCCTGTCTCAAAATTATTTATGTTCAATTTCTTCATAGACTTCGCTATCGCTGGAACTTACATGAAATAATAAGTTCGCAAAATAATCAAGAACAAAATCAGCAATTACCATACGTTCACATTCAACTGTCATCATCCCATTTACTCCATTCGTTCACGACTGTCACGATTCGACCCCTGTTTGAAGTAGAATTCCAATATTCCCAGCCTGCGTTCAAATTCCTCCACTGGTAAAGCAGCACCCATTTTGCGAGTAGGGTTTTGTTTCACTGCTGCCCATCCGACCACCCTAGTTTCTTCGTCGCTGGAGCTCGTTTCGTGCAAATTTTTGGTGGCTTGGATTTACTTAGATCAGGATTAATTCTTGCGTTGCCTACCTGTTCTGTTCAATACAGTGCTAGAGTTTCGATTATTGTATTTTTTACAATTTAACTGAACATGATTGTATTCGCTTAAATGTTGAAATTTATTAAGGTCCAGTTTTTCAGTGCTGGTTGAAACTCAGTCTAAACTAAGTTTAGTTAAACTCAGTTTAAATTTCAACTTAGTTTTCTTGTGCTCAAATAAATTTGTTGCAACCAAAACGAAATAGTCAGCACGCAGCTGATAAGTTAAACTAAGTTTAACTATCGGCCGTTTAAACTCCGTTTAAAATTGACTGAAAAACTGCATACTGAGTTTAAACTTAGTTTAAACGACAAACAGAGTTCAACTTGCGCTGAAAAACTGGCCCTAAGTCTTTGACTCTTACAAAACGTCCCATGAAGCGATCAAATCAATTCTAGGGACCAATGCAACGGGTTTCGGCGCTAATATGTAGATGCGCAATAGCTTTTACCAAAAAATAAGAAACGACATGGTTTCTCCACTAGGATGATAAGCAACACAAAAACCTGATTATGGCTTTTCGATACAGTTACTAGTGCGTACATGCATATGTAAATATGCAAGCGAGATTATGGGCCAGAGTCATAGTCAAGTTAAAGTCGACTCTAAAGTTAGCATCAGCTCTTTTGACAGATATCTGACCGAAAAGTATGCCAAAAAGCTGTTGCTAACTTAAGAGTCGACTTTAACTTTGATTATGGCCCTATGTATTCAAATGAGTACTAAATAAATTCTACTGGTACATCATGGGCATACTTAAAAAATGTTTACTTGTTATATAAACCACATAACATGGTATTCCGGAATTTATTTACGTACATACATATTTAAACTCAGTAAATTCACTTACAGTGTGACTAGTACATCAATTTAAATCAAGAAATTTAATTTTGTGAAATATAAGTCGTCAAGTAGATATCGTAATTCGGTATGATGCCATATGTCAACGAGCGGCTGAATGTACTCGTTCGAATTGCCAGTCGATGAATAACTGGGAATCGTTTGCGTGCGAAAATAATATAAAATTAAGAATAATGTAAATAAACTTAAAATATACGCAAATATATGTATATTTTTAATCATTTAATATATTTTTGGCCCAACAAGTTTAAATCCGAAAATCCAGACTTTGCCAGAAATTTAATACCTAACAGCGCGCAAGGAAAAACAACTGCTAAAAGGGCTGACAGACGGGGGTACTTATGTAAATAAACGAGCTCATATATCTGCATAATATTTTAGGCCTGACAGACGACACTTATCTGCGTTTCGACATTAGCTGATTTGAAAAACGAAACTGAGCTGAAAATGGAAATTAAGGAAAATAAGATTGGCAACTAATTAAATGGCAAAAAATCATTATAAAGCTTTAATAAAATCAAAATATGCAATACATTGGCACATACGTAATTCTTAGCAGGATGCTAAAGTCTTGTGTCGTTTTACTTATCGACATTAGAGAAAGGAAGTTGTGCAAATGTGTGAGTATATTTTATATGCTGTAACGATATAAATAATTTCTACACATGCATACTATTCCATGCATGTCTATAGGAATTTCACCAAGAGAACTGCGCTTGGAGAAATTGTTGTGGATTTTTTCCAAGCAGTTTGCGGAAATCTTTCGGGTTTCGAGAGGGTTGCAGCTAACCAAGGCAGATCTAACAGACAACCGTAGTAGAGAAATTGCAACCCTGCTAGATTTTTTGATATATCTTTATTGTCAGTAAGAACTATCAAATCAGTTTAATGAAAACAAAAGTTGACAATTCACAAATTCAATTTACCCAAAATAAATAAATGCAAAATGTTCATGTTTATTTCAGAACTTGATGCTTGATCCTTGTGACAGAGTTGGGCATCAAGTGTACGCGATTTTCACCAGCAACCAATTCACAGCTCGCGAAATGATCTATGGACACCACATTGTTTCCGTTAACGGGATGCCACAAGCTCTCTGCCTAACAATTCGTAGGCGTGGCTTTTGCTGCACTTTTTATAAATAAACTCAGCCTTTTTCTAGCTCTTTCTTGCTGAGAAGGCACTTTCCTAACTCTGGACAATTTCGGCACAAACTACATAACGCAAATATACAAAATATTCACGCGTTTCATGAGCAAATGAGCAAAAATCAAATTATTAACTCTACTGAGGTTACCTGTTAAATCTGCCTTGCAGCTAACATAAGAATCCAAACTTAAGCATTATTGGATAACGCTAAAGGATTGCTCCTGTCTCAAAATTATTTATGTTCAATTTCTTCATAGACTTCGCTATCGCTGGAACTTACATGAAATAATAAGTTCGCAAAATAATCAAGAACAAAATCAGCAATTACCATACGTTCACATTCAACTGTCATCATCCCATTTACTCCATTCGTTCACGACTGTCACGATTCGACCCCTGTTTGAAGTAGAATTCCAATATTCCCAGCCTGCGTTCAAATTCCTCCACTGGTAAAGCAGCACCCATTTTGCGAGTAGGGTTTTGTTTCACTGCTGCCCATCCGACCACCCTAGTTTCTTCGTCGCTGGAGCTCGTTTCGTGCAAATTTTTGGTGGCTTGGATTTACTTAGATCAGGATTAATTCTTGCGTTGCCTACCTGTTCTGTTCAATACAGTGCTAGAGTTTCGATTATTGCATTTTTTTACAATTTAACTGAACGCGATTGTATTCGCTTAAATGTTGTAATTTATTAAGGTCCAGTTTTTCAGTGCTGGTTGAAACTCAGTCTAAACTAAGTTTAGTTAAACTCAGTTTAAATTTCAACTTAGTTTTCTTGTGCTCAAATAAATTTGTTGCAACCAAAACGAAATAGTCAACACGCAGCTGATAAGTTAAACTAAGTTTAACTGTCGGCCGTTTAAACTCCGTTTAAAATTGATTGAAAAACTGCATACTGAGTTTAAACTTAGTTTAAACGACAAACAGAGTTCAACTTGCGCTGAAAAACTGGCCCTAAGTCTTTGACTCTTACAAAACGTCCCATGAAGCGATCAAATCAATTCTAGGGACCAATGCAACGGGTTTCGGCGCTAATATGTAGATGGGCAATAGCTTTTACCAAAAAATAAGAAACGACTTGGTTTCTCCACTAGGATGATAAGCAACACAAAAACCTGATTATGGCTTTTCGATACAGTTACTAGTGCGTACATGCATATGTAAATATGCAAGCGAGATTATGGGCCAGAGTCATAGTCAAGTTAAAGTCGACTCTAG
The DNA here is from genome assembly GCA_963971545.1 of Philophylla caesio. NCBI lineage: Eukaryota > Metazoa > Arthropoda > Insecta > Diptera > Tephritidae > Philophylla > Philophylla caesio. The sequence continues at coordinate 859,739 of OZ020605.1, read as the reverse complement.
AGTTAGCATCAGCTCTTTTGACAGATATCTGACCGAAAAGTATGCCAAAAAGCTGTTGCTAACTTAAGAGTCGACTTTAACTTTGATTATGGCCCTATGTATTCAAATGAGTACTAAATAAATTCTACTGGTACATCATGGGCATACTTAAAAAATGTTTACTTGTTATATAAACCACATAACATGGTATTCCGGAATTTATTTACGTACATACATATTTAAACTCAGTAAATTCACTTACAGTGTGACTAGTACATCAATTTAAATCAAGAAATTTAATTCTGTGAAATATAAGTCGTCAAGTAGATATCGTAATTCGGTATGATGCCATATGTCAACGAGCGGCTGAATGTACTCGTTCGAATTGCCAGTCGATGAATAACTGGGAATCGTTTGCGTGCGAAAATAATATAAAATTTAGAATAATGTAAATAAACTTAAAATATACGCAAATATATGTATATTTTTAATCATTTAATATATTTTTGTCCCAACAAGTTTAAATCCGAAAATCCAGACTTTGCCAGAAATTTAATACCTAACAGCGCGCAAGGAAAAACAACTGCTAAAAGGGCTGACAGACGGGGGTACTTATGTAAATAAACGAGCTCATATATCTGCATAATATTTTAGGCCTGACAGACGACACTTATCTGCGTTTCGACATTAGCTGATTTGAAAAACGAAACTGAGCTGAAAATGGAAATTAAGGAAAATAAGATTGGCAACTAATTAAATGGCAAAAAATCATTATAAAGCTTTAATAAAATCAAAATATGCAATACATTGGCACATACGTAATTCTTAGCAGGATGCTAAAGCCTTGTGTCGTTACACTTATCGACATTAGAGAAAGGAAGTTGTGCAAATGTGTGAGTATATTTTATATGCTGTAACGATATAAATAATTTCTACACATGCATACTATTCCATGCATGTCTATAGGAATTTCACCAAGAGAACTGCGCTTGGAGAAATTGTTGTGGATTTTTTCCAAGCAGTTTGCGGAAATCTTTCGGGTTTCGAGAGGGTTGCAGCTAACCAAGGCAGATCTAACAGACAACCGTAGTAGAGAAATTGCAACCCTGCTAGATTTTTTGATATATCTTTATTGTCAGTAAGAACTATCAAGTCAGTTTAATGAAAACAAAAGTTGACAATTCACAAATTCAATTTACCCAAAATAAATAAATGCAAAATGTTCATGTTTATTTCAGAACTTGATGCTTGATCCTTGTGACAGAGTTGGGCATCAAGTGTACGCGATTTTCACCAGCAACCAATTCACAGCTCGCGAAATGATCTATGGACACCACATTGTTTCCGTTAACGGGATGCCACAAGCTCTCTGCCTAACAATTCGTAGGCGTGGCTTTTGCTGCACTTTTTATAAATAAACTCAGCCTTTTTCTAGCTCTTTCTTGCTGAGAAGGCACTTTCCTAACTCTGTACAATTTCGGCACAAACTACACAACGCAAATATACAAAATATTCACGCGTTTCATGAGCAAATGAGCAAAAATCAAATTATTAACTCTACTGAGGTTACCTGTTAAATCTGCCTTGCAGCTAACATAAGAATCCAAACTTAAGCATTATTGGATAACGCTAAAGGATTGCTCCTGTCTCAAAATTATTTATGTTCAATTTCTTCATAGACTTCGCTATCGCTGGAACTTACATGAAATAATAAGTTCGCAAAATAATCAAGAACAAAATCAGCAATTACCATACGTTCACATTCAACTGTCATCATCCCATTTACCCCATTCCTTCACGACTGTCACGATTCGACCCCTGTTTGAAGTAGAATTCCAATATTCCCAGCCTGCGTTCAAATTCCTCCACTGGTAAAGCAGCATCCTTTTTGCGAGTAGGGGTTTGTTTCACTGCTGCCCATCCGACCACCGTAGTTTCTTCGTCGCTGGAGCTCGTTTCGTGCAAATTTTTGTTGGCTTGGATTTACTTAGATCAGGATTAATTCTTGCGTTGCCTACCTGTTCTGTTCAATACAGTGCTAGAGTTTCGATTATTGTATTTTTTACAATTTAACTGAACATGATTGTATTCGCTTAAATGTTGAAATTTATTAAGGTCCAGTTTTTCAGTGCTGGTTGAAACTCAGTCTAAACTAAGTTTAGTTAAACTCAGTTTAAATTTCAACTTAGTTTTCTTGTGCTCAAATAAATTTGTTGCAACCAAAACGAAATAGTCAACACGCAGTTGATAAGTTAAACTAAGTTTAACTGTCGGCCGTTTAAACTCCGTTTAAAATTGATTGAAAAACTGCATACTGAGTTTAAACTTAGTTTAAACGACAAACAGAGTTCAACTTGCGCTGAAAAACTGGCCCTAAGTCTTTGACTCTTACAAAACGTCCCATGAAGCGATCAAATCAATTCTAGGGACCAATGCAACGGGTTTCGGCGCTAATATGTAGATGCGCAATAGCTTTTACCAAAAAATAAGAAACGACTTGGTTTCTCCACTAGGATGATAAGCAACACAAAAACCTGATTATGGCTTTTCGATACAGTTACTAGTGCGTACATGCATATGTAAATATGCAAGCGAGATTATGGGCCAGAGTCATAGTCAAGTTAAAGTCGACTCTAGAGTTAGCATCAGCTCTTTTGACAGATATCTGACCGAAAAGTATGCCAAAAAGCTGTTGCTAACTTAAGAGTCGACTTTAACTTTGATTATGGCCCTATGTATTCAAATGAGTACTAAATAAATTCTACTGGTACATCATGGGCATACTTAAAAAATGTTTACTTGTTATATAAACCACATAACATGGTATTCCGGAATTTATTTACGTACATACATATTTAAACTCAGTAAATTCACTTACAGTGTGACTAGTACATCAATTTAAATCAAGAAATTTAATTCTGTGAAATATAAGTCGTCAAGTAGATATCGTAATTCGGTATGATGCCACATGTCAACGAGCGGCTGAATGTACTCGTTCGAATTGCCAGTCGATGAATAACTGGGAATCGTTTGCGTGCGAAAATAATATAAAATTAAGAATAATGTAAATAAACTTAAAATATACGCAAATATATGTATATTTTTAATCATTTAATATATTTTTGGCCCAACAAGTTTAAATCCGAAAATCCAGACTTTGCCAGAAATTTAATACCTAACAGCGCGCAAGGAAAAACAACTGCTAAAAGGGCTGACAGACGGGGGTACTTATGTAAATAAACGAGCTCATATATCTGCATAATATTTTAGGCCTGACAGACGACACTTATCTGCGTTTCGACATTAGCTGATTTGAAAAACGAAACTGAGCTGAAAATGGAAATTAAGGAAAATAAGATTGGCAACTAATTAAATGGCAAAAAATCATTATAAAGCTTTAATAAAATCAAAATATGCAATACATTGGCACATACGTAATTCTTAGCAGGATGCTAAAGCCTTGTGTCGTTACACTTATCGACATTAGAGAAAGGAAGTTGTGCAAATGTGTGAGTATATTTTATATGCTGTAACGATATAAATAATTTCTACACATGCATACTATTCCATGCATGTCTATAGGAATTTCACCAAGAGAACTGCGCTTGGAGAAATTGTTGTGGATTTTTTCCAAGCAGTTTGCGGAAATCTTTCGGGTTTCGAGAGGGTTGCAGCTAACCAAGGCAGATCTAACAGACAACCGTAGTAGAGAAATTGCAACCCTGCTAGATTTTTTGATATATCTTTATTGTCAGTAAGAACTATCAAGTCAGTTTAATGAAAACAAAAGTTGACAATTCACAAATTCAATTTACCCAAAATAAATAAATGCAAAATGTTCATGTTTATTTCAGAACTTGATGCTTGATCCTTGTGACAGAGTTGGGCATCAAGTGTACGCGATTTTCACCAGCAATCAATTCACAGCTCGCGAAATGATCTATGGACACCACATTGTTTCCGTTAACGGGATGCCACAAGCTCTCTGCCTAACAATTCGTAGGCGTGGCTTTTGCTGCACTTTTTATAAATAAACTCAGCCTTTTTCTAGCTCTTTCTTGCTGAGAAGGCACTTTCCTAACTCTGGACAATTTCGGCACAAACTACACAACGCAAATATACAAAATATTCACGCGTTTCATGAGCAAATGAGCAAAAATCAAATTATTAACTCTACTGAGGTTACCTGTTAAATCTGCCTTGCAGCTAACATAAGAATCCAAACTTAAGCATTATTGGATAACGCCAAAGGATTGCTCCTGTCTCAAAGTTATTTATGTTCAATTTCTTCATAGACTTCGCTATCGCTGGAACTTACATGAAATAATAAGTTCGCAAAATAATCAAGAACAAAATCAGCAATTACCATACGTTCACATTCAACTGTCATCATCCCATTTACTCCATTCGTTCACGACTGTCACGATTCGACCCCTGTTTGAAGTAGAATTCCAATATTCCCAGCCTGCGTTCAAATTCCTCCACTGGTAAAGCAGCATCCTTTTTGCGAGTAGGGGTTTGTTTCACTGCTGCCCATCCGACCACCGTAGTTTTTTCGTCGCTGGAGCTCGTTTCGTGCAAATTTTTGTTGGCTTGGATTTACTTAGATCAGGATTAATTCTTGCGTTGCCTACCTGTTCTGTTCAATACAGTGCTAGAGTTTCGATTATTGTATTTTTTACAATTTAACTGAACATGATTGTATTCGCTTAAATGTTGAAATTTATTAAGGTCCAGTTTTTCAGTGCTGGTTGAAACTCAGTCTAAACTAAGTTTAGTTAAACTCAGTTTCAAATTCAACTTAGTTTTCTTGTGCTCAAATAAATTTGTTGCAACCAAAACGAAATAGTCAGCACGCAGCTGATAAGTTAAACTAAGTTTAAGTGTGCGCAATCGGCCGTTTAAACTCCGTTTAAAATTGACTGCATACTGAGTTTAAACTTAGTTTAAACGACAAACAGAGTTCAACTTGCGCTGAAAAACTGGCCCTAAGTCTTTGACTCTTACAAAACGTCCCATGAAGCGATCAAATCAATTCTAGGGACCAATGCAACGGGTTTCGGCGCTAATATGTAGATGCGCAATAGCTTTTACCAAAAAATAAGAAACGACTTGGTTTCTCCACTAGGAATGATAAGCAACACAAAAACCTGATTATGGCTTTTCGATTCAGTTACAAGTGCGTATATACATATGTAAATATGCAAGCGAGATTATGGGCCAGAGTCATAGTCAAGTTAAAGTCGACTCTAAAGTTAGCATCAGCTGTTTTGACAGATATCTCACCGAAAAGTATGCCAAAAAGCTGTTGCTAACTTAAGAGTCGACTTTAACTTTGATTATGGCCCTATGTATTCAAATGAGTACTAAATGAATTCTACTGGTACATCATGGGCATACTTAAAAAATGTTTACTTTTTATATAAACTACATAACATGGTATTCCGGAATTTATTTACGTACATACATATTTAAACTCAGTAAATTCACTTACAGTGTGACTAGTACATCAATTTAAATCAAGAAATTTAATTCTGTGAAATATAAGTCGTGAAGATAGAATAATGTAAATAAACTTAAAATATACGCAAATATATGTATATTTTTAATCATTTAATATATTTTTGGCCCAACAAGTTTAAATCCGAAAATCCAGACTTTGCCAGAAATTTAATACCTAACAGCGCGCAAGGAAAAACAACTGCTAAAAGGGCTGACAGACGGGGGTACTTATGTAAATAAACGAGCTCATATATCTGCATAATATTTTAGGCCTGACAGACGACACTTATCTGCATTTCGACATTAGCTTATTTGAAAAACGAAACTGAGCTGAAAATGGAAATTAAGGAAAATAAGATTGGCAACTAATTAAATGGCAAAAAATCATTACAAAGCTTTAAGTTGCTTAATAAAATCAAAATATGCAATACATTGGCACATACGTAGTTCTTAGCAGGATGCTGAAGCCTTGTGACGTTACACTTATCGACATTAGAGAAAGGAAGTTGTGCAAATGTGTGAGTATATTTTATATGCTGTAACGATATAAATAATTTCTACACATGCATACTATTCCATGAATGATCGCTATAGCTACTTTTGGGAACGAGACGAACCTTCAAAGGGCGAAAATCGTTTCAAAGAAAATTTCATTTCAAGACAAATGCATTTCGCAAAATTTGTGGAAAAAGTTCTGGGCACTGAAAAACTGAACAGCAATATGAGGTGATGTATTCCACTTCATAAAATGGTGGCTATCTCATTGTTCGCTTTGGAATATAGAACTTTTGCAAGTCTATAGGAATTTCACCAAGAGTACTGCACTTGCAGAAATTGTTGTGGATTTTTTCCAACCAGTTTGCGGAAATCTTTCGGATTGCATGGATTCCTATCCTCCCAACCCACAAGAAATCGCATTTTAATTTATAATTTGGTTTAATTTGCTAATATTTGCAGCTATAATAATAAACACTTTTGATAGCAGCTGTAGACATTTTGCTAGTTCACAATAGTATTTCTCTGTCAAAAGTGGCTCTATTGCCATATTAAAATCACAATATTCAGTACTTATGCACATAATTTTCGTGCATTTGTCCGAGTGCTTATGCTCATTTGGAAGGGGATTATGCATGAGTTACTTCAAAGAGCTTAGCAACAAGTTGAATGCCGTACGACCCCCAATAAAGCACCCAAAACAGCGGAAAAAGTATGGCTTTATAATGAAAACAAAAATTAAGTTGATAATGCTTGTTTGCAGGTATTTGCCGAATAAATACTGTTTAAGCATGCAGTCTAATACTAGGCTAAGCACGGTACCGATAGATGTCGCTGTTGACCACTGGCTGACAGAACTCGTTACTTCTATTCCTTTGTGCACGAGTCCTGTTAGCTGATACCGGTGCCAGATTCCACCTTCTGTGGAGGCTATAAATGCGGCGACTACGGGAAAAACGGGCTCTTCTTTTTCCAGTTCGAGCTTCGGTGAACAGCGACATCAGCGGTGAGTAATACATATTTCAACAATAAAAACGAATTTTTGCATATATATTTAAACAAAAGCGAATTGTTTCTTTCAACAAATATGTGTTGAGTGGATGTTTCGTGAGAGGTAATAGGAGAGTTTCGGCGTCTCAAGGATCGGCTCCCCGTGATCCCCGTTGTCGAAATTCAAGATGAATTTTGATTCTTTTCATTCTCCCGCTCGAACATGGTCCTTCGAGCCGGATTCTTGCGACGCTCGGTTACTCCATTATTTCTCACATTTATTCCACTGGCAACTCTCGCTAAGTCCCAATTTTCGTAATCTCGAAACACCATTGTGAACGAGACTACTAAAAAGAAGGTGCCTTCACGGCTTTTGACATTTACTGGCACCGCCATTTTACTATTCAACAACAAACGAAAGAATAGAGCGCTGATATTTTTTGGACAAAAACCAATTTTCTCAAAACCGACATCAACGATTTCATTAACGCGACAACTGGGAAGCAACCAGCAGATCAATTTGTGCAGCAGTCAAAGGAGAAAATTGGTAAAACGAAACCAACCCAAAGAAAACAAAGGGGAGACATTGCTTTTCAGCGCTAGCGGCTTAGAATTCACCGGGAAACGGTCTGAGGATAGCGGGCGAGTCCCGATCTTTTTGCTTTTTTAACCATACACGCATATATGTATCCATTAACCTGCCTTTTTCAGTGAAAAGTCCCTGAGAAGCAGGGCAGTGCAGTGAAAGTGCTAGTGGAAAGTCCCTACAAATAAAGGCAGTGAGCGCCGGCACCAAGTGCCTCCAAATAAAGCGCTAGCAACCACTTGCACTGAAAGCCACTGATTAGCAGGGCTGCGCAAGTGTCGGAAAGTCCCTGAGAAACAGGGCAGTACAGTGAAAGTACTAATGGAAAGCCCCTACCAGTAAGGGCAGTGTAAGGAAAGAGCCTGTGAAAGTAATTTACAGACGTGTGCAAGTGAGTGAAAGTCCCTGGGAAACCTGGGCAGTTCAAAAATAAATCACCAGCGGACAGTTAAGAAAGTGCAACCAGGCACCAAAAGCTGCTCGTCATCATAAAGGCAAACAAAAAAGATCGGCCCAACGTGCAGCAAGGCCATAAACAAGGACCCATCTGAACAATAGTTCCCGAGCAACCCACAATAATTAGAAACCTACGCATATAAAAAAAAAACGGAGATAACAGGTAAGCCGTTCAAATTCTCCACGTTTTATTTGTTAACAAAGCCGGTCAGGACTTTCTGGTCAGCGTACGGCCTAACAAAAATAGAGCCTTAAGCGGTAACTAAAGGCATATATGTACATACGTAGTTGCACAGTCGAGCGCGATACGCGAAAATAACCCGGGGTTATTTTAATTTTTTTATTTTCCTCTATTCGGGAGTAAGTTTGTCTACATTAGGTTAGCATCAATCATTCAAGTAGAGAAACGCTGGTTTAAGATGGCGAACCCAAATGAATTTTCTCGAGCTTGTGAGGCTTTATTAGAATTTAAGGAAAAGTATAATCTCACACCAAAGGGAAAGCCACTCGGTATTCTCGATCGAAATACAGAAGAAGGAGCTAAAAGCTTTATGGGTCAAGGTTAAGGAGACTTTTGAAGCATACTCGCGAAGTGTATCTGAAGACGAAGCAGGAAAGGCCGCTTTAAGCTTAGGCAAATATCAGGATTGCTATTCCGCATATGTTGCATGTACATCACTGATGGGCGAAACTATCCACAATTTGACCTTTGCTCAGCAGAGCTCATCAACAATTATTCCGACACACCGTGACTGCGAACCAGTCCAACGTTCAAGCGTTAATCTCCCACCTTGTGACACGGAGATCTTTTTTGGGGATTATATGTCATGGCCATCTTTTCGAGATCTCTTCAAGGCCATTTGTACAAACAATTCTCGATTTAGTCCGGTTGAAAAACTATATCACCTAAATCAGAAAACTAGAGGAGAAGCCAAAGATATAGTTAAAAAATCTCCATTGACCAATGACGGGTTTGCATTTGCGTGGCAAAACCTCTCTGACCGGTATGAAAACAAAAGGGTAATGGTGAATAGCCAACTGAAGATATTGTTTAATTTACCCACTGTAACTTGCGAGCGTGGACACGATATAAAAAATCTTCAGCGGTCGGTCAATAACTGCATTTCCGTTCTGCAAATGTACAATATTGATATAGAGAACTGGGACGCCATCTTCGTATTTCTAGTATCGAGTAAATTGCCAGATACTACGTTGGCTTTATGGGAACAGGGAATCGTGCATAAATCCGAGATCCCAAAGTGGGAAGATTTAGATAGTTTCCTTTCCAGTAGGTTCCAAACCCTAGAAACGGTTAGCGATATTCAGAGTGCTCGCGGGCAAAGGGCAGGACATAGCAGGACACTGGCAGTGACATTTGGGCGAAGGGTGGCTACTCATCACAGTCACATCTCGCAACCATCGTGTAGGTTATGTCCTGACCAGTCGCATTCGCTTAAATCATGCCCAAAGTGTTTAGCAATGCGAGTAGATGATCGCTGCAAAATAGTGAGAAAATATAATCTGTGTTTGAACTCTCATATCGCAAGGAACTGCACCAGTACTTTTGCTTGCTCCAGTTGTCATCAAAGGCACCATTCCCTGCTACATCGAATTCCAAATGGGGACAATCACGGGACCACAACTAGGAATGTTACCATAGGAAATGAAGCCTCGAATACACCAACTTCCGGCAACATTAATGCACTTCTCGCAGCTAGTTCCAAAGGCGTTATTTTGGGAACAGCAATGGTACATATAAATCATTTAGGGGTGAACTATCCGGCAAGAGCTCTTCTTGACTCCAGGTCGGAAGGCACATTTATCTCAGAGCGGCTGCAGAAACGAATTAACCTTCCTACTCGGCCTGTCGAGACGAGTATATGCGGGATAAATGCAACTATACCTGCCAAAGTGAGAAAGGCAGCACGATTCGTATTAGGCTCCCCTGTTGATTCCCAAGTCAGAAATGAGGCAAGAGGCCTAATTCTACCCCAACTTACAGGAAACCTCCCCCAGCTGTCAGTAAAGGTAGCGGATCTTGTTTCTCCTCCCCCAATGGAATTAGCCGATGTCAATTTCTACAAGAGCCAATAGGTGGATATGATCATTGGTGCCGATTTGTATCCAGCTATCATGCGCGGCCAGATAAAGAAAGATGTACTGGGCTCTCTTCTAGCACAGGAGACGGTGTTTGGCTGGGTACTTTCAGGGCCTCTTTCTCAGTCTGTGGCAAAATCCTCAGAGGCGTGTTTGTCCCTTTTTACTGAATTAACAGAGCAGGTTCCGAGCGAAAAACGGGTAACTCCAGAGGAAGCTTTTTGTGAACAGCATTACAAAATGACCACGCATCGTGATGATAAAGGGCAATATGTAGTAGCATTGCCATTCCGACAGGAATTTCCAGATGATCTCAGTCTGGGACATTCTAGGACCTGTGCGTACGCAACGAATCGGCGATGTTGTAGAAACCTGAGCTGAAAGCAGAATACCATCGAGTACTAAAAGAATACATAACTTTAGGTCATATGAAGCCAATAAATAAGGCCACATCTCCACCACCATCAGCAACCTATTACTTGCCCCACCACGCAGTGCTTAAGCCAGACAGCTCAACTACCAAAGTGCGAGTGGTCTTCAACGCGTCAAATCCATCTTCAAATGGAGTGAGCTTGAATGATGCACTCTACCCTGGTCCTGTTCTTCAGGCAGATCTTATAGCTTTACTGCTGAAATGGCAATTTTTTAAGTACGTCTTCAGTGCGGACATCGAGAAAATGTATCGACAAATTCTGCTGCAGCCTGAAGACACACAATAGCACAGGATTCTTTTTCGAGAATCACAAAATGAAGAACTGGTGGATTACGAACTGCAAACTGTCACGTTCCGGGTTAACTGCGCACCATATCTAGCGATACGAAATCTTCTTCAACTAGCGCAAGAAGTCAATCAGCAGTTTCCACTGGCAGCCAGAGTTTTAAAACACCATACGTACGTAGACGATGTACTAGCAGGAGCCCACGACCAAAAGACGGCCATTCGAACGCGCGATGAACTCCTAATGGTATTACAGGGAGCTGAATTCCCCCTCCGAAAATGGACATCAAATTTCAGGGAGATCCTGCCCGCCTTGCCTAAGAACCACCTTTTGAAGGAAGACTTTCTGGAGATCGACGACTTGAGTGAAGCGAGAATGTTAGGTATTCGATGGAATGCTGCGCATGACATGTTTTATTTCAGCGTAAAAACAATGCCATCACATCCAACTACACCAAACGAGAAGTCCTATCTTGTGTCGCAAAGTTGTTTGATCCTGCGGGTTGGCTAGGTCCTATTATCGTTGCGCATGACATGTTTTATTTCAGCGTAAAAACAATGCCTTCACATCAAAACTACACCAAACGAGAAGTCCTATCTTGTGTCGCAAAGTTGTTTGATCCTGCGGGTTGGCTAGGTCCTATTATCGTTGAAGCAAAAATTTTAATGCAGGATATATGGCTAGCCAAAATTGACTGCGATGATCATCTACCACCAACCCTCTCTCAGCGTTGGGAAAGGTTTTTAAGGGATTATGTGTTCATCCCAGATATTAAAATTCCAAGGTGGATAAACTTCACGCCTTGGGATGAAATCGAGTTCCACGGGTTCAACGGACAACGTCCCCTTTGTAAATTTACTCGTAGGCAAGACGAAGGTAGCACCCGTGAAAACTATATCCTTACCTCGCCTGGAGTTATGCGGAGCCCTTCTCTTGGCAGAGCTTATTAACGCTTTACTTCCACAGTTTGACGCTGGTCAGCCAGTACTATACAAATGGACTGATTCCACCATCGTTCTCTCGTGGTTAAGGAAACCTCCCTGCTCCTGGACAACCTTTGTGGCGAACAGAGTCGCCAAAATCGAGGAACTGGTTGGAGTAAATGGATGGAATCACGTAGACTCCACAGATAATCCTGCAGATCTTGGAAGCCGAGGGGTCTCACCTCAGGAATTAGCAAAGAGCACATTGTGGTGGCAAGGTCCCCACTGGCTCAAAGCAAAACCACCGGAATGGCCTCTAAAAACTCTTGAAATACTAAAAGAGACGGAATTAGAACAGAAGGTGGTCCGAATACATACAACGTGTATATTAGAAAAACAGGACATCTTAGATAGATTCTCCAGTTTCTCGCGCACCCTGCGAGTTATGGCATGGATTTTCAAATTTTATAGCAAAATCCATCCGGTTCACAAGATGACTCGACGATACACCTCTTCTCAGATTACTTCTGAAGAAATTCGGGAGGTAAAAACCCGCCTTGTTCTTCTGACACAAAGGCAGTACTATTGCAACGAGTATGAGGCACTCTCGTCGTCCAATACGATAAGTGCTAAGAGCCCCATCAAGTCTCTCAATCCGTTCCTCGACAGGAATGGGATCATGAGGGTTGGAGGCAGACTCGCGCGATCAGAGATGCCTTTTAATGAGCGTTACCCGATCATCTTAGATTCACGCACTTGATCTCTCTGCACGGAGGGAATCAGCTTGTGCTGAGGCTACTGAGGTCGGAATTTTGGATAGTACGGATGAAGAACTTAATTAAAAGTATAATCCACAATTGTAAAGTTTGTCTCATTTACAGAAAAAAGACACGAGAACAGCTGATGGGAGCCCTGCCCCCTGAACGAGTAGAAATATCCCGACCTTTTACCAATACCGGCGTGGATTTTACTGGTCCATTTGAGATCAAAAACTTTACCGGCAGAGCTTGTCTCATCACAAAAGGATATGTCTGTGTCTTTGTCTACTTTGCGACGAAGGCAATTCATCTGGAGGCCACTAGTGACCTTTCGACTACCACCTTTCTCGCTGCATTTTCAAGGTTTGTATCGAGACGCGGATGTCCGAGAAGCATATACTCGGACAACGGGACAAATTTCGTGGGAGCTAGCAAGGCATTGAGACAAGACTTCCGAAAATTCGTCATGGCAAGTCGGACTACCCAAACATACGCTCATCAAGAAATCGACTAGCACTTCATACCTCCAGATGATCCGCATATGGGAGGATTGTGGGAAGCAGGTGTAAAAAGCTTTAAAACACACTTCCGAAAGGTAGCAAATACCATGCGTTTTACGATGGAGGAGTTTGCAACGTTGCTTGCCCAAATAGAAGCTTGTCTGAACTCAAGACCAATCAGCGCGATTTCAGATAACCCCGAGTCTCTAGAGCCCCTCACACCAGGTCATTTTTTGGCAGGCGGTCCACTACTTTCGGTTGTGGAGCCGGAGATCAGGGGAAACACGATGTCAATTGTCAATCGATGGCACACAATAAAGGCAATTCATCAAGGATTCTGTCGGCGATGGAAAGAGGAATATCTGAAGGAAATGCACAAAAGACAAAAATGGCAATCACCTCAGCGAAATATCGAAGTAGAGAACTTTGTGGTTATCAAAGAGGATAACCTACCCCCAAACGAGTGGCGACTTGGCAGAGTTGTAAAAGTTTTTACAGGTCCCGATGGCTGCGTGCGAGTAGTAGAAATACGCACTACTCGAGGAGTCATTACACAACCAATCGTGAAATTAGTGTTACTCCCTTCAGTAAACGCAAACTAATATTCTGTTTTTCTATTTGCAGTAAATCTTCCCAAGATGGCACACCATTCCCAAAGTGAAGCTCAAGAGCTCAATCGTTGTCCCATCTGCAACCACAACCACAAACTCTTGTTTTGTCGTCAACTTCGCCGAATGGAGGCTGAGGAGAGACTGAGAGCTGTCCTCCTACACCGCCATTGTGCAAACTGTCTGTCGTCGCGTCATATGGCTAGCAGTTGTCCGTCCATCCACAACTGTGAATTACGTGAAGAAAGGTACCACAATCTCCTCCACTTGTGGGAAGCTCCCATACGTGAGGAAGACGTGTCGTCACGCCGAAACGCGACAGACTCTCCACCGCAACGACAACACCATGGCGATCTGTTAGAGCTTGATTTCACCGATGATGATATCCAGCAGGACGGAGCGACGGTGCGAAGTGAACAACCGGTGCCCAGACTACCTCCGTCGGGCATTCGGTCAGTTATTCAGCGACCACGTAGTCCTACTATACGAAGACAACCAACTCCGCACCGACCGAAGGTACGCAGCACACAACGCACGCAGTACCGAGGTGTAAGAGACGCCCGAGAACGCATTAGTGGGCCAACCCCACAGGGTCTGGGCTTATCTGTTCTTACTCCGACGGTCATGCTTAGAATTATGGTAGGAGGAAGATACCAATCAATACGAGCAATAATCGACCCAGGGCAACCTTACCCGACTATGTCAAAGGCTCTAGTTAGACAACTACGCATCCTCCGTAGCAACGAGAGGTCACATTGCGCATTTACCGTAAAGGGCTGGCAGAAAAGGTTAGTAGTCCGCGCAAAAATAGTACACTATCTGAAAAAGAACACCCCCGAGCGTACCGTCGATGCCCGCATTGTAAACGATTTTGACAACCTCCGGCTAGCAGACCCTAGCTTCTACCGATCGTGCACGGTGTCAATCATCCTAGGAGCGGATGTATACGGAGCGATTCTGCGCCCGGGGCTAATGCCTGCGACACCTACCCGTCCAGCAGCGCAGAATACTATCTTCGGTTGGATCATCTCTGGAGCCACTGCTTATTAAAGAATGGGGCATCTGACTTATTTTAAGATTTTGTCATAGGCTAAGAAATATTTTAAGTACAACTTATGAATGAATCTAATGAATTTAATTGCAGTGTCGCTGTAAGGCGGGCGGCATTGTTGAGTGGAAGTTTTGTGAGAGGTAATAGGAGAGTTTCAGCGTCTCAAGGATCGGCTCCCCGTGATCCCCGTTGTCGAAATTCAAGAGGAATTTTGATTCTTTTCATTCTCCCGCTCGAACATGGTCCTTCGAGCCGGATTCTTGCGACGCTCGGTTACTCCATTATTTCTCACATTTATTCCACTGGCAACTCTCGCTAAGTCCCAATTTTCGTAATCTCGAAACACCATTGTGAACGAGACTACTAAAAAGATGGTGCCTTCACGGCTTTTGACATTTACTGGCACCGACATTTTACTATTCAACAACAAACGAAAGAATAGAGCGCTGATATTTTTTGGACAAAAACCAATTTTCTCAAAACCGACATCAACGATTTCATCAACGCGACAGCTGGGAAGCAACCAGCAGATCAATTTGTGCAGCAGTCAAAGGAGAAAATTGGTAAAACGAAACCAACCCAAAGAAAACAAAGGGGAGACATTGCTTTTCAGCGCTAGCGGCTTAGAATTCACCGGGAAACGGTCTGAGGATAGCGGGCGAGTCCCGAACTTTTTGCTTTTTTAACCATACACGCATATATGTATCCATTAACCTGCCTTTTTCAGTGAAAAGTTCCTGAGAAGCAGGGCAGTGCAGTGAAAGTGCCAGTGGAAAGTCCCTACAAATAAGGGCAGTGAGCGCCGGCACCAACTGCCTCCAAATAAAGCGCTAGCAACCACTTGCAGTGAAAGCCACTGATTAGCAGGGCTGCGCAAGTGTCGGAAAGTCCCTGAGGAACAGGACAGTCCAGTGAAAGTGCTAGTGGAAAGTCCCTACAAATAAGGGCAGTGAGCGCCGGCAGCAAGTGCCTCCCAAATAAAGCGCTTGCAACCACTTGCAGTGAAAGCCACTGATTAGCAGGGCTGCGCAAGTGTTGGAAAGTCCCTGAGGAGCAGGGCAGTACAGTGAAAGTACTAATGGAAAGCCCCTACCAGTAAGGGCAGTGTAAGGAAAGAGCCTGTGAAAGTAATTTACAGACGTGTGCAAGTGAGTGAAAGTCCCTGGGAAACCTGGGCAGTTCAAAAATAAATCACCAGCGGACAGTTAAGAAAGTGCAACCAGGCACCAAAAGCTGCTCGTCATCATAAAGGCAAACAAAAAAGATCGGCCCAACGTGCAGCAAGGCCATAAACAAGGACCCATCTGAACAATAGTTCCCGAGCAACCCACAATAAATAGAAACCTACGCATATCAAAAAAAAAAACGGAGATAACTGGTAAGCCGTTGAAATTCTCCACGTTTTATTTGTTAACAAAGCCGGTCAGGACTTTCTGGTCAGCGTACGGCCTAACAAAAATAGAGCCTTAAGCGGTGAATAAAGGCATATGCGTACATACGTAGTTGCACAGTCGAGCGCGATACGCGAAAATAACCCGGGGTTATTTTAATTTTTTTTATTTTCCTCTATTCGGGAGTAAGTTTGTCTACATTAGGTTAGCATCAATCATTCCAGTAGAGAAACGCTGGTTTAAGATGGCGAACCCAAATGAATTTTCTCGAGCTTGTGAGGCTTTATTAGAATTTGAGGAAAATATAATCTCACACCAAAGGGAAAGCCACTCGGTATTCTCGATCGAAATACAGAAGGAGGAGCTAAAAGCTTTATGGGTCAAGGTTAAGGAGACTTTTGAAGCATACTCGCCAAGTGTGTCTGAAGACGAAGCAGGAAAGGCCGCTTTAAGCAGATATCAGAATTGCTATTCCGCATATGTTGCATGTGCATCACTGATGGACGAAACTATCCCCAATTTGACCTTTGCTCAGCAGAGCTCATCAACAATTATTTCGATACACCGTGACTGCGAACCAGTCCAACGTTCAAGCGTTAATCTCCCACCTTGTGACACGGAGATCTTTTTTGGGGATTATATGTCATGGCCATCTTTTCGAGATCTCTTCACGGCCATTTGTATAAACAATTCTCGATTAAGTCCGGTTGAAAAACTATATCACCTAAATCAGAAAACTAGAGGAGAAGCCAAAGATATAGTTAAAAAATCTCCATTGACCAATGACGGGTTTGCATTTCCGTGGCAAAACCTCTCTGACCGGTATGAAAACAAAAGGGTAATGGTGAATAGCCAACTGAAGATATTGTTTAATTTACCCACTGTAACTTGCGAGCGTGGACACGATATAAAAAATCTTCAGCGGTCGGTCAATAACTGCATTTCCGTTCTGCAAATGTACAATATTGATATAGAGAACTGGGACGCCATCTTCGTATTTCTAGTATCGAGTAAATTGCCAGATACTGCGTTGGCTTTATGGGAACAGGGAATCGTGCATAAATCCGAGATCCCAAAGTGGGAAGATTTAGATAGTTTCCTTTCCAGTAGGTTCCAAACCCTAGAAACGGTTAGCGATATTCAGAGTGCTCGCGGGCAAAGGGCAGGACATAGCAGGACACCGGCAGTGACATTTGGGCGAAGGGTGGCTACTCATCACAGTCACATCTCGCAACCATCGTGTAGGTTATGTCCTGACCAGTCGCATTCGCTTAAATCATGCCCAAAGTGTTTAGCAATGCGAGTAGATGATCGCTGCAAAATAGTGAGAAAATATAATCTGTGTTTGAACTCGCATATCGCAAGGAACTGCACCAGTACTTTTGCTTGCTCCAGTTGTCATCAAAGGCACCATTCCCTGCTACATCGAATTCCAAATGGGGACAATCACGGGACCACAACTAGGAATGTTACCATAGGAAATGAAGCCTCGAATACACCAACTTCCGGCAACATTAATGCACTTCTCGCAGCTAGTTCCAAAGGCGTTATTTTGGGAACAGCAATGGTACATATAAATCATTTAGGGGTGAACTATCCGGCAAGAGCTCTTCTTGACTCCAGGTCGGAAGGCACATTTATCTCAGAGCGGCTGCAGAAACGAATTAACCTTCCTACTCGGCCTGTCGAGACGAGTATATGCGGGATAAATGCAACTATACCTGCCAAAGTGAGAAAGGCAGCACGATTCGTATTAGGCTCCCCTGTTGATTCCCAAGTCAGAATTGAGGCAAGAGGCCTAATTCTACCCCAACTTACAGGAAACCTCCCCCTGCTGTCAGTAAAGGTAGCGGATCTTGTTTCTCCTCCCCCAATGGAATTAGCCGATGTCAATTTCTACAAGAGCCAACAGGTGGATATGATCATTGGTGCCGATTTGTATCCAGCTATCATGCGCGGCCAGATAAAGAAAGATGTACTGGGCTCTCTTCTAGCACAGGAGACGGTGTTTGGCTGGGTACTTTCAGGGCCTCTTTCTCAGTCTGTGGCAAAATCCTCAGAGGCGTGTTTGTCCCTTTTTACTGAATTAACAGAGCAGGTTCCGAGCGAAAAACGGGTAACTCCAGAGGAAGCTTTTTGTGAACAGCATTACAAAATGACCACGCATCGTGATGATAAAGGGCAATATGTAGTAGCATTGCCATTCCGACAGGAATTTCCAGATGATCTCAGTCTGGGACATTCTAGGACCTGTGCGTACGCAACGAATCGGCGATGTTGTAGAAACCTGAGCTGAAAGCAGAATACCATCGAGTACTAAAAGAATACATAACTTTAGGTCATATGAAGCCAATAAATAAGGCCACATCTCCACCACCATCAGCAACCTATTACTTGCCCCACCACGCAGTGCTTAAGCCGGACAGCACAACTACCAAAGTGCGAGTGGTCTTCAACGCGTCAAATCCATCTTCAAATGGAGTGAGCTTGAATGATGCACTCTACCCTGGTCCTGTTCTTCAGGCAGATCTTATAGCTTTACTGCTGAAATGGCAATTTTTTAAGTACGTCTTCTGTGCGGACATCGAGAAAATGTATCGACAAATTCTGCTGCAGCCTGAAGACACACAATAGCACAGGATTCTTTTTCGAGAATCACAAAATGAAGAACTGGTGGATTACGAACTGCAAACTGTCACGTTCGGGGTTAACTACGCACCATATCTAGCGATACGAACTCTTCTTCAACTAGCGCAAGAAGTCAATCAGCAGTTTCCACTGGCAGCCAGAGTTTTAAAACACCATACGTACGTAGACGATGTACTAGCAGGAGCCCACGACCAAAAGACGGCCATTCGAACGCGCGATGAACTCCTAATGGTATTACAGGGAGCTGGATTCCCCCTCCGAAAATGGACATCAAATTCCAGGGAGATCCTGGCCGCCTTGCCTAAGAACCACCTTTTGAAGGAAGACTTTCTGGAGATCGACGACTTGAGTGAAGCGACAATGTTAGGTATTCGATGGAATGCTGCGCATGACATGTTTTATTTCAGCGTAAAAACAATGCCATCACATCCAAACTACACCAAACGAGAAGTCCTATCTTGTGTCGCAAAGTTGTTTGATCCTGCGGGTTGGCTAGGTCCTATTGTCGTTGAAGCAAAAATTCTAATGCAGGATATATGGCTAGCCAAAATTGACTGCGATGATCATCTACCACCAACCCTCTCTCAGCGTTGGGAAAGGTTTTTAAGGGATTATGTGTTCATCCCAGATATTAAAATTCCAAGGTGGATAAACTTCACGCCTTGGGATGAAATCGAGTTCCACGGGTTCAACGGACAACGTCCCCTTTGTAAATTTACTCGTAGGCAAGACGAAGGTAGCACCCGTGAAAACTATATCCTTACCTCGCCTGGAGTTATGCGGAGCCCTTCTCTTGGCAGAGCTTATTAACGCTTTACTTCCACAGTTTGACGTTGGTCAGCCAGTACTATACAAATGGACTGATTCCACCATCGTTCTCTCGTGGTTAAGGAAACCTCCCTGCTCCTGGACAACCTTTGTGGCGAACAGAGTCGCCAAAATCGAGGAACTGGTTGGAGTAAATGGATGGAATCACGTAGACTCCACAGATAATCCTGCAGATCTTGGAAGCCGAGGGGTCTCACCTCAGGAATTAGCAAAGAGCACATTGTGGTGGCAAGGTCCCCACTGGCTCAAAGCAAAACCATCGGAATGGCCTCTAAAAGCTCGTGAAATACTAAAAGAGACGGAATTAGAACAGAAGGTGGTCCGAATACATACAACGTGTATATTAGAAAAACAGGACATCTTAGATAGATTCTCCAGTTTCTCGCGAACCCTGCGAGTTATGGCATGGATTTTCAGATTTTATAGCAAAATCCATCCGGTTCACAAGATTAGTTGACGATACACCTCTTCTCAGATTACTTCTGAAGAAATTCGGCAGGTAAAAACCCGCCTTGTTCTTCTGACACAAAGGCAGTACTATTGCAACGAGTATGAGGCACTCTCGTCGTCCAATACGATAAGTGCTAAGAGCCCCATCAAGTCTCTCAATCCGTTCCTCGACAGGAATGGGATCATGAGGGTTGGAGGCAGACTCGCGCGATCAGAGATGCCTTTTAATGAGCGTTACCCGATCATCTTAGATTCACGCACTTGATCTCTCTGCACGGAGGGAATCAGCTTGTGCTGAGGCTACTGAGGTCGGAATTTTGGATAGTACGGATGAAGAACTTAATTAAAAGTATAATCCACAATTGTAAAGTTTGTCTCATTTACAGAAAAAAGACACGAGAACAGCTGATGGGAGCCCTGCCCCCTGAACGAGTAGAAATATCCCGACCTTTTACCAATACCGGCGTGGATTTTACTGGGCCATTTGAGATCAAAAACTTTACCGGCAGAGCTTGTCTCATCACAAAAGGATATGTCTGTGTCTTTGTCTACTTTGCGACGAAGGCAATTCATCTGGAGGCCACTAGTGACCTTTCGACTACCACCTTTCTCGCTGCATTTTCAAGGTTTGTATCGAGACGCGGATGTCCGAGAAGCATATACTCGGACAACGGGACAAATTTCGTGGGAGCTAGCAAGGCATTGAGACAAGACTTCCGAAAATTCGTCATGGCAAGTCGGACTACCCAAACATACGCTCATCAAGAAATCGACTAGCACTTCATACCTCCAGATGATCCGCATATGGGAGGATTGTGGGAAGCAGGTGTAAAAAGCTTTAAAACACACTTCCGAAAGGTAGCAAATACCATGCGTTTTACGATGGAGGAGTTTGCAACGTTGCTTGCCCAAATAGAAGCTTGTCTGAACTCAAGACCAATCAGCGCGATTTCAGATAACCCCGAGTCTCTAGAGCCCCTCACACCAGGTCATTTTTTGGCAGGCGGTCCACTACTTTCGGTTGTGGAGCCGGAGATCAGGGGAAACACGATGTCAATTGTCAATCGATGGCACACAATAAAGGCAATTCATCAAGGATTCTGTCGGCGATGGAAAGAGGAATATCTGAAGGAAATGCACAAAAGACAAAAATGGCAATCACCTCAGCGAAATATCGAAGTAGAGAACTTTGTGGTTATCAAAGAGGATAACCTACCCCCAAACGAGTGGCGACTTGGCAGAGTTGTAAAAGTTTTTACAGGTCCCGATGGCTGCGTGCGAGTAGTAGAAATACGCACTACTCGAGGAGTCATTACACAACCAATCGTGAAATTAGTGTTACTCCCTTCAGTAAACGCAAACTAATATTCTGTTTTTCTATTTGCAGTAAATCTTCCCAAGATGGCACACCATTCCCAAAGTGAAGCTCAAGAGCTCAATCGTTGTCCCATCTGCAACCACAACCACAAACTCTTGTTTTGTCGTCAACTTCGCCGAATGGAGGCTGAGGAGAGACTGAGAGCTGTCCTCCTACACCGCCATTGTGCAAACTGTCTGTCGTCGCGTCATATGGCTAGCAGTTGTCCGTCCATCCACAACTGTGAATTACGTGAAGAAAGGTACCACAATCTCCTCCACTTGTGGGAAGCTCCCATACGTGAGGAAGACGTGTCGTCACGCCGAAACGCGACAGACTCTCCACCGCAACGACAACACCATGGCGATCTGTTAGAGCTTGATTTCACCGATGATGATATCCAGCAGGACGGAGCGACGGTGCGAAGTGAACAACCGGTGCCCAGACTACCTCCGTCGGGCATTCGGTCAGTTATTCAGCGACCACGTAGTCCTACTATACGAAGACAACCAACTCCGCACCGACCGAAGGTACGCAGCACACAACGCACGCAGTACCGAGGTGTAAGAGACGCCCGAGAACGCATTAGTGGGCCAACCCCACAGGGTCTGGGCTTATCTGTTCTTACTCCGACGGTCATGCTTAGAATTATGGTAGGAGGAAGATGCCAATCAATACGAGCAATAATCGACCCAGGGCAACCTTACCCGACTATGTCAAAGGCTCTAGTTAGACAACTACGCATCCTCCGTAGCAACGAGAGGTCACATTGCGCATTTACCGTAAAGGGCTGGCAGAAAAGGTTAGTAGTCCGCGCAAAAATAGTACACTATCTGAAAAAGAACACCCCCGAGCGTACCGTCGATGCCCGCATTGTAAACGATTTTGACAACCTCCGGCTAGCAGACCCTAGCTTCTACCGATCGTGCATACGGAGCGATTCTGCGCCCGGGGCTAATGCCTGCGACACCTACCCGTCCAGCAGCGCAGAATACTATCTTCGGTTTGATCATCTCTGGAGCCACTGCTTATTAAAGAATAGGGCATCTGACTTATTTTAAGAATTTGTCATAGGCTAAGAAATATTTTAAGTACAACTTATGAATGAATCTAATGAATTTAACTGCAGTGTCGCTGCAAGGCGGGCGGCATGTTTAAGCATGCAGTCTAATACTAGGCTAAGCACGGTACCGATAGATGTCGCTGTTGACCACTGGCTGACAGAACTCGTTACTTCTATTCCTTTGTGCACGAGTCCTGTTAGCTGATACCGGTGCCAGATTCCACCTTCTGTGGAGGCTATAAATGCGGCGACTGCGGGAAAAACGGGCTCTTCTTTTTCCAGTTCGAGCTTCGGTGAACAGCGACATCAGCGGTGAGTAATACATATTTCAACAATAAAAACTAATTTTTGCATATATATTTAAACAAAAGCGAATTGTTTCTTTCAACAAATATTTGTTGAGTGGAAGTTTCATAAGAAGTAATAGGAGAGTTTCGGCGTCTCAAGGATCGGCTCCCCGTGATCCCCGTTGTCGAAATTCAAGAGGAATTTTGATTCTCTTCATTCCCTCGCTCGAACAAATACTGTACACGATTTCCTTTCCATTTCCTTTAATAAGGCAGATGTTTATTTTGAGACGATACTCTGCCATATATCATATTAATCATGTGTTGATAGCTACCGCTAGCGAGAAGCGAGAGGGTTGCAGCTAACCAAGGCAGATCTAACAGGCAACCGTAGTAGAGAAATTGCAACCCTGCTAGATTTTTTGATATATCTTTATTGTCAGTTTGAAACTATCAAGTCAGTCTAATGAAAACAAAAGTTGACAATTCACAAATTCAATTTACCCAAAATAAATAAATACAAAATGTTCATGTTTATTTCAGAACTTGATGCTTGATCCTGTGACAGAGTTGGGCATCAAGTGTACGCGATTTTCACCAGCAACCAATTCACAGCTCGCGAAATGATCTATGGACACCACATTGTTTCCGTTAACGGGATGCCACAAGCTCTCTGCCTAACAATTCGTAGGCGTGGCTCTTGCGGCACTTTTTATAAATAAACTCTGCCTTTTCTAGCTCTTTCTTGCTGAGGACGCACTTTACTAACTCTGTACAATTTCGGCACAAACTACACAACGCAAATATACAAAATATTCACGCGTTTCATGAGCAGCTAACATAAGAATAAAAACTTAAGCATTGTTGGATAACGCCAAAGGATTGCTCCTGTCTCAAAGTTATTTATGTTCAATTTCTTCGTAGGCTTCGCTATCGCTGGAACTTACATGAAATAATAAGTTCGCAAAATAATCAAGAACAAAATCAGCAATTACCATACGTTCACATTCAACTGTCATCATCCCATTTACTCCATTCGTTAACGACTGTCACGATTCGACCCCTGTTTGAAGTAGAATTCCAATATTACCAGCCTGCGTTCAAATTCCTCCACTGGTAAAGCAGCACCCTTTTTGCGAGTAGGGTTTTGTTTCACTGCTGCCCATCCGACCACCGTAGTTTATTCGTCGCTGGAGCTCGTTTCGTGCAAATTTTTGTTGGCTTGAATTTACTTAGATCAGGATTAATTCTTGCGTTGCCTACCTGTTCTGTTCAATACAGTGCTAGAATTTCGATTATTGCATTTTTTACAATTTAACTGAACGCGATTGTATTCGCTTAACTGTTGAAATTAATTAAGGTCCAGTTTTTCAGGGCTGGTTGAAACTCAGTTTAAACTAAGTTTAGTTAAACTCAGTTTAAATTTCAACTTAGTTTTCTTGTGCTCAAATAAATTTGTTGCAACCAAAACGAAATAGTCAGCACGCAGCTGATAAGTTAAACTAAGTTTAACTGTCGGCCGTTTAAACTCCGTTTAAAATTGACTGAAAAACTGCATACTGAGTTTAAACTTAGTTTAAACGACAAACAGAGTTCAACTTGCACTGAAAACCTGGCCCTAAGTCTTTGACTCTTACAAAACGTCCCATGAAGCGATCAAATCAATTCTAGGGACCAATGCAACGGGTTTCGGCGCTAATATGTATGTAGATGCGCAATAGCTTTTACCAAAAAATAAGAAACGACTTGCTTTCTCCACTAGGAATGATAAACAACACAAAAACCTGATTATGGCTTTTCGATACAGTTACAAGTGCGTAACGAGATATATCTTGTGTATCATTATTTTCGTGGCTGCAACGAAACGTAAATGGCCTACTTAAAGTATAGAGATAATTCTTGTCTCACTCACTCTCAAGTTATTCAAGGCAAACGTTATTGCGAGCGAACAGTTCGGGCACAAATATTTAGAAAGGTATGGGAGTTTGCATTATTCGTATTCGAAGCTATAATGAATTGCGTGATATGACTGTAGCTTTCAACGCGGCTACACGGCTTCTGTACAAAATAGGTACGTTCGTTTGAAATATCCAGTCTGTGAAATGTCATCTGTTCTCTTACAAGAAGAAAGTATCCGAAAATTACGCGAACAAAACATGTGCATAAAATTGCAGGTTACATGAACAGCTGATCGATTTTTTGTGTGCATTATAAAGTGTAAAATTTAAAACATATGAATACTGATAAAAAAAAAGTGACAGTTTACTGACTGAATGAACAATTACCTACTTTTACAAGTTTTATTAGTCTTTTCATAAGATTTTTAGATTCTAAACCATCCAATTAATTTTTGTCAATTGCGAAAACTCCAACCAGCTCCTTTTGATCAAATGTTTTCTTGCTGGAAAGTTGCCGCTGGCAAAAAGTTATCCAGCAGAAATTAGAAACTCCCCCTCAAAATGAAATTTTATTTTGCTTTCCCAATTTCCTCTACTTTAAGTTTTTGGCATGCGCGAAAGCCAAAAACGGATAGTTTTTGATAGTTATCAATAGTTAGCAGGTACGTGAGCTCACCTAATAAACTTTATTAAAAAATCTATGAATTTAGCCTAACTTAGCTGATTTCGCAAATTTCGGGAAATGCTTTCTATCATTCGTGATTTCTGAACTTCAGCCCAAATCATTATGAAATGAAGCGAATAATAAACAAAACTGGAAAACACTACAGAACTAAAATAAACAAACAAATGTCTAAATAAACTCCGAAAAAAAATAACGATAAATTACACAAGTCAAGTGCAAGAGTATAATATCTATTACTTTCGTTTTTATGAACTATATTTCGTTTAGTAATACTGGCATATTTTATACATGTAGCAAAGGATTTAAAAATAATCAAATTCAAAAAAGGTTATTATCAGCCATTCAAACAGTCAAATATTGCTTTTATAACATTTGCCTCTTGTTTTGCGAAAAAATTATTAAATATGATCAATTTGTGTTTAATTATTTACCGAAATTAGAGATTTAATTTTTTAATAACAATTTGTCCATTGGAGAATATTTTAATTTTTATAGCAGGGCTTCAGAGGCTTTGAAAGGCTTTAATTACTTACTCCACTATGTTGTAATTTTACAATTTTTTAATTTTTTTCTTTTGCACTTATTGTAAGTCCACATATTGCTTCGAGCAGGTCATATATGTATGTAGGTATGAATATGTAAATATATACGTTTTTATATCAAATGCTTAGTATATACATAACTGTTCGGTCTGATCTCTGACTGAACAGTTCTATACTAAGCATTTGATATTAAAACGTATGGACGTCAGCGTCTAAAGCACTTTTAAACAATTTTTGTAAAAAGTAATGTGAAAAATGTGTTCATTTTATTTCAAGTTAGGTTTCCAATAAACGCCTTCAACTTCCTGATAGCACAATTTAAAGGGATATGTAACCAAGTTCATAGGCTATTTTCATATATTTCTCATAATTTTGTGTATACAAACGCTAGGTCTTACGTTAAAAATTACTTTCAATACAAGTAACACAATTTAAAAACTCAATAGTATTATATAATCTCTCTGTCTTGTATAGAGAACTGGTAATGAGATTTAGCTCACAAATGGCTGACAAATGGAGACATTAAGGATATCTTGAAGTTTGACTACCTTAGTAGGCAAAGTGAATCATGAGTATAATTGAATGAATAAATTAATTATAATCCACGCAATAATTTACTTAAACTTTTCTATTAAATGTAGGTATTTCAGGATTTAACCCTAGTTCGGCCGACGAGTAACCGGGGTGACTATTTCACATTTCACATTTTGCGTCCAGTGCTCTAAATAAAAACAATCAAATGGTGATTACTGTTAATGTTGCTAGAAGCATATTTTAACTTAATTGCACATTTTCTGCAATTTTTTGGCAAACTTTTCTTTACGCCCCTGCATTTACTTCTGAGTTTAAATTTAAAAAAAAAAAGTCACCGGGGTGACTGCGTCGGTCAAAATGAATTATAGAAATCGTCGGCCGAACTACATATAAATAATATAATATAATTTATAACTTTATAGCTCAGTGTTTGGCCGAGCTTCTCCTACCATTTGTGGTGTGCGTCTTTATATTGTACTACAAATGGAGGGGCCTACTGTTTAGTGCCGCCTCCGAACGGCAGATGTTTTTATAAAGAAGCTTTTTCCTATCAGAAATACCCTCGGAGGTTTGCCATTGCCTGCCGAGGGGTGACCGCTATTAGAAAAAACTTTTTTTTTTCTTCTATTATTAAGATTTCGCTTGCCCTGACTGAGATTCGAACCTCGAACTCACCGGCATATCAAGTTATAGCACGCTACCGCTACCAACTCGACCACAGCGGCCACCGTCGGCCGAACTAGGGTTAAATAAAACGAGTGTATGGTTGAAATGCTTGTCTGGTCAAAACTTTTCGAAATATGGTATATCATAAGAAACATCTCGTAGCTTACATTTCGTGAAATAATGGGCATTATGCATTAAGAGTGGTGTTAAAAATGAGTTTGTTTCATCTGATAGTAAACATTTTTTTTCTTGAACTCCATTTTTTATTGTTTTTAACTTGATCACACGAACTTCCTATCAAAATGACTTGACTTTACGTAGGCTGCACGCAACTTGACAGTTAATTTTTCTTTTTATAATCCTGCATTAAGGGAATAATTTGAAACTCTTGTAATATTTCACTATTTTTATGCAATTTGTCCATCATTTGATTAAAGTTTTAATTAAGGTTAATCGTTAAGTTCGATAAGTGTGAGTGCATTTCAAAGGTAACTTGAATTAAAACTTAATCGTGTAACTGCCGGGTAACAGATACTTCGCATGAAATAATTTATCTTTAAGAGAGGAAACACAGTCTCCAAATTTATCGCACAGTCATCACTCACTCTCTTGAATGACGGCCGCCCCACACACTACAACACACCACAACACACCACACCTTCACACATGTTGATTTGGCGCTCTCATCTCCTAACATAGCCATACAAAGCGAATGGGAAATTGCAAACAATCTCTCAGGCAGTGATCACTTTCTGTTAATTATTTCTCTTTTCCCCAACCGAACTCTCCAAAAACTAAAAACGGATAGAAATCGATGTTGGAATGGGCTTAAAAGAAACATATCTTTAGAAAACTTTATAACATTATAAAATATAAAAAAGCAAATCACCTTTTTAAGAAAGAACTTAAATCTTCAAAATCTAAGTCCCACTGGACAAGTGTGGTCAACTATTCGACGATTCTGTGGACTTAAATGTTTCCCAACGATGCACTGTATCAAAAACCAAGGCAATATCCAAAGTGCTATAACCGATCAACTGGCTATTGCCAATTTATTCGGGTAACACTGGTCAAAGGCATCAGACAACAACAAGTTTTCTCGCTCTTTCCTTCAGAACAAACAACGGTCTGTATTCACAACATACAATTTTATCATAGATAAAACCGCACATCACATTAAAAGCAAAATCACTCCGATTGAGCTTTCCATGGCGTTCTCTAAACTAAAAGGACACACCTCTGGAATCGATAGAATATCGTACCCAATGATCAAAAACACCTCAAGTCCCGTCAAACTGCGAATCCTTTCACTCTACTACAGCATCCTCGACAACTACCTCCCTCAAATCTACAAAAATAGCCTCGTAATCCCCATCTCAAAACCGAATTTAGACAAATCCGCTATTAACTCTTACAGACCCATTTCATTAAACCCATGCTGCGCAAAGGTTTTAGACAAGATCATAGCAAATAGGTTATGGTGCTTTATTACAACTAATAAACTACTTCATAGTCATTAAATCGGATTTAGGAAAGGGAAAGCGGTGTCTAATTCTCTAATTTACTTAGACTATCAGATCGCGCAATCCCTTCATTTTAAAAAACACATATCCATCATACCGCTTGACTTTTCTAATGCCTTCGACAAGATCGGCGTACATACAGTTCTTGATCAACTAATGCTATGGAAAATCGGTCCAAAAATATTTAAACAGTTTATGACAAACCGAAAAATTAGAGTAAGAGTCTGTCAATATTTATCACAACCCTACCCACTTCAAAACGGCATCCCACAAGGCTCCCCCTATCAGTTACTCTGTTTTTGATTGCTTACAATAAACTTTGTGGTATCCTCTCCTTACATAAAGAGCTGGACTTCCTAGCTTACGCAGATGACTTTATATTGATAAAAAACCTTAATAAATGCAAACACATAAAATTAAACGTGAATCACGTTCACAATGAAATCACAAAATGGTGTAACTTTTCAGGCGCAGAGCTTTCTGTGGGAAAATGCAAACACATCCACGTTTGCAGAAAACATAACTGCCGCACGGAAATATGAACAAAAAATATGGTAATAAACACCGTTGAAAATCTTAAGATCCTAGGCATTACATTTAATAAAAGATATAATTGGAATACGCACATACAACATCTATTAGCTTCATTAAATAAACGGCGTAACATTATAAAATGTCTTTCAAACCAAAACTACAACTGCAACCCTGCTTCACTGATCTCCGCAGTCAAAGCACTAATGATTTCCAAAATTAACTATGGCATATATCTCTTTGGATACTCTCCCAAATCAGTAATAAACAAATTAAATACCCTATTAAATGCTGCCACCGCAGAACCGCAGTTGGCACACACCATACATAACCTGACTCTTGAAGCCAACTTGACCCCAATAATTTTAGGCCGAGAGCTCATCACCATAAAACAATGTAAATCAATTAATTCATATGATCAATCCCCTTTATCCAAGCTAACAGAAAAAATTCGTAAATCCAAAAGGTTCAAAAATATCCCGTCAGCAATAAATAGAATTATCAGCCATGCCAATCATTATGGTATCCCAATAAATAATAAGCAATTATCATCCCCTAAGTTCCCTAGTTGGCAGCTACCCTCAACCTTTATAGACAAAATAAAACATCACCAGAAATTTATAATAAGTACTTCACGGAACTCACACATAAACTGAAAACATTTAAATTCATCTACACAGATGGCTCTAAAACTGAAAACTGTGTGATGAAATGAAATGATGAAACAGTTATTGTCAGGCAGTTACCAGCCCATAGCTCGAATTTCACGGCAGCATGAAGCTATAAAATTTGCCAACCGAAATCGAGGCAAATTCGCAATCGCCACAGATTCACTTTCATCTCTCGAAGCCATAAAAAGCCTAACAACTAAAAACATTTATGCATACACCATAAGAAACTTTCTTATAAAAAATAAAAATAAAACTTGTCTGGTTACCAACCCATGTACAAATTAGGGGCAACGAACTAGCCGATCTTACTGCATAAGATGCTTTGAGACGTTCCATTATAATGTCCATCAAAAATCTAGCCAGCGGCATACAAAGTTACGTCAAAAGGCTTTTTACACTCAAACAAAATAGTAGATACGTCAAATCTTCCATTTGGTATAAAAAAATAAACCCAAAAAAATTAACGAAATCTCCAAAATCAACGACAACTCCGAACTAACAAGAAAAGACCTGGTCAAGATTACAAGAATACGATTAGGACACAGCGTTTTGACAAACCGACATTTAATAGATAAAACCGCGACCAATATATGCAGCTACTGCAATAGATCACCAATTAACGTGGAACACATTTTAGACGAATGCCAAATTTTTAACCAGTATAAAAGATCCCTATCCAATACAAAACCAATGGATCTTCTTACAAACCCAACCCTCGATAATCTTAAAACCTTCATTAGCTATTTGAAATATTGCAATATATACGACAAAATCTAACTAAAAGCCTGTCTTACTATATATTTTTTCATATTAATATTTTGTACAACTAAGACTATTGAGTCTTTTATATGTACATTAGAGTGGGTCGCCAAAAAAAAGTTCTGTTTGGCACCCTTAGTTTGAAAGGTTAGCCCAAGGGGATTTCAAAACAAAAAAAAAAAAAATTTTGCCACGCCCCAAAATACCGCCCTTCTTGTTTTTTATGTCCTGTGTCGCCATTTGAAGCCCGATCGGGACATGTGACATATCGTTGTTCATGGATTTAAAGCAGCTTTATTTTGTTTATAGATCACATTAAAATTAATTGCTTAATTCAAAAAATATTTTTTTTATTTCTGTTCCTACCCACCCTAAGGTACAAAAATTTTTATATTTTATAAAAGCTGCGTAAAAATAATGAACATTTTGTTTATGATGCACTTACTTTAATACATAAACAAAAAAGTTAACGTTTATAAATGAAAAAGTGTTGTAAAGAAATAATAAAGATGTTTCATTTCTACATACATTGGCATTATTATTATTATTATTATTATTTGTTAGGAAAATATCCAATATGAACCTAACGTTCTAGCACGCTAGCTACTAGGGCCTACGGTGCGGTTTATATAAGTAATGTAGGCAAAAATTAGTGGTCTTAATTCTAACTAAAATGTTGTAACAGTTTCATATATGATCGAGTATGTTAATGGATTTCAGGTAATTGTACAGGCTGATGACATTATCGTAGGTAATATTTTTTAATAGTGAGGATGGTACTGTAGCTGCAAAAGTAGAAGTACGCTTAGCGGTTAGTGATGGACACAAGTCCAAAATATGTTGGACAGTAAGCGGGCTATTACAAAGCAGACACAACGGTGAGAGCTTCCCGAGGAGTATGTGTTCGTGGGATAATTTTGTGTGTCCAAGCCTTAGTCTTGTGAATACATTGATTTGACGTTTAGTAAGGGAATTCGGGAAAGAGGATTTACTGCCTGTAGGGTTAAGTAGGTTGTATGGGTGGTTAAACTGGGCCCAATCATTTCTCTTGAGATAATCAGCGTGGTTGTTTATTAGTTTCAGGAGGTCATTGGAGGAGGTTGTAGGGAATGTGAGGGACGGGTGGGAGTACATACTTTTGGCTGCAGAATCAGCATATTCGTTTCCTGGGATGTTTTTGTGGCTGGGAACCCACAGCACTTTCACTTTGTTTGGGTGTCTGATTAATTTGTCTCTTATTTGACACACGGTTTGGTCGTCGTTGTAGATATTCTTTAATGATTCACAGGCAGATAAGCTGTCCGTACAAATGACGAAGTTGCCTTTTTTGGTTTTTGCGTATTCAATAGCTTTTGCGATTGCTAACGCTTCAGCTGAAAAAATGGAGCTACCAGGGGGCAACCAACCTCCAGATATAAGATTGCCATCTTTTAGAACAACGGCAAAGGTAGTACTATGTTCGGTTTTTGAGCCGTCTGTAAAAATTTGTACCCAACTAGTTAGGTTTTGGGAGTTGATTAGTTCCTGGTAGCGTTGCTTAAATACATATTCATTTGTAGTATTTTTGGCCAGTGAATGTAGAACGGTGTTTATTGAGGATGTTTTCAATGACCATGGGCTTTGTTGGTTGCTTTTAGAGAAGGCTGGTGGTATTTGGATGTCAAACTCCCTGCAGTTGTATGCGCAACGACGGACGGCTGATAACGTTTTGAAAGTGCGTTTGTTGCGGGATGCCGTTTTAAAAGAGTTGAATAGAAGTTTGTTAGTAGTGTTTATTAGCTTAGGTATAAGTTTAAGGGAGGTGGTCTGTCGTCTTTCTGCTATGGATGGGAGCCCTGCTTCTGCTAAGATGCACTTAATGGGTGATGTTGGGAAGGCGTTAAGGCTACGCCTGACAGCTGAATGATAGGGGGCTTTGATGCGGTTTAAATGGCTATTGGCACACCAGCCGTATATTTCGAGACCGTAGTCTATTTTGGACAGTATTAATGATCTTGTAATGTTGACAAGGGTATTTGGGTGAATACGCAAATGCTTTGATGCTAGGTATTTGATTATATTGAGTCTTGTGGCAAGGTTTTTTCTTAAAGCACAACAGTGGTATTGGAATGTATATTTGTTATCAAATATTATGCCTAGTAGTTTGTGAGATGCAACATTTTCAATATACGTGTTATTTATATTTAATTTTATGGGACTGCAGTTATGCTTCCGGCATATGTGCAATACTTTGCATTTGCTAAGAGTAAGTATTGTACCAGAGTATTGCCCCCAGGAATTAATATCTTGGAGTAATTGGGTGAACACACTTTCAACTGAAGCTGTATCTTTTAGTTTCGTATAGAAAATGGCATCGTCTGCATAAATCCTGAAGTCTATTGTTTTGTACTTAAGCGCTATTTTGTTGAGTTGCTGGAATGCTATCATGAAAAGTACGACCGAGAGTGGTGAACCTTGGGGGATACCATTGTCAAGTGAAAAGGTTGTGGAGGATACTCCGTTGACTTGGGTTTGGAATTTACGGCCAGTCAGAAATGACTTAATGAGTTTATATATCTTTGGTCCGATACCCCATGCCGAAAGTTGCTCAAGGATTACGTGGGCCCCTATGCGGTCGAAGGCTTTCTCGAAGTCAGTGGAGAGGATAGTGATATGATTTTTGGTCGAGGGGTTTGTTTGGTTTCGAAACTGGGAGGATGGTGGAGGAAAGCCAGGAGTGGGGATATGTCCCTGTGTTGAGAATTCGGTTGTATAAGGTTAGCAAAGAGTTTTTTGATGAGCGAGGGAGGTTTCTTAGCATGGGGTAGGAGATACGGTCTTTGCCTGGCGTTTTACCTTTGGCGTGTTGTAAGGCGAGCTCAAGCTCAACGAAGCTGAAATCAACTTCTAGGCTGGCGGCATCCTTCGAAATTTCTGCGGGGCTATAGGGCTTCGATAAAATTAAGCTTTTGTGATGGGTATATTCTAACGGGAAATTTACATTTCGTGCATATTCGGACCAAGTAGTCCCGAAGGTATGGGATATTTCCGGTGACGTGGAGATGGTACGGTTGGATAGTTGTATAAGTTTTATGGGAGGGGGAGGGATACCAGTAAGCGCTTTAACTTTGGCCCAAATTTTTTTGGGGGACGAAGCGGGGTTAATGTCCGAAGTGAATTTTGAGATTGCCGTCCTTCTTGCTTCCTTTACGGATCTTTCAAATAAAGCGTTGGCTTTTTTGTAGGCTATTAGAGCATCAACCGATGGTGAAGACTTGTAGGAGTGCCATAGTCTTTGTTTGTTTGTTCTCAGGATATTTAAGTCTTTATTCCACCATGCGGAATATACTTTAATAGTTGTGGTGTTACGTTGAGGAATGGCAATGTTAGCGGCGGACCTGATGGCTTTTGTAATATTCGCTGTAAGCTGATGGACATTGGGTGTGTTCCAGTTCTTGAACTTCTCCTCACATGCAGATTGGTATAAGTTCCAGTTGGCAGAATCGGTATTGAATCTAGGGGATTTTTTTAGATTGGTAAGGGGCAGGTTGGTTTGAACTTCGGTAAGTATCGGGTAGTCGTCACTCCCGTACAAATCGTTAAGCCTTTTCCAACTACATTTAGGGCTAAGTGGAGCCGAAGCGAGTGTTATGTCGATGTGGGTAAATGAGTTGTGAGACGATAGGTGTGTAGGGGAGCCGTCGTTGAGTATGGTTAGACTATTAGACATAATGACGCTTTCGACAACGGTGCCACGATTATTTGGTTTCTTTGATCCCCACAATGGGCTCCAAGAGTTAAAGTCACCTAATAGAATCGAATGGCTATATGAAGGGGAGAGCAAGGAGTATATGTCAGTTTCTGTAAAGTTTTTGGCTGGTGGGATGTAGGTGTTGGTAACTGCAATGGGGAAGGGGAGGGTAATTTCTATTGTAATTGATTGAAGTGTGGTGGATTGGGTTATTAATTTATGAGGGATGCTACGATTAACTAGAGTCACTGCCCCTTCTTTGGAAGTATTATTTTGGCTGGAGTTAGTGAAATAGCCGATGAAGGATTTGGGTGTTATGCAGTTTTTTACTTTGAGAGGTATCTTGGTTTCTTGAAGACATATTATGTCAGGACGAATGTCTCGTATAATTAAGTCCAAATCGTTGTAATTGTTTAAATAACCTCTGATGTTCCACTGTACAATTTTTATCTGCATAAATACCTATTAAGCACTTATTTAATATAAATATGTATGTAAGTACAGATGTATGTATGTATATGTATGTATGAGTTAATGTGTATGTAATAAATATGTAAGTTAAAATAAATTGATATATGATTAGCTAAGTTAGATTTTGTTGTTGGTGGTTTTAGATATGTGGTAGTCCATTGTGGCTGGCGATGAAGGTGAGTTGGTGAATTTGTTTTTGTTGTTGGTATTAAGTGCGTTGTTTATTGTATGTTCATTTTGCGTTGTTTGTTGTGATGAGTCAATTTCTATCATACTTGGATATGCATATGCTTCGCGATTTGCTGCTTTGAATGCTACTGTATTATTTTCGAAGAGGAGCGGAGAAGTTGTAGAAGTAGAAGGAAAGTAGACGTTATCTTGATGGGAGACGGTGGGTGCAGTGGGAGAAGAGGAGACTGCTGTTAATTGTAATGTTTCGGATGATTGTAGATTGTTGTTGATAAGAAGATGAGCAGAGGCTAAACCGGTTTGCTTGTTTTCAATTTTGTTATTAGACGTTGTTGTTTTAGAGTTGGTTAATGTGGTGGGTTCGTTGTTGGTTGTGATATTTTGCATTGCTGTTGTTGGTGTTACTTTTGCGCTATTGTCTATTATGTTTGAGTGTTTCAGAGAATCTGTGAATGAGGTGCGGTTGAGGGTGAGCGGATTTCTTTCTTTGTACAATTTATTTGCTTCTCGCAATGTACATTTTTCTTGCGTTTTTATTTTCATAATCTCTTTTGCTTGCTGGTATTTTGGGCAGAGGTTAGATGAAGCTGAGTGATCACCTACACAGTTTGCACAATATGATCGGATGCATGGGTCGGGGATGTGAGGAGGGAGGTTGCACGATTGACAAGCGGTCATATTTTTGCAAAATTTTAGCGTGTGTCCCAATTTCTGGCAGTTTTTACAGCGCATTGGATTTGGGTAGTGTGGTTGCACCTTGACTGTGATCCAAGCGATGTCGATTTTATCTGGAAGGAAGTAGCTGTCAAACGAGATTAACACTACACCTGTGGGTTTGGAGACACCATCGATGGAGCGGTTGAACTTGTAAACATTCGTTACGTTGTAGGCTTTAAGGCCATCCACAATTTCATTTTCTGGAACATTATTTAAAAAGGGGGCGTATACGGTGCCTTTGACGCAGTTTAAATTGTCGTGATAGTTGGCGGTGATAGCGCATAATCCAGGAAGGGAGCGGGCATCAATGAATTTTTTAGCGTACTCGCGATTCTTCACTAGTATAACTAAGCTGCCGTCGGACTGTTGGGAGATAGAGTTGATTTCCTTACATATGCATAGGAGGGATTTGTGCAATGCAAAAATTTAAAATTCTGCAAACGATTTGTTAGTGTCTTTTGGTTTTATGGCTAAAAATTTCGGGTTGTCTTTTTTAGTCACCGGGAGTTCTGGGAATTCTTCGGTTATATTAAGAGTTTTTTTGCGTTTGGCACGGGGGGTTGGGGATAGTAGGGCAAACCTATTATCTCCCGGATTAAAGGCCCCTGGGGCCATGATGGTAGATTTAAAATTATCACAAGCGGATGTTCAAGTGTAAAATGCCTCGGAATGCGAACTCAACTGATACTTGTGCGAATTACGTCAAAACAAAAGTAGATTAGTGACTTGCAAGCGCAGAACGACCGTACGGTTTGAGTGCTAGTCGGAGACTGACATTGGCATTAAAATAGTGTTTTGTAACCAAATTATATTAAATCCTGCCGCGAGTCTAGTCGTTTATACTGTTCGCGGCTTCTTATTTTAGATATTATGTAACCCATCCTTTTTTCATCGGTTACCTTCGTGGCAGCTTCATTTACAACTTGCACAAAGCGTTCCGTTCTTTGTGAATGACAGGGAAATTTTTAAAAAAAATAAATAATATACATATATTATAAAACGAAATAATTAAAGGTTCTACTGCGACATCATTACCTGGTATTTCAATTATATCATGGGTCGAATATTGATATTGCATTAATTGTTCGTCTCTGTGCCTTCAACTTTTTCCCAATTTATTATATCTTTCAATGCACTGCAATCAAAATTTATTTGCTCCTTTGGTACGTGGAACTCTCGAATTTTTGCTAGAGGGTCATTTCTAGTTGTTCTTATATGTTCATAACCTAGAAATCTAACCTCGGGATCCGGATCAGTTATCATAGCTAAAAGGACATTTTCTGCATGAAGGTAGTAGCTATTATGTCGAATTGTTGGGCGAATGATCAATTGTGTTTGCAATGGTAATTGCCGAATCCACTATATGTATTTAAAAACATGACGACTCCCGTGAATTGCTAGAGGTTTACTTTTTACGAGAAACCAAAATGGTGCATAAACTTTAACAATAAACGTCACTAAACTTTTCAAGTTTTCAGAGGGCTGGCTTTTGGAAACATAAAGACGAAGTATCCTTGATGCAGTGGTTAACCATCGTGCTGTGCTAACTGGTCCGGGATTTTGACGAGCTAAACCATTATCACAGACACCGTTGATCTCCCCGAATGTCCCAGTCATCTATATTTTCTGGCATCTCTCCTATAGAAATTGGCTCAAAATCAGCAACCTAAAAACCGGTTTAACAATTTTCAACACCGCATTTAATAATAAAAGATACTTACTTGTTCTTTGTTACACGTCAAAATTCCTGATCCTATTTCTCCTGGCCAAATTCCAGGCCCCACTTGCTTTCCAAGTAAACTTGTTAATAATGATTTTAGGGGCAGCTCGTTGAAATGAAACAAACATATATTCCATTGTAGTGGTCGTTGCAAATATTTTTCCAAAAAAGCATTGACTCCTAATTTGTAGCCTGTGTTTACACCAGTTCCGTCGCTATTGATGGACACTAAATAATTTAGAGAGTAGCCTTCTGAATTTAAAAAGTTTACGATGGCCTTTTGGATTTCTTTGCCCGTTCCATTGTTGGGAGTTACGTATCCCAAAAATGTCGATGTTGGTTCTTTTACTATAGTAATATGTTCCTCTATGGTTCTATGTAAACGCACTTCATAATCCAGTTTTTGTTTTTTTTAAGTTTTTTCTTTTTTACCATCATACATTTTAATATCGTATCAGTCGTAATTGCTGCTGTGGATTCAGCTCTTTGTTTGGCACGTTCTCGACGTATTTTGTTTTTATCTATAATAAGACCGTCCAAATAAAGTAGCATTTTTTCACAAATTTCAACACTTGCATTCGAAGCAATTGAATTTTTTAAGTCTTTAATTAGTGTAGTGG
This sequence comes from Philophylla caesio, assembly GCA_963971545.1. Classification (NCBI taxonomy): domain Eukaryota; kingdom Metazoa; phylum Arthropoda; class Insecta; order Diptera; family Tephritidae; genus Philophylla; species Philophylla caesio. The sequence goes on along the minus strand of OZ020605.1, from coordinate 821,794 downwards.
CAAGCAAAGATCCGTAACGATCAGATGTTCCAGTACGATCTAATGCTAAAGCATAGTTTTGTAGGCAAACATTTTCTAGTTGTAGCTGCTCTTCGTATGCCGGGATGTTGTTATCTTCACTTTGAATATCATTTTCTTCACAAGATTGTAGAATATATTCCGTGGTAAAAACCGTAGATTCAACTGAGAAAAAACTCGTATTTGTAACACTTAAACACTCTTCAATCTCCTGAGTTTGGCTTAATGATAGAATTCTAGCCCCATTCTGGTCAATTAAAAAACTTTTTTGAATTGGGGAAATGATCAAATTTTGTGGGCAACGTCATTCTGAACTCAATTTACATTTGCATTTGGATATTCTAAATAACTCACTCCAATCAGCTTCAAAATATTTAGAAGGTTTCTTTATTATTTGATAGTATTTATCAAGCAGACGTCCTAGTAACCTTCTTATAGTACGGTCACTTACTAACGGAATACTTGTCTTTTTCCACAATTCAAATATCAGTTTTGAAACTATTTGTATGTAGTAGGATAGCTTTTTATTTTTTGTATATCCTAGAGCACCGTTTTTCTTTAAACATTTTCTAGTTGTAGCTGCTCTTCGTATGCCGGGCTGTTGTTATCTTCACTTTGAATATCATTTTCTTCACAAGATTGTGGAATATATTCCGTGGTAAAAACCGTAGATTCAACTGAGCAAAAACTCGTATTTGTGACACTTAAACACTCTTCAATCTCCTGAGTTTGGCTTAATGATAGAATTCTAGCCCCATTCTGGTCAATTAAAAAACTTTTTTGAATTGTGGAAATGATCATATTTTGTGGGCAACGACATTCTGAACTCAATTTACATTTGCATTTGGATATTCTAAATAACTCACTCCAATCAGCTTCAAAATATTTAGAAGGTTTCTTTATTATTTGATAGTATTTATCAAGCAGACGTCCTAGTAACCTTTGTATGTAGTAGGATAGTTTTTTATTTTTTGTATATCCTAGAGCACCGTTTTTCTTTAAATATAAAATATATTGTATGACTTCTCGGTTTGTAGGTAGTTTTGTAAAATTAATATCATACTCTTCAAAACGCATTTCGCTCACTTAATTTATGTTTATTTGGAAATAATATTTTTCTCTATTAGATATTGCTCCCTTTTTTATGAAAGCTTTATAAATTTTCTTTTCTGAATGATGTTTGTTGAGCCCGATTTTAACTAATTAAACAAATTTTGTTAGCACGTTTTAGTTGATGTTAAAACTTTATTTTTATATTTAAAATTTACTTTATTAAAGTTTTTACACAATAACTCGCTTAAATTTACGACGCGCTTTAAAACAAATTGTCGCCTATACGTTTAGAATCGAACTTACTTTTTATTTGCGACTGCATCAGTTATTTTCGCGACTGCATAAACAAACAAAAGGCAATAAAGAAATAGAAAAATAACGGCAGATCGATAGAAAGGAGTAATGACTTCATTAGCAAGACCTTGAAATTTAAAGTTATTTTAACAGTATATGTGCAAAACAATAGGTATGAAATGTCTGAAACTGGGATTATTGACTTATTGACTTATAACTTTAAGACGCGTTAACTTTTTTGTTTATACATTAAAGTAAGTGCATCAAAAGCAAAATGTTCATTATTTTTACGCAGCTTTTATAAAATATAAAAATTTTTGTACCTTAGGGTGGGTAGGAACAAAAATAAAAAAAAATATTTTTTGAATTAAGCAATTAATTTTAATGTGATCTATAAACAAAATAAAGCTGCTTTAAACCCATGAACAACGATATGTCACATGTCCCGATCGGGCTTCAAATGGCGACACAGGACATAAAAAACAAAAAGGGCGGAATTTTGGGGCGTGGCAAAATTTTTTTTTTTTGTTTTGAGATTCTCTTGGGCTAACCTTTCAAACTAGGGGTGCCAAACTGAAACTCTTTTTTTGTCCATAGGGAGCGACCCGGCTTAATGTACATCAGCAAGTATATACTTACATATATTATTACACAGACATAATTTCAATATAAATACAAAAACACCTATATTATAACAGTAATTAAAGTAACCTTAAAACTAATTGGTATTATAGCATTAAATTATTGAAAAAGAAACAAACGATAGAAGTGTGTAAAATTAAGATTAGAGAGTAGATAATAAAGAGATCAATGCCGACTCGTTCGACGTACAAAAGTAATCAAGTATTATCTTTTTGAAGTTTGTTCTATTCAGTCCAGTTTTGACGGTTTCCGGGATGGAGTTCCACAGTCTAACAGCGCTGATGAAGAACAGTCGCTCAGATGCAAGCGAATTATATTTAGGTACGACCAAGCGGTGATTTCGTTTGCTGAAGTTTTACATACAAATATTCAGGGGTTTTCCATGTCAACAGTTTATACAAAAAAATACAGTTTCTCGCTGCTAAATAATTAATAATGCTGCAGCCCAGAATTTTATCCCGCCATGGTGATATGTGATCATATCTTCCAATGCCATATACATAACGTGTTACATTATTGAATGCTACATTCATTTTGTTTATCGACCTTGAGTCAAGTTTGCTATAGACCAATTCAGAGTAAGTAAAATGTGGCAGAATTAGCTGCATAGCAAGTTTGCGTCGCGTCTCCTGTGGCGTAAATGTGGCAGAGATTCTGAGCCTTCGCAAGACTAAATAAACATTACTCAGCACTTTATTAAGATGATCACAACAGCTTAACTTATTATTTATAATAAAACCCAAGTTCCGAATTTTGTCAGTTATCATTAGCGTGGAAGAACCAATCCATTAAGATGGGATATTTTTAGGATCTACATCTCCTTTACATATATGCATGACGTAAGACTTAGCAGCATTTAAACATAAACTATTCTTCTTCGCCCAGTATAAAATTGAAGACAGGTCACTATTAACTTTATAACATAAATCTTCAACGAGGCCAATGCGGCTTGAGAGGTATAACTGAATATCATCAGCATACGCGTGGACGGTAACATATTTACACACCGAGAAAACATCATTTACAAACATACTAAACAAAAGAGGACCAAGGATCGAACCCTGAGGAACACCTGCCTTGATATCTCTGAACCGCGATGTGACGTTCTCACATTTAACGCGCTGCACTCTGCCCTGAAGATAGCTGGATAAGAGTTTTAACGAACTCTCCGAGAATGCAAAGAAGTGCCTGAGTTTCCAACATAACAGAGAATGGTCTACAGAATCAAACGCCTTGGAAAAGTCTAAGAGGCCAAGAATAGTTAGGTCTCCATTATCGTAAGGGATTCTAATATCATCTAAAATTTTTACCATAGCAATGGCACAACTGTGCTTGGGTCTAAAACCAGACTGTAATGGTGACAGCAAGCGTGTTTACGCCAGCTGTTTACATCAGCATTCACAAGGGGATCTGCTATTGTGAATTACTATAATTCCACTTGCAGATGTCGCTGTGATAGTACGGGAACAGGGACTCGTTACTTTCTCTCCCTTTTTTCGAGTCCTGTTACCCGTCCCGTTTGATGGGTTTCGCCTTCTGCGAAACTCCTGCACTCTTTCACTTTGTGAAGAGACGCCCCCAACGCTACACGTAAGGTTTTGCATTTTAACATACATATTTAACCCCACTTTTTTCCAGCAGTGTTGATTTTATCTTATAAAATAAATTGCTTGTCATTGACAAGCCCCCTTTTTGCATTTATAAATTTAATATAACTTGTGTGTTTTACGTGCGAGTGCAATACGGCATTCAGCTTATTGATTTAAGGATCTCAAATCTTCAGAAGATCGGCTTCCTATCTCCCCGATCCCCGTTGCCGTGGAATTCAAGAGGAATTCCCGGCCCCTAATCCCTCCCCGCTCGAACATGGTCCTTCGAGCCGGATCATTCTGATTTTTTTTTGTTAAGATATTTTGAGGCTGATGTGCTGTACTCGCAAATAAAAAAAAAAAAAAAAAAAAAAAGCAAGTGTAGAATATTATGTTTGCATGAAAACATAACCCCTAAAACTGCCAAGTTGCCTAACCCCATTTTAATCCCCCATTAAGTTGTGTTTAATATATTGTGGATATACTAATATATACATATATCCAATTAAACACAGCTTATAAAATTTCTTAAAGAGTTTTCACAATCTTCTATTGTGAACGAGCTGTGGATTCCGAATTGCAATCCACAATTTGGCAGCTGCCAATGATAGAAAAAAAAAAAAAATAATAAAAGATAAATAACCTGCAAGGCGCCATTTGCACGTGTGCATGAAGTTTTTTTTTAAATAAATTTAAATAAGCCCTAAATTGGCGACCGCGACAACTCCGGCGACAACGAGGGATATTAGAAGGGCACGGCGGCCCCAGCGATTGGAGCATCGATAGACAAAAAGGTAATCCTTTGAAATTTTCTATTTTATTGAATCGTGTGTGTTTGCAGCACCCGAGTTGCAAGCACTGAAGAAATAGCGGGTGCTCCAGAAGTCGGCAAAACAAGTGCCGGCGTTGTTAGCTGGAAAATAGTGCGCTAACTCTTCTACGTCAGTGCTGATTGATTCGTACATCAGCACTGGCACAATTATACATCAGTGCTGACGAAATTATACGTCAGTGCTGAAAAAATTTTACACCAGTGCTCCGGCGGGAGCACCAACTAATTGGGCGGCGGCCCCAACGATTGGAGCATCGATAGACAAAAAGGTAAGCATTTAACATTGGTGTTGCTTAATTCCATTTCACTTACAGGAACGGAAATTAAGTTGAAGGAAATTTCCGTGCTCCTGCACAGAGTCGAGGGTGCTCCCACAAGCACCGCTCAATCGGACTTCAGCGGCGCCCCGGCGGAAGCAGCTGAAATCAGGTACGCCAACGCAGCAGCGTCAAATTCGTGCGTCAACGCCCCGGCATTAATAGCCGCACCTCAGCACAACTGGCGGTAGCGCCATTGTAAAATAAAAACTTAAAATAAATCAAAAATAAACCACAAACTAATTAAATTAAAAACCAAAGTGAAAAAAAATTCAAAGATAGAATAAAATTAATTTAATTTAATAAAATTTGAACGCAAAAAACAAACGGAAATTATAAATTAAAAATAAAAATTACAAATTAATTAAATTAAAAATAAAAGTGCAAAATAACATACTAAAATAATTATATTAAAAATAAAAATAAAGTGAAAGTGAAGAAGAGTGGTTGCACCGGTACACGATTAGTACCACGAAATAAGGTGCAACCATTTTTAGTTGTGTGTAAGTGTTGACCGCCGGCACTAAGTGCCACATAGTCAGGCGGCAACGCGAACGTGCAGCAAGGCCCACACCAACGGCCCAACGTGCTGCAAGGCCCCTACCAACGGCCCAACGAATTTGCAGCAAGGCCCCCACCAACGGCCCAACGAATTTGCTGCAAGGCCCCCACCAGTGGCTCAACGTGCAGCAAGGCCCACACCAACGGCCCAACGTGCTGCAAGGCCCCTACCAACGGCCCAACGAATTTGCAGCAAGGCCCCCACCAACGGCCCAACGAATTTGCTGCAAGGCCCCCACCAGTGGCTCAACGTGCAACAAAGGCCCACACCAACGGCCCAACGAGTTGCTGCAAGGCCCCTACGAACGGCCCAACGTGCAACAAAGGCCCACACCAACGGCCCAACGATCAGCAAGGCCCCCACCAGTGGCCCACCGTTCAACGAAGGCCCACATCAACGGCCCAACGGTTCAACAAGGCCCATACCAACGGCCCAACGGTGCAGCAAGGCCCCCACCAGTGGCCCATCGTTTCCACAACAACAACAGTAAGCAGTAATACAAGGTAAGCCGTTGACATTCACCACGTTTATTCGTGAGGGGCGAACGTGAGAAAGTTGTTTGTGATTAGTCTCAGGGATTTCACCCGACTAAATATTGAAATCAACTGAATAAGATAAAATAAAGAAAGAAGAAGAAGAGCGCAAAGAGCTCTTCAGAGATTTTCTAGAATTAAATAAACTTTGAAAAAAAAATAAAAAATTTTTAAAAGTAGTGAAAATTTATTTAAGTTTTGGAACTTTTTGAGTGTAGTTTTATTACGGTACGACTTTCACTCTGTCAAAAATGAGTGGTATATTTATTTCAATTAAATTTTTGGTTCTTCGTTTGGGTTTTTTTTTAAATTTTTTTTTTCTTTTCCATTTGACGGAGTTTAAATATTGATTCAGTGTGGCAAGACGCTTTGCCTTCCACTTGTACGTTTTCTTTGCTTTATCGAAAATTAATTGGTCTTCCGGTTGTGCGCTACACGGGTAGAAAACAAGCCAATTAATTTTCTGAATTCTCGTTTTTAATATTACTTTTTTTCTCGTGGATTCTATATTTCGATTCTGACCACGTGAAGCGAATTACATATTTCGTGATTTTCCCCAGTGGTGCCTAACTCTGAGGGAAATAACTTCGACTTTTTTTTGGATTTTGGATTTTTAGTGTCGGCTTTTTCCGTGGTATTCCCCAGTGGCTCACAACACTGAGGGAAATTAAATTCGATTTGTTTTGGAATTCTGTTTTTAAATTTCGAGCATTTTTCTTGAGTTTCCCCAGTGGTGCCTAACACTGAGGGAAATAAATTCGACTTTTTTTTTGGATTTTCGGAATTTTAATTCCCGGCTTTTTTTTTGTGATTTTCCCGAGCGAAGCGTTACACTGAGAAAAATAAATTTACTTTAGTCTCTGACTTATTTTTTCTCGTGATTCAATCGGGACTTCATTCAGTGGTGCGTTACACTGAAACAATCTTTACAACGTCTTGTTTTTCGAAATATTTTTCAAACGTCGTAGTTTGAAAACTTGAAACTTTTTTTCGTGGATTAGTCTTTACGACATTATCTTTAAATCGTTTGCTTTTTTTGGAAATATTTTCAATAAAAATTTCGTAAGCTTTTCGTGACATGGCCACACTCAACGATTTTTCGCGCGCATGCGATGCGCTGCTTGAGTTTGAGTCGGGCTATAACACGATGCCCAGTAACTGCCATTCTATCTTCTCTCTGGAAATACAGAAAGAAGAGCTTAAGACGTTGTGGGTCAAGGTTAAAGAGGAATTTGATAAGTACTCAAAGACCTTGTCCGACAACGAAAGCGATCAGTCCGCTCTTCGGTTGGCCAAGTGCCGATACCAGGACTGCTACACCGCATACTTGACTTGCGGTGCGCTTATAGGTGAGACTGCTCATGGTCTCACTTTTGCTCAACAAAGCAGTTCAACGGTCAATCACGGGCTTCATGAAGTTGAACTGCCTGCTCATTCAAATATCCGTTTACCTCCATGTGATACGGAGATATTTTACGGTGACTACATGTCGTGGCCATCGTTTCGAGATTTATTCACAGCGATTTACGTGAACAATTCGCGCTTAACCCCGGTCGAAAAGCTGTATTATTTGAATCAGAAGACCCGGGGTGAAGCAAAGGATATAGTTAAAAAATCCCCTCTGACTAATGACGGCTTCGCCACAGCGTGGCAAAATCTATCGGAACGATATGAGAATAAGCGGATAATGGTCAATAGTCAGCTGAAGATCTTATTTAATTTACCATCGGTCACGATAGAACGCGGAACCGATATTAAGAATTTACAACGATCGGTCAACAATTGCATCTCAGTGTTAGAAATGTACGGTATTGACATTGAGAACTGGGATGCAATTTTCGTGTTTTTGGTGTCGAGTCGGTTGCCAGACACCACCCTAGCGCTATGGGAACAAGGGATTGTGAGGAAGGCGGAAATTCCGAGGTGGGAGGAATTAGACAGCTTTCTCACAAGCCGGTTCCAAACGTTGGAAACTGTTTCCGACATTCGGGGTGCTAGAGCGGTAAAACCGACCGTCAGTCGACCACCCGCCGCAAGCTATGAGAGGCGAGTGTCGGCACACCATGGGCAGTTTTCTCAACCTACCTGTAGGTTATGCCCCGAGCAAACCCATGTATTGAAAGGTTGCCCCAAATTTTTGGCAATGAAAGTTGACGATCGCGTCACTGTTGCCAGAAAACATAACTTGTGCATGAATTGCCTTGCACATTCCCATATGGCAAAAGATTGCAAGAGCCCTTTCTCTTGTTGGAGTTGTCACCAAAGACATCACTCCCTTCTACATCGAGCGTCTGCGTTACAGTTGCCCAGCAAGTCAGGGCTTTGCTTGATTCGGGATCGGAGGGTACATTCATCACTGACCGGCTCCGGAAGCGCATCGGGCCGCCAACGAAAGTTGCTGATACTCAGGTAACAGGGATAAGTGCCACGGTATCGGCAAATGTGCGAAAAGTAGCGCATCTGGTCATAGGTTCTCCTGTAAACCCCCAGTTTAAAATGGAGGCAAGAGGCCTCGTTTTACCCCAATTGACAGGAGACCTCCCCAAGTTTTCATTGGACCGGTGCATCTTGGATCACTCCCCCCTCTTAGGTTGGCCGATGTAAATTTCTATAGGAGTCAGCAGGTGGATGTCATCTGGGGTACGGATGTATACCCGGCTGTTATCATGGACAACGTAGAGCGAAACGTGCTGGGATCACTTCTGGCGCAGGAGACGGTGTTCGGGTATTTAAGAGAACGACGGTAAGGGATGAATGCGGACGATATGTAGTATCGACGGGAGTTCCCAGAAAGCATCAACCTCGGCTATTGTCGGACTGGAGCGGTACGGCAATTTCTTCGAAGTGAGGCCAGTTATCTGCGCAGGCCTGACTTGAAGAAGGAATATGATCGAGTCTTAAAGGAGTACATCGATCTCAACCATATGGTCCCGGTTGGAAACACAGGGAATCGAACGTTTTACCTGCCACATCACGCCGTGGTCAAACCAGAGAGCACTACGACCAAGGTTCGAGTAGTGTTCAACGCGTCGTGCCCGTCTTCAAATGGAGTAGGCTTAAACGACGTCCTCTACCCCGGTCCAATCTTGCAGGCAGATTTAGTTTGTCTTCTATTGAAGTGGCGTTTATTTAAATACGTTTTTAATGCAGACATTGAAATAATGTATAGACAAATCTTGCTTCAGCCAGATCACACTGCATTTCAAAGAATTCTTTTCAGAGAGTCCCAGGACGCTGAATTGCAAGACTTTGAACTAAAAACCGTAACGTTCGGAGTAAATTGCGCTCCTTATCTGGCGATACGAACGCTACATCAACTCGCTGAAGATGTTAAAACGAAATATCCGCTAGCATCAAGAGTTTTAAAGCAACACATGTACGTGGATGATGTGTTGGCTGGAGCTCATGATTGCACAACAGCAATAAAAATGCGTGATGAGCTACTCGAAGCTCTTAAAAGTGCAAGTTTTCCTCTACGGAAATGGACGTCGAATTCGAAAACAATTTTAGCAGGTTTACCAAAAGACCACATCAACAAGGAAAACTTCTTGTAAATCGACGACATGAGCGAGACGAAGATGTTGGGAATCCGGTGGAATGCAATACATGATATGTTCCATTTCACAGTGCAGCCGATACCCGTGAAGCAGGATTACACCAAGCGAGAGGTATTATCGTGTGTAGCAAAGTTGTTCGATCCAGCAGGATGGCTCGGACCAATTGTTGTTGTAGCCAAAATACTGATGCAGGATATCTGGCTATCCAAAATAGACTGGGACGACAGTCTACCCCGAAATTTGCTACTGCGATGGGAATCATTTCTGGATAACTACGATAATATTCAGAAAATAAAAATTCCTCGTTGGATCCGGTTTTCACCATGGAATGAAGTAGAATTCCACGGATTTTGTGATGCCTCCGAGAAGGCATATGCGGCGGCTTTATATATTAGAGTCCGCGAACGCACTTCCCAAAAAACACCCCATATTTATTTGCTGGCACCAACGGCCCATCGAATTTGCAGCAAGGCCCCCACCAACGGCCCAACGAATTTGCTGCAAGGCCCCTACGAACGGCCCAACGTGCAACAAAGGCCCACACCAACGGCCCAACGATCAGCAAGGCCCCCACCAGTGGCCCACCGTTCAACGAAGGCCCACATCAACGGCCCAACGGTTCAACAAGGCCCATACCAACGGCCCAACGGTGCAGCAAGGCCCCCACCAGTGGCCCATCGTTTCCACAACAACAACAGTAAGCAGTAATACAAGGTAAGCCGTTGACATTCACCACGTTTATTCGTGAGGGGCGAACGTGAGAAAGTTGTTTGTGATTAGTCTCAGGGATTTCACCCGACTAAATATTGAAATCAACTGAATAAGATAAAATAAAGAAAGAAGAAGAAGAGCGCAAAGAGCTCTTCAGAGATTTTCTAGAATTAAATAAACTTTGAAAAAAAAATAAAAAATTTTTAAAAGTAGTGAAAATTTATTTAAGTTTTGGAACTTTTTGAGTGTAGTTTTATTACGGTACGACTTTCACTCTGTCAAAAATGAGTGGTATATTTATTTCAATTAAATTTTTGGTTCTTCGTTTGGGTTTTTTTTTAAATTTTTTTTTTCTTTTCCATTTGACGGAGTTTAAATATTGATTCAGTGTGGCAAGACGCTTTGCCTTCCACTTGTACGTTTTCTTTGCTTTATCGAAAATTAATTGGTCTTCCGGTTGTGCGCTACACGGGTAGAAAACAAGCCAATTAATTTTCTGAATTCTCGTTTTTAATATTACTTTTTTTCTCATGGATTCTATATTTCGATTCTGACCACGTGAAGCGAATTACATATTTCGTGATTTCCCCCAGTGGTGCCTAACTCTGAGGGAAATAACTTCGACTTTTTTTTGGATTTTGGATTTTTAGTGTCGGCTTTTTCCGTGGTATTCCCCAGTGGCTCACAACACTGAGGGAAATTAAATTCGATTTGTTTTGGAATTCTGTTTTTAAATTTCGAGTATTTTTCTTGAGTTTCCCCAGTGGTGCCTAACACTGAGGGAAATAAATTCGACTTTTTTTTTGGATTTTCGGAATTTTAATTCCCGGCTTTTTTTTCGTGATTTTCCCGAGCGAAGCGTTACACTGAGAAAAATAAATTTACTTTAGTCTCTGACTTATTTTTTCTCGTGATTCAATCGGGACTTCATTCAGTGGTGCGTTACACTGCAACAATCTTTACAACGTCTTGTTTTTCGAAATATTTTTCAAACGTCGTAGTTTGAAAACTTGAAACTTTTTTTCGTGGATTAGTCTTTACGACATTATCTTTAAATCGTTTGCTTTTTTGGAAATATTTTCAATAAAAATTTCGTAAGCTTTTCGTGACATGGCCACACTCAACGATTTTTCGCGCGCATGCCTTGCGCTGCTTGAGTTTGAGTCGGGCTATAACACGATGCCCAGTAACTGCCATTCTATCTTCTCTCTGGAAATACAGAAAGAAGAGCTTAAGACGTTGTGGGTCAAGGTTAAAGAGGAATTTGATAAGTACTCAAAGACCTTGTCCGACAACGAAAGCGATCAGTCCGCTCTTCGGTTGGCCCAGTGCCGATACCAGGACTGCTACACCGCATACTTGACTTGCGGTGCGCTTATAGGTGAGACTGCTCATGGTCTCACTTTTGCTTAACAAAGCAGTTCAACGGTCAATCACGGGCTTCATGAAGTTGAACTGCCTGCTCATTCAAATATCCGTTTTCCTCCATGTGATACGGAGATATTTTACGGTGACTACATGTCGTGGCCATCGTTTCGAGATTTATTCACAGCGATTTACGTGAACAATTCGCGCTTAACCCCGGTCGAAAAGCTGTATCATTTGAATCAGAAGACCCGGGGTGAAGCAAAGGATATAGTTAAAAAATCCCCTCTGACTAATGACGGCTTCGCCACAGCGTGGCAAAATCTATCGAAACGATATGAGAATAAGCGGATAATGGTCAATAGTCAGCTGAAGATCTTATTTAATTTACCATCGGTCACGATAGAACGCGGAACCGATATTAAGAATTTACAACGATCGGTCAACAATTGCATCTCAGTGTTAGAAATGTACGGTATTGACATTGAGAACTGGGATGCAATTTTCGTGTTTTTGGTGTCGAGTCGGTTGGCAGACACCACCCTAGGGCTATGGGAACAAGGGATTGTGAGGAAGGCGGAAATTCCGAGGTGGGAGGAATTAGACAGCTTTCTCACAAGCCGGTTCCAAACGTTGGAAACTGTTTCCGACATTCGGGGTGCTAGAGCGGTAAAGCCGACCGTCAGTCGACCACCCGCCACAAGCTATGAGAGGCGAGTGTCGGCACACCATGGGCAGTTTTCTCAACCTACCTGTAGGTTATGCCCCGAGCAAACCCATGTATTGAAGGGTTGCCCCAAATTTTTGGCAATGAAAGTTGACGATCGCGTCACTGTTGCCAGAAAACATAACTTGTGCATGAATTGCCTTGCACATTCCCATATGGCAAAAGATTGCAAGAGCCCTTTCTCTTGTTGGAGTTGTCACCAAAGACATCACTCCCTTCTACATCGACCTTCTGCGTTACAGTTGCCCAGCACGTCTCCACTACAACCGTCACCCCGAAGTAAGGTGCCCCGACCCCCACAACCACGATCAGCACAACCCAGAACGACACAACCCCGACCAAGCACGAGCAATGTGCAATCTCTACATGCTGCAAGCAATTGCAATATATTGCTAGGAACTGCCATGGTCAACATCTACCATCTAGGAGTTACCTACCAAGTCAGGGCTTTGCTTGATTCGGGATCGGAGGGTACATTCATCACTGACCGGCTCCGGAAGCGCATCGGGCCGCCAACGAAAGTTGCTGATACTCAGGTAACAGGGATAAGTGCCACGGTATCGGCAAATGTGCGAAAAGTAGCGCATCTGGTCATAGGTTCTCCTGTAAACCCCCAGTTTAAAATGGAGGCAAGAGGCCTCGTTTTACCCCAATTGACAGGAGACCTCCCCAAGTTTTCATTGGACCGGGTGCATCTTGGATCACTCCCCCCTCTTAGGTTGGCCGATGTAAATTTCTATAGGAGTCAGCAGGTGGATGTCATCTTGGGTGTGGATGTATACCCGGCTGTTATCATGGACAACGTAGAGCGAAACGTGCTGAGATCACTTCTGGCGCAGGAGACGGTGTTCGGGTGGATCCTTACAGGGCCAGTTCCTCGGAGAGTCACAACAAGCTGTTTTTCGTCATGTGTGTCGTACTGCACACAGATGACGAACCCCCAACTGACACGTTTTTGGGAGTTGGAAGAAATTTCACCCAAAAGGAAGATCACCCCCGAAGATGCATTTTGCGAGGAGCTCTATAAGAGAACGACGGTAAGGGATGAATGCGGACGATATGTAGTATCGCTACCCTTTCGACGGGAGTTCCCAGAAAGCATCAACCTCGGCTATTCTCGGACTGGAGCGGTACGGCAATTTCTTCGAAGTGAGGCCAGTTATCTGCGCAGGCCTGACTTGAAGAAGGAATATGATCGAGTCTTAAAGGAGTACATCGATCTCAACCATATGGTCCCGGTTGGAAACACAGGGAATCGAACGTTTTACCTGCCACATCACGCCGTGGTCAAACCAGAGAGCACTACGACCAAGGTTCGAGTAGTGTTCAACGCGTCGTGCCCGTCTTCAAATGGAGTCAGCTTAAACGACGTCCTCTACCCCGGTCCAATCTTGCAGGCAGATTTAGTTTGTCTTCTATTAAAGTGGCGTTCATTTAAATACGTTTTTAATGCAGACATTGAAAAAATGTATAGACAAATCTTGCTTCAGCCAGATCACACTGCATTTCAAAGAATTCTTTTCAGAGAGTCCCAGGACGCTGAATTGCAAGACTTTGAACTAAAAACCGTAACGTTCGGAGTAAATTGCGCTCCTTATCTGGCGATACGAACGCTACATCAACTCGCTGAAGATGTTAAAACGAAATATCCGCTAGCATCAAGAGTTTTAAAGCAACACATGTACGTGGATGATGTGTTGGCTGGAGCTCATGATTGCACAACAGCAATAAAAATTGATTGCACAACAGCAATAAAAATGAAGCTCTTAAAAGTGCAAGTTTTCCTCTACAGTCTACCCCGAAATTTGCTACTGCGATGGGAATCATTTCTGGATAACTACGATAATATTCAGAAAATAAAAATTCCTCGTTGGATCCGGTTTTCACCATGGAATGAAGTAGAATTCCACGGATTTTGTGATGCCTCCGAGAAGGCATATGCGGCGGCTTTATATATTAGAGTCCGCGAACGCACTTCCCAAAAAACACCCCATATTTTTTTGCTGGTAGGTAAAACAAAGGTAGCCCCAGTAAAAACGGTGTCTCTCCCCCGATTGGAGCTGTGCGGAGCATTGTTGTTAGCGGAATTAATTAATGCCTTCCTTCCACAGCTTGAAATTTTGCAGCCAACCATCCATAAATGGACTGACTCTACGATTGTTCTCTCATGGCTCAAGAAACCAGCGTGTTCATGGACAACCTTTGTGGCAAACCGAGTCTCAAAAATAGACGAGCTTGTTGGGGTGACTGGATGGAATCACGTGGATTCTGCAGATAATCCAGCAGATCTCGGAAGTCGAGGCGTCACACCACAGGATTTAGAAGCCAACGCGTTATGGTGGCACGGACCAAAGTGGTTACAGAAAGAGCCATCAGCTTGGCCCCAAGCGAGTAGTTGCAATGACACGTTGGAAACAGATGTAGAGCAGAGGAAAGTACGAGTTCACGCGACAGGTGTCTCAGGAGAAGGAGATATCCTGGAGCGTTTTTCGGACTTCTCTCGAGCCTTGAGAGTGATAGCGCGAATTTTTCGATTTTATCGGAGAGTTCACCCTGTCGGTTGGTGATAAGCGACCAGAGAGACGAAATAACATCCGAGGAAATCAAGGAGGTAAAGCGTCGGCTTATTATTGTAGCACAGAGGCGACACTATCCAGAGGAGTACAGGGCTGGCGGCGCTTCCGCGCCCCTTAATGCGAAAAGTCCAATAGCCACTCTTAATCCGTTTCTCGACAGAAACGGAGTTATGAGAGTGGGGGGGCGACTCGCGTTATCGAGTTTACCATATAACGAACGGTACCCTATAATTCTTCCTTACGATTGCCAATTTTTAAGGCTGCTCGTAAAATTCTCACATCTGATTTCCCTGCACGGTGAAAATCAGCTAATGTTGAGACTTTTGCGGTCTGAATACTGGATCGTACGTATGAAAAATTTAATCAAAAATACTGTACACAATTGCAAAGTATGTATTATTTACAGGAAGAAAGCGCGGGAGCAGTTAATGGCACCCTTGCCAGTGGAACGAACAGAAGGCCCTTCACGAACACTGGAATCGACTTCACGGGCCCATTCGAAATAAGCAGTTTTACGGGCCGAGCATGCCGTATCACCAAAGGATATGTCTGCGTATTTGTCTGTTTCGCGACTAAGGCAATACATTTGGAGGCAACCAGCGATTTGTCAACCCCGACGTTCCTAGCAGCCTTTTCGCGATTCGTATCCCGACGCGGTTGCCCTCTAAATGTATACTCGGACAACGGCACCAATTTTGTAGGGGCGAACAAAGCACTGAGGCAGGATTTCAAGGCGTTCGTCTCTACGGTGGCCAGTCGGACAACGCAGACATACGCTCATCAAGGTATCTCGTGGCACTTTATACCTCCAGGGAGGGCTCTGGGAAGCAGGTGTAAAAAGCTTCAAGATACATTTCAGGAAAGTCGCTCATTCAATGCGTTTCACCATAGAGGAGCTTTCCACACTGTTGGCAAGGATCGAGTCCTGTTTGAATTCTCGACCAATCAGCCCATCTCTGAGAACTCTGAGGCAATGGAACCCCTAACACCAGGACATTTCCTAGTTGGAACCCCGATACTCGCGATTCCAGAGCCCGAAATCACGGAGAATCCGATGTCTATCGTCAATCGATGGCAAAAGATTAAAGCCATCCAGCAGACGTTCTGTCAAAGGTGGAAGGCGGAGTACCTGAAGGAGTTGCAGAAACGAACAAAATGGAGGCTCCCCCAACGTAACATCGAGACAGATGACCTGGTGGTTATTAAAGAGGACAATCTGCCTCCAAATGAATGGCGACTTGGCAGAGTAGTTAGAGTTTTTTCAGGTCCTGATAGCCGCGTCCGTGTCGTAGAACTACGAACGGCGCGGGGAAACATAACTCGGCCAATTGTGAAATTGGTTCTTTTACCACGATTGTAAACAAAATTTCTAACTCTAATTCTCTTTCCAGACCAAAAGTACCTAAATTTTGAAAATGGAGACCACTAGCAAATCTGGCCTGAGGAAATGCCCCGTATGTGCAAGGAACCACCCGTTGTTATACTGCCGGGTGATGCGTAGGATGGAGCCAGCCGAGAGACTGCGTGCTGTCCTCGTGCATCGCCACTGCGCCAATTGCATGTCGCCGCACCATATGGCAAAAACGTGTCCGTCGCTTCGAAACTGCGACCAATGCAGCGAGAGGCACCACAGTCTCCTTCACCTCCACGAGAAGGCAAGAGGGAAGGAAGACAGGACTCTGCCTGCTCTTGAGCCCGAAGAGCTCCGTCGACGACGCTATAGTGCGTATAACGCTCAACCTCTGAGCGAGTCGAGCGACGAAGAGGTGTTGGAAATCGACGCCGAAGATGATAAGATGGAGGAAGAAGCGGCATCACCAGCATCCAACGTGCCACCAGTAGCCAGACCTCGACTGTCGGTTATGCAGTCGGCAGTCCAGTTGCCCCCTCCCGTTGCCGCGAAGCGCCAGGCACCGCACGCACCACCCAGGAAGTCGCAACTGAAACCGCAACAGATCCGAACGCGCCGTGGTGTGAGAGACGCCCGAGAGCGTATTACGGGCACAGCCCGTACCGCTTCAGGGCTATCTGTCCTAACGCCAACGGTAGCGGTCCGGATCATGACGAGAGGAAGACCGCAATTGGTGAGAGCGATCCTAGACCCAGGGCAGCCGCGGTCATCGATTTCGCAGCAGCTGGCGCGAAGGCTGCAGTTGGTGCACGGTCGTGAGAATTCTTGCCAGTTCACGCTAAAAGGGTGGAACGAGCGGCTCCAGGTGACCGCGAATGTGGAGACACATCTGTCCCGCATTACCCCCCAGCGCACACTCGACGCACGCGTAGTCAGCGAATTTGACAATTTTCGGTTGGCAGACCCAAATTTCCACCGCTCGAGCGCGGTGTCGTTAATTTTAGGAGCGGAGGTGTACGCGATGATCCTGCGTCCGGGACTGATGGCAGCGACTCCCACTCGACCAGCCGCGCAGAACACGATGTTCGGGTGGATGATATCTGGCGGCACCATCTATTAGAATAGATTAGCTCGTATCTTACAATTTCTTTTTAATTTATTTCTTTTTGTAACCTTGGATTTTGAATTTTTAAATGAATTGTTATACAGGTTATTCAATGAAATAGCACACATTATTTATGTATATAATCTAAACAAATTTTGTAGTAACTTATTGCAGCGATACTGCAAGGCGGGCGGCATGTTTACGACAGCTGTTTACATCAGCATTCACAAGGGGATCTGCCATTGTGAATTACTATAATTCCACTTGCAGATGTCGCTGTGATAGTACGGGAACAGGGACTCGTTAATTTCTCTCCCTTTTCTCGAGTCCTGTTACCCGTCCCGTTTGATGGGTTTTGCCTTCTGCGAAACTCCTGCACTCTTTCACTTTGTGAAGAGACGCCCCCAACGCTACACGTAAGGTTTTGCATTTTAACATACATATTTAACCCCACTTTTTTCCAGCAGTGTTGATTTTATCTTATAAATTAAATTGCTTGTCATTGACAAGCCCCCTTTTTGCATTTATAAGTTTAACATAACTTGTGTTTTTTACTTGCGAGAGCAATACGGCAATCAGCTTGTTAATTTAACGATCATAAATTTTCAGAAGATCGGCCTCCTATTTTTTCGAACCCCGTTGCCGTGGAATTCATGAGGAATTCCCGGCCCCTAATTCCTCCCCGCTCAAACAAAGCAATTTTTATTAATGTACATAGCAATTTGTTCAGCCATCAAAGATTCACACACTTTAGAAAATGCTGGCAAAATGCTAATGGGTCTATAGTCACCAGGGTTGGATGGAAGAGTTTTTTTAGGAATAGGCAAAATAATTGCCTTTTTCCAAGCATCTGGGAAACAGCCACTGGATATGCAATAATTGATTATGTGAGTAAGTGTACCCACAATAAATGGTAGAACGGTTTTAACAAACTTTAGACAAATTCCATCGTTACCTACAGCATTTGATTTGATAGCCAAAGTTGCCTTAAATACATCACATTCATTAACGCAGAGAAAATCAAAGGCATAATGCGATGTAGTTGAGTTCACAGAGGTTACCTCAGGGGGAGTAAAGTTTTTGAGAATGTCCGAACCAATAAAAAAGTCGTTTAGAACGTCAGGGGCAATATTGCACTGCTCATTACTGTTATCATGTATGTGCAACTTTTTCAGATTTCTCCAAAGTTCTTTTGATGGCAGAGAAGGATTTAGCTTTTGTTGACTGTACCACCTCATTGCCTGTCTAATTATAACAGTTGCTTCATTTCGTGAGGCTTTTTACGCACTCCACAAGGTTTCAGTATTCGACCTTCTCCATTTCGTTTTTTTATAGCTGCACTTACTTTTTTATTAAACCATGGGCATGATTTAATAATAACATTAGCTTTGCGGATAGGAACATGGCATTCAAAGAGTGTAACTAAATGATTGTTAAGAAACTCGAGCTTCTGGTCTACTGAAGCATAATACCAACATTCATTCCAGTTAATAGAATAACATTCTGAGTACAAGGCACTGTTATCTAAGGAACGAAAGTCACGATACAAGAATGCAACACCACCCGCAGGACGTTCAAACACCACATCAACAATACAGAAAATTAAGTCAAGGTTAATCGTTAAATTCGAAAAGTGTGAGTGCATTTCAAAGGTAACTTGAATTAAATCTTGATCGTGTAACTGCCGGGTAACAGATAGACCTGACAAGTCCGAAAAGTTTTTCCGTCTATATAGAAAAAGCGTACCGCAGAATGGAATGAATCGTTTCGCTATTTAAAAGACGGAAGTGTCAGGTGTTTGCAAAGGAGTTATTGTTTTAAATTGAATCAATTAATTACTGTTTATGGTTTTAGTTAATTATAAATAAAAAGTATTACTAAAACAATGTAATTAAGCTGCGTTTCATATAAACCCGGTCTAAAATAAGTGTTCACGCCCCTCCGTACTAATTCATCGGCGGCGCACCTGCATTTCCAATCTGACGACGTTATCATCGAATTTCCATTCACGCTCTCATCACACACACTCATACGCACCTCATTAGTGCAGTTGGCGCTGTCGTCGCCTGCATCGCTGATTTAGCTAGTGTCTTTGTCGGAGTTCCAGTTTTCCTTTGTTTTTCGGGTCTTTTCCCCATACAGAATTCTCAAATCTAGTCAAATCGGATTGATCCGACGCGAGAACTGACCTAAACTATGTAATGTTTTCAGAACAGCTGAGTCGAAGTCATTTAACTCTATTAACTAGTCGCCTGTAAAGGCGAAAATTAACAAATTAGAAAAATCAATATTTAATATAAGGAGAGCCTTGTTACTGAGATACAACAGATTTTTTGGAAGTCTACAGCTACGCGCAAGTTTATATTTCGATTTTGGCTAGCTGCTTATGTAGACATCTTTCTTATACAGTTAAGGACTTAAGTCTTCACACACTTCATAAATTTTCGAAAACGTTGAAACCAAGAGCATCACAAAAAATTTCTTACACAGAAAGTATTTTATTGCATATTATTTACAGTACAAAAACAAAAATATCCATTTCGCTTAAAAAGTAACGGAATAAAAGAAATTTTTCTTATCGAGAAATCAGCAAGTTACGAGTATTAAATGTGCCTTTGCTACCAATGCATTGTTTAAAAATATCAATAATTACTGGTTCTGTCGAAAATAAGCCGAGATCAGGCGAGACATTAGCCTTATTTTAAAAGTTAGCAAAAATCCGAGGTTTACGGCGCCGAAAATAGCTGAAAGCATCGCAAAACCTGTTAAAAGGGCGTTACGAGCTAATAGTTATGCAAGCAGAGTTCCCCGCAGAAAGCCGTTAATATCTGAGAAGAATATAAAACTTCCGTCTTGAGTTCGCAAAAAAGCATTTAGATAAAGGGACTGAGTTCTGGAATAAGGGTTTATTGACTGACGAAATGATATGAGCGAAAACCTTTATAAAAAAGAAATCAGAATTTTGTAAAAGAAACAACTTATTTCACATCTTAAAAACTGTATGAACACTTTTGTCCCACTTTAATTTTATTTTATTCTACCTTTATTGCTTTATGTTTTTTAGAGAAATGAAAACCTTTGTTTTTGTACACCAATAAATAGCAAATAAAATCAATTATGGATAAAAGTTTCTTTGTCATGCTTTTAATGCAGCGGGTGATGGATTTTTGGTGGTGTATGATTATGGATAGTTACCAAACTTCAGTTAGTAAAATAGCAATGCCATTGAAATAAATATTTGTATTACGACAACTCGTTGACAGTAGCCACTTGTCATCTTAAACATGGGTTGGCAACTAGCAACTCGACCGAAATTTGACTATCGATTTTCGACCCCTAAGTTTTATTTCGATTTATACACTTTTGGCAATGAGCCGACATACAAACAGCAGTTGGTTGTTATTTACAAACCAGAAGAAGGTTTACTTGAGAATAATAATATGAAGTACATTTTTTTGAAGATTGTTCAAGAATTATGTTCCAAATCGCTTTAATTTCAAAGTTATGGATATATTAAATTATAAGTCCAAGGAAATGAAATTTTTTTTAATGATTATTCTTGTTAATTTAGTGAGCTTGTATTCGTTTAACAGTAGTGATTCATAAGTATAATTGAATGAATAAATTAATTATAATCCACGCAATAATTTACTTAAACTTTTCTATTAAATGTAGGTATTTCAGGATTTAACCCTAGTTCGGCCGACGAGTAACCGGGGTGACTATTTCACATTTCACATTTTGCGTCCAATGCTCTAAATAAAAACAATCAAATGGTTATTACTGTTAACAGTGCTGCACTGTGTTACCCACCACTAGTTTGTAGCGTGAATAGACGTTCATTTTATTGCATAATTTTAGGCGTGAAAATTTAAGTAGAGTAAAGGCAGAGAAAGCGCTGCCTACTACTGCTTATTGGTGGTGATTTTAACACAGAAATCACTTCAAATACTAGATTGGCGAAATTTATGAGCGATACGTTCAATTTGGATTATATATGATGCTCCCACAACTATTGATAACACAACCATTGACTAAGCTCTTGCGAGAAATTTAAATGTTAATTTAAAAACATAAATCTATGTTTCCTATATTCTCAAAAGTAACTTTCAAATAATCAAATAGATTTGGGTCTGTTATTTATCATTTATCTTTACTATTGATAACTACCATTGACTTCGTTTTTGCGAGAAATTTAATTGATAATTTAAAAACATTTTTATCCTATTTTCCTATCATAAGCTTATGTATATCATCAAAAGTAACTATCAAATAAAGAAATTCATTTGCTTGTATTATTTATCATTATAAATTATCATTATACATATGTTTTCTGTCTTATCGGATGGCGTATTCTACGTTAAACTTAATGGCCGTGTCTCTGACACAGCCTCCTTCTTTTTGGCAACCTTTTGTTTACGTCCCTGCATTTACTTCTGATATTTAATTTTTTAAAAGAAAGTAAACTTTTCTATAAATGTAGGTATTTCAGGATTTAACCCTAGTTCGGCCGACGAGTAACCGGGGTGACTATTTCACATTTCACATTTTGCGTCCAATGCTCTAAATAAAAACAATTAAATGGTGATTACTGTTAATGTTGCTAGAAGCATATTTTAAATTAATTGCACTTTTTCTGCAATTTTTTGGCAACCTTTTGTTTACGTCCCTGCATTTACTTCTGAGTTTTAATTATTTAAAAGAAAGTAAACTTTTCTATTAAATGTAGGTATTTCAGGATTTAACCCTAGTTCGGATGACGAGTAACCGGGGTGACTATTTCACATTTCACATTTTGCGTCCAATGCTTTAAATAAAAACAATCAAATGGTGATTACTGTTAATGTTGCTAGAAGCATATTTTAACTTAATTGCACTTTTTCTGCAATTTTTTGGCGAACTTTTCTTTCCGTCCCTGCATTTACTTCTGAGTTTAAATTTTTTAAAAGAAAGTCACCGGGGTGACTGCGTCGGTCAAACGAGTGTATGGTTGAAATGCTTGTCTGGTCAAAACTTTTCGAAATATGGTATATCATAAGAAACATCTCGTAGCTTGCATTTCGTGAAATAATGGGCATTATGCATTAAGAGTGGTGTTAAAGATGAGTTTGTTTCATCTGATAGTAAACAGCCAGACAAACCTCGAGCGGCACGAACCCCTCGCCTAAAAACAAGGGAGGTAGTGACGCGAGGGTTGGTCGAGGCAAAACCGCCCCCGCCATGCCCTTGCATAACGAAAACCTCCCAAATACGTCAGGAGGTCTGGGGGCCCGGTCAACTTACTGTGAGACCGTGAAAGACCCTCCGCTGGTTGCCGTCATTCGGAGGGCGGGTTCGACACGGCAGATGACTACTGCAGAAGTAAAACACTGCAAGAGCCATCTGATCCGAGCCGTCATTGCCTCCGGCCCTGCAGCAAATGCCCGTGGTTATGAGGAGAGGGATGGAACCATTATGGTGAAAGGCCTCTCCCGAGTAAACTGAGATTGGCTCAAGGCTGTGGTGAAAAGAATCCCGCACATAGGTGGAACACGATTCACTGTTTACAGTGAAGAGTGCAAGCCTCTCAGAAAAGCGCTCTGCTGGATTCCAGATCCAGATCTGAAGACCGCAGATGTGCTTTCCAGTTTCCGTGCCCAAAATCCGGGAGTGGACACCAAGCACTGGCGTGTCATTTCTCACAAAAAGAGTAGCAACCGGGAAGGTAGAGAAGGTGCTACTCTGTTAATGAAAATGGACTAGGGCTCCGTGGATATCCTCGGATCTAAGTACGGAAATCGCCTCAGTCTCTTCCTCGGGGCCGTCTCATTAATAGTTGATCCCAAATGAGTGACCAAGGCGATGCATGGTACCGTTCAGTGACGGTAACTCAGATCAATTTGCAGCACTCTAAAGCCGCTACTTCTCTTATAAGTAGAAGGTTAACCACACAAAACCCCACATAGCAGCCATTCAGGAGCCCAGGGTTTTCAAACAAAAACCCTGTGGACTAAGTGATCTACGTGGTGCCAACATCTTATATGACGAAATCTCGGTCAGACCGAGAACTTGTCAAGTGCAAAAAATGGGTGTAAACATTTCATTATTGCCTCCGCGTACTTTCCATATGACTCTCTGCTGCCGCCACCTCCGGGGAAGGCGGCTAGTTTTGTGGAGTATTGCGAAAACCGAAACGTCGGATTGATCCTCTGTTGCGATGCTAATGCCCAGAATAAAATCTGGGACAGCAGCAAATGCAACGCGAGGGGAGATCGGCTCCTCGATTATATACAGCCAAGTGGGCTGAGCATCTTGAATGTGGGCTCTAATCCAACATTTTTCACGCGCAGGAGACAGGAAGTGATTGATCTTACTCTTTCTAACTCTCGGTTAGGGTGGTCAGTCCTAAACTGGAGGGTCCTGAGTGAAGACTCGCCTTCGGACCACAGATATATTCAGTTTCAACTTGGCGAGGATGCTATGTGCCCTGCGCCAGAACGAAACTTGAAAAAATCGGACTGGTTGTGTTTTAGGGAGAAGCTTGGAAATCAGATCTCGGCACCATCTAGAATACGATCCACTCATGCCATTGATGAGGCAGCAGATATTTTAACGACTGCCCTACGTGATAGTTTGGATAAGGCCTGTCCCACTCGACCACTTCTAAACCGCACGCCTGTTCGCTGGTGGAACAAGCAGCTGCAGAAGATGAGAGATGACTCGAGAAAATATCTTAACCGGGCCCTCAAAACTAATCCTGAGATGGACTGGGAACAATATCGCTGCACGCAAAGAGAGTATAAGAGACTAATTCGCTCTACGAAAAGGGACTCTTTTAAGGATTACTGCAGAGGGATTGAAACCTTGGGTGAAACAGCTAGACTGGTAAAAGTTCTGAAAAAGGACCAGTCCGTAAAGCTGGGTTCGCTCAAGAGGCCTGATGACTCTTTCACAGAGACCAGGACTGAGACTTACTCTCCTCTTCTAGAGACTCATTTTCCTGGAAATCAGGTGATGGTTACGTCTTCTTTTCCCGCGACAAGGTACGACTGGTTTGTTGCCAGAACTGTGGCGAGGGAGGATGCCATGAGATATGCTATTGAATCTTTTGACAGTTTCAAATCGCCCGGTCCTGATGGCATCTCACCTATTGTACTTAAAGAAGGTGTCGAGTTCGTGTTGGCGACCTTGAAAAATATTTTCATAGCGTCCCTCGCACTTGCTTATATACCACAATCTTGGAGGCTGGTAAATGTCGCCTTTATACCAAAGGTTGGCAAGGACGACTACGCTAGCCCCAGAAGCTACAGACTTATTAGCATGACATCAATCATGCTAAAATGTCTGGAAATATTAGTAGAGCTACGCATTCGTAGGGAGGCGCTGTCATCACATCCTCTGTCTTTGCATCAACATGCCTATCAGGCGGGAAAATCCTGTGAGACGGCTTTGCAAAATCTGGTTGCCAGAGCTGGCGAGGTCGTCGATAGGAAACAGTTCGCCCTGGGCATCTTTGTAGACGTTGAGGGTGCTTTTGACAATGCCACCTTCGATGGCATGTGCACTGCTGCTCTACGGCATGGGGTAGATCCTTCGCTGGTAAATTGGATTCGTTCAATGCTGGCGCAGCGGATTATCAAGATTCAGGCAGAAGGGCATCAATACCTAAAGTGCGGAGTAAATAAGGGTTTTCCTCAGGGCGGTGTGTTTTCCCCTTTACTCTGGTGCTTGGTAATTGACTATCTTCTTGTCACTCTTGATGACTCGAATATCTACGCTCAGGCCTATGCGGACGATGTAGCCTGTCTAGTCACGGGCCCATCTCTGTCGGCTGTTTGCAGGAAAGCGCAGACAATACTGTATAAGATTGACACCTGGTGTGACGATAATGGACTATCCGCAAACCCAACCAAAACTAGTGTTGTTCTCTTCACTAGGCGGAGAAGGTTGTATGGCCTCATTCCTCTCACACTTAAGGGAGTCACAATTCAGACTTCTCCCGAAGTGAAGTATCTAGGAGTTATTCTGGATGCAAAACTGTCGTGGAAATCTGACGTTGACCACAAGACCTCTAAAGCATTGGAGCCTTCTGGCAGTGTAAATGCGTCTTCGGCAAAACGTGGGGTCTATCACCAAAGGGTACCCTCTGGATGTATACCTCTATGATCAGACCCATAATCAGCTATGCTTCAGTGGTATGGTGGAGCAGACTCTCAATTAATAGCGGGGGGGACCTGCTTGCTAAACTTCAGAGAACAATCGCCGTGTGCTGTACAGGGGCATTCTCTACCACACCCTGCTCTTGACGCATTGCTGCACTTACCGTCACTTTGTATATTCATGCATGGGGAGGCCTTAAAGGCCACCGGCATACTTAAAATAGACGGATATTGGCATAAAACGGAGTGGGACGAGGCGGAAATTGTTGGCGGCAGAGAAATAGACACTTGTGTCTTTTCAATGCCACAGGATAGAACGCCACCGTTTCCTTTGCTGATGAGTCTCTATAACGTTGAGTTCCCTGAGGCTGAATGCTGGTTTAATGCCAACACTGAGCCCGGTCTTACACGTTGTCGAATCTTTACTGATGGCTCCAAAACTGACTCTGGGTCAGGATCTGGAGTTTTTATAGAAGATAATGAGGATAAGCTTCAATTTTCTCTTGGGGAACATGCCTCGGTCTTCCAGACCGAAATATTTGCAATTCTCAAGGCAATGGACTACGTGGTGGAAAATAGGTGGAGGGCGAGGAGTATACGTGTCTGCAGTGACAGCCAAGCTGCACTCAAGGCATTGGCCAGCCCTCTAAACTAGTTCGGCAATGCAAGTCTCGACTAAACTATGTTGGTAAACATAATGAACTTGCTTTACTCTGGGTGCCTGGTCACTCCGGAGTACCTGGTAATGGGACATCTGACCATTTGGCCAGAATTGGCTCGGATCAGGTGTTCCTTGGCCCGCAGCCAGCTATAGCACTCCCACCTTCGGCCATCGATGCCACCATCAGAAACTGCGTGAATAGTTCGCTCAGCAATGACTGGGAGGCGTCGAGGGGTTGCAGTTGGGCAAAACTCATGATACGTTCAATCTCAGAAGGACTATCAAAACACTTGCTCTCGCTTAACAGGCGGGACTGCAGGCAACTTGTTGGACTGCTGTCCGGTCACTTCACGTGGCATAGACACCTGACAATGATAGACGTACATGACAACCCCATATGCCCATCCTGCTCTGAAGAGGAAGAGACGGCGGAACACTTTCTGTGCTTCTGCCACGCCTTTACAAGAACTAGGTATGAGACATATGGTCGCGACGTGTTGAGAGACGAACACCTGAGCTCTTTGACACCCCAAAATCTACTAAGATTTATTCGTAAATCCTGCAGATTTAAAACAGATTAAAAGGAACATGAAAACAGTACAATAGACGTCTGAGTGCTGTTTTCTGCACGCGTTGTTTCGTGCCTGATTCCAACAAAAAAAAAAGATAATACCTTGAAACTCTTGTAATATTTCACTATTTTTATGCAATTTATCCATCATTTGATTACAGTGAAATGTTTTGCAATAATACTACAATTTTTTAGACCTGACAAGTCCGAAAAGTTTTTCCGTCTATATAGAAAAAGCGTACCGCAGAATGGAATGAATCGTTTCGCTATTTAAAATACGGAAGTGTCAGGTGTTTGCAAAGGAGTTATTGTTTTCAATTGAATTTATTAATTATTGTTTATGGTTTTAGTTAATTATAAATAATTAGTATTACAAAAACAATGTAATTAGTTGCGTTTCATATAATATATATAATTTTGGCGCGTACACTATATAGCTCAGTGTTTGGCTGAGCTTCTCCTACCATTTGTGGTGTGCGTCTTTATATTATACCATTAATGGAGACACCTACAGTTTTGTGCCGACTGCGAACGGCATATGTATTTAATGAGAAGCTTTTTAATGGCAGAAATAGCCTCGGAGGTTTGCCATTGCCTGCCGAGGGGTGACTGCTATTAGAAAAAACTTTTTCTATTATTAAGACTTTGCTTTCCCTGACTGAGATTCGAACCTCGAACTCACCGGCATATCAAGTTATAGCACGCACCGCTACCAACTCGACCACAGCGGCCACCCAGCGGCGTTTCATATAAACGCGGTCTAAAATAAGTTTTTTCAGAAGTGGAGTTATAGGAAATTTATTTAATTTATCTATAAAGTATCTCTCTTTTGGCTATTAACTGCGGGTCTTTTCCCCATACAGAATTCTCAAATCTTGTCAAATCGGATTGATCCGACGCGAGAACTGTCCCAAACTATGTAATGTTTTAAGAACAGCTGAGTCGAAGTCATTAAACTCTATTAACTAGTCGCCTGTAAAGGCGAAAATTAACAAATTAGAAAAATCAATATTTAATATAAGGAGAGCCTTGTTACTGAGATACAACAGATTTTTTGGAAGTCTACAGCTACGTGCAAGTTTATATTTCGATTTTGGCTAGCTGCTTATGTAGACATCTTTCTTATACAGTTAAGGACTTAAGTCTTCATACACCCCATAAATTTTCGAAAACGTTGAAACCAAGAGCATCACAAAATAAGTTCTTACACAGAAAGTATTTTATTGCATATTAATTACAGTACAAAAACAAAAATATCCATTTCGCTTAAAAAGTAACGGAATCCCCACAAAAATCTGAAAATAACGAGGGACAAAAGTGTTCATACTCTTTGACTCTATTAAACTGACTGACTAACTTTTTAAGTAACGTTAAGATGAGTGCGCGTAAAGAAATTAGCGTTGAAATAAAAAATTTAATTGTTCAAGAGCATAAACAAAAATTTTCTTATCGAGAAATCAGCAAGTTACGAATATTAAATGTGCCTTTGCTACGGTCCAATGCATTGTTTAAAAATATCAAATTACTGGTTCTGTCGAAAATAAGCCGAGATCAGGTCGCCCAAAGAAAGTCTCAAGGCGAGACATTCGCCTTATTTTAAAAGAAGTTAGCAAAAATCCGAAGTTAACGGCGCCGAATATAGCTGAAAGCATCGCAAAAACTGTTAAAAGGGCGTAACGAACTAATAGTTATCAAAGCAGAGCTCCCCGCAGAAAGCCGTTAATATCTGAGAAGAATATAAAACTTCCGTCTTGGGTTCGCAAAAAAGCATTTAGATAAAGGGACTGAGTTCTGGAATAAGGTTTTATTGACTGACGAAAGCAAGTTCAACTTGTTTGTAAATGACGGTCATGAAAAATGCAGCACTTGAGCCGAAGAATATTGTTCCCACAGTAAAACATTGTTGGGGCAACGTTATGGCTTGGGGAGCCATAGAAGCCTCTGGAGTGGGCCGGTTGGTGTTTATAGATGGCATAATGGATCGATACTATTATAAACAGAAAGTAATTTGCAGCCATCGGTTGCTATGCTGGGTCTTGGACAGCATTGGGTTTTTCAACTGGATAACGATCCTAATTATACAGTCGCACTTTATTATGCTCGAAGACAGTTGAACTCTCCCGCAATCGCCGGACTTAAACCCCATGGAGCACGTTTGGGGTATTTTGAAAAGAAAAATTTCGACACTTGGGTTGGTTTGGGACCCAAGTTTGGACGTCTTCATATTTTCATTTTCGCCTTTTGGAACAACGGCCAAGGTAACTAAGCGTACTATCTATTTTAAATATTTTTGAGCATTAAGGCCGATTGGTTTATTGGAAAATTATAAGGAAAAAAACAACAATACTCAAAGCGGTAGAAGTTATAGCACTATTTCGGAAATCACCACATTTCCTCATCAGACTTCTTTCTTTGTGGCTTCTGCGGGAGTCGAACCCGCAACAACATGCGCAATACTTAAGCCGGCAGCTAAACGCATTCAGCTAAGCTTACGCAGTGTGAGCTGTTGTTATTTTTCCAGCTTTCCCTTCACAACTTACTTCAATCAAGTGCGGCTGTACTGCTGCTATTTCTACTTGACTGTGTAGTTGTTGTTTGTACAATTTCTATTTTGTTAGAATTTGTTTGTATAAGGCTGGCTCTTCCTATTTATACATTTTATTTGTTATTGTTTGGCCATTTCACTATTTATTTTAAATATTTTTGAGCTTTAAGGCCGACTGGTTTATTGGAAAATTATTAGGAAAAAAAAAACAATACTCAAAGCGGTAAAAGTTATAGTACTATTTCGGAAATCACCACATTTCCTCATCAGACTTCTTTCTTCTTGGCTTCTGCGGGAGTCAGCCATTGCTAGACTTTACGATCCGCTTGATTTGATCGGACCTGTGGTGGCCAAAGCCAAAATATTCTTGCAGCAGTTGTGGAAGAAAAGGTTACATTGGGACGAAAGCCCATCGCAGGCAATACAATCGGAATGGCTGGAAATATGCAATCAATACAAATTGGTTACACATTTTAGTTTCGACCGATACCTGCTAATGCCCGAAGCTGACATACAGATGCTTGAATTTTCTGATGCAAGTATTGCCGCTTATGGCACCTGTATATACATACGCGCTAAAAAGGGATGGACATATTGAGACCAATCTTCTTTGTTCTAAATCACGCGTTTCTGCACTTAAAATGCTCACGGTACCAAAGCTTGAACTTTGTGGGGCATTGGTTGCGTAATGAGCCAGCCAACTTCAACGTTTTCGTCGCGAATCGCATTCAAATCGCACCAAATGGGAGGAGCAAACACCTGCAAACGAAATACCAACGTGGGAGTCGATGACTAAATTTTTAGAACAACGCTGTCTGCGACTGGAAAATGTAGAAAACGCTCTTTCACTGCCGGAAAAACAGGTAGGAAAGAAACCGTCTTATAACAACATCGGCTGCAGCTGGGTGTGCATTATAAAGCTCTAGCGAACATCGAATAGCAAACTGTGAACGATTTCTTTGCCAGTCTCCTTTAATGCGTTACGAAGAAGCAAAAAAATTGCAACTTTGCTTGAATTGCCTTAGACGTGGTCACTCTCTTAAAGACTGTAGGTCTGGTCAGTCTAGGCATTGCAAGTCGAAGCATCATAGTCTGCTTCATCAAGACACAAATTCGGTTACGAATTCCTCATAAGCATTGGCTTCTGATAAACAGCCACCGCAAGTACAAGCAACAACAACTTTTCCTACTTCTATCAACTCGCATTCGCCTTATTCGTCTTCATCTTTCGGTTCCTCAGCTTCTGCACTTGTTAGCTCTGAGGTTCAACCTAGCTTTGCTGACCGAGATTTCGTTCTCTTAGCAACTGCCATCATTTATATAAAAAATCGATCTGGCTCTCTTATTCCTTGAAGAACTTTACTAGATTCTACGTCACAACTTAACTTCGTAACCAATCGACTGGTGAATCAGCTTCAGTTAAAGAAAATTAATTCGTCACAGTTCATTTCTGGCATAGGGCAAAATGATTTCGTAGCCAATCATATCGTTGATGTAACGTTCCAGTCGTGTATCAATGATTACGCTGCCTAGTTGATGGCAGTCGTCACATCCACCATTACCGATGTTCAGCCAAGTCGGTCACTAAAATATGTTGATTGGAACATACCTTCAAATATACAATTAGCTGGTCCATTAGTCTTTGAACCTCAACGCATTGATATGCTCATTGGAGCTAGTTTATTTTTCGACTTGCTTTGCGTTGGTCAAATACGCTTGGCCGATAGTATGCCAATTTTGCAAAAAACCAAATTGGGTTGGGTTGTATCGGGCGCAACCGCGTACAACGCTGCAAAACTGTCTTGTTTACCAGCCATCGACATGGCTATACCAAGCCACTCTGATTTCGATTTAAACAAATTAGTTCAACATTTTTGGGAAGTGGAAACCTGTAAAGAACCCGCACCAAGGACTACGGCAGAAGAAGACTTGTGCGAACAACATTTTTTAGAGAACTACCGACGATTAGAATCCGGTGAGTTTTCTGTTCGATTGGTAACAGAAGTACCCTCGTTCGAACTGGGAGAATCTTATCAGCAGGCTGTTAATCGGTTCAGAGCTTTAGAGCGAAAATTGCAGCGAAATGCTGAACTCAAGCAACAATATTCTTCGTTTATCAAGGAGTATATTGATTTGAATCACATGTCAATCGTTAACACTATACCAAAAATTCCTATACATTTTTTGCCGCATCATTGCGTCTTAAACGCCGATAGTACAGCACTGGACGTTCGCTGAATTCGATCCTGATGAAAGGACCAACCATTCAACCACAATTTTTGATATTTTGCTAAGATTTCGAATATTTAAAATTGCTCTTACGGCAGACATTTGTAAAATGTATCGCTGTGTAAGAATGTCTTATCCAGATGACTTTCTGCAATGCATAATATGATTAAATTAGATACCGTCACCTACGGAACAAAGCCAGCTTCTTTTCTCTCGATTCGATCGATGCAGCAACTTGCCCAGGATGAAGCTCACCTCTATCCAATTGGTGCCAATACAATACACAATGCGTTTTATGTTGATGATATGAATTCTGGCGCCGATTCATTGGACGAAGCCAAAGTTATATGAAATCAGACTAAGAAGTTGCTGTCTCTTGGAAACTTTCATCTGCGAAAATGGTGCGCAAACGATGATCGCGTTTTGGTCGATATAGCAGCTAATGACAAACAGAAATTCCTGAAGTTCGATGGTGATGCAAACATAACAAAGACACTTGGGTTGGTTTGGGACCCAAGTTTGGACGTCTTCATATTTTCATTTTCGCCTTTTGGAACAACGGCCAAGGTAACTAAGCGTACTATCTATTTTAAATATTTTTGAGCATTAAGGCCGATTGGTTTATTGGAAAATTATAAGGAAAAAAACAACAATACTCAAAGCGGTAGAAGTTATAGCACTATTTCGGAAATCACCACATTTCCTCATCAGATTTCTTTCTTTTTGGCTTCTGCGGGAGTCGAACCCGCAACAACATGCGCAATACTTAAGCCGGCAGCTAAACGCATTCAGCTAAGCTTACGCAGTGTGAGCTGTTATTATTTTTCCTGCTTTCCCTTCACAACTTACTTCAATCAAGTGCGGCTGTACTGCCGCTATTTCTACTTGACTGTGTAGTTGTTGTTTGTACAATTTCTACTTTGTTAGAATTTGTTTGTATAAGGCTGGCTCTTCCTTTTTATACATTTTATTTGTTATTGTTTGGCCATTTCACTATTTATTTTAAATATTTTTGAGCTTTAAGGCCGACTGGTTTATTGGAAAATTATTAGGAAAAAAAACAACAATACTCAAAGCGGTAAAAGTTATAGTACTATTTCGGAAATCACCACATTTCCTCATCAGACTTCTTTCTTCTTGGCTTCTGCGGGAGTCAGCCATTGCTAGACTTTACGATCCGCTTGATTTGATCGGACCTGTGGTGGCCAAAGCCAAAATATTCTTGCAGCAGTTGTGGAAGAAAAGGTTACATTGGGACGAAAGCCCATCGCAGGCAATACAATCGGAATGGCTGGAAATATGCAATCAATACAAATTGGTTACACATTTTAGTTTCGACCGATACCTGCTAATGCCCGAAGCTGACATACAGATGCTTGCATTTTCTGATGCAAGTATTGCCGCTTATGGCACCTGTATATACATACGCGCTAAAATGGGATGGACATATTGAGACCAATCTTCTTTGTTCTAAATCACGCGTTTCTGCACTTAAAATGCTCACGGTACCAAAGCTTGAACTTTGTGGGGCATTGCTGTTATCTGAATTGGTATCCAAGGTAATAAATTCCATGCATTTCAGAGGAAGCATATTTTGCTGGTCGGACTCCACCATAGTGCTGTCGTGGTTGCGTAATGAGCCAGCCAACTTCAACGTTTTCGTCGCGAATCGCATTCACGCAATCAAAACCCTTACCAAAGGAATTACCTGGAGCTACGTTCCAACTGATTCCAACCCAGCAGACATTATTTCAAGAGGGGTCAGTCCGAAGGAGCTTTTAAACATGTATTTATGGAAGCACGGACCATCCTTTCTAGGCTGCGATCAACATAACTGGCCAAAATCGCCTCTTCTGCCAACAAGGGACTTGCCGGAAAGTCGGAAGCGTGCTTTTGTATTTGTTACCACAGCAGACATTTCATTAAATTTCTGCCATTATAAATTCAAGACCTTTATGTCCCATTACAGAAAATCCTGACGAGTGGCTGTTCTGAAGACTACAAATGGCATATACAAACGGGCTGTGACAAGGCTGTGCCTGCTAACAATTGACGACAACATTTTGAAAGCCTGAGTCTTTCAATGGGAGGAGTATGTTAATATTACATAGTTCCAGTACCGCATACATACATACTTAGTACAATATAAAATATATTTTTAGTACCTTTTGTTACGCACCAGCACTGATACCATGTAATTATTTTTACCATCACTGATAATATTAGTTGCTCATCATTCTTTAGTTTTTGTGAATAAGGCATCTGCGTATGTCCACACATACATATGTATGTTACATACTCGTACATACTAAGTAGATTCCCGCTCTCGCTAATGACTAATGATATCAATGCATACAAACTGGTTGAGAGTGATATTAAAACTGCGCTCTTATCATTACATATACATACATACATATGTACATACATTAATACAAATGCATTATATTGAAATGTACCACTAAATCAGGTGATTAATCAACCGTAAGCAAAGATTGTGAAGCGAAAAGAATATTTGCAAGGTCGTAAATTTTGTACAGCTGAACATTTTAGTCAGTCGCTTTTTGGACATCGAATAAACCCTTTGCTATCGTGCGCCTACCTATCGTTTGTTTTATTCGCAAATTAAATACGGTCAATAAAAAAGCTTATTGCCCTCAAAACATTTGGTGACCCCGACGTGATATTAGAATCACTACTCGCAAAATTAATTTAATTTATAAACATCGCGTGTTGATTTGTTCAAAATGGCACCATCTAAGAAGATTGACTCAGCTGAAGCCAAAAGGAAGCTGGAGTATTTCGTTCAACAAATAACACACAACAACAACTCGCTGACTTTCGAAGCTTTACGCGAGTTCGACGAAGCTGCAGTAGAGGTACGCATCGAGCAAATTGATCGCTTGGAAAAGAGATTCGATTCACTTCTCATGCAATTAGAGGACAACGACGCTGATGATCTTTTGACCACATTCACCAACCATTACATTGAGGTGAAAACTAAGCTGAAACGTCAACAAGCATGCCGAGCTTCAGAGGCTCATAGCTCTACGTCGCGAGCAGCTCTAGGCGATCAACCTTCGTTCATCTTCTCTCAACCAAAGCAATGGTTACCTGTGCTGCAAATACCCAAGTTCAGCGGCAACTATGCAGAATGGCCAGACTTTTTCTCGATGTTTAACACCGTGGCTCATCAGGACGTTGATTTGACAAGAATCGAGAAATTCCAGCACCTTCGATCAAGTCTACGTGATGCCGCACTGGACACAATTCGCTCGTTGGAAATAAGTGAACCAAACTATGATAAAGCCATTTGTTTCTTAAAGGCTCGTTTCAATAATAAACGTTTAAATTTCCAGGCTCATATCAGAGATATTGTTCAACTCAATAGGGTAGCCAAACTTCCCCGACGTGATATTAGAATCACTACTCGCAAAATTAATTTAATTTATAAACATCGCGTGTTAATTTGTTCAAAATGGCACCATCTAAGAAGATTGACTCAGCTGAAGCCAAAAGGAAGCTGGAGTATTTCGTTCAACAAATAACACACAACAACAACTCGCTGACTTTCGAAGCTTTGCGCGAGTTCGACGAAGCTGCAGTAGAGGTACGCATCGAGCAAATTGATCGCTTGGAAAAGAGATTCGATTCACTTCTCATGCAATTAGAGGACAACGACGCTGATGATCTTTTGATCACATTCACCAACCATTACATTGGCAAGAATGCCGAGCTTCAGAGGCTCATAGCTCTACGTCGCGAGCAGCTCTAGGCGATCAACCTTCGTTCATCTTCTCTCAACCAAAGCAATGGTTACCTGTGCTGCAAATACCCAAGTTCAGCGGCAACTATGCAGAATGGCTAGACTTTTTCTCGATGTTTAACACCGTGGCTCATCAGGACGTTGATTTGACAAGAATCGAGAAATTCCAGCACCTTCGATCAAGTCTACGTGATGCCGCACTGGACACAATTCGCTCGTTGGAAATAAGTGAACCAATCTATGATAAAGCCATTTGTTTATTAAAGGCTCGTTTCAATAATAAACGTTTAAATTTCCAGGCTCATATCAGAGATATTGTTCAACTCAATAGGGTAGCCAAACTTCCTGAACTCAGCGGTGCTCAAAATGCTCATTTGCGCGCATTGCAGACCATGGGAACTAAGAAGCAAATCGCCGACTGTTTATTAATTCAACTAGTTTCTCAAAAATTGGACATCAAATCTCGCACCAAATGGGAGGAGCAAACACCTGCAAACGAAATACCAACATGGGAGTCGATGACTAAATTTTTAGAACAACGCTGTCTGCGACTGGAAAATGTAGAAAACGCTCTTTCACTGCCGGAAAAACAGGTAGGAAAGAAACCGTCTTATAACAACAACAATCGCAAGGTTTTGTTAGCATCGGCTGCAGCTGGGTGTGTATTATGCAAGTTATCACCAGCTACTCCATAATATCATTATGTTGAGTTTGTCGCCAGCCACTGCACAACACCGTTTATGCTGAGCTTGCAAAATGAACACCTGCAACAACAGCGCATCTAATATCATAGATCGTGGGAGTATGTTTGTGCTGACGAGGGGACTGTATGAACAGCGGAGCCAGCAGCACAGCCAGCAGCGAAGCCATCAGCCACCAAAGCAGATTAGGTTAGCTATAAGTTGATTTCTACTTGTAAGTTTAGTTTAAGACCAGAACTCAATAAATCATATTCAAATAATTGGCGCCCAACGTGGGGCTGGGAAAATTAAACAAGTTTAATTTATAATCAAAAAAGGACGTCCTCCAAAAGACAACGCCGCAATCATCAAGAAGGAAGAGTAGAAGGACAACACCATTACAATTAATATTATATAAGAAGTAGAAGCAGAAAAAAAATTTAAGTGATGTGCTCATAATAAAAAAATAGTGAAGTGATGTTGAATAAAGTGATATTAGAACAAAATATTACAATACAATTAGTCCTAATTTTTGCCTATGAGTGAGGAGGAATTAGGATCGATTTTTGAAAGATTAAACATTTGTGAAGACAATAGAAACAATATGAACGCTGATCAATTGAGTAATATGTATCATTCAATCTGCCGTGTCGACGGCACCAGAAGCACAGAAAAAGGAATTTGAATTACAGATAGAAAGTCTAGAAAAGAAATTTTCACAAATAAATTCTGTTAACACAGTAGAGGTTTATAACGAGACGCAAATTGTTTCAGGAGTAAAATGTGAAGAGTCGATGGATGTAATAAAATCTTTGCCCGAATTCGACGGGCAACAAAATAATTATGATTCTTGGCGCCAAGCGGCGCACACAGCCTACAAGGTATTTCAAGGTTTTGAGGGTAGTTCAAAACATTACCAAGCTTTGGCAATAATCCGAAATAAAGTTAGAGGACCTGCCGACAGCGTGTTGGCCTCATTCGGAACAGTGTTAAATTTTAAAGCAATAATTGCGCGCCTTGATTTTACGTACGCTGATAAGCGTCCGATTTATTTAATAGAACAAGAGATTTCTACTCTTCAACAGGGTAGATTATCTGTTCTCCAATTCTTCGATGAAGTGGAGAAAAAACTAACGCTACTCACAAATAAAACTCTTATGACATATGATAAGAGCTTAGCTTCCACAATAAATGAAAAATATAGAGGTGACGCTCTCCGCGTTTTTGTTTCCGGGCTTAGGAAGCCACTTTGTGACATTTTATTCGCATCCCGACCAAAAGATCTGCCATCAGCTCTTGCATTGGCACAAGAGGTAGAATCAAACCACGCTCGCTATATATTTGCCTCACCATTTGCAAATAGAACTGAAGAAATAGCAAAACAAAGAAATAGTATTGAGAACAGACCTAATATTGGTGGTATAAAAAAAAACAGTTTTGAAAATAAACTTAATAATGGTGGTATGAATAAGAATCCGCACTATTATTATAAGAATAAGGAACGGGTTGGCGACCCCCCTAAAAAAGTAGATCAGATTGAACCAATGGACGTGGATCCTTCCACCACTCGAAGATTAGGAAATTTTAAGAGTTACCCAGATAAGCAACCATACCAGACGCAACCTAAGAGGCCCGCATTTTCGGATCGAAATACCGCTCCCAAGCTTCAAAGAGTGAACCATATAGTCAATGACAAAGAAGAAGATTATAGCAACAGAGCACAGACGGCAAGCGTTGACATTGCAGAAGAAGAACACGTTAATTTTTTAGAGAAAGGTCAGCTCTACCATGGATCAGTAGAATCATTGGGAGGGCAAAGAGGCACATCAGACTTTTAGTGGACACAGGTACTGCGAAAAACTATATAAATAATTTAGGTGAGCTTAGAGGCATCAGACCGGTGTCTTCTCCTTTTCTAGTTAAATCAATCCACGGATTTAATAAAATAACAGAAAAATGTAAAGTTAACGTTTTCGGTGTTGATACCGACTTTTTCATTTTGAAAAACCTAACAACTTTTGACGGTATAATAGGGCTTGACCTTTCAACAAAGGTGAATGCTCAAATAGATCTTGGAAAAAGATTTATACGGCACGATTAAGGTACAGAAAATGTGTTATTCTTGGAATGTGAAGATGTAAATGTATTGAAAGTTGAGAAAGAAGAAATTCCTCAAGAAGTAAAAGAACAATTTATGAAAATGATAAAAGACCAAAGGGAGGTATTTGCAGACGCAAAGAAAAAACTTCCCTATAATACGAATATCGTCGCTACGATTCGAACGTCAGACCAAGACCCGGTCTACTCGAAATCGTATCAGTACCCAATGGGGGTAGCGAATTTCGTAAACGAAGAAGTCAATTTTTGAGAAACTAGTTGAATTAATAAACAGTCGGCGATTTGCTCCTTAGTTCCCATGGTCTGCAATGCGCGCAAATGAGCATTTTGAGCATCGCTGATTTCAGGAAGTTTGGCTACCCTATTGAGTTGAACAATATCTCTAATATGAGCCTGGAAATTTAAACGTTTATTATTGAAACGAGCCTTTAATAAACAAATGGCTTTATCATAGTTTGGTTCACTTATTTCCAACGAGCGAATTGTGTCCAGTGCGGCATCACGTAGACTTGATCGAAGGTGCTGGAATTTCTCGATTCTTGTCAAATCAACGTCCTGATGAGCCACGGTGTTAAACATCGAGAAAAAGTCTGGCCATTCTGCATAGTTGCCGCTGAACTTGGGTATTTGCAGCACAGGTAACCATTGCTTTGGTTGAGAGAAGATGAACGAAGGTTGATCGCCTAGAGCTGCTCGCGACGTAGAGCTATGAGCCTCTGAAGCTCGGCATGCTTGTTGACGTTTCAGCTTAGTTTTCACCTCAATGTAATGGTTGGTGAATGTGGTCAAAAGATCATCAGCGTCGTTGTCCTCTAATTGCATGAGAAGTGAATCGAATCTCTTTTCCAAGCGATCAATTTGCTCGATGCGTACCTCTACTGCAGCTTCGTCGAACTCGCGCAAAGCTTCGAAAGTCAGCGAGTTGTTGTTGTGTGTTATTTGTTGAACGAAATACTCCAGCTTCCTTTTGGCTTCAGCTGAGTCAATCTTCTTAAATGGTGCCATTTTGAACAAATTAACACGCGATGTTTATAAATTAAATTAATTTTGCGAGTAGTGATTCTAATATCACGTCGGGGTCACCAAATGTTTTGAGGGCAATAAGCTTTTTTATTGACCGTATTTAATTTGCGAATAAAACAAACGATAGGTAGGCGCACGATAGCAAAGGGTTTATTCGATGTCCAAAAAGCGACTGACTAAAATGTTCAGCTGTACAAAATTTATGACCTTGCAAATATTCTTTTCGCTTAACAATCTTTGCTTACAGTTGATTAATCACCTGATTTGGTGGTACATTTCAATATAATGCATTTGTATTAATGTATGTACATATGTATGTATGTATATCTAATGATAAGAGCGCATTTTTAATATCACTCTCAACCAGTTTGTATGCATTGATATCATTAGTCATTAGCGAGAGCGGGAATCTGCTTAGTATGTACGAGTATGTAACATACATATGTATGTGTGGACATACGCAGATGACTTAATCATAAAAACTAAAGAATGATGAGCAACTAATATTATCAGTGATGGACAAATAATTACATGGTATCAGTGCTGGTGCGTAATAAAAGGTACTAAAAATATATTTTATTTTGTACTAAGTATGTATGTATGCGGTACTGGAACTATGTAATATTAACATACTCCTCCCATTGAAAGACTCAGGCTTTCAAAATGTTGTCGTCAATTGTTAGCAGGCACAGCCTTGTCACAGCCCGTTTGTATATGCCATTTGTAGTCTTCAGAACAGCCACTCGTCAGGATTTTCTGTAATGGGACATAAAGGTCTTGAATTTATAATGGCAGAAATTTAATGAAATGTCTGCTGTGGTAACAAATACAAAAGCACGCTTCCGACTTTCCGGCAAGTCCCTTGTTGGCAGAAGAGGCGATTTTGGCCAGTTATGTTGATCGCAGCCTAGAAAGGATGGTCCGTGCTTCCATAAATACATGTTTAAAAGCTCCTTCGGACTGACCCCTCTTGAAATAATGTCTGCTGGGTTGGAATCAGTTGGAACGTAGCTCCAGGTAATTCCTTTGGTAAGGGTTTTGATTGCGTGAATGCGATTCGCGACGAAAACGTTGAAGTTGGCTGGCTCATTACGCAACCACGACAGCACTATGGTGGAGTCCGACCAGCAAAATATGCTTCCTCTGAAATGCATGGAATTTATTACCTTGGATACCAATTCAGATAACAGCAATGCCCCACAAAGTTCAAGCTTTGGTACCGTGAGCATTTTAAGTGCAGAAACGCGTGATTTAGAACAAAGAAGATTGGTCTCAATATGTCCATCCCTTTTTAGCGCGTATGTATATACAGGTGCCATAAGCGGCAATACTTGCATCAGAAAATGCAAGCATCTGTATGTCAGCTTCGGGCATTAGCAGGTATCGGTCGAAACTAAAATGTGTAACCAATTTGTATTGATTGCATATTTCCAGCCATTCCGATTGTATTGCCTGCGATGGGCTTTCGTCCCAATGTAACCTTTTCTTCCACAACTGCTGCAAGAATATTTTGGCTTTGGCCACCACAGGTCCGATCAAATCAAGCGGATCGTAAAGTCTAGCAATGGCTGACTCCCGCAGAAGCCAAGAAGAAAGAAGTCTGATGAGGAAATGTGGTGATTTCCGAAATAGTACTATAACTTTTACCGCTTTGAGTATTGTTTTTTTTTTTCCTAATAATTTTCCAATAAACCAGTCGGCCTTAAAGCTCAAAAATATTTAAAATAAATAGTGAAATGGCCAAACAATAACAAATAAAATGTATAAATAGGAAGAGCCAGCCTTATACAAACAAATTCTAACAAAATAGAAATTGTACAAACAACAACTACACAGTCAAGTAGAAATAGCAGCAGTACAGCCGCACTTGATTGAAGTAAGTTGTGAAGGGAAAGCTGGAAAAATAACAACAGCTCACACTGCGTAAGCTTAGCTGAATGCGTTTAGCTGCCGGCTTAAGTATTGCGCATGTTGTTGCGGGTTCGACTCCCGCAGAAGCCACAAAGAAAGAAGTCTGATGAGGAAATGTGGTGATTTCCGAAATAGTGCTATAACTTCTACCGCTTTGAGTATTGTTGTTTTTTTCCTTATAATTTTCCAATAAACCAATCGGCCTTAATGCTCAAAAATATTTAAAATAGATAGTACGCTTAGTTACCTTGGCCGTTGTTCCAAAAGGCGAAAATGAAAATATGAAGACGTCCAAACTTGGGTCCCAAACCAACCCAAGTGTCGAAATTTTTCTTTTCAAAATACCCCAAACGTGCTCCATGGGGTTTAAGTCCGGCGATTGCGGGAGAGTTCAACTGTCTTCGAGCATAATAAAGTGCGACTGTATAATTAGGATCGTTATCCAGTTGAAAAACCCAATGCTGTCCAAGACCCAG
Source organism: Philophylla caesio (assembly GCA_963971545.1). Taxonomy (NCBI): domain Eukaryota; kingdom Metazoa; phylum Arthropoda; class Insecta; order Diptera; family Tephritidae; genus Philophylla; species Philophylla caesio. The sequence continues at coordinate 780,447 of OZ020605.1, read as the reverse complement.
CATAGCAACCGATGGCTGCAAATTACTTTCTGTTTATAATAGTATCGATCCATTATGCCATCTATAAACACCAACCGGCCCACTCCAGAGGCTTCTATGGCTCCCCAAGCCATAACGTTGCCCCAACAATGTTTTACTGTGGGAACAATATTCTTCGGCTCAAGTGCTGCATTTTTCATGACCGTCATTTACAAACAAGTTGAACTTGCTTTCGTCAGTCAATAAAACCTTATTCCAGAACTCAGTCCCTTTATCTAAATGCTTTTTTGCGAACTCAAGACGGAAGTTTTATATTCTTCTCAGATATTAACGGCTTTCTGCGGGGAACTCTGCTTGCATAACTATTAGCTCGTAACGCCCTTTTAACAGGTTTTGCGATGCTTTCAGCTATTTTCGGCGCCGTAAACCTCGGATTTTTGCTAACTTTTAAAATAAGGCTAATGTCTCGCCTGATCTCGGCTTATTTTCGACAGAACCAGTAATTATTGATATTTTTAAACAATGCATTGGTAGCAAAGGCACATTTAATACTCGTAACTTGCTGATTTCTCGATAAGAAAAATTTGTTTTATTCCGTTACTTTTTAAGCGAAATGGATATTTTTGTTTTTGTACTGTAAATAATATGCAATAAAATACTTTCTGTGTAAGAAATTTTTTGTGATGCTCTTGGTTTCAACGTTTTCGAAAATTTATGAAGTGTGTGAAGACTTAAGTCCTTAACTGTATAAGAAAGATGTCTACATAAGCAGCTAGCCAAAATCGAAATATAAACTTGCGCGTAGCTGTAGACTTCCAAAAAATCTGTTGTATCTCAGTAACAAGGCTCTCCTTATATTAAATATTGATTTTTCTAATTTGTTAATTTTCGCCTTTACAGGCGACTAGTTAATAGAGTTAAATGACTTCGACTCAGCTGTTCTGAAAACATTACATAGTTTAGGTCAGTTCTCGCGTCGGATCAATCCGATTTGACAAGATTTGAGAATTCTGTATGGGGAAAAGACCCGCAGTTAATAGCCAAAAGAGAGATACTTCATAGATAAATTAAATAAATTTCCTATAACTCCACTTCTGAATAAACTTATTTTAGACCGGGTTTATATGAAACGCAGCTTAATTACATTGTTTTAGTAATACTTTTTATTTATAATTAACTAAAACCATAAACAATAATTAATTGATTCAATTTAAAACAATAACTCCTTTGCAAACACCTGACACTTCCGTCTTTTAAATAGCGAAACGATTAATTCCATTCTGCGGTACGCATTTTCTATATAGACGGAAAAACTTTTCGGACTTGTCAGGTCTATCTGTTACCCGGCAGTTACACGATCAAGTTTTAATTCAAGTTACCTTTGAAATGCACTCACACTTTTCGAACTTAACGATTAACCTAAATTAAAACTTTAATCAAATGATGGATAAATTGCATAAAAACAGTGAAATATTACAAGAGTTTCAAATTATTCCCTTAATGCAGGATTATTAAAAGAAAAAGTAAGTTATAGACCGTATTTAATGTGTCTTGATGAAGCAGACTATGATGCTTCGACGAGCAATGCCTACACTGCAGTCTTTAAGAGAGTGACCACGTCTAAGGCAATTCAAGCAAAGTTGCAATTTTTTTGCTTCTTTGTAACGCATTAAAGGAGACTGGCAAAGAAATCGTTCACAATTTGTTATTCGATGTTCGCTAGAGCTGCAAATTATTTGAATATGATTTATTGAGTTCTGGTCTTAAACTAAACTTACAAGTAGAAATCAACTTATAGCTAACCTAATCTGCTTTGGTGGCTGATGGCTTCGCTGCTGGCTGTGCTGCTGGCTCCGCTGTTCATACAGTCCCCTCGTCAGCACAAACATACTCCCACGATCTATGATATTAGATGCGCTGTTGTTGCAGGTGTTCATTTTGCAAGCTCAGCATAAACGGTGTTGTGCAGTGGCTGGCGACAAACTCAACATAATGATATTATGGAGTAGCTGGTGATAACTCCTCCCCTGCCAAGTTGGGGCCGTCCTCGGTCCTTTCCAATGCTTTGTCTATTGTTATTTTTAATAACTCTGCGGACTGTCTTTTTTGCCTTTGTTTGAATTTCCAAAAAAATAAACAAATAAGCGCGACGCCTACGACAATGATAGTGACGCTACAAATACCAATTGTTGATCGCTTTTCTAAATCTGAATACAGCCCGTTAATGAGTTGCCTATTTTGTATGCTATGATACTTTAAGTATGGCAAGCTGATTATTTCTTTGTATTCTCTAAAATCTATTTCTGCGTTCAGCGGAATTTCAGCTGTTCTCATGGGCGTAGTCTTTTCGTTGAAATATTTCGTTTCATTAATTATAATTTGCTTCTCGAATGTTATCACATAAGTACCCTTAATTAAATTAGTGGTACGGTTAACGTTTCTTATTGTCACAGGTGCATGATTCACAATTACAAGGCCATCACTGATTTCCTTAATGGGCGGCATGTGGCTGAAGGTTGTTCCGCATTGGGCTTTTAAATCGGACATTAGTTGTTGCGCGCAGCTTCTTTTTTGTGATATTTTACAAAATGGTTTTATTGCTCCAGCACAGTCAGCTATAGAAAATGATTTTTTTTCGCAAACGGCTACTGAATCTTCCTCCAAGTCCAGCATCGTATAATTGTGGGCCACCGGGAAAATTAAGAGTTTCTTACATACAATACTAGGTTTCGGATATTTAATTAGGAATATTATAATATTATTACTTTGTAACACTTTAAACTTAGAGACTAACATTACATCCGTTATTGTCGTGTTTGTGAGGTGCTCATGTTCCAGAAACGAATTTATATCGTGATTATCAAGTAACAAGGGATTTAAAATACCAATTTTTGCCAGAGTGATTGAAAATATAATATTATCTAACTGAATAACTATCGCTCTATTGCGGGCAAGCAGCATTTCAAACAGGTAACCAGTATCGATTTTTTCCTTCTTTACCTCCTTAACTATTTTATTCACTATTTCTGTTATATTATTAATCTGTTCCTGAAACTGTGAGTTGATTTGTACCTGGTGCTTATTTGCATCTATTAATTCCTCTATTTTTATGGTTGTTTTTTGAAAGTCATCGAAATCCGGGGTTCCAGCTATTATTTTGAGTGTCGTTCCTAGGAAATTTAAGCTGCGAGCCCTTCTGGGTCGAATGTTTATTGTTTTTAGCAATTGTTGAATGTGATATAAATCGGCCTCTAGTAATTTAATCATAGCGGAGGATGGAAAGATGTGTAGAAGTTTATTTGACTCCTCCACCAATACTGAATATTCTGTTAGATTTACTACGTGATTGAGGTGACCATAGGTTTCCCATAGTACAACTTCACCATCGGAAATTGGAATGTAATTCGAATGCGAATAGTCGATTACTTCTGCGGTTGCGAGTGTGGCAAAGAAGACTAGAACGAACGTTGACCTAAAAACAAACAGACCAATTACAATTCTTGATTATTACTTCGGAGATTGTCCTTATGGACCACCCTCCCTTTTATGATAACAGTTGTTCCTAAATCTTTTTCTACAGTTTGCTCTGAGTATAGAGGAGTTAGTTTATTACCCAACCTTCTGTTTGATTTAACAAAAACCTTGTCGCCTACATTATACACTTTTTGATACCTCTTTTTGTTATGATATCCAAGCATATTTTCTTGAGCGACCTTTAGTTTATCTGCTATATCTCTATATTCTTCTGTTCTCTCCGAATGAAAAATACTTAGTGGAGTTTTATTTGTAACTGAATGAATAGTCTTGTTATATTCTATGGTAGATAGTAGGATTAGATCTGTTGTATCTTCTATTTGTTTTTCAATTTTCAAACAGCGGGATATCTCTCCACTTGACCATTTGATGTGCTATGAAGTGGAGGGGAGTTTACAATTTCTATATCGAAATAATTAGATAGCATTGATTTTATTGTAGTCGAATTAAAAGAGCGCTCGTTGTCGCAGTAAATTATTTTTATTCCTGTGAAAAGATTCAAAATTTGCAGTAATTTTGGTTTAACATCTATAATTGTTCTTGACTCCATTGGTTGAACAATAGCAAATTTTGAAAATTTATCAATACAGGTTAAATAATGTTTCGAGTCTGCAGAGTAAATACCAATGTGAAGCATCTCACCCGGATGGGTAGGAATGGCAGTGTTGGCAATAGGATGTTTCACAGGATGTCGATTATATTTGGCAAGTGAACATATTTTACAGTTTAGAGCGACCTCCCTTGCCAATTTGACCATTTTTGGAAAAAAATAGTCATTCAATATTTGTTTGACGTTTTCTTGTGAAGCTCTGTGCGCTCTATTGTGTTCAGTTACAACAATTTCTCTTTGCTCATTAGGGTCTACTACATCAATAACGAATTTCTTTGCATATATAAATTTTGTTGCCGGAAAGGCCTCTATCAGTTTATGTTGAATATGAGCAAGAACTGGAAGTTCGCAATGAATCGCGTTCACTACCTCTGTATTTACCGTATCCAGAAGCAATTCTAAGAGACCACTCCTATCCGCGATGTTAACAATATGTCTGGTTTTCTTTCCAAACATTATTAAGATGCGCTTTGAAGGGGTTTCGGCTTCTTCAATTATAATTTGATTCCTGTAACAATTTACAGGTTTGTCAGTGGTGTCCATGGTGTAAGTTAAAGGCTCTTCGCTGTGTATAGTGGCACAATCTGAAGTTGCGTCTTCTTCTAACACATTAATTGGCTGTCGGGACAAGGCATCTGCCACGAAATTTTCTTTTCCTGGTTTATAATGCAATTTTGCATTATGCTCGTCAATGAAGGCTTTCCATCGTTTGATCTTTGCATTTGTGTTTCTGTCCGAAACGGAAAAGGTTAGTGGTTGATGATCAGTAAATATATTAAGATTCTTCACCCCATACAAATAATTTCTAAGGGTCTTTAGAGCCCACACAATAGCGAGCAACTCTTTTTCGTTGGCGGCAAAGTGCAACTCCCTGTCTTTAAGGGTTCTAGATATCATCGTTATTGGTTTCCCTCCTTAAGAGAGCACTGCGCCCAGACCATATGCCGAAGCATCTGTTGTTAAGTCAAATTCTTGATTAAAATTTGGATATTTTAAAACTACTTCCTCTGACATCAAAATTTCTTTCAGTTTATTGAAAGCATAAATTTGTTTCGAATCTAGCTCAATTTCTACTTTTTTTGACTGAGATGCTTTTATTTTACCATTTTCCCCTTTAAGCAAATCTGTCAAAGGCCTAGCAATTGTGGCAAAATCTTTTATAAAACACCTATAATAGCTGGATAATCCAAGAAATGATCTAAGCGCATAAAGATTTCTTGGTTGGTTAAAACTTCTTATTGCCTCTAGTTTTCCTGGGCATGTTTTTATACCACCTCTCGAAACCAAGAACCCCAAATATTCAACCTCCGTCCTGAAGAATTTTGATTTTTCGATAGAAACCCTCATGTTTGCACTACATAGAGCACTCAAAACCCATTGAATATCTCGAACGTGTTGTTCTTTTGTTTTTGAAAATATTATGACATCATCTACGTAAACGTGACAGATCTTACCTATTTTTTCTCTCAAGATGTCATCAATGGCCCGCTGAAAAATGCTGGGTGCATTTTTGAGTCCAAACGGTAAACGACAAAACTCGTATTTTCCATTGTTTACCGCAAATGCTGTTTTTTCTCTGTCGCTTTCTTTTAATTCTATTTGGTGGAACCCCGATTTTAGATCTAGGGTTGTAAAATATTGCGCTTGGCCTAGATTTGATAATATCACCATAACGTTAGGAATAGGATATTTATCATCAATGGTTTTTGCGTTAAGCTTCCTAAAATCTAGAACAAGACGTTTCCTTTTATGTCCGTCATTATCAGTTCCCTTTTTATCAACAACCCATACTGGACTGTTATACGGGGACCGAGATGGTCTCACTATGCCATCATTTAAAAGTTGTTTGACTTCTTCGTTTACGAAATTCGCTACCCCCATTGGGTACTGATACGATTTCGAGTAGACCGGGTCTTGGTCTGACGTTCGAATCGTAGCGACGATATTCGTATTATAGGGAAGTTTTTTCTTTGCGTCTGCAAATACCTCCCTTTGGTCTTTTATCATTTTCATAAATTGTTCTTTTACTTCTTGAGGAATTTCTTCTTTCTCAACTTTCAATACATTTACATCTTCACATTCCAAGAATAACACATTTTCTGTACCTTAATCGTGCCGTATAAATCTTTTTCCAAGATCTATTTGAGCATTCACCTTTGTTGAAAGGTCAAGCCCTATTATACCGTCAAAAGTTGTTAGGTTTTTCAAAATGAAAAAGTCGGTATCAACACCGAAAACGTTAACTTTACATTTTTCTGTTATTTTATTAAATCCGTGGATTGATTTAACTAGAAAAGGAGAAGACACCGGTCTGATGCCTCTAAGCTCACCTAAATTATTTATATAGTTTTTCGCAGTACCTGTGTCCACTAAAAGTCTGATGTGCCTCTTTGCCCTCCCAATGATTCTACTGATCCATGGTAGAGCTGACCTTTCTCTAAAAAATTAACGTGTTCTTCTTCTGCAATGTCAACGCTTGCCGTCTGTGCTCTGTTGCTATAATCTTCTTCTTTGTCATTGACTATATGGTTCACTCTTTGAAGCTTGGGAGCGGTATTTCGATCCGAAAATGCGGGCCTCTTAGGTTGCGTCTGGTATGGTTGCTTTTCTGGGTAACTCTTAAAATTTCCTAATCTTCGAGTGGTGGAAGGATCCACGTCCATTGGTTCAATCTGATCTACTTTTTTAGGGGGGTCGCCAACCTGTTCCTTATTCTTATAATAATAGTGCGGATTCTTATTCATACCACCATTATTAAGTTTATTTTCAAAACTGTTTTTTTTTATACCACCAATATTAGGTCTGTTCTCAATACTATTTCTTTGTTTTGCTATTTCTTCAGTTCTATTTGCAAATGGTGAGGCAAATATATAGCGAGCGTGGTTTGATTCTACCTCTTGTGCCAATGCAAGAGCTGATGGCAGATCTTTTGGTCGGGATGCGAATAAAATGTCACAAAGTGGCTTCCTAAGCCCGGAAACAAAAACGCGGAGAGCGTCACCTCTATATTTTTCATTTATTGTGGAAGCTAAGCTCTTATCATATGTCATAAGAGTTTTATTTGTGAGTAGCGTTAGTTTTTTCTCCACTTCATCGAAGAATTGGAGAACAGATAATCTACCCTGTTGAAGAGTAGAAATCTCTTGTTCTATTAAATAAATCGGACGCTTATCAGCGTACGTAAAATCAAGGCGCGCAATTATTGCTTTAAAATTTAACACTGTTCCGAATGAGGCCAACACGCTGTCGGCAGGTCCTCTAACTTTATTTCGGATTATTGCCAAAGCTTGGTAATGTTTTGAACTACCCTCAAAACCTTGAAATACCTTGTAGGCTGTGTGCGCCGCTTGGCGCCAAGAATCATAATTATTTTGTTGCCGTCGAATTCGGGCAAAGATTTTATTACATCCATCGACTCTTCACATTTTACTCCTGAAACAATTTGCGTCTCGTTATAAACCTCTACTGTGTTAACAGAATTTATTTGTGAAAATTTCTTTTCTAGACTTTCTATCTGTAATTCAAATTCCTTTTTCTGTGCTTCTGGTGCCGTCGACACGGCAGATTGAATGATACATATTACTCAATTGATCAGCGTTCATATTGTTTCTATTGTCTTCACAAATGTTTAATCTTTCAAAAATCGATCCTAATTCCTCCTCACTCATAGGCAAAAATTAGGACTAATTGTATTGTAATATTTTGTTCTAATATCACTTTATTCAACATCACTTCACTATTTTTTTATTATGAGCACATCACTTAAATTTTTTTTCTGCTTCTACTTCTTATATAATATTAATTGTAATGGTGTTGTCCTTCTACTCTTCCTTCTTGATGATTGCGGCGTTGTCTTTTGGAGGACGTCCTTTTTTGATTATAAATTAAACTTGTTTAATTTTCCCAGCCCCACGTTGGGCGCCAATTATTTGAATATGATTTATTGAGTTCTGGTCTTAAACTAAACTTACAAGTAGAAATCAACTTATAGCTAACCTAATCTGCTTTGGTGGCTGATGGCTTCGCTGCTGGCTGTGCTGCTGGCTCCGCTGTTCATACAGTCCCCTCGTCAGCACAAACATACTCCCACGATCTATGATATTAGATGCGCTGTTGTTGCAGGTGTTCATTTTGCAAGCTCAGCATAAACGGTGTTGTGCAGTGGCTGGCGACAAACTCAACATAATGATATTATGGAGTAGCTGGTGATAACTTGCATAATACACACCCAGCTGCAGCCGATGCTAACAAAACCTTGCGATTGTTGTTGTTATAAGACGGTTTCTTTCCTACCTGTTTTTCCGGCAGTGAAAGAGCGTTTTCTACATTTTCCAGTCGCAGACAGCGTTGTTCTAAAAATTTAGTCATCGACTCCCATGTTGGTATTTCGTTTGCAGGTGTTTGCTCCTCCCATTTGGTGCGAGATTTGATGTCCAATTTTTGAGAAACTAGTTGAATTAATAAACAGTCGGCGATTTGCTTCTTAGTTCCCATGGTCTGCAATGCGCGCAAATGAGCATTTTGAGCACCGCTGAGTTCAGGAAGTTTGGCTACCCTATTGAGTTGAACAATATCTCTGATATGAGCCTGGAAATTTAAACGTTTATTATTGAAACGAGCCTTTAATAAACAAATGGCTTTATCATAGATTGGTTCACTTATTTCCAACGAGCGAATTGTGTCCAGTGCGGCATCACGTAGACTTGATCGAAGGCGCTGGAATTTCTCGATTCTTGTCAAATCAACGTCCTGATGAGCCCCGGTGTTAAACATCGAGAAAAAGTCTAGCCATTCTGCATAGTTGCCGCTGGACTTGGGTATTTGCAGCACAGGTAACCATTGCTTTGGTTGAGAGAAGATGAACGAAGGTTGATCGCCTAGAGCTGCTCGCGACGTAGAGCTATGAGCCTCTGAAGCTCGGCATGCTTGTTGACGTTTCAGCTTAGTTTTCACCTCAATGTAATGGTTGGTGAATGTGGTCAAAAGATCATCAGCGTCGTTGTCCTCTAATTGCATGAGAAGTGAATCGAATCTCTTTTCCAAGCGATCAATTTGCTCGATGCGTACCTCTACTGCAGCTTCGTCGAACTCGCGTAAAGCTTCGAAAGTCAGCGAGTTGTTGTTGTGTGTTATTTGTTGAACGAAATACTCCAGCTTCCTTTTGGCTTCAGCTGAGTCAATCTTCTTAGATGGTGCCATTTTGAACAAATTAACACGCGATGTTTATAAATTAAATTAATTTTGCGAGTAGTGATTCTAATATCACGTCGGGGTCACCAAATGTTTTGAGGGCAATAAGCTTTTTTATTGACCGTATTTAATTTGCGAATAAAACAAACGATAGGTAGGCGCACGATAGCAAAGGGTTTATTCGATGTCCAAAAAGCGACTGACTAAAATGTTCAGCTGTACAAAATTTACGACCTTGCAAATATTCTTTTCTTGGCGAAATCACAATACTTATAATTAAAAATAATTTGATTAGTAGGAGCAATTTTGTTTTTTAAAAATTTATAAAATTCTAATCTCAGTATTAATGGTACATGATATATATCAGACTGAGAAATAGGACAATAACAAATTTCAATATAACAGTTTATATTGTCACTCAAAAAAATTAGGTCAAGAATTCTATCCAACTGCTTAACATGATTATTAATTTGCTTAAGGTTAAGACTTAAAAGACTATCAATGAGGTATGACTCGTGCGGGGCAGTAATATTGTTAGGGGTGAGACGAAAGTTCAAAAAATTGCCCGACCAACACACATTGCATAAATTAAAGTCCCCCAAAACGCAAAGGTGATTGTCACCAAGTTTATTTAAAACGAGAGAGCTGACATTATCAGCATGCCCACGATAAAGTTCGTCTTTACTATTTGGTGGGATATAAGAAGCCGTGATGAACAATGAATCATTGAACGACGAGCCCGTGACACATACAACGATTTGATCCAAAAGGGAATTATCATTCTCGAGCGCAACTAAAAATGTACGCAAACTTCGCCGCTCTGCAATCAAGACGCCTCCTCCTCTTAGACATCCGGTTTTTGCAGCATCTCTGTCTTTTCGGTATACATTATAAAGTTTTGCGTCGAAGAATTCATTATCAAGAAAGTCTGAATTCAGCCATGTTTCAACAATAACAAAAACATCGAAGTCAAGCTGAGAACTGAAAGTACGAAATAGTTCGGACTTTGTACGAATGCCAGAAGTATTTTGGAAGTACACCTTCAAATCAGCAGCACTCCTAGTATAATTAATGTTTGTGTTACTTGAGATCTAGTGCAGCAAAAAGACGAAATGGTCGAATTTTAACATTTGCGGGCCAGATGTCCGCATTATTTATCACTTTTTCATAGCTGCACTCAGAAACACCTAATTTAAAGTTAACTTTTTTTAAATCATTCAAGTTAGCATCTTTCTTTACTAACATAAAGCAAGTAAGAAATTTAGCATCTACACAAGCATGTTTAGCAACATAACTTATAATGTCAGCAGCAGTAACTTTGGGCGAAAATGACGAAACAGGTAGCCACTTTTGGTTAGAGATGACACTTAATTCATTGCTATTGTTAGCTCCTATGAGTAACGGTTGTTTCAACTTCATGCGCTTATTATTAGAAATAGTCATCCATCCAGTGCGGATAGGAGTAGTACTAGTACCAGACGAAATAGGTTTCACAGTAGTGATGTTGTTCACATTAGCAGCCACAGGCGCCTGGGTGGGCGATGAAAGAGATGAAAACGATGATAAAGCCGAACATGTGGGCACAGCATCAGTCAGCTTAGACTTGCTTGCGTTAGTATGAGCGGCACTAAAAGTAACAGCTGTACGATTGGCGTCGGTAGCAGAAGCAGATCCAGCAGCAGGTAACTTAGCATTGTTTGTGTTATCGAGAACATCCCTATAGGAGATAGATATTGGCGTAGCTTCACAAGGAGAAACAGGCGGAGAAGCAGCATTTTTAAGCAGTATTTTTAAAATCACTTAAATTGGACCAGACGTAAGTTTTTGAAACCCGTAAAAATCGGATACTTCTGTAACTAGTAAAGCTAATGTGCTCCAATTTGGTATATGGTTTTGTATTAAATCAAGAAATCCGATTATATGAAAATTTTGAAAAAAGAGGCTTACATCAAGTTCGGGTTTGCCTTATTAATTTAAAAATTTAGCTGAAAGCGTGCGCCGGGTATATACATTATTTAGATGGTGTGTCTCACTACACCCAATAACTATGACGTCATCAACGTACATAAAAGCTTGATTTGGCGAAATGCCTAAAAATGCTATAGACATCATTCGTGAAAAAGAGTTTGGAGCTACATTTAAGCCAAATGGTAAAAGTTTCCAACGCAAAGCCCCCCTGTCAGTGCTAAAGGAATTTGATGGAAACCTGAAAAAAGATCCAAAGGGGAAAAGTATTTTGCTCTAAGATATCGTCTACATGCCAGTGGAAATTTGTCTGCGATACGTTTTTATTAACTGCTCTGAAGTCTATGCACATACGATACGCTTTTTGTCCAGTCGGGCCTTTTTTCGGTACCAAAATTAGTGGGCTCTTATAATTAGAATAACTGTTTTCGATTAAATTCTTTCGCAATAGATTGTCAACTTGTTTATTTATTTCTTCGCGTTGTGAGTACGGCAAACGATAATTTTTTAAATAGACTGGAATCTTGTCGGAGCTTCTGTTCGTAAAAGTTGTTAAGTGTCATAAGGTCTGTTTGCAATGCAAATACATCGGCATATTCTAAGCATAACTCTAGCAATTTGTTTTTAGCATAGTTTGGCATTTGTTTCTTTAAAATAGTCTTTAGTTCCTCTAAACATGGTTTTTGAAATCAGCTTATCTAACTAAACGATAAACTTCACATCTTGGAGGTATTACTAAAGTTTCGGTGTTCGAACCGTGTAAAATTGCTATTTTTGATCCTTTTGTCCCTGTGCCAATAGTTATGCTGTCATTTGCGTAATACATTTGTTTGCTTTTAGAAAATCTTTGCCTAGTATGCCGCCTGAAGGTGTATGGAAATTGTCATTAACTACGTGAAGAGTATGTGAAATAAAAAAGTGTGATATGACCAAGTTTGTATTTACGGTTCCCAAAGTTGTAACCTTGTCTGTCGTTACGCCAATGATATTTATTGTATTACTAGCGGACCAGACAGACTTCGTCCTGTCAAAAAGATATGTAATTTGGCAGTTTTTTGTTCCTACCTATTTCATAGTCGGGCCAAAAAATTCTCCTGAACATACCGTCACCCTGGTTATAGGGCGTTGTGAATAAAAAATAATTAAATAAACAGTTATAAGCATTTATAAGTAAGTGATCGCTTTATTGTTAATCATGTGAATCATAATTATTAACAAAAATCAGTTTTATTTTCATTGTAGTGCTTTGTGATTTACGATATTTTTTGTTTGATTACCTGGCGCATAGACAAACAAATCTGATGGTTTTCCAACACGGGAACAGGCAACATACAATTGACCATGTGAGAAACATGGGTTTTCCAGATTATTACCAAAAACACTTAATGATTGCCCCTGGGACTTGCTTATGGTCACAGCAAAGCAAGCCGCTCTGGAAACTATAGTCGTTTAAACTCGAATGGAACATCAGTCGGAATCATTATCCCCGGCGGATTTGTATACTTTTGGTACCGCGGTTTGTGATTGACTGATGTAATGACGTGAAAACCGATGCATTTTAAAGTAAAACAAAAGAAATAATATCACGAAGCCAACCAAATTGAAAAACCAGTACTAATGAGCTATTACATTTTGTTACTATTCCGCGATGTCGCTTTTGTTGAGTTTCGATTTTTTTTCGTTTATCAGTTGACTAAAGCAAACTCAGTAGAGTAGGTAGAAGAAAATCCAAGAAAAACAACACTTGTACACTGGCAAATCGGCATTTACAGTTTGTTGTTTTTGACGTTTAAAAATAATAAATAAATAATAAAACTTTTGGTAAAGCGGTTTGTGTTTGACTGATGTAATGACGTGAAAACCGATGCATTTTAAAGTAAAACAAAAGAAATAATATCACGAAGCCAACCAAATTGAAAATCAGTACTAATGATCTATTACATTATGTTACTATTGTATCTTTAAAACTACCATGGGAATTTAATGGTTAATATTTCTTAATACTGAAAATTTATAGTTTTAAATATCTACCTTAATTTCAAACACCAACACCATTTCTTTTAATAGGTGAAATCGGGCCAGCCGTTCTGAAGTTATGCGATTACCAACACATTTTGCGATTCATTTTTATATAATAGATTCTTGTTTAGGAAAGCATTTTTAGATAAACTTGAAATTTTAATTAGTGAGATGTCTGCTTGTGAACCTACAAGAAATGTGCATGATTTATAAGAATTGGTACAATTTAGTTCGATAAAGTCTGAATAAATGAGGTTCAAGCAATAAATTGATTTTTCTGGGTTAACTACATTTAGTTGTTTTGCTCCTGCTCCCTCAGTGTTCGCTCCTGAGGGGCTTCGCCGTTTAAAAATCGGACAAGAGATGTATTTCTAGAATTTGAATTTGCAAAGATATTTCTGTTGCTTGCACCACGATTGCTAGTACCGCCCCTGTAGTTATTTTGTCTGTTGTCAAAACTATTGTTTGTTCTGTTATTGTAATTATTGTACCCGCCGTTATTTTGTCTGTTATTATTGCCGTTATTGAATCTATTGTTTCTGCTGTTAAATCTTAAACTGTGGCCGTTATGATGGTAATAATTGTCATGGCCTCTGTAACCTCCTCAAAAACTATATGGTCTACTCGCTGGTGACCTAAACGCTAATACTTTTCGCTCTTTGACTTCGTTACTAAGTATGCTCTACGATCATCTTTGCCACTACGTCTTTTGAGTCGCTAAAATTTGTTGATGCCAAGATAGATTTTACTATATCTGACCGACTGTTTAGTCTACAAATATTGACCATCTGTTCTACTGCCAACTCATGGGCTTTCGATTTTGTCATACTCTTAATAATTAATGACCGTTCTAAGGCGTCGGATAACTCTTCTACACGTTTCGCAAAATCTGCGTAATTATTGTTATTAACGCGTATCGAAGAGATGTTAGCCGCGACTACCTTGGAATTATCAGGCTTTATTCTGCTGCGCAGTGTATCCTTAATTTGAGCAACTGAAACTATTTGTGCTGGTAGAACTTCAGAAGCTTTTCCTTCCAGTTTTGACTTTAAAAATGCTGTGGCTAAACTGTCATCGGATAATTATTCTACTAAATTGATTTTGTCGATAAACGAGTCGAGCGATAGTGGATCACCATTATAGTTTTCTCGGGTTATAGAAACACACAAGCTAATAAACGATTTATTTTGCTCAGGTGTTGCCATTTTTGCATCGTCAGTACTCAAGATTAAATTTATATTTGGTAACGATTCGAGTCCTAATAGGTCTTTACTGATTGAAAAATCTTGAGGCACTGTGTCAATATCTGACATTTGACGAATCTTTGAAAATATACAAAGTCAAATTATTTATCGGAACGTTGAATTGTTGCTAGGTTCTATTGTATTGTCTACAAATTATTAGTTTAATTAGCAATGTATGGCAAATTTTTTTTCCAAATTTCAAATTAATTGAAAATGTTTATATTGAAAAATGTTGTAGAGTTGAATGTAGGCATAGCACGACAAGGCACATATCAAAAATCGTATTAATGTTTCGAATTGTTGCGAATTTATTTTGTATTTTCGAAAAAAAAGTTGATGTTGAATTAGAAACAAAAAAAAATTTCTATAGTCTGACTCACGACTAACACTGCAAGGCACCAAAGACTAGTTTTTATTGAGAAAATGTTTTTAAATTGTTGCAAAAATTATTATTAAAAAAAAAATGAAAGTGTTTGCACACTAATGTATGTAAAGCTGAAATTCCGCTGTGATAACAGTAACACATATGTATATATGTAGGTATCAAAGCATGTATTGGTTGGTATATGTATGTATATGTATATAATATAAATGTATTATACGATCAAAAGTACAGTGGTTGAAAAAGTAAAAAGTTATATAATGCAAATTGTACGCAAAAGTGAAAAGATATTGTATGTATATAATGAAAAGATATATGATCAAAAGTACAGTAGTTGAAAAAGTAAAAAGTTACGGTATATAATGCAAATTGTACGCAAAAGTGAAAAGTTTAGGTATACAGTAAAAAATATGTACATACATATGTCGTTATTAAATTTCTCACACTGTGCGCCATACCCTATGCTGCAAAACCGCTACTTGTTGCTTCTTGACTGCTGCGTTGTCCTCTCTTGGCTATTGATGTTGTTGTTGTTGTTGTTCACTGCTGTTGACGTTGCTTAGATGCTGTTGCTATGTACCGCGTCATAGGGTTTTCGTTTTTCCTTTCGTTTTTGTTCTGCGAAAAAAGTTGAAATAATTTATACAATTTTGTAATTATTAAAGAAATTTATAATTTTTGAAAATTAGTTTGAAAATCAATTACAAATTTTTGTGAATTTTAAAATTCATTGAAATAAAATTTGGTTCACTTCATTGTTTTTTTTTTTTGGACCACCACCACTTCCTGTTACACTTTGTGCAGGAAGATTTCTAAATATTTTTTGTATATACATATGTACCAGAGAACGGCATTGAGTGCGCTCGAGTGTGCGTATTCATCATCCCTAAAATTTGATACAAGCAAGCACAGCCGTCTGCTGCTGTGCGCTCATTCATGCTCACTCATAAACATAAGGCTGACATGTGCGGGATATATCATTACATTGTGGTAGTTAACATGATTGGCCGTGCATGTGAAGGCGCAAACTTGCGCATGTACACACTCGAGTGCACTCGGGCATCTACTACACTGCACTTCATTGCCCCGCTCTTGTGTGTACGTGCGCAGAGGGCAATGTTAAGGCAACATTTTCTGTAGAAAAGAAAACGCCATAAGTATTTATCCTATTATTTACAGATAAAAGAAACGACTTAGTTAATTTTAATTAATATGTATTGTATACATTTATTTAACAAAAACATTTCATGAGATCCAACATGTAGGGTTAGTATTTAAACAATTTTTTAATAGTAGGAGTTAAATTTAAAATAAAAATAAAGATTTCATAAGACTTGATTTAATTTCAAAGTTCTTAATCTGCTAGATAGAAAATTAAAGTTTTCTGGACAAAGTGTAATTCACACTAAGGATTTGTTCAGAAACAATATCTGCCATCTCACGTAAAAAAAACAATACAAAAAATATGATAGAAAACACACTTAAGATCGCTAATCAACTACTGCTTGCAAAGAAAATTATTGTTACGTGTAACCCGAGTGGCTCGCAAACAACACTCGAGTGTCGCGAGCGTTTGTCGCCGGCGAGTGTGTTACATACATGCAACTTTGTATGCTGACGCAAATTTGTCCGACGGATAATGTAGCGAGCATGTATGCATCGTCATGATCGTATTGATCTATGAGCAAACAGACAAGCGACGGTTTGTACACGAAAACAACAAAGCATGCAAAATACGGCTACATGCGCGAGTATACGCACAATTTCTGCACTCGTAACAGTTCTCTGGTACATAGATACTAAATATATCAATGCACACAAGCAACAACCGTAAGCCGAGTATCAATATCCTAAGCATGTGCATTAGATGCACACACATAAGTAAACGTTGTACCATAAATAAACAGAAAGATCAATGCGTTGGTCTTTAATATCTTATGAATATGTACAAGATAACCAAATGTAAACATATGTAGACACAGAAGTTGTAGTACACGTTAAATGCATTGGTCTCTCATATCATGCGAGTGGACTTACATATACATTCATATGTATTCATATAATAAAATAATATTACAACGAATAGGTTAAAAAATTAGTATATAAGGATGAAATTTGGAATAAATGATCAGATACAATACATATCTCAAAAGCACGAGACCTATTTTGATTAGCTTCACTATCCCCCACCCGCGGTAAGAAGGGAAGTTTGATTGAAATAAAAAGGTTTGTATAGTAGCTGTCGGTTTTCTGTAAATTTGGTGGTCAAGTTTTTGGTTAATTTTGTCTATCTTAATCGTCAGATCTAGGTAATTTATTGTTCCCTTTTTTTCCATTTCCATCGTAAACATTATACATCCATGTTGTTTGTTCAGGTATTCCAGTATCTGCTCTTCATTGTCCTTGGTGATCACGCAGATAATGTCATCCACGTACCTTGCATAGAATACTACGCCTAACTCGGCTTTTAGTTCTTCCATATACTGTCCCTCAACTTCTTGCATAAATACCTCCATGAGGATGGCCGAGGTTGGATTTCGCATTCCGAGTCCGTTTATTTGTCGGAATATTTTATTATTAAACTTCTGATGTATTCGAGAACACACGTCTGATTCGCACCAAGCAAAGCAACTGAATGTTTATTCTTATAAGCAAAGCTTACATGTGCGCCTGTAACCCAAATGAATACTCAGTCTGAGGTTTGATCGAGAAATCCCCTTCTTTATTGGATATGCTTTCTTTTATACTAAATTCTTACACTAATACTTAGAAGTTATTTACGAACTAAAATGTATACCGATATATTGCTAATACATACAAACTAACTGCATAATTCTAAAATATGCTGAGTCAACATATGGTTGCAATAAATATATAAATATGTCAGTCGCATTGACAAACTGACGTTGTGGATCAGTTGGGCATTGCGACTGTCTTTGGCGGTGCCTTTGACCGTCCGCACAAGTGTAACAAGAACCTCGTTATGTGCGACGAATGCAGTCTTTGCATAAACTCCCGCTGAGTTCAATGTAACTAATTTGGGTATAATGTTGTTTGTGTACATGGCAATTAAAGTAAAAGGGCGATGTGTTTATGTAATGCTACACGCCTAATGCTGAATAAATACAATGGTGCTGAATGGAATGCTTACTAACTACAGAAATATATAACACGCTCCTAATTAAGTTGAAAGGAAGCTAATTCATTATTATATATTATATATATATTATATATTATATATATATTATATATTATATATATATTATATATTATATATATATAATTAAGTTGAAAGGAAGCTAATTCATTATGTCTTCAACTTATAATGTGGATACAAGTAAATGTTTGTACATGTGTTTATAAATTCCGAAGGTAATTTAATGTTTTCAATTCAATTGTGCTTAATGAAGCATAGTTATGGACTTAGTCTAAGTTACATTCATGTTACATTTTCGTTTTAACGACCTTTCCGTTGTGTCGTGGTCTCAATTGTCTTGCTTCATCATCAATTTTAGTATATTGCAGTTCCAACCGCGGTGCATCCATCTCACTATCATCGACGATTTTGCTCGTTTTACTTGCCACTGCGGACGCCGCGTTTGTATTATCACAATTGCTGTCACTTACTGAATTTTCTGTACCGCGAATTTGGTCTTGGTGTCTTTTAATTATTTTGTTGTTGTGCTTTAGAATGCCCCAGTTGTTGCTTTATTGTAGCTTGAGACCATGAAGGCTTGTTCGGGTTTTTGTAATTGCGAATTATGAAATTTTGACAGTTCGAAAATGTAACATTACGTTGTCCTTTGTGATTTAAAACGCCTTTCTGTTGAATTTCGCTGATTCTGCTATGAAATAACGGTGGCTTTAATGAGCTAAAACGTTTTGTTTATTGAAAAATAGCTTAGCAGGAGTTTCACCAGTGGTTCAATGCTTTATGTTGCGATAGTCAAATAAGAACTGGTTAATGCGTTTTTCTAAATTCGTATGTTTGACCGTTTTTAAAACGGCAAATATTGCCTTTTTTTAGAGTTTTGACAAAATTTTAGGCTTGCCCATTCCTTGCAGGGTGGCCTGGGGCTGTTAAAATGTGTCTTACATCGTTTAATTTTTGAAAAAACGTTTGAACTCGCCAGAAGTGAACTGCCGACCGTTGTCACTAACTACGGTGTCGGGCAAACCATAGCGCGAAAATAATTCACTCATCCTCTTTATTGTAAACGTTGAGGTAATGTCTTTTGTTTTAAAAACCTCGGTCCATTTGGAAAGCGAGTCGATAACAATGAAGAAATAGTTTCCATGGATTGGACCAGCGAAATCAATGTGTATGCGACTCCATATGGAATCACACGGTTTCCATGAAATAAGTTTGCTTTCTTCTGGGCTTACTTGGAGTTCTAGACAGGGAACGCAGTTTCGGATAAGTTTTTCGATATCGTCATCAATTTTGGGCCACCATACATACGATCTGGCTAAAGCTTTGGTTTTTACGATACCTAAGTGTGACCTATGTAATTCATTTAGTACACTATGTCTAAATTTATTGGGAATCACCGTCCTATAGCTCCACTGTAACGAAGCTTTTCTCGCCCCCGTGCTTCTTGCCTCTTATGCCGGGGTATACTCGCCTCTTCCAGGGTTCGTTTACAATACATTTATTATTATGGGACTATTCAAATAACAATAAAAAAGGAGCCACTTTAATCTGATTACAAGAATGGTAGTGCTGACGCTCTATAGGTGTCTTGGTGGTCGCTCGCGCAAATTCGCCGCGCCGGTACTGGCGTCCCTCTGGGAATCGATGTGAGGTTGCCGCTACTTGGGCGCACTCGGTGTAAGCCACGGCGGTGTCTCACTGTCGCTACTGAACTCTGCTACGCTGTTACTCGGTGTAAGCCACGGAGATGTCTCACTGTCGCTACTGTATTCTGCTACGCTGCTACTCTCGGTGTAAGCCACGGCAATGTGTCACTATCGCTACTGTATTCTGCTACGCTGCTACTCGGTGTAGGCCACGGCGATGTCTCACTGTCGCTATTGTATTTTGTTACGCTGCTACTCGGTGTAGGCCACGACGATGTGTCACTGTCGCTATTGTATTCTGCTGCTACTCTCGGTGGTGTGCTGCACTTGCCGTTGCTTGGGCACGCTGATTCTGCGGTATGCTGCCCTCGCTCCAGGGTTCCGCTACTCTGGACGGTATTCTTGGCGGTTCGGATGCTCCCGTTACTTGGGCGCTGGTACTGCGTTTATGGTTGGCAGTCACGGCGGTGTGACGCTGCCGAATAACGATCGGTTGTCGTTGGCGCGCGGGTCACCGTAGCTGCGGTGTGGATATATGTGAACATGGTCGTCGACAAGGACTTGGGCATGAGATAAAACCCTGTACCCACTCTCGTCTAGCCGGAGTTCTTGCTTCCGAAAGTGCTGGCCTCGCTTAAGAAGTCAACCCTGAATGAGACAAACACTTCGCAAACAATGTCTTTCCACACGCGTAGCCCGGTGCAGACTTTCCAGTGTACTGCTGTGTTGCTCCTTTTATAGGCAATGAGGCTCATGTTGCTGGCTATCTAAGCAACATGTTGACAACGGTAGGATGATGCTGAATGTTGTGAGAACTTGCGATCAGCAGGGTAGCGTCGCTCTGCTGCTATACTGTGAGTGGCGTGATTCTACCGTTGCTCGCAGATGGCGTGATTTCGGCGTCATTCCGCACGTACAGTACGAAGGGTGCCCTTGGTGTTGTTGTTGAGTCGGTTTACTGGCGTTGGGTGAGGAGAGTGGAGTTTTGTGTGGGCTAAATTTCATTTGGATATTTTGTCCTCACACTCCCCTCCCACTTCGGTGTTGTGCAACTACCGTCGGTTGCGAATGTGTACTCCCCATCGGTATACGGCTACCCGGTAGGTGGTCGTGGTAAATCTGAAGCGCGTTCCAAGATTTCCCTTCCCCAGGTTCTGGTGAGTACGTCGAACCCTCACGGCAATGTCGGGGAATTGGTCCAGTGTTGGGCCGTTGATGTCGGCGGCTGAGATTTTGATCCCTTCCGTAGGGAGTTCTATCTCGGACTCGAGCTCCAACAGTGGTGGGGCTGGTGGTGATGGTGGTTGTAGAGGTGGTGCTACAATGGTTGTTGCGCTTGACGGTGGGGGTATGGCTACTTGGCGGTGGCAGGCGTAATCGCGGAAGACACACAGCATTTGTGAACGTTTCTGGGCTGCCATCTCTTCGGGGAAGGTTAGGCCGATACATCCTGGCATCCCCTTTCTTTGTCCTACAAAGCACATGACTCGTTCCATGGTCTCTACTAAATAGACCCCCCCAATCACTTTGGTTTTGCTGCTGTGGCACACTAAGCTGAATTTCTTGGGCGTCGAAGTCCTCCCCGCCGTATCTCCGTTGATACTCCCATTGTAGAAACTCTCGCCAGGCCTCGACCGCGTGTGTCACCTTCCCCTCCATCCGCGAATCTGCTACCCATATATAGCGTTTGTGGAAACACTCCGCGTCGGTTACATGGTGGGTGAGCTCCTGGGTAGCCAGAGCGAGGAGATACCAATGCTTTCTGGCATTGTGTGGTGCTAGGATTACCCGTTGCCCAAAGATGTTAATGTGTCGTGTCCAAAGGTGGATGCGTCGGTAGTTCTCCTCGCGGTTGCCCTGCTGGTTCAGTTGCCAAATTACAAAGGGACTGAGAGTGGTGGCATGTGGGCCTACTTCGGCTTCGAGACCCTTCGCCCAGGCTTCAATGATGTTGTCCGTGAGCCAACGTGGTCCTTGCAAAGTTTCCAGTCGGCTTCGTATAGAGCGATTCCTTGCTCAGGTGGGAAGACAACTTTAGGTTGATCCGCTTCCGGCAGTGCCGGCTCTTCATCCGAAGATATCTCAATAGTTTCGTGTATTGGTCGAACTGGTGTAGCCGAGTGCGTCGAAGCCACTGATGTCGGCGATGAGCTGGATGAGCTGCTTTCGGACGTGTGGCTTGATGATGTTGTTGATGAATCACTGATGGCTGGGCTTAATGTTTTGTTACCCGGGGCGGTGTTTGCTGGCGGCAAGCTGGTTCCAGCCGTACGGGCGACTTCGGTATGCGTTGCTATCCTCCCTACGGGGAATACAGGCAACAAAACGGTGGGTGTTGTTGCGGCTGTCTTCCTGGTGCTCCTGCCCGGACGGTGGTATACCTTGCGTGTATGATTGCGGCATGCGTGGCGTCGATGCGTGCGGAGGCGGCACTCCTGATTCCAGCGGGAATCGTTGGCCCAAGGCACATGACGCGTGGCCCTTTCGCCTCCTCTTGACACTCCTTGCAAACTTCTCGTCGCTTGCGTTTTCCATGGGTGCTGTTGGTTGATATGTAAGAATATTTCACTCTCCGTTTACGTGTTGCTTCCTTGGCGGTTGACCGTCAATTGATCGTTATACATTATTACTATTATTTTTTTAACTATTGTTTTTCTTGTTCTTCTCTACGTTGTCTCTATGGCTACTTTCGCTTGGTATTCTTTCAGCGCGGTGATGCTCGTTGTTTTTGTTTTCCCGCTGTTGACCTCTCGTTCTTGCACAATCACCGGTGGCACGTACTTCAGGATCTGGTAGGGCCCGTCATATTTAGGTGCTAATTTTGCGGCGAGATTCTCTGCGGCCTTTGAGAGATGGTGTTGTTTTACTAGGACTAGATCGCCAACCTCGGGCGTCCACCTTCGCCGGCGTAAGTTGTAGTGGCGCACTTGGTCAGTTGCGGCGCGCTCCATATTTTGGCGGACGATTGTAAAGGCTTCGTGTAGCCAATGGGATTTATCTTCACCCGTTTGTTGTGTTGTGCCCGTCCCGATGTTGACTTCATCAAAGAGGGCTGCCCCTCCTTGTATTTTTGGCAGGACTCGCACTGGCGTACATACCGGCTGATATCGCGGAACATCCCTGGCCAATAGTAGCGACTGACAATCCGCGCTACTGTGCGGCGGATGCCCATGTGTTCAGCGCTGGGCACATCATGGTTTTCCTGTAATACCCTTTGGCGTAGGGGGGTTGGTACGCATAGCTTCCAAGGTGTCGCCTCGTCGTCGTGTGATCTGCAAGGTATATGGCGGTACATTTGCCCGTCCTTCACCGAATAATCAGCGTATTTCTGAGGTCTGTTACATACTTCTGCGAGGCGCTTACGCCACCACTTGCATTGTGGTTCCGTCGTTGCTGCTAGCCGTAATGTCTCTAGTGGTTGTCGGGACAATGCGTCCGCGACCACGTTTAGTTTCCCTCTTTGATACTCAATATTAAAGGAGTGTTGCTGTAGCTCTAGAGCTCATCGCGCAATGCGACCGGAAGGGCTTTCGATAGAATTGAGCCACTTGAGTGACATGTGGTCGGTTATTACGCTAAACCGGTATCCCTCTAGGTAGGGTCTCATTTTCCAGATTCCCCAGACAATGGCGAGGCATTCCTTCTCTGTTGGGGAGTAGTTAATCTCCGCTTTCTTGAGTTTGCGACTAGCATACGCAATTACTCGTTCGCCGCCTTCCAACTCCTGTGTTAGAACGGCTCCTAGCCCAATGTTCCTTGCGTCTGTTTGCAGGGTGAATTTCTTGCTAAAGTCCGGGCATGCTAAAATGGGTGCTCCGGTAAGCTTCCGTTTGATGCTCTCGAAAGCCACTTGTTGTTCGGGGCCCCACCTCCAAAGCTTGCCCTTTTTGAGGAGGGTGGTGAGCGGTTGACTTACTGTTGCAAAGTCGGGAACGAAACGGCGGTACCAGGAGGCTATCCCTAGATATTAGCGTACCTCCTTTACGTTGCTGGGTGGTTTCAGTTCCTGTATGGGCGCGACTTTCTCGGGATCGGTATGAATTCCTTTGTCGCTGACCACGTGGCCTAAGTATCTGAGCTCCTTCTTAAAGAAATCGCATTTTTCGGGGTTGATGCGGAGATTGGCGCGCTGTAGTCGGGTAAGTACTTCTCGTAGGTTTTGTATGTGTTTCTCGAAGGTAGAGCCGATGACGATAATGTCGTCAAGGTAGACGAAGGCGTTCGGTTCCATTTCCGGGCCGATGACTTGGTCGAGTGGCATTTGGAAAGTTGCAGGCGCGGAGTGTAACCCGAATGGCATGACGCGCCATTGAAATACGCCGCGTCCTGGGACAGGGAAGGCTGTGTATGGGCGGCTGTTCGCCTCGAGGGGTATCTGCCAGTAACCATTTTTAAGGTCCAAGCTGATGATGTATTTAGCCCGTCGTAGCTTGTCCAGTATGGGATGTATTCTTGGCAAGGGTATGCTTCAGGAACCGACCGCGCGTTGAGTTGTCGGTAGTCCACGCATAGACGCCACTTGCCATATTTCTTCCGGGCTAATACGATTGGCGCGCTGTGAGAGCTGCAAGATGGTTCGATATATCCTTTCGTCGATTTCCTTGTTGATGATGGCTTGCATTGCCGGGTTACGGGGGAAGTATCGTTGCTTGATGGGACGTGCGTCGGTCAAGATGATTTTATATTCAGCCACTGTAGACACCCCACTCATAGCTTCAAATTTCTGTAGCTCCTCTTTCACGAATTCGCGTATGCGGACTGCTTCCTCTCCTTGATTTGTGCGGTTCGGTAAGCCGTTGCTGGGTGGTGTCAGTGACTTGGTGTCTTCTTTAATTTGCCCAACGTTATGCCTCGCCGACGCAGGTTGTAGTGACTCTGTTAGTGTGATGTGGTGGCCGCCACATGATACCGTTGTGCCCATGCTGCACAATGCGCCAAGTATGACGTCGTCAATTGCTCCGGGCATGACGTTCAGGACTGCAAGGTGGAACGCCTGTCCAAGGCGCACCTTGGTTCGTATGGCTTCGAAGATTTTGTTGGTTGTACCATCCGCCATTAGTATTTCGATGGCTACCACTACCTTCTCGCCGTTCCCCGAGCTCATTATTCGTTCAGCCAAATCGGTAGAAACGAAACTCTTAGAAGTCCCCGTATCGATAACGGCCTCCGTTGGTTCTCCGCCAAGCTGAACTAGGGCGTATAACCGGCCGTATTCTTGGCGCATGGTTAATTGTGATTTGGCGTTGGGTTCTGTGAGCTCACCACGCCTTGTGTTTGGTGGAGGCCCCTGGCATTTCCCTGACGCTGGCGGCAACAGTCGATGGTTCGAATATTATCTCGGCCGCAATCCCAGCAAAAAAGTATACGTGCATTGCGGCACTTATTTGCATAGTGACCTTCTTGGCCACATCTTCTGCAACCTTAGGATTGAATGTGTGGCTTGTAGGCTTGGACTAACGAGATACGTTTGTAGCGGCGTTTTACGGTGGGGCGTGATGGTTCTGGCTAGGATGCATTGGGGATTGTCTGGAACTTGTGGGCTTATCTTCCGGTCCGTCACCAAGGACATGCCTGGCTACTTCGCGCCGTGAGGTTTCTGGTCCACGGCGGCGACCTTCCTGAACTCGTTTATATTCTTCCGCCAGGACGAGGAGTTCTTCTAGAGTTTGGAAGTCGTGTCGTCGAATGTAAACCAAATAATCGGAGTGGCTATTCCGAAAAATTCGCTCCAAACGCTGCTCACTGCTAAGCCCCGTATGTCGCATCAAGCTTTGTATTGCGATAACGTAGTCCTTGTATCGCTCCCGTGCGTACTGTTGTCGCTGTCGTACGTCATCCTCGAGAAGTTCGAAGTATCGGGCGGGCAGGAAGAAGCGAAGAAAATCCCGTTTAAAAATTGTCCAATTTTCCCAGTGCTCGTTGTTGTTGCGGTACCATTGGAGCGCCTTGTCGCGAAGCAGTTCTGGCATGGTTCTTGGTAGAAGGTCTATATTTAAAGCGTTTACTTCCACCAGTTCCTCAAGTCTTTCCACGAATGCTAGCGGGTCTCGTTTACCGTCAAAATTCACTGACCACTTACGTACCTGGTCAATGATCGGTGCGAACGTCGATGCGGGTGTTTGACTGTTGTTCGGCATTGCGTTTCCGTTCGATATACTTGAATACTGTTGCCGGGGTGGCATGTATTGCCTTGTGAATATTAATGAGCCCCCATTTGATAATCCTCCGGAGGGTTCTTCACCTTGACTCGGTGGCATCTGTGATTTTGGGTCAGCTGCGTCTTCCAACGTATTGTCCCTAGCTTGGTGTATTAGTTCCATCGACAGGAACCTTGCATGAATTTCAGGATCAGAAAGCGCCTTGGTTGCCAACATCGCGATGCGCTTGCGGATCTCGCGGGCAGTGCCCGTGTGTTCTATCTCAAGCTCCTGTGCGACTAACATCAGTTGTTCCTTGGAGACGTTGTCCAGCCACGTGGTGTTAACATGCTCGGTCATTCTGTAGTCAGACTTTCGCTCTTGATGTTTTACTTGATGTGTCCCTGCATGGGCGCCAATTGTAACGAAGCTTTTCTCGCCCCCGTGCTTCTTGCCTCTTATGCCGGGGTATACTCGCCTCTTCCCGGGTTCGTTTACAATAAATTTATTATTATGGGACTATGCAAATAACAATACAAAAGGAGCCACTTTAATCTGATTACAAGAATGGTAGTGCTGACGCTCTATAGGTAGCTTGGTGGTCGCTCGCGCTAATTCGCTGCGCCGGTACTGGCGCCCCTCT
Source organism: Philophylla caesio (assembly GCA_963971545.1). Taxonomy (NCBI): domain Eukaryota; kingdom Metazoa; phylum Arthropoda; class Insecta; order Diptera; family Tephritidae; genus Philophylla; species Philophylla caesio. The sequence continues at coordinate 753,944 of OZ020605.1, read as the reverse complement.
GGGAATCGATGTGAGGTTGCCGCTACTTGGGCGCACTCGGTGTAAGCCACGGCGGTGTCTCACTGTCGCTACTGCACTCTGCTACGCTGCTACTCGGTGTAAGGCACGGCGATGTCTCACTGTCGCTACTATATTCTGCTACGCTGCTACTCGGTGTAAGCCACGGCGATGTCTCACTGTCGCCACTGTATTCTGCAACGCTGCTACTCTCGGTGTAAGCCACGGCGATGTCTCACTGTCGCTACTGTATTCTGCTACGCTGCTACTCTCGGTGTAAGCCACGGCAATGTGTCACTGTCGCTACTGTATTCTGCTACGCTGCTACTCGGTGTAGGCCACGACGATGTCTCACTGTCGCTATTGTATTTTGTTACGCTGCTACTCGGTGTAGGCCACGACGATGTGTCACTGTCACTATTGTATTCTGCTGCTACTCTCGGTGGTGTGCTGTACTTGCCGTTGCTTGGGCACGCTGATTCTGCGGTATGCTGCCCTCGCTCCAGGGTTCCGCTACTCTGGACGGTGTTCTCGGCGGTTCGGATGCTCCCGTTACTTGGGCACGCTGGTACTGCGGTTATGGTTGGCAGTCACGGCGGTGTGACGCTGCCGAATAACGATCGGTTGTCGTTGGCGCGCGGGTCACCGTAGCTGCGGTGTGGATTTATGTGAACACGGTCGTCGACAAGGACATGGGCATGAGATAAAACCCTGTACCCACTGCTATGTTGCTCCTTTTATAGGCAATGAGGCTCATGTTGCTGGCTATCTAAGCAACATGTTGACAACGGTAGGATGATGCTGAATGTTGTGAGAACTTGCGATCAGCAGGGTAGCGTCGCTCTGCTGCTATACTGTGAGTGGCGTGATTCTACCGTTGCTCGCAGATGGCGTGATTTCGGCGTCATTCCGCACGTACAGTACGAAGGGTGCCCTTGGTGTTGTTGTTGAGTCGGTTTACTGGCGTTTGGTGAGGAGAGTGGAGTTTTGTGTGGGCTAAATTTCATTTGGATATTTTGTCCTCACACCACATAATGCAATCGCTTTCTACTGAAAGGTGCAAGTCCTTGTCTCTAAGGGCTTGGTATTCAGAACCTTTAAGGTTTCTTACTATTCCTTTATTGATTGCCTCAACTAATTTTGATAAGACTGGATTACGTTTGGTTTCCCTTGCAATGTCTTTAAAGTTTAAGTGCAAATGGTTTTCAGATTCAATTAAATTTATAAAGTTGCTTTCAACTCTGTCCTTCGAAATATAAATATTTGGAATTCGCTATAAATTATTAGCTTCATTAGACGTGCCTTTGATATACTGGATCGAGTAACTGAAGCTCGATAATAAAACTGCCTATCTTTGCAGACGTGCGGCTGCCATGGCAGGCAGACCTTTGTGTTCACCCAAAATTGTCAAAAAGGGTTTGTGGTCGGTTAGCAAGCTGAAGTGGTTTCCTAACAAATACCGTTTTAACTTTGCAACACAAAATATTATTGCTGGGGCTTCCTTTTCTAAGGTACTATATTTTGTTTCTGTCATTGATAGTGCTCTCGACACGAATGTAACTGGTCTTGTTACGCCGTTGGGGAATTTGTGAGAAAGAACTCCAGCCACAGCAGTTTTACTAGCATCTGTGGACAATATCATTGGCAATTCGGTTATAATGAACTAAGACTTGGTCCCTTTTGATTAAATTGTATGCGCAAATTGGCAAGTGCGCAACCCGACAAAACATTTAGGTATGAAATGGAACAATGGAAGAACTACACCTTAGCTGATCCCGACTTCAATAAGTCTGATTAAATTGACGTCGTTATTGGAGGAGATGTATACGCCGACATACTGGAAGATGGCATATTTAAGCAAGATCGTATACTAGGTCAAGCTACGAAGTTTGGCTGGATTCTATCAGGTGTTTTGCAACAACCAAGAAAATATGGGGATTTCTAGCAGCGGTTTTTACAACTTTGGAGAGGTTTTGGAGAATAGAAGACACTACAACAACAGCAGCATTAAATACAGAGGACGATGATGAGTGTTGTACGATAAAACAACTAAAAGAGATGAAAATAATCGATTTATCGTCAGTCTGCCGTTTAAAAAAGAAAAAGAATTGGGAGACTCTCGTAAACAAGCAATGGCGAGATTTCTCAATCTTGAAAAATGGTTATCTACGAATGACAAGCTTTGACAGCAATATGTAGAATTTATGAAAGAATATTTAAAAATGAGTCATATGGAAAAAGTTAGTAAAACAAAGTGCGGAAAATACTATTTGCCACATCAAGCCGTAATACGTGGAAGCAGAGTGGTTTTCGATACGTATGCAAAAACAACAAATGGAAATAGTTTAAATGACATCCTCTTAATAGGGCCGAGACTTCAAACAGATATCTTTGATATCACTATCAAATGGTGACTTTGGAAATATGTGCTAACAAGTGATATTGAAAAGATGTATCGGCAAGTTAAAAAGCGGAAGGTGATCAAGAATATCAACGCATATTGTGGAGAGAAACTAAAGAAGAGCCTATAGAAGAATACAAACTTAAAACAGTTACGTATGGAACGGCATCTGCTCCATTTCTTGCAACGAGAACATTACAAGAGATTGCCAAAATCTGCGAACCTAGCAATAATTTGCTTTCAAACATCATTACAAACGACTTCTATATGGACGATTTGATGACAGGAGCTGATTCAATAGATCAATGTAAGGCCATTCAATTCGAAATTTCGAAACTGCTACAGAAGAATGGATTTCATTTAAGAAAGTGGATGTCTAACAACAAATGGCTCAAATGAGGTATTAAAAATAGGAGAAGATGGAACAATTAAGACATTGGGTATATAATGGAACCCCTACAAAGACATGTTTGGATTTAATATAAATATTTCAAAGGCCAAATCAGTACAAAAAGACAAGATTTGTTGGGTTGGCTATGACGGGGTGTCGCTCGACCATGGGACTTTCGACCATATGGCCGAAAGTCCCCAAAAAAGTGGACATTCGACCATATGGTCGAAAGTCATTGTATGCTGGTGACTGGTCGAAAGTCACTGGCACACACTTTTTTTTGGGACTTTCGGCCATATGTTAAGTATGCAATTTGTAAACAATTGCTTAAATTTAAGTTTGCCCTGTAACAAAATAATTGCTAAGTATGCATTTAATAAAATTCAACAATAAGAACAGGGCACACAGTATTTTCGTGCAGAACTCCTTTCTGCGTGAGCGGTCTTCGGCCGCGCTTCAAAAAAATAACCCTGGCCGGACAAACTCCGGCTACGCCATCAACAGTATTTCCGCCCAGAACTCCTTTCTGCGTGAGCTGCCTTCGGCCGCGCTTCAAAAAAATAACGCTGGCCGGACAAACTCCGGCTACGCCATCAACAGTATTTCCGCCCAGAACTCCTTTCTGCGTGAGCGGTCTTCGGCCGCGCTTCATAAAAATAACCCTGGCCGGACAAACTCCGGCTACGCCATCAACAGTACTTTCGCGCAGAACTCCTTTGCATTTTGTAAAAGGGCAAAGTATTGTACCAAAATAACAATTGCTTAAATTTAAGTTTGCCCTGTTGCAAAATAATTGTTAAGTATGCATTTAATAAAATTGAAAATATGGTCGAAAGTCACTGTGCGCCAGTATGCCATATGGCCGAATGTCCACTTTAGAAAATTTTAAATATGGTCGAAAGTCACTAGCATACAATGACTTTCGACCATATGGTCGAATGTCCACTTTTTTGGGGACTTTCTGCCATATGGTCGAAAGTCCCATGGTCGAGCGACACCCCGCCGTTGGCTATCACCAATGACGGTTATGGCAAAGCTGTTTATACAAAAACTTTGGTTGCTGAAACAAAAGAATGGCAGGAATTCATGCAGCACATACCGGTGATTAAAACAATAAAAATTCCGAGATGGTTATATTCAGTGGTATATGCTAAAGTTGGATCAGTTATAACAATAAATGCGGGTAAAACGAAAGTCAATCCAATTAAAAATAGGAAGACGTTGCCTAAACTGGAGCTATGCGCGACTCATTTACTCGCTAAGCTGCTGCAAAGGATAGAGGCAATCATCGGAAGAGAAGTTAAAATATTTGCTTGGAGTGTTTCTTTTATAACGTTGGGATGGATAAGAAATTGCCGCAGTAAAGATAAATTTATAAGAACAAGAGTAGAAGACATCAAATTAATTGCTCCAACCGCGGAATGGGGACACGTTGGAACAAAAGAGAATCCAGCAGATGTTACATCCAGAAAGGTATTAGCAGACAAGCTTGTGGAGCACGAACTATAGTGGAGAGGTCCCAAATGGTTGCAAGGTGAAGAAGATCAATGGCCAACACCGAGTAGTGTCAAAATCGATGCAGTATATGTCACAACATCAAAAGAATTGAATTTCTTGGATGAGGTAATATTAAAATATTCTAGTTTAACCAAATTAATAAGAGTAGTAGCATATATTTTGCGATTTATAAAAAGAATAAGAGGACAACAATGTCAGCCATATTTAGTAAAATCAGAATTAATTGAATTGGAACAGATAATTATAAAACATCAACAAAGGCTGCACTTTAGAGATGAGATACAGAGCTTAGAAAACAAGAGAAAAATTAGTAATAAAAACAGAATTGCAAGCTTAAATCCAATTTTAGACAGCAATGGAATTCTTCGTGTAGGAGGTAGGTTAGGAAATTCCAAGTTCCAATACAGTCAGAAACATCCAATAATATTGAGTTAATCACATTTGTCATCCCGTTTACCCGGTCGCTGACATATTTGATTCGCCTGCCGATGATGATTCTGCATTGATAGCTCGCGCCCACACACGCGCACATATGTACGCGCGATACAACAGATGCGCTTCCCCAACGCCCAACTAAATAGCATCAACACACACACACACATACGCGTTCGCTCCGTCAGCCCTTAAATTTACTAAATTGACCAGCAGACACATCAAGCCAACCAGCCAACCAGTCAGTCAGTCCGACGCGCGTAATCGCAGAAACGTGTAAATATTCGCATGACGGACAGTGTACATTGCTTAGTGTCCATAAAGAAGAACAAACTCACTTTGCTGACCACCCAGCCACGTTGTCTTTCATTACAAGCTGTCATGTATTTACCTTTGCAGGGCGATCAGCCGTCTTTCGCGGTTAGCGGCAGTCAAGTTTGTACGGTTGTCCAAGCAATCGCTTGTCTCATACAGCAGTCAGTCGCTAACACAGCCTGTCAGCCGCCTTCCAACCGCAATCACGTAGTCGCCTTTTTGTTAGCCTTAGTCTCGATTGGAAACAGTTCTTGTTGCGCGTCCTTCGATGTCCACTCAGCTAAGCTTAAGCGGTAGTTGGCGACCCAATTTTTAGCAAGTAAGCAGAAACTTGCTTCTTGCGTTCGTTTTGCTCTTGTCTTGCTCGTAAGGGCAGCTTATTTGTGTGTTAGCGCCTGTCCAGTAGTTGTTTGTGACACTCAATCGTCTTCATTGTTGTCGTCATTGTCGTCGTTGTTATTGACGGTTCGTCAATTGTTTACGCGTTTATGTTTGACATCGTTTGTCAATTTGACGTCGTGTCGTTCGATAACGTCTTCCAACTTCACCTCGTCATCCTACCAGTAGTAAATCAGCCTGTCACTCGACCGGTATTGACAAAACGATTTTTCATTGCATGGTTGGTTTTAATATGAGCTTGATTTAATAGGTAACCAAGTCGGGTATCGTTTCTATGTTGTTGACAAATTATCGCACAAATACTTGTTTTAATCATTGTATATGTCACATATGTACCGTTGCCTGCCTTTAATCTTCCCACCTTACTGTCATGCCATCAATGCATTGAAAATAGCAGTCATCCTCAACGTTCACCATCACCGCCAGTAAACAGTTAGCATCGAATTCCGTGTAGCTTGTTTCTGAACTCTCTGCAGTCCTTTCGAAACGGATTTTTATAGGTTTAGCAGTTTTTTGTTTTTTTTTATACTTATTATGTTGCTGAAGATAACCAACTTTTGCTCTGCTATTGCTAAGGGGTCTTTGTCTTTTTCGATAGTCTGGAATGTGGTTTGGTTTATAGACCATCCAGTTTCGGCATTGTGCCATCTTCAGTACCATATTTCGTTCTCAAAACGAACTTAAGATGGCACAATGTCGAAATTATTAAAAATGTTCATAAATTAACGTTCTATGGAGGAAATAAGTTAATGGAAGCAATGATTAGAAGGAACTATTGGATAATTGGGTTAAAGAATTCCATAAAAAAGATCGTTCGAGCTTGTAGCAGTTGTACACGTTACCGAAAGGAAGCAGCTAAACAAATGATGGGAAATCTTCCAGAATTTCGAGTATCATTGTCAATTCCATTCACACATGTAGGTGTAGACTATGCCGGCCCGATACAAATGAGATGTTCTAGAGGAAGAGGGCAAAAAACATTTAAAGGATATATAGCTGTATTTGTAAGTATGTATGGCAACAAAAGCTATTCATTTGGAAGCAGTAAGTGATTTAACAACTCAAGCATTTTTAGCAGCTTTAAAAAGATTTTTTGCGAGACATTTTTTAATCGAATGTCTGATAATAGATTGTCCGGAAGCAATAGATGACACTACTATTTCTTCGTTAAATAGGTAGAAATTAATTCAAAAAATGAAAAGAGATTTTTGGAAACGGTGGGAAAACGAATATGTTGTAATGTTACAACAACGAACGAAATGGAAAACACAACAAGCTAATTTATCAGAGAGTCAAGTAGTAATCATAAAGGACGAAGACACTCATCCCTCAAAATAGCCATTAGGAAAGTTGTAAAAACCCACCCTTGAGTGGATGGAAAAGTCAGAGTAGTAACTCTAAAATTGCAAAACGGGTTACTAAAACGCCCGATTTGCAAACTATGCCCACTAGAAACGGCTAACAGCAGTAAATCAGAAGAACCAAACCAAGTGAGAACCATGTTCACAGAAAAGAAACACTTTAAAGTCACTTTAAATCCAGTACAAGGAACTTTAAAATTAAAAATTTTTATGTATACCAGCCGTATTGAAAAATATTTAATCTTAAAGTTAACACTTTAAAATGTAAATTATTAATGTTAGCACTTTGAATATTAAAGTGAAAACTTTACATTTTAATATGCGCATTCTCGAATACAATATAAACACTTTTGATTTTAAAGTTCACACTTTTAACCCAATTTAAAAATGTTTGTATTTAAATTAAAAGTTAACACATTCAACCTCAAATTAAAAGCTTTAGCTTTTATTTTGAGAGTGAACACTTTCAAATGCAATTTAAAAGCTTTCACTATAAACTTTAAAGAAAACACACTATTTTAATTGTTTTTAATTCACATTTTTTTATTCAAACATATTTAAATTTAAATTTATTTTATATCGAATTCCGTGTAGCTTGTTTCTGAACTCTCTGCAGTCCTTTCGAAACGGATTTTTATAGGTTTAGCAGTTTTTTGTTTTTTTTTATACTTATTATGTTGCTGAAGATAACCAACTTTTGCTCTGCTATTGCTAAGGGGTCTTTGTCTTTTTCGATAGTCTGGAATGTGGTTTGGTTTATAGACCATCCAGTTTCGGCATTGTGCCATCTTCAGTACCATATTTCGTTCTCAAAACGAACTTAAGATGGCACAATGTCGAAATTATTAAAAATGTTCATAAATTAACGTTCTATGGAGGAAATAAGTTAATGGAAGCAATGATTAGAAGGAACTATTGGATAATTGGGTTAAAGAATTCCATAAAAAAGATCGTTCGAGCTTGTAGCAGTTGTACACGTTACCGAAAGGAAGCAGCTAAACAAATGATGGGAAATCTTCCAGAATTTCGAGTATCATTGTCAATTCCATTCACACATGTAGGTGTAGACTATGCCGGCCCGATACAAATGAGATGTTCTAGAGGAAGAGGGCAAAAAACATTTAAAGGATATATAGCTGTATTTGTAAGTATGTATGGCAACAAAAGCTATTCATTTGGAAGCAGTAAGTGATTTAACAACTCAAGCATTTTTAGCAGCTTTAAAAAGATTTTTTGCGAGACATTTTTTAATCGAATGTCTGATAATAGATTGTCCGGAAGCAATAGATGACACTACTATTTCTTCGTTAAATAGGTAGAAATTAATTCAAAAAATGAAAAGAGATTTTTGGAAACGGTGGGAAAACGAATATGTTGTAATGTTACAACAACGAACGAAATGGAAAACACAACAAGCTAATTTATCAGAGAGTCAAGTAGTAATCATAAAGGACGAAGACACTCATCCCTCAAAATAGCCATTAGGAAAGTTGTAAAAACCCACCCTTGAGTGGATGGAAAAGTCAGAGTAGTAACTCTAAAATTGCAAAACGGGTTACTAAAACGCCCGATTTGCAAACTATGCCCACTAGAAACGGCTAACAGCAGTAAATCAGAAGAACCAAACCAAGTGAGAACCATGTTCACAGAAAAGAAACACTTTAAAGTCACTTTAAATCCAGTACAAGGAACTTTAAAATTAAAAATTTTTATGTATACCAGCCGTATTGAAAAATATTTAATCTTAAAGTTAACACTTTAAAATGTAAATTATTAATGTTAGCACTTTGAATATTAAAGTGAAAACTTTACATTTTAATATGCGCATTCTCGAATACAATATAAACACTTTTGATTTTAAAGTTCACACTTTTAACCCAATTTAAAAATGTTTGTATTTAAATTAAAAGTTAACACATTCAACCTCAAATTAAAAGCTTTAGCTTTTATTTTGAGAGTGAACACTTTCAAATGCAATTTAAAAGCTTTCACTATAAACTTTAAAGAAAACACACTATTTTAATTGTTTTTAATTCACATTTTTTTATTCAAACATATTTAAATTTAAATTTATTTTATATCTATGAAATAACTTATTTATAACTCATTTATAATTCATTAAATAAAATAATTTAATTTAAAACTAAAAAATAAACCATTATATTATTATATCTTTTTTAATCTTGCATATGTCTTTCCATTGTTAATTTGATGTAAATTCATAGGCAGGCTTGTGAAATGTGATATGTTAATCAGTTTAAGGCAATTTTGTTTTATACCAGTCTCGTAAGATTGAAAATGTGCATCAAATTTAATAATTTCAATAGGATAACATAGAACGTAAATAATTTCATTTTCGTAAATAAAAAGTTTGATTTTATATAAACAACAATTTATTTCATTCAGTAATGCTAAAAAATTATTTTGTTTATACTCGATTCCTTTATAATGTATTATAGTCGAAACATAAACAGATTGATAGTTAATATTTTCAAAGTTCAATATTTTAGGAAAATATTCTTCTTTTGTTAAGTCCTTTGTAATAAATGTTTCAGTGTTAAAAGCATGCGGAAACCCATCTTTATACTTATGTAAAAAATTTGAAAAACAAAAAGAACTTTTCATAGCCGCTGTATAAGCAGGATTTACTCGAGATGTTATATTGTTAAAATATATTTTTGCATCTTTATGTTTTGCCTCGAAACGCATTGCCCAGACAAACTTGAGAGGACCACATTTCTCAATTGCGTGTGGGTAGTGCACCAAAAAATGATGCTTAGGTTTCAAATTACCGTAAAGTAGAATATATAATTGATGATGTGCTTTAATTAAATTTTTTAACTTATCTAGATCGAAATTAGAAAAACTAGAATCAAATAATAAATCTACTATTTCTATTAGCAACACCAACAGTTTCCAATGCTTCACGTCTGGTGAAATTAAATCTCCTATCATGAGTGGAAGAAAATTTGTAAAGCATAAAACCTCACTAGCTGTCATTTTTAAGTTGTACGATTGAAGTCGGTCCATAAGGAGAGGCTGCGAAATATTTCCTATTTCAATATTTCCAAACTGAAAAAATTTTTTTCTGCTGTTAATAATGCCTAATGAAATAATTTTGTCATTTACCAAACCCAAGATTATGTTGCAAATATCATATACGCAAATCCCTTCTAAAACGTCATGCATAATGTCAAAGCAAATGTTATTTGTTACGTGAAACATTTTTAACTCATTAAAAATACAAACTGTTTTGACACCGGTGTCTTGAAATTTATTGTTAAATAAGTCATCTTCGTATTGAATCCAAGTTCTTAGCAGTTGTTCGTTTTCTGAAACATCAATTTTAATTTGATCTTTAGTAGTTGTACATGCTCGACAGTAACGCTTGGCATTAAAAGATTGCACAAAACCCAAAATACTATTTACACCTAAATTATCTCCAACTATAAGGCCTAAAACGAAATGTACTTTGAAAGTCTGATCAAGTGATTGAATTAATATCCCTTCCTCCAATGATTTAAGCTCTTCAAGTAAATGGAAGAAGGACGTTCTGTTTCCACAACATTTCAAATCTTTTGTAGATATAAAAGCAGCATTAAAAATAAAATCAAGTTTTGAGAGTATATATTGTGGCATAGTAGGGAAATTGTAATAACAACCGCAAATTGAGAATGTGTGACTACCAAGAGCGTTATTTATTTGAAAGTCATCAAAATATAAAACATAGGGTATTACCAGTTGAGAATCAACTTTTAATTTAATTGAATGAAAAATTTGTCCATTACAAAAATTTGAAAAATTAGTATCTGCTAAAAACTTTTCTGTATTTTCTAAAGTCATTTGTAAAACATTAGGTAACTCAAAAAGAGCTTTAAATTGAAATTTTAATGGCATTATTTGAATGCTAAGCTTTTTACTATCGAGTGTAGGGTTTCCCTGAACAACTGTGTCAGCTATTTCATTAAGAATTACAAAAGACTTTGGGCTTTCATATAAATTCATTGCCTTCAAAACTGTAATTATTCGATGTTCAGATTTTATTTCCATAAATGGATCATCACAAAAGTTAAGAATACAGTCAATATCGTTTTGTAGTTCGGGTAATAAGTTACTGTTTGAATTTGAAATAACATTTCTGATTGTAGCAGAAACTGTTCCTAGTAAATCTGATACCATGCTTTGTGTATTTAAAACATCTTTTCTTGGCATGGTACTTTTTGAATATAGTTGCAGACATAAAGCTAAAGACTTATTTTTTAAATCCGTTATGGTTTGTTCTAAAAAAATTTGCTTACATTTATTTTGTTCGCATTGAAGTTTATCTCTATTTGACAATAAATGCATGGGTTTTAAATGTCTTATTAGCACATCAACACTTTTAAATAACTGAAAACATCTGAAACATTTATACATTATTACAATCGAAAAATTTACAAAATTTAATTTTTTTCATTTATGTGTGTTAACAATGAAGTAAGATTTGAACTTTTTAAATCAAATTTTGAATCTAATTCATAAAAATACTTTTGGATAAACATCCATGGCATTTCGCAGATCTTAGGATATTTAAGATTAAACACGTGAAAGATTTTAAAGCATATATCCAAACTTTCAATAAAAGAATTTAGTTTGTACAAAGTTTTGTCAAAGTAAATGTAAAAGATTTTAAGATCGTCCTCAGAGTCTCCTACCACAATTATAAACGGCTGTACAGTAAATTTATTATAAAAATATTTACCGATAATTTCTTTTATTCGTATTGAGTAATCGCTAATTGTTGTTAACTGCAATACGAAGCTTTCATTAGCATCTTTAATGGTGGCTCTCTTTTTCGTATTTCCATCTATGTACACTAAATCTTGCTGAAGGCAGCAGAACTGAATTGAGAAGAATTGTAAAAATGTAGTCTTGAAAATCTAAAAAAAAAATTATTTAGTGTTATTTTATTAATTTAACAACAACTTACCAATTTTTTTTGTCGTTTTTGCTTGGTTCAGAAGATCTATTGATTGCTGATTCCGTATGTTGGCATAGTAGTAGTTCACTATCTTGGTTTTAAAATTATCCCACTTTGTTTTTAAAAGATTATCTTTTGGTGGATAAATCAAATTGAAATCGAGATTAATCTAAAAAAATATAAAAATTTTTATATCCTTGAATTTTGTGTTAAAGTTCTTTTTAAATACCAGAAATGGTGCTCTGGAGTCTTTTAAAATTGGCCACTCCTGCAAAAAATCAGAATTCGAAAGCTTTGCCAAATCCTTCTTCCGAAATGTAAATGTTTTTTGCCATTTGTCAATAACCTCATCCCAATTATTGACATCTTTTTGAAGCGAAGTTTTTAAACATAACGACAGCGTTTCGTCAACTTCAACATTTTCGTATACTAATGGATCACGTACTTCACTCGAAAGAGATCTTTCCGCAGATGGACTACTCTTTCTAATCTTTGTCTTTAAATTAAAATATTTGGAATAGAGCTTGCCTGATGGGTTTTTTTTTCTTTGACGAGGAATGTAGTAATAATCCTGAAAGAAATCAGTTTACAATATGTTCTTTTAAATATATCGTTTTTAATAATACCTGGGACTCTTTTTCATTGGGAAATAAACCAATTATTTCTTCCACAATACTAGCAAAGTGTTCTGGTCTAAGCTTTGTCTTTGTTAACATGACATCTTCTAAAATTATTTTAATGAGGGCATCGCGTTGCTTATTCGTAAAACATGCCCATTCCTCATAATATTGAATAAGTTGTTTTCCGGCTGAGTTATCGTTTAAAAATGTTGAAAGGGGCTGCAATGAAATTTATCATAAAATTTAATACAAAACCTTTTACTGTATATTCTTACCTGTGATCCAAATGCGTTTCTTATTGAATTATTTGAAGAACAAGGTGAATCTTTGTGACGGTTTTTTTCTAGCCAACCAACAACTTTTGAAGTCTGGCTCAACGTTTCGTCTTCTATTCCAAACTGAAAAAATAAGTTTGCTAAATTATAAACGTAGTAATATTGAAATGGTAATTGTATCTACATATGTACGTGCTTAACGTCGCAAATAAGCTTCAAAATTAATATTATATTTACCTTTGACTTGCGCCAGAAAAACAACTTTTCTCTAAACTCTGCTCGAAGACCAATATTTTTTACTGCTTCCGCAATGTCTTCTTTCGACAAATATTTTAAGCTTCGAAAAGTTATTCCAGCATCTAAGGAACATTAATAATAATGCATAAGTGTTAATATTGCCGAAGAATTTTTACTTACTTTTTAGGCCAAGAAAAAGTGTTTCCAGATCAAACTCCTTTAGCAGATTAAGGAGATCCGTATCTTCCTCAACACACGTGCACGTTAAATCACCCAGCTCATTAATTTGGATATCGTTGCCAAAAATTCGCAGCAAGTCGTTTTCCGGTATAATTTTACCCTGACTGGTCATTCTTGTATCTTGTTTACACTTCTAAATTCTTAAATGTCAAAGTGAACACGTTTAAATAGAAAGTGCCACTTTGATTTAAAAAGTGAACACTTTAGATTGCAAAGTGAACACTTTTAATTAGAAAGTGCCACTTTGATTTAAAAAGTGAACACTTTAGATTTCAAAGTGAACACTTTTAATTAGAAAGTGCCACTTTGATTTATAAAGTGAACACTTTAAATGTCAAAGTGAACACTTTTAAATAGAAAGTGCCACTTTGATTTATAAAGTGAACACTTTAAATGTCAAAGTGAACACTTTTAAATATAAAGTGCCACTTTGATTTAAAAAGTGAACACTTTAGATTTCAAAGTGAACACTTTTAATTAGAAAGTGCCACTTTGATTTATAAAATGAACACTTTAAATGTAAACGTTAACACTTTTCTGCAAATTGATCACTTTACATTTTAAATTTAACACTTTCAAAATAAACGTTATAATTTTATTTTTAAACTTTTAAAAATTTTAAATTAAATGGATTCACTTTTAATACAATTTTAAAAGTGATTACATTATAAATAATATATTTTATTTTAAAATATAAAGTTTGTCATTATAAAATAAAGTTAACATTTTTAAATTTAAGAATTTTACATTAAAAACAAAAATTTTAACTTTTAAATTAAAAGTAAACAATAAAAAAACTTAAAATTAGCACTTTTACAAAATATTTTTTTTTGTGTTCCCCATAAAGAACCTATAGACTGAGACACTTCAAATAAAATTTGAAAGTGTTCACATTTAATTTTAAAGCGCACTTTTTTTGTCAGTGTAAGAATACAATAGTGATGTGGTTCTTCACTTTACTGATGTTAGCGATACAAGCTAAAGCGTCATATATAAATGATACAGCTAAAACAGGAGGATCAGTGACTGAGTTAAGAAATAGCACAGCAAATTATTTAGATCCTAATGGTAAAATCGATATTATAAATTCCAAATGGAATTTAACCGTTTATTACGAGTTAAGTTCGTATTACGATCGAATGAATGGGATACAGGAATTTATTAACAGACTTGAGCATCAGAAAAGAGATTTTTGGAAACGGTGGGAAAACGAATATGTTGTAATGTTACAACAACGAACGAAATGGAAAACACAACAAGCTAATTTATCAGAGAGTCAAGTAGTAATCATAAAGGACGAAGACACTCATCCCTCAAAATAGCCATTAGGAAAGTTGTAAAAACCCACCCTTGAGTGGATGGAAAAGTCAGAGTAGTAACTCTAAAATTGCAAAACGGGTTACTAAAACGCCCGATTTGCAAACTATGCCCACTAGAAACGGCTAACAGCAGTAAATCAGAAGAACCAAACCAAGTGAGAACCATGTTCACAGAAAAGAAACACTTTAAAGTCACTTTAAATCCAGTACAAGGAACTTTAAAATTAAAAATTTTTATGTATGAAAACCAGCCGTATTGAAAAATATTTAATCTTAAAGTTAACACTTTAAAATGTAAATTATTAATGTTAGCACTTTGAATATTAAAGTGAAAACTTTACATTTTAATATGCGCATTCTCGAATACAATATAAACACTTTTGATTTTAAAGTTCACACTTTTAAGCCAATTTAAAAATGTTTGTATTTAAATTAAAAGTTAACACATTCAACCTCAAATTAAAAGCTTTAGCTTTTATTTTGAGAGTGAACACTTTCAAATGCAATTTAAAAGCTTTCACTATAAACTTTAAAGAAAACACACTATTTTAATTGTTTTTAATTCACATTTTTTTATTCAAACATATTTAAATTTAAATTTATTTTATATCTATGAAATAACTTATTTATAACTCATTTATAATTCATTAAATAAAATAATTTAATTTAAAATTAAAAAATAAACCATTATATTATTATATCTTTTTTAATCTTGCATATGTCTTTCCATTGTTAATTTGATGTAAATTCATAGGCAGGCTTGTGAAATGTGATATGTTAATCAGTTTAAGGCAATTTTGTTTTATACCAGTCTCGTAAGATTGAAAATGTGCATCAAATTTAATAATTTCAATAGGATAACATAGAACGTAAATAATTTCATTTTCGTAAATAAAAAGTTTGATTTTATATAAACAACAATTTATTTCATTCAGTAATGCTAAAAAATTATTTTGTTTATACTCGATTCCTTTATAATGTATTATAGTCGAAACATAAACAGATTGATAGTTAATATTTTCAAAGTTCAATATTTTAGGAAAATATTCTTCTTTTGTTAAGTCCTTTGTAATAAATGTTTCAGTGTTAAAAGCATGCGGAAACCCATCTTTATACTTATGTAAAAAATTTGAAAAACAAAAAGAACTTTTCATAGCCGCTGTATAATTTACTCGAGATGTTATATTGTTAAAATATATTTTTGCATCTTTATGTTTTGCCTCGAAATGCATTGCCCAGACAAACTTGAGAGGACCACATTTCTCAATTGCGTGTGGGTAGTGCACCAAAAAATGATGCTTAGGTTTCAAATTACCGTAAAGTAGAATATATAATTGATGATGTGCTTTAATTAAATTTTTTAACTTATCTAGGTCGAAATTAGAAAAACTAGAATCATATAATAAATCTACTATTTCTATTAGCAACACCAACAGTTTCCAATGCTTCACGTCTGGTGAAATTAAATCTCCTATCATGAGTGGAAGAAAATTTGTAAAGCATAAAACCTCACTAGCTGTCATTTTTAAGTTGTACGATTGAAGTCGGTACATAAGGAGAGGCTGCGAAATATTTCCTATTTCAATATTTCCAAACTGAAAAAATTTTTTTCTGCTGTTAATAATGTCTAATGAAATAATTTTGTCATTTACCAAACCCAAGATTATGTTGCAAATATCATATACGCAAATCCCTTCTAAAACGTCATGCATAATGTCAAAGCAAATGTTATTTGTTACGTGAAACATTTTTAACTCATTAAAAATACAAACTGTTTTGACACCGGTGTCTTGAAATTTATTGTTAAATAAGTCATCTTCGTATTGAATCCAAGTTCTTAGCAGTTGTTCGTTTTCTGAAACATCAATTTTAATTTGATCTTTAGTAGTTGTACATGCTCGACAGTAACGCTTGGCATTAAAAGATTGCACAAAACCCAAAATACTATTTACACCTAAATTATCTCCAACTATAAGGCCTAAAACGAAATGTACTTTGAAAGTCTGATCAAGTGATTGAATTAATATCCCTTCCTCCAATGATTTAAGCTCTTCAAGTAAATGGAAGAAGGACGTTCTGTTTCCACAACATTTCAAATCTTTTGTAGATATAAAAGCAGCATTAAAAATAAAATCAAGTTTTGAGAGTATATATTGTGGCATAGTAGGGAAATTGTAATAACAACCGCAAATTGAGAATGTGTGACTACCAAGAGCGTTATTTATTTGAAAGTCATCAAAATATAAAACATAGGGTATTACCAGTTGAGAATCAACTTTTAATTTAATTGAATGAAAAATTTGTCCATTACAAAAATTTGAAAAATTAGTATCTGCTAAAAACTTTTCTGTATTTTCTAAAGTCATTTGTAAAACATTAGGTAACTCAAAAAGAGCTTTAAATTGAAATTTTAATGGCATTATTTGAATGCTAAGCTTTTTACTATCGAGTGTAGGGTTTCCCTGAACAACTGTGTCAGCTATTTCATTAAGAATTACAAAAGACTTTGGGCTTTCATATAAATTCATTGCCTTCAAAACTGTAATTATTCGATGTTCAGATTTTATTTCCATAAATGGATCATCACAAAAGTTAAGAATACAGTCAATATCGTTTTGTAGTTCGGGTAATAAGTTACTGTTTGAATTTGAAATAACATTTCTGATTGTAGCAGAAACTGTTCCTAGTAAATCTGATACCATGCTTTGTGTATTTAAAACATCTTTTCTTGGCATGGTACTTTTTGAATATAGTTGCAGACATAAAGCTAAAGACTTATTTTTTAAATCCGTTATGGTTTGTTCTAAAAAAATTTGCTTACATTTATTTTGTTCGCATTGAAGTTTATCTCTATTTGACAATAAATGCATGGGTTTTAATGTCTTATTAGCACATCAACACTTTTAAATAACTGAAAACATCTGAAACATTTATACATTATTACAATCGAAAAATTTACAAAATTTAATTTTTTTCATTCATGTGTGTTAACAATGAAGTAAGATTTGAACTTTTTAAATCAAATTTTGAATCTAATTCATAAAAATACTTTTGGATAAACATCCATGGCATTTCGCAGATCTTAGGATATTTAAGATTAAACACGTGAAAGATTTTAAAGCATATATCCAAACTTTCAATAAAAGAATTTAGTTTGTACAAAGTTTTGTCAAAGTAAATGTAAAAGATTTTAAGATCGTCCTCAGAGTCTCCTACCACAATTATAAACGGCTGTACAGTAAATTTATTATAAAAATATTTACCGATAATTTCTTTTATTCGTATTGAGTAATCGCTAATTGTTGTTAACTGCAATACGAAGCTTTCATTAGCATCTTTAATGGTGGCTCTCTTTTTTGTATTTCCATCTACACTAAATCTTGCTGAAGGCAGCAGAACTGAATTGAGAAGAATTGTAAAAATGTAGTCTTGAAAATCTAAAAAAAAAATTATTTAGTGTTATTTTATTAATTTAACAACAACTTACCAATTTTTTTTGTCGTTTTTGCTTGGTTCAGAAGATCTATTGATTGCTGATTCCGTATGTTGGCATAGTAGTAGTTCACTATCTTGGTTTTAAAATTATCCCACTTTGTTTTTAAAAGATTATCTTTTGGTGGATAAATCAAATTGAAATCGAGATTAATCTAAAAAAATATAAAAATTTTTATATCCTTGAATTTTGTGTTAAAGTTCTTTTTAAATACCAGAAATGGTGCTCTGGAGTCTTTTAAAATTGGCCACTCCTGCAAAAAATCAGAATTCGAAAGCTTTGCCAAATCCTTCTTCCGAAATGTAAATGTTTTTTGCCATTTGTCAATAACCTCATCCCAATTATTGACATCTTTTTGAAGCGAAGTATTTAAACATAACGACAGCGTTTCGTGAACTTCAACATTTTCGTCTACTAATGGATCACGTACTTCACTCGAAAGAGATCTTTCCGCAGATGGACTACTCTTTCTAATCTTTGTCTTTAAATTAAAATATTTGGAATAGAGCTTGCCTGATGGGTTTTTTTTTTCTTTGACGAGGAATGTAGTAATAATCCTGAAAGAAATCAGTTTACAATATGTTCTTTTAAATATATCGTTTTTAATAATACCTGGGACTCTTTTTCATTGGGAAATAAACCAATTATTTCTTCCACAATACTAGCAAAGTGTTCTGGTCTAAGCTTTGTCTTTGTTAACATGACATCTTCTAAAATTATTTTAATGAGGGCATCGCGTTGCTTATTCGTAAAACATGCCCATTCCTCATAATATTGAATAAGTTGTTTTCCGGCTGAGTTATCGTTTAAAAATGTTGAAAGGGGCTGCAATGAAATTTATCATAAAATTTAATACAAAACCTTTTACTGTATATTCTTACCTGTGATCCAAATGCGTTTCTTATTGAATTATTTGAAGAACAAGGTGAATCTTTGTGACGGTTTTTTTCTAGCCAACCAACAACTTTTGAAGTCTGGCTCAACGTTTCGTCTTCTATTCCAAACTGAAAAAATAAGTTTGCTAAATTATAAACGTAGTAATATTGAAATGGTAATTGTATCTACATATGTACGTGCTTAACGTCGCAAATAAGCTTCAAAATTAATATTATATTTACCTTTGACTTGCGCCAGAAAAACAACTTTTCTCTAAACTCTGCTCGAAGACCAATATTTTTTACTGCTTCCGCAATGTCTTCTTTCGACAAATATTTTAAGCTTCGAAAAGTTATTCCAGCATCTAAGGAACATTAATAATAATGCATAAGTGTTAATATTGCCGAAGAATTTTTACTTACTTTTTAGGCCAAGAAAAAGTGTTTCCAGATCAAACTCCTTTAGCAGATTAAGGAGATCCGTATCTTCCTCAACACACGTGTACATTAAATCACCCAGCTCATTAATTTGGATATCGTTGCCAAAAATTCGCAGCAAGTCGTTTTCCGGTATAATTTTACCCTGACTGGTCATTCTTGTATCTTGTTTACACTTCTAAATTCTTAAATGTCAAAGTGAACACGTTTAAATAGAAAGTGCCACTTTGATTTAAAAAGTGAACACTTTAGATTGCAAAGTGAACACATTTAATTAGAAAGTGCCACTTTGATTTAAAAAGTGAACACTTTAGATTTCAAAGTGAACACTTTTAATTAGAAAGTGCCACTTTGATTTATAAAGTGAACACTTTAAATGTCAAAGTGAACACTTTTAAATAGAAAGTGCCACTTTGATTTATAAAGTGAACACTTTAAATGTCAAAGTGAACACTTTTAAATATAAAGTGCCACTTTGATTTAAAAAGTGAACACTTTAGATTTCAAAGTGAACACTTTTAATTAGAAAGTGCCACTTTGATTTATAAAATGAACACTTTAAATGTAAACGTTAACACTTTTCTGCAAATTGATCACTTTACATTTTAAATTTAACACTTTCAAAATAAACGTTATAATTTTATTTTTAAACTTTTAAAAATTTTAAATTAAATGGATTCACTTTTAATACAATTTTAAAAGTGATTACATTATAAATAATATATTTTATTTTAAAATATAAAGTTTGTCATTATAAAATAAAGTTAACATTTTTAAATTTAAGAATTTTACATTAAAAACAAAAATTTTAACTTTTAAATTAAAAGTAAACAATAAAAAAACTTAAAATTAGCACTTTTACAAAATATTTTTTTTTGTGTTCCCCATAAAGAACCTATAGACTGAGACACTTCAAATAAAATTTGAAAGTGTTCACATTTAATTTTAAAGCGCACTTTTTTTGTCAGTGTAAGAATACAATAGTGATGTGGTTCTTCACTTTACTGATGTTAGCGATACAAGCTAAAGCGTCATATATAAATGATACAGCTAAAACAGGAGGATCAGTGACTGAGTTAAGAAATAGCACAGCAAATTATTTAGATCCTAATGGTAAAATCGATATTATAAATTCCAAATGGAATTTAACCGTTTATTACGAGTTAAGTTCGTATTACGATCGAATGAATGGGATACAGGAATTTATTAACAGACTTGAGCATCAGAAAAGAGATTTTTGGAAACGGTGGGAAAACGAATATGTTGTAATGTTACAACAACGAACGAAATGGAAAACACAACAAGCTAATTTATCAGAGAGTCAAGTAGTAATCATAAAGGACGAAGACACTCATCCCTCAAAATAGCCATTAGGAAAGTTGTAAAAACCCACCCTTGAGTGGATGGAAAAGTCAGAGTAGTAACTCTAAAATTGCAAAACGGGTTACTAAAACGCCCGATTTGCAAACTATGCCCACTAGAAACGGCTAACAGCAGTAAATCAGAAGAACCAAACCAAGTGAGAACCATGTTCACAGAAAAGAAACACTTTAAAGTCACTTTAAATCCAGTACAAGGAACTTTAAAATTAAAAATTTTTATGTATGAAAACCAGCCGTATTGAAAAATATTTAATCTTAAAGTTAACACTTTAAAATGTAAATTATTAATGTTAGCACTTTGAATATTAAAGTGAAAACTTTACATTTTAATATGCGCATTCTCGAATACAATATAAACACTTTTGATTTTAAAGTTCACACTTTTAACCCAATTTAAAAATGTTTGTATTTAAATTAAAAGTTAACACATTCAACCTCAAATTAAAAGCTTTAGCTTTTATTTTGAGAGTGAACACTTTCAAATGCAATTTAAAAGCTTTCACTATAAACTTTAAAGAAAACACACTATTTTAATTGTTTTTAATTCACATTTTTTTATTCAAACATATTTAAATTTAAATTTATTTTATATCTATGAAATAACTTATTTATAACTCATTTATAATTCATTAAATAAAATAATTTAATTTAAAATTAAAAAATAAACCATTATATTATTATATCTTTTTTAATCTTGCATATGTCTTTCCATTGTTAATTTGATGTAAATTCATAGGCAGGCTTGTGAAATGTGATATGTTAATTAGTTTAAGGCAATTTTGTTTTATACCAGTCTCGTAAGATTGAAAATGTGCATCAAATTTAATAATTTCAATAGGATAACATAGAACGTAAATAATTTCATTTTCGTAAATAAAAAGTTTGATTTTATATAAACAACAATTTATTTCATTCAGTAATGCTAAAAAATTATTTTGTTTATACTCGATTCCTTTATAATGTATTATAGTCGAAACATAAACAGATTGATAGTTAATATTTTCAAAGTTCAATATTTTAGGAAAATATTCTTCTTTTGTTAAGTCCTTTGTAATAAATGTTTCAGTGTTAAAAGCATGCGGAAACCCATCTTTATACTTATGTAAAAAATTTGAAAAACAAAAAGAACTTTTCATAGCCGCTGTATAAGCAGGATTTACTCGAGATGTTATATTGTTAAAATATATTTTTGCATCTTTATGTTTTGCCTCGAAACGCATTGCCCAGACAAACTTGAGAGGACCACATTTCTCAATTGCGTGTGGGTAGTGCACCAAAAAATGATGCTTAGGTTTCAAATTACCGTAAAGTAGAATATATAATTGATGATGTGCTTTAATTAAATTTTTTAACTTATCTAGATCGAAATTATAAAAACTAGAATCATATAATAAATCTACTATTTCTATTAGCAACACCAACAGTTTCCAATGCTTCACGTCTGGTGAAATTAAATCTCCTATCATGAGTGGAAGAAAATTTGTAAAGCATAAAACCTCACTAGCTGTCATTTTTAAGTTGTACGATTGAAGTCGGTACATAAGGAAAGGCTGCGAAATATTTCCTATTTCAATATTTCCAAACTGAAAAAATTTTTTTCTGCTGTTAATAATGTCTAATGAAATAATTTTGTCATTTACCAAACCCAAGATTATGTTGCAAATATCATATACGCAAATCCCTTCTAAAACGTCATGCATAATGTCAAAGCAAATGTTATTTGTTACGTGAAACATTTTTAACTCATTAAAAATACAAACTGTTTTGACACCGGTGTCTTGAAATTTATTGTTAAATAAGTCATCTTCGTATTGAATCCAAGTTCTTAGCAGTTGTTCGTTTTCTGAAACATCAATTTTAATTTGATCTTTAGTAGTTGTACATGCTCGACAGTAACGCTTGGCATTAAAAGATTGCACAAAACCCAAAATACTATTTACACCTAAATTATCTCCAACTATAAGGCCTAAAACGAAATGTACTTTGAAAGTCTGATCAAGTGATTGAATTAATATCCCTTCCTCCAATGATTTAAGCTCTTCAAGTAAATGGAAGAAGGACGTTCTGTTTCCACAACATTTCAAATCTTTTGTAGATATAAAAGCAGCATTAAAAATAAAATCAAGTTTTGAGAGTATATATTGTGGCATAGTAGGGAAATTGTAATAACAACCGCAAATTGAGAATGTGTGACTACCAAGAGCGTTATTTATTTGAAAGTCATCAAAATATAAAACATAGGGTATTACCAGTTGAGAATCAACTCTTAATTTAATTGAATGAAAAATTTGTCCATTACAAAAATTTGAAAAATTAGTATCTGCTAAAAACTTTTCTGTATTTTCTAAAGTCATTTGTAAAACATTAGGTAACTCAAAAAGTGCTTTAAATTGAAATTTTAATGGCATTATTTGAATGCTAAGCTTTTTACTATCGAGTGTAGGGTTTCCCTGAACAACTGTGTCAGCTATTTCATTAAGAATTACAAAAGACTTTGGGCTTTCATATAAATTCATTGCCTTCAAAACTGTAATTATTCGATGTTCAGATTTTATTTCCATAAATGGATCATCACAAAAGTTAAGAATACAGTCAATATCGTTTTGTAGTTCGGGTTATAAGTTACTGTTTGAATTTGAAATAACATTTCTGATTGTAGCAGAAACTGTTCCTAGTAAATCTGATACCATGCTTTGTGTATTTAAAACATCTTTTCTTGGCATGGTACTTTTTGAATATAGTTGCAGACATAAAGCTAAAGACTTATTTTTTAAATCCGTTATGGTTTGTTCTCTATTTATATGAAATTGTGAACTTGTGTGTGGCATTGTTACTATGATAGGTTCATCTGATAAAATGGGTTCATCTAACCTAATTCCGGAGGATGTGGCGGGTAACTCTGTTGGTGTTTGTAAAGTGTAAATTATATTCTTATGTGTTAACTGTTGGTAAGTAAAACGCAGTGTGTTGAGTTGAACGGTTTAATAAGAACTGAATTGAATGATGTACAGAGTAACAGGAGAACGCTTATATCTACGAATGTTAGATGTACTAAAAGCTAGATGACATTTCGCATATAATGTTGCCACACTGCAAGTATTAATATGAAGCTTATATTTCAACACTTCTTCTTAAGCTTACGTATTTACTTCAAGAGAAAAAACTTTACTTTAATTTAATCCAAGCAATTTTACAAAAATTAAATGCTTTTGCTTAGCTAAACATTTAGTAAAAATATCAGCAACATTTTTATCTGTAGGAACATATTCCAAATTAATTTCATTATTTTCAATTTTTTCACGAATAAAATGATACTTAATGTCTATGTGTTTCGTACGCTTATGATGTACTGGATTGCGTGCAATATGCTGCGCGCTGATGTTGTCACCATAAAGCGTCATAGGCGTTGATGTTGACCAACCTATTTCAGTCAATAGCCCGCTGAGATACACAGCCTCTTTCGCTGCTGTCGCTAAGGCTACATATTCAGCCTCAGTGCTGCTTAACGCTATTATGCTCTGCTTTGATAAAGCCCACGAGAAAGAGCTACCTCCCAAGTGGAATGAGTACCCTGTGTACGATTTCCTATCGGACGGATCGTTTGCCCAATCGGCATCGGCAAAGCCTTTAACGTTGTCATCAGTCTTGCGATATGTAATGCGCATGTTCATAGTGCCGGATAAATAACGCAATATATGATATGCTGCTTTTTCGTGCTCAATATGCGGATCTGTATTACGCCTGGATAACTTGCTTACTGCGTGCAAAATATCTGGCCGACTCAAGACCGCTAAATACATGAGAGACCCTATTAAGGATTGATAATTAGTAGCATTTACCTTAACACATTTTTCGTTTTTGCATTCCACTTGAAAACCAGGATCAAGTGGTGTTGCTACTGTGCGACAATTCTGCATACCAAACGCCTCGAGAACTGATTTGATGTACTTCTTTTGGTGAAGATAAATCTCACCCCTGTCGCCATTTCGCTGAATTTCCAACCCAAGAAAATAATTTACAGCGCCACCATCATGCATCTTGAAATTCGATGCAATCTTCTTCTTAATCGCTGCTATTTCATTTACGTTGAAGCACATGATTAACAAATCATCGACGTAGACTGCGATGTAACTAAACTGCTGCTTTTCTTGTTTAACATACAAGCACGGCTCGTGCTTACACCTTTTGAACCCAATGCTGCTCAAAACTGCGTCTAACGTGCTATTCCAAACACGACCGGATTGCTTCAACCCATAGATCGCCTTCTGTAGCTTCAAGAATTTCGCCGGTTGCTGCTCGTTGACAAAACCTTCTGGTTGCTTCATAAACACATCTTCATGAAGCTTGCTGTTTAAATACGCGTTAGATATGTCGACCTGATGCATGCATAGCCTTTTTTCTGCAGCTATCGCAAACAACATACGTATAGTCTCATATCGTATAACTGGTGAAAATGTTTCCTGATAATTCACACCCAGTTGCTGCCCACAACCTTTGGCAACTAACCGCGATTTGAATTTGTCGATGTCACCGTTGGCATCTCGTTTGATTCGAAAAACCCACTTCGAACCGATGGCTTTCTGTCCTTTTGGTAAATCTGCAAATGACCATGTCTGGTTTGCTATAAGAGCGTCGTACTCTGCCTGCATAGATTTTCGCCATGCAACTGCATGTTGACCACTCAGTGCCTCCTCTACAGTTTGCGGTGTTTCGCTATCTTCTTCACTATTTACATTGAGAAGTTGAAACTGCTTTTTGGGCCTGCCAGGTTGACCAGTGTAAATATTTTTTGGCCTACCACGCCCACGCTTTGGTACCTCATCTTGTTCTGGATTTACATTTTGTTGATGCTGCTCGACGCCTGCACCTTCAGAATCACTAGCTGAGGCAAACTCCTCCTCTTCATCGCCGGAGTCGTCGTTCACATCAGGCACGCTTACCGCTTCTGCTGGCCTGATTGCTGAATGCTCATTTTCTGAAGATTCAACAGACTCAAGGCGAATGATGTTTGTCGAGAAGTCCTCATTTCGTTCTGACGAACCACATTCTAAATCTTTACTGACACCAAAATCACCTTCTACAAATTTTACATCGCGCCTTTCTACTATTGCGCCCCGCTGCCGGTCGTATAAACGATACGCCTTTGCTGTATGCGAGTAGCCAACAAAGATATACTCCTTGCCTTTCGCTTGGAACTTGCCTTTAATTGTTTTATTTAATGCATACGCTTGTGACCCAAAAATACGTAGATGTTTCACTGACGGTTTACGCTGCTTCCATATTTCGAATGGAGTACGAAGATTCAGCGCTTTAGTTGGGCATCTATTACGCAAATATACCGCGGTCTGTACCGCCTCAGCCCACAAAAACTCATCAAGCTTAGCATGAATCAATAAACTTCTAGCCATTTCGACTATGGTACGGTTGGCTCGCTCCGCAACACCGTTTTGTTGGGGTGTATACGGGACAGTCAACTCCCTCTTTATACCACACTTTTTTAAAAAATTATCGACTTCACAGTTGACATACTCTGTGCCATTGTCACTTCGCAAAGTCTTTACTTTACAGTCCATTTGACATTCCACATAGCTCTTGAAATGCTTAAATTTTTCAAAAACTTCGCTCTTGGCCTTCATGGAATACACAAATATTTTTCTAGAAAAATCATCGATGAATGTAACAAAATAACGATTGCCGCCCAACGACTTTACATTCATAGGCCCACACACATCTGTATGCACGAGTTCAAGCACTTTCTTTGTTGAACGTTCAGTTTTTTGTTGGAATGGCAAAGCACAAATTTTCGCTTTATTGCATGTATCACAATTTATTTGCTTTGGCACAGACTTAATAGTCATACCATGAACCAAATTTTTTTCACAAAGTTCTTTTAAATTTTGAAAATTCAAGTGGCCGAACCTATTATGCCACATTGTCACTTGCAAGCTATCGTTCAACATATGAACAAAACTAACCACCTGTTTTTGTTCAAACATATACAAGTTATTTATTCGTTTTGCTTGCAGCACTAACTGATTTTCGCTATTTTTTATCAAGGCCATTTCTTTTTCAAACACAGTGTAATTGTCATACTCCGCTGCTTTACTCACTGACAAAAAATTCATACGCAGCGATGGCACATACAACACATTCTGCAATTCTATTTTGCGCTTTTCGCTTTGCAGCATTACAGTACCAATGCCGTGCGATTCAACGAATTGATCATCCGCTAACATAACTTTTGCTTCTTTTTCAGCAAATGACACAAACAAATTTTTGTTACAGCACATATGTGACGAAGCACCGCTGTCGACGCACCAAATGTCTTTTCTCTGCTCATTGTTGTCGCTACCACACATTAAATTGTTCGACGTTTCGTTAGTTTCTTTGTGTTGCACTCTTTTCTTATTAGCATTGCGGCATTCGCTTGCCCGATGACCCGTTTGCTGACAGTTGAAACATTTCCCTTTAAACTTAAATTTGTTTTGCTTCTTTGTCGGATTCGTTTTGTCTTCGCTCTCGTGTGTGTTGCCGTTGCTGGACTGCTTTTGCGTTGTGTTTGCGCCTTTGAATTTACTTTCGCATGCGTTTACTGCTTGCATGCCCTCTCGTTCATCTCGCTCTTGCCTACGCGCACCTTCTTCAAGAATTTTTGCTTTTACAGCATCAAACGTCGGCAAGTTGTCGCGTGTCTCGACCGCAACCACGAAGTTTTCCCACGAATTAGGAAGGCTTGACAACAACATAATCACTTTGAGTTCGTCCGTTATTTGTATGTCTAACTCCGCTAGTTTGTCGACCGTTTCGACAAATGAGTTTACATACTTACACACGCTATCGCTTTGTTGCATACTTAAACGCAATAACTTTTGGTAGAGCTGTACCTTTTTTACCGAACCTACTGGCATATGCATTTCTTTTAACTTTTGCCATGCCTGTGACGCAGTTTTGCACGCTTTAATGTGCATCAATTGTGACGGTTTCACATTTAGAAACAAACATGCCAGCGCTTTCTGGTCTGCTGTTTCCCATTTTTTTGTTTCTATTAGCGTTGCCTCTTCTGGCTTTTTTTCGTTTATCACGCACCACAAATCTGTCGTAATAAGCACACTTCGGACAGATATTGACCACACGTCATAATTCTCCTCCCCCAGCTTTTCAATCTGTAGTGACACGCTCATTTTGTAGGAATACGCGCACACGCACTGCTTCAGTTCTTTTCGCACGATCAGAAAAACGTTTTTTAAACACTTCAACGACTTGTTGAGTTTTTACAACTATTCGCTTTGCGAATTATTTTTAATATAAAAATGTAAACTTCCGTTAGTCCCGATGGTACCCTTTGCGCTCTGGGCCCATAACCATTGTTGGTAAGTAAAACGCAGTGTGTTGAGTTGAACGGTTTAATAAGAACTGAATTGAATGATGTACAGAGTAACAGGAGAACGCTTATATCTACGAATGTTAGATGTACTAAAAGCTAGATGACATTTCGCATATAATGTTGCCACACTGCAAGTATTAATATGAAGCTTATATTTCAACATTAACAAATGTCGCTTTAGAGAACTAAAGTTAGAAAAAATTTGCTTACATTTATTTTGTTCGCATTGAAGTTTATCTCTATTTGACAATAAATGCATGGGTTTTAAATGTCTTATTAGCACATCAACACTTTTAAATAACTGAAAACATCTGAAACATTTAAACATTATTACAATCGAAAAATTTACAAAATTTAATTTTTTTCATTCATGTGTGTTAACAATAAAGTAAGATTTGAACTTTTTAAATCAAATTTTGAATCTAATTCATAAAAATACTTTTGGATAAACATCCATGGCATTTCGCAGATCTTAGGATATTTAAGATTAAACACGTGAAAGATTTTAAAGCATATATCCAAACTTTCAATAAAAGAATTTAGTTTGTACAAAGTTTTGTCAAAGTAAATGTAATAGATTTTAAGATCGTCCTCAGAGTCTCCTACCACAATTATAAACGGCTGTACAGTAAATTTATTATAAAAATATTTACCGATAATTTCTTTTATTCGTATTGAGTAATCGCTAATTGTTGTTAACTGCAATACGAAGCTTTCATTAGCATCTTTAATGGTGGCTCTCTTTTTTGTATTTCCATCTACACTAAATCTTGCTGAAGGCAGCAGAACTGAATTGAGAAGAATTGTAAAAATGTAGTCTTGAAAATCTAAAAAAAAAATTATTTAGTGTTATTTTATTAATTTAACAACAACTTACCAATTTTTTTTGTCGTTTTTGCTTGGTTCAGAAGATCTATTGATTGCTGATTCCGTATGTTGGCATAGTAGTAGTTCACTATCTTGGTTTTAAAATTATCCCACTTTGTTTTTAAAAGATTATCTTTTGGTGGATAAATCAAATTGAAATCGAGATTAATCTAAAAAAATATAAAAATTTTTATATCCTTGAATTTTGTGTTAAAGTTCTTTTTAAATACCAGAAATGGTGCTCTGGAGTCTTTTAAAATTGGCCACTCCTGCAAAAAATCAGAATTCGAAAGCTTTGCCAAATCCTTCTTCCGAAATGTAAATGTTTTTTGCCATTTGTCAATAACCTCATCCCAATTATTGACATCTTTTTGAAGCGAAGTATTTAAACATAACGACAGCGTTTCGTGAACTTCAACATTTTCGTCTACTAATGGATCACGTACTTCACTCGAAAGAGATCTTTCCGCAGATGGACTACTCTTTCTAATCTTTGTCTTTAAATTAAAATATTTGGAATAGAGCTTGCCTGATGGGTTTTTTTTTCTTTGACGAGGAATGTAGTAATAATCCTGAAAGAAATCAGTTTACAATATGTTCTTTTAAATATATCGTTTTTAATAATACCTGGGACTCTTTTTCATTGGGAAATAAACCAATTATTTCTTCCACAATACTAGCAAAGTGTTCTGGTCTAAGCTTTGTCTTTGTTAACATGACATCTTCTAAAATTATTTTAATGAGGGCATCGCGTTGCTTATTCGTAAAACATGCCCATTCCTCATAATATTGAATAAGTTGTTTTCCGGCTGAGTTATCGTTTAAAAATGTTGAAAGGGGCTGCAATGAAATTTATCATAAAATTTAATACAAAACCTTTTACTGTATATTCTTACCTGTGATCCAAATGCGTTTCTTATTGAATTATTTGAAGAACAAGGTGAATCTTTGTGACGGTTTTTTTCTAGCCAACCAACAACTTTTGAAGTCTGGCTCAACGTTTCGTCTTCTATTCCAAACTGAAAAAATAAGTTTGCTAAATTATAAACGTAGTAATATTGAAATGGTAATTGTATCTATATATGTACGTGCTTAACGTCGCAAATAAGCTTCAAAATTAATATTATATTTACCTTTGACTTGCGCCAGAAAAACAACTTTTCTCTAAACTCTGCTCGAAGACCAATATTTTTTACTGCTTCCGCAATGTCTTCTTTCGACAAATATTTTAAGCTTCGAAAAGTTATTCCAGCATCTAAGGAACATTAATAATAATGCATAAGTGTTAATATTGCCGAAGAATTTTTACTTACTTTTTAGGCCAAGAAAAAGTGTTTCCAGATCAAACTCCTTTGGCAGATTAAGGAGATCCGTATCTTCCTCAACACACGTGCACGTTAAATCACCCAGCTCATTAATTTGGATATCGTTGCCAAAAATTCGCAGCAAGTCGTTTTCCGGTATAATTTTACCCTGACTGGTCATTCTTGTATCTTGTTTACACTTCTAAATTCTTAAATGTCAAAGTGAACACGTTTAAATAGAAAGTGCCACTTTGATTTAAAAAGTGAACACTTTAGATTGCAAAGTGAACACTTTTAATTAGAAAGTGCCACTTTGATTTAAAAAGTGAACACTTTAGATTTCAAAGTGAACACTTTTAATTAGAAAGTGCCACTTTGATTTATAAAGTGAACACTTTAAATGTCAAAGTGAACACTTTTAAATAGAAAGTGCCACTTTGATTTATAAAGTGAACACTTTAAATGTCAAAGTGAACACTTTTAAATATAAAGTGCCACTTTGATTTAAAAAGTGAACACTTTAGATTTCAAAGTGAACACTTTTAATTAGAAAGTGCCACTTTGATTTATAAAATGAACACTTTAAATGTAAACGTTAACACTTTTCTGCAAATTGATCACTTTACATTTTAAATTTAACACTTTCAAAATAAACGTTATAATTTTATTTTTAAACTTTTAAAAATTTTAAATTAAATGGATTCACTTTTAATACAATTTTAAAAGTGATTACATTATAAATAATATATTTTACTTTAAAATATAAAGTTTGTCATTATAAAATAAAGTTAACATTTTTAAATTTAAGAATTTTACATTAAAAACAAAAATTTTAACTTTTAAATTAAAAGTAAACAATAAAAAAACTTAAAATTAGCCCTTTTACAAAATTTTTTTTTTGTGTTCCCCATAAAGAACCTATAGACTGAGACACTTCAAATAAAATTTGAAAGTGTTCACATTTAATTTTAAAGCGCACTTTTTTTGTCAGTGTAAGAATACAATAGTGATGTGGTTCTTCACTTTACTGATGTTAGCGATACAAGCTAAAGCGTCATATATAAATGATACAGCTAAAACAGGAGGATCAGTGACTGAGTTAAGAAATAGCACAGCAAATTATTTAGATCCTAATGGTAAAATCGATATTATAAATTCCAAATGGAATTTAACCGTTTATTACGAGTTAAGTTCGTATTACGATCGAATGAATGGGATACAGGAATTTATTAACAGACTTGAGCATCAATGCAAAATATTGACCTATTATAAAGATGCCTGCCTAATGATTACTAAGACTTTGAAGCACAGATATAAAGCCCTTAAGTCAAATAATGAATTGTTTATGAAACAAGAAAAAAGAAAACGACGAGCACCATTTGAGTTTGTTGGTTCGATTTATCATATCTTGTTTGGAATTATGGATGCTGAAGACCGAGAAAATATGGAAGCAAATATTAAAAATATTTTTGAAAACCAAAAGAATATAGCAAAGTTATTTACAAAACAGACATCAGTAGTTGATTCTACTATAAATATATTAAAAAAGATAACCGACAAAGTTAACAAAAACTTCTAGAAAATGAATGAACAGCTTAATAAATTTTATCATGAGTTAATTAGAGATCAAAATGCCGAGCGAATGACGTTGATGTTTCAAATATTAACTATTCAAATAGGCATAGTGATGGACGAATGCGAAGGTATCCAAACATCGATAACACAGTGTGGCACTCAAAAATACCTGGAAAGTGATGTTATTTTTCTTGTAGGTCTTATCGAGTAGAACGAGAATCCAATTTTGGAATTTGTCAAACACCCCCAAAATCTCGACTTAACCTTAAAAACCGATTTTTCGTGCTTTCACGCACTTCTTAGCCCATATCTTAATTTTATTTTATTTTATTTATTTCATAAGTCAATGAACAAAGTTCTTACTGACTACTTAGAGCTACAACTTAACGATAACAGAAAATAAATTAACAATAACAAATTTCACAAGGCAGAATATAATGAGAGAAACTCAACTTTACATAAAGAAAAATCGAGGAAGACAGAATTCGAGATCTCGTTGAATTCGCAGAGTGCGCTTGACAAAGGGGCGTTTCTTGCATAATTGGTTTTGAGTTTATCCGGATAGAATGGATTGAAATTACGTAAAGTCCTAAATGGCACAAGGAAATTAATACTTTGGAGCAAAGACGGACAGTCAACAGTGCCATTAATTATACCATACACAAAAGAAAGTGAAAGAACTGTCCTTCTCTTCTCGAGCGATTTAAGGCTTATAAGAAGCAAACGCAAATTGTAAGATGGTAAGGGATCCGAAAATTTCAAAGAACGTAGAGCAAATTTTAAAAAAACCTTTTGCACACGTTCAATTCTATCTATCAAAAACTGTGAATAAGGTCTCCAAATAAACGCTGCATATTCCAGTCGAGATCTAACATAAGACGAAAAAAGTAGTTTTAGAGTATATGGGTCAGTAAAATTTGTACTGTGCCGGCGTACAAAGCCTAAAACTGAGTAAGCATTAGATATAATAAAATTGATGAGATTATTAAAAGAGAAGTTGGAATCAAATATAACACCAAGATCTTTGATTTCATCAACAGTCTTGAGTATTGTATTCGAAATAGAGTAAGATGTGTGCCTGATGTATCGAGCTTTAGCAAGAGTCATATTAAAACATTTTTTAATATTTAGAGAGAGATGTGACTGTTGACACCAAAGAGACAAATTATCTAAATCAGCTTGGAGGTTTGTCACATCGGTTGCACTTTTTACTACTGAAAATATTTTCAAGTCGTCTGCATATAACAGATATCTGCTAAATGAAAAACACTCTCCAATATCATTGATGAATAAAACGAAGAGCAACGGCCCTAAGATACTTCCTTGTGGTACACCTGACGTGGCAATGAAAGGTTCAGAGGAAACACCATCGACTGTTACACTTCCACTACAGTCGGTTCTACGCTACCGAAGTGACTCGGATTTCATCCGACCAAGGACTGTTTTTTCGGCGACCTAACCCCACTTAGGCTGCCGGACACCCCCAATCCTATCTCCCCTTGGGTGCAATACCTTGCAGCAGGATTGCTACTCATACTTCTGGCCAGGGCGGGCGTCGAGCCTAACCCTGGCCCAGAAACCTACTTCTGCTGCATCTGCCAGAGAAGGCTCCATCCGAATTCCACTTCGGTGAGGTGTAATTCGTGCAACGGATGGTGCCATCTTAAGGTCTGCTCAGGCCTTAAGAAAACCAGGGAGTGGTCCACATCCTATGTGGGCCAGTGTTGCTCGCGCACTCAAGCGCCCCCCGCGCCGGTGCCTCAACGCACCCCTCCTGCCTCAACGGCTCCCCGGAGCTCACAGCAACACCAAACCTCCCCAAACCCCCCCCCCCCTCGCTCCACCACACGTGGCGCCAACCAGCAACTACTGGTTGCCCCCACCATCTGCTGTGTATGCCGGGCCAGAGTGCACCGGAATGCCTGCTCCGTCAGGTGTAACGCCTGCCAGGGCTGGTGCCACTTCCGGGCGTGCTCTGGCCTACGCACCACAAGGGACTGGTCCGAGAGCTTTACCGCTTCCTGCTGCCGCAACAACCCCCCGCCAGTGTCGCTCACGACACCGCCCACGACACCGCCCACAACAATCGTTGGGCCCTTACAACCACAGCGGGATGCGCAGCCGGGACGGGCCGGCCCTCGGATCCAGTCCCTCACCCCCCTCAACGCGACAACCTTACCGAGACAGACGAGACTCCTACAGTTCAACTGCAACGGACTCTCGAGCAAGATCTCGGAGGTGGTTGCCTTCATGGCTCGGCACGGGCTATTAATAGCTGCGGTCCAAGAAACGAAGCTACGTCGCAGCTCAACTTTAACGAACTGCGACGGTTACAACGTCCTTCGTAGAGATCGCGAGCGAGATAATGGTGGAGGCCTAGCCTTCATTCTACACAACACCGTGCAGTATCGTCTCATCGATGTAGACATCGACCCAAGGGACAGCACCTTAGAATGTCAAGTGATTGCTGTCCGGTCAGGCGATGTCGAGCTCGAAATATTTAACATATATATACCCCCTGTCTCCTGCTGCCCCGCTGGATATTACCCTGACATAGGTGCGCTCCTCAGTGGTGAAAACCGTTTGGTAGTTGGAGAATTTAATGCGCATCACGATCTTTGGTTCTCAAGCCTATCAAATGATCGTAGGGGAAATATTTTGGCAGAGCAGATAGACGATTCGACATTCTGCACCTTGAACGACGAAGCCCCCACCAGGATTGTGGGTAGTTGCAGCAGCTCGCCAGATCTAACAATAGCTAGCGCAGGTCTGATAAATAGCATAACGTGGCGACCTATGATATCGCTTGCATCAGACCACCTACCCATAATCATCTCGATTGACAGACCTGCCAACTATGTTGCCTCGGATCGCCACACCTATGTCAACTTCAAAAAATCTGACTGGGAGCGGTTCGAGGATTTCACTGAAGACGCCTTCAGTGCTCTCTCAACTCCAACCGACGTTCGCGTAGGCGAGCGCTTGTTCCGCAGGGTGGTGAAGTCCGCTGCAGCCCGTTTCATTCCGGCAGGGAGGATCCCTGTGATCCGTCCTGACTTTCCGGGTGAGGCGGTGTCTCTAGCGGATGAACGCGACCACCTCCGGCAGGTGGACCCCGGTAATCCCCGTATTAGGCAACTAAACGGGGAGATCCAACGCCTGGTCAACGTTCATAAGCGGAACAAGTGGAGGGAGCACCTGAAGTCCTGCAACCTCGGTGCCGGAGTGGGCAAATTATGGTCGACCGTGAGGTCCCTGTCCAACCCGACGAGGCGTGATGATCGAACAGAAATCTCCTTTGGAGACCACGCCTCGTCGGACCCGAAGCGATGCGCGAACTATTTTAGTCGCCAATTTACACTGCATCCTTCGGCCGACAGAACCAAACGGTCAGTCACCAGAAGGCTGCGCAAGTCAACACCAACCGCACCAATTGTCCTCTCTACCACTGCGGTGAAGGAAGCCATCAGGAAGGCGAAAGCCTCCAAATTCATTGGCCCAGACGGGTTAAGTATGTTGACGCTGAAAAAATTGGGCACCGCGGGAGTAGCATATCTCACCAAGGTCCTCAACCTGTCGCTTAGCACCTTGGTCATTCCAGATATCTGGAAGACCAGTAGGGTGATACCACTGCTAAAACCAGGGAAACCGGCCGGCCAAGGCGAGTCCTATCGGCCGATCTCCCTGCTTTCTCCAGTGGTTAACACACTTGAGGCCCTGCTGCTCCCGCATTTCAATCACCACCTCAGCCCGGCGAAGCATCAACACGGCTTCCGGAAAGTGCATAGCACCACAACAGCACTTGGCGCTATAAACACTCAGGTTAATCGTGGTCTCAACGGCAACCGCCCCTGTGAGAGAACCGTCCTCGTGGCCTTGGACTTGTCGAAGGCCTTCGACACAGTCAGCCACTCCATCTGGCTGAAGGACGTGGAGGCCTCACCTCTTCCAGCGGCGTTGAAGCGATGGACCGCGAACTACCTGTGTGGTCGTCAAGCGTCGGTGTGCTACCGTGACTCAGTGTCAAAAGCGAGAAGAATTAAGCAGGGGGTACCACAGGGTGGCGTCCTATCCCCCCTATTATTCAACTTCTACATCTCGCGACTCCCTTCCCCGCCAGAGGGAGTCACACTGGTCTCGTATGCCGACGACTGCACGATAATGGCTACCGGCAATGGAATTGATGGCTTGTGCTCTAAAGTGAACAGCTACCTCCCAGACCTTGCTCACTACTTTACGGGACGGAATTTGACGCTGTCTCCTGCTAAGTCCCTGGCGACCCTTTTTACATCTTGGACGAAGGAGGTCGGGCTCACCCTCGACATCCACACCGAGGGGACCCCCATTCCGACGGTTAACCACCCGAAGATCCTGGGAGTCACCCTCGACAGCCTGGTATTCTTCTCAGCGCATACAACCGCAATCGTCAACAAGGTACAGAGCCGCAACAAAGTCCTCAAGTCGCTCGCCGGCAGCACTTGGGGCAAAGACAAAGAAACGTTGTTGGCAACATACAAGGCGATTGGCCGGCCGGTTCTAAATTATGCCGCGCCAATTTGGTCGCCTGGAACTAGCAGGACTGAGTGGTCAAGACTAGAGACCTGTCAGAACGCCGCACTCAGGACAGTGACGGGATGTCTCCTGATGACGCTTGTGGATCACCTCTACCATGAGGCTAACGTGCTTCCAGTGCAGGAGCACAACATTATTTATTTTATTTATTTATTTGATTATTAAGGTACATGCACAACAACCAGAGGTTTTAAATTACAGTGCATGTACTCGTAGTGTTCTCGAAATAAATGATCACGAGTTGCATTAGATTAATTACTTTATACTTTTGAGAATTGTTAATCTATATTTATTTTCTATGCATATGTAAACGTGCTATTATTATAAGTTTTGACAGACAAATGCATAATGCAGTAAAAGATCAAAAATAGCTCAGAGAGAAACTTCATATACTCCCATATGTGCTCATTTTTTTGGTTTTGTCTTACTGCTCTATGCATTTGATTTACCGCTTAAGTTTGATCGTCCACTTGGATTCCGACGACGTAGAAATAAACACGTTTGCTAAAACTGAAAAGAAATCTCTTGACATATAATAAAGAATATATACATATGTACATACTGCTATGTAAGTATATCTCTACGGCAAAGACACGCACGCACGGTAGCGCGGTATTTTAATTAACTTAAAATAACTTCCAGCTTAACAAACCTTTTAAAACGAGTAAGTAGAAAATTATAAACATTTTTTGGTGCCGAAACCCGGGAGCACGGCAGTCCCGCTATATTTAGGTAGACATTTGCGTTCGACGCAATTAGAAGAGCTTCGCAACACGTGTTGGTGTCTGTAAAAATTTAGTTCATATTCCCAAGTGAATCCGTGCAAGTTATTTAGTTCTTTATCACTATGAGCGATAAACTTATAGACCGTCAGCGCAATTATCTAAAGCGTATTTCAGATATGTACGATCGCTACATAGCGAAACCTCCTATGGAAAAAACATGTGGGCTTTTAAAGTCCATGTTACAAGAGCTGGAAAGCCAGCAGAAGCGTTTTTACGAAAAACATGAAGAAATTCTAGATTTCATATCCGAAAATTCTCTTGTTTCGTCGGATGTGCCATACCTATCGGAAGGGTGCTTAGAGCAATTCGACGAAATATTTTTAACATTTAAAGGCAAGGTTTTCGATGACTTACAAGGCATTCCCGTAGCTGGTTCGGATATACTTGCAAGCACTTTCGTGGGATCTCACAGCCGCTCAGAGACAGTGGAAGCTAAGTTGCCCAAAATTTCATTGCCCAAGTTTTCAGGCGACTATATGGACTGGGTTCCTTTCAAAGATGTCTACAAATCATTGGTACATGATGTACTATTACTTTCTAAAATACAAAAATTCCATTATTTGAAGGGAACTTTGTCAGGCGAAGCCGCTAATTTAATTAAAGCCATGGCGATTACTGAATCTAATTACGATTCCGCCTGGTTTATGCTTGAAAAAAGGTATAACAACAAGCGATTAATTGTTGAGACCTTAATTAAAAATATCTTTTCTATTCCTGATTCAGACGGAAGTGTCAAAAGCATTAAACTTATACTCGACACTTCCGAAGAATGCCTAGCTTCGTTGAGAAACATTGAGATCGATACGTCAAATTGGGATCCTGTGTTGATCCATTTAATAGCGCAAAAACTTGACATAGATACTCGTAAAAAATGGCAGAGTTCATTAAAATCTTCTACTGATGTGCCAAAACTTGCAGAGCTCTTTTCATTCCTTGAAAACTGGTTTCGTACACTTGAATCTATTCATGGATGTACACCGTGCCACGAAAAAGGCAAAAGTCCAAACCTGAATTCATCTAAATCTAAACGACTAGGTTTTAAAGCTAATCATGCTTCTCAGCAATACTGCTGCGCATTTTGCGA
The DNA here is from genome assembly GCA_963971545.1 of Philophylla caesio. Lineage (NCBI taxonomy): Eukaryota > Metazoa > Arthropoda > Insecta > Diptera > Tephritidae > Philophylla > Philophylla caesio. Next base: position 715,720 of record OZ020605.1, on the reverse strand, counting down.
GAAGCCGCATTCATTACCAAAATGTTTCAGGTTTCTGGCACTATCCTACAAAGATAAAGCTGATTTTTTAACGTCTAAGCATATTTGCTTTAATTGCCTTGTCAGCGGCCATCATTCACGTGAATGCAAATCAACATACAAATGCAACGTTTGTAGAAAAGCTCATCATACTCTTTTACATACAGACAATAATGCTATGTACCACAGTAGCGGTCGCGTAAGCTCTACAAATGCTTGTGCCGAGAGCCCAACATCATCTTTCATAGCCGCCGCCAATAGCGCAGTATTGTTTCCTAACGTTCTTTTATATACAATACGAGTTCTAGTCAAATCAACCAGTACAGAGATTGAACTCAGAGCTCTTCTGGACCAGGGCTCACAAGCAACCCTTATCTCAGAGCATGCAGCTCAACTGCTTAAACTAACAAAGCATAAAATGTACTGTGAAATTACTGGGGTAGGTAATAGTCACAATATTTGCCGCAGTGCGGTTTTAATAGATCTTTGGTCAGTAAAGAATAAACATATAATAACATGTAATGCGCTGGTTCTACAGCGCTTATCATCTTATAAGCCAAAACCAACTAGCGTTTTGAGAAATCTTCGAGATTTGCAAATTGATACATTTGCTGATCCTGCTTTCGATAGTGACGATAAAATAGACCTCATTCTAGGAGCAGACATCTCTAGTCAAATCGTAGTTCCTGGCGAAGCATTTATCCAGAAAAATTTGTTCTTTCAAAACACAGTCTTTGGCTGGGTTATCGCTGGACCTACTAAGAGTTTTGACAATACTATTGCTGTTAATAACATAAATTTAGAAAACCTTTTACGTTCGTTTTGGGAGCAAGAAGAGCTACCTCAGAAAAGAGAGTTATCCGACGAAGAGAAAGCCTGCGAAGACTATTTCGTGACTACAACTCAGCGTAGCGAGTGTGGTCGATATATAGTGGATCTACCGTTTAAGTCAATACTTAATTCTGGTTCTGTGCCAATAATAAAAAATAATCACTTTAATGCATTAAAGCGTTTTAAACAATTAGAAGAACTATTCAGAAGGCGGCCGCTGTACTGTCAGCAGTACAAGAATTTCATGCAAGACTATGAAGACATGCACCACATGTCTAAAGTAGGCATATACCCAACAGATATCCGGTTCAATTCTTACTTTATGCCTCACCATGGCGTTGTTCGTGAGAGTAGCTCTACCACTAAATTACGACTGGTTTTTGACGGCAGTAGTAAGTCAAAAGAAACAACGTCCATCAATGAGGAATTATTTCCAGGACCTATTCTTCAAAACAATTTGTTTCAAATTTTGTCACGCTGGCGAATGCATCGATATGCATTTACGGCAGATATCGAAAAAATGTTTCGCCAAATTGAAGTGAATCCCGATCAGCGCAAATACCAACAAATTTTATGGCGAAATAATCAAAGTGACGAAGTCGCAATTTTCGAATTGAATACCGTAACTTACGGTACGACTCCAGCTCCCTATCTCTCTATTCGAGTTCTGCGTCAGCTTGCAGAAGATCATAGGCACGAATATGAGCACGCATCCGCTGTGTTAGACGCAGACACCTACGTCGATGATGTTATGTCTGGGTCCGACACTTTAGTAGATGCAATCTCATTACATAAAGACCTATGTGCTCTTCTTAATAAAGGCGGATTTGTACTTAGAAAATGGATTTCTAATTCAGCAGAATTGCTTAACGAAGTTGAACCCGCTTTGAGGGAGACATCTGCCACTTTTAATCTAAATAGAGATAGTGTGGTTAAAGCACTTGGTATTCAGTGGAACACCACACTCGATTCCTTTCTTTTTACGACTTTGTTTGAGTCTGACATCAAGCCAACTAAACGACCCATACTGGCAGACAGTGCACGTCTCTTCGACCCTTTAGGATGGCTCACTCCGTCTACTATTGTTGCGAAATTACTTTTCCAAAAGTTGTGGCTGGCTGGAGTGGATTGGGACGAAGAAGTCCCTACTGATATTAAATCGGTATGGTTTGAATATAAAACTACTTTAACTGCGCTTCATGATATAAAAATTCCGAGATGGATAGGCTACTCACCGGGATGCAAATTTGATTTGCATTGCTTTTGCGATGCTTCACAAGCCGCGTATGCCGCTGTAGTTTACGCTCGCATTTCAAGTGAGGAAAACACAACTTTAACCTCCCTTCTTCAAGCGAAGTCAAAGGTAGCACCAATCAAAACGGTATCCATACCTAGATTGGAACTATGTGCAGCTGCTCTTTTAGTAAAACTAGCTGCAAATGTTATTAATTCTTTCACTCAAAATTCTCCATCCTGCATTCGCTCTATAATATACTGGAGCGACAGCACAACGGTGTTGAGTTGGATTAGGCAGCCTCCATCTCATTGGAGTGTCTACGTAGCAAATCGTGTAGGCGAAATTCAGCGATATACAAATGTTACTCAATGGCGATATGTTCCATCGGCGGACAACCCGGCCGATTGTGCATCGAGGGGCTTGCTTCCACAAGAATTAAAATCTCAAGAAATCTGGTGGCTTGGGCCCAAGTTTTTATTCCAGTCCGAAGATTATTGGCCCAAACTTCCGAAAACGCTCCAGTCAGATTTAGAAGAGCGAAAGTTGAAGGTAGCCAATCACATTGCTGGAGCTCAATATGCTAATTTCTTCTATAAATTTTCTAAGTTAAATAAATTATTGCGAGTTATTTCTTGGTGCTTCCGCTTCACGGAAAACTGCAAGTGTGGCATAGAATTGCGCCGCTTTGGAATCTTGACGACCAGAGAGATTCGTCAAACCAAGCTTCTTCTTATTAAATTGACACAACAAATCGACTTTCCTCATAGTATGTCTGCCTTACGTAGTCAAAAGGAGGTGAAAGAAACACCTTTATGTAAATTATCACCGTTCATTGATGAAATAGGTATTCTCCGCGCTGGTGGCCGACTAAGAAACTCCACTTTACCGCATGACACGAAATTTCCTGCGATTTTAGCAAAATCTAATCCCTTGTCTAGCCTCATAATTTCAGATGCCCATGAGCGTACTTTGCATGGCGGGATAACGTTGACAATGTCTTACGTCAGTCGCGAAATATGGATTTTATCTGGCGTCCGCCTTGCTAAAACGATTTTAAGCAAGTGTATCACTTGCTTCCGCTATGCTGCTAAAGGAGCTCAACAAGTCATGGGTGATCTTCCCTCTGCTCGCGTAAATTTAACTAGGCCTTTTAAACATAGTGGCGTTGATTACGCTGGACCTATACCAATAAAGAATGCAACTTTGAGACGCGCTTTAGTCACTAAGGGATACGTTTGCCTGTTTGTGTGTATGGCAACTAAAGCCATACACCTAGAAGCGGTGTCGGACTTAACAACGAGCGCCTTTCTAGCCGCATTCCGTCGATTTGTGGCGAGACGAGGGGCATGTACTGATTTATATTCCGACTGCGGCACAAATTTTGTAGGTGCTTCCAAGGAATTAAAAGTTTTGTTAAATCGGAGTCAACTTTCAATGCCCATAGACTTACGAGAAAGTCTGTCGAGCTTGGGAACTGAGTGGCACTTTAATCCCCCTGCTTCCCCAAATTTTGGTGGTCTGTGGGAGGCAGGAGTTAAGTCCATGAAACACCATCTAAAACGCGTTATGCATGATCGAATTTTATGTTTTGAAGAACTAACCACTCTACTTTCACAGATTGAAGGATGCCTCAATTCAAGGCCCCTTTGCCCTTTGTCATCTGACCCACGAGACGTCAGCGCATTGACCCCCGGTCACTTTTTGATAGGGGAACCAACAGTTTGTGTGCAAGAAGAGACCCTTTTGGATACCAACATCAATAGAATTTGTCGCTGGAAAGCAATTGAAAAGATCAAGCAGCATTTCTGGAAACGCTGGTACAACGAATACCTTAATCGTTTGCAATCTCGTCCTAAGTGGCTTCGACGCCAAGCTGATGCGAAAATCAATGACCTAGTTCTTATAGCAGACGAGCGATGTAGCCCTGGCCAGTGGTGCCTTGGACGAATTCAGGAAGTACATCCTGGCAAGGATGGGCGAGTGCGCGTTGTATCAATTTATACTAAAGCAAAAATATTAAAAAGGCCAATTTCTAAAATTTGTTTTTTACCCGTAGATGACCCCGTCGACAACTCTGAATTTCCACCCACTAGACTAAGTTGTGAAGTGATGGAGCCTGAATCTGAAGACGCTGTGAGTCGGAGCATAGCGGAGTAATTATACTCGAATAAAACACTCCCAACGATAGGCCGTCCTTCCTCTTCTGTCTACCTGGATTAAGAACAGTTGTTCTTGGAGGGGAGAATGTTCTCGAATTAAATGATCACGAGTTGCATTAGATTAATTACTTTATACTTTTGAGAATTGTTAATCTATATTTATTTTCTATGCATATGTAAACGTGCTATTATTATAAGTTTTGACAGACAAATGCATAATGCAGTAAAAGATCAAAAATAGCTCAGAGAGAAACTTCATATACTCCCATATGTGCTCATTTTTTTGGTTTTGTCTTACTGCTCTATGCATTTGATTTACCGCTTAAGTTTGATCGTCCACTTGGATTCCGACGACGTAGAAATAAACACGTTTGCTAAAACTGAAAAGAAATCTCTTGACATATAATAAAGAATATATACATATGTACATACTGCTATGTAAGTATATCTCTACGGCAAAGACACGCACGCACGGTAGCGCGGTATTTTAATTAACTTAAAATAACTTCCAGCTTAACAAACCTTTTAAAACGAGTAAGTAGAAAATTATAAACACGTAGATACCTAATTATAACATAAAATTTGTCTTTAATTTAGACTTAACAAAAAATACAAATATATGAATTTAAATAGATATTTAGATAGAAGATATAATAAGATTAGTAAGAAGGTTTAGTAGAAGAAAAAAAGGGACAGAAGAGATCAATAGATTCAAAAAGAAGAGTTAATGGTATCCATATCAATTATTTAGTAAAGTGACACATGAGTTTACCTTTGAATCGCAGCGTGGTTTTATTATTTCTAATCGCTGGTGGTAAACAATTCCAAAGACGGACCGAGTACACAAGGAATTGACGTTCAGAGGTCAGGCACCTCGATTTCAAAGACGAAATAGTCGGAAACCGGGAAGATCTGGTCCATGACAGTCGTTCGTTCAGATAACTCGGATCCTTAGTTGTCATGACTTTATGCAATAACGTTAAGCACCTGACTTTGGGTATGTCATCAAAAGTTATAAAAAAGATTTTCAACGCGAATTCAGAAATGTGCTCATAACGTTTAATACCAAATATATATCGCGCGATATTATTGTACAGAACATTAAGTTTCCTACTACATATACTATCACAATTTGCAAACAATTCACAACCATATAATAAGATACGTTTTGGCTAGTAAAAGTCGTATTTTTAACGGCGTAAAGTACTGAATACCCCACAGAGCCCGAAGCATGCCATATACTTTGCCAATAGTGCTAAGAATATGGTTGTTCCACGCCAAAGTTCTATTGAAACTATTCCTAGGTTTTTTGCTGTGTCGACGTATTTTATCACAGAATTGTTGAGTTTTACCTCGTTATAGCCGTCAAGGTTTAAATATTTTTTGTAGATAACAATGCACTGGGACTTGCTTGGATTAAGCGCCAAGCCATTGTCAGACGCCCACTGATTCAAGCAATATAAGTCTGTGTTTAGGACAACAAAGATACAGTTGGACGTCATCTGCGTAAACGTGAATATTACTATATTTCAAAACAGTTGGAAGGTCATTAATGTACAACGTAAACAGTAGAGGACCAAGAATTGATCCTTGCGGAACACCTTTAGAAATAGGCAACGGGTTAGACACACTGTCACGTACACTTACGGATTGCGAACGGTGAAAAAGATAAGACTTTACTAGGATTACTGCCGATGTTGAAAAGTTGAATAGGCTGTCAAGTTTTAAGCACATTAATTTGTGGTCAACGGTATCAAAAGCTTTTGAGTGGTCAAGAAGAGTTAAAAATGTTACGTGATTTTTGTCAATATTTAGCCGAATATCGTCCGAGACTTTAATGAGCGCTGTAATACAACTTCTATTTGTTGTAAAGCCTGATTGGTGCGGGGTCATCAAGGAGTTCTTTGATATAAAGTGGTTGATTTGCTTGCTCATAATTTTTTCCAGTACCTTAGATAAATAAGGAAGTATCGCAACGGGCCTATATTCACCATTGGGCTTTTTAACCGGAATGATTTTGGCCATTTTCCAGCAGTTTGGAAATGAAGACGTAGTCAGAATAGTATTAAATGCATAGGTGATAAAAGTTAAAATTTTTGGCAGTAAACACTTAACAAATATTGGATGCACATCATCAAGACCAACAGCATTAGATTTAACACTCAGTATAGATTGGACAACATCACATTCATCAATACATTTAAAACAGAAACCAGGCACAGAGACAGTTTTACCAACATTATAACGATCATAACAGATATTATTATTACTACCAGCGGGCACTTGGACAAATTTTTCATTAAGCTCATTCACATTAAGGGATTCATTGCCCGGAATGTTTCTATAACCAATGCCGATTTCGCGAATATGATTCCATGTTTGCCTAGAACCTACGGCAGAGCTAAATTTTTGTTCATAGAATTTAAATTTGTGTGCCTTAATGGCCTTGGTAACTTCTCTTCTTAGGATCTTGTAGTCTAGATAGTTATTTTCGGACTTGGATTGTTTCCATCTATTATACGCCTTATTTCGCTTGTCAATTGATTTCCTAATGTCATTATTGAACCATGGCTTGCTCCTCACTATGTTTGTTCTAGTAACAAGCGGTACAAACTTATCAAAAAGTATGCTGATGTTTTTTTTGTAGAAAGCATATCTGTTCTTCCGCCGAAACCAAATTTTGAACAGATTTCCAGTCTACAGCGTCCACAGCTGACTCAAGATGGTTATAATTAATATGCATGAAGTCGCGATATGTATATTGAAACGTATCATACGTAAAAGTAAAATCGTAAATAAGAAAAATTAAATCATCCTTTGAGAAGTTTGGTACAGATAGTTGGTCATAGAGAATTACTTTAGTCATTTCTTTTACAAAGAATACGTCTAATAGGGTGTTGTTAGTTTGCGTAAAATGGGTAGGTATCGTATTGTTCACCGAGTACAGACCGAGATTTTCCATCGAGAGCGAGAATTTGGTTTCCGTTAGTAAGTTACTGTTAAAATCACCAGTTATAATAATGTCACTATAGTTTAAACTCAGATTTTCAACAAAATTAACGAAATTGGAATATGCAATCTGGCGATTAGGTCTATATACACATCCAACTAAAATTGTATTTGTTTTAGATGCCAGCTCGACGAAAATATACTCAACACTTTCTAAAGGTTCAGATTTACAGTTTTACAGTTTACACGAAATGCCAGATTTTACATATATAGCGACACCACCACCATTCCCGATTCTGTCTAGACGAAACACTTTATAGCCACTAATACATATTAAGTTATCAATATGACACGAAGAGAACCAAGTCTCAGATACACATACAACATTAACATTGGAGCATTCAAATATGTATCTAAATTCGTCAATTTTAGGTTGGAGGCTTTGGGCATTAAGATGGCATACTCTTAGACCGCGTTTTTGATTGCCAATGAGCCGGATCAAATTATAGGTGCCGTCTTTGGAGCCACCATGTTTTTTACTGTTCATATAAACAATGCAGAGCAATAAACGCTGCACACTGGGGGCGATGACAAATAATAACCACATATACATACATAGCACTCAGAATGGATAAAGGGGTAAGGTGAGAAAAGAGAAAGGTAAAGCGAAGCAAGATATAAGAAAAGGAAAAAATACAAAGAACATTACAATAAATCTTAGAAACTAGTCATTTGCTGCCAGCAGTTAACGCTTTAATTTCATCTATGCTGACTACTTTAACCGCGGGTTCATTTGGCCGCACACGAACAAACACCTGTCCCTTAAAAGAGAAGGCAGATGTTACACACTTTTGCCTTTTCAGTTGAGTGGCGAATTGCATCACCGCACGCGTACGCCTGGTGAGAGATTCATTTAGATGTATTATTCCTTCGGATTGGCGCCCAATATCACTTAGCTTAATACCTCTTTTGTTTAATTTGAAAAACTTGGCAGCGGCAGCAAATAACAGGGAGCGATCATGGGAGGAGATCAGTTTAACAATCAGCGGTGTATTTTTCGCTTTGCTGTTGCGAACACGAAAAGCCGATCGATATGGGAGAGGATTCAGCTGCATAACTGACCGATTTTTTTGAAAATTTCCCCTACCTTTTCGTCTGGCACTTGCGGAATGCCGCTGATAACAACATCTGTTTCAACGCTTTTGTTTTCCATTTCCTCCTTTAGTTCGCAAACATCATTGCGCAGCTCTGCCATTTCTTTGTGGTCGCCCTCAATTTGTTCAATTTTACGCTCAAAAGTTCGTAGGTCTCTCTTCATGTTGGCCAGCTCAGCAGTCGCCTCTCCCAGTTTCTGCATAATAGCGTCAGCTGATTCCTTTACCACCTCTCTTACAACTTCTGTCTTAGCACTCATAAGCTTCGCTTCAAGCTGCGAGATCCACGCAATGTCGGGCAAAGCACTCTTAAGGCCATGCCACATAAAACTTCTGCTTCGCTTTACGTCAGAGTTTAGCTTTGACAGCAAAGATGAATACATGCAATTATACGAAATTTCCCACATAGGCAACACCGTCGCCAAAGCGAAGCGAAATCTTGGGCAACTCTCATCTTTTCGCTGACTTTGACAGTTCGCTCTTACCAATTTTGTATATTTTTGACATAAATATAAAATTTAACTGAACTAAATGCTTAAATATATGTACATATATGGATGTATACACATATGTATGTGATGATTTACTAAAGGCTTTTTCTTTTATAATAGAGGAGCATTGCAGAGCACGGTGGAAGTCACTTCGTGGCCGGTTCGTGCAGGAGGTGGAAGCAAAGATATAATTCCATTACCCACATTTCCGCCTTGATATGTTTTTTAAACATAATAAGGCTTCGTGGAGTGAATGAACTATTAACAACACTTCCATAATGTCCATAATTATGCCGAATGTATGTAAATATGTTTATAAAGTTCCGTGCGATTTTCACAACACACAATAAACAAACGAAAAGTATGTATTGTCAAAGTTTTATTGTGGCATACCTTTTGCGTTTATCGCTTTTCTGACAAAGTTACAAATGTCACGTAAAGCGAAGCAAGTCTTATGTGGCATGGCCTTTAGGCGTAGTTGCGAGTATCTTATTCGGTGAAGCGATTACCAGGCGAGCAGATTTTGTGCGAGTAGTCATTATTTAATGAATGCTGAGCAATTGCAGCGATAGACGGATAAGAAAATGAAATAGAGACAAAAACAAAAGCACCAACGCACAACCGCACAGCTGTTAACACAGAAGAGAATATATCCAGCTAATCGTTGTCAATAAACGGCAGTGACAGCAACAGCGGGAGCAAAGTACACAAACGGCTCGACGTAGTTGTTTTTGTTTACTTATTGTTCACACAAGTTATGGTTGGAATGTTTTATTTTATTCTATTCTATTTTTATTGATTTAATAATTTACTCTTTTGATTGATGGTTTGATGAGTTTGCGATTTATGGTTTTGATTACTTCTGATTAGAATTTAGATTTATAACAACTTTGATAATAATAATTTACAATATATACAAGGATATGAGGAGCGATAGTAAAAGCACGTCCGCACAGTTCAACTGCAATTGTGTTTTATTTTATTCTATTTTATTTTTATTGATTTAATAATTTACTCTTTTGATTGATGGTTTGATGAGTTTGCGATTTATGGTTTTGATTACTTCTGATTAGAATTTAGATTTATAACAACTTTGATAATAATAATTTACAAGATATACAAGGATATGAGGAGCGATAGTAAAAGCACGTCCGCACAGTTCAACTGCAATTGTTATGCTCACAAAACAGTTTCTACTGGGATGCCACCGTCCGGGGCACCCCAACAGAGACCTGCTCGCGCTGGAGCCGGCACCCAGGCACATCAGGGGACATCTCTCACAACTGACGGACGAGGTCCAGACATACGTACACCTACCGCTGGACCCAAGGACGTACCGACAGGCTCTGGACAGCATCCACAGGGAGTCGGTGTCCAAATACATCGACACCCGCCCTGTGAGTGCAGTCCTGGGAGTCCCACCACCACCCATAGCAGCTGAGGAGCTCCAGCTGCCTCGTGAGACCCGCGTCACTCTGGCTCAACTCAGATCTGGATATTGTAGCAGGTTAAACTCCTACCTATCCAGGATCAACCCCGACACCCCCAACACGTGCCCGGCATGTGAAGAGTCTTCGCACGACACCAATCACCTATTCACATGCCCGGCCAAACCTACTCAACTAACACCCCTCTCCCTATGGTCCGACCCTGTTGAAACGGCTCGTTTCCTGGACATTTCGTTAGTTGAGCTTGACGATAATGATTGAGGGAGTCCGCCAGCCCAGTGGGGTGTAGCTAGCCGCTACAACAACAACAACAACGACGCAACGTATATTGCTTAGGTACGATTTCTACCAGCACAGGAACACAGAATGAAAACCTAAGCTAGCAAGTTTCAACAATAAAGTATTGTGTTGAACTTTATCGAATGCTTTTGAAAGATCAGTATAAATGCAATCAACTTGGGATCCCAGTGAAAAAGAATTTACGCAATATTCACTGAACTCAGCCAGATTAGTAACCGTGGAACGACCAGGAACAAAACCATGCTGTTTAGGTGAAATTAAACTCTTAGTCGCAAAATACATCTTCTTTTTTACTATAGTCTCAAATAGCTTGGAGACAGATGAAAGCTTAGAAATAGGACGATAGTTATAGACATCATTCTTTTTGCCAGCTTTAAAAGTTGGGGTAATGGTTGTCAATTTCCAATCGTCTAGAAAAGTACCTGTACATAGCGATTTATTGAATAACAGCTTAATAGGGCTAATAACCACTGGACAGTTTTTCAAAAAAAGAACTGAGAAACCATCAATATCAGTTTGACTCGAAGGCTTCAGACTTAAAATTCCTTCTGATACATCGTCCAAAGTGAGATTCAAATTACCAAAGTTAATTGAAGAGGGAAAATTTAATGAACTATTGTTGTTGGGCTCAACAGACAAAACTTGGTCCAGAACGAAATTAGATTTCAAAAACTTAGCAAACAGATTAGCTATCTCAACGGTGTACTTTCAAATTCATCCCCTAAGCAGACAGCGGATGGTAACTCAGAACAAGATTTTTTTGACTTAATATAATGCCAAAAACTCTTGGGATTTAACTTGATATTCGATTCAATTCTAAATATATAGTTTATAAAGAAATTTTTCCAAACAGTTGAAGCGTTTTTGATAGTATTGATGTTTTGAAAAATAACATTGAAAATTAGTTTTCTTAAACTTCTTATAAAATTTATTTCTTTTGTTTTTTAGCGATTTCAATTCCCTTGTGTACCAAGGGAGCTTATACTGCTTATTTTTAAATACTGGGATATTATTATGAAAAACTTCCAGAACATGACATTTAAAAATAGAATAACAATCCGCAACATTTCCATTCAAAAATAAATCTTCCCAAATTAAAATCGAGTAAAAGGTCATTAATTTTTGAAAAATCACAAGCTGAAAAATTGAAAGTAAGCCTCTCCTCAAGCTTAGAAGTTGTGAATTCATAAAACTCAACTTCAACGCTTAAAGTGACATGGTGCTTGTCTGGAGTTGAAATCGGCAAAATACATTGGGAAATAGTTACACTGATATTGTCACTAACAAATACAAGATCTAGAATTCTGCCAAGTAAGTTTACAAAGCTGTTAATTTGGACTAGACTTAAACTTAACATATTATCAACAACATAAGATGCAATTGTTGTTGAGACATTAGTTGCAATAAGATTAGAATTTGAAAAATTATTTGACCAGGTAATTTCAGGAATATTAAAGTCACCAAAAACGCAAACTTGATTATCGGCAATCTTGTTATGGACTAAGGAAACAATATTATCTGTATGCGCTTTATAAAGTTCAAAATTACTGCAAGGTAGAATATAAGAAACAATTAGGAATAAAGAATTAAGTCCATTTGAACCTCGAACGCAAACGCACAATTGATCCAAAATGGGGTCATCGTTCTGAAGCGTAGTTAGAAATGCTCGAAGATTACGACGAACGGCAATTAGTACACCTCCACCTAAAGAACAACTGGTTCTTTCAGCGTCACGATCCTTTCGAAATACGACGAACAATTTGGAGTGGAAAAATTCTTCGTCATAGAAATTAGCATTCAGCCATGTTTCAACAAAAATAAAAACGTCGAAGTCCAAATGCGCACATGAACTGTATATGGTGTTCGATTTTGTACGAATACCACCCATATTCTGAAAATAAATTTTCAAACCTCTGAAAGATCCATTAGCACTTTCGGGCGAGGCTAAGCAATCTTGTTGATTTGAATTTCTTTTTGAAAAAAATTAAAAGGCCGAAATTTTACGTTAGTAGGCCACAACAAAGGATTCAGCACCATATCAAACAGAGATTCTGCCACACCGAGTTTGAAATTTACTTTCTTCATTGATTCTATATCCGCATCTTTTTTTACGAGCTTAAAGCAGGCCAACTGGTCACGTTTGATACTGGAATTCTCGGTCACATATGAAATAATTTGATCTTCAGTCACCGTATTTTTAAAAGAAGACCGATGAATCCATTTCTTTGTCGGCTCAACTTCTAAATCAGTGCTTTCACTAAGGCCAATTTCTACATTACTTGACCTTTCCTTTTTCTTACGCCTAGTACTTCGAACACCGTCCCACTGTATTTCGGGCACCTTGCTAGCAGCAGGAGAAAATGAGGAGAGGGCAGAAACTTTCAGCGGCACATGAGAAGTTATATTAGCATGAGAGGCCGGAGCAGAGCGCAAATCAGTACGTGCAGTTGTATTCGCAGCAGCAGCAGCATAAGAGAGAGTGACATTAGCAGATGTAGAGCGGGTTTGAGAATTAATTCCAGCGACAGCAGGCAAAACAGTTGAAGCGGCGGTTATGGTAGAGATGACGGATGGTACGATATTATTGTTAGCAGAGCAACAGGCATTATTACGCAGGCATTTGACTTCATTAGATGGAATGCCAATTGCCGAAATCAACTCATAATGTCGAATTTTACTTTGCAGAGAGAGAAGTTCAGTATGTAGATGCTCAGTCTTTTCAATTAGCAATTTTTTATCCTCTTGAAGGGCAGTGACTATAGCAATCACACGCATGTTCTCAGCACGAAGAGCAATAAGCTCATTTAGTAAAGATTGCATGCTCACTTGTTGCGATTTATCGACGTTTGTTATGCATTGATCACTAGCTGTTTCTTTAGGCTTGCTAACTTTCTCAGAATGTTGAGTAACATTACCTAAATTTGGCAGTTGTTTAGGCAGTTGTTGTTGTCCGAGGCCGTTATTGAGACTCTTATATGACGAAATAGTAGCACGTTCAGCAATCAAACATTCAACGGGGTTAGAGAGCGGTGGGGGAGTACGAATATAACCGCGTTGAGCAGCAGCACACGATTTGCAAAAAAAAGGTTTATCGGAGTTAAGCAAAAACTCAACATCAGCCGGCAAAATATTAACACACTCAATATGAAAGAGTTCATTACACTTTGCACATTGTACTTTTGTTTGTGTTCGTTCAACTCTATGGCCGCAGGTGCAAGGCATATTTAATTAGAAATTATAAAATGCACATGAAGAGTCACTGTCTCACAATTAGTAATTGATGTGCATAAATAATAAACAAATATAGCACGAAAGTTAAAATAGAGAGCTACCAAAAACACGTCCGAACACAATGAGCGCCGCTGCTTTTCTCTCTTAGCTAATCAACAACCGATTTTAAGAACGGTTTAAGAAAGAAGAAACTCAGAACTTTTGAAAGATAAATAAGGAATAAAGCTGAAGAAATTTACTTGTTTTCACAACAAACTTAAATCTTGCTACCCTTTTTCTTCTTTTTTTGACTTTGGCGATATTTTCACACACTATTTTATGAAAGCACAAAATGAGTTTTGATTAGATTCGAAGAGTACGAGTTCAACGAATATTAAAAAATCGGCCAAAAAGTGACTGAGTTATTTAACTTTTTGTAAGAACAAAATTTTTGCAAAAATTTGCTTCTGTTGTTCCTAAGGAAATTATCACTTAATTTTTGAGTTTTTACTCAATTTTGAAGTCTTTATAAATTTCCGTTATACTGAAGTGCTCGTGTTGTTTATCTTTTGTTATGTTTGCTGTTAAATTGGATAAAAATCGTGGAAAAGTAAAACAAAAATGTGCGACAAGCGTAATAAGTTTTGCTACATTTGTGGCTTATTTACGGATACAAGTCCTCGGCGTGATTTTAAAAATAATATTGGTGTTGTAAAAATATATAACAAGATTTTCGAAAGGTTTTATAGTGCGAGTCCCTGGTACGAGCCAGAATTTATTTGTGAATAGTGCTGCACAACATTAAAAAAATTTAAAGTTCAACAATCAATTACTTTGCCCTTTTCTGTGTCTATGACTTGGCATCATCAGGCATATCATAAACAAGACGATTGCTATTTTTGCAAAACAAACGTTTCAGGTCACAATTTTAAATCGCGGAAAAACGTAAAGTATGCGAATGTTGTTACGGTTACAAAACCAAAATACTTAAATGCCGAAGTGCCTACAAAAAGTAAGTCAATTGATGCTGGTGAAACATATTTAGTAGAGGAAGAATTCCTTCCTTGTAAATCAAAATCAACGGAAAGGCATTTGGTTTCAAATTCTGATTTCGCCGATCTCGTGCGTGATTTGCATTTATCGAATGAGAATCTGAAGTCGTCGGTTCACGACTAAAGCAGTGGAATTTAGTGGAAAAATATTTTCAAATAACATCGGGTAGAAAAAGCGACCGCACTTTGATACTTAGAGAAAGTTTTAAAACTGATGGCAATGACTGTGATCTAGTACATTGTGTAAATGTACCCAAATTATTTTCGGCTTTAAATTATAATTATAATGCAGATGAATGGCGACTTTTTATTGATGGATCGTGTAAAAGTATGTACCCTAAAAAAAAAAAATACATTCGTGACCCTTAATGAAGTCTGTAATGTCAACCTTAGGTTTAAAAGCTGTGTTATTACACAATGAAAATCTCTTACCATCAGTTTCAATCGCGTATGGGGTTAACAAGAAAGAAACGTATGAAATGATGGAAACAATTTTACGGTTGATCGACTATGCCACGCATAAATGGAAAGTGATCGCTGTCTTAAAAGTGTTGACAATTTTATTTGGCATGCAAGGTGGCTACACAAAATATCCTTGCTACCTTTGTGAATGGGATATTCGGGCATCCAATCGCTAAGATCGCAAAGCAGGGCCATCTCGAGAGTCACATCAGATAGGTAGGAAAAACGTTTTAAGTCTCCAATTGGTAAAATCTAAGGATGTTATCTTACCACCACTACACTTAAAGCTGGGATATATGAAGCAATTTGTACAGAAATTGGATGTTAATAGCGAACCTTTTCTTCATCTTAAAACTGTCTTCCCAAAATTAAGTGAAGCTAAAATAAAAACCGATATTTATTAATTTGTTTTCATGCAACATGTCGATAAAAATTCATTTCTTGCATTCGCATTTGGACTTCTTCCCACATAATCTGGGCCAGTTCAGTGATGAACAAGGCGAACACTTCCACCAAGAAATGGCTACGATTGAAAAACGTTTCGAAGGAAAAAACAAAATAAATATAATGGCAGAATATTGCAGGTCAGTACAATGCGAAACTGACGATGCTGACCTAAGGAAAAAACGGTCAAAAAAGCACTTTTGATCTATATATTTACTTTTAATAATATTTATTAGTAAACTAAGTTCGTTGTAAATTTTTCCAAAAATTTCGTTCTTATAAAAAGTAAAAAGTAAAGTCACTTTTTGGCCGATTTTTTAAAAGAAACATTCGTTGAACTCGGTATTAAACGTATTCTTTGAATCTAATCAAAACTCATTTTGTGTTTTCATAAAATAGTGTGTGAAAATATCGCCAAAGGTCAAAAAAAGAAGAAAAAGGGTAGCAAAACTTAAGTTTGTTGTGCAAAAACAAGTAAATATTTTCAGCTTTATTAAGTCGTCTATATATCTTTCAAAAGGTCTGAGTTTCTTCTTTCTTAAACCGTTCTTAGAATGAAAATCGGTTGTTGATTAGCTAAGATATGGGCTAAGAAGTGCGCAAAAGCACGAAAAATCGGTTTTTAAGGTTAAGTCGAGATTTTGGGGGTGTTTGACAAATTCCAAAATTGGATTCTCGTTCTACTCGATAAGACCTACAAGAAAAATAACATCACTTCCCAGGTATTTCGACTTCATTCTATTTTGTAGCACTGTGTAATCAATCTACTAATTGACATAAATCATGGTCGCATAAATCCAAAATTATTAAAACCTTCACAGCTTAATAAAGAAATTGCACTTATCAGAGACAAGTTGCCACACAAGTTAGCAATACCTGGAAAACAATTTGGCAGCGAATTAAAAGAGATTTATAATTCGATGACTGCAAAAGGGTTAATTGTAGATTCGCGACTGATCATAGACATAGAAATTCCGTTAATCTCATCTGAAACTTCAAACGCATACAAATTGAATCCACTACCAATAAAATACAAAGGGAACATGATTATTCCTGATATAAAGGCAGAATATTTAGTATACAAGTTTGATTTAAATCAATATTTAATGATAAACGAAGTAGATCTAGCCAAGTGTACAACTAACTTGGAAGGCCAGTATCAATGTCCAGGAAATGGGCGTGGAAGTCAGCTACAGACAAATCATGTGAAATAGCAGCATTGAAACGATTGGAGAATGGAAATTGTGGATTGATATACTGAGAACAGTTTGTTTTTCTCAAAATATTGCATCAGTTGTTCGTGCACAATTTTCTCAATTATTCTACTTTCTATTATTAAGATATTTATTGGTCGAAGATCTTCTGGCTTTTTTGCATTTTTGATTTTTTCTATCGGAACAACTCGGGATTCTTTCCAATTTTCTGGAAAAATTCCTTTCATTAATGATTCATTAATTAAGGTGACTAGGCTTGGCCCTACAATATCAAATGCCTGCAATAATGTAGGCGCTGACAGTGAATTGTAATCTTTCTTTTTATTCATCTTTACAATTGTTTGTTGGAGATCACTAAGCGTTATTGTTTTGAAATGGAAAGTTTCACTCGTCCTCTGTATCAAACTATCGAATCGTATTGCTGGCATAGCCTCACTTATGCATTTAATGCTCTCAACGAAAAAATTGTTCAACCGATTCGAAAGTTCTTTTTTCTCAGTTATCACGATTCCATTAAAGTTCACTTTTTCTAAATCTTTGTTCTCATTTTTTATTACCATTTCTAATATATTCAGACCAATCACTTGGTTTTTTTGTCCATACCGCGCGCTTATAATTATCTATTTTCTTGATTCTCATTTCACGTAATGAATTGTTAAACCATTCACATCTGTTTGCATCATTTTTAACTGTTTTTTTTAAGGTCATTTTGTGAACTGCCTCTTTAAGGTAGTCACTAAACATTTTCGCATTTTGTTCAAACCCGTTACTGGAATGCATTTCACTTAAATTGTTTTGACTGAAAACGTCGCTAATGGTTTTTTTATTAAATTTAATTGTTTTTAAAGTCTTTATTATTGCTTTATTCTTCGGCTGTTCACTGTTGTTACCAATCTCAACACAAATCGTTTCATGATCACTTATTTTATAGTCTGTTATTATTGTTGCCTTTGCAATAGGCGTATTAGTTACAATATAATCAATTAGAGTTGCTGACGAGCAAGTTATTCTCGTAGGTTCCTTAATTATTTGCTTATATGCATTATCGTCAAAAATTTGGTTTAACTGTCTCTTATACGTAGTATTTTCTAGCCAATTTATATTAAAATCATCATCCGTAACTACCGGAAGGTTACACCGATCGCCTTCTTTGAGTCCACGATTGCCACCTAATATGTCAACTTGAAGCAAGCTTATCCGAAGTTCCACATCGCCGCGCCTGTCCGGCTTGTACTCGGCGCGGACGTCATCTCAAAGGTTTTGCTGGGCGCTATTCCAGCTGGCACAATGGGCCCTTTACTAGCCCAAAGTACGATTTTTGGCTTGGTCCTTTCGGGAGCCTGCTAAGATCGACTAGTTATTACTATCAATATTATTTTATTATATATATATATCTTACATATCTTATTTTTTAAACTTGAAGTAAAAAAAAAATAAATAAATAAAGCTGAATTACCAGTCTCAAATAAAATTAGAACCAGTTATTTCCTTTCAATTCTCTCTTCCAGATAGGTACTCAAATCTCAAGACTGGTGGCGGTGACATAGATTTAGTTAACTTTAAGTCATAAGATAAAGCATTTTGGCTGCCCTTGCAAGTTGATCGTTGCTTATCGCAAGGGGGCCGGTATGTTTAGGTCCGTATACTAAATTCGCGGACACATCGTACCGCCCTAATGTTTTGCACATAAATAAATCAGTCATTCACAATGATAGTTTTGCCTATCTCTTTCTCGTTGAATGGTCAGCTGGATAATTTTCCATTTTCCCGCAAACTGTTCAACGGGCCTTTTGTTTTTAAAGTCAGAAAAAACTTTTTTTTTGCTTACTTCACTTTGGAGAATCCCGGAGTTTATACAGCCAGCCAGCAAACTATTTTCCATAGCATACATTGTACTTTTTTTTGGCAAAGGTGAATGTTAAATGTACATATATGTATATAATTATATTAGTTAGGGGTGGGTAACTCAGCAAATTTTCGCGAGTTGACTCAATGACTCTTGCTCAATTAAGTGAGTCAGCTCAGTGAGGTAGCACAATTGAGTTACGACTCATTTCATAATTGTGTCGCTCTGTGCAACTACGGCAGCACTGTTATCGTGGAGAGGTGCACGTTGAACGTTGAATAATTAAAGTGACAGCACAAGGGATACCGCGCCAAAAGAAAACATTTTCGCGCTAGTTCTTATTTTCTGTCATTCTTTATTCTCACCATAGATAATATGATATGCAACTTCCCTCTTTTGCCTCATAGGTTTTGGGCTGGAATCAAATCCCAATCATGGGCTGGCATGCAAAAAGGCTCTTAGAATCATAACATTTTTATTGGGCTAAAAAAGCTAGTTAATGTTATTATTTGGCGAAATATGTGTTGAAATTTTTAACTTAAGAATTAAATTAAATACTCGCATTTTAGGGATTTACATGCAAATATTGAGTTTTATTTTAAAAAGGTGTCCGTACAACTTTATTTCTAAGTGAACACGCATGTTCATCACATATATTTTTATAATTATTTGTTTTATGCAACTTTAAAAGCTGTTACATTTTTGCAAAATTTAAATTTCTCGTATTTCGTAATTGTGATAATGTTGATTTCATATATATATTTCTTATTCTTATTGCTTTTACATTTATACTCTTCGCATACCTCAAAGGTGGCGAAAAAACTGCAAAATCTCCAAAAATGCAATAAAAAACTCCCAAATGCCATTTCTTACAGAGTGTATGTGCACAAAACAAAGAGCTTTGTATCAGCTCATCTTTGATTCTCAGTGCTGATACACTCATCGACTCGCCGCTCAGTAAGATGTCTGAAATTTATAACTGAGCTACTGAGTCACAATTTTTTTTGGAAGTCAGCTCAGTAACTCAACTCAGTGCTGAATTACCCTCCTCTAATATTAGTGAAATAAACGCATTTGCAATATATACATAAACATTTTATATTATATTATATTTAAGTATTCACAAAAACTTCAACAGTATCAAAATTAAATTAATATTCAGGTACATAGTTTTGAAGAATTAAAAAATAATTTATTCAAAGTATTCCATTGGCAAGCTTTCTGCCACAGAGAGGCCCTATACAAACTGGCTTCCTATCAATTCGAGCACCCGCTCCTCCAGGTGCGTTAAGGGTGGCTGCTTTTTAAATCGTGCCAAACCTATGTTGGAAGAAAAAAAACAATATGAAATAAGAAGGTAGAATTATACATACATATACATACATATATACACAAAGAACGCTATGCACTTGTTTATCTACACAAAAAAGATATTTATTTTTACAAACATATAACATTAATGAAAGTCAGGAATTTATTTATCCACACGTGGTTTAATTTTTCACTATTACAAGCACAATGCACATTTGCCAGCACGGGGGGATGAATTGCAATGTTTTTTGCATTTCTTTTTGTGTTTTTTGTAAATTTTGACACTTCGTTTCCAGAGATACCACTTCTTGTCAATTAGAATAAATTGGACAAATCACGTCAAGTCGTGTTGTTAAAAGTTACTGAATCACACTCCAGGTCTAAGCCGTGCATGCGAAGATCGATAAAATAAGTCCAGAGTCTGGAGACATGGACTACCCAAAGGCACTGTAAGGCTTGAATTCGTGTTTTGATAAGAAAAGTCTGATGTTTGAGGAGCCCATTGGAGCACTGTTCGAGATGCTAAAGGCATATGAAAAGGTGACCCGAATATTTAAAAAGGTTAATTAAGACAAAGAGGTCGACATCCCTGCCTGTGGAACAGGTGAGCCGCGCTCTTTGACGCAAAATGATCATGATGCGCTCATGTTCCATAAATTCGGCCAAATTAATCCGTACAAGCGCCATACCAAAACGCGACGTACAAGATTTGCATTCTTAGTTTAAAAAGGTCGCAGCGTTCCTATACAAAATGGCGTTTCACATATTTTTGAAAGTATAAACTATCGAATAAGGCAAAAAAAAAAACGAATTTTTGAAAGTGTCACACAGGTATAGCCTCTTAATGATGTCATGCTGAAAGAACCTGTGATATCCATCGTACTTTGCTTTCCATGCTAAAAGTTTGCATTTACTGCCGAGGGCAAGTAAAATATTAATCATAGAAACGTTTTTTTTATAATAGCGGTCACCCCTCGGCAGGCAATGGCAAACCGTCGAGGGTATTTCTGCCACGAAAACGATTGTCATTAAATACATCGGCCGTTCAAAGCCGGCACAAAGCTGTAGGTGCCTACATTTGTGGTAGATTATAAAGACGCACTGAGCTATATAGTGTTGCGCCAAATTATTATTATTATTATTGTGGCGACCGTAGCCCGAGGAGAAAATCGCAATAGTAAGTCACTCACAGTAAAATATGGCGTTGCCTAAAAAAGAAAAGCGAAGAGAATGCATACAAACCCTTCATCACGCTGCAAACAAACAAAATAAATATCAAAACAATCTCATCCTTCAACGAACAAAATAAACATCTAAACAATTTTATCCTGCAACAAACAAAAGACACATCAAAAAAACCTCAGGTTGTAAAGACACGTGCATGTACAGAGTATATAGTATAAGTAGACCCAAAGATCTATTATCATTAGGGTTAGAAGGAATAAAGCCACACTTAGTTTATATGAAAAATATAAAGCCATGTTAACTGGGGTCTTAACCGGCCCAAAAAGCAATTTCCATTTTAGAATTCAATAAAAAACAGAATGGAATAAATTTAAAAAAAAAACTTCCATCGTCACAAATATTCGCAAGCAGATCCTCAAATATCGGACAGCAATCATGTGACAAATATACATAAGTATAACTGAAAATCGGAATAAAAAAACCTACAACAAACTAAAAGCATTTGAAAAATCAGGGGATACCGAAAAATTTCGGCGAAATAAAAACGTCATCCGTATGGAACAGGAAATTGTCACACTAAAAGCAAAAACTAGAAAAACCAGCTAATACGATCAAATCAGGCTTCAACCAGCTCATAGAAGAAAATGTCAATTGTATAATTAAATCATTTTAGCTTCTGAGCATGGCAAAACGAACTTAGTCAAAAAATTGCAAAGTGTAAAATTTAACATATGCAAACAAGAGCCTAACGATATACATATGTATGTATTTTTCCTCAGATAGTAATGATACGCGAATGTACAGCGCATATATGGCTCAAGGTTCAATTAGAGGTGCCATAACCATAACCATAGAAAACAGCTGATCCAACCAACCTTATGGGTTACACTGTAATCGATTAGTGGTGCCATACCATAACGCCATAACCATAACCATAACCATAGCGACCAACTGAAGGTTCAATTAGAGGTGCCATAACCATAACCATAGAAAACAGCTGATCCAACCAACCTTATGGGTTACACTCTAATCGATTAGTGGTGCCATACCATAACGCCATACCCATAACCATAACCATAGCGACCAACTGAATTTTGGTTTTTGCCGTAACCATAAACAGGTGATTGCTGATTCGCCTCGTTTATTGTGATATTTTTATTCTTCGTGTGCAGTTTATTTTGTTTTGGTGAGTTTTAATTTATATTTTGCGTCCGCGTTTTTCATACTCTACTAAATTTTTATTTACTTTCAGTTTGTTGCAAATATCAGCTGTTTATGGTTATGGCACCACTAATCGATTGCCTAAATATGGTTATGGTTATGACTACGATTATGGTTATGGCGTTATGGTATGGTACCTCTAATTGAACCTTGAATTTTGGTTTTTGGCGTAACCATAAACAAATGATTGCTGATTCGCCTTGTTTATTGTGATATTTTTGTTCTTCGTGTGCAGTTTATTTTGTTTTGATGAGTTTTAATTTATATTTTGCGTCCGCGTTTTACATACTTTACTAAATTTTTATTTACTTTCAGTTTATTGCAAATATCAGCTGTTTATGGTTATGGCACCACTAATCGATTGCTTAAATATGGTTATGGTTATGACTACGATTATGGTTATGGCGTTATGGTATGGTACCTCTAATTGAACCTTCAATCACTGATTCCGATTTCGGGAAAAATGCTATCGCCAATTCCGATGTTTTCGCAGTGCTGCCCACTGTTACGCTAAGTTCGAATGAGCGCTACCAAATCCTTAAACGAAATTCAGATGTTTACTTTATTAGTAGCAGCTGAAAGAAAATTTTTATTTTTCAAAGGTAAAGTTTACAATAATCATAGAAAATAATTAAATAGGTCCCATTCCGGTAGCAGCTTTATTAATAGAGTCAGAGCAAATACCGAAATATACGTTTCCAATCAGCAAATTCTTATCAACTTTTCCTGAAAATTATTAAATGTATGCATGTGGTTGTTTTCCCTTCCTGTTGCTCTGCACTCGGATTCCAGCCTTGACTATCTCTAAAGCTGCATGGCCAAAAAACGATAAACTAATTTTAGCTATTTTCGCGATTCTAACAAAAAAACATCTTTGAAATCTCCAAAATTCTCCATTTTTGGTTAATTTTTGGCCGATTTTTGGCGATGAACGAAATCAACCGGATAAAATTAGTGAACTCTTTTTGACGGTGCATACGAATAATTTTCCATCCATTCCAGCGAAATATACGTTTTCAACCAGCAAATTCTTATCACCGCCCATCAAGCCCGGCATGACCATTTCACCAACATACTTGAAAAATTTTTTCATCTTAATAACACACTCAAACAGTATTTTCACATGAGTGAAGAGTCATCCTGATTTATTTGTACTACATTCTATACTGCGCCTTCTTCATTCAATGGCATTTAATATAAAACGTAAAGAAAGAGACAGAATGATTTTGCGGATGGAGCTTTTAATTGCCAAAACTGTAAGAGTAAATGTACAGCATGACAGTATACATTGTACGTTTACTCTTACAGTTTTGGCAATTAACTGTTGCCAACTTCTGCGTTTCAAAATTCAGAGTTTTGGAATATGTTTGCAAAAAATATTGTCTAGCTTTTAGCAAGCAAATCTACATTATATATTAATATATCATAGTACCCTATTTAATTGGGTTCAAAATCATAATGATTTAATGTGTTTATATATACAATATGTTTATTTTATCGATTTTAAAGAAATGTTTAATTTCAAATAATTGTGTTCATATGTATATAATGTACTAAATATTAATTATACACATACCTATATATTTTATATATGTATATTAAATAACATCCAAGTTATAAAGAATGTCAAGTGTATTATATACATGTGTATGCATATAAAACAATACATAAAATCAAAAAAATTTATATAGTGTATATACATATGTATGTTACTAGCAATTTATTTTATTTTATTTGAATACAATTTCCAGTGAAAATCTTAATTAAAATATTGTGCTTTAATTAAATAAACTTGATTTCGGGTTAGTGCTTTTTCGTATCCAAAGCAACTCTACGCTTGTTATCGTTTGCTTACTTGTTGTGAAGAATTCCTAAAATTAACACAATTTTCAATTGTCTGCGCAATTTCTTGGCGAAAAATTTGAAAACTGACAGAAATCAACTGAAAAATCAACAAACCAAGTGATATAGTGCATAGAAATTCTGTACGGAATAATATTTCATCTACTTTAAAAGCGGTAAGTTGAATTTATGCACGGCTTACATGAGCCGTGAAAAAAATGGAATATGAGCCAAGTTGTTCGAATTTGTTATTTAGATGGATGTTGAGACGCTGAATATATTTGACAACAATAAAAAGTTAAGGAATGCAACCGCTTCCCACCAAACTGCTTAGCTTTTCAAATTATATTTTATCTGGTGCAGCTGCAAGAAGCTTTAAATTTCATATTCTCGGAAATCAAAGCAATAGCACAACAGGCAATGAGTTACGATAACTAAATAGCAATAACAGCAGTACCAAATACATTTGAAAAATCAAATATAATTGCATTCAAGAACTTCATCGTCAGCAACAGCAGCCGACAGTATCATCTCAATGTGCATATGTATGTATGTACATATTTAGTTACAGCGACAACAACCGACATCAGCTTAGGGTAGAATAAGAAATATATTATTAAATAAAGACATACTCAATTTGGAGTTGATACTGACAAGTCAACCATCGAGTTTCAATCGGCGCCCAACGTGGGGCCACAGTGATTTAGTAATAAACCATTGATCGGAAAAGGACTTTCGACAATCCTTAAGATCAAAGTTTTCAATATTGCAATAAAAAGCATCCTTAAGTATAAGGAGAAATAAAGCAATAAGTGTTAATTCTTATTTTCTGTGTGCTGCCCACAATCAACTAACTTGAAGAGGACATTCAGTTAAACTACTGTTCATCAATCAAGTTACCGAGATACCTGGACGTAAGGACCTTCAAAGGACAAATGAATCCGGAATCCCAACAATCAAGTACCCAACAAACTGGAAAAGTAAAAATCCTTAATTTTAACCCTTTAATGTCAAATGTTGCTTATAGGCAACATTGTATGTTTACGGTCATAGTTCTTACAGGGGTTGTTATTTTTGCAAACGTTTTTTTTTTCAAATAAAATTAGTGCGTGTGAGCATTCGTTTATGAAATTATATTTTTAAGAACTTGCCTAGTATTTACTTGCGAGCTTGTTGAAATAAGGTTCAGAGGTGTGCAAAACAAAGTGAAGAAAGTGGTTTTACAAAAGTTAAAATAATAACTTCAAGACGTAAGAATTTTTCATAAAACGTGAATTTTATTATAAATAAAAGGTAAGAAAATGAGATAAAGTATGTAAAACTTAAAAAATTTGTGCACTGCTTTGTGAGAATTCCATGAAACCCATGTTGCTTATACGCAACATTTTTCCAAAGTACTAACTACAAGAAGAAATGCGTCCGAAAGGTCTTACAGAAGTAGAAATCAAACAAATAATCAATTTCGACAGGAATAATTCTGAAGATGAAGAAAGTCATGAAGAAGAAGAGTTATATGATTCCAATTTGGAGAGGGTCATTGAAGACAAAATTGATCAGGTAGGTGATATCACTTTTATTTCTATCGAATCTACCTAAATCCCGTTCAGGTAAGGGAAAGAGAAGAAAACGTTGAAATAAATTTGGTTACCGGAATTGTTGAAGAAGACACACTTGCTGATGAAGAAATTTATAAGGATGTGGATACAGGTAATATCGTCACGCAAAGTTTTGAAAAATTCAATCTAGAGAATTTGAGGTGGAGAAATACGAGCCTGCCGGCTTGCAGTTTGGAAAGAAGAGACAATTTATCGCGAAGTCAAGGATCCAATAAAATATTTCACTGAGTTCTTCGATGATGAAATTATAAACAAGATTTGCAACGAAACAAATCTTTATTCGATGCAAACAAAAGGCTTTGTCCTAAGTTGTTTACCATTCGAAATCAGACGATTCTTTGGCATACTTCTTTATTTAGGCGTAATACAAGCTCCCAATTTACGAATGGCTTGGACTCCAAACTTCAGATTATCCGCTGTTGCAGATTCTTTATCAAGAATACGCTTTGAGAAAATCAAAGAAGCTTTTCATATAAATGATAATACTCAACAGCCGGAACGTGGATCGTCAAATTACGACAAACTCTATAAAATACGTCCATTACTGGATAAAATGAAAGACAAATGCAACAAAATAGATAAGGAGGAACACCAAAGCATTGATGAACAGATGATCAAGTATAAAGGACGTTACAATCTAAAACAATACCTGCCAATGAAGCCCAATAAGTGGGGTTTACAAGAGGAGGAGTTTCAGGTATCGTATACGATTTCGCATTTCGACAATTGGTTTACCTCCGTAAGCCTGATGATTGCTCTCAAAGAAAAAGGTATTTTAGCAGCAGGGACAATTCGAAGCAATCGAATGAAAAATTGCCTTATGAATGAAAAGTAACTTATGAAAAAAGGTCGAGGATCGTATGATTTTAAATTTGAGGTAGTACATAATTTAGTTGCCTGCCGTTGGTACGACAACAAGAGCGTTCAACTACATAGCTGAAAATCCAGTTTCAGAATGCAAATTCTGGTGTCGTAAAGAACAGAAGTATATAAACATTCCTAGACCTGCTACTGTCGATTGTTATAACAAGCATATGGGAGGCGTAGATCTAGCTGACATGTTGTTGGAATTGTATAAAATCAACCACCGTTTCAAAAAACGGTATATGCGTATTGTATACTGGTGCCTCAACACAGCTGTGGTCAATAGCCACCAATTTCATCGACGTAAGCAAAACGATCATACATATCTAAACCTCCAAAATGCTTGCGTCTAGATGGAGATCGTCATTGCGTGGAATGGGGAGCAAAAGGAAGGTGTAGACTATGCCAAACCGGTATTCCAATGTCAAAATGTCAGGTACGCTTATGTTGTAACCCACAAAAAACTGTTTTGTTTCATATCACACATAAATTTAAATTAATTAAATTAAAAATTAATAAAAATCTTATGAAGCATCAATATTCGTTTGTGTTTTCAAATGTTCTACAATGGCGCAATGTTGCTTTTAAGCAACATTTTAAAAACTAGAAGGGACAAAGACTTGAAATTGATATCAGTTCATATTTAGGGCTCAACAAATAACCCTATATCTTCAAAATATTTTTAATCACGCCCACTTTAATTATGACATCAAAGGGTTAAGTAAATAATATTGTGAAGTGAATAAAGTTATAAGTGACAAAATGAGTACTGATACTGAAATGCTAGCTCAAATTATTGCGGTGCAAACGCATGACTTAAAAACAGAATTAGAGCAATTAGGATTGCAAGTAAGAAATTTGACAACTAAACGTAACGTTACCGAATTTGAAACTCAAAGCATTACTGAAACAATTCAATGTAAAGAGACCTTAGACATTATAAAGTCCTTACCGGAATTCGACGGTAAAGGTTACGTTAGCTGGCGAGAAGCTGCTCATAATACCATCTCATTATATGCTAAAGGAAGTAGAAAATATTTTGCCGCATTAACTATACTCAGAAATAAAATTACAAAAGAAGCCAATGATACTCTAACGAATCATGGAACTGTACTTAATTTCGAAGCAATTATTAGTCGGTTAGATTTTGCTTATGCAGATAAGCGTCCTCTGCATATATTAGAACAGGAGATGAATTTGATAAGACAAACAAATTTGAACCTAGTAGATTACTACAACAAAGTTAATTATGTCCTACGCGAATAGCTCAGAAATAACAAAAGACATCGTTCAGATGCACTAAGAGTTTTTATCACAGGATTAAATTATCCTTTAAATAATATTTTGATCGCTATTAACCCAACAGATCTACCCAATGCATTAGCTAAGCCCCAAGAAATGGAGTCTAATTAAATAAGAATTCAATTCGCTACTGAATTCAGTCAAGCCAGAAGCCAAGTGAACATAAATAGGAATTCTAACAATAATAATAAGAATTTCTTTAACCCATTTCCAACCGCGCTGCAAAAATTTTAAAATTTTTTTATTTAAGGTACATTTTTAGATTAATTACGGCCCCCTGATTCCAAATCTGTCATCAAAAAATTTCTACCTCTTCCCGTTTTCCCGATATGTCAAAAATTAAAGTGTTCGATTAATCGAACACTGGCGGTGAACACATACCATAAAATCCCATACAAATGCGAAATGTCAATTTTTCCCGCCAAATGATAGCGCTTTGACATTTCTTTGGTGTGTTTTAGAAGAAAAGACTTGTTTTGTGCCTGCTTATCATATTCTTACATTTTAATAGTTTTTCGAAAAATAAATGGTGAGAATCTATTAGAATATAGTTTCGTTTGATGTGCAATTCCGAGTGTTTGTATTGTTCCTCGATTCCAGAATTGCAAAATGGCACGTTCAAAGAAAACAACAATGAGGGAGATTGAAGACATTTTAGAGAATTGGAGCGATGACGAAAATCCGGTTCAGTGTGTCAACGTACTCCCACCCAATGTACATGAATTATCCGATGAAGAATTAATCGACGAGAATACCATCGCAATTAATGAAGATCAAACTGCTTTGACTGAGATTGCTGGCTATTTGGAAATTGAGAGAGAGCGAAACATTCATATGGATATTGCTTATGAAGAGGTTGTGGAAACTCAACCGGAGGCTTTGCCATCAACTTCCAAATCGGATGCTGAATCGACTGGTCCACCTCAAAAGAAACCGAGAGTCAGCTACAAGCCAGTGAGTTCATTTGGAACTCCAAAATGGTCCAGGAACAAAGGAAAGGAGGAGTTTCATTACGATATATCGCCTCAGGCAGCTCCGTTGACCGATATGCAGAAAGATGTGTGTGAGTTACTAAAGGATCTGTCACCAATACAATTATTCTCAAAGTTTTATGATGGGGAGGTGTTGGATTATATCATAACTGAGACTAACCGATTTGCGGCCCAGAACAACGCTGGTTTTCATTTGGACGTGGTTATATTGAAAAGATTTTTGGGGATTTTACTGATATCGGGCTACCACACTTTGCCTTCAATTGAGGATTATTGGTCTTCGCAGCTGTCAATGGGAATTGCAATAGTAAAACAGGCAATGTCGAGAGCTACGTTCATGCATGTGAAGAGATACATCCATTTTGCGAATAATAATGAATTAGATGTTAATGATAAGATGGCCAAGGTACTATGTATAAATTATTACACTATCGTTATTCAAGTTTCCTTATTTATATTTTAATGATTTCAGCTTCGTCGATTCTTTGACATCATAAACAGAAAGTTCAAACAGTTTGGCATTTGGTCAGAGTTTTTGTCTATAGACGAGCAGATGGTGCCTTATTTCGGCCGTCACAGTTGCAAAATGTTTATTCTGGGAAAGCCGATTCGTTTTGGATATAAACTTTGGTGCCTCTGTTCGTCAACGGGCTATTTGTTTAGTTTTATACCATACTGTGGACAATCCGATGAATACAACAGAGAGCTTGGTCTTGGAGCTGATGTCGTTCTCCGTTTACTCAGCAACGTCGAAGCACCTATGCGTCACGTGGTATTTTTCGACAACTTCTTCACTTCCTATCATCTTCTGTGCCTGTTATCAGCAAAGGGGTTCTGCGCCACTGGAACTGTTCGCTGCAATCGTGTAGCTGGGGGTGCTATAAATATGAAGACCGGTAAAGATCTGCCTCGCGGCGCACGTGATTATATGTACGATTCTAAGAACCAGATAACCCTTTGTCGCTGGCAAGATAATAAGGAGGTCACCATTGCTACAAACCATGATCAGATTCTGCCACTCTACCCTGTTCGGCGTTGGCAAAGGCAACTAAAGCTTCTAAGAAGAGCCTGGGAGAAAATGGGAAATTTGTTAACGTGGATCAACCTGCTGTGCTTCACAATTATAACAAAGGAATGGGTGGCGTTGATCTCCACGACAATGCCATTCAAAATTATCGAGTAAACATCCGTGTAAGAAATGGTACTGGCCACTTTGGATAAACACCCTAAATTCTTCCACTGTGAATGCATGGAAATTGCATTGTTTGGTCGCGAAATATAAGAATGAGAAGCCAATGAGCCAAAAACAATTCAAGTCGTCAGTCACTGAGTCTCTTTTGTTGACCGATGAAAAAGAAGCATTGGAGGTGGATGAAGATCTGGAGTTCCAAAGACCACGCAACTTACCAAATGTGGTTGGTGAACACCTCATCGTCCGTCAACCTCAAGGGAAATGTCGTCGATGTCAATTGAAAGATTGTGGAAAACCAACAGTTTGGATGTGTGAAAAATGTGCCAAGCATATGCACTCGAAGTGTTTCAAAGATTTCCATGAAATACTATCTAAATAATCAAAAATAGCCAATATTCAATAAACATTTGTTTTTACTGAAATAATCTTGTCTATTCATTTATATTACGATATGTTGTTATATTACGATATGTTGTATGTGATGACCGCCACTGTTCGATTAATCGAACATCTATTTTGAGTAATACCTGTGCCATCCATGTTTTGTCAGGTGTTGATTTTTTTATTGTAAAATAATATTTGGTTCTTTGCCTATAAGACCTCTTGTTTATTTTTTTAGTTTTATTTATTTACATATTTTTAATATAATTTACAAAAAAGGTCTACCGGCAAGGCATTTTTCAACCCCTCCCCCAATCAAATTAAGGGGGAGTTGGGGGTTGGTAAATATAATTTTCAAATAGCCAAAATATCAAAGTAATATATGATACTCACTATCGTCCTGATATCATTTACCTTCACAGCTAAAACAATTATTCAAAATAGACAACTTTGCTGTTCGATTAATCGAACACCAGTTGGAAATGGGTTAAACAAAATAATCAACATTCGAATAGTTTACGTTTTGACCAGCGTCCCGCTCAGCAGAGCAATGGTTATAGAAATTTTGGTTGGCAAAATCAGCCTAAATCAGAGCCAATGGAAATAGAAAATTCAGGCCAATTTAAGCAACAAACCAACTCTCAACCAAGGCAGAATACTTATAAACCTAATTTCCAATTTAATAATAATACGAGTACGCAAGAGCGAACGCAAAATAGAAGTTTCAATTCAGGTAATAGTTACCTGCCGCAACAAAAACAACAACGAATTAATAATATTCAAGAAACCGCTTTTTTAGACAAAGCAACCCCTTGCCTTACATATTCAGACAATTGCGACGAAGAAACAGAAAATTAAAAGTTTTGATAGATACAGGAGCAACAAATTGCTACTGTAAACCAAATATATTACCTAATAGGCAGCGACTAGAAATCGCAAAACGCGTTAAAACTATAAATGGCTATACAAAGATTACCCATTTCTATAATGCACATTTGTATATTTAATCACCTAACACGATTTTATGAAATTTAAAGTTTACAAAGTGACATGCTAATAGGAATGAATTTGTTAAGTAATGCGAAAATGCGATTGGATTTTGAGGACAATACACTTTTAACTAACAATCACAAAGAAAATTTGTATACACTTGATGAAGTGGAGTTAGGACAAGTAAATAACTTGAGGGATGACAATGGGGACAAAAAATTAAAAATTAAATTTTAAATAAACTTGGAAAAATAGATACGTCCCTTCCTTTTAGAACAGACGTAACTGCAGAAATTAGAACGTCTTCAAGTAACCTCGTTTGGAGTAAGCAATATCCTTACCCATTATCAGCTAACGAATTTGTTAATACGGAAGTAAATCAAATGTTAAAAGAAAATATCATAAGAGAAAGTAGAAGTCCCTATAATTCACCCATTTGTGGTGGTTCCCAAGAAAGGTACCAATGAAGATGGTAGGCCAAAAATGAGGATGGTTATCGACTATAAAAAATTAAACG
Organism: Philophylla caesio; assembly: GCA_963971545.1. Taxonomy (NCBI): domain Eukaryota; kingdom Metazoa; phylum Arthropoda; class Insecta; order Diptera; family Tephritidae; genus Philophylla; species Philophylla caesio. The sequence goes on along the minus strand of OZ020605.1, from coordinate 683,492 downwards.
CAAACACGATACCAGATAAGTATCCTATACCTGATTGCAATATAATACTTTCAAATTTGGGAAAAGCAAAAGTAATTGTAGAAAATGATTTAGAATCTGGGTTTCATCAAATATTAATGAAACCGGATGACATTGAAAAGACAGCATTCTCCGTTAACAACGGAAAATATGAGTATGTCCGAATGCCGTTTGGATTACGGAATGCACCCTCAAAATTTCTCATGCGTGGGAAAATTTTGTCACGTCTATATAGACGATATCATAGTTTACTCTAGCAACGCTGACGAGCACTAAGAACATTTAAATAAAATAATAGACACATTGCAAAAAGCTCATATGAAAATATCACTCGAGAAATCAGAATTTTTAAAGTCAAATGTAGAATTTTTGAGTTACCAGATAGCCCATAATGTCATCAATACTGATGAAAAGAAAATTGAAACAATAAGAAATTACCCTGTACCAAAAACGCTAAGACAATTAAAATGTTTCTTAGGAATGACAGGATATTACAGAAAGTTACGTTTGTGCACAAGTATGCAGATATAACAAAACCGCTAACAATATATTTATCAGGGGATAATGGAAGAATTTCTCAAAATAAGTCAAAAAAGGTCATAATTGAGTTAGATAAAGAGGCATTGAATGCAATAGATAAACTAAAAAACGAATTAATTCAACAAGTAGAACTAACACAACCAGACTTTAGCAAGAAATTTATTCTATCAACAGATGCCTCTAATGAAGCCATTGGAGCCGTACTATCACAAGATAATAAACCCATTACATTAATTTCAAAAACCTTAAGCCAAACTGAGCAAAATTATGCGACGAATGAAAAGGAATTGTATGCAATCGTATGGGCATTGAAACGTCTCAGAAACTACATACAGACCGCCAACCTTTAACCTTCGCAGTATCAGCGAGAAACCCGAATTCTAAGATGAAGAGGTGGCATGCTGTACTGATACTGGCAGAGCTGTTTAACCTACTCCTTACCAAGGGTGGGGGGTAATAAGTAAACACAATGCTCACTGAATATATCTGAAAACTACTTATTATTTCTTATTCTATACTCCTTACCACGGGTGGGGGGAAGTAAAGAAAATAATAATAAGGCAAGGATTAAAAAATATACAATGTTTAGGTTTGGGAATCTTTACAATTCTGATTTATTCAAACAATTACTGCTCCTTATATACAATTGCTTAAGACTATTTTCCTTAACTAATTATGTTTTTTTTTTTTTTTTTTTTTTTTTTTTTTTTTGGGGAACTCCCGTGAAGAGAAAACTGTGTTTAGGTTTGGGAATCTTTACAATTCTGATTTATTCAAACAATTACTGCTCCTTATATACAATTTCTTAAGACTATTTTCCTTAACTAACTATGTTTTTTTTTTTTTTGGGGAACTCCCGTGAAGAGAAAACTGTCATGAGTACTGCTATTCCCATAGCAGCATGCACGACTTGCAGTCTCTTGACTACACCTACGTTACTAAACTCTCTCCACCACGACCACTCTCCCCGCGGAACTGCAAAAAGAGGTATTACCTCACGGGGCTGGTTAGCTTACTCGCTCTTTACCTGTGTTGTTGGCTACGTCTTGCCATCTCTGCACGCCTAAGATCTATGTTAATGCGCGATACGAGAGCACATATTTTTCCCCACCTTTCGCTTGAGCATGAAGTCAATGATGTTTACTCCGTCTAAGATTGTACGAACTTGAGGAGCGTAACGTGGACATTGGAACATAATGTGTTCCGCATCTTCTTCGCTGTCTCTACATGTTGGGCAGCAAGGGGAACTATCATGACCAAATTTAGTTAAGTACTTCCGATATACTCCATGTCCCGAGAGGAACTGTGTAAGGTGAAAGTTTGTGTCACCATGGTTTCTCTCCAACCATTTGCTGATATTTGGTATCAGCTTATATGTCCACCTGCCTTTTGTGGAGCTATTCCAACGATTCTGCCAGGTGTTCATTGATCGGCATCTTTCTTCCTCTTTTACTTCGTTTGGGTTTATTGTTCCGTTACTCCCGGAAAGCCTTTCATAAATTCGTTTCATTTCATGAGCCATGATATCTACTGGAATTTGTCCAGCTATAACATAAGATGCTTCGTCTGAAATTGTACAGAATCCACAAACCGCTCGTAAGGCGCTTAGCCGATAGACAGTTGTTATCTTTTTCGCGTAGCTTTTCACCAGCAGCGCGTCGGCCCAGACTGGGGCCGCATACAGTAGGATTGAGCTAATAACCCTACTGTAGAGGATTCGTTTACTGTGTCTCGGTCCTCCGTTATTTGGCATAATGCGCGATAAGCTTGACTGCACTCTAGATGCTTTCTTAGAGACGTACTCCAAGTGGGGCTTGAAATTGAGTCGGGAGTCTATCATCACACCCAAATATTTGATAACAGGCTTCGATGTGATTACCTCTGTCCCCACGCGAATATTCAGAAACTCCACTGCCTTTCTGCTGCTTATTAAAAGTGCCTCGGTCTTATGGTCGGCCAGCGTTAGGTGCATTGATTGAAGCCATGTTTTGATTTTAAGTACAGCTTCGCCAGCTGCTGCTTCAATTTGTTGCAAATGTTTTGCAACAATTACAACCGCGATATCGTCTGCAAAACCAACGACTTTTGTGCGTGGAGGCATTTCCAGGTTAAAGACGCCGTCGTAAATAAGGTTCCACAAAAGTGGTCCAGGACTGATCCTTGTGGGACGCCTGCTTTTACGTCATAAACCTCTGGGCCGTTATCGCGAAAAATAGCTTCCTATAATTTTGAGGATATAACTTGGAGTGCCTTTTCTTAATAATGTATCCATGATGTTTCGCCAGCTTGCGGTATTGAAAGCGTTTTTAACGTCTAATGTTACAATGGCGCAGTATTCTTTTTTCCCGCCACGCCCCCTTGTGCCTTCTATGGCTTTAGCGGCAACGTCAACTACTGTTTTGATTGCATCTATCGTGGAACGGGATTTTCTGAAGCCGAACTGGTTTATCGACAGGAACCCATTTTCTTCGGCGAACGACGTAAGTCTGTTGCATACTATTCTTTCAAGAATTTTTCCAAGCGTGTCTAGTAAACATATCGGACGGTACGACGACGGCTCATCTGGGGGCTTGTTGCCTTTAGGTAGCAGCACTAATGTTTGCTTCTTCCATGTTGCTGGGAAACAGCCTTCAATAAGACACGCGTTGAATGCATGCACAAATATTTCTGGGCGCTTTATGATAGCGGCTTTCAGGGCCTTATTTGGTATACCGTCCGGCCCTAATTATGTATGTATGTGTGTGTGTGTCTATGCACGAAAATACTAACGCATGCATTGACTCTTAGTCTAAGCAATGTACAAATGCGACTTGTTTATATTCTATAAACGTGGATTGTTTGTATGTATGTGTATTGCATGTATGTTTAGCTGATAAAAGACCAACCTAAACAATGTACAAATGCAATGTATTTATATCCCTGCAAAAAATTTAGCGACTAATCTCTAAAGACAGTATTCCGGGATTAGTCCCTATCGGGTACAACTGGGCATTAATTAGTCGCAACAAGTCTCAAACGGGTATAATTGTAGATTAGTCCTATATTCATCTCTTTCGGGTATGATAAACGATGCATCTCTAAAGACAGTATTCCGGGATTATTCCCTATCGGGTACAACTGGGCATTAATTAGTCGCAACAAGTCTCAAACGGGTATAATTGTAGATTAGTCCTATATTCATCTCTTTCGGGTATGATAAACGATGCATTGGTATATGCACGCACTTAGGCAATAAAATTCCAAGCACGTCGTTGGCATGTAAGGAGAGCATTTGCTTAGCAACCCTCGGGACGCTGGTTCGATTCTAACATATTTCGTCTAGCGATTATGTTTAATGCTTTCTTTTACTCACAATGCATTGCGCCTATGAATGTTTGTATGTATGTGTTTATCTTAGAATAAACAACGATATTAAGAGAATAGTTTATTGGCTGTTGATGTACATACATTTCAATGCTTATTGAACTATTTTAATTCTACATGTTCAAAGATATTTCAACATTCTGCCGAGGGCGAAAAATATCAATGTCTTTCATTATGTGCAAGTTAAGGCAACGTACTATTACGTTGACAAAGCAATATGTATTTTTAATTCAAACAAACAAAAGAATCACATTGCATTCACTAATATTCTTCGCTGCAATGTTCAGCGCTACACGCGCAACAATTATTGCTAACGCAAGCGTCTGCAAATTAATTGCTACCGAAAATATTGGTAACGAGAAACCATATTTCGGATTTCCCACAACGTGACTTGAGAATGGAATGAAAGCGCAACGTGACAACAAGCCAATATAATGCTTGTTACCGGTTTGGGTCGGCAGTTGATGAATGATCGCACAACAAGTTTGTTAAAATTACTACGTTAAGTATGTTGATGTGTCAATTCTTATACTGAATAAATAAACTAATAAATTAACCAAGTATATTGATGTGTCAATTATTATATTGAATAAATGAACTAATAAATTAACTGGGGGCTCAACCGGGATGCCCTATCGTGTAACGTCGTGAAAAGAAAAAGTAATGACTCGATAGCAAGCATCCGCCAAAGTAAAAATAAGTATCCTTCAAAAAAGGAGAAAAAATTTAAAACCAACAAAAAACATTCAACTGACAAAAAGTATCCTTGAGAAAGGAGAAAAAATTAAAAGTGTAAAGAAGTATCCTTCAAAAAAAAAAAGGAGAAAAAATAAAAAAACAACCGACAAAAAAAAACATTCAACTGACAAAAAGTATCCTTGAGAAAGGAGAAGAAATTAAAAGTGTAAAGAAGTATCCTTCAAAAAAAAGGAGAAAAAATAAAAAACAACCGACAAAAAAACATTCAACTGACAAAAAGTATCCTTGTGAAAGGAGAAAAAATTAAAAGTGTAAATAAATATCCTTCAAAAAAAGTAGGAAAAAAATTTTTAAAAAACCCAACAAAAAACATTAACCTGACGAAAAGTATCCTTCCAAAAGGAAAAAGAGGAAGGAAAAATTAAAGTGAAAATAAGCATCCTTCGGAAAAAAGGGAATACAAGAAACATTAAACTAGCAAAAGGCATCCTTCAAAAGGCGATAAATAAGTTCCTGATTCCAGTCAACCGATTCCTGATTCCAGTCAACTGATTCCTGACTCCAGTCAACTGATTGCTGTTTCCAGACATCTGATTCCTGCTTTAGATCAATATTTATATAAGGTTTATGTGAGTAGAAAATAATTAATATAAAATTTATATAAGTGGGTGAAAACTAAATAAAAAACAAAAGAAAACTGGATCGAATTAGTGAATTAGAGGAAGAAATAGAGCTTTTGCAAGGAGAAAGACTAGGCTCATCTGTAGAATCATTGTCAGAATTATTTAGCAAGTTGAGGCCACCAACTGTAACAATGGCTACAGCCGCTCAAGTGACAGAACTGATTCAGACCCATACGGCTCCCTTAAGAGAAACAATAGAGCGCTTAACACGCCAACTGACCCAATTAACAAATATAAATGATATACAAGAGTATACCGCCCAAAGAGTCGACGACAATGTTAGATGCGACGAACCACTAGACGTTATTAAATCCTTACCGTCTTTTAACGGAAAAATTTCATATGTAAGTTGGCGTGAAGCCGCGAATAATTCCATGAGCTTATATACAAAGAATAGTCGTAAGTATTACGCAGCCCTGACAATCTTGAGAAATAAAGTGACTGAGGACGCCAACGACATTTTAACTAACCATGGCACTGTACTGAACTTGGACGCGATTTTAGGCCGACTAGATTTCGCTTACGCTGATAAGCGCCCTCCTCATATAATCGAACAAGAGCTCAGCGTAATGCGCCAAGGCTCCTTAACCATCATTGATTATTATAATGAAATCAACAAAAAGTTAACAGCATTGATCAATAAGACAATAATGACACATGGTCCTAATATTGTACTAACAAATGAATTAAATAAAAAGAACAGGCAATACGCCCTAAGGGTATTTATAACTGGGCTAAACCCGCCATTAGCCAATATACTCTTTTCTCTATCCCCAAGCGACTTGCCAAACGCATTGGCCAAGGCACAAGAGCTCGAGTCGAACAACCTTCGAGCAACCTTTGCTCAACAATATAGTCGGAATAATTATAATACGCAAAAATATAATAATTCTTTGCGTTTTCCGCAACGCAATCTTCAAAACCATAATTCCCAAAATCACCATCAACCCAAACCAGAACCAATGGAACTGGGTAGCTCTTCCAATGTTGTGCGCAAACCACAGCAACATGTTAACCAGAAACCAAATTTCAATAATCGTCCAAATTATCCTAATTCTGGAGCATATCAGCAAAACACTACTGCCTCTAATAACAAAAATAACAATTATAACCAACAAGGGTTCAAAAGGCAGTATGAAAGCGCACAATTGAGTTATCAGCCAAACCAAAAAGAGCAAAGAATTAATAATATAAGAGAAGATGCTTTTTTAGATACAAGCCGGGTCTCCCCTACATTATCAAATCAGGAGACTCAGGACGCGGATATACAATTTTAATAGACAGCGGCGCTACTAGTTGTTACTGCAGCCCGAACCTATTTAAAAATCGGAAAGAATTAATTATTAAGAAAAGAGTGAGAACAATTAATGGTTTTACTATCATAAGCCATTATTATGAAATAAAATTATTTGGTATCTTACAAAGAGTTTACGAAATATTAAATCTCGAATCAGATATTTTAATAGGGTATAATTTCCTAAGAAGGGCAAATATTATTTTAGACTTTGAAGCAGGGACAATAACGTGCGGAAACCGTACAGAAAAATTTTTAAATTTCAAAAAAACAAGCGAGGTAGCTGATGAAGATAATAATCAGCAAACCAAAGAAAGTACGCTCGATAAAGGGAAGGTACAAAAAAAATCAGGTAATGGAAAAGAAAACGTTAAAAAAAATTTTTCCAATAAGGAAACTATCGAAGAAAATATTTTGAATAATCTGTATAATGAAAAATATACCGAAAATGATGTGGCATTACAGAAGTTACGTCAAAATGTAGTGAATAATATATCCAAATTACACGCAGATATTGACACAAATTTACCCTTTAGAACCGATGTAAGGGCCGAGATAACAACAACAACTAATGACCCTGTGTGGAGTAAACAATACCCTTATCCTCTCTCCGCTAACTCCTTTGTAAATACCGAAATTGAAAAATTATTACAAGAGGGTATTATTCGCGAAAGTAAAGGTCCTTATAATGCACCAATTTGGGTTGTCCCAAAAAAGGGTATTAATGACGATGGCACGCAAAAATTGCGTATGGTCATCGACTATAAAAAATTGAATGAGAAAACAATTGCCTACAGGTATCCAATTCCTGACTGTAATGTGATACTATCAAACCTTGGAAAAGCGAGATTCTTTTCCACTATAGACCTCGAGTCAGGATTCCACCAAATACTTATGAAGGAGGCAGATATTTGTAAAACTGCCTTCTCGGTCAATAATGGGAAATATGAGTTTGTCCGTATGCCCTTTGGCCTGAAGAATGCTCCCAGCATATTTCAAAATGCCATGGATGACATTCTAAGAAATTTTGTTGGAAAATTTTGTCACGTATATATCGATGACATCATTGTTTATTCCAACACACTAAAAGAGCATATTGAACATTTAAACATAATAATTAACACTCTTAAACAAGCAAACATGAAGATTTCAGTGGAAAAATCAAACTTTTTTAAGAAAGAAGTCGAATTTCTTGGCTACGTTATTGCGAACGAAGTAATCAAAACAGATCCAAGAAAAATAGAAACTATTAATAATTACCCTCGACCGCGAACTCTTAGACAACTTAGAAGCTTTTTAGGAATGACGGGCTATTACCGTAAATTTATTCAAAATTACGCCAAAGTGGCGAAACCTTTAACCAAATTTCTCGCAGGAGACAATGGAAAAATATCCACAAACCAATCAAAAAAGGTCATCATTGAACTCGATACAGATGGTATCGCAGCATTCAGCAAGCTTAAAACTCTCTTAGCTGGACAAGTAGAACTAGCTCAACCTGATTTCCAAAAGAAATTTGTTTTAACAACAGATGCGTCAAACGCCGCAATAGGCGCAGTTTTAACTCAGGATAATAAACCTCTTATATTTATATCTAAAACACTTAACTCTACAGAACTAAACTACGCCACTAACGAGAAAGAGCTGTATGCCATAGTTTGGGCACTAAAAACGCTCAGAAACTACTTATATGGCGTTTCCGATCTAGAAATACATACCGATCACCAACCACTTACATTTTCAATCTCCAACAAAAATCCAAATGCCAAATTAAAAAGATGGATGTCCTTTATAGAAGAGTACGCCCCAAAGTTTATATACAAACCCGGCGCAACAAATGTCGTCGCCGATGCACTGTCCAGGCAAGTTTTAAACAATATTTCCTGTGAGGAGTCGTTACACAGTACTCAACATTCAAAAGAAAGTAGTGACGATTTTGATATTCCAGAAGTATCGAAACCCCTTAATGAATTCAAACAGCAAATTTTGCTCAACAGAGCAACATTCTCTATTCATGAGCAAATCACGACCTTTAGCAGGACTCGACACATAATAGAGTTCGACACCAAAGAAAACCTGAAAAGAATTTTATTGGAATTTCTTAAGCCTGATGTAGTAACCGCAATCCATTGCTCAGCTGAAGATTTATACGAATTTAAAGAAACGGTTAAAGGCGTATTTAGGATTAAATTTGTCTACACAAGAATACTCGCCATTGATGTGATCAATCCCGACGATCGACATGCTATAGTAGAGCAAACACATATCCGCGCTCACAGGAGCTGCAAGGAAAATCATAAGCAGGTACTTGCGCAATACTACTGGCCATCAATGTTAAAATCTTTTAAGGAATATGCTAGACATTGTAATATATGCAATAAAGCAAAATACGATAGGAAACCAAATAAACTTCCAATTGGAGTGGCTCCAATTCCCGAAAAAGAGGGAGAGTTCCTTCATTTAGACATTTTCTACGCGCAAAATCAAAAGTTTATTACTTGCGTAGATGCTTACTCAAAATTTCTTGTCATAAGACACACAGAAGACAAACTTAACCTCGACCGGAAGGTTCAAGAAATCTTACAAACATTCCCGGCAGTAAAGAAACTGACACTAGACAATGAACCAGGTTTTTCGACTCATCAATTTAAGACACTAATGCAAAGACTTCAAATTCAACTTTTTTACTGTGACCCACGCCATAGTTCAACCAACGGACAGGTAGAAAGGGTACACTCAACCCTTATAGAAATTGCACGTTGCATAAAAGAGGAATTTCATTTAATAGATACTATAGAAGTATTTTACAGAGCTGCACAACAGTATAATTTAACTATTCACTCTGTGACCAATAAAAAACCTTTTGACATATTTCATAATAAAATTCCACACGCTGACGTAAAGGATAAAATGCGCCAAGCTCAAATAAAAATGTTAGAGAGAAACCAAAACACCAAGATTAAAACTTACCAACCCGACCAAGAGGTATACGAAAAACTAATAGGCAAAAGAGATAAACTAGATCATAGATACAAAAAACAAAAAATACAAGTAGATTTAGGAAATAAAGTTAAAATTCATAGTAGGAATAGAATTATACATAAAGAAAATATTAAATCATAAAAACATTCTTCTTTATAGACAATGACGTCCGTGCTATTAATATTACTGACGATTTTTAAAATTTGTCAATCCGACGTACAGATATTTGACTACTCGAACTCACAGCTGATCCCTATACATTTGGGACAAGCTAAACTACAAAACGGAAACTTTAAACTGATACACGTACTAAACCTTACCAACTATGAATCCGCCATCAACCAACTAGAAACTGAAGTATATACGAAAATTATGAGAAACAGTACCATACTGCCATTCCTTCTTCATGATATGACCCAAGTGAAACAACAGCTAGAGATCATTAAACCCCGAAAAAAAAGCTCGCTGAAAATACTTGGTACAGCATGGAAATGGTTAGCTGGAACCCCTGACCACGAAGACCATGAAATAGTGTTAGATAGAATCAAAGGACTTTTAGAAAACAATGAGAAACAAATAATAATTAATAAGAATACAGTAGACCGCATTAATTCAATCACAAATAGTACAAATGCAATAATCAAAGCGATCCAAACAATTGAAGAAGTTAGGAAAATTCAAGAAGATGCTATTGTTAATAAGTTAAGAATCTTAAAGGAAGAAATAATTAATGTAGAATATGCTTTACAATGGGCAAAGGTAGGAGTAATAAATTCATTTATCTTATCAGAAAAAGAAATTGAAGAGGCTAGAACCTTTTTGGATTTAGAAAAATTTCCATATAATGATATTGAGCAAGCCTTAAGCTTCGCTACCATTAAGATAGCAACAAATAATTTAGACATGATTTACATAATTAATTTACCAGCAATAGACAGTAAAAATTGTGAAAGATTACTTATTAAACCAATTAAGAAAAATGATAGAATTATTAAACTAAATACCGAAAATGTGATTAAATGTGACAATGAAATTTATGAAATCAAAGAAGATTGTAAAGAATATAATAAGTTATGTATTTGCCCAAAACAGAATCTAGTTAACATAAGTGAATCAAATTGTATACCACCACTTTTATCAAGTAAAACTCATGATTGTGTGATCATAAATAATCAGCATATTGCCTCAATTCAAGAATTATATCCGGGAACAATATTGCTGAACCAATTTGAAGGTTTCATTAAATTCTCAAGCAACAAGACTAATGAACTGTCTGGAACCTATTTGTTACAGTTCCACAATGATACAGTTATCATTAACAATCAAACTTTCGTCTCCAAAGAAATTTCAGGGTGGAAACCACTTCCTGCATTACTACAGCCAAACAATAACAACGAACGAATGGAAGAAGTTCTCTCGTTAGAACTAATTAAAGACTTGCAAGCAAATAATATTGATAGTCTAAATCTGATATCAACCAAAGGAAAGGTTGTCTTCTCAATCAATTTAATCATTTCAATTATACTTATTATTTTCTTACTGGCAATGTCCTTAAAATTTTGGTCCAAAACAAAAAAAGGGCTTACTGTAAATAACATAATTAACGAAAGCAGTCTGCCACAAACACCGAGTCACAGAGAGAACTCTGGTTCATTAGACCAGCGTTGCGAGTTCCGCAGCATCAATGATCTCCCAACTTGTTAAACAATCGGGACGATTGATTTTACACAGGGGGGAGTTAAGGCAACGTACTATTACGTTGACAAAGCAATATGTATTTTTAATTCAAACAAACAAAAGAATCACATTGCATTCACTAATATTCTTCGCTGCAATGTTCAGCGCTACACGCGCAACAATTATTGCTAACGCAAGCGTCTGCAAATTAATTGCTACCGAAAATATTGGTAACGAGAAACCATATTTCGGATTTCCCACAACGTGACTTGAGAATGGAATGAAAGCGCAACGTGACAACAAGCCAATATAATGCTTGTTACCGGTTTGGGTCGGCAGTTGATGAATGATCGCACAACAAGTTTGTTAAAATTACTACGTTAAGTATGTTGATGTGTCAATTCTTATATTGAATAAATAAACTAATAAATTAACCAAGTATATTGATGTGTCAATTATTATATTGAATAAATGAACTAATAAATTAACTTGCATATGTATTTATTCGTATGTAAATTCAATTAACTTTAAGTGGACTGTATTTTTTATAATTTGTATCTTCATTTTTGACCATTCTGCCAACGGTTTGGAATATTGATAGTTATTCTTTCTTTCGATTTACATTTATTGCGTAAATACAATATTGCTAAACCCACAATGATAAATATCCCTAATATTAAAGACAAATGACCGCTATGATTTTTAAATTAAGCTTACTTAAGTTTAGTTCGCTATTGTAAATTCTGTCAATATCTTGGCGAAGTTGTTTCAACTCAATGCTGTTGTTGATGGGGCTGATGTGCAATGGATATATTTGGTCTTCGCTAATCCCTCTAATATTGGTCACTATTAGATCCTGTGCTGGATTGATATTGCTCTGTGTTTTAAATGATTGTATGCCAGATAATGTGATGCCTTCGTATCTTGCCGTGCAGCCAGCCTTGATGGAAAATATGCCTTGCGATGGAATATCTAATAATTCAGTTTTGCCATTTTGGCAACCCACATGGATTGTTGATTCTTTGAAGTTCAAGGTCTTCACTCTCCACTTATTTTCTTCGGACAATTCGGCCCAAAAAGGTGTTTTCTTGGATTCCTCATACTGACAATCAGCATGACTACTTTTAGTAAGTGCAGAGAGTTCGCAAGATTGATCTAACGCAGGTTGCCATGGTGAATTTTCTTTGCAGATGAGATGGTTATTAAGACCTTTTGCACATCTGTTCAGTTGTGGTTGTGAAATCAAAAAATAGGAGTTAAGTCCGAAGTTGTAGACTAAAAATTCACCTCTTAGTTTAGCCTTTACGTTTCTTCCATTATGTTCATGCGGGATAACTATTAATTTAAATATTTCCGATGAATCGCTCAGTATTAGTGGTAACTCAGCCTTGATTACCAGTTTGCTGTCAATGATTAATCCGTGTGCTTCCATTAAGTTGTATGCATCACGTAATTGGCTATTCGATTTCTGGCCAGGTATTTGAAGTTTCGCTGTAAGCTTGTCTTTAATCAACATCAATTCCTTATGTAGTTGAGTTGGAGTTAAAAGTGCAGGGTTAATTCTTCCATGATTCAAATCTATTAATAATTCAATAATAGATTTTTGCATTTTTTCACATTCGCTCATTAAGATTGTTATTTGCGTTACCAACATTTGAAACTGGATTGCCATTTTATCTCTATTGATATCTTTAATAATTTCGGAATGATATCTGTTAATTTGTTTTTCAATTTTGAAGAACTGTGCGTTCACTTCTTTTACATTTTTATTAATTATATTTGCTGTAGAATTGATAAGTGAGACTTGAGCTTTTAAACTATTATTTATTTGATATTGATTGTTGAGTAGCGTCTTGAAGTTATCTTCTATCGATTCATGATCCTCAGCATCCATTAAACCGAACAGCATGCTATAAATAGAGCCAACCCACTCTAATGGTGCTCTTTTTTGTTTTTTATTATCGATAATCAACTTGTGACTATGAATTATATCTTCGTAGCGCCTGCTCAATGATAGCGATATGACATTGCATGCTTCTTCAAACTGCGATAAAAGATGGCATTGATTTTTTATTTTTTGTAGACAATTTTATATCATGTTGGTTTGCTCGAAGTATGCATGAAGATCATAATATATGAGTAAATCCCAGGAAGATGTTATAACGTCCATTTTCCCAAGTGAATCCAGATAAATCGTGGTGTTTTCAGAGAGTTTGCTCACTTCTGCGTTGCTGCCTTTTGATTCATTAAGCACCATTGCTTTGCTATTGAGCGACATACAAAGCAGCAACATTAGTATAAACCCAAATATACTTGATGATCGATTCTGCCTTTGCGATACGGTGGTCAAGCTAGTTTTAATCTCTTCATTTTGTGGATTATTGTCTATCGATTTAACAAGAGGACATAGTTTATGAACTGGTCGCTTCAGTATATTATGTTGAAGCTTTAATGTCACAACTCGGACTCTGCCGTCACTTCCTGGATGAGCTTCTATAACTTTAGCAAGAGGCCATTTTTAATCTCTTCATTTTGTGGATTATTGTCTATCGATTTAACAAGAGGACATAGTTTATGAATTGGTCGCTTCAGTATATTATGTTGAAGCTTTAATGTCACAACTCGGACTCTGCCGTCACTTCCTGGATGAGCTTCTAAAACTTTAGCAAGATACCATTTTGCGGGTTGAGAGTTTTCCTCTTTAATTATAACTACATCTCCCACCTTAATGTTGTCTACGGGTGTTTTCCACTTAGTCCTTTGCTGAAGTGTATGTAGATACTAATTTTTCCAGCGATTCCAAAAGTCTTTTTGAATTTTCTGAACCAACTTCCATTTGTTTAAGGTGGAAGTTCTGACATCTGTTTCGGGAGATGGAATTGACATTAATGGTCTTCCAAATAGAAAATGACCTGGTGTTAATGCATCAACTCCATTGCCGTCATTTAGGGAATATAATGGACGCGAGTTCAAAGATGCCTCTATTTGTGCTAAAACTGTTGACATCTCTTCAAAAGTTAGTTTCGTGTCTCCAATGGCCCTCTTAAAATGGCATTTCATGCCTTTCACTCCTGCTTCCCATATTCCACTAACATGTGGGCCTGCCGGGGGAATAAAATGCCAAGTTATTTTCTCGTTCGCCAATATTGGTGCTATCTCTGAATTTTGCTTTATTGCGGATTTAAATTCTTTATCGATCCATTTATTTGCTCCCACAAAATTTGTTCCGTTATCCGAGTAAATATGAAAGCATTTTCCTCTCCTGCCGAAAAATCTTTTTAATGCTGCTAGAAAGGCATCTGATGATAATTCACTGACTGCTTCCAGATGAATAGCTTTAGTTGTTAAGCAAACAAAAACTGCAAAGCAACCTTTGAATGATTTTTGACCTCGTCCTTTTGTACATCTCATCTGGAAAGGTCCTGCATAGCCTACTCCAGTATAAGTAAAAGGACTTGATGCTAACACTCTGAATTCTGGTAAGTCGCCCATTATTTGTTTTGCGGATACTTGATTTTTGTCTTCTTATGATTGCTTCTGTTAATCGGTTTCCACCATGTATTGTAGCGTGGTGTGCATCTTTGATTATTAATGCAGTTAAAGTTGATTTATGTGGAATTATTGGGTGCCTTGAACAATAAAATAGCTCTGAATTTGTTAACCTACCTCCAACTCTCATTACTCCATTTTTATCCAAAAACGGGTTGAGACAAAAACGCAGTTGTTTGACTTCGTCTTTAAAAAATAGTTTTTGTGACTGTCGAATGATAATATTTTGTGCTGCATGTAATTCTTCTATTGACAAATTTTATGATGGGCTTCTTTTTCTTCTAGCAATACGTAATATATAAGCCACTACCATTTGAAGTTTTAACCAGCTAGAATATCGATTTACAACTTCCTCCATAAATTCACTTTCAATTTTGGATGTTGTTAGTACTGTTGTGTTATTTATCACATCATTTGTTGGCCATTGATTCTCTGGCAATGGTAGCCATTTTGGCTAGTGGTACAAGTTTTTGAATTTCTTCCACTCGATTTCGAATAAATTTGTCCTTGTTTTTGTTTGCCTCAATCCAGCGAAGTGTAATTCTGGAGTCACTCCATGCATAAGTTTTATGACTTCTCGTGATGATTTTACAAACTCTATTTATCAATTTGGCCAATAAGTGAGCAGCACAAAGTTCCAGTTTTGGTAATGCTTTCCTGTTTTTAAGCGGATTAACTTTGGTTTTTGCAGTTAAAAGCTTTAGAGAGTTGCCAACTTTGACATAGATGACCGCAGCGTACGCATTTCCTGAAGCATCACCGAATCGATGAATTTCAATTTCAGATTGAATATTAGTTTCTATCCAGCGCGGAATACGTACATTCTCAATTGTATTAACATGATTTAAAAAGAACGTCCATTCGTTTTGTAGATCTTCTGATAGTTGGTCGTCCCATCCGGAATGTTGCGTCCAAAGCTTTTGAATATATAACTTGGCGACGAGTGTTATTGGTGAAATCCAACCTAATGGATCAAATATTTGAGCTAGCTGAGAAAGCACACTTCTTTTCGTTACCTTCTTTGCTCTTTCCAAATTTATTTTGAATTGGAACTGGTCTTGTTTTGGATCCCAATATAGGCCAAGTGTTTTTACTGCTTCGTTTTCCTTAATTTGAATTATTTCATTGTTTTCTTTAGCATCTATATTTTCGGTAATACTGCTGCAGTTTGAGAGCCATTTTCTAAGATGGAACCCAAATGTTTACAGATGTTTGCTGATGTCTTCTTGAATGTTTTGACATTACTGAACAGTATCCGCACCTGTCATAAGGTCATCCATATAGAAGTCCTCCTTAATTATTGCTTGCAGCCGTTCACTTGGGCACATGTTGCTTATTTCAAATAGTGTGCGTACTGCCAAATAAGGTGCTGATGCAGTACCATAAGTAACTGTTGTCAGCTCATATTCTTCTATCTTCTGCGAAGGATTTTCACGGCTTATTATTCTGTGAAAATCGCGATCTTCTTTTGCCAGCTTTATTTGCCGAAACATTTTTTCTACATCAGCAGTTATTGCCACTTTCCAAAGCCTCCATTTGATAAGAATATCGAATATATCTTTTTGCAACTTTGGACCGGCAAACATGATATCATTAAGGCTTTTTCCGTTAGATGATTTTGCAGATGCATCGAATACAACGCACAACTTTGTTGTTAAACTGTTTTCGCGTATAACATGATGCGGTAAGTAATATTTACCTTTTACTTTTTCATCTGCTTTAACCATGTGACCAAGCTTTATATATTCGTTGATAAACTCATGATAATCTTCTTTCAGTTTATAATTTTTTTGAAACTTATTTTCCATTGAAATCAGACGCGCTATAGCTTGTTTGCGAGATTCCCCCAGCGCCTCGTAGCGCCTGCTTAATGATAGCGATATGACATTGCATGCTTCTTCAAACTGCGATAAAAGATGGCATTGATTTTTTATTTTTTGTAGACAATTTTATATCATGTTGGTTTGCTCGAAGTATGCATGAAGATCATAATATATGAGTAAATCCCAGGAAGATGTTATAACGTCCATTTTCCCAAGTGAATCCTGATAAATCGTGGTGTTTTCAGAGAGTTTGCTCACTTCTGCGTTGCTGCCTTTTGATTCATTAAGCACCATTGCTTTGCTATTGAGCGACATACAAAGCAGCAACATTAGTATAAACCCAAATATACTTGATGATCGATTCTGCCTTTGCGATACGGTGGTCAAGCTAGTTTTAATCTCTTCATTTTGTGGATTATTGTCTATCGATTTAACAAGAGGACATAGTTTATGAATTGGTCGCTTCAGTATATTATGTTGAAGCTTTAATGTCACAACTCAGACTCTGCCGTCACTTCCTGGATGAGCTTCTATAACTTTAGCAAGAGGCCATTTTTAATCTCTTCATTTTGTGGATTATTGTCTATCGATTTAACAAGAGGACATAGTTTATGAATTGGTCGCTTCAGTATATTATGTTGAAGCTTTAATGTCACAACTCGGACTCTGCCGTCGCTTCCTGGATGAGCTTCTAAAACTTTAGCAAGATACCATTTTGCGGGTTGAGAGTTTTCCTCTTTAATTATAACTACATCTCCCACCTTAATGTTGTCTACGGGTGTTTTCCACTTAGTCCTTTGCTGAAGTGTATGTAGATACTAATTTTTCCAGCGATTCCAAAAGTCTTTTTGAATTTTCTGAACCAACTTCCATTTGTTTAAGGTGGAAGTTCTGACATCTGTTTCGGGAGATGGAATTGACATTAATGGTCTTCCAAATAGAAAATGACCTGGTGTTAATGCATCAACTCCATTGCCGTCATTTAGGGAATATAATGGACGCGAGTTCAAAGATGCCTCTATTTGTGCTAAAACTGTTGACATCTCTTCAAAAGTTAGTTTCGTGTCTCCAATGGCCCTCTTAAAATGGCATTTCATGCCTTTCACTCCTGCTTCCCATATTCCACTAACATGTGGGCCTGCCGGGGGAATAAAATGCCAAGTTATTTTCTCGTTCGCCAATATTGGTGCTATCTCTGAATTTTGCTTTATTGCGGATTTAAATTCTTTATCGATCCATTTATTTGCTCCCACAAAATTTGTTCCGTTATCCGAGTAAATATGAAAGCATTTTCCTCTCCTGCCGAAAAATCTTTTTAATGCTGCTAGAAAGGCATCTGATGATAATTCACTGACTGCTTCCAGATGAATAGCTTTAGTTGTTAAGCAAACAAAAACTGCAAAGCAACCTTTGAATGATTTTTGACCTCGTCCTTTTGTACATCTCATCTGGAAAGGTCCTGCATAGTCTACTCCAGTATAAGTAAAAGGACTTGATGCTAACACTCTGAATTCTGGTAAGTCGCCCATTATTTGTTTTGCGGATACTTGATTTTTGTCTTCTTATGATTGCTTCTGTTAATCGGTTTCCACCATGTATTGTAGCGTGGTGTGCATCTTTGATTATTAATGCAGTTAAAGTTGATTAATGTGGAATTATTGGGTGCCTTGAACAATAAAATAGCTCTGAATTTGTTAACCTACCTCCAACTCTCATTACTCCATTTTTATCCAAAAACGGGTTGAGACAAAAACGCAGTTGTTTGACTTCGTCTTTAAAAAATAGTTTTTGTGACTGTCGAATGATAATATTTTGTGCTGCATGTAATTCTTCTATTGACAAATTTACTGATGGGCTTCTTTTTCTTCTAGCAATACGTAATATATAAGCCACTACCATTTGAAGTTTTAACCAGCTAGAATATCGATTTACAACTTCCTCCATAAATTCACTTTCAATTTTGGATGTTGTTAGTACTGTTGTGTTATTTATCACATCATTTGTTGGCCATTGATTCTCTGGCAATGGTAGCCATTTTGGCTAGTGGTACAAGTTTTTGAATTTCTTCCACTCGATTTCGAATAAATTTGTCCTTGTTTATGTTTGCCTCAATCCAGCAAAGTGTAATTCTGGAGTCACTCCATGCATAAGTTTTATGACTTCTCGTGATGATTTTACAAACTCTATTTATCAATTTGGCCAATAAGTGAGCAGCACAAAGTTCCAGTTTTGGTAATGCTTTCCTGTTTTTAAGCGGATTAACTTTGGTTTTTGCAGTTAAAAGCTTTAGAGAGTTGCCAACTTTGACATAGATGACCGCAGCGTACGCATTTCCTGAAGCATCACCGAATCGATGAATTTCAATTTCAGATTGAATATTAGTTTCTATCCAGCGCGGAATACGTACATTCTCAATTGTATTAACATGATTTAAAAAGAACGTCCATTCGTTTTGTAGATCTTCTGATAGTTGGTCGTCCCATCCGGAATGTTGCGTCCAAAGCTTTTGAATATATAACTTGGCGACGAGTGTTATTGGTGAAATCCAACCTAATGGATCAAATATTTGAGCTAGCTGAGAAAGCACACTTCTTTTCGTTACCTTCTTTGCTCTTTCCAAATTTATTTTGAATTGGAACTGGTCTTGTTTTGGATCCCAATATAGGCCAAGTGTTTTTACTGCTTCGTTTTCCTTAATTTGAATTATTTCATTGTTTTCTTTAGCATCTATATTTTCGGTAATACTGCTGCAGTTTGAGAGCCATTTTCTAAGATGGAACCCAAATGTTTACAGATGTTTGCTGATGTCTTCTTGAATGTTTTGACATTACTGAACAGTATCCGCACCTGTCATAAGGTCATCCATATAGAAGTCCTCCTTAATTATTGCTTGCAGCCGTTCACTTGGGCACATGTTGCTTATTTCAAATAGTGTGCGTACTGCCAAATAAGGTGCTGATGCAGTACCATAAGTAACTGTTGTCAGCTCATATTCTTCTATCTTCTGCGAAGGATTTTCACGCCATATTATTCTGTGAAAATCGCGATCTTCTTTTGCATCTTTATTTGCCGAAACATTTTTTCTACATCAGCAGTTATTGCCACTTTCCAAAGCCTCCATTTGATAAGAATATCGAATATATCTTTTTGCAACTTTGGACCGGCAAACATGATATCATTAAGGCTTTTTGCGTTAGATGATTTTGCAGATGCATCGAATACAACGCACAACTTTGTTGTTAAACTGTTTTCGCGTATAACATGATGCGGTAAGTAATATTTACCTTTTACTTTTTCATCTGCTTTAACCATGTGACCAAGCTTTATATATTCGTTGATAAACTCATGATAATCTTCTTTCAGTTTATAATTTTTTTGAAACTTACTTTCCATTGAAATCAGACGCGCTATAGCTTGTTTGCGAGATTCCCCCAGCTCTTTGTCTTCTTTGAAAGGAATTTCTACAATAAATCGCCCATCCGAATCTTGCTTCACAGTTTCTTTACACGTTTTCAAACATGCATCATCTTCAATTTTTTCATCTTCAGGTATTTCCTCTAGCTCCCAAAATCGTTCTAAGTTGGCCGTTGAAGATATTATTTTGCTGAATTTCTTCTGCTTTATTATCCCAGAGAGAATCCAACCAAACTTCGTAGCTTGCCTAAGAACTCCCTCGAATTTTTTTACTCCATTTTCAATAATTCTACTGAAGACATCTCCACCAATAACTACGTCAATCCTGTCTGCTTTATTAAATAATGGGTCAGCAAGAGTGTGGTTTTCCCAATTCTTAAAATTGAACTTGAAGGATTTATCGGGTTGTGCAGTTGTAAGAGTTGATAGAACTATGGCCTCTACTTTTTCGACGTGCTTACTCAGAAATCGTGGCTTTATTTGTACGTTGACCTTAAATTTCGATTCACCAACCACAACATCTCCTAGTCCATGAAGTTTTGTCATAACTTTTGTCCTTGGCACACCTAATATCTGCGCTGCTTCTTCGAATATTGATGTTATTTGTGATCCTTGATCAATAAGAGCCCTTAATAACACATCACCACCATTCGCAGCTTTGACCCTCACTTGAGCTGTGGCTAGACTGACCATTGTCGATGTTGTTTTGTGGACATTGATGTTTTCTTTTCCTCAGTCTCAGAATGTAGGAGCTCATGATGGTTTTTATTGCATTTTGCATTTTTTGTTGCTATTATAATTTTCGCGCCAATTATGGTTGAGGCACTTGTAGCATACTTTGTTTTCTCTGGCATATTTACGTCTGTTTTATAAAGTAATGCCTTTGAATTTTCTGCAATCACTCGTCGTGTGACCTGAAAGCTTGCAATAGGTACACTGTTCATCTGAATATTTTGCGTTGAGTGACATATGATTTGCTTAATAAGACTGTGGCTTGCGGTTTTTGAATGTATTGTCTTTTTCCGCTACTGCTTTCAATGTTTGAAAGTGCTGATACAAAAATTCGCAAACATCAGATAACTTCTGAACCTCTCTGCTCTTTCTAACAGTTTGTTCATACAGTTTGATCCCTTCTTGATCTAGCTTTCGAACAATTACTCGAGCTATAAATGGATCAGCTTCTTCCGTTTTTATGCCTAACGACTTTATTGCGTTTAGACATTCATTTGTGGTATCGAGCAACTGTCTTACACTTTCGACATTGTTACTATTTATTATATGTTGATCCATTATTCTGTCCCACTGTGTCGTGAACAGAATCCGCATGTTATCATACCTATCTTTTAGAAGGCACCACGCTGCTTGATAGTTTTCTGCTGATATTTGCAGATGTTGAATCAGCCGCATAGCTTCACCTTTCAAGCTAAGACGTAGACGCAGCATTTTTTCCGAACTAGATATTTGTTCGTTATTGTGAACCATGTCTTGGAACACGTTAAAAAAGTTAGCCCATTCTTTCATTTCTCCATAGAAAATTGGAATTTTAAGCTTTTCTAATTCCAAATTAGGTCGAAATGCTATTTTTGTCTCTTCTTTTTTTAAACATCTTTTTAAAATTGGGAGCTCTTTAAAATAGTCTGATGCTATTTGTTCGTATGCTTCCTCAAATTCATTGCTATAGTACTTGAAAAGGTCGCTGGTATATGCATTTTCTACATTACTAAACAGTGTTTCCAAATATTTAATTTGGTCGGAGTTTACCTCTGTCTCGAAATTTAAATCATTCATTTTTTTTCTGAGGTTGTCAATTTTCCTCTTGAAAATAGTAAATTTTTGATCTACTGCATTTGATAAGGTAGCTCGGTTCTCTTCGTTTGCGTCGACTGGCGATTTTAAAGTTGTCTGTGGCAATGGAAACGTAATTTCATCGTTGAGTGCAAGTTTCATTTGATGGAACATTTCATCAATTTTTCTTGAAGTTTCACCATACGCATTTGTTTTAAAGTAGTAAAGTAGTCCTCATCCCCTATTCCATCTGCCATTAGCTTTTCATGGTTGGAGTCAAAATCCTTTTGATATTTTAAAATACTTTTATTTATGTCTTCTATTTTTGCCCTCCTTATTGGTTTGCCTACTGAGTTGTCACAAATTTGCATGACTTTTTCCGCTTTGTCAAACTGGTTCTCAAGGATCTTTCCCCTATTTATTCCCATGTTGATTGCGTTTTTTTTTTGTCTTGTTTTTGTTTTCTTCAAAAGGATCGTTGGATGTTATTGGTTGGTCGCCAAGTTGACCTTGCTGTGCCTCGACTCACAGCGGGTTTTTATCCTTTTGAATCACAAGAATCGGATATTGCGGATAATTTCTTTTAATCCGGCTTATTTATTCTTTTTTTTTTTAAATTCCCCTTTTAGGTGTCGCTTGAGCTTCAAGGCTCGTATGGACCAAATGTACTGATTTGTACGTTGTTGGCAGAGCTGTTTAACCTACTCCCTACCACGGGTGGGGGGTAATATATCTGAAAACTACTTATTATTTCTTATTCTATACTCCTTACCACGGGTGGGGGGAAGTAAAGAAAATAATAATAAGGCAAGGATTAAAAGATATACAATGTTTAGGTTTGAGAATCTTTACAATTCTGATTTATTCAAACAATTACTGCTCCTTATATACAATTTCTTAAGACTATTTTCCTTAACTAATTGTGTATGTATGTGTGTGTGTGTCTATGCACGTAAAATACTAACGTATGCATTGACTCTTAATCTAAGCAATGTACAAATGCGACTTTTTTATATTCTATAAACGTGGATTGTTTGTATGTATGTGTATTGCATGTATGTTTAGCTGATAAAATACCAACCTAAACAATGTACAAATGCAATGTATTTATATTCTTCAAACGTGGATTGTTTGTGCATGGGTATTGCATTGCGTTGAAGGCATACGCACTTAACATATTTCGTCTAGCCATTATGTTTATTGCTTTCTTTTACTCACAATGCATTGCGCCTATGAATGTTTGTATGTATGTGTTTATATTAGATGTTTTTCACATTAAAACAATTAATAAACCTCTAAACTCCTTTCCACAACAAATAGTATTAAACAAGGATAGTACGAATGACCATTTTAGAACGAAAAGTTTTAATTCATTTCGGCATCATATAAAGTATAAAGACTTGGAGTTTTTAAAAGTAATTATAGTAGAACGATTGAATAAGAATCTGTTAACAGGAATTTATTGAAAAATGGAAGACTTATATGAAGTAAAACAAATTTTAAGGAATATAATAGCAAAGAAAATTTTTCATACAGACGTATTAGCAATGGACATAATTCGCGAAGATGACCAAGAGAAAATTGTAAGACAAACTCACACTAGAGCACATTTTAAAGGATTACTACTGGCCTGAAATGAAAAAACATTTCAAACAATTTATTAGAAATTGCGATACCTGCAATAAAAATAAGTACGATATACACACAAAACAAATTCCAATCGGCGAGGCGCCTATTCCAAGCAAGGAGGGGGAACAGATTCACATTGATATATTATTTGCGCTAAATTTAAAATTTTTAACCGTATTTTACGCATATTCAAAATTTTTGGTGATTAAACTCATCCTATTCATTAAACACAAACCTATCTCTGAACTGTTCTTTTCGGCTGCCGGATCACTGTAGTGTTTTCCAGGCTGAGGTTCTAGCCATAAAGGAGGCTATTGACCTGTTACAGACCGCTTTAAAAGGCAATGATATCTTTTTATTTAGTGATAGCCAAGCGGCAATCAGAGCTGTGAGCTCAGCTACAATTAAATCAAAGAGTGTACTGGATTGCAGCCGATATCTGCAGGAGATGGCCAAGCAGAACAGGCTCAACCTCATTTGGGTTCCTGGCCACAGGGACATCGAGGGTAACTGCATTGGGGATGAACTTGCGAGGGAAGGACCAACCAAGCAGATTCTTCCCAGTAAAGAACGCATTGGTATGCCCTTTGGCACTTGCAAGCTGCTCTTAAAAGAATCTACTTATGCTCATGCGAGCGACAGATGGACACATACCACAACCTGTAGGATCTCAAGGCTGACTTGGCCTAGATGGGACCGTAAACGGTCGCGTAGTCTTTATACCTTAAAACGGGACGATATTTCCCAGGTAATTGGCGCTTTAACAGGGCACTGCCTCATAGGCAACCATGCTGGTCGTCTTGGAGTACCCTTCTATAGATGCTGTGGAAGCTGCAAAAATTATGAAGAGGAAGAAACGGTCCTGCATCTTCTCTGTATCTGTCCAGCTCTAGCCAGAATCAGGCTACGGTTTCTAGGGGCACCTGTTTTTAGGAACCTTGGAGAATTAGGTGAAATAGACCCTAGATCCTTGACGAGCTTCGTCAAGAACTCTAAATGGTGCAGCAAGAGGGAGTGAGCTTTAGGCTTGTGGTATCACAACGGGCCTCTACTAATGACCTAAGTGAGTCGCTGGATTAGCGGTGACATACCTACCTATCTAACACATCGATGATAAAACGAATCTACAGGATAAAGTATTGGAAGCGTTACAAAGCTTTCCAGATATAAAGAGAATAACTTGCGATAATGAACCAGGATTTAGTTCAGCACAATTTAAATCTTTTGCAGAACGAATGAAAATACAAATAAAATATTGCGACCCTAAGCATTCAACAACTAATGGACAAGTGGAAAGAGCACACTCTACAATAATAGAAATTGCAAAATGCATCAGGGAAGAGTTTGAAATAGTAAGTGATATAGAAGTGATAATAAGAGCAGTCCAATCATATAATCAAACAATACACTCAGTAACAGACAAAAAGCTTTTCGAAATACTTTATAACAAAGTTAGGCATGACGATTTGCCTAAGAAATTAAAAGACGCACAAATAACGACATTAAGCAGTAGAAATAAAAATAGACAAATGCGAAAATTTTATTAAAATGAAATAATATTCGAAAAAGATAATCAATATCAAAGTAAACTAAAACCTAGGTATAAAAAACAAGTTGTCAAAGAGGACTTAGGAAATAAAATAATGATTAAAAATAAAAACAGAATAATTCATAAAGATAATATCAAGTCTAAAAATATTTTAGGTTAACAATGTTACACCTCATCATAATTTGTATGGTGATCCCATTGACCACAGCTCAAATTGAAATCATATACCTTAATCGCGGAAATGGATATTAACTTTTGAAGCTTGACAAAGTAAAATTAGTTGAAAGATACTACAGAATTGCCTATTTAATTAACACAACAATGTATAAACAACAAGTTGACAATTTAGAAGCACTAGCACTTAAAGAAATAGAATCTAAAGAATAAATTTTCAAAAGGAAAGTGGACTAACAAACTGTTAGAAAATTTAATGTATATTGAGACTAATATCATAAGAATCAAAGAAATCCTAATGACAAGACAAAATAACCTTTTAAGTAGAGATATGACGATAGTTTAAACTTTAATATAACTTTTGAAAAATTAAGT
Source organism: Philophylla caesio (assembly GCA_963971545.1). Classification (NCBI taxonomy): domain Eukaryota; kingdom Metazoa; phylum Arthropoda; class Insecta; order Diptera; family Tephritidae; genus Philophylla; species Philophylla caesio. The sequence goes on along the minus strand of OZ020605.1, from coordinate 657,938 downwards.
AAGATCAAAATTGTAATTGTCACTAATAACGGAAATATAGTAATATTAGTGAAGATTTCCCGTTTTACTAAAGAAACCTATCAATCAATATACGTTCAACCTATACCCAATGTTAACCAAGTAGACATTTATGTCCAAGAAAATTAAATTCTATCTCTAAATGATGTTACAGACTTCCTTCAAGAAAGAATTAGAGGAATATAAAGACGAATGTATTGAAAATTTATTTAAGAATAAAATGCACTGTAAATTTATGATTAACAACCAATCAAAAGTAATAGAAATGGATACAAACCACATTTATGTAATCAATGCAAAAAATCAAACTATCTATCACAACTGTAGTTCCAACAATTTTACTATTAACGGAAATTATTTAGTACGATTTGAAAATTGTAATGTTAAAATTGATAATGTTACCTACAAACATCGTAAGCCTCTCGCAATACAATTATTACCAAACCCAGTCAGGTTAATTAATATTACAATCATGAAGAACTTAAGTATTGAAGAAATGCATATTAAAAATATTGAAAATATTCAGCAAATAACAGAACTCAGATATGAAGCAAAAAACGGTAAAATAATGAATTACAGTCTGATACTGGTTATAAGTTTAATAATAGTAATATTAATAATTTGTAAATGTCGGGAAAATAAGAACACCAAAGTTAAAGTTAACATCGAACGTATTCCGAAGCAAAAGCAATCAATTTCCATTGATCAAATGATGGAGAGAATCAATTACTATTCATCTTTGAATCGGGACAATTCATCTTACAAAGGGGGGAGTTAAGGAATGCAGCCGCTTCCCACCAAACTGCTTTGCTTTTCAAATTATATTTTATCTGGTGCTGCTGCAAGAAGCTTTAAATTGCATATTCTCGGAAATCAAAGCAATAGCACAACAGGCAATGAGTTAAGATAACTAAATAGCAATAACAGCAGTACCAAATACATTTGAGAAATCAAATAGAATTGCATTCAAGAATTTCATCGTCAGCAACAGCAGCCGACAGTATCATCTCACTGTGCATATGTACATATGTATGTATGTACATATTTAGTTACAGCGACAACAACCGACATCAGCTTAGGGTAGAATAAGAAATATATTATTAAATAAAGACAGATTAATGGAGTTGATACTGACAAGTCAACCAGCGAGTTTTAATTTAGCATGGATACATTTTACGAAAACTCATCGACTCCCTTGATAGGTAATAATTTAATATAGTAGTTAAGTACATTATATATAATTACATTTATTTTCAGAAGTAGTTGTCAAAATGAAAAAAGTTCACACTTCCACTGCTTACGGTTTTGAAAACAGCTTCGCAAAACCATCTATGTACATTTTTATTTCATTTATTATTGGAAAACATTAGTACACTAAGATAATAAGATCTTTTCTAGTACAACAAGATAAAATAACCTGTACATTTTTAGAACTTAGTATTATAGAATTTTCACCTTAAGATTAACATTAAGTAAACTTAACGAATTAAACTAGTAACTACAGAAATAATCCAAAAAATGATTACATAGGGATTTGAAACAAATAATAGTAAAGATAGATAGATGGTCAGTCTGTCCTATTGTAGGTCACTAAAATAATTAAAGATGGATTTCTTAAAGTTGCTCTTGCTTAGTTTGTTTCTTACATTAGCAGGAATAGATTTCCAAAAACGGATAGCGCTGACAAAAAACAGTCTCGCCGATGCTAAGTGCTAAAGTAAGGGACTATAAGATCCGTTATTCGAACTGACTTAGTAAATAATAGCTTTTCGTACCTTTTTACTTTCCCCTTCCTTATTACTTCCGGCCACCGAACGGTCTCGGCTCAATAGGTGGCCAAAGAACCAGAAAAATGAATAGAACAACTCAACCAGCCTCGGAACCCTGCACGGGTAGTGCCGCCGACGGACACGGCGAAGTTACGTCCAACCCTGTCTCGGGAACCGCAACGACGGTGCCGAAAGGGCCTACACGGCCCAAAACCCTACTTCGGTCCTCCGCAGCGACTGGAGATATGGCCCCACCCCTTGAGGGAAAGCCATACTCCAGGGAAGCCGGAAGTACTAAGCCCCTCGAGGAAAGTCGCTTCCGGTGGAAAAGCTGAGGACGATCAATCCCCCCAGGCCCACCAAGGTCTCTCCTACCCTGCACAGTTTGGTGGTCTAACAGGGGTCCTCTACGCACAAAAAACCAACCATCGCTGTGCAAAACACTGGCAAATCCATTAAGCCTCACGTCAGGGCCCAGCGCGACGGAAGGGCAGCCCCGAAGGTCATCAAACGGCTGGAGGCTATACCGTACGCCCAACTGACGGAGGCACAGAAATCCTCCCTCGAGTGGGCTAAGGGAGTCCTGAACGCCAGCGGAAAGCGCCTCTCAGGGAACGGCGAGAAGGGCAAACCTCCCACTCGCACGGACCAGAAGAAGGACCTGGCCTCTAAGAGACAGCGATCTCAAGACGATACCCCCAGTGGATCGAAGAGGCACAGGACTTCCTCCCCCCCGAACCGTCGGTCGATGGCCATATCAGCCAAGGCTTTTAGCGAGGCTGCGAAGGAGCACCTGACGCTGGCTGTGCTCGATAAGAGCCATCCCGACGGGAACATCAGCACGGACAGCTGTCGGTGTGTTTTACGTGGGTACCTGCCGACGACGGCCTAACCCCACGGCGCTCAAAAGCACAGCGGATCAGATCAATGCGCTGATCAGCGCCCCGGAATGCAAGCATTGCCGGTACCAATTGGAGGTGTCGCATGGTCACACCGTCCTCCTTGGTGGGGATCGAGGCCTATCTAAACCTCTGCCGTGCTATGGGTCCGGCACCCGGTTGCAATGCAACTCCACATCGAGCTTTAGCCAAGGCCAAGCTCTACCCGCATTTGGGTATGAACCACAAACACCACGATACTCCCCGAAGGGCCGTACCCAAGAACAGGTCAGAGCAAGCTCTGAGGGCTCCTGTTCCCCGTGGTACCAGATTAAAGTCTCCGGTCAGACTTCGTAGCGGAAGCTACTTCCAGTTGAGCCACCATACTGCTCTGGACTGGTAACCATCGACGCATTGCTTAGTCCGTCCGTCTACGTCGTCGAAACACTTCTCGTGCAAACCCCCTTATGTTCGTCACAGTCAGTCGCGTTGAAAGTGCCCTACTAAAGTCATAACGTCCGTCAGTCCAACTAATCCCCATGCTGTCCAGATTCCTTACGTCCGAATACCTTGGGCACTCATAGAGCACGTGCTCGACATTCTCGAGTCCCGCTCCACACTCACATCCCTCAGAGTCATGAAGGTTCCTCTCATGCAAGAATGCATTGAGAGGACCGTGCCCTGTCAGGAGAAAACCCAGGCTCAGACAAAGCCCAAAGTCCGGGTTCTCCCCCGTATTCGGAATAAACCGGTACGTGACGCGACCGCTGGGGCTATTGTCCCAACGCTCCTGCCACATACCGAGGAGTCTGTCATCCAACAACCTCTTACACACATAGTACCCCCTCTGTATGTCACCGTCCGATAACCACCCAGCCAGGGGTGGCATGTCAGCCCCCCTTCTCAACCTAAATTTGATAGCTCGCGCTATCACCACCAGGTCAAGAGGGGGCACCCCCATAAGTACCTGCAGTGCGTCCGTCGAAACAGTGCGGCACACCGGAAGACAACCATCAGCACGGACAATTGGAAGTCCGTCTTGATGGGTCTCTGCAGGGTCTATAAGGGCATACTCCTGAAGTATCCCGGCCCTGCACCAGTCGTCCGCGACGCCGGCTGGTATCAAGGGCGAATCAAGCTGGTCTTGTGCGCGGACGAACGTGCAGTCCGGCTGTACAAGGAGGCAATCTCCTCGGTGGGACAGCTGTGGCCCGGGGCAGACTTGATGGCTGTCCACAGGGACGAGATCCCTAAGCGGCCTCGAGCCTGGGCTTGGGTCCCAGCGGAACCATCTAAACCGCAGGAGTTCCTCGAGCTCATCCGCCTTGGCAACGGAGATCTACCAACCAATGATTGGAGGATAGTCCGAGTTGACGAGACCAAGGAGAAGCAGCGCTACGTTGACCTCGTCATCAACGATGCTTCTATCCCAGTGCTCGCGGACTGTGGTGGGGTAATAAGCTACGGCTTCTACTCCATCACCATTAAGCTCCACAAGAGGGCGGAGGGAGCCAGACAGACGGACCAGACGGGCAACGCCTCGAGCGCACCCGACTCCGTTACTACTCTCACTGGCGAGGGGGCCAACAAACCGGGAGACACCTCGAGCGTCCCCAAGGCCCCGGAGCCAGACTCCAACAGCAAATTAAAACCGAGCGCAGGTTACCCTAGACACCTAGCCAATCCCACATCAAGACCGTAGTGCACGATGAGGAATCGTACCCTTCCAGAGGTGACCCTGTTTATACTGAACACTACGGATCTAGACCCGGAGGGTGTCGAAACTACCCTTCCCCCCTAATCCAGGGTGTCATGCGTCACCGTGCCCATGGATGGTTTGCAGTCAGGGGGCTTTTCCGACTGTATTCTAATGGCGCCTCCCGGACACCGGTCCGCCTCTGGGAGTAACGGTGGACTTGCTGCGGTATGGGGCTCTGCCGTAGTCGACCGTTCCCTTCCCCTTCCTTTTTACTTCCGGCCACCGAACGGTCTCGGCTCAATAGGTGGCCAAAGAACCAGAAAAATGAATAGAACAACTCAACCAGCCTCGGAACCCTGCACGGGTAGTGCCGCCGACGGACACGGCGAAGTTACGTCCAACCCTGTCTCGGGAACCGCAACGACGGTGCCGAAAGGGCCTACACGGCCCAAAACCCTACTTCGGTCCTCCGCAGCGACTGGAGATATGGCCCCACCCCTTGAGGAAGAGCCATACTCCAGGGAAGCCGGAAGTACTAAGCCCCTCGAGGAAAGTCGCTTCCGGTGGAAAAGCTGAGGACGATCAATCCCCCCAGGCCCCCCAAGGTCTCTCCTACCCTGCACAGTTTGGTGGTCAAACAGGGGTCCTCTACGCACAAAAAACCAACCATCGCTGCGCAAAACACTGGCAAAGCCATTAAGCCTCACGTCAGGGCCCAGCGCGACCGAAGGGCAGCCCCGAAGGTCATCAAACGGCTGGAGGCTATACCGTACGCCCAACTGACGGAGGCACAGAAATCCTCCCTCGAGTGGGCTAAGGGAGTCCTGAATGCCAGCGGAAAGCGCCTCTCAGGGAACGGCGAGAAGGACAAACCTCCCACTCGCACGGACCAGAAGAAGGACCTGGCCTCTAAGAGACAGCGATCTCAAGATGATACCCCCAGTGGATCGAAGAGGCACAGGACTTCCTCCCCCCCGAACCGTCGGTCGATGGCCATATCAGCCAAGGCTTTTAGCGAGGCTGCGAAGGAGCACCTGACGCTGGCTGTGCTCGATAAGAGCCATCCCGACGGGAACATCAGCACGGACAATTGGAAGTCCGTCTTGATGGGTCTCTGCAGGGTCTATAAGGGCATACTCTTGAAGTATCCCGGCCCTGCACCAGTCGTCCGCGACGCCGGCTGGTATCAAGGGCGAATCAAGCTGGTCTTGTGCGCGGACGAACGTGCAGTCCGGCTGTACAAGGAGGCAATCTCCTCGGTGGGACAGCTGTGGCCCGGGGCAGACTTGATGGCTGTCCACAGGGACGAGATCCCTAAGCGGCCTCGAGCCTGGGCTTGGGTCCCAGCGGAACCATCTAAACCGCAGGAGTTCCTCGAGCTCATCCGCCTTGGCAACGGAGATCTACCAACCAATGATTGGAGGATAGTCCGAGTTGACGAGACCAAGGAGAAGCAGCGCTACGTTGACCTCGTCATCAACGATGCTTCTATCCCAGTGCTCGCGGACTGTGGTGGGGTAATAAGCTACGGCTTCTACTCCATCACCATTAAGGTCCACAAGAGGGCGGAGGGAGCCAGACAGACGGACCAGACGGGCAACGCCTCGAGCGCACCCGACTCCGTTACTACTCTCACTGGCGAGGGGGCCAACAAACCGGGAGACACCTCGAGCGTCCCCAAGGCCCCGGAGCCAGACTCCAACAGCAAATTAAAACCGAGCGCCTTGAGCGCAACGGAGGACATCCCACCGGGGGTATCGGACGTCGCGGCGGATGCTGAGAGCGAAACGGGCTCAGTATCCGCATACGTCGGGTCGATATACAGCCGATGGGTAGCGCCTGATGATGAGGACCAGCTTCTGGCTTCGGAATCTGAGGAGGCGGACCTTGACATCACAGTCAGGGCCGTCACCCAAAGAGAAGAGCCAGAGACAATGGACGTCGGTGATTCTAGAGATGGTGCGGATTCTCCAAATTAATCTGCACCACTCCAAGGCAGCTTCGGCTGCCCTCCTTCTGCGACTCAGCGAAAGGGCTGAGGACATCATTCTCGTCCAAGAGCCGTGGATCGTCAGAAACAGGGTTTGCGGACTGAACTGATGCCTACCAAACGGTAACAGCCCCAGTAGCAGGTAGGATCAGAGCATGTATTCTTATTAAAAAAGCACTTTCTTATATTCTCCTCTCTCAATACAGCGACGAAGACACAGTATGCGTAAGCGTCCAGCTTAAAGAGAGTGTCGTCTGGTTCCTGACGAGCTATATGGCCCACGACAGCCAATCTCTCCCTCCAATAAGACTGAAGGAAGCCATCATAGGGGCTGAAAAAGGAAAACTCCCGGTCATAATTGGAGCCGATTCGATCTCACATCATGAGATATGGGGCTCAAGCGATACCAACCCTCGAGGTGAGTGTTTACTTGATTTTATATTAGCAAATAATTTATTTATATGCAACCGGGGGAACGATCCCACCTTCATGACCTCTGTCAGAAGAGAAGTGCTGGACATCACCATCGCATCAGGCAGCCTGTCAGACCTGATAAGCAACTGGCAAGTGTCCAAAGAGCACTCCTTTTCCGACCACCTATACATAACTTTCAAGTTAACTCTCAATCCTACTACTCTAACGGCGTATAGGAATAAGAGGCGGACGGATTGGCAGAAATATAAAAACGTCCTCCAAGCCTCTCTGTCTAGACACGTTTATCACGGTAGGCTAGGCCTATCGCAAACACTTGACGAAGCGAGTCTCTCAAACACGAAGGTCGTTTCTCTCGGTGAGCTTGACTCATCGTCAAAAATAGATGAAGCGGTAGACCTTATAACAAACGCATGCAATTCCGCTTTTAGAGTCTCCTGTCCTAAGACCCTCCCGAAGGGTAAAAAGAAACCCCAGTGGTGGAATCTAGAGATTTCAGCACTCAGGAAAGAGAGCAGGCGCCTCTTTAACCTAGCCAAGAGGACAGGTCTTTGGCAACCATACAAAGACGCTCTTAAAACTTTCAAGAAGGCCATTAAGACAGCACAACGCAAATCTTGGCAAAACTTCTGTAACAACATAGAAGAAAACTCCGAAGCCAACAGGCTGAGGAAGGTTCTCTCGAAAAGTGCCCCAACGATAAACTCTATTCAAAAACCAAACGGAGAATGGACATCTACAACCGACGAAATGCTGGAGCTACTAATGACCACCCACTTCCCTGGGTGCCCTGATGACTCCAATATCGCGCCAGGTCTGCAAGCCAATTCACTCTTAGGGAATACCGCAGGGGACATAGTGAGGTACGATAAGGTGGAATGGGCAGTGATGTCCTTCGAACCTTACAAATCTCCAGGATCAGACGGAATTTTCCCCGCACAACTGCAAGCAGCGAAGGACCTTCTTTGTCCCCTGCTTACACAGATCTTTACAGCATGCCTTACCCTCACCCACATTCCATATGAGTGGACGAAGGCGAAAGTCGTTTTTCTACCAAAGGGAGGCAGGGCTGCTCATGCAAAACCCAAGGACTTCAGGCCCATAAGCCTCACCTCGTTCCTTATCAAAACCCTTGAGAGGCTCATAGATGAGCACTTTCGGCGAAATATAAGGAAAGACAAACTCTCCCCCAACCAGCATGCATACTCAAAAGGCAAATCCGTGGAGACTGCTCTCCATGACATCGTCTCAACGATTGAGAAAGGGTTGGCCATAAAGGAGTTCACGCTGGGGATCTTTCTAGACATCGAGGGAGCTTTCAACAATGTCTATCCCGAAGCTGTTATCAAATCACTTTGTATAGTGGGGATACAGCAGGGACTGGTGGACTTTGTGGGGCTCCTTCTCAGGAAAAGATCGATATTCTCAACAGTAGGGGACAGCTCAGGGAGGCACACCCCAGGGAGGTGTTCTGTCACCTTTACTCTGGAACCTTACTGTAAACACCTTACTCTTAAACCTCAAGAGCACCGGCTGCAAGGTCGTGGCATATGCTGACGACTTGGCAATCACAGCAACGGGCAAACATCTTCAGGTCATAAGCGATTTACTGCAAAACGCTCTAAATAGCGTAGCTCGCTGGTCGGTGGAATGTGGACTTAACGTCAATCCCGCCAAGACCGAAGCAGTGCTCTTTACAAGGAAATACAAAATTCCCGTTTTCAAACTACCATCCGTAAACGGAGTGGTTCTCAATCTCTCAACCGAGGTCAAATATCTCGGAATTGTACTAGATAAAAAACTCGACTGGAGGCGGAATATTGAAGACCGCTCCAAGAAAGCTATTGTTGCTCTATACGCCTGTAAGACGGCCGTGGGGAAGAAGTGGGGTATAAAGCCACACATTATACACTGGATGTACACAGCTGTGATAAGACCCATTCTCTTCTACGGGATCGTCGTATGGTGGCCGGCATTGAGCAGGACTCGTACCAGAGCCAAGCTAGAACGGGTCCAGAGGGCTGCCGCAATGCTCACCACGGGAGCACTGCCCTCTACACCCACCAAATTTCTGGAAATAATTTTGAATCTCCCACCGGTGGATCTCTACGGCAATTTTCTGGCGGCCTGCAGTGCGGCCAGGCTAAATGCGATCCTTCCGTAGAGAAATCTTAACCATGGGCACGCAATGGTCCTGGAAACTCTGCCCGACAACCCGATAAGGTTGGATTATATTATACACCCTCCATTCTCTGGAAATAGATTCTCCACAAGAATCCCAGAGAGGAGCGAATGGACAGGTATCGTAGACCTGGATCCAGGATCGACAGCTATATACACAGATGGTTCCAAGTTAAACGAACGAGTAGGCAGCGGGATTTACTCTAGTGAACTCGATCTAAACCTCAGTCTTCGTCTACCGGACCACTGCAGTGTTTTCCAGGCCGAACTAACTAAATGCAATAATGGAAGCAGCTCGTGGCCTTACAACGTGCACCTCTTTAGAACGAGGCATTACCATTTATTCTGACAGCCAGGCTGCTATCAAATCTCTGACATCCAACGGTACAACCTCCGAGGTAGCCTTTGAATGCAGAGCAGCTCTAAACCAGCTGGCAGATATGTGCTCCGTATGTGTTGCATGGGTCCCTGGCCATAAGGACATTCCTGGCAACTGCCTGGCTGATGAACTAGCAAGAAAAGGGACGGAACTAACTATGATAAAGTCTGCTCAAGAGGCGGGTTTACCCTTGGCATCCTATAAATACAGATTAAGATCTGAGCTTATGGGTAAGGTAAATGTAAGGTGGACATCGGAGCCCACCTGCCACATTACCAGACAAATCTGGCCAGAAGCCAATGAGAAGCGCTCTAAAGCTCTCACTATGCTTGGCCGCTCCTCTCTCAGATTAGTAGTTGGGGTGATAACCGGACACTGCCTCATGGGCACGCATGGGGAAAGAATGGGCTAGGCAACAAATGATTTTTGCCGCAGTTGCCGAAACGAGGAGGAGGTGGAGAGTATTGAGCACTACCTCTGCCACTGCCCCGGCTTGGCCAAGACGCGCAGTAAAGCTTTTAAAAGTTACTTTCTGGACTGTCTAGCTGACTTGAACTCAGCAAACATCTCCAACTTTCTACTCTACATTAAGTGCACAGGATGGTTCAATTTTTGAAAGAAGGGAGGGAGGGAATGCATGGCTTATGCCAGTGGTATCACAACGGGCTTCTTACGGCCTAAGTGTGCCACCGTGCTCCTGTGCGGTGGCAGCCTCCCTAACCTAACCTAACCTAGAGTTTATAACAAATCCAAGATTTGTTACTTTAGTCACAATCTTCAGTGGACTGTTGTCAATGTGAATCGGAGGTAGGAAATTTGTATTTTTGAATTTTTTGTTTATAATAGGCAAGATCGATGACTTACTAGAGTTTAGATGTAAACCATTGGCATTCGCCCAAAAAAAGATATTAGATAGCTCTGTGCTAACATCAGAACACAAACGATCCACCTGCGATAGAGGTGCGGACAAGTAAAGCTGAATGTCATCAGCATATGCATGAAGATTTGCAGACTGGCAAACAAGAAACACGTCATTAACAAATAAGCTGAATAAAAGCGGACCAAGTATAAACCCCTGCGGAACCCCAGCGGGTACTAACTTCAATTGCGAAACCTCAGACCCAATTCGTACCCGTTGAAGTCGACCTGATAGGTAACTAGTCATTAGTTGCAGAGCACTTTTGCTGAAACCGAAGTAATGTTTTAGTTTTTTGCATAATAGTACATGATTCACAGAATCAAAAGCTTTTGAGAAGTCTAGTAGAGAGAGCAAAGTCAAATGGTTCCTATCAAAGGGTTGTCGAATATCGTACAGTATTTTTAATACAGCAGTTTTACAACTATGGTGTTTTCGAAAACCGGATTGGAAAACTGAGAGAAGATTATAAGTCTGTATATGTATTGTAATCTGCTCAGCCATAATTTTCTCAAAGACTTTGGAAAGGGCAGACAATATACTAATTGGACGGAAATCAATCAGACAGCACGCGGAATTCTTTTTTGCGACATGCAAGACACTGGCAATTTTGCATTGATGAGGAAAACAAGAAGTTGCAATACTATGGTTTATGATGTGGGTAAGTGTTCCTATGATAAGGGGCAGCACAACCTTTATGAATTTAATAGGAAGTCCATCTTCACCAACATCAAATTCATTAACAGCAGAAAACTCAAACAGTGCACTATCAACACACAAATTGCAACATGGAGAAAATGGGAGAACGACTTCACTTGAACGACAAGTACCAAGAAAGGCATCGTTAATGGTGTCAGGAGGTAACGTACATCTTACATCTTGTTTACTACGTACTTTTAAACCTTTGATGTTCTTCCACAAAACATCCGGTGGCAGATTAGGATCAAGTGTAGTTTCAAAATATGCCCGCTTTGCATGCCTTGTAACTTTAGTAGCTTTATTTCTGGCACTTTTAAATGCCTCCCAGTTTGATAAGGTCCGATTTCTCTTCCATCTACTATGCAATTTATTCCTCAGCTCAATAGCGAACTGGACTTTTTTGTTATACCACGGACATGTCGAACATTTCACAGGGACAACACGAACAGGTACATGTTTGTCAAAGTCGGGTTTTAGCTTACTAACAAGGAAGTCAAGTTTTTTATCTACAGTATTAAAGAACCAGCATATCTTCCAATCAGTACTGCCTAGGTCCGAAAGTAGTGCATCTACATTAAGATTTCGGAAGTCTCTATACGAGAAAGTCCGAACATCACAATTACGCTCGATATTAATATCCAAACAACAGAAAATTAAATCATGGTCAGATAAAAAAGTTAATTGGTCAAATTTTAAAACGCTTGCCAAGTCGGAGACAATGAAATAGTCAAGTAGGCTTAGATTGCAATTCATAGCATATCTCGTTGGTATCGCAGTATTTACTAAGGAAAGTCCTAAGCTAGCAACATAATCTAGAAAACTATCACTATAACAATCACTCACGAGGGTATTTACATTAAAATCGCCACAGATAACATTATGATCATAGTCAAGAAGAAATACATATATGTATATATGGAGTCAAAAAAGGAGCTTAAAGAAAATTTTTTATGTGGATTGTAGACACAGGAAACAAGGGTTTTAAAATTTTTACCTGCCACTTCTGCGACAAGGAACTCAGTACCATCTCCCTCTGACTTAGTTAGGACTTTCATTTAAAGATCACTTCTGCAATAAATAGCAACTCCGCCACCTCTTTTGTTAGGTCTATCATTGCGCAAAAGGCAAAAATTTTTCATGTCAACAGATGAAGAAGAAATACAAGAATCAAACCATGTTTCAGATACACATACAACATCTATTGACGAACACTCAAACACATTTCTAACTTAGTCCATTTTATCAAAATTTAAACTCCGAGCATTAAAATGCACTATGTTAAACCCCTTTTGTTGGCTGCATAAAACATTTAACATAGCAAGACTGAATTCAACAGCACTAGGAGACTTGCCCTGCAAGCTTATGAGAAATACAAGCAAAAGCAACTCCAAATTTAAAAGAGTAACAACAATAAATTAAGAGAATGACCAGATTTTATTTTCGACTTTTTTAGATGTTTTATGTACACTCAAAACTATATCGGATCAAGTACAACACGTATTGAGTAATATTTCTAATTTGGATTCGCGCATTAATGCATTCGAAACCAAAATTGATAGCTATTCTAAAGAAAATTTACGAATATGTATGTAGATATATGTATACATAATTCGAAGTCTTAAATATTTCTTTTAATTTTTTAGATAATACAAAAATGACAGGAGAAGAAGTGGACAATTTACAAATTCTCATAGCTTCTAAATTGCCTTTGACAACACCGTCTGCTGCCTTCGAAGCGGAAGAAAACTTGAAAAGAGATGATTACTTCAATGCATTGGTAGGTATACATGCATGCAAATTGTTTGTGTACCATTTTTAGAAATTTGCATATTTTTTGTTATTTTTTATTTTTAGAAAGTATACGTTTTATAACAAAAAGGAAGGGCTGCTCAACAAACGAAACGATACCATTTTGTTTTGTTAACGAGCAAAATTAACTTAACGAAATGAGTTTGTTGCGTTTCGGTGCCATGTTATCAAAACGAAATCAAATCGTTAATGTTGCAACGTTATAAAATTTCCGTTTTCGTTAATTTTAAGGTGCCTAAAAGTATGCAGCACTTCTGTTTGCGCCTGTTTGCGCTTCTGTTTGCGACGAGTGAATCTCCAGCGTTTTTCTTAACGTTTTAACGTTACCGCCAGCATTTCGTTTCGGTTAAAAACGTAATGAAATTTATTATGGTAATTGCTTTAATGATAATATTTTGAAATGTTTCAACCGAAACAAGAGAAAACATTTCGGAACGGTTAAATTTAACGTTAAAATGCATCCTTGCAAAAAGGTGCATCGGATAATGTGGATGATGTTCTACGACACATATTCATCAATGAATTCTTATATCTTTGCAATTGGGATGGAAGAGGGGGCAAGCAACCCTTATCGAAATTATGTTTGATAACTAAAATATTATATGGTAAGTTTTTGACAAATTTTACTTAAATTTGTTCTCTATTGTACTTTTTATTATATTGCAGAAGCTTTTACATATGTTACATGGAATAACTTTATTTGAAACGCAAATAAGAAAATTAGTGAAGATGAGCCACAACAGACTAAAGCAACACAAGTATCGATTAAAAAAACGCTGACGAGCTCAAAGGCGGCAATGCTTAGTTTGTATTTAAAACCTTAAATAATATAAAATGTAAATGAAATAAACATACATATGAAAATAATGCTGTGCCCGGAGCAACGTGGATTTTTTAGGGGCCGATCAACTGTGTCAAATTTAACTGTATTCTCTGATGATTGTATAGCGGCTTTTAAATCGGGTAATCAAGTTGATACCGTTTATACAGATTTCTCCAAAGCTTTTGATCGGGTCTCCCACGTAATTCTAATAAAGAAATTGGCCAGCATTGGTCTCCACTCAGTTTTTTTGAAATGGATTGCATCTTACTTGCATAAGCGTCGTTGTGTGGTTGTAGTGAATAATGTAAAGTCTACTCCTTTCGTTGCTTGCTCTGGGGTTCCGCAAGGTAGTATTCTGGGACCTATATTTTTTGTTTTGTTTATCAATGACATTTGTTCCTGTTTCTCTTCCACAAAATTTCTGCTTTATGCGGCTGATCTTAAAATCTATTCCTTGATCAAAAGCCGTCATGACTCAGAATTGATGCAATTGGACTTAGATAAGGTTGGAAACTGGTGCGTCAACAATCAGCTATTCTTGAACATAAAAAAGTGTTTCCAAATTACCTTTTCTAAACGAATCGATGTCATTGATACCTCTTATCATATCTCAAACTCGCCTCTGACTCGAGTTAGTGAAATTAAAGACTTGGAAATAATATTTGACTCGAAGTTCACTTTTGTCAGTCATATAAATTTCATAATTACTAAGTCTTATGCTATGCTTGCTTTTGTTAGGCGTCATAGTATGGATTTTACCGACCCGTATACGCTGAAACTTTTGTATACGTCTTTTGTGCGGTCCAAACTTGAGTACGCATCATTCATTTGGTCACCCTATTATTTATATGTGCCACATTGCCAGAATTGAACGCATCCAAAAAATATTTTTACATTTTGCATTGCGTAAATTTCGATTTTCTGATCCTATCCCAACCTATGAATCGCGGTGTTTATTGATAAACTTGAAATCATTACAGAACAGGAGAACAATACTATCTTTGTCTTTCATTTTCGATTTGCTCCGTGGGGCTGTGGACTGTACACCGCTCCTTGAGAGAATTTTCTTTCATATTCCGGCCAGGGCACTTAGAAGCTCGGAAATTTTTAATGTTGGGGTTTTTAAATCTCTTTATGCTCAAAAGGCTCCTATTTCTAGAGCTCTGATTGAGTTCAATAGAGTCTCTAAACTTATCGAGATAGATTTTTCATATTCAAAAGATCGTTTTTTGAATTCACTGAATTTATTTTATAAATATTATATTTATACTTTTTTTCATAACTGCATATTAAAGTTCACTTATGTCTACTTAGCCTATAAGAACTTAATTGTACTACTTGGCTTAAATAAATAAATAAATAAATAATGTATATACATACATATACATATGTGTACATAATGTATATTTATATGTATGTATGTATACATGAGGTATTGGTGCATATGAAAAATAAAAGAACAACAAATAAATTTACTTTTGCAATTAAAACGGTTGTTTACACATTTTTGTATATATATGTATGTATGAATGTATGTGTAAATCTTTTATTCTTCGTGAGCACAGAAATAAACATGCCTATAAACGTATGTACATACATATGTACATATTAACCGCCTTGTGGTGCATCTAGATCGCTCGCTTGACCCAATGAACGAGCAGATTGGAATCCCGGAAATATATATGTATATATAATAATACAAATGTATTGTTTAGACATAGATGCAGCAAGGAAACCAAGCTTCCAAGGAGTTGGGGCGGATTGGAACCTTGGGCGTTCCAACCGCCATTACCAACAGATGCAAAATTGGCCTAGTCTAGCTGGTAACATTCAAACATATTATGTTTGTTTGTGTGGAGTTATTCGATGCATGCATATGTATGTAAGTACATTGATGTCTTTTATAATAAATATCATAAAGGGGACGAGGCTGCGGCCCCCGACAGATTACAGTAGACCTAAAACGAACGATCGAGCTTAGTGCTCAAACCACCTCCCGACGGAATACCTGACGGTGGTACCGGGGGGATCGGTACATGACAGTAGGAGGTTTAGGGCTGGTTAAAGTCCCACACTGACGGGGTATAGGCTTTCGACGCTTCCTCCTCGTAAAAAAAAAAAAAAAAAAACATATTAATATAGCATAGAGTTGTACATATATTTATTAAACAACTTTTTGAAAAGGTATATGTGTATATAAACATATTTGCAAATCTTATATGAACAAAAATGTCAACAGTTTATATTATCGCTTGTTTATTTACATATGTTCATATATTTTGCATTTAGTAAAACACATGCACATAAGATACATATATGTATCTACATATATAAGATATAGAACTGAATTAAATAAACTCTAAATTTCTAGTTTATTTCTATTGTATTAATTAAAGCGTAAGAAATTATAACATTAAACACAAAATTCAATTAAATTAAATTTTGAAATCAATTACATTTTTATTTATTAAACAAATAATATGATAAATATAAATTAGATTACATTCATTTAGTTCTTTGCCATTTGTATTTTTTTGCTATACATTTTAAAGAAACAATAAAACAATTTATTTGAAATAAAAAAATAGTTTTACTCTGGGGATCGATCATAGGATTCTCGTGCAGCAAAAGTAAAGTCTAACCACTGGGCTATTGCACCAGCGGCTCCGATTCTTGCTAAGGAGCAGTTTTCTTTAAGCGATTGTAGACAATGGGCTGATATTCATGAGTGTGAGAGAGATAGCTATATAGTATGCAAGAATGTGATACAACATCACACGTACACAAAACTTCGGGCACGATTTTTGATTCAATATTAAGAATGTAATTGCAAGTGTAACTAGCGAATTGGGTACGCGTAACGGTCACGTCACTAGGTTACGTGACGTTTACTGCTCTTGCTGGGGCGTTGACTGAAAATGATTGCATGTATGCTTGTGGTTGTTTTCCCGTTCTGTTGCTCTGCACCCCTTTTCCAGCTTTTGCTATCCCTTTTCGCTATCACTAAAGCTCTATCGCCAAAAAACGCTAAATGATTTTCAACAATTTTTAGCTATTTTCGCGATTCTAACATAAAAAAGCATCTTTGAAAATCTCGATATTAGCGTTGTACGAAATGAACCGGATAAAATGAGTGATTTTTTTTTAACATTTCATATAGCTAATGTTCCATCCATTCCAGCGTATTTTCCATCGCTTAAAATTTCCAATTTTCGCTAAAAGTGTTAAATTAGAGACGAGGAAAAGTTGATGCTAAAATATCAGAAAACAAATAAGAGGTAATATATATGTTTATTATTATAACGGGTGTTTTTTTTAGGGGTATAGAACTTCGAATTGAAATAAAACACAAGAAAATCGTTTTAAGGTCCATCAATTTGGCTTTATTGGAAGGATAATTTTATGGCATTAATGTTTAAATATGATTTCGGGCATGTGGCCGCCGCGGCTGGCTCGAATAAAGCCAATTCTACAGGTCCAATTTTCAACCACTTTTTCGAGCATATGGGGCCGTATGTCGGCAATAACGCCACGAATGTTGGCTTCCAATTCCCCTAACGTTTCTGGTTTGTTGGTGTAGACGAGCGACTTCACATATCCCCAAAGAAAATAATCCAATGGTGTCAAATCACACGATCTTGGTGGCCAATTGACAGGTCCATTCCGCGAAATTATGCGCTCAGCGAATGTTTCCTTCAATAAATCGATTGTGACGTGCGCTGTGTGGCATGTAGCGCCGTCTTGTTGGAACCACAACTCATCCACATTCATGCCATCCAATTCGGGAACAAAATAGTCGGTTATCATGGCTCTATACCGGTCTCCATTAACGGTAACTGCCTCTCCAGCATTATTGCGGAAGAAGTATGGCCCAATGACTCCACCAGCCCATAGAGCACACCAAACAGTCAGTTTTTGTGGATGTAATGGCGTTTCAAGGGTCTCATGTGGATTCTCTTCACTCCAAATGCGGCAATTTTGCTTGTTGACGTAGCCATTCAACCAAAAATGAGCCTCATCACTGAACAAAATTTTGCGATGAAAATCAGCATCGAGATCAATCTCATTTTCGGCCCATACACCAAAATCACGAAACATTGCATGGTCTCGCGGCTTTAATTCTTGCACAAGCTGGATCTTGTAAGGTCGCAAGCCAAGATCTTTGCGCAAAATCTTCCATAAAGTTGATGGACAAAGCTCCAATTGCTGTGCACGGTGGCGAATCGATTCATTCGGGTCCTCTTCAACACTCTACAGCGGCAATTGTTTCTTCGGTGCGCACTGTTCGACGTCTCTGCGGATGCGTATTATCACATAGAGTAAACGTAGTGCGAAAACGATCCATGGTTAACCGAATTAATTGCTCTGATGGACGATTATGTCGACCATAAAATGGACGGAGCTCACGGTAAACTTCGCGAACTGAACCATTATTTTCGAAATAAATTTGCACGATTTGCAAGCGTTGTTCTTTTGTCAACCTGTTCATGATAAAATGGCAAACCAAACTGAACATAAATGACATTAGAGTTGCCAGATTTGACCACAAAATGCCAGTTTTATCTCTATTCGAAAAACAAACCTGTAAAAAAAAACACCCTTTATGTTTAAAATGCTTGATTATATTGAAAAATTTGTAATTAACAGAATAGAATGGAAAACTGCAGCGCAACCATCGAGCTGCACGGACGTGTTTATTCTCGCTCTGCAATTTTTGTTATAATTTATAGTGATTTTGCGACTATTAATCATTTCGTCCCTATTTAGGCTTAGAGACAATGACTCTATAATAGAAATTATACATAACAACTTAAAAAGTTGCTGTCATATAAATATATAATTCTATAAATAAAATTCATATTCAGTACGCCGTGTCTTTGTGGGCTAAAAGTTTATCGCAGTCAACCAAAAGTGTTGTGTACAAAGTGCAATGAACTCTTCCATCTAAACTGTGTTAATATGTCATCGGATGACCTTGATTTTCTGCTCGTATCAAATAAACATTTCTATTGTAAAATCTGTACGGTTGAGCGCCGTAATTCGATTCGTTCTCCGCCTACTACCGCTCTCTCTACTGCTGAAGTGTCTTTTGAGCAGAGTGTTAATTTAATTGTGGATAGTCAAGCTAAACAAGTGACTTTACTTGACATCGCTAAAGACATTAGGGCCGTACACATTCAACTTTCCTCGCTTTACTTGACAATTTCAACTTCAACAACAAAGCATGGGGTGTAGAAGGTTTGCTACATAGAACGCTTTGACAGTTTCTGCGATAATTGTTTGTTTTGAATTGCGATATGTGCTTATTCCGAGTATTTTGTTTAATAAAAGAATAATAAATGTGTTTTACAGCTTCTTATGTATGTTTGAATTTCGCGAGTGTAATAAACTTTATTAAGACTGAGAAGTAACAAGTCTTCTTGCAGCATCTTTCGACAAAATAAATAAAACGATGAGGGTGGTTAACAAAGAGGTGTTTCATTTGCTATTTGTTCATATTTTACTTATTTTCTCTTTTTAAAAGTAATTATACATGCAAAAATTATGATATACTAGTGAATTTTCTATATCGTGTGTATATGCACGCAGAAATAAAATGGAAATGTAAACAATTGGTTGTCAAAGAGTACAAAAGTTGAGAGTTCGCCATGATTTTGCTTCGTTTTGCTTTGCTTTACTTTTTTCGCCTTGTATTTAGCAGCACTCGTATAAAATCAGGACTTCAACTTATCTGTCAAAGCGGAACTCTGAAGCAAAGCAAAGCGAAAGTCTTATGTGTACGGCCCTATTGCTGCTCTGCGTTCTCAAAATTCTCACATACTTGCCGAAGTGAAGGCTTTGAAAAACGATAAATCTCATTTATTGCAAAAGTGTGATAGCTTAGCTAATGAAATACAATCTTTGCATTCGAAACTTGATGAGAAAAATGCTGTCGTTTCTTCGCTAACTCAGGAAATAAAAAATCTGCATTGCGTTGTTGCTAGCTATACAAACAAACTCAACCCGATTCGTTCTAGTGTAAGTAACAAAGACAATAACAAAGTTTCGACTGCTAAAGCCAAACATTCTGTCTCTAATAACAAACAAACTAACTCATGCCAACCTGCAATAAATAAACAGACACTCTTAGTGGATTTGTCTCCCCATTCGCCTATTAATGCTTCGTCAACCGATCTCTCTCCTGTACTCACAACATCACCCTCTAATGTTCTCGCTAGCAATAAGCCGCTTGTACTTAATTCGCCGATTGTGGATAATGTTGTTAGTAACGTATTAAACTCGAAGCCGACGCTGACGTCGAAGCCGGGAGTGAGCGCCGCTGCACGTATTAAGGTTCAATTAGAGGTACCATACCATAACACCATAACCATAATCGTAGTCATAACCATAAGCATATTTAAGCCATCGATTAGTGGTGCCATAACCATAAACAGCTGATATTTGCAACAGACTGAAAGTAAATAAAAATTTAGTAAAGTATGTAAAATGCGGACGCAAAATATAAATTAAAACTCACCAAAACAAAATAAACTGCACACGAAGAACAAAATTATCACAATAAACAAGGCGAATCAGCAATCAGCTGTTTATGGTTACGGCAAAAACCAAAATTCAGTTGGTCGCTATGGTTATGGTTATGGTTATGGCGTTATGGTATGGCACCACTAATCTATTACAGGGTAACCTATAAGGTTGGTTGGATCAGCTGTTTTGTATGGTTATGGTTATGGCACCTCTAATTGAACCTTTAATAAAGTTAGTGCAGATCGCGCTGATTTATGTGCCAATACTCCTTCTTACGCTAATGTTGCTGCTTTAGCTTGTCAGGAATCTGACTCAGTCAGCAACAAACTTCTTAAAGGGCCTAAAGCTATTACTGGAAGCAACCCAAATGCTAATCTTCAATTAGCAGTGCGGCTAAAATGGTTACATTTATCATCTTTTAAGCCGACGGTTAACGCAAGTGATATTGTCGACTATATTTCAGATGCTGCAAATATTTCTCCATCGCTTATTCATTGTTTTAAGTTAATTAAGAAGGATGCAGATCCTAGCTCTTTATTACGATGTAACTTTAAACTTGGTATCTCGTCCTCTATTTATAATAAACTGCTTGACCCTTTGATATGGCCTTGCGATGTGAAAATAAGGCCTTTTCGTTTTTTTCAAAAGGAATCGAGCCCAATAGTCAAGCCGTAGCTAATAATGTAAAATCTAGTGTAAATAATAGCTTAAGTATTTATTATCAAAATATTTCAGGTATGCGTACTAAAGCTAAAGATGTATTTTTAATCACATCACGCTGTGAATATGATGTGTATGTAATTTTTGTGACATGGCTAAATGGTGACTTTTTCGACGCGGAATTTTTTGATCAAAAATTGTATCAAACCTATCGTAAAGATAGAGATCCTATCAAAACTGGGTGTCAAAGAGGCGGCGGGGTATTAATTGCCATAAAGAGCTCCCGAATGTCTTCAGTTGTTCAGCTTACAATTAGGGACTCTCTTCTTGATCAATGCGTTTGCATTAGAGGTTCATACGGTAAATTATTCATCTGTGTATCGTATATTCCCCCTGGTAGTAATGATTCATTGTACTGCGCATATGTAAATAATATAATAGATATATGTGAACACCATGAAGATCGGCACTTTTGTGTTTTAGGTGATTTTAATCTAAATAAAATTATTTGGTCAAACCTATTAAATAACCATAGCTTAATTCCAACTAATGTTAATTATGCTCATAAAATTAATTTCTTAGATAGCCTTTTTAGT
The DNA here is from genome assembly GCA_963971545.1 of Philophylla caesio. Lineage (NCBI taxonomy): Eukaryota > Metazoa > Arthropoda > Insecta > Diptera > Tephritidae > Philophylla > Philophylla caesio. The sequence continues at coordinate 636,564 of OZ020605.1, read as the reverse complement.
GTTAATCTTGCTCAGATAAATTCATATGTAAATAAGCTTAATAATATATTAGATCTCATTTTTATTGATGAAAATTTAATTTCTAATTTGACTGAGTGTCATTTCCCAATTTGTAAGTCGGACATGCATCATGTTCCGTTATCTTTAAAATTAGAGTTCTTCGATCTTGTACCTAAGGATAATTTTTATCAAAATACCCGCTCCTTTAATTTCAAGAATGCTAATTTTGATTCTCTTAACTTGCTTATATCTGAATTTGATTGGGATGCAATTTTCAGTGATAAAAATGTCTCGGAATGTTTCGATGCTTTCCTGCTTAAGTTATCTGAGTTGTTTAGTAAAAATCTCTCATTGCTCCCGGCTAAAATACATAAGTTGCCCTGGTACACCACGAAGTTAAAAACGCTTAAAAATAAATGGAATAAGTATTTTAAACTTTACAACGTAAATAACAATATCTCCTACAAAGATAAATATATGAATTACATGAATCAATTCAATGTACTTGATAAATTTTTGTATAATAAGTATATTTCTCGATATGAGGAAGAGTTAAAAGCGAATCCTAAATTTTTCTGGAATTATGTCCGTTCGAAAAGAGGATGTTCTAATATTCCTACCTGTGTCAAGTTTAACGGTAGTTTTTCGGAGAGTGCGGAGGACTCTGCGAATCTTTTTGCTAATTTTTTCAAATCCAATTTCGTAGTTGACTCAGAAAATATGGTCAACCCTTTTACTGATGTTGCACACAATTTCTTAAGCTTTGGTTCGTTATCGATTTCTGAACTAGATATCATTAATGGGATTTTCTCTCTACAAATTTCTTTGAAAAATGATATTGATGGGCTGGGCTGTCTGCTTTTTTTGTTAAAAAGTGTAGTCATTCCTTTTGTAAACCACTATGCCATATTTTCAATTCTTCATTAAATACAGGCGTTTTCATCGACCGTTGGAAATTAGCTTCTATTACCCCAATTTTCAAATCTGGCAATAAGAATGAGGTAACAAATTACAGACCAATATCTAAGTTATCGAACTGTTCCAAACTTTTCGACAAGGTCGTTAAAGAGAAGTTAGTCTTTGCTATTAAAGGAATTATAGATCCATGCCAGCATGGTTTTGTTGGAGGACGGTCTACTATTACAAATCTTGCAGTTTTTTCTCAGTTTTGTGTTTCAGCGTTCAAGAGTGGGTGTCATGTTGACACCATATACACCGATTTCTCCAAAGCATTTGACACAGTCTCGCACAAAATACTTCTATGGAAACTTGAAAATCTAGGATTCCATTCAGTTATACTATCTTGGCTTAAATCATACTTGTCAAATAGAATCTCCTTTGTTGAAATAGAGAATGCGAAGTCCGATACATTTCTGGCAACTTCTGGGGTGCCACAAGGAAGCATTCTTGGTCCTATATTATTTAATATTTTTATTAATGACGTTGGTTTATGCTTCAAACACTCTGATTACTTACTTTATGCAGACGATCTGAAACTCTTTCGCAGAATCTCAGGTTCTTTAGACATTCTGTTATTGCAGAAAGATTTGAACTCTCTGAACGCATGGGCTCTCCAAAATAAACTACATCTTAATATTAGTAAATGTTGTCACGTGACTTTTTCCAGGTCCATGATTGCGCACTCTTCAAGTTATTCAATATCAAATATAGCACTTGCCTCTGTTAAAGAATTTCGTGATCTTGGCGTAATTATTGACTCGTCTTTTACGTTCGCTAACCATATTAATTATATTATTCCTAAGGCGTATGCAAACCTAGCTTTTTTGCGGCGCTATGCTTATGATTTCAAAGACCCCTATACTAGAAAAATCTTATATAATTCTTTAGTGCGATCGAAACTGGAGTATGCTTTAGTCATCTGGAATCCGATATACTCCTCACACTCTTTTAGAATTGAAAGAGTTCAACGTAAGTTTCTGCGTTTCGCTCTTCAACCACTTCATTTTGAAATTCCCCTGCCACCGTATAGTGCAAGGTGCATGCTGATCAATATTATTTCGCTTGAAGTCAGACGATCCACTCAAAGTTTAATGTTTATTTATGATATTATCTCCGGAACCATTGACTGTTCAGATCTTCTTCGGCTGTTAAGTTTTAATATTCCAAAAAGAACACTCCGTTTTCATAATTTTTTTCACATTGATATTCTTAGATCGAATTACTATCGCCTCGCCCCCCTCACAAGAGGGCTCGAACAGTTTAACCAGCTTTCAAGAGTCCTTGATCTTGATTTTGCAATGCCAAGGTCACTATTTAGATCACGCATTGAGTCCTACTTTGTAGGCATTTAACCTTCATTTTATCCTAGCTGTTAATTAAATAATAAGACATTTTTGTTATCTAGTCAGTAAGGTTTGTTACCATTGACTTAAATAAATGAAATGAAATGAAATGAAATAAAAGCAGGACAAAAGAAAAAGAAAAAGAGAAATCGTTTGTGAATTCCCGCTACAATTTTCTTTGATATTTATTGGAACGCAAATTGACACTGAAGATGGCACAATGCCGAAACCGGTTTGTCTCCAAACCAAGCTTGACAAGGGATGACGGAAAATCGTTCCAACAAATAACAACATTCCACCCTGTCGGACAAGAAAAAGAAGAAAACAAATTTTCTTTGGATTCGCAAACGGTTCCTTCATTGACATACTGTGCAAAAATTTTTTCAACGTACGTTTCTTGATAATGTTTATTTTCAAAACACGCAGGCTATACTCGTATTTAAATAAAATCTAAAATTTCTCAACTACACCAACGGCGCTTCCTTGGAGATTTTCGGCGATAAAAGGGTCAGAATCGCATTGGAGAAAAATCGCCAAAATTAGGATAATTTTAAGCATTGGGAATTTTAGCGATTTTTACTGTTTTAGCAATAGCGAAAGCTGGAATCCGGCTGCCGGACTCAGTTCTGGATCTGGTCGCGTATATATGCGTATATTTTCTAGTTGCTGCCAGAAAAATGCTGAAGTCATCCTCTTCGACAACGATACAGTACTGCTGAACCTTCAAAATGAAAGACCTGGGTACAGCATCATCGATTTTCGGTATTCGGTAACCTCAAAATGTAGAAAGTGGACTGCAGTAAAGCGCTATCCTTAGGGAACCATCGATAAGGGCTTAGTCTATGAAAGGAGCTTTAATGACATCGTTGGTTTTTGTGACCCAAGTAATGTAAGTGATCGCCAACGGCGGTGCTTCGCGCCATTGCACTGATGCTACCGGCGATCCTGGCTGCCAAGAGGCCCTATAGACTACGTTATCCCTTGTTTAAATTTACATAGGTTTCTAGACTAGAGGCTGCAATAGCGGTTGACAGTTGGCGGAAAGGTGAGGAAAGAAAGGAAGCGCAATGCATACTACACAGATTATTCAAAAATCACCGAAGGAGGAGCCGTAATGTTTTGCATTGAACCGGAAAGCTTCTCAAAACTGTAGGCCCCTTCATTGGTGGTATATTCAACATAAAATCACACAGCAAAAATGGTGCGAGTATTTCGGCCAAACACCGAGTGGAAGCGCCAAAATATAATTATTATTATCCTATTTGGACAGCATACACTTGGTGGACTTGGGTGTTGTTAAAAACCTTATAAAGTTCCTAATTTGAATGGAAAGATAGTAAAGATAACTGAAAAAATTCCCTTTATATGTTCCATGCTCATTCACATTAGAATATCCATGAATCTAGGGAATTTTAAACATTTAAACAGATTTCCGACAGTGTTTGTTATATATTGAAGTGCTTGTGTTGAAAGATTGTGTTCATGACGATATGTATTATAATTTTTTTTTATTGCACGATAGGGCATGTACATATGTAAAGAGAATGTATGTATGTAAAATTAGCAAATTTTTCTCAGAAAATGTTAGAAGACTTTGTCCTACTTTAATGTTTTATATCTAACTAAGTATATCTAACATGAACAAAGTAACCATTAGAAAAGGCGCAGAAATTTTGTATGGAGGTATACACACGAACGTAATATAACCTGTTTTATGTCAAATTATGTTCCGTTTTTTTTGCAGATTTACTACATTTTATTTTTCGTGTGTTAAAATCATACGCCCATTTAAGTTCTACCTATATAAAATGTAGGAGAACGTAAATTTTTGTTTTCTGGCGTTTTCGCAACTTGGTTTGCATTTCGAAATTACTATTAATAGGGCCCAAAAGATTTTTAACCTTTTGTTTCAGAATTGAATAAAAAGAATTTATGTATGGCACCAAGATCCTGCCTGCACCTTGTTCATTACAATATATTTCATAACAAATGTTACAAAAAATTTTGATTCAAACAGATTGTTATTAAACACTTAATGATTGCAACAAATTTCGTCTTACTGTTGTAAATTTTAATTTTGTAAACATAACCAAACTGTGCACCCAAAAATTATTGCAAGTTTCCGTATATTAATTAGTTATGTAGTGTAGACTTTTTATTTGCTCCTTGCTTTCGAAATATTTGGTACAGTGATTTCTATGTACATCTAAAACTAAACCATAAACATACCACAAATAAATCTTACCGAAATACTCTTTTCAGATTTTAAGACGATAAGGCTCGAAAGAAAAGACCAAATCTCTTCAGCTTTGTATTTGCGCAATATATAAGAAAGCTTTGCCTAAATTGATTGTCATCTTCAGTATGACCCTTCGCTTTTTCAAGAAAATTTCAAATGACTTCACCTATTTCCTATTTTGGCATCGCACAATAACCACGCCCACCTTTCATGTAACGGAAGTTTTGAAAAATGTAAAAACTTTGTTTTTCAGTATCAATTAGAGAAAATTTAGTAAAATTTTATATTTGGAGCGATTTTAAATAAGCGGTTTTTATGAAATTTTGAAAAATAGACTAACATCGCGAGGGTACATACTATTTTGTTTCGCCCGAATTTAGAATTCTTTACTTGTGTAAACCTGTGTAAACTCGGCCACAGCGAGCATTTTTGAAGAAACAATATTCATACAAACGCATGGGTTTTCTCAATAAGCTTTTTGCCTTTTAAGGGATATATGAAAAATTAAATTTGATCCAAGCTAATTTAAAAACTCATCATGTTAATAGTGTATATAATTTTATTTTTGAAAGGCGCTAAATTCAAGCTATGAGCTGAGCAATATACATATGTACATATAGCTTATTGAAGAGAACCAAAAACTTGTCCATACCAATAAAAAGCATTAAACTTCAAGTTTTAGAACATTATTAATTGATGTTTCTGCCAACTATTCGCCAGTGGCTTCAGTATCAACAACAAAGCCTAGAAACCCCTCTTGTGTTGGTCAAAGTTCCGAACACAACTTGCAACTGATCAATGTCTGTTGAAAACTCCTGGGATTTATTCTTGTGTAACATACTCGTTGATAATAAAGCGTACTTAAAGTTAATGCGCTTGCAATATAGATTTACGACCGTTTTCCGACATCTGCTAAGGACAATTTGACGACTGTTTTTCCTCTTCAGCAAATGTCGTCTTAAAGCCAGCTTCTTGAACATTTTGAAGCCAGCGACGTATGATATATAATATTTCGTTCAAAGTACATAAAAAATATCAGAGCTATCTTAATCTCTAGTTGGTAAAATAACGTTAGACTTGTTAAAGTTTTGAACAATTTTACATTTCACATTTTAGTGGCACTACATCATGATTCAATCATATGAGGTTGGATAATTAGGCAGTTGTCTCACTCTTGCACGCTGCCTTAAGATAGCCTGTGTTGCTCTCTTTTAATTTAAGAAAAAAATTTTATCAAACACGTACTTTTCTTGTGAAATGGCCTGGCAGGCAACACTATTGCCATTTTGTAGTTTTTAAATTATTTCAGCATGCCCTACATTAAATAATCGAATTGACGGTATTCTCGTATGTTTCCCAGTAGCCTTGCTTATCTAGCAGCGAACGGGAATTGAAATCTTTTTCTTTGCATGTATGAACTTGATTGGTCGTTGGTTCGATTCCCGGCCAGGTCAGATCATTTTGTTTGATATTTTTTTTCAAAGAAAGCATTTTATCTTTTTAAATTTTTTACTGTATATTTTATATAAAAAAAATGAATTTAAAAAAAAGAATTTATATAAATATTAAAATCAATAAAATTATACAGTTAAAATATCGAATAGAAGAACATTTATTAGTATTTTGACCAGTTTTGGCTAACGTCTTTTTTTTGATTTTTAACAGATGTATATCAATAAAAAATCCGTTCATTTTTGTCGAAGGTAGATATTGTGTGGTGTTTTCCATATAAAAATTTTTTTTTTCGAACAACTGACTTGAATCTTACAATTTTATGATCTACAAAAATGGTAATTATATTTAAAAAAAAAGTTTGAAATTGGAATGAAATATGTATACAATCCTGGTTACTGGGCTTTGAATAGATTCCTCTTATTTTGGTGTCTAGAATTGATATTGAATTAAAGAAAAAGTGTTATCAAAATTTTTCCAAATGTGATAGTTCTATTTTCTGCATGTAAAAACTTAAAATTGTTTTTGTTAACAAAATGTGTAAAAATTATTTGGTTCTAAATCAGACTTGCGTTTTTTGTTTATATAGTTTGATGTATTAAGGTACTATGTATATACATACATACAACTTAACGAGTCCACACACGTGGGCTCGAAAAAATTAAAGTTGGGGGCCGCCCCGCGGCCCCAGGATATTCCTGTGAAAATAAATCTAAATCTATATTGGTTAGTTATTTGTATATTTACCATTCCAGCTCTCTCGGAAGAATGCCAGCCCAAATATTATTAAAGCTAACACTTAGTATCTAAATGACAAGAATTAAATAAATAATTGCTGACGCTGTGCTTCCCACGAATTGCATTTTGCATTTCGCCTAAATATCAATTACGTTGCAGGTCGATTACCTGCATTGGCTATGCGCGTGTTTGGGGAAGTGCGGCATCAGCTATTTTACAGTAGTTAGTGTGCTGGCCCCCTTGTTAACTACCCCCCCTTCAAACATCTGCGTCCCGCAGATGAGTCAATTTTTGAGGAAGATCCTTGGTGTGGGTCGTTGGCTGGTCCTGATGTGCTACTTCGTTTAATCTAGGAAAGTTGATTGTAGCCGTAAGTTTCTTCAAAATTATATAGCATATAGCTGCCAGGACTGTCAGGGCAACAGCGTCACAAATTAAGGAGAAGTGAAAATTATTGCCATGCTGCTTTAGATGGTGAATATTCTCTACACTGAGCCCGTGGATGTAAGTCCAAATTTAATTTCAACCCATCGCTTGTAACGTTGACCAGAGCGGGTGGCAAAGCTTGGACTGCGCGTACTGATCTGCTGGTGAACGTTTGATTTCCCAACGTGATTGTTTCGTTGTTTAGTAAAATTACATAGGTTCCATTGAGGTGCGTGGAATAGTTTCCCCCTCGCAGTTCTCCTTGAAAGTTTGTAGCAAATACTGTTGCGTCTGCGATCATCTCGACGCTTCTGCGGTTGTCCGGTTCAAAATGGCATTTGACACCGCCGCCTTTTACTAATCTAGCTAAGCATCCGTCTTCCGGAAGTTTCGTTAATGATTTTGGTGAGCAGATTGTTATATTGCTAATCGAAGGACAATCTTCGGTCAGTCCGAACGAAGCATCTTGTTGTAATTAAGGTCGACGTGTTGTCCTCTTATAACAGCGGCCCGCGTTATTAAAAGCCTGTAACCCTCTGATTTAACTTTTGGCATTGAGAGAACGTACAGAAGGATACTGCCGTTTGAATATACGGAAGCCGATCCGTACTCTATAGCTTCAATGGTATTTTGATACGGTAGCGAATCTTCTTCTGTAATAAGCTTTTGGATTTCATCTCGGTCGAGTAGGTTTGTATTTATGACGCCAGATTTTGCCATTTGGCAGGCTTGTATGACTTCTGAGACTTGTTCTTTCAGGATAAGAACCTTGCCCAAGTCCAGAAGCTCCAGATGTTCTTCTTCAATATTTTTGCTTACAGCGTTGATATGTAGCATCATTTCATTCGCTCTCTCGATCGCTTCTCGGGTAACGTTGAAGAGCTTTTCGTTGACGCGGTACTGGTGATTGTTATTTACTATAACGTCGTTCGTGCTTTGAAGGATATAATCCCAATCTGCTGCATCTGGGGACCCGGCGATCCACTTCCATGTCGAACCAATCCAGTCAATGGAACGGGTTTTTCTCGATCTACTCATTTGAAGCTCGTCGATTCGCAGCTTCGTTTGGTTTAGGTGGAATTGCAGTACAGTACGCACAGCTTTGCTTTGGATATCGTGCTGTGCTGCCTCGATCAAGTAGTTAAGGTTGACTACATGGACTAGACTAAAGTGTCCGTTCAGGATCCAACCACGCCCATGTGCCAATGGTGACCAGTGGGGAGTCGTAGTTGTAAATGTTGAGGCCGCAAACGCCAGATATTAAAAGTAAGCTGTCTTACCATCAAGATTGAAAAATAAGTAAAAAATAACAAATTTTTTTTTAAATTAGTATTAGCATTTTTTGCCGCCTACTCGCTAGCTTCATTATTATTTTTATAAAAAATTTTTTGTGTAGGGACGGTGAGAAGAAAAAAAGGAAAGCATTTTACAAAAACAAAGTATGAGATGATTATATACAATTATTTTCTTAAATAACATTATTTTCTTAAATTAATTCACATTTTTTCCTTGTTTGTTTTTTAAACATATCAAAAATTAGTTACTAGTGTTTATTGCAACAAAATCAAAAAAATTTAAAAGGATGATTTAAAAAAATGTTTTTTTTTTTTACAATATATTAATTTGTTGGACTCTTGGGTTAGAGCTATATTCTTGTATTATACTATCCCAGTTCTCTAAAACTAGTAATTAGAAAATACACAGGATCCGAGAATATTTTTTTTGTATAGTTTTACATTTCAGATATTTAGTTATAATTCAAAATCCTAGGGTCCTGTGGTAAATTCTGCAAAAATTGAGCCATTCGAGCCTTCTTTAAAGCATTTTTTTTTTTTTTGGGCAATTTTTTGCCTCTCTTTGTAAGCGTTATTTGGTCTTGCTTTTATGATTTGTATTGGCCTCTTTAATTTAGTGCTTTTGGTGTCGTCTGTGCTATAGTAATTTTTACTGTTGCATATATTATCTTTTTTTTTTTTTTTTGGTTTGGTGCGTTTCCCTAAATGCCATTGATACAAATTTTGAGTTTCTGTTCTTTGTACCTTGTTGTTTATTGGTTTTTTTTTTTTTTTTTTTTTTTTTATTAGTTGTTTTATTTTGAAATTGTTTTTATTTGTGCCTTATGAATCTTACTGCCATTGTTTGTGACTAAAGTCACTCTATTATTTTTACCAACAATTTCTTTTTTATAAAGTGCCTTCTGCTTTGCCTTTATTTGTTTTTCACTAACAAAAACCGCGTCTCCTGGCTTAAAATTTTATGGTCTTTTCCGATTCTTATTCAATCGGAGATTCCTTAGCTCCTGATTCTTCCTAATTTGTTCCCTGATCTCTTTGTGAACTCTCTCTTTGAAGTTGGTCGGTCCTATTGAAAAAAATGTCGCTGGGTTTCTGTTTCGGTACAGAGCGTATTGTTGTGTTGTAACGAGCAATTGCGATATACACTAATTCCTTTGGTTTGACGTTTTTTATCTCTTTCCGAAGGCATCTATAGATCTCAATGATGGTAGAATGCAGTTTTTCAACCTGACCGTTTACCTCACTTCTTGAACCTCTCGTTGTCTGTTACTATTATTTTAGGAGTTGTGAAGTAGTGCATGCAATGGGGTACAATGGTGCTTCTGGGTATGCGGTTACAGTTGTGCGGCTGTACTCAATCCCTACTCTTACGTCCACGTTCGTGCACCCGGGGCAACGTGAGCAACCCATGTGCGAGATACGGTAACCCGTGTGGAGCCATGGGTCACGGCTAATAGAGAGGGAGCTTTAGTCGAGCCACTCCGACATATTCTGTTAAAGGGTCCACTAAAGTCCGCAGCGTCTGTTTACCAGGATGTGCGGCTGCAAGCCGGCGTCTGTCTTGGAGCAAGCAGCTCGCTATATAAACGAATTTAAAATTTCAACCCCCAGCAATGGGTTGTGCGCAGGGCTTGGAACCCGCCACGTAAAACAAATATCCAATGAAAAGTAAAGCAAAGCCTCGGACAGGACCCCCCTTTTTAGATGACGACCACGGCAAACGTTTTAAGGACCATGATTTGAGGGCATGTACCTGGAATGTCCGAACCCTTAATTGGAAAGGTACCTCTGCCCGGCTGGTAGATGTCCTCGGCAGAGCGAAGGCTGACATCACCGCCATCCAAGAAATGCGATGGACGGGGCAAGGGAGGAAAACGGTAGGCCCTTGCGACGTATACTACAGCTGCCATGTAAAGAAGCGCAAATTTGGTGTCGGATTTGTGGTGGGAGAGAGACTTCGCCGTAAAGTACTGTCGTTCACTCCGGTGGACGAACGTCTCGCCACAATCCGCATAAAGGCGAGAATCTTCAACATCTCCCTGATTTGCGCCCATGCCCCGACGGAAGAGAAGGACGATGGGACCAAAGATTGCTTCTACGAACTCCTGGAGCGCACGTTCGAAGGCTGCCCCCAACACGATATAAAAATCGTGCTAGGCGATTTTAATGCCAAGGTGGGCATCTTTGGTTCCACAGTCGGAAAGTTCAGTCTCCACGAGGAAACGTCTGATAACGGATTGAGACTGATCGACTTCGCCGGGGCCCGAAACATGGTAGTCTGTAGTACTAGGTTCCAGCATAGGAGCATACATCAGGCTACGTGGCTGTCTCAGATGGTAAGACACGAAACCAAATCGACCATGTTGTGATGGACGAAAGGCACGCTTCCAGTGTCCTAGATGTGCGCACGATCCGAGGAGCCAACATCGACTCGGACCATTATCTTGTCGCAGCCAAGATACGCACGCGCCTCTGTGCGTCAAAAAGCGTGCGGAAAGGCACACAAGGAAAGCTCGACGTCGGAAAGTTGCAATCACAACAAACAGCCACGCACTTCGCTACTCGACTCGCACTCCTGCTCTCTGAGAGCTCTATTCAACACAGCGATATTTCAGAGCAATGGAACCACATCTCTTGCTCTTTACGTACCACCGCTGAAGAATCTATTGGTTTTCAGCGAGCCCGGAAAAATGACTCGTACGATGAGGAATGTCGCGTTGCCACGGAACGGAAAGATGCCGCCTACAGGGCCACGTTGCGATCGGGCGCAACGCCAGCCTTCCGGGAGAGATATCGTGAGTTGAAGAAGGAAGCGAGAAGCATTTTTCGAGAGAAGAAGAGAAAGGCCGAAATGCGTGAATGCGAAGAGCTTGAAATGCTGGCCGACAGGAAAAGCGCCGGAAAATTCTTTCAGAAAGTACGACGGCTAACAGAAGGTTTTAAGACCGGGGCGAATTCCTGTAAGAACGACAACGGCGACCTGGTAACTGACGTTCAGAATATACTTAGTTTATGGAGGGAGCACTTCTCCACACTACTTAGTGGTAGTGACAGAGACCACCTTGGAGAAGATGATGATCCCGAAACCCCAATCAATGACGACGGAATTCATGTTCCGTTACCCGACTGTCATGAAATCCGTATAGCAATAGCAGGGCTAAAGAACAACAAAGCGCCCGGAGTAGATGGGCTGCCAGCTGAGTTATTCAAATACGGTGGAGAAGAGTTGGTAAAGCGCATGCACCAGCTTATCTGTAGAGTACGGTCGGACGAATGCATGCCTACTGATTGGATTCTAAGTGTAATTTGCCGAATCCATAAGAAGGGTGATACTGCAATTCGCGCCAACTTTCGTGGTATCAGCCTTCTTAACATTGCATATAAGGTTCTGTCGAGCGTATTGTGTGAGAGACTAAAGCCCACCGTCAATGAACTGATTGGACCTTATCAGTGTGGCTTTAGACCTGGTAAATCTACCTCCGACCAGATATTCACAGTACGCCAGATCTTGGAAAAGACCCAAGAAAGAAGAATCGACACGCACCACCTTTTTGTCGACTTCAAAGCCGCTTTCGACAGCACAAAAAGAAGTTGCCTTTCTGCCGCAATGTTTGAATTTGGTATCCCCGCAAAACTTATACGGCTATGTAAAATGACGTTGAGCAACACCACCAGCTCCGTCAGGATTGGGAAGGACCTCTCCGAGCCGTTTGATACCAAACGAGATTTCAGACAGGGTGACTCTTTGTCGTGTGACTTTTTTAACCTTATGCTGGAGAAGATAATTCGAGCCGCAGAACTAAATCGGTCAGGCACTATCTTTTATAAGAGTGTGCAGCTGCTTGCGTACGCCGATGACATTGACATCATCGGCCTTAACAACCGCGCAGTTAGTTCTGCCTTCTCCAACCTGGATAGAGAAGCAAAGCGAATGGGTCTGGAGGTGAACGAGGGCAAGACGAAGTATCTCCTGTCATCAAATAAACAGTCGGCACATTCACGACTGGGATCAAGCATCACTGTTGACAGTTATAACTTTCAAAAAGTAGAAGACTTCGTTTACTTAGGAACCAGCGTTAACATCAATAATAATGTCAGCCTCGAAATCCAAAGGAGGATCACTCTTGCCAACAAGTGCTACTTCGGACTGAGTAGGCAACTGAGCAGTAAAGTCCTCTCTCGACGGACAAAAATCACGCTCTATAAGCCTCTTATTATGCCCGTCCTAATGTATGGCGCAGAAGCATGGACGATGAAGATATCTGATGGGAAGGCTCTGGGAGTGTTCGAGAGAAAGATTCTCCGAAAGATTTATGGGCCTTTACGCCTTTGCGATGGCGAATACCGTAGAAGATGGAACGATGAGCTGTACGAGCTTTATAACGACATAGATATAGTGCAGCAAGTTAAGATCCAGCGGCTTCGCTGGCTTGGTCATGTCGTTCGAATGGATGAAAGCGCTCCAGCTCTGAAAGTATTCGACGCGGTACCCGCCGGTGGTAGCAGAGGAAAAGGGAGGCCTCCTCTGCGTTGGAAAGACCAGGCGGTAAATGACTTGGGTACGCTTGGTATTTCCAACTGGCGTCAGTTAGCGAAAGAGAGAAATAACTGGCGTGCTGTGCTAAGCTCGGCCAAAATCGCATAGGCGGTTATCGAGCAAATGAAAGAAAAGAAGTAGTGTATTTATTTCGCTAGCTTGGCGCGAAGAGTTAGAGAAGCTCGGTTTTTAATGTGGAAAAGCTTGGCAAATTTAGAAAATTTGTCTATGCAGGATAAAAATTGTTCCCCCTTGTTGAGAACATGAATCTCATCACCTTCGATTAGCAATAAGTATTCGATTAATTCAATGTACTTGCTAAATTCTTTTATTAAATTCATGTATTTTGCGGGCGGCCGGCAACCTTATCGTAAACTGTAATACGTTTCATATCTTTGCTTTTGTAAGCGGTACCAGACATCCGCAATTAAAATACTTTTATCGCTTTTATTTATTCGCACCGTGACCGCCACCGCAACCACATCATTTTGCATACTTTACCTTTCATTGCCCTTTGGCACATACATATGTACAAATACATATATACTTACATACCATTTATTGTAGCGTTGACTTGAATTCGAAATAAACGCAAACTTATATTATAATAGTTCATTAACTCCAATGACTATTTTTCATTTACTCTGTTAATCAGTGCACTCGGCACTAGCATACATAAAGAATCTAATTCTCAAGTTAATCCCAGACTTGAACATGGTCCTTACGATCCAACAAGAAGAATTGGCAACCTCAAGTTGCTCATTAAACAGACCTCAGCAGCAGCCATTCTAAAGCTCTGCTGCGTCACCTACTCAGTCGTTTAAATTTTTCAAACGGTACGGTTGATCGGTCACGCGAGCTGAAAAACGGAAAGTTTACTTAAATAAAAATTATCATAAAGTGCGCATAAAGAGTGAAACTCAAAAAAAAAAAAAAAAAACAAAAAAAAAAAATTAATCAAACTGCGGTAAAATATTACACAATTTGCGCATACGTTTCAAATAAAACAAAGTTGAACAAAGTGGGTAGAAAGTGCGCATAAAAAGTGAAAAACAAAAAAATTTATCAAATTGCGTTAAAATACTGAATTTCAAATAAAAGAAAAGAAAATTAAACAAAAGTGCGTTACAAGTTAAAATAAAAGAAATTAAACAAAAGTGCGTTACAAGTTAAAATAAAAGAAAAGAAAATTAAACAAAAGTGCTTTACAAGTTAAAATAAAAGAAAAGAAAATTAAACAAAAGTGCATTTCAAGTTGAAATAAAAGAAAATAAAATTAAACAAACGTATATTACAAGTTGAAATAAAAGAAAATAAAATTAAACGAAAGCGCGTTGCTGTACAATAAAAAACCAAAAGTGCGTCAAAGAATTACAACAAATGCGCACACGCTAATGTGCCTAAAATTGAAAAAAAAAAAAAATTTTAAAATTAAAAATCCAAAAATTAATTTGTTCGCTCAAGGGCGCACAAGGTGTGTAAAACCAAAAACAAAAAATAGGAAGGAAGCAATTGCACAGGAAATATAGTGACAAAAAATAAAAATAAAATAAGTGAATAAAATCAAAAAAAAAAAAAAAAGTGAAAACATCATACCACCCTCATGCAAAAACCCAAGCCACAGCCAGCACTACAACAACAGCACAGCAACAGCGAGCACTACAACTACAACAACAGCCCAGCAACCGCGAGCACTACAACAACAACAACAGTCTAAGCAACAGCGGGCACTACAGCAACAACAATACAACTTACCCAAAACAAAGTACAGGTGGTACAAAAGGATCGGTACTGTAAGTGCAAAAAATATATAATTACACATGTGTATGTACATACGCACATATACGCTTATACCCATAAGAAATTAAAACCCATGTATGTGCACTTTACATGTTCATATGTACGTGCATATTTTTTAACGGATATCTAAAACGGGTCAGATAATTCCTCCGTTACAATATACATATTCTTAAAGTTCTCAAAATATCCGTTAATTTACATATGCATACGTACATATGTCCATTAATATACATACATATCCCTCATTTCATCACAAAGTCCCGAATTTCTCATCGGGCATCTAAGGCTTTACAAAACGGTACTTTTAAACTGCCAAATTTTCTGACGCTAAAAATTCGCGCCCAAATATTCACATATGTATGTAAATAATTAAACACCTCATGGTACATACATATACACACATATATAAATTCGCAGTTTCCCCATATAGAAAACCGCGGGAAAAAATATAATATACTTATGTACATATACATAGTTGTTCTCTCTTCCGAATTTCATTTCCACATATAAAAGTACCGGTGCTTTAAATTCTCGCGCGCGCAAATATTCACGACCATACATATGTATGTACATATATCCCACACAAAATAATTCTCCGTTACTGTTCAGTCGCAGAGCAAACGCACTTGCTCTCCACTTTGGCGTATATACATATATGTACATATACACAAATCAACAAGTAGAAGCGACAACACGGCTTTGGTTTGCACTTAGACGCGCTAAGGCAACACAAACCTAAGTTCAAATTGAAAAAACATATTACCTCACATAAACTCATATCCCATTATTTATATTATATATTTTATATTTGATATTCTCACGTCTTTAAACTTTTACTTACATATATTATATATTTTATATTTGATATTCTCACGTTTTTAAACAAATTCTTCCCACCTATATCCCGACAAAAGAAAATACCCGTAAAATTTTTCAAAGCGACCCACCCTATTATATTAACCAAAACTTCATCAGCACATACAGACATATATATACATTCAGTATATACATATTTACATACATACGTAGATAAGTGCAATTCTCTCACTCGAGTATAAGCTGATCTGGCAAATACATATTCGTATTCCCCCTTTTTTAATTTCTCAACTCTCTCAGCTCAGCTTTTCAAATTATATTACATCTAGTAATCGTGCACACACATACATACACATACATACACGTGTACGTAATAATAAGCTCCGCCCATTCTCGCACTCTCACTGCATATATACTACACTTAGACGCGCTAAGGTAGTACAGTGGGACGAAATAGTACAAAATCACAGTGGGACAAGACGATTTAAATATTACTCAAATTAAAATAAATTAAATTAAATAAAAAATTAACGCGACTAAATACATTAAATATATAAATAAATTAATACATTTAAAATAACTTAAACGAATTATTTTTTTACGCCTTTTTGAAAAAAAAAAAAAAATTTTCACCAATTCACAAATTACACCTTTTACTAGTTTTCCATTTAATTTCCTCACATTATGGAAAACAAAACGTCAGCTCATACCTCTAATATGGAGTCAAATACAAGTCTTCAGGCTTTCATCTTCGAAAGCGACAGATTGGAGGCATTTTACTCAACTTGGTCAGGCACACTGGTATCTGACCACACAGAGTCCCTTCTCAAAGTGAAGATACAACAGCTCGAAAGACTGTGGGAATCACTCGTTGAAAGCTACAGAGGAGTTTCTCTCTCCGGCGATCACGATGATTCAATTAGCTCAATTGAAAAAAAATATATGAAATGCTCAGAAAGTTATGAAAATTGCTTAGCTCAGATTCTAGATGCTCAGCAACTTTTACAACCCACAGCACACTCCCGTAACCCCGCAAATTCTTCCACTAGCTCAGAAGGTTATCTCAAGGTACCACCGTGTGACACCGAAGTCTTTCACGGTGGGTACGAAGACTGGCCAGCCTTTCGTGATATGTTCACGGCAGTCTACGGTAACCATCCCAAGCTGACACCAGCTCAGAAGCTATACCACCTGCGTCAAAAAACCAGAGGCCAAGCTGGGCAATTGGTGAAGTAATACCCGCTCACAGACGCAAGCTTCAATCTGGCATGGGATGCTCTGAAGGCGCGGTATGAAAACCGCAGAATATTGGTGGATAATCAGTTAAAAACCCTTTTTAACTTATCCCCAATATATACCGAGAATGGTGAGCAGATTCAGAAAATGCAAACCACAATAAATAACTGCCTATCCACTCTGGCAGCACAAGGAATCCCAACCTCCGACTGGGACCCCATCCTTGTGTATATATGCTCCTCGAAACTTCCCAGTGAAACCCTCTCTCTATGGGAACAATCGCTCACCTCTCGGAAAGAGCTTCCACTCTGGGAAGACATGAACAAATTCTTAACATCTCGTTATGAAGTTGTGGAGAGACTGAGCACTTACCGCCCAGGTAAACCAAGAGCGCCCTTACCAAATTTTACACCCAGAGCAGCAAATCATAACTCGACTTTTCTAAATAGAAATAAAACAAACAATTTTCACGCTGAACTCAATCAGCAAGTCTCATGCAAATTATGTAACTCCAATCACCCAATGAAAAATTGCGTGATATTCAAAGCGCTTCCCATAAACGAGCGCCTCAAGTTCGTACGAGAGAATAATTACTGTGAAAATTGTCTCTCATACTCTCACCTCAAAAATGCATGTCAAAGTAGTTTTCTGTGCGTCTACTGTCAAAGGAGACATCACTCTCTCCTTCACTTTCAACCCCAATCACAAGCCACAAAACCGATCTCAAGGCCCCAAAAAACATTCAGTCAAGTGGCTCAAAGTCGAACAGACAACGAAAAGCCCTCGACATCCAAACAGGCTGCTATGAATGCCTCGACAAAAAACCTACCTGAAAAGACCTCATCACACTTTTCTAGTAGCAGTACGACTACATTACTCCCCACAGCGATAGTCCCCATATACTTCGCTGGCGAATACCACAAAATTCGTGCTCTCATTGACCAAGGGTCACAGAAAACCTTTTTGGCCTCGCGAATACAGAAATTACTAGGCCTACCCACCAGAGAAACTCACTACGAAATCTCTGGAATGGGAGGAAGTATTGTTCAAAACTCGAACAAAACTAGTGAAATAACGCTTTGCTCTTCCGATTTGTCCCGAAAAATCACCACTAGCGTTATTATTCTCCCAAAACTCACACATTTTCTGCCAACCTTCAAAGTCTCAAATCTCAATTTAAATGAATTCGGTTCCTTACAACTTGCGGACTCCAACTGTTTTACACCGGCGAAAATTGACATGGTCATCGGCAGTGACATCACACCCCAAATTCTCCTGGAAGGCCTTCAGCACAACATTCACCGGACCTTAGTAGCACAGAGCACGATATTCGGATGGATACTCAGCGGCCCCGTCAGGGAACAAGTCTCAGCGTTTTCCACTCAAGTCTCAGAAGCTCCACAACCTGAACTCAGCTCACTACTCAAAAGGTTTTGGGAGCAGGAGGAGATTGAAGTCACACAACCCAGGTCAGTAGAGGACGAGTTTTGCGAAAAACTCTACAAGACCACGACCACCAGACGGGAGGACGGACGATACGAAGTCAAACTCCCCTTTAAGCCCACTTTCCCGGATTCTATCGCTTTAGGCCACTCCCGCCCAGCAGCACAGCAGCAATACGTCAGCATAGAAAGGACTCTGGAGAGAAAACCAGAATTACGCGATAAGTACTCGGAAGTGCTGAATGAGTACTTAGAGATGGACCACATGGAGCCCTCCACGCCCATGGAAATTATCAAAAATGGAAAATATCTCTCTTTCTATTTGCCCCATCACGCAGTCCAAAAACCCGACAGCAAAACAACAAAAGTACGAGTCGTATTTAACGCATCCAAAATCTCGCATTCAGGAAACTCTCTGAATGACGTTCTGTTTACAGGCCCAATACTCCAAAACGACTTGACCGCTATAATCCTCAAATGGCGTCTCTACAAGTTTGTTTTCAATGGCGATATAGAAAAAATGTATCGCCAAATTCTCGTTTCTAAAGAACATCAAAATTTTCAAAGAATTCTCTTTAGGAAAGCTCCCCACCTGCCGATCGAAGACTTTACGTTAAAAACCGTCACTTTCGGTGTTAACTGCGCCCCATATCTTGCTATCCGTACGCTCCACCAATTAGCCAACGATTGCCAAGAAAGATTTCCTGTCGCCAAAAACATCATTCTACACGAAACATACGTAGATGATGTACTCTCCGGCGGACACAACATACAGTCCACTATAAACTCAATGACCCAAACTATCGAAGCTTTGAAATCGGCAGGCTTTCCACTCAGGAAATTAACCGCGAATCACCCGAAGATTCTCGAGTTAATCCCAGACTCTGATGTTCTAGATACTGAATTTCTCAAATTCCAAAATACGAGTTCCACTAAAACACTCGGAATAAGATGGAATGCCCTAGAAGACTCATTCTCTTACTCATACGATCCTTTACCCGCTTCAAAATCAAGCACAAAGCGACAAATATTGTCGGCTGTAGCGAAACTTTTCGACCCGGCAGGATGGCTATCGCCAGTAATGATCCTTGCCAAAATTCTCCTCCAAGAACTCTGGTTAGAAGGAACCGACTGGGACGAGCACGTGAAACCCTTGACTTTCCACAAGTGGAACACATTTCGCGAAAGCCTTCACGCTATAAACTCTATTAAAATTCCCCGGTGGGTGCAGTTCATACCAGATAAACACATACAATTGCATGGTTTCTCGGACGCTTCTGAAAAGGCATTTTGTGCTTGCGTTTATATAACTGTGCAACACGAAGAAAACTCTGTCGCTACTCACCTTTTTGTTGCAAAAACCAAAGTTGCCCCCTTGCAAACGATAAGCTTGCCACGGTTAGAGCTCTGCGGCGCTGTATTGCTGTCAAAATTGATCTCTTATACCCGTTCCCATCTCAACCTGCCACCTCACGAACTGACACTCTGGTCAGACTCCTCTATCGTGTTGGCTTGGCTCGAGAAACCACCCCATACATGGAAAACGTATGTGGCCAACCGGATCACGCAGATCCTCCAAAATGTCAGCAACACTACCTGGCGACACGTGCCAAGTGGAGACAACCCAGCAGATTTAGGAACTCGTGGATGCAAGCCACAAGATTTAGCAGAATGTTCTCTATGGTGGCACGGGCCAGAATGGCTCTCCAAACCATCCACGTTTTGGCCCAAAGCAGACCCCTCTAACGCTTCGCCACCGGAACAGAAAAAGACGTGCACTCTTCACACGGTAGACTGCACAGATATTCTTGATAGATTTTCCTCATTCTCACGAGCTTTACGAGTTGTATCTTATATATATCGGTTTATCCACAATTCACAAAAATCTCGAACTCCCACTTCTTTAGCACTCACTCAGGAGGAGCTTAATTTCACCAAAATAAGAATAATAGCCATAACTCAACGCAAATATTTCGCTGACGAAATGAATACCCTGGAGTCCTCAAACTCCATTAACAAAAAAAGTTCATTATTAACCTTGAACCCAATGCTGGACAAATCAGGTGTTCTAAGAGTGAATGGTCGTCTAGCTTACGCCGCTCTTAGTTATAATGAACGCCATCCGATAATTATTCCCGATAACTCCAAATTTTGCTCACTGCTGCTAGACTTCCTCCATAAGACTTTGCTTCACGCTGAAAAACAGCTGATGGTACGCATGGTGCAGCAAGAATATTACATACCTCGACTAAAGCAGAAGGTAAAAGGGTGCATCTTCCACTGTAAGACTTGTACAATATATAAGCAAAACATGCGATCGCAAATTATGGCCGCACTCCCTCCCGAGCGAACAACTTACTCTGTACCATTTCATACTACTGGTGTTGACTTCGCTGGGCCATTTATGGTAAAAACGTCCCCCCTCCGAAAAGCTCCCTATCTCAAAGCCTACGTTTGCGTTTTTGTATGTTTTTCCACAAAAGCTGTACATTTAGAGACATGCACCGATTTAACCACGGAAGCATTCAAGGCCGCATTTACTCGATTCGTAGGTCGGCGCGGATTACCCCACAAAATCATGTCCGATAATGGGAAAACCTTTGTCGGAGCACAACGGGCGCTTCAGCGAGATTTCGCCCAGTTCCTCAAAGAAGCGGCGTCTGATGTAGCAGAAAAATATGCGGTACAAGGACTCTCTTGGCAGTTCATACCACCTTACGCCCCGCACATGGGTGGTTTATGGGAAGCCGCCGTAAAAAGCTTCAAGACCCACTTCACCAAGGTCGCGGGAAACCACAAATTCACTTTCGAAGAATTAACCACTCTCCTCATTCGAATTGAAGCTGTGCTTAACTCACGCCCTCTCTCCTCCATGTCACAAGACCCAAACGACGTACTTGCTCTAACGCCCGGCCATTTCCTCCGCGGCGCTCCTTTAGTTGCTCTACCAGAACCGGATGCCAAAAATTTATCTCCTACCACGAAATGGCAAAAATTAAAGGTTCTCCATCACCAGTTCAGCTCCCGGTGGAGAAACGAATACCTACAAGAATTGCACAAAAGATACAAATGGAAACACCCGCAACGGAATATAAGCGAAGGAGACCTAGTGGTAATCAAGGACGATCTTCTTCCCCCATACGACTGGCGACTTGGTCGAGTCACCAAACTCCATTTAGGGGCTGACCAACATGTGCGGGTGGTAGATATTCGTACGCAAGCTGGCATAGTTACCCGTAGTATTACAAAACTTTGCATTTTGCCCTCAAATTAATTATCAAACTACCCATATTATTCTCACACTCCCTTATTCATACTCCTTTATAACCACACTTCCGCCTCAGGCTCATGCTCCTCATATTCACAACAACTAATCTCGTTGCTTGAAATTCTCTTCCATAGATACCCCGTCAGCATGGAAGCCAACCAATGTCGATTGTGCTGCCGGTTCCACAGTCTACGTTTTTGCCACGCCTTCATCGCGATGACGCCGGAAGAAAGGTATGAGTCGGCAAAGGTGCACCGCTACTGTGTGAATTGTTTGGCTACATCTCACACCACCGGAGCCTGTAGTTCCCCTGACAGCTGTCACCGCTGTGGCAAAGCGCACCACACACTGTTACACAGCTCAACGTCACCACCACCAGAGAGGCGTCGCCACGAACCTCGCCGGCAAACGGATAATCGCGTAGTAGCTTCGACCAGCAGAGCGATCCAGAAGAAGAAGCAGACACCGGGCCGCACGTCAGCCCAGCGGCGCATCCGCGACCTGTTCAGCAAAGCAGTATCAACTTTGGAGAAGCTGCAACAACTACTCAATCTCGCTCCGGCGCAGGCGGGCCGGCATGTTGAGAACATGAATCTCATCACCTTCGATTAGCAATAAGTATTCGATTAATTCAATGTACTTGCTAAATTCTTTTATTAAATTCATGTATTTTGCGGGCGGCCGGCAACCTTATCGTAAACTGTAATACGTTTCATATCTTTGCTTTTGTAAGCGGTACCAGACATCCGCAATTAAAATACTTTTATCGCTTTTATTTATTCGCACCGTGACCGCCACCGCAACCACATCATTTTGCATACTTTACCTTTCATTGCCCTTTGGCACATACATATGTACAAATACATATATACTTACATACCATTTATTGTAGCGTTGACTTGAATTCGAAATAAACGCAAACTTATATTATAATAGTTCATTAACTCCAATGACTATTTTTCATTTACTCTGTTAATCAGTGCACTCGGCACTAGCATACATAAAGAATCTAATTCTCAAGTTAATCCCAGACTTGAACACCCCTGAATTTCGAAGATGTCAACATGTACTATTTCGGATGGGTATTTCGGCACAGGAGTGTCTTTTATCGCCGGTACCGCAGGATGTCTATTATATTTGTTTGCGAGGCAAGTTTCACAAATGGAAGTAAATTTCCTTATTCTGCTCGCCATTTTAGGAAAATAGTACCTTTCCAGTATTTGTTCCTTGTTTTCGCTCGAGTTCCTATGAGCCCGCCTATGTTCATCTTCTATTATCTTACAAATTCTATCTTCGTTGGCTACATCTTCGACCACTCTCTGTGTTATCCTGATTTTATTAAAAAGAAAATGTTCTAGGTATAGTTCTTGTAGAAGCTGCAAATGATTTTCTGAAATTTTTATAGCGTTTATAAGTGATGGATTCAGACGTTCTTTCAAGGTTGCGGTCAAGTTGGATTTTTCAATGATAGGTAAACTGCCATAGTGACGGGTGAAACCGGAATGAGGATTTTCCACACAAATCATTGCGTTCCCTTCCGTAAAATTAATTTGGTTTCGAAAAACGTTTAACGGACTTTCTACATGTGGAATGAGGTCTGACGCATCCTGATCTGCGCTGTGAACTGTCCCTTCTTCGCTTCTAGCTTCTGCTGGTAAATTGTTTGGTTCTAAAGGTTCTGTTACATGGTTTGCCTGGCATGAAATTCTGGAGAGAGCATCTGCCACGACATTTGATTTACCGGGAGTGTAAATCAATTCGTGGTTATACTCTTCAATTCTAGCCTTCCACCTCTTCAACTTTGCGTTGTAGTTTCTACTTCCCAACGCAAACGTGAGAGGTTGGTGGTCAGTGAAAATCCTAATTTTTTTCGCCCCATAGATAAAAGATCTCAAATTATCTAGAGCCCAAACTATTGCCAACATTTCCTTCTCGTTCGTGGCGTAGTTTTCCTCTGTTTTATTTAAGGATCTTGAAATATAGGCCATGGGCCGATCTTTTCCTGGCTCTCCTTGTGCACGTTACCAATGGCATAGTTAGAACCGTCGGTAGTGAGGTTAAAAGATTTTGTGAAATCGGGAAAAGCGAGAATATCGGAGGAAATAAGCAGTTTCTTCAAATTACTGAAAGCTTGAAGGGATTCAGAGTTTAGATTTATGCGTACCTTCCTCGATTGGTTGGCCTTGACTTGCGCGTTTTCGCCCTGTGTGAGATAAGTTAAAGGTTTCGCAACCTTCGCGTAATCTCTGATGAATTTCCGGTAGTATGACGTCATTCCCAAAAACCTCTTCAGTTCTTTGAGTGTTTCTGGGGCCGAAAGGTTCTCTATAGTATGCACCTTTGAAGAATCTGGTTTTATTCCGTCAGATGTGATTACATACCCCAGAAATTCTACTTCCGTCCGCATGAATTTCGTTTTTTCCAAATTCACCCTTAAGTTAGCCTCCGCGAGCCTAGCTGTTGGAGCCAGGGTTAGGAACCCATCTCAACAACCAATACCATAAAATATCTCTTTTTATCGCATTTTATATTGGATTCATTTCACTTATTCATGTATATGCAGTATTGTATTTAACTAACTTGTAACTTGAATTATACATAATGACATGCATTATACAGATACAGAAATTCTTGCAAGTGATTCGCATTAATTTTTCTCGCTTTTTTTGCTCTCGCTGTACCGCGGTGGTTTTTGTGCTAGTTTTCCAAATTTATAAAAATTAAAAGACTCTTGAATACAATTAAGTACAAATTTGTTTTATAACTATAAAGTTCACAACTGTTTCTAATAAACACGTTAAATGCCTAGAGTTGGCAGTGTTGCTCGAAATTTGCATTTTCATTTCGGGCGTCTACATATACATCCGCTGAAATAGAATCAGCCGCGTTTTAGTGTACCAGCGGGGAAACCAGATTTTCTCGACAACCTTACGTCCGTCACCCCACCAGACTTCCGCCGTATCACCAGTTGCCGCCCCCGTCCACATCATTTTCCAGCCACCACCACCGCTCCGCCCTTGAGAACCGCAAGTAATAAGCCCCCAATTGAACCGTAAGTAAGTTTCCTTATCTTACTAACCCCGCGGTGAAAATCACGATTGCGCATACATATCTATAATTTTTATTTCTTTTGAAATTCGGTAACTCTATTATACGGTATTTTCACACCGGTATAGCTATAAAAAGTTCGCAAACACATACATATGTATATGCATTATAAAATTAATTTTCCCGCGCAAATTATAAAACGCTCCTAAGTAGTACATACCGAGGGCCGAATCGCGAACACAAACATATACATAAGTATAGCTATCCCACATCTCAAAAATTTTTTTAAACATTGAAACAATTCACAGATAAGCAAAAATTAACACAATAATAAAGTTCTTCAACTCTCTCAAATCTCAACTTATACATACATATATAGTGCAATTAATTCAAAATTTCTTCTTGGTAAATGCGGGTGTTTCACAAACATAAACACTGTGCACTCAATTACTAACCCCTTCTCTATATTTGATATACACACATACATATAGTCAGTGCTTATTTAGTGCGCGGAAAACGGTGCAGCGAACATATATTGTACATATGTATGTGTATACACATATATGTATGTACACACGCACATTCAGTGGTTGATAAAAATAGTGGTGCGAGATTTTTTCAACGCAATATTAAAAATTAATGTTTAAAGAATAGCGATAAAATAGAATTAAACGAAAGTGCGAATAATTGAATTCAATATTAATTTCTCGGTTTCAAAGCGCATGAATCCGCTTCGTCAAGTTTAAAATTTCTTTCGTGTTATCGCTATTAACATCACTCTCCCTCAAATTAAGCGTGAAGCAATCTTACGTTCCGGTTTTAAAATATTAAACCCACTCTCCAAAATTTCCCCCTTTAAATAGAACTCCTCGATCGATTTCGCTCAAACTTGTTAACTTTATTTAATTTTTTTTCGTAAAAGAAAATACACTCACGTTTCCTAACAAGATCTTGATGTTGCCCATACCTCAAAGAGACGACAACTCGAAAAGCCCCAAAATGAGCGATGACGAAAAATCTCAGAGCACTTCTTCCGATGCTCAACGAATAACGCGGTCAACGGCTAAATCCGCAATAAAGGAGAAACTGCTCCCGGTTCAGAACAACCCCTATTAAAAACAATACTGAGTCTACATTAAACATCAAAGACAAAAACATAGACAAGTTTTGGACTCGCGTCCAGCACTGCTATTATTTAATTGTTGAAGCAGAGGATGTAGACTTCCCTGAAGATTTCAGAGCCTCCTCCTATAATAAGTACATTTCATGCTTAATAACTTACGAGGACACAAAGGCCCAGATAGCGGACCAGCTGCAACTGGTTAAACCAGTCAGTACAACCGCTCCCCCCCCAATCATACCTCCACTCAACGAGGGTGCAGTTAGGTTAAAAGTCCCACCTTGCGATACCGAAATTTTTTATGGTGGTTATGAACGCAAGGAAAAGCCGGTCAAATCGTGAAGCAATTTTCCTTAACCAACGATAACTTCAATTTGGCGTGGGAAGCCCTTAAGTCTCGGTACGAGAACAGGCGAGTTCTTGTAGATAACCAAATTCGTAACCTCATGAACCTAAAACCCATTATTACCGAAAATAGCGACGAGATACAAAGATTACAGTCTTCAGTTAATAATTGTCTCCAAATTCTCGCCACACAACAAGTCTCGACCGAGAGCTGGGACCCGATACTAATTTTTCTCGTAACCTCGAAATTACCGGAGAACACAGTGTCTTTATGGGAACAATCTCTCAGATCCAGAAAGGACCTCCCCAATTGGTCACAGATGAACCAGTTCTTAACCACTAGATATGAGGTGGTAGAAAGGGATGATCAATGGCGGCCTCCGAAGCCCAGAACCACTCAGCTTAACAGCTTTTCTAAGCCCTTCACACCTCAAAATAGATCGCAATTTAAAAGCCCGCAAAATGCTCACAATAAGTCTTTATCGCATGTCCAATCTCACTTCACAGAACAACGGAAAATGCACAAATGCGCAATGTGTCAGAACTCAGAGCATTCGCTGTGGGGCTGTACAAAGTTTCGTAGGCTAACAGTTCAGGACCGTAGACAGTTCATCAAAGAACATAACATGTGCTACAACTGCTTCTCTCAATCCCATATTCTTAAAGACTGTACAAGTACTCAGACTTGTTTCCACTGTAGAGAACGGCTTAACACGGCACTCCACAAAAGCCAAACTTTCACGCCGGCACGACAACAACAACAAAGGACCTCATCTCAAGCTGCCACGACTTCTACACACCCTAACCGGCAAATTGTCCATGGAAGAACCGGAAGAATCACCCTCAAGTTCGAATAGAACAAACGTTCAGTCTTTCTATGCGGAGAATGAAAGCAAAATACTCCTCCCAACTGCAATTGTAGCTATAGAACAGAGGGGTGAGCTTTTTAAGTTACGAGCACTCATCGACCAAGGGTCAGAACGAAGATTTATCTCCACAAAAGCTCAGACGAGATTAGGACTACCATGCCAAAAGTCGAACTTTGAAATCTCAGGCATGGGGGTAGAGTAGTTCAAACCTCTAGCAAACTATGCTCCTTAATTATAGTATCAGCTGATTTGGCCACAAAAATAGAGGCCCAGGCAATAGTTTTGCCTCAATTAACGAAAGTTCTCCCCCGAATCCAGCTAAGTCACAATCAAAGACAAAAATGGGCTCACCTAAAGTTAGCCGATCCAAACTGTCACTCCCCAACTCAGATTGACCTAGTTATCGGCAGCGATCTCATTCCAAAGATTATGATCGAGGGCTTGGAAAAACTCGCCGAAAATCTGCTAGCCCAGAATACAATATTTGGCTGGATTCTAAGTGGTGAAGTCCACAAAAGGATATCTTCCTTCTCCACCAAAGTCGAGGAAACATCTAACGAGTACCTCAACTCCCAATTAAGAAGGTTTTCGGAACTAGAAGAAGTTCCGAACCCAAAGTTAACTACCCCCGAAGATGAAATGTGTGAAAAGTTTTACAAATCCACTACTACACGTCGATTCATGGTACGCCTCCCATTCAAGCCAAATTTTCCCGACGTAATCTCTCTAGGGACTTCTTGCTCCTCAGCTCTCCAACAATTTCTCAGCATGGAGAGAACCCTTGTCAAAAAGGGTGATCTAAAACTTCTCTACGATAATGTATTGGAAGAATATCTCGCTCTAAACCATATGGAAGAATCTTCTTCCTATGAAATTTCCTCAGGAGGCCAATACATGTCGTTCAATCTCCCTCACCACGCGGTTGTTAAACCCGAGAAAAGAACTACCAAAATTCGGGTTGTATTCAACGCATGAAGGTCTTCGAGTTCGGACTACTCTCTCAATGATACATTATACACTGGTCCAACGCTCCAACCTGATTTGATGCTCCTCATCCTCAACTGGCGAATGTACAAATTTGTCTTCAACGGAGACGTCGAAAAGATTTATAGACAGATATTTCTACATGAAGACGACCAAGATTTTCAAAGGATACTTTTCCGCCCTTCTCCAAACAGCCCCATTCGTGATTATAAGTTGAAAACTGTAACATTTGGTGTAAATTGTGCGCCATATCTCGCCATTCGCACTCTTCATCAACTTGCTCAGGATGCTGAAACCACATATTCCATGGCTGTACCTATACTGAGTAATGAAACGTGTGTAGATGACATTCTCTCTGGCAGCCACGATCTGCTCACAGCTACTCAATCTCTCGCCCAAGTCATTCAAGCCCTCAACTCGGCAGGTTTTCCGTTGAAAAAAATAACTGCGAACCACCCTATTATTCTTAAAAATGTAATCAAAGAGGACTTGCTAGACACTAACTTTCTAGAGTTTGAGAAAGCAAGAGCCGCCAAAACTCTCGGAATTCAATGCAACGCTCTCACTGATACTTTTTCCTACACGGTCGGTTCCAACCCAGTTTCATCTGCAACCACAAAGCGACAAATTCTCTCCTCGGTCGCCAATCTAGTCGCTAAAAGTAAGGTGGCACCTCTTATGACCACAAGTTTGCCCCGGCTAGAACTATGTGGAGCTCTCCTCCTAGCTTAACTCGTCGCAGTTACCCAGTCCCACCTCAATCTCTCAAAAAGGAAACTCAACCTCTGGTGCTGACTCTGAAATTGTTCTGGCATGGTTAGAAAAACCACATCACGCGTGGAAAACCTTTGTGGCCAACCGCTCTGCACAAATCATTGACCTGGTCGGTAATGCTACATGGAGGCATGTGTCTAGTAAAGAAAACCCCGCAGATATGGGCACCAGAGGGTGCAAACCGCTAGACCTGGCAACGTCTGCTCTATGGTGGAATTGTCCCAAGTGGCTAACAAGTCCCTTAGAGGCATGGCCAAAACCCACGACCCGAGGAGTTATGCCACCAGAAGTGCGCAGAATCGAAACACATCATGCCGCCGTAGAGGCCACCGACCCCCTGGATAGATTCTCGTCCTTCTCTCGGGCCCTAAGGGTCATGGCATACGTCTTCAAGTTCATAGAATGTCTAAAAGATCGAACAAAAAGTGAGAGTCCCGTCGACCTCGGTTTCGTTACCCATAAAAACCTCCGCAGAGCTAAACATCGTCTGATAGCTTTAACGCAAACCCGTTATTTCCCACGCGAAAAGGAACGCTTGATAAATAAGATGACAATAGACAAACGGAGCTCATTGCTCACCCTAAATCCCTTCTTGGACAAAAATGAATTGCTTAGAGTCAATGGTCGCCTAGCTCACTCTACCCTGACTAAAATGAGCGACATCCCATTATTATACCGGAAAAATCTCGATTCGCTACTCTGTACTTAAGATTTCTGCACGACCTACTTCTCCATGCAGACGTGCGTCTCATGCAGCAATGCATTAGGCAGGAACTCTACATCCCCCGGCTCAAACCACTCATTAAAAAATGCATATACCAATGCAAAACCTGCACTCTCCATAAACAGCAAATGCGCTCGCAAATCATGGCAGCCTTGCCCCCCGAGCGATGCACATATGCTTCGCCCTTTACAACTACCGGTGTGGATTTTGCTGGGCCTTTTCAACTAAAGGCCTCTATGCTAAGATCTCACAACCTAGTAAAGGGCTATGTGGCCGTTTTTGTGTGCTTCGCTACAAAAGCTGTTCACCTTGAGCTGTGCTCAGATCTCACTACCAACGTGTTTCTCGCAGCCTTTGCTCGTTTCGTTGGACGTCGTGGTTATCCCGAAAAAATGATGAGTGACAATGGCAAAACCTTTGTAGGTGCCAAACGGGCTACAGAAAAGGAATTCGTAGCCTTCCTCCAAGAAGCGTCTCAAGAAGTTATCAAGAAGTACTCTCCTCAGGGCATCAATTGGAAATGTATTCCTCCCAGCTCTCCCCACATGGGTGGATTGTGGGAATCCGCTGTAAAGAGTTTCAAATATCACTTCAAACGAGTAGCTGGAACGCACAAATTTACCTTTGAGGAGTTCACTACCATCTTGATTAGGATCGAGGCGGTCTTAAACTCCCGACCGATCTCATCCCTATCGCAAGATCCGGCAGATTTTACCGCCCTCTCCCCCGGCCACTTCCTCAGAGGTACTCCACTTTTGGCGATCCCCGAGGTGAATAATGAAGACCTGTCGCTGGTCAACAGATGGGAGAAAGTGAAAACTATACACCACCAATTCAGTAGACGATGGAAGGAAGAATATGTGAAACCCTCCACAAACGTTACCGGTGGAAGAACACGCAAATAGAGCCGAAAATCGGCCAATGCGTCCTCATTAACGACGATGCGCTGCCGCCCACTGAATGGCGTCTAGGGCGCATCGAAAAGGCTTACCCTGGCCCAGATGGTCACATACGCGTGGTGGAAGTTCGCACTCAGACCGGTACTCTGGTCCGGCCACTCGTTAAGTTATGCTTCCTCCCCTCTGAGGAAAGTAATCCACTGTCTCGACCCCTGCGAAACCACTGACCTAGTACAACCAAAGGTCTATGCTACCATAGTGACCGCTCATACCGTTTCGTCCGCTGCACTGCCCCCAAATCGTACCTCTAGATAAAGACTCGCAGATCCACTTATACTCACGGGAGTAACTTGAAACTATCCTTATTAAAGTCCTCCGTAAATTCATATTTTCAGATCGAGATGGCTGAAGCGCCTCAACCCGCACCAAGGACATCATTAAAATCAGCGGTAGTCGCCGCCAACGACGCCGAAGACTTGTGGGTGTCCACTCAACGCCAGGACTATCAGCGGTGCCGCTTGTGTTCACAGCGTCATGCATTGCGCAGATGTCCGTTGTTCCGTCAGATGCAACCTCAACAGAGATGGATGTTGGCCCGTGTGCACCAATATTGCGTGAACTGTCTGGCGCTTTCACACACCACCAGTGAATGTACCTCCGTAATCAGGTGTAATAGTTGTGGGCTGCGCCATCATTCCCTACTGCACCGCCAGGGGTCGCCCCAACGTGTTCAACCGATTGAAGCTTCTACGCCGTCCGCAACGCACCAGCAAGCTGCCAATCGTACTACCCAGCATCGCGCTCGACAGGCACCCCACCACGTTAGGCCACCAACTCAGGCAACCGATATAACTCATCGCACCGTCCGTTGTACTGCCCAGGGATTACAAACAGTCCGCTACAGGGGCAAAGTAACGGAATTGTTGGTCCAAGATGCCCTACGAACGCTTAAGGAGCTACTTGAGGCTCTAGCCGCTGAACGCGCCTAGGGCGGCCACGATGTTGGAGCGAGGGTTAGGAACCCATTTCAACAACCAATACCATAAAATATCTCTTTTTATCGCATTTTATATTGGATTCATTTCACTTGTTCATGTATATGCAGTATTGTATTTAACTAACTTGTAACTTTAATTATACATAATTACATGCATTACAGAATACACAAAGTTTGCGCAAATATGTCATAGTTTGCTCAGACTAATAAGATTAGTGAACACCGCAAATTATATATTACTATTAACGTAATGAATTCGGCCAATGAAGGCAACTCTCATTCAGCATTTGTAAGCACACACATATACATACATAAATGACAACTCTCATTCAGCACTTGTGAGCCCACATACATGCATAAATGCCTGGGAAGTAGCGAGTAAGTTTTTCAACAGATACAGAAATTCTTGCAAGTGATTCGCATTAATTTTTCTCGCTTTTTTTGTTCTCGCT
Source organism: Philophylla caesio (assembly GCA_963971545.1). Lineage (NCBI taxonomy): Eukaryota > Metazoa > Arthropoda > Insecta > Diptera > Tephritidae > Philophylla > Philophylla caesio. The sequence continues at coordinate 604,800 of OZ020605.1, read as the reverse complement.
GTACCGCGGTGGTTTTTGTGCTAGTTTTCCAAATTTATAAAAATTAAAAGACTCTTGAATACAATTAAGTACAAATTTGTTTTATAACTATAAAGTTCACAACTGTTTCTAATAAACACGTTAAATGCCTAGAGTTGGCAGTGTTGCTCGAAATTTGCATTTTCATTTCGGGCGTCTATACATCCGCTGAAATAGAATCAGCCGCGTTTTAGTGTACCAGCGGAGAAACCAGATTTTCTCGACAACCTTACGTCCGTCATCCCACCAGACTTCCGCCGTATCACCAGTTGCCGCCACCGTCCACATCATTTTCCAGCCACCACCACCGCTTCGCCCTTGAGACGAGCAGCGCTCCAAACAGCACCGTATCATCGCGTAATTAATGGTCCTTCGACGCCACTTTTAAAGAACCGCAAGTAATAAGCCCCCAATTGAACCGTAAGTAAGTTTCCTTATCTTACTAACCCCACGGTGAAAATCACGATTGCGCATATATATCTATAATTTTTATTTCTTTTGAAGTTCGGTAACTCTATTATAAGGTATTTTCACACCGGTATAGCTATAAAAAGTTCGCAAACACATACATATGTATATGCATTATAAAATTAATTTTCCCGCGCAAATTATAAAACGGTCCTAAGTAGTACGTACCGTGGGCCGAATCGCGAACACAAACATATACATAAGTATAGCTATCCCACATCTCAAAAATTGTTTTAAACATTGAAACAATTCACAGATAAGCAAAAATTAACACAATAATAAAGTTCTTCAACTCTCTCAAATCTCAACTTATACATACATATATAGTGCAATTAATTCAAAATTTCTTCTTGGTATATGCGGGTGTTTCACAAACATAATTACTGTGCACTCAATTACTAACCCCTTCTCTATATTTGATATACACACATACATATAGTCAGTAAACTCATAGTGTTGTACGGTGCTTATTTAGTGCGCGGAAAACGGTGCAGCGAACTTATATTGTACATATGTATGTGTATACACATATATGTATGTACAAGTTAAGTAAAACAAGAGTTTTATTGCGGGCTGATTAGGACACAGCAACCGCTTTTATTGAATCTGGATTAAAGATTAAAATTAAGTTACAATTTTTACAATATTTATACTAAACTAAGCCTGCGTCGCGACTGCATTCTGGTGCGTCTGCGTTCTGCTGCTCTGCAACTGCATGTTGACATTGTAAGTTGCTGCGCTTGTAATGTTTACAGCATTAATTCGGTCGCCGTTATGCTGACTCCGTCTGTGGCCCACATGTTTGTTTGTTGCGCGGGTCATGTTTACACAATTGCATTTGGTTCAAGTGCAGTTGTGCTGGGTCGATCGTTCTCGGGTTTCCGGTCTAGCTGTGCGCCACTTTGCACGATCGGCTTGTTGTGCGTTTGTTGGTGCGGCCGAATTATGATGGGTAATCATATTTCGGGCAACATGTGCTGTATTGGCTTTTCCTCGGGTTGACCATTAATTTGAAGTGGGTCAACTTGGTGTAGCCAGTTTGTAATTAGTAATCGAATAACGGAATATGAATGCGTTATTTGATTCTCTGGAATTCGAATAACGGAATATGAATGCGTTATTTGATTCTCTGGAATGCGGGTCTATTGTGAGTGGCTAATTTACGACGTCTTGTAGAAGTGGTTGGTTTTGGGTTTTAATTTATGTTGTCCTCTTGGGTGGTTCTGACGTATCGGCTTGGAGTGTTTGGTATATGACGGCGAGTCATGTGTCAAGCAGCTTGGGTGGTATTAACTTACCCTAAGTTAACTCTTCCCCTCTTAAATCGATTGTCCTCAATCGGTATTATTGTTGTGGATGAGTTATGCCATTGATGTTAGTTGAAGAAATGGACCTTCTGTTGCTTTTGCAGTAACTTGACTCGAAGATTGCAGTTCAGGCGATATATATAATTTTTTTTTATATTTATTAGCAAATATTAATATAAAAGTAATTACAAAAATAGATATTACAATTAATAAATCTGAACTTAAACTAATTAAATGAACACTTTTATTATTTTTATACAAAAGCTCAATGTGTTCTTGTTGGTTAATTTGTTTTAGGTACAATTTTTCTAATTTTAGTTCTGTTTGTGAAGTATTATCATTTTCTTTGATTTTTGTGATTCTATTAGGAAGTACAAATGAATCATACATTTTAATTTTAATATTTTCAAAAGTTTTGTTATTGGCTGTTACTTTACAATTTTCAAATTTGATTAAAAATGTTCCTGTTTGTTTAATTTTTAATTTATTACAATTGTGAGATATATTCAGATTGAAATTTTTGAATATTAATGTTCCTGGTAATACTTCTTTAATTTCTGCTTTTATTAGTGGTTTTAAATTACAGTTGGCTTCTTTAAATTTAATAATGTTTTCTAAACAGTTGTTTTCTAGTTTGATTACATTCTTTTCCAAGTTATCCTTTACATTTTTATTGTACAAATTATTATTTTCGTCTACTAATATTTCATATTCATCTAATACTAATGATACATTTTTTTGGTTGGGAATGGGTTCAAAAATAATTTCGGATAGGATATTGGAGGAAAATTGGGGTATTAGTAAGGTTATAATAATATTGTCATTATAAAAAACTACTGCTACCTGTATACTGTTATACATGTCAAAGTCATTAATAAGGTCAAGTTCAGTCTGCGTTAATATGTCTGTGGGAATTATACCTAGTTTACTTGAAAATATTACTTGTCCTAAATCGTTAATATGGTTTTGTAAAAGTAAAATATCATTATTGATTTGATATAAATGTCTCATGAATTCTAATTCGTCCTCTTTGGTTTTTATTCTATTTTGAGTCGTTTCCCTAAATATGTTTACATAATTTTGAATTTGCTGTCTATTAATGTGACTAGTAATGTTGTTAATTTGGTCCGTTAAAAATTTATTTATAAAAATTAGATTGTTTACATGGTCTACTGTTTTCTTTTCATTATTTTGCATTAGTTTTAATGTATCGGTTATTTGCTGTTCGTCATCACTGTCCATAGTACCTGCTATGTATTTTAGTCCTTTACCTAAAATGTTTGCTAAACCTCGTTTCGTCTTTGTATGAGGGTGTAAATAATTTATTTTTGCTTTGAGTAACAAAAAGTTTTTGTTTACCGTATTCAGTAACTGTTTGTCCTCTAAGTTTGTCGATGTTAAGGCTTCAATATTATTTGTGATCAGTGAAGTCGTTTTGTCATAAGCTGTTAAATTTATAAAGTGAAGAACTTTATTAAAGTGGCTGATAGTTGTTGTTGTTGTTGTAGCGGCTAGCTACACCCCACTGGGTTGGCGGACTCCCTCAATCGTTATCGTCAAGCTCAACTAACGAAAGGTCCAGGAAACGAGCTGTTTCAACAGGGTCGGACCATAGGGAGAGGGGTGTTAGTTGAGTAGGTTTGGCCGGGCATGTGAATAGGTGATTGGTGTCGTGCGGAGACTCTTCACATGCCGGGCACGTGTTGGGGGTGTCGGGGTTGATCCTGGATAAGTAGGAGTTTAACCTGCTACAATATCCAGATCTGAGCTGGGCCAGAGTTACGCGGGTCTCACGAGGCAGCTGGAGCTCCTCAGCTGCAATGGGTGGTGGTTGGACTCCCAGGACTGCACTCACAGGGCGGCTGTCGATGTGTTTGGCCACCGACTCCCTGTGGATGCTGTCCAGAGCCTGTCGGTACGTCCTTGGGTCCAGCGGTCGGTGTACGTATGTCTGGACCTCGTCCGTCAGTTGTGAGAGATGTCCCCTGATGTGCCTGGGTGCCGGCTCCAGCGCGAGCAGGTCTCTATTGGGGTGCCCCGGACGGTGGCATCCCAGTAGAAACTGCTTTGTGAGCATGATGTTGTGCTCCTGCACTGGGAGCACGTTAGCCTCATGGTAGAGGTGATCCACAGGCGTCATCAGGAGACATCCCGTCACTGTCCTGAGTGCGGCGTTCTGACAGGTCTCCAGTCTTGACCACTGAGTCCTGCTAGTTCCAGGCGACCAGATTGGCGCGGCATAATTTAGAACCGGCCGGCCAATCGCCTTGTATGTTGCCAACAACGTTTCTTTGTCTTTGCCCCAAGTGCTGCCGGCGAGCGACTTGAGGACTTTGTTGCGGCTCTGTACCTTATTGACGATTGCGGTTGTATGCGCTGAGAAGGAGACCAGGCTGTCGAGGGTGACTCCCAGGATCTTCGGGTGGTTAACCGTCGGGATGGGGGTCCCCTCGATATGGATGTCGAGGGTGAGCCCGACCTCCTTCGTCCAAGATGTGAAAAGGGTCGCCGTGGACTTAGCAGGAGACAGCGTCAGATTCCGTCCTGTAAAGTAGTGAGCAAGGTCAGGGAGGTAGCTGTTCACTTTGGAGCACAGGCCATCAATTCCATTGCCGGTAGCCATTATCGTGCAGTCATCGGCGTACGAGACCAGTGTGACTCCCTCTGGCGGGGAAGGGAGTCGCGAGATATAGAAGTTGAATAACAGGGGGGATAGGACGCCACCCTGTGGTACCCCCTGCTTGATTCTTCTCGCTTTTGACACTGAGTCACGGTAGCACACCGACGCTTGACGACCACACAGGTAGTTCGCGGTCCATCGCTTCAACGCCGCTGGGAGAGGTGAGGCCTCCACGTCCTTCAACAAGATGGAGTGGCTGACTGTGTCGAAGGCCTTCGACAAGTCCAAAGCCACGAGGATGGTTCTCTCACAGGGGCGGTTGCCGTTGAGACCACGATTAATCTGGGTGTTTATAGCGTTAAGTGCTGTTGTGGTGCTATGCACTTTCCGGAAGCCGTGTTGATGCTTCGCCGGGCTGAGATGGTAGTTGAAATGCGGGAGCAGCAGGGCCTCAAGTGTCTTGACCACTGGAGAAAGCAGGGAGATCGGCCGATAGGACTCGCCTTGGCCGGCCGGTTTCCCTGGTTTCAGCAGTGGTATCACCCTACTGGTCTTCCAGATATCCGGAATGACCGTGGTGGATAGCGACAGATTGAGGACCCTGGTGAGATATGCTACTCCCGCGGTGCCCAATTTTTTCAGCATCAACATGCTTAACCCGTCTGGGCCAATGGATTTGGAGGCTTTCGCCTTCCCGATGGCTTCCTTCACCTCAGTGGTAGAGAGGACAATTGGTGCGCTTGGTGTTGACTTGCGCAGCCTTCTGGTGACTGACCGTTTGGTTCTGTCGGCCGAAGGATGCAATGTGAATTGTCGACTAAAATAGTTCGCGCATCGCTTCGGGTCCGACGAGGCGTGGTCTCCAAAGGAGATTTCTGTTCTATCATCACGCCTCGTCGGATTGGACAGGGACCTCACGGTCGACCATAGTTTGCCCACTCCGGCACCGAGGTTGCAGGACTTCAGGTGCTCCCTCCACTTGTTCCGCTTGTGAAAGTTGACCAGGCGTTGGATCTCCCCGTTTAGTTGCCTAATACGGGGATTACCGGGGTCCGCCTGCCGGAGGTGGTCGCGTTCATCCGCTAGAGACACCGCTTCACCCGGGAAGTCAGGACGGATCATAGGGATCCTCCCTGCCGGAATGAAACGGGCTGCAGCGGACTTCACCACCCTGCGGAACAAGCGCTCACCTACGCGAACGTCGGTTGGAGTTGAGAGAGCACTGAAGGCGTCTTCAGTGAAATCCTCAAACCGCTCCCAGTCAGCTTTTTTGAAGTTGACATAGGTGTGGCGGTCTGAGGCAACATAGTTGGCAGGTCTGTCAATCGAGATGATTATGGGTAGGTGGTCTGATGCAAGCGATAGCATAGGTCGCCACGTTATGCTATTTATCAGCCCTGCGCTAGCTATTGTTAGATCTGGCGAGCTGCTGCAACTACCCACAATCCTGGTGGGGGCTTCGTCGTTCATGGTGCAGAATGTCGAATCGTCTATCTGCTCTGCCAAAATATTTCCCCTACGATCATTTGATAGGCTTGAGAACCAAAGATCGTGGTGCGCATTAAAGTCTCCGACTACCAAACGGTTTTCACCACTGAGGAGCGCACCTATGTCAGGGTGATATCCAGCGGGGCAGCAGGAGACAGGGGGTATATATGTGTTGAATATTTCGAGCTCGACATCGCCTGACCGGACAGCAATCCCTTGACATTCTAAGGTGCTGTCCCTTGGGTCGATGTCTGCATCGATAAGACGATACTGCACGGTGTTGTGTAGGATGAAGGCTAGGCCTCCACCATTATCTCGCTCGCGATCTCTACGAAGCACGTTGTAACCGTCGCAGTTCGTTAACGTTGAGCTGCGACGTAGCTTCGTTTCTTGGACCGCAGCTATTAACAGTCCGTGCCGAGCCATGAAGGCAACCACCTCCGAGATCTTGCTCGAGAGTCCGTTGCAGTTGAACTGTAGGAGTCTCGTCTGTCTCGGTAAGGTTGTCGCGTTGAGGGGGGTGAGGGACTGGATCCGAGGGCCGGCCCGCCCCGGCTGTGCTTCCCGCAGTGGTGGTAAAGGCCCAGTGGATGTTGTGGGCGGTGTCGTGAGCGACACTGGCGGTGGGTTGTTGCGGCAGCAGGAGGCGGTAAAGCTCACGGACCAGTCCCTTGTGGTGCGTAGGCCAGAGCACGCCCGGAAGTGGCACCAGCCCTGGCAGGCATTACACCTGACTGAGCAGGCATTCCGGTGCACTCTGACCCGGCATACACAGCAGATGGTGGGGGCAACCAGTAGTTGCTGGTTGGCCCCACGTGTGGTGGAGCGAGGGGGCGGTGGGGAGGTTTGGTGTTGCTGTGAGCTCCGGGGGGCCGTGAAGGCAGGAGGGGTGCTCTGAGGCACCGGCGCGGGAGGCGCAAGGGGGGATGCCGTGGAGGCTTGGGGCGCTTGAGTGCGCGAGCAACACTGGCCCACATAGGATGTGGACCACTCCCTAGTTTTCTTAAGGCCTGAGCAGACCTTAAGATGGCACCATCCGTTGCACGAATTACACCTCACCGACGTGGAATTCGGATGGAGCCTTCTCTGGCAGATGCAGCAGAAGTAGGTTTCTGGGCCAGGGTTAGGCTCGACGCCCGCCCTGGCCAGAAGTATGAGTAGCAATCCTGCTGCAAGGTATTGCACCCAGGGGGAGATAAGATTGGGGGTGTCCGGCGGCCTAAGTGGGGTTAGGTCGCCGAAGTAACAGTCCTTGGTCGGATGAAATCCGAGTCACTTCGGTGGCGTAGAACCGACTGTTGTGGAAGTCAAAGTGGCTGATAGTCTTTCGTTCTCCTGTTTTAATAGGTATGTATCCGTTGTTATTTGTTAGGTCCTGTATGTCGATTTGTTGTGCAGAAATGGCTAACAATGACGATAACAGGATAAATATATGTGCCGTCATTCTGAATATTTTGAATTTCCCTAAAGAGAAGGAAAAAAAATTGATTTTAACTCTGTTTAATATTATTTTTGTGTACTATTCTCCCTGATTGTGTTTTAATTGTAGTATTATAATTTTGTGACACTACCTCCTTTTTATATCTAGGTGTTAGTTTATTCCCTAATCTTTTATTTATCTTAACAAATATTATTTCTCCTATAGCATATTGCTTTAATGCTACTCTATTCTTATTATGGTAATTTAGATCATTTATTTGCTTATCCCTAATTTTGTTTGAGATTTGCAACCTAAGCTTATTTAATAATTTGGGGTCGCTATTGACTCTTCTCCCAAAGAATGCTTCAATCGGTTTTTCTGTTGGTGTGGAATGCACAGAGTGATTATACTCCTTGACCGATCTTTCCAAAAGTTCGTTGAAAGATTGGTGGGTTTTATCACTCTGGATACATCGCTTGATTTCCTGTAATGTTGAATGAAACCGTTCCACTTGGCCATTAGAACAACTTGTATATGGAGCTGTTCTGTGAATTTCTATCCCGAATTCGTTTTCCATCATGTAATTAATTGTGTCTGATCTAAATGACTTTTCGTTGTCCATAACTACAGTTTCTGGTACCAAAGAAAAAAGAATATCTCTCAAAGGTTGTCTTATATCCTCGGCTGCTTTAGATTTGATTAGCTTTGCAACCGCATATTTGGATAATTTATCCACTGCAGTTAAAATTAGTTGTTTTCCCATGTGAAGTATATCAATATGTACTATTTGGCCTGGGAATTTCGGAATAGGCGTTGCCTGAATTTTTGGTTTTGCCGGATGTCGGTCATACTTGTTTTCTTTACATATAATACAAGTTTTAATAATTTTTTTTATTTTACTTGACATTGCTGGAAAGTAATATTTCCTTAAAAGTTGGATTTTGTTTTCCTGAGTGTTTCTGTGCGCTCTATTATGTTCTCTTATTATGAGATTTTGCTGTTCCTGCCAATTGGTCACATCCTTAACCTGTATGCTAGAAAATCTAACTTTGTATTTGCTGAAATGCAGGGGATATATTTCTTGTATTATTCCCATTACGTCTTCTTCTGATTTGATACAGTTTATTACAGAAGGGTTTAAAAATTTTTTTAGAATCTGGACGAGATTCTGTTGGGAGTAACCTGTTTCCGTTACAATGTGTCGATGGTAAGTGGGGAATACTATATTAAATTCGTAATTTTGTGTTGTATTCCTATTTAAAAAAATTTGGTTTTTAAATGCGTTAATCGGTGTTTCGACACTGTATATCAAGTTATGTGATGAACTTTCATCAGAATTTGTTGCTATTGACAGAGAGTTACTTTGGGACTCTTCGATTGGCATCCTGGACAATGCGTCAGCTACGACATTTTGTCTTCCTGGTTTGTAGCATAGCTCGTACGAGTATTCCTCTAGAGCTGCTTTCCATCTTTTCATTTTAGCGTTATTATTTTTGTTGCTTAAGGCATACGTAAGTGGCTGGTGGTCAGTGAATATTTGCACTTTAGCTGCCCCGTAAAGGAAATTTCTGAAGGAATCCAAAGCCCATATTATGGCTAACATTTCTTTTTCGTTAGCCGCGTAATGTTCTTCTGCTCTGCTTAATGTGCGGGAAATGAATGCTAATGGTTTTGACTCCTGAGATAGTACGGCTCCTATAGCGAAATTGGAGGCGTCTGTTGCTAACTCGAATTGTTTCTTGTAATCAGGATATGCAAGAATAACGTCTCTGGAAATGAGTGAGCGTTTTATGCAACTGAAGGCTTCTATTGCATCTTTGTCCAAGTTAATCCTTACTCTTGAAGATTTATGTTTTGATATTCGACCCTCTTCCCCTCTTAGAAGAGATGTCAGCGGTTTTGCCAATTTTGCATAATCTTTAATAAACTTACGGTAGTATCCAGACATACCTAAGAAGCTGCGAAGTTCTTTCAAAGTTTTTGGTTGTGGGAAAGTCGCTATTGCCTGCACTTTCGCAGGGTTGGTTTTAATACCAGATGGTGATATAACAAATCCCAAAAATTCAACCTCTTGTTTAAAAAAATGACATTTGTCCAGTTGAACCTTCATGTTTGCATCTTCTAATATTTTAAAAATTTTTTCGATGTGTTCGAGGTGCTCTTCTTCTGTCTTACTAAAGATTATTATATCATCGATATAAACGTAAGCATATTTTCCGATGCACTCGTGCAATATGTCATCGAGCGCTCCCTGAAAGATTGAGGGTGCATTTTTCAACCCAAATGGCAAACGGGTAAATTCGTATTTGCCATTGTTTATTGAAAAGGCAGTTTTCTCAATATCAGATTCCTTTAGAGGAATCTGATGAAAACCACTTTTCAAGTCTAATACTGAAAAAAATTTGTTTTCTCCTAAGTTAGAAATTACTTCGGATATTTCGGGTATTGGGTACCTATCAGCTGTCGTTACCGAATTCAGCTTTCGATAGTCTATTACCATACGGTATTGTTTATTTCCCTCCGAGTCCGATTTTTTCGGAACAATCCATACTGGTGAATTGTAGGGCGACCTAGACGGTCTTATAATTCCATCAGCTAGCAGGTCTTTTACCTGTCTCTCCACCTCTGGTTTGAGAGATGCTGGATATGGATATCGTTTGGAGTAAACGGCGGTATCTGTTACCGTCCTTATTTCTCCTACGACTCTTGTCGTATATGTTAATTTCTCATTTGGTTCTGAGAATAAATTTGGACATGTTTGAACTACTCTACTCATATCAATCTTTTGTTGCGATGATAGGTGTTCGTCCTTTATCTGAATGGTATTTACAGACTGTGAGGGCTGCTGTTTAAGCTTAATTGTTTTCCCATTTTTAAACGTTATAAAGTTTTCGCTTGTGTGCACGATGGCTCCAAGACTTCTTAACGTGTCGTTGCCTAAGATCCCGTCAAATGTTTTCAAGGATGACATCAAATAGAATTTGAGTTCATCATCGAGGTTAAACAATTTCAAATATGGATGTTCCTCAATTTTTATATCGCCTGCCACTGATTTGGCGTGGAATGGCTGCTTATTTTTAATGCTTCTTTTTACCAAGCATGGTTGAATATAGTTTTTACTAGATCCTGTGTCTACTAAGAATCTTAGTATTTTGCCTCTCTCCGCCCTAGCCTCAAAGTAAGGGAGCGAAGAGCTCATTAGGCTAAAAAATGAACATCCGATTTTGGTTCATCTTCTAAATAATCGCTTTCCTTTTGCTCCGATATGTGGAAAGTTCTTTGCGCTTTGCTGACCTGTTGATTGGGAGCCTCTAAGGGTCTTTTCCCTTGGTACTGGGTTTGCGCTGGTTTATTCATGTAGTTCACTTTTCGTGAATGCATGGTTTGGTCAACCTCCATGGGTTCTGGTCGTGGTTGTGGCTTTGCTGGCCTAGGTGGAGCGTTTGTATTTTCGAAACGTGCGCTCCTATTTTGCCAATTAGACTGGTTTGTTTGTGCGTTGTGCGCTAACTGGGGGTAAAATGCTTGTGGTTTACCTTGTGAGCTGTATTTTTTTGTAGCATTATGAGGTTTTTGGTACGATTGCCTTATGTTGTTGGCGTGATTTGTCCGAAAGTTTTGGTTGTCCAATTTTTGGCACAGGTGAAATGCTTGAGGTAAATCTGCTGGCTCTTTCATTCCTAATAGTCTTGGCAAATCTCCATTTAACCCTCTTATAAAAGTATCTAACGCTTTATTTCGGTAAGACTGCGTTAATATATGCAATGTTTCGTTGCTCATGCCTTCGCAACCTAATTTATTTAAAATTAATGAGAGGTGTTTATACACCTGTTGGTAGAACTCGGCTATCGATTTAGTGCCTTGTACCAATGTAGTCATTTGGTACTCACGTTTATCGGCATAATGCATCGATAGGCATTTAGTTATTGCTGACCAATCTAATGGTGTATTGTAGGACTCCAGCGCCGTATCGGCCTCACCGGTAATCTTGTTCCTTACTATGCTCAGCATACCATAGTATTTGGGTGTTCCTTTTAATGGCTCATATAGTGTCAACATGCGATCGACACTTTTTTTCCAAGAATTAAATTCTCCTGGTTTTCCGGAAAATTCTTTTAGACATTTCACAACGTCTGGTATTCTATCTAATCCACTCAGGTCTTGCCTGTGTCCTTCCTCGATTATTTGGTCTACCGCCGTAGCCAAACTAGCATTTGGATTCAGGACATTTTGAATTACCTGCGGTCCTTGTTGTCTAAGGACATTAGCTGCAATTTGGGAAATTAAACTCGTCAAGTCACTCATGCTTAATTGCGCATTTTCTGGTGCTTGAGGAGGCTGGTCATCCTGATTAAGCAATGCAGGCCTAATTAGATTACTTGGGTTTGACATTTTAATTGAATAGCAATGTCCTCTTTAAATTAGAAAAAATGTTTTCAACACAAATTTGTTATTATTTTTTTTTCCTTTTTTTTTATTTATAAATTTGCAATTTCAAAATATAATTTAAACCGTATTTATTACTTAAATTATTTTCTCATTTTCCTTATTTAAATTTTGTAACAATTTGTTTTTGCTTTTACATGCAATATTTATTTGTTCTGTCTTTCCGACTTTCTTTCAGCCGCGTGGATCAGTCTAATCGTTTCTTCTTCAATATTATCCCTATTGTCAAAATCGAGATGTGTAGCTACTCCATTTTCCCCTATGATATTGAATATAAGTTGCATAGCCCTAGCCTTTTCTTCGTTACTTATGCCTGCAAATGTGGGAGGTTTATTTCTGTCTAGCTCACAATCTATTTCTACCTGTTCTATGATTTTGTCTAGTCCCTCGTAGTCAAAGTCGACTGGTAACGCGTCCATTTAGCTTTATGGGGTTGTTAGTAGGGTATTTAAAATTAATGAACAGAGATTTTATATATGTGCTTAATATTAATTTCTTACTCTACTTCTGTGTTTGGTGTAGCTGCGTTTGGTTACCGCTGGTGTTGAAGCTGCTGTTGGCGTTGGTATGACTTCTGGCTGGTAATGACTGTAATCGCTGGCTAAAGGTGGTGTTGTTTTTTTTTTCTTCCACTGTTTCCTTTTTAAGGAGTATATATTTTTCAAATGTTTATTATATTTTCTCGATAGTTTTTTATTCTTAGAGTTTTTTGTTTTTAAAGTCTGATATTTTTTTCTTTCACTGTTTCCTTTTTAAGGAGTATATATTTTTTTTTAAATGTTTTCTCGATAGTTTTTGTTACTTTTTTATATATCGTAGGCGGGTACATAAAATACCACCGGTTTGCCTTAGCTACTAAGGGGCCTAGTCGATATAATTGCGATATATATCACTCACGAACACTTCGCGTCGTTATATCACGGTACCTTACTTTTTATGTTCAGGTTTAATTGTTTTTTTTTTTTATATAGTTTGCTAATCGCGATGCCTTACTTTTTATTTTCAGGCTTTTCACATTCACGATTTAACACTTTCACTCGGGCGCGCGCGAGTCCTTACTTGGCGTTTTCAGGATTTTTTTTTAAACTCGCGTGGCTCGAGACCTTTGCTCGGGCGCCAGTTTCTTTTGTTGTGGAATGCACAGAGTGATTATACTCCTTGACCGATCTTTCCAAAAGTTCGTTGAAAGATTGGTGGGTTTTATCACTCTGGATACATCGCATGATTTCCTGTAATGTTGAATGAAACCGTTCCACTTGGCCATTAGAACAACTTGTATATGGAGCTGTTCTGTGAATTTCTATCCCGAATTCGTTTTCCATCATGTAATTAATTGTGTCTGATCTAAATGACTTTTCGTTGTCCATAACTACAGTTTCTGGTACCAAAGAAAAAAGAATATCTCTCAAAGGTTGTCTTATATCCTCGGCTGCTTTAGATTTGATTAGCTTTGCAACCGCATATTTGGATAATTTATCCACTGCAGTTAAAATTAGTTGTTTTCCCATGTGAAGTATATCAATATGTACTATTTGGCCTGGTAATTTCGGAATAGGCGTTGCCTGAATTTTTGGTTTTGCCGGATGTCGGTCATACTTGTTTTCTTTACATATAATACAAGTTTTAATAATTTTTTTTATTTTACTTGACATTGCTGGAAAGTAATATTTCCTTAAAAGTTGGATTTTGTTTTCCTGAGTGTTTCTGTGCGCTCTATTATGTTCTCTTATTATGAGATTTTGCTGTTCCTGCCAATTGGTCACATCCTTAACCTGTATGCTAGAAAATCTAACTTTGTATTTGCTGAAATGCAGGGGATATATTTCTTGTATTATTCCCATTACGTCTTCTTCTGATTTGATACAGTTTATTACAGAAGGGTTTAAAAATTTTTTTAGAATCTGGACGAGATTCTGTTGGGAGTAACCTGTTTCCGTTACAATGTGTCGATGGTAAGTGGGGAATACTATATTAAATTCGTAATTTTGTGTTGTATTCCTATTTAAAAAAATTTGGTTTTTAAATGCGTTAATCGGTGTTTCGACACTGTATATCAAGTTATGTGATGAACTTTCATCAGAATTTGTTGCTATTGACAGAGAGTTACTTTGGGACTCTTCGATTGGCATCCTGGACAATGCGTCAGCTACGACATTTTGTCTTCCTGGTTTGTAGCATAGCTCGTACGAGTATTCCTCTAGAGCTGCTTTCCATCTTTTCATTTTAGCGTTATTATTTTTGTTGCTTAAGGCATACGTAAGTGGCTGGTGGTCAGTGAATATTTGCACTTTAGCTGCCCCGTAAAGGAAATTTCTGAAGGAATCCAAAGCCCATATTATGGCTAACATTTCTTTTTCGTTAGCCGCGTAATGTTCTTCTGCTCTGCTTAATGTGCGGGAAATGAATGCTAATGGTTTTGACTCCTGAGATAGTACGGCTCCTATAGCGAAATTGGAGGCGTCTGTTGCTAACTCGAATTGTTTCTTGTAATCAGGATATGCAAGAATAACGTCTCTGGAAATGAGTGAGCGTTTTATGCAACTGAAGGCTTCTATTGCATCTTTGTCCAAGTTAATCCTTACTCTTGAAGATTTATGTTTTGATATTCGACCCTCTTCCCCTCTTAGAAGAGATGTCAGCGGTTTTGCCAATTTTGCATAATCTTTAATAAACTTACGGTAGTATCCAGACATACCTAAGAAGCTGCGAAGTTCTTTCAAAGTTTTTGGTTGTGGGAAAGTCGCTATTGCCTGCACTTTCGCAGGGTTGGTTTTAATACCAGATGGTGATATAACAAATCCCAAAAATTCAACCTCTTGTTTAAAAAAATGACATTTGTCCAGTTGAACCTTCATGTTTGCATCTTCTAATATTTTAAAAATTTTTTCGATGTGTTCGAGGTGCTCTTCTTCTGTCTTACTAAAGATTATTATATCATCGATATAAACGTAAGCATATTTTCCGATGCACTCGTGCAATATGTCATCGAGCGCTCCCTGAAAGATTGAGGGTGCATTTTTCAACCCAAATGGCAAACGGGTAAATTCGTATTTGCCATTGTTTATTGAAAAGGCAGTTTTCTCAATATCAGATTCCTTTAGAGGAATCTGATGAAAACCACTTTTCAAGTCTAATACTGAAAAAAATTTGTTTTCTCCTAAGTTAGAAATTACTTCGGATATTTCGGGTATTGGGTACCTATCAGCTGTCGTTACCGAATTCAGCTTTCGATAGTCTATTACCATACGGTATTGTTTATTTCCCTCCGAGTCCGATTTTTTCGGAACAATCCATACTGGTGAATTGTAGGGCGACCTAGACGGTCTTATAATTCCATCAGCTAGCAGGTCTTTTACCTGTCTCTCCACCTCTGGTTTGAGAGATGCTGGATATGGATATCGTTTGGAGTAAACGGCGGTATCTGTTACCGTCCTTATTTCTCCTACGACTCTTGTCGTATATGTTAATTTCTCATTTGGTTCTGAGAATAAATTTGGACATGTTTGAACTACTCTACTCATATCAATCTTTTGTTGCGATGATAGGTGTTCGTCCTTTATCTGAATGGTATTTACAGACTGTGAGGGCTGCTGTTTAAGCTTAATTGTTTTCCCATTTTTAAACGTTATAAAGTTTTCGCTTGTGTGCACGATGGCTCCAAGACTTCTTAACGTGTCGTTGCCTAAGATCCCGTCAAATGTTTTCAAGGATGACATCAAATAGAATTTGAGTTCATCATCGAGGTTAAACAATTTCAAATATGGATGTTCCTCAATTTTTATATCGCCTGCCACTGATTTGGCGTGGAATGGCTGCTTATTTTTAATGCTTCTTTTTACCAAGCATGGTTGAATATAGTTTTTACTAGATCCTGTGTCTACTAAGAATCTTAGTATTTTGCCTCTCTCCGCCCTAGCCTCAAAGTAAGGGAGCGAAGAGCTCATTAGGCTAAAAAATGAACATCCGATTTTGGTTCATCTTCTAAATAATCGCTTTCCTTTTGCTCCGATATGTGGAAAGTTCTTTGCGCTTTGCTGACCTGTTGATTGGGAGCCTCTAAGGGTCTTTTCCCTTGGTACTGGGTTTGCGCTGGTTTATTCATGTAGTTCACTTTTCGTGAATGCATGGTTTGGTCAACCTCCATGGGTTCTGGTCGTGGTTGTGGCTTTGCTGGCCTAGGTGGAGCGTTTGTATTTTCGAAACGTGCGCTCCTATTTTGCCAATTAGACTGGTTTGTTTGTGCGTTGTGCGCTAACTGGGGGTAAAATGCTTGTGGTTTACCTTGTGAGCTGTATTTTTTTGTAGCATTATGAGGTTTTTGGTACGATTGCCTTATGTTGTTGGCATGATTTGTCCGAAAGTTTTGGTTGTCCAATTTTTGGCACAGGTGAAATGCTTGAGGTAAATCTGCTGGCTCTTTCATTCCTAATAGTCTTGGCAAATCTCCATTTAACCCTCTTATAAAAGTATCTAACGCTTTATTTCGGTAAGACTGCGTTAATATATGCAATGTTTCGTTGCTCATGCCTTCGCAGCCTAATTTATTTAAAATTAATGAGAGGTGTTTATACACCTGTTGGTAGAACTCGGCTATCGATTTAGTGCCTTGTACCAATGTAGTCATTTGGTACTCACGTTTATCGGCATAATGCATCGATAGGCATTTAGTTATTGCTGACCAATCTAATGATGTATTGTAGGACTCCAGCGCCGTATCGGCCTCACCAGTAATCTTGTTCCTTACTATGCTCAGCATACCATAGTATTTGGGTGTTCCTTTTAATGGCTCATATAGTGTCAACATGCGATCGACACTTTTTTTCCAAGAATAAAATTCTCCTGGTTTTCCGGAAAATTCTTTTAGACATTTCACAACGTCTGGTATTCTATCTAATCCACTCAGGTCTTGCCTGTGTCCTTCCTCGATTATTTGGTCTACCGCCGTAGCCAAACTAGCATTTGGATTCAGGACATTTTGAATTACCTGCGGTCCTTGTTGTCTAAGGACATTAGCTGCAATTTGGGAAATTAAACTCGTCAAGTCACTCATGCTTAATTGCGCATTTTCTGGTGCTTGAGGAGGCTGGTCATCCTGATTAAGCAATGCAGGCCTAATTAGATTACTTGGGTTTGACATTTTAATTGAATTGCAATGTCCTCTTTAAATTAGAAAAAATGTTTTCAACACAAATTTGTTATTATTTTTTTTTCCTTTTTATTTATTTATAAATTTGCAATTTCAAAATATAATTTAAACCGTATTTATTACTTAAATTATTTTCTCATTTTCCTTATTTAAATTTTGTAACAATTTGTTTTTGCTTTTACATGCAATATTTATTTGTTCTGTCTTTTCGACTTTCTTTCAGCCGCGTGGATCAGTCTAATCGTTTCTTCTTCAATATTATCCCTATTGTCAAAATCGAGATGTGTAGCTACTCCATTTTCCCCTATGATATTGAATATAAGTTGCATAGCCCTAGCCTTTTCTTCGTTACTTATGCCTGCAAATGTGGGAGGTTTATTTCTGTCTAGCTCACAATCTATTTCTACCTGTTCTATGATTTTGTCTAGTCCCTCGTAGTCAAAGTCGACTGGTAACGCGTCCATTTAGCTTTATGGGGTTGTTAGTAGGGTATTTAAAATTAATGAACAGAGATTTTATATATGTGCTTAATATTAATTTCTTACTCTACTTCTGTGTTTGGTGTAGCTGCGTTTGGTTACCGCTGGTGTTGAAGCTGCTGTTGGCGTTGGTATGACTTCTGGCTGGTAATGACTGTAATCGCTGGCTAAAGGTGGTGTTGTTTTTTTTTTCTTCCACTGTTTCCTTTTTAAGGAGTATATATTTTTGAAATGTTTATTATATTTTCTCGATAGTTTTTTATTCTTAGAGTTTTTTGTTTTTAAAGTCTGATATTTTTTTCTTTCCTTTTTAAATGTTTTCTCGATAGTTTTTGTTACTTTTTTATATATCGTAGGCTGGTACATAAAATACCACCGGTTTGCCTTAGCTACTAAGGGGCCTAGTCGATATAATTGCGATATATATCACTCACGAACACTTCGCGTCGTTATATCACGGTACCTTACTTTTTATGTTCAGGTTTAATTGTTTTTTTTTTTTATATAGTTTGCTAATCGGGATGCCTTACTTTTTATTTTCAGGCTTTTCACATTCACGATTTAACACTTTCACTCGGGCGCGCGCGAGTCCTTACTTGGCGTTTTCAGGATTTTTTTTTAAACTCGCGTGGCTCGAGACCTTTGCTCGGGCGCCAGTTAAGTAAAACAAGAGTTTTATTGCGGGCTGATTAGGACACAGCAACCGCTTTTATTGAATCTGGATTAAAGATTAAAATTAAGTTACAATTTTTACAATATTTATACTAAACTAAGCCTGCGTCGCGACTGCATTCTGGTGCGTCTGCGTTCTGCTGCTCTGCAACTGCATGTTGACATTGTAAGTTGCTGCGCTTGTAATGTTTACAGCATTAATTCGGTCGCCGTTATGCTGACTCCGTCTGTGGCCCACATGTTTGTTTGTTGCGCGGGTCATGTTTACACAATTGCATTTGGTTCAAGTGCAGTTGTGCTGGGTCGATCGTTCTCGGGTTTCCGGTCTAGCTGTGCGCCACTTTGCACGATCGGCTTGTTGTGCGTTTGTTGGTGCGGCCGAATTATGATGGGTAATCATATTTCGGGCAACATGTGCTGTATTGGCTTTTCCTCGGGTTGACCATTAATTTGAAGTGGGTCAACTTGGTGTAGCCAGTTTGTAATTAGTAATCGAATAACGGAATATGAATGCGTTATTTGATTCTCTGGAATGCGGGTCTATTGTGAGTGGCTAATTTACGACGTCTTGTAGAAGTGGTTGGTTTTGGGTTTTAATTTATGTTGTCCTCTTGGGTGGTTCTGACGTATCGGCTTGGAGTGTTTGGTATATGACGGCGAGTCATGTGTCAAGCAGCTTGGGTGGTATTAACTTACCCTAAGTTAACTTACACACGCACATTCAGTGGTTGATAAAAACAGTGGTGCGAGATTGGTTCAACGCAATATTAAAAATTAATGTTTAAAGAACAGCGATAAAATAGAATTAATCGGAAGTGCGAATAATTGAATTCAATATTAATTTCTCGGTTTCAAAGCGCATGAATCCGCTTCGTCAAGTTTAAAATTTCTTTCGTGTTATCGCTATTAACATCACTCTCCCTCAAATTAAGCGTGAACCAATCTTACGTTCCGGTTTTAAAATATTAAACCCACTCTCCAAAATTTCCCCCTTTAAATAGAACTCCTCGATCGATTTCGCTCAAACTTGTTAACTTTATTTAATTTTTTTTCGTAAAAGAAAATACACTCACGTATCCTAACAAGATCTTGATGTTGCCCATACCTCAAAGAGACGACAACTCGAAAAGCCCCAAAATGAGCGATGACGAAAAATCTCAGAGCACTTTTTCCGATGCTCAACGAATAACGCGGTCAACGGCTAAATCCGCAAAAAAGGGGAAACATCCCAACAGATCAGCTAAGTTTATTACAGAGAGCGATCATTTCATTAAATACTGCTCCCGGTTCAGAACAACCCCTATTCAAAACAATACTGAGTCTGCATTAAACATCAAAGACAAAAACATAGACAAGTTTTGGACTCGCGTTTAACACTGCTATTATTTAATTGTTGAAGCAGAGGATGTAGACTTCCCCGAAGATTTTAGAGCCTCCTCCTATATTAAGTACAGTTCATGCTTAGTAACTTACGAGGACACAAAGGCCCAGATAGCGGACCAGCTGCAACTGGTTAAACCAGTCAGTACAACCGCTCCCCCCCAATCATACCTCCACTCAACGAGGGTGCAGTTAGCTTAAAAGTCCCACCTTGCGATACCGAAATTTTTTATGGTGGTTATGAACAATGGCCGTCCTTCCGTGATATGTTCACAGCGGTTTACATAAACCACCCCAAACTCTCTCAAGCTCAGAAATTGTACCACCTCCGGTACAAAACGCAAGGAAAAGCCGGTCAAATAAGGAAGCAATTTTCCTTAACCAACGATAACTTCAATTTGGCGTGGGAAGCCCTTAAGTCTCGGTACGAGAACAGGCGAGTTCTTGTAGATAACCAAATTCGTAACCTCATGAACCTAAAACCCATTATTACCGAAAATAGCGACGAGATACAAAGATTACAGTCTTCAGTTAATAATTGTCTCCAAATTCTCGCCACACAACAAGTCTCGACCGAGAGCTGGGACCCGATACTAATTTTTCTCGTAACCTCGAAATTACCGGAGAACACGGTGTCTTTATGGGAACAATCTCTCATTTCCAGAAAGGACCTCCCCAATTGGTCACAGATGAACCAGTTCTTAACCACTAGATATGAGGTGGTAGAAAGGGATGATCAATGGCGGCCTCCGAAGCCAAGAACCACTCAGCTTAACAGCTTTTCTAAGCCCTTCACACCTCAAAATAGATCGCAATTTAAAAGCCCGCAAAATGCTCACAATAAGTCTTTATCGCATGTCCAATCTCACTTCACAGAACAACGGAAAATGCACAAATGCGCAATGTGTCAGAACTCAGAGCATTCGCTGTGGGGCTGTACAAAGTTTCGTAGGCTAACAGTTCAGGACCGTAGACAGTTCATCAAAGAACATAACATGTGCTACAACTGCTTCTCTCAATCCCATATTCTTAAAGACTGTACAAGTACTCAGACTTGTTTCCACTGTAGAGAACGGCATAACACGGCACTCCACAAAAGCCAAACTTTCACGCCGGCACGACAACAACAACAAAGGACCTCATCTCAAGCTGCCACGACTTCTACACACCCTAACCGGCAAATTGTCCATGGAAGAACCGGAAGAATCACCCTCAAGTTCGAATAGAACAAACGTTCAGTCTTTCTATGCGGAGAATGAAAGCAAAATACTCCTCCCAACTGCAATTGTAGCTATAGAACAGAGGGGTGAGCTTTTTAAGTTACGAGCACTCATCGACCAAGGGTCAGAACGAAGATTTATCTCCACAAAAGCTCAGACGAGATTAGGACTACCATGCCAAAAGTCGAACTTTGAAATCTCAGGCATGGGGGGTAGAGTAGTTCAAACCTCTAGCAAACTATGCTCCTTAATTATAGTATCAGCTGATTTGGCCACAAAAATAGAGGCCCAGGCAATAGTTTTGCCTCAATTAACGAAAGTTCTCCCCCGAATCCAGCTAAGTCACAATCAAAGACAAAAATGGGCTCACCTAAAGTTAGCCGATCCAAACTGTCACTCCCCAACTCAGATTGACCTAGTTATCGGCAGCGATCTCATTCCAAAGATTATGATCGAGGGCTTGGAAAAACTCGCCGAAAATCTGCTAGCCCAGAATACAATATTTGGCTGGATTCTAAGTGGTGAAGTCCACAAAAGGATATCTTCCTTCTCCACCAAAGTCGAGGAAACATCTAACGAGTACCTCAACTCCCAATTAAGAAGGTTTTCGGAACTAGAAGAAGTTCCGAACCCAAAGTTAACTACCCCCGAAGATGAAATGTGTGAAAAGTTTTACAAATCCACTACTACACGTCGATTCATGGTACGCCTCCCATTCAAGCCAAATTTTCCCGACGTAATCTCTCTAGGGACTTCTTGCTCCTCAGCTCTCCAACAATTTCTCAGCATGGAGAGAACCCCTGTCAAAAAGGGTGATCTAAAACTTCTCTACGATAATGTATTGGAAGAATATCTCGCTCTAAACCATATGGAAGAATCTTCTTCCTATGAAATTTCCTCAGGAGGCCAATACATGTCGTTCAATCTCCCTCACCACGCGGTTGTTAAACCCGAGAAAAGAACTACCAAAATTCGGGTTGTATTCAACGCATGAAGGTCTTCGAGTTCGGACTACTCTCTCAATGATACATTAAACACTGGTCCAACGCTCCAACCTGATTTGATGCTCCTCATCCTCAACTGGCGAATGTACAAATTTGTCTTCAACGGAGACGTCGAAAAGATTTATAGACAGATATTTCTACATGAAGACGACCAAGATTTTCAAAGGATACTTTTCCGCCCTTCTCCAAACAGCCCCATTCGTGATTATAAGTTGAAAACTGTAACATTTGGTGTAAATTGTGCGCCATATCTCGCCATTCTTTTACAAGAACTATGGCTTGATGAAACTGACTGGGATGAGCAAGTAAAACCGTTACGACTTATAAAATGGGGCCAGTTTTCAAATAATCTACAGGCAATCTCGACTATCCAAATACCTCGATGGGCAGATTATGTGCCAGATCAACGCTTCTGCGACGCCTCTGAAAAGGCCCTTTGCGCTACGGTTTACGTCCGCACTATCCACGATACCCACATTTCCTCGCGCCTACTAGTCGCTAAAAGTAAGGTGGCACCTCTTATGACCACAAGTTTGCCCCGGCTAGAACTATGTGGAGCTCTCCTCCTAGCCAAACTCGTCGCAGTTACCCAGTCCCACCTCAATCTCTCAAAAAGGAAACTCAACCTCTGGTGCTGACTCTGAAATTGTTCTGGCATGGTTAGAAAAACCACCTCACGCGTGGAAAACATTTGTGGCCAACGCTCTGCACAAATCATTGACCTGGTCGGTAATGCTACATGGAGGCATGTGTCTAGTAAAGAAAACCCCGCAGATATGGGCACCAGAGGGTGTAAACCGCTAGACCTGGCAACGTCTGCTCTATGGTGGAATGGTCCCGAGTGGCTAACAAGTCCCTTAGAGGCATGGCCAAAACCCACGACCCGAGGAGTAATGCCACCAGAAGTGCGCAGAATCGAAACACATCATGCCGCCGTAGAGGACACCGACCCCCTGGATAGATTCTCGTTCTTCTCTCGGGCCCTAAGGGTCATGGCATACGTGTTCAATTTCATAGAATGTCTAAAAGATCGAACAAAAAGTGAGAGTCCCGTCGACCTCGGTTTCGTTACCCATAAAAACCTCCGCAGAGCTAAACATCGTCTGATAGCTTTAACGCAAACCCGTTATTTCCCACGCGAAAAGGAACGCTTGATAAATAAGATGACAATAGACAAACGGAGCTCATTGCTCACTCTAAATCCCTTCTTGGACAAAAATGAATTGCTTAGAGTCAATGGTCGCCTAGCTCACTCTACCCTGACTTACAATGAGCGACATCCCATTATTATACCGGAAAAATCTCGATTCGCTACTCTGTACTTAAGATTTCTGCACGAACTACTTCTCCATGCAGACGTGCGTCTCATGAAGCAATGCATTAGGCAGGAACTCTACATCCCCCGGCTCAAACCACTCATTAAAAAATGCATATACCAATGCAAAACCTGCACTCTCCATAAACAGCAAATGCGCTCGCAAATCATGGCAGCCTTGCCCCCCGAGCGATGCACATATGCTTCGCCCTTTACAACTACCGGTGTGGATTTTGCTGGGCCTTTTCAACTAAAGGCCTCTATGCTAAGATCTCACACTCTAGTAAAGGGCTATGTGGCCGTTTTTGTGTGCTTCGCTACAAAACCTGTTCACCTTGAGCTGTGCTCAGACCTCACTACCAACGCGTTTCTCGCAGCCTTTGCTCGTTTCGTTGGACGTCGTGGTTATCCCGAAAAAATGATGAGTGACAATGGCAAAACTTTTGTAGGTGCCAAACGGGCTACAGAAAAGGAATTCGTAGCCTTCCTCCAAGAAGCGTCTCAAGAAGTTATCAAGAAGTACTCTCCTCAGGCCACCAATTGGAAATGTATTCCTCCCAGCTCTCCCCACATGGGTGGATTGTAGGAATCCGCCGTAAAGAGTTTCAAATATCACTTCAAACGAGTAGCTGGAACGCACAAATTTACCTTTGAGGAGGTCACTACCATCTTGCTTAGGATCGAGCCGGTCTTAAACTCCCGACCGATCTCATCCCAATCGCAAGATCCGGCAGATTTCACCGCTCTCTCCCCCGGCCACTTCCTCAGAGGTACTCCACTTTTGGCGATCCCCGAGGTGAATCATGAAGACCTGTCGCTGGTCAACAGATGAGAGAAAGTGAAAACTATACACCACCAATTCAGTAGACGATGGAAGGAAGAATATGTGAAAACCCTCCACAAACGTTACCGGTGGAAGAATACGCAAAAGAGCCGAAAATCAGCCAATGCGTCCTCATTAACGACGATGCGCTGCCGCCCACTGAATGGCGTCTAGGGCGCATCGAAAAGGTTTACCCTGGCCCAGATGGTCACATACGCGTGGTGGAAGTTCGCACTCAGACCGGTACTCTGGTCCGGCCACTCGTTAAGTTATGCTTCCTCCCCTCTGAGGAAAGTAATCCACTGTCTCGACCCCTGCGAAACCACTGACCTAGTACAACCAAAGGTCTATGCTACCATAGTGACCGCTCATACCGTTTCGTCCGCTGCACTGTCCCCAAATACATACATAAATGACAACTCTCATTCAGCACTTGTGAGCCCACATACATGCATAAATGACAGCAGGGAAGTAGCGAGTAAGTTTTTCAACAGATACAGAAATTCTTGCAAGTGATTCGCATTAATTTTTCTCGCTTTTTTTGCTCTCGCTGTACCGCGGTGGTTTTTGTGCTAGTTTTCCAAATTTATAAAAATTAAAAGACTCTTGAATACAATTAAGTACAAATTTGTTTTATAACTATAAAGTTCACAACTGTTTCTAATAAACACGTTAAATGCCTAGAGTTGGCAGTGTTGCTCGAAATTTGCATTTTCATTTCGGGCGTCTATACATCCGCTGAAATAGGATCAGCCGCGTTTTAGTGTACCAGCGGGGAAACCAGATTTTCTTGACAACCTTACGTCCGTCATCCCGCCAGACTTCCGCCGTATCACCAGTTGCCGCCACCGTCCACATCATTTTCAAGCCACCACCACCGCTCCGCTCTTGAGACGAGCAGCGCTCCAAACAGCACCGTATCATCGCGTAATTACTAGCAAATATTATTTCCATATTTTTTAAATGTTCGTCAGTATCTTTTCCTGAAATCTACAACCATCCTGTACTGCTTTTCACCGGAGGGTTTAGGCTTCTTCGGGACTACCCAAATGGGAGAATTATACGGGCTTTTCGATGGCCGTACGTTGCCTTCTTCGAGCAGTTCGCTAATTTGTTTTTCTACTTCTTCCCTCATGTTTGCGGGATAAGGATAGATTTTTGTATATATAGGCTCATACGTAGTTGTCTATATTTCAGCACGAACTGAAGTTTTGATGTTTGATTTAATATTAAGTGGACCGAATAAATTGGAATACTTTTCTACCAGAGACTTCACAACTGGAACTATGGCCATAGGGATTTCAGATAACCCAGAAAAATTAATGCTCCCAACAGGTTTGTTTCTCAATGGAATTATGATATTTGGTTCGATTGTGAGAATATGGTTTTTTCTATCTATCACTGCACCGAGTGCCTTAAGCGTATCGTTCCCTATAATTCCATCAAAAGTTTGGAGTCCTGATAAAAGATAAAATGTTGTTCTAGTGTCGTTTCCTACTTTGTGGAAAAATTTCCCACAAATTTTTCTGTTTATTGTAATTGGTCCTGCTACTGTCTGTACCGAGAATGGTCGATCGACAGGTGTGGAATCAGTTGCTAGACTAGGTTTAATAAAGTTTTTGTTTGCCCCTGTGTCTATAAGAAATTTTAAGACATTAGAGCCGTTGGTTAGGCACGTCGGGTAGGGTATGCTTGAAAAAGAAGCACACTGTTTCTCATATGAAATAGGCTGGTGGACCGGTCAATAAAAAATTTACTTGCTGTTCATCGTTGTATGTGGGTTCACAATGGTAAGAGGAGTTATATGCTTGTTCAGGACTACAGGTTTCGATGTTATATAGTTTCTGTTGTTTTGGGAATCCACCCTTTGACGATGTAGGCCCTCTCTTAAACGCGTTTGTGCTTGATGGTCTGTTCTTGTTTGCGCACTGCCATCAACTTCCATTTTCTCAACGGGGTTAGGACCCGTTGGCCTAGCTGGTGGTAATAAAGTCAGGCCTTGGTTTGGCTGAGGCCTATTATAAGGGTTCCTCTGATATCCCGGATTCGAATTCCTGTTCACCCAGTTATTACTCGAGCGTGCACGTGGCGGTAGAGGTGGTCTCTGCATTAGGTTATTCGTGGGTACAACGATCCTATTGGCTGAGTGTGAATGCACCATCATATTCCGTAAAGTTAAATTCTGAATGTCCAGGCAAGCTGAGTAAGCTTCTGGCAAAGTTTTTGGTTTTTGCACGATGAGCATTCTAGATAACTCAGGGCTCAACCCACGTACGAACACATCTAGCGCCCTGTTGCGGTAAGTCTCTACAAGAACGGAAACTGTTTCCTGTGAGTAATCGTCGCACTTTACTTTGTTGACTATTAGCGACAATTGGTGGTTTACCGTCGCATAGAATTCGTCCAGCTTAGAAGCTCCTTGAGCCTTGAGTAAGTTGATTCAACTGATGCTCGAGCGTTCGAATGTCCCTCTTATCCGCGTAGGGAAGCGATAAGACTCGCGTGATCTCCGCCCAATCGCTCTCAAAAACGTTGTACGCCACCAACGCCGCATCAGCTCCACCCCGGATTTTTTGCCTGATATGCTGCAGGATGGCGCGATATAGAGGCTTCTCTTTGACCACGTCGTAGTCAGCGACTATGCCCTCGACGTTATGAACCCACGATATGTACTGGGGGGGGCTACCCTCAAAAATTTGCAGCTCTTTTACGCAGTCGGGGTTTCTGCCAATGTCCTTTAGATCCAGTTCCGATAGGGGTGTTCGCACCGCTACCGGCACCCCTTGCGGCCTTAGGCTAGCCTGCTCTACGCTACCTAACCGCCCATCAATTGTAGTCAGATTTTTGTCTATAATTACATTATTTGACTCAATCCTCCCTAGCTTAGCATCTAGAGCTGCACCATTGTTCTCAATCGCACCAAGTCGTCCCTCAAGTCTCCTTATCTGCTCGAGAAGAGCATTAATACCCCCATTGAGTTCATTGACTTTGGAAGTTAAGGCGTCCATTTCACGAAAATTGAAAAATTTATTATTTAAATCAACAGGTACTTATACGTAACAGATTCAAGGCACGGGATTGGCACGAATTTTTTTACTTTATAGCACAGTACGATAATGATAATAATATTTTTTAATATTAATATATTTTTTGTTGTTGATCGGAGTTACTGGTCTTTCTTTTTGACAGTTTCCTGCAAAAGAACAAGAAAATAACCGTAAATTGGTTTGTGAAACTTGTACCGTGTTCTGATGGAAACGGCGACATGTACCCAGTTGGCGTTTCACATACATTAGTCTTTAAATAAAGTAAGTTTGGGTCATGAAAGGGCTGTGTTATCCTTTTTAGTCGTCAACAATCAGATTGAAGGCAACCTACTAAGGCACAGCTTGCTTCACAACACAAGTTTGGACCTAACGCCATCTTCAGTGTGTTCTAATGTGTACGCTGGAAGTGCCATCGTAGTTAGGGAGCAGCTATCGTATTCTTATGTGAACGACAGCGTGTGCCCAAAACTGTTATTGGCTATGGCATGATCGCAAAAACTGTTATTGGCTATGGCATGATCGCAAAATATGTTAACCCATTGGCTTTTGTGGTGGTGAAATCCGGCCTAGGAGTTTAGGAACTCGGATTCACCTAGCAAATGAATTGCTTAGAGTCAATGGTCGCCTAGCTCACTCTACCCGGACTTACAATGAGCGACATCCCATTATTATACCGGAAAAATCTCGATTCGCTACTCTGTACTTAAGATTTCTGCACGAACTACTTCTCCATGCAGACGTGCGTCTCATGCAGCAATGCATTAGGCAGGAACTCTACATCCCCCGGCTCAAACCACTCACTAAAAAATGCATATACCAATGCAAAACCTGCACACTCCATAAACAGCAAATGCGCTCGCAAATCATGGCAGCCTTGCCCCCCGAGCGATGCACATATGCTTCGCCCTTTACAACTACCGGTGTGGATTTTGCTGGGCCTTTTCAACTAAAGGCCTCTATGCTAAGATCTCACACCCTAGTAAAGGGCTATGTGGCCGTTTTTGTGTGCTTCGCTACAAAAGCTGTTCACCTTGAGCTGTGCTCAGACCTCACTACCAACGCGTTTCTCGCAGCCTTTGCTCGTTTCGTTGGACGTCGTGGTTATCCCGAAAAAATGATGAGTGACAATGGCAAAACCTTTGTAGGTGCCAAACGGGCTACATAAAAGGAATTCGTAGCCTTCCTCCAAGAAGCGTCTCAAGAAGTTATCAAGAAGTACTCTCCTCAGGGCATCAATTGGAAATGTATTCCTCCCAGCTCTCCCCACATGGGTGGATTGTGGGAATCCGCCGTAAAGAGTTTCAAATATCACTTCAAACGAGTAGCTAGAACGCACAAATTTACCTTTGAGGAGTTCACTACCATCTTGATTAGGATCGAGGCGGTCTTAAACTCCCGACCGATCTCATCCCTATCGCAAGATCCGGCAGATTTCACCGCTCTCTCCCCCGGCCACTTCCTCAGAGGTACTCCACTTTTGGCGGTCCCCGAGGTGAATCATGAAGACCTGTCGCTGGTCAACAGATGGGAGAAAGTGAAAACTATACACCACCAATTCAGTAGACGATGGAAGGAAGAATATGTGAAAACCCTCCACAAACGTTACCGGTGGAAGAACACGCAAATAGAGCCGAAAATCGGCCAATGCGTCCTCATTAACGACGATGCGCTGCCGCCCACTGAATGGCGTCTAGGGCGCATCGAAAAGGCTTACCCTGGCCCAGATGGTCACATACGCGTGGTGGAAGTTCGCACTCAGACCGGTACTCTGGTCCGGCCACTCGTTAAGATATGCTTCCTCCCCTCTGAGGAAAGTAATCCACTGTCTCGACCCCTGCGAAACCACTGACCTAGTACAACCAAAGGTCTATGCTACCATAGTGACCGCTCATACCGTTTCGTCCGCTGCACTGTCCCCAAATCGTACCTCTAGATAAACACTCGCAGATCCACTTATACTCACGGGAGTAACTTGAAACTATCCTTATTAAAGTCCTCCGTAAATTCATATTTTCAGATCGAGATGGCTGAAGCGCCTCAACCCGCACCAAGGACATCATTAAAATCAGCGGTAGTCGCCGCCAACGACGCCGAAGACTTGTGGGTGTCCACTCAACGCCAGGACTATCAGCGATGCCGCTTGTGTTCACAGCGTCATGCATTGCGCAGATGTCCGTTGTTCCGTCAGATGCAACCTCAACAGAGATGGATGTTGGCCCGTGCGCACCAATATTGCGTGAACTGTCTGGCGCTTTCACACACCACCAGTGAATGTACCTCCGTAATCAGGTGTAATAGTTGTGGGCTGCGACATCATTCCCTACTGCACCGCCAGGGGTCGCCCCAACGTGTTCAACCGATTGAAGCTTCTACTAACCAGCATCGCGCTCGACAGGCACTCCACCGCGTTAGGCCACCAACTCAGTCAGCCGCCATAACTCGTCGCACCGTCCGTTGTACTGCCCAGGGACTACAAACAGTCCGCTACAGGGGCAAAGTGACGGAATTGTTGGTCCAAGATGCCCTACGAACCCTTAAGGAGCTACAGGAGGCTCTAGCCGCTGAACGCGCCTAGGGCGGCCACGATGTTGGAGCGAGGGTTAGGAACCCATCTCAACAACCAATACCATAAAATATCTCTTTTTATCGCATTTTATATTGGATTCAATTCACTTATTCGTGTATATGCAGTATTGTATTTAACTAACTTGTAACTTTTATTATACATAATTACATGCATTATAGAATACACAAAGTTTGCGCAAATATGTCATAGTTTGCTCAGACTAATTAGATTAGTGAACACCGCAAATTATATTTAACTATTAACGTAATGAATTCGGCCAATGAAGGCAACTCTCATTCAGCATTTGTAAGCACACACATATACATACATAAATGACAACTCTCATTCAGCACTTGTGAGCCCACATACATGCATAAATGACAGCAGGGAAGTAGCGAGTAAGTTTTTCAACAGATACAGAAATTCTTGCAAGTGATTCGCATTAATTTTTCTCGCTTTTTTTGCTCTCGCTGTACCGCGGTGGTTTTCGTGCTAGTTTTCCAAATTTATAAAAATTAAAAGACTCTTGAATACAATTAAGTACAAATTTGTTTTATAACTATAAAGTTCACAACTGTTTCTAATAAACACGTTAAATGCCTAGAGTTGGCAGTGTTGCTCGAAATTTGCATTTTCATTTCGGGCGTCTATACATCCGCTGAAATAGAATCAGCCGCGTTTTAGTGTACCAGCGGGGAAACCAGATTTTCTTGACAACCTTACGTCCGTCATCCCGCCAGACTTCCGCCGTATCACCAGTTGCCGCCACCGTCCACATCATTTTCAAGCCACCACCACCGCTCCGCTCTTGAGACGAGCAGCGCTCCAAACAGCACCGTATCATCGCGTAATTACTAGCAAATATTATTTCCATATTTTTTAAATGTTCGTCAGTATCTTTTCCTGAAATCTACAACCATCCTGTACTGCTTTTCACCGGAGGGTTTAGGCTTCTTCGGGACTACCCAAATGGGAGAATTATACGGGCTTTTCGATGGCCGTACGATGCCTTCTTCGAGCAGTTCGCTAATTTGTTTTTCTACTTCTTCCCTCATGTTTGCGGGATAAGGATAGCTTTTTGTATATATAGGCTCATACGTAGTTGTCTATATTTCAGCACGAACTGAAGTTTTGATGTTTGATTTAATATTAAGTGGACCGAATAAATTGGAATACTTTTCTACCAGAGACTTCACAACTGGAACTATGGCCATAGGGATTTCAGATAACCCAGAAAAATTAATGCTCCCAACAGGTTTGTTTCTCAATGGAATTATGATATTTGGTTCGATTGTGAGAATATGGTTTTTTCTATCTATCACTGCACCGAGTGCCTTAAGCGTATCGTTCCCTATAATTCCATCAAAAGTTTGGAGTCCTGATAAAAGATAAAATGTTGTTCTAGTGTCGTTTCCTACTTTGTGGAAAAATTTTCCACAAATTTTTCTGTTTATTGTAATTGGTCCTGCTACTGTCTGTACCGAGAATGGTCGATCGACAGGTGTGGAATCAGTTGCTAGACTAGGTTTAATAAAGTTTTTGTTTGCCCCTGTGTCTATAAGAAATTTTAAGACATTAGAGCCGTTGGTTAGGCACGTCGGGTAGGGTATGCTTGAAAAAGAAGCACACTGTTTCTCATATGAAATAGGCTGGTGGACCGGTCAATAAAAAATTTACTTGCTGTTCATCGTTGTATGTGGGTTCACAATGGTAAGAGGAGTTATATGCTTGTTCAGGACTACAGGTTTCGATGTTATATAGTTTCTGTTGTTTTGGGAAGCCACCCTTTGACGATGTAGGCCCTCTCTTAAACGCGTTTGTGCTTGATGGTCTGTTCATGTAGTTGACATTTCTTGTTTGCGCACTGCCATTAACTTCCATTTTCTCAACGGGGTTAGGACCCGTTGGCCTAGCTGGTGGTAATGAAGTCAGGCCTTGGTTTGGCTGAGGCCTATTATAAGGGTTCCTCTGATATCCCGGATTCGAATTCCTGTTCACCCAGTTATAACTCGAGCGTGCACGTGGCGGTAGAGGTGGTCTCTGCATTAGGTTATTCGTGGGTACAACGATCCTATTGGCTGAGTGTGAATGCACCATCATATTCCGTAAAGTTAAATTCTGAATGTCCAGGCAAGCTGAGTAAGCTTCTGGCAAAGTTTTTGGTGTTTGCATTCTAGATAACTCAGGGCTCAACCCACGTATTAACACATCTAGCGCCCTGTTGCGGTAAGTCTCTACAAGAACGGAAACTGTTTCCTGTGAGTAATCGTCGCACTTTACTTTGTTGACTATTAGCGACAATTGGTGGTTTACCGTCGCATAGAATTCGTCCAGCTTAGAAGCTCCTTGAGCCTTGAGTAAGTTGATTCAACTGATGCTCGAGCGTTCGAATGTCCCTCTTATCCGCGTAGTGAAGCGATAAGACTCGCGTGATCTCCGCCCAATCGCTCTCAAAAACGTTGTACGCCACCAACGCCGCATCAGCTCCACCCCGGATTTTTTGCCTGATATGCTGCAGGATGGCGCGATATAGAGGCTTCTCTTTGACCACGTCGTAGTCAGCGACTATGCCCTCGACGTTATGAACCCACGATATGTACTGGGGTGGGCTACCCTCAAAAATTTGCAGCTCTTTTACGCAGTCGGGGTTTCTGCCAATGTCCTTTAGATCCAGTTCCGATAGGGGTGTTCGCACCGCTACCGGCACCCCTTGCGGCCTTAGGCTAGCCTGCTCTACGCTACCTAACCGCCCATCAATTGTAGTCAGATTTTTGTCTATAATTACATTATTTGACTCAATCCTCCCTAGCTTAGCATCTAGAGCTGCACCATTGTTCTCAATCGCACCAAGTCGTCCCTCAAGTCTCCTTATCTGCTCGAGAAGAGCATTAATACCCCCCTTGAGTTCATTGACTTTGGAAGTTAAGGCGTCCATTTCACGAAAATTGAAAAATTTATTATTTAAATCAACAGGTACTTATACGTAACAGATTCAAGGCACGGGATTGGCACGAATTTTTTTACTTTATAGCACAGTACGATAATGATAATAATATTTTTTAATATTAATATATTTTTTGTTGTTGATCGGAGTTACTGGTCTTTCTTTTTGACAGTTTCCTGCAAAAGAACAAGAAAATAACCGTAAATTGGTTTGTGAAACTTGTACCGTGTTCTGATGGAAACGGCGACATGTACCCAGTTGGCGTTTCACATACATTAGTCTTTAAATAAAGTAAGTTTGGGTCATGAAAGGGCTGTGTTATCCTTTTTAGTCGTCAACAATCAGATTGAAGGCAACCTACTAAGGCACAGCTTGCTTCACAACACAAGTTTGGACCTAACGCCATCTTCAGTGTGTTCTAATGTGTACGCTGGAAGTGCCATCGTAGTTAGGGAGCAGCTATCGTATTCTTATGTGAACGACAGCGTGTGCCCAAAACTGTTATTGGCTATGGCATGATCGCAAAAACTGTTATTGGCTATGGCATGATCGCAAAATATGTTAACCCATTGGCTTTTGTGGTGGTGAAATCCGGCCTAGGAGTTTAGGAACTCGGATTCACCTAGCAAATGAATTGCTTAGAGTCAATGGTCGCCTAGCTCACTCTACCCGGACTTACAATGAGCGACATCCCATTATTATACCGGAAAAATCTCGATTCGCTACTCTGTACTTAAGATTTCTGCACGAACTACTTCTCCATGCAGACGTGCGTCTCATGCAGCAATGCATTAGGCAGGAACTCTACATCCCCCGGCTCAAACCACTCATTAAAAAATGCATATACCAATGCAAAACCTGCACTCTCCATAAACAGCAAATGCGCTCGCAAATCATGGCAGCCTTGCCCCCCGAGCGATGCACATATGCTTCGCCCTTTACAACTACCGGTGTGGATTTTGCTGGGCCTTTTCAACTAAAGGCCTCTATGCTAAGATCTCACACCCTAGTAAAGGGCTATGTGGCCGTTTTTGTGTGCTTCGCTACAAAAGCTGTTCACCTTGAGCTGTGCTCAGACCTCACTACCAACGCGTTTCTCGCAGCCTTTGCTCGTTTCGTTGGACGTCGTGGTTATCCCGAAAAAATGATGAGTGACAATGGCAAAACCTTTGTAGGTGCCAAACGGGCTACATAAAAGGAATTCGTAGCCTTCCTCCAAGAAGCGTCTCAAGAAGTTATCAAGAAGTACTCTCCTCAGGGCATCAATTGGAAATGTATTCCTCCCAGCTCTCCCCACATGGGTGGATTGTGGGAATCCGCCGTAAAGAGTTTCAAATATCACTTCAAACGAGTAGCTGGAACGCACAAATTTACCTTTGAGGAGTTCACTACCATCTTGATTAGGATCGAGGCGGTCTTAAACTCCCGACCGATCTCATCCGTATCGCAAGA
Organism: Philophylla caesio; assembly: GCA_963971545.1. Lineage (NCBI taxonomy): Eukaryota > Metazoa > Arthropoda > Insecta > Diptera > Tephritidae > Philophylla > Philophylla caesio. The sequence continues at coordinate 570,985 of OZ020605.1, read as the reverse complement.
TCCGGCAGATTTCACCGCTCTCTCCCCCGGCCACTTCCTCAGAGGTACTCCACTTTTGGCGATCCCCGAGGTGAATCATGAAGACCTGTCGCTGGTCAAAAGATGGGAGAAAGTGAAAACTATACACCACCAATTCAGTAGACGATGGAAGGAAGAATATGTGAAAACCCTCCACAAACGTTACCGGTGGAAGAACACGCAAATAGAGCCGAAAATCGGCCAATGCGTCCTCATTAACGACGATGCGCTGCCGCCCACTGAATGGCGTCTAGGGCGCATCGAAAAGGCTTACCCTGGCCCAGATGGTCACATACGCGTGGTGGAAGTTCGCACTCAGACCGGTACTCTGGTCCGGCCACTCGTTAAGTTATGCTTCCTCCCCTCTGAGGAAAGTAATCCACTGTCTCGACCCCTGCGAAACCACTGACCTAGTACAACCAAAGGTCTATGCTACCATAGTGACCGCTCATACCGTTTCGTCCGCTGCACTGCCCCCAAATCGTACCTCTAGATAAACACTCGCAGATCCACTTATAATCACGGGAGTAACTTGAAACTATCCTTATTAAAGTCCTCCGTAAATTCATATTTTCAGATCGAGATGGCTGAAGCGCCTCAACCCGCACCAAGGACATCATTAAAATCAGCGGTAGTCGCCGCCAACGACGCCGAAGACTTGTGGGTGTCCACTCAACGCCAGGACTATCAGCGATGCCGCTTGTGTTCACAGCGTCATGCATTGCGCAGATGTCCGTTGTTCCGTCAGATGCAACCTCAACAGAGATGGATGTTGGCCCGTGCGCACCAATATTGCGTGAACTGTCTGGCGCTTTCACACACCACCAGTGAATGTACCTCCGTAATCAGGTGTAATAGTTGTGGGCTGCGCCATCATTCCCTACTGCACCGCCAGGGGTCGCCCCAACGTGTTCAACCGATTGAAGCTTCTACGCCGTCCGCAACGCGCCAGCAAGCTGCCAATCGTACTAACCAGCATCGCGCTCGACAGGCACTCCACCGCGTTAGGCCACCAACTCAGTCAGCCGCCATAACTCGTCGCACCGTCCGTTGTACTGCCCAGGGACTACAAACAGTCCGCTACAGGGGCAAAGTGACGGAATTGATGGTCCAAGATGCCCTACGAACCCTTAAGGAGCTACAGGAGGCTCTAGCCGCTGAACGCACCTATGGCGGCCACGATGTTGGAGCGAGGGTTAGGAACCCATCTCAACAACCAATACCATAAAATATCTCTTTTTATCGCATTTTATATTGGATTCATTTCACTTATTCATGTATATGCAGTATTGTATTTAACTAACTTGTAACTTTAATTATACATAATTACATGCATTATAGAATACACAAAGTTTGCGCAAATATGTCATAGTTTGCTCAGACTAATTAGATTAGTGAACACCGCAAATTATATTTAACTATTAACGTAATGAATTCGGCCAATGAAGGCAACTCTCATTCAGCATTTGTAAGCACACACATATACATACATAAATGACAACTCTCATTCAGCACTTGTGAGCCCACATACATGCATAAATGCCTGGGAAGTAGCGAGTAAGTTTTTCAACAGATACAGAAATTCTTGCAAGTGATTCGCATTAATTTTTCTCGCTTTTTTTGTTCTCGCTGTACCGCGGTGGTTTTTGTGCTAGTTTTCCAAATTTATAAAAATTAAAATACTCTTGAATACAATTAAGTACAAATTTGTTTTATAACTATAAAGTTCACAACTGTTTCTAATAAACACGTTAAATGCCTAGAGTTGGCAGTGTTGCTCGAAATTTGCATTTTCATTTCGGGCGTCTATACATCCGCTGAAATAGAATCAGCCGCGTTTTAGTGTACCAGCGGGGAAACCAGATTTTCTTGACAACCTTACGTCCGTCATCCCACCAGACTTCCGCCGTATCACCAGTTGCCGCCACCGTCCACATCATTTTCAAGCCACCACCACCGCTCCGCTCTTGAGACGAGCAGCGCTCCAAACAGCACCGTATCATCGCGTAATTACTAGCAAATATTATTTCCATATTTTTTAAATGTTCGTCAGTATCTTTCCCAAAGACAATAATGTCATCGATATATACGTAGCATATTCGCCCAATATACTCTTTAAGGACATCGTCTATCATACGTTGAAATATAGCCGGCGCATTCTTCAACCCAAAAGGTAGCCTCAAAAATTCATACTTCCCATTCATGGTTGAAAAAGCGGTTTTAGGTATATCTGCTCCTTCATTGCAATTTGATGAAAGCCTGATGCAAGGTCAATTGTCGTAAAATATTTAGCGTTTCCTAGACTAGCAAGTGTCGCATTAATATCCGGAAGAGGATAAGCGTCTGACACGGTAACCGCGTTCAAACGTTTGAAATCTACAACCATCCTGTACTGCTTTTCACCGGAGGGTTTAGGCTTCTTCGGGACTACCCAAATGGGAGAATTATACGGGCTTTTCGATGGCCGTACGATGCCTTCTTCGAGCAGTTCGCTAATTTGTTTTTCTACTTCTTCCCTCATGTTTGCGGGATAAGGATAGCTTTTTGTATATATAGGCTCATACGTAGTTGTCTATATTTCAGCACGAACTGAAGTTTTGATGTTTGATTTAATATTAAGTGGACCGAATAAATTGGAATAATTTTCTACCAGAGACTTCACAACTGGAACTATGGCCATAGGGATTTCAGATAACCCAGAAAAATTAATGCTCCCAACAGGTTTGTTTCTCAATGGAATTATGATATTTGGTTCGATTGTGAGAATATGGTTTTTTCTATCTATCACTGAGTGCCTTAAGCGTATCGTTCCCTATAATTCCATCAAAAGTTTGGAGTCCTGATAATAGATAAAATGTTGTTCTAGTGTCGTTTCCTACTTTGTGGAAAAATTTCCCACAAATTTTTCTGTTTATTGTAATTGGTCCTGCTACTGTCTGTACCGAAAATGGTCGATCGACAGGTGTGGAATCAGTTGCTAGACTAGGTTTAATAAAGTTTTTGTTTGCCCCTGTGTCTATAAGAAATTTTAAGACATTAGAGCCGTTGGTTAGGCACGTCGGGTAGGGTATGCTTGAAAAAGAAGCACACTGTTTCTCATATGAAATAGGCTGGTGGACCGGTCAATAAAAAATTTACTTGCTGTTCATCGTTGTATGTGGGTTCACAATGGTTAGAGGAGTTATATGCTTGTTCAGGACTACAGGTTTCGATGTTATATAGTTTCTGTTGTTTTGGGAAGCCACCCTTTGACGATGTAGGCCCTCTCTTAAACGCGTTTGTGCTTGATGGTCTGTTCATGTAGTTGACATTTCTTGTTTGCGCACTGCCATCAACTTCCATTTTCTCAACGGGGTTAGGACCCGTTGGCCTAGCTGGTGGTAATGAAGTCAGGCCTTGGTTTGGCTGAGGCCTATTATAAGGGTTCCTCTGATATCCCGGATTCGAATTCCTGTTCACCCAGTTATAACTCGAGCGTGCACGTGGCGGTAGAGGTGGTCTCTGTATTAGGTTATTCGTGGGTACAACGATCCTATTGGCTGAGTGTGAATGCACCATCATATTCCGTAAAGTTAAATTCTGAATGTCCAGGCAAGCTGAGTAAGCTTCTGGCAAAGTTTTTGGTTTTTGCACGATGAGCATTCTAGATAACTCAGGGCTCAACCCACGTATGAACACATCTAGCGCCCTGTTGCGGTAAGTCTCTACAAGAACGGAAACTGTTTCCTGTGAGTAATCGTCGCACTTTACTTTGTTGACTATTAGCGACAGTTGGTGGTTTACCGTCGCATAGAATTCGTCCAGCTTAGAAGCTCCTTGAGTAAAATGATTCAACTGATGCTCGAGCGTTCGAATGTCCCTCTTGTCCGCGCAGTGAAGCGATAAGACTCGCTTGATCTCCGCCCAATCGCTCTCAAAAACGTTGTACGCCACCAACGCCGCATCAGCTCCACCCCGGATTTTTTGCCTGATATGCTGCAGGATGGCGCGATATAGAGGCTTCTCTTTGACCACGTCGTAGTCAGCGACTATGCCCTCGACGTTATGAACCCACGATATGTACTGGGGGGGGCTACCCTCAAAAATTTGCAGCTCTTTTACGCAGTCGGGGTTTCTGCCAATGTCCTTTAGATCCAGTTCCGATAGGGGTGTTTGCACCGCTACCGGCACCCCTTGCGGCCTTAGGCTAGCCTGCTCTACGCTACCTAACCGCCCATCAATTGTAGTCAGATTTTTGTCTATAATTACATTATTTGACTCAATCCTCCCTAGCTTAGCATCTAGAGCTGCACCATTGTTCTCAATCGCACCACGTCGTCCCTCAAGTCTCCTTATCTGCTCGAAAAGAGCATTAATACCCCCATTGAGTTCATTGACTTTGGAAGTTAAGGCGTCCATTTCACGAAAATTGAAAAATTTATTATTTAAATCAACAGGTACTTACACGTAACAGATTCAAGGCACGGGATTGGCACGAATTTTTTTACTTTATAGCACAGTACGATAATGATAATAATATTCTTTAATATTAATATATTTTTTGTTGTTGATCGGAGTTACTGGTCTTTCTTTTTGACAGTTTTCTGCAAAAGAACAAGAAAATAACCGTAAATTGGTTTGTGAAACTTGTACCGTGTTCTGATGGAAACGGCGACATGTACCCAGTTGGCGTTTCACATACATTAGTCTTTAAATAAAGTAAGTTGGGTCATGGAAAGGCTGTGTTATCCTTTTTAGTCGTCAACAATCAGATTGAAGGCAACCTACTAAGGCACAGCTTGCTTCACAACACAATTTTGGACCTAACGCCATCTCCAGTGTGTTCTAATGTGTACGATGGAAGTGCCATCGTAGTTAGGGAGCAGCTATCGTATTCTTATGTGAACGACAGCGTGCGCCCAAAACTGTTATTGGCTATGGCATGATCGCAAAATATGTTAACCCATTGGCTTTTGTGGTGGTGAAATCCGGCCTAGGAGTTTAGGAACCCGGATTGACCTAGCCAATTAGATTGCGAAAGGATGTCCAGTGCCATGACTGTGGATGTGCCAAAGGTTTTTGCATTATTTTTTTTTTTTTTTTCATTAATAAAATTTACATGCGTATATCGAAGATTTCACTTTTATTTCATTATATACCTGAGGGTCTTCGGGGTCACAGGATAATTTCAAGTAATGTTATTCCTGTATCAGCCCGCAAGGGTTGACAGGAGAGGACGTAGTAATTTATGGTCTAAGCCTGAGGTACCTCGGGGTCACAGGACATAGCGGTGTTAGTTTAACTGGCCATATGTGACTTAATTATTTAAATTGGTTGACCTCTTCTAGGAAGAGGAGCTTTTTAACTCTGGAGTGCCCCGTGGGGATCGCAGAGCTAAGCTAATATTATAAACAGCAGGGTTTCAGTGAACCGTCGTTTCAAAATATTTTTTTATGCGGATATACAAGCCATTATTTATAACTTTATATTTTAATTTATTCTTCTTCTTTTTTTTCACTCACACTTTGTCATAACCACTTTATCACTTAGCACTTTCGAACACTTTCTACAATCCCTCGCGAAGGAGTCCCACAATTAAGGGGATCCATCCCGGAGCAGCTCTACAGCTAAGTAGGCTCCTCACAAGGACCCACATTTCAGTGGGTCCCTGCTCGGGCGCCACTTAACGAGTCCACACACGTGGGCTCGACAAAATTAAAGTTGGGGGCCGCCCCGCGGCCCCAGGATATTCCTGTGAAAATAAAACGATCTAAATTGGTTACTGATTTGTATATTTACCATTCCAGCTCTCTCGGAAGAATGCCAGCCCAAATATTGTTAAAGCTAACACTTAGTATCTAAATGACATGAATTAAATAAATAATTGCTGACGCTGCGCTTCCCACGAATTGCATTTTGCATTTCGCCTAAATATCAATTACGCTGCAGGTCGATTACCTGCATTGGCTATGCGCGTGTTTGGGGAAGTTCGGCATCAGCAATTTTACAGTAGTTAGTGTGCTGGCCCCGTTGTTAACTTACATGTGTGGTTGAATATTCGGTTATATTATATTAAATTGGAATATCAAATTTCTTCAAATATGTTTCATTCTATGTACAAACCGCATTTCGCTACTAGTTACCTATTTTTCTACTACCTTTGCGCGAAAAGGGATACAATATTTTTCCCTTTATCAGATCTTCCTAAATGCAACCTTACAAGGCAGTCGGAAAACTTAAACGTCAATAAGTATCCAACCTTTAATAACACTGTCCAACAGCATTTTTGGAACAGAATAGTGACCCTATAATTCTGAAAGGGTATGTTGAGTAGATCATTTTTGTGGAATAAACTTATGGTCCAGCACGTCTGAGTTTTTTTTACAGTGGGTCAAAGTTTTCATTTTTTGGTCGAAGGGAGCATTATACTATATGAAAAAAATGTTGTAAGTTAATGTCTGAGAGAATTCTTATGGTCAGAGTTGTATTGTGGAATTGTATGAGGATTATTTTTGTGGAAGATCTTAACCCTCTAACTGGTCTCTTTTTTTCGAAAAAACCAAAAAATATCCTTTAAAAAAGGACATTTAAGGATTAAAATATTCTACGAAAATGTTTGGCGGAAAATTTCAGTGGGGGTCACCAAAGACACCATTGTTGTAAATAAAGCTCTTTACGATTAATTGGCAAAATTACACGCCAACATATACAAAGCAGGTGAAAACGTCGTCAAGTTTGGCCGGGCCAAACACTGAGTTCTCGCTTCTAGTCAGCTGTGACTTACAAATCAGCTGTGACTTACAAATCGTGTGTGATAAAATTAAGCATAATTGAGCTACTAAGCAGTACAAATTAATATAAAAAAGAACAATTAAAGCTTAAATAAGCATGGCGGATTCTGTTTGCAAATTAAGAAATTGGTTTTATTTTATTTGTGGACATTTTACGCACCATCAAAGCAGAAGGAAGATATTCCCTACAATTGAAATACCATATTTTCTTTTATTTGGAATACGATTTTTATGTGAAGCTTGGATACCAAAAACTGTATGTACTACTTGCGAAAGTGGTCTTTTGACCTGGTACAAAGGCGGTACTAAGGCGCTGCCATTTTCTGCGCCTATTATATGGATTGAACCTGAAGATCACAAATCAGATACATGCTATTTCTGCGTAAATTACAAATTTGGTAGAAGCCAAAGGCACTACGCGATAATGACATACGAAGCAACAAATAATGTCATTTTACCAGAAGTGCGCTGTGAAGGTGTTCCGGTGCCTCAACCGCCTACACATACATTTTCGGCCAATACGACATATGCCAATACAGAAATAACAGCGGCGGTTGAAAACATATCAGATATAAGTTACTTGCCTCCTGATGGTTTAAACATATGTCCTAATTTGATAGACCAAGCTTATTTTGAAGATCTTGTAAGGGATTTTGGACTAACAAAAGAGAAAGCTGAAATATTATGTTCCAGATTGAAAAACAGGAATTTGATAAAAGCCGATGTGAAAGTTACATTGCCAAGAAAAGACACGCTGATCTGGAAAGTTATTTTAAAAAATTAGAAGAACTTGTATACTGTTGCAGTATTGAAGAGGTTCTAAAATATCTAAAGCTTCCACTGGACTCTTCCGCTTGGCGACTGTTGCCGTCAAAACCAGCCATTAGCCTCCAAGCATTCATGCGACCCTGCGTTGGTTCTCGAGTTTGACATTACCCGACTTTAGGTTATTCGACTAGGAGAGGAAGAGCGGAAAACGACGAAATTTTTTAAAGCGATACGCTAATATAACATATAATTTTTTTTGTAATTAATAACCTGAATAAATTGTATATTTAGCTGCTATTAAAAGTAAATCGCCGCCTTTTCCTCGCTGTAACAAATCTTTAAAAAATTTCTGGCGAAATCTTGGATTATTACCTGGAATCACCTTGACTGTTCTGCACGTGCACGTGCCAAAGGGTTTGCACAAAGGGCGACAGTGGCGAAGGCGCTCGCAGGGATATATCCAGAGATATAAGCAACATCCGCGCCGAAGGAGGGGACCGTACACCAGTTTTTAAGTCTCCCACCCCGCATCTGCATGACACATGTGCATTTGTCAGATCTGTGGAAAGAAGGCAGATAAATCTGTCGAAGAAAACTGGGTGCAGTGTGACGATTGCGAACTCTGGTTTCACTTCGCATGCGCCGGCGTAGATGAAAACGTGCAGTATCGCGATTGGAGTTGCACTTCCTGTGGTAAAAACAGTAACATCGCAGGACCAGGGCATACAAGACCGATGCAGCGAATGCACACATCGGCTGATTCATCAGCAGAAACAATACAATCTGAGACAGTAGCGAAGCAATGTGCGCAACCAACTAGCATAGTTCTTCAAGGCCACGCGCAAATGGTGGACGAGTGCCTCCCGCAGAGGAGCCAACCCAGCGAGGGTAATCGTCAGCGTCAACTTATGATGGCGATGCTTGAGGAGAAAAGAGCGGCGGAGGAACGTTTCATAGAGAGAAAATACGAGCTCCTTGCTCAAATGAACGCAGACGGCTCATCCGCGCCCATTACGCAATACACAACCACTATCGCTCCCTCCCCTTCGCAAATAGCAGCCAGGCAAGCCATACCGAAAGAATTGCCAATCTTCAGTGGCGACCCGGAGGAGTGGCCGATGTTCATTAGTACCTTTGAACACAGTACATCCGTGGCAGGATTTTAAAATGTAGAAAATATGTTGCGTTTACAACGGTGTCTCAAAGGCAAAGCACGCGAGTTGGTCAAAGACAAGTTACTCCTTCCAACGATGGTTCCTGATGTTGTCAACACGCTGAAGATGTTCTTTGGTAGGCCCGAGCAAATTCTAGAAAAATTGATTGCAAAGGTATGAAAGTTAGCCCCTCCAAGGGACAAACTCGAATCGCTCATAGAATTTGCACTCGCTGTGCGTAATATATGCGCGACGATGCAAACTTCTAAGCTCGAACAACATCAGAATAGCCCAATGCTAGTGAAAGAGCTGGTGGATAAACTACCTAATCAACACAAACTCGCTTGGGCTATGCATCCACGTGATAGTTCACCACCTATTCAGCAGTTTAGCGACTGGCTTTATCGTATAGCCGAAGCAGCATCAACCGTAGTATCACCTGTAGTTCTCTACAAAACAAGTTCCGTAAACACTCACAGCAGCGGCGATACTGTAAAGCAAGGAGTGCTCACCATCGTCGCCAAGACTTCTCGCCTTCAGAAAACCATACCCAGTTTAAGCCAAAGCAGTATACTATGAAATGCATCGCGTGCGGTACGATTGACCACTACGCCGCACTTTGCCAAGCCTTCCGAGACTTGTCGGTAAGCGAGAGGTGGCAGTTGATAAAAGGGGAGAAAGGTTGTTATCGTTGTCTGAAAGCTCATCGGAAGGGCTGTTTCTCGAAGAAAAATTGCGGCATCAACGGCTGTTCGCAAAAGCACCATCCGATGCTGCATACTGCAGACAACATATGCGTAAAGAAGGAAAACGATCAAGCCCTGGTAATCACGCATCGCGCTGACAATACCAGCAGTCAATACTTTCGTATAATTCCAGTGCAGCTTCATGCGTCTGGTAAAACAATTGACATCTTTGCATTCTTAGACGAAGGGTCGTCCGTGACACTCATTGATGAGTCGACATTTAAAAAACTTGGTATCAACGGAGTACCAACTCAAATATGTCTACAATGGACAAGCGAAACCACTCGCAACGAGAGCACATCGGTGCGAGCGTCAATTCAAATAACCGCACCAGACAACAGGAAACCTTTTTGGCTGGACAACGTGCATACGATACAAAATCTGGCACTACCAAAACAATCAATGAATGCGAGCGAGTTACGTAACAGCTACTCTTATCTAAGGGATATACCTTTGCCTTCGTATGATGACATTCAACCTACGTTGCTGATAGGAGCAGACAATTGGAAGGTTGCTGTTCCAAGGCAAATACGCGAGGGTAAACGACATGAGCCCATCGCTTCCAAGTGCTTGTTGGGATGGAGTGTACAAGGTACATCGACGGCCGCAACTTATGTAGCGATGCATCATTGTGAATGTAAGTGGCAAGAGCTGCATGACATCGTTAAAGAAAGCTTCAGCTTAGAGCCAGTTAAACCTCGAGACTTACAATCTAACGACGATAAGCGGGCTATTGAAATTCTCGATAGAACGTGCTTTAAAGTAGACGGGCGTTTCGAAGTCGGCCTGTTATGGCGCAAAGATGACCGTAGCTTACCTGAAAGCTATAATAACGCTCTTAATCGTCTCAACTGTTTAAAAAACAAAATTAGACGTGAACCTGAATTATATGACAAAATTGATCATCAAATAAATAATGTAATAAAAAAAAAATTCGCCTTTCATCTTTCGGAGAACGACATGGCGATCGACAATTCGCGAGTATGGTACTTACCGATTTTTATTGCAAAAAATCTCAACAAGCCTAACAAGGTGAGACTAGTGTGGGATGCCGCAGCAAAATCTCACGGTACATCGCTGAATGACAATTTATTAACCGGACCAGACTTCCTACTACCTCTTGTAGAAATCTTACTGAGGTTCAGAGTTGGTAAGGTGGCGATCTGCGCTGACATTGCCGAGATGTTCCATAGGATCAACATTCGGAAAGAGGATATGCATATGCAACGCTTCTTATGGTATGACCGAATCAGTGGTGAAACGAAGGCGTATGTTATGCGTGCCATGACCTTTGGGATAAATTGTGGCCCATGTATTGCGCATTACGTTCGAAACAAAAATGCTGAACAGAACCGTCAGCAGTATCCCCGCGCATAAGGCTATTCAGAATGCGCATTATGTGGATGATTACATCGACAGCGCCGAGAGTGAAGAAGTAGCTTTCGCAGTAGCAGACGAAGTTCGCAGTGTTCATCGATTGGGAGGATTTGAGATACGAAACTGGGCATCAAATTCTCGTAGGGTCCTTAAGCAGCTCTCAGACGTCAACTCGGCAGTGCAAGCTCTACTCCAGTTTGGAGATATTGAAAAGGTTCTGGGGATGTATAGGGAGCCACATAAACACAATTTTAAATACATCCTCAGATTCCCTCGACTACGACGAGACGTCTTAACAGAGGACGTCATCCCAACAAAGCGAGAAGTGCTACAGGTTCGCATGCCGATTTTCGACCCATTGGGTCTGATTGTTTGTTATACTATTGGATTAAAAATCCTTTTGCAACGCGTGTGGCGAGTAAATATTGGCTGGGACGAAGTGCTGTCAGAGGAACTCGTCGACAGTTGGCGACAGTGGAAGCGTATGTTGCCGCTAGTTGAAGCGGTCGAAATTCCGAGATGCTGCTCTAAACATTTAAGTTCTGCTACGCAAGTAGAGTTGCATACGTTTGTTGACGCAAGCGAACACGCTTACGCTGCAGCCTGTTACCTGAGAGTAATTCAGGGAGACGTTGTCGACGTATCGTTAGTGACAGCGAAGAGCAAAGTCGCTCCACTTAAGCCGGTATCCATTCCGCGAATGGAATTGCAAGCTGCTGTGATGGGATTGCGCTTAGCTCAGCGGGTGGTTAGTGTTCGCAGGCTCATTATCGAAAGCGTTACGTATTGGACTGATTCGAAAACCGTTCTGCAGTGGCTGAGGATGGACCCACGCAACTTTCAGCAATTCGTCATGCATCGTGTTGGAGAGATCCTCGAGAATTCGGACAATAAACAGTGGCGATGGGTCCCAACGAAACTAAATGTTGCAGATGCAGCAACCAAGGTCAACAGTTCTGTTGAAATCACTCAGTGGCTGCGCGGTCCGGCGTTCCTTGGTATGAAATGCTTTGAGTGGCCAGAAATCGATTGCAGGTATGGTGAAGTGGATACGACAGAACTGCGTCAACATGTACACGTTATTAAGAGGCTTCAAACTATCAACCTCAATGTGCTATACTTTTCCGATTGACATTTGTTTTATATATAGCTAAGCTAAGAGCAAGAATACACAGCAATAGCCAGCCAAACAGGATCACACCTGAAATGATCCGCACAGCGGAGAATGTTCTCATACAACATGCGCAGTTTGAACATTTTTCGACCGAGGTGGCTACGTTACAAGGCAGCGTTGGCGTCAGGTACAACTTTTCGGTGATCGATTTTGGCAGCGTTGGGTAAAAGAGTATACCCCCGTGCTAACTAGACGAGTTAAATGGTTCCAAAAGTGCACTCCTCTGGCAGTTGACGATATTGTTATCGTAGTAGACGACAACTTGCCACGGAATATGTGGCCTAAAGGTAGAAGCACAGTGATGGCTAAGGATAGCCAAGTGAGGAGAGTGACCCTAAAGACGAATATAGGGGTAATGCAGAGGCCAGCTACGAAGGTGGCTAAGATGGACGTCGACCCAAATTATAGTAAATAATCAGGTGGTCATTTACGAAGGGGGGGATGTTGCCGTCAAAACCAGCCATTAGCCTTCAAGCATTCATGCGACCCTGCGTTGGTTCTCGAGTTTGACATTACCCGACTTTAGGTTATTCGACTAGAAGAGGAAGAGCGGAAAACGACGAAATTTTTTAAAGCGATACGCTAATATAACATATAATTTTTTTTGTAATTAATAACCTGAATAAATTGTATATTTAGCTGCTATTAAAAGTAAATCGCCGCCTTTTCCTCGCTGTAACAGCGACTATTTATAGATAGTTCAAAACACAGCTTAAAAGCAGTTTTACTGCACAATGGATATCAGCATCCATCAATACCGGTTGCGTATTCCACAAAAAAGGAGGAAACATACGCAAATATTTCAAATCTCTTAAATAAAATTGAATACTATAAATATAAATGGGAAGTATGCGCAGACTTCAAAATGATTGCAATATTGACTGGAATGCAAACAGGATACACAAAATATATGTGCTTTCTTTGTAAATGGGATTCATGTGCTACCAGCAGCCATTATCATATTAAATATTTCGAAGAACGTAAAGAAAATATTATTGGTGACTTAAATGTAATCCATGAATCCCTTGTCCCAAAAGATAAGGTCATACTTCCACCGCAGCATATTAAGTTGGGCGTAATGAAAATTTTTATTAAAAGCTTAAATACTCAAGGAAATGCTTTCAAACGCATTCAAACAATTTTCCCCAGATTATCTGCAGCAAAATTAAAAGAAGGTAAATTACGGTTTTAAGAAATAATTTATTTCATTTAATGTAAATTACCTTTTCTAGGAATGCTCGTTGGACCCGATATAAGAAAATTATTACAAGTTGAAGAATTTTATGGGCATCTGTCGGATATGCAAAAGACAGCATTTGACTTTATGCAGCTGGTTATATCAGAATTCCTTGGAAACTCAAAAGCACAAAACTTTGCAGAAAATATTGAAAGCTGCTAATCGGTTTTAACAATATTGGCGTTAAGATGTCACTAAACTGCATTTTCTGCACTCTCATCTCATTTTTTTAAAGAAAAGCTTGGAGCGGTTTCAGATGAACACGGTGAAAGGTTTCATCAGGATATAAAGGTATTGGAAGAAAGATTCAAAGGGAAATCCCAAAGTGTAATGCTTGCTGAATACGTATGGGGCTTGTACAGAAACCTTGACACATCGGAACATTCACGTCAAGCTAAATCCAGGAAAGCATATTGTTCATACTCACTGTGTTTTAGGGCAAAAATCCGATATGTAAAAAAGGAGAGGAGAGTGTTTCGATTTAAATATATTCAAAGATATGATTTATTTATCCATTTACTTTCCAACTTCAAATATTTCAAATGCCAGAGGGGCGTATTAGAATGAATAACTTAGGTGCGTTGGCGGTGGCGGTCATTAGTAGACTGAAATTTAAGTTAGGATGGCGCGATCGGGTCTCCCCGGGTCGTCGCGTAACAATTCAAATTTGGATTACACGCCACCCCGATTTACGATATAAACTGGTATACACATGGTTGCAAAGGGAGAGTTAAAATTCAAAAATACAGTTTTATATATATGGTAAATGCGCAACTACGTCATGGGTCGTTTACAAATCTATGAGATTTGTGCTCATATTCTCAACATGCCGGCCCGCCTGTGCCGGAGCGAGGTGAAGCAGTTCCTTTAGTTTCTCGAGCGTCAGGAGCGCCTGGCTGAATAGTGTTTGTATACATTGCTGGACGGCCGACCGACCGTTGGATTGCTTATTTGGTTTCAACACGGCTTTGCTTTTGGTCGAAATCTCACGGCGACCGCCCCTTCCGCGAGGCTCTTCTCGCCGACGGCGTGGTGGGGTTGACGTCACCGAATGGTGCAGCATGGTGTGGTGTGCTTTGCCACATTGATGGCAGGTGTCGGGCGAGTCGCAGGATCCGGTGGTGTGAGACGTGGCTAAACAGTTTAGACAATACCGATGCACCTTGGCCGACTCGTACCTCTCCTCCGATGTCATCGCTTTAAAGTAACGCAAAATGTTGAGGTGGCAGCACAAACGGCACTTGCTGTACTCCATGATGCACTGATGTACCTGTTAAAGAAAATTTCAAAGGACAGGATTAGTGCTATGAGCTGATGTATTAGTGAGCTCTGTATTGGAAGGAGATATGTATATAGATTGTGTGTGTGGGTGTGGTTAGTGATGTAGTCAGCATATAAAGGACCATCTAGGGTGATGTACTATAATGGGGGTAATATGCTTAATTTAGTAATATTTCAGGTAACTATGCCGGCTTGTGTACGAACATCTACCACTCGTATGTTTTGGTCAGGGCCAAGATGGAGGTTGGTGACTCGGCCAAGGCGCCAGTCATTTGGAGGCAAGAGATCATCTTTGATGACTACCAAGTCTCCTTCGCGGATATTGAGTTGTGGATGTTTTCATTTGTATCTCTTTTGTAATTCTTGTAGGTATTCAGCTTTCCAACGGGAGCTGAACTGATGATGCAGAACCCTCAGTTTTTGCCATTTCGTAGTGAGGGATTCGTTTTCAGCATTCGGTTCGGGTAGCGAAACCAAGGGCGATCCACGAATGAAATGACCTGGTGTTAGGGCCAGTAAGTCGTTTGGGTCTTGTGACATTTTTACAGCGGCTTCCCACAGACCGCCCTTGTGAGGGGCATATGACGGTATAAATTGCCACGAAAGTCCGTGTATCGCGTATTCCTCGGCAACATCGGACGCCGCTTCTTTGAGAAATAGGGCAAAGTCTCGTTGGATCGCTCGCTGGACTCCAATAAACGTCTTCTCATTATCAGACATAATTTTGTGAGGCAGTCCGCGTCGACCGACGAATCGAGTGAATGCGGCTCTGAACGCTTCAGTGGTTAAGTCTGTGCAGGACTCTAAGTGCACCGCTTTGGTGGAGAAGCAGACGAAAACACAAAGATATGCTTTTTTTATGAGAGACCTGTCTAAGGGGCGACGTTTTTACCAGGAATGGTCCAGCGAAATCGATTCCAGTAGTGTGGAATGGCACTGAGTAAGTTACACGTTCGGGGGGTAGTGCGGCCATTATTTGTGATCGCATTCGCTGTTTATGAATGGTGCAAGTTTTGCATCGAAAGACGCACTTTTTCACCTTTTGCTTGAGTCGGGGTATGTATGTAGTACTCTTGCTGTACCATGCGAATCATTAGTTGCTTTTCAGCATGAAGCAACGTTTTATGGAGAAAATCTAGCAGCAAGGAGCAGTACTGTGATCCATCTGGGATGATAATGGGGTGTCGTTCGTTATTACTTAGAGCGGCGTGAGCTAATCGACCATTCACCCGCATGACACCATTTTTATCCAGCGTAGGGTTTAGAGCAAGGATGCATTTTAACGTTGGATGCATTTTAACGTTAAATTTAACCGTTCCGAAATGTTTTCTCTTGTTTCGGTTGAAACATTTCAAAATATTATCGTTAAAGCAATTATCATAATAAATTTCATTACGTTTTTAACCGAAACGAAATGCTGGCGTTAACGTTAAAACGTTAAGAAAAACGTTAAGAAAAACGTTGGAGATTCATTCGTCGCAAACAGAAGCGCAAACAGGCGCAAACGGAAGCGTTGCATAC
Organism: Philophylla caesio; assembly: GCA_963971545.1. Classification (NCBI taxonomy): domain Eukaryota; kingdom Metazoa; phylum Arthropoda; class Insecta; order Diptera; family Tephritidae; genus Philophylla; species Philophylla caesio. The sequence goes on along the minus strand of OZ020605.1, from coordinate 554,939 downwards.
TTTTAGACACCTTAAAATTAACGAAAACGGAAATTTTATAACGTTGCAACATTAACGATTTGATTTCGTTTTGATAACATGGCGCCGAAAGGCAACAAACTCATTTCGTTAAGTTAATTTTGCTCGTTAACAAAACAAAATGGTATCGTTTCGTTTGTTGAGCAGCCCTGGTTTAGAGTTAGTAGCGGACTTTTCTTGTTAATGGGTTTTGCAGTTGATAACGCCTTAAATTCTTCGACAAAGTGGTTGCGCTGAGTCGCTGCTATCAGTTTTCTATTTACGAAGTTTATCTCTTCTTGTGCAGGAGCTACTGAGGTTGGAATGGGAGCCCTTTGAGAACTAAGAATAAAGCGGTACATATAAGCAACAACTCTTAAGGCGCGTGGAAATGACGAGAAACGTTCCAGAATATCTGTGCTTTCTAATGTCAGGAGAGATTCTACCTGTCTCTGTTCAGGAGGAGCCGGGTTATAGAGAATTGGTTCGGGCCAGGAAGTAGATGGCTTGGAGAGCCATTCCGGTCCGTTCCACCATAATGAACACCCAGACAGGTCCTGTGGTTTGCATCCACGGGTGCCTAAGTCTGCTGGGTTGTCACCACTCGGTACATATTATCAACGAAGTAATTTCCCGGGTAGATTCCAATTTTTTGTAGCACCGTGTTATTTAGTGCTAGTGAAAAACTACAGGTTCCGAATTTCTAATTTTTAGTTTATTATTTATTGCGTTAATTCTTGCTTACATGTACATACATATGTACGCATAAATATTTTTGTATACATAGGCATATAAACTTACATAAGTCATTAGTAGTATATATAAACAGTTTGCATTTTTGTTGACAAACTATTTCATATTCATAGCAATTTCAAAAGTACGTTTTCGCTACAAATTTACTTAAGATACTACAGTAAATTTTAAATATTAAGTTTAATCTCATATATATACATAAATGTAAATTATTAAATGTGTAATGCATAATTGTTTTTTATTAAATTTACACATGTACATATATATCTATGTACAAACAAACATACATATGCATGTCCGTATACAAATTCTTATTTTCTTATTTCAGACACACACATGCATACCAATTAAAATTCAAAATATTTGCATACTCGTGCATACATACATACATACATAGATACATTTTGCATACATAAATGCCATGCTTTCACCTTAACTTATTTTCAAACAATGTTTGTATTTTATTTTATAAATCGGTTTGGTTTCAAAAGCATCTTTGTCTGGAAAATGTCTGTAAAATAATAGATTTTATAATACTGTCCTTTAAATATTAAACTAGATAAATAAACTACCTTAAATGTTGTGGTGCGTAGCCATAATCAAATCTAAAGTAGGATTTCAACTGGGCTAAAATTGCAATTTTACATAACATAATTTTTAATGGATACCTGTAAAAAAGGTTTAATTAACTATAAATTGTACGTTATTTTGACTATTACTACGTTCCTATTATCGACGTTATTCACATACAAATGTTAAATGTGGGTGTTTCTTAAACATGCCATTACCATTTAAATAATAGCTAGTAACTGTATAGCAAACAGGTCACTCAAATCCGCTTCTACCTACATATTACCATAATTCCTGTACAAATTTGTATTTAAAACCTTAACGCTTAAAAATATTTATTGACTTGTCTTGCTTCGTTTATTATAATTTACTGGGGTTTTGTAGTGTTTTGTAAAATACATTTATGCTTTTCAAATTTTATATACGAATACATATGTATGTATTTAGTTATACAAAGCAAAAAGTGACATGAATGCAATGTTTTGCAGTTTCTAAGGTTTTAATAAGTGTAACAAAATATTGCTAAATCTTACCACCATAATGATAATAATATAACATAAGCAACATACATAAATTTGTTGGACATAACAAAAAAGTTCGTCCCATTTGCCCTCAATGAAGCTATCATATCTATGCCTTAGGACCCGCAAAGGGAATGCAAAAGAATAAAGATAATATAAGATTGGCCGCTGCTTAATTAAAAATTAATTGGGAAATCCAAAAATGTTTGGGACTTAAACTTGAGGATGGAAGTAACAAAGTAACATCATATTCTTCATTCAGATCGAAGTTGCCAACCCGTGCCTAGTCCAACCTTAACTGCGTAAAAGTTGCGATTTATTTTTTTCCGTTTCATCGACTCTGAATGAAAAATAGGACTATGTTTGTTACTTTAAAGGCCTATCCACACATATCATTGCCATATCAGTTCCTTTCAAGTGCCGTATCAGTGTCAGTAAAAAATAAGTTATCGTTGCCTCTGTTTCAAATATAGTTGTTCAGTCAGACGCTGCCTTTTTTTATCGTCAGTGCTACTTCAGTGTTCGTTTCGTGTTTTATAAATAAGTCGGTAAGGATATTTATTTCACTGACGAGCTAAACTTTTCCCTGTTTCAATCTTGTTTGATATGGAGGAAAAATTAATCGAGTTGGTACGGAATTATCCAGAATTATATAATTTGTGCCACAAAAAATATATGTATTCCGGGTTTAAAGATCATATATGGAATAATATAGAAAAAGAATTAAAACAAGAAGTTAAGTAGGTATTTTGTTGTATTGAATGTTAGTACGTAGCATTTTTATTGAAATAAAAACAAAAAAATGTGCATACATAACATACATATGTATGTAGGTATGCTATGAACAAATTTTGTCTGGCATATTTCGGGCGTATTTATTTTTCGTTGCAAATTTCTAAAACTAAAACAAAATAATTTACATCTTTTTATTGTATTGAATTTTGGAACGATTTTCCGTCATCCCTAGTCAAGTTTGGTTTTAAGACAAACCGTTTTCGCCATTGTGCCATAATCAATGTCGTTTTTCGAGAACGAAAGGGAACACGGAAAATCATTCCAAAATTCAGTAAATTCCAACTCAATCGGAAACTTCAACAACAGCAAAAAATTAAATGTTTTATTGTTTTCGTAATGAAATTAGGATGTCTTAAACATGATTTCCACGGTTTGCGGTTTTGTGTTTAAGCTAATACTTTGATTACTTCTGGAGATACTAGGATTCAAAAGCGAGAAAAATACGAAAACTTCGAAACTTTAATTTTTTATTATTTCAACTTTTTCTGTCAGTAAATAGAGAACTTAAGTTATAACGACAAATATAAATTTATATTAAGAAATAGTAAGTTGTTTTGAAAAAGGATAACTTACGCAAATAATTAGCTAAAAAACTGTTAAATCCAAAACGAGGAGATTGTTTTTGAAAAATAAAGATTTTTTAAACTTTAATAACAAAAACCAATTCATTTTCAAAAAAATAACAATATTTTGTACTAGGAGGTAATTTAAGAAAACTGTAAGCTTGTCTAGAAAACTGTATTATAGAGTTTAAAATGTGAATCTGGCAACATTACTCCTCAATGTAACTAGCGATTTTTTGATGATTTTTCAAAATAATTTACGTTATTGCATTATTAACTTTTGCACTGCCTGATACAGAAAAAGCTTATCTTGCATACCATGAAGCAACATTGTAAACATTACGCAGGTTTTCCAAGACAAAATGCACAATTTTTAAAAGGCAATGTGACCAATAAAAATACATTAAATATTATATTTATAACTCTCTATATTTTCTTTTCAATAAAGGAAAGGGCTTTTAAAAAAATACCTTTAGCCTTTAAGAACCAAAAACGGACATTCAAGTTCTAAAAGCTGTATGAAAGTAATACTCCTGATTTCATTCTGATTATTTCAACTTTTTCTGTCAGTAAATAGAGAACTTAAGTTATAACGACAAATATAAATTTATATTAAGAAATAGTAAGTTGTTTTGAAAAAGGATAACTTACGCAAATAATTAGCTAAAAAACTGTTAAATCCAAAACGAGGAGATTGTTTTTGAAAAATAAAGATTTTTTAAACTTTAATAACAAAAACCAATTCATTTTCAAAAAAATAACAATATTTTGTACTAGGAGGTAATTTAAGAAAACTGTAAGCTTGTCTAGAAAACTGTATTATAGAGTTTAAAATGTGAATCTGGCAACATTACTCCTCAATGTAACTAGCGATTTTTTGATGATTTTTCAAAATAATTTACGTTATTGCATTATTAACTTTTGCACTGCCTGATACAGAAAAAGCTTATCTTGCATACCATGAAGCAACATTGTAAACATTACGCAGGTTTTCCAAGACAAAATGCACAATTTTTAAAAGGCAATGTGACCAATAAAAATACATTAAATATTATATTTATAACTCTCTATATTTTCTTTTCAATAAAGGAAAGGGCTTTTAAAAAAATACCTTTAGCCTTTAAGAACCAAAAACGGACATTCAAGTTCTAAAAGCTGTATGAAAGTAATACTCCTGATTTCATTCTAGCGTTTTTTCCCCCAAACCAATATGTTAAAAGAAAGTCAATAAAGGCATGAATTATTTTTTGCTTAAATGTTGAGCTTAAAGTTCCAACTGACTAGGGTTTTCCCACTAGAGATGATCACTAATTTTTGTACATCTTACTTTGCATCCCCATGATATCCGAAAATGTCCGCGGAGAGTGACAAAAATACACACATATGCATTTATAGGTGCTTTCATGTAGTTTTTACGGTAATTGATTCTGTCTCAAATGCAATAAGATTTTATAGGTTTTATTTCGAAGATACAGGAACGCCCTCCAGAATACAAAAAAAAACTTGTATGTTAGAGAGCTTAGTTCTCTCCGAGCGATCCTTGCAGTTTTTTTTTAATATTTTGAATATTTTTCGCGTTTCAGGTGTTTTATTAGGGCAAGGCTCTGCGCGGTAATTAGGGTAAGGCTGTAAGTATCAAGCAATGAAAAGTCTGTTCATCCATGTGAGAGCAAACGAAGATGAGGTGCCGCATAGAAGATAGACATTCTAAGGGCAGGTAGGTAATAGCGATGCCTGAGCACTATCTCACTGATTAAAATTCTGTTTGAATCTTTGATATATTTTACTGCTACACATAGCGCTTTTTTTCATTGAACCATTTTCTATTTTCGATAAATTTGCTTAATGTTCACCATAACTTTATAAGTTATATCCTTCAAATTTCTTATTTAGAATCGTCCACGGCAGGTAATGGCAAATTGTTGCCATTAAAAAGCTTCTGTTACAATATAACTGCGATTCAAAGTAGTCAATAAATTGTAGATCCCTCAATTTGTTGCACAAGATAAAGACGTACACCGCAAATACATTATTTTCCTCATTTTCTCTAATTATACAGCTTAAATAAAATGCAGGCTTTCAATTTACTTACTAAAATATCTGTGTACATAGTTTCTTTGATTGCTTTTGACACCTCTTTTATTTTTCACGTATTTGTTATTGTGATAAATCAGCATGCGAAGAAATTGATTTCAATAAAAATTGATGTTTCCAGAACGGCACTACGATTTTTGGAATCTGACGATATTAGACGATACCAGGAATTTATATTGAAGATAAATAATATTTAACCAAAGACCAATAATTGAAAAAAAAATTTTCTGGCTTCAGTTACTTGAAATCATACCTAATGACATTTGGGAATAAACCTCACAAACTAGTATTTTTGCGCATGAATATATATTTTCACATAGATAAAATTATGCGGAAACTAAGCAGGTAAAGGAAATACTCAGCATTTAACATTTATTACACCCCGCTTATTGACAAATTTGAACAACTTAGTATTCCTCTTATAAAATTAAACTGGTTTTCAATAAAGAAAAAAACAAAAACTATTCCTTAAACATTATACAATAGATACAATAACTTCATAAAATTTCATCAAAATTGCGAACTTTTTTGTGCGATTTTTTTCTTTTATTTTATTAACGATAACGATTTTGGGCGGAAATTTATCTAGCAACATGGATCTCTACGGATAATTATTTGGTATTACGAAAGCTGATATGTATATTAGACTGCCACTTAGAAAAAATACGCTTGCGGCACCCCCCAGACTGGTTCCTTTTCCCAAAAAATATATGATTGTGGAAAAATTTTATCCAACTCGGTTCGGGGGAAGTGGTGCTTTAAAGCCCCCAAAGTTTCGAAAAATCAGCATTTTTTCAAAAAAGTTGACTTTGGCCTTGAATAACTCAGCTAATATCAATTACTCATAAAAATTACATTTGAGAGAAATGAAGAAAATTTTACGCCAAGTAGTTTTGCCATAGAAAGTTTTTGATTATCTTCAACCATTTTCTAGAATTATTAGATGATTCAAAGCATTGGATTTAATGAGCGATACTAAAAATTTCGATACTCTTGTGACTTAACGATACTAAACGATTATCGATACCTTATTGATACTATTATTGTTGTCGATACGTATCGAATACGGACCTTGTCGATACTTGTCGACAAGTATCGATACTTTTCCCATCACTAATATGCGCATTTTTTTTCACAGCAACTAACATATTTGATGTGTCTCCTTGTTAATGTTAACTTCCAAGAAATTATTTCGCAAGTTGTTGACTTTTTTTCGAAGATTCTTAGAATTTTTTTTACATACATATTTCTTTTGGAGCAAAATATTACAATATTTCTTTGGTGAAGCTTTCAGTGCAAAATCGTCAACAAGAGAAATAAGTAAAAATGTCTATGGTTTTACGTGAGCGTATTTACTTAATTGGAAACTATTCAAATAGCTTGATGGGTAGTAAATTACCGTCTGCGAAAGAAGTTTTGAGAATTCTATTTTTTAATACGCGTGTTGTTAAGCTAAGTCTTAGGGAAAGTGCCCGTTTAACAATAAAAGAAGTGCAAATATTTGGGCAAAAAGCAAGAATTCCAACTAGAGAAGAGAAGCACTGCATTGAAAAATTGGAAAAACTGTATAATGAATGGCGCAATCTGCAAAAAAACTCGGCTAGAAAGACAGAAGAACAAAAGAAGAAAGAGACAGTATTTACCAAAAAAATTGAAAACTTATTTGATATAGCCCATGCAAATGCATTGACTATTCTAAAAATTGAAGAAGATAAAATATTTTTATTGAATCAAAGAAAAGAGGGAAGACCGGGATATATGCATGGCATCGATTGTGAACTTGAACAGTCAGAAAAACAAACAGAAGATAGGCAAAGAAAATTGTTGGAAAGGAGAAATAAAAGTACAGAAGAAGTTAACGATTTATTAAGAACTGTTCCAATAAACGATATTTCGTTGTCTGACCCGGAAATTTCAAATTGTGAAGATAGTGCTTCTGAAGAAAGCCAGGGGAAATACTAATTAAGTATTTTTATTTTTTGTGAAAAAGTTTTTTTTGGTGATAGCGTTTGTGGCTCAACTCAACGCTTTTTCTTAACGGTTTTTGAGTTGCGGAAAAACAAGCAATAACAAAAAGGGTCTCTTGGAAATGTCCCACAATTGAACCTAATATCGGCCACGATATTTTGTTTTAATTTTATGCCATCAATTTCAACATCGATTTGGACTTCTGTGCTGTATTCATGGAACCCGAATGGCTTTGTCAAAAAATTAGGCTGAATTCTAAAATATAAAAAATTTTCGTTTGGAATTAATTGCACATATGTATATATCTTTACCAAGATTGATGATAGGTTTAGGTTTAGGTTAGGTGGAAGCCCAGAGATGGGGCTGACTTAGACTTGATTTAAAGTCCATTGTGGTACCACTGATAAATGTATACCCTTTTTTCCTGAACAAATACGATACCAACCGTAAGATACATATATATATTAAAAGAAGCGCCGGGAGCTCGTAATGAGAAGGTAGTGTTGAGAAGATTCCACCTCATCATCCCCCATACAGCACCCGCACCTCGGTTTCGAGACAATGCCCAGCCCTACAGCGTGTATCCCCATCGGGCAGAGTAATTCCCCAGACCGCCTGCTGTCCAGGACCGGCCAAAAGGACCTTGCAACTATGCAAGTCAATGTTTCCGCCCAGCCCTTCCTCCCCGGTACGATATCCTCTGTTGTTTCCTGTCGGGCCAGCTCATGAGGATGGCAGCTTCCGGCGATGTCACTATATCCTGGGACCCAGATTAGCGGGATGCGGAAGTCCTCTGACGCGGCCGATAAGCAGGGCTCTGATTGCGGCCTGGCTGTCGGAGTAGATGTTCACTGCCTTCTGTGTTATGGTGCTACAAAAAAAATCTGGTAGCCTGAACTTACTACTGACCGATAGTTCCTCGCAGAAAACACCGCCTTCAACTCTACCCTCCAATTTCGATGCATCCGAGAAAAGGGTTACTGCGCATCTGCGCCAGAGGTCATTTCCCTTCCACTCCTCCCTTGATGGGATGTGTGTGGTGAAGGACCCTCTAGGGGCAGTCTTCGGCGCGCACCGATCTGCCTCCTCCGGGATGAACTTGTATTGTCTTAGGACCACTGACTGCCCAAGTTCTGGGGTTAGAGAAAATCCAGCACTCTGCAACCTGATGGCAGAGCAAGCGGCGGCAACTTTTCCCGTTAAGTCCACAGGGATGATGCCAAGCATCACATTTAGAGTCAGTGTTGGGGTGGTGCGTAGTGCCCACCACTTTTGGAGAGAGACCCTCTCTCTTTCCGATGGCTCCCCTACAGCAGTATAAAGCGAACGACGCCTTTTTGGCCCTATCCTCAATGTTCGGCCTCCAGTTTAACTTTCCGTCCAGAATAACCCTCAGGTACCTGACTCTGTCAGAAAGCACAAGAGGAGTACCAGCGATGGAGGGTAGTTGGGACTATATACTTCCCGTTGAACAAGACCAGCTCCGTCTTGTTTTGATTTATAGCTAACCCACAGCTTGTGGACCAATTTGTCACCAAATGCATGCCAAGCGATTGTACTGTAAATCCAAATTAGACCCGTCACTACGATGAAAAATTCTATGGTGCAACTTGAAAATGCTTAATGTAACGGGTGTTTTTTTTAGGGGTATAGAACTTCGAATTGAAATAAAACACAAGAAAATCGTTTTAAGGTCCATCAATTTGGCTTTATTGGAAGGATAATTTTATGGCATTAATGTTTAAATATGATTTCGGGCATGTGGCCGCCGCGGCTGGCTCGAATAAAGCCAATTCTACAGGTCCAATTTTCAACCACTTTTTCGAGCATATGGGGCCGTATGTCGGCAATAACGCCACGAATGTTGGCTTCCAATTCCCCTAACGTTTCTGGTTTGTTGGTGTAGACGAGCGACTTCACATATCCCCAAAGAAAATAATCCAATGGTGTCAAATCACACGATCTTGGTGGCCAATTGACAGGTCCATTCCGCGAAATTATGCGCTCAGCGAATGTTTCCTTCAATAAATCGATTGTGACGTGCGCTGTGTGGCATGTAGCGCCGTCTTGTTGGAACCACAACTCATCCACATTCATGCCATCCAATTCGGGAACAAAATAGTCGGTTATCATGGCTCTATACCGGTCTCCATTAACGGTAACTGCCTCTCCAGCATTATTGCGGAAGAAGTATGGCCCAATGACTCCACCAGCCCATAGAGCACACCAAACAGTCAGTTTTTGTGGATGTAATGGCGTTTCAAGGGTCTCATGTGGATTCTCTTCACTCCAAATGCGGCAATTTTGCTTGTTGACGTAGCCATTCAACCAAAAATGAGCCTCATCACTGAACAAAATTTTGCGATGAAAATCAGCATCGACATCAATCTCATTTTCGGCCCATACACCAAAATCACGAAACATTGCATGGTCTCGCGGCTTTAATTCTTGCACAAGCTGGATCTTGTAAGGTCGCAAGCCAAGATCTTTGCGCAAAATCTTCCATAAAGTTGATGGACAAAGCTCCAATTGCTGTGCACGGTGGCGAATCGATTCATTCGGGTCCTCTTCAACACTTTGCTCTACAGCGGCAATTGTTTCTTCGGTGCGCACTGTTCGACGTCTCTGCGGATGCGTATTATCACATAGAGTAAACGTAGTGCGAAAACGATCCATGGTTAACCGAATTAATTGCTCTGATGGACGATTATGTCGACCATAAAATGGACGGAGCTCACGGTAAACTTCGCGAACTGAACCATTATTTTCGAAATAAATTTGCACGATTTGCAAGCGTTGTTCTTTTGTCAACCTGTTCATGATAAAATGGCAAACCAAACTGAACATAAATGACATTAGAGTTGCCAGATTTGACCACAAAATGCCAGTTTTATCTCTATTCGAAAAACAAACCTGTAAAAAAAAACACTCTTTACATGCAAAACTCAAGACAGAGTGTAAAATTGGCCCTAATGACCTTATTGATTATACTACTAGCGCCATTAAGAGCACTAATAGCCCTATAACTATAAATTTTGTTGACCTTTTCCTTTCGATAGAAAAATTCCAATTTTATGGAGTAACTAGGGCTAGAACTTCAGTCTCTAGTGACTTTTAAGTCCAATGCTATTGGTGAAGATAGAATTTGTTTGAGGTTTGTAAAATGTATGCTTCCGTTTATTTTTAGTTCTGTAACACATGCCATTAATTACTGTTTCACAACTGCATATTTTCCAACAGAGTGGAAAAAGGCTGTCACTATTCCTGTTGCCAAAAATAATATAGCCACGAATCCCAGTGCTTGCAAAATATGTAAGTGACAGAAATGCTGTTAAAATTATAGTTGCTGCTGCAGAAGCGTTTGGTTAATGCATAAACAATTTCATTTTAAATAAAAATTCAGTTCGTACTGCTAGACAAAAATTGCGAAAAGAACGCGTTGATGAAATCAAAGCCAAGATGGAAAATAGTGATTTGGAAACTGTATGTTTGCATTGGGATGGAAAACTACTTCCAGGATTAAAAGGAAAAAATAAGTAGACCGGCCCCTATAATAATCTCCAATGATCAAATAGAGCAATTACTCGTGGTTCCACCTTTAGACGCAAGCACTGGAAGAGCCCAAGCATTAGCTATTTGTAAAGCTGTAAGGGTTTGCAAGATAAAGTGTAAGCGTTAGTTTTTGATACAACAGCAGTAAACACCGGTCACATAAACGGAACAGCTACTATTGTTGAAAGCCTATAAGAAAAAGATCCTTTGTATTTACCATGGCGGCATCATATATATGAACAAGTTTAAAGAAGCGTGTTTGATTTAAAAATTTCAAAGTCCGAAACCCATAATGTTGTCATTTTCCAGAAATTTCAAAAATCGTGGCCAAAAATTGATATCAAAAACATTAGCAGTGGCATTAGTGACAAAAGAGTTAAAAAAATATTCTGTGCAAGTGAAATAGAAATCATAATATCAAATTTGAACAAATTTTTAAATGAGAAACAGCCCTGTGCCGATTTTCTAGAACTTATAATAATATTCTTAGGAAAAACGCCAAGTCGTGGTATAAAAATTAAAGTTCCAGGAGCTATGCATCATGTCATATACAGTTTGAAAATATTTTTATTTAGAAACGAGTTTAAACTTACGAAGGAAGAAGAAAAGGCTTTGTGCGAAATTTGCATCTTTCTTATCAAAATGTACGCTGATGCATGGTTCACAGCTCCTTTACCAATTAAGGCACCTTTTTGTGATTTTAATTTTTTAATAAAGCTCCACGAATATGCAAAATATGATAAACAAATCTCAAAAACAGCTTCTGATACATTTTGTAGGCATCTTTGGTATTAAAGTTCAGAAGCTGTCGGCTTTGCCTTTTTCGATTCAAACGTAAGCTCTGAGACAAAGATAAAAATGATAGAGAAATTAAATAGTGAATCACCATCTGAACAAAATGATAAAAAGGCTAATGTCACGATTTCTGAAATCCTGGAAGAGGGCATCGAACAGTTTGTTTCGAAAAAAAACATTAAATTTCTTCACAAGATTTAATATAAATATTAACTTTTTAAAAAAGCCACCATCAGAGTGGGATGTAGATGGAAATTATAATGAGGCAATAGAAAAAATTAAAGGAATAACAGTAGTGATTGATACGGCAGAAAGAGGGGTTAAATTGATACAAGATTATAATTCTATATTATCGAAAAATGAAGAACAAAAACAATACATACTACTAGTAGTTCAAGATTATCGCCGCAGGTTTCCTGACTGCAACACTTTATTAAATACAAACTATTAATACATTGTTATCATAAGAACCTTTCTAATACAAGTAATAAAAACAATTAAATGGTTTTGAAATGAGCTTTTTAAAGGCGCAAATGTTGTTCTAGGGGTATAAATAGAAAACGGTTGAAGATAATCAAAAACTTTCTATGACAAAATTAGTTGGCGTAAAATTTTCTTCATTTCTCTTAAATGTAATTTTTATGAGTAATTGATATTAGAAGGCCAAAGTCAACTTTTTTGAAAAAATGCTGATTTTTCGAAAATTTGGGGGCTTTGAGGCACCACTTCCCCCGAACCGATTTGGATAAAATTTTGCCACAATCATTTTTTTTGGAAAAGGAACCGATGTGGGGTGTGCACTAATGGCATATGCTTAAGGAAACTTTGTTTTGAGTTTTTTTCCTTGTTGAGTTAAGAAACTTGAGGTATATTGATCTATTTATATGGTTTCAATTATGTATTTTGATTTCAGATCATACTCACTTTGACATTGCTGAAGATTAAGATTTTTCTTTTCAGTAAATACCATTGCTTACAAACATGCATACATATATATCTATTTATACACTTAGATATGCACGATGAATATTATAAAAAAATAGGAAATACATTTCGCGAGGACTTTAAAATATACACTTTAGTCACAAGATGACATACGCGTATGAATATACCTATGTAAATACATATGTTTAACTCTTAAATATTATTTAAGAGATGCATTATCATTTTATGTGTACAATTATTGATTTGATTGATCCAATTAAATACAATTCGAAGTTACTACACCAAGAATATGTCTGATGTTTCTGATTTTGTGCACGCACTTCCAGTCGGAGAGGCAGCAGATGCCAATGAATTTGCACGAGTAGCCGCTAGAGGTGATCGCATGTCTTGATTTAGCACGCCAGAGGTTTGACTTTGGCTCCCCTCATAGAAGTACGAAGAATCTTTAAGAAGATAAAAAGAAAATATAATTAATTTGTATATGTTGTACAATGATCAATAGGCTTTTTGGAACAGGGTTACTATGGTAGTTTTCTAAAAGAAGACAGCTTAAATATGATTTTTGCAAAACAAAGTTATTGTCCTGCACGCTTAAATTTTTTCTTATCAGCTTTTAAAAATTAAGACATTCATAATTGGTCTTTATACCACAAGTACAAAAAACCACTATAAATAATTGTCATAATTATGGATCGAGCTTAATATTCCTTAAAACTAAGATGTTCAGGGTTGTTTTTTGATTTTATTCGTCTTTGTACCAACGATATTAATTAGTTCCTGTAGGGACTCTATAATAAGTTTTATAATGTGGCATCAGCAACAAACTCCCCAAACCGCTAAGAGCTAGCACATTGAAAGAAGGGTATCGCCCTGCGATTGGTTAGTCATAGTGAGTTGAACTAACCCAAGTGTCTGCAGTAGCAAGGCGTAAACAACGAACAACTCACTACGATAACAAAAGATACAGCCATTGAATCTTCCTCTTCTATAACTGCCGCAACTTACTATAATAATTAGCTTTACAATCTTATTCTGTAATCGGCCTTAAGAACACGCATTTAAACGTAGCACAAATATATTTTTTGAACTTCTGTTAATTAACGTTAATAACTGGTTGCCGCTAAATCGAAGGAGGCCTCGCTAAAACCCGTGTCGATACCGAGGCTTGAACTACAGGCTGCTCTCATCGGCGTAAGAATGGCAAACACTGTTATAAGCGCACTGAAAATGCCAAATCATAATCGGTTCTGGTGGTCATAAGTTATACTTATTTAAATACCTCACATTTATATTTTTTGCTTCTTGTGTTATACGATAATTTTTGATCATACTTCTTCATAAAGCCTTCGCACTTATCATTAGTTTGTTTTGTTGTTTTTTTTTCTTCTGTAGATCTCGACCAACCAAACCAAGCATTAATGTTAGCGGCAGTCCAAACACCATTATATGGTACTCTTAATAATTGGTATCCATCGACGTCTTCTACTAAGAACCTATCATTTTGTAGAACTTTCGTTACTTTATAAGGTCCATTAAATTTTTGAACTAACTTCTTAGAGACACCTACATGTGTTTCGAAATTTTTGACAACATTTCTGAATTAATCATCTTGGCCAACATAGGGTCTAAACTTCGGTTTATTCTTTCAACTTGGCCATTTACCTGGGATGTCCCAGGGGCAATTTTTATGTGCTGGATGTTTTCTCGCTCTACAAACTAAGAGAACTCGGTTGATGAGAAACAGGAACCGCGTTGAGTCACTAAGTATATACTTTGGTCTGCTATACGTTCTATAATAATCATTAGTAACTTCTTTCGATCTTGTTATTTTCGCCGAATTGGGCTTAGTGCATGCATCAATAATTACCAGCACATGCCACTTTTGATTTCATTTGGGCCACAATGATCAATGTGTGCCCTACTTTCTTTTTATTTAAAAAACATGTAAAAGAGAAGAGTTCCATTTTGCTTTTTTCTATATAGGACTGCATTACCCATTTCATATAAAGAATGCCCAGAGTTTCCCAACAAAGTTTTCAGCCTAGTAATATTCTCGTCTTTGATTTGGTAAATATCTAGGTTTTTTTCGAAATAATCAGTTTCAACCATCATTATATTTGTGCATCTACTTAGGGCATACACATGCTGCATTCCTTTCCTGCTCTATATGTAAGGGAAAAGCCATAATTTTCCAGTTCTAACGCCCACCTCGCTATCTTTGGCTTTACTACTTTCTTAGTCATTGTAGGTGAATTGCAGTCGGTTATTCTTTTAAAGTGTTTGCCTTGTAGGTAAACTCTGAATCGCTTCAAGGAATATATTAAAGCCAGTGTTTCGAGTTCGAAACTGTGATATTTCGACTCAACATCGGTCGTTCACTTAGAGAAATAAAATACAAGGTGTAACTAGCCGTCGCCTTTCTTTTAAAGCAATATTGAACCATAACCAATTAAACTCGCATCGCAGTGTCATTCCGTGTTGTCGTTTGTGTCAAATAGCGCTAGGGTTGGAGAACCAACCAACTTAAGCAAAGCTACTCAAGGTAGCTACTCAAGCCGTCGCCTTTCTTTTAAAGCAATATTGAACCATAACTAATTAAACTCGCATCGCAGTGTCATTCCGTATTGTCATTTGTGTCAAATAGCGCTAGGGTTGGAAAACCAACCAACTTAAGCAAAGCTACTCAAGGTTGATTCGTTTGCGAGAGGGGAATGTATGCATACATTATAAACGTACATAAATACATACAATACTACCAAAAATATAACTGTCACAGCAAGGTTCTTGGCTACTTTGGCAACTTAAAGTAATCGAGTAACAATCATGTAAAATATTTTTAAGGCGAAGCCTAATGCAGCGTATGTATTAAGACAAAATAAATTGTGAATAAAGCAAAGCTAAACAATTTGTATTCGATAATTTTTAAATTGCCACAACGACAACAGTCTTTCACCCCGGTGGATAAACATAACATAAAAATCGATTTTAACGGCAAGGTGGGCAAGGAGAGCGTCTATATCGATTTGGATAATTTTCTTGATGTAGCCAAGATCCGAACACGCCTCTGTGTAGCAAAAAGTGCGCGCAAATGGACAGCAGGAAAGATCGACGCCAGAAAGCTGTAATCGCAACAGACAGCCACCCACCTCAGATCAATAGAAGCACGTCTCTCAGTCTAAATGTACTGCCGCTGAATAATACATTGCACTTCAACATTTGAAACGGAAAGATGCTGCCTATAGGGCCACGCTGCCATCGGGCGCAACACGAGCCGTGGGGGAGGTGAAAAAGGATGCAATACGCATATTTCGTGAGAAGAAGATATAGTTCGAAATGCGTTAGTGCGAAGAGCTTAAGATACTAGTGGACAGGAAAAGTACCCGAAAATTCTTTCTGAAAGTACAGCGGCTTACAGAATTACAGTGGTGGTAGCATTGGCCACTTTAGAGAAGATTTCGAACCCGAAACCCCAAGCAATGATGACGGAATCGATGTTTCGTTACCCGACTGTGATGAAACTCCTAAAACAAAACAAAAGCAAAGCCCCAGAAGCTGATAGGTGGCCAGATGAGCTATTTAAATACGATGCAGAAGATTTGGTAAAGCGCATGCATCAGCTTATCTGCAGAATATGGTCGAACGAATGCATACCTACTGATTCGAATATAAGTGTGCTTTACCGTATCCCCAAAAATGGTAATCCGCAATTCGCGCCAACTATCGCGGTATCAGTGTTCTTAATAGTTTAAGGTTTTGTCGAGCGTATTGTGTGAGAGGTTAAAGCGTATGGCTTTAGACTTGGTAAAATCTACCATCGAGCAGATATTTACAGTACCCTAGATCATGAAAAAGACCCAAGTAAGAAAAATCGACACGCACCACATTTTTGTTAATTTCAAGCCGCTTTAAACAACACGACAAGAAAACTAATACGGCTACGTAAAATGACTTTGAGCAACAACACCAAATCTGTTATAATTGTGAAGGACCTTTCGAAAACGTTTGATATAAGACAGCGTGTCAGACTTCTTTAACCTGATACTGAAGAAGATAATTCAAGCCGCATAACTAAATAGGTCAGGCACGAGGAAGTATCTCCCGTCATAAAATAGACTGTCAGCAAATTCACGGCTGGGAACTCACATATCTGTTGACAGTTACAACTTTGAAAAAGTAGAGCACCTCTATTACTTTCTGCCCAACCTAATCTAAACGCAACGGCGCTAATTTACTGTCTAAGATTTCTCATGCCCATACAACTTGTATGGGAGCAACCGAAATTGATCGGCGATTGTGGTATTTATGGTTATTGTGGTTTTGTTGATATAAAACTGGAAATTATTTATCAATAACCAGAATTGGGCTGTTTATATTTATCACAAACAGTGATTACAAATAATTTTACTGTATAAGCACTTGTACTTGAAGAATAAATTATTTTGTATGTTGGTCAAATTTTATGATAATTTGTTATTTTTTTTTTTAAGAAAAGTCCTATAAATATATACATGAAACACAACGAAGTGTTCTTTTTTGTTATACAGAAACTTCCTGAAATTCGGGATCCCGGGATCAATAGAATGCATTCAATTTTCAAAATAAAATTATTTATGCTAAAAAATTGTTTTGTACAGTAGATAGCGGGCCAGACAGTTATTTAAAATAGAAAATGTTGTTTTACGACACCCACAATTTTATTAATTATTTTGTAACTGCCGAACCGTATCGAGGTCGTATACCATTTACAAATTCTATATATGTATGCACATGCGTAGTTCGTATTCGTGTGTATGAATTTAGCTTAGAACGGTAAAAACATGTATAGTTACTTAGTGGTAATAATTTATTTGAAAAGCTTTTTTACTAACTTAGTAATCCTGTCCCTGCAGTGTAACCGTATGATCCATACGCCGATCCATATTGTGAGTAAGCCGGATTATAGGTGTAGTCTGTTGTTGGTACGACGGACCCGCAAGCTATTAAAATATAAATAAAAAAAACTTTGCTAAAAAGTTATATAATGAAACATTGCAAAAGTTATCCAAAATCTATACACCGGGGGGGTTCTATAACACAAATGGCAATAAGGCCAATTTTGCCTTATTGCTATTTTAAATGAGCAATAAAGCAAATTTTGTTTTATTTCCCATTTTTGATTTTGCTTTATTTCCATACACGGTTGGTAATAAAGCAAATTTTGTTTTATTTTCCATTCATTACTTTTAATATTGCTTGAACAGGCGGCTTTCGGCCGCGCTTAACAAAAATAACCCTTACTAATCAGAATTCTCCTTTCTGCGAGCCAGGAAAGCGGGGCATAGCCCGATTGAAAATTAGTATCTAGAAAAATTAACAATACAATTCGAGCGGCGGAGGGGGGGAGGGGGGGGGGAAGGCGTCGCGGCGCGGCGGGACGCGAAGGAGAGTAATGACAGACCCGCCAAACTATCCTGATATACTCACATTTTTTCTTTTAAATATATCGAATAAATTCTGAAATATTAAGTAACAAAATTTTTTATTTTATTAGTTACATAGTTGCATCAACTACTGTGTACAAATAATAGCGCATAGTTAACATTGAAAAAAACATGTGATATCATGTTGTCAATCTCAATATGATTGTCAAATGATGACATGACCTCTCCATATTGAAAATATGCCCCTGTGTCTGAATTTATTTATTCTTACCGTGGGACGGTAGAGCGGGGCGGAATCCGCTTTCCAATATTCTAAGGGAATATATCGCACCTACGCCATCTAAGTACATATTGAAAAAAGAAAAACTGAGGATTTCCCCTTTTACAGAATGTTTAAAAAAAGGTGCTCGATAGCTTTTCAAATGATTAGAAACTAGAAAAAATAAACGTCTGCTTATTAAAATAGAAAAAAATACTTTATATTTAAATGTGATACAATCCATAATAATAACAATATTCGAAAAAATATTTTTATATATGGGTGAACATCAATCAAAAAAATGGAACATATTTCACATACTTATACAATATATTAAACAAAAAATATTTTCAATATATACATAGACCTACATACATATGTATATAACATTAAACATAAATAGCAAAATCTAAGCAAATATTGGGAAAGCTTCTTCAATAACTGCTCGACATATTGGACATACAATTTTTGTATGGGTTTTTTGTGAAATCTCTTTTATATTGTCATAACATTTTTGGCACACTTTATAATGTTTGCATGGAACAAACAAAAGTTTTCGTTCCTGTTCGCAGCAAACAACGCAGAGGTTTTGGTTCGGAATTTTATCTTCACTGCAACTTTCTTCATGGCTTGTTGCTTCACTATCAGAAGTATGCAATTCATTTAAAAAACATTTCGAAATAGCGATTTGGTCCATGTTTGAAAATTGTGTTAAAATTTCATTCAATGAAATTTTCTTCTCTTTCAATTGGTACAAGCGATCTTTAATTAATTTGTCGCGATTTTGACAGATTGTCTTCTTTTTCCTGTACAGTGAAGAGCATCCGGAAATTGATTTATTGTAATCAATTGATTTAAGTTCGTCTAAATCACACAGCATTTCCAAAAATTTATAAAAATTCCCATGTTTTGAAACTTTGATGTTAATTCGGCTGTGGAAACTTTCTGCAGAGTTGCTAGTACGAATTGGTTGATCATATACAGAAAAATGTTCCGGTTTTACCTTAATTAAGAAAAATCAAATAAAATAATCGAAATAATTAAAACTGCTATTTCTTACGTAAATTTATTGTTCTACCTTTTTCATACATTGAGAATCGAAATATTTTAAAAATGGTGCAAAATAATCCAGAGCCTGAGATTTTAAAATGTTGTACGCTTCTCTCAAATCTGTTGGTTTTAGTAAAGGTAAGTATAAGATTTTCTGAAAAACTTCTCTAGCCTGTTTATCTTTAGTGAGATTTTTGATGAAGTCAGGTATTTTTGACGCTTTTCTTCTTATAGCGTTGGTATAATGAAACCAACATCCAACCATTCGTACTGTTGGGTATACATTTTGGAATGCATTTCGCATACCAGTTTCAAAATCGGTGATGACCGTACTGGGATGCAAATCTATTACATTCGACTTGATATATTGTAATATATGTGTATATGCCTCTTCCGATTTGTTACTCATTAGCACATATATAAAAGGGCAAGCCTGAAATGATAAATAAGTTAATATCTTCTAATACTATGCACATATCGAAATAGGCAACTTACATGATCTGCATGAATAATGTGCAATATTAATAACTGCTTAAATTTTGTTGAACTAGGAACTACATTGAAAGTTCCATCTAC
Source organism: Philophylla caesio (assembly GCA_963971545.1). Taxonomy (NCBI): domain Eukaryota; kingdom Metazoa; phylum Arthropoda; class Insecta; order Diptera; family Tephritidae; genus Philophylla; species Philophylla caesio. Next base: position 535,081 of record OZ020605.1, on the reverse strand, counting down.
AATATAAGTGCGAGGATCTGTCAAGATTTGTGAACGCAATTCATTCGTTATTGCTGGTGAGGCAAATAGTGAATATGAAAATTTCCCTGTAATCACGGTATCAACGTAAAATGGTTTCTCTTCTTCCTTTACATATCTTGATATACCAAACTTTTTATAGACGTTTTCTTTTTTAAATACATCAACAATTTCTTCGAAATTCTTTGGGCTCTTCGAAATTGTTCTTGTTTATCTTCGCATTTTGCCATACTGTATTGAATCTGACGCCTTTTTGAATTTTTTACAGTTTTCATCAAAAACTTCACGCACACTTGTTCTTTTCATTGGTACATTTTGCACTTCTAATTTAATGCTATTGATAACTTCTAACTTTTTATATAATTCTGTTTGTAGACTGTGTTGGTGCACATGGCTTTTAGCAATCATGCGGCAGTATCGTGTACTATTGAAGTCAACCGCAACACCAACCTTGCAACCTTTTTCATAGCAATAAAAATATATCACATTTTGCCCACTTGTTTGATATTTGTAAATTCGCTGCTCCTTTTCGACATATAAGAGTTTGCTGGTTCTTCTAAAGCCACTTATGAATTTAAATTCCAAAATAGTTTATGCCTTCATTTTAAATGAAATCACAAAATTGACAATTATATTTTTGTTACAGTACGTGGGTTACACTAAACTGACAAGAACACAGAAATGATAAGAAACATGTGGTTTAAAAATTGACATGCATACATACATATGTATGTATAAGAAGCAATGATTGTCAAACTGCATTTTAGCTGCGTTCAAAGACAACATATGATTAACATATGATTATATGTATGTAAATTTTTTGTGTTATTTCACATTGAATTGGGAAATAACACAAAGGGGACTCATCTAAGCATACATACATATCAATTGTATATATTTGTATGTTTATACACACATTTATATGAACGCTTTTGGGGAAATAATTGTGTAAACTTTATCAATCAGCTGTGGTGTTGTCAAAAAATTCATTAATTAAATATATACAATTGATAAATTTGTATGCTTAGATGAGTCCCCTTATTGTAAAAACATGATGTATCTAATTAAATATGGACCAAATAAAGATTTTTCATTTTCATTTTCACGGGAAGTGTGCAGAAGCCTTTATGTGAAAAATCAAAACTGAAAAGTCTTCACGATGAAATTCTTATAAACGACTTGCTTATGATGGAGAAGTTTAGTGAAAATGATGGTAAAATGTGTCCTTTTGTTTCTATAGTGTATTTTGTTGCCCTACACTTCTATTGCAGAACATAAACGAAAGAAAGAGGACGAGGTTTGGGAAGAGTTTATTGTTTCATTTCAATATTTGACCTCCACACAATACTTGAAACAGATTTTGTCTCCACACAGTTGCCTTTGATTTTGTTTATCAAGTTTATTTGCTGAGATTGTAGTGTAAATTTATAAAGTTTGTGTAAACGATTTTTCATACAAAGCTTGACAGTTGATGCACAAAGTAGATAAATTTAAAATTTTACGAAGTTTAAAAGGCATTTATAAGTTTAGATGAATCCCCTTACAAATTTGCTTTATTACTCATTTTTCGAAAATTTTTATGTTGGCATTATTACTCAATATCAAATGAAATAAAGCAAACTTCAGGTATTTTCATTGAAATTTGGGAAATAACACAAATTTGCTTTATTATTCACATTGAATTGGGAAATAACACAAAGGGGACTCATCTAAGCATACATACATATCAATTGTATATATTTGTATGTTTATACACACATTTATATGAACGCTTTTGGGGAAATAATTGTGTAAACTTTATCAATCAGCTGTGGTGTTGTCAAAAAATTCATTAATTAAATATATACAATTGATAAATTTGTATGCTTATATGAGTCCCCTTATTGTAAAAACATGATGTATTTAATTAAATATGGACCAAATAAAGATTTTTCATTTTCATTTTCACGGGAAGTGTGCAGAAGCCTTTATGTGAAAAATCAAAACTGAAAAGTCTTCACGATGAAATTCTTATAAACGACTTGCTTATGATGGAGAAGTTTAGTGAAAATGATGGTAAAATGTGTCCTTTTGTTTCTATAGTGTATTTTGTTGCCCTACACTTCTATTGCAGAACATAAACGAAAGAAAGAGTACGAGGTTTGGGAAGAGTTTATTGTTTGATTTAAATATTTGACCTCCACACATTACTTGAAACAGATTTTGTCTCCAGTTGCCTTTGATTTTGTTTATCAAGTTTATTTGCTGAGATTGTAGTGTAAATTTATAAAGTTTGTGTAAACGATTTTTCATACAAAGCTTGACAGTTGATGCACAAAGTAGATAAATTTAAAATTTTACGAAGTTTAAAAGGCATTTATAAGTTTAGATGAATCCCCTTACAAATTTGCTTTATTACTCATTTTTCGAAAATTTTTATGTTGGCATTATTACTCAATATCAAATGAAATAAAGCAAACTTCAGATATTTTCATTGAAATTTGGGAAATAACACAAATTTGCTTTATTACTCATTTTTAAAATTTTTATGTTGGCTTTATTTCTCAACATCAAATGAAATAAAGCAAATTTGAGTTATTTCACATTGAATTGAGAAATAACACAAATTGGCTTTATTGCCATTTGTGTTATAGCACCCCCCCATACACCATTTTTTAAATACCAACGGTATAAGCACTGCTATTTTTATATACTATATTCCAGGACTGCTCAACAAACAAAACGATACCATTTTGTTTTGTTAACGAGCAAAATTAACTTAACGAAATGAGTTTGTTGCGTTTCGGCGCCATGTTATCAAAACGAAATCAAATTGTTAATGTTGCAAAGTTATAAAATTTCCATTTTCGTTAATTTTAATGTGCCTAAAAGTATGCAGCGCTTCTGTTTGCACTTCTGTTTGCTACGAGTGAACCTCCAGCGTTTTTCTTAACGTTTTAACGTTAACGCCAGCATTTCGTTTCGATTAAAAACGTAATAAAATTTATTATGATAATTGCTTTAACGATAATATTTTGAAATGTTTCAACCGAAACAAGAGCAAACATTTCGGAACGGTTAAATTTAACGTTAAAATGCATCCTTGCTATATTCATATACGACTACATACATACATAAGTTTATTCAGAATCTTGCTGTTAATGGTGTTGGATCATTTCTATTGCTAAAGATTTTGAACAGCCTGATATATTTCAGACTAACAGGGCGATTCTGGAAAAAATCTTTAAACACCCCACGGCCTTTCGAAGTACAAAAATCTTTCGTACGAAGGAGGTTCATTTTTATTATAGTTTTAAAGTCTGCATTAGCTATGTGTTAATATACAGGAATTTTGTTTTTATTATATACCGTGTTTGGGCCGTATTCGTGGCTGAAACTGGCCTTGTATGTTCATCCATATAAAATCAGTCAAACAAAAACCATTTTTCGCTAAAAACTACAAAGAGAAAATCTAAGAGCACAGTTTTGAGAGATTATCGGTTTTGTGTTTTAAGAATGGAAGAATTGTATGGTAGCTGTATATTATATTTCTCTGATCTTTATGATTTGCTTTGCTAATATATTGCTAACAATAACTAAGGGTTATGGTGCTATATGCAATGTCTGAACAATCGGTTATATGGGAGCTATATGTTATATTTCTCTGATCTTTATGATTTCCACTGCTAATATAATGCTTATAAATAAGAAGATGAGAAGCATTTAAAATAGTGTGAGCCGATAAAAAAAATTTGTTTGTAAGAATACACGTAATCTTTCACACAGTCGTTCCTCCACCTTGCGAAAGGCTTCAGAAGCCTCTGAAGTATGTAAATTTGCAAGAATTGCCCTGTAAAGCATTTTCTACTAAAGGGAGCAAAACGGTAAAACAAAAACCATTTTTCGCTAAAAACTACAAAGAGAAAATCTAAGAGCACAGTTTTGAAAGATAATCGGTTTTTCGTTCGTATGACGAAATATTTTCTGCTTTTTATTATAAAAAAAACATGTGTTTCAAGAATGGAAGAATTTTATGGTACTGTATATCATATTTCTCTGATCTTTAAATTGTATTCAATAAAATAATCATAGATTATTTAAGTAATATAACTTTGATATGTTGATTCCAGAAGCAAAGTTTCCCAGTATACAAGCGCTGGAAATCGTAAAATTCTATCCTCGGGCGAATTGATGTTTCTCGTCGTATGATTTGGTATAAAAACAATACCCTCACGGTGTATTTCTGTATGGGCGGTGCCACGGCCATTTTTTAACATTTCATAAAAACCTCGTTTCTTTGTTTCAAATCGCAGGAACTTTTAAATTTCACCAAATTTGTTAAAAAAAAACGATGTTTTTTGCATATTCCAAAATTTCCGTTATATAGAAGGTGGGCGTGGTTATGGGCCGATTTTAAAAAAAATTTTACTATAATACTATTGGTATTAAGGACAATTTAGTGACGATAGCTAACACTGTTTTTCAGATACGGAAATTTTGACGCGTACATGAAAATCGCCGATACACGTGTATTTTTATTTTTTCTCCCCTTTCCGAAAAAGTATATTTGGTTCATAGGACAGAACTAAAGCTCGTTTTTGTAACGAAGTGTAATGAATGTCTTAAAGAAGGCATATTTCGACCAATATGGAAGCGCCAACGATTGGTACTTCTTTCAAAGTCCGGGAAACCCCTAGTTGACCCGTCAGCATACCGCCCAATATGCATGCTTGACACAGCCGGAGAACTGTTCGAACGAATTTAAAGCAATAGGCTGATTACAGAAATAAAAGCAGGGGAAACCTCTCAGAAGCGCAGTTCGGCTTTTGAAAAAAGCGATCAACAGTAAGATGGAAAGGCGGATCTAAGAAATATTGGCTGGTCATGACACTTGACGTAAAAATGCGTTTAATTCCGCTAGCTGGAAGAAAATTGTCGAATTTCTCCGTGATATTTGCGAAAAATAATAAGTAACTACTTGGAAGATAGAGTCCTAGTATATGATACAGACGAAGGCAGCAAAGAGTATAATATAGCCGGAGGAGCTCCTCAAGGGTCCGTCCTTGGACCATTGCTCTGGAACATTATGTATGACGGCATTATGCTTACATGTACCTACAGGGTCAAAAATTGTTGGTTTTGCGGACGATATTGCTGTGTTTATTGTTGCCAAGCATTCATATAAAAGATGTTGAGCGAGAGGCAAACTTAACTAGCAGCAGAAAAATACTAGAGTTTGTTAAAATTAAAGTTGGAGGAGATGAAATTGTTTAGAAAACTGCCCTGAAATATTTAGGCATTACGTTGGACGCTAGATTGGTATTTAAGACCCACCTAGAATACGCAGTCGAGAAAGCAGAGAAAGTTGCAGCAGCGCTATCGAGGCTAATGTTAAATAAAGGAGGACCTTAGCAACAAAGTAGGCAACTGTATGCCAGCGTAATACGGTATGTACTTCTATACGGGGCATTAATCTGGTCGGCGGCGCTTGAAAAAGTTTCGTACGCACGAGAGATCAGATCACTGTATCGACTTTTCGCTATCCGGGTGTGCAGTGCGTTCAGAACAACGTCAGAAGATGCTGCCCTAGTAGTAGCTGGGCTCTGCCCAATTGAGATCCTGGTAAAAGAGGCTGCGATAACCCCATCGAACATTGCAAAACATAAGGCGGTGAGGCGAAACTGTTTGCAGTTGTGGCAGAGGCAGTGGAGCGCTGCGGGTAAGGGACGCTGGACACGTAGAATTCGTTAGAGAGGCAACACGGTGAAGTGCATTACCATCTTACCCAAATATTGACAGGGCATGGCTGCTTTAAGTCCTATTTATACAAGTTTAAACATGATGATGACCCTTACTGCACCTTCTGTGCAAATCAGGTGGTTGAAGACGCTGAATACTGTTTTTTTGTCTGTCCGCGGTTTGCAATTGAAAGGGATAACTCGAGCACGAAGTTGGGGAAATCGCTTTCGGTTAAAAACCTGGTAGATACTATGCTCGAGTCTAAAGAAAATTGGTCCGTTGTCTGCAATATGGCGAACAAAATCCTAACTAAACTGCGTCAAGCGGAGCAACTCCGCAGAAATTCATAGAAAGGCAATACGCCGCTCCCCCTCCGCGAAGTAATACCTAACGGTAGTTCCACGGAGCGAGGGAAACGGAGCGAGGGAAACGGAGCGCTCTCCTACACCAGTCTCGATTTTTCTGGTCCAATCAAATTCACGACTGGTCGCTGACATTCCTCACCGTACGGGCGGAACCCGCTCACGATCTTAGTGTGGACGCCGCTTGCAACTTTACACAACGTCGCCGTTATTGGAACCCCAAAAGGATATTGTCAGTTATTGGCAAACACTTTTTCGGAGCCAATGATGAAGCCAAAAGGTTTAGCAAAATCTTCAAGTGCAAGCTCTTTCAGGGTGATATTTATGGTTCAACTGCCCGATAAACCCATCCGATGGTGGAGTAGGTGAACAGATGGCGCAGTGCGTGAAACAGGTGCTGCTTTCAGCTTCTACCCATATTGAAAATTTAAATAAATGGATTCAGATGAGGGAATACTTAACGTTGTAACTATTTTTACTTTATTAATCTGGGGAATTAGTGTTGATATGTATAAATACTCGTAAGTATTTACGTTCATGTTTTAGTTGTCAAATGATGGGGATGTTCGAGCGTCAATCACTGCGTCATAACTGTTGATCCTAATTTTCAATAACCTTGAGATCAATAATAATGAATTAACAAAAAAAAACCTATATACATATGTATGTTTGATAAAAGTGGGAGTGTTGAATATATTTATCTACACATTGCTTTTCCTATCCCACTGTATTGTACTAGCAACAGTTATGTACAAGTTTTCTCTTTCCATATGAATATGTAGGTATGTATCAATATATGTAGGTATCATAGTTTTATTCTTCTTAAATAAGGTTAGTTGTACTTGAACATTCGAGCGGTCTGGTTTTTCTTGTGTTGGTCTCAATAGCTTATATGAAATCGATCCTAATAAAGTCAAATCCTTTGATTATTGAAAAATTACAAAACACAAAATACTAATTTTTAAATGATAAATACATGTTGTGCTATTTATAAGGTGACTAATTCTAATTTGCGCAATTGGTCCGTTGTCTGCAATATGGCGAACAAAATCCTATCTAAACTGCGTCAAGCGGAGCAACTCCGCAGAAATTCATAGAAAGGCAATACGCCGCTCCCCCTCCACGAAGTAATACCTTACGGTAGTTCCACGCAGCGAGGGAAACGGAGCGGGGGTGGGTTTTTGGTGCGGCGAGTCGAAAGGCAAGTCCCACACTTCGGCTTTCAATGCTTTGTGCCACCTCTAGAAAAAAATAAAAATAAATAAATAAATGTAACAACGCGCCGCGCGGAAAATGCTACGGAACCGCGATTGGCATCGGACGGTAAATGCAAAAAGATCCTGTATTTGCTAAAAGGTTATGACATTATGAACTTTTATATTAACAAGGACTACACCCGAAAAAACAGCACAAGGTTGTCCAAAATGATGGTACTTGTCGCAATTTGGCGTAACCAACCAAAATAAGCCATGAAAACTCCTATAAGGTCCAGAAAAGTACAAGTGTATCCATTCGGTATTAATCAATATCCGCAACGTGCTCCGCAATATATTAAGTCCGTGAATGCTTTAGAACATCAAGAACTATATCCATGAGAGGTTAAGTCTATTCTGGAGCGGCGTTATGTTGATAATTTAATTACTAATCTTGTTATAAGTTGTCACCATTTCGACTGAATAACAGAATAAATGAAAGCGCTCTCCTACAGCAGTCTCGGTTTTTCTGGTCCAATCAAATTCACGACCGGTCGCTGACATTCCTCGCCGTACGGGCGGAACCCGCTCACGACCTTAGTGTGGACGCCGCTTGCAACTTTACACAACGTCGCCGTTATTGGAACCCCATAAGAATATGGTCAGTTATTGGCAAAAACTTTTTCGGAGCCAATGATGAAGCCAAAAGGTTTAGCAAAATCTTCAAGTGCAAGCTCTTTCAGGGTGATATTTATGGTTCAACTGCCCGACAAATCCATCCGATGGTGGAGTAGGAGAACAGATGGCGCAGTGCGTGAAACAGGTGCTGCATCAAATATTAAATGAACTGTATTCAAAGGAACCCATGTTAGTAAATTTCTTGTTATAAAATCCCGGTATGTATTTTCTCATAAACGTATATATACATACATATATGCTGTTAAATTTATAGTAATTATCCAAGCTTTAAATTTAAATAAATGGATTCAGATGAGGGAATACTTAACATTGTAACTATTTTTACTTTATTAATCTGTGGAATTAGTGTTGATATGTATAAATACTCGTAAGTATTTACGTTCATGTTTTAGTTGTCAAATGATGGGGATGTTCGAGCGTCAATCACTGCGTCATAACTGCAAATAAAAGACATCATTTATTCCTAACCAAAAAACAATTGAATCATCTGGTTTGCGTTAATATGATCAAATGCCGATTGAGACTAAATTATGAAAACCAGACCTTTCCATCTTCCTTAGTTTAGGAATATACGACGCATTTTATTTGCAGTAATGCCGCAGTAATTGACTCTCGAAATAAAACTTCGAAGGTAAAGAAATTATCATTAAGACTGTAGATTGCAGAAAATTTGTATTTTCTCGAAAGTATTGCAAAAAGTTTCTTGAAAATAATTTCATCATCCATGTCAGTTATCAGGTTATGAAAATTTGTATTTAATGTACGTATGAACGTAAGTGTACGGGCTTTATGACAGCCATTTCATAAAATCAACAAAGTTATAACTTCTTGAAATTGTTACTTGAAGAATACCAAAGTCGTATTGTATTTGTTCGTAAGAAAGTAATAAACGAAGTAAAGGAGAAAAACTGTAAGTATAGTATGGGCTATAACAAAACATAATTTCCATTTGAGAACACCTTGCATATTTTTTGTGTGGTACAGTGTTATTTTTATTGATGAAACTCTATAATGTTAAGTTTCATGAGGCTGAATGAGGGTTTATACTAGTCATTCGGCAGGACTTACATATTAGTAAGTGTTCACTGATGGCTCCAAAACTGACTGAGGGTCAGCCCTCAATGGAAGGATTCGAAGGGCTGTAGGAGAGCAAAATTATCATTTGGAATCACTAGGTTTAAGGCACTAGGCAGCGATGTATTGCGAGAAGAACACCTGAGCTCTTTGACAATCAAAAATCTGTTAAGTTTTCTTCGAAAAGACGTTTATATACATTTTAAAAATTTGATTTGAAAATGAATTCTTAAAAATAATCGTTATTCAAATTGCTTATGTTGAATTCTACACATTGCTTTTCCTTTCCCACTGTATTGTACCAGCAACAGTTATGTACAAGTTTTCCCTTTCCATATGAATATGTAGGTATGTATGAATATAGGTATCATAGTGTTATTCTTCTTAAATAAAGTTAGTTGTACTTGAACATTCAAGCGGTCTGGTTTTTCTTGTGTTGGTCTCAATAGGTTATGGGCCCAGACTGGCTATAAGTACAGTCTCAAAAAAAAAATACAAGTCTGGCGTAATCGGTAATAATTTTTTTAAATGCTACAGAAATGCTGAAGTATATTTAAGAAGATGCCGCTGACACTTCAGGTGTATCGGTTGCTGGTGGGACTGCTGGTGGAGGGGCAGCTGGAAGTGATGCAAGTGTTAATTTGCTGACACAGAGAATGCAGAGGGAAGAATTAAGTAGAGGCGATAGTAAAGCTCAGAAGATAATTGTAATGGCTCTTGGCCAGCAACCAATGATGCATATTTTGAACTGTAAGACTGCACGTGAAATGTGGAAAAATTGGAAAGCGTGTATGAGTTAAAATCCAGCTCAAATATCCATGTGCTGCAACAAAAATTCTACAGTTTTTAAAAGGATCCCAAAGATGATATTGCAATGCATATTTCAAAGCTGGAGTCATTGGTTACTCAATTGAGTGATGCTGGTGAAAAGGTTTCGACGTCAATGGTTATAACGAAAATTCTTATGACTCTACCCCCCAGTTTTGCACACTTCTACAGTGCTTGGGAATCAACTGATGCAAGACAACAAACGTTGGAGAATTTAACTACCAGACTTGTCATGGAAGAAGCAAGAATCACGTTTTCTGACCAGGGTGAACACACTGGAGATGCATTCGTTGCTAAACAGAGTATTTCATCCTACAAGCGGTAAAAGAAAAATCTAAAGCCAGGGAGATGTTTTGTATGCAAAAAACGTGGTCACTGGAAACGCGATTGCCCTTCAAAGTTAAATGAAGGTCGAGACTCACCGAATGACAAGAAAAGAAATAAGAAGAGAGGTAATGCCTTTTTGTGTGAGGCAGAGGTCGCTAATAGTATTGGTAAAGAGCAGGAATGGTTCGTCGACTCGGGCGCAAGTGATCACATGACGAACAAGCAAGAGTGGTTCACCACTTTTGAAAAATTTACAGTTCCTATGACAATACGGCCATGGTGCTATTAACATTTCTACGTACAACAACGATAATTGGGAGGAAAATCACTTGGCTGATGTACTCTTTGTACCGAAACTGAAGTTGAATTTGTTTTCGGCAAGCAGGGCTCTTGATAAAGGTTTGCAAATGAAATCAGATTTTAGACGATGCGAATTTTTAAAGAATGGCAGTACTGTGCTAGTGGGAGTTCGTCAAGAGAAACTTTTATTGAAAGTGATTTTGCCCATATCGCCGAGAAATTTTGCTTACTTTGCAACAAGAAAAGTATTGCCGATTAGCGAATGGCATTGTAGAATGGCTCATCAAAATATAGCGCACTGCAAACAGTTTTTACGACAAATGGCATCCCGTTTATTGATATAGAAAACTTTTTTTTGTGAAGCCTGTATATTTGGGAAGCATCATCGAACATCCTTTAAAACAAGTCAGACTTCAGATATAGTAGATCTTGTTCATACAGACGTGTGTGGTCCCATGCAAAAAGCATCAATCGGTGGAGCAAAATATTTTGTCTTGCTGAAAGATGATTATTCAAATTACAGAACCGTGTTTTTCATGAAAGAAAAGAGTGAAGTATGTGGCTTGTTGACTAAGTACATTCAAAGTGTTCAAATCACACCATGCCGAAAGGTTAAAATTATTCGTTTAGATAATGGTCTGGAATTTGTGAATAAACAAGTCGAACCTCTGCTCCAGAAAAATGGCATTGCTCATCAGAAAACCGTGCCCTATAATCCAGAGCAAAACGGTTGCGCTGAGAGGGATATGAGAACTTTAGTCGAATTAGCTATGACTATGTTGCACGCTAAAAACTTAGATGTGAAATATTGGGCAGAAGAAGTGAACACAGCTGTTTATGTTCTCAACAGGACAAGCTTTAGCCCGTAAAAAGGAGAAACGCCATTTCAGTTGTGGTTTGGAAAAAAGGCTAATATTGACATGTAGCAAATTTTTGGTTCCACCGCTTACGTTTACATTCCAAAGCAAAAGCGGCTTAAAGGGGATAGTAAATCTCAAAAAGGAATATTCGTCGACTACCCTGAGGGTGTTAAGGGCGTGTTTATATAAACGGTAAAGAGAAAGTAGAAATTTCCAGGGATGTAGTTTTCAATGAAAAAGATGATGCTCTGGCTAAAACATCAGATGACTCGTATGTCATGATTGCTGCAGACTCATCAACGCAAGTTTTACCCCCTAGTCCAAGTGCTGATGTGTCAACGCAAATGACAGAGGAAGTGATAGCCGATATTTCTACTGATATCACTGATGACGAAGTTTTACCAGAAGCGGCAGAACATCTTCAAGTGGATGTATGTGACGCGATGCCTGCGAAGCAAGGTGCACAGACAGCAAATGAAAGTTTTATTAGCGGCAGACTTCGTAGTAAAACCAAAAACACACAGTCATCGACGTCGGTGAATGTCGAAGCTGAGGAAAGTAAGAGGCAACGAACATCGTTGAATGTAGCAGTGGCTGAAGGTCATGCATATGTCATGAGTTTTGGTGTTCCCCTTAACTACTTGGAAGCAACAACCTGTGAGCAAGCTGCCATGTGGATAAGTGCTATGGATGATGAAATGGTGTCATTGAGGAAGAATAACACTTGGCGTTTAGTTGATCTTCCGAAGGGTTGCAATGCAGTCTCTACGAAATGGGTATATCAGCTTAAACGATTAACTGAAAACGAAGGTAAGCGATACAAAGCGAGATTAGTTGCGCGCGGTTTTAGTCAACAATATGGCATTGATTATGTCCTTTAGTTCAACTTCAAATTAAGCAATTTGACGTTAAAACTGCTTCCTTGCATGGTACGATTAAAGAGAGCATATACGTCACGCAGCCTGAGGGATACTCTGACAAATCGTCCAAGGTTTGCAAACTATTAAAGAGCTTCTATGGCGTCCCGTTGCTGGAATCAGACCTTTTCGAAACTATTAACCAAATTTGATCTGCAAGCAAGTGGAGGAGATCGTTGCGTTTTTGTCAATAAAAAAGCTGGAAAGAGGTTGCTGTTGTCCATGATGGATTAGTAGCCGCAAGCGATCAGAAAGATAATTGCTGTTTTTGAAGCAGAATTTCGATATTAAGGTTTTCGAGGAAAGACACTTTTTGGGGTTGGAAATTCGGCGCGGTAGCGATAGGAGTATTCACGTAAATCAACTTGGTTATGCGGAAAAGCTCCTGGAGACATTCAATATGACTGAAGCAATACCGGTCAGCACACCTTGTAATGTGGCAGCGACTGGAATCTCTTCTGTTGGTGAATCATGTACAGATAAATACCCCTTCAGACAAGCAGTTGGTAGCCTGATTTATCTCACATTTCTGAGAACATTTCTCTTCTAAACTGTTTTAGTGATGCTGACTATGCTGGGGACATAAACACGAGACGATCAACTAGTGGTTTTGTTGTTATTTTTGGCTCATCGTGCATCGCTTGGTCGTCACAAATGCAAAAATGCGTTTCGTTGTCTACAACTGAATCTGAGTTTGTAGCTGGCTGTCATGCTGTAAAAGAGCTCATTTGGATTCAACAACTCTTGACTGACTTACTCCCTAATCGAAAGCTTAAGATCACTTTGAACATGGACAACCAAGGAGCGAAGGCAAGCGAAAAATCCTGAGTTTCACCAACGCACAAAGCACATAGATGTCAAATTTAAATTTATTCGTGAGAAATATGAACAAAAAATGTTTGATCTTATCTATGTCACTTCAAATATGCAAATTGCGGATATATTCACGAAGCCATTGAACAAAGAAAAATTCATTCAATTTAGAAATTTAATATTTGTAATTGATCGCAATAGAAACTAAATTTGTTAACTTAAATCTAATTTTCAATAACTTTGAAATTAATAATAATGAAATAAAAAATTGGAGTATTTAAAACTTGATTCTAATTTTCAATAACTTTGAGATAAATAATAATGAATTAACAAAAAAAAAACCTATATATGTATGTTTGATAAAAGTGGGAGTGTTGAATATATTTATCTACACATTGCTTTTCCTATCCCACTGTATTGTACTAGCAACAGTTATGTACAAGTTTTCTCTTTTCATATGAATATGTAGGTATGTATGAATATATGTAGGTATCATAGTTTTATTTATCTTAAATAAGGTTAGTTGTACTTGAACATTCGAGCGGTCTGGTTTTTCTTGTGTTGGTCCCAATAGCTTATATGAAATCGATCCTAATAAAGTCAAATCTTTTGATTATTGAAAAATTACAAAACACAAAATACTAATTTTTAAATGATAAATACATGTTGTGCTATTTATAAGGTGACTACGGTAGATCCACGGAGCGAGAGAAACGGAGCGGGGGTGGGTTTTTAATGCGGTGAGTCGAAAGGCAAGTCCCACACTTCGGCTTTCAATGCTTTGTGCCACCTCTAGAAAAAAATAAAAATAAATAAATAAATGTAACAACGCGCCGCGCGGTAAAATGCTACGGAACCGCGATTGGCATCGAACTGTAAATGCAAAAAGATCCTGTATTTGCTAAGAGGTTATGACATTATGAACTTTTATATTAACAAGGACTACACCCGAAAAAACAGCACGAGGTTGTCCAAAATGATGGTACTTGTCGCAATTTGGCGTAACCAACCAAAATAAGCCATGAAAACTCCTATAAGGTCCAGAAAAGTACAAGTGTATCCATTCGGTATTAATCAATATCCGCAACGTGCTCCGCAATATATTAAGTCCGTGAATGCTTTGTAATAGTCGTCTGTTCACAAATGTTATTAAGCCTTGCTAGAACATATTATCTCACACCCTCTGGGGCAGAAATTTTGTCGCATGCGCGAGAGAAAAGTAAAATAACGAAACTAAGAAAATAAATAAAAGAAAAGCTCGCCCAGTGGCGCCGCTGCTGTCGCCTCGCCCTTCGCTTTAGTACACAGTGATCTTTATTTAATGTCGCACTAATTGCACAGTGGAGCGCAAGTTGCGTTGACTCAAATTTTCCAATAACTGAGCTTTCTATTGTTCTTTGGGAATTCGCGCGTATAAAAGGGCTCGCGCAGCTACAGTTAGCCTCCTTGCGGTTCGATATATCAGCAGACAAATTAACTGCATCAAGCGTTTTCTATTAATGTGATCGTGGTACAACTATAATTTTTGCATACAAGCTGTTCATCGCTATTCATAAGCTGAATTTGATAAAAGGTTAGTACCTACGAATACCACCCTTTCGAAAACAGGTATTTTAAAAATATTGTTCAAAAACAGGGGACAAGCGAAATATTCGCCAATTCGACCCGCAACTTTAAATTCGACGCCCAGCGCCAGGGTATTGGTCGGCCAAAGTGAAGCCACCCCTGGCAGGAATCGCCAATTTGGTGTGGGTGTGAAGGCCTTCCTTGTTGATTTGGAATTCATTTTTTCATCTGTAATTGCGTTTAAGAAGTACAACGGGGAACTCATCAAACGCATCTCTCATCAGTGTAGCTCCGGTTGACACCGATCACGCTGCTCCTTTTGGGATATCTGGTATCGGGTTATGTACATATTTATGTACATCCATGCGCATCCATGCTTATTTACAACCAGTGCCGAATTTCCATAAGAGCCGCTGCTAGTTAAGTAGTGTTTATTAATTGTGTCAAGGGAAAACAACTTCCCAACGTGTGCGAAGACCACCCAGGGAGGGTTGAGGTTGTTGTGGTGTTTAAGAAACAAAAAAAAAAAAAAATAATTTTAAATTTCTTACGAAAAGAAAACAAAAACACGAAAAAATTACCTATTTTACTTGTACGCCAATTGTAGCAAAACGGAAAAGTAATCCGAAAAAAAAAAAAAAAACCAAAACTGAAATAAATCGAGTAGAAAATAGTAAAAACAAGATATAGGATTTAAGGAATTAAAACAACAAAAAATTTAATGCCTAAACAAAAAAAAAAAATTTACAAAAAAAATCGCGAAAAAGAAAATTTTAATCTACAGTGACGCAGTGGATCCAACTATCCCATCGTTGGAAGGCCTTTCATCGGTGGAGCGGAGACAAATCTGGATACATATGTAAGTCACCATTTATATTTTATTCTATTATAGTTTTTCTTTTTCGCGATAAGCCAAGCCAAATTGACATAGTGAGTAGAAGCATGCGTATGTAAGTATATGCATACTAATATATGTGCATGCATGTGTATGTATGTCTGCCTAGGCTTCTCCAGGTAAACGCACGGCACGGTAGAGTTGTACGCGCTTTAGATTTGATATATAAGTGCATGTTTATGTCAATCTGGTGACCGCTTATACATGATTAAAATATAAATACAAAGGCACAAAGAAACAAAAAAACAAATAAACTAACAACAAAATACAAATAATAGAAACCACACAAGAAAACTGTGAGGTCTATGCAAAATAGACAACAACAACCTTACGTTGTCAATATCAGCTGAGCTGAATACCTACATACCTATATGCCCTCAAAAAGCTTATAGCAAATTTCCAATATTGACTTATGAAGTTTGGAGCACTAAGTCGTGATATGCGCACACAGTTCAGAGTATGTACTATGTTTATATGATGTCAGCCACCCGGTAGGATAATAGTAAGGTAAAATTGGTGTAAGAAAATAATTGAAACAAACCAATCTATATACTTAGTTTAGAGTTAGTTTAAGCCTTGATTGTTATGAATCTTTTTTTTGGTTTTTTTGGCAACATTATGCCACTATGAATTTGCAGTTAAATAAATATAGAATATTATAACGTTCTAATATGATGTGCTAATTTATTGTATGTTCCTGGACGGCATGTGATGTAGAAAGGAGTAGTTATTTGATTGGGATCTTCGCCCAACATTCCGCTTGAAGATCATGGCAGGGCAGGGTACAGAGAGCGAGCGTCAATTACCAACTTAGAACTCGCTTACCTCTAAAGACTCTAGCATGAGAAAGACAGCAACGATTTAGTTTTCGCGTTAACTTGCATCTCCAAGACGTTTGCTTTGTTTTTTTGTTTATTTCGTGGAGGTTGACTCCCTATTAGGTTCAGATAGGAATCCTATAAAATAAATTTTATGTGTGGTCGGTTGAAGCCTGGCAATCTAACCCACCCCATGCCGAAGGAGCTAAGGCACGAGAGGATTCCGCCCGCCATGGCCATCCAACCGAATCTGGGTGAGGACGATCGGTCCAACTTATATTTTTGGTTTTAATACCATAGACCACCCCCTATGAGCACTACATAAATTTTTGGCGCCCAACGTGGGGCCCCTTTCGGCTGTAATTTAAGGTTCTTAAGTTATGCTCTTTAAGTGCTTTGAGTTGCGCACACATGTGTATGTGCGTGTGCATTGAGGCACCTCTTTAGCGGAAAAGGTTATGCAGAAAACATTTTTTTTTGCAGTATTGCAATCAGTCGTTAGCGGTCCAACATCTTTTGTATTTTGTTTTTTTTGAATAATCTGGCTATTGATTCGTAATCGTGTCACACCGGCTGATGTTGTTATGGACTGCTTTTGGTCTAACTTCCAGAGGTGGAGACGGTGGAGGGTGTGGTAGCTTGGTGAGCCTACGATGCTGGTTATTCAACCTGGATACTATGCCGAGACACTTATCGCGCTAATTTCCCACTCAACGAGATCAATTATAAGCAAGATATACATAATCCATTTTAGCTCTTTTGCTTTCTTATGCTTTGGGAAATGGTATAACTCGGATTGAGACCAGACTTAGAAATACGGTTTAATACAATGCAGAATATTGTGTATTCGGTTGGGACCGGTTACTAATACTTATTGTCACTAGAATTATTTTTCTTTGTTTGGCTAATCGAGTTAGGGAATGCCCCAAATATCATACATAAAGATCAGATGGTTGATGATATCGATGGTTATGGTGTATAGTTCGAGACATTGCCTGGAACAGGAGTGTATGCTACTACAGTGTGCCCTTGCCGAACGTTGAAGGCGGTATTTCATAAGAAGTCGAGTCATTTAGTACCTATCTGTTGTTAGTTGCAATAGCCCATCTTATAAATAATTACTTTTTCATGCGGATTAAATCTTAGAGGTTTTTTTTGTCTACTCCTTCGTTTTTGTTATCAATGTCGAAACCAGGAACACGTTATAAAAAAAAAAAAAATTATTTAAATAAATATATATAAATAAATAAACAAAACAAAAATAAAAATTAAAATGCCTATGGAACATAGCCCCCCTCGGATGGAAGCAGTAAATGTTTCCCCGGAAAACCAGTGTGCTATATGTAGACAGGACATTAACAACACCCATCCATGCTTTTTATTAAGTTGTAAGCATGTTTTTCATAAATTATGCTTAGAAGGTTGGTTGGAAGACCACAGTGTATGCTGCATTTGTAATAAAGTTATTAATCAACAAGAACTTAAGGTTGTTGTTGGAAACTGCTCCCCTCAAGCCAAACGAAATGTACTTTCAGCGGGGCTAAGCGGGCAACGAATCATCATGACCCGCAATCTGACTAGGACGTTGAACCAAGCTCAAGGTTCACATCCTGTCGATGTACCAGATCAACGCAATTCCGAGGTTAGTGCTATGCTATCGTCGGCACTGGATGCTAGCCATAGTCCTAACCAAGCAGAAACCCTACCTGGGAGACAGACTGTGGGTAGAAGAAGAGGTAGACCAAATCGTGCGGGAAATAACCGCCGAAGTAACGAAGTTGACTATACCCGAATACAAGTAATGATTGAACAATCAGTGACCCGAATTATGTCCTCTCTAAATATAAATGCTTGCCCTAATCCTCGTCCTAGCTCGAGTCCCAGCCATACTCAACATTTAGTAACCACAATACGCGAAGCCCAGTCACCGATAGCATCTTCCATCATTAATAGGAAAACTGCCGACACCATGCAAAAATGGAATCTTCAATTTAACGGGTCGACTGAGGGTCTAGGAGTTGAAGAATTTATTTATAGAGTTAAGTCTCTTACAGATGAAACCCTAGACAGTGATTTTACTGGCATGTGCCAGCACATACATGTATTGTTTATAGGAAAAGCGCGCGAGTGGTATTGGCGATATCACAAGCAGGTGGATCGCATCGTTTGGTCTGATATCTGTGCTGCGCTCAGACAGCATTACAAAGATTACCACTCAGATTTTATGAGTAGGGAAATGATCCGATCACGTAAACAGAATTCTGGGGAATCCTTTTCAGCATTTTATGATGCCGTCGCTTCTATGATCGACAAATATTCCGTCAAAATTGACGACGAAGAATTGCTTGAGATATTGAAAAATAATTTACTACCTGAAACCCGTCAAAAGCTTTTATACCAGCCGGTACATTCGGTTGGTCATCTACGCCGTTTGGTAAAAATGGCTGAAAATTTGACACAAGAACTCGGTTGTCGAGGGAACAGTTTGAGTAAATCGAAGCTGGTTACTCACCGCCGGCAGATATATACCGTCGATGAAGCTGGTTCAAATCTCGCAGAAGACGAACAACCTGAAGGAGAATTAGCCGCCATGCACAGTGTCCCCCAAACGAAGCCAAAGTGCTGGAACTGCGATGAGATAGGACACATCTGGGAGAATTGTGTAGCTGAGCGACGTATTTTTTGTTACGGATGTGGCGCTCTTAATGTATATAAGCCACAATGCCAAATTTGCGTTAGGAAACAGTCGGAAAACCGACGTTCGGGTGCATCCAACTCCAACAGGATGCCCCCAAAAGCGTAAGCCAAATAACCCCTAAGGTAGTACATCGTACAACGCCACCGGACGTTGATTTAAAAGATGGGAGCAAGCACAAGAACGTTCCAATGCGTTTGCGTCCGTATGGTGAACGGCTGCAAAATTATATAGAAGTAAGAAATAGAATTTTTAACGAATTTAGACCCCGAAGTAAACGTGTTCAAAGACTTCGATCATTTTATAAAAATGTCAAAATAAACAAAAAACTGCTCGTGTCAACCATATTTAGTAACCAAAGCGACATGCGCAGCTATGCTGAAGTGTCGTTTATGGAATTCGTCGAACTTGGGTTGTTAGATACGGGAGCAAGTATTAGTTGCATTGGATCTTCGCTCGCGGAAAAAGATTTCACGAAATATCCAGAATTTAAGGCTCTGAAGTCACATGCAAAAACCGCAGATGGGGTAAAACAAAAGATTTTAGGTGTCCTTAATGTTAAAGTGACTTATAAATCACAGAAAAAGACAATGAAACTGTACGTTATACCCTCGATCAAGCAGAAACTTATTTTAGGTCTAGACTTTTGGAGAATCTTCGCTTTGGCCCCAAATATTATTTGTTCTATAGAGCAAAACTCGGATACAACCAAATCCGCTGAGATCGATACCTATCCCTTGAGTCAACAACAAATGCAACAACTAGACGCCGTCAAGCAACTATGTCCAAACGCCACTGTGGGCCTTGGCCGTACTACACTGATACAGCACCATATTAACATAGGAGATGCAAAACCTATAAAACAGCGATTCTACCCAGTGAGTCCGGCAGTGGAAAAACTTCTCTATAAGGAAATAGACCGAATGCTCGAACTAAATGTGATAGAGCCGTCAGAAAGTGACTGGAGCTCACCTATGCGACTTGTTATTAAGCCAAATAAGGTTCGCCTTTGTTTGGATGCACGTAAACTCAATGATGCTACAAAGAAAGATGCTTATCCGTTACCCAGCATAGACGGTATTTTTTCAAGATTGCCAAAAGCAAACATAATCTCAAAACTAGACTTAAAAGATGCGTACTGGCAAATTGAGCTGAGTCCTGAGTCGAAACCGTTAACCGCTTTTACGGTCCCTGGCCGTCCACTGTATCAATTCAAGGTTATGCCGTTTGGTCTTTGCAACGCGCCATCCACAATGTGTCGCCTAATGGACAATATAATCCCGCCTGACCTTCGAAATTGTGTGTTTGGGTATTTGGACGATCTTTGCATTGTGTCTGAAGATTTTTCTTCCCACCTGGCAGCCTTAGTTCGCCTTGCGGAACAGTTTCGCAAAGCCAATCTAACTCTGAACCTTACTAAAAGCCAGTTTTGTGTAACCAGTGTTAATTACTTGGGTTATGTTATTGGTAGTAGAGGGATTTGTACTGATCCAACTAAAGTGTCGTGTATCTTAAACTGGCCATCGCCAAAAAATTTGAAGCAGGTA
Source organism: Philophylla caesio (assembly GCA_963971545.1). Lineage (NCBI taxonomy): Eukaryota > Metazoa > Arthropoda > Insecta > Diptera > Tephritidae > Philophylla > Philophylla caesio. The sequence continues at coordinate 514,451 of OZ020605.1, read as the reverse complement.
CGAGGATTCCTCGGAGTTTGTGGATGGTATCGGCGATTTATATACAACTTTGCCGATCTTACGTGCCCAATAACAGAAGTGATTTCGACAAAAAAGAAGTTTACATGGACAGGGGAAGCTCAACAAGCCATGGACGAGTTAAAAAAGATTTTAACCTCTGCCCCAGTCTTGACAAATCCAAACTTTAGTAAAAAGTTTTATTTGCATTGCGATGCTAGCGATGTTGGCATTGGTGCCGTGCTAGTACAACTATCTGATCAGAATGAAGAAAAACCTATTGCTTTTATGTCAAAGAAATTAAGTCGTGCTCAATGCAACTATAGTGTCACGGAACGAGAGTGTTTGGCCGTTATACTGGCGATAGAGAAATTTCGATGCTACTTGGAGTTGCAAGAATTCGAGGTAGTAACCGACCACTCCAGCTTAATATGGCTAATGCGGCAGCAGAACGTATCTGGCAGGCTTGCTCGTTGGATTTTCCGTTTACAACAATTTAAATTTTCAATATCGCATCGAAAAGGGAGAGAGCACATAGTTCCTGACGCATTGTCACGGTTGGAGGATAACCAAATTGCGGGATTGGAGATGAGCCCCGTGATTGATCTTGATTCCGACGCCTTTGCTGATGATTCGTATGTCACGCTTATAGAAAAGTTGAAGCAAAATCAAGCGAAATTTCCTGATGTCAAAGTTATTGAGAAATATTTGTATATTCGTACTGAACACGCTGCAGGAGACGAGAAGCAAGATACAAATTCTTGGAAGTTATGGGTTCCCGAAAGGCTTAGAAGCGATGTTCTTAAGGAAGCTCATGATAGTCCGATTTCTGCGCACGCTGGAATGCAAAAGACAATAGAAAAGTTGCGTCGACATCTATTTTGGCCTGGCCTGGCTAAAGATGTACGGGACTACATACGTAAGTGTGACATTTGCAAAGAGAACAAAGCCCCAAACGTTACGCTTCGCCCCCTTATGGGCGCGCACTCCCCTACTTGTCGTCCGTTTCAAAGATTATACATTGACCTGCTTGGACCCTATCCCCGTAGCAAAAGTGGTCATATAGGGTTGTTTATAGTTCTGGATCATTTTAGCAAGTACCATTGGATACAGCCTCTTAAGAAATTCAATTCAAATGCGATTCAAGAATTTTTGTTGAAAAATATATTTCACAGCTTCGGTGTACCAGAAACCATTATTAGTGATAACGGTACGCAATTCAAAGCTAACGATTTCAACGCGTTCCTTACAGAGCTCGGCATAAGTCACGTCTATACTGCCTTATACTCTCCGCAAAGTAATGCCGCCGAACGTGTGAATCGATCGCTCTTAGCAGCCATTCGTTCATACTTAAAGCAGGACCAGACCGAGTGGGATTTACACCTTACTAGCATTTCATGTTCACTTAGATCCTCACTACATCAGTCTTTAGGATGTTCTCCGTATCGTGCATTATTTGGACTAGACATGATAACGCATGGTTCCGATTATAAACTGCTACGAGACCTATCCTTAATCGAAGAACCGATTGTCCCGATTTTGCGAGTCGATAATTTGGCAATATTGAGAAAAGATTTACAAGCAAATATACGCCAAGCCTATGATCGCAATGAAAAAAAATATAACTTGCGGGCAAAACCAGTCACCTTCAAAGAAGGCCAAGAAGTTTATCGTCGCAATTTCGCTCAAAGCAAGTTCTCGCACAATTTTAATGCAAAATTAGGACCCCAGTTTGTTAAATGTAGAATTCGCAAAAAGCAAGGGAACTGTTATTACTTACTAGAAGATTTACAAGGAAAGGAGATAGGCACATATCATGCAAAGGATATTCGAAGTTAATTCCCATTAATACTCCGTCTTACGGTGTCGTATTACTGGGTTTTGTAATAGTCGTCTGTTCACAAATGTTATTAAGCCTTGCTAGAACATATTATCTCACACCCTCTGGGGCAGAAATTTTGTCGCATGCGCGAGAGAAAAGTAAAATAACGAAACTAAGAAAATAAATAAAAGAAAAGCTCGCCCAGTGGCGCCGCTGCTGTCGCCTCGCCCTTCGCTTTAGTACACAGTGATCTTGATTTAATGTCGCACTAATTGCACAGTGGAGCGCAAGTTGCGTTGACTTAAATTTTCCAATAACTGAGCTTTCTATTGTTCTTTGGGAATTCGCGCGTATAAAAGGGCTCGCGCAGCTACAGTTAGCCTCCTTGCGGTTCGATATATCAGCAGACAAATTAACTGCATCAAGCGTTTTCTATTAATGTGATCGTGGTACAACTATAATTTTTGCATACAAGCTGTTCATCGCTATTCATAAGCTGAATTTGATAAAAGGTTAGTACCTACGAATACCACCCTTTCGAAAACAGGTATTTTAAAAATATTGTTCAAAAACAGGGGACAAGCGAAATATTCGCCAATTCGACCCGCAACTTTAAATTCGACGCCCAGCGCCAGGGTATTGGTCGGCCAAAGTGAAGCCACCCCTGGCAGGAATCGCCAATTTGGTGTGGGTGTGAAGGCCTTCCTTGTTGATTTGGAATTCATTTTTTCATCTGTAATTGCGTTTAAGAAGTACAACGGGGAACTCATCAAACGCATCTCTCATCAGTGTAGCTCCGGTTGACACCGTTCACGCTGCTCCTTTTGGGATATCTGGTATCGGGTTATGTACATATTTATGTACATCCATGCGCATCCATGCTTATTTACAACCAGTGCCGAATTTCCATAAGAGCCGCTGCTAGTTAAGTAGTGTTTATTAATTGTGTCAAGGGAAAACAACTTCCCAACGTGTGCGAAGACCACCCAGGGAGGGTTGAGGTTGTTGTGGTGTTTAAGAAACAAAAAAAAAAAAAATAATTTTAAATTTCTTACGAAAAGAAAACAAAAACACGAAAAAATTACCTATTTTACTTGTACGCCAATTGTAGCAAAACGGAAAAGTAATCCGAAAAAAAAAAAAAACCAAAACTGAAATAAATCGAGTAGAAAATAGTAAAAACAAGATATAGGATTTAAGGAATTAAAACAACAAAAAATTTAATGCCTAAACAAAAAAAAAAAATTTACAAAAAAAATCGCGAAAAAGAAAATTTTAATCTACAGTGACGCAGTGGATCCAACTATCCCATCGTTGGAAGGCCTTTCATCGGTGGAGCGGAGACAAATCTGGATACATATGTAAGTCACCATTTATATTTTATTCTATTATAGTTTTTCTTTTTCGCGATAAGCCAAGCCAAATTGACATAGTGAGTAGAAGCATGCGTATGTAAGTATATGCATACTAATATATGTGCATGCATGTGTATGTATGTCTGCCTAGGCTTCTCCAGGTAAACGCACGGCACGGTAGAGTTGTACGCGCTTTAGACAAAGATAATATGATACGAAACTTCTCTCTTTCGCTTGCTGCGAGAGCCCATGATCTCACATTTTGTACTGGCAACAAAGCCGAATCATGGGCTACTGAACAGCTGGCACGCAAAAAGGTGGGCTACCAGAGGCAAATGCGTGAAAATAGCTATAATTTTTATTTGGATAAAAAAAGCGAGTAAATGCTATTTTTTTATAGAATGTGCTTTGAAATCTCTAAATTAAGAGTTAAATTTAATATATAAGTTTTGGCAAACTATGAAGGCCTTGATTTACATACAAATATTGTATTTTATTTTAAAAATATATTCTAAAACTTTTATTTCAAAGCGAACTGGGTATATATTCCATTTTAAAAGACGTGAATAAACATGTGTGTTTATAAGAAAACAAGCTATATCTTAAATTTATGTTTAATGTATATATAAAAGCAGTTTATGCAAAATATGAATTTCTGCGATATTTTAATTGTTTTCATTGTTTTGATTTTATATATATTATCTTCTGGCATTAAGTTAAAAAACATCTCTAATTTACTCTTATTTTTGTTGCACTTTCATTCATTCTGTTAGCACACCTCAACTGTGGCGAAGAAACTGCAAAATCTCCAAAAAATGAAATTAAAATCCCCAGATAATATTTCTACAGAGTGGCTCTTTTGGAAAATGTTATAAAAAATGCGCCTTTTGACAGCGCTCTCTCGAAACAAAGAGTTTCGTATCATATTATCTTTGCTTTAGATTTGATATATAAGTGCATGTTTATGTCAATCTGGTGACCGCTTATACATGATTAAAATATAAATACAAAGGCACAAAGAAACAAAAAAACAAATAAACTAACAACAAAATACAAATAATAGAAACCACACAAGAAAACTGTGAGGTCTATGCAAAATAGACAACAACAACCTTACGTTGTCAATATCAGCTGAGCTGAATACCTACATACCTATATGCCCTCAAAAAGCTTATAGCAAATTTCCAATATTGACTTATGAAGTTTGGAGCACTAAGTCGTGATATGCGCACACAGTTCAGAGTATGTACTATGTTTATATGATGTCAGCCACCCGGTAGGATAATAGTAAGGTAAAATTGGTGTAAGAAAATAATTGAAACAAACCAATCTATATACTTAGTTTAGAGTTAGTTTAAGCCTTGATTGTTATGAATCTTTTTTTTGGTTTTTTTGGCAACATTATGCCACTATGAATTTGCAGTTAAATAAATATAGAATATTATAACGTTCTAATATGATGTGCTAATTTATTGTATGTTCCTGGACGGCATGTGATGTAGAAAGGAGTAGTTATTTAATTGGGATCTTCGCCCAACATTCCGCTTGAAGATCATGGCAGGGCAGGGTACAGAGAGCGAGCGTCAATTACCAACTTAGAACTCGCTTACCTCTAAAGACTCTAGCATGAGAAAGACAGCAACGATTTAGTTTTCGCGTTAACTTGCATCTCCAAGACGTTTGCTTTGTTTTTTTGTTTATTTCGTGGAGGTTGACTCCCTATTAGGTTCAGATAGGAATCCTATAAAATAAATTTTATGTGTGGTCGGTTGAAGCCTGGCAATCTAACCCACCCCATGCCGAAGGAGCTAAGGCACGAGAGGATTCCGCCCGCCATGGCCATCCAACCGAATCTGGGTGAGGACGATCGGTCCAACTTATATTTTTGGTTTTAATACCATAGACCACCCCCTATGAGCACTACAGCTTTAGAACATCAAGAACTATATCCATGAGAGGTTAAGTCTATTCTGGAGCGGCGTTATGTTGATAATTTAATTACTAATCTTGTTATAAGTTGTCACCATTTCGACTGAATAACAGAATAAATGAAAGCGCTCTCCTACACCAGTCTCGTTTTTTCTGGTCTAATCAAATTCACGACCGGTCGCTGACATTCCTCGCCGTACGGGCGGAACCCGCTCATTACCTTAGTGTGGACGCCGCTTGCAACTTTACAGAACGTCGCCGTTATTGGAACCCCATAAGAATATGGTCAGTTATTGGCAAAATTTTTTCGGAGCCAATGATGAAGCCAAAAGGTTTAGCAAAATCTTCAAGTGCAAGCTCTTTCAGGGTGATATTTATGGTTCAACTGCCCGACAAATCCATCCGATGGTGGAGTAGGAGAACAGATGGCGCAGTGCGTAAAACAGGTACTGCATCAAATATTAAATGAACTGTATTCAAAGGATCCCATGTTAGTATATTTCCTGTTATAAAATCCCGGTATGTATTTTCTCATAAACGTATATATACATACATATATGCTGTTAAATTTATAGTAATTATCCAAGCTTTAAATTTAAATAAATGGATTCAGATGAGGGAATACTTAACATTGTAACTATTTTTACTTTATTAATCTGTGGAATTAGTGTTGATATGTATAAATACTCGTAAGTATTTACGTTCATGTTTTAGTTGTCAAATGATGGGGATGTTCGAGCGTCAATCACTGCGTCATAACTGCAAATAAAAGACATCATTTATTCCTAACCAAAAAACAATTGAATCATCTGGTTTGCGTTAATATGATCAAATGCCGATTGAGACTAAATTATGAAAACCAGACATTTCCATCTTCCTTACTTTAGGAATAAACGACGCATTTTATTTGCATTAATGCCGCAGTAATTGACTCTCGAAATAAAGCTTCGAAGCTAAAGAAATTATCATTAAGACTGTTGATTGCAGAAAATTGGTATTTTCTCGAAAGTATTGCAAAAAGTTTCATGAAAATAATTTCATCATGCATGTCAGTTATCAGGTTATGAAATTAACTTCTTGAAATTGTTACTTGAAGAATACCAAAGTTGTATTGTATTTGTTCGTAAGAAAGTAATAAACGAAGTGATGGAGAAAAACTGTAAGTATAGTATGGGCTATAACAAAACATAATTTCGATTTGAGAACACCTGCATATCTTTTGTGTGGTACAGTGTTATTTTTATTGATGAAACTCTATAATGTTAAGTTCCATGAGGCTGAATGAGTGTTATACTAGTCATTCGGCAGGAATTACATATTAATGAGTGTTCACTGATGGTTCCAAAACTAACTAATGGTCAGGGTAAGGTGTTTTAATTGAAGATAATGTGGATAATGATCTGCTATGTTATCCGAAAATGGAGGAAGGGAAGGAGTGTAGGTGTCTGCAGTGACAGCCAAGCTGCACTCAAGGCTTTGGTCAGCTCTATAATTGCCTCCAAACTTCAACAAATGCTTATATTATGTACTAAACAGTGCTGGTAAGCATAACGGAAGACGCCTGACCATTTGGTCATAAAAAGCTCAGACCAGATATTCCATTATCGGAAACTGGATGAATATCTCGATCAGAATTCAATGGAAGGATTCGAAGGGCTGTAGGAGAGCAGAATTAGCATTTGGAAGAACTAGGTTTAAGGCACTAGGCAGCGATGTATTGCGAAAAGAACACCTGAGCTCTTTGACAATCAAAAATCTGTTAAGATTTCTTCAAAAAGACGTTTAAATACATTTTAAAAATTTGATTTGAAAATGAATTCTTAAAAATAATCGTTATTCAAATTGCTTATATGAAATCGATCCTAATAAAGTCAAATTCTTTGATTATTGAAAAATTACAAAACACAGAATACTAATTTTTAAATGATAAATACATGTTGTGCTATTTATAAGGTGACTAATTCTAATTTGCGCAATACCATAGAAGTCTATTGGAAAACTACAGATGTGCTCTTACTTAAATCAGGCATAAAACGTAATAAGGAACCTATGGTTATATACTATTCAGTTAAATCATGCACTTGCCTGCCGAATAATGATTAAAACTTGGTAATATCGTAGAATATTCCGAGGGATTATTATTGGACGAACCAGCACTAGGAACGACGCCACTCGTATTGATACTATTATTTTCCGCGGATTGCGTACTTGGCTGAAGCAATATCAGAGAAGAACTGTTTGCATTTGGTTGTAAAGTTTGCTGTTGGATATATTGGCGATGATAATGATGTGGACCCTGCTGATTCCTATTCAGATTAGAGTCAGGAGTTATACTAATGTGACCACTGAAATCATCTGCGTTGTTAATTTTTGGATTATTTACTGAAGATTTTTGGTGTTGAGTATCAGTTGATAGTATTGTTGATGACTCAGTCACCATAGCATTTCTTTGGTCAGTAGGCTTATTATTTTCGTCTATATTCAATATTGCTGCAGCAACAGGGGTTATATTTCCCATTGAAGTTGTTACACTACCATGCACTTCAACTATTTCATTGCTGTTGCTCACAACTGTATTTCCAGCCAATATTGCAATAGGTAATATTCCCGACGGTAAGGTTACGCCACCACCCGTGTGGCTACCAGCTTGAGCTGATTCGCTGTTCAGTGAGCCAATAGTATTGTCTATATGTGCTATGGTTGCATAATGACCGTTTTCTATAGCAATAGCTTTGTTATCAGCAATTAAAAGGAAATAAATTAACATTATTAAAAAATTAGAAAACAATTGTAATGAATAGATTTGAAAATATTAATAAATTAGATTTACAATGGGTGCTGTATGACTTTATGCACGAATTTTATAACTTAAATTTACAAAAATAAAAATATAGTTTAAAGTTGTATATTTGCTTTTTGTAGGGAAGGAATAGTAAAATGTTAATCACCTATATTTGCAATTTTAGAAAACAGTGAATTTAATAGCCATTTATTTTTTAAATTTTTTTTCATTCTTAAAAATTCCTCTTTCAAGGGCTAAATAAAGCCTTTATTTATTTATTTATTTATTAAGTCTAAAAAATTCACGATTTCTTGCAGACTATATTAGACTAGGGGAATACAAATAGTTATACACAATAAGGTTTATCTAAATAATTCATTTAATAATAATTTGAAGTTTTGCCTAGTTAACGAAAAATCAAAAGCGAGAGATTTTGACACTTGATTAAATTCTTTCAAAGTTCTAAATAAAGGGATATAAGACGGATAAACAGTCCTAACACACTCCAAGAAGAACAAATCATTGGAGGAATATGGAAGAAAATACTCTCTAAGAGAACTGGAGAGTCGATTACTCCACGTACAACATCAAAAACAAAGCAGATTGAAAGTATACTGCTCCTACTTTCTAAAGATTTTAAATTTATCAATGCACATCTTGAACTATACAATGGAATCGAATCAGAGAAATGTATCGATCTAAGAGCAAAACGAAGAAACTTCTTCTGGATGGTTTCTAGTCTATTAATGTGACAACGGTGATATGGCCTCCATATAAATACTGCATATTCTAACAAGCGAAGTAAATAGTACGTTTAAAGTGTATGGGCACGTTAAATCAGAACCGAAACGTCGAATGAAAGCAAAGGTAAAATAAGACTTGGCGATGATGTTATTTAAGTGATTGAGAAACGTAAATTTCGAATCAAAAATTACTCCTAAGTCAGAGATTTCATTCACAGTAGTGAGTCGCGAGTTGTTAATGAAATATGAGGTAGAAATAACTTCCCTAGACTTTGAAAACGACATATGAGAGCATTTCTTAATGTTTAAATGAAGTTGATTCCTATCACACCACGCCGCAACATTATTAAGATCCAACTGGAGCTTAAGAGAATCCGAAAGGCTTGAAATTGTGTTAACAATTTTCAAATCATCTGCATACAGGAGGAAATTAGAGAAGTGAAAACATTCGGAAATATCATTAATAAAAATTATAAAGAGCAACGGGCAAAAAATACTCCCCTGAGCAACACCGGACGGAGCTATAAAAGAATGCGAAGAGTTTTCGTCGACAACACCTACACATTTACGACGAGAGAGATACGACTTAACCCATTTTAAGAAAACGGAGTGAAACCCAAAACTAACAGTTTAGAAACTAAAATTTAGTGACTAACTCTATCAAACGCCTTGGAAAAATCCGTATAGACACTATCTACTTGAAGTCTATTATTGAAAGCAGACGTACAAAATTCGGAAAAAACTGCAAGATTAGTGACGGTTGATCTACCAGCCATGAAGCCATGCTGGTTATTAGAAATACATCGCTTTACTGCAAAACACAATTTCTGTTTGATGATATATTCAAATAGCTTTGATGTTGTAGAAAGTTTCGAAATCGGCCTATAATTAGCAATATCACATTTAGTACCGATTTTAAATATAGGTGTGATACTTGTAACCTTCCAAGCATCTATGAATTCACCGCAATCTAAAGATTTATTAAAAATTAGCAAAAGTGGATAAGCCATGGCCGAGCAGTTCTTTAATAGATGAGATGAAAACCCATCAACATCAACTAGCCAGGAGCTTTTGATGTTCTGAATGCCTTCACAAACATCATAAATGGTTATCGATAGAGACCCGAATTAATAGCAGAATTGGCGTTACAAGTGTCACCTATTAACACTTCAGACCCAGGATCAAAATTTGAACTAAAAAATTTAGCGAAAAGATCGGCAGCGTCTTGAATCGTGGAGGCATATACTCCATTATAAAATACCTCCGAGGGAATACTAGAACAGGACTTTTTGGATTTAACATAACGCCAAACTGCCCTTGGATTTGATTTGATTTCAATTTCGAACTTACAAACATAGTTTTGCTGAAGCGTTTTACTTAAAGACTTAAACTTTTTGGAGTAATGGAGATATTTGTATTTATATACTAAGGCTCTTGATACTTTAAACTTTTTAAAAAATTTATTTCTCAAATTCTTAAGCTTTTTTAATCTTTTTGTTTGCCATGGAATTTTGTAGTGTTTTTTATTATTACGGGGCACATATTTATCGCAAATTTCATAAATCTTCGATTTAAAAATGTCAAAACAATCCGAAACCTTAGTTCACTTATGCACTGTGGAAATTACAACTTCTAAAGCAAAAATTATTAGTTTTATTATCGCCCCAAGTACTTTTAAAACTGTATGATTCTAGATTAATAATAAGCGGTATGTGATGATAGCCAGAACTCGACAAGGATCAAGACATTCACTAAGTGAAAAGTGCAGGTTATCATTAATAGAAATGAGATCGAGAATCCTAGAGAGCTTGTTTACAAAACTATTAACTTGAATAAGATTTAAACTTAAAAAGCTATTCACTAAGTACAACTCCGGAAAGCTATTAATGTTATTTGGAGTTAAACCATAATTGTTGCATTGTGACCATTCAATATTAGATTAAGTTGAAGTCACCAAGAATACAAAAACTGTTATTAAGATGATTAGAGGCGAGATCAGTTATATTGTCCACATGCGCTTTGTAAAGACTATCTGGACTGGACGGAAGAAGGTAAGAAGCACAGATGTAGATATTTGTGTTACCATACACCAAGATGCAAAGTTGGTCCAAAAGTGAATCCATATTTACTAAACGCACGAATGATGATCGTAGTCGCCTCTGAACAGCTATTAAAACTCCACCACCTCTTGAAAATCCAGTTTTACTTGCATCACGGTCTTTTCGATAAACATTAAAAAGATTGGGATCAAAATATTCATTATCATTAAATTCCGCATTCAACTAAAACTTAAAAAGCTATTCACTAAGTACAACTCCGGAAAGCTATTAATGTTATTTGGAGTTAAACCATAATTGTTGCATTGTGACCATTCAATATTAGATTAAGTTGAAGTCACCAAGAATACAAAAACTGTTATTAAGATGATTAGAGGCGAGATCAGTTATATTGTCCACATGCGCTTTGTAAAGACTATCTGGACTGGACGGAAGAAGGTAAGAAGCACAGATGTAGATATTTGTGTTACCATACACCAAGATGCAAAGTTGGTCCAAAAGTGAATCCATATTTACTAAACGCACGAATGATGATCGTAGTCGCCTCTGAACAGCTATTAAAACTCCACCACCTCTTGAAAATCCAGTTTTACTTGCATCACGGTCTTTTCGATAAACATTAAAAAGATTGGGATCAAAATATTCATTATCATTAAATTCCGCATTCAACTAAAACTTAAAAAGCTATTCACTAAGTACAACTCCGGAAAGCTATTAATGTTATTTGGAGTTAAACCATAATTGTTGCATTGTGACCATTCAATATTAGATTAAGTTGAAGTCACCAAGAATACAAAAACTGTTATTAAGATGATTAGAGGCGAGATCAGTTATATTGTCCACATGCGCTTTGTAAAGACTATCTGGACTGGACGGAAGAAGGTAAGAAGCACAGATGTAGATATTTGTGTTACCATACACCAAGATGCAAAGTTGGTCCAAAAGTGAATCCATATTTACTAAACGCACGAATGATGATCGTAGTCGCCTCTGAACAGCTATTAAAACTCCACCACCTCTTGAAAATCCAGTTTTACTTGCATCACGGTCTTTTCGATAAACATTAAAAAGATTGGGATCAAAATATTCATTATCATTAAATTCCGCATTCAACTACGACTCAACAATTACAAAGACGTCGTAGTCTAGGTGAGCACTCATATTAACAAGTGCCCAATCGACAAATAACACAGCTTGTTAACTCCCTTAAGGCTTTGTTTTTTCTTTGCTATTATAAATGAGCTGGAGAATAACCCACTACAGTAGAAAACGAGCCTCACTATGAAAGCGATGTTAATAGAAGTAACGACGAGGTGCCTGAAGTGGACAAGGCAGAAAGTCTCAAATTGCATCAAACTTTAACGAGCAGCTCGCAATTGTCCAATAATTGAAAGGCATAAAATTCATCAGAAGGCTTGGTAAAAGAAATTAATAGTTTTTGTAACGAGGCGATAAAGGCTATGTTCTAGAGATAACATTTAACTTATTGTCGACAATCCAACTAACAAGGGTGATGCGCAGCAGTGCTTCTCAACTGCAGATTTAAAATGCAACAAATTAAGGTCCAGGTTTGAGGATAACACACTTTAGTTCTTTGATATTGCGTTTTGATTAAAATAAGGAATAATTTTGCCTCAATCCTTTAGTTCTTTGATATTGCGTTTTGATTAAAATAAGGAATAATTTTGCCTCAATCAAAATGGAATGGGTGACGTATTTAATTTTTACTTGATGTAATTATTTTTTTACTGAATGGTAATATATTATATTAATATGTATATAATATTGGTCTTAAACAGTGATTAAAAATAAATAATTGAGAGCTGTTTTGGTTTTTTTGTGTAATTCTTATGTTTTTGGGTGTGCTGAATCCGAAAATAACTTTAATTTTGTCATAGAACGGCACGTTTTCTACTATGTAGGTGTATATGTTAAACAAGTTACATCTTAAAATAAAATATAAAAGATGAAAAAAAAATTTTAAATTTATAATTGCGTAACAAAACTAATTTATTTATGTAAAATACATTAATTAGTAAGCACTAAACACATTTTTTTTTCTCAGTGAGACTCCTTTTGGTACATTTTCGTTTGTGGGAAGCATCGGGAAGGTCTCTTTGCTGCGTCCAACAGTAGTCTGCCATCATTGAAACGCTCCATGTTCCCTGGTATCTTTTTTCTATCTCCTTAATATCTTGGTAAAATCGTTCACCTTGCTCTTCACTCACGTCTCCTAAGTTTTCTGGAAAGTAGTCGAGGTAGGAATGAAGAAAATGTACCTTTAAACTCATCAAGCAGCCTAAAGCTTGAAATAGGATCTTTGTTATTGCCTAAAAATTTCTTTTCACCTCTTTAAAGGCAATCTATCCTTCTCTTTGAGGATCCGTCATGGTTGTGAAGAATAGTGGATCAGCCATAAGCCGTCTAATATCTGGTCCAACGAAAACACCTTCCTTCAACTTTGCCTCCGAGAGGCCTGGGAACTTTGATATTAAGTATTTGAAGCAAATTACATCTCTTGATAGTGACTTTACAAATTGCTTCATCAATCGCAGCTTTATGTGAAGCGGTGGTAGAAGAACTTTATGAGGAGGCACCAAAGTTTCATGCAGGACATTGTTTTCGCCAACTTGAAGCTCCCTCGGAGGCCAACAGTGATTTCTTCGGTCTCTACTATCCCATAGACACAAAAAGCAAGGGAACTTGGTAAACCCAGATTGTTGTCCGAGCGCCACGCCCAAGATTTTGAAATCACCGCACACTTGCCAACCGTGGTCTTTATATTTTAATTTGCAAAGAATCAATTCCAAGTTATTGAAGGTTTCCTTGAGGTGTACGGAATGACCGACAGGAATGGAAGTATAGAAACCGCATCGTATGAGATCTTAAATGTATTCATCAAACCTTAAATACTGGTACAATAAACCATCTAAACCAGGAGGAAGACACTCCCGGCAAAAGTAAGTTCCTGCTTTTGAGCTTTGATCCAAGTAACTCAGCAGCGTTTTTGGGATGATTCAAGTCTCTTGCTGTCATCTTCAAATTCAAAACTTAACATGTCATAGGGTTTAGGTACAGCACCATCTTCGTCAGAACTTGAAATCTCTTCCAAGGTAGCAAGGACCTTGGGCACTGGTATTTCGGTCCCATAAGGGACAGCTGATTGCAGATTGGGGTATGAAGGGCTTTTTTCTTGCCCTTAAACCAATTTCGAAAATCTGCAACACATCGTTTGCAGACTTTATGAGGTGCCCAAACTTTATCCTGATCTCCAAGTTTTAAGCCAAAATACGCGAAGTATACTTTTTTTTACAAAGTCCGTAATATTTACTTGCTGTTTTAATATCATATATTCGCCGCAAATAGTATAACAGAAACTGCCAGACGAGCTCACACACTTCCGCACAGACGACATTGTACTATACTGAAATAAGTTGTACAAAACAATGACGAGTTAACACGAAATTGTACCGCGCCACTTTCTATACTATCGGAGCGCGCACTTTCAGGTTACAACAGGTTTATGTTTGTTAATGCAGCTCACACAGGGTGTTCCTTATTTAGAAATTAATAATAGTTAGATAGATAGGTGAACATTTAAAAACAGTAATCAAAATAAAATTATACCTATTATTAATGCCTACAGGTTAGCTCTAAAAAACCCTTTTTTATAATAAAATTTTGCGTTTTGTTAAAAAAGCTTACGTTCTGGAATTTTTTGAATATTTTTTTAGTTTTCAGAACACTTAAATACATAGAAATCAGTTGGAAATATCCAGACAGCATTTTTGTTGCAGACCTGCGTTTATTAATGTTATTTTGTATACTTCTATAAAGTGCTCAAAGGGTATTGAAGTGTAACACGATTGCGAATCTTCGGACGGTAAGAATATCCTTTGAAACGTCCACCCCTTGGCAGTAAGGTAAAAATGCGTTGGCTCTGCAACTCCGAGCTCCAGCGTTCAAAGCCTGGGAGAAGTGGTTATGAAGAATAAATTTAATTAATTAATTAAAAAGAAGTCTGATGAGGAAATGTGGTGATTTCCGAAATAGTACTATAACTTCTACCATTAACAAATTGTTGTTGTTTTTTCACACAAAATCTTTCATAAACTGGCCTCGAGCTTAATAAAAAAAACTGTCAATTACATTTATTAGGCCAACAGGAAAATAACAAATATTTATATTATCTAAATATATAATTTTTTACTTGGATGAAATTGGGTCTAGATTAGTAGCGCTGATATTTTGATTCTTTTGGCTATTTTCCGATGATTTGCAGCTGGAAGTCGAATGTAGTCAGAGGAGAACTGCGGAAAGTGCATCGAACAAACTCGTACCGAGGAGGTCCGCGAGTTTCTTAAAGAGGTCTGAGTCAAATTGTCCTCAAAGGTCGCTAGTTAACCGCAGAAGAACGACAAAATATGATATCCACGTGTCCATGAGTGCGTGCCCTACTCGATCGCTCATGCAGTCAATAAGTGGTGCGGCCGCTGGATAACGTGTGAACCGGTCCATGATAGTGAGACATTCGGTGTGTCCTTTTGACAACGGAACTAAATCGATATGTATATGCTCGAAACGGCTTGAAGGTAGTTGAAATGTCGCAATCGGTGAAACTGTATGGCGCGTAATTTTGTTACGCTGGCATTGAACACTAGTTTTGGTCCAACTGTTGCAATTCTTGCTGATTGATGGCTAAACGAATTTGTTGAGTATGAGCATCCTGTAAGCTCGACGGCCTGGGTGTGAAACAAAATGAAGAGTGTCGAATATTCTTCGCCTCAATGGATGGGAATCCTGTTGATATGTCGCAGTGTAGAGCGATGTCTGCATTATTACTTCCAATTTTTGGTAGTTCCAGTGAAATGCTAGTGTAGACAAACTAACGATTAAATAAAAACAAAACATCTGTTTTAAGACCAGTTTTTCAGAGCAAGTTGTACGCTGATTGTCGTTTAAACTAAGTGTACATTTAGTCAACCTTAAACGTAGTTTAAACGGCCGAACTGGCTCGGTTAAACTTAGTTAAACTTATCAGCTGATTGCTGAGTACTCTGTTTTAGTTGCCAAAGATTTAATAAAGCGCAAGGAAACTAAGATTAAATTTAAACTTAGTTTAAACTCAGCTTAAACCAGCACTGAAAAACTGTCTCTTATCGTCTTCGTGGCTAACCATTTTATTTTGCTTATTTAAAGTTGAGCAGAAGTATAGAAATACAAATTACAAAGCGCATGCAAGTGCGCGTTACCGAATTGGTGCCTTTTCTTGACTCTACTGAACTGCTCAATTTGAATTTCGTCGGTTGAAACAAGAGAAGCATCATTTTCGAAGTAAGAGTTGCATTTTGTGGTAGTTACATTCGAAATATTTTAGGTCTAATTCACAGCTAGAGTTGTGGAGGAGGTGTTGAAGCTCTGCGGCGTGGTTCTGCGCAAGTGCGAGGTCTTCAGATGTAATTGACACGTGAATTGCATCAACTCGAAACAGCTCATCAATGAGAATGTTGTTTGAACCGGAGATTTGACATACGTCAGTAGTGAAGTGACTAATGAAATCACGTTCTCGGAATTGCTAGGGTGTGGTGCCGTTCCTCAAAAATGTGAAGGAAATATTGAATGGCGTCCTAAATTTCTTTCTACTCCCGATCGTACGTCGATCTCTATTGTACCCATGATGCAAGTTTGCCACTATAGAACACGAGTTGTTGCCAATGTTCACGAGTGCGTTGCTGGAGTGCAGCACCATTTTCCGCATTCGAATGAGGCGGGGTGTGCATTGTGATCGGGGTGTGGAGTGACGGGATCCAAATTATTGAAGTTTTTCCCATATTTTCGGTCTTTGGAGTAACTTATTAAATGGAGCTAAAAACGCAGGAACGTTTGACCCGCTTTTCGAAACCCAAATGCCATAAACGGATTTCCGAAAAGGTCAACCGACGTGATGATTGCTGTTTTTTGTTCGTCTTCCACCGCTATGAGAATTCGGTTGAAACATGAAACACTTATGTTGGTGGAAAAAGTCGAAAATTTGTTTACTGCATTTCTTAAAGTATATCATTTTGAGTTTATTTCCTCCAAATTTGATAAAGATTCGAGCACTAGAGTCAAAGTTACAGCTGTCAACAGCGTGGTCGTCCCGAATGCCACCAAGTATGTGCAAAACTTTAAATGATGTTTTTCAAGAAGTCCCGTTGCGGTGAGCAAGGTTTCTCAAGAACCATGTGACCCATCAATCTATTTTTGCAGGCTACTTAAAAACTGCAATATCTCATACTTGAACGAAATAATTTTTTTGAAATAAAGGTTTTTTGTGGATGAAAAAACTGAATTTTTAAACCTTCAAAAATCGAACTTTTCAGTAAAATCGTCACTTTTTAAGTAAAAACGTTTATTTCGTTAAATCATTCGCCCAAGTACGGCGTTATGATATAAACTAAACAAAAAAATGTTGTTTTTTTATTGCAGATGATCCAATAACCCTTAAGTCGATGGTTGAAAAGCATGACGAACCATGTTAATTAGCGGTGAAGTCTTCACGTTAGTTGAGGCGACGGTAGTTTATTGACGCAAAAGCATCATTCGCCACTCTTCTTTAGTGCGAGGTGAGGTGGAGATGAGCAACGGCGTCCTAAATTTCTTTCTTGCAATACCTAGCTTAATCAAACACTCGAATTCCGATTTTTACACGATAGGAGGCTTATCGACGGCACGGTTTTTTTACCGTAGCACCAGGTATGATTTTATATGATGCTGCGTTGTATGTTAAATTACCGTAGGAACACAATAGAGGCGTGTAACTCCTGGAAGTTCGGCAAGTAGAAGCCAAATTGCGGATGATTGGTTATGCTGCTGAAGCCTAATTGACCGTTTTGCCACGATCCTGGTTGTAGACGTTAATTTTTGAGGTCAAAGAGGACGCCATGTTAGCGCTCTGTGAAGGCTAATGTTTAAGTTAATTATTTGAACGCCGAATGTATAAAATGGTGTTCCGTTTGCTGCGGTGAGCTGGTAGCCATTCGCCATCATCGTAGTGGTGTTAGTATATTCGAGTAAACTGACACTTCGGAGCATGTGTTCACTGTCCAAAAGCTTCTTCAGACAATTTGTAATGTGCTGTTTCGCGCAACTAAATATGCGCGCTTTTGGTTGGGCAGGTGTGAGACCGACCTTACTCGTAATACCTCCTAGTTGATATCAGGAACTAAACTACGTAGATGTCGAAGATGTTAAGAGGGCGCTCTATTACCCTGACACTCGCCGTCCAGTAGCTGAAGGAGCTTAGCTTCTCGGGATTTGGAGTAGCACGCTATTATCGCTGTGATAATGCTTGTCCACCAGTGGGTTCAAAATATTGTCTTCACCGTTGGCGGCTTTGCGCAAATATATGACTGAAATCTTATGATGGAATTTGTCCTATTCCTTGGCGACATAAATGTTCCGCATTTGGGATTCTAACTGTGTGACTTTTTAATAAGCTTCAGTCGCGTGACTTGATTTCTTCCTTTATTGTAAGGTTGAACGGTGCGTCATAGTGACCGCTGTCCTTTGTCATGGTCACCAATATAGGAATGTCGGTTTATTGTTTTAAATCGTCGCACGAGGTGGTAACTAAAATCTAACTTAACTTCACTTTTCCAAAACCACATCTATATAGGAAGCGAACACAATCAGGAGGCAGATTTAAAAAAAAAAACTCCTCTTGGCTTTTATCCGTGTCAGACTTATTATACCTACACTCTGCATCGATACCTTATTGGCCAAAAATTAAAAAAAAAAAAAATTATAAATTCAAATAAATACAGCTTACTATGCTTTAACTGAACAGAACGAAAATGAACACTGAAGGAGACACAATGCTGAAACTGATTTTTCCAAAAACCAAACTTGACAAGGGATGACGGAAAAACATTCCGACATACATAAAAATAAGATGTTTTCCATTTAGCTCGTTTCTTGTTTAAAATTAACCCAAAGGGAATAATTCTCTTTGTTAAAATTGACGATTGCTGTTGTGTGCGCAGAGAAAGAACCTGGCTGTCGAATGTAACCCCCAGCATCTTCAGTTGGTTAGCCGCTAGATGAGGATACTGTCATCGGACCTCTTTCGTCCGAGATGTAAATAGGGCACTGAGTTACTTGCAGGTCTTAGGTAACGACCAGTGAAACAACGATCAAATTCTGGGAGACTTAAAAGAAGTAAATCGCATTAATCAAATTTTATTCGTAAATGAAATTTCAATCCATCGCTTCAACGCCACTGGGAGAGATGAGGCCTTCACGTCCTTAAGAAGTAATGGGTTTCTGACTGTCTCGAAGGCATTCGCTTGTTTCAGGGTAACAAGGACGTTTATCTCCCAGGGGTAGTCGCAGTTAAGACCAAGGTCTACCTGGGTGTTTACGGCGTTAATGGCTGTTGTAGCGCTACGCACTTGCCGAAGTCGATGTTCATGATTTGAAAGGGCCTATATCGTTGTATAAATACGGGAGCAGTAGTGCCTCAAGTGTCATTACCGCTGGTGAAAGCAGGTAGATCGAACTAACTGAAGACTAAAATAAGTTGTTCCTTTTACTGCAATGCGAATATAATGTGTTCAACGGTCGTCTTATGCTTTTGAAAACTATTTACAAAGCCCAGCAAAATAAAGGAAAATAGACAAACAAACATTTGCGATTCCTCCTGAATGAGCCCCAATTAGTTGGCAGTTCAATAATGTTTCATGTATGTATTCTGAAAGAAAATATTCCTTTTTTTACAACACCTTTTACAGAAGATAATAGTGGAGATTTAGGAATATTAGAAGCCGTTTGATTCTACCAATATAGGGACTTATTTAGTTGACCTCGTGCCGTGTGATCTAGTTGGCATACCTTATAATGAGATTTGTTGTTGTTGCCAATGCTATATCACTACATAAACTGCCTTAAGCATTCTTCCCTTTTATTTGTTGTATGTAAATAATTTTTATATAAATATTTTCACCTACATATATAGGCTATATATGTAAGTATACGAATACAATTTGATTAATACGATTCACTTCTTTTCATATACGTTAATTTTCCCACGGGGGGCAAGCTGGTTGAGGCAGGGGTGTTTTCACCCCCAAAACCCCCCTATGTACACAGGCCTGCCCAACGCCTACTGAACGGTGGACTACTAGAGCGAATTAACTGAAGGCAATAGTTGTTGAGATGTTTAGTCAGCGGCTATATAGTAAAGAAACTAGCGAACAGACATCTACCAGCGATACAACAGCTTCATTTCTGAAACAGGTGAGAAGCTTGGAGAGCAAACGGCGTACGAAATATAGTCCATTTCAACCACCGACTTTCCGAACCGAAAAAAATCTTTCCGGGCGTTTGCTTCGCACTAAGGACCCACGGATAAAAACCATGTCTTTCGATGCTTCATTCTCGTAAAAGAACCTTAAAGGGAAGGAGCATATCTAAGCCTTTCCTTCTTTACTTTAAACAGTCAACATACATACATACATTCCCACCTTTTCGTATGTATGTTAGCCGAAAGTCAACCGCTTTTAGAAAAATATTGTTTTAATGTTTTTGATTTCATGTGCTCAGGGTAAGCGTTAAACCTCGACACTCAGCGGCACACTCACACAATGGTCACATTGAAACTATATGACCTTATTTGCTGTTATTAATTCAATAGATTTCATAATTGTAGGTTAATCAACTACAATGAACGAAACAGTTTAGTTGAGTAACACAAATTTATTATAAAAAATATTTTCTCATAAGCATAAAATAAAGCCGCGTAATAACGTTATTTGTGCATTTATGTTGGCCGGCATTCAATAATCGCTAACACTGGTCCTCTTAGACAAAGTAGGAAGTAAACTGCTTCTCACGATATCTAAACCAGGAGGAAGACACTCCCGGCAAAAGTATGTTCCTGCTTTTGAGCTTTGATCCAAGTAACCCAGCAGCGTTTTTGGGATGATTCAAGTCTCTTGCTGTCATCTTCAAATTCAAAACTTGACACATCATAGGGTTTAGGTACAGCACCATCTTCGTCAGAACTTGAAATCTCTTCCAAGGTAGCAAGGACCTTGGGCACTGGTATTTCGGTCCCATGAGGGACAGCTGATTGCAGATTGGTGTATGAAGCGCTTTTTTCTTGCCCTTAAACCAATTTCAAAGATCTGCAACACATCGTTTGCAGACTTTATGAGGTGCCCAAACTTGATCCTGATCTCCAAGTTTTAAGCCAAAATACGCGAAGTATACTTTTTTTTACAAAGTCCGTAATATTTACTTGCTGCTTTAATATCATCTATTCGCCGCAAATAGTATAACAGAAACTGCCAGACGGGCTCACACACTTCCGCACAGACGACATTGTACTATACTGAAATAAGTTGTACAAAACAATGACGAGTTAACACGAAATTGTACCGCGCCACTTTCTATACTATCGGAGCGCGCACGTTCAGGTTACAACAGGTTTATGTTTGTTAATGCAGCTCACACAGGGTGTTCCTTATTTAGAAATTAATAATAGTTAGATAGATAGGTGAACATTTAAAAACAGTAATCAAAATAAAATTATACCTATTATTAATGCCTACAGGTTAGCTCTAAAAAACCCTTTTTTATAATAAAATTTTGCGTTTTGTTAAAAAAGCTTACGTTCTGGAATTTTTTGAATATTTTTTTAGTTTTCAGAACACTTAAATACATAGAAATCAGTACCGAGGAGGTCCGTGAGTTTCTTAAAGAGGTCAGAGTCAAATTGTCCTCAAAGGTCGCTAGTTAACCGCAGAAGAACGACAAAATATGATATGCACGTGTCCATGAGTGCGTGCCCTACTCGATCGCTCATGCAGTCAATAAGTGGTGCGGCCGCTGGATAACGTGTGAACCGGTCCATGATAGTGAGACATTCGGTGTGTCCTTTTGACAACGGAACTAAATCGATATGTATATGCTCGAAACGGCTTGAAGGTAGTTGAAATGTCGCAATCGGTGAAACTGTATGGCGCGTAATTTTGTTACGCTGGCATTGAATGCTAGTTTTGGTCCAACTGTTGCAACATCTGTTTTAAGACCAGTTTTTCAGAGCAAGTTGTACGCTGATTGTCGTTTAAACTAAGTGTACACTTAGTCAACTTTAAACGTAGTTTAAACGACCGAACTGGCTCGGTTAAACTTAGTTTAACTTATCAGCTGATTGCTGAGTACTCTGTTTTAGTTGCCAAAGATTTAATAAAGCGCAAGGGAACTAAGATTAAATTTAAACTTAGTTTAAACTCAGCTTAAACCAGCACTGAAAAACTGTCTCTTATCGTCTTCGTGGCTAACCATTTTATTTTGCTTATTTAAAGTTGAGCAGAAGTATAGAAATATAAATTACAAAGCGCATGCAAGTGCGCGTTACCGAATTGGTGCCTCTTCTTGACTCTACTGAACTGCTTAATTTGAATTTCGTCGGTTGAAACAAGAGAAGCATCATTTTCGAAGTAAGAGTTGCATTTTAGGTCGTACGAAATATAGTCCATTTCAACCACCGACTTTCCGAACCGAAAAAAATCTTTCCGGGCGTTTGCTTCGCACTAAGGACCCACGGATAAAAACCATGTCTTTCGATGCTTCATTCTCGTAAAAGAACCTTAAAGGGAAGGAGCATATCTAAGCCTTTCCTTCTTTACTTTAAACAGTCAACATACATACATACATTCCCACCTTTTCGTATGTATGTTAGCCGAAAGTCAACCACTTTTAGAAAAATATTGTTTTAATGTTTTTGATTTCATGTGCTCAGGGTAAGCGTTAAACCTCGACACTCAGCGGCACACTCACACAATGGTCACATTGAAACTATATGACCTTATTTGCTGTTATTAATTCAATAGATTTCATAATTGTAGGTTAATCAACTACAATGAACGAAACAGTTTAGTTGAGTAACACAAATTTATTATAAAAAATATTTTCTCATAAGCATAAAATAAAGCCGCGTAATAACGTTATTTGTGCATTTATGTTGGCCGGCATTCAATAATCGCTAACACTGGTCCTCTTAGACAAAGTAGGAAGTAAACTGCTTCTCACGATATCTAAACCAGGAGGAAGACACTCCCGGCAAAAGTATGTTCCTGCTTTTGAGCTTTGATCCAAGTAACCCAGCAGCGTTTTTGGGATGATTCAAGTCTCTTGCTGTCATCTTCAAATTCAAAACTTGACACATCATAGGGTTTAGGTACAGCACCATCTTCGTCAGAACTTGAAATCTCTTCCAAGGTAGCAAGGACCTTGGGCACTGGTATTTCGGTCCCATGAGGGACAGCTGATTGCAGATTGGTGTATGAAGCGCTTTTTTCTTGCCCTTAAACCAATTTCAAAGATCTGCAACACATCGTTTGCAGACTTTATGAGGTGCCCAAACTTGATCCTGATCTCCAAGTTTTAAGCCAAAATACGCGAAGTATACTTTTTTTTACAAAGTCCGTAATATTTACTTGCTGCTTTAATATCATCTATTCGCCGCAAATAGTATAACAGAAACTGCCAGACGGGCTCACACACTTCCGCACAGACGACATTGTACTATACTGAAATAAGTTGTACAAAACAATGACGAGTTAACACGAAATTGTACCGCGCCACTTTCTATACTATCGGAGCGCGCACGTTCAGGTTACAACAGGTTTATGTTTGTTAATGCAGCTCACACAGGGTGTTCCTTATTTAGAAATTAATAATAGTTAGATAGATAGGTGAACATTTAAAAACAGTAATCAAAATAAAATTATACCTATTATTAATGCCTACAGGTTAGCTCTAAAAAACCCTTTTTTATAATAAAATTTTGCGTTTTGTTAAAAAAGCTTACGTTCTGGAATTTTTTGAATATTTTTTTAGTTTTCAGAACACTTAAATACATAGAAATCAGTACCGAGGAGGTCCGTGAGTTTCTTAAAGAGGTCAGAGTCAAATTGTCCTCAAAGGTCGCTAGTTAACCGCAGAAGAACGACAAAATATGATATGCACGTGTCCATGAGTGCGTGCCCTACTCGATCGCTCATGCAGTCAATAAGTGGTGCGGCCGCTGGATAACGTGTGAACCGGTCCATGATAGTGAGACATTCGGTGTGTCCTTTTGACAACGGAACTAAATCGATATGTATATGCTCGAAACGGCTTGAAGGTAGTTGAAATGTCGCAATCGGTGAAACTGTATGGCGCGTAATTTTGTTACGCTGGCATTGAATGCTAGTTTTGGTCCAACTGTTGCAACATCTGTTTTAAGACCAGTTTTTCAGAGCAAGTTGTACGCTGATTGTCGTTTAAACTAAGTGTACACTTAGTCAACTTTAAACGTAGTTTAAACGACCGAACTGGCTCGGTTAAACTTAGTTTAACTTATCAGCTGATTGCTGAGTACTCTGTTTTAGTTGCCAAAGATTTAATAAAGCGCAAGGGAACTAAGATTAAATTTAAACTTAGTTTAAACTCAGCTTAAACCAGCACTGAAAAACTGTCTCTTATCGTCTTCGTGGCTAACCATTTTATTTTGCTTATTTAAAGTTGAGCAGAAGTATAGAAATATAAATTACAAAGCGCATGCAAGTGCGCGTTACCGAATTGGTGCCTCTTCTTGACTCTACTGAACTGCTTAATTTGAATTTCGTCGGTTGAAACAAGAGAAGCATCATTTTCGAAGTAAGAGTTGCATTTTAGGTCTAATTCACAGCTAGAGTTGTGGAGGAGGTGTTGAAGCTCTGCGGCGTGGTTCTGCGCAAGTGCGAGGTCTTCAGACAGGTAATTGACACGTGAATTGCATCAACTCGAAACAGCTCATCAATGAGAATGTTGTTTGAACCGGAGATTTGACATACGTCAGTAGTGAAGTGACTAATGAAATCACGTTCTCGGAATTGCTAGGATGTGGTGCCGTTCCTCAAAAATGTGAAGGAAATATTGAATGGCGTCCTAAATTTCTTTCTACTCCCGATCGTACGTCGATCTCTATTGTACCCATGATGCAAGTTTGCCACTATAGAACACGAGTTGTTGCCAATGTTCACGAGTGCGTTGCTGGAGTGCAGCACCATTTTCCGCATTCGAATGAGGCGGGGTGTGCATTGTGATCGTGGTGTGGAGTGACGGGATCCAAATTATTGAAGTTTTTCCCAAATTTTCGGTCTTTGGAGTAACTTATTAAATGGAGCTAAAAACGCAGGAACGTTTGACCCGCTTTTCGAAACCCAAATGCCATAAACGGATTTCCGAAAAGGTCAACCGACGTGATGATTGCTGTTTTTTGTTCGTCTTCCACCGCTATGAGAATTCGGTTGAAACATGAATTAAGGGGTTATATACACTTAGGTTGGTGGAAAAAGTCGAAAATTTGTTTACTGCATTTCTTAAAGTATATCATTTTGAGTTTATTTCCTCCAAATTTGATAAAGATTCGAGCACTAGAGTCAAAGTTACAGCTGTCAACAGCGTGGTCGTCCCGAATGCCACCAAGTATGTGCAAAACTTTAAATGATGTTTTTCAGGAAGTCCCGTTGCGGTGAGCAAGGTTTCTCAAGAACCATGTGACCCATCAATCTATTTTTGCAGGCTACTTAAAAACTGCAATATCTCATACTTGAACGAAAGAATTTTTTTGAAACAAAGGTTTTTTTTGGGATGAAAAAACTGAATTTTTAAACCTTCAAAAATCGAACTTTTCAGTAAAATCGTCACTATTTAAGTAAAAACGTTTATTTCGTTAAATCATTCGCCCAAGTACGGCGTTATGATATAAACTAAACAAAAAAATGTTGTTTTTTTATTGCAGATGATCCAATAACCCTTAAGTCGATGGTTGAAAAGCATGACGAACCATGTTAATTAGCGGTGAAGTCTTCACGTTAGTTGAGGCGACGGTAGTTTATTGACGCAAAAGCATCATTCGCCACTCTTATTTAGTGCGAGGTGAGGTGGAGATGAGCAACGGCTGTCTAAAGGTCTTGCAATACCTAGCTTAATCAAACACTCGAATTCCGATTTTTACACGATAGGAGGCTTATCGACGGCACGGTTTTTTTACCGTAGCACCAGGTATGATTTTATATGATGCTGCGTTGTATGTTAAATTACCGTAGGAACACAATAGAGGCGTGTAACTCCTGGAAGTTCGGCAAGTAGAAGCCAAATTGCGGATGATTGGTTATGCTGCTGAAGCCTAATTGACCGTTTTGCCACGATCCTGGTTGTAGACGTTAATTTTTGAGGTCAAAGAGGACGCCATGTTAGCGCTCTGTGAAGGCTAATGTTTAAGTTAATTATTTGAACGCCGAATGTATAAAATGGTGTTCCGTTTGCTGCGGTGAGCTGGTAGCCATTCGCCATCATCGTAGTGGTGTTACGTATATTCGAGTAAACTGACACTTCGGAGCATGTGTTCACTGTCCAAAAGCTTCTTCAGACAATTTGTAATGTGCTGTTTCGCGCAACTAAATATGCGCGCTTTTGGTTGGGCAGGTGTGAGACCGACCTTACTCGTAATACCTCCTAGTTGATATCAGGAACTAAACTACGTAGATGTCGAAGATGTTAAGAGGGCGCTCTATTACCCTGACACTCGCCGTCCAGTAGCTGAAGGAGCTTAGCTTCTCGGGATTTGGAGTAGCACGCTATTATCGCTGTGATAATGCTTGTCCACCAGTGGGTTCAAAATATTGTCTTCACCGTTGGCGGCTTTGCGCAAATATATGACTGAAATCTTATGATGGAATTTGTCCTATTCGTTGGCGACATAAATGTTCCGGATTTGGGATTCTAACTGTGTGACTTTTTAATAAGCTTCAGTCGCGTGACTTGATTTCTTCCTTTATTATAAGGTTGAACGGTGCGTCATATAGGAATGTCGGCTTATTGTTTGAAATCGTCTGCACGAGGTGGTAACTAAAATCTAACTTAACTTCACTTTTCCAAAACCACATCTATATAGGAAGCGAACACAATCAGGAGGCAGATTTAAAAAAAAAAACTCCTCTTGGCTTTTATCCGCGTCAGACTTATTATACCTACACTCTGCATCGCTACCTTATTGGCCAAAAATTAAAAAAAAAAAAATATATAAATTCAAATAAATACAGCTTACTATGCTTTAACTGAACAGAACGAAAATGAACACTGAAGGAGACACAATGCTGAAACTGATTTTTCCAAAAACCAAACTTGACAAGGGATGACGGAAAAACATTCCGACATACATAAAAATAAGATGTTTTCCATTTAGCTCGTTTCTTGTTTAAAATTAACCCAAAGGGAATAATTCTCTTTGTTAAAATTGACGATTGCTGTTGTGTGCGCAGAGAAAGAACCTGGCTGTCGAATGTAACCCCCAGCATCTTCAGTTGGTTAGCCGCTAGATGAGGATACTGTCATCGGACCTCTTTCGTCCGAGATGTAAATAGGGCACTGAGTTACTTGCAGGTCTTAGGTAACGACCAGTGAAACAACGATCAAATTCTGGGAGACTTAAAAGAAGTAAATCGCATTAATCAAATTTTATTCGTAAATGAAATTTCAATCCATCGCTTCAACGCCACTGGGAGAGATGAGGCCTTCACGTCCTTAAGAAGTAATGGGTTTCTGACTGTCTCGAAGGCATTCGCTTGTTTCAGGGTAACAAGGACGTTTATCTCCCAGGGGTAGTCGCAGTTAAGACCAAGGTCTACCTGGGTGTTTACGGCGTTAATGGCTGTTGTAGCGCTACGCACTTGCCGAAGTCGATGTTCATGATTTGAAAGGGCCTATATCGTTGTATAAATACGGGAGCAGTAGTGCCTCAAGTGTCATTACCGCTGGTGAAAGCAGGTAGATCGAACTAACTGAAGACTAAAATAAGTTGTTCCTTTTACTCCAATGCGAATATAATGTGTTCAACGGTCGTCTTATGCTTTTGAAAACTATTTACAAAGCCCAGCAAAATAAAGGAAAATAGACAAACAAACATTTGCGATTCCTCCTGAATGAGCCCCAATTAGTTGGCAGTTCAATAATGTTTCATGTATGTATTCTGAAAGAAAATATTCCTTTTTTTACAACACCTTTTACAGAAGATAATAGTGGAGATTTAGGAATATTAGAAGCCGTTTGATTCTACCAATATAGGGACTTATTTAGTTGACCTCGTGCCGTGTGATCTAGTTGGCATACCTTACAATGAAGATTCGTTGTTGTTGCCAATGCAACATCACTACAGAAATATTTTCACCTACATACATATATAGGCTATATACGTATTTCAAAGTGACCGGCATTCCAACATAGTGACTTCTTTAGTTGTCCTCGTGCCGTGTGATCTAGTTGGCATACCTTATAATGAGATTTGTTGTTGTTGCCAATGCTATATCATTACATAAACTGCCTTAAGCATTCTTCCCTTTTATTTGTTGTATGTAAATAATTTTTATATAAATATTTTCACCTACATACATATATAGGCTATATATGTAAGTATACGAATAAAATTTGATTAATACGATTCACTTCTTTTCATATACGTTAATTTTCCCACGGGGGGCAAGCTGGTTGGGGCAGGGGTGTTTTCACCCCCAAAACCCCCTATGTACACAGGCCTGCCCAACGCCTACTGAACGGTGGACTACTAGAGCGAATTAACTGAAGACAATAGTTGTTGAGATGTTTAGTCAGCGGCTATATAGTAAAGAAACTAGCGAACAGACATCTACCAGCGATACAAAAGCTTCATTTCTGAAACAGGTGAGAAGCTTGGAGAGCAAACGGCGTTCGAAATATAGTCCATTTCAACCACCGACTTTCCGACCCAAAAAAATCTTTCCGGGCGTTTGATTCGCACTAAGGACCCACGGATAAAAACCATGTCTTTCGATGCTTCATTCTCGTAAAAGAACCTTAAAGGGAAGGAGCATATCTAAGCCTTTCCTTCTTTACTTTAAACAGTCAACATACATACATACATTCCCACCTTTTCGTATGTATGTTAGCCGAAAGTCAACCACTTTTAGAAAAATATTGTTTTAATGTTTTTGATTTCATGTGCTCAGGGTAAGCGTTAAACCTCGACACTCAGCGGCACACTCACACAATGGTCAGATTGAAACTGTATGACCTTATTTGCTGTTTTTAATTCAATAGATTTCTTGATTGTGTAATTTTTGATATGGACATTTCACGTAAATGACTTTCATATTTTACGCCGATTTTTTATTATCATGCGATATCCAAGTTATCTAAATAGAAGCTTCTTACTGTCAAATAAATATTCGTACCAGTGGCGTAAATAGTGTAGGGGTATTGAGGAGGCGGGTAGAGTCAATGATTAGTAGTGTTGGATAAGTCCGGGATCGATGATTTACGTATATGTATGTTTATGTATGTATACCCGTATATTACCGGTCCAACCCAATTATATGATGCACTTTTTTGCCCACGCTTAATCAGTTCTGCCAACATTGGATAGGATGAACCGGTACATCCCAGGCTTAATTGACAAACCACAAGCTGCCAACAGTTTTCACTATACAACAGGGACGGATACAAAATATGGGTGGTCTCAGAAAATTTCAACCGTGTTTTCAACCGTGTTTTCAAATTCATAGCACACACAAAAACTCACTCTAGACAAAAACATTAAAAATGATTACCCATTACCTGGAATACAAATGGATTGCCTTATTCAAATTGAATTTAACTGATTTTGTTTGTGAATTCTCAGTTTAAGACAAATAATTACAATTTCCTTTTTTTTTATTATAATTGATTAACTTTATTTGAGTGGTGCATATAAACGAATTAAATAAAATATCAATATAGCTATTATAATGCCCTTAATTGGCGTCTATTATAGTCGTTATACAAAAAGTCGTCGATAAAATCCATGGAATGATATTTGATGACCGGAGAATGAAAGTGCGTGAGGTGACTGAGGTTGTAGGCATCTCAACTGAGAAACCACATCACATTTTACACGAGTATTTGGATATGAAAAAGCTATCCGTGCGATGGGTGTTTGCTTACACTCGAAAAAAGCGCAAATGTACATGTGTGTTGTTACATGGCGAAAATCCATGCGACTATTTTATATTTCCAAACCTGAAGAATTGGCTGGGGGTAAGAGGTTTGGGTCAAAATAAAATAATTGGAAAAAAGCGGGACTAAGTGTAAAGAGTTAAAAGGGGCTAATGTGGTAAAAAGGGAATGTTTTAGCCGAAATAGTATATATTATACAAAAAGTGAATGACTTAACAAACAGCCTTCGTTATTTGCAATTTTACAAACACATTTGCCGATTTTTTCAAATCAGTGCTACGTTGCCAGTCACGGTGGCTTCGAGTCAACGGTCCTTTTCTACTTTACGGAGATTGAGGACGTTTTTGCGCTACTAAATATTCATCGAGACATTGAGGTTACTAGTGACCAAATACTAGATATTTTGGCAAAGTGAAAGAGGATAATCGATAAAGCACTTTAAATCCCTGACGTTTTATGTTTCTACTGATTCAAATGATATAATCATAGCCTAACGATGGCTTTATACAAATGCATTCAACATTTTACCCAATATTATTATATCCATATTTATAATGGATTATAATCAAATATTTCAAAATATGTAAAATATCGAAAAAAGTTAAAAATAAACTTTCTGGATCCGTCGATGCTATACAAAGTTTTTCAGTTAACGAAGTCATTGACGAAGAATATAAATACGAGAAAAACAAATTGAAGGCGCTTTAGTTTATAAATCTGAAAGGCTTTGGTTTATAAATCTGAGTGTGATATAAAGAATGAAAGTGGGAACTTTCAAAAACATACATGAGTAAAATTTTAAGCATAATAATAATTACAGTATTAAAGATTTAATCTCGCCATGAAGGTACATTTGCCACTGATTCGTACTATAGATATATACACTTTATTTGATGAAGTTTATGGGACAAGTAATTTGCAATGCTTGCAAATAGTGTCTAGAGACTATAGACACACGCAGAATTCCGATTTTAGAAGTGCATAGCAAAAAGGAAATTACGCTTACCTGTATAATAGGGTGATATATTTGGTTCATGTGTACTTGCACTTAATTTCATGTCTGACATATTTATGGGTACTAGAGGCGTCAAAGAGCTACCTTTGAATCAAATATAACAAAATTATAAAAAAGAAAAAATAAATATATATGGCACACAACTTTTGTAACATTGGCAAAATGATTCGCAGCTTTTATTCAAAATCATGCTTTGCCTTTGCATTTGGCTGTTCGTTATTAACTTCGCTGATTTTTCTTTAATGCCGCTACCAAGATTTTTAAAGATTCACATTTAAACAAACTAGCTGAATACCTCGTTAGAAACCATATACAGGTTTTAGGAAAGTTTAATTGTATATTTACTTGTTTTTTGCATTTAAACTTTTACCTTTTGCGAGCTTTGTTGTTGTTCAGATTAAATGATGAATTTTGCAATTGTTCCATGAATAAAATATTGTTTTTTTCTCAAGATTGGCAATACTAAATAGAACAAAATATTTATGCAGCAATATTTTATACATGTAATAATTGTGAAACTCATCATTTTACCTGAAGAACAACAAGAACTGTAAGGGGTCTCTGTTCGAATAAATAAATAAACGCGGTACACGCTGCAATTATATCTAATGCTAAGTTCCAAATTAATTTGCTGATACGTTAAACCGGAATTTAGCAGGCATTTGTTTTACTAGTAATTCGATATCCGGTAAGCGAGGGGCGGCGCTAAAGAAGCCAACTTGTAAAATAAGGAACACCCTACTATAAATACTCATGACATACATTGACAACCGGCATAATTTTAAAGCGGACAGGTTATATCTGCATATTATAATGTATGTCAAGAATGAGAGATATCCTATGATATTCACTGTCTAAGCGTCTTAATCAGTTCATCGCAGTTTGGATACTTTTTGGATCCTGTTTTGTACTCACCTATGGAAGCGCCTATTGAAGGCGTATATAAAGAATTTTGCGATTGCGTTATCGAGGTAATACTGTCATATATCATTGCATCACTTCCCGACGCTCCTGTTACAGGAAAGTTATTGTGAGTTTCATAATAGGCGGTGTTACTATTCGTTGTTAAGCTACCTAATTCAGAGAGAAGTTTGTGCTCGTCCTTGATACACCATTTCCCAGACCAAATCTGTTGTAAGAATCGTAAATTTTGAATTGAAGAAAATAAAAATAGCTTATACGTAAATATTTTAAGGTTAGAAATTCATGCACTTGCATTTGAGTATATTTGGTCACCGCTATACGCAATCCTTTGTCTCTTTATGTCCTCCTCCGAAGGCATGTTAACGTCGCGGTTTTCGTCTGTAAGTACAAAATGTGTATTGAAATGTATGTTTGTTTCTGTAAGGGTTGTATATGTATGAATATTATTCATAAAATATTTTAAAAAAATTAACATTGTCATTAGAACACATTTTATTTACAGTGCAGGGCATACGCAATCACTAAAAACCTTTATTTTTGGATATTTATTTGCCTCTTCGTGGATTGCTTTAAAATTTCGAAATGTTATATACACCTAACTCCACAATAATTTTTGTGGAGTCAATGCCGTTAAGCGAAATGCTGTTCTTGGAAAAAAAGTGTATAAAATTCAACTAAAGCAGTTTAAAAATTTTAGTTTGAATTACATCTCAATTCCACATTCAATCACGTAATCACTTATTTGTATTTGTTCAGTTACACCCACAGGCTAAGTTAATTTGAGTTAAGACAAACAAATTTACGTATTTAAAGCATATGACCCTGACTAATTGCACTTATAAACATTTAAAATAAAAATCAAAAAAAGGACTATCACGAATATATGTATATAAAATAATGAAAATATCTGAACTATAAATAACACATTTTCTTACCTATACGATAAGTTTGAAAACAAAATTTCATACATATTTTCAATATAAACAATAATTATGTGTTGAAGTATGTTTTGCCCAATTATGTTTAACTTTTATTGAAACTTTGTTAAGGAAGTGTTCAACTAAAGAACTAGGAAAATTAATAAGTATACACTTTCTAAGGTTTAGACTCCCACCAACAATTATAAAAAAACCAAAGAAAATTTAAACAAAACAATACAAAACAAAAAAAATATAGTAAAACATAACAACACAAACCAAAACAAAACACAACATAACAAAAAATAAAACAAGACAAAGAAAAAACAACAAAACAAAAGTGAAGAAAACATAACAAACCAAAGCAACACAAAACAAAACAAAGCAATCTTAAATTAAACAAAGAACACTACAAAACAAACAATAAAAGAAAACTTAAGAGAAGAAAACATAGCAACACATAACAAAATAAACCAAATCATACAATCAAAACAGAACAAGATACAAAACAAAACACAAAAAAAACTTAAGCAAAACAAAGAACACTACAAAACATACAACAAAAAAAAACCTTACATAACAGAACAAAACAGAATATAACGGTACCAAGAAAAACAAAACAAAACAAGCCAAACAAAACAAAATACAAAACGAAATAGCAAAACAAAACAAAACCAAACAAAATTCAAAACAAAAAAAAACAAAGAACACCACAAAACAAACAACAAATCAAAACATTAAAGAACAAAACAAAACATAACGAAGCAAAGAAAAACACAACAAAAAAAACCTAACAAAATAAAATACAAAACAAAAAAAGCCAAAGAAAACAAAACAAAGCATTAATATACCTCATACATGTATTTATATGTTTGAGAGTGTCGAAGTTCGAAGCCCATTCAGTGTCGCTAATTATTGATTTTTGAATTTTTTTCAAATTGGTTTTGATAGTTTTTTTGTCATACATCGCAACTATTTATTACATTAGAACGTGCGCTCGAAATACATCATGAAAAATTATTCCCATGTGTGAATTAGCGGTTGAATAGACCGATTAAGGGAGGTTGACGCAAGCAAGTTTTTAAGCACGACTCATTTTATTTTGAAAAGCTTTTATTGCGCACGTGCACTTCAGTAATTGAATTAATTTATGTTTGCTGATATTTCCAACACTTTGTTTTTGGTTTTAATACTTTGAAATCATGCCTGCGTACTTATGTGAAATTATACGTATGCATTGTATTTACATTTTTAACTGTTAACGGTCTGCATAAACACCAAACTAATTCATATGAATGTATGTATGTACATCTACATAAGGCGATAGTACACCACCAACATTTTTTAGGATGTTATAAGGAAGAGTATAGAAAAACGGAAATCATTATTATATTCAAAAAGTTTCTCAAACTTGGACCAAATTCAGACAGTATTGTATCATAGAATGTTATTTATATAGGTTTGCTTAAAGTAGTAAATTGGAAGATATTTTTAATGTGACAATAACTGAAGTGAGCTCTAACTTATGACTATGAGTATCCGCTCTTAGCTTTTAATTTTGTAGTTCAACAGCCGAAGCAGCTCATCACAGAAAACAAAAGTTTTAGGATTTTGGGTAATATGTAATCTTTTATTGTAACCACAGCTTAGTTTATAAAACAACACTTAATCAACAACCTCTTTATATTTTTCTTACATTACTTGACCAACTCTTTAATTCTACTACCAGCGATGCAACGTTTACCTTGCATTATTGTTTAAGCGCCGAGTTAAAAGGTAGTGACTTTAACATTAGCAAAATCTGTGTAGTCTTATCTACAGAAGGTAAAGGAAGACACAATTTTATAATGTGTTAACTTCTTATCAATATTGAGGTAACACAATCTAGTTGGCACTAATACAATAAATGTACACACATATTTACATATGTGAACACATTGCAAGAAACCTCTCATTCTGTAAGAAGTAGTAAATTACTAAATTTTGATTTTGTTAGTTTTTACATAAGAAACAGAAAATATACTATAGAAATTTCGCCGTTCGGTTGTTCTAATTATGATGTACGATGATAGTTCGCCATAATAATCAAAGCAATAACCACACAAAGTGTCAATGTTTCCACTTTTGTAATTAAAATATTTCTTTACAGTTGATTTATTCAACAAGTGTCAAATAAAATGCCTTCATTAATATTACTAAGTCGAACGTATAGAAATTATAATCTGGCACGAGAAATTTTGTAGCAAGAACGCCTTATTGGTCAAACCTGCTAACCACTCTGAGAACCAATAAGAAACGTCTGTGGGCTAAGTTTAAGCATAACAGAACGGACACTAACCTTGTCGAATACAAAAAAGCCAACGCTGCATTTAGAAAGACATTGAAATCGGCTAAGAGACAATCGTTAGAAAAAATTACAACTAAAATAAACCCATCCTCAAACCCAAAACAAATATGGTCGGATATAAAAGCCCTCACTGGTTATGCTCAAACACTTTACATATCGCACATTCAAACAGATCAAGGACCGGTCTACACTCCACAGCATATCGCAAACAAATTCGCAGAAACTTGGTCATCATTCTCCTATAGCTCTAATTTCTCCCCCCGTTTTAATTCCCTTAAACAACAATCCATTGCTGAAAACTACACCAACCATTCACCATCCTCAGAAGCGTTCCTTATCGAAGACAGTATCACAACACTAGAATTCGATACTATAATCTCTTCATTAAAAGGAAAAACTCCGGGCGCTGATAAAATATCCTACCCTATCCTTAGAAATATTCCCCACCCCTTAAAAGCAAGACTCATTAACCTCTACAACCACATATTAAATTCTGGCACATACCCCCAACAATGGAAAGTAGCTACAATCATACCCATTTCCAAGCCCAACAAACCCACTTCCCGCATAGAAAATTACAGACCCATATCCCTTCTTCACGCATATCGAAAGTCCTAGAAAAAATAATTTCTGCTCGCATCATGTGGTATGCCAAAGCCAATAAGCTTATTAGCCCACACCAATTCGGTTTTCAAAGAGGGTTGGGTGTAATAGACCCCCTATTATACTTCGAGAATTTTGCTTCTGCAGCCTTGGCAAAACGAAATCATACTTCAATCCTAAGCATAGATTTTGAAAAGGCATTTGATAGGATTGGCGCACACATAGTGCTTGAGGAACTGAAAAGCTGGAAAATTGGTACCAAAATTTTCAACATTGTAAAGTCATTTCTATTAAATCGAAAGTTTATCGCTCGCGCCAACAATTGTCAGTCTGAAGTATATGATCTGCACAATGGGATACCTCAAGGCTCGCCTCTTTCCGTAGCCCTTTTCACAATAGCTTTTAATAAAGTCAATTCTATAATAACTTCAAATCCCCTTGTAGAACATATTGCTTACGCTGACGACGTATTAATCTTTACGCAAATAAAAGAGCTAACTGAAGTAAACTCTATGTTGTTAAAAATTCTTAACGACATAAACAAATGGTCTGAAGGCTCTGGTGCCAATATTTCAGTAAGAAAATGCTCCACCTTCCATATTTGTCGGAAACATAACTGTATTTTCCCTTCCCTTTCCTTCCTTAATATTCCAATCCCTCACTCCAAAACTCTAAGGATACTGGGTTTAGTATTTGATAATAAACTAACATATAGAGAACATTGTAAATCAGTTAGGATAAGCTTATTTTCTAGACTTAATATTATTAAGTATCTATCTTCCAAATACTGTCATTGCCACACAAACACACTGGTTAAAGTTACGAAATCGCTACTGTTATCAAAAATAGATTTTGGACTTTCAATTTACGGCCACACTTCCAAAACACATATTACGCTTCTGAACGCACCCTATCATGCAGCAGCCAGGAGAAGTATTCGCGCATTCCCAACATCACCAATAAAAACAATCTTAATGGAAGCCGGACTTCCCGATGTTAATCAAAGGACTACAGTTGTTACTATGAAACTTATACCAAAATTACTCCAGTCCAGAAACGAGTTAGTGCACGCATAGGTTAACTTAGCCTGGAACACCTCCAACATTAACGGCAAGCCTTCCACCATTATGCGCTGTGTAGCCATCGCTAAACGGCTCTTTATCACTGCCACCCCAGCATTGGTTGAAAGATCGATATTTCCCTCCTGCTCTGTTCTTAATACGTTGTTTATCGATATCTCACAGCAACACCTCAAACGTAGTACCAGAAACAACGAATACCAACAACTATATAACCAAGCACTAGCACCCTTCACCAAAGATTGGGAGTTCGTATATACAGACGGCTCTAAATCAGACACCAGTACTACGTTTGCTGTGACAAACAAACTAGGTGCCACCATTGCTGTCTACTCGTTACCATCGTACTGCTCAGTATTTACAGCTGAAGCAGCTGCCTTGCTCGAAGCGGTACGTTTTGCCTCCCACAATAAAAAGAAAACCGTAATTTGTTGCGATACCAAATCCGCCATTGAAGCTGTATTCAACCAATCAAATGACACACCTATAATAATAAAGATACGCAACATCCTATACCAATGCATAAGCCATATTAAAATCATGTGGGTACCTGCGCACATAGGAATACAGGGCAATGAAATTGCTGATCGAAGGGCTAAAGAAGCCTGCAGGCAACCACTACATATGCATAACTGTTTTACAAAGAGAGATATATATAATTATATAAAAAAATATACTAATGCCAAGTTCTTAAGTGAATGGAGCAATTATAATCACCACTATAAAGTCTTTAACCCCAATGGGGCGAAGGTCTATTATCCTGCGTACTCTCATTGCAGTAATGTAAGAATGTTTGTGCGGCTCAGAATTGGACATACTTTTGCCACACACGTACACTTCCTAAACGGCACAAATAAACCGGAATGCTCCTTTTGCGGCTCTACTGACTTTAATGTAATCCACATCCTTGACTCCTGTCCGGAACTACAGCAAACTCGATCTGCGATATTTGGGAATGGTAAACCATCGGATCAACTTAAACTCACCCATGACAGCAACATTAATCTAATAGCTAAATTTATTTCATTATGTAAACTAAAAATTTGATTCTGTACTAATGTATATATATCCATACATATATACATATATTTAGCACACTTTTCTAAATTAACTATACACTACCAAGCATATGATACCCAGTTCCTTAGTACATCCACTATTAAACTTAGTAATGTTATCCTAGCTATTAGTCTTTTATTTTAATTTTAATTAAAGCCGAAGGCCCTGGCAGCCAGTGCTTTATTACATAAGTGACTTAATTATTTATAATTATTTCTCTTTCAAATAAATAAATAAATAAATAAATAAAAAATAATGAAATTAATAGAGGTCACTGTTTTCAAGTGGGTAGCGGTGCGTGCTATTACTCGAAATGCAGCTGGGTTCATAAAACAGTTTTTTTCTAATAGCAGTCACCCCTCGGCAGGCAATGGCAAACCTCCGAGGGAATATCTGCCATGAACTGGACCTTCATTTGTAAAGAATATAAAGATGCACACTACAAATGATAGGATATGCTCGGCCAAACACTGATCTACATATTTAGTGTAATTATTAATAGTAATATACATAACACTGTCCAACAAATGAAGACTTTTTGAATGGAACAGAATAGCGACCCTATAATTCTGAAAGGGTATGTTGAGTAGATCATTTTTGTAGAACAAACTTATGGTCCAGCACGTCTGAGTTTTTTTTTTACAGTGGGTCAAAGTTTTCATTTTTTGGTCGAAGGGAGCATTATACTATATGAAAAAAATGTTGTAAGTTAATGTCTGAGAGAATTCTTATGGTCAGAGTTGTATTGTGGAATTGTATGAGGATTATTTTTGTGGAAGATCTTAACCCTCTAACTGGTCTCTTTATGGGTCAATTTGACCCTTTTTTTCGAGAAAATCAAAAAATATCTTTTAAAAAAGGACATAGAAGGATTAAAATATTCTACGAAAATGTTTGGCGGAAAATTTCAGTGGGGGCGACCAAAGACACCATTGTTGTAAATAAAGCTCTTTACGATTAATTGGCAAAATTACACGCCAACTTCTATAAAAAAATTATAATTTTGTTTTAATAGTGGTTTATTATAGTATGTACATATTTATTTTTTTGCTTCAGCAGTAGTATGACCATGGATTAAAGATTAAACTTAATATGCTTTCCTGTATTTAGCTTGACGTGAATGTTCCGATGTGTCAAGGTTTCTGTACAAGCCCCATATGTACGTATTCAGCAAGCATTACACTTTGGGATTTCCCTTAGAATCTTTCTTCCAATACCTTTATATCCTGATGAAACCTTTCACCGTGTTCATCTGAAACCGCTCCAAGGTTTTCTTTAAAAAAATTGAGATGAGAGTGCAGAAAATGCAGCTTTAGTAACATCTTAACGCCAATATTGTTAAAACCGATTAGCATGCTTTCAATATTTTCTGCATAGTTTTGTGCTTTTGAGTTTCCAAGAAATTCTGATATAACCAGCTGCATAAAGTCAAATGCTGTCTTTTGCATATCCAACAGATGACCATAAAATTCTTCATCTTGTAATAATTTTCTTATATCGGGTCCAACGAGCATTCCTAGAAAAGGTAATTTACATTAAATGAAATAAATTATTTCTTAAAACCGTATTTTACCTTATTTTAATTTTGCTGCAGATAATCTGGGGAAAATTGTTTGAATGCGTTTGAAAGCATTTCCTTGTGTGTTTAAGCTTTTAATAAAATTTTTCACCACGCCCAACTTAATATGAAGCGGTGGAAGTATGACCTTATCTTTTGGGACAAGGGATTCATGGATTACATTTAAGTCACCAATAATATTTTCTTTACGTTCTTCGAAATATTTAATATGATAATGGCTGCTGGTAGCACGTGAATCCCATTTACAAAGAAAGCACATATATTTTGTGTACTCTGTTTGCATTCCAGTCAATATTGCAATCATTTTGAAGTCTGCGCATACTTCCCATTTATATTTATAGTATTCAATTTTATTTAAGAGATTTGAAATATTTGCGTATGTTTCCTCCTTTTTTGTGGAATACGCAACCGGTATTGATGGATGCTGATTTCCATTATGCAGTAAAACTGCTTTTAAGCTGTGTTTTGAACTATCTATAAATAGTCGCCAAGCGGAAGAGTCCAGTGGAAGCTTTAGATATTTTAGAACCTCTTCAATACTGCAACAGTATACAAGTTCTTCTGATTTTTTAAAATAACTTTCCAGATAGGCGTGTCTTTTTCTTGGCGATGTAACTTTTACATCGGCTTTTATCAAATTCCTGTTTTTCAATCTGGAACATAATATTTCAGCTTTCTCCTTTGTTAGTCCTAAATCTCTTACAAGATCTTCAAAATAAGCTTGGTCTATCAAATTAGGACATATGTTTAAACCATCAGGAGGCAAGTAACTTATATATGATATGTTTTCAACCGCCGCTGCTATTTCTGTATTGGCGTGTGTCATATTGGCCGAAAATGTATGTGTAGGCGGTTGAGGCACCGGAACACCTTCACAGCGCACTTCTGGTAAAATGACATTATTTGTTGCTTCGTATGTCATTATCGCGTAGTGCCTTTGGCTTCTACCAAATTTGTAATTTACGCAGAAATAGCATGTATCTGATTTGTGATCTTCAGGTTCAATCCATATAATAGGCGCAGAAAATGGCAGCGCCTTAGTACCGCCTTTGTACTTTCGCAAGCAGTTTTTGGTATCCAAGCTTCACATAAAAATCGTAGTCCAAAGAAAAGAAAATATGGTTCTTCAATTGTAGGGAATATCTTTCTTCTGCTTTGATGGTGCGTAAAATGTCCACAAATAAAATAAAACCAATTTCTTAATTTGCAAACAGAATCCGCCATGCTTATTTAAGCTTTAATTGTTCTTTTTTTATATTAATTTAAGTAAACATCTTGCTTCTCCTCATCGCCTTAAAGAGAATAATGTACGAATGCCAAACAGATATACTTACAAGGATGTATGTTTATATCTTTCTTGAATCTGCAAAACCCATGTCAACAACCTAATTTATGCAGAGTTCAGTAATTATTTTATTTTTCTCACTTTCCCGCGGCGTATTTTTTTATATTCGAAATAAGACAAAAAATAAGAAGTTTGCTCATACGAGTTATATATCCACACAAATTTATTATATGACACCTTGCGAATTGTTTATAGATTTTTGTATTATATTACTTTTTATTTTCTATTAATTAAATAAAATGATATGTTGTGTTTTAATTTAATTTAATTATAAATTTCAGCAATTTATTTTGAGAAATCAAGGTATATACCACAGATGCGCCTTCAGATATGCAAACTGTAGTCTTCGCGCATTCCCACAGGTGTCAAGTGCGAATAGACCGGTAACTTCCCAGCAAGAGCAGTAACCGTCACGTAACTTAGTGACGTGACTGTCACGCGTACCCAATTCGCTGGTTACATTTGCATTTACATACATTCTTAATATTGAATCGAAAATCGTGTCCTAAATTTTGTGTACGTGTGTTTTTTATCACATTCTTGCATACACATTTATTGCCATTGTGAAACTATATAGCTATCTCTCTCACACTCATGAATATCAGCCCATTGTCAACAATCACTAAAAGAAAACTGCTTCTTAGCAAGGACGGGAGCCGCTGGTGCAATAGCCCAGTGGTTAGACCTTATTTTTGCTGCACGATAATCTTTTGATCGCTCCCCAGAGTAAAACTATTTTTTTATTTCAAATTTATTGTTTTATTTTTTCTTTAAAATTTATAGCAGATAAAAACAATTGGCAAAGAACTAAATTAATGTAATCTAATTAATTGATAAACAAATAAATAAAAATGTAAGTGATTTTAAAATTTAATTCAATTAAATTTTGTGTTTAAAGTTATAAATTCTAACGCTTTTATTAATACAATAGAAATAAACTAGACATTTATAGTTAATTTAATTGATTCTACATCTTATAAACGTACATACATATATTTGTACCTTTTCAAAAATACATTTAATAAATATGTACATATATGTACAAATCTATGCTATATTATTATGTGCACCTATACGTTTAAATGCATGTTTATTTCTGCATTCACGAAGTATGCAAGAACATCAAATAGATTTACACAAACATATACATATGTATATAAAAAAATATATGTATATACATATACAAAAATGTATAAACAACCTTTTTAATTGTAAAAGTAAATCTATTTCTTGTTCTTTTATTTTTCATATGCACCACTACCTCATGTATTCATACATATATATACATATATACACAAATAATTTAATAAACATATGTACAAATCTATGCTATATTATTATGTGCACCTATACGTTTAAATGCATGTTTATTTCTGCATTCACGAAGTATGCAAGAACATCAAATAGATTTACACAAACATATACATATGTATATACAAAAATATATGTATATATACAAAAATGTATAAACAACCTTTTTAATTGTAAAAGTAAATCTATTTCTTGTTCTTTTATTTTTCATATGCACCACTACCTCATGTATACATACATACATATACATATATACACAAATAATTTAATAAACATATGTATGTACAAATCTATGCTATATTATTATGTGCATTCATACGTTTAAATGCATGTTTATTTCTGCATTCACGAATTATGCAAGAACATCAACTAGATTTATACAAACATATACATATGTACCTATATACAAAAATATATGTATATATACGAAAATGTATAAACAACCTTTTTAATTGTAAAAGTAAATATATTTGTTGTTCTTTTATTTTTCATTTGCACCCCTACCTCATGTATACATCCATATACATATATACAAATTATATACATATATATATATATGTATATACATACATTATATTCATATGTATGTATATTTTATTTACATTTTATATTATTTAAGGTTTTAAATACAAACTAAGCAATGCCACTTTTGAGCTCGTCAGCTTTTTTTTTTGATACTTGTGTTGCTTTTGTCTGTTGTGGCTCATTTTCACTGACTTTTTCACTGCACAGATATAAAAATTAATCGATGTATATATGTCCACATTATCCGAAGTACATTTTTGTTTTAAAACGTATACCTTCTGAAAATATAAAAAAAAAATGCAAACTACTAAAATGGTACACAAACAAATTGCATGCATTTACTTACCATTGCATTGAAGTAATCATCTTTTCAAGTTTCCTTTCACTTCGAAGGCAGCAGACAGTGTTGTCAAAGGCAAATTAGAATTAATGAGAATTTGTTAATTATCCACTTCTCTCCTGTCTTTCGGCACACTGAATGATGAATCTTTCTAATGAGTACCTTGCATTCTTGTAGGGTTTTTTGCTGGGCCATTTCCTCATTTTTATATATTATCTAAAAAAATTAAAGAAAAATGTAAGACTTTGACTTATGTATGAATGCATACATACATACATATATGTGCATATACTTACGTTTTTTTTTGAATAGCTATCAATTTTAGTTTCTAATGCATTAATGCGCGAATCCAAATCAGAAATATTACTCAATACGTGTTGTAGTTGATCCGATATAGTTTTGTATAGTGTACATAAAACATCTAAAAAAGTCGAAAATAAAATGTAATAAATATATGTAGATGAGACATTTACATAAGCATTGGATTACCGTTGTCCACATTCGGTATATGGGTTTGAGTGGTTTTGCGAAGCTCTTCTCCTAACCGTAAGCAGTGGAAGTGTGAAACTTTTCTTTTTTACAACTACCTCTGAAAATAAATGTAATTATATATAATGTTCTTAACTATATTAAATTATTACCTTTCAAGGGAGTCGATGAGTTTTCGTAAAATTAATCTTGCTATTGTCGTCAAATATATTTAGCGTCTCAACATTCATCTAAATAACAAACTGATCTTTAGCAACGCGTGATTGTAAAATGTTCATACATAAGCTTTGCACTGAATATACATATGCCTTTACGCTCAAGCGATCAAACTTGTTCGAACACTCATATTCAACGTTGATTTTAATTCAATCGAACCATGCGGTTCGTGTTCGCCCAATGATTTAATCATCGATCGGCTCAAAACTCTCAATTCGGGTATTTGTTCGTTTAACTCAACATGATTTTTTTGATGGAGAATAAATCAAAAAAGGCGAAAATGAACGCTTTGATTTTTGTGCCGGTAGACAAACTGGATGACGGAAAAACCCAAATTTGGTTGGAAAGAAGGAATATTAATTCATTACAATAAAATTATAATTATTTTCATACACACATATCTACATACATATGTACATAAATACAACTTAAAAGTAATATATTATTCATGAAAAAGATAAGAAAAACAAATATATAAAGAAAACAATTTAATTCACATTTCTTTATATGAGGATTATTAAATAAGCACAAAATAATAGCACAAAAGTTTGATCGTCCGACATTTTCTATGGCGTTAAATGTCTGCTTCTGCACAAAAAACTGAATAAATTCAAACCATATGAATACCAGTTCTAGAATTTTTATTGAACCTCTTTTTTGGGCATTTCGATAGATTGGAGTCTATTTGAAATTAAATAAACAAGATTTGCACAGTTATTTAATTGGCTTGATATCCGCAGATGCGATTTTGGCCGAGCTTAGCATAGCACGGCAGTTAATTCTATCTTTCGCTAACTGGCGCCAGTTGGAAATACCAAGGGTAGCCAAGTCATTTACTGCTTGGTCTTTCTAACGCAGAGGATGACTCCCTTTTCCTCCGCTACCACAAGCGGGTACCACGGCGAATACTTTCATCCATTCGAACAACATGACCTAGTCTGCGAAGCCGCTGGATCTTAATTCGCTGCACTATATCTATGTTTATATACATATATACGTGTTTATATATAAATATTCATTCACTGTAAGGTACATTTGAAAATTTCCTTACTTTTTAAGTCAAGGAGATAGTAAAAAAAAAATTGGTTTGGCACATTTATGAACATATGTATCTCAAAAGCATGGTCACTATTTCGTTTTAATTCCTAGCCTTAAAAAGAATTTATATCAAAACAAGTAAAGAAGTGGCTAAGTTCGATCGAACTTTATATACTCGGCGCACGCTTTCTGCTAAATTTTTAAATTAACTAGGTATAATC
This sequence comes from Philophylla caesio, assembly GCA_963971545.1. Lineage (NCBI taxonomy): Eukaryota > Metazoa > Arthropoda > Insecta > Diptera > Tephritidae > Philophylla > Philophylla caesio. The sequence goes on along the minus strand of OZ020605.1, from coordinate 469,720 downwards.
TAACATGTGAGCCAAGTTTAGACGAAATCGATAAAGTAGTTCCAGACATATACATATGATCTCATATAGTCGGATTTCTGGCTGCAATACAACACCACATACTAAACTCAAGATATTTTCCTTCAACATATATTGAAATGTCCGATTTTTTGTGTTTTCGAAAATTACAGTCATATGGGAAGTGGGCGTGGTTATGGTCAGATTTTGATAATTTTCCAAATATCGCTTAAATAGGCATAGTGTAATACGTGTACTAAATGTGAACAAAATACGTGTACCAAATTTGAACAAAATCGGGTGGGTGGATCCCGAGATATACATATGAACTCATAAGTGGGCGGTGCCACGCTACCCCGTAAGAAAATGTTGATACAGTCGGATTTCCTGTTCGAATACAACAATACATACCAAATTTGAGAAAATAAACAACTGAAATAAAGCAATTTTTGCATTTTCGACAATTGCCGTTATATGGGAGGTGGGCGTGGTTACTGTCCGATTTTGCCCATTTTGAATACCAACCTGCTCTGGGTCAAACACAATCTACCACCCAAATTTCATTGAGATATCTCAATTATTACTCAAGTTATCGTCTGCACGGACGGACGGACGGACAGACAGACAGACATCGCTAAATCGACTTCTCTTTTCTTTCTGACCATTTTGGTATATATATGTCTATATCTATCTTGATTCCGCTGTTACAAGCAACCGTTATGTGAACAAAGGTATAATACCCACAAGTGCGCGGGTATAAATACTGTGGGCCTCTGTCTCAATGTTTGTTTAAAATGAATGGCGGCCAGCAGATATTCGGTGCTTATTTATTCGCAAAATGGCCTTTACCAGCACTTATGGCGGGGCTTAGCGCTTAACCAGAGGTGGGGGAAACGGCCTTAAGTTTTTTGAAAAATCGTTTAACAAATGTATAGAAAACTTTAAAACCAAGAAATTCCCAACTACGCCGTGTCGCCATGTTGGGTTAGAGATGAATTGAAAAATTATGTTAAGCATCAACTACAAAACTCCCCAATTTTAAAGATCAGTTAGAGAATGATTTAAGATATCAACTGCTTTAATGCTAACTTTGCCTTTGAACGAAAAGTTTTGATGCGCTTATCTTATAGAGCTCTGACTTTATACCATAAATGGAGGGATCTACAGTTTTGTGCCGAATGGCAGATGTATTTTATGAGAAGCATTTTCTTGGCACAAATACACTTGGAGGTTTGAAATTGTTTGCCGTGGGAAGACCGCTTTTAGAAAAAACTTATTCTATGATTAGGATTTTACTTGCCTCGGCTGAGATTCGATCCAAACCTAAGCGGCCTAGCGAGTTAAAGCACGCACCGCTACACACGCGATTGCTTGGTATTTCACATGGCTTTTTCCATATAGAGCGGAGTCATCCAAATTTTGAAAATAGTTTCCAACACAATAAATAGGGTTAGGTCATCGCAATGAATCTATCTACATCTTGGAAAGGTACTCACATCCTGAGCTATTTGCCGTCCTTCGCTTTTCACTCTTATCTCTTTCTCTCAATCACACTCACTCTCTCTCTTTCTCTCTCTTATAAATTGCTAACCAGGTAGGTGAAAGCCAGTGCCGCATGAAATCCTTGCCAACATCTCCAAATCACAATCTATAAAGTCACGTCTATATTTGGCCACTCAGTCTCTGCACATTTGTTTTTACAATATCCCGCGGCTTGTGGCACATTCACTAGCCGACTGGCTCGTCTAGGAATACCATGAAGTTTAAGTGACTTATGCATTCAATTTAGTTACTAGGTCAGTTATTAGTAGTACAATAAAAACCACGCAGCAACGATATGCGTGGTGAATTTTAAAAATAGAAACCCTTGCGTTATCGACAGATACACAGCTTTCTCTTATACATAAATTATGCGATCATAAGAATTATTTACGACTATGTCCCAATATGTTTAAATGTATGCGTTTCTAAAGCATCTATTGTAATATTAGCAAGCTTGTAATGCTTTTGGTATAACTCAAACTCCTATATACGATTTTTGATAAATCCTTTTTGTTTTGATAAAATAGAAAGAAAACAAAAAAAAACTGAGATTTTGAGGCTAACCCTGAGTTCTGAGGTTCAATTCAAAGCCCTTTATTCTTAGAGTAAAATATTCCTTTTGGAAATCCTATCTGAACAGTGTTCAAAAAATTTTTTTAAACAAAAGTTTATCATGATAAACGGCAAATATCTCTATTCATTTGATCATTGTTTGCTTTATTTTAGATACATACTCGTATATGTTTTCATGAAAGTAATTATGACCCAAGATCATAGTTTGAAACTTAGTTGCAATTAATAAAATAAAATATAAAATTACATTAAGGGGAAAACAAACTCATTTTGTGTATGGGTAATTCAATTATGCTACACGCAGCATTGTGTGACATATCAATAAAAATTATGATCTTTATCAGTGTACTCTAAAGCACTTTTATGGAATTTATTACTACCGACAAGTGGTTGCCTGATTGACAAGGGGAGTTTTAACATTTTCAAACCCTTAATAGTATTTGTAATGTCATATGCGAATCTGCAGCAGCAACATAGAACGCACATACTTTCCAACATATGCACGTACCTTTGGGATGTACTTATGTACATACATATGTAGACTTTCATAAGCAGATGGTTGATGTAAAAACCTGAACAACAAAGAAGTTGCTTCACCCTCGTTTAAGCTTATTTCGCCATATCATATAGGCACTATAGCCACACCCAAAACTTAATGGATCGAATTGGATTGTAATATGTTCAAATTTGTTGCTCTATAGATATATTGTCACCACACTGAAAACCAATTGGATTGAATTATATTCTCATATCAATCAACGAACGTCAAGTTCGTTCTTGAATGTTGAAATAAACGAGCGTTATGGAACCGGACTTTCGAATTTTTTTGTTATAGACACTCCTTATTAAAATATTTTCTTAAAGGCCTGTTACATACATTTTTCACATGCGAAGCTACCACTTTACTTTCACTTGAAAAGTTACCAGCTTTAAAATGTCATATTTTATGAATGTGCCTTTAAACGAGATAGAAAAGCAGGTATATGTGGCCGCACAATTGCTATGTTTGGTCAATTGATTGTACATTTTCTGCTCAAGCGATAAAGAACTATTTCAGTCGGAGAAGCAATATTTCTTTCAGCTATGTCACCATTATTTAAAACTTTCTTTAAAATTTGTATTTTTGGAATAAAATACAGTTCAACATTTTTAGACCATTTCGAGTATGTAGTTTCATTTTCTATTACATTTTAGTATAATAAAGTAGATGTTTAAAGTGGCTGTAAATTATTGTTTTTTTTAACAATTTGTTTAAGGGTGCTCTTCCGTAGTTACTGAATTGGGGCGGTGAAACTCATGCCTACACTGTGAAACTGTATGGGCAGTAGTGAAACAAGTGTCGAAATGTACGTTTATACTGAAAGGAAATGGGCTACAAAGCTGCATACTCAAAAATCACAAAGCATTCTTAAAAAATGTTTTCAAAAAACATAATTAGGGGAATTCAAAGCCATTCCACTGTTTGAGCAGACCTTAGGAATTTTAAGATAACTTTTTATTTCTGAGAGAAATGAAGAATTCACGGACTGATAACTCTTTTCTGTTTGAAAAAAACAAAAAATTGCGACAAATTAATCCCAATTTTACCCTATCGAGGCTTATCCAGGAATACTCACTTTAGAGATTAGTCGCACAATGTTTTCCAGCAATTTTTCATCATTTTGTGCCCGCTGTGGTCGAGTGGGTAGCGGTGCGTGCTATAACTCGATTTGCGGCTGAGTTCGAGGTGCTAGGGCAAGTAAAATCTTAATCATAGAAAAAGTTTTTTTCTAATAGCGGTCACCCCTAGGCAGGCATAGCTTACCTTAGAGGGTATTTCTGCCATGAAAAAGCTTCTCATAAAATACATACATCTGCCATTCGGAGTTGGCAGAAATCTGAAGGTCCCTTCATTTGCAGTAGAACATAAAGATACACACCTCAAATGGTAGGAGAAGATCGGCTGAATACAAAGCTACATAATGTTAGCTCTAAATTATTATTATTACTTGCATTTCGGTTCCGCCGACTATTACGCCTCGGCATTGTTCAAATAAATTACTTAGTTTAATATTAATTGAGAAATATGCGAAGAAACTTAACAAAAACATCGAAGTAGTTGTATTTTATATGAATTTTGTGTTTCATACTTTTTTGACAGAGTACTAAGGAACAAAAAAGGGTATATGGACATACAAACAGACTAAAGAACTTGAATATGCGTGATCGAAATGAAATAAAAACATTAAAGTAGGCACAGCTGATTTATAAATTTTACTCTTACTGAACTTCCAACAAATGTAGCGTAAAGAGTATGAAATACATACATTATTGTGCATTCTAACCTATGCACACAAAAAAAGCATCAGCTTTTTTGACAATTTTCCTCAAGTTTTTTTTACTCGAGCCTCTAACAAACAAAAAAATATAAAGGGTACTCATTTAAAAGAGCAAAACCCTCGCAAATTTTGAAATTTTACACTCGCGTAAAGATTTGTATGGACAAGATTTTGCGCAAATTGCGATTGCGATTTTGTCGACTTATATAGGAGAACCCTTATTGTGAAGAAAGAGCGGATAATGCATACATATATGTAAGTAAATGCATTTTTTTCTTGCTCTTGCATGGCATTTGTATTTTCATTGCCCCTACCACTGAGGAAATCTAAAATTAATATTAAATTAGCTGCGGGAGTTCCAGTTTTGTCATATTTGTTAAGATAATTTATGACAGAGAAAGAATTCTAATGTTTTTACACAAATTTGATGATGTTTACCGGTTTGTCCGCGAAAGTAATACATAGTAAAATTTCAAACATTTGGCAACCCTATGCAAAAAATAAAAATTTACTGCACACCTATTGGCAAAGCTCTTCATTTGACACTCCATTTTTCAAAATTGGATGAACTGTGCAAATATAATAAGATAATAATTTTCATAAAGGTGACAACCCAACTCAAAAATATTAAAGTTTTTTGTACAGGGTGGCCCAAAATAAGACCAGCTAATGTGAAACACAAATAACTTTTTTATTTTTTAACATAATTTATTTTTTCTTTTTGCAGATTATACTGAACTCTTGGAAATTTAAAATGAATACGTACAGTCCGCAACAACGAATTAAAATTATCAGTTTTTATTATTCTTTGCAACGATCAATTGTTCTGACGCAGCAAAATTATCGCCGTTTTTTTAACGTAAGATCAGCGCCCACATCTTCAGGTTCTACCGCAAGACCCCCAACAACGACTACAATACGCTATTCGCTTTACACAATTTACGGATGCGGCGCATTTCCATTTAAGTGGTTATGGTCATTTGTCTGATGTCATATTTCACACATAGTCACGTTAAATTTCCATAAAATGTATTTAACATATAAAAATAATTCATTTAAAAAAAAACCTTTTTACAAGAGTTACACGTATTTAACATCACTAGGTCCCATTTGGGCCACCCTGTACATGCGAAGATCATGCCGTTTCAGTTGGTATCTTTTTTTGTAATTTAACGAACGGGTTATAATCTGTAAACAAGTGGCAACCCTACTCAAAAAAGTAATACATTATTGCACGTCTGAAAGCTAGTCTTTTCATATGACAGGGGTGGTGTAGAACCTTCGCCTATTATGATTGAATAAACTAATTTTATTTACAGGTGGACCTATTAAAAAAAAAAGAAATTAATACTTATCTAGAGACCAAACCATTTCATTTGACATCATCTTTTTTGTAATCCAAGGAACAGTGCGGATTTTATAATATTTTCGACAGGTGACAACCCTAATTCTAAATTATAATTTCATAGGTCACTCTTCTATGGATACAGAATATATTAGAGACAATATCGTCCAAATCCCTCAGGAGTTTTCGAGATTAGCGTGTTCAAAGAATTTTGACTTTCCTGAATACAATTTACAAGTGTGTTAGATGTAGTACATAGTTGTATAATTTAATTTAATTCAATTTTCAAAATTTGGCAACACTGTCCCTCCATTTAGGTTACAATGTAAAAACGCACACCACAAATGTCAGAATTTTGACTTTCCTGAATACAATTTACAAGTGTGTTAGATGTAGTACATAGTTGTATAATTTAATTTAATTCAATTTTCAAAATTTGGCAACACTGTCCCTCCATTTAAGTTACAATGTAAAAACGCACACCACAAATGTCAGGAGAAGCTCGGTCAAACACTGAGCTATATAGTGTAAGCGCCAAATTATTTTAAAAAGGAGCACTAGCTGCCAAGGCCTTCGGCTCGCTGGTCAAGGAATTTAGATTTTGTTTAACATAACAAGTTTGCCAAAGAATGAATAAAACATTTTGATGTGGTTTTTTTCAGCTATGTTAAGGAGATCGGAAGGAGTGGCTACAGGAAATGTGGATTGGCGTATTGCATTCAGTTTAGTGCAGTCGTCGAGTAGATGGTCAATGGAAAAGTTTATGCTGCCGCAGAGAGGGCAAACTGGCTTCCTTTCCCCGTTGAGTAAGTGTGAGTGTGTCAGCGTTGTGTGATATACTGGTTTAGTTTTGTGTGGATTGAACTGCATATAACGGTGATGTTGCGACATCCAGTTGTATAAGGAATTTCCCTTCAACTTACTGTCCAGAAGTCGATGAATGTCCTTCTTTTCCATGTAATCGAAAATATGTGATGGTGCATTTAAAGCGTATTTCGCTGCTTGATCTGCTGTTACTACTGAATTGCTATCCGTGGAAATTATATATGTCGGAGTATGAAATTTATTTGATGACTGTGTGAATTCCCTTTGTGTCTGTATGAATTCGCCTTGTTCATAGTGTTATTGTACCCTTTTCGTTTTTGTAGTATGTTCATTGCTGTTCACTGATATTGTACAGTCATTTCAATGTTACCGAAAGAATACACTACGTACTCACGAAAAGAACACTGAAAGAGAGATAGAACTAGGCTGTGGCTGAACGTAGTCCTGAGTGTTGCTGAGTGTGAGCGAAAGGGAAATGCCTGTCCATGATGTTGTTAGTAAGTTTTAACGACGGTGAAAAGAGGATCTACTAAAAGCGGGCAGTCGAAGTTGGTCCGTGAACAGCGGCACACTTCGGAATTCGTTGTCTGCGCCAAGTCTAGTGGAATCCATTAATATGAAAAATTCTACTAACTCGCCATCAGAAGCGGGACCTGTACCAACTCCTACATTTTCGGAAGAGCAGTGGCTTTTAATACTTGATATGCAAAACAGAAATTTGATAGAACTTGCAAAAACTATGCAGGCACAACAAGCGAACAGTGCAGTCACGTTGCCAAAATTTAACCCCGACGCCATGGGTGTCGACGCGTCGCAATGGTGTATGACCGCTGATATAATTTTATCGGAGCAGCCTCTTGAGGGAAGTGGCCTTATAATGGCATTGAGCAATTGCATGGAGGGCAATGCTTCGCAGTGGTTAACACAGATTTCCTATCCTGGCATTAAATGGGAACAGTTTAAAGAATTGTTCATACAAAGACACGAAAGCGAAGAGACGCCAGCCGCCATGTTTTTAAATTTGTTGAATAGCCGACCGACTGTCGGCGAATGCCATGCAGTGTATGCGAGTCGTTTGGTGACGTCGTTGAGGAGATCGCTGTGTCTGGTGTGCTTGCGCATATGGCAAACTTTGACAGTCGCTTACAACGAATTATTTTTACAACGAATGTGAAAACTAGAAGCAAGCTACAGTTGGAGTTAAAGGCGTTTACCTTTGATAAAAAACGCAGTGCTGAATTTGCGGGGGGTGCTGGATCTATCAGTAAAAAAGCTAAGATGTCCGCGTTGGTTTGTCATTTTTGCAAAAAGCCTGGACATAAAATGGCGGACTGCAGATCCAAAATGCGACATGGTGGGGAGAAGAAACAGCAGAAAGAAAAGCCGAACGTGTCATGTTTTCGGTGTGGACAGCCTGGACATTTAGCTAATCAATGTTCAAGTACAGCGACTGCGGTTAAACATAGAGTGGTTCAACAAAAGAGTATAAATCAGTGTTTTGCGGCAGAGCCAAAAGGAAGTATGACGCAACGAGGTGAGGTTTATCCAATTTACTTTGATTCGGGTGCGGAGTGCTCATTAATCAGAGAGAGTGTTGGCCATAAGCTGTCTGGCAAGCATATAAATAATGTAGTTATATTAAGGGGTATTGGTGATGCGAGAATATACAGTACATTGCAAATACAAGGTGGGCCTAAAGAAGTCATCCGATGTTGTTTGGCTCTCTTTTTTTTTCTAAATCAAAAACTTCGATTCTGTTTCTTGATTATGTTTATTTGAACCTTTAGAATTTTATTGGACAAGTCGAGAAAATTATATCGGTCAAATGGGCGCCGTCACTATTGATTGCCAAACGGCCTCGTTTTATGGCATTTTTCATCACTTCGGCGAGAACTTCGGGCGACAGATTCTCACACTCGTCTCGAATGTTGTCCTTGAGGGCTTCCAAAGTCTCGGGCTTGTTTACGTAAATACGGGACTTCAAAAAACCCCATAAAAAAAATCTGGAACGCTGAAATCGGGCGATCTTGGGGGCCAGTGCAAATCGCCAAAACGAGGCCCGGGGAGACCCGGGAATGCCGCCTTCAGAATATCGGTTGTGGCTCGCGCAGTGTGTGCCGTTGCTCCGTCCTGTTGGAACCACATGTTCTGCAGTCCTAATTCGTCCAATTGCGGTAGACAAATACCCGATGCCTTTTATCAGTGATCAAATTGCCAGACTTTGTGGTGCAAATTATTTTACTTGTTTAGACATGGCTAGTGGTTACCAGCAAATTCCAATCCATCCGGATTCGGTTGAATATACTGCGTTTATAACACCTGAAGGGCAATATGAATTTCTGACAGTGCCTTTTGGGCTTAAAAACGCACCGTCAGTTTTTCAGCGCGCAGTTATGAATGCACTAGGGAATCTCGCTCACTCATACGTAATCGTTTACATGGACGATATTATGGTGGTGTCACCGACAAAAGAGTTAGGTCTTGAAAGGTTGCAAATTGTTTTGGACATTCTAACTAAAGCTGGATTCTCTTTCAATATTACCAAATGTAGTTTCTAAAAACTGTTGTTCAGTATTTGAGATATGAGATACGATCGGGGGAATTGAGACCAAATCCAGGTAAAATACTTGCCTTAAGCTCTTTGCCACCGTCACAATCCGTTACCGGTGTGAGACAATTCATTGGTTTGGCTTCATATTTTCGACAATTTGTGCCTGGGTTCACTCATATAATGAAACCACTATATATCCTTACCTCTCAGAAGAGCAACTTTACGTGGAATGCAGAACTGGAACTGGTGCGAAAGAAAATTATTTCCTTCAAGAGGTCTTTAGTGGAGGATGTATGGAAAGTGGGGGACTACATACTTTCGGTTGCATAATCAGTATATTCATTTCCATTAATGTTTTTATTTGTCTAATGGTTTGGTCGTCGTTGTAGATTTTCTTGAGTGCTTCACAAATGATGAAGTTGCCTATTTTGGTCATTGCGTATTCAATAGCTTTTAACATTGCTAATGCTTCTGCTGCAAAAATGGAGCTAATAGGGAGTATCCAACCAGCAGATATAAGCTCGCTGTCTTTTAGAACAACGGTTGCTGATGCTGCTATTAAAAATAACTACAATAAAGTTATCTTTACATCCGAAGATCGCTCCAAGAGGATACTTCACCACTCACATCCCATCAAGGGAGGAGTGGGAGGCGGACGACCTCTGGTGCAAAGGCGCAGTGAAAATATTCTCGGATGGATCGAAGCTGGAGGGAAGAGTAGGAGGGGGTGTCTTTTGCGAGGAACTGTCGCTCCATAGTAAGTTTAGACTACCGGATTTCTATAGCGTTTTTAAAGCTGAAATAGCTGAAATCAAGGAAGCTGTAGACCACTTGCGTCGCAGCACTACTAATACACAGAAGGTGGTAAACATCTACTGGAATCGCTGACGCTGCGGTCGAAGCTGGTCAGGGAATGGTCACAGGGAGAAAGGGCTTTGGAATTCCCCTGTCCACATGTGGTCTGCTCCTGGAAAAATGGGCCTTCAGTCGGCTCAGTAAACGCTGGGCAAAAACCCCTACGTTCAAAGTGGCAAGTCCTTTTGGCCGGTTGCGGACCGACGTTTATCTTAACAATGTACACTCTACCGGCGAGTATCGTTTTTTTTCTGTTCAGGGAAGGAAACAAGCGATGTTTTAAATCCTAAAGTTCAGTGATGGACATGGGGCTGTTATTCGCAAATCGTTTAATTTTTGATATATAGACAACGTTTCCAAAGCTAATTGAACTGGAAAATTAAAAGTTTTTTGGTTACAAATGAATTTCATTTTATTAGTTATATTAATTTATTTTTAATGGTAATTAATTTTCATAAGCCAGGTGGGGAATTCAAAACACAAGTTTAGTTTAATTTTATTCAATTGGTTGAACTTCATTTATTAATTTTCAATCTTCTTTTCGAATACACAAACTGATTGTTGGCAAACCCGTATAAACCAATTCCTGTAAACTGTAGTTTGTTATATTCTCTAGTCAATGTTTGGGACTATAATGCCCGAATTAAGTAACTTGGCATAATCTCAAGTCTCAAAATTAGAGACTATGAGCTAAAGATTATTGCCTTTCCTCGGTTTCACGTCCGGGTCGACGGTCCCCTTCGCCCCCCTAGTTACGCCACTGCTTATACTATGTTTTGACAGCGCGGTAAACTCGAGTTTGTGGTTTTGAGTTTATGAACAACTGTCAAGCGTTCTCATTTAGGTGTTTAAGAAACTTTGTGTTTAATTGACATTTTTTTATTTATTCCGAATAAAAGTAATGTTTTGTTTATATTCAGACATATTTTTGAATAGACATACATACATATGTATATTTACAAATGGTTGAAAAATAGTACATACAATTGGTGCAAGCATTACATAAAGCACCATTTATCATTCAATAAGTGTTATTTCCCCGAATACACAAGCTTCAAGTTTGAAAATAAGAATAGTCGCATGAGGTTAAATTAATAAATGCATATGCTGTATGGGGTAGCAGTTCGTAGCCCAATTCATAGATTTTTGATAATCCTTTGAAGTGGTCACACGGTTACGCTTGTGTTCGAGTGTGAGCAATCGCGGCACGCATCGCGCGGTTAGCCTTTTCATTTTAAGATATTCGTGTAAAATTTGATGCATCCGCTTAGTTGAGATGCATATAGTCCCAGCCACCTCTCGCATTTTCCTTCTTCGGTCATCCAATATCATTCTATGCTTCTATGCGGAAATTCAAAACGTCTCTGATTTATTAAACCATCCTCATATTTGAAATTGCAAAATGCCAGACCAATAAACAGTGTAGCAAAACTTTTGAACAGTGATGTCAAAATTTATCAACAGTGCGACCTAGTATTTGGGCAAATAAGGGTTGCATGTCCATAATCAATCAAAGTGGTGTTTAAAGCGAGTTAGGCGAAACATATTTCTATGGTAAACTCTCAGTTTATGAGAAGTGTTTGACGTTAAACTCCAAAATTGTTCATAAACTCGAGTTACATGCTGATATTAACTGCTGTATAAGATCTATACTACTGTCTTCTGTCTTTCGAAGATAATCCGATGATTTATTGTTTTTGAATAATGCTTGAATGTGCTTTAGTACAACGCAGGCGCCAAAAATATGTGCTACTGTAAACTCTACAGAATCGCCAAATGGGTGTGCTTGTTTAGCAGTACCTTTCAGGAGCTTATAATGAGTGAATGGCGTATGGCTGATGCTAAGGCGAACAAAAGATTTTATTTCGTGGCACGCTACGTGTGTCGAGCACAGAGGCTAAGTTCATTAAGGGATAACCATTTTACTGGTTTTTTTTTTTGAGAGAGAAAAAGTTTAACAAATGTAATGGCTCTTTGATCCGCACACTCATGGCCTTCTATTCCAACGTGGCCAGATACCCACATGATTTTTATTGATTCTTTGTGTTCGGAGAGTACTTTACGAATTCTTGAAATTATATACATACATCTCATTGGTGCTCTCAAAATAAGCATCAGTGGTTGATTTACTGTAAGTTCATATGACGAATTTGATTTCGTTTTTAGAGGCAGCTGTAAATACCGATTGGTACTTGGGTAGAGTATGGAAGGACATTGTAACACCTGGCTCTATTGTTACTGCAAAAGAAGAGCTGGTGTTCGATTTGGAACCGTCCGTAAATATTAATTTCCAGTCCATCCTTAAAGGCTCAACTATGTATAGAGTTGTCTGTATTCTCGGGAACTAGTAGACATTTTTGGATGCTTAAGCAAATCGCTTATCAGTGTGGAGCCAGGCAAACACCTGTTGGGTAACGTTTTGTCTTTTGTAGAAGCCGTGTGGATATAATGTTTGATTGTTTGATGGATCCTAAGATTTGGGATATATCTGATCGTTTATTCGTCTGATATTTCGCTTGTTGGCAGGATACCAAGGTAGAGTATATATTATCGTTTCTGTAGTGTAAAATCCTTGCGATAAGCATATTGTATACTACGCTCTCAGAAATTTCCGGCAAACCGGTCTCAGCTAAGATTGCTTTTATTGGCGAAGTGGGGAATGCACAAATACTTGTTCTGGCTGCAGCGTGGTATGTACTTATATTAGTTTTATTAATGAAATAAACTATATAACATAGAGCAATTTGTGTATTAGATTCAATTTAATTTTAATTTAAAAAAGGTCAACAATTTCGTATTTTTGCAAGCATTCTTTATATTTAAGTATTGAAGTCAAGATGTTATTTTTTCGAGCTTTTGCAATTCCTTATTATTGCAAGGCTGGCGGCAATGTTGAAGCTGAAGGCCTTCAGGAGTTGGGAATCACTGTTGATTTCTTATGCACAGCAGTACGGTGCAAGCAACACTGTGGTTGAAAATACACCGGCGATATGCATTTGAGCAGGTAAAGAAAAACATAATAAATTAGAATAATAAAAATGTTATTCAAAAAATCACTTATTATACATATATTCTAATATATAAAATTCTCGTGTCGCGGTGTTTGTTGCCAAACTCCTCCGAAAAGGCTGGACCGATTTTTTTGAAATTTTGTGTGCTTATCGGGTAGGTCTGATAATCGGCCAACGTCAATTTTTCGTACCCCTGGCACTTTTTCTTTTAATTTTTGCGATAAAATTTTTGATTTCTTTTTTCATGATTCAGCATTGAAAAATACACTATTATACGATCAACCCCTGACTTTTAATCGTGATTTTTATATTATTCTGTTCCATCCACAGATCCACAAGATGGCAATCGAATATAATAATTATAGTATACTATAATTTTTATGACACACCCGCCAGGTGTCTCCCGTTGTCAATTTTCAACCAGCAAACATCGCGGAGTAGGGATGAGAACTTCCTTTCTCTCACTCTCTATGCAATGGAAAAGTAGCTGTACATGAAAATACTGGATGCATAAAACTACCGACGGATTTCAGACCAATCATCAACTCACAAAATACTCTCATCGACAATATATTTCCCGATGTACACACAAAACACAAAAATCTAGAGCGATTTTGGCAGCAAAATATGTCGACGGCAATGGATTAATTCCAAGATACAACAGTTGTTGCCAGGGGGCTTGGTGTCATACAAATATATCGATGCTGCATGCAATGCCAACGAAGCTGTGAATTATCCAATCGAGTTTTGAATTAATGGGGTATGCCGGTAATGCCACCGCCCCATTTACAATTGAAGGTTGGGTCTCCGATTATTTTGTTTGTAATTTGAACCCACCATGTCTTTGCATTGGCACATGATGTCATTAAAAAATGCATGAAAAGCGTTATCGAAGCCACCATTTTAAATGGCAAGTTCCGATTCGAAAATGTATTGCTACCAGTAGTCCTTAGGATTCCTACAGATGTACTAATTGAATTCAAACGCATTCAATTTCTAATGAGATTAGCATTCGCAATGACGATCAATAAGTCATAAGGCCAAACATTGTCTGTTTGTTAGATTTGGGTACACCATGCTTTTCCCACCGACAACTTCTTCTTCTTCTTTTATTGGCTCGAAAACCGCCTATGCGATTTTGGACGAGCTTAGTACAGCACGCCAGTTATTTCTCTCTTTCACTAACTGGCGCCAGTTGGAAATAACAAGCGTACACAAGTCCCTTACCGTCAGTCTTTCCAAGGCAGAGGAGGCCTGTCTTTTCCTCTGCTACCACCGGCGGGTACCGCGTCGAATACTTTCAGAGCTGGAGCGCTTTCATCCATTCGAACGACATGACCAAGATAGCGAAGCCGCTGGATCCTAATTTGCGTCGCTATATCTATATCGTTATAAAGCTCGTACAGCTCATCGTTCCATCTTTTACGGTATTCGCCATCGCAAAGGCGTAAATGCCCATAAATCTTTAGGAGAATCATTCTCTCCAACACTCCTAGAGCCTTCTCATCAGATATCTTCATCGTCCATGCTTCTGCGCCATTCATTAGCACGGGCATAATGAGAGACTTATAGAGCGTGGTTTTTGTCCGTCGAGAGAGGACTGCTCAGTTGCCTACTCAGTCCGAAGTAGCACTTGTTGGCAAGAGTGATCCTCCTTTGGATTTCGAGGCTGACATTATTATTGATGTTAATGCTGGTTCCTAAGTAAACGAAGTCTTCCACATTTTCAAAGTTATAACTGTCAACAGTGATGTTTGATCCCAGTCGTGAATGTGCCAACTGTTTATTTGATGACAGGAGATACTTAGGTTTGGCCTCGTTCACCTCCAGACCTATTCGCTTTACTTATCTATCCAGTTTGGAGAAGGCAGATATAACTGCGCTGTTGTTAAGGCCGATGATGTCAATGTCATCGGGGTACGCCAGCAGCTGCACACTCTTATAGAAGATAGTGCCTGACCGATTTAGTTCTGCAGCCCGAATTATCTTCTCCAGCATAAGGTTAAAAAAGTCACTCGACAAAGAGTCACCCTGTCTGAAACCTCGTATAAGTTTTGCGGGGATACGAAATTCAGACATTGCGGCATAAAGGCCACTTCTTTTTGTGCTGTCGAAAGCGGCTTTGAAGTCGACAAAAAGGTGGTGCGTGTCGATTCTTCTTTCTTGGGTCTTTTCCAAGATCTGGCGCACTGTGAATATCTGGTCGATAGTAGATTTACCAGGTCTAAAGCCACACTGATAAGGTTTAATCAGTTCATTGACGTTGGGCTTTAGTCTCTCATACAATACGCTCGACAGAACCTTATATGCGACGTTAAGAAGGCTAATACCACGATAGTTGGCGCGAATTGCAGTATCACCCTTCTTGTGGATTGGGCAGAGTACACTTAGATTCTAATCAGTAGGCGTGCATTCGTCCGACCATACTCCGCAGATAAGCTGGTGCATGCGCTTTACCAACTCTTCTCCACCGCATTTGAATAACTCAGCTGGC
This sequence comes from Philophylla caesio, assembly GCA_963971545.1. Lineage (NCBI taxonomy): Eukaryota > Metazoa > Arthropoda > Insecta > Diptera > Tephritidae > Philophylla > Philophylla caesio. The sequence goes on along the minus strand of OZ020605.1, from coordinate 454,209 downwards.
AGCCCATCAACTCCGAGCGCTTTGTTGTTCTTTAGCCGTGCTATTGCTATACGGATTTCATCGCAGTCGGGTAACGAAACATGACTTCCGTCGTCATTGATTGGGGTTTCGGGATCATCATCTTCTCCAAGGTGGTCTCTGCCATCACCACTAAGTTGTGTGGGGAAGTGCTCCCTCCATAAACTTAGTATATTCTGAACTTCAGTCACCAGGTCGCCGTTGTCCTTCTTACAGGAATTCGCCGCGGTCTTAAAACCTTCTGTTAGCCGTCGTACTTTCTGAAAGAATTTTCGGGCGCTATTCCTGTTGGCCAGCATTTCAAGCTCTTCGCACTCACGCATTTCGGCCTTTCTCTTCTTCTCTCGAGAAATGCGTCTCGCTTCTTTCTTTCACGCACGATATCTCTCCCGCAAGGCGCCCGATCGCAACGTAACCCTGTAGGCAGCATCTTTCCGTGCCGTGGCAACGCGATAATACTCATCGTACCAGTCGTAGAAAAAATACTTTATACATAAAAAAAAAATTCTGACGTGTACATGGAAATCGCCGATTCACGTGTATTTTTATTTTATATGTATTTTCTCCCCTTTCCGAAAAAGTATATTTGGTTCATAGGACAGAAGGTGTGTAACGCGGTGTTTGTAACGCAGTGTTATTGGTCTTAGAGAGTCGAGTCGAGTCGAGTAGCGAAGTGCGTGGCTGTCTGTTGTGATTGCAGCTTTCCGAAGTCGAGCTTTCCTTGTGTCCATTTCCGCACGCTTTTTGACGCACAGAGGCGCGTGCGTGTCTTGGCTGCGACAAGATAGTGGTCCGAGTCGATGTTGGCTATTCGAATCGTGCGCACATCTATGACACTGGTAGCGTGCCTTCCGACTATCACAACATGGTCGATTTGGTTTCGTGTCTTACCATCTGGAGACAGCCACGTAGCCTGAGGTATGCTCCTCTGCTGGGACCTGGTACTACAGACTACCATGTTTCGGTCCCATCGTCCTTATCTTCCGTCGGGGCATGGGCGCAAGTCAGGGAGATGTTGAAGAATCTCGCCTCTATGCGGATTGTGGCAAGACGTTCGTCCAACGGAGTGAACGACAGTACTTTACGGCGAAGTCTCTCTCCCACCACAAATCCGACACCAAACTTTCGCTCCTTTACATGGCAGCTTTAGTATACGTCACAAGGGCCTACCGTTTTCCTCTCTTGCCCCGTCCATCGCATTTCTTGGATGGCGGTGATGTCAGCCTTCGCTCTGCCGAGGACATCTACCAGCCGGGCAGAGGCACCTTCCCAATTAAGGGTTCGGACATTCCAGGTGCATGCCCTCAAGTCATGGTTCGTAAAACGTTTGCCGTGGTCGTCATCTAAAAAGGGGGTCTTGTCCAAGGCTTTGCTTTACTTTTCATTAGATATTTGTTTTACTTGGCGGGTCCCAAGCCCTGCGCACAACGCATTGTTGGACAACTACATGTGGCATATTCTCGCGTGGGCAAACCATCCAGTTTGTTTGTATTCACTAAACACAGACTGAACAAAATATTGTACATCCCATTGCGTTGACAGATTAGTCTATATTTATTTTTTAATTGCCTTAATTAGTAGTAGAAATATGAACTATTTTCGATGCATAGAGAGCTATCAAGAATTGTAATTTAATATATATTTCTTACTTTAATAAAGAATAATTTATTAGCTTAAATAACGTATAATTTAATTGCTTACAACTTATAGTGTTAGTTATTTTTAAAAATATTTCCTAAAAAAATATTTCCTAGAAATAACGTATATGGCAAAACAACGGTCAGCTAGTAATCGTAAAAGTATGTAAGTAGATACATATCTAAGTGTGTGTCTTTACTTTAAGAAAACTGTAAATGTTGATGATGGCTGGCGCTGTCCACTCAATCCGATCATCAGTTTGAAAAATATGGTATGCATATCACCGGTGAATTTCCAACCACAGTGCAGCTTTGCAGCTGTGCATAAGAAAACAACAGCGATTCGCAACTATTGAAGGCTGTTTGGAACTGAAAAATATTAAAATCTTAATCTTAATCAGTCCGATTGGTTTTCGAAAGGGTGAAATTACTTAATAAATCATGATACAAGAAGCTCGTTACGCAATTTCTATGCTATGAAGGTTCCAAAAATAACTTTCTACTAGGTTGTGAGATTTGTATCAAATAAAGAATTATAAAAACTCACCATGATCATCGATTCTCTTTCTTTTGCTGTTATTTCCATTTGGATCTGTAGAGTGGTGTATGCCAAGTATACCATTTATGCTATATCCAGTCGATCGGTGTTCTACACCGTTATTGTTAGTTCCGGGTACTGTCGCTGATGTCCCTGCGTTAAGTATATTTGCTTGCTGATGTTGTTGTAAATGGGCTGCCGCCACTGCAGCGGCAGCCGCAGCAACCGTTGCTGGTGCATGCGCGATAACCGAAGTTGTATTATTACTAGGGTTGTTCGTACAATTTTGTTGCTGGTGGTTCACATCATTACCATTGCTGTCAACGTTATCCACGGCATTGTGATTTGAGTTACCGTTATTACCAGCAGAACAGCTATTATTAGGTTGCTGTGGCTGTTGATGAACGTGCTTTGCTTTTTCAGCTGCTTTGTTTCGAACAATTCTATAAATAAAATATTTTAAATAAAATATATCTTTTAAGTGCGATTTTAGAGAGACGAGAAACGAACTATAAATGAGAAATTTTTAACTTTTAATATCGGAGCGCACTTGTGCACGAGGAAGTTATATGTATGTTCAAATAAGGTTGTTTGTAACTTTAAAACGAGTTGAAGTGAATGTAGACCAAATGTTCATAAACAAAAGAGAATTCTCTTAAGCGTTTCCGTCAACGCATCTGCTGGCTTGAGTGAAAATTAACATATGTACCTCATTGAAACTTGTTACGAAGATTGCTCTTAGCACAAGGTAGGTGTATGCTGGAAATAGGAGGACAAGCCCACCTTCCATGTATTTTTAAAATATGTTAAATATTTATTTCAAGATCTGAAGGAGGCAAGATGAACAAAGCTATTATTTGATAAATTTTGTATGAAGAAAGGGGATTTTTACAAAATTTAAATTGTCGTCGAGTGGGTAGCAGTGCGTGCTATAACTCGATATGTCGCTGGGTTCGAGGTTCGAATCTCAGTCAGGGCAAGTAAAATCTAAATCAGAGAAAAGTTTTTTTTAATAGCGGTCACCCCTCGGCAGGCAATGGCAAACCTCCGATGGTATTTCTGTCATGAAAAAGCTTCTCATAAATACATCTGCCTTTCGGAGTCGGCACGAAACTGTAGGCCCCTCCATTTGTGGTATAATGTAAAGACGCACACCACAAATGCTGGGGAAGATCGGCCAAACACTGACTTATATAGTGTAAGCGCCAAATTATTATTATTATTAAATAAATATACCTCATTAACGCTGCTTTCGAAAACTGCTAACCTATGTCATTTATTCATTTTAATTACTAAGTCTAGCATTATTTGAGCACAAATTACGATTATTATAACATTTTGGAAAACTGGTTTGGTCCCGTCCATTTATGGTGATATCCTGTTTCTAATGAGAATATATTCATAATTTCGTCATCTTCTTCGTTATTTAAGGTCGTGAGTGCAATAACAAGAAACTTTAAACATTAAAAGTTTCAATTTTGTTTTAATTTTGAATCAAAATCTATAAATATCGCTTCTTTTATCATTTTTGCTATTTTACATATTTACAAGCATTTGTTTGTATTTTTGTTTTGTTTACATTATAATTTGTCTAAATAAGGTTTTTGGTTATTGCAAAGGCACATAGAATAGGTAGGCGCAACAAACTTTTTTTGAACTTTTTTATTTTAATTTTAATTTTCAAGTTTTGTATTTCGTTGTGTTAAGAATTGCTTCCAGTACAATTCAAGGTAGTTGATAAAATATTTTTGAAATTTTAGCTTTTAAAAGCAAAAACAAAATATACAGAGCTCATTTTTTTTTTTCATTTTTTCTACTGCAGCTACCTATTGAATGTGCCTTGGTTATTGCCAACTATTCTTTGTTTGCAATAACCCAACTATTGTGAATGAAAAAAAAAACAATGAACTGACAAAGCCTCTAGTTCAATATACAAGCCAAGATAACTTTTCACAATATAATTACGTTGGCTAAGTCATTGGAAGGAAATTTTCAAATCCTTCGGCTAAAATAAATCGAATAAATCAGTGGTAATTTAGCTACTTGAAACTTGCACTGTACTGAACTAAAACGGAATGGGCTACAAAGCTGCGTACACGAAAATTTTTTAAAAATTCTGATTTTTAAGTTTATAATTTCGATGCCAATTTTCAGAACTTCGTTTAATTTTTGTGAACGCTGTACGAAGTTTAAAAATTCATTTAAATGGTTTCTATTGTAGAACGAACTATATTTGTAAATAAATTTATAAAAAGTATATGTACATAGTATATCATTTTGAATTTTGGTGCTTTAGAATTGTCTGACACCGTACGTATGCATCTCCAAACTCATTTAACCAAAATTGAGGATATATTGAGTTAAAGGCTCTTAAAATTATTTAGAAGTTATGGAAATCAAACAATGTTAAGGCCATAATATCTTTTATCAGTAATTTTTGAAAGTACGGGTGCGTTCGAGCTACGTAATAATTGCCGCAAAATTGCAGCCTTGTTGCCAGCTTGCAACTGTACTGCTGATACTGTGCTGTAATATTGTAAAATATTAATCCACAGAACGTGATGCGACTCTAACTTTTGCCCTGTGAGATGGAAATGTTCTTTAATTAAAAAATTCATGAAGTGAAGGGAGGTTATAACAATTTTGTACCAACTTTTCATCTTCTGATGCCATTGCAGTCGAAATTTTACTGATACTTAATGTGCGCATAATGCACGCTCGAACGCTCGGCGTGTTGCAAGGGTTGCTAGAAGCTCGTACAGAACGTGATACTTTCACATACTGGCAACACTGCAGTTGTGATTGACATCTCGAACGCAGCATACAACAAATTCTGAACACCTATATGTAGAATAGATCGCGGGCGTATACAATTCAGTTTCTCCCGAATAATTACAATGGAAATTTACAGAAAATGTGTTTATTCATATCTTCGAATCGCTGACAAAGTTTCGTATATTTTTTTGCGTGTTTAACAGAAGACAAAACTTTGCATCGAATATCAAAAAATTTTCTCGACTGTTTGAAATTTAGTAAAAATATTTATACGCATATTTTTACTGAATTGGAAATGTATACGCATTTTTTTTACTGAATTGGAAACAGTGGGGAATTTTTTTTTGATTATTAACCAAATTAGCTTTATATCAGATGAAAGGTAAAGTTTTAGGCTAGACCTGAAAAAAAATAATAAATTTTTTTTATTAACTCTATATTTAAAGTGTACCATATACGCCGCATAAGCATCAACCGTTTAAAGTTAATTCAGGTCACAATTTTTTTGTTATAGGAATATAAGTCATTACTATGATAACTTAAAATATATTTTAGATATACTTAAAACCAAATATGAACAATGCAAACCATTAATTTGAAGCGATCACAACAAAAAATATAAATGTAAGTCAATGCTTAGATATATTAATATAAGTATATTGTAAATAGACTTAATACCAAATTTGATAAAGACAAAAAATTAAGAAAGTTTTAGTCAACTTTGTACTCGAGAATTCAGCAGAGTTCTCAAACAGAAGATGAGTTACGTCTTTGTCACCACTCCCTTTCCCAAACACTTTAAAAATGTAACGTATGTACGTTTTTGCAACGCTTGCATTGACTGCGTTATTTTTCTTCTTTTTACTTTGTGGAAGACCATTTAATTTTATATTCGAGGAGTTTAACTTAAAAACAGTACGACTTATGCACTCTTTTGCTGTGAGACAACATTCAGCATTACAAAGAACTTATTTGGCTAAACGTGAGATAGCTGTAAGCAATTAGCAATTTAACAAATATGTTAATTCACTGCAATTGACTTTTTACTAGTCACCATTTGCTGTGAAACAAAAGGTGATATTAGAAATTTTTGTTATTTTGTATCCCGTAAAGTCCGAAGAAGGATAGAATACAAGATTGCATCCTACCGAAGAAAAATGATTCAAGGCAACTTCCGTACAACGGTCTACTTGAAGAGATTCGAAGAAACCGAAAGTAAAAATTTGAGGTTATGTTATGCCTGGAATTGGAATTTTTAAAGTTGTTGCAAGTTTTGGGACTTTATGCATCATATTTGTATTCAAATACCTTCGTTTATGTTTTCTTCTTGTATTGGATACTTTCTTAAGAAAATATTTATATCGAGTGAATGACATTTTTTGTGTATTTCAATATTCTATTGGTTTCCTAGCTTTATATATATTTTTAATAAGACCTCTCCATTTTAATTAATCTTTATATACTCGGATATGAAATTGATATTGTATTTTACTTGGTATTTAAGAATATTTTTCTCTTTCACATGCATTTTGTTTTTAAATAACAGCAGTGTTGCCACATTGCTATCTGCAATGTCAATGGAAAAATAAACATAATAAAGGCAAAGCAAAAATTATGACATGCTGTTGCCAACAATGCTGCGATACCACGTTGCCACACGCTACTTTTTTAATTACTGGTGCAGGTTTCAACAAGCCTCTATGAGCTATGGTTCAATAAAAAATGCATTTTGCAAAAAAAGAATAGTTCGCTAGGCGAGCAGTCTCACGACTTCCGAATGATTTCATCCAAGTGTCCTCTGGGTAACTCCGGAACATCCGTTTTGAAGTTTGAAGTCCCCGCAAAACGTATACGGTTATGTAAAATGACTTTGAGCAACTCCACTAGCTCCGCTAGGATTGGGAAGGACCCTCCGAGCCGTTTAATACCTAACGAGGTTTACAACTCTTTGTCGTGCGACTTCTTTTACCTGATGCTGTAGAAGGTAATTCGAGCCGCAGAACTAAATCGGTCAGGCACCATCTTTTATAATAGTGTGGAGCTGCTGGCGTACGCCGACGACATTGACATCATCGGCCTTAACAACCACGCAGTTAGTTTTGCCTTCTCCAAACTGGATAAAGAAGCAAAGCGAATGGGTTTGGAGGTGAACAAGGGCAAAACAAAGTATCTCCCGTCATCAAATAGGCAGGTAGCACATTCACGACTGGGCTCTCACATCATTGTTGACAGTAACAAATTTGAAAAAGTAGAGAAATTTGTCTACCAGCTTTAACACTAATAAGAACGTCAGGCTTGACGTCCAAAGTATGATCTCTCCTGCCAACAAGTGCTACTTCGGACTGAGTAGGCAATTGCACAGTAAAGTAGTCAAGGATTTTGTAGACCTTGGATCCAGCATTAACACCACCAGTAATGTCAGCCTCGAAATCAAGCGAAGAATAACACTTGTCAACAGACAAGACAAGACTCGGTAGGCAATTGAAAAGCAGAGCCCTTTCTAGATGAACGAAAATCTCTCTCTACAAATCCCTCATCATGCCTGTGCGCAGAAACATGGACGATGCTGAACAGCGATGAGAAGGCTTTGAAATGATGTGCTGTATAATGACATGGACATAGTCAAGCGAATCAAAATTTAAAAAAAAAAACGAAGACGTGGAAGCAATTAACTGCATTTTGCAAAAAAAGAGTAGTTCGCTAGGCGAGCAGTCTCATGACTTCCGAATGATTTCATCCAAGTGTCCTCTGGGTAACTCCGGAACATCCGTTTTGAAGTTAGCTAAAGTGAGAGGGAGAACTTGGTCACTCCGACATATTCGGCTTAAGGGTTCAGCAGGGTCTGCAACGTCTGTACACTAACAGGAGCGTCTGCGAGCGGGCGTCTGTCTTGGAGTAAGCAATTGCACAAAAAAATGGGTGTACGCAATGTCTGAATTAGGTATCCCCGCAAAACGTATACGGTTATGTAAAATGACTTTGAGCAACTCCACTAGCTCCGCTAGGATTGGGAAGGACCCTCCGAGCCGTTTAATACCTAACGAGGTTTACAACTCTTTGTCGTGCGACTTCTTTTACCTGATGCTGTAGAAGGTAATTCGAGCCGCAGAACTAAATCGGTCAGGCACCATTTTTTATAATAGTGTGGAGCTGCTGGCGTACGCCGACGACATTGACATCATCGGCCTTAACAACCACGCAGTTAGTTTTGCCTTCTCCAAACTGGATAAAGAAGCAAAGCGAGTGGGTTTGGAGGTGAACAAGGGCAAAACAAAGTATCTCCCGTCATCAAATAGGCAGGTAGCACATTCACGACTGGGCTCTCACATCATTGTTGACAGTAACAAATTTGAAAAAGTAGAGAAATTTGTCTACCAGCTTTAACACTAATAAGAACGTCAGGCTTGAAGACCAAAGTAGGATCTCTCCTGCCAACAAGTGCTACTTCGGACTGAGTAGGCAATTGCACAGTAAAGTAGTCAAGGATTTTGTAGACCTTGGATCCAGCATTAATACCACCAGTAATGTCAGCCTCGAAATCAAGCGAAGAATAACACTTGTCAACAGACAAGACAATGAATGACATTTTTTGTGTATTTCAATATTCTATTGGTTTCCTAGCTTTATATATATTTTTAATAAGACCTCTCCATTTTAATTAATCTTTATATACTCGGATATGAAATTGATATTGTATTTTACTTGGTATTTAAGAATATTTTTCTCTTTCACATGCATTTTGTTTTTAAATAACAGCAGTGTTGCCACATTGCTATCTGCAATGTCAATGGAAAAATAAACATAATAAAGGCAAAGCAAAAATTATGACATGCTGTTGCCAACAATGCTGCGATACCACGTTGCCACACGCTACTTTTTTAATTACTGGTGCAGGTTTCAACAAGCCTCTATGAGCTATGGTTCAATAAAAAATGCATTTTGCAAAAAAAGAATAGTTCGCTAGGCGAGCAGTCTCACGACTTCCGAATGATTTCATCCAAGTGTCCTCTGGGTAACTCCGGAACATCCGTTTTGAAGTTTGAAGTCCCCGCAAAACGTATACGGTTATGTAAAATGACTTTGAGCAACTCCACTAGCTCCGCTAGGATTGGGAAGGACCCTCCGAGCCGTTTAATACCTAACGAGGTTTACAACTCTTTGTCGTGCGACTTCTTTTACCTGATGCTGTAGAAGGTAATTCGAGCCGCAGAACTAAATCGGTCAGGCACCATCTTTTATAATAGTGTGGAGCTGCTGGCGTACGCCGACGACATTGACATCATCGGCCTTAACAACCACGCAGTTAGTTTTGCCTTCTCCAAACTGGATAAAGAAGCAAAGCGAATGGGTTTGGAGGTGAACAAGGGCAAAACAAAGTATCTCCCGTCATCAAATAGGCAGGTAGCACATTCACGACTGGGCTCTCACATCATTGTTGACAGTAACAAATTTGAAAAAGTAGAGAAATTTGTCTACCATCTTTAACACTAATAAGAACGTCAGGCTTGACGTCCAAAGTATGATCTCTCCTGCCAACAAGTGCTACTTCGGACTGAGTAGGCAATTGCACAGTAAAGTAGTCAAGGATTTTGTAGACCTTGGATCCAGCATTAACACCACCAGTAATGTCAGCCTCGAAATCAAGCGAAGAATAACACTTGTCAACAGACAAGACAAGACTCGGTAGGCAATTGAAAAGCAGAGCCCTTTCTAGATGAACGAAAATCTCTCTCTACAAATCCCTCATCATGCCTGTGCGCAGAAACATGGACGATGCTGAACAGCGATGAGAAGGCTTTGAAATGATGTGCTGTATAATGACATGGACATAGTCAAGCGAATCAAAATTTAAAAAAAAAAACGAAGACGTGGAAGCAATTAACTGCATTTTGCAAAAAAAGAATAGTTCGCTAGGCGAGCAGTCTCATGACTTCCGAATGATTTCATCCAAGTGTCCTTTGGGTAACTCCGGAACATCCGTTTTGAAGTTAGCTAAAGTGAGAGGGAGAACTTGGTCACTCCGACATATTCGGCTTAAGGGTTCAGCAGGGTCTGCAACGTCTGTACACTAACAGGAGCGTCTGCGAGCGGGCGTCTGTCTTGGAGTAAGCAATTGCACAAAAAAATGGGTGTACGCAATGTCTGAATTAGGTATCCCCGCAAAACGTATACGGTTATGTAAAATGACTTTGAGCAACTCCACTAGCTCCGCTAGGATTGGGAAGGACCCTCCGAGCCGTTTAATACCTAACGAGGTTTACAACTCTTTGTCGTTCGACTTCTTTTACCTGATGCTGTAGAAGGTAATTCGAGCCACAGAACTAAATCGGTCAGGCACCATCTTTTATAATAGTGTGGAGCTGCTGGCGTACGCCGACGACATTGACATCATCGGCCTTAACAACCACGCAGTTAGTTTTGCCTTCTCCAAACTGGATAAAGAAGCAAAGCGAATGGGTTTGGAGGTGAACAAGGGCAAAACAAAGTATCTCCCGTCATCAAATAGGCAGGTAGCACATTCACGACTGGGCTCTCACATCATTGTTGACAGTAACAAATTTGAAAAAGTAGAGAAATTTGTCTACCATCTTTAACACTAATAAGAACGTCAGGCTTGACGTCCAAAGTATGATCTCTCCTGCCAACAAGTGCTACTTCGGACTGAGTAGGCAATTGCACAGTAAAGTAGTCAAGGATTTTGTAGACCTTGGATCCAGCATTAACACCACCAGTAATGTCAGCCTCGAAATCAAGCGAAGAATAACACTTGTCAACAGACAAGACAAGACTCGGTAGGCAATTGAAAAGCAGAGCCCTTTCTAGATGAACGAAAATCTCTCTCTACAAATCCCTCATCATGCCTGTGCGCAGAAACATGGACGATGCTGAACAGCGATGAGAAGGCTTTGAAATGATGTGCTGTATAATGACATGGACATGGTCAAGCGAATCAAAATTTAAAAAAAAAACGAAGACGTGGAAGCAATTAACTGCATTTTGCAAAAAAAGAATAGTTCGCTAGGCGAGCAGTCTCATGACTTCCGAATGATTTCATCCAAGTGTCCTTTGGGTAACTCCGGAACATCCGTTTTGAAGTTAGCTAAAGTGAGAGGGAGAACTTGGTCACTCCGACATATTCGGCTTAAGGGTTCAGCAGGGTCTGCAACGTCTGTACACTAACAGGAGCGTCTGCGAGCGGGCGTCTGTCTTGGAGTAAGCAATTGCACAAAAAAATGGGTGTACGCAATGTCTGAATTAGGTATCCCCGCAAAACGTATACGGTTATGTAAAATGACTTTGAGCAACTCCACTAGCTCCGCTAGGATTGGGAAGGACCCTCCGAGCCGTTTAATACCTAACGAGGTTTACAACTCTTTGTCGTGCGACTTCTTTTACCTGATGCTGTAGAAGGTAGTTCGAGCCGCAGAACTAAATCGGTCAGGCACCATCTTTTATAATAGTGTGGAGCTGCTGGCGTACGCCGACGACATTGACATCATCGGCCTTAACAACCACGCAGTTAGTTTTGCCTTCTCCAAACTGGATAAGGAAGCAAAGCGAGTGGGTTTGGAGGTGAACAAGGGCAAAACAAAGTGTCAACTGATATGGTAGCGCCCTCCCCTACAATATAGGTGGCATCAACCGCTTTCAACGAACGACCGAGCGAACGACGAGAATAGAGAGTATTGTTTCAGCCGTGGCACGCGCCGGTCGCATACTAATGTATATTTTCAAATTCCTGACATTATAGTTGTTTAATTCTTTTAATAAATAAATAATAAACTCGGTTAATCTGACAATAGTCAGAAGTGACATGAATTCCGCCTCGGAGAAATTTAGTGCGTGGAAAGTCGAAGACTTGAAGCGAAAGTTGCGAAAATTGAGTTTGCCTTGCAGCGGCAACAAAGCGCAACTCGTTGAACGTCAACATTTCGCGGCAGAGCGCTACGCCAGCGTAGTGAACGAAAGCATGAAAATGCTTAACGAAAATAAAAATACGAACGTTTCTCGGGAAACGACGGGCTCATCTGTGGAAGTGGATGATGTTCCACTTAGCAGATCTTCGCCAGTGAAAACTAGTGCGACGTTATCGCCGTGTGTTCCGACGACGATGTATGGTGCGGCGATTATGGCATCATCACAGTGGGAACCTGAGCGACGGGTACATTGGGGTGCAACAACTGACGTTATGCTACCGACGTTTTATGGTGGTTCAGTTGCGTACCCAGTACATTCGGCTTCCAATAATCTTGGTGAGATTGGAAGATCCGAGCAATCGGCTGACGTAATAAGCCGACGCAATAGTGGTGTTAATTGTTCGAATTGGTTGCAGACGCCAAATGGCAGCGCAGCAAACAGCGTGTATGTTCCTTTGCAACACGAGCATCGACAAGGCAACATACACACAAATGTGGCAGTTGCGAACCGATATTTGAATTTCGGTACACACGCACATACACGGTCGACGCAAGTTGACAACGCAGAGAGCAGCGCATTCGCTTCTCTGCCTAGCGAGTTGTGGCAGAGTGCGACGTCGAACGAAATGTTTCACGACAAAGGGCTTCGTGAACATTCTACAGCAGCGACTAACGTAACCGGCAATTACAAGTGCATGCGTGAACATGCAAATAGTGAACACAATATTTATGGTAGTGTGAGAGACGAGCGTAATGAGCTACCGACGAGCGACAATCGTTCTTTTAGAAATACACATCCACATGCACATACACATTCTGTGCCGTATGTGTCAAATTTTGCGAACAATCAACAAAGACTAAACGAAAGAGACATTCATCATAATAACCGCTCTTATTTTGGTGACGTGCGCGATATTGCAAAGATTTTGCCTACATTCGACCCCAGTAGGAAAACGATAACATCGATTCAGTTTGTGAATCGCATTGAACAAATGCAAAGTGTATATCGTTGGGACGATAAAGTTTTATTGTTTGCGGTTCAAACAAAACTCGAGGGTGTTGCAAAACTTTGGGTAGACTCTAGCCAAGAGATTTTTTTAAATTGGCAACATTTCGTACATGAGTTTTTGCGTGAATTCCCGTGTGTCGTGATTCCTGCTGATGTACACATGGAACTAATGAACATGCGCAGAGCGCAAAACGAAAGTGCGGAAACATTTTACTACAAATGCATTGCAGTTGGTCGACGCGGTAAAATCGACGAGAGTTCATTAATAAAGTATATAATAAACGGTATTAATGACTCAGACATGAAGAGAAGTATTTCTGGTTACTTTTACGCTAATTGTTACGAACTTTTGAAAGTGATTTTGAATTATAGTGCTTACAATCATTCAAAATTTACCGGCGAGGTGAAACGTAATACACCTGCAGAGTCCCATAAGTTAATAAAGCAAGACGAAAAGCAAAAAAAGCAATTTGTTTGTTTTAATTGCCGAAAGCCTGGACATCTTTCGCGTGATTGTCCAGAGCCGCAGAAACGTGATCGTAGTGCTAAGACTGAAATTAATGCAAATGATAAAAACAAAAGTGCAACCATGAAAGTGAGTTGCAATGCGATCGAAGATATTGAAAATGACTTTGTTATCAAACAAATAAAAGTAAATGGACACAGTGAAAGTGCTTTTGTCGATACCGGCAGTAAGCGCACGTTAATTAGAAAAACGTTTGCAGAAACAATTGGTAATATTGAACAGTGCTGTGTGACTCTCAAAGGCTTTGGGGGCGGCCAATATCAATGTACTTCCAAAGTAAGTGTAGTTTTGACGATCGACGATATAGACTGCATGAGTGATGTGCTAGTTGTTGACGATAATATGATCGACTACCCGGTGTTACTTGGCATTGACGTTTTGTGCGCAAATGAAAACAAATTCGTGTTTGAAGGAAAAAACATTCGGTTTACAAAAAACGATAACAAAGTTATGAAAATCACAGACGATGAATTCGGTAGTTTGAATAAATTGTTGACAAAATTCCAAAGTTGTTTTTCCGTGGACAAGGTCGTGGGAAAAACCGATTTGGTAAAAATGAAAATTGCGCTATCGTCGGATGCGCCGATAAACATAAAGCCGTATAGAATTCCGTTCGCGAGACGACCGATTGTGAAAGAAATCATAGACGATTTGTTAAAAGGTGAAATTATTACACCGTCAAATTCTCCATACGCGTCGCCAATAGTTTTGGTGGAGAAGAAAAACAGTGAGTTCCGGTTATGCGTTGATTACCGGCAGTTGAATAAAATTACAGTAAAGCAACCGTTTCCAATGCCTGTCATTGACGAACTATTCGCGCAGCTTTCAGGTAATAAGTTTTTTTCAAATTTGGACTTTAAAATGGGTTACCACCAAATAGAAGTGGACGATAACTCGAAACAGTATACGGCATTTGTGACAACTGAAGGTCACTTCGAATACAACCGTATGCCGTTTGGGCTCGTAAATGCTCCGGCTGTTTTTCAAGAGACTATGAATGAATTAGTGAAACAGTGCACGTCGAAAAACATAATCGCGTATTTGGATGACGTTATCATCCCGAGTGGCTCTGTTGAAGAGGGACTACAGAAATTAGAAGACTTTTTGCGTGTTGTTGAATCAAACGGGTTAACATTGCGGTTAGACAAATGTAATTTTTTAAATGAAGAAATCAGTTTTCTTGGACATAAAATTAGTTACAACGGTATAAAACCGGGTGAGCAAAAAGTATCCGCGATTAAAAACTTTAAAACACCGTCTACGCAAACTGAAGTGCGAAGATTTCTCGGTCTGACCGGATTTTTCCGGAAATTCGTTGAGAACTACTCCGTGATTGCGCGACCGCTAACTAATCTTACGACGAAAGCAGCAGCTGAGAAATTCGTTTGGGGCGAACCCCAGCAACAAGCGTTCCATACACTCATCGAGAAACTTGTTTCTGAACCAGTGTTGGTTTTGTACAGTTTTAATGCGCAACATCAAGTCCACACCGACGCTTCTAGTGTGGGCCTTGCAGCAGTGCTCCTGCAAGCTGAAGGTGCAGAGTGGAGAGCGGTGATGTATTATAGCCGCCATTGCACTCCAGCCGAATCGAACTACCACAGCTACGAATTAGAGGTGCTGGCGGTAGTCGAAGCATTACAACGATTTCGTATTTACTTGCTAGGTAAGTCGTTCCAAATAGTTACTGACTGTTCAGCGATTTCTGCGTTGAAGGCGAAGACGCCCATGATTCCTCGAATTGCAAGATGGTTGGTACGACTGATGGAGTACAACTGTGAAGTTGTCCATCGTGCTGGGTCACGTATGACTCACGTCGATGCGCTTAGTCGTGCACCAATCCATTGTGAGCTTGTGAAGCGGGTTGACGTTATGGACGACGATTGGCTATTGACGATGCAATTGCAAGATCCCGATATACGTAGCATTATCACCGTATTGAAAGGTTTGGAGCAGTCTTCGCAATTGAAGCAGCTACAGAAAGATTACGCTATACAACGTAATCGATTATATCGACGAAGGGGCAATAACTTGTTGTATGTTATTCCCAAGGCCATACGTTGGCGTATCGCCAGGTATTGCCACGACGAACTAGGTCACTTTGGTTTGGAGAAGACGATTGAGAGAGTTCTCAAACATTTTTGGTTTCCACGAGTGCGGAAATATGTCAAGGATTATATTTCTTCATGCATCGATTGCTGCTATAACAAAACTAAAGGAGGTAAGCCTGAGGGTGTCCTACACATCGAACCAACTGAACCGATTCCGTTCCGACTCTTGCACATTGACCACCTGGGTCCGTTTATAAAGAGTAAGCGAGGCCAAACTCACGTTATCGCTGTCAGCGATGGCTTCACGAAGTACATGATCGTGAAACCTGTTCCCAGCACAAAATCCATGCCTGTGCTGAAAATGTTAAATGAGGTAACTGTTTACTTTGGGTTACCAGCACGAATTGTCACGGACCGTGGCACTGCGTTTACTTCAAAACATTTCACAAAGTATTGCGACGACAACGGAATTCAGCATATTAAAACAGCCGTTCGTACTCCCCGTGCTAATGGACAGGTGGAGCGTGCGAACCAAATCATCCTGAATTACCTACGAACAGCGACAACAAATCCGAAGGACTGGGACGAGCAACTACGTAAGCTACAATGGTGTGTTAATTCCCAGAAAAATGCGACGACAAGGTTCACACCTAACGAATTAGTATTCGATTTTAAGCTGAACGACATAACGCGTAACCAGTTAATAGCTGCCGTAATCGATACTGATGACAATCAATCAATCAGTGAAAAACGAACCATGGCGCTGACGTATATGCAAGAACAGCGTACTAAATGGAAAGAACGGTTCGACGACAAACACAAATCACCGACCGTTTACAACGTTGATGATCTGGTTGTAGTCCAGAATGAACCTACCGCAACTGGAGAGTCCAGAAAACTTGAGCCGAAGTACCGAGGGCCCTACGTTATTGCAAAAGTCCTTGGTAAAGACCGCTATCTGCTTCGAGATGTCGACGGAATGCAAGTGAGTCAGAAAAAGTTCACGTCCGTTTATTCATCTGACAAATTGAAGCCTTGGTGTACCTCACCTCCTGAACTCGATGGGTATGATGGTGAGGGCGACAACGAAAACGACGATTCGTCGGACATCGAGACGATGTCATTGTCAGGAGAGGCCGAGCTGTCAACTGATATGGTAGCGCCCTCCCCTACAATATAGGTGGCATCAACCGCTTTCAACGAACGACCGAGCGAACGACGAGAATAGAGAGTATTGTTTCAGCCGTGGCACGCGCCGGTCGCATACTAATGTATATTTTCAAATTCCTGACATTATAGTTGTTTAATTCTTTTAATAAATAAATAATAAACTCGGTTAATCTGACAAAAGTATCTCCCGTCATCAAATAGGCAGGTAGCACATTCACGACTGGGCTCTCACATCATTGTTGACAGTAACAAATTTGAAAAAGTAGAGAAATTTGTCTACCAGCTTTAACACTAATAAGAACGTCAGGCTTGAAGTCCAAAGTAGGATCTCTCCTGCCAACAAGTGCTACTTCGGACTGAGTAGGCAATTGCACAGTAAAGTAGTCAAGGATTTTGTAGACCTTGGATCCAGCATTAACACCACCAGTAATGTCAGCCTCGAAATCAAGCGAAGAATAACACTTGTCAACAGACAAGACAAGACTCGGTAGGCAATTGAAAAGCAGAGCCCTTTCTTGATGAACGAAAATCTCTCTCTACAAATCCCTCATCATGCCTGTGCGCAGAAACATGGACGATGCTGAACATCGATGAGAAGGCTTTGAAATGATGTGCTGTATAATGACATGGACATAGTCAAGCGAATCAAAATTTAAAAAAAAAAACGAAGACGGGGAAGCAAGTAACTATTTAGTCGCCAATCATCAAACAGTTAAATTTCATTTGAATAAAGATAAGTACGAAAGTAACGCCGCGGGTGAGTGCTAGTATATATATATATGTATATATACATATATTTAAATATATATTAAAGCCTTTAAATTACTTATTGTCAAAATAAATACGCGGAATTTGTAAAATCGAACATAATTTTTAACTGGTTTATTTATACCTTTGCCTCTTTGTGACATTAAATAATTTTTGGTTTAGCATTCTTCAGCTATTTTGCTTTGCCGATTTAGTATTTTCTTGCAAACAGTTATGGGAACAATGCTAGTAACCGGCGACTGTAGGCCGAGTATAAATGTAATAAACCACAAATTCCCGAATTTCTAGTGCCGTATTATATTTTTGGAAGTGTCAACACTCCCAACTGTAAATTTAACCATACTTTTTGAACACACCTCGTATAGTATGCACGAAATTCTTTGGGTTGGTCGGTTAAATAGCGAATTTTTTTCATAGATCTACGGTAAGAAATTGCAATGCTAGGTGTTAATAGACACTTCAAAAATTATTAAAAGTTATTGAAAAAGGATTTTGTTTTTACTCAGTAATTCAAGGACAATGACGTTGAGAAGGCGCGAATTAAAATATTAAGACGTAAATAAATGCATATATGTATGTATAATTAGAAATGGGTGGATCTGAGCAACGCATTTTTAAATCGCTTTGTAATTGGCCTTAACTCTGTGACGTTATCGTCTTTTAATTTTCCATTATTACACCTGTGAATCAACCCCTTTATTCCAGTTCATCAGGGCAAATGCTAGCAAGAGAAGAGCTGAAAATCTATTCAGTTTTGGTAATGTGACCTAAATGCATGAAATTTAAAGTAATGGAAGAAAGAACACGCCTTAAAATTTCATCCACCAATTCGTATTTGCTGTGTCTGCGCACGTTCTTGGTGCTTGTATATATGCACATACATACGTATCTAAGTACGAGTAAATTATGCAAACACTCATACTCATTCATCGTTGAATGAATACTGGCTAATGGGTTTTAAGAAGGCGTTTACTTACATTATATTTCAAACCATTTGTTTCGCCACTTTGATTTTCGTTGGTTTCAACTGGGATACATATTTCTCCCGCGATGCCACATCAAAATAATGCTGCCACTAGACGTAAAAGATTTGTTAAATCCTAAAACATTAGCACATCCACATATTTGACAAAAATGTGAATGCATACTCTCAGAATTCACGTGCCATCCCAGGGCTAAGATCTCAAACTCAATTTAAAGGCGAACTCACGCCTCCTCAAATAATCTACCGCAACTAACAATTTAACTGCATAACTCTTTGCAAATAACAGACGTACGCGTTTCACTATTCAGCAAAACAATTTATAAGTTACATATATGTATAATTTACACATACGCGAGAGCCTCGGAGGCTCATCGTATGCATCCTAAGGTTAAGTCATATTAAATAACTATAAGGCACGCATTAAGACCGTTAACGTTGCTATGGATAAAACTCAATTTTTGTTTAAAAAATCAATTTCTCCACATTATTTGTATCTTTACTCGAACATAGTATGTATCATGGCGCGATTGAGCTAACTCAATGCGCTAGCGTATTACAATGCGCTTGCGCCAATGCACAGTGGTCGGTCTTGTATGGAATCAGCTGCCAAAATTACTTCCAATGCATATACATATAAAAGTGAAATGTTTGTCTTAGCTTTTGAAAATCATAATAAGTAGTAAAACATAATTTAAAATAAATAAACCGCTCCAAACCCCTCTCCCGCTACCTACTTATCCAACCACCTATCGAGAAAGAATTTGTAAAAAACCTAAAAATTTTGTTTTCCTTTGAGGAATTTATTAAAATAAATAAAAAAATTAAGAGAAATAAATTGTAATGATATGTTAATAATGATAACGAATTTTTGTTAATTATATTAAATAGTAAAAGTTGATAAACGAAAAAGGAATTTTTTAAATAAATAAATCAAAAACTGATTTTAATAAAATTGATTTATTTTTGCATGGTAGTTTTCTTTGAGTAATGATGAAAGGATCTGAGCTCAAAATGTATCGGTTTAATAAGTCCTGATACATATGTATGTAGCGACCCGTGAATTATTATATTGTGTATGATGGAGTCGATACATCTTAACGTCCTTATTCCTTGACTCAGCAGCTTCTTCTGAGAGCTCTCTAATTGCAACTAACACAGTACAACATTTTTCAGTTCATTGATTGCCAACTGAATTCTGAGAACTGTATGTGAAATTAGACCAGCGATCGCCACATTTAAGGGCCGTACACATAAGACTTTCGCTTTGCTTTGCTTCAGAGTTTCGCTTTGACAGATAAGTTAAAGTACAGATGTTATATGAGTGCTGCTAAATACAAGGCGAGAAAAGTAAAGCAAAGCAAAACGAAGCAAAATCATGGCGAACTCTCAACTTTTGTATACTTTGACAACCAAATGTTTACATTTCCCGTTTAATTCTGCGGGCAAATGCATACGATTCACTAGTATTTCATAACTTTTGCGGGTATATTTACTTTTAAAAACGAAAAAAGATAAATATGAATTATGATTGTTATTAACATTGCATATTCTATTGTTATGTACTTTACATAGACAGAATAATATTGAGGAAATATTAATTGAAGCGATTAACCGTCACAGTGTCCTGTTTAATAAAACAAGCCTATTTGAAAGGAGATGTGTTGACTACAATCAAGCGCTTATATCTGCTGTTTAAAGCATATGTATAAAAGTTTAAAATTACGATTGCAATATCTACTTTTTGCCTTTTGCAAGCGTGATAAACAATCAGCATTTTGCTACTATCGGTGGTCCATTCGAATCTTTCGTCAATCCTCCCCGTTTTCTTAAACTCAACTGGATCGTTTTTTATTTATCTTTTTAAAAGATGCTGCAAGAAGACCTTTTACATCGCGGTCTTAATAAAGTTTATTATACTCGCGAATTTGAAACATTAGTAGCATAACTACTACTTCCTTAATTATATCAGTAAAGCTCATTTCTTATCCTCTTATTAAATAAAATACTCGGAATAAACACAAATCGCAATTCAAAACAACTAGCGCAGAATCTGTCAAAGCGTTCTATGTAGCAAACCTTCTACACCTCATGCTTTGTTGTTAAATTTCGAATTGTCAAGTAAAGCCAGGAAAGTGGTATGTGTACGGCCCTTTAGCATTTCCTATAGCAGGCTATAGGCGAGCAATTTTACGCGTTTACTCTGTACGCTATAAAAAAAACCTATACTAGCGCACGATGTTCAGCGTTTTGCAATTGTGTTGGTGCCGCTTCGGCAAAGCAAATCAAGACAGTTGCTGTCACTGTGTATAACAACAAGTGAGATATCTTATTTGACAGTTGCTTTTGACAGGATACCTAAGATGGCGTTTGACAGGGTACCTAAGCTGGCCGCCAATATGTCGACAATTACGAATGGCCCGAAGTTGGAAAAAGCTGATCTGAAAATATTTTGGGGGGGTTTAAATTTTTTAGGATATTTTACATATTTTGAGATATTCGATTAATATCCGTTATAAACATAGATATAATAATATTGGGTAAAATGTTGAATGCATTTTTATAAAGCCATCGATAGGCTATGATATCATTTGAATCAGTAGAATCATAAAACGTTAGGAGTTTAAAGTGCTTCATCGATTCTCCTCTTTTTCTTTGCCAAAATTTCTAGGTCACTAGTAACCTCAATATCTCGAGATACGTCTTCAATCTCCGTAAAATAGAAAAGGACCGTTCACTCGGAGCCACCGTGACTGGCAACGTAACATTGATTTGAAAAATTCGGTAAATGTGTTTGTAAAATTGCATATTACGAAGGCGGTTTGATAAGTCATAAACTTTTAGAATAAAATATACTTTTCGGCAAAATGCATTCTTTGTATTCCAGTTACTGGGTAATAATTTTTAATTTTTTTGTCTAGAGTGAGTTTTTGTGTGTGCTACGAATTTGAAAACACGGTTGAAATTTTCTGAGACTACCGATTTTTTGGGGGGAATCCAGACACTCAGAACCCCTCCCCTGTATCCGTCCCTGCATTCGGGTAAAATATACGAGGAACGCCAGGGTTGCGAATTTACTTTGCAAAAACAGGTGATCTCAGCTGTTCCAAATTCTGACGTTTATCGAAAAGATATCTCACTTGTTATTATACACAATGGTTGCTGTTCAGCTTTCAACAAGGTAAGACCTCGCTGCGCAACTTTTTTAAATACAAAAATATTTTACACTACAAAAAACAGAAAAATGAGTGAATTTTTTTTCAATGAAAATTTGGCTGGCGAGTCTCAATGTTTAATTTGCCACCAAATATTAGGTGGTCATAATATATATTATTCAAAAATATTATTCATAATTTATCAACCAACTTTGCAGCCCGATTTCATGACTTTGATCAAATTCGTGGCATAATAGACCTTCACAATAACACACTTGCATGCAATATGGAAGAACTGTCACAACCTTTAAGAGAGGAAATTCAAAAAATGTTGACGGATTTTGATTTGCCTTGTACAACTGGCAAAGAATTTTGGAGAAATGTGAATGTAGCAAATTACCCTCATTCAAAAGAAGAAATTTTAAAATTATACTCCATACTCCCCACAACTTATAATTGCGAAACAACGTTCTCAACATTAAAAAACATAAAAACTAAAAATAGAAATAAAATTTCCAACAAACATTTAGATGACCTGCTCAGAATAAAATGCTATAATGAAGAAATAGACCTGGACCAAATAATTAAAGAATTAGAAAAAAAATAAAGTGAATTTTTTATTGATTTGTTAACTTGTGCATTTTACTCAGTGTACCACCATAGATTCCAACACAAGCATAGAGCAATAAAAGTATAGTTGTGTTAGTTTGCCGATCGCTGAGTTAGACCCAAAAATAATAATTTTTGCATCATTAGTTTTGTCTTCTTACCTGCCAAAATATTTCTAATATCGATTTGAAGTTAGTACTATCGTATAGGCCCTGTTGTTTGACATAGCTCGACAGCCACTAGCCCGATTTAGTTGAATCAAATTTAAAAAAAATTAGAATTACAATTCCCTTAATCTGTTCATATATTGTTTTCCTATACAAGCAACAGTTTCCAAGTTCAAAATAAGCGCATGAAGAAACACATTTTTTTTTTTTTTTTAATTCATAAAAAATACAAAACGGAAATGAGTTTCAAGTCTAGTTACTTTTTCGCAAAGTCACATAACCTATGAGCAAAATGAGACAAAGATCATAAAAACTATGATCGAGGGTTTTTCCGAAGAATGTTGTGCATTGTCGAGCAAATTTTTGAAATTCATACCTTTACTCAATTGCGAATAAAAGCGAAACGCGTGCATCAATTTTTTAAAATTTATTTCAACTAAATCGGGCTAGTGGCTGTCGAGCTATGTCAAACAACAGGGCCTAAAACGTGATAAATTTCCCTATACGATAGTACTAACTCCAAATCGATATTAAAAATATTTTGGCAGGTAAGAAGACAAAACGAATGATGCAGAAATTATTCTTTTTGGGTCTAATTTCACATACAGTTCTCAGAATTGAGTTGGCAAATCATGTGTTGTACTGTGTGCATATTGAATAACATCGGGAGCGTGAATTAAAATTTTATCGACTGACGCAGCAAGATAATACCAGGAATACTTTGATGTTAATTCCCTTGCAGTATCTAGCGCAAATTTCCTAAATTTTTCAACATTAGTTTTGTACCCTTATGGTAAGGCTTGCAGTAATGTTGCACAATTTTCAATTAATTGTTTTTCAGCAGATGAATGGGCATCGTTGAACAATTTTCTTGCAGTGTTTTCATCGTTTAAAGATCCACTACCACCTGTTTTCGGTTTGTCGACTATAAGACTAAATTTTTTAAGAAACTCGCACTGAATATTTTGTTTCCTTCTCATAAATCGTTCTTTTTCTTATAAACCACTTATTTGCCATTGTCTGATTTCAAGTCTATAATAAACGTGAAGAAAATATTAAAAACATCGAATATAGGCATGTAATGGAGACAATCCAAATTCGTAGCAGTCTGTTCGAACTTCTTTTTTTAAGCATTTGTCAATATCGTTTATCTCAGTAGGTTTGGTTAATTGAACTGATTCCTCTTTTAATTGTATTCGCACAGGGTGGAAATAGCGGGTAGACGAAGGTCGGGGGTGTTTCCAAATTTCTTTGTGCTCTTTATTATTTTTCGATTTTTTGAAGAGGGACATATGACGTGATAAATAATATACTATCTTCCAAATTATAATTTTCAAATTACTGCTTATATTCGCTCTGCCCAGAAATGCCACCAAAGCCCCATTTTCCTATTAATGTTAGGTAATTAATTGACTCATCGAGTTTATTGATTACATCGCTTTGCAACTCAAAAATTCGCGAAGCAGTGTGGTCCAATAATTTTAAGCTCAACTTTAGCGCCAGATTCTGAAACTCTTATTTGCTCAGGATAACTTTTCTGTTTTTTCTTTAAAATATTATCTTAGCAGGGTAAAAAGTTAATATCAACTTTATTGTTGAAGAAGCTTCTAATAAGTAGATACAGATGCTTTGTATAATTTGCTTCGGTGATAAGTGATATTACTTCACACGCCTTTGCTGGAAAGATCGACGAATTCGGTTGACTACAAGCCAAACGCAAATCATCAGCAGCGGACACATCGAGTTCTGCTAAATCTGCTCTCCGTCGCTGCTTCGTTCTATATTCATATTGTGCAAACCAATCCGAATTTGTTTGTATAACTTTTGATTTTGTTCTGTTGCTTTTATTCCATATTTATCCAAATCTTTTAAATATGTAATTAAGTCTTTCCATAACGATATTTTCCATATATTCGTTGCCATCCGATTCAAATCTAACCTTTTTCTAAACACCACATAACAAAAATATATATGCGTGAAAGTTCACATTTATATAATGTGCCTGTATAAAACTACGTATAAAAGAAACATTTGATACATTTGATGCTTGGTAGAATAACACGAATAACAAAGAGAGGGGCAAAAGGTGGCAGCTGAAATTAAAATCGTAGACTTAGAAAATATTAAGTAATATTAACAAACATGATTCATTTGAGGGCAAGACAGAGATCAGAATTTTTTGTATAACTTAAATCGATGTATAAAGAAAAATACACCACTCAAAAGGCCACTGGAAAAACTATAGTTTTAAAACAAAGAACAACATATTATGTATTACATAAAAATCGCTTTCTTATATAACCTTTTTTTCAATATTTATTGTGATTTACGGCGATTAAACACGATTTAATATTAAAATTTAATTTTTTATGAGAGATAATTTTTAAGCTCTTTTTACTGCACAGTCCGCGTGTTTTTATTGTCTCCCTTCTCTTGCTATTCGTAGCGCATACGAATGAGATAGAGCAAAACTGAATTTACCGTTAGCTTTATTGTTCTTTTAAGAAATAGTTTTGAAAAAAACAGTGGCAAATTTCAGACTTTTATTTTTTTATATTTGGCCTATGAAATCGACCACTGTGCAATGTATCAACACATGCAAGATTGCGTCATTACCTACCCCTAAAACACACACCAAACGGTGAAAACGATCAATTCGAACGATATTTCGATCAGATAAATAAAACTGGAACATAAAACCGCTTTCGGCATATTGTAAAAATGGAACACAAAAAGAGAAATTGAAAACCAAAAAGACATAAATTTTTTCAAAATTATTAATTTAACAAATAATTGATTTAACACATGCTGTTTTGTAACAAGAAAATAAAGGGTTTTTTTTAGACGTGTGGATTTCAATGAGGCAATACTTTTTTCGGAGTTGGTATTTTCGACAGCTTTTACCTGATGTATACCCAGTTTGGTTTGCCATTTCAAGACTCCTTGAAAGATAATATTCGGCGTTATTGCTGAAATACGGCCCCAATTGCTGCAAAAAGTGGTCGAAAATTGGGACCATATTTGTCCCCTATAAGGGTGTTTATTTTAGACGTGTGGTTTTCAATCAGGCAATACTTTTTTCGGAGTTGATCTTTTTGACAGCTGTTACTTAATTTATACTCAGTTTGGTTTGCCATTTCAAGACGCCTTGGAAGAGAAT
The DNA here is from genome assembly GCA_963971545.1 of Philophylla caesio. Lineage (NCBI taxonomy): Eukaryota > Metazoa > Arthropoda > Insecta > Diptera > Tephritidae > Philophylla > Philophylla caesio. Next base: position 428,727 of record OZ020605.1, on the reverse strand, counting down.
ATTCGGCAAAAAGTGGTCGACAATTGGGCATCTTGGCTGGAATTTATTCGATCCAGCCGCGGCGGTCACTTGCCCGAAATCATTTTTAAAACATTATGGCAAACCCTTATCTTTATAATAAAGCTTAATTCTTGGTCATAGCATTAAATTATATGCGTTTTATTTCTTCCTAAAAACCACATGTCTAAAAAAACACCGCACTTCTTTAGCGTCTTTTTCTAAGTTTCAGATTTCACATGTCCCCGGAATATGTATATATGTATGTTAATATTATAGACTTGGTAACTCTGCTTAACAAAAACTTGAATGATTTTGTTATTCCGTAACTCTTTTTTGACAACAATCGTTAAAGCAAAATAAGTTGTTTGGCTGTCGGCACATGTTTATATACAATTACTTATGTGTATGCTTATGTGTTTTAAAGAAAAAGATTGTGAATCGTATAATCATTACCGCAACTAAAAATTGTGATTGTTAGTGAATTGCGCAACTGAAGTTATGTACTCACAAATAATTGCAGTCAGAGGCTCCGAGTATTTAAGCAAATATGTATGATATACATACATATGTATGTATGTATTTATTTCGGTATTTATCACTGCATAAAAGTGTAGGTATGCGCATGCATGTACATAAATTTGTACGAATGTACCTACGCTCTTTTGTATGTACTCAAGAACCATTGTTATATATGTATTTATTTATTTTTTGTTATTACAAAAAGTCAATTTTCTGTTTCCATATGTTATCCACTTCACTGCAAGGGAAGGGGGTTAATTCAATTGGAAGGATATTGAATTAAATCTATACAAACTCTTTATATAAGGGATATCTAACAAAAATACACAAGTTTAAGTAGATAACAGAATGAATCGAGCCTAAGCAATTGAGACATATGTTTACTTTTGGCACTTTGGGGTATAATAAAATTGAGAGTAAATGCAATCAGTGCGCTCAAAATACTACCACTGTACAGAACGTCCCAGAGGGAAAATCTTTCAAATCGCGAAGACACAAATACAAATTGCTTCCTCAAGCGGAAGTTGATTGCAATACTTTTGTTTTTTTGTGAGATCTAAGCCAAAAAAAATCTGACTAGTGAATCGATTTTTTAGAGAAGTTCTGTCTTTGGAAATACTAATATTTAAGTCAATGGTTTCTTGCATTTATTAATTGTGAATATATACTTATTTATGTATAAGTCCTGTTTTCGAAAAGACTTAATGAAAGGGAATAATTTTGAAAAAAGTTTAGTAACCCTTTTACTAACATAGAGACACCCGAAGCCCCTTGTTGCTAGAGCTGCTAATGCAGTATTTGTTGCAAAATTTATTATTGTACAAATCACTTTAAAAATAAAAAATAAATAAAAATATATTTAGAAAAAAAATATTCGGTTTCTGTGTGTCGGGTTGAACAAAAGATTTTCTGTCTTCCTGTTTTTTGTTTGGCGTTTGCCTTCAAGCAGGCGCATAACAAGAGGGGAGAAAGCAGAGTCTTTCTTTTGCTAGACAAAATAAAAACATCTGCCGTTCGGAATCGGCGCAAAACTGTAGCTCCAAATGAGAAACAAAATTATTACGTGTTCTAAACTTTTAAAACAAACTACCAAAAAAGAAACTCTTCTTCAAAAACATACATATGTATGCATATACAAACTACTTATAAATTGTCACAAGATGTGTATCGTGGCCAGGGCTGCAAACCGCTTCAAAATTGCTGTATTTCGGTTCCGTGGTAAGAACTATTTTAAAGAACCGTGGACCGATACAAGAACTGGTTCGCTGTAGCCACTGAATCACCATTTCGTTTCGATTAAAATTGTTTAACAATTTTTATATGATGACTACACGTCCATACATATTTTTTTTTCTTTTGACATATGTACATTAGAGTGGCCCTTATTTGTATGGAAAAAAAAATTGTCAAATTTTTAAGGTCTTACCCCCCGAAATGGTTATATATAAGGAGCAAATCATCCTCACAAAATTTTGACTTAATTGACCAAAGTTAACCCGTGCCACAAACGTGTTGAAATAATGAACCAAGCCATTTACCACTCTTGGGTGCTGATATGAAGGTGATTCAACAGACATATACGTTTACATACATATTACAGAAATTAGATCATCTCAACTTTTCATTTATTTAACAACAAATAACTCATGTACATATAGGTAAAAAAATTTATAAAATAATTAACTTAAATCCTGCTGAAATTCATTGAAAGCGTTTGTTTTTGATAATTTGGATACTTTTTTCTGTAATCCGACACAACTTGTATGATAAACTGTTTCTGATCTTCATCCGTGCTCAACTTGGAGTTATACTCTTCGATCAACCGTACCCCTCTCTCAGCTGTGTCATTTACAACCTTAATTTTTTTAGCAATTTTTTTCGCCTCTCTATACTCTTTATTCGACTCCCATCCGAAGGCTGATTCATTTAAAAAAGAGGCAATTATACCAAATCGATTAAAAAATAATTTTGTTGCTGGACAAGTAAACTGATGCAGTCCTTTGTTTATAACGTCTGTTACATCCGAACGTGTTATCTCTACTCTTTTAGGTGGCCGCATTTCTTCTTCCGCTTCAACTACATTATTTATGTTTGTCCGCATCTTCTCCTTCGTTTCAAAGTCAATTTCATCATCAAATAAGGAAAATGCCATTGCTTCAGGACTTAGATACCATAGATGATTAAGCAATTTACCTAAAACTGTACCCGATAATTTTTCATCTACATTTCTAAATTCATGCAAATCCATAATAAGCTTAAAGTCAGTCTGTGGCGCTTTTGTAGAAAGTTGACATAAAAACCAATACTCCACATAAATTTTTACTATGAAGATGCAAAGGTCACGTAACGCTGAAGAAGTAGAAGCATTCATCTTAAATTCAGTTCTAAATAGATATATTTTTAAAGTATAAATGGCTTTGGACATCCACCGAGCGTGATGCATTGCTCCTGGGTATTTTTCAAATTTGAAAGTTTTTTTTTACATGAATGGTAGATATTTTTTCTTTACTGACACCCCTGTTTGCATGCACAACAGCGAAACGTTGCGTGGCTAGCCAAAGCAGCACTTACTGGAAGTGATGCTGCCAATGCTCGAACTTCGGGCCGTTTGTGGCACGGGTTAGAGTTGTTCAATCGGGTGGAAATTTTTACGGAACTCTTTTTTTTATCACATACAACCATTTCAGGGGGTAAGACCTAGACATTTCCGATTTCGCAAAATAAGGGCCACTCTAATGTACATATATACATTTTTAAATGGCTACACTTATTTTCTATGAAAACTCATTTACAAACTTAATGATTTCCAGGAATCCTGAGTATAAACTGAAAGGTTCCAACTAATACTGTTCATTTGATTTCAAAAAAAGTGTTATCATATATAAGGTTTGGGCTATAGTTGTGCTATAAAGTTTATTTCTTTTAAGGTTTTTCACCTGTTGAAGAACTAAATTCAAATGCACTTTTTACTTGATTTTCAAAGTGTCATAGTATCAAATTAAAGACAGTGGGCTTTAGATGTACTTTAAAGTTTTATTTTTTCGAAAATATTTGAATTAAATGCGTTGTTCGTGTGATTTTCAAAAATCCTATGTAAATTTAAACCGATTGACTTACAGATGTGCATTAGTTATTTTCTGTTAAAAAATTAGAGTCAAATATACTAACTTATAATAATTTGTTAAAGTAAATTCAATGAAAAGAAAACAAATATTTCATGTGTGGAGATGTTTGAAAGCTCCTACAAGGTAGTGGTTGAATACAGGAATACTCTTTACGAATTAACCGCAAAAGTTACCATTAACGTTGCCTGGGTACTATGATCCAGCGATATTCCTGGAAACGGCCCGAAAGATGAGCTCGCAAGCGAAGGAGCCGACACTGTCAATACTGTGGACACTATCCCCGCCTCTGCCCCGCTCAATCAAAAATACGATATCTTGTTTTCTCCAAATAGTTCTTTCAGTGTTTAGATAGCCTTGACTCTATGGAAGTCTGCAACGCTTGTTTTAAGAAGGCTGCTGGTTTTACATTTCACTCGAGAAACTGAGCGAACGGCAGAACAGAGTTTGGGTAAGCGGCATCACAATGAGCCCAACTTACCTAACACTGTTTGTCAAAATGCGGACGCCGATCGCATGCGGATCGTCTCATGCATTGAAATATTACTTTTGTGCTTTGACAGCTATATTTTAATAGAAACGAAAGCTTTAACATTTTAAGCGCATAAATGCCGCGAACAGGTTGCTTTGCCGACATTTTCTTGTTAGTTGTTATACAAGAAAGCAATTCGGGCAATTTTGCGATGGAATTGCTTGCCATGAAATTGACTATTCTCATTTGATTTCTAATCGGAAATGAAAATACGGGGTAAGTGTGCCTCCCTACCGGATTAGGCAGAGTGGCGTCCACCATGACCGTATGCGATTTTTATAACATAACGCTCTCTACGTTTAAGGTTAACAGTTGAGGCTCCGACACAGCTCGCAGGTCACAAGCCTAAGGCGTTTTGTTTGCAGTTTAAGTGATGTGTCATATGTTGGGCTTAAATTTTTTTGGAATGGTGCGATTCGTGATTTGATTCAAAGTGTAAATATAGCGAAAGTTCGGTTCAAAAAGCGGTTCCATTTAGAACCGGTTGCAGTCCAGATGTGAACTTCTCGTACTCGCTTTTCAATTGCCACGCAGCTCTGACTATAAAAAACACTCCATACGTTTATAGAGAAAATTTGTAAGGCTGATGTAATGCTATTAATACGTATAAAATTAAATTTCATTTTAAACAATATTTTTTAAATTAAAATAAATCACATTTCGAAGCATTTACTTAATGATAAAGCGTATGTCGCTGGATCTATACAGCGGTGGTTAGACCGATTCTTCTATATGGAGTATCGTATGGTGGCCAGCCTTGAGCACAGCTGCTAACCTCAATCTACTTAGTAAAGTGCAGAGAGCCAGTATGACCTGCATTAGTGGGGCGTTCCAAACAACACGAAACGACGCTTTGAATGTCTTTCTGGACCTTCTAAAAACTAGACTTAGTGCGGCAGCTGGTGGCTCTTGCCGCGCTTCGATTAAGAGAGACATATCAATGGGAGCCTAGCTTACGTTGGCACTCATGCCTACTGAGTAAGTATAGCTTTCTTCCGGACTGCACAGATCGCTGCGTCGTTTCTATGATCACTGTTGGTTTTTTAATCTGAGGTTTCAGCCATTAAGGAGGCTATGGACATATTAACCGTGTTAAAAGGCAAAGACATCTTTATATTTAGTGATAGCCAAGCGGCAATTAAAGCTGTGAGCTCAGCTAAGATTAAATCAAAGATTGTACTGGATTGCCGTCAATCTCTACAGGCGAAGGCTAAGCAGAACAGAGTTAACCTCATTTGGGTTCCAGGCCACAGGGACATCGGGGGTAACTTTTTAGCGGATGAACTTGCGAGGGAAGGGACAACCAAGCAGATTCTTCCTGATAAAGAACGCATTGGTATGACCTTTGGTACTTGCAAGCTGCTTTTAGAAGAATTTGATTATGCTCGTGCAAATGACAGCTGGGCACAAATTACGACTTGTAGAATCTCGAGGCAGACTTGGCCAGATGGAACCGTAAACGGTCGCGTAGTCTGTACACCTTAAAACGGAATAATATATCCCATGTCATTAGAGCTCTTACAGGGCACTGCCTCATAGGCAACCACGCGGGGTGTCTCGGAGTACCCTTCCACAGACGCTGTAGAAGCTGCAAAACTTATGAAGAGGAGGGACCTGTTCTACATCTTCTATGCAATTGTCCAGCGCTAACGAGAAGCAGGCTACGCTTTCTAGGGACACCTCCGTTTGGGGTGGCATCATGGTGGTATCACAACTGGCCTCTAATTATGGCCTAAGTGTGTCGTTGAATTATCAGTGACAGCCACATATACCTACCTATCTAATGATCATTAATAATAATCCATTGTTGACCTGGAAAAGTAGTTAGATTTGAGCTTAATGTTTTGCTTTTGGTAATTTTTGGCATTTACTTCTTTGAACGAAATTAAAACTTATTTTATTATTTTTTTTGTTCAGCGATAATAATTACACCATAATCAATCGGTATATTCTAAATTTGGCTCTATTTTTTCGAGAAAATAGTATTAAAAAATTACGAAATAATTTTAAATAAAGTAAAAAAAATGTCACACAAAATCAACGGATAGAATTTATTTGCAAAGTCCAAATAAAAGCTAGTAAGTAGTAGTTAAATCATTACCTTTTAATATGAGGAGTGGTAATGCATAATTATATATCTGAATAATCAGTTAAATGGGAACCAAATATACATTTGTATGTATATCTTGTTAGTAAGGCAAATTATGTGGTTTTCAGAAATTGTCAAAATAAAATAACTTTGCAATTGATTAAGTTATTTACAGTAAAGTTTAAAAATCTTAAAGTATTTGTATCTCGAAAACTAGAATCGTTCTGACAAATGGGACGCCATTGAATTTGTAAGGACCCATTAAGTCAGATCAGCTATCAAAACTTATGCCGAAAAACAATTCAAAATTCGAGCAAACATTTTTTTTAATACATGTTTTCAAATATCGCTCAGATATATTTTAATTTAAAGCTGTGACTATTGCAGATGAAAAATTTAGTCCAAAAAAAATGTACTCAAAGGAATGGATATCGTGATCCACCCTTAATTTACCCAATATGATATTAGTTGCGGGAAGTCTTACAACAAAGCTAGCAATTGGACACGACATAATCAGAGTGTAAAATAAAAATAAAAGCAATTTTTAGAGACAATCCAATTTAGATATTTCCCGTCTTAAGAGCTGCAGTATACGTTGACAGTTAAATACGCATTTAGTGTCATCAGTTCACGTAACATCCGCGTTTCACTTAGTGGTTGAAAATAAGAAATGTGACAAAAAGTAAAATGAAGTGTAAGGCTTAATGCAAAGCGAATTGATTTCGAATGAGCGCACGTGCCGTATGCGGTTGCACACGTGCTCGCTTACTAAAGTGCACGCTATCATCTCCGTTAGTAAGCCAATAAGAAAAAAATAAATTTCAGGGCGCTGGTGTAAACAATAATTATAAGTTTGGTTTGAATGTAAGCATGTGTATATGCAGCCGCTGTGGTCGAGAGTGTAGCGGTGCGTGCTATAACTCGAGAGGTCTCTGAGCTCCGGGATCGAAACTCATCCAGGGCAAAAAAAATCTTTATCATAGAAAATGGGTTTTTAATAGCGGTCGCCATTCGGCATGCAATGTCAAACTAGTGTATTTCTGACATGAAAAAGCTTCTAATTAACACATCTGCCGTTCGGAGTCGGAATAAAACTGTAGGTTCCTCAATTTGTGGTACATCAAAAAGACGCACACCACAAATGGTAGAAGAAGCTGGGCCAACCATTTGGCTTTATAGGGTAAGCGCCAAGTTTTTTTTATTATTTTTATGAATGTTCATATGCATGTATACCAGTTGATACTTAAGCGGCGTGTTGTTGAGTTAATTTCGCAGTAACAAGTATATGTAGTCATGTTTATTATAAATGACACTGCAATAACTCGTTCTTTTTTAGATATAACTACATATATACATATTGTTCTTGGTAAAGATAACGTAATGACTTTTTAACTTAATGCAAAATATTATAGTATTATACTCAATCACAATTAGAAGGGAACAAATAAAAGTAGCAAATAATCAAATTCGAAAGCTTCATCGTTTTCAATCACTTGCACTAATCAAGTCGCCTTTTAGGCACGTTCAGTATTTCTTTCAATTCTGCTCGCACAAAGAAGAGAATGGTGCGAAGAAAGGAGAAGAGTACACATGCGTCCTTACCGTCAAGTCGTTTCAAGATTCCTGCAATCATGTGGTTGCATGGACACCAATTGTAGCAAATTAGTATTTTGTAAGTTGATGAGTGAGATTGTGAGATTCCGGTGATTGTGGCTCAGCTAATGTTGAATTGCAAAAATTCTTTAGTGCGCATAAGGAACATTCATATATATGTACATATATACACACATATATGTATCTACATAAATGCAAAAATCTTGTGAAACATTTAGATATTAAAATTTTTTTTAAATGTTCAATGATTTTATTAAGCGTAATAATTTGTCACAGATAGGAGAGAGGTAATTTCTTGATAATTTGGGAACGCTGAACTCTATAGCTTTAGCCGTTTTGGTGTCTACACTGAATTATTCTCTGAAAAATGTTTTGTAAAATGTCTATGTAACAGTTCTGCAGACCATTTATTTTAGCATAATAAAGTCCAATTTTTAAGAGGTTTAGACTTAGATTTTTCAAGCTAAGGAAAAAGCATTTGTGCAGATAGAACGAACGAGTGTTCAAATAAAATAGAAGTCAATTTCCATATTTGGCAAAGAATAATATCCTCATCAATATTTAAATTATCAAAGAAATGTGTTAAGTGACCGAAATATTTTTGATAAGAGGTCTGTTTTATTAACAGGAAAGAATTGTTAAACTAATTGCAAATATTTTTCTCAGTTTTATATATATATATATATATTTACGTTCATATGTACATTTTATTATTTCTTACCTTATGGTTTTAATCTTGCTTTTGTTACCCAATTGTACATATTTTTGATGACAACTCAGTTAATACCATCTGACGGCAGGATTTAATCAATGCATACAGACTAGACATGTATGTATGTACTATTGTACATACAAAGTGGAGATCTACCGCTGCATGACTTTGGTTAGGATTCTTTTTATTTAAAATTTCTGTAGTAGCTCGATCCTGCCCGAAGCTTGGAAGGATGAACATTGTGGTGGTCGTGTGCCATTTTGGACCCAATTATGAACGCTGGAAGCAGTATTGATGTTTTTATTAATACATTCTCTAAATTTCCCTTCCCTTAAGTATTGCTTTACTACATTTCCCTAACTTTTACATTTAAAATAACATCTTCCTCGGAAACGGATGTTGGCAGTATGACAACCAACAACGCTCTCATACTTAAACTTTAGCATGCAGCTGCATTGTGTTTCCGTTTCCGCCTACACGCGCTTTACTTTATAGTACAGCTAAAGGAGACTGACAATAAAGTGGTTGTTTATAGAATTAATAGCAAAATCGAAACATAAATATAAATTAATATTTTGTATATTAGCTTTGGAAAGTTTTCATTGTTGGACTATAAAAAGCCATTTCTCCTGTTATATAACCAAGTATGTACTATAGAAAATCTTAAAATTTACCCCAATTAAAAGAAAACACAACTAGTACTTGTTTTTATTATATAACGCAAGATTTTAATATGGTAAAGCAAACCACTCTCATGTTCAAATAAAAAATCTTCAATTACGTGGTAATTCTGAGTTTCATATATCGAATATGCGGCGTCTTTATACCCGAGCGTACTTGTACACAAGGTTATTATAACTTTGTGCGCATAACGGTCGTTTGTAACAGCAAAATAATCGAGGTAGATATAGCCATATAAACTTAAATGATCAGAATGAAAAGAGGAATCTATTTAGCCCTGACTGTCTGTCCGTCCGTGGTTACAATAACTTGAGTAGAAATTGAGATACAGTATGTCAACTATTTGATCACACACATTTCCAAATATATTATATTTTGTTCTTTCTTTGTTAAATAAACTTTTGAATAAAAAAGCTAAGTTCACTAAGTTGGCCTAGGAAATGACAGTTAGTAATTGCGGAATTACTGGAAATATGCCGTTACTTTCCAAAGAATATTTACAAATGTAGACAAAGGCATGTGATCAATTAGTTGACTTTGTGAAGTAAAGAAGTATTGGTCGACGTAATATTGCTCTGCTATTAAAGTTTTTCTTTTTATTCAATAAATAATCGTTAGATTGAAGTTTTTAGTGAAACGTGAGTATTTTCTATTTTTTTTTTTTTTTTTTCTTAAATTTGGCTTTAATGTAGATGAAAAAACTAAATGCAACAAAAATGGAAGAAATCAAAAGGCTTATTGATTTAAACAGAACGCATAGAGAAATTGCAAGACTCGTTGGTGTTTTTGTGGGCGTGGTTTCAAAAGTAAGAAAATCAATGAGCCCTTTATGCATAAAAACAAGCCTGGACGAAAACCAATTTAGAATGCCATAATGGAGAGGCGCATTGTTAGGCAGATAAAGTTTGGCGTGCATGAAAATGCGGCCCAAATCAGGCGTGATCTATTCCATAGGGATGAAATAAATGTAACTAGTGAAGCTATTAGGAAGAAATTGCGAAAAAACGGATTACACGGACGTGTCAAAGTAAACAAATCACACTCACGTCACCGTAAATTGAGACTCCAATTTGCAAAAAAATATAAAACCTACTCCCAAAACGACTGGATGCGAGTCATATGGTCCGATGAAACAAAAATAAACCGTCTGGGAAAAGATGGGCGGCATTGGATTTGGAGAAAACTTAGAGAACCTTTGACTAGCCGTATTGTTCAACCAACGGTGAAGTTTGGAGGGGGTAATGTAATGATGTGTGGATGTATGAGGATGGAGGGGGTGGAAGACTGCGTAAGGGTTGCCAGGCGAATGGATGCCAACCAATATGTTGATATCCTTCAACAAGGTTTGTGCAGGAGTCTAGAAGTGTGGGGCAAGAAATTTCAATGAAATTTGGCACATACATACATATGTAGATTGCTCTTTGGACAGAGTAGGTTGGTGTTGAAAATGGGAACGATCGGTCAATAACCACGCCCACCTCGATATCTATTGCAGCAAATTGAGTGAAATTTGGTATTTGGAGCGATTTTGAACTAAGAAATTTAATATTTATGAAATTTTGAAAAATGGGCGTTGCCCATTTCTGTATCTCAATAACAGTATTAGTTATCGTCACAAAATTTGGTGCACATATTTTCCTTGACATCGCTATTATAATCGTAGAAAATTTTTGAAATCGGCTCATAACCACGCCCACCTCCCATATAACGGAACTTTAGAAAATGCAAAAACTCCGTTTTTCGGTTTCCATTAAAGCAAATTTAGTGAAATTTGGTATTTGGAGCGATTTTGAACTAAGAAATTAGGTATTGATGAAATTTTGAAAAATGGGCGCTGCCACGCCCACTTATGTAACATTTTCTGAATCTCAATAACAGTATTAGTTATCGTCACAACATTTGGCGCACATATTTTCTTTGGCATCGCTTCTATTATCGCAGAAGATTTTTGAAATCGGCTCATAACCACGCCCACCTCCCATATAACGGATCTTTGGAAAAATGCAAAAACTCCGTTTTTTCGGTATCCATTAAAGCAAATGTAGTGAAATTTGGTATTTGGAGCGATTTTGAACTAAGAAATGAGGTATTGATGAAATTTTGAAAAATAGGCGCTGCCACGCCTACTTATTCAACATTTTATGTATCTCAAAAACAGTATTAGTTATCATCACAAAATTTGGTGCACATATTTTTCTTGACATCGCTATTATTATCGTAGAAAATTTTTGAAATCGTATCATAACCACGCCCATCTCCCATATAACGGAAATTTCGGGAAATGCAAACACTTAATTTTTTCGGTATCTATTAAAACAAATTTAGTGAAATTCGGTATTTGGAGCGATTTTGAACTAAGAAATTAGGTATTTTTGTAATTTTGAAAAATTGGCGTTGCTACGCCCACTTAGGAAATAATGTCTGTATCTCAATAACGGTGTAAGATATCGTCACAAAATTTGGTGAACAAATTTTCCCTAATATCACTGTTATCATCGTTAAAAATATTTGAAATGGGACCATATCCTCGCCCACCTCCCATATAACGGAAATTTTGAAAAATGCAAAAATTTCGTTTTTTCTTGATCTATTGGAACATATTAATTAAAATTTGATATTTGGAGAGATAGTTAATTAAGAAGTTTGATTTTTTATGAAATTTAAAAAAATGGGCGTTACTACGACCACTTATAAAAAAAACGTCTGTAGGTACCTCAATAACGATGTAAGGTATCGTCACAAAATTTGGTGAACATATTGTCTTTGTAACCATTAGCATTACCGTCAATAATTTTAAAAATCGGACCATAACCACGCCCAACTTCCATCTAACGGACATTTAAAAAAATGCAAAGAACTTCGTTTTTCAGTATTTATTGGAAGAAACTGAGTAAAGTTTAATACTAGCTGCGATTTGAAACAAAGAAACGGGGTTTTTATGAAATTATGGGCCCCGCCCATACAAAAATCATCGCGAATTCTTTGGCCACCCAGGTACGTATGTGTCCTGGCGTGAGGCTGCACATAATACATACGAATTATTTAAAAGATACGATGGCGGCGAACGCCACTATCAAGCAGTTACTATTTTGAGAAATAAGGTACGAGGGGCGGCCGATGCAGTACTTTCGTCCTTTAACACGGTGCTGAATTTTAGCGCAATAATTTCTCGCCTCGACTTTACCTACGCGGACAAGCGACCAATATACCTCATTGAACAGGAACTATCTACACTGAGACAAGGTTCAAGAAACTAACTCTGTTAGCAAACAAAACTATTATGTCCTACGAAAGTGGAGTAGCAGACACCATAAATGAAAAGTACAGGGCCGATGCACTCAGAGTGTTCATATCAGGTTTAAGGAAGCCACTATGTGACATCCTGTTCGCGTCTAGGCCTTCGGACCTTCCATCGGCCCTGGCCTTGGCACAGGAGGTGGACGCTAATAACGAGCGTTACGCATTTGCAACAAATTTTGCAAACAGATCTCATGAAACTTCTTACAACAAGAAAGCCAACGCTATCCAGATCCTCAGTAATCAAAAGAGCTTTAATTCTGAGCACAGTGGGGGTCACAAGAGTCCACATTATTCAGTTAGTAAACAAAATAGGCAGGCCGGTCATGCACAAAGTTCCACTAATAACTTGAAGCCATATACTAGTAGTAACTATTCAGGTCAAAGGCGTGTCGAGCCTATGGAAGTAGATCCTTCCACATCCCACTTTAAACACCTTCCCAATAGTCCTGGCCAAGATCATAACGGCAGGCAGCAGGGGAATCTGCAGAAGCGCACAGCGAATTCGGGACGGTACACCGGCCCTAAGATACAGCGCGTAAATCATCTGAATGACGAGCCTGATTCATCTAACGAACCAACGTATGACAAAGAAGCGGAAGAAGCAGCAGATAACATTGAAAATGATGAGCTCAATTTTTTAGAGCAAAATCCCTCCTTCCCTGGATTTCGAGGTCAATAGGAGGGAAAGAAGTCAAACTCCTTGTCGATACTGGCGCGTCAAGGAGTTATATCAAACAATTGCCAGACTTAAAAGGAATACAGTCGGTTAGGAATCCATTTTCAGTTAAATCAATTCATGGGGTTACCCCCATTAAGCACAAATGCAAAGTTAAAATTTTTGGAGTAGTGGCAGACTTTTTCATACTACCGAATTTACATCATTCGATGGTGTAATTGGCCTCGACTTATTGAACAAGGTACACGCGACTATTGATCTAAAGACAAATACAATTAGGCATGACTTTGGCAAGGAGGTTATTTTATTGATCACCAGCCAGGATGTAAGTCATCTGCAACTGCAGTTTAAGTCAATTCCCAATCATTTAGAGGAAGCCGTCGTCAAAATAATTAGTAGTGTAAATGGGGTGTTTGCAGATCCCAATCAGGCGCTTCCATATAATACCAATGTCGTGGCAACGATTCGCACAGAGAACGAGGAACCAGTGTACTCAAGGTTATACCCGTACCCACTGGGCGTTTCGGATTTCGTAAATAAGGAAATCCAGGACCTTTCGGCGAATGGCATCATTCGGACCTCTAGGTCCCCATACAACAACCCTATATGCGTAGTTAAGAAGAAAGGTCTTGATGAAGACGGCAGAGAAAAAAAACGATTAGTTATAGATTTTCGGAAACTGAATGAGAAAACAATCAGTGATAAGTACCCGATCCCCGATATTACAGGGATCGTGTCCAATCTGGGCGGGAGCAAATTCTTTACTACTCTAGATTTGAAGTCTGGTTTTCACCAGATAAAACTATTAGAGCGCGATAGAGAAAAGACTGCCTTCTCCGTGAAGAACGGAAAGTATGAATTCTGTCGGCTACCCTTCGGCCTGAAGAACGCTCCCAGTATCTTCCAGAGGACAATAGACGATGTGTTGAGAGAACACATAGGAAAAAACTGTTTCGTCTACGTAGACGATGTCATTATATTCTCAAAGGATGAGCAACAACACTTAAAGGATGTTGAAGCAATTCTTAGAAGTTTATTCGAAGCCAATATGAGGGTTTCGGCAGAAAAGTCAAAATTTTTTAAAAGCGAAGTTGAATACTTGGGATTTTTGGTCTCGCAAGGGGGAATTAAAACATGTCCAGACAAAGTTGACACAATTCGGAATTTCCCTGAGCCCACCACTTTGAGGGGGCTTAGATCATTCTTGGGCCTGGCAGGGTATTACCGCTGTTTTATAAGAGATTTCGCTAAGATAGCAAAGCCCCTGTCAAATATTATGAGGGGAGAATACGGTCGAGTTACTGCATCACAGTCGAAAAAAATCAAAATTGATTTGACTGACGAACAGAAAAATACCTTCAATACATTAAAGGAAATTCTAGCATCCGAGGACGTAACACTAACATATCCGGATTTCAGCAAACCGTTCGATTTGACTACTGATGCGTCCTCACACGCTATCGGTGGCGTCCTTTCACAGGAGGGCAAACCTATTACCATGATCTCTCGCACCTTGTCCGGTAGCGAGGAGCATTACGCCACAAACGAAAGAGAATTACTAGCCATCGTTTGGGCATTAAAATCGCTCAGAAATTACCTTTACGGTGTACCCAAGCTTAATGTGTTTACGGACCACCAGCCACTAACCTTTGCGGTTTCCGACAGAAATCCAAACTCAAAAATTAAGAGATGGAAAGCTTTCATAGATGAATGCAATGCAAAGCTCATCTACAAACCGGGTAAGGAAAACGTGGTTGCGGATGCATTGTCTAGGCAGCATATAAACGCTTTAGACAATATGAGTATTGAGACAATACACAGCGAGGTATCGTCTACTAATACTATTGAAAGAACCGATAAGCCGGTTAACTGTTTCCGAAACCAAATACTTTTAGAAGAAGGCGTAGAACCTCAAAGAAGAACTTATATTATTTTTGAAAATAAAACAAGGCATTTAATTTCATTCAAAACCAAGGATGATTTAATGAAACTCCTGCAAGAGGCAGTGAAAGTGGATGTAGTGAACGCAATACATTGTGACCTACACACCCTAGCACGATTTCAACATGAATTGACTGAACTCTTTCCAACAGTAAAACTCAGACATACAGAGAAATTTGTTAATGACATATTTGACCCAAACGAACAAAAAGAAATAATTGCGGCTGAGCATAATCGAGCTCATCGCGCAGCTCAAGAAAATACAAAACAGATATTAGAAGACTACTTTTTCCCAAAATTGGAAAAGAAGGCTAAGCAGTTCGTGGCCAACTGCCGCGTATGTTCTCAGGCGAAATACGACCGCCACCCAAAAAAGCAACTTATTGCTCGGACACCCATACCGACATATTGCGGAGAAATCCTTCACATCGACATATTTTCTACTGGATCGAAGTATTTTTTGACTTGCATCGACAAATTTTCGAAGTTTGCAATAGTACGGTCGCTTAGGTCTAGGACGATAGTAGACGTAAACCCCCAGCTTCTGCAGCTACTTAATATGTTTTCCGGAACCAAAACCATATATTGCGACAACGAAAAGTCCCTAAATTCATTTAGCGTCAAGGCGACACTAAATAACCATTTTAGTATAGAAATCGCGAACGCCCCACCACTTCATAGTACATCAAATGGACAGGTAGAGCGATTCCATAGCACACTGACGGAAATATCGCGATGCCTCAAAATCGATAAAAATCTTGAAGATATCGAGGAAATAATCCTTTTGTCCACAATTGAATATAATAACTCAATTCATACGGTAACAGGAATGAAGCCCATTACAGTCTTTCATCCAAAAAAGGACGATGGGCAGATAGCGTCTCGCTTAAAGGATGCGCAAGAAAAGGAATTAGTAGCGCACAATAAGAATATAATAGATAGGGAATTCTCAGAGGGCGACAAAGTCCTGGTCAAAAACAATAGGAGACTAGGCAATAAGCTGACACCCTTTTATACTGAGGAAAATGTTGAAAAGGATTTGGGCACAACGGTGCTCATAAGAGGGGGGAGGGTCCATAAGGACAACCTTCGCTAAATTAAAACACAGAAGTTCAAAAGGAAATCAATAGCCTTACCGTCACAGTAAACAAAATTTTGGAAGTAGCAAAACAAAAAGAATTAGATACGGGTCACCTCTACGATATTCTCATGGCCAGAAACAGAGCAATAATAACAGAATTAGATAGCATTATTACCTCCATTACTTTCGCAAAAATTGGAACACTCAACCCCATACTCCTGGACAGTAATGAAATAAATTCCGTTATAGCAAACGAGCACTTCACAAACCTTACAGTAACCGACATTATGTCTTTAGCTAAGATTAAGATTCTACAATATAACAATGTCATTTATTTTTTAATAAAATATCCTATTCCTAAGTTTAGATGTAAGAAACTTAATATTTTTCCAGTAGCCCACGGCCACGAAATCCTGCACCTACAGGAGTCCATCTTAGCTACGTGCCACAACCGCACACTCGCGGTAAAGAACTGCAGCGACACCGTACCAACGTTTTGTTTAGCATCTTCACTCACGTCATGCGCTCTACAACTAGTGACACGCAATACCGCCAACTGCGGCACAACATTTAACAACCTCCCACCTATTGCGCAGGTCAGCGACGGTTTGGTTGTCATCAACGACCAACTGGCGGACATAGAAGAAAATTATGAAGCTCCTATCACAGTCAACGGTACCTACCTGGTTGTCTTCAAAGATCGTGTGAGAATTAGTGGTACGACATTTTACAATGAAAACGCAACGACGCCTTTGAAACCGGAAATACCATGGGCCGCCACAATCAACCTTACGGAGCACACAGAGATACTTACCGCACCTTACCTTCACCATGTAAACCAAAAGAATCTGCAGCACATCAAACATCTGCAGAAACGTGTAGAGAAAGTTCATGTCGCAAGTCTAACGACCATCGGGGTAATATTCATTGTGGATCTGGTCGCCTATGCAGTCCGACGCATGATCGCTTACAGGAGGAAGCTTTACATAACCAAATCGGTCGAAGTAGCAATCAAAAACGCCGCTACGAGGCCCGTGGACGTCCCTGTCTTAGAAGGGGAGGAGTTATCGTAAATAAGTTCTCACGATAACATTTTCGTCACCAACAACATCTTGTTGACGCAACCCCACTCAGGGTGGTTGCACCTAACGTTCCACACGCGCAACCATGTCAGCAGAATTGCGCTCACACGGTTTGGCTGCACCGAATATTCTACACGCGCGGCCATGTCAGTAGAATTGCGTTCGCACGGACTGGCTGCACCGAATACTCTACACGCACAGCCATGTCAGCAGAATTGCGTCCGCACGGTAGAACGCTAGCAGAACAGCAGCAGCGCAGCGCGAAGCCGTGGGCTAGGTGTAAGCTAGGGCACGATTGTAAGTTCAGTTTGAAAAACTCATTAAAGACAACAGCTAGTGCGCGTAGAAAACAGTCGAATAAAATTAAATCGTTTTATTTATATAAAAATCGGTTTCGCCCGAACTTAGCTTTTCTTACTTGTTTTGAATTAATTTTCTCTGGGAGGAGTGGAAAGCGTACCACTAGTTTCAAATCGCTTACGTACTGGCCATTAAATGATTCTACTACCTATGTGTTCTATATAAATTATAATAGTCTTTTATTAAAATATTTGGCAAACTTGTAAGCTAATTTTATGAAAATTGGTAAATATATCCCTTTAATTGGATTGTAGTTCTATGGGCAAACTTGAGTCTTTTGCTTTGATGGAATAATAGTCAGCGAATATTTTGACGATGTTGTTAGGGGCGGATATGGTGTTGTCATCTATCTTAATGAATATGATTTTTTGCGGTACGTAATTTCTCGATATTCGTCTAACGTGCTGATACATTTTTGATTTGGGTGTAAATGGATTAATGCATATGGTAAAATTTTCGAAAGAATTATGATTTGCAGCGTTTTTTGCTTTGAAGAAAATTGCGTTCTTTTTTGCAATTTATCAAATTTTCCAAAGATATGCAGCGACGAAAGTTATGCCAATCATCTTGTTATACCCGAGCGTTCTTGTACCCCCAGCAATGGGTTGTGCGCATGGTTTGGAACCCTAAACGTACAACCATACCTTCAATGAAAAGGAACACAAAGTCTCAGATGTGACCCCCCTTTTTTTGATGACGACCACGGCAAACGTTTAAGAGAATACGATTTAAGGGCATGCACCTGGAATGTCCGGACCCTTAATTGGAAAGGTGCTTCTGCCCGGCTGGTTGATGTCCTCAGCAGAGCAAAGGCTGACATCCATCCAAGATATGCGATGGACGGGGCAAGGGAAAAAATCGTTAGACCATTGCGACATCTACTACAGCTGCCATGTTAAGAAGCGCAAATTCGGTGTTGGATTTGTGGTGTCGTTCACTACGGTGGACGAACGCACACATCAAGGCGAGCTTCTTCAACGGTGCCCCCGCCACGATATAGAAAACGTGTTTGGCGATTTCAATGCCAAGGTGGGCATCTTTGGTTCCACAGACGAAAAATTCAGTCTCCACGACGTAACGTCCGATAACGGATTGAGACTGATCGACTTCGCCGGGGCCTGAAACATGGTAGTCTGTAGTACCAGGTTCCAGCATAAGAATATTCACCAGGCTAAGTAGCTGTCTCCAGATAGTGAGACACGAAACCAAATCGACCATGTTGTGATAGACGGAAGGAATGCTTCCAGTGTCCTAAATGCCCCCACGAACCGAGGAGCTAACATAGACTCGGATCATTTTCTTGTGGCAGC
The DNA here is from genome assembly GCA_963971545.1 of Philophylla caesio. Classification (NCBI taxonomy): domain Eukaryota; kingdom Metazoa; phylum Arthropoda; class Insecta; order Diptera; family Tephritidae; genus Philophylla; species Philophylla caesio. The sequence goes on along the minus strand of OZ020605.1, from coordinate 409,708 downwards.
TAAGATCCGCACGCGCCTCTGTGTCGCAAAAAGCCCACGCAAATGGACACAAACGCAACAGACAGCCACCAACTTCACCACCCGACTTGCACTCCTGCTCTCTGAGAGCAAGAACACAGTGTGACACTTAAAAATACCTGGGAAGTGATGTTATTTTTCTTGTAGGTCTTATCGAGTAGAACGAGAATCTAATTTTGGAATTTGTCAAACACCCCCAAAATCTCGACTTAACCTTAAAAAACCAGTTTTTCGTGCTTTTGCGCACCACGTCTTAGCCCATATCTTTGCTAATTAACAACCGATTTTCATTCTAAAAACGGTTTAAGAAAAAAGAAACTCATTTGAAAGATATATAGAGGTCTTAATAAAGCTGAAGAAATTTACTTGTTTTTGCACAACAAACTTAAATTTTGCTACCCTTTTTCTACTTTTTTTGACTTTGGCGATATTTTCACACACTATATTTTTTTGATTAGATTCAAAGAGTACGTTTAACACCGAGTTCAAGGAATGTTTCTTTTAAAAAATCGGCCAAAAAGTGACTGAGTTATTTTACTTTTTATAAGAACGAAATTTTTGCAAAAATTTGCTTCTTTTGTTCCCAAGGAAATTATCACTTAATTTTTGAGTTTTTACTCAATTTTGAAATCTTTGTTGTAAAAATATATAACAAGATTTTCGAAAGGTTTTATAGTGCGAGTCGCTGGTACGAGCCAGAATTTATTTGTGAATATTGCTGCACAACATTTTTTTTAATGTTTTAATGTTTAAAGTTCAACAATCAATTACTTTGCCCGTTTCTGTGGCTATGACTTGGCATCATCCATATCATATACAAGACGATTGCTATTTTTGCAAAACAAACGTTTCAGGTCACAATTTTAAATCGCGGAAAAACGTAAAGTATGCGAATATTGTTACGGTTACAAAACCAAAATACTTAAATGCCGAAGTGCCTACAAAAAATAAGTCAATTAATGCTGGTGAAACATATTTAGTAGAGGAAGAATTCCTTCCTTGTAAATCAAAATCAACGGAAAGGTATTTGGTTTCAAGTTCTGATTTCGCCGATTTCGTGCGTGATTTGCATTTATCGAAACGAGAATCTCAAGTGCTCGGTTCACGACTAAAGCAGTGCAATTTAGTGGAAAAAAATTGGCCAAAAAGTGACTGAGTTATTTTACTTTTTATAAGAACGAAATTTTTGCAAAAATTTACAACGAACTTAATTTACAAATAAATATTATTTAATGAATAATATAGATCAAAAGTGCTTTTTTGGCCGTTTTTTCCTTAGGTCAGCATCGTCAGTTTCGCGTTGTACTGACCTGCAATATTCTACCATCATATTTATTTTGTTTTTTCCTTCGAAACGTTTTTCGATCGTAGCCATTTCTTGGTGGAAGTGTTCGCCTTGTTCATCACTGAACTGGCCCAGATTATGTGGGAAGAAGTCCAAATGCGAATGCAAGAAATTATTTTTTATCGACATGTTGCAACCCATTTCACCATATGCACTTAAAAATTCGTTTACATTCGTGATGTCGTGCTTCTGTTGTTTCCAAGGAAATTATCACATAGCGCTACAAAACTCTTCCATGCACGTTTCTCAATACAGCTTAACTTGTTCATAAAGGTAACGTCGCTCATAATTTTGCGAATTTGAGGTCCAATGAAAATACCTATGTATATACACATATTATAAAAAAAAATAAAAAACAAGTAGGTATGAAAACAAATTAATAAATACCGGCTTTTATTTTAGCTTCACTTAATTTTGGGAAGACAGTTTTAAGATGAAGAAAAGCTTCGCTATTAACATCCAATTTCTTTACAAATTGTTTCATGTATCCCAGCTTTAAGTGTAGTGGTGGTAAGAAACAATCCTCAGATTTTACCAATGGGAGGCTTAAAACGTTTTTCCTACCTATCTCATGTGACTCTCGAGATGGCCATGCTTTGCGATCATAGCGCATGAATGTCCGACTATCCCATTCACAAAGGTAGCAAGGATATTTTGTGTAGCCACCTTGCATGCCAAATAAAATTGTCAACACTTTTAAGTCAGCGTTGACTTTCCATTTATGCGTGGCATAGTCGTTTAACCGTAAAATTTTTTCCATCATTTCATACGTTTCTTTCTTGTTAACCCCATACGCGATTGGAACTGATGGTAAGAGGTTTTTTAATTGTGTAATAACACAGCTTTTAAACCTAAGGGTGACATTACAGTATCATTAAGGGAACACGAATTAATTTTTTTTTTGTTTTTAGGGTACATACTTTTACACGATCCATCAATGAAAAGTTGCCATTCATCTGCATTATAATTATAATTTAAAGCCGAAAATAATTTGGGTACATTTACACAATGTACTAGATCACAGTCATTGCCATCAGTTTTAAAACTTTCTCTAAATATCAAAGTGCGGTCGCTTTTCCTACCCGATGTTATTTAAAAATATTTTCTTCAGCTTTATTAAGACGTCTATATATCTTATATATATTAAAATCGGTTTCGCCCGAACTTAGCTTTTCTTACTTGTTTTGAATTAATTTTCTCTGGGAGGAGTGGAAAGCGTACCACTAGTTTCAAATCGCTTACGTACTGGCCATTAAATGATTCTACTACCTATGTGTTCTATATAAATTATAATAGTCTTTTATTAAAATATTTGGCAAACTTGTAAGCTAGTTTTATGAAAATTGGTAAATATATCCCTTTAATTGGATTGTAGTTCTATGGGCAAACTTGAGTCTTTTGCTTTGATGGAATAATAGTCAGCGAATATTTTGACGATGTTGTTAGGGGCGGATATGGTGTTGTCATCTATCTTAATGAATATGATTTTTTGCGGTACGTAATTTCTCGATATTCGTCTAACGTGCTGATACATTTTTGATTTGGGTGTAAATGGATTAATGCATATGGTAAAATTTTCGAAAGAATTATGATTTGCAGCGTTTTTTGCTTTGAAGAAAATTGCGTTCTTTTTTGCAATTTATCAAATTTTCCAAAGATATGCAGCGACGAAAGTTATGCCAATCATCTTGTTATACCCGAGCGTTCTTGTACCCCCAGCAATGGGTTGTGCGCATGGTTTGGAACCCTAAACGTACAACCATACCTTCAATGAAAAGGAACACAAAGTCTCAGATGTGACCCCCCTTTTTTTGATGACGACCACGGCAAACGTTTAAGAGAATACGATTTAAGGGCATGCACCTGGAATGTCCGGACCCTTAATTGGAAAGGTGCTTCTGCCCGGCTGGTTGATGTCCTCAGCAGAGCAAAGGCTGACATCCATCCGAGATATGCGATGGACGGGGCAAGGGAAAAAATCGTTAGGCCATTGCGACATCTACTACAGCTGCCATGTTAAGAAGCGCAAATTCGGTGTTGGATTTGTGGTGTCGTTCACTACGGTGGACGAACGCACACATCAAGGCGAGCTTCTTCAATGGCGATTTCAATGCCAAGGTGGGCATCTTTGGTTCCACAGACGAAAAATTCAGTCTCCACGACGTAACGTCCGATAACGGATTGAGACTGATCGACTTCGCCGGGGCCTGAAACATGGTAGTCTGTAGTACCAGGTTCCAGCATAAGAATATTCACCAGGCTAAGTAGCTGTCTCCAGATAGTGAGACACGAAACCAAATCGACCATGTTGTGATAGACGGAAGGCATGCTTCCAGTGTCCTAAATGCCCCCACGAACCGAGGAGCTAACATAGACTCGGATCATTTTCTTGTGGCAGCTAAGATCCGCACGCGCCTCTGTGTCGCAAAAAGCCCACGCAAATGGACACAAACGCAACAGACAGCCACCAACTTCACCACCCGACTTGCACTCCTGCTCTCTGAGAGCAAGAACACAGTGTGACACTTAAAAATACCTGGGAAGTGATGTTATTTTTCTTGTAGGTCTTATCGAGTAGAACGAGAATCTAATTTTGGAATTTGTCAAACACCCCCAAAATCTTGACTTAACCTTAAAAAACCAGTTTTTCGTGCTTTTGCGCACCACGTCTTAGCCCATATCTTTGCTAATTAACAACCGATTTTCATTCTAAAAACGGTTTAAGAAAAAAGAAACTCATTTGAAAGATATATAGAGGTCTTAATAAAGCTGAAGAAATTTACTTGTTTTTGCACAACAAACTTAAATTTTGCTACCCTTTTTCTACTTTTTTGACTTTGGCGATATTTTCACACACTATATTTTTTTGATTAGATTCAAAGAGTACGTTTAACACCGAGTTCAAGGAATGTTTCTTTTAAAAAATCGGCCAAAAAGTGACTGAGTTATTTTACTTTTTATAAGAACGAAATTTTTGCAAAAATTTGCTTCTTTTGTTCCCAAGGAAATTATCACTTCATTTTTGAGTTTTTACTCAATTTTGAAATCTTTGTTGTAAAAATATATAACAAGATTTTCGAAAGGTTTTATAGTGCGAGTCGCTGGTACGAGCCAGAATTTATTTGTGAATATTGCTGCACAACATTTTTTTTAATGTTTTAATGTTTAAAGTTCAACAATCAATTACTTTGCCCGTTTCTGTGGCTATGACATGGCATCATCCATATCATATACAAGACGATTGCTATTTTTGCAAAACAAACGTTTCAGGTCACAATTTTAAATCGCGGAAAAAAGTAAAGTATGCGAATGTTGTTACGGTTACAAAACCAAAATACTTAAATGCCGAAGTGCCTACAAAAATAAGTCAATTGATGCTGGTGAAACATATTTAGTAGAGGAAGAATTACTTCCTTGTAAATCAAAATCAACGGAAAGGTATTTGGTTTCAAGTTCTGATTTCGCCGATTTCGTGCGTGATTTGCATTTATCGAAACGAGAATCTCAAGTCCTCGGTTCACGACTAAAGCAGTGCAATTTAGTGGAAAAAAATCGGCCAAAAAGTGACTGAGTTATTTTACTTTTTATAAGAACGAAATTTTTGCAAAAATTTACAACGAACTTAATTTACAAATAAATATTATTTAATGAATAATATAGATCAAAAGTGCTTTTTTGGCCGTTTTTTCCTTAGGTCAGCATCGTCAGTTTCGCGTTGTACTGACCTGCAATATTCTACCATCATATTTATTTTGTTTTTTCCTTCGAAACGTTTTTCGATCGTAGCCATTTCTTGGTGGAAGTGTTCGCCTTGTTCATCACTGAACTGGCCCAGATTATGTGGGAAGAAGTCCAAATGCGAATGCAAGAAATTATTTTTTATCGACATGTTGCAACCCATTTCACCATATGCACTTAAAAATTCGTTTACATTCGTGATGTCGTCGTCGCTTCTGTTGTTTCCAAGGAAATTATCACATAGCGCTACAAAACTCTTCCATGCACGTTTCTCAATACAGCTTAACTTGTTCATAAAGGTAACGTCGCTCATAATTTTGCGAATTTGAGGTCCAATGAAAATACCTATATACACATATTATAAAAAAAAATAAAAAACATGTAGGTATGAAAACAAATTAATAAATACCGGCTTTTATTTTAGCTTCACTTAATTTTGGGAAGACAGTTTTAAGATGAAGAAAAGCTTCGCTATTAACATCCAATTTCTTTACAAATTGTTTCATGTATCCCAGCTTTAAATGTAGTGGTGGTAAGAAACAATCCTCAGATTTTAACAATGGGAGGCTTAAAACGTTTTTCCTACCTATCTCATGTGACTCTCGAGATGGCCATGCTTTGCGATCATAGCGCATGAATGTCCGACTATCCCATTCACAAAGGTAGCAAGGATATTTTGTGTAGCCACCTTGCATGCCAAATAAAATTGTCAACACTTTTAAGTCAGCGTTGACTTTCCATTTATGCGTGGCATAGTCGTTTAACCGTAAAATTTTTTCCATCATTTCATACGTTTCTTTCTTGTTAACCCCATACGCGATTGGAACTGATGGTAAGAGGTTTTTTAATTGTGTAATAACACAGCTTTTAAACCTAAGGGTGACATTACAGTATCATTAAGGGAACACGAATTAATTTTTTTTTGTTTTTAGGGTACATACTTTTACACGATCCATCAATGAAAAGTTGCCATTCATCTGCATTATAATTATAATTTAAAGCCGAAAATAATTTGGGTACATTTACACAATGTACTAGATCACAGTCATTGCCATCAGTTTTAAAACTTTCTCTAGGTATCAAAGTGCGGTCGCTTTTCCTACCCGATGTTATTTAAAAATATTTTCTTCAGCTTTATTAAGACGTCTATATATCTTATATATATAAAAATCGGTTTCGCCCGAATTTAGCTTTTCTTACTTGTTTTGAATTAATTTTCTCTGGGAGGAGGGGAAAGCGTACCACTTGTTTCAAATCGCTTACGTACTGGCCATTAAATGATTTTACTACCTATGTGTTCTATATAAATTATAATAGTCTTTTATTAAAATATTTGGCAAACTTGTAAGCTAATTTTATGAAAATTGGTAAATATATCCCTTCAATTGGATTGTAGTTCTATGGGCAAACTTGAGTCTTTTGCTTTGATGGAATAATAGTCAGCGAATATTTTGACGATGTTGTTAGGGGCGGATATGGTGTTGTCATCTATCTTAATGAATATGATTTTTTGCGGTACGTAATTTCTCGATATTCGTCTAACGTGCTGATACATTTTTGATTTGGGTGTAAATGGATTAATGCATATGGTAAAATTTTCGAAAGAATTATGATTTGCAGCGTTTTATGCTTTGAAGAAAATTGCGTTCTTTTTTGCAATTTATCAAATTTTCCAAAGATATGCAGCGACGAAAGTTATGCCAATCATCTTGTTATACCCGAGCGTTCTTGTACCCCCAGCAATGGGTTGTGCGCATGGTTTGGAACCCTAAACGTACAACCATACCTTCAAAGAAAAGGAACACAAAGTCTCAGATGTGACCCCCCTTTTTTTGATGACGACCACGGCAAACGTTTAAGAGAATACGATTTAAGGGCATGCACCTGGAATGTCCGGACCCTTAATTGGAAAGGTGCTTCTGCCCGGCTGGTTGATGTCCTCAGCAGAGCAAAGGCTGACATCCATCCAAGATATGCGATGGACGGGGCAAGGGAAAAAATCGTTAGGCCATTGCGACATCTACTACAGCTGCCATGTTAAGAAGCGCAAATTCGGTGTTGGATTTGTGGTGTCGTTCACTACGGTGGACGAACGCACACATCAAGGCGAGCTTCTTCAACGGTGCCCCCGCCACGTGTTTGGCGATTTCAATGCCAAGGTGGGCATCTTTGGTTCCACAGACGAAAAATTCAGTCTCCACGACGTAACGTCCGATAACGGATTGAGACTGATCGACTTCGCCGGGGCCTGAAACATGGTAGTCTGTAGTACCAGGTTCCAGCATAAGAATATTCACCAGGCTAAGTAGCTGTCTCCAGATAGTGAGACACGAAACCAAATCGACCATGTTGTGATAGACGGAAGGCATGCTTCCAGTGTCCTAAATGCCCCCACGAACCGAGGAGCTAACATAGACTCGGATCATTTTCTTGTGGCAGCTAAGATCCGCACGCGCCTCTGTGTCGCAAAAAGCCCACGCAAATGGACACAAACGCAACAGACAGCCACCAACTTCACCACCCGACTTGCACTCCTGCTCTCTGAGAGCAAGAACACAGTGTGACACTTAAAAATACCTGGGAAGTGATGTTATTTTTCTTGTAGGTCTTATCGAGTAGAACGAGAATCTAATTTTGGAATTTGTCAAACACCCCCAAAATCTCGACTTAACCTTAAAAAACCAGTTTTTCGTGCTTTTGCGCACCACGTCTTAGCCCATATCTTTGCTAATTAACAACCGATTTTCATTCTAAAAACGGTTTAAGAAAAAAGAAACTCATTTGAAAGATATATAGAGGTCTTAATAAAGCTGAAGAAATTTACTTGTTTTTGCACAACAAACTTAAATTTTGCTACCCTTTTTCTACTTTTTTTGACTTTGGCGATATTTTCACACACTATATTTTTTTGATTAGATTCAAAGAGTACGTTTAACACCGAGTTCAAGGAATGTTTCTTTTAAAAAATCGGCCAAAAAGTGACTGAGTTATTTTACTTTTTATAAGAACGAAATTTTTGCAAAAATTTGCTTCTTTTGTTCCCAAGGAAATTATCACTTAATTTTTGAGTTTTTACTCAATTTTGAAATCTTTGTTGTAAAAATATATAACAAGATTTTCGAAAGGTTTTATAGTGCGAGTCGCTGGTACGAGCCAGAATTTATTTGTGAATATTGCTGCACAACATTTTTTTTAATGTTTTAATGTTTAAAGTTCAACAATCAATTACTTTGCCCGTTTCTGTGGCTATGACTTGGCATCATCCATATCATATACAAGACGATTGCTATTTTTGCAAAACAAACGTTTCAGGTCACAATTTTAAATCGCGGAAAAACGTAAAGTATGCGAATATTGTTACGGTTACAAAACCAAAATACTTAAATGCCGAAGTGCCTACAAAAAATAAGTCAATTAATGCTGGTGAAACATATTTAGTAGAGGAAGAATTCCTTCCTTGTAAATCAAAATCAACGGAAAGGTATTTGGTTTCAAGTTCTGATTTCGCCGATTTCGTGCGTGATTTGCATTTATCGAAACGAGAATCTCAAGTGCTCGGTTCACGACTAAAGCAGTGCAATTTAGTGGAAAAAAATTGGCCAAAAAGTGACTGAGTTATTTTACTTTTTATAAGAACGAAATTTTTGCAAAAATTTACAACGAACTTAATTTACAAATAAATATTATTTAATGAATAATATAGATCAAAAGTGCTTTTTTGGCCGTTTTTTCCTTAGGTCAGCATCGTCAGTTGCGCGTTGTACTGACCTGCAATATTCTACCATCATATTTATTTTGTTTTTTCCTTCGAAACGTTTTTCGATCGTAGCCATTTCTTGGTGGAAGTGTTCGCCTTGTTCATCACTGAACTGGTCCAGATTATGTGGGAAGAAGTCCAAATGCGAATGCAAGAAATTAATTTTTATCGACATGTTGCAACCCATTTCACCATATGCACTTAAAAATTCGTTTACATTCGTGATGTCGTGCTTCTGTTGTTTCCAAGGAAATTATCACATAGCGCTACAAAACTCTTCCATGCACGTTTCTCAATACAGCTTAACTTGTTCATAAAGGTAACGTCGCTCATAATTTTGCGAATTTGAGGTCCAATGAAAATACCTATATACACATATTATAAAAAAAAATAAAAAACAAGTAGGTATGAAAACAAATTAATAAATACCGGCTTTTATTTTAGCTTCACTTAATTTTGGGAAGACAGTTTTAAGATGAAGAAAAGCTTCGCTATTAACATCCAATTTCTTTACAAATTGTTTCATGTATCCCAGCTTTAAGTGTAGTGGTGGTAAGAAACAATCCTCAGATTTTACCAATGGGAGGCTTAAAACGTTTTTCCTACCTATCTCATGTGACTCTCGAGATGGCCATGCTTTGCGATCATAGCGCATGAATGTCCGACTATCCCATTCACAAAGGTAGCAAGGATATTTTGTGTAGCCACCTTGCATGCCAAATAAAATTGTCAACACTTTTAAGTCAGCGTTGACTTTCCATTTATGCGTGGCATAGTCGTTTAACCGTAAAATTGTTTCCATCATTTCATACGTTTCTTTCTTGTTAACCCCATACGCGATTGGAACTGATGGTAAGAGGTTTTTTAATTGTGTAATAACACAGCTTTTAAACCTAAGGGTGACATTACAGTATCATTAAGGGAACACGAATTAATTTTTTTTTGTTTTTAGGGTACATACTTTTACACGATCCATCAATGAAAAGTTGCCATTCATCTGCATTATAATTATAATTTAAAGCCGAAAATAATTTGGGTACATTTACACAATGTACTAGATCACAGTCATTGCCATCAGTTTTAAAACTTTCTCTAAGTATCAAAGTGCGGTCGCTTTTCCTACCCGATGTTATTTAAAAATATTTTCTTCAGCTTTATTAAGACGTCTATATATCTTTCAATAGGTCTGAGTTTCTTCTTTCTTAAACTGTTCTTAGAATGAAAATCGGTGGTTAATTAGCTAAGATATGGGCTAAGAAGTGCGCAAAAGCACGAAAAATCGGTTTTTTTAAGGTTAAGTCGAGATTTTGGGGGTGTTTGACAAATTTTAAAATTAGATTCTCGTTCTACTCGATAAGAGCTAAAAGGAAAATAACATGACTTCCCAGGTATTTCGATTTCATTCTTTTTGTAGCACTGTATTGTTCGTAGAATAGTATAAGTGGCAAATCTGCACGCAAAACCTTAAAAAGTTATTTTTTTTTGTTTTCAGCACCATTCAAGCTGCTGTGAAAGACATCTTGTGTATTAAAAATATACTGGTATAATAATTAAAAAAAAAGGTATTGTGTATTTTGTATTGTATCACCCCAAAGTTAAATTTAATTTTGTACAAAGTTAACCTTTAATAATTAAAAACACCTAATTTTGTAAAAAGGTTATGTGCGAGTATGTCTAAATTAAGGACCGGCTATTCCATCTCGGCTCTATTCACCTTACATTTCAGCGCTTATTTATTTAACATATAGCCTTAACTGGCACTTATTCCCCATATTAAACTTTGGAATTGGAAAACCGGCCTTAATAGCGAAACCCCCTTGAAAATGGACATAGACTTGTTTCGATCATACTTAAAGTTTTATGGTCGTACTTAAACTTTTTTATGGAAAAGAGTAACAAGAAACTAATGTGCTTTGGGAGATGCATTGTTTTTGTAAATTATCGAAAAGCTTGTCTACTGGATATACTGTCACAACGTTTAACTCAAAGAGCGTAAGAACATGTTTGACTTGCATTCTGCTCAAATGAGTAATTTATAATCAACAAAACGATATTTCCGAGCAGTGGAACCATATTTATCGCTGTCTACATACCGCTGTCTACAGCTGGTATGACGAGGAATGTCGCGCCGCTATGGAACGTAAAGACGCTGCCTACAGGGCCACACTGCGATCGGGCGCAACGCGAGCATTATCGTAAATTAAAGAAGGAAACAACACGCATTTTTCGTGAGAAAAAGAGAGAGGCCGAAATGCGTGAGTGTGAAGAGCTTGAGATGCTGGCCGACAGGAAAAGCGCCCGATTTTTTTTCAGAAAGTACGACGGCTAACAGAAGGTTTCAAGACCGGAGCGAATTCCTGTGAGAACGACAACGGCGACCTGGTGGCTGATGTCCAAAGCATACTTAAATTATGGAGGGAGCACTTCCCCACACTGCTTAATGGAAGCAGCTGCAACAACCTTATAGAATATGTTAAACCCGAATCCGTATTCAATGATGATGGACTCGATGTACCATCACCCCGACTATGACGAAATTCGGAAAGCGATAGCAAGGCTGAAGAACAACAAAGCCTCCGTGGCCGATGGGTTACCAGCTGAGATATTTAAGTACGGCGGAGAAGAGCTGGTTAAGGACATTTCTAGGATATGGTCGGAAGAACGCATGCCTGCTGATTGGAGCTTAAGTGTGCTCTGCCTAATAAGAATCGACACACACCATCTTTCTGTCGACTTCAAAGCCGCCTTCGACAGCACGAGAAGAAGTTTCCTATGTAAAATGACGTTAAGCAACGCCACCAGCTCCGTTAGCATTGGGAAGGACCTCTCCTAACCGTTTGATACCAATCGAGGTTTTAGACAGGGTGACACTTTGTCGTGCGATTTCTTTAACCTGATGCTGGAAAAGATAATTCGAGCCGCAGAACTAAATCGGTCAGGTAGAATCTCTGTGCTACCTCGGCCAAAATCGCTTAGGCGGTTGATGCGCCAATTAAGTAAGTAAGTAAGTAAGTACTTGTACACAAAGATATATTAACTTTGTTCGCATAACGGTTGTTTGTGGCAGCCAGAAATAATCGAGATAGATATAGACATATATATACCAAAATGATCAGAATGAAAAGAGGAATAAATTTAGCCCTGACTGTCTGTCTGCTCGTCCGTCTGTCCGTGGTTACAATAACTTGAGTAGACATTAACATTTCTTAATGAAACTTGGTACATAGATTGCTCTTTGGCCAGAGTAGGTTGGTACTGAAAATGGTCGAGATCGGTCAATAACCACAACCATATTTGGAACGACTTTAAACAACAAAACTGGATATTTATGAAATTTTGAAAAATAGGCGTTGCCACGCCCACTTATGGTAAAATGTCTATATCTCAATAACAGTGCCAGGTATGGTCACTAAATTTGGTGAACATATTGTCCTCGATATCGCTGTTATTATCTGTTGAAATTGTATTAGTAAAGTAAGCTAAATATCAATAACTTTTGTGTAAGTCTGGCAACACTGCGATGTAAGTTATGCATTCCATTTTGTCGCTTTGTTGCTTTACATCGATTTTCGCTTAGTCAGTCAGTCGGGTTTTTGGCAGTCTACAAGTTGGACTTAACATAATTTACATTACATAATAATTCATTGAAATAAAACCGTTATTTTGTTAATTGCTAAAAACTGGAATCTTTCATTTATTCCAACAAAAGGTTATGGGCCCAGACCCATCGCGAAAAAATAGTGCGCGAAAACGGCAATTAAATAAAAATCGGTAAATAGTGTCGGTGTAAAATTTTGCAAAGCAAAATGAATGTATCACAGCAAATCGAAAAACTTGGTGATGATAATTACGACGTGTGGTGCATGACTATGCGCAGTGTGCTCATTACGGCTGATTTGTGGCAGGTGATCACAACTACAAAGCCCGAGACAGCAACTGAAGCGGAGTCAGCAAAATGGAACACGACAGAACAAAAGGCGTTAGCGTGCCTTATTTTAAACGTAAAGCCAAATCAGCTTTTGCACATAAAAGCTTGTACGACCGCAGCGGACGCATGGAACAAATTGCGTGATGTTCATTTACCGACTGGACCCGTCAGAAAAGTTCAACTTTACCAAAAGCTTTTGCGTTTGAAGATGCAGCCCGGAGAAGATGCATCGAAATACGTGCAAACATACATATGTCGAAACGGTAGATAAATTAGCTGAGCTTGACATAAAAATTAATGATGAGCTTAAAGCAATTATGCTCTTGTGTAGCCTACCAAATTCTTGGGAAAATTTTGTTGTTGCGATTGAAACGCGTGACAATTTGCCGTCGTTCGAAAGTGTAAAATTAAAACTTCTAGAAGAAGCTGCACGAAAGGCAGAAATAGGCGAACGCGATAATTCAAGTGCGTCGGTATACGCACACTCACATGCGCAAAGAGAAGCGCACTGCAACAAGTATCAAAAAACGAACAATAATCGTAACGAAAGTGTAAAAAAGAACATAAAGAAAAACGAACAAAAGCAACAATTCATAGGAAAGTGTTTTTATTGCGACAAATTCGGCCATCGTGCAAGTGAATGTCGCAAAAAAGCGACAGCGCAAGAAAATCAAAGCAAAACAGAAAACACAAATTGTCTGTTACATATAAGTGTCGCGGAGCAAAGAAAAAATACATGGTGTATTGACAGTGGCGCAACCACGCATATGTGCTGTGACAAAAACATGTTCGTGTCATTTTGTGAAAGAAAGACTTCGGTAAAATTAGCAGCTGATAAATACGTTGAATCGCCCGGCATAGGCACAGTTATATTAAAAGCAAACAAACTAAATATCGAAATGCGTGACGTGTTGTATGTACCTTCGTTGCAAATGAATTTTTTGTCGGTCAGTAAATCAACTACATACAAACATTCTATAACATTTGGTGAAAAAGAAGCGCAAATAAAAAACAAAAACAATAAAACTGTGTTACGAGCAAAGCAAGAAGGCAACTTGTATTTGTATGAAAGTCATTCACAAAACAGTGCAGTGTATGTGCTAAGAGAAAACTCAAATGCAACAAAGTGGCACAATCGTTTTGGCCACCTAAATTTTTAGAGTTTAAAACTACTAAGTGAGAAAAAGCTTGTAGAAGGCATGGACATTGGAAGTGTATCTACGGACATGAACTGCGATACATGCAATCAAGCAAAACTGTGTGCGTTACCGTTTCCAAAACATGCAAAGCGAATGACAAAAAATGTACTTGAGTTGGTGCACAGTGACGTCTGTGGGCCAATGAACGTTAAATCAATAGCTGGAAATCGCTATTTTGTAACTTTTATCGACGACTATTCGCGTAAAATTTATATATACTTCATGCGCGCTAAAAATGAAGTGTTTCAAAAATTCAAATTGTTTAAAAGCTACGTTGAATTGCAAACCGGAAATAAAATAAAATGCTTGCGTAGTGATAACGGAACTGAATACATGAACAACGAATTTAATAATTTTTTAAACGAATGCGGTATAAAAAGACAGAACACTGTTCCGTGCACACCTCAACAAAACGGTGTTGCTGAACGCGTTAACCGTACAATAGTGGAAATGTCGAAAAGTTTACTAATTCACGCGAAATTAGAAGAATTTTTATGGGCCGAAGCTGTACAGACGGCCGCATATCTGCGCAACAGGTGCCCCTCAAAGGCTTTAAATGGGTGTACTCCTTTCGAAATGTGGAAAGATCGCAAAGCGTCGGTAAAACATCTTCGAATTTTCGGTTCACGCGCATTTGCTTTGGATAAAAACAGAACGGGCAAATTTAAAGCAAAAGGAAAAGAATATATTTTTGTCGGCTACTCAATGTCAGCAAAAGCTTATCGCTTATACGATCGCAATAAACGTGCAGTGATAGAGCTGATAGCTCTGATGTTGAAACACCTCAAACAGTTGCAGAAGCATTGCAGAGCCAATACGCAACAAATTGGCAAGCGTCAATGCAGACAGAGTACAACGCACTTCTAGCAAATAACACTTGGGAGTTGGTTGATTTGCCTACTGGTGCAAAACCAATTGGTTCGAAATGGGTATTTCGAGTAAAGAGAAATCAAAATGGCGAAATCAAAAAATTCAAATCGAGATTGGTCGCAAAGGGTTGCGGACAGCAATTGGGAATCAACTACAGTGAAACCTTCTCTCCTGTAATACGCTACGAAACCATTCGTATGCTATTCGCCATAGCTGCAGAAAAACAGCTATACATGCATCAAGCAGACATCTCCAACGCATATCTAAATAGCAAATTAGATGAAGTCGTGTACATGCAGCAGCCACAAAATTTCGTAAGCGCAACACATCCTAACAAAGTTTTAAAGCTCAATAAAGCTATATATGGGCTTAAGCAATCCGGTCGCGCATGGAACCAGACGTTAGATGAAGTAATAGAAAATATTGGCTTCAAACAGAGCAAGCACGAGGCTTGTCTTTACTTCAAGCAGAATCAACATACCTGCAGCTACATCGCAGTTTACGTGGACGATTTATTAATCATCTCACCCAGCGAGAACGAGATCCGCGCGATTAAGAAGAAGATAGCATCCAAATTCGAGATGCATGACGGAGGTCCAACCTCTTATTTTCTTGGGCTAGAAATACAACGAGACGGCGATCGAGGTTCAATATCACTTTGCAAAAAAACGTATATTAAAAATCTTTTAGACGAATATAGTATGAAAAACTGTCGTGCAGCAGCAACACCGCTCGACCCAGGTTTTCATGTCGGTTGCAAAGATGATAGCTGTATTAAGGTAAATACAACTCAATACCAATCACTTATAGGTTCTTTGATGTACCTAGCAATTTTAAGCCGGCCTGACATTTTGCATGCTGTAAGCAAATTGTCGCAACGCAATACTAACCCGCACGCGGAGCACGAAGCTGCCGCTAAGCACGTCCTGCGATATCTCTCTTGTACTATAAATCTGAGTATCGTGTACCGAAAAGTTGGCGAACCCGTGCAAGGATTCGCAGATGCCGATTGGGCAAACGATCAGCTCGATAGAAAATCCTACTCTGGATATGCTTTCCTTTTAGGTGGAAGCATTTTTTCCTGGTCCTCAGCAAAGCAGAGTGTTGTTGCCTTAAGCAGCACAGAAGCGGAGTATGTTGCTCTAACTGCAGCCGCCAAAGAAGCAATATACCTACGCAATCTCCTAACCGAAATTGGATGGTCAAAGCAGGAGCCAATGATTATCTGCGGAGATAATTTAAGTGCTCAACACATTTCCAAAAATCCTGTATATCATAAACGTACAAAACATATTGACATTAAATTTCATTTTATACGAGAAAAAATTGCAAGTCATGAAATTGTACTAAAATATGTTTCTACTGATAAAAACATTGCTGATGTATTTACTAAAAATTTATGTAAGCAAAAACACTGTAACTTTACAAAAATGCTTGGTTTAAATTAAAATGTATTTAAATTAATATGTGCACATATAGTATTAGCTTAAGAAGAAGTGTTGAAATTGTATTAGTAAAGTAAGCTAAATATCAATAACTTTTGTGTAAGTCTGGCAACACTGCGATGTAAGTTATGCATTCCATTTTGTCGCTTTGTTGCTTTACATCGATTTTCGCTTAGTCAGTCAGTCGGTTTTTTGGCAGTCTACAAGTTGGACTTAACATAATTTACATTACATAATAATTCATTGAAATAAAACCGTTATTTTGTTAATTGCTAAAAACTGGAATCTTTCATTTATTCCAACATTATCGTTAAAACTTTTTGAAATCGGACTATAACCACGCCCACCATATAACGGAAACTTTGAAATGTGCAAAAAACTTGGCTTTTTCAGTATCTATTGGAACAAATTGAGTAAAGTTTAATACTAGCAGCGATTTGAAACAAAGAAACGGGATTTTTATGAAATTTGGAAAATGACCGTGGCACCGTCCATACAAAAATAAATCGCGAGGGTATATAAAATTCGGTTTCGCCCGATTTTAGCTTTCCTTACTTCTTTTTCATTATTGGCGGCCTCGAGAGGCTATGCCTGGCCTGGCTCGGGACATTCACGAAAGTCGAACTGTGAAGTAACACCAGCCGATACAAATTAAATCCAAGCTTCTTTTTTATAATGACGAAAACTATGTCACTGAAATAAGTTTAGCGTGTTATTTACAAAAAATTCATATTTCTTACTATATATTTTAAAACCCGCTTAGAGAAGCTTAGTTAATTACCCTTGTAACATTTGGGTTAACTTTTTCGAGATTCTCTGTACATTAAATTAAGTTTTAAGGAAAACATCGGCGTTTTGCTTTAAAAATGTCGAACACCTGCATGTTTATTTAATATATTTCCTTGTATTAAAACTAAGAAACGATTAGGAACATTTTAAAGCAAAAAAGGTCTGCGAGTTTGAAATTCTTACCTATTAATAGACGAAACGCTAGGGACATTATCCTGCGAACATATGCCTTCAGCAAGAAGTCTATCACGTATTTCCCACGCAAACATTGTTGGATTCTCACGTTTATAGTTGGCGATCGCATCGACAACAGGAGGTGTTGCAACTTTAGGTTTGGAACCCCCTATAACTCCAGCTTTAAAACTTCCAGTCTCGTAATACCTTTAATATAAGAATAATTGCAAGTTATAACATATTGTGAATGACATATCACAAAACTGATTATTATGTTAAATCTCATATATAGACAAACATTGATATATTTAAAGCTCAATAATTTTTTAATTAAATAGTGAAATACCTAACACGGCTTTTGAGTATATATGTATGTACTATTTACTTTATTTACAGAAAGTCATAAAGAAGGAGTTTTGTATTGTTCAATGGCTTCAATAAACGCCAATATATTCAATTTTAAAAATAACAGAACCAACAAACAAAACCTATACATATGTTAACAAAATTTATATTTCAAAACAAATCCTTTCCCTTAATTCTTTGTTTTATAGAATATCATATATGCAAAGTTAACTCTTCATTGACTTTTCAACTAATTTTCTCTGACATTATTTCCGAATGTGTTGCGGTTTATTCGTTATATAAAATGCGACAAAGCAACGAAAAATTGCATACTTGTAGAAACTTTCACTGCCGGTAAAGCAGTTTGAAAATTGGATTAAAATTTGAATTTTCTAAAAACTTTCAAAATTGGAGAGAAATGTGCATACAAATTTCCATAATTTAGTTTACGATGATAATGATAATAAATATTTAAAGATCTCTGTATTTTATAGAGGTAGCCTAATACTGACAAAATTTGTTTTTCTTACAATGAGGGAAACGAAAGGTATTGTCGATACAGCGGGTATAATCGACTGATCTCCATTGCATTCGGTTGTCTTTCTCGGCTATCTTGGTTGTGTATTCTGAGTATTTTGCGATTTTTCTCTCCTATTGGTGTTCACTTCTCACAAGCTTTCGTTGTTATTTCTAACGCGTGTGCTGATTAAATTTCAACATAGCAAAGAGATAAGCAAAAACAATCATGTCCCCCGGTGGGCCCCCTTTAGGGGAAAATAGGTTTGCCTTATTATCGGTAAGCCCAGATCGTAAACGTAAAAAACAAAAAAATATCACAAAATAAATCTTTCCTTCATTACCAGTTGCTAATAAAGTCAACCCAAAATACATAGTGGCAAGTGCAGTAGACTCTAATAAGCCTCTTAATAAATATTCATGCTTTGCTGTACACATATCTTTGAAAAACATAAGCAATGATATTTTAAATATATAAACGGAAATCTTCTCTTACTACTAAAGAGCAATAGTGTCGCGCAAAAATTTATTTCAACAAAACTTCTCTTTGGCATCTGCCACGCGAAATTTGACCTCCACAATGACCTCAACTCGTCAAAAGGCACAATTTACGCACCGTGTTTAAACGACGTCCCCGAAAACGAAATTGTTGAAAATTTTAAGGAACAGGGTGTTACATCTGTATACAAGTTCCCAAAATACATTGACGGCAAGTCATCTCCAAACGGAGTAGTACTTCTCACCTTCGATCTCTATCACCTTCCTACTAAAATTGAAGTTTCGTGGTATACCACGAAAGTGAGACCTTATTATCCCAACCCGATGAGGTGCTAAAACTGTCAACTGCTTGGACATACAATGAAAATATGTAAAGGGTGTTTTTTTACAGGTTTGTTTTTCGAATAGAGATAAAACTGGCATTTTGTGGTCAAATCTGGCAACTCTAATGTCATTTATGTTCAGTTTGGTTTGCCATTTTATCATGAACAGGTTGACAAAAGAACAACGCTTGCAAATCGTGCAAATTTATTTCGAAAATAATGGTTCAGTTCGCGAAGTTTACCGTGAGCTCCGTCCATTTTATGGTCGACATAATCGTCCATCAGAGCAATTACTTCGGTTAACCATGGATCGTTTTCGCACTACGTTTACTCTATGTGATAATACGCATCCGCAGAGACGTCGAACAGTGCGCACCGAAGAAACAATTGCCGCTGTAGAGCAAAGTGTTGAAGAGGACCCGAATGAATCGATTCGCCACCGTGCACAGCAATTGGAGCTTTGTCCATCAACTTTATGGAAGATTTTGCGCAAAGATCTTGGCTTGCGACTTTACAAGATCCAGCTTGTGCAAGAATTAAAGCCGCGAGACCATGCAATGCGTCGTGATTTTGGTGTATGGGCCGAAAATGAGATTGATCTCGATGCTGATTTTCATCGCAAAATTTTGTTCAGTGATGAGGCTCATTTTTGGTTGAATGGCTACGTCAACAAGCAAAATTGCCGCATTTGGAGTGAAGAGAATCCACATGAGACCCTTGAAACGCCATTACATCCACAAAAACTGACTGTTTGGTGTGCTCTATGGGCTGGTGGAGTCATTGGGCTATACTTCTTCCGCAATAATGCTGGAGAGGCAGTTACCGTTAATGGAGACCGGTATAGAGCCATGATAACCGACTATTTTGTTCCCGAATTGGATGGCATGAATGTGGATGAGTTGTGGTTCCAACAAGACGGCGCTACATGCCACACAGCGCACGTCACAATCGATTTATTGAAGGAAACATTCGCTGAGCGCATAATTTCGCGGAATGGACCTGTCAATTGGCCACCAAGATCGTGTGATTTGACACCATTGGATTATTTTCTTTGGGGATATGTGAAGTCGCTCGTCTACACCAACAAACCAGAAACGTTAGGGGAATTGGAAGCCAACATTCGTGGCGTTATTGCCGACATACGGCCCCATATGCTCGAAAAAGTGGTTGAAAATTGGACCTGTAGAATTGGCTTTATTCGAGCCAGCCGCGGCGGCCACATGCCCGAAATCATATTTAAACATTAATGGCATAAAATTATCCTTCCAATAAAGCCAAATTGATGGACCCTAAAACGATTTTCTTGTGTTTTATTTCAATTCGAAGTTCTATACCCCTAAAAAAAACACCGGTTACAAAAACCCCCGTATGCAACACTTGCGCACTCCCTCCGCACAACCCATCACCTTGCTCGTGCTCTTTATGTGCAAATTGCTTTGGCAATCATTCGGCATCAAGTAAATCATGCCCAAAGTTCATTCAAATGAAACAAATAATTACGATTAAAACCGACAACAAGTGCTCTATGCGGGAAGCTATCCAAATTCAGCGAAAACAAATACCACAAAAAATTGATGAACACTCCACTACCTTCTCTGAAGTAGCGAAAAAGTCATTTAACAAAAATAATAAAAACTACTCTAGCGAACTAAACTCACAAATAACAAATTCAAACACAAATAGCATTAGCGACAAACGAAGCAATGCAAACAAAGAAAATACAGAAAACAACCAAAGCATACCAAACTCCAACAACTTACATGCAATTGAATCAGTCGATGATCCAACAATAACCGGTTCCCTCTCTTACGATTTCATCTCCCAAATCAATTCTCTCCCATCAGAATTCATCCCACAACTTACCTCTTAAATCAACTCCTCTCCTACCTTCCCTCCCCTCACATTAGATACTAGTGATCCAAAAGAAACTAACATCAATGAATCATGAAAATACTACAGTGTAATCTTAATGGCCTTATTAACAACTACCCCGATTTAAATATACTAATTAAAGAATTTACTCCCGAAATTATAGCTCTTCAAGAGACACATATCCCAGCCAGAAAATCAGCATATCCCACGAACAAATATGTGAGCTATTCCATAATAGTCCGCAAAACACCTCCTGTAAACAAGGCATTGCCGTATTTGTGAAGAAATCACTCAGCCATAAACAAATTCCTATTGCCTCAAATATTCAGTCATTAGCATTAGAAGTGGATGTTGGTTTTAAGGTGACAATAATTACGTGCTACATTCCTCCAGATCAAAGTTTTAATAAAAGAGAACTAACCGACATTCTGAACCGTTTTTCAACGCCAATAATAATATTAGGCGACTTTAATGCGTGGAGTCCCCTTTGGGGCTCTGTTTCGGCCAACAAAAGGGGAAAAATAGTCGAGGACATAATCCTCTCTAAAAATCTCGTGGTCCTTAATGATTGTTCACCCACCCATAAAACATTTTCCCATCCTGATATCACCCTCTCTTCAGCCTCCATAGCCCCAAAACTATCATCCAAAACGCTGGATGATTTGCACAATAGTGACCACTTCCCTATAATAACTTCCCTTGCAATCCCCATATCCTATCAAGTCAAGCCCGTTGCCAAATTCATAGCAGATAAGGCAGATTGGTCTAAATTCTGCAGCTCCTCAATAATTTTGTCCAATAACAAACTATATGCTACAAAACATTAATGTAGAAGCATCAGCAATCAAATCGATTATTCGCTCAGCTGCTCACCTTGCAATCCCACAAACGAGCACAAAAAAATTTTCTGCTAAATTGCCTTACTGGTCTAACCTCTTATCAATACTCAGAAACACAAAGAAAAAATGTTGGTGCCAATACAAAAGGAACAGAACTGACCAAAACTATATATAATACAAGAAAGCCAATGCCCTTTTTGGGCGAGAACTTAAAGCTTCAAAACGAAAGTCACTGGAAAAACTTACGTCGGAAATCTCTCCTTCTTCTAGTCCAAAAAAAAGTGTGGGCAGATATAAAAACACTTACATCTTCACCTCAACGGAACCATATTGATTTTATTCATTCCCCAGGAGGACCAATTTACGATGCTCAAAGCATTGCTAATAAACTTGCAGAAACATGATCAAACTATTCAAATTCCACTAATTTCAGTTCAGATTTTAATACGTTAAATGAAAAAAGCAAACATGAAAATTATCAAAACCGATTTCCTACGTCGTTTGCCTCAAGCGCTGATTCTCCTATCACACTATTAGAATTCGACACTATTGATCTTAGACCGAGGCGTATACCCACAAGAATGGAAAACTGCTGGGATTATACCTATCCCTAAACCACTACGGCGTAACAGATCCTCTTCTGTTACTTGAACATTATACATCCAACGCCCTAACATCACAAAATCACGTTTCAATACTGAGTTTAGACTTTGAAAAGGCATATGATAGAATTGGTGCTCATTGCGTGTTACAAGAACTTAAACGCTGGAAAGTTGGGAAAAAAATATACAACATCGTAAAATCTTTCTTATGCAATCGCAAATTTTTCGTTCTTACTAATAATCGGAAATCAAAAATTTTTCCCCTCTTTAATGGCAACCCTCAAGGATCGCCGCTATCGGTCATCCTATTTACGATTGCTTTCAATGCAGTTAGCACTATAATTTCTTCCTATGCCCAAATTGAACACTTTGTTTATGCTGACGACGGGGTCGAGCGGAAGCAGGGTGTGGATGAAGCGTAACACAGTGCATAGGACATCCGGTGCACCTAGCCTATCCCACATCAAGACCGTAGTGCACGATGCGGAATCGTACCCTTCAAGAGGTGACCCTGTTTTTCACTGAACACTATGGATCTAGATCCGGAGGGTATCGAAACAACCCTTCCCCCCTAATCCAGGGTGTCATGCGTCACCGTGCCCATGGATGGTTTGCAGTCAGGGGGCCTTTCCGACTGTATTCGAACGGCGCCTCCCGGATACCGGTCCGCCTCCGGGAGTAACGGTGGACTTACTGCGGCATGGGGCTCTGCCGTAGTCGACCGTTTCATTCCCCTTTCCTTTTATTCCGGCCACCGAACGGTCTCGGCTCATTAGGTGGCCAAAGAACCAGTATGAAAATGAACCCTTATCGAGAAGCCTCGGAACCCTGCACGGGTAGTGCCGCCACTGGACAAGGCGAAGAAAAGTCCCTAAAACCTTCGGGAACCGCATCGACGGTGCCGAAAGGGCCTCAACGGCCCAACCCACACATTCGGTCCCCCACAGCGACTGGAGGAGTGGTTATGCCTCTAAAAGGAAAACCACCCTCTATTGAAACCGGAAGCACTAAGCCCCCCGAGGGAAAGTCGTTTCCGGTGGGAAAGCCAAGGGCGACCAACCCCCATAGGCCTATCAAGGCCACCCCCTCTATGCAAAGTGTTGTGGTCGAGCAGGAGTCCTCCACGGACAAGAAAGCGACCACCACTGCGCAGAACAAAGGCATAAAAGCAGCTGAGGCAAATGACACAGATCAGAGCCCCAGCTGCTCAAAAGCCATCAGGCCCCACGTCAGGGCCCAGCGCGATCGTAGGGCAGCACCGAAGGTCATAAAACGGCTGGAGGCTATGCAATACGACAAATTGACGGAGACACAGAAAGCCTCACTCGAGTGGGCTAAAGGAGTCATGGCCGCAAGCGAAAAGCGCCCCTTGGCGAACGGCGGAAAAGACACCCCACCCACTCGACTGGACCACCGGAGAGAATTAGCCTCAAAGAGACAGCGATCTCTCGAGGAGACTCCGAGCGGTTCAAAAAGGCACAGAACGTCCTCCCCACCAAACCGTCGGTCGATGGCCGTAGCCACAAAGCCGTTCAACGAGGCTGCCAAAGAGCACCTCACACTGGCCGTGCTGGACAAGAGCCATCCCGACGGACACATCAGCACTGACAATTGGAAGTCCGTGCTGATGGGTCTCTGCAGGGTCTACAAGGGCATACTCGAGAAGTATCCCGGCCCTTCACCAGTCGTCCGCGACGCCGGATGGCATCAAGGGCGAATCAAACTCGTCTCGTGCGCGGACGAACGCGCAGTACGGCTCTACAAGGAGGCAATCTCATCGGTGGGAGAGCTGTGGCCCGGGGCCGACCTGAGAGCCGTCCACAGGGAGGAAATCCCCAAACGGCCACGAGCCTGGGCCTGGGTCCCAGCGGAACCAGCAGAACCGAAAGAGATCCTGGAGCTCATCCGCCTCGGCAACGCAGAACTACCCACCAGCGATTGGAGGATAGTGAGAGTTGGCGAGACCAAGGAGAAGCAACGTTACGTTGACCTGGTCATCAACGATGCTTCCATCACAGCTCTTGCGGATTGTGGTGGGGTTATAAGCTACGGCTTTTATTCCATCACAGTTAAAATCCACAAGAAGGCGGAGGTCAGGGAAACCGAAAACGCAGGCAACGCTTCGGGCGGACCAGCGACTTCTTCTGTCGGCAAAGAGGTCAGCAGAGTAGGAGACGCCGCGAGCGCCCCTACTGACCTCGAGCCGATTTCAACGGAGGCAACCGGGGGCGTCCCATTGGCGGTATTGGACACCGCGTCAGATGCCGAGAGCGATGCGGGCTCGGCGTCGGTATACGTGGGATCTGTGTACAGCCAATGGGTAACGCAACTCGAAGAGGACCAGCTTCTGGCTTCGGAACCTGAGGAGGCGGATCACGACACCACGGTCGTAGCCGCCGCCGAGAGGGTGGAGCAAGAGGCAATGGACATCGCAGACTGCGGAGATGGTGCGGATTCTGCAAATTAATCTTCACCACTCCAAAGCAGCCTCGGCTGCTCTTCTTCTTCGTCTCAGCGAAAAGGTTGAAGACGTTATTCTTGTCCAGGAGCCCTGGATCGTCAGGAACAGGGTTTGTGGATTAAACTCTGACGCCTACCAACTAGTAACGTCTCCAGTGACAGGTAGGATCAGAGCATGTATTCTTATAAAAAAAGTATATTCTTATTTTCTCCTCTCTCAATACAGCGACGAAGACACCGTTAGCGTAAGCGTACAGCTGGAAGAGAGCACCGTCTGGCTCCTGGCGAGCTACATGGCCCACGATGGCCAATCTCTTCCTCCTCCAAGACTGAAGGAAGCCATCAAAGAGGCTAACAAGGAAAAACTCCCGGTCATAATTGGAGCTGACTCAAACTCGCACCACGGGCTCAAGCGACACCAATCCTCGAGGTGAGTGTTTACTTGAATTTATATTAGCAAATAATCTGTATATATGCAACCGGGGGAACGATCCCACCTTCATCACCTCTGTCAGAAGAGAAGTGCTGGACATCACCCTCGCCTCAGACTGCCTCTCGGACCTGATAAGCGACTGGCAAGTGTCCAAAGAACACTTCTTTTCCGACCACCTCTACATAACATTTAAGATAAACCTCAATCCCTCTACTCTTACAGCGTATAGGAATAAGAGGCGGACGGATTGGCAGAAATATAAAAGCGTCCTCTCAGCCTCTTTGTCCAGACACGTTTATCACGATAGGCTAGGCCTATCGCAAACACCTGATGAAGCGAGTCCCTCAAACACGAAGGTCGTTTCTCTCGGTGAGCTGGACTCACCGTCAAAAATAGATGAAGCGGTAGACCTCGTAACAAACGCATGTAATTCCGCTTTCAGAGTCTCCTGCCCTAAGACCCTACCGAAGGGTAAAAAGAAACCCCAGTGGTGGAATCTAGAGATTTCAGCACTCAGGAAAGAGAGCAGGCGACTCTTTAACCAAGCCAGGAGGACGGGTCTTTGGCAACCATACAAAGACGCTCTTAAAACTTTCAAGAAGGCCATTAAGACAGCACAACGCAAATCTTGGCAAAACTTCTGTAATAACATAGAAGAAAACTCCGAAGCCAACAGGCTGAGGAAGGTTCTCTCGAAAAGTGCTCCAACGATAAATTCTATTAAAAAACCAAACGGAGAATGGACATCTACAGCTGACGAAATGCTGGAGTTACTAATGACCACCCACTTTCCTGGGTGCTCTGATGACTCCAACATTTTGCCAGGTCACCAAACCAACTCACTCTTAGGGAATACCGCAGGGGATATAGTGAGGTACGAAAAGGTGGAATGGGCAGTAATGTCCTTCGAACCTTACAAATCCCCAGGACCTGACGGAATTTTTCCCGCACTACTACAAACAGCGAAGGACCTTCTTTGTCCACTCCTCACACAGATTTTTACAGCATGCCTTACCCTCACCCACATTCCTAATGTTTGGACGAAGGCGAAAGTCGTCTTTCTACCAAAGGGAGGCAGGACTGCCCATGCAAAACCCAAAGATTTCAGGCCAATAAGCCTCACCTCATTCCTTATCAAAACTCTAGAGAGGCTCATAGACGAGCATATTCGGCGTAATATAAGGAAAGAAAAACTCTCCCCGAACCAACACGCATACTCTAAAGGCAAATCCGCGGAGACTGCCCTCCACGACATCGTCTCAACGATCGAGAAAGGATTGGCCATAAAAGAGTACACGCTGGGGATTTTTATTGACATCGAGGGAGCCTTCAACAATGTCTACCCCGAATCTGTTATCAAATCACTACGTATGGTGGGGGTACAGCAGGGACTGGTGGATTTTGTGGGGCTCCTACTCAGGAAAAGATCGATTCTCTCAACAGTAGGGGATAGCTCTAAATCCAAACATGTGGCTAGAGGTACACCCCAGGGAGGTGTCTTGTCACCTTTACTCTGGAACCTTACCGTAAACGACTTACTCTTAAACCTGAAGGGCACTGGCTGCAAGGCCGTGGCATATGCTGACGACTTGGCAATCATAGCCACGGGTAAACATCTTCAAGTCATCAGTGATCTACTGCAAAACGCTCTAAATATTATTACCCGCTGGTCTGTGGAGTGCGGACTTAACG
This sequence comes from Philophylla caesio, assembly GCA_963971545.1. NCBI lineage: Eukaryota > Metazoa > Arthropoda > Insecta > Diptera > Tephritidae > Philophylla > Philophylla caesio. The sequence continues at coordinate 382,865 of OZ020605.1, read as the reverse complement.
TCAACCCTACTAAGACCGAAGCAGTGCTCTTTACAAGGAAATACAAAATCCCCGACTTCAAATTACCATCGGTAAACGGAATGGTACTTAGTCTCTCAACCGAGGTAAAATATCTCGGAATCGTACTAGATAGAAAACTCGACTGGAGGCGGAACATTGAAGACCGCTCCAAGAAAGCAATTGTTGCTCTTTATGCCTGTAAGACGGCCGTGGGGAAGAAATGGGGAATAAAGCCACACATTGTACACTGGATGTACACAGCTGTGATAAGGCCCATTCTCTTTTACGGGGTCGTCGTATGGTGGCCGGCACTGAGCAGGGCTCAAACTAGAGCCAAGCTTGAACGGGTGCAGAGGGCGGCCTCAATGCTCACCACGGGAGCACTGCCCTCTACACCCACCAAATCTCTAGAGATAATGTTAAATCTTCCACCGGTGGATCTCTACGGCAAATTTCTGGCGGCCTGCAGTGCTGCCAGGCTAAATGCGATCCTTCCGTGGAGAAATCTTGACTATGGGCACTCAAAAGTCTTGGAAACTCTGCCCGATAAGAAGTTGGATTATACCCTACACCCTTCTTTCTCTGCAAATAGGTTCTCCATAAGAATCCCAGAGAGAAACGAATGGATAGGTACCGTGGACCTGGATCCAGGATCGACGGCTGTGTACACAGACGGCTCCAAGTTAAACGAAAGAGTAGGCAGCGGGATTCACTCAAGCGAACTCGATCTAAACCTCAGCCTTCGTTTACCGGACCACTGTAGCGTTTTTCAGGCCGAACTAAACGCAATAATGGAAGCAGCCCGTGGCCTGACAACGTGTACCTCTTTAGAACGAGGCATCACCATTTATTCTGATAGCCAGGCTGCTATTAAATCTTTAAACTCCTACGGTACAACCTCCAAGGTAGCCATTGAATGCAGAGCGGCTTTAAACCATCTTGCAGATATGTGCTCCGTATGTGTTGTGTGGGTCCCTGGCCATGAAGACATTCCTGGCAACTGCCTGGCCGATGAACTAGCTAGGAAAGGGACGGAGCTACCCGTAATAAACTCTGCTGAAAAGGTGGGTTTACCCTTAGCATCATATAAACACAGACTAAGATCTGAGCTTATGGATAAGGTAAATTTAAGGTGGGCATCGGAGCCCACCTGTCTCATTACCAGACAAATCTGGCCGGAAGTTCATGGGAAGCGCTCTAAAGCTCTCATTATGCTTGGTCGCTCCTCTCTCAGATTAGTAGTTGGGGTGATAACCGGTCACTGCCTTATGGGCACGCATGGGGAAAGACTAGGTTACCCAACAAATGATTTTTGCCGCAGCTGCCGAAACGAGGAGGAGGTGGAGAGCATTGAGCACTATCTCTGCCACTGCCCCGGCCTGGCCAAGACGCGCAGAAAATTTTTCAAAAGTTACTTTTTGGACTGTCTAGCCGATTTGAACTCGGCAAGCATCTCTAACTTTATACTCTACATCAAACGCACAGGATGGTTCAATTTTTGAGAATAAGGGAGGGAGGGAATGCATGGCCTACGCCATTGGTATCACAATGGGCTTCTTACAGCCTAAGTGTGCCACCGTGCTTTGTGCGGTGGCAGCCACTCTAACCTAACCTAACCTAACCTTATGCTGACGACGTAATAATATTTTCAAAAACCAAGCATCTGACTGTAATCAAAACTGCCTTCTCCAACATTTTGACGGACTTAAACAATTGTTCAAAAGTATCCGGTGCTAATTTGTCTGTGAATAAAAGCATATGCTTCCATATGTGCAGAAAGCATAAATGTATCTTTCCAACCATTTCCCTTTTTAACTCCCCAATCCCCCATACTAATACCTTAAATATATTAGGCATTATATTCGATAAGAGATTTACTTTCAAAGAGCATTGCGAATATGTTAGACTAAGCTTATTCTCTAGGCTTAATATTATCAAATACCTGTCATCCAAACATTGTCTAGTACATATAAGAACTCTTGTCAATATAACTAAAGCATTAATACTTTCTAAAATCGATTTCGGACTCACATTATATGGACACTGCGCCAAAACACACATGAAACGGCTACAAGTACCATATCATGCTGCTGCCAGGAGAAGCATTCGAGCCTTTCCCACATCTCCAACAAGAGTCATTTTAGCTGAAGCGGGATTACCATCCATCTCGGAAAGAGTACTGAACAACACAATGATGCAAATTCCAAAGATGTTCCACTGCAGAAACAAATTAATTTTTACATATGTCGAAGCAGAATGGCTCCAAAGAACCATCACGTGTCTTAAACTTAGCCAAGAGCCTCAACATCGTTTCCATGCCAGCGCTGCTAGCAATTCAGACGTACCCACTGTGGGCGGCACCAAGGTCTGTGTTCATCACCAACTGATTAAAGTATCCAAAAGCCTCTACCAGCCCCATTAAATACAGACAACTCTACTGTAAATCTATTGAACCTCTGAGGGGTAATTGGGATTTTATATTTACAGACGGATCGAAGTCTGACACCAGCACTACGTTTGCAGTAATAAACGAGCTTGATGCCACAATTGCCGTCGGTACTATGCCTGAGTATTGCTCGATATTTACAGCTGAAGCAGCTGCATTATTTGAAGCGGTACGGTTCGTCTCCCTCAGTGGAAAGAAATACGTTATATGCAGTCATAGTAAATCCACATTCGAATCCCTTGTTAATTACACCAACAACACGCCACTGGTAAGGAAAACTCGGGAAGTTCTTTTAAAACATAAGGATTTCATTAAAATCATGTGGATACCAGGTCATGCCGGTATTCAGGGAAACGAGAGAGCTGACGAACGTGCCAAAGAAGCCAGCAAACAACCATTACATATTTTCGAACATTTCATTGATAAAGATATTCAGAAACTCGTCAAAAAATATATTCAAGAAAAATTCGCAAGAGATTGGCTTGACTACCATCACAGTTACAAAAACTACAACTCTACGGGAAACACGCCTACATATCCAACGGATGTATCATGTGCCAAACTAAAAACCTTCGTCCGCCTAAAAATTGGGCACACTCTTACCACAAATGCACACCTTTTAAATGGCTCAGCATTACAAGTCTGCTCGTTTTGCGGCTCCACTGAAAACACAGTTGTTCACCTTCTAGATGTATGTAAGGGACTCAAACTAATAAGGACCTCGATATTTAACAACACCAAACCATCAACATACCTCAAATACAGCGATGCCGATAGCATTAATATTATCTATAAATGTATTAAATTGTGCAAGATACAGATTTAATCATTACTGTTTCCCTTTTTCTTTTATAGTTAGCTATGACACAACCAATACCTATTGGCACATGCATGCGTTGCATTAATTGTGGACCACGTGTGCGTGTGAGTATACATCTAGATGCAGACATATGTATGTAGATATGTATGATTGACACAGGGATGTTGCACATACGCGCGCTTGTCACACAACTTATCAGAGCGAAAGATCATGAGACCATGCCATAGACAAATGTATTTGCCAATATGTATTGGTATTCGAACATTTTTACCAAATAACTATCCCTATCTTAGCAATAAGCCGAAGGCCCTGGTAGCTAGTGCTTTAATTATATAAGTGTAATAATTATTAATTAGTTGTTACTCTTGCAAATAAATAAATAAATAATACATATAATAGAATCCGTCTGAACATAAAGAGGGAAGCCAAGTTCCTTGGCGTCACATTGGACATGAAACTTAGCTGGAGGAATAATATGATCCAGCGATACCAGAAGGCTTCTGTGGCCCTATACTCTAGTAAAAGGGCCATTGGGAAGAGATGGGGTCTGAATCCAAGCGTTTGCCGCTGGATCTACATAGCAGTGGTTAGGCCGATTCTCCTCTATGGAGCTGTCGTTTGGTGGCCTGCATTAAGCAGAGCTGCTAATCTCAATCTTGTTAGCAAAGTGCAGAGAGCCAGTATGATCTGCATAAGCGGAGCGTTGCGAACAACACCAAGCCACGCCTTGAATGACCTTTTACCCTTAGACTTAGTGGGTCAGCAAATAGGGGCTCTTGCCGCGCTTCGGTTAAGAGAGACATGTCAATGGGAGTCTAACTTGCGTGGGCACTCAAGCATACTGAAGAATTATAGAATACGTCCGGAATACACATAGGATCTCAAGGCTGACTTGGCCTAGATGGGACCGTAAACGGTCGCGTAGTCTTTATGCCTTAAAACGGGACGATATATCCCATGTAATTGCCGCTTTAACAGGGCACTGCCTCATAGGCAACCATGCCGGTCGTCTTGGAGTACCCTCCAATAGATGATGTAGAAGCTGCAAAAATTATGAACAGTAAGAAACGGTCCTGCATCTTCTCTGTATCTGTCCAGCCCTAGCCAGAAGCAGGCTACGGTATCTAGGGGCATTAGGTGAAATAGAGCCAAGATGCTTGGCTAGTTTCGTAAAGAATTCTAATTGGTTCAGCAAGAGGGAGTGAGCGTTAAGCTTGTGGTATCACAACGGACCTCTTCTAATGGCCTAAGTGAGTCGCTGGATTAGCAGTGACAGCTACTCATACCTACCTACCTACCTTCTCACTGATTTGCACGCCCCGACGGAAGAGAGGAACGATGTGACCAAGCACTGCTTCTAAGAACTCCCCGACAGCACATTCGAGTGCTTCCCCCGCCACGATAAAAAAAAAAAAGTGCTTGGCTATTGGCTATAATAAGGCCAAAGTTGTGCAAAAAAATTGAGTTTCCACGACAAAACGTCCGATAACAGATTGAGACTTATTGACTTCGCCAGAGCCGGACACATGGCAGGTCGTATAGTGCAGCGTAACACCGCTGAAAAAGTCATGGAATTTAAGCAAACCCGTACGAATAACTGGTATAATGAGGAATATAGCGTTACTTCGAATCGAAAAGATGGTGTATCAAGAGTCACGGTGAGATTGGGCGCAATGCAAGATGTGCGGGATCAATACTGTTAGTTGCAGGAAGAAGCGAGACGCATTTTTCGTGAAATAAATAGAGAGTTTGAAATGCGTCAGTGCGAAGAGCTTGAGATACTAGCTTTCAGGAAAATTGCAGAAAATTCAAGACCGAGGAAATTCCTGTGAAAATGGCAACATCAACTTAGACAATGCTTAATGTAAGCAATTGCGCCCACTTTAGAGAAGATGATGACAGAACCGACAAAAACTTTCGGGATTGATGGGTCGTCAACGGAGCCTTTCAAGTACGGCATGGAGATCCTGATTTTTGCGCCATCTATCACGTATGACGTTCAATCGATCGTATTGTGTGAAACTTTAAAGCCCATCTCCATTAAACTGATTGAACCTTATCAGTACGGCTTCAGACCTGGTAAATAAACCATTAACCACATATTTAAAGTAAGGCAGATCTTGGCAATGACTCGAGAAAGAAATATCGACCAGTATAATCCTTTTGTAGATTTCAAGGCTACGTTCGACAGCACAAGAAGATACCATCGTAATGTCTGAGTTTGGTATCCCCGCAAAACTAAGACTTTGAGCAACACCCCCAGCTCCGTCATAACTGGATAGGACCTCCCCAAACTGGTTGATACCAAAAGAGGTTTCAGACAAACTAAACAATCAAAAGAATATTCTTATCATCAGGAATTTAACAGCTCTGAAAATATGCAAATTAACTTTTAGCGAGCGGATATTGTTTTAAAAAACAGCAATGTATTTTTCTCAAGGCTCAAACCATAACTAAAACTTTCTCCGTAATTCATCTTACTTATATGTAGCTTACAATTTGTGCGTCTTAATTTTAGTTAGTTTATGTCAGTACAACTAACCTGCTTATTGACATTTCGTTTACATAGCCCATCTTTTAGAGAATCCTCCAGGTTGTGCGATTTTGTTTGTTAAATGTTTAATTTTAATTGTCAGTTTACGAAACCTTGCTCTTGTGTTTTTTTGAATGTCTGTTTTCCTTCCAATCCTTAACAACACTGTGACATGGATATAATTAAGCTGGTACCACTGCAAAAAAAAATTGCCACCGCTCCATCCCAAACTGCGTTACATAAAACAGGTCGTTAAAAAAACTAAATACTGACAGCGACGCTTTTCATCGCTAAATCGACTTTCAATACCATCGAGATATTTTTCCTAGGCTAACCGAAGCAATAATAAAAGAAAGAATTTGTCATACTCTAACAAACGATGATAAAATATAAGATAAATCTTCACCAAATTCGCAAGGTAATGAAATACGAACATTTTACAGCTAAATTAAGTCCAGTTGAAACAAGTAAGAAATGCTAAATTCGGGCGAAACCGATTTTTATATACCCTTGCGATGCCCATAATATCATAAAATTACATTTTCCAAAATTTCATAAAAATCAAGTTTCTTAGCTAACTATCTCTCTAAATTACAAATTTTAATTAATATGTTCCAACAGAAAAAGAAAATACGAAAATTTTGCATTTTTCATAATTTCCGTTATATGGGAGGTGGGCGTGGTTATGATCCTATTTTAAAACTTTTCTACGATAATAATAGCGATTTCAAGGAAAATATGTCCACCAAATTTTGTGACGATACCTTACACCGTTATTGAGATACAGACATTTTTTCATAAGTGGGCGTGACAACGCCCATTTTTGGAAAATACATAAATATCTAATTTCTTAGTTCAAAATCGCTCCAAACACCGAATTTCACACAATTCGTTTTAATAGATACCGAAAAAATGAAGTTTTTGCATTTTCCGTTATATTGGAGGTGGGCGTGGTTATGATCCGATTTCAAAAATTTTCTACGATAATTATAGTGATATCAAGGAAAATATGTCCACCAAATTTTTGTGATGACAACTAATACTGTTATTGAGATACAAAAATTTCATAAATACCTAATTTCTTAGTTCAAAATCGCTCTAAATACCAATTTTCACTCAATTTGCTTTAATGGATACCGAAAAAACAGATTGTTTGCATTTTTCAAAAACTTCCGTTATATGGGAGGTGGGCGTGGTTATTGACCGATATTGGCCATTTTCAATACCAACCTACCATGTCTAAAGAGCAATCTATGTACCAAAATTCATTGAGATATCTCAATTTTTACTCAAGTTATCGTCTACACGGACGGACGGACAGACAGGCATCGCTAAATCGACTTCTCTTTTCATTCTGAGCATTTTGGTATATACATATATGTCTACATGTTGAAATGCAACTCTTCTATCAACTCACATATTCACGCAACCCTGTATTCTTTTGAAACTTAGCTTTTTACTTACACTTGCTTTTTGACTTTGAACTAATAAACATCTATTGTATTAAACATTAAAGAACTTATTCAAAGGCGTTTTTTACTTGGAATAAGAAAATACCAAAGGGTAAGAAATTGCAACAGGTTATGGGCCCAGGTGCAAATTCCTGAGGACTAAGCGGAACATATAACAAATAAAGTAATTGTGTATTGCAATGAGTTCGTCACTTTTCAATATTGAAAAGTTAGATGAGTCTAATTATGACTCATGGAGTTTGCAGCTCCAAAGTGTCTGGTGCATCAAGAGTTATGGTCCGTTACGTGCGGAGATACTGTTCGTCCAGCTGAAGGTGCTGAAGTGAAAGATGTGCTGTTGTGGAAAGCAAAAGACGACAAAGCAAAGACGACCATAATCCTCAGCGTTACTCCTATGCAAATAAGTGACGTAAAAAACAGCAAAACAGCGAATGAAGCATGGAAAAGCCTGCAAGATGTTCATCGACCGAAAGGCCCGGTAAGGAAAGTTACTTTGTTCAAGCAGTTACTTGCTACTCGTTTGACTGATGGTGAGTGTGTTTAGCAATATGTTTGCAAGTTTACCTCACTTGCGGAAAAACTCGCAGAAATTGGAGTTTGTTTCCAAGAGGATTTGTTCGTAATTATGCTTCTTGCTAGTCTACCGAATTAATTCGAAAATTCGGTGGTTGCGCTAGAATCACGTGATGAGCTACCATCGCTTAATGCCGTTAAAATTAAGTTAGTAGAAGAAGGCGAACGGCGAAAAGTATGCGATTCGCAGTATGCCGAAAGTAGCGCGCAGGCTTTCATAGCACACGAAAACACATGCACAAGGAATAAGTATTCTGCGAATGCAAATACATACGACAAATCAAGTGCCGTAATCAAAAGCAATGACAAAAGCAGTGGCAAAGGCAAACGGTCGAGTTTGAAATGCTACAACTGCGGTAAGAAAGGCCACTTTGCTGCTCAGTGCAAAGAAAGACAACGAGAACATTCGACACAACAAAACGCAAAGCAGAATGGTTTGTTCGCTGCGATCAGTGACAGAGTTTTACATACCGACGCTTGGTGTGTCGACAGCATCGGAGCATCTTCACACTTGTGTTGCAACCGCAACATGTTCGATAAGTTCGAGGCATGAGAGGAACAATAATGACAGCAACAGGCAAGGGGATTGTGCGCTTGAAAACAAAGGAGTTCGACGTCACACTTGTTGATGTATTGTTCGTGGCAGGTTTGCAGTGCAACTTTATGTCAGTTGCAAAGGCAGTAAACAGCGGCTACATCGTAGAGTTCAGAGGAAATAAGGCATCGATCATAGACAAGCACGGAGCAATTATTTTAAGTGCTAGCAAGGTCAGTGATCTGTATATATTTCAGCCAAATAAAAACAAATTGTATTTTTCGAGGAAATCAATTGATGACGTATTAAAATGGCACGCGCGTTTTGGCCATTTAAATTTCGCAAGTCTACGAGAGCTGAGTAACAAGCAAATGGTGCTTGGGTTGTCAGTCAACGTACCAGCAGAAGTAAATTGTGCTGTATGCATGTCCAGCAAATGGAGTCAGCGTCCGTATAGTAGTACACAAAACTCGGCAGAAGATATATTAGGGGTGGTGCATACCGATGTATGTGGCCCTATTAGCAAGGCATCTATTGGCGGTGCTCGATACATCTTAATGTTTACTGATGATAAGACACGTTATATTTTCGTATATTTTTTATTAAGTTCACAGAATTCAAAGCGATGGCAGAACGTCAAACGGGCAAAAATCTGAAGGTTCTAAGAAACGACAATGGGACGGAGTTCGTAAATAAAAATTTTGATGACTTTTTGAAAACGAATGGCATTTTGCGACAATTGACGGTACCTTACACGCCTCAACAAAACGGGGTAGCAGAGAGGCTTAATCGAACGCTCATTGAAATGGCACGGTGTATGCTGCTTAGTGCAGGTGTTGAAGAGTCATTGTGGGCTGAGGAGTGTACACAGCGGCATATTTGAGAAACCGTGCACCAACTAAAGCATTGGGTAAGGTTACACCATACGAGGCTTGGCACGGTCGCAAGCCAACAGTAGCGCATTTACGAGTTTTTGGGTCATATGCAGTCGCACTTAATAAGCGTCAACGTGGTAAATTTAAACCAAGGGGAAAAGAGTACACCATGGTTGGTTACTCTGATACGTCAAAGGCATACAGATTGTATGATCGCGCAACGAAACAATTAATAGTAAGCAGGGACGTGTATTTCATAGAAAATACGAAATGCAAGCAGAATTCCGAGTCGATTCCTGCAGCAGCGGTAGAAGGTGTCATAGCGAATGTTGATGCACAGTCAAATGAAGTCAGTGTCGAAATTTTAAGCAATGTGCAACAAGATAAAAATATTGTTGATCCCATTCAAAGCGAAGACGCTCCATGTTCTTCACCGTCTGATAAAAGCGATGATGATTTTAATCTGCTGATGATGAGACGGCAGTAGAGAAGCGTGGTCCAGGCAGACCTAAGCTGGTTCGTTCTGGAGGGTGTGGTAGACCAAAAAAGGTATACAATTATGTAAGCCTGATGACAACAGATGATGTTAAGGTACCTCAGACAGTAGAAGAAGCTCTGTCAAGTGAGTTAGCGGAATATTGGAACAGCGCAATGCACGTCGAGTATGAATCATTGTTAAAAAACAAAACGTGGGAGCTCGTGCAGATTCCTATAGGGCAAGCAGTGGTGCGCAATAAATGGGTGTTTTCTGTGAAAAGAGACAAAGAAGGCAATATAGAGCGCTTTAAAGCAAGGCTGGTAGCGAAGGGTTGTTCGCAAATTTACGGCGTGAACTATACAGAAACATTTTCTCCTGTCGTTCGTTACAGTACTATAAGGATGATATTTGGTATTGCGGCAGAGTTCAGCCTACATCTGCATCAAATGGATGTATCGGCCGCGTATCTGAACAGCGAATTGAACGATGATGTTTTTATGTGTCAACCGGAAATGTTTGTAAGCCAGCGTTACCCAAATCATTGTTTAAAGTTAAGAAAGGCCCAATACGGCCTTAAGCAATAAGGTCGGCAATGGAACTTAAAATTAGATTCCATATTGAAACAAATTGGTTTCAAGCAGTGTGAGAGTGAGCCATTCGTATACGTTAATCACCATGAAGGCCAGATGAACATCATAGCAGTATACGTAGATGATTTACTGATTGCGTGTTCAGACTTTAATCACATGCAAAAAGTAAAGAGTATGATTGCAAAACATTTTGAAGTGGTGGATAAGGGTCAAGTTCAACACTTTTTAAGTATCGAAGTCGAAAGAGATGGTGAAACAGGGACAATTGCTATAAGCCAAAAGGGGCATATAAGAAAATTACTACGTGCGCATAGTATGGGAAATTGTCGACCTATTGCCGTACCCTTGGACCCTGGACATAAAGTTATTTGCGATAACGAAACATGCAAGAAAGCTGACCAGGTTCAATATCAATCCCTTATCGGTTCGCTAATGTATTTGGCTGTGTGCACGCGACCAGACATCTTGCACTCGGTGTGCAAGCTTGCACAACGAAACAGTGATCCGCATGTAGAGCATTTAGCGGCGGCAAGACGCATATTGAGGTACTTGTGCACAACGCAAGATAAGCAATTAAAATACTACAAGACGGGTAAACCAATCGAATGCTTTGTGGATGCCGATTGGGGCGGCGACGTAAGCGATCGCAAGTCGTATACGGGATACGTGGTTATTTTGGCTGGAGGAGAATTCTCGTATGAATCAAAGAAGCAGCCGACAGTAGCACTCAGCAGCACCGAGGCTTTCTAGGACAAAACATATCGATATCAAATATCACTATGTCAGAGATATATATCGAGCAGGCAAATTTCAGTTAAGTTTTTGTAGCAGTAGTAACATGATTGCTGATATACTTACGAAAAATCTAGCTAGGCCAACACATGAGAAATTTACTAAAATGTTGGGCTTAAATTAAATATGAAATCTTTACGATACCTGAATATGTTCATTGAGGAGGCGTGTTGAAATGCAACTCTTCTATCAACTCACATATTCACGCAACCCTGTATTCTTTTGAAATTACACTTTTTACTTACACTTGCTTTTTGACTTTGAACTAATAAACATCTATTGTATTAAACATTAAAGAACTTATCCAAAATCGTTTTTTACTTGGAAGAAGAAAATACCAAAGGGTAAGAATTTGCAACGGGTTATGGGCCCAGGTGCAAATTCCTGAGGACTAAGCGGAACATATAACAAATAAAGTAATTGTGTATTGCAATGAGTTCATCACTTTTCAATATTGAAAAGTTAGATGAGTCTAATTATGACTAATGGAGTTTGCAGTGCGGAGATACTGTTCGTCCAGCTGAAGGTGCTGAAGTGAAAGATGTGCTGTTGTGGAAAGCAAAAGACGACAAAGCAAAGGCGACCATAATCCTCAGCGTTACTCCTATGCAAATAAGTCACGTAAAAAACAGCAAAACAGCGAATGAAGCATGGAAAAGCCTGCAAGATGTTCATCGACCGAAAGGCCCGGTAAGGAAAGTTACTTTGTTCAAGCAGTTACTTGCTACTCGTTTGACTGATGGTGAGTGTGTTCAGCAATATGTTTGCAAGTTTACCTCACTTGCGGAAAAACTCGCAGAAATTGGAGTTTGTTTCCAAGAGGATTTGTTCGTAATTATGCTTCTTGCTAGTCTACCGAAATCATTCGAAAATTTGGTGGTTGCGCTAGAATCACGTGATGAGCTACCATCGCTTAATGCCGTTAAAATTAAGTTAGTAGAAGAAGGCGAACGGCGAAAAGTATGCGATTCGCAGTATGCCGAAAGTAGCGCGCAGGCTTTCATAGCACACGAAAACACATGCACAAGGAATAAGTATTCTGCGAATGCAAATACATACGACAAATCAAGTGCCGTAATCAAAAGCAATGACAAAAGCAGTGGCAAAGGCAAACGGTCGAGTTTGAAATGCTACAACTGCGGTAAGAAAGGCCACTTTGCTGCTCAGTGCAAAGAAAGACAACGAGAACATTCGACACAACAAAACGCAAAGCAGAATGGTTTGTTCGCTGCGATCAGTGACAGAGTTTTACATACCGACGCTTGGTGTGTCGACAGCGGAGCATCTTCACACTTGTGTTGCAACCGCAACATGTTCGATAAGTTCGAGGCATGTGAGGAAACAATAATGCTTGCTGGTGAAAATAAAATGACAGCAACAGGCAAGGGGATTGTGCGCTTGAAAACAAAGGAGTTCGACGTCACACTTGTTGATGTATTGTTCGTGGCAGGTTTGCAGTGCAACTTTATGTCAGTTGCAAAGGCAGTAAACAGCGGCTACATCGTAGAGTTCAGAGGAAATAAGGCAGCGATCATAGACAAGCACGGAGCAATTATTTTAAGTGCTAGCAAGGTCAGTGATCTGTATATATTTCAGCCAAATAAAAACAAACTGTATTTTTCGAGGAAATCAATTGATGACGTATTAAAATGGCACGCGCGTTTTGGCCATTTAAATTTCGCAAGTCTACGAGAGCTGAGTAACAAGCAAATGGTGCTTGGGTTGTCAGTCAACGTACCAGCAGAAGTAAATTGTGCTGTATGCATGTCCAGCAAATGGAGTCAGCGTCCGTATAGTAGTACACAAAACTCGGCAGAAGATATATTAAGGGTGGTGCATACCGATGTATGTGGCCCTATTAGCAAGGCATCTATTGGCGGTGCTCGATACATCTTAACGTTTACTGATGATAAGACACGTTATATTTTCGTATATTTTTTGTTAAGTTCAAAGAATTCAAAGCGATGGCAGAACGTCAAATGGGCAAAAAACTGAAGGTTCTAAGAAGCGACAATGGGACGGAGTTCGTAAATAAAAATTTTGATGAGTTTTTGAAAACGAATGGCATTTTGCGACAATTGACGGTACCTTACACGCCTCAACAAAACGGGGTAGCAGAGAGGCTTAATCGAACGCTCATTGAAATGGCACGGTGTATGCTGCTTAGTGCAGGTGTTGAAGAGTCATTGTGGGCTGAGGCAGTGTACACAGCGGCATATTTGAGAAACCGTGCACCAACTAAAGCATTGGGTAAGGTTACACCATACGAGGCTTGGCACGGTCGCAAGCCAACAGTAGCGCATTTACGAGTTTTTGGGTCATATGCAGTCGCACTTAATAAGCGTCAACGTGGTAAATTTAAACCAAGGGGAAAAGAGTACACCATGGTTGGTTACTCTGATACGTCAAAGGCATACAGCTTGTATGATCGCGTGTCATAGCGAATGTTGATGCACAGTCAAATGAAGTCAGTGTCGAAATTTTAAGCAATGTGCAACAAGATAAAAATATTGTTGATCCCATTCAAAGCGAAGACGCTCCATGTTCTTCACAGTCTGATAAAAGCGATGATGATTTTAATCTGCTGATGATGAGACGGCAGTAGAGAAGCGTGGTCCAGGCAGACCTAAGCTAGTTCGTTCTGGAGGGTGTGGTAGACCAAAAAAGGTATACAATTATGTAAGCCTGATGACAACAGATGATGTTAAGGTACCTCAGACAGTAGAAGAAGCTCTGTCAAGTGAGTTAGCGGAATATTGGAACAGCGCAATGCACGTCGAGTATGAATCATTGTTAAAAAACAAAATGGGTGTTTTCTGTGAAAAGAGACAAAGAAGGCAATATAGAGCGCTTTAAAGCAAGGCTGGTAGCGAAGGGTTGTTCGCAAATTTACGGCGTGAACTATACAGAAACATTTTCTCCTGTCGTTGGTTACAGTACTATAAGGATGATATTTGCTATTGCGGCAGAGTTCAGCCTACATCTGCATCAAATGGATGTATCGGCCGCGTATCTGAACAGCGAATTGAACGATGATGTTTTTATGTGTCAACCGGAAATGTTTGTAAGCCAGCGTTACCCAAATCATTTTTTAATGTTAAGAAAGGCCCAATACGGCCTTAAGCAATCAGGTCGGCAATGGAACATAAAATTAGATTCCATATTGAAACAAATTGGTTTCAAGCAGTGTGAGAGTGAGCCATGCGTATACGTTAATCATCATGAAGGCCAGATGAACATCATAGCAGTATACGTAGATGATTTAAGGTTCAATTAGAGGTGCCATAACCATAACCATAGAAAACAGCTGATCCAACCAACCTTATGGGTTACACTGTAATCGATTAGTGGTGCCATACCATAACGCCATAACCATAACCATAACCATAGCGACCAACTGAATTTTGGTTCTTGCCGTAACCATAAACAAATGATTGCTGATTCGCCTTGTTTATTGTGATATTTTTGTTCTTCGTGTGCAGTTTATTTTGTTTTGATGAGTTTTAATTTATATTTTGCGTCCGCGTTTTACATACTTTACTAAATTTTTATTTACTTTCAGTTTATTGCAAATATCAGCTGTTTATGGTTATGGCACCACTAATCGATTCCTTAAATATGGTTATGGTTATGACTACGATTATGGTTATGGCGTTATGGTATGGTACCTCTAATTGAACCTTTACTGATTGCGTGTTCAGACTTTAATCACATGCAAAAAGTAAAGAGTATGATTGCAAAACATTTTGAAGTGGTGGATAAGGGTCAAGTTCAACACTTTTTAAGTATCGAAGTCGAAAGAGATGGTGAAACAGGGACAATTGCTATAAGCCAAAAGAGGCATATAAGAAAATTGCTACGTGCGCATAGTATGGAAAATTGTCGAGCTATTGCCGTACCCTTGGACCCTGGACATAAAGTTATTTGCAATAACGAAACATGCAAGAAAGCTGACCAGGTTCAATATCAATCCCTTATCGGTTCGCTAATGTATTTGGCTGTGTGCACGCGACCAGACATCTTGCACTCGGTGTGCAAGCTTGCACAACGAAACAGTGATCCGCATGTAGAGCATTTAGCGGCGACAAGACGCATATTGAGGTACTTGTGCACAACGCAAGATAAGCAATTAAAATACTACAAGACGGGTAAACCAATCGAATGCTTTGTGGATGCCGATTGGGCGGCGACGTAAGCGATCGCAAGTCATATACGGGATACGTGGTTATTTTGGCTGGAGGAGTATTCTCGTATGAATCAAAGAAGCAGCCGACAGTAGCACTCAGCAGCACCGAGGCTTTCTAGGACAAAACATATCGATATCAAATATCACTATGTCAGAGATATATATCGAGCAGGCAAATTTCAGTTAAGTTTTTGTAGCAGTAGTAACATGATTGCTGATATACTTACGAAAAATCTAGCTAGGCCAACACATGAGAAATTTACTAAAATGTTGGGCTTAAATTAAATATGAAATCTTTACGATGCCTGAATATGTTCATTGAGGAGGCGTGTTGAAATGCAACTCTTCTATCAACTCACATATTTACGCAACCCTGTATTCTTTTGAAACTACACTTTTTACTTACACTTGCTTTTTGACTTTGAACTAATAAACATCTATTGTATTAAACATTAAAGAACTTATCCAAAAGCGTTTTTTACTTGGAAGAAGAAAATACCAAAGGGTAAGAATTTGCAACGGGTTATGGGCCCAGGTGCAAATTCCTGAGGACTAAGCGGAACATATAACAAATAAAGTAATTGGGTATTGCAATGAGTTCGTCACTTTTCAATATTGAAAAGTTAGATGAGTCTAATTATGACTAATGGAGTTTGCAGCTCCAAAGTGTCCTGGTGCATCAAGAGTTATGGTCCGTTACGTGGTATCCCCGCAAAACTAAGACTTTGAGCAACACCCCCAGCTCCGTCATAACTGGATAGGACCTCCCCAAACTGGTTGATACCAAAAGAGGTTTCAGACAAACTAAACAATCAAAAGAATATTCTTATCATCAGGAATTTAACAGCTCTGAAAATATGCAAATTAACTTTTAGCGAGCGGATATTGTTTTAAAAAACAGCAATGTATTTTTCTCAAGGCTCAAACCATAACTAAAACTTTCTCCGTAATTCATCTTACTTATATGTAGCTTACAATTTGTGCGTCTTAATTTTAGTTAGTTTATGTCAGTACAACTAACCTGCTTATTGACATTTCGTTTACATAGCCCATCTTTTAGAGAATCCTCCAGGTTGTGCGATTTTGTTTGTTAAATGTTTAATTTTAATTGTCAGTTTACGAAACCTTGCTCTTGTGTTTTTTTGAATGTCTGTTTTCCTTCCAATCCTTAACAACACTGTGACATGGATATAATTAAGCTGGTACCACTGCAAAAAAAAATTGCCACCGCTCCATCCCAAACTGCGTTACATAAAACAGGTCGTTAAAAAAACTAAATACTGACAGCGACGCTTTTCATCGCTAAATCGACTTTCAATACCATCGAGATATTTTTCCTAGGCTAACCGAAGCAAAAATAAAAGAAAGAATTTGTCATACTCTAACAAACGATGATAAAATATAAGATAAATCTTCACCAAATTCGCAAGGTAATGAAATACGAACATTTTACAGCTAAATTAAGTCCAGTTGAAACAAGTAAGAAATGCTAAATTCGGGCGAAACCGATTTTTATATACCCTCGCGATGCCCATAATATCATAAAATTGCATTTTCCAAAATTTCATAAAAATCAAGTTTCTTAGCTAACTATCTCTCTAAATTACAAATTTTAATTAATATGTTCCAACAGAAAAAGAAAATACGAAAATTTTGCATTTTTCATAATTTCCGTTATATGGGAGGTGGGCGTGGTTATGATCCTATTTTAAAACTTTTCTACGATAATAATAGCGATTTCAAGGAAAATATGTCCACCAAATTTTGTGACGATATCTTACACCGTTATTGAGATACAGACATTTTTTCATAAGTGGGCGTGACAACGCCCATTTTTGGAAAATACATAAATATCTAATTTCTTAGTTCAAAATCGCTCCAAACACCGAATTTCACTCAATTCGTTTTAATAGATACCGAAAAAATGAAGTTTTTGCATTTTCCGTTATATTGGAGGTGGGCGTGGTTATGATCCGATTTCAAAAATTTTCTACGATAATTATAGTGATATCAAGGAAAATATGTCCACCAAATTTTTGTGATGACAACTAATACTGTTATTGAGATACAAAAATTTCATAAATACCTAATTTCTTAGTTCAAAATCGCTCTAAATACCAAATTTCACTCAATTTGCTTTAATGGATACCGAAAAAACAGATTTTTTGCATTTTTCAAAAACTTCCGTTATATGGGAGGTGGGCGTGGTTATTGACCGATATTGGCCATTTTCAATACCAACCTACCATGTCTAAAGAGCAATCTATGTACCAAAATTCATTGAGATATCTCAATTTTTACTCAAGTTATCGTCTGCACGGACGGACGGACAAGCAGGCATCGCTAAATCGACTTCTCTTTTCATTCTGAGCATTTTGGTATATACATATATGTCTATATGTTGAAATGCAACTCTTCTATCAACTCACATATTTACGCAACCCTGTATTCTTTTGAAACTTAGCTTTTTACTTACACTTGCTTTTTGACTTTGAACTAATAAACATCTATTGTATTAAACATTAAAGAACTTATCCAAAAGCGTTTTTTACTTGGAAGAAGAAAATACCAAAGGGTAAGAATTTGCAACGGGTTATGGGCCCAGGTGCAAATTCCTGAGGACTAAGCGGAACATATAACAAATAAAGTAATTGTGTATTGCAATGAGTTCGTCACTTTTCAATATTGAAAAGTTAGATGAGTCTAATTATGACTCATGGAGTTTGCAGCTCCAAAGTGTCTGGTGCATCAAGAGTTATGGTCCGTTACGTGCGGAGATACTGTTCGTCCAGCTGAAGGTGCTGAAGTGAAAGATGTGCTGTTGTGGAAAGCAAAAGACGACAAAGCAAAGGCGACCATAATCCTCAGCGTTACTCCTATGCAAATAAGTCACGTAAAAAACAGCAAAACAGCGAATGAAGCATGGAAAAGCCTGCAAGATGTTCATCGACCGAAAGGCCCGGTAAGGAAAGTTACTTTGTTCAAGCAGTTACTTGCTACTCGTTTGACTGATGGTGAGTGTGTTCAGCAATATGTTTGCAAGTTTACCTCACTTGCGGAAAAACTCGCAGAAATTGGAGTTTGTTTCCAAGAGGATTTGTTCGTAATTATGCTTCTTGCTAGTCTACCGAAATCATTCGAAAATTTGGTGGTTGCGCTAGAATCACGTGATGAGCTACCATCGCTTAATGCCGTTAAAATTAAGTTAGTAGAAGAAGGCGAACGGCGAAAAGTATGCGATTCGCAGTATGCCGAAAGTAGCGCGCAGGCTTTCATAGCACACGAAAACACATGCACAAGGAATAAGTAGTCTGCGAATGCAAATACATACGACAAATCAAGTGCCGTAATCAAAAGCAATGACAAAAGCAGTGGCAAAGGCAAACGGTCGAGTTTGAAATGCTACAACTGCGGTAAGAAAGGCCACTTTGCTGCTCAGTGCAAAGAAAGACAACGAGAACATTCGACACAACAAAACGCAAAGCAGAATGGTTTGTTCGCTGCGATCAGTGACAGAGTTTTACATACCGACGCTTGGTGTGTCGACAGCGGAGCATCTTCACACTTGTGTTGCAACCGCAACATGTTCGATAAGTTCGAGGCATGTGAGGAAACAATAATGCTTGCTGGTGAAAATAAAATGACAGCAACAGGCAAGGGGATTGTGCGCTTGAAAACAAAGGAGTTCGACGTCACACTTGTTGATGTATTGTTCGTGGCAGGTTTGCAGTGCAACTTTATGTCAGTTGCAAAGGCAGTAAACAGCGGCTACATCGTAGAGTTCAGAGGAAATAAGGCAGCGATCATAGACAAGCACGGAGCAATTATTTTAAGTGCTAGCAAGGTCAGTGATCTGTATATATTTCAGCCAAATAAAAACAAATTGTATTTTTCGAGGAAATCAATTGATGACGTATTAAAATGGCACGCGCGTTTTGGCCATTTAAATTTCGCAAGTCTACGAGAGCTGAGTAACAAGCAAATGGTGCTTGGGTTGTCAGTCAACGTACCAGCAGAAGTAAATTGTGCTGTATGCATGTCCAGCAAATGGAGTCAGCGTCCGTATAGTAGTACACAAAACTCGGCAGAAGATATATTAAGGGTGGTGCATACCGATGTATGTGGCCCTATTAGCAAGGCATCTATTGGCGGTGCTCGATACATCTAAACGTTTACTGATGATAAGACACGTTATATTTTCGTATATTTTTTGTTAACTTCAAAGAATTCAAAGCGATGGCAGAACGTCAAACGGGCAAAAAACTGAAGGATCTAAGAAGCGACAATGGGACGGAGTTCGTAAATAAAAATTTTGATGACTTTTTGAAAACGAATGGCATTTTGCGACAATTGACGGTACCTTACACGCCTCAACAAAACGGGGTAGCAGAGAGGCTTAATCAAACGCTCATTGAAATGGCACGGTGTATGCTGCTTAGTGCAGGTGTTGAAGAGTCATTGTGGGCTGAGGAGTGTACACAGCGGCATATTTGAGAAACCGTGCACCAACTAAAGCATTGGGTAAGGTTACACCATACGAGGCTTGGCACGGTCGCAAGCCAACAGTAGCGCATTTACGAGTTTTTGGGTCATATGCAGTCGCACTTAATAAGCGTCAACGTGGTAAATTTAAACCAAGGGGAAAAGAGTACACCATGGTTGGTTACTCTGATACGTCAAAGGCATACAGATTGTATGATCGCGCAACGAAACAATTAATAGTAAGCAGGGACGTGTATTTCATAGAAAATACGAAATGCAAGCAGAATTCCGAGTCGATTCCTGCAGCAGCGGTAGAAGGTGTCATAGCGAATGTTCATGCACAGTCAAATGAAGTCAGTGTCGAAATTTTAAGCAATGTGCAACAAGATAAAAATATTGTTGATCCCATTCAAAGCGAAGACGCTCCATGTTCTTCACAGTCTGATAAAAGCGATGATGATTTTAATCTGCTGATGATGAGACGGCAGTAGAGAAGCGTGGTCCAGGCAGACCTAAGCTAGTTCGTTCTGGAGGGTGTGGTAGACCAAAAAAGGTACACAATTATGTAAGCCTGATGACAACAGATGCTGTTAAGGTACCTCAGACAGTAGAAGAAGCTCTGTCAAGTGAGTTAGCGGAATATTGGAACAGCGCAATGCACGTCGAGTATGAATCATTGTTAAAAAACAAAACGTGGGAGCTCGTGCAGATTCCTATAGGGCAAGCAGTGATGCGCAATAAATGGGTGTTTTCTGTGAAAAGAGACAAAGAAGGCAATATAGAGCGCTTTAAAGCAAGGCTGGTAGCGAAGGGTTGTTCGCAAATTTACGGCGTGAACTATACAGAAAAATTTTCTCCTGTCGTTCGTTACAGTACTATAAGGATGATATTTGCTATTGCGGCAGAGTTCAGCCTACATCTGCATCAAATGGATGTATCGGCCGCGTATCTGAACAGCGAATTGAACGATGATGTTTTTATGTGTCAACCGGAAATGTTTGTAAGCCAGCGTTACCCAAATCATTGTTTAAAGTTAAGAAAGGCCCAATACGGCCTTAAGCAATCAGGTCGGCAATGGAACATAAAATTAGATTCCATATTGAAACAAATTGGTGTCAAGCAGTGTGAGAGGGAGCCATGCGTATACGTTAATCATCATGAAGGCCAGATGAACATCATAGCAGTATACGTAGATGATTTACTGATTGCGTGTTCAGACTTTAATCACATGCAAAAAGTAAAGAGTATGATTGCAAAACATTTTGAAGTGGTGGATAAGGGTCAAGTTCAACACTTTTTAAGTATCGAAGTCGAAAGAGATGTTGAAACAGAGACAATTGCTATAAGCCAAAAGGGGCATATAAGAAAATTACTACGTGCGCATAGTATGGAAAATTGTCGACCTATTGCCGTACCCTTGGACCCTGGACATAAAGTTATTTGCGATAACGAAACATGCAAGAAAGCTGACCAGGTTCAATATCAATCCCTTATCGGTTTGCTAATGTATTTGGCTGTGTGCACGCGACCAGACATCTTGCACTCGGTGTGCAAGCTTGCACAACGAAACAGTGATCCGCATGTAGAGCATTTAGCGGCGGCAAGACGCATATTGAGGTACTTGTGCACAACGCAAGATAAGCAATTAAAATACTACAAGACGGGTAAACCAATCGAATGCTTTGTGGATGCCGATTGGGCGGCGACGTAAGCGATCGCAAGTCGTATACGGGATACGTGGTTATTTTTGCTGGAGGAGTATTCTCGTATGAATCAAAGAAGCAGCCGACAGTAGCACTCAGCAGCACCGAGGCTTTCTAGGACAAAACATATCGATATCAAATATCACTATGTCAGAGATATATATCGAGCAGGCAAATTTCAGTTAAGTTTTTGTAGCAGTAGTAACATGATTGCTGATATACTTACGAAAAATCTAGCTAGGCCAACACATGAGAAATTTACTAAAATGTTGGGCTTAAATTAAATATGAAATCTTTACGATGCCTGAATATGTTCATTGAGGAGGCGTGTTGAAATGCAACTCTTCTATCAACTCACATATTCACGCAACCCTGTATTCTTTTGAAACTTAGCTTTTTACTTACACTTGCTTTTTGACTTTGAACTAATAAACATCTATTGTATTAAACATTAAAGAACTTATCCAAAAGCGTTTTTTACTTGGAAGAAGAAAATACCAAAGGGTAAGAATTTGCAACGGGTTATGGGCCCAGGTGCAAATTCCTGAGGACTAAGCGGAACATATAACAAATAAAGTCATTGTGTATTGCAATGAGTTCGTCACTTTTCAATATTGAAAAGTTAGATGAGTCTAATTATGACTAATGGAGTTTGCAGCTCCAAAGTGTCCTGGTGCATCAAGAGTTATGGTCCGTTACGTGCGGAGATACTGTTCGTCCAGCTGAAGGTGCTGAAGTGAAAGATGTGCTGTTGTGGAAAGCAAAAGACGACAAAGCAAAGGCGACCATAATCCTCAGCGTTACTCCTATGCAAATAAGTCACGTAAAAAACAGCAAAACAGCGAATGAAGCATGGAAAAGCCTGCAAGATGTTCATCGACCGAAAGGCCCGGTAAGGAAAGTTACTTTGTTCAAGCAGTTACTTGCTACTCGTTTGACTGATGGTGAGTGTGTTCAGCAATATGTTTGCAAGTTTACCTCACTTGCGGAAAAACTCGCAGAAATTGGAGTTTGTTTCCAAGAGGATTTGTTCGTAATTATGCTTCTTGCTAGTCTACCGAAATCATTCGAAAATTTGGTGGTTGCGCTAGAATCACGTGATGAGCTATCATCGCTTAATGCCGTTAAAATTAAGTTAGTAGAAGAAGGCGAACGGCGAAAAGTATGCGATTCGCAGTATGCCGAAAGTAGCGCGCAGACTTTCATAGCACACGAAAACACATGCACAAGGAATAAGTATTCTGCGAATGCAAATACATACGACAAATCAAGTGCCGTAATCAAAAGCAATGACAAAAGCAGTGGCAAAGGCAAACGGTCGAGTTTGAAATGCTACAACTGCGGTAAGAAAGGCCACTTTGCTGCTCAGTGCAAAGAAAGACAACGAGAACATTCGACACAACAAAACGCAAAGCAGAATGGTTTGTTCGCTGCGATCAGTGACAGAGTTTTACATACCGACGCTTGGTGTGTCGACAGCGGAGCATCTTCACACTTGTGTTGCAACCGCAACATGTTCGATAAGTTCGAGGCATGTGAGGAAACAATAATGCTTGCTGGTGAAAATAAAATGACAGCAACAGGCAAGGGGATTGTGCGCTTGAAAACAAAGGAGTTCGACGTCACACTTGTTGATGTATTGTTCGTGGCAGGTTTGCAGTGCAACTTTATGTCAGTTGCAAAGGCAGTAAACAGCGGCTACATCGTAGAGTTCAGAGGAAATAAGGCAGCGATCATAGACAAGCACGGAGCAATTATTTTTAATGGTAGCAAGGTCAGTGATCTGTATATATTTCAGCCAAATAAAAACAAATTGTATTTTTCGAGGAAATCAATTGATGACGTATTAAAATGGCACGCGCGTTTTGGCCATTTAAATTTCGCAAGTCTACGAGAGCTGAGTAACAAGCAAATGGTGCTTGGGTTGTCAGTCAACGTACCAGCAGAAGTAAATTGTGCTGTATGCATGTCCAGCAAATGGAGTCAGCGTCCGTATAGTAGTACACAAAACTCGGCAGAAGATATATTAGGGGTGGTGCATACCGATGTATGTGGCCCTATTAGCAAGGCATCTATTGGCGGTGCTCGATACATCTTAACGTTTACTGATGATAAGACACGTTATATTTTCGTATATTTTTTGTTAAGTTCAAAGAATTCAAAGCGATGGCAGAACGTCAAACGGGCAAAAAACTGAAGGATCTAAGAAGCGACAATGGGACGGAGTTCGTAAATAAAAATTTTGATGACTTTTTGAAAACGAATGGCATTTTGCGACAATTGACGGTACCTTACACGCCTCAACAAAACGGGGTAGCAGAGAGGCTTAATCGAACGCTCATTGAAATGGCACGGTGTATGCTGCTTAGTGCAGGTGTTGAAGAGTCATTGTGGGCTGAGGCAGTGTACACAGCGGCATATATGAGAAACCGTGCACCAACTAAAGCATTGGGTAAGGTTACACCATACGAGGCTTGGCACGGTCGCAAGCCAACAGTAGCGCATTTACGAGTTTTTGGGTCATATGCAGTCGCACTTAATAAGCGTCAACGTGGTAAATTTAAACCAAGGGGAAAAGAGTACACCATGGTTGGTTACTCTGATACGTCAAAGGCATACAGATTGTATGATCGCGCAACGAAACAATTAATAGTAAGCAGGGACGTGTATTTCATAGAAAATACGAAATGTCAGCAGAATTCCGAGTCGATTCCTGCAGCAGCGGTAGAAGGTGTCATCGCGAATGTTGATGCACAGTCAAATGAATTCAGTGTCAAAATTTTAAGCAATGTGCAACAAGATAAAAATATTGTTGATCCCATTCAAAGCGAAGACGCTCCATGTTCTTCACCGTCTGATAAAAGCGATGATGATTTTAATCTGCTGATGATGAGACGGCAGTAGAGAAGCGTGGTCCAGGCAGACCTAAGCTAGTTCGTTCTGGAGGGTGTGGTAGACCAAAAAAGGTATACAATTCTGTAAGCCTGATGACAACAGATGATGTTAAGGTACCTCAGACAGTAGAAGAAGCTCTGTCAAGTGAGTTAGCGGAATATTGGAACAGCGCAATGCACGTCGAGTATGAATCATTGTTAAAAAACAAAACGTGGGAGCTCGTGCAGATTCCTATAGGGCAAGCAGTGGTGCGCAATAAGTGGGTGTTTTCTGTGAAAAGAGACAAAGAAGGCAATATAGAGCGAAGGGTTGTTCGCAAATTTACGGCGTGAACTATACAGAAACATTTTCTCCTGTCGTTCGTTACAGTACTATAAGGATGATATTTGCTATTGCGGCAGAGTTCAACCTACATCTGCATCAAATGGATGTATCGGCCGCGTATCTGAACAGCGAATTGAACGATGATGTTTTTATGTGTCAACCGGAAATGTTTGTAAGCCAGCGTTACCCCAATCATTGTTTAAAGTTAAGAAAGGCCCAATACGGCCTTAAGCAATCAGGTCGGCAATGGAACATAAAATTAGATTCCATATTGAAACAAATTGGTTTCAAGCAGTGTGAGAGTGAGCCATGCGTATACGTTAATCATCATGAAGGCCAGATGAACATCATAGCAGTATACGTAGATGATTTACTGATTGCGTGTTCAGACTTTAATCACATGCAAAAAGTAAAGAGTATGATTGCAAAACATTTTGAAGTGGTGGATAAGGGTCAAGTTCAACACTTTTTAAGTATCGAAGTCGAAAGAGATGGTGAAACAGGGATAATTGCTATAAGCCAAAAGGGGCATATAAGAAAATTACTACGTGCGCATAGTATGGAAAATTGTCGACCTATTGCCGTACCCTTGGACCCTGGACATAAAGTTATTTGCGATAACGAAACATGCAAGAAAGCTGACCAGGTTCAATATCAATCCCTTATCGGTTCGCTAATGTATTTGGCTGTGTGCACGCGACCAGACATCTTGCACTCGGTGTGCAAGCTTGCACAACGAAACAGTGATCCGCATGTAGAGCATTTAGCGGCGGCAAGACGCATATTGAGGTACTTGTGCACAACGCAAGATAAGCAATTAAAATACTACAAGACGGGTAAACCAATCGAATGCTTTGTGGATGCCGATTGGGCGGCGACGTAAGCGATCGCAAGTCGTATACGGGATACGTGGTTATTTTTGCTGGAGGAGTATTCTCGTATGAATCAAAGAAGCAGCCGACAGTAGCACTCAGCAGCACCGAGGCTTTCTAGGACAAAACATATCGATATCAAATATCACTATGTCAGAGATATATATCGAGCAGGCAAATTTCAGTTAAGTTTTTGTAGCAGTAGTAACATGATTGCTGATATACTTACGAAAAATCTAGCTAGGCCAACACATGAGAAATTTACTAAAATGTTGGGCTTAAATTAAATATGAAATCTTTACGATGCCTGAATATGTTCATTGAGGAGGCGTGTTGAAATGCAACTCTTCTATCAACTCACATATTCACGCAACCCTGTATTCTTTTGAAACTTAGCTTATTACTTACACTTGCTTTTTGACTTTGAACTAATAAACATCTATTGTATTAAACATTAAAGAACTTATCCAAAAGCGTTTTTTACTTGGAAGAAGAAAATACCAAAGGGTAAGAATTTGCAACGGGTTATGGGCCCAGGTGCAAATTCCTGAGGACTAAGCGGAACATATAACAAATAAAGTAATTGTGTATTGCAATGAGTTCGTCACTTTTCAATATTGAAAAGTTAGATGAGTCTAATTATGACTAATGGAGTTTGCAGCTCCAAAGTGTCCTGGTGCATCAAGAGTTATGGTCCGTTACGTGCGGAGATACTGTTCGTCCAGCTGAAGGTGCTGAAGTGAAAGATGTGCTGTTGTGGAAAGCAAAAGACGACAAAGCAAAGGCGACCATAATCCTCAGCGTTACTCCTATGCAAATAAGTCACGTAAAAAACAGCAAAACAGCGAATGAAGCATGGAAAAGCCTGCAAGATGTTCATCGACCGAAAGGCCCGGTAAGGAAAGTTACTTTGTTCAAGCAGTTACTTGCTACTCGTTTGACTGATGGTGAGTGTGTTCAGCAATATGTTTGCAAGTTTACCTCACTTGCGGAAAAACTCGCAGAAATTGGAGTTTCTTTCCAAGAGGATTTGTTCGTAATTATGCTTCTTGCTAGTCTACCGAAATCATTCGAAAATTTGGTGGTTGCGCTAGAATCACGTGATGAGCTATCATCGCTTAATGCCGTTAAAATTAAGTTAGTAGAAGAAGGCGAACGGCGAAAAGTATGCGATTCGCAGTATGCCGAAAGTAGCGCGCAGGCTTTCATAGCACACGAAAACACATGCACAAGGAATAAGTATTCTGCGAATGCAAATACATACGACAAATCAAGTGCCGTAATCAAAAGCAATGACAAAAGCAGTGGCAAAGGCAAACGGTCGAGTTTGAAATGCTACAACTGCGGTAAGAAAGGCCACTTTGCTGCTCAGTGCAAAGAAAGACAACGAGAACATTCGACACAACAAAACGCAAAGCAGAATGGTTTGTTCGCTGCGATCAGTGACAGAGTTTTACATACCGACGCTTGGTGTGTCGACAGCGGAGCATCCTCACACTTGTGTTGCAACCGCAACATGTTCGATAAGTTCGAGGCATGTGAGGAAACAATAATGCTTGCTGGTGAAAATAAAATGACAGCAACAGGCAAGGGGATTGTGCGCTTGAAAACAAAGTAGTTCGACGTCACACTTGTTGATGTATTGTTCGTGGCAGGTTTGCAGTGCAACTTTATGTCAGTTGCAAAGGCAGTAAACAGCGGCTACATCGTAGAGTTCAGAGGAAATAAGGCAGCGATCATAGACAAGCACGGAGCAATTATTTTTAATGGTAGCAAGGTCAGTGATCTGTATATATTTCAGCCAAATAAAAACAAATTGTATTTTTCGAGGAAATCAATTGATGACGTATTAAAATGGCACGCGCGTTTTGGCCATTTAAATTTCGCAAGTCTACGAGAGCTGAGTAACAAGCAAATGGTGCTTGGGTTGTCAGTCAACGTACCAGCAGAAGTAAATTGTGCTGTATGCATGTCCAGCAAATGGAGTCAGCGTCCGTATAGTAGTACACAAAACTCGGCAGAAGATATATTAGGGGTGGTGCATACCGATGTATGTGGCCCTATTAGCAAGGCATCTATTGGCGGTGCTCGATACATCTAAACGTTTACTGATGATAAGACACGTTATATTTTCGTATATTTTTTGTTAAGTTCAAAGAATTCAAAGCGATGGCAGAACGTCAAACGGGCAAAAAACTGAAGGATCTAAGAAGCGACAATGGGACGGAGTTCGTAAATAAAAATTTTGATGACTTTTTGAAAACGAATGGCATTTTGCGACAATTGACGGTACCTTACACGCCTCAACAAAACGGGGTAGCAGAGAGGCTTAATCGAACGCTCATTGAAATGGCACGGTGTATGCTGCTTAGTGCAGGTGTTGAAGAGTCATTGTGGGCTGAGGCAGTGTACACAGCGGCATATTTGAGAAACCGTGCACCAACTAAAGCATTGGGTAAGGTTACACCATACGAGGCTTGGCACGGTCGCAAGCCAACAGTAGCGCATTTACGAGTTTTTGGGTCATATGCAGTCGCACTTAATAAGCGTCAACGTGGTAAATTTAAACCAAGGGGAAAAGAGTACACCATGGTTGGTTACTCTGATACGTCAAAGGCATACAGATTGTATGATCGCGCAACGAAACAATTAATAGTAAGCAGGGACGTGTATTTCATAGAAAATACGAAATGCAAGCAGAATTCCGAGTCGATTCCTGCAGCGGCGGTAGAAGGTGTCATAGCGAAAGTTGATGCACAGTCAAATGAAGTCAGTGTCGAAATTTTAAGCAATGTGCAACAAGATAAAAATATTGTTGATCCCATTCAAAGCGAAGACGCTCCATGTTCTTCACCGTCTGATAAGAGCGATGATGATTTTAATCTGCTGATGATGAGACGGCAGTAGAGAAGCGTGGTCCAGGCAGACCTAAGCTAGTTCGTTCTGGAGGGTGTGGTAGACCAAAAAAGGTATACAATTATGTAAGCCTGATGACAACAGATGATGTTAAGGTACCTCAGACAGTAGAAGAAGCTCTGTCAAGTGAGTTAGCGGAATATTGGAACAGCGCAATGCACGTCGAGTATGAATCATTGTTAAAAAACAAAACGTGGGAGCTCGTGCAGATTCCTATAGGGCAAGCAGTGGTGCGCAATAAGTGGGTGTTTTCTGTGAAAAGAGACAAAGAAGGCAATATAGAGCGAAGGGTTGTTCGCAAATTTACGGCGTGAACTATACAGAAACATTTTCTCCTGTCGTTCGTTACAGTACTATAAGGATGATATTTGCTATTGCGGCAGAGTTCAACCTACATCTGCATCAAATGGATGTATCGGCCGCGTATCTTAACAGCGAATTGAACGATGATGTTTTTATGTGTCAACCGGAAATGTTTGTAAGCCAGCGTTACCCAAATCATTGTTTAAAGTTAAGAAAGGCCCAATACGGCCTTAAGCAATCAGGTCGGCAATGGAACATAAAATTAGATTCCATATTGAAACAAATTGGTTTCAAGCAGTGTGAGAGTGAGCCATGCGTATACGTTAATCATCATGAAGGCCAGATGAACATCATAGCAGTATACGTAGATGATTTACTGATTGCGTGTTCAGACTTTAATCACATGCAAAAAGTAAAGAGTATGATTGCAAAACATTTTGAAGTGGTGGATAAGGGTCAAGTTCAACACTTTTTAAGTATCGAAGTCGAAAGAGATGGTGAAACAGGGATAATTGCTATAAGCCAAAAGGGGCATATAAGAAAATTACTACGTGCGCATAGTATGGAAAATTGTCGACCTATTGCCTATACCCTTGGACCCTGGACATAAAGTTATTTGCGATAACGAAACATGCAAGAAAGCTGACCAGGTTCAATATCAATCCCTTATCGGTTCGCTAATGTATTTGGCTGTGTGCACGCGACCAGACATCTTGCACTCGGTGTGCAAGCTTGCACAACGAAACAGTGATCCGCATGTAGAGCATTTAGCGGCGGCAAGACGCATATTGAGGTACTTGTGCACAACGCAAGATAAGCAATTAAAATACTACAAGACGGGTAAACCAATCGAATGCTTTGTGGATGCCGATTGGGCGGCGACGTAAGCGATCGCAAGTCGTATACGGGATACGTGGTTATTTTTGCTGGAGGAGTATTCTCGTATGAATCAAAGAAGCAGCCGACAGTAGCACTCAGCAGCACCGAGGCTTTCTAGGACAAAACATATCGATATCAAATATCACTATGTCAGAGATATATATCGAGCAGGCAAATTTCAGTTAAGTTTTTGTAGCAGTAGTAACATGATTGCTGATATACTTACGAAAAATCTAGCTAGGCCAATACATGAGAAATTTACTAAAATGTTGGGCTTAAATAAAATATGAAATCTTTACGATGCCTGAATATGTTCATTGAGGAGGCGTGTTGAAATGCAACTCTTCTATCAACTCACATATTCACGCAACCCTGTATTCTTTTGAAACCACACTTTTTACTTACACTTCTATTGTATTAAACATTAAAGAACTTATCCAAAAGCGTTTTTTACTTGGAAGAAGAAAATACCAAAGGGTAAGAATTTGCAACACTATATCTATCTCGATTATTTTTTGCTGTTACAAGCAACCGTTATGTCAAGTACGCTCGGGTATAAAAAGAGCATGGGACAGCTTCATATGCCTAACCAATGATTTCCTTGGCAATAAAAGAAGAGGCAATTACGATAGCATCGTTGAAGAGTTTCTTTATTCATATATTGAAATGGGGAGTAATACATACATATGTATTTCAATCAAATTAAATTTTCTACATTCACATTTAAGTTAAGGATGCTAGCGGTATCTAAAAAGAAAATATGTAAGAAGATGAAGGGGGAAATCACAAGATAGATAGAAAAGCGAGAATAATATTTAAAAATTAAAACAATTAAACACTTCCAATTTAAAGCTTGTAGCATTTTGTACGGATTTTATTTCATTTCTTTGACAACCCTGAAAAAAAATTTAGGGAGTTTACAAGCCGTGTTATAAGTCATATATCTCGTCTGGTGTTCTTCTAATACAACAGTTGTAAACTTGTTGTATTTGATTCCCATATTAAATTTTCTTATTACATCAGTTCTTTCTGTTTATCATCATTTGAGGTTTATTTTTGTTTGAATATTAGTAAAATAGAGTTAAATGAAAATTTGCGTTTACATATTTAATAGAAACCAAACGCTCAAGTTTATTATAAGCGATTATTTGCTTTAATACCACATACAATAGTTAACGGAATTGCAGAGTGCGTTACACGTTCCACTGTTATTTAATAGCGGATTATAGAAATACGACAAATAGCATGGCTTGTGAACTCCCTTATTATTGAGGAAACAAGATTACAGGATCTAGTTGAATGCGTAAATGATAATTTTTTAGATAGGTATACCGGGCTTTTCATATGCATACGTTTATGCATGACTATAAGGCTTCGGTTGTTCATGAAAACAGTCAGCATATAAGGAGTATCAAAATCTTCTTATTTAAGTGATAATTTTTTAAAGGAGAATTTCGTTGCACACCAGTGCTATCAGAGATAAAAGATTTTAAATGCTCATACATATAATTTCTTTTGAAGATTGTGATCGAAGATTTTATGAAATGTAGCTTAACGATAGCTCGATAGTCCAGTACACATCTCTGTCGCCAGATTTGAACAATAAAGCACAGTTTCCACCAATCTAAGGACTTGCTTGGTTGCAGACAGGCATCTAATGGTTTTAATATACATATATCCAAGACAATGAATAACAAATATTGAAAGAAAATCATTATTTAAATGGTTAAAGCTTGGTTTTAGGTTAGAAATGGCGGATTCGACATCATCCTCCGTAATAGAAAAGGTAATAATCTCCACAGAGTAAGACTCCGCTATATTCTCCGGCCAGGGCAAATAATTTGTGTGATGCATTTCATCTCGATTCAACCGACCCTTCCTGAACATGATTTTATTTTTCAATGGAACTCATATATGTTGCTCCTTGGTTAAAATGATGAGACACATGTATTTTTGTTTGCCCCAAAAAAAATTTGCTGGCATCTGTGACCAATTTTGTTTTGCAGGTGAAAATCGATTTTTTGAGTTATTCGCGCCTTTTCTACAATTGTGCATAACTTTTTCAAATCTTGACCGATTTAAATAATTTTTACGCTCAAATGTTTGTAATTTTTTGCACTAATTATTTTTTTAGCAATTATAAAAGTGCAAATTTTTTTTGAAATTTGATTTCTCGATGAAGGATTTTTGTTTTTCTTCGAAACTTTTTTTACATAATCTAGATACATTAATCTTTAATTTCACTTAATGGCTATTAGCTGAAATTTTTTGTTTTTGTGTTATGATTTTTTTAAAGAAGTTTTATTGCAAAAAACGCGGACAGCACAATTAAATTCGACTTTAAATAAAAAACGTTACAAATATTTGAGCGTAAAAATTATTTAAATCAGTCAGGATTTGAAAAAGTTCTGGACAATTGAAAAAAGGTTCGGGCGAAAAACTCAAAAAATCGAGTTTTACCTGTAAAACAAAATTGGTCATAGATGCCAGAAAATTTTTTTTGGGGCAAACAAAAATACACGTGTCTCATCATTTTGACCAAGAAGCAACATATATGAGTTTCATTGAAAAATAAAATCATGTCCCGCAAGGGACGATTGAATCGAGATGGAATGCATCCAATGAAATTGCTTGTTTACCATCTGTACTGACTTCACATCTGCCAAAAATACAATGAGTGTATAAGGAAGAGGCAGTCGTAGACATGCTGCTGCGCTAACAATACTACGAAATAAAGTTACGGTGATTATATTAAATCAAACACAATTATTTTAAATACTAAAAATTAAATTTAAACTTTATTTGAAATAATCATATTTATAGTGCACGATATTTCTATGTTCAGGGAAAACAAGGGAGAGAGGGAAAAAATCTATCTGACAAAAGCCAGGGTTATGTACTACTCCGTACTTATCGATACAGCGTTGTATTTTCGTTGCCCTGCATGGGGTACGCAAATAGTAATGAGTGGCACATTACTACCCCTCCTGTTCCTTCAATTTGAGAACAGGATATAACCGTTCGTAAGGGGCCTGGAGTGGGTGGCGTACGCTGTCTGTTCTAACGAAGAATGGCTTCGAGTGGTTGGCGGTATATGTCGGCGTTAGCGTGCGCATTTTTGATCGCAGGTCATTTACAAAATCTGCTTCTGTGAGAGTAGTGTTCTAGTATACTAGTTCTGACGGAGTAGATTTCATATCCTTTGTAAGACTATCGGTAGCTCAAAGAATTAAAGACAATACTTCGACCCATTTTTCTGTTTGGTAACACTTAATCGCAGTTTTTAGAGTTCTGTAACAGCGCTCTATAATACCGTTTGACCCCGGTAATCCCCGTATTAGGCAACTAAACGGGGAGATCCAACGCGTGGTCAACGAACATAAGCGGAACAAGTGGAGGGAACACCTGAAGTCCTGCAACCTCGGTGCCGGAGTGGGCAAATTATTGTCGACCGTGAGGTCCCTGTCCAACCCGACGAGGCGTGATGATCGAATAGAAATCTCCTTTGGTGACCACGCCTCGTCGGACCCGAAGCGATGCGCGAACTATCTTAGGCGGCAATTTACACTGCATCCTTCGGCCGACAGGACCAAACGGTCAGTCACCAGAAGGCTGCGCAAGTCAACACCAAGCGCACCAATTGTCCTCTCTACCACTGAGGTGAAGGAAGCCATCGGGAAGGCGAAAGCCTCCAAATCCATTGGCCCAGACGGGTTAAGCATGTTGATGCTGAAAAAATTGGGCACCGCGGGAGTAGCATATCTCACCAAGGTCCTCACTCTGTCACTAAGCACCCTGGTCATTCCGGATATCTGGAAGACCAGTAGGGTGATAGCACTGCTGAAACCAGCGGCGTTGAGGCGATGGACCGCGAACTACCTGTGTGGTCGTCAAGCGTCGGTGTGCTACCGTGACTCAGTGTCAAAAGCGAGAAGAATTAAGCAGGGGGTACCACAGGGTGGCGTCCTATCCCCCCTATTATTCAACTTCTACATCTCGCGACTCCCTTCCCCGCCAGAGGGAGTCACACTGGTCTCGTATGCCGACGACTGCACGATAATGGCCACCGGCAATGGAATTGATGGATTGTGCTCTAAAGTGAACAGCTACCTTCCAGAGCTTGCTCATTACTTTACGGGACGGAACTTGACGCTGTCTCCTGCTAAGTCCACGGCGACCTTGTTTACATCTTGGATGCAGGAGGTCGGGCTCACCCTCGATATCCACATCGAGGGGACCCCCATTCCGACGGTTCACCACCCAAAGATCCTGGGAGTCACCTTCGACAGCCTGGTCGCCTTCTCAGCGCATACAACCGCAATCGTCAACAAGGTACAGAGCCGCAACAAAGTCCTCAAGTCGGTCGCCGGCAGCACTTGGGGCAAAGACAAAGAAACGTTGTTGGCAACATACAAGACGATTGGCCGGCCGGTTCTAAATTATGCCGCACCAATATGGTCGCCTGGAACTAGCAGGACTCAGTGCTTAAGACTGGAGACCTGTCAGAACGCCGCACTCAGGACAGTGACGGGATGTCTCCTGATGACGCCTGTGGATCACCTCTACCAAGAGGCTAACGTGCTTCCAGTGCAGGAGCACAATATGATGCTCACAAAACAGTTTCTACTGGGACCTGCTCGCGCTGGAGCCGGCACCCAGGCACATCAGGGGACATCTCCCACAACTGACGGACGAGGTCCAGACATACGTACGCCTACCGCTGGACCCAAGGACGTACCGACAGGCTCTGTACAGCATTCACAGGGAGTCGGTGTCCAAATACATCGACACCCGCCCTGTGAGTGCAGTCCTGGGAGTCCAACCACCACCCATAGCAGCTGAGGAGCTCCAGCTGCCTCGTGAGACCCGCGTCACTCTGGCTCAACTCAGATCTGGATATTGTAGAAGGTTAAACTCCTACCTATCCAGGATTAACCCCGACACCCTCAACACTTGCCCAGCATGTGGAGAATCTCCGCACGACATCAATGTATTCACATGCCCGGCCAAACCTACTCAACTAACACCCCTCTCCCTATGGTCCGACCCTGTTGAAACGGCTCGTTTCCTGGACCTTTCGTTAGTTGAACTTGACGATAACGATTGAGGGAGGCCGCCAGGCCAGTGGGTTGTAGCTAGCCGCGGTAGCACGCCGTTGTTTTGAGGTGCTGAATACACAGTAGTCGGTTGAGATCACGAAATAGCTACGATTCGAATTGGCGCCCTTGGTGACTCTAAAGAGTATACCAAATTTGCATATGAAACTCGAGTAAAAAGCGTAGGCCTGCGGTAAAATTTTCCCATCGCATGTAATGGTCAATACAAGTGAGGCAGTATCGATTACTTTGATATGGCGGCAACGGGCCTACTATGTCCATGTTGACGTGCTCGAACCGCTTGTCCGCTAGCTGGTATGTCGTTATCGGCGCTTTCTTGTGTCTTTGAATTTTAGGTTTTCGGCAGGCCAAACACCTTTTGGTCCACTCACGGCAGTCTTTTCTCAAATTTGGGCAGACAATTTTTTCTGTTACCAGCTTTATGGTTTCGGCGGCGCCGCTGTGGCCAATATTGTGGATTGATTCAAATCATATTTTACGAAAAAGCTATGTAAGGTACGGACGTGCGTTACCAGTACTTACGTCGCAATATATTTCAGCCTCCGTACCTAGCGTGACTCTCAGCCACGCTCGCGTAGTTAATCGTTTGCGGAACGTGAATCGCTTCGACGCGCGATATTGTCCTTCCCGGAAGGGAAGCGGATGTCGGTGGTGAATCAGCTAAACAAATTTAGATGCCTCTTTTGCCTAGGAGAAGCTTTTTCCATTTTTTGGCGAAAAGCAAATTGGGCGGCTTATGGTCCGTGTATATAAAGAATTGTTGTCCCTAAACCATATGCTGGAAGTAATTTACGTTTTTATACGCACCTAAAAGCTCGCGGTATTATGTGATATAGTGCTGCTGTGCGGCATTTAGTGGTTCCGAGTAGAAACTGAGAGGTTGGCGTTTGGTTGCCGTCAAGTTGCAGAAGCACGGCTGCAAGTGCCGTTCTGGAAGCATCCACCGTGAGTGCTAGGGGTGCGCCGGGCTTAAGAAATACCAAAAAGGTGACTTCTGCTAGCTCCGCTTTGCAACGCTGAAAAGCTTCGTCGGTATTTGCATTTTATTCTATGTACTTGAGGTAACGAGTTTCTTACTATTTTTAATGAGGTTGGTCAAAACGCTTCGGCTCTCAGCTGCGTATGGTATAATCGAAACCAAACTATCGTCTAGGTAAAGCCACGCGAAATCAAAATCGCGAGAATGCGGTGCATAAAACGCTGAAGCCGAATATACCGAACGGAGCCGTTATAAGAGTTTTCGGTAAATCAAATCGTCGAAAAATTTTCAAAAATGCAATGCGTGCGTACAATCATTGAGATGGGGGGTCGGATAACGGTCGGGTGGTTGCGTTGTTGGGTCTTTACTCGTCGTTCTTTTTCCGCACCATTTGAAGAGAGGACGTCCACGGACTTCGTGAGGGACGAAAGATTCCTGCTTCGAGAAGCGACTGAATTAAAGTATTTGCTACTTTCAGTTTGTCCTGCGCTAAGCGCCGCGGCTTTGAACAAACGGGAGGAACCTGCTTGATGATGTGGTGCGTGACACCATGTTGGATATTTTTCCGAACGTGGTTTTGCAGTGTGATGTCTTTCAATTCCACAGCAAATCCTGAAAAGGCATATCACGATTAATAAATGACAATTAACCTAAGTCGCCCTTAACTTTTTAATAGCGCAGCATTGCGAAGCATTTGTCAAACTGTCCACCAGCTTGCGTTGATACAGGTCTTCCAGAAATTTGAAGTCTACCAGGAAATCGGGTCCTAGGATAGGCTGCAAAACTTTCGCAAGAATAAAGC
Source organism: Philophylla caesio (assembly GCA_963971545.1). NCBI lineage: Eukaryota > Metazoa > Arthropoda > Insecta > Diptera > Tephritidae > Philophylla > Philophylla caesio. The sequence goes on along the minus strand of OZ020605.1, from coordinate 346,293 downwards.
TCCATTGGAATTTTCGGCGAAAACCTATGGAGACCACGCCTCGTCGGACCCGAAGCGATGCGCGAACTATCTTAGTCGGCAATTTACACTGCATCCTTCGGCCGACAGGACCAAACGGTCAGTCACCAGAAGGCTGCGCAAGTCAACACCAAGCGCACCAATTGTCCTCTCTACCACTGAGGTGAAGGAAGCCATCGGGAAGGCGAAAGCCTCCAAATCCATTGGCCCAGACGGGTTAAGCATGTTGATGCTGAAAAAATTGGGCACCGCGGGAGTAGCATATCTCACCAAGGTCCTCACTCTGTCACTAAGCACCCTGGTCATTCCGGATATCTGGAAGACCAGTAGGGTGATAGCACTGCTGAAACCAGCGGCGTTGAGGCGATGGACCGCGAACTACCTGTGTGGTCGTCAAGCGTCGGTGTGCTACCGTGACTCAGTGTCAAAAGCGAGAAGAATTAAGCAGGGGGTACCACAGGGTGGCGTCCTATCCCCCCTATTATTCAACTTCTACATCTCGCGACTCCCTTCCCCGCCAGAGGGAGTCACACTGGTCTCGTATGCCGACGACTGCACGATAATGGCCACCGGCAATGGAATTGATGGCTTGTGCTCTAAAGTGAACAGCTACCTTCCAGAGCTTGCTCATTACTTTACGGGACGGAACTTGACGCTGTCTCCTGCTAAGTCCACGGCGACCTTGTTTACATCTTGGATGCAGGAGGTCGGGCTCACCCTCGATATCCACATCGAGGGGACCCCCATTCCGACGGTTCACCACCCAAAGATCCTGGGAGTCACCTTCGACAGCCTGGTCGCCTTCTCAGCGCATACAACCGCAATCGTCAACAAGGTACAGAGCCGCAACAAAGTCCTCAAGTCGGTCGCCGGCAGCACTTGGGGCAAAGACAAAGAAACGTTGTTGGCAACATACAAGACGATTGGCCGGCCGGTTCTAAATTATGCCGCACCAATATGGTCGCCTGGAACTAGCAGGACTCAGTGCTTAAGACTGGAGACCTGTCAGAACGCCGCACTCAGGACAGTGACGGGATGTCTCCTGATGACGCCTGTGGATCACCTCTACCAAGAGGCTAACGTGCTTCCAGTGCAGGAGCACAATATGATGCTCACAAAACAGTTTCTACTGGGACCTGCTCGCGCTGGAGCCGGCACCCAGGCACATCAGGGGACATCTCTCACAACTGACGGACGAGGTCCAGACATACGTACGCCTACCGCTGGACCCAAGGACGTACCGACAGGCTCTGTACAGCATTCACAGGGAGTCGGTGTCCAAATACATCGACACCCGCCCTGTGAGTGCAGTCCTGGGAGTCCAACCACCACCCATAGCAGCTGAGGAGCTCCAGCTGCCTCGTGAGACCCGCGTCACTCTGGCTCAACTCAGATCTGGATATTGTAGAAGGTTAAACTCCTACCTATCCAGGATTAACCCCGACACCCTCAACACTTGCCCAGCATGTGGAGAGTCTCCGCACGACATCAATGTATTCACATGCCCGGCCAAACCTACTCAACTAACACCCCTCTCCCTATGGTCCGACCCTGTTGAAACGGCTCGTTTCCTGGACCTTTCGTTAGTTAAACTTGACGATAACGATTGAGGGAGGCCGCCAGGTCAGTGGGTTGTAGCTAGCCGCGGTAGCACGCCGTTGTTTTGAGGTGCTGAATACACAGTAGTCGGTTGAGATCACGAAATAGCTACGATTCGAATTGGCGCCCTTGGTGACTCTAAAGAGTATACCAAATTTGCATATGAAACTCGAGTAAAAAGCGTAGGCCTGCGGTAAAATTTTCCCATCGCATGTAATGGTCAATACAAGTGAGGCAGTATCGATTACTTTGATATGGCGGCAACGGGCCTACTATGTCCATGTTGACGTGCTCGAACCGCTTGTCCGCTAGCTGGTATGTCGTTATCGGCGCTTTCTTGTGTCTTTGAAGTTTAGGTTTTCGGCAGGCCAAACACCTTTTGGTCCACTCACGGCAGTCTTTTCTCAAATTTGGGCAGACAATTTTTTCTGTTACCAGCTTTATGGTTTCGGCGGCGCCGCTGTGGCCAATATTGTGGATTGATTCAAATCATATTTTACGAAAAAGCTATGTAAGGTACGGACGTGCGTTACCAGTACTTACGTCGCAATATATTTCAGCCTCCGTACCTAGCGTGACTCTCAGCCACGCTCGCGTAGTTAATCGTTTGCGGAACGTGAATCGCTTCGACGCGCGATATTGTCCTTCCCGGAAGGGAAGCGGATGTCGGTGGTGAATCAGCTAAACAAATTTAGATGCCTCTTTTGCCTAGGAGAAGCTTTTTCCATTTTTTGGCGAAAAGCAAATTGGGCGGCTTATGGCCCGTGTATATAAAGAATTGTTGTCCCTAAACCATATGCTGGAAGTAATTTACGTTTTTATACGCACCTAAAAGCTCGCGGTATTATGTGATATAGTGCTGCTGTGCGGCATTTAGTGGTTCCGAGTAGAAACTGAGAGGTTGGCGTTTGGTTGCCGTCAAGTTGCAGAAGCACGGCTGCAAGTGCCGTTCTGGAAGCATCCACCGTGAGTGCTAGGGGTGCGCCGGGCTTAAGAAATACCAAAAAGGTGACTTCTGCTAGCTCCGCTTTGCAACGCTGAAAAGCTTCGTCGGTATTTGCATTTTATTCTATGTACTTGAGGTAACGAGTTTCTTACTATTTTTAATGAGGTTGGTCAAAACGCTTCGGCTCTCAGCTGCGTATGGTATAATCGAAACCAAACTATCGTCTAGGTAAAGCCACGCGAAATCAAAATCGCGAGAATGCGGTGCATAAAACGCTGAAGCCGAATATACCGAACGGAGCCGTTATAAGAGTTTTCGGTAAATCAAATCGTCGAAAAATTTTCAAAAATGCAATGCGTGCGTACAATCATTGAGATGGGGGGTCGGATAACGGTCGGGTGGTTGCGTTGTTGGGTCTTTACTCGTCGTTCTTTTTCCGCACCATTTGAAGAGAGGACGTCCACGGACTTCGTGAGGGACGAAAGATTCCTGCTTCGAGAAGCGACTGAATTAAAGTATTTGCTACTTTCAGTTTGTCCTGCGCTAAGCGCCGCGGCTTTGAACAAACGGGAGGAACCTGCTTGATGATGTGGTGCGTGACACCATGTTGGATATTTTTCCGAACGTGGTTTTGCAGTGTGATGTCTTTCAATTCCACAGCAAATCCTGAAAAGGCATATCACGATTAATAAATGACAATTAACCTAAGTCGCCCTTAACTTTTTAATAGCGCAGCATTGCGAAGCATTTGTCAAACTGTCCACCAGCTTGCGTTGATACAGGTCTTCCAGAAATTTGAAGTCTACCAGGAAATCGGGTCCTAGGATAGGCTGCAAAACTTTCGCAAGAATAAAGCTCCATTGGAATTTTCGGCGAAAACCTATGCTGAGGCAAAATGATATTTCGCCATACTAGAACTTTAAAGTGTGTGAAGAAATCGGGTCCTAGGATAGGCTGCGAAACGTCCGCAACATTAAAGCTCCATTGGAATTTGCGGCGAAGACCTATGCTGAGGCAAAATGATGTTTAGCCTTACGTTTTAATCGTTGACTTGTTTGCAGCGTACAGCTGTAACCTGCATCTGGTTGACGTCGTAGTGCTGGCGTAGGTGGATCGATGCTTATTTCTGCGCCGCTATCCACTAAAAATTGCAGGTTGCTCTTTCGATCAACGATGAGGAGTCGGCTGTTGGTCGCGGCAGGCCTGCCACGTACCGTGGGTTTCAGCACTTTGTAGCTTTTTCTGCAAGTTTTCTATAGTACCAGCACATTTCCGCGGCACTGCTTAGTTTGCGCGCGCGTATTTGTGAATTGGATGGCCTCTCTCCACCTCGTTAGCAATAAAAAAAGTGCAAATTTTTTTTGAAATTTGATTTCTCGAAAAATGATTTTTGTTTTTCTTCGAAACTTTTTTTGCATAATCTAGATACATTAATCTTTAATTTCACTTAATGGCTATTTTTTGCTAAAATTTTTTGTTTTAGTGTTACGTTTTTTTGAAAAAAAGTTGTTTTATTGCAAAAAACGCGGACTGCACAATTAAATTCGACTTTAAAGAAAAATCGTTACAAACATTTGAGCGTAAAGATTATTTAAATCCGTCAAGATTTGAAAAAGTTCTGGACAAGTGAAAAAAGGTTTGCGCGAATAACTCAAAAAATCGATTTTTACCTGTAAAACAAAATTGGTCATAGATGCCAGAAAAATTTTTTTGGGGCAAACAAAAATATAAAATTTAATATTGAATATATTGAATGAACCCGTCTGCGATGGCTGAGGTCGGTAATGAGAAGAGCGACCAAAACACCAAAAACAAACGTTGGAAGTAAAACAATAACTGAATGCCAGCCGCGAGGATTTACGTATGTTATTGGCATGAGAGATCACGATGGTATTAACCCAGGTTTGCATTACTTTGTAACATTCCGCCCAACTCGTCCACTTACTGCGACGAAAGTTTAGAAGAGTTGCCGCGCACCATATGTGGCCCTCCATCTTCCATTGGGAGTGCAACCAACTTTGAAATAGCCGTTTTAAAATTGATGATGCTTTGAGAAAACATGAAGTTGATAGCTATCGACCGTCGGTGTAACGCCTATCCACCTGGGAACTCTGAGATTTTGCACTTCATGAAACTCCTCTCGAAATCCTCGCCATTCATCCTGCAAATTGTCTGGATGCGGGTCATCCCAATTGCAGCCTAAAAGCCAAAGCTGTTGACATAACTTCTTGCCTATAATTTCGATCGTATATTTTTGCCACAGCCGAGAGTTGTTGTCGCTTGGTAATGAGGCCAGACACAGGTGTAATGTTGACTTTGTATGTCAAGCTGTCAGAGTCACAGAGCCAATAGATTCCAAGTGAAGGACTCTTTAAGAATCTTTGACGCTTTTGGAAAATCTGCTTCCTCGTCTTCGCCTAGGGTGTTCAGTACTTTAATTGTTATATACGGAGAACATGTTAACCCATACGTCACTGTTAGTAGTCCATATAATGCGTTGCATATCAGCATCTCTCTGATCGACTCGTATTTGTCGGAACCACTTCTCTATATCCGCCATGAACCCAACCCGATGCATTCTCCACTTCAATATGATTAAACTTAAGTCATTTTGCAACTTGGGTCCAACATGAAGACAGTCGTTTAAAGATAGGCCACTTTTATATTTTCTAGACCCATTGAAGATAGTCCTCAACTTGGTAGTCGAGCTTCGTTCCTTGTATACACCATGGTGGGGAATGTAGCATGCATATTGTGGTTCTCTATCTTCGCATATCTACTCCATATGGCCAAGAGTGATATACTCGTTCATGAACTCATTATACAACTCGTTCATCTTTGCATCATGTTGAAGGCGGCGTTGCTGAAAAGCATATAGTTTCGTAGACCGTAGACGACCCACCCTAGGCGGGTGTTTTGAGCAGTGGAGTCACCACATGCAGAACGCTTAAGGCCATTGCTCAAAAGAGCGCCATTGAGGTCTGCTCCGATGATGATGTCGATTGACCGTGGCTCGTGGTCTGCTAAGCTGAGACCAAGAAAGTCACTGTACGCAGTTGGGTCAATTTTATTTCATGGTATACTCTGTCCTAAACGAGGAAGCACGAGAGCAGAGCACGCTATGCTGCAGTTAGGTTCGGTGAGTGAACACACGGAGAACTGAACTAAAGCCTTCGATTCACCGACAGTACTCCCGCCAACTCCGGATATTGTAACTGAAAGGCGGTTCTTGCTTAGATGCAAGCGTTGCACTGCAAATTCACTTTTAAAAGAAGTCTGCGAACTATTATCTAAAAGAGCTCGAAGTTTCATAAAATGTCCGAAGGGCGAACGCACGCCAATGCTGGGATATACTGTTGGTGCACGTATATCGTGGGCTGCTAGTACTGCTGGGCGATGATAATAAACTGTCGTGCAAAATTGTATGACGCTTTTGCATACACTTTTGACATGTGTATGTCGACACGCAGTCACTTGACGTGTGATTTCCTTTAAGGCAGTTTTTGCAAAGCTTGAGTTCCATAACAACATCCAGCTTTGCATTTGGGGTTTTTCTGCGGAACTCAGAGCAATACATTAACGAGGGTTTCCCGGTACGACAGGGGCAGCGCCCGAAGTTTGTTTGATGACTGCGAATAGTTGCATGCTGAGCCGGCTTTGGATTTGAAGTTGACTCCTTTGACTTTACTTTTGTGATGGCAACGATTGCTTCCAGACCTTGAATTCGCTTTTCGAGAAATGAAGTGAGAGCATCGTATTCCGGTAGTACGTCGGAGATACAAGTGACATCTCCCAATCCTTTACTGTTACTGGATCTAACTTATCTGTCACGAGGAAGACAAGCCAATCATCCCGGTGATTCGTTGGGCGACCAAGTTGTTTTAAAGCACGTACAAACTTGATGACGCTATCAAGAAGTTTGCGTACTTTTATATCAGATTCTGTTTGTACTGGAGGTAGCTTGATTATGCTGCGCAAATAAGATTTTACCATGCGGCGTTTGTTATTGTTACAGTATTGCATTGAGCTACTGTTAAATTGTATTGTAATAAACTCGTTACTCTTTATTCTTGTAAGCTTAGGTACTCTAAGCTCTCTCGTTATATGATTGAAGGAATACAGAATAAAGCTCTGTTAGTTATGCACCCGTAGAGTGCAGTCAATTTCGATTTCCCAGTGGTTCAACATAAAACATGGTGTCAGGTGTAAACCTCGCAGTAAGGAAATATACATATTAAAAATTTGAAATACGTCAAAAAATTAAAGTTTTCGATCGAAAAACATGACAACGGAGAGCGTTAAACAGGAAATATCGACGTGGCGTGAAATCGTTACGCAGGTCGCCCAACCAAGGCCTCTTAGTTTTAAAGGAGATATAAAAGAAAATTTAAAAATTTTTCGTGCCAGTTGGGAAAATTTCGTGATCACGTCGGAGATTGAACATAAAGAAGAAAAGACTAAAGTCGCTATTTTAATATCAATGCTAGGCCATGACTGCCTGGTTAAAATGCAATATTTACCCTTAACAGAGTTAGATAAGACAACGTCTGAAAATTTATTAAACGCTCTAGAAATGCAGCTCAATCCCAAGACAAACATAACCTATGAAAGGTATGTGTTTAATACAGCAAAGCAAAATAATGAAAAGACCAGTGACTACATCGTCCACCTAAGAAAGTTGGCAAAAACATGCCAGTATGGAGAAACGACAGACGAATTCATAAAAGATAGATTAGTGGTCGGTATAAGCAACAACGACATTCGAAGAAAATTACTACAAGAAGAAAATTTTACTTTGGCAAGGGCAATAGCAATTTGCAATTCCTTTGAAGAGGCAGACAAACAACTTCTAAGCATGACAGCTGGCGAATGTATAGAAGTGAACAAATTCGGATACCGTGGTAATTATAGAAAAAATAGTAAAAGGCAAAGCACCAAAAATGGCAGACGAGAGCATATAAAGGAACATATAAAAACGTGCAAATATTGTGTTACCAAACATGCGTTCGACAGAAATTTGTGTCCAGCGAAAAGTGCTTCTTGCAAAAAATGCAACAAAATCGGGCATTTCGCGAAAATGTGCTATCGTAAAGAAAACGTAAAGAAAGCTGGAGACACAGAACACAGCGAGTGTTCCGATTCCGAGCATAGCGACTATGAGTACATAAATATGATAAATCACTGTGCAAGGGAAAAGATATAGTACACAACATTTTACGCACCAAAGGAGCAAAAGAGAAAAGTATTTTTGCTGACTTAAAGTTCAAGTTAAATGGACAAAACAAAAGTGTAAAATGTCAACTAGATACCGCTGCGAGCTGTAATGTTGTTGGTCTGAAATATTTACAAAAAATGATAAGTGAAAAGAATATAAAGCTTACGCGGAGTAATGTGAAATTAAAATGCTTTAGCGGAACTATCATAAGTGCTTATCTATGGCGCTGATTCGTGTTGTGAACAATATTAAATACGAAAACTCTGCACAAAATAATTCTATATACTACACTGAAATTGAGCAAGCAAAAAGTATACTTAAACAATTCAACAGAGTGTTCGAAGGTGATGGCCAGTTTCCAGGCACTGTTAAATTGGAACTAAAAGCTGATGTGAAACCAAAAATAGACCAACCACGTCGAATTCCAATCTCTATAAGAAAAGATTTCCTAAAGGAAATTGACAATTTGGAAAAAAGAGAAATCATAGCAAAAGTGGGTGATGCTACTGACTGGACAAGTAATGTTGTAGTAGTAAAACGAAAAAACAATAAAATTCGCATTTGTTTAGACCCTTTTAATTTAAATCAAGCAATACGAGTGCCTCACTTTCAAATGAGCACTGTCAGCGAAATCCTCCCTAGTTTTCACGGTGCTCGCGTTTTTTCTACCTTCGATGCTAAAAATGGATTCTGGCAGCTAAAATTAGATGACGAAAGCAGTCGCCTAACAACGTTTTGGACGCCAAAAGGTCGCTATCGCTGGATGCGTATGCCGTTTGAAATCTGTTGCGCTTCCGAAGCATTTGCAGAAAAGCAACACGAAGCACTAATTGGTCTGGACGGTGTAGAGTCTATAGCTGATGACGTGGTCGCTTTCGGCAAAGGCGACTCAACGAAAGAAGCGCTAACAGATCACAATACAAATTTGTTGAACTTTTTAAAACGAATGGATAAACTGAAGATAAAGTTAAATCTCGAAAAGTAAAACTGTGTCATTCAGAAGTTTCGTTCTTCGGACACATACTGACAAGTGACGGATTAAAGGCTGATCCGGAAAAAACTAAGGCAATTATTGACATGCCAACGCCGATTAACGCCACCGAAACTCAACGGCTATTAGGTATGGCCAACTATTTAATGCACTTTCTACCTAAATTATCTGAGGTGGTTGATCCAATCCGGAAAACCTTAAAAAAGGACACAATCTGGACATGGACGAAAGAGCAGGCTAAAGCCTTCGAACAATTGAAGCAACTAGCAACTACAACTCCAGTATTGAGTTACTTTAACGTTAACGCTGACATAACCATACAGTGTGATTCATCGCAATTCGGTATCGGAGCCGCGCTAATGCAAGACGGCCATCCGATAGCCTTTGCCTCAAAAAAGCTCACGCAGACAGAGCAACGCTATGCCCAGATCGAGAAAGAATGCTTAGCAATTGTATACGCTTGTAAGAAGTTTGACCAATATCTCTGTGGCAAAACAATAAACATAGAATCTGACCACAAACCGCTTCAAAGCATCTTCAGAAAGTCTATTTTATCAGCACCACGCCGATTGCAGAGAATGCTCTTAGCGCTGCAACGTTATAAATTAAACGTCACATACAAACCTGGCAAAGAGATGTGGATAGCCGATTTACTCTCAAGAACAGTTACATCAAAGAGCAGTAAACCTATTCAAGAAGCAGAGGAGATTTACGAAATTAAAAAGCTTTTATATGAACTCGAATACATACGTAGTGTAGAGTTGCTTCCAATAAGCGATGAACGAGTGATAGCAATCAAGAACGAATCTAAGTCGGATACAACTTTACAACAGCAAAAGTACTTCGCGTTAAATGGATGGCCAGACAAAAGGTCGATGGTTCCAAATTCCGTCAAGCCGTCCTGGTGCTATCGTGAACAAATAACTTCAGAGGACGGGTTGCTCCACAAAAGCGACAGAATAATCGTTCCTGAAAAGCTGCGTGAAGACATATTACGCCGAGTTCATGCTAGTCATCAAGGCATCGAAGCAAGTTTAAAACTGGCTAAAGAGTCAGTATTCTGGCCGAGCATGAACGCCGATATCAAAAATTGCATTGAAAGTTGTGAAACATGCATTAAGTTTCACAATTCGCCGAAAAAGTCCACGATGCAAACACACGAGATACCGCAGCTACCCTTCAACAGAGTAGCGATGGATATCTTCGAAATAAATAACCTAACCACCAACAAAAAATTTAAATACTTAGTCACAATTGATTATTTCTCCGACTTTTTCGAGTTAGATGAGCTAAAAGGTATATCCTCAAAAGAAATAATCGAATGTTGCAAAAGAAATTTTTCTCGGCACGGTATTCCAGAAATAATTGTATGCGACAATGGCACACAATTAGTGAGCAAGGAAATTTTGAGCTTTTTTAAAAATTGGGAGATAAAAGTGACCACATCTTCACCACACTACGCACAATTGAATGGCAAAGCAGAGTCAGCAGTTAAAATTGCAAAACGCCTAATTAAGAAAGCTTTGGACAGAGGAGAGGACATTTGGCTATCTATGCTCAACTATCGCAACACTCCAAATTCGATTGGGTCAAGCCCAGCACAACGGCTTATGTCACGCCGACTCCGCTGTGCGATACCAGCACATCCAAAAAAAACTCCTACCAGAAACACAACACAACGTGCATAACAAAATTATACAAAAACGTCAGATAGCGAAATCTTACTACGATCGCAAAGCTACAAATTTACCACCGTTAGAGATAGGCAAAGAAGTTTTCGTTAAGTGAAGAGGCAACAAAAACGACACGCCAGAGCGCGGTAAAATTCACGAAAAAATAAACAACCGCTCCTACATCGTCAATGTGAGAGGCAGCCTTTATCGTCGCAACATTCAAGACATCAGCAAAGAGCTGCCGAGCAGAACCAAATGTGACAATATCGCTAATGCTGAAATTAAAGAACCACCAGCTCCAGGCAGTCTCACAGCAGCAGACCCAAAACAAAATACAATCTGCCTTGACGAAGAAAATGAAGGCGAAAATCAGCAACGTGGTAAACGCAACCGAAGTTTGAGCCCAAAGACAAAAGATGAGCGACCAAAACGCAAACGCAACAAACCAAATCGTTTTGGCTATGAATGAAGCAGCTGAATTATTATTATTTTACTAATTTAACCGAGTATTGAATTTTGGATTATATATATGTCCTGACATTTAAAAAAAAAAAAAAAAAAATTGAGATGTTACAGTATTGCATTGAGCTACTGTTAAATTGTATTGTAATAAACTCGTTACTCTTTATTCTTGTAAGCTTAGGTACTCTAAGCTCTCTCGTTATATGATTGAAGGAATACAGAATAAAGCACTGTTAGTTATGCACCCGTAGAGTGCAGTCAATTTCGATTTCCCAGTGGTTCAACATAAAACAGTTATCATAACGCTTTTGCAACATATCCCAGGCTATTTGGAAATTACTTTAAATTAAATTTAAGTTGCGGAGCATGGCTTCAGCTTCACCTTGCAAGCTACTTTTTAGATAATGCATGGGTTGAACATTGGATAGTGACGAATCCTCTACAATGCACGTGACGAACATGTCTTTAAAACAAAGCCACTTCTGGAATGAGCCGTCAAATTTGGGCTACTCAATCTTAGGCAGGATAGATTTAGGTGTGCTAAGTTGGCTAGATAGCGTGGAGTTCGAAGGCGGTACTACGTGACTGTCCTTTACTTTGTGCGACAGTTCGTCTATCTCGTCATGCAGCTCTCCCAATGCGTCGCAGTATGCGGATTCAATTGAGGCTTAGCGCTCCTAAGAAAGTGCTCTTTTGACTGCAATTTCATCAGCTGTAGCGTCCATTGAAGAAATATCATCGCGAATTGCATTGTACTTTTGCCAATAATCGGCGAGCAAATTTTTTCTGGCAATGAGAAATCCTGTGGTTTTCTTCTGCTTCCCAGCTTTGCGCAAATTCGCTGAGAAATTAAAGATGAGTTTTGCGACGGCCTCTTCTTTCGACAGCGGCATATTCATGCTAGTCTCGATGAAATGAAGTTATAAATTCAATCGTATGACATCAACCGAATCTTTAGGAAATATTTAATTTTATTTGCACAGGGAATTAAGGTTACCCGCCAGGGTTGCCCAATTGTTAAACCTTTCTATTTAAAACTTGATTAAATATGCAAAATTACTAATTTAATATTAAATATATATGTGGCGTACTATTTACGTATTCCATGAATTTAAGTTACTTTACATTCTGCAATTGTTTAAATTACGCTTAACAACACTGTAAACTACTAACATTGTCTAATTTGACATTTATTATCTTTCGCTTTACCAAAGTTATTCGCATAAGGTTTTGTGTTAATTTTTCTAAGACTTGAATTAATAAATGTTTAATCATCGTGGACGCAAGTCGTTTTTATTTAAACAGCACCATATTGGTGACCCCGCATCGTTAAAACACGCGTTTTACGTTTAAAGTAATTTACAACAGAGAAATGTCTCTTGACGACAGCGTTGCTGTCACGGGCGGACGCGATTCGGGCATCTTCGAAAGCAACAGTGAAGCACCGCGTATTCCACTGCCTAGCATGAACGAAGAGAACATCGAGGCATACTTTTATGCTTTGGAGTTCTGGTTTCATGCATCTCTCGTGCACAGCGATACCAGAAAGTTCTACATAGTTCTTGCAAGCCTTTCGCCTAATAAACTACTGGAGCTGAAGCCAATAGTTGAAGCTGCACCAGCTGCTGATAAATTCGCCTATATTAAGCAGAAAATAACAGATCATTTCACTGAAAGCCAGCAACGCCGCTTGCAGCGTGTTCTCAAGGACATGCTCTTGGCGATCGAAAACCAAGCGAATTGTTCAGTGAAATGAAGCGTGTAGCTGGCACTACGATTAACGATAGTTTGCTGCATGACTTATAGGTGGCGCGACTTCCACCTTACGTGCAAGCTGCTATAATCGCAACAAAGGTCCCTTTAACGGAGAAAGTGAAGGTAGCTGATTCAATCGCCGAGTCTATTGGTTGGTACAATGGACAAATTGACATGGTCTCATCGGAAAATGACATTTCAATCCTCAAAAATGAAATTGCATAGCTTTCATGCAGTTTGCAAAAGCAATTTAAGGTTAGGGATCGAACACGTTCTCGATCCTCATCACGAGCAAAAACGGTACCTCATAAAGACACGAACGGTTTCTGCTGGTACCATAACAAGTTTGGCGACAAAGCTACAAAGTGTCGCGAACCGTGCGGATTTTCTACTACCACTACAACGCAATAGCGTCGCTCGGCTGAGACGATTTCGGGTACTTGCAAACAACCTGATGTCGCCAAAAATCACCGGCTTCGCATTTTTGATACGTCATCGAAAATTAATTTTTTAATTGATACGGGTGCTGTAATATCAGTAATTCCACCCAATGCGGGGACAGTTCGAGCTAAAAATACCGGTATAAATTTATTTATATAAGAGTTCTTGGTGAAACAGTTTTAAATCTTAATTTAAATTTGCGCCGAGAGTTCACGTGGAATTTTTTTGTAGCAGATGTGTCTCAGGCAATAATAGGTGCAGACTTCTTAAGTTATTTTGATATCTTAGTTGATCTTAAGAGAAGGTGCTTGATAGATAAAAAGACTGATTTAAAAACATTGTGCCAGATCGACAACAGTAATGCAGCAAGCATCAAAACCATTTATTCCGACTCGAAATTTTTAAACATTTTAAAAGACAACATCGAAATCACGCGTGCACCGCCTATCGCTTCGCTCACAAAATCCACGGTCGTTCATCGGATTTTAACTACCGGTCAACCTGTCTTTGTGCGACCACGAAGACTTTCGCCAGAAAAACTGACTGCAGCACGTTTGGAATTTGAGTTGCTGCTTAAACTTGGCATTTGTCGCCCATCGAGTAGCAATTGGGCTAGCCCGCTGCATATGGTGCGCAAACCAGATGGTTCTTGGAGGCCGTGTGGTGACTACCGCGCTCTCAACGCGCAGACCATCCCTGATCGCTACCCATTGCCCTTTCTGCAAGACTTTTCGAACGTGCTAGCCGATAAAAAGATTTTCTCGAAAATAGATTGGCAGAAAGCTTTCCACCAAGTGAGAATTCATCCGGAGGACGTCCCAAAAACGGCCATTATGACTCCATTTTGGCTGTATGAATTCACCCAGATGACCTTCGGTTTGAGAAACGCCGCTAAAACGTTTCAACGACTAATTAATGAAGTTTTTCGTGAGCTCGTTTTTGTCTTTACTTACCTGGACGATATCTGCGTGGCATGGCAGACAGTTGAAGAGCACCAAAACCACTTGCGAGCGGTGTTTTCGCGTTTAAAAGAGAACAGCCTAACAATTAACGTGTCGAAATCTGTGTTCGGGGTTACGGAGCTCGAGTTCCTAGGACACTCCATAACGAAGGATGGTATTAAGCCACTTCCGAGTCGTGTCACGGCTCTGCTGAATTATCAACGGCCTATGGTGGCCAAAGAGTTGAAACGATTTCTAGCAATGCTCAACTTTTATCGACGTTTTTTGCCGCATGCGTTGGATACCCAAGGTCCGCTCTTCGCTATGATACCAGCAAACAGACGTAACGACCTGACTCCTCTTATTTGGACCGAGGATACAAATCGATTTTGAGACCTGCAAACACGAATTGGCTAATGATGCCATGCTTGCTCATCCTATTCCCAACGCCGAAATATCGCTTTGGGTCGACGCATCTAATTTCGCTGCCGGCGCAGTTCTCAACCAAATCGTCGATAACAGCATTCAGCCCCTAAGTTTCTTTTCGCGAAAGTTTTCAAAATCTGAGCAACTATATAGCACGTATGATCGTGAGCTGACTGCTTTATACTTAGCTCTGCGCCATTTCAGATACATGGTAGAAGGAAGAAATTGCCATGTATACACCGATCATAAACCGCTAGTGTTTGCCTTTCGTCAACGACTGGACAAAGCGTCTGACCGCCAAGTAAGGCAACTTGACTTCATAGCGCAAATTACTATAGACATCCGCCACGTGGGCGGCGAAAGCAACGTCGTAGCGGATTTAATGTCACGTATCGAGTCAATATCTCTTGCGCCGTTCGACTATAACAAATTGGCAGACGAACAAAAAACAGACGCTGAGCTGCAATCGATGCTGTCAGGTAACTCTGCTCATTCACTTAAAATTAAGCAGTTTGTTCTACCTTTTAGTGTGCAAAAAATTTACTGCGATATTCAATAGGAAAGGTTCGCCCTTTCATCACGAAAAAGTTTAGATCCAGCATCTTACACTCTGTGCATAACCTTGCATATCCTGGTACGAGAGCTACAGCACGCCTTATGTCTGAACGTTTTATCTGGCCTTCAATCCTTCAAAGCAGAGATTTCGCACGTAACTGCTTGCAATGTCAACGAAGCAAGGTTGTCCGCCATAACAAAACAGCATTACAACGACGAGCCGTGCCTACCGAACGATTCGCACATCTTCATATGGACATTGTAGGGCCGTTTCACCTTCGGTTGCAAGGGCTTTAGTCAACGAATGGATTTCGCGATTTGGCGTCCCTGCTACTATAACTACCGACCTCGGCAGGCAGTTCGAATGTGCACTTTTTCGTCAACTAATGCAGCGACTGGGCGTTAAGCACTTACGCACAACGCCTTACCACCCGCAGTCCAACGGAATGGTAGAACGTTGGCACCGCACACTAAAATCCGCCATTCTCTGCCACAGTGCAGATAAGTGGACTACATATTTGCCATTAATTTTACTCGGCCTTCGCTCTATCTTCAAGGAAGATTTAAATGCAACACCCGCCGAACTCGTTTATGGTACGACTCTTCGACTGCCTTCCGAATTATTTGTCGACATTAAGTCAGGTAGAGACGAGCACAATATTATAAGCCACTTCAAACGTACTATGAACAATCTTCGCC
Source organism: Philophylla caesio (assembly GCA_963971545.1). Lineage (NCBI taxonomy): Eukaryota > Metazoa > Arthropoda > Insecta > Diptera > Tephritidae > Philophylla > Philophylla caesio. The sequence continues at coordinate 330,572 of OZ020605.1, read as the reverse complement.
CTGTCGACGCGTCGTGGCACACAGCATCAAAAGTTTTCGTTCACCCTAATTTGAAGTCTTGTGGTCAGGTATTTGTAAGAGATGATTCGGTTAGCCCCTTGCTTACCGCGCCATATAACGGTCCATTCAACGTTTCACATCGCACACCAAAATACTACATCATAAAAATCAAAGGTAACGAAGTGAAAGTGTCTATCGATAGACTTAAGCCTGGAGGAGGATAATGTGGCGTACTATTTACGTATTCCATGAATTTAAGTTACGTTACATTCTGCAATTGTTTAAATTACGCTTAACAACACTGTAAACTACTAACATTGTCTAATTTGACATTTATTATCTTTCGCTTTACCAACGTTATTCGAAATAAGGTGTTTGTGTTAATTTTTCTAAGACTTGAATTAATAAATGTTTAATCATCGTGAACGCAAGTCGTTTTTATTTAAACAGCACCACATATATAATGAGCCCGTCTGCGATGGCTGAGTTGGTAATGAGAAGAGCGACCATCACACCAAAAACAAACGTAGGAAGTGAAACAATAACTGCAGCGACGATTGACGTATGTCATTGGCATGAGATAACATGATGGTATTAACCCAGGTTTGCATTACTTTGTAACAATGAGTTTCATTGAAAAATAAAATCATGTCCAGTAAGGGTCGGTTGAATCGAGATGGAATGCAGCTTGTATATTTTTTTTTATGTGAGGAGCTAAAAGCAAACCAGAAGCCTGGATGGGTAGCCCTTAATTTACATTGGTTTTCAAAAATGAAATTATAGTACAGAAATTTATGCAACTTATCGAATTCCCTTTGTAGTAAAATTAAGCCTTATTAGTAAGCAAATGAGATCTTATGAATTTTTTAAAAGTTTTATTTTTATTATTTCTCAGGTTGGGTTGCCCTTAACTTACATTGGTTTTCAAAAATGAAATTATAGTACAGAAATTTATGCAACTTATCGAATTTCCTTTGTAGTGAAATTTATCCTTATCAGTAAGCAAATGAGATCTTATGAATTTTTTAAAAGTTTTATTTTTCTTATTTCTCAGTCGGCATATGTTCGAGTTAAACCAAGGAGGCTTTAGAACAGGTAGCTTCTTAGGAACAAATCTTGCTATTATTGAATTAAACTATAGTCTCGTAGAATTGTTCTGAGTTTATCGCACTAAAGTTATCTTTTTTATAACATAAAGTATACGAAGAATAATCTCTCGAACATACGAAACTATATATATCAAATACATTGACTGTGGGTTTCACCTTTTCTAAAAATCTTCGTCTCTTTATTTCCGGGTTCGAAGAACGCAAGTTCGCGCCCCTAACCGCCACCCTCTCTTCCTCTCTCTTTAGGTCGCGCATAACTCCTCGTTTCCACTCAAGTGTTTAAGCATGCCTCTCGAAAACCTTCCCTACTTCCGGCTTACAATTTTGGCCGCTAAGCACCGGTTGCAGTGGCAGTGGGTGCGACTGGAAAGCGGTGGGTGCTTAAACTCGATATGCCACTAAGTTTGAGGTTCGAATATCAGTCAGGGCAAGTAAAATCTTAATCACAGAAAAAGTTGTTTCCACTATCGGTTACCCCTCGGCAGGCAATGAAAAACCTCCCAGGGAGTTGTTCGGAGTCGGCACAAAAGTGTAGGTTTCTACATTTGCGGTACCACATAAAAGAACACACAATAATTGGCAAGAGAGGCTCGGCCGAACCCTGAGTTATTTAATCGTCGATGACGCTTTCGCCGTCCGCTATCGTCTCCGCGGCAGAAGATGCTGCCACCCGCTCGATTGAGCCGGCTTGGTGTTCGATTTCGACTAACTTTTGCCGCCAGAAGGAAAAATTAGTTTTTTGAAGCAATTTTTATTTTCCATGCTATATAGAACCCCACTCAAAACCGCTATCCGAATCCTGATGTGCAGTCGCCTTTTAAATTGTCCTATGGTTATCCCCGTGTGTATTTTGAAAGAAGAAATTCAACCGACGAAAGCGAAATTTAATAAATGTATGTCAATAGTTTTTATATAGATTTGTGTATATGAAAGAATAAAATAGCCACAATTGATTTTTTATAAAACCGTTAAATCAGAAACTGGAGCAACGTTACGGACTCAAGAACGATATTGTTAAAGTAAAATATAATAATAAAATTTAATTTCATTAGGAAATATTCTAGTAGTCCCAATACTATCGATTATACTTTTACGTTTATTGTGTGATTAACCATATTAAATAAAAGTGTTCATATTGCAAATTAAACTAATAATTATTATATTAAAAAAAAATTTACTATAAATCTTTTCGAAAATGGTACCAAACATTGTTAATTATACTGTTATAGCTAGAAATTCCGCCAATGCCTTATTGAGGTTAGACAAAGTATCACACAATCAACCTCTGTAACTAATTAAAGGACTAAAGTGGTTGATCCACAAATTCCTTGAGACGAATCATTAGATCTAATAAAGTGCTTACCAGAAGTTTCGTTATAATAAATACATATGTACATATGTTAGTTGGAGAGAGTCTGCCAAAAATACAGTGAGTGTATAAGTAAGAGGCAGTCGTAAACATGCTGCTGCGCTAACAATACTGCGAAATAAAGTTGTGGTGATTATATTAAATCAAACACAATTATTTTAAATTCTAAAAATTAAATTTAAACTTTATTTGAAATAATCAAAAAAAGGGTAAAAAATATATCTGTCAGAAGCCAGGGTATGTACTACTCCGTACTTATCGATACAGCGTTGTATTTTCGTTGCACTGCATGGGGTACGCAATTAGTAATGAGCGCCACATTACTCCCCCTCCTGTTCCTTCAATTTGAGAACAGGATATAACCGTTCGTAAGGGGCCTGGAGTGGGTGGCGTACGCTGTCTAACGAAGACGTATAGTGTCGTTGCCAGTCGATAAAAGTGTATGGCTTCGAGTGGTTGGCGGTATATGTCGGCGTTAGCGTGCGCATTTTTCATCGCAGGTAATTTACAAAATCGGCTTCTGTGAGAGTATTGTTCTAGTATACTAGTTCTGACGGAGTAGAAAGAATTAAAGACAATACTTCCACCCATTTTTCTGTTCGGTAACACTTAATCGCAGTTTTTAGAGTTCTGTGACAGCGCTCTATAATACCGTTTTCAGCGGGGTGGCACGCCGTTGTTTTGAGGTGCTGAATACACAGTAGTCGGTTGAGATCACGAAATAGCTACGATTCGAATTGGCGGTCAATACAAGTGAGGCAGTACCGATTACTTTGATATGGCGGCAACGGGCCTACTGTGTCCATGTTGAAGTGCTCGAACCGCTTGTCCGCTAGCTGGTATGTCGATATCGGCGATTTCTTGTGTCGTTGAATTTTAGGATTTTGGCAGGCCAAACTCCTTTTGGTCCACTCACAGCAGTCTTTTCTCAAATTTGGCCGGACAATTTTTGCCGCGCCGATGTGGTAGATGTTGTGGATTGATTCCAATCATATTTTACGAAAAAGCTCTGTGAGGACGGACGTGCGTTACCAGTACTTACGTAGCAATAAATTTTCGCCTCCGTACCTAGCGTGACTCTCAGCCACGCTCGCGTAGTTAATCGTTTGCGGAACGTGAATCGCTTCGAAGCGCGATATTGTCTTTGCCGGGAAGGAAGAGGATGTCGGTGGTGAATTAGCTAAAAAAAGTTAGATGCCTATTTTGCCTAGGAGAAGCTTTTTCCATTTTTTGGCGAAAAGCAAATTGGGCGGCTTATGGTCCGTGTATATAAAAAATTGTTGTCCCTAAACCATATGCTGGAAGTAATTTACGTTTTTATACGCACCTAAAAGCTCGCGGTAGTATGTGATATAATGCTGCTGTCCGGCATTTAGTGGTTTCGAGTAGAAACTGATTGGTTGGCGTTTGGTTGCCGTCAAGTTGCTGAAGCACGGCTGCAAGTGCCGTTCTGGAAGCATCAACCGTGAGTGCTAGGGGTGCGCCGGGCTTAGAAAATACCAAAAAGGGTGGCTGCTGCTAGCTCTGCTTTGCAACGCTGAAAAGCTTCGTCGGTCTTTGCATTCCATTCTATATACTTGAGGTGACGAGTTTCTTATTATTTTTAATGAGGCTGGTTAAAACGTTTTGGTCGTCTAGGAAGAGCCACGCAAAACCAAAATCGCGAAGAATGCGGTCCATAAAGCGTATGGCGAACTCGAATATACCCAACGAACTGAATTTAAGTATTTGCTACTTTCAGTTTGTCCTGCGCTAAGCGCCGCGGCTTTGAATAAACGGGAGGAACCTTCTTGATGATTTGGTGCGTGACACCATGTTGGACATTTTTCCGAACGTGGTTTTGCAGTGTGATGTCTTTCAATTCCACAGCAAATCCTGAAAAGGCATATCACGATTAATAAATGACAATTAACCTAAGTCGCCGTTAACTTTTTAATAGCGCAGCATTGCGAAGCATTTGTCAAACTGTCCACCAGCTTGCGTTGATACAGGTCTTCCAGAACTTTGAAGTCTACCAGGAAATCGGGTCCTAGGATAGGCTGCAAAACTTCCGCAAGAATAAAGCTCCATTGGAATTTTCGGCGAAAACCTATGCTGAGGCAAAATGATATTTCGCCGTACGTTTTAATCGTAGACTTTTTTGCAGCGTAAAGCTGTAACCCGCATCTGGTTGACGCCTACCAGAACTTTAAAGTGTGTGAAGAAATCGGGTCCTAGAATAGGCTGCGAAACGTCCGCAACAATAAAGCTCCATTGGAATTTTCGGCGAAGACCTATGCTGAGGCAAAATGCTTAGTTTGCGCGCGCGTATTTGTGAACTGGATGGATTGCCTCTCTCCACCTCGCTGCTTAAATTTAACTCTGCTACCTCTTTCGTTAAAGCACATATTTGTTGCCCTGGAGAAGTTGAATCGCCATGTGCAGACACAGAGTGCACATGCGTCCCGTCGCAAACCCATATGATAGAGCGAATATTTTGCGGCAATCTGTTTAGCCAAATCGATTTGAACATATCGTCGATCACACAATTGTTTTTAATATTAAGTAAAAATTAAATGTATACTTTATTTGAAATAATTATAAGTGTAGCGCACGATGATTCTATGTTCAGGGAAACAAGGGAGAGAGGGAAAAAATCTATCTGTCAGAAGCCTGGGTTATGTGCTACTCCGAACTTATCGATACAGCGCTGGGGTAACCCGCTAACCGATATGATGGAGCGAATATTTTGCGGCAATCTGTTTAGCCAAATCGATTTGAACATATCGTCGATCACCTACTTGTTTTTAATATTAAGTAAAAATTAAATTTATACTTTATTTGAAAGAATTATATGTGTAGCGCACGATGTTTCTATTTTCAGGGAAAACAAGGGAGAGAGGGAAAAAATCTATCTGTCAGAAGCCTGGGTTATGTGCTACTCCGAACTTATCGATACAGCGCTGGGGTACACAATTAGTACCACAAAGTGATACAGGCTGCAAATGACCTGTTATCAAATCACGGGTCCTTAATTTTGATGACGTATTGTCGCGCAGCGGCTTTGGTTTCTCCGATAAAGGGCTAATTATATTATAGAGCATGAAATGAGCATACTACGTGAAGTTAGTATCACTATGATCGAGTGCTACGATGGGAAATTAACTGTATTCATAAATAAAACATACTGACGTACGGATTGAGAGTACAGTTACTAAAGAATTAAATACTTAAAATAGGCGAGAGATTTGGGAATATTTGTTACCGCATTAAAAGGTTATTTATCCATTTAATTCAAACAGCAAATTTCACCAAGCAGAGGACGTTTACCCCTTCAGGAAAATACTAATTATTTTGGAACAACAAGTTATATGATATACCTGAAAATTCGATGACAATTCTTAGATAATATTTACATATTCTCTTGTGACTGCTATTCATTCGGAACTGTTTAAAATTATTATTCGATTGATGCAAAGAGTTAAAATAAAAAGTGAAAAGTCACATGTTAATTTAATTATGAAACAGGAAAATACATTTTTAATGACTAAATTACAAAATCTTGTGCATGCAATATCTTTGGCTTTTGAATCCGTCAATTTTACATCTAGATGATATTACATATATAAGAAGAATTGAAAATGGACGATTGACCCTATATAACTTACTGGATGTTTTTTACATTTAGATATTCGTTGTGCGGTTATATTTGCGGAGATTACAGCACCAACAAGAGGGCTGGATCATGTTATCTCACCTACCTCACACAGGGCATGAAACCTAAAGCTGCCGTAACTAAAGCCAAAGAGCACCGAGCTGACAACACTTTGGTTGGTCCAACACTACCAAAGGACAAAAGAGCTCCAAAGAAAAGACCACATAGCACCTTTTCTCCAAGTCAGCAAACCTTTAAGAGAGTGAGGCAGATGGATCGTCGGTGATGGAGTGTCTGAAGTGGCTGGTAGTTACGCCAATGTAACATCTGTAACCAAGGTGGCTGTCTCCGCTGAAGATTTCCCAAATACCATTCTCACTGGCGAAGAGTTGTCAAGTGTTGAGAGGCAGTTGGAGGTGAGGCTGGTCAAGGAATGGTCCAGTGAATTCTCCTTCAATGGAATCCATTTTTAACCAGCCTTTCTCAGTATTGCCTGTTGCTCCTCGGCTTCTGTGGAGTGGGTTAGGAAGGCGGTGGTAGTTTAATCACTCGCGAGGGGTTAAAGAGGTGTCCAAGGTGAGAGATGACCTCCAGACACATAAAATACACATATTCCTACGTCGCAGTAGCGGACAGCCGGTGGAGATGTCGAGAGAGTTCCTCTCTGGAAAAAATATTGGACTTAACACCAAATTTTCGAAAATTTGGAGCTGCAGATATGAGGGTAAGGGGCAGATTTTGTCTTCCGAAGTTGATGATGCTTCAACGAACCTCAACAAAACAGCAGGATACTACCGTTTCGGCAAAGTCAGGGTAAGTTGTCAGAAGGGTAGAACGATGAAGGAAACAACGGGAAACCCCACCGTTACACATCATTCTGCTGTACCTGAAGGCAAAAAAACTCCTCTTATTAAGGAAGGCTCCGAGGCTAGGGCTATGGAAATCTCTTCTATTGCCCCCAGTATGGAGTGACGAAACTCCAATGCATTTGATCGCGGAGTGCGGTATGCTAATGCATGTTACGTTCAGATGTTTTGGAGAATATAACCTATCTGAAAATTCTCTTCCAAAACTGGGTCCAACCAAAAATAATGAGTTTATATGTATGATAAATCTTCTTGAAGATCTTCAGGGGAGATTACCCTTGCGTTAACAACAAAAAAGGTATCTTAATAGATCGTTTAGGTCGCAATGTATATTAAATTCTAAATTAATCTTAATCTTATGTTATACATAGTTGTAATCAGTCAAGATATGCCAACCAATTATTATTAAAAGCCAAAAGCTTTAAGTTAAAGTATGCAACCCTTAGCGGTAAATTTCATTGGGGTAAGTTTTCTTCTTCATTTAATTCATTCGGTGCGCTTAATTTTGTAAACAATAGCAGGTAATTTTGCAAATAAACGTTTATATTTTCTTGTATATGAATCATATTTACTGTTTTTAGATGGACGAGAATCCAATTTTCGAATTTGTCAAACACCCCCAAAATCTCGACTTAACCTTAAAAACCGATTTTTCGTGCTTTTGCGCACTTCTTAGCCCATATCTTAGCTAATTAACAACCGATTTTTATTCTAAGGTTTAAGAAAGAAGAAACTCAGACCTTTTGACGTCTTAATAAAGCTGAAGAAATTTACTTGTTTTTGCACAACTAACTTAAATTTGGTACCCTTTTTCTTCTTTTTTTGACTTTGGCGATATTTTCACACACTTTTTTATAAAAACACAAATTGAGTTTTGATTAGATTCAAAGAGTACGTTTAATACCGAGTTCAACGAATGTTTTTTTTTTGTTAAATCGGCCAAAAAGTGACTGAGTTATTTTACTTTTTATAAGAACGAAACACAAATCGAGTTTTGATTAGATTCAAAGAGTACGTTTAATACCGAGTTCAACGAATGTTTTTTTTTTTAAATCGGCCAAAAAGTGACTGAGTTATTTTACTTTTTATAAGAACGAAATTTTTGAAAAAGTTTACAACGAACTTCATTTACAAATAAATATTATTAAAAGTAAATATATAGATCAAAAGTGCTTTTTTGACCCGTTTTTTCCTTAGGTCAGCATCGTCAGTTTCGCGTTGTACTGACCAGCAATATTCTACCATCATATTTATTTTGTTTTTTCCTTCGAAACGTTTTTCGATCGTAGCCATTTCTTGGTGGAAGTGTTCGCCTTGTTCATCACTGAACTGGCCCAGATTATGTGGGAAGAAGTCCAAATGCAAATGCAAGAAATTAATTTTTATCGACATGTTGCAACCCATTTCACCATATGCACTTAAATATTCGTTTACATTCGTGATGTCGTCGTCGCTTCTGTTGTTTCCAAGGAAATTATCACATAGCGCTACAAAACTCTTCCATGCACGTTTCTCAATACAGCTTAACTTGTTCATAAAAGTGACTGAGTTATTTTACTTTTTATAAGAACGAAATTTTTGAAAAAGTTTACAACGAACTTCATTTACAAATAAATATTATTAAAAGTAAATATATAGATCAAAAGTGCTTTTTTGACCCGTTTTTTCCTTAGGTCAGCATCGTCAGTTTCGCGTTGTACTGACCAGCAATATTCTACCATCATATTTATTTTGTTTTTTCCTTCGAAACGTTTTTCGATCGTAGCCATTTCTTGGTGGAAGTGTTCGCCTTGTTCATCACTGAACTGGCCCAGATTATGTGGGAAGAAGTCCAAATGCAAATGCAAGAAATTAATTTTTATCGACATGTTGCAACCCATTTCACCATATGCACTTAAATATTCGTTTACATTCGTGATGTCGTAGCGCTACAAAACTCTTCCATGCACGTTTCTCAATACAGCTTAACTTGTTCATAAAGGTAACGTCGCTCATAATTTTGCGAATTTGAGGTCCAATGAAAATACCTATATACACATATTATAAAAAAAAATAAAAAACAAGTAGGTATGAAAACAAATTAATAAATACCGGCTTTTATTTTAGCTTCACTTAATTTTGGGAAGACAGTTTTAAGATGAAGAAAAGCTTCGCTATTAACATCCAATTTCTTTACAAATTGTTTCATGTATCCCAGCTTTAAGTGTAGTGGTGGTAAGATAACATCCTCAGATTTTACCAATGGGAGGTTTAAAACGTTTTCCTACCTATCTCATGTGACTCTCGAGATGGAACCAGAAAAAACCAGGCCATCACCGTCATGTAAAGGTTGCGAACGATACAAGCAACTTAAATTAAAATTACAAGCAAAAAAACAACAACGTTAACATATTCTCTTCCACCCCCGTTAACCCCAATGTTAGTTATGCTAATATAACTAGAGCATCTACGAATTTAGACAATAATATAAACGCAAATTACAATAGTCAAAACATTTTCGCTGAATTGAACACAACTACATATATCTTCAGTCTGCAGCCAACTACAAAACCTACAAAAACAACTTAACGAGCAAGCTGCAAGACTAGATGCAGTTTTCGAGATAATCAACTCGGCATAATCTCCAACACAATGTCTTACACCGTGTCTTCTAAAACATTAAATATAATAACGCTTAATGTAAATTCGTTAATTAGCTTAAGTAGGAGTCTAGAATTAAGAAAGTTCCTATCTGAAAATAATCCTGACCTTATGCTCCTGAATGAAACCAAACTCAATCCTAGGCACACACTACAGTTCGATGGATATACACTTATAAGAAAGGATAGGTTTGGAAGCTGCTGAGGGGGCGGGACTGCAATTTTAATTAAAAATCATATAAAATACAGCAAATACGAACATAGATTGTATAATTAGAATAAACATGCCAGGAAACAGCTTTATGCATATTATTGCAGCTTATTACCCAACAAGGAATAACAACGACCGGTTTAAAATGGAACTGAATACGATTTTTGAGGTGCTAAACCTCCACAACCCAAGTCACTATTACATCAATGCCGGCGATCTTAATAGCAAACACACAAATTGGGGGAATCTTGACTCAAATCCAAAAGGTAATGCTCTAAAAAACTGGCTAGTCACAAACGAGACAAGACCTATGTTATATGCCTCAGCATACCCATCTTATCCAAAAGGAAATTCATTTTTAGATATCTACATAGCTGACTTCGAAGTAGATAACGCAAATGCAGCCAACTGCTGAAAATGCATTAACTATGATAGCGACCATCTACCTGTTCACTTTAAGATCTCAAATCGTGACGGCACAAACATTTTTAACATAATTGAAAATCCGATTCCCACATCTTTCAACTACAAAAGAACAAATTGGAAAAAGTTTAAAAACACTTTAAATGCACTACTACAACAGAACATACCTGCGCCTTATAACAGAAATCTGAGCAATCTGGAAATATACGTACACTTGTCGAAGCTTAACAACATAGTCACTGCTGCCATTGAAAAAAATGTTCCCAAGTTAACTAATTTTAACCCTATAAAAATGTTTAGCAACAACCCCATAGCAATTACACTGTGATAGCTTTTTTCAAAAAAAAAAAAAAGACAAGACCAAACTTGACGGTTTCCCCCTCTTTCTGGTCCTACGAATCGAACTGCATCATTACTTTTTTGAGTTACAATCATGGTTTCATACAAAATTGTTTGTTGAAGTTTCTCTTACTTTTTTAATGTTGACTTTTTTGGTAAACTTTCTTTGGCAAATCTTCTCAGAATAAGTCCGTCTTTAAGTTCTTAGATGACTGTAATCCCCAAAATCAATGTTTTGGGTGTCCTTATAGCCAATATGTCGAAAAAACTGAAATTTAACCCATTTTTTTAATGTTTTTTCTCTCACGTTTCGTCAATATTTTAATTTACCTTTTGATACTTATACATTAAGTGATATCTTGTAATAGTAAGAAACGTAAGCAAAGACAACGTTCAGAGCAAACTAACCATTAGAAAAAAAAACTTAACAAAATTTGTATTTTTTAAAAAAGCTACACTAACTATGTTGGTGTGCTGTTTTATTTTTTTTTTGTATCTTATAAGTGTTATTAATAAGTATCATAAATTTGTACACAATATTTAAATTAAATTTAATAAGACTCATCTATCAATGTCCAACACAAATCAGCAAGCAACGAGTCAGGCTTTTTGCCGCTGTACCAATGCTCAAGGTGAGCGGCGACTTGGTTAAATCTTTCTCCATGCTCATCGGATTCGGTCGGAACTTGCTGCTCAAAATGGTCCTTGGGATGGTGAAGGAAATGAATTTTTAAGGACATATTCACACCTATTTCCAAAAGCGTCTAACATGTCATCCACATATTTTTTCCAATCTTCAGACCGGTGCACTCCTAAGCAATGTTTTATAACGGTCATAACGGAGTTCCAGGCAATTTTTTCATTTGGTCTTAAAAGTTCTCCGAATTTTGCGTTCTTCATAAGTTTTCTTATATCGGGGCCATTGAGAACACCAAAATAATGTTATGTTGATTTAGTTCTATTAAAAGACCTAAAATACCTTATTTTATTTTCGCAACACTTAGTCATAGAAATATTTCTGTCAAACATTTAAAAGCTTCGGCATCTCGATTTATTGCTTTATGAAATTTTTGACAATTCCCAATTTTATGTGCAGTGGTGGTAGCAAAATGTTATTAGCTGGTATCAGCGGAATATGCATAACATTTGCCACATTTAAATGAAATTCTGTGCGAAGCTTCCAATCACGCATTCTATATTGGTTTCCGCGGTACCTTGTGTCCCAATGACAAATGAAGCACACAACTTTTTTTGTGTATCCTGTCTGCAAACCAGTAAGCAAGGCGATAACTTTTAAATCCGCACATATCTTCCATTGATGCTGCTGATACTGAACTCTGTCCCAAATTAATTTCATTGCTTCGTATGTTTACTTTATGTTGGAGCTTATGGCGATTGGAACCGGATTTTTTGTGTTGTCCACATACAGCAATACTGCTTTCAAACTATTTTTCGACGAGTCAATAAACAATCGCCGTGAGCATTGGTACAGCGGCAGAAAGCCTGACTCGTTGCTTGCTGATTTGTGTTGGACATTGATAGATGAGTCTTATTAAATTTAATTTAAATATTTTGTACAAATTTATGATACTTAAAAAAATACAAAAAAAATAAAACAGAACACAAACATAGTTGTCTTTGCTTACGTTTCTTACTATTACAAAATGTCAAAGGGTAAATTAAAATATTGACGAAACGTGAGAGAAAAAACATTTAAAAAAAATAGATAAATTTCAGTTTTTTCGATACATTGGCTATAAGGACACCCAAAACATTGATTTTGGGGATTACAGTCATCTAAGAACTTAAAGACGGACTTATTCTGAGAAGCTTTGCCAAAGAAAGTTTACCAAAAAAGTCAACATTAAAAAAGTTAGAGACCGAAGAAAAATGTGCCTTTCTCTTACAATGGGCCACTTTGATGAAAAACTTCAGGAAAATTTTTTTTATGAAACCATGATTGTAACTCAAAAAAGTAATGATGCAGTTCGATCCATGGTGCATGCTTTATAGACTTGGAAAAAGCGTTTGACAAAGTTTGGATACAGGGACTAATAGTTAAGCTTATGAGCTTTAAATATCCACTTCAATTAATAATTCTAATTCACAACATGCTAACTAGTAAAACATTTAGAGTCCAAATATACCAATCGTATAGTGAAAGAGAGTTTTTCGTAATAAATGTCTTGCAGCAAGGAACAGTCAACTCGCCAACGCTATTTAATCTACATATCCTTGACCTGGTAAACAAATTGGAAAATATTATTGCTTACGCAGATGACATTGTTGTATACCATGCAGACAGTACAATTAGTAATATAAACCAAAACCTACGAAACAAAATCAATATTATTACAAAGTTTGCGGAAAACTGGCAGCTAAAAATTAATTGCGATAAATGCGAAAGTATTTTGTTCCGACCCTCAATTAAGAAATGCAGCTGTGAGGTAAAGAAACGCTGGAAACAGTTTAAGGTAATAGTAAATGAAGAGGGTATTGCTACGAGTATAGCATCCTTGAGTACAGTAAAATATCTCGGAGTTATCCTTGACCGATTTCTATACTTTGACAAGCATATAAATGAACAAATAAAAAAAGCCAGCAGGGCTTATCGCTGTTATAAAATAATGTTATCATCTCAGTTAATGAATTCAAGCGTCAAAGTTATAATGTACAAATTCCTAATTAGACCAATTTTAACTTATGCGTATATAGAACGAATGAGAAAATTCGAAAGAAAGATGTTAAGATCATGCACATCATTACATAGAACACCTAACAGTAACTTTTTAAAGTACTACTCAAATCAAAAACTCTATAAAAGAGCAACCATTTGCAGAATTGATATACACATAGTTAATGTAACTAGAAACCATATAAGGAGGTGCACTGCTAACACAGACAATAGTCTAATAAAAGCAGTTTTTTGAAAGCGAGGGCTACTTTAAACACGCTTTATTAAATGGATACACCCCTCCAGAAACATTCATATTTCTTGACCAAATTGGTTACATTCAAAACAATGAGGCCATACCCATTATTTAACACATATTTAGAAGGGCAAACAAAAAGAACATTTCATGTAAAATTCTTACCAATGCAAACAAACGCTTTGATTGCACAATATCTTTCAGGGATAAAGCCGAGTCCAATGAAACAGCCAAAAAATGTTAGTGGCTCCTTAAACCTAGTACCGACCTCACTCCCCCAACTCCACCCCTCCCCCCTAGATTTTAAAGCTATTTTATCTATACTCTCATAATAACCAAGCATTGTTTTTTATTTTACATTTTTCTTTGCAACAACATATTCTACGCACTTTTATATAATCAATGGTCTAGAGAGCTCGATTAGAGACGTTGGCCAAGTTAAAAATTCATTCAAAAAACTTTTGTTTATTTTAGTATATAAGGATACAAACAAGATTTTCGTACTAATAAATAAACAACAACCGTTAACCCGACATTACTTGTGATCGCACGGCGATGTTGTCCCTTACATCAAATATTTAAATATAACAAATACATTTTATTTTATATATGTATAAGCATAGCTGACAAGATGTTTAAGACCGCAATCTGATCTGGTTCGTTTGATCGCCCGCCGCTTCTTTTATCAGTATTCGCCAGTTGAGAGCGACTTTGTTTGCGTTCAATCCCACATACATATGTACATATAAATCAATAAACATTAATGTACATACTCATTAATTTTTTTCATGTGACAAAGTATTTTTGTACTCGCTAATTTTAAAAAAGTAGATATCGAAGAGCGGTTTTCGTGTTCATTGTACATTGTACATATTAGAACTCACATTTTTTTTGGAAACATTGGATACTGACAAATCCATTTCTATTTGCGCTTCGTAAAATAGTGGTATATAAAATAATAACTTGAGTTCGAAATATTTTACTATTCACTTAAGTTTGTTTTCTTACCTTGATAATATTTTTGATACACACCCATGACTTACGCGCAATTGCCGTGATATGTCACACGGACGAACACCATTGTGTGCTAATTCAACAATACGTTGCCTTACAACATCGGGAAGTGGTCGACCATTAACAAAAACGCCACCCAGTTGGTTCACACCGCCGTGACCTGCGAAGAAATAAAAATATGTTTGTATTAATAATAGAGATGATATGACTTAGTATATACATATGTATATGTATGTATATGTATGTACATTTTTTAAAGTTATCAATAATCGTTGAACTATATCAAGTATGAACATAAATTTATTGCTGTACAACTCAACCTTATATAAATTAAACGAAATTAATTGCGTGTTTATTATAGTACATTTTGCTAAAGCAGGTCACCGCATTTACATATTTTTGGTTACTTCCATTAATGTTAGACTAACATGAAAAATGTTTAACATTAAATTTCCGGCGTACGAAAATATTAGGCTAAGCTGTTAAGTATTTTCGTCATTTTGTATATTTTTCCAAAGGGTGAAATAACAATGTGAGATGTATAGAGATATAATCCGCACAATAACTTGTACTGCACTACTTTTTAATGGCAATGGTTCTTAATATACATGCCTTCTCCGATTTAAACGGAGAGCAAAAAGTTTCGGTAAATACATATGTATGTATGTACGAGTATGTACTCAGACGCCGTAAATACGCGTTGGAGCATTGACAGGAGGATGCATACATTGGCTCCTCTGACGATGTAAAAATCAGCGTAATAATGTTTTCTTTTTTAGTATATACCGTTATACTCGTCAAGATCTTTAAAATCTTTTACATACGTACACTTAAGTAGGTATTAAAGTAAAGCGTTTCATTTTAATGCAGAAGCAAATTCGTCATTACAAAAATGTGCACAGTAACACATCATTAGCACTTTTACGCATTGACTTGAATGGGATAATTTGTGCTCCGTTCACATATGTAAATAATAAATACATATACATATGTATGTAGGACATACTTTTATTCATGCATGTATGTTAATATTTTGTAAGTTCCCATGTCACGAAACATATTACTGATATGTGTGGTGTGAAGTCATGCAAAGTCCAAAGATGCCGCTTAAGAAAAAGAAAATTTACATTTCAATTTAAAAAACTAAATACGATTAGTCCAGCACATTTATTGTAGTCTGCGGTCTGTGTTGGAGCTATAGCCGCTAAACTTAACCATAGAATTCGATATACTGTGATGATCACATTGAAGAAAGAAAAGGTAAATTCGGGAGAAACCGAATGCGTATGTATTTTTGTTTTTGAGACACAGACATTTTACCATAAGTGGGCGTGGTAACGCCTATTTTAAAAAGTCTCATAAATTTCCAGTTTCCTTGTTTAAAATCGCTTAAAATATTAAATTTCACTCAATTTGTTCCAATAGACACCGAAAAAACAAAGTTTTTGCATTTTTAAAAATTTCTGGGAGGTAAGCGAGGTTATTGACCAATTTCGACAATTTTCAATAACAATCTAACTTGTCCAAAGAACATTCTATGTACCAAGTTTCATTAATACATTTTTTCTCTAGTAATTATATCCACGGACGGACAAACAATCAGTGCCTCGACGATTCCCTTTTCCATTCTGGTCATTTTGTTATACATATATATGATTATTTTTGGCTGTTTCAAACAAGCGATTTGCGAACAAAGTTAATATACCCTTGAGTACGCTCGGGTATAAAAACGAAGCACATTGACAAGATGTATTTATAAAATAACGTAGTAATTAATATCTTCACAAAGAGACAATAGCCGTAGTATTTTGTTTACAACACTGAAAATACCAATCCGGCCATCAACTGTTTAGTAAATGCAGCCAAATGTTAACAAACGAGCAATCGTGAATTAGGTATTTCTTGTACCTCGAATTATTTGTTATGTATAGAGCTGTAGCAAACCGTATGTATTCGTTACCGAGTAACGAGTACAACGCCTGACTCGAAGTACCGAATCGTTACTTACAAAATAAACTCGGTACTCGTATATGTAGTTGTCAATTTGATTGTTAATATTGTGCGGAATGAAACAATTATGAGTATACTCCTTTTGAACACAGCAGTATCATTTTACACCTTGCAAGGCAACGTTTCGGTATAATTCGCTTGTGCCGATTTATGTACAGGTTTATGTTCTTTCTTTCTCACACACGCCAATGTCGCATTCGAAATTTTGAACTTTTTGGAATTGTTACAAAAATACGTTGCGTCTAAATATACATATGTATATTTATTAAACTTTTATTTAAAAAACTACCAGTGTTCACACTTTTACATCTAAATTAAAAATGTAAATAAAATTTTTTAAACGAACTAACTAACCATTTTGCATATTATATTTTCATTAAGATGTTAAACGATAATATCCTTTGGAATTATCAAGGCCATAAATGTACGCAAACATCGATGATTCTACATCTCGTGAAACATGCCAGTGTTTGATTGTATCAAAAGTAACGAGTAACGATACGAAAGTAACGGGTGCTGAGTGTTTCAGCAACGAAAACATACGGGTACCAAACTTTACGTCACTTTTACAGCTCTAGTTATGTATTTGTTAAGCTCGCGATTACTGGTATAGATGACGAACAGCACAACCTATTCACAAAATAATTGCAATGGTCCAGTGAATACGGCAATGTAACGTCTGTTACCAAGGTGGAAGACTACTCAAATACCATCCTCACAGGCGAAGAGTTGTCAAGTGTTGAGAGGCAGTTGGTGGAGAGGCTGGTCAAGAAATGGTCCAGTGAATTTTCCCCGCGAAGGGGTTTAACTGGTGTCCAAGATGGGAAAAGATCTTCTCTAGACACATGAAATACACATCTTTCTGCCCGCAGTGGCGGACAACCGGTGGAGGCGTCAAGAGAGTTCCTCTCTGGCCGAAATGTTCGGAAATCTCTTCTATTGCTCCCAGTGTAGAAGAGGCGGTGCAAGTTGTGCCTGGGTCCTCACTGGTAAGTAGCCTTGAGGATCTCTCAATGAAGTAGGAAGATATGCTCCTAGGTATAGATGGGGTAGACACCATCTTACCATCATCGCTGAAGTAAAATGATCCAAGTAAGAGTTGCACAGACAAACATCCACCACTCCAGGGCGGCCTCGGCTGTCATTGGAAGGATGGTTTCTTGCCCAGACTTGAGCTAGTCTCTAATCCTATAGCCTCGCGATGTATTTTTGTATGGGCGGTGCCCATAATTTCTTCCAATAAATACTAAAAATCGAAGTTTTTTGCATTCCTTAAAATTTCCGTTATATGGAAGTTGGGCGTGGTTAATGCCCGATTTCAAAAATTATTGACGGTGATGTTAGTGATATCAAGGACAATATGTTCACCAATTTTGTGGCAATACCTTACATCGTTATTGAGACATGTACCTACAGACTTTTTTATAAGTGGGCGTGATAACGCCCATTTTCCAAAATTTCATAAAAATCAAGTTTCTTAGTTAACTATCTCTATAATAACAAATTTTAATAAATATGTTCCAAAAGAAAAACAAAAACGGAATTTTGCATTTTTCAAAATTTCCGTTATATGGGAGGTGGGCGAGGTTATGGCCCGATTTCAAAACTTTTTAACGATGATAACACCGATATTGAGGAAATTTTGTTCATCAAATCTTGTGACGATACCTTACACCGTTATTGAGATACAGACATTTTTTCCTAAGTGAGCGTGGCAACACCCATTTTTCAAAATTACATAAATACCTAATTTCTTAGTTCAAAATCGCTCCAAACACCGAATTTCACTCAATTCGTTTTAATAGATACCGAAAAAAGGAAGTTTTTGCATTTTCCAAAACTTCCGTTATATGGGAGGGGGGCGTGGTTATGATCCGATTTCAAAAATTTTCTCCGTTATTATAGTGATATCAAGGAAAATATGTCCACCAAATTTTTGTGATGATAACTAATAGTGTTATTGAGATACAGAAAAAATGTTGCCACGTCCACTTTTCAAAATTTCATATATACCTAATTTCTTAGTTCAAAATCTCTCCAAATACCAAATTTCACTCAATTTGCTTTAATGGATAAAGAAAGAACGGAGTTTATGCATTTTTCAAAAAACTTCCATTATATGGGAGGTGGGCGTGGTTATTGACTTATCTTATCCATTTTCAATACTAACCTTCCCTGTCCAAAGGGCAATCTATGTACAAAATTTTATTGATAAATCTCAATTTTTACTCAAGTTATCGTCTGCACGGACGGACAGACAGACATCGCTAAATCGGTTTATCTTTTCATTCTGAGCATTTTGGTATATATATGTCTATATCTAACTTGATTCCGTTATGCTGTACGCTTTGGTATAAAAACATTAATTATTTTTGTCTTTCAGAATATATGACTAAAGATCTCACACCCATTATGATCAACTATGATGATGGGGCCCAAGGAGACGGCTTACTTCCCAGGAGATAATAACACCACCTCGGTAGAGGTCATAAATTTAGCACAACACTGCTCATCGAGAGGACTACCACACTTGGCCCACACAATGCCCACAACGTCATATGGGGCAGCCGTGACACCAACAAAAGAGGTAAGTCAGGCTTAGATTTCCTTTTATTACTTATCTTATATATTTTAAACAAGGGCAATATACCTACGTTTTGGAATGTAGTTAGGGAAGAGGTTTTTGATCTGACTTTTTGTAGTCCGAGATTAACGGACGATCTATAACAAAGAGATCAGAAAATCTAAAAGGAGTAGTTTTAGATTCTTTTGTGAAAACATCAAGTCGACTCCAGAGATTGCAAGACTTTACAAAGCTCTTGCGAGGGACACGGTTCACTTGAATCTAGCACTGAAATCTGAAGACGGGATGTATGTAGACAATGAAGAGAAACGCACTCTTCTACTGCTGCGCACACACTTGCCTGAATGTTTAGTCCAGTGTTCAATATCTTAACATATGACTGATTCTCATCGGCGAGCAAATAAAGTTGTTTGGCAATTAGCTAAGAGCGTTATCAGCGCAGAAAGGCTAAGGTGGGCAATTAACACCTTTCAGCCGTAAAGATCACCGGATGCAGATGGCATTTTTCCAATCCATCTTCAGTAGGGCTCTGGGGTGCTAATCCGACACCTGGTAAACATCGCCAGAGCAAGCCTTGCTTTTGAGTATATACCGGATTCATAGCGTACGTCTAAGATGGTATTTATACCCAAAATAGGCAAAAGGGATATAGAAATCCCCATGTCTTTTCGGCCTATTAGTTTGACATCCTTTGTGTTAAAGGCAATGGAAAGAGAAATCATCGTGCATCTCTTTGAGAATGCCTTGAAGAGATTCCCGTGCCATTCATGTCAGTATGCATATATGGCGGGCAAATCAAAGGAAACTGCCATATATGTATGTACCAACTGAAAGATTTTATCCAGACAGCTCTGGATAAAAAGAAAAACGCGATATGCGAGTTTCTAGATATTGAGGGAACTTTTCATAACACCCCTCATGAACAAGTAATTAGAGCCCTGGAAAATAGGTGAGTGGACAATACCACATCAAATTGGATAGGGGCATTAGTAAACTGTATATTGACAGAGGCTGAAGCGGGCAATAACACCGTTAAGTCAAGGTAACTACCACTCACCAGAAAAAGATCCCTAACGGGAATGAAGACCTTTCTTTTGAATGGCACGAAAAGCAATGTTAACTCCGAGGTAAAATATGACAAAAAAACTTCTATGGAAATCACATTTAAGTACGACCGTAAAAAAGGCCACATCCTCATTAATGATATGCAGAAGACTTGCGAGTAAATCATGGGGAAGTAGCCCTGACATCGCTCGCTGCATGTATATCATGATTGTGAGGCCTATGATCACATGTGGCGTGGTCTAAGAGATTTGAGCCTAAAAATGTAAATCCTGGAGAATTTAGTCTCACCCACATAATATGGGGCAAGGACCCATGTCGGAATTACTCTATAATGGAGTCAATAAAAGACTTCATGTCAAAAACTTCATGCCAAAGAAAATCAAGTTTAACCAAAAGTTTGATAGTAAGTTAAGCAACAAAAAAGTGTTTAAAAGCCTGTCTGAAAAACATCGCTATACTATCCGATAGTCAAGCTGCGATTAAAAACTAAGTTGCACCCGTTGCGAAGTCTAACCTAGTTTGGGACTGCTTAGAGAAATTAAACACTCTTGGCGGTAAAAATAAACTATTCCACGACCACACGTGAATAGAAGGGAATGTAATGGCGGACTCTCTCGCTAGAAAAGCGGCTGCCTATACATTCAATGGTCCGGAGCCCTTCTGTGGGTTATCATCCAACCTCATTGGAAGTTTTTTAGAAAAATCTACGAAGGGCAGAATAAGTCAAATATGGAAATCTCTTCCAGGCTTAAGACAGTCGAAGGTCTTTTTGGAACATTTTATGGGGAGAATGTGACGAAACTTCAATGCAGTTGATCGCAGAGTGCGGAATGCTAATGCATATTAGATTCAGATTAGGGAAGATTTCCCTCGCTTTCAGAACAAAAGGGGTATCATAATAGATCTTTTAGGTCGCAAGGTATGTCACCCTTCTAAATTAATCTTAATCTTACTGCTTTTTGTAAGCTCTGTTAAAAACAAACGGAAGTCTTGAAGGAAGAGGTCTGATGAGGAGATGCGTGATAGCAGATATAGCAGATATTACTTCTACCGCTTTGATTTTTGATATTTCTTAAATATTTCCCCCTATATTAATAGGCCTTAAAGCGCAAAAACAATTAATAATATAAAAACTAACAAGTTCAGAATTTTTTCCAATACCTAGCCTTCGTACGATTTATATTTGGCAACTCAGGTTCTCCACATGATTAAATTGACCGCCTGTTTTAGAAAATTAAAAAAGTACACATGGAATTTGATGTTTCAGGCTCAGGAAAGCTTGGGCGATTCATATAGTATAGGTAATATATAAAAATGGTAAAATAAATATTATCAGAATAGTTCAAACTGCCTCTAAATAATCCCTAACTTATCCCAAAAAAGGTCTGAAGTAGTTCTGAAAACGACGTGAACTTGTTTCTAAATGATCTGCATAAAGTCGTGAAACGTCCCGAAATGGTCCATGGTTAGTCTTAAAATTATCCCAAAGCTAGTCCCGAAATAAGCCCAAACAGGTGCCGAAACGCCCCAGAAATGATCCGAAACGTGTCCTAATTTGACCTGAAATAGTCGCGAAATGGCTCAGAACCAGTCCCGAAATTTGAAAATTTTTTTAATTAGCTATAATCTAAGAACCAGTCCCGAAATGAACCCGAACTAAATCTGAAATAATTTTGAATCACGTCCCTAAACATGATCCCGATCCCGAAATCCTTCGAAATGGTTATAAAGTTGTCATGTACTAGTCTTGATGTGCTATGGAAATAACCTTTAACTATACCATACATATTTATTTGTAAACACAAAAAACAGTCCAGAACTTGCACGGTCAAAGTGGGTTGGGCACTTTACACAAAATTTTTAATACATTATGGTTAGTGGTAATTCATATTTGGAAACCAATGAATATTTGTTTTATGTTTGTAATAGATTTTCAAGGTCACAAGCGTTAAATTAATTGCGTTTTTTTTTCTCGAAATCATGCTGCCTTGTTTGTTTTTCTCAGCCCTTTCAAGACGTGTTCATTCCCACGATTTTGGACTCTGACCCATTAAAGTTGAAACAATTTCTACCAATAACCACTTTTCAAGAAGACAAATAGACTAATGCAAAAGTTAAAATGTGAGATGATTTCATTTGATTAGAGAAAAGAATATGTTAAAAACTTACATATAGGGATTAATTTGTAAAACTAATTTTTTTCGGTTTTTTCGGCCTATGCAATATCTCAAATCAAAAGCTCCTTATTTCGATAAAAATAATTCGAATAGCGAGTGTGGAGGATGTTTTCATAACCTTCATTAAACTCTCTTTAAAATCCAGGTCATAAAGTAACAGAATCTATACTCTAAATTTTTTGTTAAGCCAAAGAATAAAAATAGAAACAGTTACAGAAGCAGAAACAGAAACTTAAACAGAAACATAAATAGAATCAGAAACAGAAACAGAAACAAATCAGAAACAAAAACAGAAACGGAAATAGAAACATAAACAGAAGCAAAAACAGAAGCAGAAACAGAAACGGAAACGGACACAGAAACAAATCAGAAACAAAAACAGAAACAGAAACGGAAATAGAAACATAAACCGAAACAAAAACAGAAGCAGAAACAGAAACGGAAACGGACACAGAAACATAAACACCAACAAAAACAGAAACGGAAACATAAACAGAAACAGAATCAGAAACCAAAACAGAAACGGACACATAAACAGAAACGAAAGCAGGAACGGAAACAGAAACAAAAACAGATACGGAAACAGGAACGGAACCAGAAATATAAACAAAAACAGAAACGGAAACAGAAACAAAAACAGAAGCAGAAACGGAAACATAAACAGAAACAAAAACAGAAACGGGCACAGAAACAGAAACGGAAGCAGAAACAGAGACAGAAACAAAAACGTAAACTGAAGCAGAAACAGAAACGGAAGCAGAAACAAAAACAGAAACCGAAACAATAACAGAAACAGAATCAGAAACAAAAACAGAAACGGAAACAGAGGCAGAAACTGAAACGGAAACAGAAACAAAATCAGAAACAGGAGCAGAAACAGAAACGGAAACAGAAACAAAAACAGAAACAGGAGCAGGAACCGAAACATTAACAGAAACAGAAACAGAAGCCGAAACAGAAACGGAAACGGAAACATAAACTTAAACAGAATCAGAAACTTGCCTTGTATATTGAACTAAGAGGCATTGCCAGTGCATGATTTTTTTTCAATCACAATAGTTCGGTTATTGCAAACATAGAATAGTTGGAAATAGCAATAAAAAAATGTAAACAAACCAAAAATTCAAACAAATACTTGTAAATGTGCGAAATAGCAAATTTAATAAAATTAGTAATAATTACTTGCTTGTGAAACTTGGGCTTGTGAAACTGATGTTACCAAATGTGTAAATTGTGGTGACCTTCATAGAGCGTCTGATCCAACATGCCCGAAACGTGCTGAATACCGGAACATTCTAAGCAATATGCATTCGCGTTCTCACAACAAACGGAGCTTTCACACACAAGGCAACAACAACAACTTCATTTTTAATAATGACAGCTTTCCTTCTATGCAGCGTCATGGTCGTACTACCAACACAAATAATGTGAACTTTGTACCTTCAGTTCATAACAATACTAGGAGCTATGCCGAGGCTGCAAAAGGTGACAACCTCTTCTCAACAAATGAACTATTGTCTATCACCAAGGAACTATTGACTGAATTGCGTGGTGCAAGATGCAAAGAAGATCAAATTATGGCCATCGCGTCTATTGTTACAAAATACGTTTATAATGGTTAAGTTAAATTGTTTATTTTGGAATGCTCGCAGCATATGCAACAAAAAACTAGATTTTAATAACTACATTGAGGCTAATGATGTTGACTTGGTAATTTTAAACGAGACATGGCTTAAGCCTAATATTCGAATTAACTTTAATAACTATTTTTTCTATCGCTCTGATAGACTTCATTCTACTGGTGGTGGTGTTGCCATATTAATTAAAAAGTGTATTGTTCATTCTGTATGTACTATTCCCAAGTTACAGGTCATTGAAGCTAATGCAATTACCTTGCAAATTAACAACAAAAAGCTGACAGTCCTTGCTGCTTACTTTGCTGGTGGTGTTTATGATTCACAGAAATGCAATGATTTCTACAATGATATTACCAAGCTGACTAGCATTGATGGAAACTTTTTAATTTGTGGTGATTTCAATGCTCGCCATAATTTTTGGGGATGTTCGAGAATGAACAAATGGGGTAATCTCCTTTATAATAAGTTTGTCAACAGTAAATTTTCTATTCTTTTTCCAGATCAACCAACGTTTTATCCGGCGTCTGCCAAATGTCGTCCGTCCGTATTAGATTTAATACTAACTAACTGTTCTTCTATTTGTTCTCAACTAATACCTGCAGATGCACTTTCATCTGACCATTTACCGGTTAATTTTTCGATTGGTGAAGTATCTGTTCGTGAACCTCCAACTGTTTACGACATCAAAAATACAGATTGGTACCATTATCAAAAAGCTATTAAGAGAATTATTAAATCGTATCCTCCTATGATTTCCACCAAACAGATTGATGAAAGCATTACTAGGTTCAGTTCTGATATAATCACCACATTTAAAGCTGTTACACCCAAAATAGTCATATCTCCTATTAAAAACACTATTCCAAACTCAGTTAAAATTTTAATTAATGAAAGAAAATATGCTAGAAGACAGTGGCAGAGAACACGTCTCCCTTGTTTCAAAGAGCTTGTCGACACCTTGACTAATAACATAAAGCTAAAACTCGAAAATTTGAGAAATAATAAATTTAATAGCACTTTAGAAAGCTTGGATAAAGGATCACGTAATTTCTGGAAATTAAGCAAATTTTTTAAAAATAAAACCAACAACATGACAAATTTAAAATACAATAATGTTACTGCTTACACAAGTTGCGACAAAGCTAATATGCTCGGTAATCATTTCTACAATGCCCATCTTGCTACTGCGAACATTTCTGAACCTGAAATGGAAGCTGCAGTATCTTCAGCCGTAAATGCTCTACATTTATCCAACGTCGATCAGTTTGTATTGCAAATTGATGCGAAGTTGGTTAAATCTTTTATATGCAATCTTAAAAATCGTAAAGCGGTAGGGTTTGATG
The DNA here is from genome assembly GCA_963971545.1 of Philophylla caesio. Lineage (NCBI taxonomy): Eukaryota > Metazoa > Arthropoda > Insecta > Diptera > Tephritidae > Philophylla > Philophylla caesio. The sequence goes on along the minus strand of OZ020605.1, from coordinate 305,222 downwards.
AAATAAGCAATTGTCATCTCAAAGCATTACCTACGTGTGGGTTTCATTTTTTGGCAACATTATTTAATGCTTGTTGTAAATTTGCTTACTTTCCGAATGCTTGGAAAATTGCCAGGGTGGTTGCAATTCCAAAATGTGGAAAAGATCCAACTGATGCTGGGTCTTATAGACCTATAAGCTTGCTTAGTAGCCTGGGAAAAATTTTTGAAAAAGTAATAAAAGCAAAGCTTGATGTTGTGATTGAAGATGAAAATATTATCCCTGACGAGCAATTTGGTTTTCGTCATGGACACTCAACTGCACATCAGTTATTTCGCCTGGTGCAGTGTATTAAAAGAAACTTGCAAAATCGTAATTCTATTGCTGTTGCTGCCCTTGATATAGAAAAAGCTTTTGATGCGGTCTGGCATGACGGTCTTATACACAAACTTATTGGTCTAAAAATTCCTTTGCAAATTTGCAAACTTCTTCAAAGCTTTCTCAGTGATCGTGAATATTCAGTGTCTGTTGGTGGTGAACTATCCAATAAATTTAAAGTTCCTGCTGGTGTTCCCCAAGGTTCAGTCTTAGGCCCGGTTCTATTTAATTTATATTTGGCTGACATTCCAAAAGTCTCACATTCTAAACTTGCTCTTTTTGCAGATGATACATGTATTTATTCTTATGACAATACCGCCTCCACACTGATTGATAATATAAATAATTATCTTAACTGTTTGTTTAAGTTTTTTCACAAATGGAAAATTAAAGTTAATGCTTCCAAAACGCAGGCCATGTTTTTTACGCGCAAAAGAGCTCGCCATAATTTACCAAATAAGTGCTTGAGCTATAATAATATAAACATCCCTTGGAGTACTTCTTTAAAATATCTTGGACTTGTTCTAGACAAAAGTTTAACTTTTAATCTTAACACTCAAGAACGAGTACGTAAAGCAAACAATTTAATCAAAGCCCTTTACCCCTTGATTAACAAGAAATCTCACTTATCTTTGCCTAACAAGATGCTTATATTTAAAATGGTCTTTATGCCTATGCTCACCTATGCATCCCCTGTATGGGCCTCAGCTGCGGCATGTCATATAAAGAAATTGCAAGTGGTTCAAAATAAATTACTTAAACTTATATTTAGTTTGCCATACGATTATCGAACCACTGCTCTTCATCAAAAGGCTGATATATTATTTTTCAATGAAGTGATTGATAAGCTTAAAAGCAAATTTATGAATAACTGCGAGCGTTCTAGTTATGTAATTATAAGGAATTTGTGTTCCCAGCACTAGATTTAAGTTTTGTTTTAAGTTTTAGTTTAAGTAGTTAGTTTAAGTTTATATACTTTTAAAAAGTTTTTTTTTGTATCTTTTTCTTTAAATATTGTTTCATTTATAGATTATTATTTTGCTCTGCTGTTATCGTTATAAAGGTTGTATAGTTTATCTGAACTACCGATTTAATTTTTTATGTATAGCCTGTACTCTTAAGTTTGTATATATTTTTTGGCAAATAAATTGATTGATTGATTGATTGTAATAATTACGAAGTTTGAGTTAAAATTAAAACAAAACAAGTAAGAAAAGCTAAATTCAGGCGAAACCGATTTTTATATATCCTCGTGATGTATTTTTGTATGGGCAGTGCGCATAATTTCATAAAAACCCCGTTTCTTTGTTTCCAATCGCTGCTAGTATTAAACGTTACTCAATGTCTTTCAATAAATACTGAAAAACGAAGATTTTTGCATTTTTTAAATTTCCGTTATATGGAAGTTGGGCGTGGTTATGGTCCGATTTCAAAAATTATTGACGGTGATGCTAGTGATATCAAGAGCAATATGTTCAACAAATTTTGTGACGACACTTTACATCGTTATTGAGATACCTACAGACGTTTTTTATAAAAATCAAGTTTCTTAATTTACTATTTCTTTTAATAACAAATTTTAATTAATATTTTCCAATAGATAAAGAAAACACGAAATTTTTGCATTTTTCAAAATTTCCGTTATATGGGAGGTAGGCAAGGTAATGGTCCGAAACTTTTAACGATGATAACAGCGATTTTAAGGAAACTCTGTTCACCAAGTTTTGTGACGATACCTTACACCGTTATTGAGATACAGACATTTTTTCCTTAATTACATAAACACCTGATTTCTTAGTTCAAAATCGCTCCATATTCCGAATTTCACTCAATTTGTTTTAATACATAGATACCGAAAAAATTAAGTTTTTGCATTTTCAAAAACTTCCGTTATATCGGAGGTGGGCGTGGTTATGATCCGATTTCATAAATTTTCTACGATAATAATAGCGATATTGAGGAAAATATGTCCACCAAATTTTGTGACGATAACTTGTACTGTTATTGAGATACAAACACAACTTCGACTTTTGAAATGTTTTTTTGTTTTCCAAAACGTTTTTATTAATAGTAATAATACAGTAAACAAACTGTGTTCATATGTTCATGTATTATAACGTTTAAAAATATTAAAAATTTATTGTAAATATTTAATGATATGCATATACTATGTTAATTTATCTACTTTAATGAACTTCCTGTAAGGGTTTGATCACAGAGAATTTAATAGAAAGAATAAACTCTTAATTTCCATTCTCGGTAATCTAGGAAAATAAAAAGTGGAGTAATGTATGTATAACATTTTATTTACATGTATAATCTTCATGTTTTTGGTATGCCGTTGAAAATCCATTTTTAGCAGCAAAATACTCTTTTAAGCTGAAGACAATATTAAATGCAATGGGTATAGAATCACTTACACTATATACAAGTATATGCAGATGTCAAATATAGACACTACTATCTAAAGTACTTATTCACTTGGATGTTTTGGACTGCATCCGATTACATTGACATCAAAGTGTCTATATACTGATACAGATTAGAGATTTGTTTGAAAAATATAATTTTGAATAGTTTTCATTTGCGATAATCTTGTAAAATAAGGAATCTTATAATGTGTAACATTTTATTTACATGTATAATATTCCATCATGTTTTGGTTGTATCTGTATGCCGTTGATAAATCCATTTTAGACAGCGAACGTTTTTATTTTCTACGTTTGGTCGAATTTAGCTATGTATTCTTAATTTTTTAAGACTGCATTTTATTAACACGTTACACAATATTTTCTAAGTAACTTTTAGAACACAATTTTTTAAACATTTACATTTTTTTTCTATTCTGAATTAAAATGCGCAAATAAGAGATTTTTGTTTTGCTTTTATTGTAAAGGACTAAAGCATTAAGCTTCATAGTGAATATTTTATTCGTTTTTTAATTAAACTTATTTTTTTAACATACATATGTATGTATGTATACATATTACTTTCTGATGATACGCTTAAGGTAGGTTTATAGCAATGCAGAGTTTTGTCTTACATTCGCGAATACAACGTTAATAATACGGCACCCGCTACTCATTTAAGAATTTGATAATTTAACCAATTGTTGCACGATGTGCGATAAAAACCGTATTATTATCACGTTTGAGTGCTCTCATCCACAATTACGCGGTTATGTGTGCAACCAAATCCACCACCGAAATCACCGTTTTGGGTGGAAAACAAAGCGACAAGATACCCATTGCACTAGCATTTAGAGATTTGAATAAGTTGACATGCGCCAGGCGGAGTTCCATTGTCAAACTTCATCAACATCTACACACACAAAGTGCATGGTACTCTGTTCGAGTATGTACATATATTTATACATATGTATGTATATACCTACTATGTGTTTCACAAAAACACATCTTGACTATGGTTTTATTATTCAGAGACAATTCATTATTGGTGAATAAGAAAAATTGATATCACATTATTTGATTTTTAGTTTTCTAAATAAAGTCAAACACATATTAAGTTTAAGATGGTAACTAAAAACATTAGTTATTCTTTTACTTTCACGAAAATTATAAAATGTATGCCGTAAAAAGATCCCGCGCGAATTGACGACGCAGCTGTTCAGCAATAGGAAGCGAGAACCGTACTCTTCTATTGCAAGCAAGAAAGAGTAATAGGCGCACACTGGGTTCATCCACATACATACATACATTGCCAGAGTAAGGCGTTTCAGCTCGTGTTAAAAACCGCAAACGCAACGATGAGGATAACAGGATGTACGCATATGTATGTATGTATGTATATAACAAGGCGGTGGAAATATTTTATTTTTGCACACAAACTACACATAGCGACGGTAATAAATTAACACTCATATTCAATATGATATTCTTGGTAAAAAATAATATTTATTTATTTGTTTTTCGGAATTTTGAAATATTGCTATCTTCAGAGGATTAACGTTAGCGATTTTAACGAAACTCTCAGCGCGTTTTTGAGTTGTCAGATTTCTTGAAATCCTGAAATATAGCCCGCCACCAACCTCCACATACATACGTGGTCATAAAGGAGCGCCTTTTGATAACACCGTCTAAATTAAAAAAAAAAACATTTTTTTTGTAGAATTCGTACAAAAACTAAAAATTGTTTAAAAAATTTATTCGTGAACTGTGTCACTTAAAAAAGGGTGTAAAAAACACCGTGCAAAAATTTAGATAATTCTATAGCAAATTATCATTTGTATAAGTATGTACTACATACATATGTATATACGAACCGGAAATCGATCGTTCGCGGAAATTGTAAAATTAATAGTTTTTTGTCGAAGCCCAGATAAGGAGATGTGGTGATCTCCTATAACTTCTACTGCTTTCAGTATTGTTGTTTTACCCTTCCATTTTTTTTTCTATTCTGATTTCCCTTTACACTTCTGACTAAGTAATCAGAGTTCTAGGTATTACGGGAATTTTTTTCAGATTTAAGGCAATACTTCAGATTTATGTTAAAATTGTATTCATTTAGAAAGCTTGAATTTTATGAATTTTTTAAGGAGTGGGCTTAGCTTTCGTTTATCCTTCTATTGGTTTCGCTATTGTTTCATAGCCTGAACCACCTGTGCAAACAACCAATTAGATGGAACAGACGATCCAGCCTTTGTCATATATTTTATAACATTTTGGCACGAGTCGTTTTTAGTTCGCCTGCGGTATTCGCCGTCACAAGGACGTAAGGATCCATAAATCTTTCGAAGAATCTTTCTCTTTCACCCATCTGATGTTGTGTTCTGGGCCATATTATAGTAAGGGCATAATGTTGAGAAACATTTAATTGCTCAATTGCCTACTCAGTGAGAGGTACCACTTGATGGCAAGAGAAATTCGTCTTGTTGGTGTTAATGCTGGCTCCTAGGTACTTATTAGGTCCATTCCTTTACTTTCCCTGTAAGTTCCTAAAAAGTGTAAAAAGGCAAGAAAGTAAGGTAAAAACGCTTACGGGCATGCAAAAAAAATATTTTTTTAGCCCAAGAAGTGAATGTCCAATTAGTATTGTCAAAAACAGCTGTCAATTTTAATTACTAAGCAAATTTTTTATATTTTTTTTTTGCGGTCATTATTTGTAATAAAAACACTTAAACGCAAGCAAAACTATCACAAGAACTTACGATTTTATTTTTACTTTAGCACTTTCCATTTTTACTGAAATGTTTAATTTTTTACACAAATTTTGTAATTTTCTTTATTTTGTGCATATGAGCAAAATCTTTCAACATTATATAAAGTACATGTAAAATAGTATTTAAAAACGTATTCAAAAATGTAAGTATCTAAAAATAACACGACGGCATCACAGTGTCAACATACAGGGCCAAGCAAAGCGAACTCGGTAAGTGCAAACGCAGTGAATATATTGATGAAGGAGAATACAAGTTCAAGCATGCGTGGATTTGATTGGTGCGCTATTATTTCTGTTGCAGCCCCTAAGCCTTTTCTGATTGGTCAACGATCTCGTGCTCTTAAATGATATTACATATGTACTTACATACATATGCGGGACTTTGCTGTTTTCACGTTTGCTTTATAAGGCATTCCATACGATTTCAATGAAAAAATCGATGTTTTTTTAAATTATCATGTAAATTCATAACATATGACAGAACGACCGAAAATAAAAAAAAAATTGTTTTCAAAAGTTATGCGACTTTAAATATTTATGTAAGGTGTCTCGGCATAAGCCACTATTTATCACTTCATAACTCGCAAAATATTAGTTCTATTGAAAAAATTATTAAGTAGAGATTTATAAAAAAATTAGTTTTTTTAAGAACATTTTTGCATACCTTTGTTAATAAAAAAATCTATTTGCTGAAAAATCTCGTTCGCAAAATTTAAAAAATTGAAAAAAATATACATGTATTAAGCCCCCTAAGTTGCTTTTCTTAGACATTGCTTCACGATAAATTTAATATCTCAGGTCCTATAAGGAGACACCCTTTAAAAATTGGTCAGTTTATTTTTGAAAATTATGCAAACATGATTTTTCAGCAATTTATTTTTTTTATTACATAGGTATGCACAATTTTTACTTTAAAAAAAAACAAAAAAATGTCTATAAATCTCTGACCTTTTGTCTATAAAAAAGTACTTAATACATTTTTTTATAGAACTAATATTTTTCGAGCTATGAAGCGATAAACAATGGCTTACGTCGAGATACCTTACATTTTAAAGTGACATAACTTTTTAAAAAAAAAATATTTTGCTTATAATGCGTTTACAGACATTTTAGAAACTCCTCTGCTACATATCCAAAATTCGTGCAAAAGTAGTTTTTCACCAATTGAAATAGTGTGGAACGGCTCTTATACGATAGTTATACATATACGCTCATTAACATACTCATTATTAGTCATAGTTCTTACTTACTTATCGCTCACACTCTCTCCACTCAATTATTATTAGCAACTATAAGTTAGCAATGTTAAGTGGTAGCCTCTATCCTTAAGCTAATCAGTCGTTAGCAAACAGCATATGTATATCAAAACTACCCTTTTCCGAAATAGCACCGGCTAAACCATATGTTTTATGTAACATAATATATTAAGTATCGTTAATAAAAACTGTGATTATGTATTAAACATAATAGAAAAGGAAAACGAAATCGACTTTATTTTATTATTCAATTAAAAAAGGAACGTTTCAAAACAAAAAAGGTTTACTTGTTTCAATTAACTAAATTGAAGTAAATCCAAATCTGGCGACGAGGATAAAAACAACACTAACTATTATAAAGTGCTATTACGTCTAAAAATTTTGGAAAAATCTGAACTAAAATGCTAACAATTCGTAAAATTCGGCGTATATTCTAAGTCAACCTTAAAATTTTATATGCAAGACAATTAAAAGTGCTTAAAAACATTAAAAGTGACTTCAAAAAACCTTGAACAGGAACCACACAAAACCAAGAAGTGTAAAAAAAAGCATTGGTCTTAAACCAGCAAAAACTCCAACCCGCAAAAAGAAAAAAAAAAAAAAACCTTGAACAAAAAAAAACACAAGAACAAAAAGTATTAAAAAAAAGTGCTTTGGTCTTAAACCAGCAAAAATTTCAACCCGCTTTAACTATACGAAAATATGTATGTGAAATATGCAAAATAATATCAAATTTCGGGAACAGAAAAATACAGCAACAAAAAAATTGCTTAAAAAGGGCACTTGACACCAATTCGCGAAACTCTAACCCGCTATAACGGTCTATTCCAATAATTCATATGAGCAATAGAAACTTAGAAGAGCGAGAAATAAGTGTTATACCAAAGTGGATACACATTCGTTGTTAATGCTGCTAAACATTTGAGCGTCAATGCGCCAATGTTGCTAACAAATTGAAACTTGTTGCGTGAGAGTAAATATTACTATGTCAAATTTGAGAACATTTATAAGTTTATATACATTGTTGATGAACAATACATATGTATGTATGTAAGTGGCTTAACATAATTACGTCGCAACGAAGTATACAAAAACTTGCGTGAAAGTGGATGTTGCTATGTTACATTCAATAATTCTATGTTAAATAAAGTATAACTAAAACTTTCAATCAAATCAAAATATCTAATGAATAAACAAATCTAATTGAAAAAATAAATAAATTCAACCCGGCCGAACTCATTAAAAACTGAAAATAAAAATAAATAATTACAACAAAGTAAAATGGCACTGACACTAGCAGAGGCGTTAAGAGAAGCACGAAGCATTCCATTCTTTGATGGACAAAGTGAGTACACCATCACACACTATTTAAGAGACGTCACAACAATTTTATCGCTGACAAATGAACAAGAACAACATATTATATCCAAGGTTTTGTGCAACAAGTTGAAAGGGCGAGCTTTATATGTAATCCAACAACTTAGCGAACCAAGCTGTGAAGATGTATTGTCCAAACTGAAGGAAGAATTTGGCGTAAAGAAAACATTTAGTTTAAGAAACGACGCAATGAATGTAAGACCTTTAAACATTGAAGATTTGCACAATAAGTTAGGAACTATTTTACAAACTATGAACACAAAATATATTTTAGAAGGTGCAAACGATTTTTTATATACACCACATAATAGTACAAAATTAATTTTTGACGTTTATTTACAATTTTTGCCGTTCAATGTAAAAACTTTGTTGTTACAAAATCATATATGTAAGTAACATGGAAACTGCATTCACCTACTATTTACAAAACAATATGTTGAACGATATTGATGTGGACAGCGGTAATGCGAAGGTTGATGCTCACTTAAAAAATAACAAGTATAATCGTAACTTTCTCAATAATACCAATACGTTCCTTCATAAAAGAAATGTAAAGGAAAGTAATGAAAACAATGGAAATTTTTATAGGAACAATTCAAGTAGACCCACTAATTTTAATACAAATTATAGAAACAATAACAATTATCACAGAAAATTTGAAAATTAAAAATATTATGAAAATCCTAATAACAGTAATTTTAATAAAAATTACAACAACAATAACTATGGGAGAGACAATGCCAGTGGGAACGTTCGGTGTGGATTAAGTGGTCATAGAAACTTTAGATATGCAAACAATTCCGGAAGGTTCTCTAACAATGTGAGATACGATCGGCAGCCCTACGTTGTTCCAATGGAAGTAGACAACATTGAAAATTTTCAGCTTTCTCCACATCGACCGACTTACCCCTAATAGATCTTACCATCGAGGGCATTACCATAAGGTGTCTAGTCGATAGCGGATCGGTTACCACGCTAGGCGATCTTAATATTTTTGAAAATTTTCCTAGCCGTAGGCCATTAAAAAAACCTGTCCTCATCAAAACACTTTTTGCATCCGAAGTGATATCAGAAGAAGTCACTGTTTATACCCCTATAGAATTTGGGAGAGAAAATGAAACAATGTCTATTAAACTATTAAATTTAAAAGACAAGCCATTCCAATGCATACTTGGATTAAACATTCTTGCCCCCTTAAACTTTTTAATTGATTTTTCACGAAAAGTAGTACATGTCAACAAAAAATTAATTCCGTTTGCTAAAAGCAAGGCTGCAAGTTGTTTTCCTAACAATGATAAATTTTATGCGTACTGTTCTCAAACTGACACATATCCCGACACGTTTTCATTAGATAAAAGCAATTTTGATATAGAACCATTATTGAATAAAGATTTGAACGTTGAAGAACGGCGGTTATTGAAGAGATTTCTATTGAGGTACAAAAACATTTTTTTTTCAAGAAGGTCAACACTTACCAGCTTCAGATGCGGTTAAACATAAAATAATTACTAAACCTCATGCTCCTATATACATACACTAAGAACTACCGATACCCTTACGCGTTGGAAGAAGAAATAAATACTCAGCTAAATTCTATGTTGGAAAATGGTATAATTAGGCCTAGCAAATCGCCATATAACTCGCCGTTGTGGATCGTTGAGAAAAAATCAGGAAGTAATAGTAAGAAGAAATGGCGCTTGGTGATAGATTATCGTAAATTGAACAGCCTTACTATTGATGACAAATTTCCCATACCAAACATTGAATCACTTTTTGAAAAACTTCAACAATTGATCTTGCAAAAGGCTTCCATCAAATTTTGATGGACAAAAGCGACATAGAGAAAACAGCTTTTTCTGGCCCAAATGGACATTATGAGTTTACGCGGGTGTTGTTTGGCTTAAAAAACGCGCCTGCTACGTTCCAGCGCATGATGAATACGGTGTTGTGTGAATACAAGAATAAAATCTGCATAATTTATATGGACGATATTTTAGTATTTTCTACATCTATTAGTGAACATTTTGAGAGCTTAACAAAAATATTCAACCGCTTGTCCGAAAACAATTTAAAAATCCAATATGATAAATGCAAATTCTTATCTAGATATACAGAATTCCTAGGCCATGTCATTACACCTGAGGGTATCAAGCCAAACTCTGAAAAGATACAGGCTATACAAAAGATAAAATTACCACGGACTGTGAAAGAAATTCAATACTTTTTGGGCTTGACTGGTTACTACCGTAAGTTTATTAAAAACCACTCTGTGATAGCTGCCCCCATAATCAAATATTTAGGAAAAAATAAAAAAATTTATTTACAGGATAAGGAGTATATCGAAGCATTTGATAAGCTGAAACTTATTATGACTTCACCTCCATTACTGGCATTTCCTGATTTTGCCAAAAAATTCTCTGTGACAACTGATGCCAGTAATGTTGCGATTGATGCTGTTTTGAGCCAAAATAAAAGGCCAATTTGTTTGCGAGTCGCAAAAAACGGTACCACACGCTGGAAAAAGAATTACTAGCCATAGTATGGGCAGTGCGTCATTTTAGGCCTTATTTATTCGGACGTTCATTCGTTATTCAAACGGATCATCAACCCCTTAAATGGCTCTATTCCATGAAGAATCCAACCGCACGCATTTTAAGATGGAAAACTCTACTTAGCGACTACGAATTTGAAGTGGAATATATTAAAGGTAGGGAGAACAATGTCGCTGACTTTCTAAGCCGACAAAAGGATAGTAATTTCATGGATAAAGAAGAAAACTTTGATATTAAATCTTTGTTTGAAAACTCTTTAGAAACGGTGCATTCAGCATGCGAAAATTTAAATGACCATTTCCTTGTTTCCGAGTCAATAGTCAACCGATATACCACTCAAATTCGTCTAGTAAGAAACAAACCTGTCGAAAGTGAAATGTTTTATAACAAATACCGAATAGTCTACATAACCGAAACAGACTTACAAAATCGCATTTACCTTACGGATCTTTTTAGAAAATATATTAAGAAGGGAACAACAGGAAAAGCTAATAAATTTATTTTCGAGTGATAGTAGTATTAAATTTACTAAGTGCTGTTATAAAGCCGTAGACTTGAAAACGGAGGAGGAAGCTTTAGAGGTGGTGGAAAAAACCCATACAGAAGGCAACCATAGCGGAGTGTTAGAAAATTATGAGCAAATTAAATTAAAGTTCTTTTATCCTAATCTGAAAAAGGTGATCAACAGGTTTATTAATACATGCGATGTGTGCAACGAGAACAAATACGCGAGGAAACCGATCAAAAAATTATTTAATTATACCGAAACTGGGCTACAAGCAGTATAGTGCATGCCGATGTATTTTATTGTTTCCGCAATTGTTTTCTGACGACTATTGACAAATTCACTAAATTAGCTTCCATACATAAACTGCCTGATAGAAATATGGTTACAATTAAGGTCAAACTCCAAGAAAGATTTGCCTGGCTAGGAACACCGAAAAAGTTAATAATGGACAACGAATTTAATAATTCTCTTATAAAATTATTCTGCCACGAAAATAACGTGATTCCTCACTTCACTACCCCGAACAGCCATACTGGAAATGCAGATGTTGAGAGACTCCATTCCACACTACTAGAACATATACGCATTTTGAAAAATACAGACAACTCCTTAGAAATTGAGGAAATTACGATTAAGGCTATTGGTTTTTATACTAATTCCATTCATAGCTCGACCAATGTAAAACCGATGGACTTTATCAATAAAAATAATATTGATTTTGAAAAAATTAAAAACTATACTCACAAAAGAAAAAAAAGCTATAGAAAAAATAAACGCTAAAAGAGAAAACGTGCCAAATTTTGATAACAACAAAGTTTATATTAAAAACCCTCTTCCTGATAGAAACAAAATTGCCAAGAGATTCGTAAAATTGCCAAACAGTTACCCAAACAAAATTGACATAGCTCAAATTAAAAGGCCACATAAAAACTTATAAATATTTCATATTATATAGTCAAAGGATGGAAAACATGTAAATAATTTTATTACTTGTAAATATTCTTATATATTTAATGGATGAAAAAACATGTGAATACTTTTATTACTTGTAAATATTCTTATATATTTAATGGATGAAAAAACATGTAAATACTTTTATTTCTACTTTACGTAAATATGTTCATATGCCCAAAGATTAAATGGGAAAACTAAGTTAAAACCTGACTACAAACATAAGATATGTAATTAATGTCATTGTTATCGTGGCGTCGTATATTTAAATTTTTTTTTGTATGTAATGTTTAAGCATTTTCCGATTTGTCAAAGTTCTAAATTTGTTAAGGAAATAATATTAAATTCGGATATCTAATATTTTGAACTATATATAATGCTCAGGCATTTATCGATTTTTAAGTTAACGCAAAGTACAAAGCCTAAAAATTTAAAGAAGTAAAATTACTGTTACGCTAAAAGATTGAAGATGTAAAATTTTAAGTTGTAAATTCGCAGGGACGCGAATTCATTATCGGAGGGCGAGTTATATATGTATGTACGCTCATTAACATACTCATTATGAGTCATAGTTCTTACTTACTTATCGCTCACACTCTCTCCACTCAATTATTATTAGCAACTATAAGTTAGCAACGTTAAGTGGTAGCCTCTATCCTTAAGCTAGTCAGTCGTTAGCAAACAGCATATATCAAAACTACGCTTTTCCGAAATAGCACCGGCTAAACCATATGTTTTACGTAACATAATATATTAAGTATCGTTAATAAAAACTGTGATTAAGTATTAAACATAATAGAAAAGGAAAACGAAATCGACTTTATTTTATTATTCAAATAAAAAAGGAACATTTCAAAACAAAAAAGGTTTACTTGTTTCAATTAACTAAATTGAAGTAAATCCAAATCTCGATAATGTACTTATGTAGGTGCCTAGTGCTGAGATTGATAATGACAATCTTCTAATTTCAATGCAAGGTACCTTTTTATACAGGCATGTACGTCATGGGCGGATACAGGGGGGGAGCGGGACTCTAATTTTTTTCTTTAGATATTTTGAATTTTTCGAAAACAATAGAATTCAAATGATTTTTAGTATACATTATGAATAGTGCCTATTTTTGTTCCTCCCGAAGCATAATAAACGGTTAAAAATGGCAGCAATAATAAAATTTTTACACAGATGTGTGGCATAATTCCTACACAGATAAATATAGCAGCAACAATAAGCATTTGCATTTTTTGTGACACTGAGGGAAGTTTTTAAGTGCAAATTTAAATCTGTTTCCCGTTTTTTAGTATTTTAAGCTAGCACTGGAAACTGGCCCTGAGGAAGAGTAAGAATGAGTTTAAATAAAAACAACAACATTTTAATGCTTCAGAAAATAGTTCTTCTTCTTTTAATATGACAAAATTTAAGAAAAGAAAACTACAAATTAAAATGTATCCATAGTTAGTTACACACTCTCTCTTTGACTCACAGTAAAAACTATCCACTAAGTGAAGCTACATATTCACAAAAAATCTGTTTCTGTTATTCGTACATCCGTGTACCCGATAACTTGTTGCTTTGTACACTTAGCATTTCTACTGAAAATTTAATAATATTTATACAGTATACCAGTAGTTTATGTACCGTATAAGCTGGTACATAAATTTCTTGATTTACCCAAGTTCAAGTTCGTTTGTCTTAATATTTCTGCCCCATTCTTCATGATCATTTCTTTATTAACTTCACATCAACATTTGTTATATTTCCTAAAACTTCATAACTCTGGAAAAATCGTATTGCTGTGTTAACATAATTTGATAGCCCATACCCTGTTTTAATGTTATAATAATAATAATTTGGCGCTTACACTATATAGCTCAGTGTTTGGCCGAGCTTCTCCTACAATTTGTGGTGTGCATTTTTATATTATACCAGAAATGGATGAAGGAACCTACAGTTTTGTGTCGACTCCGAGCGGCAGATGTATTTTATAAGAAGCTTTTTCATGGCGGAAACACCATCGCAGGTTAGCGAAGTTCGTGGTCGGCTTTCGTACCTTTTTGTTGTTGTCCGCTATACGGCAATTGTCGAAAATGCAAAAATTGGTATATTTCAGTAGCTATGGAAGCTTAATTGCTCAAATGTGGTATGTATTGTTGTATTCGAGCAGGAAATCCGACTGTATCAACATTTTCTACAAGGGCGTGGCACCGCCCACTTATGAGTTCATATGTATATCTCTGGAACCACCCACCCGATTCAAATTTGGTACACCTATTACACTATGCCTATTTAAACGCTATTTAGAAAATTATCAAAATCTTACCATAACCACGCCCACTTCCCATATAACGGCAATTGTCGAAAATGCAAAAATTGCTATATTTCAGTAGCTATTGAAGCTAATTTGCTCAAATTTTGTATTTGCTGTTGTATTCGAGCAGGAAATCCGACTGAATAAAATTTTTTACAGGGACGTGGCACCGCCCACTTATGAGTTCATATGTATATGTCTGGAACTACTTTATCGATTTCGTCTAAACTTGGCACACATGTTAGATTGTACCTAGTTAATTTAAAAATTTAAATGAAAGCGTGCGCCGGGTATATAAAGTTCGATCGAACTTAGCCACTTCTTTACTTGTTATTAATAATTTTATTTATTGACCAGCAGGCGAACTGCAGACTTGAGTACCCAGAACAACACTAAACTAAAAATTCAAAGTCAACTTAAAAACTACCCTCGAGTTATCCGCTGCCGCATAGTTGGGTGGGAAGTGCTGAGTTGGGCCTTACGAAACTTCACCTGCAGCTTGAACTGTTGTTTTCGATAAAATGTTTACGAGCGCTGCCTATTACATCGCTGACTCAGGCCTCGCGCAAAATTTTAGGCTGTTGTTCGCGTCTCCCGTGATAACTCCTCCCCTCCTAAGTGAGGGACGTCGTCGGACCTTTTTCTTGACGCCTGCGTGATGTTTTCTTATTATCTTACTGCCCCTTTCGTTTTTAAGGAAATATATTACGAACGAAATGGTTTCGTTGTCGGATGTTACTGTTACAATGTGATCATTCACGACGACCGACAGGATCTATTTGGCCAAGTGTTCTGCAGTCAGCTATGTGGCGGCTACTATCTGTTTAGCGCAAGTTGTTACGTTTGATTTTCTACAAAATCGCATGGTTGTCCCAGCATAGTCATCCAGAGGATATACATATGTTTTTACCACACAGCGTTGTCGCGCAATTTTAACACAATTTTACTTTTACAAATAAGCTATGTAAGGTCTAGGATACTTAACTAAGAAGTGGAAAAGGTTATTATCATGAAAGACTTTAAACTTAGAAACTAATAACAAGTCAGTTACAGTCAAATTGTTGAGCGACTCGGTTTTCAAGATTGAATCAATTTCTATATTATCAAATATTAGGGTCAATGTGGGTAATTGTAAACAAATTCATAATTTTTTTAAAATTTTGACTTAAATTTTTTTTTCCTTTTTATTGCAAAACTAAACGAAAACTTTTAAACGAGCAAATGAAAGTAGTGCATTTCTTTAATATAAAAGGAAGAAACTATTTTAAAAAATTTGTAAATAAGGTTAATTATAGCATGTTTACATTTACACAAGCTTTATTTTTATTTTTTCAAAAGCCGGGGGTAAAAGTAAACAATTTTCTCAAGTGAGTTTTTCCTGCCACTTATCCTATTATAAATAACAGATACAGGTACTCCATAAGCCTCCTGGGCTGCCCTGAAGGTCATGTTTTTATTTTTCACATCATTGACTGCCTTGGCAACGTCATCTAATGAGTATGACGGCAGTGGTTTTTTTATAATATAATTTCGAGGCATTTCAGCAGCTGAAAATTTACACAGAATAATCTTAAAAATTACCCGTTTTTGATACAGAATATATGTTTACATTTACCTCCCAAGCACTGTTTACATTTCCCCACAACAAGATTTGTTTTGGGGCAAATGTAAACACAATAAAAAAGATTGATTTTTAGTACATTTCCTAAATGCTTTGTTTTACCAAGAATGCAAATACAATTATATAACTGAAATATTTTCCAAAATAGACCCACCTGTTAAAAGGTTTGCAAAAAATTGTTTTTCCTTGAAGCCTCCTGACTTGCACAACACTTTAAAAACGAACCTCTCACGAAAAATACCAGCGACAACTGAAATGAGTGTACACACGCATAACGTACAGATATGTGAAAGAACATGCATGTGTCCGTTGTTTTGCCGTTATTTCGCATTTGAATGTTATAATTGTGTGAAATATGAGCTGTGTTTACATTTACCCCTGTTTACATTTACCCACATTGACCCTATAGGGTTTAATATCCCCAGCTGTGCTAGAGGGATTGATAAGACTATATTTTCTAAGTCTGTGATAATGGCCCTATTTCTGGCTAAAAGAATTTCGTAAAGGCGTCCGGTATCTACTTGCTCCACCTTTTCTATCCTTAAAATTTCATTTACTGAATTAGTTAGGTCGGTAATTTGTTCTTGGAAATTTGCATTTATTTCCACCTCCTGTTTGTTATTGTCCCTAAGTTTATCAAGATCTACAGTTACTTTTTGAAAATCGTCGAAGTCTCGCGTGCCCGCTACGACCTTGAGAGCGGTTTCCAAGATGTTTAGGCTCCGTTGGTATCTTGTGGTCCCATTACTGTCCGAAGAAGCGTATCGATTCGGTCCAAGTCCGCATTCATCAGTTTCGTCATGTGGCTGTGTGGGTAAAGTCTTAATGCAGAGCGAGTGTCAATGTATGTGAGTGAGTGTATGTATGTCTGATGTAACCGTACGAGTCCCATAAAACCACGTCGCCTTCTGTGATTGGTACGTAGTCCCAGTGTAAGTAATCTACAACTTTTCCGTTTGTGGAAGTAGAGGTCATTACAGTCATGAGGACCAGGAGTCTAGAGGAAAGAGAAAAAATATACGAAAGAGAAAATATAAGACCTGAGAAGAAAAACTATTATATTTTATTATCGAAGATTATCTTTATGAACTCTCCAACCGCTGACCATTACTGTGGAACCCAGATTCTCTTGAACTATTCCTTCTACATATAAGGGGGTAAGTTTATTTCCTAAGCGCCTATTTGATTTGATGTACACCGTATCTCCTGCCGAAAATGTTCTTGCAACTCTGTCTTTGTTGTGTCATTAACATTGCTTCCTGGACCCTCTCTATTTTATTTCTGGCTCCAGTCCCGCCTACCCGGGAATGAAAAACGTGGTTTCTCGCCAGTTCCAAAGTTAATACTGTATTAAATTGTGGCCAACAAGATTATGTCCGTTGTGTCTTCTACTCCTTTTTCCAACCTAAGGCACCAAGCCTAGGTCTGGTCGAATATTAGTGATTTTAAAAATACTGCCTATTTAGACATAATAAAATATCTGTACTAAATTTGGGCATAATCGGTAAAGCATTTCCAGAGATATGTACATATGAACTCTAAAGTGGGCGGTACCATGTACCTTTTTCAAAATGTTCGTTTAAATGAATTTGTTGACTTAATTTCAATAGTTACTGAAGTATCAAATTTTCATAGTTTTGGAAAATTACCGTTATATGGGAGACGGACGAAATTTTCGTCCGATTTCAAGCATTTTCATAATCTCACCTAACTAAGTACAATCTAACATGTGTGCCAAGTTTAGACGAAATCGATAAAGTAGTTCCAGGCATCTACATACGATCTCAAAAGTGGGCGGTAACACGCCCCTTTTCCAAAATTTTCATATTGTCGGATTTCTGGCTGCAATAAAACACCACATACCAAACTCAAGATATTTCCCTTCAACATTTATTGAAATGTCCGATTTTTAGTGTTTTCGAAAATTACCGTTATATGGCAGGTGGGCGTAAGAGAAAATATAAGACATGAGAAGAAAAAGCTATTATATTTTATTATCGAAGATTATCCTTATGAACTATCCTACCGCTGACCCTGACTGTGGAACCCAGATCCTCCTGAACTATGCCTTCCACATATAAGGGGGTAAGTTTATTTCCTAAGCGCCTATTTGATTTGATGTACACCGTATCTCCTGCTGTTCTTTCAACTCTGTCTTTGTTATGTATCCTGTTGCATGGGTGAATGGTGCAGCGGTGGTCAGGTGGTAGGCGGGCATGGTGGCAGGCTCGTCGGATGGGTGGGGCGGTATTTTCCACCTGCCATACCTACACCCATATGAACTAATTGTATCATGCCTGCATTTTCTGCCGCAACACGTTGCAACAAAAAAAGGAAGCAAAAGAAGAAGAATGAGAGAAGAAAAGAGCGCATAGGATAGAGAAATGAAACCTACTGTCCTGTCCTGTCAGGTGGAGTTGTCCCTCCCCTTTTCTACCTGCAACGCGTGTAGAACCATGGGCGTTGCTGCAACTCCATCTAATTAGCAACACCCCCTCGTTCTGACAAGGTCCGTCATTCTGGTTTCCGTGAGTCGCCTAATCTGTCTGTCCATTGTCGCGACCCGCATGTCCTCTCTTCAGCCGGGTGGTGGCACCTCTACCAACTTAAGTAGTTCTCCATTATTACCTTTACAGGTTCGGGATATTAAATAAATTTCACATATGTAGCTTCTGATTCTTTCAAATTATTCATTTACATTCTTACTACCTACAATGTATGACAATTCGAGCGAGTGGGTCACTTAGTAAATTTCAAAATTATTAATATTAAAACACGAGGTTAGGGAGGAAAATTAATACCAAAGGTAATTATTTGTGCGTGAGCATAATTAAAACGCGCATGATGTGACTTTAATGATGACAAAAAAAATTCCAAAGATTAAAAGCTATCGGAGCTATAAAATAATAACCCGGGTGAAGTGAAGAACCACCAGGTGAAGAAAAATTATTGCTACTAACAATATTCATTTGCTTAATTAAAATTATTTAAAGATGTTAAAAAAACAAAATATTGCAAGTTAAAAAAAGTTCGGGAAACTTGTAAGCTACAATTTTACAAATTAAATTAAGTAAAAAAATAGGTAAAAATATAAAAATTTACAAAAAAAAGTTGAAAATTCGCTGGTTTGCAACAAAGACAAAAAAATCCACACGCCTACTCATCAGCGTGAAAATATGTAGCTTTGTATGTATGTAAATTAATATTAAATCCCAACAACACAATGTGCCCGGTTCTCCCTTGCGGGCAGTGCTGGCTCAGTGGCGCTGACGTGGGAGTGATCGCGCTTCCATCGACGCAGCTGGAACACTGGACGTATATCCCCTCTCCGCTGGAGAATGTCCCATTCGTTTACGATTCCCTTCTCTTAATTTACAGCGGTTGTTGACCCTTGTTTCAGCAATTATCCTCAACAGCTGATGGTGGACATGCATTTACACATACCACTGCTGGCGTGCTTTTATCTGTGTATGTATGTAAGAGCTTATGGTACACACTCTTTGTGCATTTGTGCTGTGGAGTTCCCTTTTTTTCGTTTTTGTGCAAATTTTCTTTTTCTTAATTTGTCCGGACACTTTGCCTGGCACCGTAACTTTCACGACTCTCCCTCCAACTCTTCATGTGTGACATTTTATTCGGCATCTCAGGCCGAGCAAGTCACTCGAGTTTGCTGGCTCAAAGGGCGATCATCCGAATCAGTCACTCTTTGCAAATTTCACACATACGCACACATTTACTTGATACTGCTTTACCCTACTACTCTATCAGCAAAGTTTCACACCAGCAACTATTTTATACATAGGTGATGTGGCAACTTTTTTTCCGTTCACTCACTCATACACACACACTCTACATTAACATAGCTTCCTGGACCCTCTCTATTTTATTTCTGGCTCCTGTCCCGCCTACCCGGGAACGAAAAACATCAAGTGGTTTTTCGCCAGTTACAAAGTGAATACTTTTATTGTATTCAATTGTGGCCAACAAGGTTAGGTCCGTTGTGTCTTCTACTCCTTTTTTCAACTTAAGGCACCTAGCTATTTCTCCGATTGTGTTATGAAATCTCTCCACCTGCCCTTTAGAGGTACTATGCTGGGGAGGAGCACTCACGATTTTAATTTCGAAAAAATCTCTGAGACGGGATCTTATTGTGTTTGTATTTACTGACGTTTCGTTGTCGCAGAAATTGAATCTGGTACCCGCGAACAGGTTGACCAATTGCAGGATACGCGGTTTGATATAAATTATTGTTCGTGATGGATTCGGCTGCACTACTGCAAACTTTGATAGCTTATCAATGCAGGTTAGGAAATAAGTTGAAGTTGACGAGAAGCGGTGGTTTTCAACTATCGGGTGTTTCACTGGATGTCAAACATAGTTGGCTTTAATGCAGATTTTGCAGTTTGATGCAAAAAGGTAGCCGTTCAATATTTGTTGTAACATTTTCTTGAGAGGCACGGTGAGCTCTGTTGTGCTCATGCGTTATTATCTCCATTTGCTCGTTGGGATCGAAAATGTCGTTAAACGGGTGTTTACCCGTTTCTAGAATCAATGGGGTACAGTGGTGCTGTATGCAGATACAGTTGCGCGGCTGTACTCAATTCCTACTCTTACGTCCACGTTCGTGCCCCCTGGGCAACGTGAGCAACCCATGTGAGAGATACGGTAACCAACCCGTGTGGAGCCATGGGTCACGGCTAATAGAGAGGGAGCTTTAGTGGAGCCACCCCAACATATTCGGTTTAAGGGTCCACTAAAGTCCGCAGCGTCTGTTCACCAGGAGGTGCGGCTGCAAGCGGGCGTCTGTCTTGGAGCAAGCGGCTCGCTATATAAACGAATTTAAAATTTCAACCCCCAGCAATGGGTTGTGCGCAGGGCTTGGAACCCGCCACGTAAAAAAAACTTCCAAACTTCCTCTGCCCGGCTGGTAGATGTCCTCGGTAGAGCGAAGGCTGACATCACCGCCATCCAAGAAATGCGATGGACGGGGCAAGGGAGGAAAACGGTAGGCCCTTGCGACGTATACTACAGCTGCCATGTAAAGGAACGCAAATTTGGTGTCGGATTTGTGGTGGGAGAGAGACTTCGCCGTAAAGTACTGTCGTTCACTCCGGTGGACGAACGTCTCGCCACAATCCGCATAAAGGCGAGATTCTTCAACATCTCCCTGATTTGCGCCCATGCCCCGACGGAAGAGAAGGACGATGGGACCAAAGATTGCTTCTACGAACTCCTGGAGCGCACGTTCGAACGCTGCCCCCAACACGATATAAAAATCGTGCTAGGCGATTTTAATGCCAAGGTGGGCAAGGAGGGCATCTTTGGTCCCACAGTCGGAAAATTCAGTCTCCACGAGGAAACGTCTGATAACGGATTGAGACTGATCGACTTCGCCGGGGCCCGAAACATGGTAGTTTGTACCAGGTTCCAGCATAGGAGGATACATCAGGCTACGTGGCTGTCTCCAGATGGTAAGACACGAAACCAAATCGACCATGTTGTGATAGACGGAAGGCATGCTTCCAGTGTCCTAGATGTGCGCACGATTCGAGGAGCCAACATCGACTCGGACCATTATCTTGTCGCAGCCAAGATACGCACGCGCCTCTGTACGTCAAAAAGCGTACGGAAAGGCACACAAGGAAAGCTCGACTTCGGAAAGCTGCAATTACAACAGACAGCCACGCACTTCGCTACTCGACTCGCACTCCTGCTCTCTGAGAGCTCTTATCAACACAGCGATATTTCAGAGCAATGGAACCACATCTCTGGCTCTTTACGTACCGCCGCTGAACAATCTATTGGTTTCCAGCGAGCCCGGAAAAATGACTGGTACGAAGAGGAATGTCGCGTTGCCACGGAACGGAAAGATGCTGCCTACAGGGCCACGTTGCGATCGGGCGCAACGCGAGCCTTGCGGGAGAGATATCGTGAGTTGAAAAAGGAAGCGAGACGCATTTTTCGAGAGAATAAGAGAAAGGCCGAAATGCGTCAGTGCGAAGAGCTTGAAATGCTGGCCGACAGGAAAAGCGCCCGAAAATTCTTTCAGAAAGTACGACGGCTAACAGAAGGTTTTAAGACCGGGGCGAATTCCTGTAAGAACGACAACGGCGACCTGGTAACTGACGTTCAGAATATACTTAGTTTATGGAGGGAGCACTTCTCCACACTACTTAGTGGTAGTGACGGAGACCACCTTGGAGAAGATGATGATCCCGAAACCCCAATCAATGACGACGGAATTCATGTTCCGTTACCCAACTGCGATGAAATCCGTTTAGCAATAGCACGGCTCAAGAACAACAAAGCGCCCGGAGTTGACGGGCTGCCAGCTGACTTGTTCAAATACGGTGGAGAAGAGTTGGTAAAGCGCATGCACCAGCTTATCTGTAGAGTATGGTCGGACGAATGCATGCCTACTGATTGGAATCTAAGTGTACTTTGCCCAATCCATAAGAAGGGTGATACTGCAATTCGCGCCAACTATCGTGGTATCAGCCTTCTTAACATTGCATATAAGGTTCTGTCGAGCGTATTGTGTGAGAGACTAAAGCCCACCGTCAATGAACTGATTGGACCTTATCAGTGTGGCTTTAGACCTGGTAAATCTACTATCGACCAGATATTCACAGTGAGCGAGATCTTGGAAAAGACCCAAGAAAGAAGAATCGACACGCACCACCTTTTTGTCGACTTCAAAGCCGCTTTCGACAGCACAAAAAGAAGTTGCCTTTATGCCGCAATGTCTGAATTTGGTATCCCCGCAAAATTTATACGGCTATGTAAAATGACGTTGAGCAACACCACCAGCTCCGTCAGGATTGGGAAGGACCTCTCCGAGCCATTTGATACCAAACGAGGTTTCAGACAGGGTGACTCTTTGTCGTGTGACTTTTTTAACCTTATACTGGAGAAGATAATTCGAGCCGCAGAACTAAATCCGTCAGGCACTATCTTTTATAAGAGTGTGCAGCTGCTGGCGTACGCCGATGACATTGACATCATCGGCCTTAACAACCGCGCAGTTAGTTCTGCCTTCGTGAACGAGGGCAAGACGAAGTATCTCCTGTCATCAAATAAACAGTCGGCACATTCACGACTGGGATCAAACATCACTGTTGAGAGTTATAACTTTGAAAAAGTAGAAGACTTCGTTTACTTAGGAACCAGCATTAACATCAATAATAATGTCAGCCTCGAAATCCAAAGGAGGATCACTCTTGCCAACAAGTGCTACTTCGGACTGAGTAGGCAACTGAGCAGTAAAGTCCTCTCTCGACGGACAAAAGTTACGCTCTATAAGTCTCTCATTATGCCCGTCCTGATGTATGGCGCAGAAGCATGGACGATGAAGATATCTGATGAGAAGGCTCTGGGAGTGTTCGAGAGAAAGATTCTCCGAAAGATTTATGGGCCTTTACGCCTTTGCGATGGCGAATACCGGAGAAGATGGAACGATGAGCTGTACGAGCTTTATAACGACATAGATATAGTGCAGCGAATTAAGATTCAGCGGCTTCGCTGGCTTGGTCATGTCGTTCGAATGGATGAAAGCGCCCCAGCTCTGAAAGTATTCGACGCGGTACCCGCCGGTGGTAGCAGAGGAAAAGGGAGGCCTCCTCTGCGTTGGAAAGACCAGGCGGTAAAGGACTTGGGTACGCTTGGTATTTCCAACTGGCGCCAGTTAGCGAAAGAGAGAAATAACTGGCGTGCTGTGCTAAGCTCGGCCAAAATCGCATAGGCGGTTATCGAGCCAATGAAAGAAAGAAAAGAAGAATCAATTGATTTCTTTAGACATTTACTGGTTCCAATACTGTTTCCACCGTATAAGTAAGCGATTGCTCGCTGTAAATGGTCGCCGAATTGGATTCGGGTTCAGGATTGAGAGGGTTTATAAATTGGCGTGATAAAGCATCAGCTACCAAGTTATCCTTCCCTGGTTTATAGTGCAGCTTAGCATTATACCCCTCCGTAAAAGATTTCCATCTTTTTTTTTTGGTTAGGATTGCGATCAGATACTGCAAAAGTTAGGCATTGGTGATCTGTATAGATGTGATCACGCCATATAAATAGTGGGTAAGGCTCTTAAGCCTCCAGACAATGGCCAAGAGCTCTCGCTCGTTTGTTGCGAAATGCTTCTCCTTTTTATCGAGCGTCCTTGAAATCATCGTAATTGGTTTTCCTCCTTGAGAGAGCATAGATCCCAAGGCGTGTGAAGAGGCATCACTAGTTAAGTCAAAAGGCTTCCTGAAGTCTGGATAGCTTAACATGACGTCTTCTGACGAAGTATATTTTCCAACTTGTTAAACGCATTGAATCTTAATTTTCTTAGATTGGGTGGCAGAAACCCTTCCAAATTCGCCTCTGAGAATGCTGGTTAGCGGTTTTGCAATTTTTGCGTAATCACGAACAAAACATCTATATTAACCAGCCATTCCTAAAGAGTATCGAACACCTCTTAATGTCGTTGGTTGTGGAAAATTTTGAATTGCTTCAATTTTCTGAGGCCAAGTCTTAATTCCCCCTTTTGATATTTCAAATCGTAGATATTCGAGTTCTGTCTTAAAAAATTTATATTTTTCGACAGAAACCTTCATATTTGCTTCAAGCTAGCTTTTTAAAATTGCCCCTACATGTACCAAATGATCTTCTTTGTCCTGTGAGAAAATTATCACATCAACGATATAAACAAAACAGTATTTACCAATATGTTAACTAAGTACGTCGTCAATTGCCCTATGAAAAATGCCAGGTGCATTCTTCAGGCCAAAGGGAAGACGACAAAACTCATATTTACCGTTACATACAGAGAACGCAGTTTTCTCGCGATCCCTCTCGGCGAGTTCGATTTGGTGAAACCCGGACTTAAGGTCGAGGGTTGGGAAGAGCTTGGCTTTGTCCAAATTTGATAGTATTTCGCCTACATTTGTTATGGGGTATGAGTCCTCAATCGTTTTCTCATTAAGTTTACGAAAGTCAATTACTAGTATTTTCTTTTTTACCCCGATTTCATGGAGGCCATTTTTATCCTCACCTAAATATGATTATTAAATGGCGACCTCGAGCCGTTCATGATTTGCATCTATTTCCTGAGCGAGTGCAAATGGCAGGTCACTAGGTTTCGCTGCAAAGCGAATATCACATAGAGGTTTCCTAAGCCCGGAAATAAATACGGTATTTCTCGGTAATTGCATCGAGAATGTTTTCGTCCTGAGACATTCTTGTTTTATTCGCGAGTAAGGACGGCTTTTTCTCTACCGCATCATAAAATTCCATAACACTAGAAGAGCCCTGCCAACTCTTGTTCTGTTAAATATATTGGCCGTTTGTCGGAATAAGTAAAATCGAGGCGAGCAATAATCGCCCCGAAATTTAGAACCGTACTAAACGAGAACAGAAGCGCATCGGCGGCACAACGGTTCCTTATAATAGTGACGGCCTGTTAGTGTCGTGAGCTACCATCATAGCCTTTAAAAATCTCATACGCGTTGTGAGCCGCTTCGCGCCTGGGCACATATCACTCCGGTTGACCTGAAAATTCAGGTAACGACTTCACTACATCTAACGATTCATCAAAACGCTTGTCGGCTATAATTCCAATTTTTTCGTATTTTGCAACTACTGTTTTTGGACAAATTCCCAATTTGGTCCTGCATTAACTTAAGCTTGTCCTCGAACTTCCTTCAGAAACAGCCACATTTATCACTTGCGAAAGCGGTGCCTCATTCATTTTACTTCACGTCTCTTTTGTCTAGTCAATGTTCTCAAGTTTTATACAGACGAAAATTCAAATACCAAAAGCATAAAACACCCAAATTGCAAACATTTCGCAAAACTGAATCCAATACCTGAAAATCAATGGACAGCAATAAATACAGCACAACCAAAACCAATTACTCAGAACGAAAACGACACTAAATATGGCACAACGCCGAAATCGGTATGTCACAAAACCAAATTTGACAAGGGATGACGGAAAATCGTTATAATATAAATCAAATTTCCACCCTGTCGGAAAATCAGAAGAAAATCAAAATACAGACTTATTTAGCTTTATAAAAAACCAGGCAGGACGTCCTATTCTACCAGCAATTGAGAGAACTTTGTATCAAATAATCCTTGATACTGTCAGCTGACACGTAACGTAGGGTAAACTGGGGCAGATTCGTCACGTTTTTTTTAAAGTTCTATAATTCAGAAGTTTGTCGATGTATTTTGAACTTTAATATTTTGTTTGAAACAACGGTTATTGGTTCATGAAATATGTAAAAAGTTTCGTTTTATACCTAAAGGAACATACAGTTTTTGACTTTTTTATCAAAAATACCATTATGCTTAATGTGCCCCAAAACAGGGGCAGTTTCGTCTTTTAAAGGGGCACTTTCGACAGACTTGAAAAAAGACCACAAACGCTCATTACTTTCAAGTACATTTATTTTATATAACAGTTTGCAATTTACACCGTACCATTAAGACTCATTGCTTTTAAGTAACACTTATTTAATATAAAAGTCCCCGAAATTGACATCAAACAAATATTTGGTCTGGCATCGTGATGTAGAAGCTGGATGGGTTGGATTAGGTAACTTTATTTCAATTTCACTTCTTAATGCAACAGCAATATCAGCTAAATCTGGTGGCTGTGGCTCGCCGGAGATACTGAATGTTAAAGGTTAAGTGGCTGAAAACCTCTATGATTTCTCCTATATAGAACAAAGGTTTCTTCCTGTTGCTTGAGAATTTTACCAACACATAATATCCTACAGCTAGACTATCTTCCTTCTGTAATTTATATTTTTCCAGGGCACTAGGCTCTATATCTGAACCACTTTCACTTTCGACGAAGGACCCAATAGAATCGACGGACTCTGCAAATGAAAGGTTTTCATCAGTTGCCTCTAATGTGTCGCGATTCCGTTTTCCTGTAGTACATTTCTTGTTTGAAAATCTAATGAAATAGTCAGAGTAAAAGTTAAATAAAATTATATATACATATCACATATAATATACTCTGTTCACAAATTATAGCACAAACACATATTGGCAGATTTGGGCACTCTATTTTTCTTCTAATTACTTAAAATTATTTTTCAGGTAAAATATGGTTCATTCTCTAAGAAACCCCCAAAATATAATTTTTTTTTTATTTATTTACAAAGTGTACAATGATTTAACAAAGTTTTATTAAAATTTCGAACTTTTTAAAAAAAGTGTTTAGAATTTTTTTGAGTATGCAGTTGCTTGGCTCTTTTAATTTTAGTCTAAGAAAGTGTAAGTTTCAAGTGTCTACAAGTTATCACTGATTTTTGACAATTTTTTTACTGGCAATTTCCTCCATACAAAGCAAATCGGCGATTAATGTTTATATGGAAGAAAATGCGAAGTAGCGTCCGTATAAAAATTGTCAAAAATCATTGATAACTTGTAGACACTTGAAACTTACACTTTCTTAGACTAAAATTAAATGAGCCAAGCAACTGCATACTCAAAAAAATTCTAAACACTTTTTTTAAAAAGTTCGAAATTTTAATAAAACTTTGTTAAATCATTGTACACTTTGTAAATAAATAAAAAAAAATTATATTTTGGGGGTTTCTTAGAGAATGAACCATATTTTACCTGAAAAATAATTTTAAGTAATTAGAAGAAAAATAGAGTGCCCAAATCTGCCAATATGTGTTTGTGCTATAATTTGTGAACAGAGTGTACATCTGCCCCAGTTTATCCTTCTGTGCTGAATGTGCCGCAATCTAAATTGCCAAATGTGCCCCGAGAACACTTGATTAACTTCGAAATATTTTTTCCATTATAACAAACGAAATAATACTACTTTTACTTATCTTAAATTAAACAAAATTTTTTGAAAACTTTGCAACTACCTTTTTTGAAGTTCACTTAAAATTAGCTCTATAGGCTATTTACGCACTTACTTGTCAAAATTACATCAGCCTGCTGAAAACTCTTTAAACACGTGCTGCTCTTTTCACTTTCACACTACAACTGACAAACTTCAGCGAAATATATGTAGTTGATCAAATGCATTATTACAATGCAAACTGCTAAGTTAGTAATTTTCCTTCATACAAAAAACGGCTTTGACGAATGTGCCCCAAAGACGAATCTGTCCCAGTTTACCTTACCTTTAAGTCGGTGAGTGTGGGCACTCTAACTTTTGTAGTAAAATTATTGTTTCATTATCGAAATCTTTATAAAACATATGTATTTTAATGGCAGTCACATGTCGTTTTTATTTTATGTTTCCGGTTAATCAAAGAAGATACAAAAGGTGCAGCATTGTTGTTTTCTCAATGTTGTGTACACTGCGTTTTTATTTTATGTTTCCGGTTAATCAAAGAAGATACAAAAGGTGCAGCATTGTGGTTTTCTCAATGTTGTGTACACTGCGATATGGAGAAAATAAATAAACTCCTGAAACCGAATGAAATATCAAATGGATAATTCAAATATGAAACTTTAAAAATTAAATAAAAGTCATCTCATTTAATAATTCTAATACAACAGCAAAAAAAAACCCCAATTTCTGTTTATTCATTTAATTTGGAATTTTTAAAAAATTAAATTATTTGCTCTATAATCGAAACTACATATAGGTATGTTTGATCCTATACAAATTTTAAATATTTTAATTCAAAAACCTTTAGAAAAGTATTAAGTTTGCAGATTTATATATATACATAATATAATTTTGGCGCGTACACTATATAGCTCAGTGTTTGGCCGAGCTTCTCCTACCATTTGTGGTGTGCGTCTTTATATTATACCACAAATGGAGGGACCTACAGTTTTGTGCCGACTCCGAACGGCAGATGTATTTTAATGAGAAGCTTTTTCATGACAGAAATACCCTCGGAGGTTTGCCATTGCCTGCCGAGTGGTGACCGCTATTAGAAAAAACTTTTTCTATTATTAAGATTTTGCTTGCCCTGACTGAGATTCGAACCTGGAACTCACCGGCATATCAAGTTAAAGCACGCACCGACCACAGCAGCTTTAAAGCCCATTTAATTTTAGGGCAAGGTCTAAGAGGCCAGAAAAGCAGTTGATTTTTAAGAATTTCTTTTTTGCTGTGGACCCTACAAGGAACGCCTTTCCGCAGTTGTTTCGGGTATTACATATTCGTATATTATGAATTTCACGAGTTCCATATTAAAACTATTTTTTTTCATAGGTGCTATGGAAGAAAAAGCGTAACACTATCAATAAAAAAATTAAATTCTAAAATCACCTTTCAAGTTGAGCCACGTGAAAAATTTGGAAATAATCCCATAACTTTTAGATATAGATATGTATGTTTGTTTAACTTTTACTTTTATCAGTTACTTCAGTTTTTACATGGTTTCAGTTATATTTGTTCTTATATAATAATATTATTATTATTCTCATTACTTATTATAATCACTATTAATAACTATACTCAATGTAAACGTACTATTACTACTGTTACTTATACGATTACTCATATTAGTATTACCCCCGAATTCAGTAAGCTGTCAGTCTCTAATAGAGACAAAAGTCATACTTTTAGACCAGTTGACATTCATTAGACTCAAAATATTGCCCCTAATTTTAAAATAAAGTCTCAAAATCGTGACCTGCTATGGAAGAAAAAGCGTAACACTATCAATAAAAAAATTAAATTCTAAAATCAACTTTCAAGTTGAGCCACGTGAAAAATTTGGAAATAATCCCATAACTTTTAGATATAGATATGTATGTTTGTTTAACTTTTACTTTTATCAGTTACTTCAGTTTTTACATGGTTTCAGTTATATTTGTTCTAATATAATAATATTATTATTATTCTCATTACTTATTATTATCACTATTAATAACTATACTCAATGTAAACGTACTATTACTGCTGTTACTTATACGATTACTCATATTAGTATTACCCCCGAATTCAGTAAGCTGTCAGTCTCTAATAGAGACAAAAGTCATACTTTTAGACCAGTTGACATTCATTAGACTCAAAATATTGCCCCTAATTTTAAAATAAAGTCTCAAAATCGTGACCTGGTGATGAGCAAGTCACAAAAATTAAAATAATTAGTCGTACCCCCGAATTCAGTAAGCTGTCATAGTATCTAATAGAGACAAAAGTCATAATTTTAGACCAGTTGACATTCATTAGACTCAAAATATTGCCCCTAATCTTAAAATAAAGTCTCAAAATCGTGACCTGGTGATGAGCAAGTCACAGAAAATTAAAATAAAAGTAAAAGCAAAAAACGTAAAAGCGAGGAAAAGTAATAATCTCTAGCTCATTTTGAGACTTGAGATGAGACTAATACCCGAAATCTGTAAGCAGTCGCAGTCTCTAATAAAGACAAATGTCACAATTTTAGACCAGTTGGCATTCACTGGTTTCCAAATAAAACCTCTAGTCTCTAAATAGTGACCTGGTGATGAGCAGGTCACAAAAAATTAAAATAAAAATAAGTAAAGAAGTGGCTAATTTCGATCGATCATTTATATACCCGGCGCACGCTTTCAGCTAAATGTTTAAATTAATAAAGCAGAGACTAAGTTCGGGCAAAACCGAACTTAATGTAAGCCTCTTTTTTCAAAATTTTCATATAATCTGATTTCTTGATTTAATACAAAACCACATACCAAATTTGAGCAAATTAGCTTCACTAGTTACAGAAGTATCCGATTTTTACAGCTACCAAGTTATCCTTCCATGGTTTATAGTCCAGCTTAGCAATATACCCCTCCATAAAAGCTTTCCATCTTTTTTTTGGGTTGGGATTACGATCAGACACTGCAAAAGTTAAGCATTGGTGATCTGTATAGATGTTCATCCCCCTAACGCCATATAAATAGTGGGTAAGGCTCTTAAGGCGAAATGCTTCTCCTTTTTATCGAGCGTCCTTAAAATCATAGTAATTGGTCTACTTCCTTGAGAGAGCATAGATCCCAAGGCGTGTGAAGAGGCATCAGTAGTTAAGTCAATAGGCTTCCTGAAGTCTGGATAGCTTAACATGACGTCTTCTGACGTTAGTATATTTTTCAACTTGTTAAACGCATTGAATCTTAATTTTCTTTGATTGGGAGGCAGAAACCCTTCCAAATTCGTCTCTGAGAATGCTGGTTAGCGGTTTTGCAATTTTTACATAATCGCGAACAAAACATCTATATTAACCAGCCATTCCTAAAAAGTATCGAACACCTCTTAATTGCTTCAATTTTCTGAGGGCAGGTCTTAATTCCCCCTTTTGATATTTTAAATCCTAGCTATTCGAGTTCTGTCTTAAAAAATTTAGATTTTTCGACAGAAACCCTCATATTTGCTTCAAGCAAGCTTTTTAAAATTGCATGTACATGTGCCAAATGATCTCCTTTGTCCTGTGAGAAAATTATTATATCAGCGATATAACCAAAACTGTATTTACCAATATGTTAACTAAGAACGTCGTCAATTGCCCTCTGAAAAATGCCAGGTGCATTCTTCAGGCCAAAGGGAAGACCATAAAACTCATATTTACCGTTACATACGCAGTTTTCTCGCGATCTCTCTCGGCGAGTTCGATTTGGTGAAACCCGGACTTAAGGTCGAGGGTGGTAAAGAGCTTGCCCAAATTCGATAGTATTTCCCCTACATTTGGTATGGGGTATGAGTCCTCAATCGTTTTCTCAGTAAGTTTACGAAAGTCAATTACTAGTATTTTCTTTTTTACCCCGATTTCATCGAGGCCATTTTTATCCACCACCCAAATATGATTATTAAATGGCGACCTCGAGCCGTTCATGATTTGCATCTATTTCCTGAGCGAGTGCAGATGGCAGGTCACTAGGTTTAGCTGCAAAGAGAATATCACATAGAGGTTTCCTAAGCCCGAAAATAGGTAAATACTCTAAGAGCATTTGCACGGTATTTCTCGGTAATTGCATCGGCAATGTTTTCGTCGTGAGATAGTCTTGTTTTATTCGCGAGTAAGGACGGCTTTTTCTCTTCCTCATCATAAAATTCCTTAACACTAGAAGAGCCCTGCGAGGCGAGCAATAATAGCCTCGAAATTTAGAACCGTACTAAACGAGGACAGAAGCGCATCGGCGGCACAACGGTTCCTTATAATAGTGACGGCCTGTTAGTGTCGTGAGCTACCATCATAGCCTTTAAAAATCTCATACGCGTTGTGAGCCGCTTTGCGCCTGGGCACATAGCACTCCGGTTGCCTTGAAAATTCAGGTAACGACTTCACTACATCTAACGATTCATCAAAACTCTTGTCGGCTATAATTCCAATTTTTTCGTATTTTGCAACTACTGTTTTTTGGACAAATTCCCAATTTGGTCCTACACGACCTTAAGCTTGCCCTCGAACTGAAGTTTTATACAGACGAAAATTCAGATACCAAAAGCATAAAACACCAAAATTGCAAAATTGCAATAAATACAGCACAACCAAAACCAATTACTCAGAACGAAAACGACACTGAATATGGCACAACGCCGAAACCGGTATGTCACAAAACCAAATTTGACAAGGGATGACGGAAAATCGTTATAATATAAGTCAGAATCAAATCAAAATACAGACTAATTCGGCTTTATAAAAAACGAGGTAGGACGTCCTATTCTACCAGCAATTGATAGAGTTTTGTATCAAGTAATCCTTAATACTGTCAGCTGACACGTAACGTACCTTTAAGTCAGTGAGTGTGGGCACTCTAACTTTTGTAGTAAAATTATTGTTTCATTATCGAAAGCTTTATAAGACACATGTATTTTAATGGCAGTCACATGTCGTTTTTATTTTAGTTTCCGGTTAATCAAAGAAGATACAAAACAAAAGGTGCAGCATTGTTGTTTTCTCAATGTTGTGTACACTGCGATATAAACAAAATAACTAAACTCTTAAAACCGAATGAAATATCAAATGGATAATTTAAATGTGAAATTTTAAAAATTAAATAAAAGTCGTCTTATTTACTAATTCTAATACAACAGCAAAAAAAAAGCCCAATTTCTGTTTATTCATTTAGTTTGGTATTTTTTAAAAAATAAATTATTTGGTCTATAATCGAAACTACATAAAGGTATGTTTGAACCTATACAAATTTTAAATATTTTAATTCAAAAACCTTTAGAAAAGTATTAAGTTTGCAGCTTTATAGCCCATTTAATTTTAGGGCAAGGTCTAAGAGGCTAGAAACACAGTTGATTTTTGAGAATTTTTTTTTGCTGTGGACCCTACAAGGAACGTCTTCCCGCAGTTGTTTCGGGTATTTATACCGTGATATCACTGTATATTTTGCATATTCGTATATTATGAATTTCACGAGTTAGAAAGAATGGAATGTAAGATACCTTTCGCAATACCTACCATATAAAAACTATTTTTTTTCATAGGTGCTATGGAAGAAAAAGCGTAACACTATCATTAAAAAAATTTAATTCTAAAATCAACTTTCATGTTGAGCCACGTGAAAAATTTGGAAATAATCCCAGAACTTTCAGATATAGATATGTATGTAGATTAAACTTTTACTTTTATCAGTTTCTTCAGTTTTGACATGGTTTCAGTTATATTTGTTCTAATATAATAGTATTATTATTCTCATTGCTTATTATTATCACTATTAATAACTATACTCAATGTGAACGTACTATTACTACTGTTACTTATACGATTACTCGTATTAGTCTTACCCCCGAATTCAGTAAGCTGTCACAGTCTCTAATAGAGACAAAAGTGACTATGTTAGACCAGTTGACAATCATTAGACTCAAAATTTTGCCCCTAATCTTAAAATAAAGTCTCAAAATCGTGACCTGGTGATGAGCAGGTCACAAAAAATAAAATAAAAACAAATAAAGAAGTGGCTAAGTTCGATTGAACATCTTTATACACGGCGCACGCTTCCAGCTAAATTTTTAAATTCACTAGGTACAGAAGTATCCGATTTTTTCGGGTTTCAAAAACTTACTGGGTCTGGTCGAATATTAGTGATTTTAAAAATACTGCTTATTTAGACATAATAAAATATCTGTACTAAATTTTGGCAAAATCGATAAAGGATTTCCAGAGATACATATGTACATACATATGAACTCTAAAGTGGGCGGTACCATGTACCTTTTTCAAAATGTTCGTTTAAATGGATTTGTTGACTTAATTTCAATATTTACTGATGCATCAAATTTTCATAGTTTTGGAAAATTACCGTTATATGGGAGACGGGCGAAATTTTCGTCCGATTGCAAGCATTTTCATAATCTCACCTAACTAAGTACAATAAAACATGTGTGCCAAGTTTAGACGAAATCGATAAAGTAGTTCCAGACATCTACATATGATCTCAAAAGTAGGCGATGACACGCGCCTTTTCCAAAATTTTCATATATTCGGATTTCAGGCTGCAATACAACACCACATACCAAACTCAAGACATTTCCCTTCAACATTTATTGAAATGTCCGATTTTTAGTGTTTTCGAAAATTACCGTTGTAGGACAGGTGGGCGTGGTTATGGTCAGATTTTGAACTCATAAGTGGACGGTGCCACGCCCCCTGTACACAATTTTTATACAGTCGGATTTCCTGCTCGAATACAACATTACATACCAAATTTGCACAAGTGCGCGAGTTACATATGTTAATAAGTATACAAAAATACCGTCAGGTTATAAATACGAAGAATTTTTGAAGCAAATAAACAAAGTAGGAACATAAAACCATTTCCGGCCCATTTCTAAAATTGAATGCAAAAAGAGAAATTGAAAATTAAAACAAACAACCAATTTCCAATAATTACTGAATTGAAAAATAAATCGATTACTAAACAGTTTTATTAAATTCATACGCCGAATGTAGTGAGTAAGCAATTATTGTAACTAAAATAAGTTTCGTTTTAAGTTGAAGAAATTAAATAAATGAGTTT
Organism: Philophylla caesio; assembly: GCA_963971545.1. NCBI lineage: Eukaryota > Metazoa > Arthropoda > Insecta > Diptera > Tephritidae > Philophylla > Philophylla caesio. Next base: position 270,205 of record OZ020605.1, on the reverse strand, counting down.
GATTTTGTCCACCTTCAACGTCACTTCGTTGCAACTAAACATTGTAGTTTTTATTTTTTAAAAATAAAGGATTGTGATACGGAAATACAGTTAAATACTAATAATCTTGCGAATCTGTAGCCAACTCAGAAGTTGACCAGACCCTCCAGGATATAATATAAAAACATTTGCAGTGAACACGACCTTGTAAATAAAAAGGCGTTTATTCACCAGAAGACATTGAAGTTAAGTGAACGAAAAAAAAAAAATGAAAGCAATAAGACAGCGAATATTTGACGAAAGAAGAAAGATGGCGCAAGAACAGACCCCAATACTAAACGTGCAACTCATTAAGGAGCTGAATCGAAGGTAGCAACAGTTGGAGCAACTTCGACAGGCGTATCTTGAGCTGCAACAAAGACAACCCACGAATGACAGCAATATCCAAAGGATTATGAAGAACATCCAACACCTACCCACGTTCACTGGAAGAGGAGACGTAACAATAAACTAATTTATGACCAGCGTGGATTATCTTCTCTCTAGTATAAAAGATGAGGAAACTAGAAAGGAAGCACCACGCGCAGTTTACTACCGGACGATACAAGGAGAAGCAAAGGACGTCATTATAAATCTGCCACACACTGACACAAATTAAGAAGGCACACAGGGAAAATAAGTCAGGTCAATTTAAACAAAATTACAACAATAATGCCTGAAAATAATTCTGCACAATTTTGGCAAAACTACCAAAATAGAGGAAACAAGGATAGTAATTTAGGCCAATATGGGCAAAGAAACCAAAACTATAAAGATTATAAGGACACCTATTCAGGTCAAGGAAGAAAAAATAATTTTTCTAACCAACTAAGACTGGATAAAGGAGAACCCATGGAGGTAGATAATGTAGAAGCTGACCATGATAGATCTCGAGTAGCAGGACACCCTAGCAGCAATTGCAGCCAAAATCGCTTGAAATCACCTAGGCAAAGCCATAGAGAATCAGAAGGTTGTAAAGAAAAAATATATCGCGTTAATATATCCAGATGCGAAAATAAGTTTAGTGGATTCAGAACTGAACGAATTTCAAAAAATACTCCTTAAAGATGAGATTATAATCAGCACAGTAACAAGTAAGGAGAAAATTATTCATGAAGTGCATACTATGTAGAGCACCAACAGAATTTAATTTGCCAGAAAATGCATATATTAGATGGAGATCAACACCATTGAGAGGTAGAAAGTACAATTTTATTATAGGTACTGATTTAATGAACCACTTAAATACAATGATAAATGTTATTGAAGGAAAGATTACGTTAGATATCCACCTCAGCATGAAGTAGAAGTTCGTAGACAAATTAAAGAGATGGAGGAGCAAGGAATAATGAGAAAAAGCAATTCTAGATAATATAGTTCATTAATAGTAATTCCAAAGAAAATGGACAACTCAGGAAAGAAAAAGTACAGAATAGTGGTTGACTACAGAAAATGAAATGAGGTTATACAACTTTTGAAAAAATTTAAAAAACTATTATTTAAAGAAGGAGAAAAATTAACAAGTACTACGGAAATACAACATCCAATAAGCACCATCACAGAGGAGCAAATTAACTCAAAGTTATATAGATATCCACCTCAGCATGAAGTAGAAGTTCGTAGACAAATTAAAGAGATGGAGGAGCAAGGAATAATGAGAAAAAGCAATTCTAGATAATCTAGTTCATTAATAGTAATTCCAAAGAAAATGGACAACTCAGGAAAGAAAAAGTACAGAATAGTGGTTGACTACAGAAAATTAAATGAGGTTACTATTGACGATAAAGGACGTAAAGGATATTTACCTAAGATTGACTCAATATTAGATAAATTGGGACGTGCCCAATACTTTACGACATTAGACCTAGCAAAAGGTTATCACCAAATTACAATAAAAGAGGATGACAGGTGTAAAACCGCTTTCGTCACACCTCATGGTCTGTACGAATTTACAAGGATGCCATTCGGATTAAATAATGCACCTGCAACTTTCCAACGACTTATGACATGCTAATTTTTAGCACAACATTACAACAGCATATTAAAGCAATATCAGATATTTTTGAAGTCGTAAAAAGAAAAATTTAAAAATACAAGTAGACGAATGTAATTTTCTAAAGAAAGAAACGGAATTCTTAGGACACGTTTTCTCGAAGGAAGGCATGAAGCCTAACCCCGATAAAGTAAAAGTCGTAGAAGAATTAGAACTATCTAGAACAGAAAAACAAATAAAAAGTTTTTTGGGTATAACAGGTTATTACCGAAAATTTGTAAAGGACTATGCAAAGGTAGCACAGCCAAAAAACAAAATATTTAAAGAAAGGAGTAAGAGTTAATACAAAAGAAGCCTTCGTAAAACTCAAACAATTGGTTAGTTCACATCCAATTTTGAGATATCCTAATTTTGAAAAAGAATTTACGTTAACTACAGATGCGTCAAATTACGCAATTGGTGCATTTATATCCCAAAAAGGACATCCAATTTGCTATGCATCAAGAACGCTTAACAATCATGAACGTTATTATTCAGCAACAGGCAAAGAGTTTTTAGCCATTATTTGGAGCGTAAATTATTTTAGACCATATTTGTATGGAAGAAAATTTAAAACAGTAACGGATCACCAACCAATTAAATACTTACACTCAAAATATAAAGGAAAAGATATGTCGCCGAGACATCAGCGATGGTTATTAAAGTTGGGAGAATACATATTTCATATATTAAAGGAAAAGAAAATAGAGTAGCAGGTTTCTTAAGCAGAATACAGAATAACGAGGACGTTATTAATCGACCATCTAGAGGATGATGCGTCGATGCAAACGGTCCATTCAGGTGAAGAAAACTTGCTTGATCATGTTTATATCAAGAAAGAAATAGTAAATAAATATAAAACACAAATCATACTAACAAACACTAAGACAGAAAATATATAACAAAAGGAAAAGTAGGAATATATTCGGAAATATCCGAGCGGAAATATAATATACATAGTTCAAGAAAAACTAATAGAAATGTTTTCTAACGACTAACTTAGAAATAAAATTTACTATCCGAAATTAGCAGAGCTAATACAAATAGTAATAGTAGCACTCCGGTTGCCTTGAAAATTCAGGTAACGACTTCACTACATCTAACGATTCATCAAAACTCTTGTCGGCTATAATTCCAATTTTTTCGTATTTTGCAACTACTGTTTTTTGGACAAATTCCCAATTTGGTCCTACACGACCTTAAGCTTGCCCTCGAACTGAAGTTTTATACAGACGAAAATTCAGATACCAAAAGCATAAAACACCAAAATTGCAAAATTGCAATAAATACAGCACAACCAAAACCTATTACTCAGAACGAAAACGACACTGAATATGGCACAACGCCGAAACCGGTATGTCACAAAACCAAATTTGACAAGGGATGACGGAAAATCGTTATAATATAAGTCAGAATCAAATCAAAATACAGACTAATTCGGCTTTATAAAAAACGAGGTAGGACGTCCTATTCTACCAGCAATTGATAGAGTTTTGTATCAAGTAATCCTTAATACTGTCAGCTGACACGTAACGTACCTTTAAGTCAGTGAGTGTGGGCACTCTAACTTTTGTAGTAAAATTACTGTTTCATTATCGAAAGCTTTATAAGACACATGTATTTTAATGGCAGTCACATGTCGTTTTTATTTTAGTTTCCGGTTAATCAAAGAAGATACAAAACAAAAGGTGCAGCTCTGTTGTTTTCTCAATGTTGTGTACACTGCGATATAAACAAAATAACTAAACTCTTAAAACCGAATGAAATATCAAATGGATAATTTAAATGTGAAATTTTAAAAATTAAATAAAAGTCGTCTTATTTACTAATTCTAATACAACAGCAAAAAAAAGCCCAATTTCTGTTTATTCATTTAGTTTGGTATTTTTTAAAAAATAAATTATTTGGTCTATAATCGAAACTACATATAGGTATGTTTGAACCTATACAAATTTTAAATATTTTAATTCAAAAACCTTTAGAAAAGTATTAAGTTTGCAGCTTTATAGCCCATTTAATTTTAGGGCAAGGTCTAAGAGGCTAGAAACACAGTTGATTTTTGAGAATTTTTTTTTGCTGTGGACCCTACAAGGAACGACTTCCCGCAGTTGTTTCGGGTATTTATACCGTGATATCACTGTATATTTTGCATATTCGTATATTATGAATTTCACGAGTTAGAAAGAATGGAATGTAAGATACCTTTCGCAATACCTACCATATAAAAACTATTTTTTTTCATAGGTGCTATGGAAGAAAAAGCGTAACACTATCATTAAAAAAATTTAATTCTAAAATCAACTTTCATGTTGAGCCACGTGAAAAATTTGGAAATAATCCCAGAACTTTCAGATATAGATATGTATGTAGATTAAACTTTTACTTTTATCAGTTTCTTCAGTTTTGACATGGTTCCAGTTATATTTGTTCTAATATAATAGTATTATTATTCTCATTGCTTATTATTATCACTATTATTAACTATACTCAATGTGAACGTACTATTACTACTGTTACTTATACGATTACTCGTATTAGTCTTACCCCCGAATTCAGTAAGCTGTCACAGTCTCTAATAGAGACGACACTGAATATGGCACAACGCCGAAACCGGTATTTCACAAAACCAAATTTGACAAGGGATGACGGAAAATCGTTATAATATAAGTCAGAATCAAATCAAAATACAGACTAATTCGGCTTTATAAAAAACGAGGTAGGACGTCCTATTCTACCAGCAATTGATAGAGTTTTGTATCAAGTAATCCTTAATACTGTCAGCTGACACGTAACGTACCTTTAAGTCAGTGAGTGTGGGCACTCTAACTTTTGTAGTAAAATTACTGTTTCATTATCGAAAGCTTTATAAGACACATGTATTTTAATGGCAGTCACATGTCGTTTTTATTTTAGTTTCCGGTTAATCAAAGAAGATACAAAACAAAAGGTGCAGCATTGTTGTTTTCTCAATGTTGTGTACACTGCGATATAAACAAAATAACTAAACTCTTAAAACCGAATGAAATATCAAATGGATAATTTAAATGTGAAATTTTAAAAATTAAATAAAAGTCGTCTTATTTACTAATTCTAATACAACAGCAAAAAAAAGCCCAATTTCTGTTTATTCATTTAGTTTGGTATTTTTTAAAAAATAAATTATTTGGTCTATAATCGAAACTACATATAGGTATGTTTGAACCTATACAAATTTTAAATATTTTAATTCAAAAACCTTTAGAAAAGTATTAAGTTTGCAGCTTTATAGCCCATTTAATTTTAGGGCAAGGTCTAAGAGGCTAGAAACACAGTTGATTTTTGAGAATTTTTTTTTGCTGTGGACCCTACAAGGAACGACTTCCCGCAGTTGTTTCGGGTATTTATACCGTGATATCACTGTATATTTTGCATATTCGTATATTATGAATTTCACGAGTTAGAAAGAATGGAATGTAAGATACCTTTCGCAATACCTACCATATAAAAGCTATTTTTTTTCATAGGTGCTATGGAAGAAAAAGCGTAACACTATCATTAAAAAAATTTAATTCTAAAATCAACTTTCATGTTGAGCCACGTGAAAAATTTGGAAATAATCCCAGAACTTTCAGATATAGATATGTATGTAGATTAAACTTTTACTTTTATCAGTTTCTTCAGTTTTGACATGGTTTCAGTTATATTTGTTCTAATATAATAGTATTATTATTCTCATTGCTTATTATTATCACTATTATTAACTATACTCAATGTGAACGTACTATTACTACTGTTACTTATACGATTACTCGTATTAGTCTTACCCCCGAATTCAGTAAGCTGTCACAGTCTCTAATAGAGACAAAAGTGACTATGTTAGACCAGTTGACAATCATTAGACTCAAAATTTTGCCCCTAATCTTAAAATAATGTCTCAAAATCGTGACCTGGTGATGAGCAGGTCACAAAAAATAAAATAAAAACAAGTAAAGAAGTGGCTAAGTTCGATTGAACATCTTTATACACGGCGCACGTTTCCAGCTAAATTTTTAAATTCACTAGGTACAGAAGTATCCGATTTTTTCGGGTTTCAAAAACTTACTGGGTCTGGTCGAATATTAGTGATTTTAAAAATACTGCTTATTTAGACATAATAAACTATCTGTACTAAATTTTGGCAAAATCGATAAAGGATTTCCAGATATACATATGTACATATGAACTCTAAAGTGGGCGGTACCATGTACCTTTTTCAAAATGTTCGTTTAAATGGATTTGTTGACTTAATTTCAATATTTACTGATGCATCAAATTTTCATAGTTTTGGAAAATTACCGTTATATGGGAGACGGGCGAAATTTTCGTCCGATTGCAAGCATTTTCATAATCTCACCTAACTAAGTACAATAAAACATGTGTGCCAAGTTTAGACGAAATCGATAAAGTAGTTCCAGACATCTACATATGATCTCAAAAGTAGGCGATGACACGCGCCTTTTCCAAAATTTTCATATATTCGGATTTCAGGCTGCAATACAACACCACATACCAAACTCAAGACATTTCCCTTCAACATTTATTGAAATGTCCGATTTTTAGTGTTTTCGAAAATTACCGTTGTAGGACAGGTGGGCGTGGTTATGGTCAGATTTTGAACTCATAAGTGGGCGGTGCCACGCCCCCTGTACACAATTTTTATACAGTCGGATTTCCTGCTCGAATACAACATTACATACCAAATTTGCACAAGTGCGCGAGTTACATATGTTAATAACTATACAAAAACACCGTCAGGTTATAAATACGAAGAATTTTTGAAGCAAATAAACAAAGTAGGAACATAAAACCATTTCCGGCCCATTTGTAAAATTGTATGCAAACAGAGAAATTGAAAATTAAAACAAACAACCAATTTCCAATAATTACTGAATTGAAAAATAAATCGATTACTAAACAGTTTTATTAAATTCATACGCCGAATGTAGTGAGTAAGCAATTATTGTAACTAAATAAAGTTGCGTTTTAAGTTGAAGAAATTAAATAAATGAGTTTGATTTTGTCCACCTTCAACGTCACTTCGTTGCAACTAAACATTGTAGTTTTTATTTTTTAAAAATAAAGGATTGTGATACGGAAATACAGTTAAATACTAATAATCTTGCGAATCTGTAGCCAACTCAGAAGTTGACCAGACCCTCCAGGATATAATATAAAAACATTTGCAGTGAACACGACCTTGTAAATAAAAAGGCGTTTATTCACCAGAAGACATTGAAGTTAAGTGAACGAAAAATAAAAAATGAAAGCAATAACACAGCGAATATTTGACGAAAGAAGAAAGATGGCGCAAGAACAGACCCCAATACTAAACGTGCAACTCATTAAGGAGCTGAATCGAAGGTAGCAACAGTTGGAACATCCAACACCTACCCACGTTCACTGGAAGAGGAGACGTAACAATAAACTAATTTATGACCAGCGTGGATTATCTTCTCTCTAGTATAAAAGATGAGGAAACTAGAAAGGAAGCACCGCGCGCAGTTTACTACCGGACGATACAAGGAGAAGCAAAGGACGTCATTATAAATCTGCCACACACTGACACAAATTAAGAAGGCACACAGGGAAAATAAGTCAGGTCAATTTAAACAAAATTACAACAATAATGCCTGAAAATAATTCTGCACAATTTTGGCAAAACTACCAAAATAGAGGAAACAAGGATAGTAATTTAGGCCAATATGGGCAAAGAAACCAAAACTATAAAGATTATAAGGACACCTATTCAGGTCAAGGAAAAAAAAATAACTTTTCTAACCAACTAAGACTGGATAAAGGAGAACCCATGGAGGTAGATAATGTAGAAGCTGACCATGATAGATCTCGAGTAGCAGGACACCCTAGCAGCAATTGCAGCCAAAATCGCTTGAAATCACCTAGGCAAAGCCATAGAGAATCAGAAGGTTGTAAAGAAAAAATATATCGCGTTAATATATCCAGATGCGAAAATAAGTTTAGTGGATTCAGAACTGAACGAATTTCAAAAAATACTCCTTAAAGATGAGATTATAATCAGCACAGTAACAAGTAAGGAGAAAATTATTCATGAAGTGCATACTATGTAGAGCACCAACAGAATTTAATTTGCCAGAAAATGCATATATTAGATGGAGATCAACACCATTGAGAGGTAGAAAGTACAATTTTATTATAGGTACTGATTTAATGAACCACTTAAATACAATGATAAATGTTATTGAAGGAAAGATTACGTTAGATAACTCAAAGTTATATAGATATCCACCTCAGCATGAAGTAGAAGTTCGTAGACAAATTAAAGAGATGGAGGAGCAAGGAATAATGAGAAAAAGCAATTCTAGATAATCTAGTTCATTAATAGTAATTCCAAAGAAAATGGACAACTCAGGAAAGAAAAAGTACAGAATAGTGGTTGACTACAGAAAATTAAATGAGGTTACTATTGACGATAAAGGACGTAAAGGATATTTACCTAAGATTGACTCAATATTAGATAAATTGGGACGTGCCCAATACTTTACGACATTAGACCTAGCAAAAGGTTATCACCAAATTACAATAAAAGAGGATGACAGGTGTAAAACCGCTTTCGTCACACCTCATGGTCTGTACGAATTTACAAGGATGCCATTCGGATTAAATAATGCACCTGCAACTTTCCAACGACTTATGACATGCTAATTTTTAGCACAACATTACAACAGCATATTAAAGCAATATCAGATATTTTTGAAGTCGTAAAAAGAAAAATTTAAAAATACAAGTAGACGAATGTAATTTTCTAAAGAAAGAAACGGAATTCTTAGGACACGTTTTCTCAAAGGAAGGCATGAAGCCTAACCCCGATAAAATAAAAGTCGTAGAAGAATTAGAACTATCTAGAACAGAAAAACAAATAAAAAGTTTTTTGGGTATAACAGGTTATTACCGAAAATTTGTAAAGGACTATGCAAAGGTAGCACAGCCAAAAAACAAAATATTTAAAGAAAGGAGTAAGAGTTAATACAAAAGAAGCCTTCGTAAAACTCAAACAATTGGTTAGTTCACATCCAATTTTGAGATATCCTAATTTTGAAAAAGAATTTACGTTAACTACAGATGCGTCAAATTACGCAATTGGTGCATTTATATCCCAAAAAGGACATCCAATTTGCTATGCATCAAGAACGCTTAACAATCATGAACGTTATTATTCAGCAACAGGCAAAGAGTTTTTAGCCATTATTTGGAGCGTAAATTATTTTAGACCATATTTGTATGGAAGAAAATTTAAAACAGTAACGGATCACCAACCAATTAAATACTTACACTCAAAATATAAAGGAAAAGATATGTCGCCGAGACATCAGCGATGGTTATTAAAGTTGGGAGAATACATATTTCATATATTAAAGGAAAAGAAAATAGAGTAGCAGGTTTCTTAAGCAGAATACAGAATAACGAGGACGTTATTAATCGACCATCTAGAGGATGATGCGTCGATGCAAACGGTCCATTCAGCTGAAGAAAACTTGCTTGATCATGTTTATATCAAGAAAGAAATAGTAAATAAATATAAAACACAAATCATACTAACAAACACTAAGACAGAAAATATATAACAAAAGGAAAAGTAGGAATATATTCGGAAATATCCGAGCGGAAATATAATATACATAGTTCAAGAAAAACTAATAGAAATGTTTTCTAACGACTAACTTAGAAATAAAATTTACTATCCGAAATTAGCAGAGCTAATACAAATAGTAATAGTAGCACTCCGGTTGCCTTGAAAATTCAGGTAACGACTTCACTACATCTAACGATTCATCAAAACTCTTGTCGGCTATAATTCCAATTTTTTCGTATTTTGCAACTACTGTTTTTTGGACAAATTCCCAATTTGGTCCTACACGACCTTAAGCTTGCCCTCGAACTGAAGTTTTATACAGACGAAAATTCAGATACCAAAAGCATAAAACACCAAAATTGCAAAATTGCAATAAATACAGCACAATCAAAACCTATTACTCAGAACGAAAACGACACTGAATATGGCACAACGCCGAAACCGGTATGTCACAAAACCAAATTTGACAAGGATGACGGAAAATCGTTATAATATAAGTCAGAATCAAATCAAAATACAGACTAATTCGGCTTTATAAAAAACGAGGTAGGACGTCCTATTCTACCAGCAATTGATAGAGTTTTGTATCAAGTAATACTTAATACTGTCAGCTGACACGTAACGTACCTTTAAGTCAGTGAGTGTGGGCACTCTAACTTTTGTAGTAAAATTATTGTTTCATTATCGAAAGCTTTATAAGACACATGTATTTTAATGGCAGTCACATGTCGTTTTTATTTTAGTTTCCGGTTAATCAAAGAAGATACAAAACAAAAGGTGCAGCATTGTTGTTTTCTCAATGTTGTGTACACTGCGATATAAACAAAATAACTAAACTCTTAAAACCGAATGAAATATCAAATGGATAATTTAAATGTGAAATTTTAAAAATTAAATAAAAGTCGTCTTATTTACTAATTCTAATACAACAGCAAAAAAAAAGCCCAATTTCTGTTTATTCATTTAGTTCGGTATTTTTTAAAAAATAAATTATTTGGTCTATAATCGAAACTACATATAGGTATGTTTGAACCTATACAAATTTTAAATATTTTAATTCAAAAACCTTTAGAAAAGTATTAAGTTTGCAGCTTTATAGCCCATTTAATTTTAGGGCAAGGTCTAAGAGGCTAGAAACACAGTTGATTTTTGAGAATTTTTTTTTGCTGTGGACCCTACAAGGAACGACTTCCCGCAGTTGTTTCGGGTATTTATACCGTGATATCACTGTATATTTTGCATATTCGTATATTATGAATTTCACGAGTTAGAAAGAATGGAATGTAAGATACCTTTCGCAATACCTACCATATAAAAACTATTTTTTTTCATAGGTGCTATGGAAGAAAAAGCGTAACACTATCATTAAAAAAATTTAATTCTAAAATCAACTTTCATGTTGAGCCACGTGAAAAATTTGGAAATAATCCCAGAACTTTCAGATATAGATATGTATGTAGATTAAACTTTTACTTTTATCAGTTTCTTCAGTTTTGACATGGTTTCAGTTATATTTGTTCTAATATAATAGTATTATTATTCTCATTGCTTATTATTATCACTATTAATAACTATACTCAATGTGAACGTACTATTACTACTGTTACTTATACGATTACTCGTATTAGTCTTACCCCCGAATTCAGTAAGCTGTCACAGTCTCTAATAGAGACAAAAGTGACTATGTTAGACCAGTTGACAATCATTAGACTCAAAATTTTGCCCCTAATCTTAAAATAAAGTCTCAAAATCGTGACCTGGTGATGAGCAGGTCACAAAAAATAAAATAAAAACAAGTAAAGAAGTGGCTAAGTTCGATTGAACATCTTTATACACGGCGCACGCTTCCAGCTAAATTTTTAAATTCACTAGGTACAGAAGTATCCGATTTTTTCGGGTTTCAAAAACTTACTGGGTCTGGTCGAATATTAGTGATTTTAAAAATACTGCTTATTTAGACATAATAAAATATCTGTACTAAATTTTGGCAAAATCGATAAAGGATTTCCAGAGATACATATGTACATATGAACTCTAAAGTGGGCGGTACCATGTACCTTTTTCAAAATGTTCGTTTAAATGGATTTGTTGACTTAATTTCAATATTTACTGATGCATCCGATTGCAAGCATTTTCATAATCTCACCTAACTAAGTACAATAAAACATGTGTGCCAAGTTTAGACGAAATCGATAAAGTAGTTCCAGACATCTACATATGATCTCAAAAGTAGGCGATGACACGCGCCTTTTCCAAAATTTTCATATATTCGGATTTCAGGCTGCAATACAACACCACATACCAAACTCAAGACATTTCCCTTCAACATTTATTGAAATGTCCGATTTTTAGTGTTTTCGAAAATTACCGTTGTAGGACAGGTGGGCGTGGTTATGGTCAGATTTTGAACTCATAAGTGGGCGGTGCCACGCCCCCTGTACACAATTTTTATACAGTCGGATTTCCTGCTCGAATACAACATTACATACCAAATTTGCACAAGTGCGCGAGTTACATATGTTAATAACTATACAAAAACACCGTCAGCTTATAAATACGAAGAATTTTTGAAGCAAATAAACAAAGTAGGAACATAAAACCATTTCCGGCCCATTTGTAAAATTGTATGCAAAAAGAGAAATTGAAAATTAAAACAAACAACCAATTTCCAATAATTACTGAATTGAAAAATAAATCGATTACTAAACAGTTTTATTAAATTCATACGCCGAATGTAGTGAGTAAGCAATTATTGTAACTAAAATAAGTTTCGTTTTAAGTTGAAGAAATTAAATAAATGAGTTTGATTTTGTCCACCTTCAACGTCACTTCGTTGCAACTAAACATTGTAGTTTTTATTTTTTAAAAATAAAGGATTGTGATACGGAAATACAGTTAAATACTAATAATCTTGCGAATCTGTAGCCAACTCAGAAGTTGACCAGACCGTCCAGGATATAATATAAAAACATTTGCAGTGAACACGACCTTGTAAATAAAAAGGCGTTTATTCACCAGAAGACATTGAAGTTAAGTGAACGAAAAATAAAAAATGAAAGCAATGAGACAGCGAATATTTGACGAAAGAAGAAAGATGGCGCAAGAACAGACCCCAATACTAAACGTGCAACTCATTAAGGAGCTGAATCGAAGGTAGCAACAGTTGGAGCAACTTCGACAGGCGTATCTTGAGCTGCAACAAAGACAACCCACGAATGACAGCAATATCCAAAGGATTATGAAGAACATCCAACACCTACCCACGTTCACTGGAAGAGGAGACATAACAATAAACTAATTTATGACCAGCGTGGATTATCTTCTCTCTAGTATAAAAGATGAGGAAACTAGAAAGGAAGCACCACGCGCAGTTTACTACCGGACGATACAAGGAGAAGCAAAGGACGTCATTATAAATCTGCCACACACTGACACAAATTAAGAAGGCACACAGGGAAAATAAGTCAGGTCAATTTAAACAAAATTACAACAATAATGCCTGAAAATAATTCTGCACAATTTTGGCAAAACTACCAAAATAGAGGAAACAAGGATAGTAATTTAGGCCAATATGGGCAAAGAAACCAAAACTATAAAGATTATAAGGACACCTATTCAGGTCAAGGAAGAAAAAATAATTTTTCTAACCAACTAAGACTGGATAAAGGAGAACCCATGGAGGTAGATAATGTAGAAGCTGACCATGATAGATCTCGAGTAGCAGGACACCCTAGCAGCAATTGCAGCCAAAATCGCTTGAAATCACCTAGGCAAAGCCATAGAGAATCAGAAGGTTGTAAAGAAAAAATATATCGCGTTAATATATCCAGATGCGAAAATAAGTTTAGTGGATTCAGAACTGAACGAATTTCAAAAAATACTCCTTAAAGATGAGATTATAATCAGCACAGTAACAAGTAAGGAGAAAATTATTCATGAAGTGCATACTATGTAGAGCACCAACAGAATTTAATTTGCCAGAAAATGCATATATTAGATGGAGATCAACACCATTGAGAGGTAGAAAGTACAATTTTATTATAGGTACTGATTTAATGAACCACTTAAATACAATGATAAATGTTATTGAAGGAAAGATTACGTTAGATATCCACCTCAGCATGAAGTAGAAGTTCGTAGACAAATTAAAGAGATGGAGGAGCAAGGAATAATGAGAAAAAGCAATTCTAGATAATCTAGTTCATTAATAGTAATTCCAAAGAAAATGGACAACTCAGGAAAGAAAAAGTACAGAATAGTGGTTGACTACAGAAAATTAAATGAGGTTACTATTGACGATAAAGGACGTAAAGGATATTTACCTAAGATTGACTCATTATTAGAATTTAAAACAGTAACGGATCACCAACCAATTAAATACTTACACTCAAAATATAAAGGAAAAGATATGTCGCCGAGACATCAGCGATGGTTATTAAAGTTGGGAGAATACATATTTCATATATTAAAGGAAAAGAAAATAGAGTAGCAGGTTTCTTAAGCAGAATACAGAATGATGCGTCGATGCAAACGGTCCATTCAGCTGAAGAAAACTTGCTTGATCATGTTTATATCAAGAAAGAAATAGTAAATAAATATAAAACACAAATCATACTAACAAACACTAAGACAGAAAATATATAACAAAAGGAAAAGTAGGAATATATTCGGAAATATCCGAGCGGAAATATAATATACATAGTTCAAGAAAAACTAATAGAAATGTTTTCTAACGACTAACTTAGAAATAAAATTTACTATCCGAAATTAGCAGAGCTAATACAAATAGTAATAGTAGCACTCCGGTTGCCTTGAAAATTCAGGTAACGACTTCACTACATCTAACGATTCATCAAAACTCTTGTCGGCTATAATTCCAATTTTTTCGTATTTTGCAACTACTGTTTTTTGGACAAATTCCCAATTTGGTCCTACACGACCTTAAGCTTGCCCTCGAACTGAAGTTTTATACAGACGAAAATTCAGATACCAAAAGCATAAAACACCAAAATTGCAAAATTGCAATAAATACAGCACAATCAAAACCTATTACTCAGAACGAAAACGACACTGAATATGGCACAACGCCGAAACCGGTATGTCACAAAACCAAATTTGACAAGGGATGACGGAAAATCGTTATAATATAAGTCAGAATCAAATCAAAATACAGACTAATTCGGCTTTATAAAAAACGAGGTAGGACGTCCTATTCTACCAGCAATTGATAGAGTTTTGTATCAAGTAATCCTTAATACTGTCAGCTGACACGTAACGTACCTTTAAGTCAGTGAGTGTGGGCACTCTAACTTTTGTAGTAAAATTATTGTTTCATTATCGAAAGCTTTATAAGACACATGTATTTTAATGGCAGTCACATGTCGTTTTTATTTTAGTTTCCGGTTAATCAAAGAAGATACAAAACAAAAGGTGCAGCATTGTTGTTTTCTCAATGTTGTGTACACTGCGATATAAACAAAATAACTAAACTCTTAAAACCGAATGAAATATCAAATGGATAATATAAATGTGAAATTTTAAAAATTAAATAAAAGTCGTCTTATTTACTAATTCTAATACAACAGCAAAAAAAAAGCCCAATTTCTGTTTATTCATTTAGTTTGGTATTTTTTAAAAAATAAATTATTTGGTCTATAATCGAAACTACATATAGGTATGTTTGAACCTATACAAATTTTAAATATTTTAATTCAAAAACCTTTAGAAAAGTATTAAGTTTGTAGCTTTATAGCCCATTTAATTTTAGGGCAAGGTCTAAGAGGCTAGAAACACAGTTGATTTTTGAGAATTTTTTTTTGCTGTGGACCCTACAAGGAACGACTTCCCGCAGTTGTTTCGGGTATTTATACCGTGATATCACTGTATATTTTGCATATTCGTATATTATGAATTTCACGAGTTAGAAAGAATGGAATGTAAGATACCTTTCGCAATACCTACCATATAAAAACTATTTTTTTTCATAGGTGCTATGGAAGAAAAAGCGTAACACTATCATTAAAAAAATTTAATTCTAAAATCAACTTTCATGTTGAGCCACGTGAAAAATTTGGAAATAATCCCAGAACTTTCAGATATAGATATGTATGTAGATTAAACTTTTACTTTTATCAGTTTCTTCAGTTTTGACATGGTTTCAGTTATATTTGTTCTAATATAATAGTATTATTATTCTCATTGCTTATTATTATCACTATTAATAACTATACTCAATGTGAACGTACTATTACTACTGTTACTTATACGATTACTCGTATTAGTCTTACCCCCGAATTCAGTAAGCTGTCACAGTCTCTAATAGAGACAAAAGTGACTATGTTAGACCAGTTGACAATCATTAGACTCAAAATTTTGCCCCTAATCTTAAAATAAAGTCTCAAAATCATGACCTGGTGATGAGCAGGTCACAAAAAATAAAATAAAAACAAGTAAAGAAGTGGCTAAGTTCGATTGAACATCTTTATACACGGCGCACGCTTCCAGCTAAATTTTTAAATTCACTAGGTACAGAAGTATCCGATTTTTTCGGGTTTCAAAAACTTACTGGGTCTGGTCGAATATTAGTGATTTTAAAAATACTGCTTATTTAGACATAATAAAATATCTGTACTAAATTTTGGCAAAATCGATAAAGGATTTCCAGAGATACATATGTACATATGAACTCTAAAGTGGGCGGTACCATGTACCTTTTTCAAAATGTTCGTTTAAATGGATTTGTTGACTTAATTTCAATATTTACTGATGCATCCGATTGCAAGCATTTTCATAATCTCACCTAACTAAGTACAATAAAACATGTGTGCCAAGTTTAGACGAAATCGATAAAGTAGTTCCAGACATCTACATATGATCTCAAAAGTAGGCGATGACACGCGCCTTTTCCAAAATTTTCATATATTCGGATTTCAGGCTGCAATACAACACCACATACCAAACTCAAGACATTTCCCTTCAACATTTATTGAAATGTCCGATTTTTAGTGTTTTCGAAAATTACCGTTGTAGGACAGGTGGGCGTGGTTATGGTCAGATTTTGAACTCATAAGTGGGCGGTGCCACGCCCCCTGTACACAATTTTTATACAGTCGGATTTCCTGCTCGAATACAACATTACATACCAAATTTGCACAAGTGCGCGAGTTACATATGTTAATAACTATACAAAAACACCGTCAGGTTATAAATACGAAGAATTTTTGAAGCAAATAAACAAAGTAGGAACATAAAACCATTTCCGGCCCATTTGTAAAATTGTATGCAAAAAGAGAAATTGAAAATTAAAACAAACAACCAATTTCCAATAATTACTGAATTGAAAAATAAATCGATTACTAAACAGTTTTATTAAATTCATACGCCGAATGTAGTGAGTAAGCAATTATTGTAACTAAAATAAGTTTCGTTTTAAGTTGAAGAAATTAAATAAATGAGTTTGATTTTGTCCACCTTCAACGTCACTTCGTTGCAACTAAACATTGTAGTTTTTATTTTTTAAAAATAAAGGATTGTGATACGGAAATACAGTTAAATACTAATAATCTTGCGAATCTGTAGCCAACTCAGAAGTTGACCAGACCCTCCAGGATATAATATAAAAACATTTGCAGTGAACACGACCTTGTAAATAAAAAGGCGTTTATTCACCAGAAGACATTGAAGTTAAGTGAACGAAAAATAAAAAATGAAAGCAATAAGACAGCGAATATTTGACGAAAGAAGAAAGATGGCGCAAGAACAGACCCCAATACTAAACGTGCAACTCATTAAGGAGCTGAATCGAAGGTAGCAACAGTTGGAGCAACTTCGACAGGCGTATCTTGAGCTGCAACAAAGACAACCCACGAATGACAGCAATATCCAAAGGATTATGAAGAACATCCAACACCTACCCACGTTCACTGGAAGAGGAGACGTAACAATAAACTAATTTATGACCAGCGTGGATTATCTTCTCTCTAGTATAAAAGATGAGGAAACTAGAAAGGAAGCACCACGCGCAGTTTACTACCGGACGATACAAGGAGAAGCAAAGGACGTCATTATAAATCTGCCACACACTGACACAAATTAAGAAGGCACACAGGGAAAATAAGTCAGGTCAATTTAAACAAAATTACAACAATAATGCCTGAAAATAATTCTGCACAATTTTGGCAAAACTACCAAAATAGAGGAAACAAGGATAGTAATTTAGGCCAATATGGGCAAAGAAACCAAAACTATAAAGATTATAAGGACACCTATTCAGGTCAAGGAAGAAAAAATAATTTTTCTAACCAACTAAGACTGGATAAAGGAGAACCCATGGAGGTAGATAATGTAGAAGCTGACCATGATAGATCTCGAGTAGCAGGACACCCTAGCAGCAATTGCAGCCAAAATCGCTTGAAATCACCTAGGCAAAGCCATAGAGAATCAGAAGGTTGTAAAGAAAAAATATATCGCGTTAATATATCCAGATGCGAAAATAAGTTTAGTGGATTCAGAACTGAACGAATTTCAAAAAATACTCCTTAAAGATGAGATTATAATCAGCACAGTAACAAGTAAGGAGAAAATTATTCATGAAGTGCATACTATGTAGAGCACCAACAGAATTTAATTTGCCAGAAAATGCATATATTAGATGGAGATCAACACCATTGAGAGGTAGAAAGTACAATTTTATTATAGGTACTGATTTAATGAACCACTTAAATACAATGATAAATGTTATTGAAGGAAAGATTACGTTAGATATCCACCTCAGCATGAAGTAGAAGTTCGTAGACAAATTAAAGAGATGGAGGAGCAAGGAATAATGAGAAAAAGCAATTCTAGATAATATAGTTCATTAATAGTAATTCCAAAGAAAATGGACAACTCAGGAAAGAAAAAGTACAGAATAGTGGTTGACTACCGAAAATTAAATGAGGTTATACAACTTTTGAAAAAATTTAAAAAGTTATTATTTAAAGAAGGAGAAAAATTAACAAGTACTACGGAAAGACAACATCCAATAAGCACCATCACAGAGGAGCAAATTAACTCAAAGTTATATAGATATCCACCTCAGCATGAAGTAGAAGTTCGTAGACAAATTAAAGAGATGGAGGAGCAAGGAATAATGAGAAAAAGCAATTCTAGATAATCTAGTTCATTAATATTAATTCCAAAGAAAATGGACAACTCAGGAAAGAAAAAGTACAGAATAGTGGTTGACTACAGAAAATTAAATGAGGTTACTATTGACGATAAAGGACGTAAAGGATATTTACCTAAGATTGACTCAATATTAGATAAATTGGGACGTGCCCAATACTTTACGACATTAGACCTAGCAAAAGGTTATCACCAAATTACAATAAAAGAGGATGACAGGTGTAAAACCGCTTTCGTCACACCTCATGGTCTGTACGAATTTACAAGGATGCCATTCTGATTAAGTAATGCACCTGCAACTTTCCAACGACTTATGACGTGCTAATTTTTAGCACAACATTACAACAGCATATTAAAGCAATATCAGATATTTTTGAAGTCGTAAAAAGAAAAATTTAAAAATACAAGTAGACGAATGTAATTTTCTAAAGAAAGAAACGGAATTCTTAGGACACGTTTTCTCAAAGGAAGGCATGAAGCCTAACCCCGATAAAGTAAAAGTCGTAGAAGAATTAGAACTATCTAGAACAGAAAAACAAATAAAAAGTTTTTTGGGTATAACAGGTTATTACCGAAAATTTGTAAAGGACTATGCAAAGGTAGCACAGCCAAAAAACAAAATATTTAAAGAAAAGAGTAAGAGTTAATACAAAAGAAGCCTTCGTAAAACTCAAACAATTGGTTAGTTCACATCCAATTTTGAGATATCCTAATTTTGAAAAAGAATTTACGTTAACTACAGATGCGTCAAATTACGCAATTGGTGCATTTATATCCCAAAAAGGACATCCAATTTGCTATGCATCAAGAACGCTTCACAATCATGAACGTTATTATTCAGCAACAGGCAAAGAGTTTTTAGCCATTATTTGAAGCGTAAATTATTTTAGACCATATTTGTATGGAAGAAATTTTAAAACAGTAACGGATCACCAACCAATTAAATACTTACACTCAAAATATAAAGGAAAAGATATGTCGCCGAGACATCAGCGATGGTTATTAAAGTTGGGAGAATACATATTTCATATATTAAAGGAAAAGAAAATAGAGTAGCAGGTTTCTTAAGCAGAATACAGAATAACGAGGACGTTATTAATCGACCATCTAGAGGATGATGCGTCGATGCAAACGGTCCATTCAGGTGAAGAAAACTTGCTTGATCATGTTTATATCAAGAAAGAAATAGTAAATAAATATAAAACACAAATCATACTAACAAACACTAAGACAGAAAATATATAACAAAAGGAATATATTCGGAAATATCCGAGCGGAAATATAATATACATAGTTCAAGAAAAACTAATAGAAATGTTTTCTAACGACTAACTTAGAAATAAAATTTACTATCCGAAATTAGCAGAGCTAATACAAATAGTAATCAACCAATTCGAAACATGCCTGCATATTAAACGGCCTTTAAAATTTACAGATATGGACCATGACAACAGTAATAATATTAATGATACGACAATGTGAAGGAATAATGACTTTGTCAGAACTAACTGAACAAACCGGATTCAATGATTTCCAAATTAGAGATCAAGAAATACTTAAGGATAGCGACATAGTACTACAACCAGAAAATATTATCAATAATATGACCGACAACATAATTTTAATGAAATTAGAAAATAAAGAAATACTACACTTATGCCAGTTAAAATTAGAAATAAGCGAAGATTAATTAATGCAGTTGGCAGTATGTCAAAATGGCTTTTTGGTACAATGGATGAGGACGATAGACAAAATATACAAACACACCTTTTACGGACAAACGATACAATTAAGCAACAAATTCAAGTAAATGATTATTATGCTTCAGCCATTGAACATCTCAAAGAAATTGTTTAAACTGATAGAGTAAAAATAGAAAAAGGACTTAACTCGATTAATAAATTTATGTATGACGAATACAAACTAAATTTATACTTAGATCAATATACAAAGGTTCAATTACTAAAAAGTAAAATTGAACATCTGCAAGAAAATATTGTTTCAGCCAAATATGGGATAATACACCCAAATATATTAACAAGTGAGGAAATAGTTAAATATAATATCGACTATAATAAACTTAAATATCTACAATTAGGCCCAATAGCTCTAAACAATACATATCTAGTATTCGGCATAAAAATACCTAAAAACTTTGAATATGTAAAAATTAAAACAGTTATGCCAATACCAAATAAAGAAAAAGATGAAATAGAAGCAAAAATAGAGGAACTCATTTAAACATTGCATTTTTCAAAATTTCTGTTATATGATAGGTGGGCGAGGTTATGGTCCGATTTCAAAACTTTTGAACGATGATAACAGCGATATTAAGAAAAATTTATCCACCAAATTTTGTGACGATACCTTACTCCGTAATTGAGATACAGACATTTTTTCCGAAGTGGGCGTGGCAACGCCCAGTTTTCAAAATTTCGTAAATACCTAATTTCTTAGTTCAAAATCGCTCCAAATACCGAATTTCACACAATTTGTTTTAATAGATACCGAAAAAATTAAGTTTTTGCATTTTCCAAAACTTCCGTTATATGAGAGGTGGGCGTGGTTATTGACCGATATTGGCCATTTTCAATACCAACCTACCCTGTTCAAAGAGTAATCTATGTACCAAAATTTATTGAGATATCTTAATTTTTACTCAAATTATCGTATACACGGACGGACGGACGGACAGACAGACATTGCTAAATCGACTTCTTGCATTCTGAGTATTTTGATATATATGTCTATATCTATCTTGATTCCGTTAAGCTGTTACAAGCAACAGATATGCGAACAAAGTTGTAATACCCTTGTGTAAATTATAACTTTTATTAGTTTCAATTAATTTTGCAAACATAAGTTTATTAATTTAAAGTATTTTTACAAGAAGCTCTTAATTATTATTTTAACTTGACCACCGAAGTGAAGTGTCAATTGGTCTATTTGCAACCACCAGCACTGCTGTAATTCTAATTGGAACAAGCTGAACTTCGCGCTCTGTCACATCTCGCTGTTAGCTGCTCTGTTGCTCTCACAATTGTTCAGTCAAACTTGTATTGGAGTCGTTTGCCGTTTAATGCACCGATCGCTCTCACATTAGTTCGCCCACGCTTGTTTTCTAACTATTGGTTTTGTTTTTGCTGTTGTTATCCACTGATCGCTGTCACAGCACTTGGCTCGCACCTGCTTTACAACTACTGGGATGTAAAGTGGTATGGGTATGATGTTGTTATCGCTGTTAACTACAGTGATCACTCTCACAGCGTTTGATGCTCATTTGCTTTTGGTAATGCTGTAAGGTTGTATGCTCGTCATACTCACTAGATGGAGGGCATCAGAGAGCAGAAGCTTTTACTAGGGTGACCAGCAAGTATTACTGCTTAACTCCTCCCCTTCTAAATGAGGGACGTCGCGATCCTCAACAATAATGCCAAAATTTCTTTTGTGTGATTGGTTTGGTAGGTTATCACAACGATATTATTTCATAAACTTCTGAGCAATTACAGTGCTGCTTTAGGTTGAGTTATAATTTTGTATGGTTATGGTTGAGTCACATTTACCTTTGGCATTAGTTCCGCAGACCCATACAGAAATTGAGTTACATGTTAATGACTGAGATGGAGAGAATGGCGATAATGAGTGGTCGAGCATTGAGAAATTTAATAATTGTTTAGCAGCGGTATGACAAATCCATGAGAGCTCTAATATGCTGGTATTTGTGAAAAAGTTGCAATTGCCAAGTCAGTTTTTCTTAAAACTACTAACTATCGTTATAACTTAACATAAATTTCCATTTCATTATAGTTAACAAAAGTTTCAAAATACAAATTTTTACATAGTGGAAATGAATATTCGTGAAATGCTCAGTTACCAAGTCATCTTAAAATTCCTAGGTTTCTGCTATTGGTGTTTATAAGAAGAAATGGGGCCAGACTATTATTTATTTCAAATTGTCTTTATGGACCACCCTCCCTTTTATTAAAACAGTAGTCCCTAGGTCTTTTTCAAGTATATGTTTCTCATAAAGTGGTGTTAACTTATTACCTAGTCGAGTATTTCTTTTTACCATAACCTTTTCTCCTTCTTTAAAAACGCGTTCTGTTCTGTTTTTGTTGTGACTTGTTAGCTCTTTTTGTTGCGCACATCTAATACGCTCAGATACTTTATTATTCGGTTCATCAATGGTGGATCTAAATATGTCTACTGGCCTCATTTTAGTAACCGAATGTATTGTTTTGTTATATTCAATTGTTGACAGCAATATTAGATCCCTAGTATCATCAATACATCTATCCAACTTCAGGCATCTAGCAATTTCGATTAAAGTGCTGTGAAACCTCTCCACCTGGCCATTTGAGCAGATATGCAGAGGAGGAGCATTGACGATATTAATACCAAAATTATTAGAAAGAAGTTGTCTGACAGTGTTTGAATTCAACGATTTTTCGTTGTCACAATAAATAATTTTTGCTTTTGGAAAGATATTCAAAATTTGTATTAATTGGGGCTTTATGTCCAAAATTGTTCTCGACGCTATAGTCTGAACGATTGCGAATTTCGAGAACTTGTCTACACAAGTCAAGAAATACTTTGAATCGGTAGAAAAAATATCAACATGGAGGATCTCTCCTGAATATAGTGGAATGGGTGTATCTGCTATTTTATGTTTCCGATGCTGCCTATTATACTTTGATTTAGAGCAGATCCTAAAGTTCACCACAACCTCTTTGGCTTTCTTTTCCATCTTTGGGAAAAAGTAGTCCCTCAATTTTCCTGTGCTGCATGGTGTGCACGATTATGCTCCGTAGCTACTACTTCCAGCTGATCATTCGGGTCAAAAATATCGGTTACATATGTTTTAGTGTATCTAAACTTTGTACTTGGAAACATTTGCACCAAGTCATGCTGAATGTAGGCTAGTATGGATAAATTACAATTGTTCACAATGTCCTGAATGGTTGCTAAGAGCGCGCTTCTGTCACAAAACTGTATGCAGTGTCTAGTTTTATTTCCAAAAATAATGAAAGTTCGTTTTGATGGAAACTCACCTTCTTCAATAATTATTTGGTTTCTAAAACAATTAACAGGTTTTTCAACTACCTCTATGGTGTAGGTTAACGACCTTTCGCTGTGAATCGTGGCCGAATCAGAGTTCATATTTTCTTCTATCATATTGACTTGCTGACGCGAAAGAGCATCGGCAACGTAGTTTTCTTTGCCAGGCTTATAGTAAAGCTTGCATTATGTTCGTCGATAAATGCTTTCCAACGTTTAATTTTTGCATTTGGGTTTTTGTCAGAAACCGCAAACGTTAGTGGTTGATGGTCAGTAAAAATATTCAATTGGCGTACACCATAAAGATAGTTACGAAGGTTTTTTAGTGCCCAGACTATGGCCAAAAGTTCCCTTTCATTAGTGGCAAAGTGAAGTTCATTGTCTTTAAGGGTTCTGGAAACCATAGTTATTGGTCTTCCAGGCCATAGCTGGACGCATCTGTAGTTAAATCGAACGGTTTTTTAAAATCGGGGTAAGCGAGCATTACGTCTTCCGATACTAAAATGTGTTTAAGTGTCTCAAATGCTTGCAGTTGCTTTGAATTTAAAAGTATTTTCACTCTTTTGGATCTATAAGCGCTGACTCTTCCGTTTTCCCCTTTCAAAATATCAGTCAATGGTTTAGCAATACTGGCAAAGTCTTTCACGAAGCATCTATAATAGCTTGCTAGCCCTAGAAAAGACCTGAGACCGTACAAAGTTTCGGGGGTTGCGAAGTTTAGCATTGTGCTGACTTTATCTGGGCACGTCCTAATGCCACCCCTTGATACAATAAATCCGAGATACTCTGTTTCAGTTTTAAAAAATTTCGATTTCTCGACTGACACCCTCATGTTAGCGTCATATAGACTCTTTGTGACGGCGGGCCGATAAACAGTATTTTAAGCTGTTCAGATTGTAGATTGCTAAAATCTAGGATTTATTAAAATTCAGATACATTAAATTCCATTCAATTATAATTAGTACAATTGAAAATATATAGTATAAATTTAGTTTCTTACACTTGTGTTTGGTCGTACAAATGCCCGTTACCATCAACAAGATAAATTCTGGAAAACTCTGAAGACTTCTGCTCGCGCCGGTGGTCCCATAGAAAAGAAAGGCAAATTCGAGTTGCGTGAGAAATTATTTGACACACGGCGAATTAATACCAGGCGATGACAAATGTATATAAGCAAAGACAAAATACGCGTACGGCGAAGAAATCAGCGGTTCGTTAACAAAACCTTGCATGGATTCGCCTTGATTTGACAGCTGCGCACGAAAATGGAGAACAAAGAATGCGAGACAGTGTTGTGCTTTAAAGAGATCGGTGTTGCGCAAGAGCCAACTAATTGAGATAACGCACAGCGACTCAACATCCCCCTCTCCGTAAACTTCGTGCATATCGTACGTGGTTTACTTCTTTATATCCAGCTTTGCCAGCTTCACTGCTGGCCTTGTGAGCAACCCATCCGCGGTTCGAATGATGGCGCTGCGCACTGCTCCGTCCTTGGCACGATGTACGTCGACAACCACTCCTTTTTTCCAGGTATTTCTTTTTGCATTTTCGTCCACGATAATTATCACGTCGTTCACCGCTACGGGGTTTGGTGACATATCAAACCATTTAACGCGCCTGGTTAGGCACGGTAAATATTCGCGAATCCACCTTTTCCAAAAGCGATCAGCAATTTGACAGGTTATTCGAAAATTTTTGTTTAGTGTGGTGCCATCGTTTGATTCTGTCCCGCGATCCCGTATCCCACTGGAGTTGCCCATGAGAAAATGATTGGGTGTCAATGCTTCAACGTCTGCGGAGTCTAGTGGGACGTAAGTCAAAGGACGCGAATTAAGAGTTAACTCCACATCAGCCATGGCACCCCTCAGAACCTCCTCGCGTAAAGCCGTATCTGGCAAGATGCCCATAAGCACGGATTTTACTGAGCGGACCAACCGTTCCCAACAGCCACCCATGTGAGGAGAAACAGGGGGTATGAAACACCACTTGATCTCTGGACAGCGACGCTCCAATATATCCGTGGAAAGGCGCTCTATTTCGCTTTGCAGAACACGGCTCGCTCCTCGAAAATTTGTACCATTGTCGGACCAAATGCATCTTGGTGCCCCGCGACGAGCAATAAACTGTTTTAGTATAAGCAAAAATGAATCCGTAGACAATGAGGGCGAAATCTCTAGATGTACTGCACGAACCGTGAGGCAGGTGAACAGTACACCCCATCGCTTCTCTCGACGCCTTCCAACTACAATCTCAAAGGGCCCGAAGTAGTCAACACCAGTATTCGCAAATGGCCTAGAAAAGGTTGCAAGCCTTTCCGGTGGTAGGTTCCCCATTACAGGTGGGTGTGGAACTGCACGTCGATTACGGCATTGCTGACATTTTTTGGCAGTTTCTCGAACTAAGGATCTTAGCCCACCGACACAATACAGCTGCCTCATTTCATTTACAACAATTTCATTGTGGTGGTGGTGGAACCGGCGATGATAAAAATCGGTAATTAGATGAGTTACCTGATGGTGTCGCGGCAATATGATTGGGCGCCTAGTATTGTAGCCAACATCCTTCACGGCATCGATCCGCCCCTTCACTCGCAGCATACCAGTTTCGTCTACATACGGTGAGAATTTGTAAATAGCGCTCCTTCGTGACACAGCGTCACCGCTTGCAAGGCGACCGATTTCCTCACCGTAAGATGATGCTTGGCAGTTGCGAATGATGATGTGTTCAACACTTTCGATATCACTCCTGTTTATTAACTCGACAAATTTCGCTGACCGATTGCTATTGCGGGTTATTACACGTAGAAATCGCAATACAAATCCTTGCGTTCGTCGTAATTTTTCCCATATGCTGAAACGTTGTGGATCTGGACTGGTCACTGTTGATGTGGATGCAGGGCACAGCGCCATGTCAATATGGCAAATTAACTCGTTGGAACTTTCGATCAAACGGCCAAGATCAGTTGTCGGCCACTGATCTTCCGTTAGGTAAAGAAATTCGGGTCCAGTGAACCACCTGGATTCGTTGTTGAAACGGGGATCAGCAGTCCATTTGGTACCCATCGCCATTCGTTGGCTTGGGAGTCTTCCAGAATTTCTCCAATGCGTACAGCTACAAACTGTTGGAATTTCCTTGCGTCTGACCTTATCCAGTGGAGAACGTTTTTGGAATCTGACCAGAAGATTCGCCGATCTATACGCAAAGACAACTCGTTTATAAGAAACTTTGCCAGGCGCAATCCTAATACGGCTGCCATTAATTCAAGCCTTGGGACGGATATTGGTTTAAGTGGAGCAACGCGAGTTTTTGACATAACTTAACTGCAGGCTATTTCGGTATCCCTTGTCCCTCGCAAATATACAGCTGCGGCGTAGGCGTCGATGCTGGCATCAACGAACGTATGCAACTCTATTTGTTCTGCCTTACTAACAAGCGGATAACAACGCGCTATTTGCACCTCTGTTATTGAACGTAAGCATCGAGTCCACCGCCACCATTTCTCCAGTTCCTTTGGCTGAATTGGTTCGTCCCACGTGACGCCCGATCGCCATATTTCTTGCATCAAAATTTTTGCATATATTATAAAAAATCCCAACAGTCCAAGTGGATCGAAAACCGTCATTACAACTCGCAGAATTTGTCGTTTCGTCGGAATTTTGCTATTGTCGAAGACGTCCTTTGGAAACTTTTCGAAAAATCGCAACAAATCGGCGCCTGGAGACCACCACATTCCAAGAACCTTTTCGTGGCATTGGTCCGGCTGCTCGATGTACTTATCCGCTTGGTCCGCCTGACCAGTAAGCGCAAGTAAAACCTTGTTGGAGTTGGAAATCCAATTCCGCATTTCAAATCCACCATCAGTGTGGATGTCACGTACAGTAATGGCCAGCTTAATCATTTCGTCTTCCAGAGGTACACTTTGCAACCAATCATCAACAAAGGTGTTGCGTAAAATTGCTTCCACCGCCACTGGATGCGCTCGCTGGAAGCGGCGTGCATTCTCATCCTTAATATAATTTGCAATGGATGGTGAGCATGTCGCACCAAACGTCATAACCTGCATCACATAAACGTCAGGTTCCTTTGATGCATTGCCTCCTCGCCAAAGAAATTTTTGTGCCGTTTGATCTTCCTGAATAACACGAATTTGGTGGTACATTTCACGTATGTCACCGCACAGTGCTACGGGCTGCTCGCGAAAACGAAGCAACACTCCAACAAATGACTTCAGCCGGTCAGGCCCTTTCATGAGTACAGAATTTAATGCCGTCTTATTCACGGCTGCTGCAACATCCCACACCAACCGGGTTTTATTTTTGTTCAAGTTGGTAACTGTGAACATTGGTATGTACCACGACTTTCCGCCAGCCGAGACCTCTTCTTTTGTCAGCTTTTTTATGTAACCCTTTTGTTCGTAGTTACGGATGGTGGATACCATAAAGTCGTTTAGAATAGGGGTACGCGCCATCTTTGCTTCAAGGCATTGAAGCCGCCGCCGCGCCATCGGAAGAGAATCAGGAAGTTCGATATGGTCATATCTCCAAAGTAGACCCGTCTCCCAGCGCTTCTCCGACTCGAGGTATCTTGTAGTTGATGTCATTATGCGACGGGAGCGCTCATCTTCCTTTGATGTAAGGAGGGCCACAGCACGAACGCCAATGGACTCCAATGAAAAGTTCGACTTCACCAGCTTCTCGAGGTGGTTATCCCGTTGGCAAGGACAAATGTGCATTATCCGATTCGGTGTACATTCGTTAACCTTGTTACGTCCATACACCGACCAGCCTATCTTGCATCGTGCCGCAACTAGTTCGTCATCGGAACTTCTCCTTATTTCTTGAGGTAAGGCGAGCTTCAGATTGTCGAGACCTACAAGTATGCGAGCTTGTGCAGCGCGATACGGAGAGACGGGCAGATTCTTTAAATGGCTGCGAGAAGTAATTGTTTTACTATCTAAAGACTGCACAGGAAGGTTGAGGCGTGCTACGGGTCGCACATTTTCTAGAGAAAACTGCTGTGAGCGCGGGCTCTGAGAAGAAATATATAGGGCGACAAGTTGCGAATTCGGTTCGCATTGTGTAATATCGCCTGTCCATTGCAAGCAGAGCTCTTGAGTCGGCCCTTCTAGACCAAGCTCCGCTGCCAGGTCGTGCTCCATAATTGTGCACGATGATCCTTCGTCAATAAAGGCAAATGTGTTGACCGACCGCCCTTTATTGTGCAATGTAACAGCAATATAGCGAAAAAGTGGATTATGCTTTTTTGAACTACAGCGGCGGATAAGGTGTTTCCCAAAACAGCGGATACATAGTTTTGCTTCACGAATGAATTGCCATCTCAGGTCTTTCCCTAATGCATAAAATACACTACATTCCGATAAGCGATGACCTTTATAGCATTTCGGGCACTTATGTCGTTCAGGCTCACTCTCAACTACATCATGCAACATAATTCGCTCCCGTTCTTGCCTGCCACCTGCCCTTCTTTCTTCCCTGGTGTTCGGCGGAGGAGGTGGGAGACCCAGTGGCACCACTTGACTAGCGCAAGTTGCAAGGTTGAAAAGCCATTCGTCAAACACTGTTATATCGACGCGAGGACGCGTTACTCTGTAGCGACCCCAATCTAACTTAAGATCAGAAGGCAATTTCATAATTAATTCATTTATTAACATAGGGTCTTTCGAGTCTTTTCGATGCGTATAACCCCTGAGCGGGTACGTGGTGGCGAAACTTCCACTGACTTTACTTCTCCTTCCTTAATAGGAGATAGAACTTCCCGACGTTACATAGGGGTGTCGATGATATTATATGCGGTACCTCTGAAAGCGGGTGCTTCACACTCGAGAGTGCAGCTGTTTGCGTGTTTGCCTCAGTTGGCGCACGCCCAGCAAGCATTGCTGGGGCGCCGATCGGGGCGTGTGCGCTGGTTGCCGCTATCGCATCGTTGAGTGTGAAGACGCTTGGTGGTGCGATACTACCATCGGTCTGTACACGCGTTGCCCCTGAAGAACCAGCTGGCTGTGATTCTTCTTCTCGATCACTCATTTCTAACCCTCTGGAATATGAGGTTATGAAACTGCACGTGCTATAGCCAAAAAACGCTGGATGTTCTTCTAAGCAGAAGTACTCGGGAGCGTAGAACTGCTCTTGAGTTTCAACCTCAGTAATTTTCCACTTAAAATTGCGAAGCCACCATATTTTAGTAATGTGACGGCGGGCCGATAAACAGTATTTTAAGCTGTTCAGATTGTAGATTGCTAAAATCTAGGATTAATTAAAATTCAGATACATTAAATTCCATTCAATTATAATTAGTACAATTCAATATATATAGTATAAATTTAGTTTCTTACACTTGTGTTTGGTCGTACAAATGCCCGTTACCATCAACAAGATAAATTCTGGAAAACTCTGAAGACTTCTGCTCGCGCCGGTGGTCCCATAGAAAAGAAAGGCAAATTCGAGTTGCGTGAGAAATTATTTGACACACGGCGAATTAATACCAGGCGATGACAAATGTATATAAGCAAAGACAAAATACGCGTACGGCGAAGAAATCAGCGGTTCGTTAACAAAACCTTGCATGGATTGGCCTTGATTTGACAGCTGCGCACGAAAATGGAGAACAAAGAATGCGAGACAGTGTTGTGCCTTAAAGAGATCGGTGTTGCGCAAGAGCCAACTAATTGAGATAACGCACAGCGACTCAACACACTTCAAGACCCAGTCTATGTCTTTGATGTGTTGTTCTTTAGTTTCGGAATAAATAATAACGTCATCCACGTAAACAAAGCAGCCGAAAGGTAGCCTACAAAATTCATACTTTACGGAGAGACGGGCAGATTCTTTAAATGGCTGCGAGAAGTAATTGTTTTACTATCTAAAGACTGCACAGGAAGGTTGAGGCGTGCTACGGGTCGCACATTTTCTAGAGAAAACTGCTGTGAGCGCAGGCGCTGAGAAGAAATATATAGGGCGACAAGGTGCGAATTCGGTTCGCATTGTGTAATATCGCCTGTCCATTGCAAGCAGAGCTCTTGAGTCGGCCCTTCTAGACCAAGCTCCGCTGCCAGGTCGTGCTCCATAATTGTGCACGATGATCCTTCGTCAATAAAGGCAAATGTGTTGACCGACCGCCCTTTATTGTGAAATGTAACAGCAATATAGCGAAAAAGTGGATTATGTGCCTGCTGGCAACTATCAACTCCGCAACGCTTTTTTGAACTACAGCGGCGGATAAGGTGTTTCCCAAAACAGCGGATACATAGCTTTGCTTCACGAATGAATTGCCATCTCAGGTCTTTCCCTAATGCATAAAATACACTACATTCCGATAAGCGATGACCTTTATAGCACATCGGGCACTTATGTCGTTCAGGCTCACTCTCAACTACATCATGCAACATAATTCGCTCCCGTTCTTGCCTGCCACCTGCCCTTCTTTCTTCCCTGGTGTTCGGCGGAGGAGGTGGGAGACCCAGTGGCACCACTTGACTAGCGCAAGTTGCAAGGTTGAAAAGCCATTCGTCGAACACTGTTATATCGACGCGAGGACGCGTTACCCTGTAGCGACCCCAATCTAACTTAAGATCAGAAGGCAATTTCATAATTAATTCATTTATTAACATAGGGTCTTTCGAGTCTTTTCGATGCCTATAACCCCTGAGCGGGTACGTGGTGGCGAAACTTCCACTGACTTTACTTCTCCTTCCTTAATAGGAGATAGAACTTCCCCGACGTTACATAGGGGTGTCGATGATATTATATGCGGTACCTCTGAAAGCGGGTGCTTCACACTCGAGAGTGCAGCTGTTTGCGTGTTTGCCTCAGTTGGCGCACGCCCAGCAAGCATTGCTGGGGCGCCGATCGGGGCGTGTGCGCTGGTTGCTGATATCGCATCGTTGGGTGTGAAGACGCTTGGTGGTGCGATACTACCATCGGTCTGTACACGCGTTGCCCCTGAAGAACCAGCTGGCTGTGATTCTTCTTCTCGATCACTCATTTCTAACCCTCTGGAATATGAGGTTATGAAACTGCACGTGCTATAGCCAAAAAACGCTGGATGTTCTTCTAAGCAGAAGTACTCGGGAGCGTAGAACTGCTCTTGAGTTTCAACCTCAGTAATTTTCCACTTAAAATTGCGAAGCCACCATATTTTAGTAATGTGACGGCGGGCCGATAAACAGTATTTTAAGCTGTTCAGATTGTAGATTGCTAAAATCTAGGATTAATTAAAATTCAGATACATTAAATTCCATTCAATTATAATTAGTACAATTCAATATATATAGTATAAATTTAGTTTCTTACACTTGTGTTTGGTCGTACAAATGCCCGTTACCATCAACAAGATAAATTCTGGAAAACTCTGAAGACTTCTGCTCGCGCCGGTGGTCCCATAGAAAAGAAAGGCAAATTCGAGTTGCGTGAGAAATTATTTGACACACGGCGAATTAATACCAGGCGATGACAAATGTATATAAGCAAAGACAAAATACGCGTACGGCGAAGAAATCAGCGGTTCGTTAACAAAACCTTGCATGGATTGGCCTTGATTTGACAGCTGCGCACGAAAATGGAGAACAAAGAATGCGAGACAGTGTTGTGCCTTAAAGAGATCGGTGTTGCGCAAGAGCCAACTAATTGAGATAACGCACAGCGACTCAACACACTTCAAGACCCAGTCTATGTCTTTGATGTGTTGTTCTTTAGTTTCGGAATAAATAATAACGTCATCCACGTAAACAAAGCAGCTTTTTCCTACCTTTTCCCTTAAGATGTCGTCAATGGCTATTTGAAAAATACTCGGGGCGTTTTTTAATCCGAAAGGTAGCCTACAAAATTCATACTTTCCGTTGCTAACAGAAAAGGCTGTTTTTTCCCTGTCTCGCTCAGCGAGCTCGATCTGGTGGAAACCAGATTTCAAATCAAGGGTTGTGAAGTATTGTGCAAGTCCCATATTTGATAAAATCGAAATGACATTTGGTATCGGGTATTTGTCGTCAATGGTATTTTCGTTCAGTTTACGAAAATCTACCACCATACGCTTTTTTTATTACCGAACTCATCAATGCCCTTCTTGTCCACGACCCAAATGGGGTTATTGTAGGGAGACCTAGATCGTCTAATGATACCATTTCGTAAAAGCTCTTTTATTTCATTGTTAACAAAGTCAACTACCCCCATGGGATATGGATACATCTTAGAATAAATCGGCTCTTCATTTTTTGTACGAATCCTAGCAACTACATTTGTGTTATAAGGCAAAGATTCGTTGGGATCGGCGAAAGCCTGTGATCTTTTTTTAATCATATTTGAAAAATCCTCTCTTATTGCAACAGGTACGCTTTCCTGTTGAACTTTCAAAGCATTAATGCTGTCAATTTTTATAAAAAATAGTTTTTCAACTCCAAAATCATGAATTATTTCACCTTTTTGAAGGTCCACGACTGTATTGACTTGCGTTAGCAGGTCAAGCCCAATTATCGCGTCAAAATTTATCAAGTTTTGCCTTCAGCTCCTATTGTTCGTTTGACCCAAGGGAGCTGGACACCTTCCCTAAAAAATTAATTTCTTCAATATCTTCGACTTCCCGTTCCACAATACTATCGTACGTAGTATTTGCTTCCACATCTTCCGATGTATCTGATATGTGGTGGATTCTCTGGACTTTTGGACCAGTACTTCTATCCGATACAGGAGGTCGCTTGATTTGCTGACCTTGATTGCCTGTATTAAAAGGGCTTTGCCGATTATTAGTGCTTTGTAAATTTTGCGACTTATTTTGTTGTAAAATATTTCCTGTGGGATTGTGGTGCTCAAACTTCGTTGAGCGGCGGAATCGAGATATGGATGGATCTACGTCCATTGGTTCAATGCCCTGATCTCTATTATTACTAGATATGTTGCGCTTTTCTTGCCTATTTTGGAAGTAGGGGTTTTTATGACCACTACGTGATTCTATTTTGTTGTTCCTGGTCTCATCTATTCTCTTAACTGAAGGGTGACCTCGGTCCTTGTCCTCGAGATGTTTAGAATAGTTTGATGCAAACATGTATCGTTCGTGATTTGCTTCTACTTCTTGGGCAAGTGCCAAAGCAGAAGGCAAATCTGTTGGACGAGTGGAAAAAAGTATATCGCAAAGGGGCTTCCTTAGGCCGGAGACAAAAACACGTAATGCATCTAACCTATATTTATCATTTATTGAATTAGCTATGTGACTTTCATATGTCATGATAGTTTTATTGGTAAGCAACGTAAGCTTTCTTTCAACTTCATCGTAGAAACTCAACACTGTCAGATTTCCTTGCCTCAAGGTACTTAGCTCCTGCTCAATTAAATATATTGGCCGCTTATCAGCGTACGTGAAATCTAATCTTGCCACTATAGCCTTAAAGTTAAGAATGGTGTTGAAAGATGCTAAAACGGCATCTGCAACGCCTCTAATTTTATTCCTTCTAATGGCCACTGCCTGATAATGCTTAGCGCTTCCATCATATGGTTCATATAATTTATAAGCCGTATGTGCGGCTTGCCTCCATGAGACCTAAGTCTCTTGCCTACCATCGAATTCAGGCAAAGGTTTAACTAGGTCAAGAGTTTCCTCGCAACGCACGGTACCTAAAATCCTAACCTCTTTGAAACTCTCTACGTTAGCTGTAGGCGTAGTTGTAAATTTTTTTGAGATTTCGTTCAACTTTTTGTCGAATTCCTCTTTTTGTGAACTTAAGGCGGCTGATACCGTAGCTGTTACTATAGCAGTTAACTCCTCAGTATTCATTTTTGGTTGATCTTTATCTTTCAGAACTAAACTATTAAAAAGGCTTGCTAAATCTACGTCGCACATTAAAGTATTAACCTCGCAAAAACCCCGTATAATTATATACCGTCTTATCTCGATCACAAATCAAGTTAGATTTATAAAAAAGTTTCAAAAGTACATTGAATTCCAATGATGATCATAGTATTTTAAGATATTTATTGAGAAAAAAAGGCACTGAGCAAGACACTTACGTAATTTACTTTCTTTAAACACGTGGTTTAGTTTGTTACATCCATCAAGATTATTCTTTTAAAGGTGTTTCAAAAATTGGAAGAATTCAGTGATTTTTCAGCTGGATTTTCAAGCTTTCGTTCCAAATCCTCCAATTTAAAGCAAAATGAAAAACGTGGTTTAATCTCCTCTGCGAACAGGTTCCTTTTTGATCAGAAAACAGCAATATTCACGTGTTCGTTTTAGTTTTTCAGTGTTTTTCAGTATTTTATGAAATCCGAAATTTTAATAAAATTGAGGCTATAAATTTTTGCTAGCTCCACGTTGGGCGCCAATTATAACTTTTATTAGTTTCAATTAATTTTGCAAACATAAGTTTATTAATTTAAAGTATTTTTACAAGAAGCTCTTAATTATTATTTTAACTTGCCCACCGAAGTGAAGTGTCAATTGGTCTATTTGCAACCACCAGCATTGCTGTAATTCTAATTGGAACAAGCTGAACTTCGCGCTCTGTCACATCTCGCTGTTAGCTGCTCTGTTGCTCTCACAATTGTTCAGTCAAACTTGTATTGGAGTCGTTTGCCGTTTAATGCACCGATCGCTCTCACATTAGTTCGCCCACGCTTGTTTTCTAACTATTGGTTTTGTTTTTGCTGTTGTTATCCACTGATCGCTGTCACAGCACTTGGCTCGCACCTGCTTTACAACTACTGGGATGTAAAGTGGTATGGGTATGATGTTGTTATCGCTGTTAACTACAGTGATCACTCTCACAGCGTTTGATGCTCATTTGCTTTTGGTAATGCTGTAAGGTTGTATGCTCGTCATACTCACTAGATGGAGGGCATCAGAGAGCAGAAGCTTTTACTAGGGTGACCAGCAAGTATTACTGCTTAACTCCTCCCCTTCTAAATGAGGGACGTCCGCGATCCTCAACAATAATGCCAAAATTTCTTTTGTGTGATTGGTTTGGTAGGTTATCACAACGATATTATTTCATAAACTTCTGAGCAATTACAGTGCTGCTTTAGGTTGAGTTATAATTTTGTATGGTTATGGTTGAGTCACATTTACCTTTGGCATTAGTTCCGCAGACCCATACAGAAATTGAGTTACATGTTAATGACTGAGATGGAGAGAATGGCGATAATGAGTGGTCGAGCATTGAGAAATTTAATAATTGTTTAGCAGCGGTATGACAAATCCATGAGAGCTTGTAACGATCGTTTTCTTTCTCAGTGTAGTAAGCTTTTATCTGAGCTTTATATCGTATTATTTTCCACACCCAATGGCACTTGACACAAATCATAAGTTATAAGCTTGAGATTACACTCGTACTCATTTTGAGATGCGCGAAACTGTATCATAGAGCTTTTGAGAAATGGTAACTACAGCTATGTGCATAAGCAAAAGAGCTATTTCCATTTCCAAAGAATAGTCCAGCATTGGAAAAGTTGGGTATATAAACGCCCACGCGGCTGTACTCAGTCCTTTTGCCGCTAGATCCCAGTTACGCTAAAACTTTAGACCAACGAGAAACCTACATTTGATAGGAAAAAGTGCCCCGTTAAGTTTCCGTTTAATAATTAGAGGAATATATATTACATATATCCTTTAATTATTATTAGTGAGTTTTCCTCACTGAAATAAAGACGAAAAAGGTAAGAATAGCTAACAAAATGCTTTCAGAAGCAGAAGTTTTAATTGCTTTTCATTTTTATTCCCGGTAAAGCGACGGGTGGATCAAAGTCCAACTCAACCTAACCTCAGCCCACACCAGCGCTTTGCTACGTTAATCGACGTATTCCAGCCACACTGCAGCGTTTTGGTGTGGGTGTATATTTAATCAGTGGCTATATTTAAATATTGGTTAAAGTTAACCACTGACCATATTTAAATATTGGATATGTTTAACCATTGTTCATATTTAAATTTGGTTAAAAAAATCGGATATATTCAACGTTGATTTAACCACGGGTCATATTTAAAGTTGGTTTAAATATTGGCTAATTCATATTTCGGCGAATGTTGGTTAGCACACTTATGTATGTGCATACTCATATGTGCACGCGCTA
The DNA here is from genome assembly GCA_963971545.1 of Philophylla caesio. Classification (NCBI taxonomy): domain Eukaryota; kingdom Metazoa; phylum Arthropoda; class Insecta; order Diptera; family Tephritidae; genus Philophylla; species Philophylla caesio. The sequence continues at coordinate 233,235 of OZ020605.1, read as the reverse complement.
CGCCACTTGGACGCAGTGCTGTTAAGTAAAACCATCGCAACTAGACAAGCAACGTTAAAAACCCCATTGAACTCCCCCTACTTTTGAGGACCCGAACCACTAAAATCCGGCATAGCAAGAGAGCAACATTTCCATGTTAGAGAAGCTGTAGGATCATGCAAACTCGGATGCTAACAGAATCAGCAACCTCAATTAGTGTTAATCTACGTCCGAAATCAGTTTAAGTGTGTAAGGGGTAGAAGTGGTGTTGTTGTGTTAAATCGTTTGGTTTGTTAACGAAAGAAAAGGCAGAAAAGCCAAAAATATAATGTTAAAAAAAATAAAGTAAAAAAATAAAAAAAAAAATCTTAAAAATTTAGTATTTGCGAAAAAGTGAAGAAATTCAGAGATTTAAAAGTAGTTGATACTTAGTGAATTTATTGTAAATTTCCAAGCGAAACAAAAAAAAAAGGTTTATATATAAAACTAACTAACTTAATTAGACACCCATTATCAACGAACTGTAACTACAACGCTGGAAGGCCTTTCAACGCTGGAGCTGCGCATACATATGTACATGTAAGTGACAAACAATTTTGCATATTTTCCTTTTTATCTATTTCGCTTTGAGCAGATCCAAAAAGACAGCCTAGTTAGATTTGTATGTCGCCAGCCAGGTACTAAAAGTACTTGTCGCTATGTATATACCATCTGTATATACATACATAATTAAATGTGCATCTGCTTGAGTATAAGCGTAACGTTGTAAACGCAGAGCAAATCTTGACTGCAAACATACAAACATACGTTTTGTTGTCTCTTTGGTGATCGCTAGTTTGTAAGTTAGGTAGCTATGTGCATATATATTTAGCAAAAAGTCCAGTCACTTGTTTTGAAACTGGCAATAGGGAAATGATCATTGAGTGCGCGAATGGTTACAACAACAACATTTGCCTTGTATTAGCGCTTGATTAAATAGAGCTTTCTGCGCCTAATGCGGCGAACTAAATATTTAGTTATACAGTGCTTAAGTAATGTGTTCAGGATATATTTAATGAAATTTTATAACCATTGCCGAGCTCACTTTAGCTTTTATTGTTGTAATTTGCAATGCTTAAGTTAATTGGAAAATAATTTGTATAGTTAAAAACCTAAAAGTAACTTTCGTATATTTAAATAATATTAGTTAGTTAGATGTTCGAGTCACTGAATTATTCTCGAAATCTTAATTGTTATTGTGTTAATTTTCTGTTAAGATGAATAGAAATATAATATGAATTTATAACGTATAAATCATGTGTTAAGTTTGATATTTTTTCCTGTTGACACCTGATGGCATAAGGAGGTAAGAGAAGTTATTTTAGAAGGGATCTTCAATATCATTTTGTTAGAAGATCATGGTTGGGTTGGGTAAAGAAAGCGAGTGTCGATTACCGCCTTAGACCTCGCCAACTGGTAAGCACAGATGTAGGTAGGATGACTTGTCCCCCAAATTCAGTTTTCATAGTAGTTTCGTTCCTTAATAGTACCCCCCTTTATTTGATTTTGTCTTTTAGTTTCAGTTAGGAATCCTATTAATTTAGGTTTATGTGTATATACATAGTTGAGGGATGGCAAACCCCCACCCCACGCCGCTAGAGCTAAGGCACCAGAGGATTCCGCCTGCCGCGACCCTTCAACTGTACATTGTGTGATTGTACAAAAAGTATAAAAGCTATGAGGCCTATTTCGAATATCATCAGGCCCATACAACCTACACACGTGTATGTCATATGAAGTTTTGATGGCGCTCTACATGGGGCACGAATATTTTCGGGACATGCATGGTTCATACAATCTTCTCTCACACACACACACTCACCCTGGGGTGTGGTTACATAAATTTATGGCGCCCAACGTGGGGCAGCTAATGCTTTTAGGGATAATCTAATTAACATATTTTTTCCAGTTGCACATTGCTTGCAACGTAGTTACAGTCATTGCACTTATTATCCTTCGTTAGTTGTCGCACATTTTTAGATTGTGGTGAGATTCAAATATAGAGTTTGGAAATAGTGTCATACCTGCTGATGATGTTAAGATTAGATTGGTCTTACTTCCGCATGCGATGATACGAGTGTTAAGTTAGTTAGTCAACACGCCTACGATGCTGGTTATTCTGCCTGGATACCATGCCGAGAAGCATGAATGGCTACGTTAGTACTCAACCGAATCCGAAGTCGATAGCAATTTCCATCTGCTATCCATGAAATTTTTCTCGCAACAACATAGCTCAGTTTTTTTTGTAAGAAATCATAATTCTTTTAAGCCTAGCCGTTTAAAAGCGGTTGTATACATTTCCAGAATATTGCGTATTTGGCTCAGATCGGATTCCAGTACTGAATGTCCTTACAACTAATCTTTAGTTTAACTTAAAGAGTTTTGATGAAGCCATATTTTAGGATGGATTACTGGCGATGGTTTCTGTCAGAGGCATGGTCAAGTTGTTGTCTGGAACATGTGCGTATGCTGCATTGGCGTACACATGCCGAACAACTTGCATGATATACTCGGCAGTGAAACGATCTAGTGCCGTTCTTCTATTAGCTTCGATTGTAAATTGTATAAAATACATAATTCGTCCTACTTACTGTGTCTTACCGATTGTTTTATCTTACCTCTGTTTTGTCGTCAGTTTATGTCGAAAACAGGAATATTATTTTTTTTATGATGCCTATAGAGCACAGCCCCCGAACAAATCCAACGTCGGGTTCTGTAACCAATACCCTATGCGCTATATGTAAGCAGGAGATAAATAATACACATCCCTGTTATTTGCTTAAGTGCACACATGTTTTTCACAAGCCATGCCTTGCAGATTGGCTGGGTGAAAACACCAATTGTTACATTTGTAACACAATTATTAACCAACCAGAACTGAAGTTAGTCGTCGGCAATTGCTCGCCTGGAACTAAGCAAAATACAACCAATGCTGTCCATCCTGGTCAAAGAGTTATGACTCGAAACCAAACTAAGGCTTTAAACCAAGCACAAGCAAGCACTTCTGCCGAGGCCCAAGAGCAACGCGAGTTGGATGCTAGTGCCGCACAATCATCCGCTTTGGATGCTAGTCAAAGCACCAACTTAGTTGAGCCTCCTCCAAATAGAGACACAGGTACTAGAAGGAGAGGTAGACCCGCTCGCAACCGGAATTATCGTCAAGGTAACATGGTTGATTACAGTGTTGTTCAGGAAATGATTGAACAAACAGTTGCTAGAGTTATGGCTAACTTGAACATGAACTTGTTTCAGAACAACCAACCCAGCTGTAGCCCGGAAAATACCCATGTGTTACCAGTACCTATTCGTAATACCCCTTCATCGATGGCATCTTCCACTTTTAATAGGAAGACCGCTGATACAATGCAAAAGTGGAGTTTACACTTTGATGGATCTGCGGAAGGCTTAGGAGTAGAATTATTTATTTATAGAGTTAAATCCCTGACAGACGAAACCTTAGATAGTGACTTTACCGCCATGTGCAAGCACATGCATATTTTATTTGCTGGGAAAGCAAGAGATTGGTATTGGCGATACCATAAACAAGTAGATCGGATCGTTTGGTCAGATATTTGTGCTTCCCTTCGACAGCAGTATAGAGACTACCGTTCCGCTTTTATGAGCAAGGAAAGGATTAGGTCGCGTAAACAATAACCTGGAGAGTCATTTTCATCATTTTATGATGCCGTAGCTTCCCTGATTGATAAATCTGGCGTTAAGATAGACGAAGAAGAAGTTATGGAGATTTTGAAAAATAATTTGCTTCCTGAAACGCGTCAGAAGCTTTTGTATGAGTCGGTACACTCAGTTGGACACTTACGTCGTTTGGTGCAAATGAGCGAAAATTTGGCACAAGAGCTCAGTTGTCACTCCGATAGTGTTGCCAAAGCGAGACCAGCAGTCAATCGCCGTCAAGTTTATGCCATGGAAGATGTGTGTCCTGAACCAACCGATGATATAGAGCGTGAAGGAGAGTTAGCTGCTCTTCGCAGCAACCACACCAAAACGAAATGTTGGAACTGTGATGAAATAGGTCATAGTTGGAAAAACTGTTTAGCAGAACGTCACATTTTCTGCTACGGATGTGGCCTCCCTAATGTATACAAGCCACAATGTTCAGCTTGTCTCCGAAAATTGTCGGAAAACCGTCAAACGGGTGCCTCCAATGCCAGCCGGATGGGCCCGTAAGAGGAATTAAGTCCTTATCGGATGAAAAATCGAATTTATTAACCTATAGGGAAAAATCTCTTAGTCAAGTCCCCTTTCACCTTCGACCGTATGAAGAAAGGCTTAGGAACTATTTAAAAGTTAGAGATCGTATATTTAATAATACTACTCCGACTGTAAGCAAGCGTATTTTTCGCTTACGTAAATTTTATGAAAACTATAAAAGAAACCAAAAGTTATTAATTTCGAATATATTTAGCAATCAAAACGATATGCGTAGCTATGCCGAAGTTTCGTTCTTGACATATCGAGTACCTGGTCTATTAGACACAGGAGCAAATATAAGCTGTATTGGTTCAACACTTGCAGCCAAAGATTTTTCTCAGGTTCCTGAATTTAAACCCTTAAAGGCACAGGCTAACACAGCTGATGGGGAAAAACAGGAAATTATTGGAGTACTTGAGGTTACGATGATTTATAAATCTGTACCAAAGTCAATGAAACTTTACGTCATTCCTTCTATAAAACAGAACCTTATCTTAGGGCATGATTTTTGGAGAATTTTTGCACTAGCCCCGAATATCATTAGTTCATTAGATAAGAAAAAAGAGCCAACTAGAGCTTTAGATAGTGATGAATACCCATTGAGTTCTCAACAAAAGCAGCAGTTAGAAGTCATAAAAAACTTGTTTCCTAACGCTACTAAAGGTTTAGGTCACACCACGCTTATACAACATCACATCGATGTTGGAGATGCAAAACCTGTTAAGCAGCGCTTTTACCCAGTGAGTCCAGCAGTTGAAAAGTTAATGTATCAGGAAATCGATCGTATGATCCAACTTGATGTCATTGAACCGTCAGTAAGTGCTTGGAGTTCGCCTATGCGTCTCGTAGTTAAGCCTAACAAAGTTCGCCTTTGCTTAGATGCCCGCAGACTTAATGACGTCACGAAAAAGGATGCCTATCCTTTACCAAGTATAGATGGAATTTTTTCGAGACTACCAAAATCTAACATAATAACCAAACTTGATCTTAAAGATGCATATTGGCAAATTGAGCTGAGTCCTGAATCCAAGGCGTTGACCGCTTTTACGGTTCCAGGACGACCGCTTTATCAATTTAAAGTAATGCCGTTTGGCCTTTGCAATGCACCGTCCACTATGTGTCGTCTGATGGATGAAATAATACTACCAGAACTTCGACACTGCGTTTTTGGTTATCTCGATGATCTTTGTATTGTGTCTGAAGACTTTTCTTCTCATCTCGCTGTATTAGTTCGTTTGGCAGAGCAATTTCGCAAAGCAAATTTGACTCTTAATATTGCTAAAAGCCAATTTTGTGTTAATAGCATTAACTACTTAGGATATATCATTGGTAGTGGAGGTATTCGCACAGACCCCGCTAAAGTATCGTGTATTGTAAACTGGCCCCCGCCGAAAAACTTGAAACAAGTACGAGGATTCCTCGGTGTTTGTGGATGGTACCGTCGCTTCATTCAAAATTTCGCCGACCTTACGTATCCTATTACCGAAGTGTTGTCCACAAAAAAACAATTTATTTGGACACCTGAAGCTCAACAGGCGATGAACCAATTAAAAGAAATTTTGACAACTGCCCCAGTTTTAATAAATCCCAATTTTGAAAAGAAATTTTATTTGCATTGTGATGCCAGTGATTTTGGCATTGGTGCCGTTTTAGTTCAATTGTCCGATGACAACGAAGAAAAGCCGATAGCTTTTATGTCCAAGAAATTGAACAGATCTCAACGCAACTACAGCGTCACCGAACGTGAGTGCTTAGCTGTAATACTTGCCATTGAAAAGTTCAGAGGTTATGTGGAACTACAAGAGTTTGAGGTAGTAACAGACCATTCAAGTCTTATTTGGTTAATGAAGCAGCAAAACGTTTCCGGCCGACTTGCGCGTTGGATATTTCGTTTACAGCAATTCAAATTTTCCATATCACATCGAAAAGGAAAGGAACATATTGTTCCCGACGCCTTATCACGTCTATGCGAAAATGAGATAGCAGAGTTAGATATGAGCCCGATTATAGATCTTGAATCAGACGCTTTTAGTGACGATTCCTATGTAACACTGAAAACCAAATTTAGCGAAAATCCCGGAAAATTTCCGGACATGAAAATTGTTGATAAAATTTTATATATTAAGTCAGAACACATCGTTGGAGATGAATTAGAAAGGAAATCCAATTGGAAGTTATGGGTTCCAGAAAGGCTCCGGATCGATGCCTTAAAGCAAGCCCATGACAGCTTAACGTCTTCTCATGCAGGCATACAAAAAATAATTGAGAAGTTACGTCGTTACCTTTTCTGGCCTGGTTTAGCAAAAGATGTACGCGAGTACATTCGACAGTGTGAGACTTGCAAGGAGAATAAAGCCCCCAATTTCACTCTTCGCCCTCCAATGGGAGCGCATAGCCCTACTTGTAGACCATTCCAGAGGCTATATATTGATCTATTAGGACCATATCCTCGCAGTAAAAATGGCCATATAGGTTTGTTAATTGTTCTCGACCATTTTAGTAAGTATCACTGGCTTCAACCGCTAAAAAAGTTCACGTCAGCTGCGATACAAAAATTTATGTTGGAAAACATTTTCCACAGCTTCGGAGTTCCTGAAACTATTGTGAGCGATAACGGAACTCAATTTAAAGCTAACGATTTCAAAGCGTTCCTAACCGAATTAGGTATCAAACAGATGTATACCGCTTTATACTCGCCGCAGAGCAATGCTGCCGAGCGCGTAAATCGCTCCTTGTTAGCGGCGATTCGTTCGTATTTAAAAAACGACCAGTCTGAATGGGACGTACATCTGTCAAGCATATCATGTTCTTTAAGATCTGCACTTCATCAATCTCTAGGATGTTCCCCATATCAAGTACTGTTTGGTTTGGACATGATCACGCATGGCTCAGACTACAAACTGCTGAAGGAGTTATCCCTGCTTGAAGAGCCAATTCAGCCACTTTCTCGAACAGATAACTTAGCGTTATTGAAAAAAGATATACAAGCGAATATACGCAAAGCCTATGATAAAAATGTTAAACAATATAATTTACGTTCAAACCCTGTCTCTTTCAAAGAAGGACAAGAAGTTTACCGACGCAACTTTGCTCTCAGTAAGTTTTCTGAAAAAGTTAATGCAAAACTAGGTTCACAATTTGTTAAATGTAGAGTTCGAAAGAGAATTGGTAACTGCTACTACCAACTCGAAAATTTGCAGGGGAAAGAAATTGGTACTTATCACGCCAAAGACATTCGTAGCTGATTCCCGCTAATATCCCGTCTTTTGGTGTCATATTATCGGGTTTTGTAACGATCGTTTTCTTTCTCAGTGTAGTAAGCTTTTATCTGAGCTTTATATCGTATTATTTTCCACACCCAATGGCACTTGACACAAATCATAAGTTATAAGCTTGAGATTACACTCGTACTCATTTTGAGATGCGCGAAACTGTATCATAGAGCTTTTGAGAAATGGTAACTACAGCTATGTGCATAAGCAAAAGAGCTATTTCCATTTCCAAAGAATAGTCCAGCATTGGAAAAGTTGGGTATATAAACGCCCACGCGGCTGTACTCAGTCCTTTTGCCGCTAGATCCCAGTTACGCTAAAACTTTAGACCAACGAGAAACCTACATTTGATAGGAAAAAGTGCCCCGTTAAGTTTCCGTTTAATAATTAGAGGAATATATATTACATATATCCTTTAATTATTATTAGTGAGTTTTCCTCACTGAAATAAAGACGAAAAAGGTAAGAATAGCTAACAAAATGCTTTCAGAAGCAGAAGTTTTAATTGCTTTTCATTTTTATTCCCGGTAAAGCGACGGGTGGATCAAAGTCCAACTCAACCTAACCTCAGCCCACACCAGCGCTTTGCTACGTTAATCGACGTATTCCAGCCACACTGCAGCGTTTTGGTGTGGGTGTATATTTAATCAGTGGCTATATTTAAATATTGGTTAAAGTTAACCACTGACCATATTTAAATATTGGATATGTTTAACCATTGTTCATATTTAAATTTGGTTCAAAAAATCGGATATATTCAACGTTGATTTAACCACGGGTCATATTTAAAGTTGGTTTAAATATTGGCTAATTCATATTTCGGCGAATGTTGGTTAGCACACTTATGTATGTGCATACTCATATGTGCACGCGCTACGCCACTTGGACGCAGTGCTGTTAAGTAAAACCATCGCAACTAGACAAGCAACGTTAAAAACCCCATTGAACTCCCCCTACTTTTGAGGACCCGAACCACTAAAATCCGGCATAGCAAGAGAGCAACATTTCCATGTTAGAGAAGCTGTAGGATCATGCAAACTCGGATGCTAACAGAATCAGCAACCTCAATTAGTGTTAATCTACGTCCGAAATCAGTTTAAGTGTGTAAGGGGTAGAAGTGGTGTTGTTGTGTTAAATCGTTTGGTTTGTTAACGAAAGAAAAGGCAGAAAAGCCAAAAATATAATGTTAAAAAAAATAAAGTAAAAAAAAAAAAAAAAAAATCTTAAAAATTTAGTATTTGCGAAAAAGTGAAGAAATTCAGAGATTTAAAAGTAGTTGATACTTAGTGAATTTATTGTAAATTTCCAAGCGAAACAAAAAAAAAAGGTTTATATATAAAACTAACTAACCTAATTAGACACCCATTATCAACGAACTGTAACTACAACGCTGGAAGGCCTTTCAACGCTGGAGCTGCGCATACATACATATGTACATGTAAGTGACAAACAATTTTGCATATTTTCCTTTTTATCTATTTCGCTTTGAGCAGATCCAAAAAGACAGCCTAGTTAGATTTGTATGTCGCCAGCCAGGTACTAAAAGTACTTGTCGCTATGTATATACCATCTGTATATACATACATAATTAAATGTGCATCTGCTTGAGTATAAGCGTAACGTTGTAAACGCAGAGCAAATCTTGACTGCAAACATACAAACATACGTTTTGTTGTCTCTTTGGTGATCGCTAGTTTGTAAGTTAGGTAGCTATGTGCATATATATTTAGCAAAAAGTCCAGTCACTTGTTTTGAAACTGGCAATAGGGAAATGATCATTGAGTGCGCGAATGGTTACAACAACAACATTTGCCTTGTATTAGCGCTTGATTAAATAGAGCTTTCTGCGCCTAATGCGGCGAACTAAATATTTAGTTATACAGTGCTTAAGTAATGTGTTCAGGATATATTTAATGAAATTTTATAACCATTGCCGAGCTCACTTTAGCTTTTATTGTTGTAATTTGCAATGCTTAAGTTAATTGGAAAATAATTTGTATAGTTAAAAACCTAAAAGTAACTTTCGTATATTTAAATAATATTAGTTAGTTAGATGTTCGAGTCACTGAATTATTCTCGAAATCTTAATTGTTATTGTGTTAATTTTCTGTTAAGATGAATAGAAATATAATATGAATTTATAACGTATAAATCATGTGTTAAGTTTGATATTTTTTCCTGTTGACACCTGATGGCATAAGGAGGTAAGAGAAGTTATTTTAGAAGGGATCTTCAATATCATTTTGTTAGAAGATCATGGTTGGGTTGGGTAAAGAAAGCGAGTGTCGATTACCGCCTTAGACCTCGCCAACTGGTAAGCACAGATGTAGGTAGGATGACTTGTCCCCCAAATTCAGTTTTCATAGTAGTTTCGTTCCTTAATAGTACCCCCCTTTATTTGATTTTGTCTTTTAGTTTCAGTTAGGAATCCTATTAATTTAGGTTTATGTGTATATACATAGTTGAGGGATGGCAAACCCCCACCCCACGCCGCTAGAGCTAAGGCACCAGAGGATTCCGCCTGCCGCGACCCTTCAACTGTACATTGTGTGATTGTACAAAAAGTATAAAAGCTATGAGGCCTATTTCGAATATCATCAGGCCCATACAACCTACACACGTGTATGTCATATGAAGTTTTGATGGCGCTCTACATGGGGCACGAATATTTTCGGGACATGCATGGTTCATACAATCTTCTCTCACACACACACACTCACCCTGGGGTGTGGTTACAAGCTCTAATATGCTGGTATTTGTGAGAAAGTTGCAATTGCCAAGTCAGTTTTTCTTAAAACTACTAACTATCGTTATAACTTAACATAAATTTCCATTTCATTATAGTTAACAAAAGTTTCAAAATACAAATTTTTACATAGTGGAAATGAATATTCGTGAAATCCTCAGTTACCAAGTCATCTTAAAATTCAATGTAGCAAAATTTTGTTTTCTGTAATAAGCCTAGGTTTCTGCTATTGGTGTTTATAAGAAGAAATGGGGCCAGACTATTATTTATTTCAAATTGTCTTTATGGACCACCCTCCCTTTTATTAAAACAGTAGTCCCTAGGTCTTTTTTAAGTATATGTTTCTCATAAAGTGGTGTTAACTTATTACCTAGTCGAGTATTTCTTTTTACCATAACCTTTTCTCCTTCTTTAAAAACGCGTTCTGTTCTGTTTTTGTTGTGACTTGTTAGCTCTTTTTGTTGCGCACATCTAATACGCTCAGATACTTCATTATTCGGTTCATCAATGGTGGATCTAAATATGTCTACTGGCCTCATTTTAGTAACCGAATGTATTGTTTTGTTATATTCAATTGTTGACAGCAATATTAGATCCCTAGTATCATCAATACATCTATCCAACTTCAGGCATCTAGCAATTTCGATTAAAGTGCTGTGAAACCTCTCCACCTGGCCATTTGAGCAGCTATGCAGAGGAGGAGCATTGACGATATTAATACCAAAATTATTAGAAAGAAGTTGTCTGACAGTGTTTGAATTCAACGATTTTTCGTTGTCACAATAAATAATTTTTGCTTTTGGGAAGATATTCAAAATTTGTATTAATTGGGGCTTTATGTCCAAAATTGTTCTCGACGCTATAGTCTGAACGATTGCGAATTTCGAGAACTTGTCTACACAAGTCAAGAAATACTTTGAATCGGTAGAAAAAATATCAACATGGAGGATCTCTCCTGAATATAGTGGAATGGGTGTATCTGCTATTTTATGTTTCCGATGCTGCCTATTATACTATGATTTAGAGCAGATCCTAAAGTTCACCACAACCTCTTTGGCTTTCTTTTCCATCTTTGGGAAAAAGTAGTCCCTCAGGCTCGCACCTGCTTTACAACTACTGGGATGTAAAGTGGTATGGATATGATGTTGTTATCGCTGTTAACTACAGTGATCACTCTCACAGCGTTTGATGCTCATTTGCCTAACAGCTTTTGGTAATGCTGTAAGGTTGTATGCTCGTCATACTCACTAGATGGAGGGCATCAGAGAGCAAGTATTACTGCTTAACTTGTACAAGTACGGTCGGGCATAAAAAATGCAAGCGAGGAAAGTAATATTCTCTAGCTCATTTTGAGACTTGAGATTATACCAAGTTACTGAATTCGGGCATTTGTTACTGAATTCGGGTATTAACATATGCAAGTCTGTTATTCCTTTTATATATTTTCCCCAGTAATAAAGGTACTTGCAAGAGAACACAACATGATATCAGGTGTAAAAATACACAAATAAAATATAGTCGGCCAGGTGTACCTACATATGTATGTATGTAAACAGAAAAGATATTTATATATCGTTTAAACTTAGCAAAATATTAATACCAATTTGTCGCGCAAAATCACGTATGTTCATATGTAGTATATGTGAAAAAAAATAAGCAAAAAAAAAATGTCGATGGATGATAAAACAGCTTCGTCGCAATTCACTATGCAATCGCCATGTGCTCAAAGTCAAGTTATGTCAGTTACAACGCCAATAACTCCAATTGATCTAAAAGCTTCAAATCAGTCTATTGCGCAGAAAAATTGGAAAAGTCATTTCGCGATTTTTATGCGTGCGTCAGGTCTTGAAAAACCATTAGACCCACGGAAATTAGCACTTTTATTGCACCATCTAGGGCCTGAGTGCTTAACAATATTTAATTCGTTTAATGAAGATTTGGATACGGTGAAATATGAAAAACTTATAAAGAAATTCGACAGCTATTTCATACCTAAAGTAAGTATTGCCATGGAAAGGCACACATTTTTTCAAAAAAGCAAATGCCTGATGAGACAATGGACGAATTCCTTACACAAATAAAAAATCTTAGCCTTTCCTGTGACTTTGGTGACATACGCGAAGATTTAGTGCGTGATATTTTTGTGTGCGGCTTAGCAAGTAGTCACTGCCAAATTAAAGAAAGACTATTGTCTGAAGGTGACATTAAGCTCCAAAGAGCAATCGAATTTGCAAAAAAACATATGAAACTGCTACAGAAAACTCAAAGAGACTAAAAGGTGTCAGTGACAATGCGGACATACTTATATGTATGTGGCATTGGTTAAAAAAGATTATAACAAAATAAAAATTCAAAAATTGCAAATGTGTAAAAAATGTGGACAGACTCATAAAAATAAATGTCCAGCAAAAGGGTGCAATTTGTTACACTTGCCAAAAGAAAGATCATTTCTCAACAATGTGTTTGAATAAAGATAAACAACAATCAAAAATTCATAATGGTAGATTCCATAATGGAAGATTCTAAAATAAATATTTCAACAAGGTGACCGAGTCAGGAGTCGAAAAAGAAGAAGAAAACGAACTAGGAATGGTAACAGCTGTAACGAAAAAGAAAATTCCAGCACAGGAGCAACGACATAAAGGAAAAGAAGCAAATGCCACGACAAAATGTAAAAATAAAGGCGAATGGGTTGTAGGAGTTTCAATTAATAATCGTAATGTGTAGTGTGTAATTGATACTGGAGCGCAGGCAAATGTTTTATCGTAGACGTCACGTATTTTAAATTTAAGTAATTTTATAACTAAATCTAACACAAATTTAGCTACTTTTAGTGGAGAAAAGTTACCGCAAATGTTTTATCGTACGAGACGGCACGTATTTTAAATTTAAGTAATTTTATAACTAAATCTAACACAATTTTAGCTTCAACAGGAATTTGATAAAAGCCGATGTAAAAGTTACATCGCCAAGAAAAAGACACGCCGATCTGGAAAGTTATTTTAAAAAATCAGAAGAACTTGTATACTGTTGCAGTATTGAAGAGGTTCTAAAATATCTAAAGCTTCCGTTGGACTCTTCCGCTTGGCGACTATTTATAGATAGTTTAAAACACAGCTTAAAAGCAGTTTTACTGCACAATGGAAATCAGTATCCATCAATACCGGTTGCGTATTCCACAAAAAAGGAGGAAACATACGCAAATATTTCAAATCTCTTAAATAAAATTGAATACTATAAATATAAATGGGAAGTATGCGCAGACTTCAAAATGATTGCAATATTGACTGAAATGCAAACAGGATACACAAAATATATGTGCTTTCTTTGTAAATGGGATTCACGTCCTACCAGCAGCCATTATCATATTAAATAGTTCGAAGAACGTAAAGAAAATATTATTGGTGACTTAAATGTAATCCATGAATCCCTTGTCCCAAAAGATAAGGTCATACTTCCATCGCTGCATATAAAGTTGGGCGTGGTGAAAAATTTTATTAAAAGCTTAAATACACAAGGAAATGCTTTCAAACGCATTCAAACAATTTTCCCCAGATTATCTGCAGCAAAATTAAAAGAAGGTAAAATACGGTTTTAAGAAATAATTTATTTCATTTAATGTAAATTACCTTTTCTAGGAATGCTCGTTGGACCCGATATAAGAAAATTATTTCAAGATAAAGAATTTTATGGTCATCTGTCGGATATGCAAAAGACAGCATTTGACTTTATGCAGCTGGTTATATCAGAATTCCTTGGAAACTCAAAAGCACAAAACTATGCAGAAAATATTGAAAGCATGCTAATCGGTTTTAACAATATTGGCGTTAAGATGTCACTAAAGCTGCATTTTCTGCACTCTCATCTCAATTTGTTTAAAGAAAACCTTGGAGCGGTTTCAGATGAACACGGTGAAAGGTTTCATCAGGATATAAAGGTATTGGAAGAAAGATTCTAAGGGAAATCCCAAAGTGTAATGCTTGCTGAATACGTACATATGGGGCTTGTACAGAAACCTTGACACATCGGAACATTCACGTCAAGCTAAATACAGGAAAGCATATTAAGTTTAATCTTTAATCCATGGTCATACTACTGCTGAAGCAAAAAAATAAATATGTACATACTATAATAAACCACTATTAAAACAAAATTATAATTTTTTTATAGAAGTTGGCGTGTAATTTTGCCAATTAATCGTAAAGAGCTTTATTTACAACAATGGTGTCTTTGGTTGCCCCCACTGAACTTTTCCGCCAAACATTTTCGTAGAATATTTTAATCCTTAAATGTCCTTTTTTAAAGGATATTTTTTGATTTTCTCGAAAAAGGGTCAAATTGACCTATAAAGAGACCAGTTAGAGGGTTAAGATCTTCCACAAAAATAATCCTCATACAATTCCACGATACAACTCTGACCATAAGAATTCTCTCAGACATTAACTTACAACATTTTTTTCATATAGTATAATGCTCCCTTCGACCAAAAAATGAAAACTTTGACCCACTGTAAAAAAAAACTCAGACGTGCTGGACCATAAGTTTGTTCTACAAAAATGATCTACTCAACATACCCTTTCAGAATTATAGGGTCGCTATTCTGTTCCACTCAAAAAGTATTCATTTGTTGGACAGTGTTATTAAATACTTATGAAAAAAATATTAAAAAAACTACGAAAAAATTTATAATTATTGAAATTCAATTACATCTATCGCATTGCGGCAAGTCTTTGGAATGCTCTGCGCACACTGGTTTGTTGCATAATGTGCATGCTTTACGAGTAGGGCGTCGTTTGGAGCAATTCCCCTTTACTTTTAGGCGTCCCGTACTATCACACTCCTCCGCTTCATGTGCTCCAGCATCCACAACTCGGATGGGCCTACCTATCAAGGCTTCGATGGCGTTGCGCGTTGAAAAAACTGGATATTCTGCTGTTATTCGTCCTTCTCTCTATTACTGGCTTGCATAGTTGCTCACTTAGCTGATGGAGAAACATCCTACGGCGGCTTGTATATGACTTCAGGTGAGTGTTGTTGTCAACGCAAACGCAGCAACGTCCACAATATTATAAAAGAAAGCCAAAGGCCATCTATGTATTTGTGCGCCGCTTGGTACTATATTCGGACAAGCACATGTCCATGTTATCAACTCCACCTTTGGTTTTGTTGTAGTCCAATATAAGCAATGGCTTCTTCTTAGGACCGGCCGTTTCTGTTGTATAAAGAGAAGTGGACA
This sequence comes from Philophylla caesio, assembly GCA_963971545.1. Taxonomy (NCBI): domain Eukaryota; kingdom Metazoa; phylum Arthropoda; class Insecta; order Diptera; family Tephritidae; genus Philophylla; species Philophylla caesio. The sequence goes on along the minus strand of OZ020605.1, from coordinate 217,751 downwards.
ATATTACAACTGCCTTGTTTTTCTTGGGCACGTACGAGCACATCGTAAGGTGATTATAGAACCTAAACATTGACGATACAGCCTCACGTCGTTTGGGGTTGGCAAATGCTGCTGGTACGCCTTTTGTTGCAAGTACCCAATATATGTATATAAATTATTGTCTATCATCAAAGATTTTGTTAAGTTGTAGCTAGTGAAAAAGTTGTCACATACAATATTTTTTCCACTTCCACTAAAAAAGTTGATACATAAATCTTCGACAATTCTTTCACCAACGTTTCTTTCACGTTCACCAGACGGTGCCATTCCTGTATAGATTTGTCCCTACATTGAAAAATTAAATTAAATTTAGTTATTTATACTTTCAACAATTTTCAACAATATTGATAGTGCCTTCACTGGATAGGACGAAATGGAGTCGCACACTCACCACACTTTTATCCCATATTTGGCAGGTTTTGATGGTATGTATTGCGTGAAGCCAGTTCCACCACGATAAGCATACAATTCTTCATCTACGGTGACGTTGGCTCCTGCCACGTAATATCTACGAAGACAGCTGTTTAGCATCAAAAAAACGTCCGATATTGCTGCTGCTTTGTTAGTTTGTTTGCGTTGCTGGCGTGTGTTTCCATTATCAAAACGAATGAAGCGGCTAATTTCCCAAAATCGTCGTTCACTCATTGCAGCACGATATAATGGATGTGATTTAGTATTCCACAAGTCTTTCGTATGCACGTAACCAGAATGTGTAACGCCAAAATATGCATCTAGTTCACTTTCTGTTATGGGAATCCATGATCTCGGTTCTCTTGTTGGATGTTTTGCATTGTCATCATTAAAGAATTGCCTTGCCTTTCGATTTGATTCACGAATAATTATGTCGCATATTTCGTCTGACATTATCAATTTGAACGTTTCTGAAATGGTCAAACCTTGCGTTGCCCGTACTGGTCCAGATTGTGCACTTCTTAGATAGTTGTGCGTACGGAATCTTACAGGTTGTGGTTGTATCGAAGACCAAACATTACCATCTCTGGCAGTAAAATATTCCCCAGTTTCAATTGGTGCATATTCAAGTTCTTCATCAGAATTACTGTCGTCCTCTGGGTCATATTCTGGTAACGTGGGTTCTTCAAAGTCTGAGTCATCACCACCAATATCACCTACACATTCATCTAAAGCTTCGTCACAAACTATTAAATCGTGGTCACTTATTTCTTCGAGCGTTTGACGAATATATACTTGCTGTTCTTCGTACGAAAGTGCGCTTAGTTGTCGTGGAGTAAGTCATTCACCATCTGCCATTTCCTTTTATTTTATTTTCTTATTTCCACAAAATAAACAGAAACGTCCTTTCACTTCGAATCACAAATGTAAACTACATTTGCTGATGAAACTACAAAGAATGAAGTTTCTGCAAATTTCTTTTGTCTCTTTACCAGGCACAGGGTACACATTCAACTAATCGCTTGCGTTTCACGTTTTTTCACTAATGCACTCACACATTTGAGCTGTTTATACACGGTGTGAGTATATTAGTGAATCTCAAGCGATTAGTTGAATGTGTACCTGCCGGGTTATAACGGCATGCCATTTGCCATACAAAACGTATATACATACATACCCGGGTGTGTTGCTGTTGACGTGCGTAAAGAAGTTCGTAATATTCCGAAACTTAAAACAAATTTACCGGCAATCCAAAAAATCTTAAACCGAAAGTAATTGATGAAAGCAAGTATAAAGAAAAATGTAAAGCACAGCACATGAAAGCAGCAAACAATTTCAATAAACGAGCTAGTAATGTTGATAGAGGGGAAAATGCAATGTGTAAGAGAAATCCAAGTTCGGTTTGGTTTCGTCTTGTCATTTTATATACTTAAATGCGAACAACCTCGATCGTATATTGTTCAGGATTCTGAAGAGGGTATTATATCGAAGAAACCGTCAGCATTTACGCAAAACATAAAACAGCAAAATGAAAAACATAAAACAGAAAATTATATTGTAGGCAAAGAACCTGAGGCAAAAGGTGATTAAAGGGTAGTGAAGTGCAACGCGACGGCTGATCTTCGGATGTGATGCCTTTCACCTCTCACTATCAATCTCCTCCTTTTCCTTCACGCTTGGTAGCACTGTTAACCTAAGCCTCGGCTGGGGAACAAATAAAGGAAGGTGAGAACCCTCCCCTTGGCCTGACCTTATTTCGTCCCTTGACTACCCTCTCCCTAATGATTTGTTTTGTTGATACCGAGCTGGTGGTTGCGGTATTCTGTTACCTGAGTATGCAGGGGTGAAACCCTGCAGAAATGGCTTTCAGGCTAATGCCGTGACTGCCTCCGTCCCGTTAAAACCCTGGCAGGCCTCGAAGTACGTTCCGATCTCGTCGCCATTTAGTTGGTGGCTGTAGGTAGCGGTTGAGGCGACCCTCCCGCTTTTGCGCTGGATCTGGCTCTGAGCACCTAACCCCATAAGGGTGGGTGCCAACCCTTGCATGGCCTCCCTGCTTCATAGATAACCATGGGATCCTATAGCGACTACAGCACCGAGTGAGGATAGCGGAGTGGGGACCCTATTAACCATGGAAAGGCCAATTAAGAAAAAAACTTCGTCTTCCCCTCCACGGGGTAAGACAGTGCAGGCGCATGCGCCTAATGCACCGCTTCGCCGCATAGCGAGCACCTCCGGTTCTGCTCCGGGGGAGACCCCGAGCCGACCCGTGATTACGAGCGTTATGGTGGGGCCAAGCACCAGTAAGGCTGCGAAGGCTATGCTGGAAACGGCAGGTCGACCCGCGGCCCCTGGCGCAGTGTGCCCATCAAACGCCGGCACGGCTGCGAAGCCTCCACCCATAAAGGCAAAGGTCTCACGACCTGGCTCAACTGGGGATGGGCGGCAAGCAGCCGAAAAAATTTATAAACAAGGAATCGTCGCGATGGCGATTCCCTTCACGGTTGGTCGAGCGGGCGGTCCACACACGTTGAGAAGCGTAGGGCTGCCAGAACGCTCAAAAAGTACGAGGGGCTGCCGTTGGAAACGTTGCCTCAGAGTGCAAGGGAGGCGGTAGAAAGAGCGAAAGCTCTACTACCCAACTACCGAAGCACAACTGGGGTAGCGGCTGAAGATGGAGTACCCCCAACAAAAAGACAGAGGTCAGTGGAGGAGCAACAACCTGCTCCTAAAAAGAAGTGTGTCCGACCAGGTGTGGCCAGACCCAGTTTTGCGGATGTTGCCAAAGACAGGATCCTTATCGGGGTTCTGGACCGCGGCAACGAGCACGGTTCGATCCCAAGGAATCAGTGGAGGTGGGTGAAGGCGGCTCTGGCAAACGTCATCATGGATGTTCTGCTAGAGAACCCTGGAGCCCCTCCTGCGTGCAGAGATGCCGGCTGGTTCCAGGGCCACGTTAAGGTAGTGGCATGTGATGATGCAAGGTCGGCGGCGCTGTATAAGGCCGCCGTTGCTAAGGTAGGGGCTGTATACCCCGGAGCGAAACTATCGGTTGCCGACTGGAAGGATATTCCAGTCAGACCTAGAGCGAGGGCCTGGGTCCCTGTAACACCGTCATCACCGGAGAGCATCTTAAAGATGCTCCAGGTGATGAACCCGACAATACCTACGGGCGACTGGAAGGTCCTACGAGTAGAGGAGCCGGATGGGCCGTCAAGGCAAGTGGTCCTGTCTCTGAACAGGGACTCTTTGGAGATCCTGGAGAAGAGACAGGGCCGTGTTTACTACGGCCTTGACGAGGTGACTCTGCGAGTGTACCGTGGTGACGCGCAGCGTGCCTCCGAAGCGGGTGCCTCAATGGAGGTGGACATTGAGGGACCTGAACCAGAGGCTGACTTTTCCGACGCGGAGAGCGGAGCCTCCTCGCAATCAAACTTGGCATCGGCGATGCAAAGAATGTATGCTGAGGAGGAGCTGCTCCTTAGCGAAGGGGAAGACAGCGCTGACGTCACTGTCGTTGCGGTGGAGGAGTTGATGGGAACCTCAAATGATGAGGGTTCTGCAGATCAACCTCCACCGGTCTAGGGCAGCATCCGCTGCTCTCCGGAGTCGCCTACTTGGCGACGACATAGACATCGCACTTATTCAAGAACCCTGGGTTAATAACTCGGGGGTCTGTGGTCTAGGTGCGGTGGGCTATAGGCTGCTTGTTGAGCGTGGTAAAGGTAAAAAAAGAACCTGCGTAATGGCGAAGAAAGATCTAAACATTTTTCTTTTACCTTGTTATAGTAATGGAGACATGACGACAACACTGCTGGAGATCGGAGGCAAGGCTTTGCTATTGGCCTCCACTTATATGGCGTATGAGGCTGAGAATCCCCCTCAGGATCTACTCCGCGATCTAGTGAACGACCACGCAGAGGGTTTAGTTCTCATCGGGTGCGACGCTAACGCCCACCATGTACAGTGGGGTAGCACCGACGTTAACAATCGAGGTGAGTCTCTTTTCAATTACCTCTTAACCACTAACTTAGTTATATGCAATAGGGGCACAGAGCCCACTTTTATCGTCAAAAATCGACAGGAGGTCATAGACCTCACTTTATGTAGTGAAAAGCTATATGATATGGTAACTAATTGGAAAGTTCTTGATGAACACTCCTTTTCAGACCATAGATATATTGAGATAACTCTAGATCTGTTCACCAGTGCTCCGAAGGTTCGTAAGAACCTGAGAAACACTGCTTGGCTTCTCTATAGGGAAATTCTCGAAAGTAACCTACCACATCCATTACCGGTAGAGCCCAACACCATCGGTAAACTGGAGGACATGGTGGACTTTTTTACTGTGAGCTGCTCGCAGGCCCTGGCCAGAGCCTGCCCTGACCCCAAAACTTGGGGAAAGCGTAGGCCACACTGGTGGTCCCGCGACTTAGACTCGCTGCGCAAAGATTGCCGAAGGCAGTTCAACAGGGCGAAAAGGCTGAGTCAGGAGTTAGAATGGCAGACTTATAAGCAGCTCCTGCGGGTCTATAAAAAAGCCCTACGTGAAGCGAAGAGGTCCTCATGGAGGAAATTCTGTACTGGCATTGAAGGCGTCAACGAAACTGCCAGACTAAGAAGAATTCTGTTGGGCACAACAAACCCGATTGGATCTTTACAGAGACAGGATGGTTCCTGGACAGCTACAGGAAAAGATACGGTCGAGCTGCTTCTCGCCACACACTTTCCTGGAAGCTCACAATCAAGGGAAATAGAGTGCCCCCCTTCGGGCGCAATCGTTAATCTCCCTATCTCAAGAGAAAGTATTATTTCAGCGATAAAAAGCTTTAAACCTTATAAAACAGCAGGGCCGGATGGCATCATACCTGCGCAGCTGGATGCAACAATCGAAACTTCTGCGAATTGGCTACTAAGCATGTTTAGGGCCTGCCTTAAACTAAACTACGTACCAACGGCATGGAGATCTGTTTCAGTGGTCTTCATTCCCAAGGCCGGAAAAGTATCACATACGCGCCCGAAGGATCTCAGACCAATAAGCCTGTCATCCTTTGTTCTCAAAACTCTAGAGAGGCTGATTAATAACCACCTCTCTTTCACGATCGATAAAAGACTTTTGTCAAATAACCAGCATGCTTATCTAAAGGGAAGGTCCACAGACGCTGCGCTACATTCCCTGGTCAGCTACATTGAGAGATCTTTTAGTTACAAGGAATTTTGCCTCGTAGCTTTTCTTGACATTGAGGGAGCTTTTAACAACATTAATCCGGGGGCCATAACTCAGGCCTTAAGAGGACTCGGTGTAGAAAACTCCCTAGTTGAATTTATAGAGCAAATGCTCTTAGGTAGAAAGATTACAGCAGAAGTCGGCGCAAACCGTGTTTCGAGGCATGTGTCTCGCGGAACGCCACAGGGTGGTGTACTTTCCCCCCTACTCTGGAATCTAACTGTAAATTCACTCTTGCGGGAGACGGAATGGGGTGCCGCCAGGGTTGTCGCATATGCAGATGACATCGCCATAGCATACATGGGCAAGTTCCCGCAGACCTTGTGTGATTTGATGCAAAGAACACTCCGCGCTGTAGGGAACTGGTCCACGCAATGTGGTCTTAGCGTCAACTCGGAAAAGGTGGAGTTGGTACTCTTCACTAGAAAATATAAGACACCGGAGTTAATTACTCCGGTATTGAATGGTATTCGTTTAAATCTAAAGAAGGAAGCCAAGTTTCTTGGCGTCACACTAGATATGAAACTAAGCTGGAGAAATAATATTCTCCAGCGCACTCAAAAGGCTTCTGTGGCCCTATACTCCTGCAAAAGGGCCATTGGAAAGAAATGGGGTCTAAATCCAAGCGTATGCCGCTGGATCTATACAGCGGTAGTAAGGCCAATTCTTCTTTATGGAGTCATCGTATGGTGGCCTGCCTTCAGCAAAAATGCTAACCTCAATCTACTTAGTAAAGTACAAAGAGCCAGTATTATCTGCATTAGCGGAGCTCTACGAACAACACCAAACGACGCCTTGAATGTTTTTCTGGACCTTCTACCCCTCGACTTAGTGGGTCAACAGATGGCGGCTCTTGCCGCGCTTCGACTAAGAGAGACATATCAATGGGAGTCTACCCTATGTGGGCACTCAAGCATACTGAGTAAGTATAGCTTCCTTCCGGACTGCACTGATCGCTGCGTCGATACCATGGTCCCAGACAGAAACTTCGCGATGTTGATTCCAGGTAGGGAGGAGTGGTCTAAAAATTTCTACACCCCACCTGGAAGTATTACGGTGTTCACAGATGGTTCGAAGCTGAATGGCAGAGTGGGAGGAGGGGTCTTCTCGCGAGTCTTATCTCTGAGCTGTTCCTTTAGGCTGCCGGATCACTGTAGTGTTTTTCAAGCTGAGGTTTCAGCCATTAAGGAGGCTGTGGACAGGTTGCAAACCGTCTTAAAAGCCAACAACGTTTTTATATTTAGCGATAGCCAAGCGGCAATCAGAGCAGTGAGCTCAGCTGCGATAACTTCAAAGATTGTACTGGACTGCCGCCGATCTCTTCAGGAGATGGCTAAGCAGAACAGACTAAACCTCATCTGGGTTCCAGGCCACAGGGACATCGAGGGTAACTGTATAGCGGATGAACTTGCGAGGGAAGGGACAACCAAGCAGATTCTTCCTGGTAAAGAACGCATTGGTATGCCCTTTGGTACTTGCAGGCTGCTCTCAAAAGAATATGCTTATGCTCGTGCGAATGAGAGGTGGGCACAGACCACGACTTGTAGGATATCTAGGCAGACTTGGCCTAGATGGGATCGTAAACGGTCGCGTGGTCTGTACACCTTAAAACGGGATGATATATCTCAGGTCATTGGAGCCCTTACGGGGCACTGCCTCATAGGCAACCACGCGGGGCGTCTCGGTGTACCCTTTCACAGATGCTGTAGAAGCTGCAAAAATTATGAAGAGGAGGAAACTGTTCTCCATCTTCTATGCAATTGTCCAGCGCTAGCAAGAAGCAGGCTACGCTTTCTAGGGGTACCACTTTTTGGAGACCTCGGAGAATTAGGTTCTATAGACCCAAGATGCTTGGCGAGATTCGTCAAGAGCTCAAAATGGTTCAGCAAAGGGGAATGAACACTTAGCTAGTGGTATCACAACGGGCCTCCAATCATGGCCTAAGTGGGTCGCTGTAGCAACGGTGACAGCCACACATACCATACCATACCATACCACCTGAGGCAAAACAAATCAGGATTGTACTATTGAAAAAGACAAATACTTTACGAAAAAAGAAAGAAAATGTTCGAGCGAGTAAAAGTCAGTTGCGAGTGAACTACGAAACAAAGCGGTTGTATCTAGAGAAATATTCCGAGCGTTAAAATAAATACAAATATATATTGAAATTTAACCGAGCGTCTTTTATTTGTATATTGCAAAACATATTTTGGTCCATCGAGCCGAAGGGGATAAGTATTTACAAAAACCTTGGATAACCGTCAGCGAAAAACAAAAACGGAGAGATTTATAAGCTTTTAGCTGGTTGCGTGTAATTTTTATATGTGCATTCGGTATAAAAGTATGCTTTGTTGTTGTGAACAAATGTTAGCCTCGTTCTGTCGGTTCTGATTCCATTAAATTCCATGCGAAATTACTACTTATAGTTGAAGCTAATAAAGCTTATTAATACGAAATTGGAAACAATATACGAGCACGAACATATGTATATACATACATATGTACATAAGAATGTACAAATGTACATATGTTCATTGACGCAGTGAAAAAGAAGTTTCAGCGTGTTATTCCATACATTGTTTTAGGGGATGATGCGAGCACCACATGAGTATATACATACATACATATCTGCATATGAAGTCATATGCAAGTGTAAATATGTGTATAGACAAATGTATACGAGAATCTTGGTTGGTCACCTCAAAATTTTCAGCGAGTGTTTCAAAATACCGCGCGTTTCGCTGGCATATCATGCTTACAGTCTTGCGGGCATGTAAACATTAACATTCATATGTGGATGCGTGAATGTACATATGTATGTATATAAACAGATAAACACGATGCAAGCGTTCATGCGTAGATATGTATGTTTTATAAAATGAGTTTCAGCGAGTATCTCAGCGAGTGTTTCAGCGTACTGTGCGTTTTGCTGACGTATCATGTAAACAGTCTTGCGAGTATGTACATATGTACTTTCATAGGTGGCCATACGAAAGAAAGTTTAACATTTCAGCGAGTGTTGCGGTACTATAAAATCATGCTATCGTTACAAATAGTATGCGTGCATATGTATGTTCGTTTGTGTATGTATACATATGTACATATAGGGTGTTTTTTTTACAGGTTTGTTTTTCGAATAGAGATAAAACTGGCATTTTGTGGTCAAATCTGGCAACTCTAATGTCATTTATGTTCAGTTTGGTTTGCCATTTCATCATAAACAGGTTGACAAAAGAACAACGCTTGCAAATCGTGCAAATTTATTTCGAAAATAATGGTTCAGTTCGCGAAGTTTACCGTGAGCTCCGTCCATTTTATGGTCGACATAATCGTCCTTCAGAGCAATTAATTCGGTTAACCATGGATCGTTTTCGCACTACGTTTACTCTATGTGATAATACGCATCCGCAGAGACGTCGAACAGTGCGCACCGAAGAAACAATTGCCGCTGTAGAGCAAAGTGTTGAAGAGGACCCGAATGAATCGATTCGCCACCGTGCACAGCAATTGGAGCTTTGTCCATCAACTTTATGGAGGCTTGCGACCTTACAAGATCCAGCTTGTGCAAGAATTAAAGCCGCGAGACCATGCAATGCGTCGTGATTTTGGTGTATGGGCCGAAAATGAGATTGATCTCGATGCTGATTTTCATCGCAAAATTTTGTTCAGTGATGAGGCTCATTTTTGGTTGAATGGCTACGTCAACAAGCAAAATTGCCGCATTTGGAGTGAAGAGAATCCACATGAGACCCTTGAAACGCCATTACATCCACAAAAACTGACTGTTTGGTGTGCTCTATGGGCTGGTGGAGTCATTGGGCCATACTTCTTCCGCAATAATGCTGGAGAGGCAGTTACCGTTAATGGAGACCGGTATAGAGCCATGATAACCGACTATTTTGTTCCCGAATTGGATAGCATGAATGTGGATGAGTTGTGGTTCCAACAAGACGGCGCTACATGCCACACAGCGCACGTCACAATCGATTTATTGAAGGAAACATTCGCTGAGCGCATAATTTCGCGGAATGGACCTGTCAATTGGCCACCAAGATCGTGTGATTTGACACCATTGGATTATTTTCTTTGGGGATATGTGAAGTCGCTCGTCTACACCAACAAACCAGAAACGTTAGGGGAATTGGAAGCCAACATTCGTGGCGTTATTGCCGACATACGGCCCCATATGCTCGAAAAAGTAGTTGAAAATTGGACCTGTAGAATTGGCTTTATTCGAGCCAGCCGCGGCGGCCACATGCCCGAAATCATATTTAAACATTAATGGCATAAAATTATCCTTCCAATAAAGCCAAATTGATGGACCTTAAAACGATTTTCTTGTGTTTTATTTCAATTCGAAGTTCTATACCCCTAAAAAAAACACCCGATATAAGCGTATAAGGGTATAAAGGTGATACCTATAGGTTTGTCTTTTAAAATGAATTTCTGCGAGTGTTTCGGCATTCCAGACGTTTCAGTAGTTGTGTATATTTCGTTTCTATAAAGTTTGTCTGCTATGTGCGGCAGTTAATCATTGGAAAGTTTTCAGTCGTTCATTGATTCTACGAGTAAGCAAAGGCAACCGGTTTTGCAGAACTTTTTACAGAACTTTGGCTAAGTTTGGATTGCGTATGGTTATTTTAAAACTAAATATATGTTATATCTAAAAGACTAACAGCGCAAATTTTACTTTAGAATTTGCAGGTTACAAAAAGGAATATGCCGAAACTGAAGGGAACGAAAGCGTCTAGAGAAGCGAAGCTAAGAAACCCGGCAGCAAGGGCAAGCAAGTGCTAGGTTGTCACCAGCGGGTAAAGGACGTACTGAGGTCGGGGGAGAAAGCACTGCTGCTGCGAAAAGGGGAAAAAGGGCGAATGGTACGTTATACATATTCGCATACATGTAAATGCGTTCCTATCTGCGATTTTAGAAGAGATCAGCGATTGTAAAGTCGATTTAATAGAGTTTACTGCGACCGTTGTAAAATTATCTGATCCGCGACTTACTGCCTAACATATCTGCGATATAAATATTCTGATTAATCCATTGCAACCGGCGGCATAAGGATTCAGCAACATATGTTAAAAAAAAATGTATAGTTTCCTATTATAAATATATATGTAGGTTTGTGAGCGATTATTCAATATTAGCGTCAAAGAAATAATTAAATATACTTGACAGATACGGCGAAGTTAATAATAATTTTCTGGCGCTCTACAGCGGCCTTTGAATAAAGCTTTTGAGTTTTAAGGCAATTCGGTTTTATTTTAACCGCTTGCGATATTTTCTTAATTTTATAGGGGGTAACCAAAGAAACATAACAAGTGGTGCGGATGAGGTAAGCGTGGAAAACTCCGTGACTATTATGCAAGACCCAGTACGGACAGATCCCGAAGTCGTGATTGAGGGTAGTCATTTGCGGGCCGATATTGACTATACCGTATCTCAGATTCAGCGTCAGTCTGACTGGTTGGCATCGACTACGTTTGAAAATATGAATGTTGAAATCATTAAGACTCGTCTCGATATTTTAATAAAGGCTTGGGAAAAGTTCGAGGCCAAATCTCGCGATTTACAAAATAGTACTCGTGACGAGTTGCAACAGGCAGATGAGCTTGGACGCCAGCAAGAAGTTGAAGACCTCTACGTCAAGGTTCGAGCAGAGCTGTGTGGAAAAATAAAAGCAATGGAACCAACTTATTCCACACCATCGTGCAGCCATGCTAATCCTCACTCTTACCCACTACAATTTGCTGAATTGCCGTTGGCAGATCGTCTTCCAATATTTCGAGGAAATCATCGTGAGTGGATCCAATTTCGGGATGTATTTTCTGCTGAAGTAATTCAAAATCCACACCTTACAAATCTGCAACGTCTTCGTCGGCTGCAAAGCTGTGTTAAGGATGATGCCGCTAGAGCACTATGGTTTTGGCCTCAGAGAGACAACAGCTTCATAGACGCGTGGAAGACATTATGTGTGACATATGATAACGAATATCTATGCCATGCAGCACATTGTTCGGCAATTTACGATTTACCAGTCTGGGCCAGGGCCACTCATGAGTTGATAAGGAATATGCTCGATGTTACACGCAACAGCATGCGCATGGTGGCGCGACAGCAGGGAGCGGAGGAGCAACGCGACTTGTTTGTATTCAATTTTCTTGAATCTAGGTTAGATGGGGTATCTCGTAGTCAATGGGAAATGGTTCGGCCTACAGATCGAATACCGAATTTGCAAAGTGATTTCTTTTCGTGGCTTGAACGTCGCAGTAGCGGACTATTAAGTCATACATCACAGCCGATTACCAATCGAAGCGATAAGCAAGGAAACAATTTTCCGTTAAATCAGCGCATGATGCCCAATTTTTCGTCAATCATCAGTTATAAGCCCTGTCTTAGCTGCTCTGGTGATCACGCATTTCACCGATGTCCTCTGATTGTTCGCATGAGTCGTGATGAAAAAATTAAACGGATATTTGAACTGGGATTATGTCAAAACTGTTTGCGAAGGGGGCATACCTCTCGGAATTGTTTATCAAGTCGCTGTCCCAGATGCGCAAGGGCACCTCATAATAGCATTATTTGCCCAAAGCTTGCATCGAACTCCAATAATGAGGTCCCTCAAGTAACGATGCTAGCAACAGTTGATGGAGGTTTAATTGAGGAACAATAGCAATCAGAGGCTACAGCGAAAACCGGCCTCGGGGTTTTTAGTACTTTTGATGATACTTCTCAACAAGTCAATGTTGCTACTATGATAGAAGGGGTAACTACAAATAATTTTTATAATGTATTGGCTACCGCGCAAGTTCGGTTTGTTACTCATTGTGGAGCCATAGTAAAACTGCGGGCAATATGCCATACCGGTGCACAAGTTAACCTGATCAGCAAAAGTATCGTCACAAAATATCAAATACATATACATCGAACAGGAATAGGCATTTCCTCCGCCATGGGGTCGGAGTCTCACGTTTGTAATAAAATAATTTCGGGGCATTTGATGTCAATTTACAATGATACGCTGCGGATCTTTGTTAAATGCCTGGTAGTTCCATCGGTCTTAGGGAAAACGTGGTTGCCCCAAAAACCTTTACAGAAGCAATCTTTACCAGACGATATATCGAATCTTTTAGCAGACCCAACTTTTGACCAACCAGCACCAGTACAAATGCTGTTAGGTGTGGGCATATGGGCTCAACTGGTGAGTGAGAATATGCGACGACTCTTTTCGGGATTTGTAGCACAGGAAACACGCTTAGGTTGGTTACTTTTCGGCGAGATCCCGACAAACTGTAATATTGTTGCTACCCATATAACAAAGGAAGTGGAAGACAGTTGTCATCTTGAGCAATTACTGCAACTGTTTTTCGAATCAGAAAATTTACCAGGCGATAACTCAAATTGGACAGCAGAACAACAAGAATGCGAAACCCATTTCTTTGAAACCCATAGCTTCGACTCACAAGAGGGTCGATATGTTTTACAAATTCCTCTACGACCTGATTGGGATCGTATTGGTGCTAATCGAGGCACAGCGCTACAAAGATACTTAAGGTTAGAACAACGTTTTAAAAGAGAACCAAAACTAAAGGAAAAATATCAGGCTTTCGTAAACGAATACATAGTGAAGGGTTGGCTTAAACTAGCAACAAGACCACCAAAGGGCAAATCCTATTATATTCCTCACCATGCAGTAATGAAGAAATTTCGGGTGGTGTTTGATGCATCCTGTCTAACTGACACTGGTATTTCGTTGAACGATGTCCAAATGATCGGACCGAAGTTGCAACGAGATTTGATTGATTTGGGGTTTTCGCTTACAAGCGTATGGGGTATCGGCAGATATTAAACAAATGTTTCCGCAGGTTAAGATTGCGCCGCAACATTGGGATTTACAGCGAATGTTTTGGAAGAATGAAACAGGAGAAATAGCCGAATATTGGATCACTAGAGTGACATTCGGAATGGCTTCAGCGCCTTTCTGTGCAGTTAGGGCAATGCAGCAATGTGCCAGAGATAATGCAACCAGATGGCCTCGTGGGGCTGAGGCTGTTTTGAACAATTTTTATATGGACGATTATTTAGTGGGTGCTGATACGGAAGAAGAATTACTGCTCATATGTCAGCAGTTGAAGCAGATTTTAGCGGCTGGAGGCTTCGAACTTACTAAATGGCGTTCAAATTCGACCCATGTCCTCTTCTCTATCAGTTCCCAATCTGAAGATCACGACGCTTGTCTCAATTCCCATACGGAAGCATCAGTGCTCGGTCTTAAATGGAATACCTCAACGGATGAACTTACATTCGTAGTAAAATCGTTGCCCATGGTAGACGACGATTGTTGGACTAAACGTATGGTTCTTAGTATAACAGCGCGAATTTATGACCCGGATGGGTTAGCATCACCATTCATAATAAACGCAAAGGTATTTCTGCAGCGAATTTGGCAGGAGAGATTGGGCTGGGATACAATATTACCAGAATCGCTGATGATGGCGTGGAAAAGTATTTTTTGTCAAGTACAACAGTTTAGTAAAATTCGTATTCCACGATGGATAGGTTACGCACGTCGTTTAAATATGACTTTGCATGGGTTTTCCGATGCATCTACTAAGGCATTTGGGGCGGCAATATATGCAGTCGTACAGGGCAACGGAGTAGTGACATCGAATCTCTTACTTTCAAAATCTAGGGTGACGCCCTTAAGGCCGGAGACTATACCACGGCTCGAGTTACGGGCAGCAGTATTACTCAGCGAGTTAATGCATCGTGTTTTGACTTTTTGCGAAGGTCATCATCGGATCAAAATCAGTTCGGCTATCTGTTGGTCGGATTCCATGGTAGTGTTGTGCTGGTTATCGCGAGACAACGCCAGCTTGAAGCAATTTGTGGCGAATCGAGCACGACAAATAAATAAAAACACTACGAACTGCGATTGGAGATATGTCCCTACCGACCTGAATCCTGCCGATCTAATCTCCAGAGGTATGTCTATGAGCGATTTAATTACCTCTCAACTGTGGTGGCTTGGGCCAGATTTCCTCCGACTCCAGGATGGCATGTGGCCAAAAATGCCAGAAGGGCTATATAAAAACGTTGAGTCCGAGGTAAACAAGGAATGTCGTCGTATAAAGGCCGGTCAAGAAAGGAGCCTACATAACAATGGAAGACCAACCAATGATGATCAAATAATCGTCAACGTCGGCGCCATATTTGTAAAGGAGGAATCATTACTGTACAGATACTCATCCATCACTCGCTTAGTGAGAGTAACGGCTTGGGTATTTCGGTTTATCCAAAACTGTCGAGCAGCATCAGCAGACAGACATAAACTACACTTGAGTGTAAAGGAAATCGATGCTTCGCTAGGCAGCAAGAACAATGGGATCATTTTAAAGATGACATCAAAAAGTTAAAACATTATGGTAAAGGAAACGATTTAGCTGAGGGTTCACGATTATCGAACGCAGTTGCCATTTTGGCTCCGTTTCTGCAAGATGGTATATTGCGCATGAGTGGGCGCTTACAAGAAGCAGACTTACCGGACTGCATGCGGAACCCAGCGATATTACCAGGGAAAGGAAGATTGATTTGGTTAATAGCTCGATCCACACATTTGAAACTGCTACATTGTGGAGCACAACAGCTTATAGCGACAATAAGACAAAATTATTGGGTCATCGGTATGCGAAATTTAGCAAGAACTCTGATTAAGGGATGTATAATGTGCGAAAGGTTAAGAGCCAAAGTAAGCAAGCAAATGATGGGAAACCTTCCAGCATGTCGAGTGCGTCCAGCACGCCCATTTTTGCATGCTGGAGTGGATTACGCGGGTCCCATACAAGTACGTCCAGACCGTCGAAGAGGTAATATGATTTTAAAGGGGTATATTGCAGTATTCGTGTGTATGGTATCGAAGGCTGTACATTTGGAGTTTGTCTCGGATTTGTCCACCAAGGCTTTTATTATGGCTTTTATTCGTTTTACGTCATGTTATGGACATTGTCTACACTTATGGAGTGACAACGGAACCAATTTCGTAGGTGCTGAGCGAGAGCTAAGTCGGATGTTACATACGTGGCAGAACTCCGACCTTTTTGAGCAACTCGCAACACGGCAAACGGAATGGCATTTCATCACTCCATCTGCCCCACACCAAGGAGGCCTTTGGGAGGCTGCTGTAAAGGCTGCTAAACACCATCTACGACGAGTGATGGGAGCTCGCCTGTTAACCATAGAAGCTGTTCAAACATTGTTGGCAAAATTGGAACAGTCCTCAACTCACGTCCATTATGTGCTCAAAGCTCGGATCCCAGAGACTTGTCTCCTTTAACACCTGGACATTTATTGATCGGAGAGGCCTTAGTACCAGCTCTAGGGGAAAGGGTACCAGTCGATTGGCCGGAGAACCGCCTTGATTATTGGCAGTCTCGGCAGCTAGTCACGCAACGGTTTTGGAAGCTGTGGAGTAATAGCTATCTACATGAACTGCAACAGCGACCTAAATGGCGGGAAGCTAAACGAAATCTACAGGTAGGCGATCTAGTAGTCATAAAAAACGAAGCTACACCGCCGACATTGTAGAAAATGGCACGAGTAACAGTATTGCATCCTGGAAGTGATGGACTAGTCCGTAATGTAACTCTTTGGACTGGTAGCAGCTCTCTTAATCGCCCAGTACAGAAACTATGTGTTTTACCAGTAGAATGTATTGAGCCTCGAGCAACACCGAGTCTCAAGGCCGGAGGATGTTCGAGCGAGTAAAAGTCAGTTGCGAGTGAACTACGAAACAAAGCGGTTGTATCTAGAGAAATATTCCGAGCGTTAAAATAAATACAAATATATATTGAAATTTAACCGAGCGTCTTTTATTTGTATATTGCAAAACAGAAAAGTTATTTTTCCTTTACGATTACAATATAAATAATTTTTAATTAAAATTTAAAAAGGAAGATGTTCTAATATAGAAATATTATTATTATTCTCATTACTTATTAATATCACTATTAATAACTTGTAATGGAAGTAAAATATAAATTGCAACCCTACTTAATAAGTTAAGTAATCTAGTACTATCATTATAAATTGCAACCCTACAAATAAGATCTGTTATATTTAGTACTCGCGGGTAACCGCAGCTAACTTTAGTTCTTAAGTGAAAAAATAAAGAACGCCATTCATTCCTTGGCGCGACTTCAAACCGATAAGTACTGAGTTTTTATTTGAATTCAAGATTTCGGATTAACAGAGTATCACCGACCGGCAAGTGGCCGACGTTGATTGTAAACCGCACCGGTGTGCGGCAACCGACACGACAACAGCAGCGAGTGCCAGCGAAGCTCTGGCGCTCCACAAACTATACTCAATGTAAACGTACTATTACTACTGTTACTTATATTAATCTTAAGATATGCAACTCTGTTATTTCTTTTATATATTTGCACCAGTAATGAAGTGACTTGCAAGAGAACGCAACAATATTAAAAAAAAATGTTTATAAAATATTAAGGAATAAGATTTGCCATAAAAACCTTAAAGTACATTTTCTCTAAAAATACAAAGCAATATTTCTTTTAATTTTTACACGTTTAAGTACTACACTTGCTTTAATACCACCGAATTTTGTGCATAATCCTAAAAATTACTTACGAATTTTCCCTCCCTTGTACCGCCTCAAAAATGTTTATGTAATTTGTCACAATATGTCAATTTAAATAATCGATTTATCTATCACACAACTTATATCAATCATCGTTCTTCGCAATTTGCACTAAGTATAGTCAAAAAGTTAATGAATTATAACAAAATCGAGTGTGAAGAAATTGAGAGTTTGGAAGAAAAGCTGTTCAAAAAAAAGGCAAATTATTTGTCAGAAAAAGTTACTTATTTTTTGTATTAAAAATTTAAATCGTACTAAATTTTTATACTTTTAACTCAAATTGTTAATTTTTTTAAGCACATATACATACCAGAATGAACCAAATTAAATTTTAAAATATGTAATCCCATATTGCGTTGCATATAATGGATTTTTAATTTTTTATGGTTTTGTTTTTTATTAACATGATCAAAGCAATGCGCAACATTTTTGTTTTTAACCATTATTATGTCTGCGTGTTTGGTATGGAAGCCGTGGCGTGGCAGGCTTGCTGGCAGCCCGGCTTGAGCTCGTCCGGTTGTAGCGCGGTCCTTGCAACTACCTCCAGCCCGCAGCCATCAACAAAAAAATTCATGCCTGCAACTGTTGGCATGAAAAGAAGAAAATAGTATGAAGGTAAGCGGTAGAAGACAGTACGGCCAGGGTAGCCATCCCACCCCTTCTGTTTATTCAAGACAAACAGCCTTGGACCCCACTGTGGCTCCGTACGCGAGATTGGAGTCCCCTATTCTAACTCGGTCCGTCCAACAACAAGTCACGTCAGCGTCGTCATTAATTCGTACCGGTCTCCACTACATTGCCATTCCGGCCCATCTGCCCTGAGGGGGACACCCACACCAACCTAGAAACCGGGATCGTGCCTCATATTCATATTCGAATCTGCTTCAACCTAAAAACACATTAAGAACGATGTCAGCTTTTATGATACTCGGTTTATTTTTTTTATTTTTTTATTACGCTCTCACACATGCGTGATTTGCTGTTATTCATACATTTTTAATATACGAGTACAATATACCTTATTATTCAACAACCTACAAAACTCAACTGTGATTATTCAATTATCTTTCTACTCGATACAACCGGCAACTACATGTATTTGGAATTGCTATTACTGTTATTTCGACTATATCATTTAGTTTTTTCCCTTTTCCTTTATTTATTTTTTTTATTATTTTCTCTCATATAATGTCTGTTACTACACGGACACAGTCACGCAATATTTTCGCCCTTGAGATACTTTACATCCAGTAGAAGCCTAACAAAGCAAGCGAAATAAAATGATGGCCTAGCGCCATCCTGCTCATATATGTGCTAATATATATTTAATATGCGTACTAGACCTGGCGCAATTTTTTTTTTTTTGAATCTCATGTGTGGGTATCGATAGAATTATGCCATTGGATGTCAAAATCATTGTGTAAAATTTTCAGGTCAATCGGAATGTGCCAAGTCGTGCCCTAATGAGGTCAAAGGTCACAACTTACCAAAAACCAGCAAAAACATGAAATTTTTTTTATTCCTATAAATATATACATAAATTTAAAAACATGAATAATTTTAAATTTATTACGCATCCATATAATGATCAAAATAAATATTCTTTCAGTTGAAATTTTCATTTAACATATCCTTTGTGTAGTTAGAGTACACATTTTTGTGCTACTGAACGAACACAAGAAGTGCTCGCGAATTAACAGTATTGTGTCATTGTCTCATTTAGTTGTGTGACATTAAGATAAACGAAGTTATTCTAAAGTTTCATATTGTGGAACAATTATTATCAGTTTAACAATAAATCAATTTTTTCTTAAATTTATTAATAATCATGGCTTCACAAGCAAGTCTAACTACGAGACGACTGAGATCTGGTGACGATAATGTGTATTTAATAGGAAAGTGTGAACCTAAAATAGTTGGTGTGAAATTGCCTTCTAATAAGCAAGTGTTGCAGTTCTTTTTTTATAATACACGCTATAAAAATAAAACAATTAATGAAAGGGCACGACAAGTGGTGAAGGAAATCCTACCATTTTGGGAGAAAGGTCGAATACCGACACCAAATGAAAGAACATGTGTAGCAAAAGTTATTAAACTTTATAATGAGTGGAGGTCAGTGCAAAAACATACAAATCCAAATATGCAAGTCATACTCAAAAAAGGGCTGAATTCATTGATAATTTAAATGACTTATTTGACATTGCACACGTTGATGCCCTTAAATTAATAACTATTGAGGAAGACAGAACATTTTTAATTAAACAACGTGAGAAAGGGCGTGTGGGCAGCATGACTTGCGTAGATAAAAATCTTGAAAATAAAGAAAAGCGGAAAACTAAAAGGTTGGAGAATGAACTGCGACGAGTAGAAAAATATAGAGAAAAAGGAAGCGCTACAGGTGAATTATATTTACTTGCATGTATTATGTCTTCATTTACTTAAAAGAATTATCGTTTTAGATCTCAATACAGTATGTTCTTATTCCGATGATAGTGAGCATGACATTGTCGAGGTTGCGCAGGTTTTCAACATGTCAGACAGCAGTGAGATTGCCAAACGCTCTAATAAGCCAAATAAAGTGAATGGAAAAACTAAATTCATTGACGACAGAATGCGATTCACTTTATTTCAGCCACTGCAAAAGCATTAGGACATGATTTAAAGGACCTTGTTCTCAATTGCACGAGTTTGCGTAAACAGCGCAAGGAATATCGTCGGCGTCAATGCAAACAAATTATGGAGAGTTTCGAGGTTATTAAAAATAATTTGATTAATTTTTCTGTTATTTTGATTCCTAGTTTTATATATTCCTGAAACTTTTGTTTTACATTGGGATGGCCAACTACTCCCCGCTATAGCTGGGAAACTGAAAGTTGATCGCTTAGCTATTGTGCTTACTTCTGAGAATATTGAAAAATTAATTGCGATTCCTATCATCGATGAGGGATCTGGTGAAGCGATTGCCCAAACAATATTTGATTATTTAGGCACAATGAACATGGGCAATTCAGATGGTGTGCTTTGCCACAAATACTGGCCACAATAATGGGGCGGAACAATCATGTTGCAGAACTTTTATTAAAAGCAGTATTTGAACTGAATTTCGGAAAAACGAGTGGTCCAGAAGTTCCAATTTTTGAACGTTACGCACGCGCATGGAAAACTTTTAATATGAATGAATTCAGCATTGGTATGAACGATGAAGAAGTTGCACACGTTATAAGTACTGAAGAATGTCAAGAAAGTAAGAAATTTCTTATTGATTACCTATCAAAAAATCATATTCGCCACGATTATAAAGAGCTGTTGCAACTTGCATTGATTTTTCTTGGTGGTAGCGATGAGAAGGTCCATTTTCGTTCACCTGGAGCAACGTCACATGCCCGTTTCATGGCCAAAGCTATATATTCATTAAAAATATATATGTTTCACGCACAATTTGAAATAACGTCCAGAAATTTGAATGGCTTTCGCAACGTTTGTATTTTCCTTGTACGTATTTATATTCCATACTGGTTTAGAGTCGTGAACGCAGTTGAGGCACCACGCCTAGATTTGCAATTGATCAAAGACTTTGCAGGCTATTACGATTCAAAAACATCTATGAATTTTTTACAATACGATCCATCAACTTGGAGTGTGAGAGACGATTATTTGCATGCGGTTACTAATATAAGAAGCATGACTGTGGTTAATGACCCTGCCGAAAGAAAAGTGAAGCTAATAACAGACTTCAATCGATCATTGACGCACAGTGAAGAAGACAAGCAATATTTGTTGCATATTGTAGAAAATTACCGCAAAAATTATCCATCATATACAAAAAACTCACTTATGTAAAGTTAATATATATAAAAATAAAATTATAAATTAAATTTATAAGAAAAAAAAAATTTCATGTTTTTGCTGGTTTTTAGTGAATTGTGACCTTTGACCTCATTAGGGCACGACTTGGCACATTCCGATTGACCTGAAAATTTTACACAATGATTTTGACATCCAATGGCATATTTCTATTGCTACCCACACTTGAGATTCAAAAAAAAAAAAAGTCTCATATAAGCTGCGCCAGGTCTAATGCGTACACATATATGGTATTCACTCACCTTTCCATCCCACCGATGTTGGTACCAGCACTAGCGGAGCGGAGGAGCTAAAAACTTAATGGAACGAATGTGGCCTACGCATATTCATATGTATATACCTACATACATGAGTATATTGGAAGTGGAGAACACCCGCCATTTTAACTTGATCTGAATGGATCGATAACGAGTTTGTACCGACTCGACCTTAATATCATGCGGGTAGGTGCAATTGTATCGCCTAAAAAAGGGTTCTACTTATGGCAGGAACTAAATAATTACAAAAGAAACTATTAACTTAATCAAACATTATTTTAATACTTAAAGTGATAAATCATACGCATTCGTTTATGAAAATTAAATAAAAATGATTAAATTAATCATAAAAAGATGAATGAATTCAAGAAGCCGATACGGCGTACCTTAAAGTGATAAATCATACGCCTTCGTTTTAAATAAAAATGATTAAATAGACGTACCTATACTTAGGCAGCATTAAGTTAAATCCATGAACAAAAAAAAAACCGAAAATAACAATTGTAATGCGTGAAATGGCAAAAAACAATATGAAAGACAAATCATGTACCCAAAATCAATACTCATGCACGTGTCGAACCAAAATCAAATAAACGAGTAGCGCAAAAATTTTAAGCTATCACGGTTGAAATTAAAACAAAAAAATGTGTTATAACCAAAGGTAACAAAAGATTCCGTCATCCCCATCCATTGCCGCCTTGCCCCTTGACTCTTCTAGAGGGGATCTTTGCGATCCTTCTGAATTTCCCTGCCACGTGGGCCTCAATCGAACTGGCCTCCAATGGTATGGTCGGCAACACTGCTGGGTAAGAACCGAGTGAAATTACTATTTCTGACGAGTATGTTTTCGTTGCTCCCTGTGTCCCGCTCCCAATCTGCTTTCCAATGTATGCTAGGTGCTCTAAGCCTTTTGCTTTCCCGCCAATTTTATTCTACGGGAATGTACATATGTACCTCCTTTTGTCCTTTGTGCACCTATGGATATACGTACAAATATGTATGTACTAATCAATTTTTGGCGGGCACGTTTATATACATAAGGGGACTAGTACATATATACACCGAGGTGGCCATGTCTTACCTATGAATGCAGCAAGCTGACAGCTGATCGTGATGCGGGATCAACTAGGTCGTTGGCCACTAAAGCCTTATAGATTAGGACTTTCGGGTCCTGATTTTTCGCTGTGGCTCTCAAAAAAGATTGGCGATCATTGACCGCCACCACTGTAATACCGGTGTGAAAAGCTGTCACCTTTTAGTTTGGTTTTTTTTTTTGTTTGACTTTGCCGCGGCGCGTACCTTTGCCACCATACGACTCTAATAGCAATTTGACTCTGACTCTCCTCCCCAGTCTACGAAGGCCTGAAGTAGCCATTCGATTTTGGAGTTACGACTTGGCATATCGACACAGATCGTATCTTTTCGATACTGTTAGCGCATCCCACATTCCCCAATTCAACTCGGAATCATACTTTCACACAAGTCTGTATGCACGCGAACCAACAGAGTACATACACAACGCACATGCAGTTGGCAGAAGGCTGTCGTTGCACCTTAAAAACTGTATACATACGTAGATTACTTTTTATTTACGAATAAAATAAATTACATACTGTCTTTAGTTTTGTTACTAATGAAATAATTTACATTTTAAATTAAAATATATTTACATTTAATTATTTTTTACAATCTGTTTATAATATATATTAAAAATTAAACATAACCGCGAAGCTGTATTGCTTGACTGCAGGACAATAAGTCAGAAATTTATATATGTAAGTAAGCACATTCTAGATAACATTATTATATGTATATGTGTGCAGTTGTGCATAAAGTTATATGTAGCTGGATGTTTATATAGTAAAAAGAAATTCAAAAAGAAATTAGTGTCATTAGGTATTTTTTAATATTCGTTGCAATATCTTAGCTGGTTACCACAAACGTTTTATGTGATCCTTAATAGGAGCTTTCTGTTAGGCTTATTTAGCAGGTTGACTAAATGTGTTCGCAAACTTTTAGCATCACATCTTGGAGTACCATAATTAAGGTCAATCTATTTGTAGCTATTATGCCGTGTCTTAATTATGACTCCGAGAGCAACAAATAAGCTTTTATTAAGTCGTATAGCTATTACAAAAACTTGAATGTTTGAGAAAATAAGGCATTAATCGTAGTTTTTTTTTTTAAGGTAGCATTTAAAATTATCTTCCTGAACGAGATTTTGTTCAAAATTTCATTGTACTAATAATATAAAAAATGAGACTATCAATTGAAAAATATTTTTATAATGAACGGCGAGAATGAAAGCGCCTTTCCATTCAGCTTCGTAACTTCGAACTTTTTAAAATGGCGTTTTTTTTTATCTGCATTGTTATTTTTATATCATCTGGATAATTTTTTGTACATGTTTTGAGATATTTGATTATTATTATGGTGTTCGATAATTCGACTTTTTTGAAACCCTGCTTTTCGAATTATTCGAAAAATGGCAATATGAAAAAACCGGTTATTTTTCCAAATGAGAAAAAACTACATCAATGTATATACATATAACTAAATGCAATTATTTCTATGAACGAAATCTTTTGAAAATAAAATGTAGTGTAATGTCCGAATGCAGTAAGCAGTATCAGTCTCTAATAGATAAAATAACCATTGACGTCAACTGGTCTCAAGTTCCTACTCTCAAAAGAAAGTCGTCAATTGTGATCAGTTGAGAAGCAGGTCACAAAAATTAAGACAAACAAAAAATAAAGACTTAAAAGCCAGGAAAGATAATAATCTACAACTGATACATAGTCTCAAACTTGAGATTATACCAAAATACTGAATTCCACATTTAGCACATTGAGCGAGCTAAAATAACTTACTGTCAGTAAGGCGTTATTAAATTTTCAAGGTTTTGCCGTCCTCTTATGACATTTGTCTAAATATGTATATAAAATCTTCTAAACTACATTTGCATGCGTTTTTTTTCAGCAAATTATTTGGATTTAGAATATATATAGTTAGACGATGAGCTGAAGTATTTCTATTATTTGTCAATGGCTTTAAATTTATAATTGGTAAAAACCGGTTTTGGAGATTACAAAAACCGATTTATTCGATATTTGAAAAACACCGTACAATAATTTATGAAGAAACCCAGTTTGAAAAAACCCGAATCAATCACCCTAATTATTATCCTTTATAAACATGTATATATTGAATGAAATTTTTTAAAACGCGACCTTGGCCGAAATATCTATTGTTTCGTCACTGCCACTTCATTATCTCCATTAATATCACAGTGTGACACTCCAAATTACCCTGGAAAGTGATGTTATGTTGGTCTTATCAAGTAAAACGAGAATCCAGTTTTGGAATTTGTACAACACCCCCAAAATCTCGTGTTAAGCTTAAAAAACTGATTTTTAACACTTTTGCGCACTTATTAGCCCATATCTTAGCTAATTATCAACCGATTTTTAATTTTAAGAAAGAAGAAACTCAGACCATTCGATTGATATATAGATGTCTTAATAAAGCTGAAGAGATTTATTTGCTAATGCACAACAAACTTAAACTTTGTTACCCCTTTTCTCCTTTTTTTGACTTTGGCGATATTTTCACACACTATTTTATAAGAAAACTAAGTAAGTTTTGATCTGATTCAAAGAGTACATTTAATACCGAGTTTAACAAATGTTTCTTTTCAAAAATTGGCCAAAAATTTACTGTGTTATTCAACTTTTTATATAAACGATATTTATGCAAAAATTTACAACGAACTTAATTTACCAATAAATATTATTAAAGGAAAATATATAGATCAAAAGTGCTTTTTGATCATTTTTTCCTTAGGTCAGCATCATCAGTTTCACGTTGTACTGTCCAACAATATTCTACCATCAATTTTGACGTCTTTATAACTTTCCGTTTTAAGTGCACGTGTTTTTTTATCTTTTGTTGTGTTTGTTGGTAAATTGGACAAAAATCGTTGCAAAGTAAAACTAAAATGTGCGACAAGCGTAATAAATTTTGCCAAATTTTTGGATACAATTTATTTGGATTTATTTGGCATGCAAAGTGGCTACACAAAATATCCTTTCTATCTTTGTGAATCGGATAGTCGGGCATCCAATTACTATGATCGCAAAGTATGGCCATCTCGAGAGTCACATCAGATAGGCAGGAAAAACGTTTTAAGCCCCCCATTGGTAAAATCTGAGGATATTATCTTAACACCACTACATTTAAAGCTGGGATACATGAAACAGTTTGTAAAGAAATTGGATGTTAATAGCGAAGCTTTTCTTCATATTAAAACTGTCTTCATAATACTAAGTGAAGCTGAAATTTATTAATTTGTTTTCATACCTAAATACTTTTAATTTTTTTATAATATTTGTATTTTCATTGGACCTCAAATTCGCTAAATTATGAGCGACGTTAACTTTATGAACAAGTTTAGCTGTGTTGAGAAACGTGAATGGAATAGTTTTGTGATAATTTCCTTGGGAACAACAGAAGCGACGACTATATCACGATTGTACACGAATTTTTAAGTGCTCATGGTGAAATGGGTTGCAACATGTCGATTAAAATTCAGTTCTTGCACTCGCATTTGGAATTCTTCCCACATAATCTGGGCCAGTTCAGTGATGAACAAGACGAACACTTCGACCAAGAAATGGCTACGATCGAAAAACGTTTCGAAGAAAAAAACAAAATAAATATGATGGCAAATATTGTTGGTCAGCCCAACGTGAAACTGACGAAGCTAACCTAAGGGAAAAAAACGATCAAAAAAGCACTTTTGATCTATATATTTTCATTTAATAATATTGATTGGTAAATTAAGTTCGTTGTAAATTTTTGCAAAAATTTCGCTTTAATAAAAATTAAAAATCGGTTGATAAATCGATTTTTTTAAGCTTAACTCGAGATTTTGGGGGTGTTTGACAAATTCCAAAATTGGATTCTTGTTGTACTTGATAAGACCTACAAGAAAAATAACATCACTTCCCAGGTATTTCGACTTAATTTTTTTTTTGTAGCACACTGTATTTAACTGCGCTAATCCAGTTAGGCGGTCTTCTCTAGTCTTGATACGCAGATACGCCTTCATACTCCGTAAAGTAGAAAAAAACCGTCATCCCTTGTCAAATTTCGTTAGAACGACACTGAAGATGGCACAACGCCGAAACCGGTTTGTTTCCAAACCAAGAAAAATAACATCAGTTCCCAGGTATTTCGACTTCATTTTTTTTTTGTAGCACTGTGTATTTAATTGCGCTAATCCAGTTAGGCGGTCTTCTCTAGTCTTGATACGCAGATACGCCTTCATACTCCGTAAAGTAGAAAAAAACCGTCATCCCTTGTCAAATTTCGTTAAAACGACACTGAAGATGGCACAACGCCGAAACCGGTTTGTTTCCAAACCAAATTTGACATGGGATGACGGAAAATCGTTCCAAAACACATGTTACACCAACCCTGTCGGAAACATATAGAACAACAACCAAAAAGGAAATAGAAAAAAACCGTTCACTCGAAGCCACCGACACTGGAATTGTGGCACTGATTTAAAGAAATCGGTAAATGTGTAAAATTGCATATTATTTTTATTCATTTATTTTATTTGAATGTTTTTCCTAGCACAACAATTTAACAAAATTATTATATGGTGCCAGTCAAGATAAAAAAAAACAAAATCTTAGAGAATGCTAACATATGTAAATAACTAGATCTATGATCTAAAAGTAGAATTTTCGTAATACTAAATTATGCAAAATTCGGCAAATTGATAGATTAGTTTTGAACGATAACAACAAAAGGAAAAGGAAACAGAAAGAAGAATCACAATGTCATTAGTGAGAATATTACTTTGAATAAATTTATAAATTATTATAGCAACATATTAATTCTTTTTTAAAATGTAGTGCATTGCTTTTTAGCCTTAGTCTAGTCGGAAGTGAGTTTCAAAGACGTATAGAGATAATGTAAAATTGTATATGTAGAATTCGATATTTGGTATGCGTCACAAGTTCTGAACTCGATTATTAAAGAAAATGGAGCCTTTGATAAAGATAAAGAGGTTCTTTTGTATTTATTATTTTATGGTGGAGCGATAGCGTTCTAACATTTAACAAATTATCAAAGGAAACGTTAAGCAACCTCTCGGAATATGCTGACACGTGGTCAAGTTTCCCCAGCCCATATACATATCTAGCAATGTTGTTGTATACAACATTTAGCTTCTTTTTACCAAGAATTTTTGCCGCGTCAACATATTCTACAACTGAGTTGTCGAAAATAATTTTATCTAAGCCACTTGTGGAGGTTCTTTTGTATTTATTATTTTATGGTGGAGCGATAGCGTTCTAACATTTAACAAATTATCAAAGGAAACGTTAAGCAACCTCTCGGAATATGCTGATACGTGGTCAAGTTTCCCCAGCCCATATACATATCTAGCAATGTTGTTGTATACAACATTTAGCTTCTTTTTACACCAAGAATTTTTGCCGCGTCAACATATTCTACAACTGAGTTGTCGAAAATAATTTTATCTAAGCCACTTGTGGAGAAGGACTTTCTATGAATGACGATATATTTTGACTTGCTAAGGTTAAGACATAAGCCGTTCACAGAAGCCCATTCACCTATACGGGCCAAGGCATAATTCAAGACTCTAATACACACACTAGTACGGTCAGAAGTACAGCATACATACAATTGAACATCATCCGCATATGTATATGTGAACATTACAATCCTTAAGCACATTAGGTAAGTCATTATATACAAAACAAATAACAGAGGACCTAGTATGAAGCCTTGCGGGACGCCACTGACTACGGGTAGGATGTCAGAAGTTATACTACCAATGCTTACTGCCTGAATTCTGTCACCAAGGTAAGATCTGATGAGAGCGGTTGTATGACTGGAGAAGCAAAATAAGTTCTCCAGCTTTTCACATAACAAAAAATGGTCAACAGAATCAAAGGCTTTTGAATGGTCAAGAAGCGCTAGGAATGCAATTTGGTTTTCATCAATTCGTGCTCGAATGCTTTCTATCACTTCTATGAGTGCCGTTGTGCAACTTCTCTTTGGCATGAAACCGGACTGATGGTCTGTCAGAAGTTTATTATCTTGCACATACGAAATAATTTGCCCATTTAAAATACGCTTCACAGACTTTAGATAAGAAAGGCAGTATTCATTTTGCTTATGAACTGGGATCACCTTGGCAGCTTTCCAGGACTTTGGGAAAACACTAGTCGTCAGAATTGAGTTGATCAAGTAGGTTACGTGCGGCAAGATTTTAGCTAGAATGATTTTTAGGAAATTAGCATAAATCCCATCGAACCCTACCGCATTAGACTTCACAGAAATTATGGCTTACACAACATCACAATAATCGACACAGTCAAACTCAAAAGGACTGGTACCAACATTACCAACTGGTAACAACGTTTTTATTTAGTTCATCCACATTTATGTCAGGAGAAAAGGATGTCGAAGCTTTAGATTTACCAATCCCAATCTCCTTTATCTGACTCTAAGTTTGTCTCATGTTTAGAGCAGAATTAAACTTTTCTTTGTAGAAACCTACCTTATCCGACCTTATGGCTTTATTAACCGTGAGCCGAGCCGCCTTGAAATCTCTCTTCTGCAGTCCTATATCTCTTCCATCGTGAGTAAGCTTGATTACGCAAGTCAATAAAGTGTTTTAATCTAGCATTAAACCATGGCCTATTATTGCATATTGCTAATTTGTGTTTGACAGGAAAAAAATCGTCAGAGCCTGATTATGTGATCTTGTAGGAACTTCAACTGATATCAACGTGCGAATGAAACTCCATTCCACCGATTCTACAGCAGCAGCAAGAGATTATAATCAATGCTCTTTAAGTCACAATATGTAAATGAGACTGATCTCCTGGACGTTTGGAAGTCGTACTTTAGAAATATCAGGTCGTGCTTTGAGAAACTGGATGCAGATAATTGGTTGTAGTGAAGCGTATTTTGCAAGGAATTTACGTAAAATATATCTAGCAATGAATTATTAGAGCAAGTAAAATGTGTTGGTGCTGTAGTATTTGTGGGGAAAAGTCCCAGTGATTCCATGCATAATTTTAAACTGGTATCTACTAGCAAGTTACTGTTTAATCTCCGGCAATAATAATGTTTTCATAGTTATGTAGTAGTCATGAGTAAAAGAAATTCAACAAAATCCGAATAGTTAACTTGACGATTTGGCGTATATGTACAGCCGTAGAACTCGAGTATTTATAATCTAAGCTCACCGTTATAAAAAGGTGAGCAATTTGCACTATATTTTGATATTAACAAATCATTCAGCAATTTACAATATTTGTCTATAGAAATAAAGAGCCAAAAGAAATAGAAGGAATAGAAATAACCACCTAGTGTACTAAAAGGAATAATAGGTTTAATGGCATTCTTGGTGACCGTCCTGGACATGAGCATTAGCAGTCTGGGCGCTGTCACCTCGAAGGGAGTATCAATTTCAGTGCCAATATCCTCAAGGTTCTTAAGAATCTACAGGCTATTTATTATTTCAGGACAGTCGTTGCTGATCCGTTTAATGTAAACCAAACCTCTCTTGGTAAAAAGTGATGTTATTATTTTCCCTTTTTTAAGACAAATTGCTAACTTGAATATCTCGTAGTTTTGCTTGGTCAGCGATGCTGAGTCTGAGGTCATGCCGACATGGACTAATCGCAATACTTTGTTATTGTTCAGACGCTTGTAACTCGTAATGGATTTTAGCAGCGTATTGCTATC
This sequence comes from Philophylla caesio, assembly GCA_963971545.1. Classification (NCBI taxonomy): domain Eukaryota; kingdom Metazoa; phylum Arthropoda; class Insecta; order Diptera; family Tephritidae; genus Philophylla; species Philophylla caesio. The sequence continues at coordinate 187,495 of OZ020605.1, read as the reverse complement.
TGTTGGCGTTTGAAATTTTATAACGATCGGAGGGTCTGTCGCGATGCTTCCGTGGTCGAAAAATGCTTTTTAGAGACGAAGCAAAGGAGGTGGAAAATGAGGACTATTTGATAAGTTGGTGACCTTTTGAATAAAATAATTTTTTTTTCCAGCAAAGAAGCGTTCTATTTCTCAACATTATCTCATTTTTACTCATTCTTATTTCTACCAAATATAAGCTTTTCTCAAGACTCTCTAAATAGGTGTCTGTTTCTTTTTAATATCAAAATATTCCTGTAAAATGTGATTTAGTTACCCGTACTTTCATTGGTCATCCAATTTCATTCCATGGATTTTATCAACGGTTTATGGTGTAACGACGATCTATAGATCGTAGTTAAAGGCGCCAGTGATGAATTTAAATTTTCTGCGCGGGAAATCTAAAAATTCACTGACTTATCAAATCGCCATCGTACAAAAGTCTAAAGCCTCAATGAAAGATTGGTCACTCTTTTGCATCAACTTTTGAACAAAATCTGAACTAAAAGTAAAGACCATGTAATTCAATTATACTTGCAGCTCGATATTTCAGTTTTTGAAATATGAAACAACATATATGCAGATCGTTTCTATATGCGAATGTTACACGGAAAACATCCCGGTAACAGAAATACGGCTAGAAAAGCGTTATCAATAAATGTTTAATTCGAACAGTTCTTTTTCATGAGTTGTGTGATTTATCTCGGCTTGCCTGATCTAAGTTTTTAGGTGCGAATAAAACTCCACTTTCTTGCCCAACGGTTCGCTAAAAAAAAATAAAAATTTCTATTTTTAATTTTTAACATTATTATTAACAAAAGTCGTCATCTTTTGTAAGCGACTAGCAAAAGAACGTCCAACTCGCTTATAATCAACTCTCTTATATTTTGAATACATTTTACAACACAAATGTGTCAAAATTAATGGTCATTTGTAAAATTTGCTAGCAAAACAAAAAAACAGAGTAATTCTTATAAAAGGCGATTTTACTTACGTCTGCTCTATCTTGGTTTTTTACTTATTTTGATGTTGAGCGAAAATTTTCAAATTTCCCTTTGTACTTTCCAATGATTAGTCACAATAGCACCACCTTCTCACTTCCCAACACTTTCAATAAGGTCGGCTATTTTTTAAGCAAGTATATTTCACCCCGCTTTTTCAACTCAACTCGCTTATTTTTATTATTGCTTTCCACGCTATACGTTAAGCTACCTAGTGTTCTTTTGCAAGTCGCTTACAAAAGATGAGGCCTAAAGCTACTATTAAGGATGGTATTGATATGATTTTGACCAAAATGGAATATAATCCACTAATATTAATTTGACGATATTTACCAATAATGTAAGTTTCAAATATATTTGTATGTATTGCATGTTTTTCCATACATTAATTATGTTGTTAATGTTGTATATTTTCATTGCCTCTGAAGATGACAATAAGTATTAACGAAACGTTGGGCCAGAAAGTAGAATAACCTAGTTTTATTCGCACCCAAAACTTAGATCAGACAAGCCAAACGTTATTAATATTTTATTTAATTCGCTTATATTTAGTTTGTGCAACACTCAATTTAAGTTAATCAAATACAATGAAAAAAGGATGTTGTATATAATTGTTTCAAAATGAGCACAAACACAATTTTAATCAATAGAATTAAATTAAAATAAGGCAATTCTAATTGTTTTCCAATTACCGGGTAATAGCTTTTAACGGTTTTGCCTAGTGTGAGTTTTAATGTGTGCTTAGATTTTCAAAACATGGTTGAAATTTTCTGAGACCAACGATATGTTGGGTGAGTCCGGACCCCCAGGACCCCTCCCCTGCATCCATCCCTTGCCAACTGTTTAGTCTCAGATACTAAATGTGTCGATTGAGTTTTTAAAGGATTTGATTCTTTCTAAAGCCAATTAAAGCCAACCGGAAGAGTCACCGCAAAATAAAGTAATACCGCAAATATATCTATATCAGCATGTACAGAATATGTATGTATATACCCAGGTGTAAAAAGTAAAGCATAGAAATGCGAAAGGCAATGGATAGCTCTTTAATACTATACGAAAAAATGCAATAGTTTCTCTATAGCGATGGCACTGAAAGTTTTATATATTCTGGACCATTATGTTTTCATTGCAGTTTCTTCATTGAATTTTGCACTGATCCGCATTTTTTGCGGGCAATGAAAGACAACCGGAAAGATTTTATATTCATTCATTGAATTTTGCACTGATCTGCATTTTTTGCGGGCAATGAAAGACAACCGGAAAGAGTCGCCGCAAAATAATGTTATCCCGCAAATATAAGTATCTTACTCTGCATGCACAGATTTTGTGTATACCCTGTGGGAAAAAGTAATGTATAGAAAAGCAAAAAATTAAGTAAAATTAAGTGTTTTGTTCTTTCGAACCAAGTACGAAGTTGCAGACATGCGTCTATCTGTTACTACTTTTTAGTACTTAGTCAAATTCACGTTGACACTACAATGAACAACAAAATATCATATACTGCACGATATTTTTGGCGACTTGGTCAACTTTGCCGTGCAGTTCTGCCGATGCGTAGTGCGATATGTTCCAATGGAATACATGTAAAATATACCCGCCATCCATCTTTTTGAAAGTTAAATGTTGTTGCGAAGTGTTGTTTCGTTGCAGGTGAGTGCAGTCTTTCCTTTACGCCACAAAACTTCAGCTCCTCATTACCCATTGTCTTACCTTAGGGTGCAAGATTTCGTTATTGTACTGGAAAAAACTATTGCATTACTTATTTCCCACTGGGTATTAACATATGTATGCCTGTATTTGTATGTATAAATATGAATGAATGTGTACCGTTTATGTTATGGGAACGTTTCATGGAATTCAAAACTTCATTATTATTGTTCTTTTACATGAATAAACCAACCCCCTTACACCTGTTTTTGCAAAGTGCACAATCACAAAGGAAATGTATGTAAAAATAGTCAACTGCAAAGAAGCATGTTGCGGTTTGATGGATTACTTTCAACTTCTCTTACACAATAAATATGAAGTGCAGTAACTATCGTTTTTTTAATTTCGTTTTATTATTTATTCTGTTTTCCTACAGTTGAACAAACGTGGACGCAGTTTTAAAACACATCAATTTCCGTTCTACATTAGCGCTTGTGTCTAAAATTAACTAAAGTTCATAGAGATTCTTCCATGTTAAGCCTTTGATTCCAAAACCAATAGATACGATCGTAAAATTAAAGCTCACGATTTTTACAGGAGCAGCGCGGATCGGTTGTTCTACATAAATTAGCGTTATTTACCAAATGGGTTTTATTTGCAGCGCCCGAAGCGCGTACCCTAAATTTATAGTTGTTGACCTTTTATTATTATTTATATAAAAGTAATATGTGTCTTGATAATAATGATTGAAATATCTTATTTTAAATGCATTGTATATGGAAAAATACTTCGATTGACAGTTTATGTTAAGTTCAAAATTTTGCAATTTATCGGGAAAAATGTGACAGAGTAAATAAATTTGTTAAATTTTGATAAAAACAATTAATTTTATTCAAAATTTTTTAGTGGCAATCGGAAATTTCTTTTTATAAACTTTTACAATTTTAATGACATATTATCTGCACGGTTGTAATAATTCGTTGGGATTACTAATTTTGAACTAGTCTTCCAAAATTGTGATAATTTTAAGCCTTGAACATTTTAATACTAAAATTAAATGGGCTACGAAATTGCAAACTCAAAACTTTTCTAAACATTCTGAATATATTTTTTCAAATATTTATGTACATTTTTTTGAAGTTTGCTCTATGTTTGGCAACCTTATACTGTTTCTGAATTGAACTCTATATATTATAAATAAAAATTATTAATAATAAATATGTATATAATCACAAATTGCGGGCAATATTATTCGTTAGAACATCGCAATGAAAAATAAAGACAAGTCCGATCAATTCAGCTCGTTTAATGGAAGTAGTTTTTGTATCCAGTAATATGAAGTATAAATGTATTACTTGCTTATATGTTCATACGTTTATACATACGTAGGTATATAGGTTTGCGATGTAGTTTTTTAGACATGTGGTTTTTAAGAAGAAATAAAACGCATATAATTTAATGCTATGGCCAAGAATTTAGCTTTATTATAAAGATAAGGGTTTGCCATTATGTTTTAAAAACGATTTAGGGCAAACGACCGCCGCGGATGGCTCGAATAAATTTCAGCCCAGAGGCCCAATTTTCGACCACATTTTGCCGAATATTCTCTTCCAAGGCGTCTTGAAATGGCTAACCAAACTAAATCAAGTAACAGCTCTCCGACTCCGAAAAAAGTATTGCCTCATTGAAAACCACACGTCTAAAAAAACACCCTTACATTTGAGTCAAATCTTAACTGACATTAACATATTTAGTCTATTATCTTCAAAATCACTTGAAAGTAACGTCAATAACTTGCGGCAATATGCGTGTTTACTTATACATAAATATGTATGTAATAGTTTAGTAAATATGTTGGTTGTCACACTTGATACCTGTAGAATATTTGAGAATATTAAACCCTTTTCTAAGGAACCATTGATACTCGTATGTTTTTTTTGGTTTCCCAAGCAATTAAGCACCCGCTGAAAAATAACGAATATCCACTAGTTGACTTCCGATCAGCCTGTTCTGAGCCCCAGTCACAATTTGTGAAGAAAACCAAATTTTTGTCATTTGACTGATAAGTCTGCATAGCCTTTGGCTTCGTTTTAAGGTATCGTACAAAAGCTTGCGGATGATGTATTGCAAAAATTTAGAAACGACACATGAGATGTCTGCATTTGCACCGACAAAATTTCGTTTAATTATGTATATTTTGTTGTTCCAAATCCGACCTTCTTGCTTCAACCCATATTTCAATTTGTTCAACTTGCACACCTTATGTGGATGAATCTTTTTTTGGATATTATAAAAGGCTGCCGCTGTGTAAATATGTAGGCTGATACAAATAACGTTTATTTGACAGAAACTGGCAGCACTAAATAAATCGATGATTGTTTCACGACGGTGGCGTAGGTTTCAAATCTTCTCAAATCAATTTTCTGAACCCTACCATCTTGATTTAACTTAGTTGAATTCTCTACTTCAAGCAAATCACGTATGAATCACCAAATAATGATTCTCCGCCTGCATTGCATATTAACACTACTTAACTTTCATTACTTTCATCGAATTTCATATCCTCTTCGATCTCAACACTAACAAAATATTCATTTTATTGCGATTCATAGATTTTGGCGCATCGTTTATCTTAAAAAAATTATTTTGCTGCGGAATATAACTCACCGCGGTTTGATGACGTATACCAGTTGCTTTAAAAACTCACAAATTTCTCATTGATACACGCGATATCATTAACACAATTACTTTTAATCTTAGAGGATATACATATGAAACACTATATCATCGGATATGTGGCCGCTTGTTATCATTCGATACGCCGCTGTGTCTGAGGTTCGAATCTCAGCTAGAGCAAGAAAAATATTAATCATAGAAAGATTTTTTCTAATATCGGTCACCCTTCGGCAGGCTATGGCAAGCCTCCAAAGGTATTTCTGCCAAGCTTCTCGTAATATACATCTTCCGTTCGGAGTCGGCATTATAATGTAGGTTCCTTCATTCGTGGTATAACATAAAAGACCCACACCACAAATTGTAGGAGAAGCTGGGCCAAGCACTGAGCTACATACTAGTAGTGTGAGCGCCAAATTAATAAAGAAATGTCATCGGAAAAAGTATCTTTAGCAAATCTGGAAATAAAAATCGACATTTTCTGGGGGACTACAGCCAGCTTCTTTGCAGATGATTCGGGTCTATCTAAAAGATTTTGAGATTTTGAAACAATAGAAGCAGGTGAAAGATATTGAGGTTGGGATGGATTACCTTTATCTATATTGCTTTTTATGGAAGAAGCAATGCAGATATCTGTTAATGAAGAAGAGCGACTCGGAGCCTGGGAGAAAGAGAAAAATATGCTCAATTTCTTTAGGTTGAGTCACTATGTTCTCTTGAAGTTTTTTCATTCGTTTGCGTTTGTTTTTCCTACCAAGGTGTAATGTTTGATTATCCAATCTCTTAAAAGATGAACACGTGTTTTCATATAGCTTATGCAGGATCTTTGTAATTTGTTTTAATCTCAAGTCTCATAATTTGACAATGCAAGTTGTTTTTTAAGACATGCCAATCGCTTCGTCAAAATGTAAAGGGTTTACTTTGGGACTAGAGACTTTATTTTGAGACAAATGAATGCCAACTAGTATAAAAATGTGACCTTTGAGACTATTTTGGAGTTTTTTCATGGACGGACTGGACTGTTGATTCGTTTGCGTTTGTTTTTCCTACCAAGGTGTAATGTTTGACAATGCAAGTTGTTTTTATATGACTTGCCAATCACTTCGTCAAAATTTAAAGGGTTTACTTTGGGTTAAGAGACTTTATTCTGAGACAAATGAATGCCAACTAGTATAAAAATATGACATGTGTGACTATTTGTTTCTGTGACTGCTAACCGAATTTCGGCATTACCGGTTTAAAAATTCCATTTAAAGAGATTTACCTCTGTTAATCTACATTTTAAACAGGACAAACGAATACCTCTGCCTTTCGTGAATCAAGTCCAAGAATCTAACTATCAGTCTGGCACATTTAATATGGGGAACCTCACCGCGCAGTCAGCAAGCTACATGGCGTAGCTCGTATGTTATATATACACGACATAATTAAACAATATTAAATTAAAATTTTAATAAAATATGTTTGCAAAACAAACCAATCGGCGGGCACACGAGTTACTGAGCTGTGTCCCCAGCGGCCACACCTCTGCTGTGAAGGGTGCAGTTCACTGTAGCTGTCGAGCTAGTGTGAAAAGCATAGACACAGCCTATGAAGACGTTATTCTTCCCTCTTCGGCCGTAAAGAGGGGTTAAAGCGAAGGCGCACTACAAGGCAAGGTGAAAGCCTTTGATCACCTCAGCAGCAGGTATCATAATAATTTAATAGCCAACACTTCTGAATTTACCAAAAATAAACTTGATTTTATTCTCTCAAAGGAAAGTTCTTCTTTCAATCGTAACACGATTACATTTTTATTCATTAGGATACATGTGATAAATCCGTGACTGATAAAAAATAAATTTTAAATATGTGTTAATTTCTATACAACACAAATAGTTTCGTTCCATTAATTAAACTATTTTCTAATCTTACTGAGGAGAATTTACTCGACGACCTCGAATCGACTTTTCAATTGAAAAAAAAAAAAAATTAAATTTCGAAGAGTTTTGGTTTCATGCGTTTAAATTAAAAAGCTCATGCAGACATTGACGTTGTTACGTTTACGTCATAGTAGTACCACAACTGAAAGGGTGTTTTTTTAATCGGAATTGATAAAAAGTTTGAAAAGAATAAATTATACGTTAGCACCGTTAAATCTCTAATACTGATAAAATATCATTATAATACAGTCATTGCAAGCAGTTATTTGAAATGTTTGTTCTCTTTTTTGAAATTCACTTTCCAGTGGCCCAAAAAAAAGCTATCTCGGATGATCATGTTTTCGATGTTTTCTGCTTCTATCTCTGTCTCTAAAAATTATAATAATAACATTAACTTCAAGTATGTGGAAACTGCTTAGAATGCTTCTAAATAGTGCTCTAGTAAGTTGACCGTCGTCTTATTTTTAAAGTAATGAAATAATCCGCTGCTTCGAAAATACATCTCTAATATGGCAACGTTATTTGTTAACTATTGTTAATACATTTTTAATTTTCTTTTAGGCATGTTCACTAACATAAGTCTAAATTACGTTATCTCTCACATTATGAATAGAAACTTCGCCGTCGCCGTATTATTTTTTTAAAGTGAAAAATAATCCACTGTTTCGAAAATATATCTCTAATATGGCAACGTGGTTTGTTAACTATTGTTAACAAATTCTAAGTTTTCTTTAAGGTATGTTCTCCCACATAAGCCTAAATAAATATCTTTAATATTTTATTTTTACCACAACCGGCGGCTTTTCTGACAAGTACTGCGCCAATAAAGGGTAAAGAAAACAGTATGGAATACAGAATAAAGAACTTGGTGACTGCGAAGTAATCCAATTTATGTAAAATAAAGTGCAACCACGAGAAGTAAAATTTGTATGTCCCTTGTTTTGATGCGAGTGATATCTGGTGTGAAAAAATGTACGGTATGGGTGGTTTGGCACATTAGTAGATATCGTTCTCAAATATACTTAACATTTGCCACATTGCAGAAAATTAAATGGAAGTTTCGGGTGGCGTTTGAAGTAATTTTAAGAGACAGACTACGGCAGGCATGCTTTTCACAGAAGACGTACAACCCTCTTTTACTTGTAAGCGCTATTATGATAAAAGCCAGTATGGTCATAAAGCAAGCGACAATAGAGATGGGCTAATGACATTTTTTTGCTTACATCAATTAAATGTTGTTCATTTTTGTATAGCATTTGTTGTTTTTTATTTGTATGTTTGAGAATTTATGCATGTACATAAGAACGTGCATAGATTTTCGTTGGGGAAGGAAAATAAAATTCTCTATCATAACCATAATTAGAAATATTCCCACTGGATTTAAGAACTAAAAGTCAAAGCATAAGTTATAAGTGATTTGTCAAGAAAAATAAAATCGGGAAGGAGATTAATGTATAAATACCTTGCGAACTATAATTCAGAGTGATATGAATGCTTAAGAAATTTTAAAGGATTCGTAAAAATGTATATTAAATAACCTTATTCTTCCCAAATTTTTTAAATTGAAGTGTTTTACGCACAGTTTTGTTTATTAACGAAAATTTTGAAGAATATTGGTAACTTATCAGAGCAGAACTTTTAATAATATGTTAAGCATTCCTAGAAAAATTCTTTACGTGCTCCTGTAAACAACTTCATACGATTTTCAGTCGGTGTTGAAGGTTTTATAGAATTCGAAAAAAAACACATTACTCTAAACGATTATGTGGTTGCGGAAAATTATGTGTGTATTGTATGTGCGTTTATCACCCTGAGGAGGAAAATGAAAGAAGTTTTATACACCTTTAAAGTGACAGTACTTTTTCGATCTGATATCATTTGTATATTGCAGAAATCATAGTGGTTTGCCAAAGTTGGTGCGATTTTTTTTGATTTGTTTCAATTTCTCAGATTGTCACTGAGTTTTGGCCCTATAACTCAAGATTTTGAGAAACGAAAAAAAAAAATAAAAAAACAAAAACAATTATCAATATTATTTATTTTGCTTTATAGAAAATATGTTTACGTAAATTTTTATATATTTGGAATTTTTATTGCCCATAAAACCCATTTTTAAAGACATTTTGGCTCCGATTTTTTCGTAGTTTTGTACCATTCTTGGCACGATTATTTCCTAAGTAACCTTTACTGAATCGATAAAGGAATTATATAGGAATTATTATTAGTCCCTGAGAATTTAAAAGTAATATAAAATCAAGATAAATGACCCGAACGACTGGGGAGTCTGAAGTTAAAGGTATTATTATCTAGTTTTTGAATACGTAAGTATTTTTATTTATTTTTAATGTATAATGCTTTTGTTTTGTTCTAAATGTACAAAACGGGTGACACCGAGGTACAACGTTATGACAACAGTGACCATTATAACGTCTTTTTAATTTGATGTATTTTGGAACGATTTTCCGTCGATCCTTGTCAAATTTGGTTTTGAAACAAACCGGTTTCGGCGTTGTGCCATCTTCAGTGTTATTTTTCGTTCGAGAACGCCGAAACCGGTTTGTTTCAAAACCAAATTTGACAAGGATCGACGGTGCTAACTTAAAAAGCAATCGGAGTCGTAACATGCCAACATCAAGCAAAACATTTTTATATAATGCCAAGTCTTTCCCGGGCCTTCCAGCACACATCAACCTACCAAGGCCAAGCAGAGAGAATATTCTATCAGTTCCAGTCTGGCCGCGCCAAACAGCTGCTGAGAAGCAGACAAGTAGAAGCCTGTTTACAGAAGAAGAAATAATGCCACTCACTATTGACATAGTTTCTAAGTTAAAATTATGTAAAACTAAAGAGGATCAATTTCATGTCATTGCACAATTAGCTGTAAAATATTTATATAACAACTGCTAATGTCAGAAGTGTTCGAAATAAATCTAGTGAGCTGTTTGATTTTTTAGTATGGAACAAAGTCGACATCTGCTTACTTTTGAAAACTTGGCTTAACAGTAGCATTAATCTTTATCATTCCCACTATAATGTGGAGAGAAACGATCGTGAGAGTCGAAGTGGAGGAGGTGCTGCTATTATAATACGCAAATCAATTTATTTCGTCATTATTCCAAAGCTGTACACATCTGTTATTAAATCAGATTTAAGAAAATTGTGTTGCCAAAATTAAAAGTTTGTTGTCTGTGGCGATTTTAATTATAGACACAGAAGTTGGGGATGTTTGAGGGCTAATGCTTGGGGAAATGTATTGCGTAAAACTAATGATTCTCTACCTACAACTATACTATACTCGCAAAATCCCACTTACATACCAGCAGCTGCACGATCAAATCCTTCAAATCTTGACTTAATTATCTCAAATTCACCTGAGATCATCTCTCAGCCTACAGTAGTAAACAGAAACTTGTAAAGTTGCAAACGTAGTTCCAATTCACAAAGACAGAAAACCTAAAAATCTGGTGACTAGTTATCGCCCAATCAGCCTAAGTTAAGTTCTAGAGAAAGTCTTTAAACAGAAATTATGGAACGTTTTAGATACAAAAGAAATTATGCCAAATGAACAATTTGGATTTCGTAAATTTCATAGCACTACACACCAAATTAAAAAACTTTTTAAACACATTAAAAGTAACTTTATAGTAAAGAAATCCACTTGTTTCACTAGACATAGAAAAGGCTTCTGACATGGTATGGCATAACGGATTAATTTTTAAATTAATTGATTGCTGTTTTCCACCACATTTAATAAAAATTATTAAAAGCTTTTTAAGTTATCGTTATTTTTGTGTTCAGGTTGGTAATGAATATAGCGATTTAAATTTAGTTCCCGCAGGGGCTCTCAGGGTTCAGTTATCGGGCCGTTGCTTTTTATTATCTACTGTTTAGATATACCTAAATCAACCAACTGTAATTATGCTATGTACGCAGATGATATTGCTATTTTAAGTTAGCATGAGTGCGGGCAACAATATGTTACTCATCTGCAGCCTGATATAAACCTGATGACTGAATATTTTCATAAATGGAAAATCAAAGTAAACATAAACAAAACGCAAGCCCTCTTTTTACGAGAAAAAGAAACTCTTGGTATTATCCAAATTCGAATATTCATATTTGCAATAACGAAGTTCAGTGGTCCACCAATAATAATTATCTCGGTATTGTACTTAACCCGAAACTTCTTTTCAGAGATCACATTCACCAAATATTGATGATTCAATATAGCCCTCAAACTACTATATCCGCTAATCAACAGGAAATCTAAACTTAGTAATGGGAAGAAAATTACAATTGCAATAGTTATGTATATTTCAATCCATAATTTTGTATGCAGGTCCGGTCTGGGGAAATTGTGCTAAAACTTATATTACGAAATTGCAGATTCGACAAAATAAATTACTAAAAATGATGCTTAATTTACCATGGCACTTTTCAACCGCAGAGTTACATACCCAAAACAATATGATTCTTCTCTCGGATCGTATTGACAAAATTACTGATAAATTAATGCGTCTCTGTGATATATCGACAAATCCTTAATTTTTTCTAGTTACACATACAGCAACTTTACTTTGGTTTTTTTACTCATAAGAGTAGTGGTTTTTTCTCCTTTAAGCTCATTTATAACATTCATTACCAAAAATTTGATTTTATACAATATATAATAATCTAGTTGTAAGGTTTAGTGATAAACCATATCCTCTTGAAATGTACATATTTGATTGGAAATAATAATAATAATTATAATAATAATAATAATTCTATCATAATGTTGCATTTAAGTCGGTTATTTTTCAACTCTAGTTTACTGGGGTGTTGGTTAAAACCCGATCGCAATATTACAACCCGGACATGCAACAAAACGAGTTTATATAAACATTTAAGTGATTCACAAGGTGCCGTAAAATGCTGTGTTAATCAGCGAATGGTGAAAATAAGTCTCATATTAATTCGTGTTCAAAAGACAATTGAAAATAACACGGTGCAAAAATACTTTTAACATATGTAAATATATCCTTAAAACACATCGAATACGACAGGTTATGGATCACAGGACAAATAGATCAAATAGCCTTAGGTTTCTACCATGTATAAAATCTGTATGTACCTGATACTACAGCTCAGAGGTAGTAAATATCCTTTTTTATTATTTCCCCAATTCGTTAAGGATAATTTAAAATGCACTGTTTTCATAATGAACTAGCAAAAACAATTTTTAGTTGTTTTATTAAGTTTTTGTCCTTAAATATGCTTGACAATACAAGCTACATTGCTTCTGACATTCTTATGTATTGTTTATAAAATCAGCCCAACCTGTTTTTTTTTAATTATTCTCTAACCATGTAAATACGTATATAGATTTTATATGTGCATGCTTTTACACTTTGCATATCGGGCCTTAAAATTTACTTTATTCTACAGCAAAAAGTTTACAAACAAGCACATTTTATCTAAAAATATGGAACTAACCTTCTACTCGTATAGAAAATTGTTGCAAGAACTCATGTACGAAAGAAAACTAATCAGCTACTTGTTTCATGCTAGTAAGGTAATTAAAGTTTTTTTCATTAAGAAAACAATTTTTTTTTCTCCGGAAGATGTCGCTTTAATTTTCATGTAAAGTTAAAAAATAACCAAAAATGTACGAAATAAAAAAAAAAAAAAATAAACGACCAACATTTTTAACACAAAATAATAGTTAAGATTTCATATTCATTTTTGTATTTAAATTTTACAATTATAGTACTATTTCGGAAATCACCACATTTCCTCATCAGACTTCTTTTTATTAAATGAATTAAATTTTTTTTTCATAACCACTTCTCCCAGGCTTTGAATCCGGGAGCTCGGAGTTGCTGAGCCAATACGCTACATATTGTGCTACGTTAGCCGAGTTGGCTGTTGTGTATATTTCATCTTCCTTAAACAAACCAACTACAAACAAGAGCAACTGATCTGCCGCAATTTAACTTGTTTGTGTGGTTGTTGTTTGTGTTTTTGTTTGAAAATTCTGTATTCAAGTTATTCACTTTATATTAGAATGCATTTAAGGCGTGCTCATCCTTGCATATAAATGTTTGTTTATTTTTCTGTTGGCCTAGTAAATGTTAATTTTTCAATTTTTATTGAGCTCAAGGCCAGTTTATGGAAGATTTTTGTGAAAAAACACCAAGAAGTGGTTATGAAAAATAAATTTAATTAATTTAATAAAAAGAAGTCTGATGAGGAAATGTGGTGATTTCCGAAATAGTACTATAATTTCTACCATTAAAAAACTGTTGGTTTTTCACAAAAATCTTCCACAAACTGGCCTTGAGCTCAATAAAAATTGTAAAATTAACATTTACTAGGCCAACAGAAAAATAAACAAACATTTATTTTTGTATTTGTATAATTTTTTTTGTATTTTTAATGAATTTCGTACAGTTTTGGTAATTTTTTTATTTTACATGAAAATTAAAACGGCATCTACCAAAGAAAAAAAATTGTTTTCTTAATAAAATAAAATCCGAATTTAATTACCTTTTCGGTTCACCCATTCTGTTTTTATAGAACTTTTTATAATAGTATTACATTAGAAGTGAACCTCCATGGTCCTTTGGACGCGCTACAGCAAATCGCCGAGACACGTAATTCTTTATTTTGAGCCTATTTTCATATTCTGCTAACATTTCTCAATGTTAACGTTGTGTAGATATTCATATGTATGTAAATGCAAGTGTACATATTCTGTATTTAATTGCTCATTTTAACGTTGATGTGCAAATCTCTTTTAGCTAAAGTTTCAGATTGAAGCAGGTTTATCAACTGGCATCAGACGTGAGTAGTTCGACTAAGTATTAGTACAATGAGAACGAATGAAGAAACTAAATATGTACATTATAACTGATATTATTTTATAGGGCTTCAAATACCATGTGTTCACACACATGTACGAATGTGTGAATATGAACTCGTAACAATATCCCTGTAGGAAAACACTAAATTACCTGGCGAAACAATTTTCTATTCCGAAATTAGGAAACGTTTGAACATCTTTTTCCGAACCCAACTTTAGCTTATTTTTCAATGTTTGGTTGAACGTCTTTAATCATAGAAAATATTTGTATATTTTATGTTTCGATTGTTCGAATCGGCACCCATGGCTGGGCAACAAAGGCAAGGGCGCCCAAGAGCACATTGGAAGGACCAAGTGCAGAAGGACCTGTTTACACTTGGTATGAGTAATTTGCGCAACTTAGGAAAGGAGAGAGGGAACTGACGAAGCTTTATAAAACGTGCACATATCATTATGACGCAAAGTTTCTCACGTCTTTATTTATATTTCTATGTTATTTACTTCATTTAATTACACATATTTAATAATATTGCGCTTCCTTCTAGCGGGATAAAGCCCATAATTATTTCTCACGTTTCTTCTATTAATATTTCAAATAATTGCTTCTTTCAAAGTCAGTGACTCTTCGATTCACTTTAGAAAACGTGCACTTTCGAGATACCACAGCAGTGAGACAAATTTATAATTTTGTGTTTCGATTCTTGCCATTTGAAAAAATCCGAATGGTTTTCGGACGAAGTGAGCACATGATTTCAATTATGTAAAACGTATTTTTTTCTTCTTCTGTGTGCTAGGTTTTTCGTTGAAAACGAAATTTCGTGCTGAAAATATCAATACTTCATAATAATACTAATAATCCCAACGATTTTATCCCTCCATACCCGCCCGACCGACGCGAGGGGCGCATCCGCATGACGCACGGATATATAAAAAAAAAAATTTTTATTTGTTTTTTTTTCATATAGATTGCGCCGAGTCATGAAAGGCAGAGGTTTGTTAAGTGTCGAGATCTAAAACTGTTCAGCTACAGAACAAATGCTCATCAGCTGATCGAATAGTAATATATGTATATGTATGTATGTATGTATCAATTATTGAGAGCATTGAGTATATTTTTCTTTATGTAAAAAAGTGAGTCTGAAATATTTAAAGAACCGGAGTGAGTGTTAAAATCCTGACACAAACTACAGAGTGGCTTATTTAACTCAAAATTATTTTTACATGGCTTCAGAAAGAGAGGCCGGAAATGTCTTGAAATTCTGGAGGGAACGTTTAATTTTATTTCGCTAAGAAGAGATGGGCTAGAGATCAAGCCTGTCAGTAACTTGACCAAAAATACAATGCCTAGCATTTCTCTGCGACTAGCAAGTGTAGGAAGATTAATGAGTTTTAAACGACTTATATATGGCGGCAGGTTGTACTGAGAATCCCAACGAAAATTCCTTAAAGCAAAAAGCAGAAATTGTTTTTGAACTGACTCTATTCTGTCGGAATGAACTTGATAGCGCGGGTTTCAAACAACAGATTCATATTCCAGTATGGGCCTTACTAACGTTGTGAACAGAGCCTTAGTGATGTAAGGGTCATTGAATTCTTTTGACCACCGTTTTATAAATGCAAAAACACCCTTGGCTTTGTTAACTGTAACATTTATGTGAAGATTAAAATGAAATTTCGGGTCCATTGTAATTCCAAGATCAAAAAGTTAAACACTTGTTCGAGGTTATGGTTACATATTTCATAAGAAGCTGGTTGAACTGCTCTGCGAGAAAAGCACACCAGTTAGTCATGTTATTTAAATCCGCTTGAAGTAAGGACCTTTCCTCAACAGAATGATACGATCTAAAAAGCTTTACATCATCAGCATACAATAAAAATATTACAGAAGGTGAGTAATTTATAAAAAGTAAAAACAGAATCGGACCAAGGTGACTTCCTTGCGGGACCCCTGAAGAAACATGAATAATGTTTGAGGTACTATTTTTAAAGAGAACTCGTTGTGTTCTGTCAATGAGGTAAGAAGACATCCAACGAAGGAGATTAGGTTGAAAACCAAGGAGATCGAGTTTATGGATCAGTAAAGAGTGACTTACTATGTCGAATGCTTTACTAAAATCAGTGTATATAACATCAGTGTGCATAAATTCTCTGAATCCATTTGAAACATGAGTTGTGAACTCAAGCAAGTTTGTAACGGTAGATTTACCCTAAGAGAACCCGTGTTGTGTGCTAGAAATTGTAGAGGATATGGAATACGTTAAATGGTCAACAATAATACGAATAATTTAGGAATAGCAGAAAGCTTAGCTATACCGCGGTAATTTTCTATAGAGGACCTACTCCCGGTCTTATAGAGGGGTATAATGAATGATTCTTTCCAAGCTGAAGGGAAAATCCCAAGCTTAAGAGAAAGATTAAATAAATTAGTTAAGGGCTCATAAATATGTTTAGCACAGTTTATGAGGAAACACGTCGGGATCGAATCGGGGCCAGCCTTAAATGATTCTTTTAAGTTACTCAAATAATAAAATACTTCCTCGGAAGATATCTGCGGAATAATAGCAGAGGTGAGGGAACAGAGTTTATATGGATAAGGTTTGCTCAGAGGCGAGTTAATGGAGTAATTTGACCTGAAGAATTGGGCAAACATGTTGGAAATTGATTGGGAGTCACAAGAAACGGTATTTTGATATTTCATAGCAGACGGAAAACTAGTCACTCTGCGCCTAGAGTTAACGAAATCATAAAATGATTCAGGGTTTTTTATTAGATTCCTTTTAACTTTGCACAAATAAGATCTGTAGCATTTTTTATTTAATTCAAAATAAGCGTGTCGGATAACTGAGTATTTAATATAGTTAGTGTGCAAACCAGTTTTTTTGTACAATTTATTTTTTAAATTTTTTAGTTCTTTAGTAAACCAAGGTTGTGATTGCTCCTTTTGTACGCAAACCCGTTTTGGTACAAACTTTTGAAATAAGCTAAATAGAGTGTTATTAAAATGCTGGACGCAACGTTCAACATCATCTTTATACGTCGGCCTTGATAATTCTCGATCTAATTTCTTGATTGGCTTTCGCGAAAATAAAACGAGCGTTTGAGCTACTTGATTTATCAACCATATTTCCAAAATCTCCAATAACTTCGTAATTTACCTCAATCGCAGGGTGATAAGAGTCCTCTGGAATAACCAAGGGTTCACACATCTTCATAGATGACTTAGATACGTCATCAACAAAAACAAGATCCAGAATGGTGCCAAAATTATTTGGAGTTAAATTGATCTGATTTAGACAGAGCTCAGCCATATCTTCTAAAAACACATTGTATCTATCCTTTGATGATATTGGAGTCACCAAGTACAATCATCGAGTCATGTGCAGTAATCATTGAACTTAAAGATCTAAGTAACGCAATATGTTGAGAATAAACCGATAAGTCAGAGTTAGGAGGGATGTAGCAAGCAGCTAAATAAAAGAAACCATTTCCTACCATAACTCGTATTGCTTTAAATTCGATTGACTCGATGAGGGGGATATTAACATCTTCGGATGGTATTGAAGAATGAACTGCAAAAAGAACACCCCCACCGATTCTGTCCTTACGGTTATTTCTATAAATTTGATATTGATTAGGAAGGATCTCTGAATTAAAAATATGTGGTTTAAGCCAGGTTTCAGTAAAGCAAATTACGTTATAGTTACAGTCTAAGCCTTTTAAATATAAATCGTTCAATTTAGTATTTAAACCTTTAACGTTTTGGTAGAAAATACTTAAAGTAGAATTTAAAATTAGTTTTTTGGCACAGTGTCACGATTAGGCATTGAAGCTAAGTTATTTATTTTATTTTTATTTTTATGTGGCTTGTATTCAAATTCTCGAACAAATGTCCCGGTTGGCCAAAAAGAATTGTTAAGCAAAGTATCAAAAACTTCAGGTGCCACATCAATTTTAAAAGATGATACGTTACGTTCGTATTTAAAGTTAAATTTTCGGATTGCTAAGTTACAAGTCTTAATTTTTGATGAAATGTAAAACTATATATCATCAGAAGAAGTGTCGCTAGCAAATCTAGAAACAAAAATTGATTTTCCTTTCATCGTATAGCACTGAACTTCTAACTGCCTGAACCATGCATTGAAAAAAAGAAGTCTTTAGCTGATTTAATGACGGAGTTTTGGCCCAAAATGCAATATCTGAATTATCGGTTGAATGACAGCTTTATGTTCTATTTATCCGATTTTAATGATTTTCACTGCTAAAATAGTTCTCATAATAGCTTTTATTTTTATTTTTCTGATCTTTATGATTTTTAATGACTGTTTCTGTTTCTAATTCTGTTTCTGTCTATTTTTCTGTTTCTGTCTATTTTTCTGTTTCTGTTAATGTTTCTGTTTCAGCTTCAGTTTCTGTTTCTTTGTGCGCTTGTTGTGTTGAGGGTTCTGTTTCTGTTTGTGTGTGTGTTTTGTTTAGGTTTCTGGTTCTAAAAAAAAATCAATTTCAATCTCATGATAAATTTTAGGGTTTGTTTCGAACATTAAATGATATGTTTCTGTTTCTTAAGAAGCAAATTTGGGGTAGTTTTGAAAACTGAACAAGAAGACAATGGCAAACCTCCGAGCGTATTTCAGCAGTAAAAAAATCGTCCATGATTGTACAAGCCGTTGAATTAGATATAGGAGGACCAAAGGCATTTGAGAAATTAAAAGAAATTTTAACGTCTGAAGAAGTAATACTTCTCCACCCAGATTTTGTTAAGCCCTTTGATCTGACGACTGATGCGTCATCTCAGGATATTGGTGCGGTTTTATCACAAAATAAACGCCCAATCACATTTATTTCAAGAACACTTTCTAAAACAGAAGTCAAATATGCAGTAAATGAAAAGGAATTACTGGCTATAGTGTGGGCTATAAAGATTTAATTTAAAAATTTAAGAAATTACTTATATGGATGCAAAGGACTCAATATTTTTACCGATCACCAACCTCTCACATTTTCAATGTCAGAAAAAAATCCTAATGCAAAAATAAAAAGATGGAAGAGTTCGAGCCAAGATTTGTTTATAAACATGGCAATTTAAATGTTGTAACAGAAATAGCTTTAGGAACCAATTAATAATAAGTAAACGTGATAGTAACAGTAAAAAGACAAAAATTTTGTTTCAGAAACACATTCGACATGAGATAAATTTTACGTATGATTTGTTCATACATATAAAACTACTGAAGGAAACAATTAATCCTGATGTAGTTAGTGTACTTTACTGCGAGGAAATCGATCTCGGAGAGATACAACAAATACTATTAAAGAACTTTTCAGTTGTTAAATTCGTGTACACTCGGAAATTTGTGATTGACGTAACTAACAAAGACGATCAAGAGGAAATTTTAGTTGCCGAACACAACAGGGCACACAGAAATGCAAAAGAAAATTCTAAGCAAATAACATGCAAGACCTATTTACTCTCAAAGAAAAAATGAAAAAAATGAATTTTAAGAAAATATTCCGCGTTCTGGAGCAATGTAGCGTAACATTGTTTATTAGGGGCCATTAGGGGCCATTAGGGCCATTAGGGGCCAATCGCAAGATTTATAGCATTTTCTGATTGGAGGATTACTTTTGCGCCACCTTGTACTAAGTAATTCTAAACTTAAAGTAATGCAAAATAACGAAACGATATACTTCATAATACAGTATCCCATAGTAAATGAATTTTATCAGAAATTTCTTATTGAGCCTGTAATTCGAAAAGACAAGATACTACAGTTAGACTACCGAACTGTTGGAAAGAAACCAGGACACTTTAAATTATTAAAAAATTTTAATAATAAAACAGTCATTAATTTTTGTCAAATCGAAGATAAACCGAATTGTTTATTAGATCTGCTCACAGCTAACTATACTAAAAACTATAAAAAAATTGACAATGTAAGAGAGGGCATATTAATATTAAATAATGATAAATTTATAATGCAAGATGGATTTAATGAAAAAATAACTATAAATGCAACACATTTAGTAATATTTGAGGATAAAGTAACAATCAACAATACAATTTTCGAAAACAAGGAACACAGAGCTTATGACGACATAGAACACCCCGGTTTACAGAAATTAAACATAGTAAAAGAGTTAGAAGAACTAACCTTGGAAAACATTGACCAAATTGATATTAAAAATATTAAAAGAATATCAAACATAAACCAAAAGATAGAAACAAACCACAGTAGCATGAAAATAATTTTATGCATTATCACAATGATTCTATCCATCATAATTGTTGCAAAATTTTGTAAACGTACAACGATTAAACTTATAACGAGGAGGCAAACTCAACAAAGTAAGGACCTAGTCATTGAAGAAATATTGAGGCAGGTCAATGCCAGTGATACAAATAACAGCGAATAATCGCGGACGATTATACTTAAGAGAGTTAACACATGGCTCCCACGCCATGACTTCCACTCTAAACAAACGTTAAATCCATTCTCAGGGTAACTTGCAACATCAGCATTTTCGGATGATTCCCATCAACTCTAACGTCATTATGCTCCCACTACAGCGGGCAGCGCTTGCAGTCAGGTGCTAGCGGCCAATAGACTAAACAAAGTCAACAACAAAAGGAACCACAACATATAAACAGCTTCTTTTCCAGTCCCCTACATATTTATGTAATTCATAGAATAAAGTATATGAACTAACACATAGGTAGCTGTTAGTTGAATTTTATGCTAACCCTGTCGGAAATCAAAGTACTTTAAAAGCAATTTAAAAAGTACTTTTTTTCTAACCACAATTGGTTTAAATTCATTATATTTTCTTATCATCAACTAACTTTTTTAACATGGCGATGTCCTAGGAGCAAGTCAATTATCTGACGCTGCATTTGATTTCAACCACTTTCAAATATATTTGAAAGAAAGAACATTAAAATTACTTTTTTTGCAAATGCAATAAAATGTATGTATTTATTTCCAGCTACTTTAAAACTGCCTTTTTTACAAGTATTTTAAACTCGATTTGTTTTTAAACTTCTTTATTTTATACCTACTCTTTTCTAACTTTTTAAAAACGCATTTTAGTTTAGTTTTTATAAAATATATTTACATACATATGTATTTTTGTTTAAACTAAGTAAGGAATTCAGTTTATTTACACGTTTTAAATAAAATTCAATTTAGTTTCTTCTGCATACATACTTCGTAAAAACATTGTTTTTTTACCGCCTGGATGTCCTTGCGAGTAACATCCTCTGGGTCACGATTTTCGATACAAATAATGATAAAAAAAAATTGAAATATTTTAAGAATCACGCATTTTATGGGCTCGCCTGTCTTACTTTTCAAAAGCGGATAGAAATTAACAAAAGCTTTTAATCTTTTTTTTTCGTGAGTTCCATCGAGGTTGAACTACAACGTTCTTGGACAAAAGAGCCAAAAGCATTTTGTTAGGTTTTCCTTTCTTTAGGGACTTCATTCCATCAAGATATGGAATATATGGAAAAAAGCTTTAGATAGATATTTAGAATTTTATGATTATATTAGCTTCTCACGTAAATTGTTTTGTTTTTTTCGTAAATATTTTCGACAACGGCTGTCAATTCGTCATCGGTTTTTATTGGAAATTGTAAGTGAATGACATAACAGTCTTTTATGAGTACATTGTATGTATATACTATACATACATATGTATACTATATGGATTCAATTAAAAAACTTCCTAGTTTCTCTTCACTACAAATGTTTTCAAATTATTTTGTATTACGCTCATATAAATATACGAGTACGAAGAATTAAGGACTCGCACGCTGCAGTTGTTTCAAAGTTGATTTCCAACTACTTTAAAATTGGTTAATTTTTCAGACTATCTGCTTTTTTCCGACAGGGAAGTGACAAAATTATATTTTCAATAACGATCAGTAAAATTCTTGCGGCCAACAAGCTCGGTGGACCGGATTAACTTTCGTTCTAATCGCAAATATACTTTGATCATCATACTTTGAACATAAAAGCAACCGGGACATAAGGAAGGTGAAAAGGACTTACTCAACTGGCGCCCAACTGACTTCAAGGACACCACACCAGGGATGCGCAACCTAATTGGATATTTGTAAGAGTATTTAATTACACAAAAAAAAACTTTGTCTAAGCAACTTGTGTCAACATATGTAAAGAAAAAGTGCATAAACCACAGAGTTAGCAGTGAAAAATAGATTTTAATAATTTGAAAGAGTGCTTAGGAGTGTGAAATAAGTGCATAAAAGTATCAATAATAAATAAAATTATTTATTAATCAATTTATAATTATTATCAAAGATGAATGAAAACCAGATGAAAGACTTGTTTGAATCAGTCGGTGTTCGGCTATCATTGCGAGAGGGTGTTACTTTCCTTCTCTTGTGTGGCAAATCTGTACAAACTAAAAACTCAACAACAAAACAATTTCAATTTCTATAGCAGTAAAGTTATCCGTTCAAAATTAAAAGTCGTAATGCTATTGATGATAGTGTTGCTATTTATGCATCTGAAACTTATAAAACTGCGAAAATTGCCAATATGACTTCATCTAATTATTTTTCTCCTTTGAAAATTTATGATGATCAGGACGAACAGTTAATTTCTCAAGGTGACATTGTGAGCAAAACACCGCGTGTGCCACCTGTGGTTATTAAAAACAATACTCGTGAGAGAATAACAATGACATTGCTTAAGATCACCGGTTATAACATTAAACTTATGTCTATCGGTATCAAAGAGTGTATTGATTCTGCTGTTGATCATAATGCATTTCTCAACTATTTAAAAAATAAAAAAATTGAATTCTGATCTTATGCCGAAAGAGATAAGCGTCCATTAAAATACATTTTAAGTGGTCTTAACCTATACAACAATGAAGATGTTCTTAAAGAAATTCGTGGCAGAAATTTGCCTTGTACAGCTGTTAAAACGATCAATGTTAAGTACAAGCGTTTCGACAATCAAACCGGTTATTTAGTTTTTTTTGCTAAAGGAACTGTCGCTTTCGCTGAGTTGAAGAAATGCAAAGCTTTTTTAAATACGACCGTATCGTGTTCATTTTGGAGAAGAAACCCGGATTCCGTAACACAATGCTATCGCTGCCAAATGTTTGGGCATGGAGAATCCTTTTGTCATTTAGCTGCCAAGTTCGTTAACTGTGGCGGTGCCCACTCTACAGCTGATTGTTCTGCTGATACGCAAAAGTGTGCAAACTGTGAGCATTCACATAAATCATCGGATCCTGCATTTCCAACGCGTGTGGAATCACGTTATTCTGCTGCTCAACCTAGTGGAACCTTCCCAAGTAGCGTTACACCAGACATCAGCAAGAGGGTTAGCTCTAATAAAGCCACTGGTATAATAAGTTATTCAGCTGTAGCGCGCCAAAATATCACTAATAACAATAATTATGATCTTTTCACTCTTGATGAGTTGATACAAGTCACTAAAAAACTATTTTGTAGTTTGCGTACTGCACCCAGCAAAGAAGAACAAATTATAGCCATTGCTTCCATTGTATCTTAACATGTATATAATGCTTAAATTAAAAATTATGTTGTGGAATGCTTGCAGTGTCTGCAATAAGAAACTCGGTTTTTTCAATTATATTGTAGCTAATGAAATTGATTTAGCTTTATTAAGTGAAACCTGGCTAAAACCTAACGTCAGATTTGGTCTTATGAACAGGCAAGAAACTGTTGGGGGTGGTGTTTCAATCATCATCAAAAAGAATATTGCACTTGAACTTTGCCCACTCATGAAACTAGATGTTATAGAAGCCCTAGGTATAAGAATTAAACTTAATGATAATTAAATTTTCCATATCTGGTCTGCCTACTTTGCGGGTGGTGCTTATGACTCAGCGAAGAGCCCTAAATTTAGTAGTGATTTAAGCAAACTTGCCACGTCAAATACGAGATATTTTATATGCAGGGACCTAAATGCTCGACACTCTTTTTGGGGTTGTGCGAGGAAAAACAAATGGGGTGATATTCTTTATAACAACTTTGTAAACAATAGATTTTCTTTACTTTTTCCACCGAATCCGACATTTTTCCCTCTTCTTCTAGAGGTCCTCCTTCTGTTGGACTTGGTCATCACTAATGCTCCTTATTTTTGTTCTCCTTTGCTTACTTCTAATACACTTTCCTCAGACCACCTTCCTGTTCATTTTACATTGTCTGCATCAGTTACCTTTACCAACCCAGTCATATATGATTGTTTAAATGACTTGCACTCATTTAAATACGTACGGCATCCCCGACACCTACTGTCAACCAGCTGAATCCGCTGAATTCGGAGTCGCCATGGAATACTTTCCAGGGTTGCGAACCTATAAATACAACAATCGTATGCGAAATTGCTCTCTTCCTTTCTCTATTCAACATCACCTAGAGGTCAGACAGCGCGGGATCATATTTTATATCAGCAACGACAACGTGGGATCTTCATCTTCATATATCGTCAAATATAATCCTACTCATCGAACAATAACATTTATTCTTCATCCACCACATCGACGTGGGAATGCTCATACATACATCTACATACGTAACATTCTTCCAATACCTTTGCTTTATGGAATTAACCATTTTTTCTGAATTCATTTAATTAATTATACACGTTTCATAAATATTGCAAAATTATATCATTTATACTTACTTGTCATCACTTATCATACAGTCCATTTTTTGCTCATACATACATACATTCTTATCATAAGCGTTAAATTGTTAACTAATCGAGAAAAGCTGAAGTCATTAAATATTCTCCAATATCAAAGTTCAAAGAGCTAAACATTTATTCATGGTCCTTCCGACCCAAATTTGGCAGCACCCAACAACTTAAGTAAGGCAAGGTGGCAACACGTGAATTCGGAAACATCAGAACACGCTACGCAACACTGGACGCAGTTGTCATTTTCATTTTTCCAACAGACCAACCAAAAGCAAGCAAAAATCTAATTTCGCCAACTTTTGAGCGCAACGAGGGAAATCTGACAAAATTCGTAAGCAAATATTTCGCCAGCTGCAGCAATAGGCGCAAACGTTGGACTTCGTTAAGCCATCAACGCTCAGCGTGGGACCCATTTTTAAATAAACAGCACAAAATTCATTGTGTCGCAGCGAAGAAGCCGCAAATTGTTGCAACGGTGAGCAAGTGCATCGCATCGGACATCGTTGGAGTTTTCGGCAAGCCAAATGAGAAGTATCAAGGGAAAAACGTAAGTCCGTACCTTAAATTTGCACAAATTTATGTATATGTATGTACATATGAATATCCAAATATATTCATAAATACACCTTGAAGTGTAAATTTGCAACCACATTCGTGTATATGCATATGCACATATGTATATTATTTTACATATATTTCCGATTATTGGTGCAGTATGCCTTAACCGTTACTCGAAGAACTCGCGGTTTCAATATATACATATACATATACATATGTACATATTCATATTCTATATAAAAATTCGTTAAATAAATTCTCTCGCACTCGTTGCTTCTCCTTTAAATACAAATTGGTACTCGTTGATTCTCTTTAGTAACAAATTGGTTCTCGT
This sequence comes from Philophylla caesio, assembly GCA_963971545.1. Classification (NCBI taxonomy): domain Eukaryota; kingdom Metazoa; phylum Arthropoda; class Insecta; order Diptera; family Tephritidae; genus Philophylla; species Philophylla caesio. The sequence continues at coordinate 161,801 of OZ020605.1, read as the reverse complement.
TGCTTCTCAAATATATGCATATGCACATAGAGTATATGAACATACATATTTATATGCTAAAAAATCCAAAATCAACCCCTAAAGGGACTCGGCTTGCTTCAGCGCGTTAACCGATAATTATAATTATCATTATTACAAGTATACTTGTGCAATTATAGATACGTACTTACATACATACATCTATACACATGTACGTATAAATGTGTTGATTCGCTCACCAACATATGGTTTTAGCTAGTGAGTAAAGTGCGTTTACCCAGTAGCAAACCAACAAGGAATTACCCCAGCAGAAAGTCAAAGGCACTTCCGGATTTTATCCGTAAAATTTTTTTTGTTTTGCAAATTTAAACAGAATTGGTTTTTCATTTTATACGTTTCCAAATTTGTTTCGAACAACAAAACTAGCGTGGTGCATATACATCTCGTCACTTGAGACAAGTTCTTTACCACAATTCTCAAACAGAATTTCAACTTTTAAAATTGAACATTTAAAATTCATTCATATCCAACCATGGCAGTCGCTTCCCTATTAATGTCGAAGTTTATCTTCGATTCAAATAACGTGGTGAATTTCTGCTCACATTTTGAAAAGGAGGATCCGGAGGATCATACAGATTCGTTACTCGAAGTGAAGATGCAGGACCTCCAATCTCGTTGGGAAATGCTTAAACTTTCGTACGAAAAGGTCTGCATTGCCGACGACATTTCGATAGCTTCTGATTTCAAAGAAGAAGCACACACTAAGTTCCAACTGTGCACAGACAGTTATTACATATGCAAGTCCCACATCGTTGACCAAATGAAACTATTTCAGGGCAATGCAAGTAGCCCAAATGACACCACTCGTCAATCTCATTCGTTCAACGATAATTCGATACCTTGCATAAAGGTACCCCCCTGCGACACCCAAATATTTTATGGTAGCTATGAGGAGTGGCCATCCTTTCGGGATATGTTCACGGCCGTATACCTCAACCATCCCAAGCTAACACCCGCACAGAAACTTTATCACTTGCGGAATAAAACCAGGGGAAAAGCTGGAGCCATAGTAAAACACTACCGGCTATGCGATGAAAATTTCTCTCTCGCCTGGGAAGCGTTAAGAGCCCGTTTTGAAAACAAAAGAATTTTAATAGACACACAATTGAAAACTCTTTTCAACATTTCCCCAGTTTCCTCCGAAAACAGCGAAGGCATACAAAAAGTTCAAAATACAATTAATGATTGCCTCTCGTGTTTAAAGTCTCAAGGAGTTTCCACTGCCGATTGGGATCCTTTGCTTATTTATCTTTGCTCTTCTAAGCTTCCAGAAGAAACTCTTTCCCTCTGGGAGCAGTCTCTCAAGTCCAGAAAGGACTTGCCGAACTGGTCTCAAATGGATGAGTTTTTGACCAGTCGGTATGAAGTGGTTGAGCGCCTGCACAGCTATAAGGCTTCAAAATCGCGCAATTCATTCCTACAAAAAACGCCTCAAAAAATTCAGTGTAACCACTCTTCCGAACAGTTTGCATTCACTTGCAAACTTTGCAAGAAAAACCATGCGTTGAAATTTTGTCCAGAATTTAAGAAGTTTAAAGTACCCGAACGTAACAAATTTGTAGAACAAAATGGCTATTGTACCAATTGTCTCGCGTTCAATCACGTTTTATCTAATTGCCAAAGCTCTTTTCGTTGTCTACACTGTAAAAGATCCCACCACACAATGTTGCATACCTCTCAAGCAAACCAAAAGCCAGAGCCCAAGGCATCCGGTAGAAATCCCTCGGCTTCATCATTAACGAATGCAACGCCCTTGTTTTACACACAAACTTCTGAATCCTCCAGTCATTCCAGACATCCAATATTCGACCTTACTGAAGGCAATTATGAAGAATCCCCTACTTCTACTGACAGCAATACCCATGTACAAGTGAACTTCTCTACAAACAGTGAGAAAACGCTACTCCCAACAGCACTCGTTCACATTGATCACAGGGGTACGCTTTTTACTCTACGAGCTCTCATTGATCAAGGCTCACAAAAAACTTTCATTTCCGAGAAAGTACAAAAGCGATTGCAATTACCTACGCAAAGGGAAAACTTCTCCGTTACCGGAATGGGCGGAAAGATAGTGGAAAACGCAAACCGGGTCTGCAACATCACCCTTGTTTCCAAACGACACGAGATTCGTCTCAACTCCCGAGCGATTGTATTGCAAAAACTCACAAGTTTTCTACCAACCTTTGCAATTCCTAAACCTAATCTCATAGAAATCAAGGATCTAGACCTCGCTGATCCGTACTTCTCTACTCCAGGTCCAATCGATATGGTAATTGGAAGTGATCTCATACCACGAATTCTGCTTCAAGGCATCAAACACCAAGTCCTTGGAAGTCTCCTGGCTCAAAATTCCATTTTCGGCTGGTATTTAAGTGGACCACTTAACCTTACCCAATGTACTTCTTTCCATACGCACGTGTCGGAAACTCCCAATGAAAATATTGATTCCCAACTCAAACGCTTCTGGGAATTAGAAGAGATCGCAGAACTGCATCCACCTTCTGAGACCGATCAATTTTGCGAAAAACTGTTTCAGGATTCAACCTTTCGGCAGAACGATGGACGATATGTCGTGCGACTGCCATTTAAATCCAACTTCCCCTCAAGTCTCTCCTTAGGTTCATCTCGCGCTCAAACGATGAAGCAAGCCAATCGAATGGAGCATATGCTCCACAAAAATCCGAACCTGAAGGAAGAATATAATCGTGTGTTAGAAGAATATATATCTCTTGATCACATGACACCCATCATTCCGGAAGAGATTCATGAAAATGGGAAGTTCTTCTCATATTATTTACCACATCATTCAGTCATTAAACCAGACAGTAAGTCCACCAAAGTGCGGGTGGTATTTAACGCCTCTAAACCCACTGCATCTGGTATATCCCTTAATGACATTCTTCATATCGGACCGTCCCTACAAACAGACCTCATGTTTGTCATTCTCAATTGGCGTTTGTATAAATATGTTTTCAACGGCGACATACAAAAGATGTATCGCCAAATCCTATTGCACGAAGAGGATCAGCAATATCAAAGAATTCTCTTCCGCAGAAAAAACGAATCTAAGTTAACAGATTTTGCACTTAAGACCGTAACCTTTGGAGTTAACTGCGCTCCATATTTAGCCATTCGGACACTCCACCAGTTAGCAAATGATTCAAAAGTCTCTCACCCTTTGGCCATCCGAATCCTGACAAAGGAAACCTATGTCGATGACATATTGTCAGGAGGTCACGATCTTCCATCTAGCATAAAAGCACAGGCTCAGGTAATAAATTGTTTAGCCTCTGCTGGTTTTCCGTTGAAGAAAATAACAGCTAATCACCCAGAGTTACTCAGTCACCTTCCCATCGAAGACTTACTCGATTCGAATTTTCTTAAATTTGATTGCGCAAGTTCGACCAAAACCCTCGGCATACGTTGGAACGCGTTAAATGACTCATTTTCCTATTTAATTGAGTCAACGAAACCACCGTCCATTGCTACGAAGAGACAAATTTTATCCTCTGTATCCAAACTTTTCGACCCCGCAGGGTGGCTTGCGCCCATTATCATACAAGCAAAAATATTGTTGCAGCAAATATGGCTTGATGGCTCAGAATGGGATGAATGCGTGAAGCCACTTGCACTTCATAATTGGATACAATTTGTATCTGACCTACCCAAAGTCGAAGAAATTCAAATACCAAGATGGACTGATTTTTCTCCAAATCGCAAAGTTCAAATACACGGTTTCTGTGATGCATCCGAGAAAGCATATTGCGCATCCATTTATATTCGTACCCACGCAAGTAATAGAGTCTCGTCACATCTTCTCTTCTCAAAAACCAAGGTCGCACCTTTGCAGACGGTGAGTCTTCCGCGCCTAGAGCTATGTGGTGCAGTCCTGCTCTCTAAGTGCATAAAAAACGTCATTAGTCAGCTTCCATTAGGAGATACAGAAACCTTTCTGTGGTCTGATTCGTCAATCGTCCTTTCGTGGCTTGGAAAACCACCTTGTACGTGGAAAGTTTACGTCGCCAATCGTACATCGCAGATCATCAACAACGTTGGGAACATTAAATGGCGTCACGTGTCCAGTAGCTACAACCCGGCAGACTTAGGCACACGAGGCTGTAGGCCTCAGGACCTAATTCACCAATCCCTTTGGTGGCACGGACCAGATTGGCTTCGGGAACATCCTGACAAATGGCCAGTATCACTTTGCCAAGACGTCTCTCCAGTCGAAGAAAGGAAAGTCAATGCTCTTAACGCGATGGAAGACGAACCTGACATTTTAGTGCGGTTCTCATCATGGCCAAAAGCCTTGCGCGTGATCGCGTACATGTTTCGATTCGCCTATCGAAACAAGCCAATGTCCGCCATTCGAGCTAACATGCACAAGTCTGTTGTACTGACTCAACAAGAAATTCAGTGGGTCAAAATACGTTTACTCCCATTAGCTCAACAAAGACACTACGTATCGGAATATGAAAAACTTTCAAACCAGCAACCAATATCCAAAAGGAGCTCACTTCTGACATTGAACCCGTTTATAGATCACCAAGGACTTCTACGCGTGAACGGCCGTTTATCCAATTCCTGTCTCTCGTATAATGAAAAACACCCCATTATTCTGCCCGAATCATCCAGATTCTGTCACCTATATCTTCAGTTCTTGCATCACCTTTTATTGCACGCTGAGCACCAACTTATGGTCAGATCCGCTAGACAAGAGTATTTCATACCAAGACTTAAATCCAAAGTCAAATTTTGCATTAGAAATTGTAAAACGTGTACAATCTTTAAGCAAAACACTAGCTCGCAGATCATGGCCGCTCTACCCCCAGAGCGTTCCAACTTCTCTCTACCATTCACATATACAGGATTGGACTTTGCTGGTCCAATCGATATTCGAGCATCTTCCCTACGAAAATCCCCGATGCTCAAAGGATATGTTTGCGTGTTTATTTGCTTTTCAACTAAAGCAATGCATCTCGAGCCATGCTCAGATCTAACAACCAAAGCTTTTCAGGCAGCATTTTCCCGTTTCGTCGGAAGACGTGGTCTTCCACGACGTGTCTATTCCGATAATGGCAAGAATTTTGTGGGCGCCAACCGAGCATTCCAAAAAGATTTCAGATATTTCCTTAAAGAAACTGCTGATGACGTTCGATCCATGTACACCATGCATGGCTTCGAGTGGCGGTTCTTGCCTCCAAACGCTCCTCACATGGGCGGTCTCTGGGAAGCGGCTGTAAAGAGTTTCAAGCTCCACTTCAAACGGATTGCTGGAAGCCATCATTTCAACTTTGAGGAACTCGCTACCTTGCTAGCTCGTATCGAGGCGGTACTAAATTCACGGCCGCTCTCTCCAATGTCGGACAATCCTCAAGAGTTGCTAGCCCTCACTCCTGGGCATTTCTTGCGCGGTGCTCCACTCGTTGCCATTCCCGAACCACAATTTGATAACCTTTCTTTGCTAAATAGATGGGAAAAGCTCAAACTATTTCACCACCAGATTAGTCAAAGGTGGAAGGACGAATACCTCAAAGAACTTCACAAGAGGTACAAATGGAAGTTTCCCCAAAAAAACTTATCTGTAGGTGACTTCGTAGTAATTAAAAACGAGTTACTCCCCCCAAACGAATGGCGCTTGGGCCGTATTGAAAAAATTTATCCCGGGTCGGACAATATGGTACGTGTTGCAGAGGTCAGAACGCAATACGGAACTTTTACGCGTCCAATTGTGAAACTATGTCCCATTCCCGCCCGCTCTGACCTTCCTGATCTCAATTTTCAGGACAATCAAACTGTTTGACTATTTGTGTTACATATACATATATAGTAGTTGCAAACCTCAGACCATACTAATCATTTGACAATTACAGCTACACCACATCGCATCGCCCGCGCAAGGATCCGACGATTTATCTATGCTTGGTATGCCGGCGTTATCACGCTCTCCGATTTTGCAAGGTGTTCCTGGCCATGGATTAGGACGAGCGCATCAAAATTGTTCGCAAGTTCGAATATTGTTTTAACTGTTTGGCACGCACTCACTCGAATGTGAAGCAATGCAGCTCTCCGGAGACCTGTAAACAATGCAAGAAGCTTCACCATACGCTCCTCCATCGACCAAAGCAAGGCGAGAAACGTAAGCCAGTTTCGAAACGATTACTCAAGCGCAGGCCAGAAGCAGCTCGTCATCACCTTGAGATGGCTTTCAAAGCGTTGCAGCAGTTGCGTAGCGATCTTGCACAGGTGCAAGGGGCGCGCCATGTTTAAATGACTTGCACTCATTTAAATACGTACGGCATCCCCGACACCTACTGTCAACCAGCTGAATCCGCTGAATTCGGAGTCGCCATGGAATACTTTCCAGGGTTGCGAACCTATAAATACAACAATCGTATGCGAAATTGCTCTCTTCCTTTTTCTATTCAACATCACCTAGAGGTCAGACAGCGCGGGATCATATTTTATATCAGCAACGACAACGTGGGATCTTCATCTTCATATATCGTCAAATATAATCCTACTCATCGAACAATAACATTTATTCTTCATCCACCACATCGACGTGGGAATGCTCATACATACTTCTACATACGTAACATTCTTCCAATACCTTTGCTTTATGGAATTAACCATTTTTTCTGAATTCATTTAATTAATTATACACGTTTCATAAATATTGCAAAATTATATCATTTATACTTACTTGTCATCACTTATCATACAGTCCATTTTTTGCTCATACATACATACATTCTTATCATAAGCGTTAAATTGTTAACTAATCGAGAAAAGCTGAAGTCATTAAATATTCTCCAATATCAAAGTTCAAAGAGCTAAACATTTATTCAATGATATTAAAAGTACCAACTGGCATTCCTATCAACAGATCATCAAACGTGCAATCAATTCTTATCCTCAGATCATCACTATTGATGATATTGAGGAAAGTATTTGAAGGTTTTGCCAAGACTTTCTTTCAGAGTTCCAGTCATCCACTCCGAAGAAACCACAATTTGTTAAGAAAATTTTTTTGCTTTCTGAACTGAAAGCGCTGATTAAGCATAGAAAGTATTTTCGTAAGCTCTGGCAGCGTACACGTATTTTGAGTTTTAAACGACAAGGTGATGCACTTACAATTTCCATTAAGAAACAGTTTGAAAATCTCCGTAACATGAAATTTAGTGAAGTCCTAGGAAATTTGAAAAAAGGCTCGCGCGGTTTGTGGAAACTGTCTTAAATAAATGCAACTCACTTCCTGCGATAATGCATGATAGTGTTGTTGCCTACACTAATGAAGAAAAAGCGAACGCTTTAAGCGATGTTTTTATTAAGGCCCATGAATCCACTGCGCACATTTCGGCATCAAGAATTGAAGCTGCAGTAATGTCTTCCTTGCATACCTTTACTACAGCTGTATTAAGTCAGTCTGTTTTGCAGACAGACTTAAAGACAGTTGTTTCCATTGTTAAGACTCTTAAAAATCGCAAGGCCGTTGGACTTGACAAACTAAACAATATTCATCTTAAAACTTTACTACAATATGGTTTTAAATTTCTAGTGTCACTATTTAACTCATGTTTAGAAAAAGCTTAACCCTACTCCTGCTGAGCAGTTCGGATTCCGTTCTGGTCACTCAACCACGCATCAACTCTGCCGTTTAGCGTGCGATATTCAGCTTAGCTTGTCTGTTAAAAGCTCTACTGTTGTTGTGGCGTTGGACATTGATAAAGCCTTTCTCAATTTCGAAAGCAAATAACTTAATTAAATGTCTATACCCTTTGATCTGCAGGAAATCTTCGCTTAATGTTGATAACAAGTTGCTCGTCTACAAAATGATTTTCTTGCCTACACTGCTGTATGCATGTCCTGTGTGGGCGGGGTTTGCCAGGTGTGGCCTCAAGAGATTGCAAATTGCTCAAAATAAAATTTTGAAAATTATCCTCAATTTGCCTTTTCATCATAGTACCATTTCTGTTCATGAAACAGCTGCAATTTGTTTTTTTAGATGAATTGATATCTAAGTACACAACGAAGTTCTACCAAAATTGTAAATTTTCAGATAATTTTCTGATTAAAGCCTTAGTTAAGTAATCTTGTTGTAACTAGGTTTTAAGTTTTATTTAAAATATTGTGTGTGGTGTTGCATATTTTTTCCACCACTAAACTAAAATTATTAACAATAATTATATTCTTCTCATATTGTTTGTTGCACTGTGTTAGTTTTTAGAGTTGCATAGTCTTAGTACTGAACTTTCAGTTTATTAGCCTAAAATTATGTTGTGGAATGCTTGCAGTGTCTGCAATAAGAAACTCGGTTTTTTCAATTATATTGTAGCTAATGAAATTGATTTAGCTTTATTAAGTGAAACCTGGCTAAAACCTAACGTCAGATTTGGTCTTATGAATTATTGTTGCTACAGACTTGACAGGCAAGAAACTGTTGGGGGTGGTGTTTCAATCATCATCAAAAAGAATATTGCACTTGAACTTTGCCTACTCATGAAACTAGATGTTATAGAAGCCCTAGGTATAAGAATTAAACTTAATGATAATTAAATTTTCCATATCTGGTCTGCCTACTTTGCGGGTGGTGCTTATGACTCAGCGAAGAGCCCTAAATTTAGTAGTGATATAAGCAAACTTGCCACGTCAAATACGAGATATTTTATATGCAGGGACCTAAATGCTCGACACTCTTTTTGGGGTTGTGCGAGGAAAAACAAATGGGGTGATATTCTTTATAACAACTTTGTAAACAATAGATTTTCTTTACTTTTTCCACCGAATCCGACATTTTTCCCTCTTCTTCTAGAGGTCCTCCTTCTGTTGGACTTGGTCATCACTAATGCTCCTTATTTTTGTTCTCCTTTGCTTACTTCTAATACACTTTCCTCAGACCACCTTCCGGTTCATTTTACATTGTCTGCATCAGTTACCTTTACCAACCCAGTCATATATGATATTAAAAATACCAACTGGCATTCCTATCAACAGATCATCAAACGTGCAATCAATTCTTATCCTCAGATCATCACTATTGATGATATTGAGGAAAGTATTTGAAGGCTTTGCCAAGACTTTCTTTCAGAGTTCCAGTCATCCACTCCGAAGAAACCACAATTTGTTAAGAAAATTTTTTTGCTTTCTGAACTGAAAGCGCTTATTAAGCATAGAAAGTATTTTCGTAAGCTCTGGCAGCGTACACGTATTTTGAGTTTTAAACGACAAGGTGATGCACTTACAATTTCCATTAAGAAACAGTTTGAAAATCTCCGTAACATGAAATTTAGTGAAGTCCTAGGAAATTTGAAAAAAGGCTCGCGCGGTTTGTGGAAACTGTCTTAAATAAATGCAACTCACTTCCTGCGATAATGCATGATAGTGTTGTTGCCTACACTAATGAAGAAAAAGCGAACGCTTTAAGCGATGTTTTTATTAAGGCCCATGAATCCACTGCGCACATTTCGGCATCAAGAATTGAAGCTGCAGTAATGTCTTCCTTGCATACCTTTACTACAGCTGTATTAAGTCAGTCTGTTTTGCAGACAGACTTAAAGACAGTTGTTTCCATTGTTAAGACTCTTAAAAATCGCAAGGCCGTTGGACTTGACAAACTAAACAATATTCATCTTAAAACTTTACTACAATATGGTTTTAAATTTCTAGTGTCACTATTTAACTCATGTTTAGAAAAAGCTTAACCCTACTCCTGCTGAGCAGTTCGGATTCCGTTCTGGTCACTCAACCACGCATCAACTCTGCCGTTTAGCGTGCGATATTCAGCTTAGCTTGTCTGTTAAAAGCTCTACTGTTGTTGTGGCGTTGGACATTGATAAAGCCTTTCTCAATTTCGAAAGCAAATAACTTAATTAAATGTCTATACCCTTTGATCTGCAGGAAATCTTCGCTTAATGTTGATAACAAGTTGCTCGTCTACAAAATGATTTTCTTGCCTACACTGCTGTATGCATGTCCTGTGTGGGCGGGGTTTGCCAGGTGTGGCCTCAAGAGATTGCAAATTGCTCAAAATAAAATTTTGAAAATTATCCTCAATTTGCCTTTTCATCATAGTACCATTTCTGTTCATGAAACAGCTGCAATTTGTTTTTTTAGATGAATTGATATCTAAGTAGACAACGAAGTTCTACCAAAATTGTAAATTTTCAGATAATTTTCTGATTAAAGCCTTAGTTAAGTAATCTTGTTGTAACTAGGTTTTAAGTTTTATTTAAAATATTGTGTGTGGTGTTGCATATTTTTTCCACCACTAAACTAAAATTATTAACAATAATTATATTCTTCTCATATTGTTTGTTGCACTGTGTTAGTTTTTAGAGTTGCATAGTCTTAGTACTGAACTTTCAGTTTATTAGCCTAAAATTATGTTGTGGAATGCTTGCAGTGTCTGCAATAAGAAACTCGGTTTTTTCAATTATATTGTAGCTAATGAAATTGATTTAGCTTTATTAAGTGAAACCTGGCTAAAACCTAACGTCAGATTTGGTCTTATGAATTATTGTTGCTACAGACTTGACAGGCAAGAAACTGTTGGGGGTGGTGTTTCAATCATCATCAAAAAGAATATTGCACTTGAACTTTGCCTACTCATGAAACTAGATGTTATAGAAGCCCTAGGTATAAGAATTAAACTTAATGATAATTAAATTTTCCATATCTGGTCTGCCTACTTTGCGGGTGGTGCTTATGACTCAGCGAAGAGCCCTAAATTTAGTAGTGATATAAGCAAACTTGCCACGTCAAATACGAGATATTTTATATGCAGGGACCTAAATGCTCGACACTCTTTTTGGGGTTGTGCGAGGAAAAACAAATGGGGTGATATTCTTTATAACAACTTTGTAAACAATAGATTTTCTTTACTTTTTCCACCGAATCCGACATTTTTCCCTCTTCTTCTAGAGGTCCTCCTTCTGTTGGACTTGGTCATCACTAATGCTCCTTATTTTTGTTCTCCTTTGCTTACTTCTAATACACTTTCCTCAGACCACCTTCCGGTTCATTTTACATTGTCTGCATCAGTTACCTTTACCAACCCAGTCATATATGATATTAAAAATACCAACTGGCATTCCTATCAACAGATCATCAAACGTGCAATCAATTCTTATCCTCAGATCATCACTATTGATGATATTGAGGAAAGTATTTGAAGGCTTTGCCAAGACTTTCTTTCAGAGTTCCAGTCATCCACTCCGAAGAAACCACAATTTGTTAAGAAAATTTTTTTGCTTTCTGAACTGAAAGCGCTTATTAAGCATAGAAAGTATTTTCGTAAGCTCTGGCAGCGTACACGTATTTTGAGTTTTAAACGACAAGGTGATGCACTTACAATTTCCATTAAGAAACAGTTTGAAAATCTCCGTAACATGAAATTTAGTGAAGTCCTAGGAAATTTGAAAAAAGGCTCGCGCGGTTTGTGGAAACTGTCTTAAATAAATGCAACTCACTTCCTGCGATAATGCATGAGAGTGTTGTTGCCTACACTAATGAAGAAAAAGCGAACGCTTTAAGCGATGTTTTTATTAAGGCCCATGAATCCACTGCGCACATTTCGGCATCAAGAATTGAAGCTGCAGTAATGTCTTCCTTGCATACCTTTACTACAGCTGTATTAAGTCAGTCTGTTTTGCAGACAGACTTAAAGACAGTTGTCTCCATTGTTAAGACTCTTAAAAATCGCAAGGCCGTTGGACTTGACAAACTAAACAATATTCATCTTAAAACTTTACTACAATATGGTTTTAAATTTCTAGTGTCACTATTTAACTCATGTTTAGAAAAAGCTTAACCCTACTCCTGCTGAGCAGTTCGGATTCCGTTCTGGTCACTCAACCACGCATCAACTCTGCCGTTTAGCGTGCGATATTCAGCTTAGCTTGTCTGTTAAAAGCTCTACTGTTGTTGTGGCGTTGGACATTGATAAAGCCTTTCTCAATTTCGAAAGCAAATAACTTAATTAAATGTCTATACCCTTTGATCTGCAGGAAATCTTCGCTTAATGTTGATAACAAGTTGCTCGTCTACAAAATGATTTTCTTGCCTACACTGCTGTATGCATGTCCTGTGTGGGCGGGGTTTGCCAGGTGTGACCTCAAGAGATTGCAAATTGCTCAAAATAAAATTTTGAAAATTATCCTCAATTTGCCTTTTCATCATAGTACCATTTCTGTTCATGAAACAGCTGCAATTTGTTTTTTTAGATGAATTGATATCTAAGTACACAACGAAGTTCTACCAAAATTGTAAATTTTCAGATAATTTTCTGATTAAAGCCTTAGTTAAGTAATCTTGTTGTAACTAGGTTTTAAGTTTTATTTAAAATATTGTGTGTGGTGTTGCATATTTTTTCCACCACTAAACTAAAATTATTAACAATAATTATATTCTTCTCATATTGTTTGTTGCAGTGTGTTAGTTTTTAGAGTTGCATAGTCTTAGTACTGAACTTTCAGTTTATTAGCCTAAATCTTGTATATTTTGTAAAAATTTGGCAAATAAATGAATTAAATTGAACTGACTTGTTTGAAGCGTTCGCGACCAGGGTAACGCAGACAATCCAGACAAGCATAAACGAATTAAATGACAGAATTAAACATTTAGAGATTCCACGACAAGTAAAATAATACGAGCCAGTGGCAATACGACAAGCGGGTTTGTGTAACGAACCGCTAGACATTTTAAAAATGCTACCCGAATTCAATGGTGACGAGACGAAATATGTATTCTGCAGTTCTAAACATTTCCAAGCCACAGCAATTATAAGAAATAAGGTAATTATAGCGAGGCTAGACTTCTCATTTGCAGACAAGCACCTAATTTATTTGGGAGAACAGGAATTGTCTACACTAAAGCAAGGCCGTTTGAGCATTGACAAATTTTATGAGTTAGTAGAAAGAAAACTTACACTCATAATAAATAAAGTCGCGATGACAAATGACGGTAATTCCCAATTGATAAATTCATTAAATGAAAAATATAGGGCGGAGGCACTTCGCGTGTTTATATCGGGCTTAAATAAGCCATTGTGTGACATTTTATTCTCATCAAAACCAGGACACCTACCCAGTGCATTAGCACTGGCGCTAGAACTAGTTTCAAATCACAACCGGTTCGCATTCGCTAATGCTTTCCATAATGACGACAAATAGGACAAATGTTTCCTTAGGGTATCAAAATTCATCTAATAATTCGCGGAAAGATGCAAGTATAAATCAAGATCCAACTCCTATGGAGGTGGACCCCAGTACCTCAAGGTATAGGACCAATACCAATAGATATTCGGGATTCAACCTTCGGTCCAATAGAAATAGACCCAACGTTTTCAGCAGAGAGGAGAATATCCCAACGCAGGTTAGGAGTAAGCCAAATGTTCTTAGCAATGTGGCGAAAACTCCGACACAAAGGTATCAACAAGTAACGTCTGGACAACAAGGAATAAACTATGTTCAAACAGACGAATGTAATTTTTTAGGATAGGGTCGCAACTGCAATACATAGAGAAATACGCGAATGGCAAGCCGCTTAGATTTCTTTTAGATCCAGGCAGTACGAAAAATTACATAAAAAACGAATCATTTTTGAAAGGGATTAAGAAACTCGAGCAATCATTCATGTTAAGGACAGTCAACAGTAAATTGATCATAGATCAAATATGTCTAATGAATTTGTACGCTTTCTTTTACATATTTCCCGAACTAGAATCGTTTACAACGCCACCAACACACCCCTTCTTCCTACGCTTGCGCCGTCGCCAACCAGCTTCCTACCGTAGAAAAGAGCTTGCTGAAAACGCCGCACATAATACCACCACCTCCGCTTCCATCGCCAACTCAACACCCCTCAACCACCAACATACCAGATAACCTAGGACGTTCTATTACCACCTATAGCGACATCATGAATGAGTCCGGTTCGGAATCAAATTCGACTGCAACTACATCCGAATTAACATCAAAGGTTTTAACCAACACCAAACTTAAAATCCTCCCGAAAAATACTCCGAAACGTCTCATATCACAATTAAAATGTGAAAACAAATAAAATGTTAAAGCTAATCAAAAACAGGCTATCAAAACAACAACAAACGAGGAAAAAGTTAGTGATGACTCCATGGACGACATATAAACTGACAGAGAAAAAGCTCAACAGACATTCAATCTGTATGAAGACTATTATTATTATTACACTGTCCAACAGCATTTTTGGCACAGAATAGCGACCCTATAATTCTGAAAGGGTACGTTGAGTAGATCATTTTTGTAGAACAAACTTATGGTCCAGCACGTCTGAGTTTTTTTTTTTTACAGTGGGTCAAAGTTTTCATTTTTTGGTCGAAGGGAGCATTATACTATATGAAAAAAATGTTGTAAGTTAATGTCTGAGAGAATTCTTATGGTCAGAGTTGTATTGTGGAATTGTATGAGGATTATTTTTTTGGAAGATCTTAACCCTCTAACTGGTCTCTTTATGGGTCAGTTTGACCCTTTTTTTCGAGAAATTCAAAAAATATCCTTTAAAAAGGACATTTAAGGATTAAAATATTCTACGAAAATGTTTGGCGGAAAATTTCAGTGGGGGTCACCAAAGAAACCATTGTTGTAAATAAAGCTCTTTACGATTAATTGGCAAAATTACACGCCAACATATACAAAGCAGGTGAAAACGTCGTCAAGTTCGACCGGGCCAAACACTGAGTTCTCGCGTGTAGTCAGCTGTGACTTACAAATCAGCTGTGACTTACAAATCGGGTGTGATAAAATTAAGCACAATTGATATGTACTGCTTAGTAGAGTACATATCGGGTGTGATTTTTACTAAAATTAATATAAAAGAGAACAATTAAAGCTTAAATAAGCATGGCGGATTCTGTTTGCAAATTAAGAGATTGGTTTTGTTTTATTTGTGGACATTTTACGCACCATCAAAGCAGAAGAAAGATATTCCCTACAATTGAAGAACCATATTTTCTTTTCTTTGGAATACGATTTTTATGTGAAGCTTGGATACCAAAAACTGTATGTACTACTTGCGAAAGTGGTCTTTTGACCTGGTACAATGGCGGTACTAAAGCACTGCCATTTTCTGCGCCTATTATATGGATTGAACCTGAAGATCACAAATCAGATACATGCTATTTCTGCGTAAATTACAAATTTGGTAGAAGCCAAAGGCACTACGCGATAAAGACATACGAAGCAACAAATAATGTCATTTTACCAGAAGTGCGCTGTGAAGGTGTTCCGGTGCCTCAACCGCCTACACATACATTTTCGGCCAATATGACAAACGCCAATACAGAAATAACAGCGGCGGTTGAAAACATATCAGATATAAGTTACTTGCTTCCTGATGGTTTAAACATATGTATGTATGTCCTAATTTGATAGACCAAGCTTATTTTGAAGATCTTGTAAGAGATTTAGGACTAACAAAAGAGAAAGCTGAAATATTATGTTCCAGATTGAAAAACAGGAATTTGATAAAAGCCGATGTAAAAGTTACATCGCCAAGAAAAAGACACCCCGATCTGGAAAGTTATTTTAAAAAATCAGAAGAACTTGTATACTGTTGCAGTATTGAAGAGGTTCTAAAATATCTAAAGCTTCCACTGGACTCTTCCGCTTGGCGACTATTTATAGATAGTTCAAAACACAGCTTAAAAGCAGTTTTATTGCACAATGGAAATCAGCATCCATCAATACCGGTTGCGTATTCCACAAAAAAGTAGTAAACATACGCAAATATTTCAAATCTCTTAAATAAATTCAATACTATAAATATAAATGGGAAGTATGCGCAGACTTCAAAATGATTGCAATATTGACTGGAATGCAAACAGGATACACAATATATACATATGTGCTTTCTTTGTAAATGGGATTCACGTGTTACCAGCAGCCATTATCATATTATATATTTCGAAGAACGGAAAGAAAATATTATTGGTGACTTAAATGTAATCCATGAATCCCTTGTCCCAAAAGATAAGGTCATTGTACAGGCTGATGACATTATCGTAGGTAATATTTCCATAAGCGGGCCATTACAAAGCAGACACAATGGTGAGGGTTTTCCGAGGAGTATGTGTTCGTGGGATAATTTTGTGTGTCCAAGCCTTAGCCTTGTGAATACATTGATTTGATGTTTAGTAAGGGAATTCGGGAAAGAGGATTTACTGCCTGTAGGGTTAAGTAGGTTGTATGGGTAGTTAAACTGAGGCCAATCATTTCTTTTGAGATAGTCAGCGTGGTTGTTTATTAGTTTCAGGAGGTCATTAGAGGAGGTTGTAGGGAATGTGAGGGACGGGTGGGAGTACATACTTTTGGCTGCAGAATCAGCATATTAGTTTCCTGGGATGTTTTTATGGCTGGGAACCCACAGCACTTTCACTTTGTTTGGGTGTCTGATTAATTTGTCTCTTATTTGGCAGACGGTTTGGTCGTCGTTGTAGATATTCTTTAATGCTTCACAGACAGATAAGCTGTCCGTACAAATGACGAAGTTGCCTTTATTGGTTGTTGCGTATTCAATAGCTTTTGAGATTGCTAACGCTTCGGCTGAGAAAATGGAGCTACCAGGGGGCAACCAACCTCCAGATATAAGATTGCCGTCTTTTAGAACAACGGCAAAGGTAGTGCTATGTTCGGTTTTTGAGCCGTCTGTAAAAATTTGTACCCAACTAGTTAGGTTTTGGGAGTTGATTAGTTCCTGGTAGCGTAGCTTAAATACATATTCATTTGTAGTATTTTTGGCCAGTGAATGTAGAACGGTGTTTATTGAAGAAGCCCATGGGCTTTGTTGGTTGCTTTTAGAGAAGGCTGATGGTATTTGGATGTCAAGCTTGCAGCAGTTGTATGCGCAACGACGGACGGCTGATAACGTTTTGAAAGGGCGTTTGTTGCGGGATGCCGTTTTAAAAGTGTTGAATAGAAGTTTCTTAGTAGGTATAAGTTTAGTCTGTCTTCTTTCTGCAATGGATGGGAGTCCTGCTTCTGCTAAGATGCACTTAGTGGGTGATGTTGGGAAGGCGTTAAGGCTACGCCTAACAGCTGAATGATAAGGGGCTTTGATGAGGTTAAAATGGTTATTGGCACACCAGCCGTATATTTCGAGACCGTAGTCTATTTTGATTTAAGGTGCAATGGGGTACAGTGGTGCTTCTGGGTATGCGGTTACAGTTACACGGCTGTACTCAATCCCTACTCTTACGTCCACGTTCGTGCACCCTGGGCAACGTGAGCAACCCATGTGCGAGATACGGTAACCAACCCGTGTGGAGCCATGGGTCACGGCTAATAGAGAGGGAGCTTTAGTGGAGCCACTCCAACATATTCGGTTTAAGGGTCCACTGAAGTCCGCAGCGTCTGTTCACCAGGAGGTGCGGCTGCAAGCAGGAGTCTGTCTTGAAGCAAGCGGCTCGCTATATAAACAAACTTAAAATTTTCACCCCCAGCAATGGGTTGTGCGCAGGGCTTGGAACCCGCCATGTAAACAACAACTTTCAATGAAAAGGTAAATAAGGATGAGACCCCCCTTTTTTGATGACGACCACGGCAAACGTATTAAGGACAATGATTTGAGGGCATGCACCTGGAATGTCCGGACCCTTAATTGGGAAGGTGCCTCTGCCCGGCTGGTTGATGTCCTCAGCAAAGCAAAGGCTGACATCACCGCCATCCAAGAGATGCGATGGACGGGGCAAGGGAAAAAAGTGATAGGCTCTTGCGACATCTACTACAGCTGCCATGTAAAGGAGCGCAAATTTGGTGTCGGATTTGTGGTGGGAGAGAGACTGCGCTGTAAAGTACTGTGGTTCACTCCGGTGGACGAACGTCTCGCCCCAATCCGCATCAAGTGGAGATTCTTCGAAATCTGCCTGATTTGCGCCCACGCCCCGACGGAAGAGAAGGACGATGGGACCAAAGATCACTTCTACGGAAAGCTGCAATCGCAACAGACAGTCACCCACTTCGCCACTCGACTTGCACTCCTGCTCTCTGTGAGCAATAATAAACAGCACGATATTTCCGAGCAGTGGAACCATATTTCTCGCCGTCTACATACCGGCGCTGAAGAATCCATCGGATTTCAGCGAGTCCGAAAGAACAACTGGTATGACGAGGATGTCGCGCCGCTACGGAACGTAAAGACGCTGCCTACAGGGCTACACTGCGAACTGGCGCAACGCGGGCTGTGCGGGAGCGTTATCGTGAGTTGAAGCAGGAAGCAAGACGCATTTTTCGTGAGAAACAGAGAGAGGTCGAAAATTTATTTAAAAAGTACGGCGGCTAACAGAAGGTTTCAAGACCGGGGCGAATTCCTGTTAGAATGACAACGGCGGTCTGGTGACTGATGTCCACAGCATACTTAAATTATGGAGGGAGCACTTCTTCACACTGCTTAATGGAAGCAGCTGCAACAACGTTGGAGAAGATGTTGAACCTGAATCCTCAATAAATGACGATGGACGTGATGTACCATCACCCGACTATGACGAAATCCGGAAGCGATAGTACGGCTGAAGAACAATGTTTGAATTTGGTAACGGCAAAACGTATACGGCTATGTTTAATGACGTTGAGCAACACCACCAGCTCCGTCAGAATTGGGAAGAACCTCTCTCAGCCGTTTAATACCAAACGAGGTTTCAGACAGGGTGAGTCTCTGTCGTGCGATTTCTTTAAGCTGATGCTGGAGAAGATAATTCGAGCCGTAGAACTAAATCGGTCCATCTTTTATAAGAGTGTGCAGTTGCTGGCGTACGCCGATGACATTGACATCATCGGCCTTAACAACCGCGCAGTTGGTTCTGCCTTCTCCAAACTGGATAGAGAAGCGAAGCGAATGGGTCTGGAGGTGAACGAGGGCAAGACGAAGTATCTCCTGTCATCAAATATACAGTCGGCACATTCACGACTGGGATCACACATCATTGTTGACAGTTATAACTTTGAAAAAGTAGAGGACTTCGTTTACTTACGAACCAGCATTAACACCAATAACAGCGTCAGCCTTGAAATCCAACGCAGAATCACTTGCCAACAAGTGCTACTTCAAACTGAGTAGGCTATTGCACAGTAAAGTCCTCTCTCGACGGACAAAAACTTTACTTTATAAGTCTCCCATCATGCCCGTCCTATTGTGTGGCGCAGAAGCATGGACGATAACAACATCAGATGAGAGGGCTCTTGGAGTGTTCGAGAGAAAGATTCTTCGAAAGATTTATGGACCTTAGCGTCTTTGCGACGGCTAATACCGCGTTCGATGGAACGATAAGCTGTACGAGCTGTACAATGACGTAGATATAGTGCAGCGGACTAAGAATCTGCCTTCTCCAAACTGGATAGAGAAGCGAAGCGAATGGGTCTGGAGGTGAACGAGGGCAAGACGAAGTATCTCCTGTCATCAAATATACAGTCGGCACATTCACGACTGGGATCACACATCATTGTTGACAGTTATAACTTTGAAAAAGTAGAGGACTTCGTTTACTTACGAACCAGCATTAACACCAATAACAGCGTCAGCCTTGAAATCCAACGCAGAATCACTTGCCAACAAGTGCTACTTCGGACTGAGTAGGCTATTGCACAGTAAAGTCCTCTCTCGACGGACAAAAACTGTACTTTATAAGTCTCTCATCATGCCCGTCCTATTGTGTGGCGCAGAAGCATGGACGATAACAACATCAGATGAGAGGGCTCTTGGAGTGTTCGAGAGAAAGATTCTTCGAAAGATTTATGGACCTTTGCGTCTTTGCGACGGCGAATACCGCGTTCGATGGAACGATAAGCTGTACGAGCTGTACAATGACGTAGATATAGTGCAGCGGACTAAGAATCAGCGGCTCCGCTGGCTATGTCACGTCGTTGGAATGCATGAAATAGCTCCAGCCCTGAAGGTTTTTGACGCGGTACCCGCGGGTGGTAGCAGAGGAAAAGGAAGACCTCCTCTGCGTTGGAAAGACCAAATGGAAAAAGACTTGGCTATACTGGGGATTTCCAATTGGCTCCAGTTAGCACGAGATGGGGACAGTTAGCGTGCTTTGTTAACCTCGGCCAAAATCGCTTAGGCGGTTAATGCGCCAATTAAGTAAGTAAGTTAGTCTATTTTGGACAGTATTAATGATCTTGTAATATTGACAAGGGTGTTTGGGTGAATACGCAAATGCTTTGATGCTAGGTATTTGATTATATTGAGTCTTGTGGCAAGGTTTTTTCTTAAAGCAGAACAGTGGTAGTGGAATGTATATTTGTTATCAAATATTATGCCTAGTAGTTTGTGAGATGCAACATTTTTAATGTACGTGTTATTTATGTTTGAATTTATGGGACTGCAGTTATGCTTCCGGCATATGTGCAGTACTTTGCATTTGCTATGAGTAAGTTCTGTACCAGAGTATTGCCCCCAGGAATTAATATCTTGGAGTAATTGGGTGAACACACATTCAACTGAAGCTGTATCTTTTACTTTCATGTAGAAAATGGAATCGTCTGCATAAATCCTGAAGTCTATTGTTTTGTAATTAAGCGCTATTTTGTTGAGTTGTTGGAATGCTATCATAAAAAGTACGACCGAGAGTGGTGAACCTTGGGGGATACCATTGTCAAGTGAAAAGGGTGTGGAGGATACTCCGTTGACCTGGGTTTGGAATTTACGGCCAGTCAGGAATGACTTAATGAGTTTATATATCTTTGGTCCGATACCCCATGACGAAAGTTGCTCAAGGATTACGTGGCCCCTATGCGGTCGAAGGCTTTTTCGAAGTCAGTGCAGAGGATAGTGATATGATTTTTGGTCGAGAGCGCATCACTAATGAAATGCTGGAGGGGAAGTAGTGCATCTAAAGTTCCGTGTTTCTTTTTAAACCCCACTTGATTGTGACTAATGAGGTTATTTTTTGAAGTGTACCACATAAGCCGTTTGGTGAGTACTTTTTTCGAGGGCTTTACTTAAGCAGGAAATGAGAGAGATTGGTCGGTAGCTATTTATGTTTTCCAGGGGTTTGTTTGGTTTCGGAACTGAGAGGATGGTGGAGTAAAGTCAGGAGTGGGGATATGTGCCTGTATGGAGAATTCGGTTGTATAAGGTTAGCAAAAAGTTTTTTGAAGAGCGAGGAAGATTTCTTAGCATGGGGTAGGAGATACGGTCTTTGCCTGGCGTTTTGCCTTTGGCGTGTTGTAAGGCGAGCTCGAAATCAACTTCTAGGCTGGCGGTATCCTTCGAAATGTTTGCGGGGCTATAGGGCTTCGATGAAATTAAGCTTTTGTGATGGGTATATTCTAACGGGAAATTTACATTTCGTGCATATTCGGACCAAGTAGTCCCGAAGGTATGGGATATTTCCGGTGCGGTGGAGATAGTACGGTTGGATAGTTGGATAAGTTTTATGGGAGGGGGAGGGATACCAGTAAGCACTTTGACTTTGGCTCACATTTTTTTGGGGGACGAAGCGGGGTTAATGTCCGAAGTGAAATTGGAGATTGCCGTCCTTTTTGCTTCCTTTACGGATCTTTTAAATAAAGCGTTGTCTTTTTTGTAGGCTATTAGAGCATCAACAGATGGTGAAGACTTGTAGGAGTGCCATAGTCTTTGTTTGTTTGTTCTCAGGATACTTAAGTCTTTATTCCACCATGCGGAATATACTTTAATAGATGTGGTGTTACGTTGAGGAATGGCAATGTTAGCGGCGGACCTGATGGCTTTTGTAATATTCGCTGTTAGCTGATGGACATAGGGTGTGTTCCAGTTCATGAACTTCTCCTCACATACAGATTGGTATAAGTTCCAGTTGGCAGAATCGGTATCGAATCTAGGGGATTTTTTTAGATTGGTGAGGGGCAGGTTGGTTTGCACTTCGGTAAGTATCGGGTAGTGGTCACTCCCGTACAAATCGTTAAGCCTTTTCTAACTACATTTAGGACTAAGTGGAGCCGAAGCGAGTGTTATGTCGATGTGGGTAAATGAGTTGTGAGAGGATAGGTGTGTAGGGGAGCCGTCGTTGATTTTGGTTAGACTATTTGAGATAATGACGTTTTTGACAACGGTGCCACGATTAATTCGTTTCTTTGATCCCCACAATGGGCTCCAAGAGTTAAAGACACCTAATAGAATCGAATGGCTATAAGAAGGGGAAAGCAAGGAGTATATGTCAGTTTCTGTAAAGTTTTTGGCTGGTGGGATGTAGGTGTTGGTAACTGCAATGGGGAAGGGGAGGGTAATTTATATTGTAATAGATTGAAGTGTGGTGGATTAGGTTATAAATTTATGAGGGATGCTACGATTAACTAGAGTCACTGCCCCTTCTGTGGAAGTATTATTTTGGCTGGAGTTAGTGAAATAACCGATAAATGATTTGGGTGTTATGCAGTTTGTGGCTGGCAATGAAAGTGAGTTGATGAATTTGTTTTTGTTGTTGGTATTAAGTGCGTTGTTTATCGTATGATCATTTTGCGTTGTTTGTTGTGATGAGTCGATTTCTATCATACTTGGGTATGCATATGCTTCGCGATTTGCTGCTTTGAATGCTACTGTGTTGTTTCGAAGCGGAGCGGAGAAGTTGTAGAAGTAGAAGAAAAGTAGACATTATCTTGATGTGAGACGGTGGGTGCAATGGGAGAAGAGGTGTCTGCTGTTAATTGTAATGTTTCGGATGATTGTAGATTGTTGTTGATGAGAAGATAAGCAGAGGCTAAACCGGTTTGCTTGTTTTCAATTTTGTTATTAGACGTTGTTGTTTTAGAGTTCGCTAATGTGGTGGGTTCGTTGTTGGTTGTGATATTTTGCATTGGTGTTGTTGGTGTTACTTTTGCGCTATTGTCTATTATGTTTGAGTGTTTCAGAGAATCTGCGAGTGAGGTGCGGTTGAAAGTGAACGGATTTCTTTCTTTGTACAATTTATTTGCTTCCCGCAATGTACATTTTTCTTGCGTTTTTATTTTCATAATCTCATAATAAGTAGCTGTCAAACGAGATTAACACTACACCTTTGGGTTTGGAGACACCATCGATGGAGCGGTTGAACTTGTAAACATTCGTTACGTTGTAGGCTTTAAGGCCATCCACAATTTCGTTTTCTGGAACGTTATTTAAAAAGGTGGAGTATACGGTGCCTTTGACGCAGTTTAAGTTGTCGTGATAGTTGGCGGTGATAGCACATAATCCAGGAAGGGAGCGGGCATCAATGAATTTTTTAGCGTACTCGCGATTCTTCACTAGTATAACTAAGCGGCCGTCGGACTGTTGAGAGATAGAGTTGATTTCCTTACATATGCGTAGGAGGGATTTGTGCAATGCAAAAATTAAAAATTCTGCGAACGATTTGTTCGTGTCTTTGGTTTTATGGCTACACATTTCGGGTTGTCCTTTTTAATCACTGGGAGTTCTCGGAATTCTTCGGTTATATTAAGAGTTTTTTTGCGTTTGGCACGGGGGGTTAGTGATATGAGGGCAAACCTATTATCTCCCAGATTAAAGGCCCCTGGGGCCATGATGGTAGATTTAAAATTATCACAAGCGGGTGTTCAAATGTTAAATGCCTCGGAATACGAACTCAACTAATACTTGTGCGAATTACGTCAAAACAAATGTAGATTAGTGACTTACAAACCCAGAATATTTTCCACTAAAAAATACGCTGACACATACTTGTTATTTACCTATAATCAGACTTAATTTTCCATATACTCTAGCTTTCGCAATATTATACCTCCTCAGCCAACGAATATTTTATCCACAAATCAATTATGACTCTAAAGATTCTGCAATGGAACATAAGAGGCTACACTAATAATTATAATGAGCTATTATTGTTAATTAAGAGGCACAATATTAAAGAAATGTCCTTACAAGAAACACACATTCTTCCAAATTCACCTACATCCATCCCGGTTAACTTCTCCGTATACAACCTCGATGCTATAGGAGTCCAAATAAAGTCTAAAACAGAACTCTCAGTAATATCCGCATACATACCACCCAATAAACAATTCAGTCGGACAAATCTGGAAAATGTTCTCGGAAACCTGGCATCTCATAGTTTGATCATGGGCGATTTCAATAGTCGACATCCTAATTTGGGCTCCACCTACACTAATCGTAGAGGTAGAACACTCGCTAACTTCATCTCCCAATCCAGCTTTATTATTTTAAATGACAACTCCCCTACCCACTTCAGTACGCACAATACTCTCACCCCATAGACTTATCAATTTGCTCTCCTACCATTGCAACCAGCTGCGAATGGGCCATACAAGATGACCTATGCGGAAGCGATCAGTTCCATATAGTCATCTCACTTTTTCACACACAGCAAATTAGCACCTAACAACAAAAAACTCGATTCAACACAAAAAGTGCCAATTGGGAGTTATTTAAACTGCAGTAACACAAAATTGCAACCGTCCGGTGTCAGATAACATTAACAAAGAGGCTGCTAATATAAATGCAATCATTCTTCAATCGGCACATGCATCCATTCCTAAATCCAACCCAAACAATTTTACTCACAATGTACCATGGTGGAACTCGCAACTACAGGAACTTCATAACGAAAAAGAGAAATGTTGGCATAAACTAAGACGACATATAAACCAAGACAACGTAATGAGAAATAAAAGAGCTAATTCCCTCTTTAAAAGGGCACTAAAGCAATCCAAAAGACTATCAGTGAAAGAATTTACATCTGAAATTAGTCCCAACACTCCAACAGAAAAAATGTGGTTTAAAATTAAAAGATTTAGCGGTTATAAAACAAAACACGAAATACACTGCTTGACGAATATCAACACTTCGCCCTCAAACATTACTAACCGTAAGCATACAGCAGATGAGTTCTGCTACTACTGGTCTAATTTATCTGTCGATAGCAACTTTCCGCCTTTATTTTAGGATAGGAAACGAGTTTCTCTCAACATGCCCTTCCCACCAACCACCAATGCTAAGGCTTTAGAAATTGAAAAGGACATTAATTTACTAGAATTTAAAATTGCCTTACAAAAACTTAAAGGCAAAACAGCCGGCTATGGCCGAATAACATTTTCAATGATTTCCCAACTTCCCTTGTCCGTAAAAAATAGATTGCTTAACTTTTATAACAGTATACTCCAAACATACATCCCCCAATCCTACAAATTCACTATTATAACACCTATCTTAAAACCAAAATCCGATAAAACCTCAGTAAACTCATACCGTCCAATCTCTTTAAACCCGTGCTGTTCCAAGCTGTTAGATACAATTATTTCTAACAGGATATGGTGGTTTGTTAGAAACAACCAACTAATCCATAACAACCAAGTGGGATTCAAGCCGGGAAAATCGGTAACAGACGCTCTACTATACATACATATGTAGACCATCTAGTTGCCGATTCACTATCGACAAAAAAACACAAATCTATCATATCTCTTGACTTCGCCAAGGCATTCGACAAAATCGGTATCCATCCTATAATAGACCAATTAATACAATTGAAAGTTGGGCCCCGAATATGTAACTACATAAAAAACTTTATGACTCACAGGAAAATAAAAGTAAGAACTAACAACGTTCTTTCCGATACTCTCTCACTTCACAACGGAATACCACAAGGTTCTCGGCTTTCAGTAATCCTATTTTTAATAGCGTACAATAAGCTTTGCGACACAATTTCCACCTACAAAGAAATCTCCTTCTCCGCATACGCCGACGACTTCAGTCTTATAATTAAACATAAAAAGGAAAAAAAAAACACAAACATTGACCTCAACCCTCTATTCGAAGACATCCATTCTTGGTGCGACTACTCAGGCGCATCACTCTCGCTACAGAAATGCAAGCACTTGCACGTTTGGCGTAAAAAAACGTGTGTTTCTTCCATTCATTGTAACAATACCCAAATAAGCAATGTAGATAATCTAAGGATACTAGGAGTCACATTAAACAAAAGATACAATAGGAATTCACACATAACAACTCTTCAACAAAACCTTACACAACGCCTCAATATAATCAAATGTCTGTCTAGCTGTAAATTCAAGTGCAACTCATTAACCTTAATAAACGTTACCAGAGCTATCAGTAAAATAGAACTTTGTATCTTTTTATATGGTTTCTCTTCTCAGAGCGTCCTAAACAAACTAAAAACCATTCTTAATGCAGCGGTTAGAATTACATTAGGAGCATTTAGAACGACTCCAATCAACAGTATGCCTTTCGAAGCCAATATTTCCCCATTGGAAACAAAAAGATACTTCCTCACCAACAAATTAATAAAAGTTCTCATGAACAGTTTTAATACACCTCTTTCAAAATAGTTCAATCGTTTAAAAGAAACAAACTTTCCAAAAAAATTCCTTCAGCAGTTAGTAGGGCCGTCCTCAACAGTAAGAAACTTAACCTCCCCTTTCTTCCCCTAAAACCAATTTTGACTAACGTACCTCAATGGAGGTCCATAAAATCAATAGTTAATAAAATTAATACTAAGCTACGAAAATCCAAGAAATCGGAAACACCTCCCATAAAATACCAACAAGCATTCGCCCAGATAAAGGATGAACACAAAAACTACACTTTTCTTTACTCAGATGGCTCCCAAATAAACAATATGACCGGTTTCAGTGTTACTACTGAGACTGAAAACATAATCGTATCCAACTTAGCCCCGTATAGCACAGTATTTTCGGCTGAAATAATTGCCATCATGGCTGCGGTTGAATTAATCAAGAACAAGAAAGGAAAATTTGTAGTTTGTTCTGATTCACACTCATCTGTTGACGCTATTTCCAATATTGTAAACAATGACTATTATCCCAGCATGATTCGGAAAATTCTAACCGAAAAGTATCCAAAAATCCTCTTATTATGGTCTCCGGGCCATGCATTAATAAAAGGTAATGAGTTTGCCGACAACGCAGCAAAATACGCCACCAAAAATCCAGTCGTAGTTGAATCCCTTAAAAAGCAATTTCAAAAACAACATAAATCCGAGACCTGGCGTAAATATTCTTCTTGGTACAAAGAACATAACACACAAAAACTATCCTTAAAGAACTTCCTAACGCTTAGTACGGATCCTTCGCTATCTAGAATGGATTGGGTAAAGTTTACACGACTTCGTTTGGGACACTCAAAGCTGACTCATCTTCATCTCATGGACTCCAACATCCCGACTACTTGCAAATACTGCAACAGTGCTCGAGTTTCCATTAAACACGTATTAACTGATTGTGGTTTTTTCAACACTCATAGAAACCTCGTCTTCCGCAACAACGATCCTACCCAATCCTTATCCAATCCTACAATCGAAAATATCCAAAAAATTCTTTAATTTTTAAAAATATCTAAACTTTACAATGAAATCTAACATATGCATCTACGTTAACAGATATAATTTATAAAAATAAACATTAAGTTCACATTATGTTTTTTTTATTTTTTATAAGTAATAAATACATTATAAGAAGTAGCTGAAGGCCATAGTAGCCATTGCTTCCTTAATTGGGTTTATAATTTGTAATTATAAGCTCCAGTTTGTAATAATAATAATAATAATATAGAAGAAACTAAGGCAGTTTTTGCGAACCCGGACATTAAATTGGCGTATAATACTAACGTTATAGCAACCACAAATAATGAGCCAGTCTATAGCAAAAGCTACGCATACCCAATGGCAGTTAAAAAATGTGTTAACGAGGAGATTGAAAGCCTGTTACGACGGCATCATTCAACCTTCCAAATTAGCTTACAACAATCCTGTTTGGGTAGTGGATAAAAAAGGAATTGATGACAATGGACAAAGGAAAAAACGATTGGTTATTGATTTCCGGAAGCTGAATAGCATTACCGTAAATGACAAGTACCCCATTCCAGACACATCGATAATTCTCTCTAATTTAGGTAGAGCAAAATTGTTTACTACACTAGACCTCAAAGCAGGATTCCATCAAATACTGCTACACGAAAAAGATAGGAAAAAAACTGCATATAGTATAAATAATGGGAAATATGAGTTTTGCCGATTGCCGTTCGGGCTCAAGAAAGCGCCAAGTATTTTCCAACGAACCATAGACGATGTGTTAAGACCCAAAATAAGGAAAACATGTCATGTCTATGTCGACGATATAATAATATATTCGGAAAATGAAAACGAACACCTAAAGCATTTGCAAGAAATTTTAACATTACTGAATAATGCAAACATGAACGTTAATTTAGAAAAATCGAAGTTTTTTAGAGAGGAAACGGAATTTTTAAGATTTGTTGTATCAAAGGATGGGCTTAAAACATCACCCGATAAGGTGAAAGCTATCCTTCAGTACGAAAAACCGAAAACTGTTCGAAGTCTCCGAGCGTTTTAGGGTCTGACAGGATATTATAGAAGATTCATTAAGAGGTACGCCGACGTAGCAAAACCTCTCACAAAACTCCTGAGGGGTGTAGAAAGAAAATACCCCTTGAATTAGATATAGAAGGACGCAAGCCATTTGAGAAATTTAAAGAAATTCTAACGTCTGAAGAAGTAATACTTCTCCACCCAGATTTAAATAAGCCCTTTGATCTGACGACTGATGCGTCATCTCAAGATATTGGTGCGGCCTTATCACAAAATAAACGCCCAATCACATTTATTTCTAGAACACTTTCTAAAACAAAAGTCAACTATGCAGTAAATGAAAAGGAATTACTGGCTATAGTGTGGGCTATAAAAAATTTAAGAAATTACTTACAGTGGGGAGCAAAACCGTCAAGATGTTTACTGAATGCGACTAAATGTCCTTATAAATTTTCTTCTACTAGCAGTATCGGCAACATTCATACACCAAAATAAAGATAATAATTCAATTTATCAAAAATAGAAAACAGAACAGCATTTTTTTATTTCTGAACGAAAATACAGGATAAATTCCAGTTTCAAGTCATTTTGACAGTTTTGCACTTATACACTTAGACCTAAATTATTTACAGAACTTAGTAGAGACTAAGAGACTTCCTCACCAACAAATTAATAAAATTAAATAAATTAATGCAGCGGTTAGAATTACATTAGGAGCAATTAGAACGACTCCAATCAACAATATGATTTTCGAAGCCAATATTTCCCCATTGGAAACAAAAAGAGACTTCCTCACCAACAAATTAATAAAAGTTCTCATGAACAGTTTTAATACACCTCTTTCAAAATAGTTCAATCGTTTAAAAGAAACAAACTTTCCAAAAAAATTCCTTCAGCAACCTCCCCTTTCTTCCCCTAAAACCAATTTTGACTAACGTACCTCAATGGAGGTCCATAAAATCAATAGTTAATAAAATTAATACTAAGCTACGAAAATCCAAGAAATCGGAAACACCTCCCATAAAATACCAACAAGCTTTCGCCCAGATAAAGGATGAACACAAAAACTACACTTTTCTTTACTCAGATGGCTCCCAAATAAACAATATGACCGGTTTCAGTGTTACTACTGAGACTGAAAACATAATCGTATCCAACTTAGCCCCGTATAGCACAGTATTTTCGGCTGAAATAATTGCCATCATGGCTGCGGTTGAATTAATCAAGAACAAGAAAGGAAAATTTGTAGTTTGTTCTGATTCACTCTCATCTCTTGACGCTATTTCCAATATTGTAAACAATGACTATTATCCCAGCATGATTCGGAAAATTCTAACCGAAAAGTATCCAAAAATCCTCTTATTATGGTCTCCGGGCCATGCATTAATAAAAGGTAATGAGTTTGCCGACAACGCAGCAAAATACGCCACCAAAAATCCAGTCGTAGTTGAATCCCTTAAAAAGCAATTTCAAAAACAACATAAATCCGAGACCTGGCGTAAATGTTCTTCTTGGTACAAAGAACATAACACACAAAAACTATCCTTAAAGAACTTCCTAACGCTTAGTACGGACCCTTCGCTATCTAGAATGGATTGGGTAAAGTTTACACGACTTCGTTTGGGACACTCAAAGCTGACTCATCTTCATCTCATGGACTCCAACATCCCGACTACTTGCAAATACTGCAACAGTGCTCGAGTTTCCATTAAACACGTATTAACTGATTGTGGTTTTTTCAACACTCATAGAAACCTCGTCTTCCGCAACAACGATCCTACCCAATCCTTATCCAATCCTACAACCGAAAATATCCAAAAAATTCTTTAATTTTTAAAAATATCTAAACTTTACAATGAAATCTAACATATGCATCTACGTTAACAGATATAATTTATAAAAATAAACATTAAGTTCACATTATGTTTTTTTTATATTTTATAAGTAATAAATACATTATAAGAAGTAGCTGAAGGCCATAGTAGCCATTGCTTCCTTAATTGGGTTTATAATTTGTAATTATAAGCTCCAGTTTGTAATAATAATAATAATAATATAGAAGAAACTAAGGCAGTTTTTGCGAACCCGGACAATAAATTGGCGTATAATACTAACGTTATAGCAACCACAAATAATGAGCCAGTCTATAGCAAAAGCTACGCATACCCAATGGCAGTTAAAAAATGTGTTAACGAGGAGATTGAAAGCCTGTTACGACGGCATCATTCAACCTTCCAAATTAGCTTACAACAATCCTGTTTGGGTATTGGATAAAAAAGGAATTGATGACAATGGACAAAGGAAAAAACGATTGGTTATTGATTTCCGGAAGCTGAATAGCATTACTGTAAATGACAAGTACCCCATTCCAGATACATCGATAATTCTCTCTAATTTAGGTAGAGCAAAATTGTTTACTACACTAGACCTCAAAGCAGGATTCCATCAAATACTGCTACACGAAAAAGATAGGAAAAAAACTGCATATAGTATAAATAATGGGAAATATGAGTTTTGCCGATTGCCGTTCGGGCTCAAGAACGCGCCAAGTATTTTCCAACGAACCATAGACGATGTGTTAAGACCCAAAATAAGGAAAACATGTCATGTCTATGTCGACGATATAATAATATATTCGGAAAATGAAAACGAACACCTAAAGCATTTGCAAGAAATTTTAACATTACTGAATAATGCAAACATGAACGTTAATTTAGAAAAATCGAAGTTTTTTAGAGAGGAAACGGAATTTTTAAGATTTGTTGTATCAAAGGATGGGCTTAAAACATCACCCGATAAGGGTGCTAATCCTTCAGTACGAAAAACCGAAAACTGTTCGAAGTCTCCGAGCGTTTTTGGGTCTGACAGGATATTATAGAAGATTCATTAAGAGGTACGCCGACGTAGCAAAACCTCTCACAAAACTCCTGAGGGGTGTAGAAAGAAAATACCCCTTGAATTAGATATAGAAGGACGCAAGCCATTTGAGAAATTTAAAGAAATTCTAACGTCTGAAGAAGTAATACTTCTCCACCCAGATTTAAATAAGCCCTTTGATCTGACGACTGATGCGTCATCTCAAGCTATTGGTGCGGCCTTATCACAAAATAAACGCCCAATCACATTTATTTCTAGAACACTTTCTAAAACAAAAGTCAACTATGCAGTAAATGAAAAGGAATTACTGGCTATAGTGTGGGCTATAAAAAATTTAAGAAATTACTTACAGTGGGGAGCAAAACCGTCAAGATGTTTACTGAATGCGACTAAATGTCCTTATAAATTTTCTTCTACTAGCAGTATCGGCAACATTCATACACCAAAATAAAGATAATAATTCAATTTATCAAAAATAGAAAACAGAACAGCATTTTTTTATTTCTGAACGAAAATACAGGATAAATTCCAGTTTCAAGTCATTTTGACAGTTTTGCACTTATACACTTAGACCTAAATTATTTACAGAACTTAGTAGAGACTTAGAGACTTCCTCACCAACAAATTAATAAAATTAAATAAATTAATGCAGCGGTTAGAATTACATTAGGAGCAATTAGAACGACTCCAATCAACAATATGATTTTCGAAGCCAATATTTCCCCATTGGAAACAAAAAGAGACTTCCTCACCAACAAATTAATAAAAGTTCTCATGAACAGTTTTAATACACCTCTTTCAAAATAGTTCAATCGTTTAAAAGAAACAAACTTTCCAAAAAAATTCCTTCAGCAACCTCCCCTTTCTTCCCCTAAAACCAATTTTGACTAACGTACCTCAATGGAGGTCCATAAAATCAATAGTTAATAAAATTAATACTAAGCTACGAAAATCCAAGAAATCGGAAACACCTCCCATAAAATACCAACAAGCTTTCGCCCAGATAAAGGATGAACACAAAAACTACACTTTTCTTTACTCAGATGGCTCCCAAATAAACAATATGACCGGTTTCAGTGTTACTACTGAGACTGAAAACATAATCGTATCCAACTTAGCCCCGTATAGCACAGTATTTTCGGCTGAAATAATTGCCATCATGGCTGCGGTTGAATTAATCAAGAACAAGAAAGGAAAATTTGTAGTTTGTTCTGATTCACTCTCATCTCTTGACGCTATTTCCAATATTGTAAACAATGACTATTATCCCAGCATGATTCGGAAAATTCTAACCGAAAAGTATCCAAAAATCCTCTTATTATGGTCTCCGGGCCATGCATTAATAAAAGGTAATGAGTTTGCCGACAACGCAGCAAAATACGCCACCAAAAATCCAGTCGTAGTTGAATCCCTTAAAAAGCAATTTCAAAAACAACATAAATCCGAGACCTGGCGTAAATGTTCTTCTTGGTACAAAGAACATAACACACAAAAACTATCCTTAAAGAACTTCCTAACGCTTAGTACGGACCCTTCGCTATCTAGAATGGATTGGGTAAAGTTTACACGACTTCGTTTGGGACACTCAAAGCTGACTCATCTTCATCTCATGGACTCCAACATCCCGACTACTTGCAAATACTGCAACAGTGCTCGAGTTTCCATTAAACACGTATTAACTGATTGTGGTTTTTTCAACACTCATAGAAACCTCGTCTTCCGCAACAACGATCCTACCCAATCCTTATCCAATCCTACAACCGAAAATATCCAAAAAATTCTTTAATTTTTAAAAATATCTAAACTTTACAATGAAATCTAACATATGCATCTACGTTAACAGATATAATTTATAAAAATAAACATTAAGTTCACATTATGTTTTTTTTATATTTTATAAGTAATAAATACATTATAAGAAGTAGCTGAAGGCCATAGTAGCCATTGCTTCCTTAATTGGGTTTATAATTTGTAATTATAAGCTCCAGTTTGTAATAATAATAATAATAATATAGAAGAAACTAAGGCAGTTTTTGCGAACCCGGACATTAAATTGGCGTATAATACTAACGTTATAGCAACCACAAATAATGAGCCAGTCTATAGCAAAAGCTACGCATACCCAATGGCAGTTAAAAAATGTGTTAACGAGGAGATTGAAAGCCTGTTACGACGGCATCATTCAACCTTCCAAATTAGCTTACAACAATCCTGTTTGGGTATTGGATAAAAAAGGAATTGATGACAATGGACAAAGGAAAAAACGATTGGTTATTGATTTCCGGAAGCTGAATAGCATTACTGTAAATGACAAGTACCCCATTCCAGACACATCGATAATTCTCTCTAATTTAGGTAGAGCAAAATTGTTTACTACACTAGACCTCAAAGCAGGATTCCATCAAATACTGCTACACGAAAAAGATAGGAAAAAAACTGCATATAGTATAAATAATGGGAAATATGAGTTTTGCCGATTGCCGTTCGGGCTCAAGAACGCGCCAAGTATTTTCCAACGAACCATAGACGATGTGTTAAGACCCAAAATAAGGAAAACATGTCATGTCTATGTCGACGATATAATAATATATTCGGAAAATGAAAACGAACACCTAAAGCATTTGCAAGAAATTTTAACATTACTGAATAATGCAAACATGAACGTTAATTTAGAAAAATCGAAGTTTTTTAGAGAGGAAACGGAATTTTTAAGATTTGTTGTATCAAAGGATGGGCTTAAAACATCACCCGATAAGGGTGCTAATCCTTCAGTACGAAAAACCGAAAACTGTTCGAAGTCTCCGAGCGTTTTTGGGTCTGACAGGATATTATAGAAGATTCATTAAGAGGTACGCCGACGTAGCAAAACCTCTCACAAAACTCCTGAGGGGTGTAGAAAGAAAATACCCCTTGAATTAGATATAGAAGGACGCAAGCCATTTGAGAAATTTAAAGAAATTCTAACGTCTGAAGAAGTAATACTTCTCCACCCAGATTTAAATAAGCCCTTTGATCTGACGACTGATGCGTCATCTCAAGCTATTGGTGCGGCCTTATCACAAAATAAACGCCCAATCACATTTATTTCTAGAACACTTTCTAAAACAAAAGTCAACTATGCAGTAAATGAAAAGGAATTACTGGCTATAGTGTGGGCTATAAAAAATTTAAGAAATTACTTACAGTGGGGAGCAAAACCGTCAAGATGTTTACTGAATGCGACTAAATGTCCTTATAAATTTTCTTCTACTAGCAGTATCGGCAACATTCATACACCAAAATAAAGATAATAATTCAATTTATCAAAAATAGAAAACAGAACAGCATTTTTTTTATTTCTGAACGAAAATACAGGATAAATTCCAGTTTCAAGTCATTTTGACAGTTTTGCACTTATACACTTAGACCTAAATTATTTACAGAACTTAGTAGAGACTTAGAGACTTCCTCACCAACAAATTAATAAAATTAAATAAATTAATGCAGCGGTTAGAATTACATTAGGAGCAATTAGAACGACTCCAATCAACAATATGATTTTCGAAGCCAATATTTCCCCATTGGAAACAAAAAGAGACTTCCTCACCAACAAATTAATAAAAGTTCTCATGAACAGTTTTAATACACCTCTTTCAAAATAGTTCAATCGTTTAAAAGAAACAAACTTTCCAAAAAAATTCCTTCAGCAGTTAGTAGGGCCGTCCTCAACAGTAAGAAACTTAACCTCCCCTTTCTTCCCCTAAAACCAATTTTGACTAACGTACCTCAATGGAGGTCCATAAAATCAATAGTTAATAAAATTAATACTAAGCTACGAAAATCCAAGAAATCGGAAACACCTCCCATAAAATACCAACAAGCATTCGCCCAGATAAAGGATGAACACAAAAACTACACTTTTCTTTACTCAGATGGCTCCCAAATAAACAATATGACCGGTTTCAGTGTTACTACTGAGACTGAAAACATAATCGTATCCAACTTAGCCCCGTATAGCACAGTATTTTCGGCTGAAATAATTGCCATCATGGCTGCGGTTGAATTAATCAAGAACAAGAAAGGAAAATTTGTAGTTTGTTCTGATTCACACTCATCTCTTGACGCTATTTCCAATATTGTAAACAATGACTATTATCCCAGCATGATTCGGAAAATTCTAACCGAAAAGTATCCAAAAATCCTCTTATTATGGTCTCCGGGCCATGCATTAATAAAAGGTAATGAGTTTGCCGACAACGCAGCAAAATACGCCACCAAAAATCCAGTCGTAGTTGAATCCCTTAAAAAGCAATTTCAAAAACAACATAAATCCGAGACCTGGCGTAAATGTTCTTCTTGGTACAAAGAACATAACACACAAAAACTATCCTTAAAGAACTTCCTAACGCTTAGTACGGACCCTTCGCTATCTAGAATGGATTGGGTAAAGTTTACACGACTTCGTTTGGGACACTCAAAGCTGACTCATCTTCATCTCATGGACTCCAACATCCCGACTACTTGCAAATACTGCAACAGTGCTCGAGTTTCCATTAAACACGTATTAACTGATTGTGGTTTTTTCAACACTCATAGAAACCTCGTCTTCCGCAACAACGATCCTACCCAATCCTTATCCAATCCTACAATCGAAAATATCCAAAAAATTCTTTAATTTTTAAAAATATCTAAACTTTACAATGAAATCTAACATATGCATCTACGTTAACAGATATAATTTATAAAAATAAACATTAAGTTCACATTATGTTTTTTTTATTTTTTATAAGTAATAAATACATTATAAGAAGTAGCTGAAGGCCATAGTAGCCATTGCTTCCTTAATTGGGTTTATAATTTGTAATTATAAGCTCCAGTTTGTAATAATAATAATAATAATATAGAAGAAACTAAGGCAGTTTTTGCGAACCCGGACATTAAATTGGCATATAATACTAACGTTATAGCAACCACAAATAATGAGCCAGTCTATAGCAAAAGCTACGCATACCCAATGGCAGTTAAAAAATGTGTTAACGAGGAGATTGAAAGCCTGTTACGACGGCATCATTCAACCTTCCAAATTAGCTTACAACAATCCTGTTTGGGTAGTGGATAAAAAAGGAATTGATGACAATGGACAAAGGAAAAAACGATTGGTTATTGATTTCCGGAAGCTGAATAGCATTACTGTAAATGACAAGTACCCCATTCCAGACACATCGATAATTCTCTCTAATTTAGGTAGAGCAAAATTGTTTACTACACTAGACCTCAAAGCAGGATTCCATCAAATACTGCTACACGAAAAAGATAGGAAAAAAACTGCATATAGTATAAATAATGGGAAATATGAGTTTTGCCGATTGCCGTTCGGGCTCAAGAAAGCGCCAAGTATTTTCCAACGAACCATAGACGATGTGTTAAGACCCAAAATAAGGAAAACATGTCATGTCTATGTCGACGATATAATAATATATTCGGAAAATGAAAACGAACACCTAAAGCATTTGCAAGAAATTTTAACATTACTGAATAATGCAAACATGAACGTTAATTTAGAAAAATCGAAGTTTTTTAGAGAGGAAACGGAATTTTTAAGATTTGTTGTATCAAAGGATGGGCTTAAAACATCACCCGATAAGGTGAAAGCTATCCTTCAGTACGAAAAACCGAAAACTGTTCGAAGTCTCCGAGCGTTTTTGGGTCTGACAGGATATTATAGAAGATTCATTAAGAGGTACGCCGACGTAGCAAAACCTCTCACAAAACTCCTGAGGGGTGTAGAAAGAAAATACCCCTTGAATTAGATATAGAAGGACGCAAGCCATTTGAGAAATTAAAAGAAATTCTAACGTCTGAAGAAGTAATACTTCTCCACCCAGATTTAAATAAGCCCTTTGATCTGACGACTGATGCGTCATCTCAAGCTATTGGTGCGGCCTTATCACAAAATAAACGCCCAATCACATTTATTTCTCGAACACTTTCTAAAACAAAAGTCAATTATGCAGTAAATGAAAAGGAATTACTGGCTATAGTGTGGGCTATAAAAAATTTAAGAAATTACTTACAGTGGGGAGCAAAACCGTCAAGATGTTTACTGAATGCGACTAAATGTCCTTATAACTTTTCTTCTACTAGCAGTATCGGCAACATTCATACACCAAAATAAAGATAATAATTCAATTTATCAAAAATAGAAAACAGAACAGCATTTTTTTATTTCTGAACGAAAATACAGGATAAATTCCAGTTTCAAGTCATTTTGACAGTTTTGCACTTATACACTTAGACCTAAATTATTTACAGAACTTAGTAGAGACTTAGAGACTTCCTCACCAACAAATTAATAAAATTAAATAAATTAATGCAGCGGTTAGAATTACATTAGGAGCAATTAGAACGACTCCAATCAACAATATGCTTTTCGAAGCCAATATTTCCCCATTGGAAACAAAAAGAGACTTCCTCACCAACAAATTAATAAAAGTTCTCATGAACGGATTTAATACACCTCTTTCAAAATAGTTCAATCGTTTAAAAGAAACAAACTTTCCAAAAAAATTCCTTCAGCAGTTAGTAGGGCCGTCCTCAACAGTAAGAAACTTAACCTCCCCTTTCTTCCCCTAAAACCAATTTTGACTAACGTACCTCAATGGAGGTCCATAAAATCAGTAGTTAATAAAATTAATACTAAGCTACGAAAATCCAAGAAATCGGAAACACCTCCCATAAAATACCAACAAGCATTCGCCCAGATAAAGGATGAACACAAAAACTACACTTTTCTTTACTCAGATGGCTCCCAAATAAACAATATGACCGGTTTCAGTGTTACTACTGAGACTGAAAACATAATCGTATCCAACTTAGCCCCGTATAGCACATTATTTTCGGCTGAAATAATTGCCATCATGGCTGCGGTTGAATTAATCAAGAACAAGAAAGGAAAATTTGTAGTTTGTTCTGATTCACTCTCATCTCTTGACGCTATTTCCAATATTGTAAACAATGACTATTATCCCAGCATGATTCGGAAAATTCTCACCGAAAAGTATCCAAAAATCCTCTTATTGTGGTCTCCGGGCCATGCATTAATAAAAAATAATGAGTTTGCCGACAACGCAGCAAAATACGCCACCAAAAATCCAGTCGTAGTTGAATCCCTTAAAAAGCAATTTCAAAAACAACATAAATCCGAGACCTGGCGTAAATGTTCTTCTTGGTACAAAGAACATAACACACAAAAACTATCCTTAAAGAACTTCCTAACGCTTAGTACGGACCCTTCGCTATCTAGAATGGATTGGGTAAAGTTTACACGACTTCGTTTGGGACACTCAAAGCTGACTCATCTTCATCTCATGGACTCCAACATCCCGACTACTTGCAAATACCGCAACAGTGCTCGAGTTTCCATTAAACACGTATTAACTGATTGTGGTTTTTTCAACACTCATAGAAACCTCGTCTTCCGCAACAACGATCCTACCCAATCCTTATCCAATCCTACAACCGAAAATATCCAAAAAATTCTTTAATTTTTAAAAATATCTAAACTTTACAATGAAATCTAACATATGCATCTACGTTAACAGATATAATTTATAAAAATAAACATTAAGTTCACATTATGTTTTTTTATTTTTTATAAGTAATAAATACATTATAAGAAGTAGCTGAAGGCCATAGTAGCCATTGCTTCCTTAATTGGGTTTATAATTTGTAATTATAAGCTCCAGTTTGTAATAATAATAATAATAATATAGAAGAAACTAAGGCAGTTTTTGCGAACCCGGACATTAAATTGGGGTATAATACTAACGTTATAGCAACCACAAATAATGAGCCAGTCTATAGCAAAAGCTACGCATACCCAATGGCAGTTAAAAAATGTGTTAACGAGGAGATTGAAAGCCTGTTACGACGGCATCATTCAACCTTCCAAATTAGCTTACAACAATCCTGTTTGGGTAGTGGATAAAAAAGGAATTGATGACAATGGACAAAGGAAAAACGATTGGTTATTGATTTCCGGAAGCTGAATAGCATTACTGTAAATGACAAGTACCCCATTCCAGACACATCGATAATTCTCTCTAATTTAGGTAGAGCAAAATTGTTTACTACACTAGACCTCAAAGCAGGATTCCATCAAATACTGCTACACGAAAAAGATAGGAAAAAAACTGCATATAGTATAAATAATGGGAAATATGAGTTTTGCCGATTGCCGTTCGGGCTCAAGAACGCGCCAAGTATTTTCCAACGAACCATAGACGATGTGTTAAGACCCAAAATAAGGAAAACATGTCATGTCTATGTCGACGATATAATAATATATTCGGAAAATGAAAACGAACACCTAAAGCATTTGCAAGAAATTTTAACATTACTGAATAATGCAAACATGAACGTTAATTTAGAAAAATCGAAGTTTTTTAGAGAGGAAACGGAATTTTTAAGATTTGTTGTATCAAAGGATGGGCTTAAAACATCACCCGATAAGGGTGCTAATCCTTCAGTACGAAAAACCGAAAACTGTTCGAAGTCTCCGAGCGTTTTTAGGTCTGACAGGATATTATAGAAGATTCATTAAGAGGTACGCCAACGTAGCAAAACCTCTCACAAAACTCCTGAGGGGTGTAGAAAGAAAATACCCCTTGAATTAGATATAGAAGGACGCAAGCCATTTGAGAAATTAAAAGAAATTCTAACGTCTGAAGAAGTAATACTTCTCCACCCAGAATTAAATAAGCCCTTTGATCTGACGACTGATGCGTCATCTCAAGCTATTGGTGCGGCCTTATCACAAAAGGCAGTTTATATGTTGTAGCAGACGCTCTGTCAAGGCAACTCTTAAATCACCTAACTGAGTCCTGTTCACATTCCGAAATTTCTTTAACAAATACAATTAAAATAATACAAACTCCCATAAATAGCTTTAGGAACCAACTAATAATAAGTAAACGCGATAGTAACAGTAAAAGGACAAAAATTTTGTTTAAGAAACACATTCGACATGAGATAAATTTTACGGATGAACAAAATCTTATAAAACTACTGAAGGAAACAATTAATCCTGATGTAGTTAATGTACTTTACTGCGAGGAAATCGATCTCGGAGAGATACAACAAACACTTTTAAAGAACTTTTCAGTTGTTAAATTCGTGTACACTCGGAAAATTTTGATTGACGTAACTAACAAAGACGATCAAGAGGAAATTTTAGTTGTCGAACACAACAGGGCAC
Organism: Philophylla caesio; assembly: GCA_963971545.1. NCBI lineage: Eukaryota > Metazoa > Arthropoda > Insecta > Diptera > Tephritidae > Philophylla > Philophylla caesio. The sequence goes on along the minus strand of OZ020605.1, from coordinate 121,314 downwards.
ACAGAAATGCAAGAGAAACTTATAAGCAAATAACAGAAGATTATTTTTTCCCAAACATTAGGAAAAGGTTAAACGAGCTCATTAAATCATGCAAGACCTGTTTACTCTCAAAGTATAATAGGAAACCAAACAGACAAAACATTGAAGAAACTCCTATTCCAACTTATCCAGGCGAAATTTTACATATAGATATTTACTCGCCGGCAAATAATTCATTCTTGACATGTGTCGATAAATTTTCGAAATTTGCAGTAGTAAAAAAATTAGAAACACGCACAATTATTGATATAAAAGTAGGCATTATGGAAATATTAAACATATTCCCTGAAACAAAGATTATAGTGTGTGACAACGAGCCAGCGCTTACGTCAGAAACAATTAAAAATTACATTAACAAGTAAGAAAAACTAAACTCGAGCGAAACCGATTTTTTGCATTTTTCAAAAACTTCCGTTATATGGGAGGTGGGCGTGGTTATTGACCGATCTTGACCATTTTCAATACCAACTTCCCTGTCCAAAAAGCAATCTATGTACCAAATTTCATTGAGATATCTCAATTTTTACTCAAGTTATTGTAAACACGGACAGACGGACGGACGGACGGACAGACAGTCAGGGCTAAATCGATTCCTTTTTTCATTCTGATCATTTCAGTATATACATATATGTCTATATCTATCGCGATAATTTTTTGCTGTTACAAACAAACGTTATGCGAACAAAGTTAAAATACCCTTGTGTACAAGTACGCTCGGGTATAAAAATAACCATAATATTCAGCAATATGATGTCCCACCTTACCATAGCTAATCGAATGGTCAAGTAGAGCGATTCCACAGTACATTGACAGAAATTGGTAGATGCATAAAAAACGAAGGGAACTCAAGTGATGTCGTGGAAATAGTCTTATTAGCAACCATTAAATATAACAATTCAATTCATTCGGTCACAGACTATAAGCCAATAGATATAATATATGGGAAAGAAACTTTATCCTTATATGACGAATATAGAAGAAAAGCTTAAAAAAAAACAAGCAAACGATTTAATATTTCATAATAAAAAAACTAAATATAAAACATATAAAAACGGAGATATTGTCTACGTTAAAGTAAATAAGCGGCTAGGAAATAAGTTATCAAATATTTACGTAGAGAAAGTAGTTCAGGAGGATTTAGGTACAACTGTTAAAATAAGCGGGAAAAAAATTCATAGATAATCTTCGTTAATTTCAGGTTCTGGCTTACAATCGCTTCGGCAAAGATAATAGACTACTCTAGGTCGTTCTATACACCTATAGAGGATGGAAAAGTCGCAACTTATAATGACACAAAATTTCTCATACACAAAACGGAGCTAAATATATTTGTAAAAATGGCCTATGAAAATCTCCACATAGCAGAAAGTTTCTCATATTCAGAACTACAGAAAACAATAAAAATAGATTCGCAACAAATAATAAGACTAGTAAATATGTTAACTTTACATCATAGGTATTCACGAAGTATAAACTTGTTAGCATCGGCACTTAAATTTGTCGCCGGTACACCGGATATTTATGATTTCAATTAGACGTCTGCATGAATGTACTCATTGGCCGTTTTAACACATTCACACGTAAGCGCAACATTCTACGCATTCTGCTCACAGCAAGCGCGATGACTGAATGAGTGTGCAGATTGCTGAGAATACTGCGCTCAGTCGCATTCAGAAATAGAGGCATTCGTTGTACAAAGAGTGCCAAATATGTTGTACAACTAGTCATGCGCATTCGGATGTATGAGACCACTTCCGGCTGTATGAGACCACATTCGACTGAAAGATTTTATGACGGCGCCAATTTTCGCAAATGATAGCGGCTACATTATGAAAGCAATTAAATAGAAAAAATTCAATAATTGCATGTCTCTTCATATTTACGTACATATGTACATGCATAATCTACATTATATTTTACTGAAATTAATAAGTAACTAAAAATAAATGCATACACATATAATAAAGTCAATACACATTTGTATGAAAATGTGTTCACATGTAGGGGCAAATGTAAATGGAAATAAAACAAATTTAGAAAAAATTTTCACAATGTTTTTATATACAGAATTTCTTAAGACTCTCATTAAAATGTTAGAAATTTTCAATTTCTCATTAAAACGTTAGAAATTTTGGATGGAAAACTTTGATATTTGGAAAATGTTTGCACTCTGTACAAGTTTTGAAACTTTAATTGATATGGTTCTAGTTAAAGAATACGATATTATTTAATAAAGAATTAACGGAAAGGATTTGTGTTAAAAAACATTGTAAGTATTGCATACAACTGTAACCTGCTTTTGACGTTGTTACGCATATACGTATTTATATACGTACATATGTCTATTTATGTGTGGGTATAATGTATGGTAGTAAAACCCTTTTATAAATATTCGCTACCCAGTAGCAAAAGGTAATAGCTAGTAAATGAGTCGGTAAGAGCCAAAGTGAGGGTCTGACTGCTGAATTCATCGCTGAATTTTAACACAGCGATGTCCTAGGAAATTCATACCTGAACAACTCGCTTACCCATGGATATTAACCGGTCACTTATATGCATTACCGACTCACATACTTGGTTATATGAAACAATCAGCTGTACACCTTACTGATTCACATACTTGGTATATGAATCGATCAGTTGTACGCCTTACCGACTCACATACTTGGTTATATGAAACAATCAGCTGTACACCTTACTGACTCAAATACATGAGTATATGAATCGATCAGCTGTACGCCATACCGACTAAAAGGAATCCAATACAAATATTATAGTTTTGAACTTTATAATTTATTAGTTAATAAAAATAAACATAAAAGAAATAATAAATAAATGCAATTCATAACTCATAACTAAAAAATATATACATTTTCTAATGATTGCAATTTACTTTGTTTAGTTCTTATCTTTTTGCCACTTCAAGGAACCGGCTTTGTGGAAACGATTCTTGCCTCATTTTGAAGGCTCTTTTGAGCTGCGGCTCAAAATCTCCTTTTGTGTAGCCTTTCACTTGTATTGCTTCTGAAAAAAAGAAATACACGAAACTGTTATATAACGAAGATTTATTTATTAGAAAAATAAAACTAACCATATATGTGGTGCGATGCGTCGCAAATTGGGAATCTTATTGTCTTTTCCACTTCATCAGCAAATTGTTGTGTACCTGGCTGTTTATTAAGGCTGCTTTCGATTTTGTCGTTTGATATATTTATATTAATAATTTCATTTATTTCGGCATTTAATAATCGTCTTTGGTGACGTATGTATGTATAAAAAATACTTTAAAAATTATTTTTCACTTCACACACTTCAACTGATGCTTAAAATTTACTAAAGGAATAAAAACGAAATTTGCGTGGCAGCGTAACGGCAGGATAACGGTAATCATTTATTGTCAATAGTAAATATATGCATGTAAATAAGTATGTTTGTAAATAGTTGCTGCTTCGATTTATTGGAAAATTTAGTACTGAAGGGATCGCATACCCATGGCAGAGAGTCGTTCAGTTGATACGAATACATTTGTTGAAAATAACAACAACGTGGTGTCAAATGTGTTTTCATTACATGTTATAAATTGACGCAAAGTTGGTAAGGCAGTGACTGTCAAACACTGCCATCAAATTTTTAGGTCAATTGACTGCCATGCAGTTTTCATTACTAATGCCATATGTGAAATGACATTTTTTGACAGCCGGCCAGCTGATAGGAGACAAGTTTTTGCAAAAAGTAAAAAGAAATTAAACGTGGAACAATGCGCAAAAATAATCGAATGGCAATAGCTACTGCGGCGCTTTGCGTAGTAACAACACTAAGAGCATGGAAAAAGAAGAGGGGCCAACTGAGGAAACGAAAACAATGGTGGATTAGGCTAGCTCTGAGGGATAGAGCCACTTGTGGATTTTATGCTACACTGCGTTCCAAGCTAGTTTTTCAGGACCCTCGGTGGTTAAAAAACTTTTTAAGAATGAATTTGGAGGATTTCGAATGTCTTGTCGAGCGTCTCACCACATATATATCGAAAAAATCAACTCGTTTTAGGAAAGCAATCTCCGCCGGTGAAAGATTGGCGGTAACTTTACGCTACTTGGCTACAGGCGAAAGTTTTTAAAGCCTAATGACTGTTTTCTTAATAGGGAAAACGACGATTTGAAATATAATACATGAAACATGTGGTGCTATTTTCGAGGCTCTGAGAGAAGAATTTCTAAAGGTAAGTTTTTGTGTCATCCAAGTAAAAGTGACAGGGCTGATATTTATATAAGAACATTTGATATTTTGGATTAAGGTTCCGAGTACTCCTGAACAGTGGAAAATAGTTGCTGACCGTTTCGAGCAACGATGGAGTTTCCCTAATTGCTGTGGGGCGTTAGATGGAAAACACATAGCAATTCAGGCACCGGCTAACTGTGGGTCGGAGTATTTTAACTATAAACAATTCAATAGCATTGTCCTGATGGCTATGGTAGATGCCGACTACAAATTTTTGTTTGTCGAAGTCGGTGCATATGGTCGCGAATCTGATGGTGGGGTTTTTTCGCAAGGTAAGTATTTTCCAATATATGGCTAAATAAGTCAACGATTCCACTTTATGGCTTGAAATGTTTTTAATACATTTCAGATGTCCACTTTCAGCTGCTCTTGCTGATAACAGCATTAATTTCCCAGCTCCTAGGCCGCTCCCAGATGAAAAAGATCCTAAGCCATTTGTCATAGTAGCTGATGACGCTTTTCCTCTGAAACCGTATTTACTGAAACCCTTCTCTTTTCGCGAGCAAGTGATGTCGCACAAAATTTTCAACTACAGACTATCGCGGGCAAGAAATGTGGTTGAAAATGTGTTCGGCATATGCGCAGCGCGGTTCAGAATCTTAAGAAGGCCAATGGACGTAAAACCTGACCACACGAAAGCTATTGTTCTAGCGATATGTATTTTGCATAATTTTTTATTAACTCGCAAATCATTGTATGTTCGCAGCTCAGATGTCGACGATGATAGAGAGGGCATCGCTGTATGCGGTAACAGGTGGGAGAAATGGGAATACTTCCTTCCATTAGGCCAAGCAGTTTTATGGGTAGGCCAGGGGAAAATGCAATGAGTTTTCGTGCAAATTTCATGGAGTACTTCTTGACACCCCATGGAGAACTAGCATGGCAATATAATAGAAATATCCTCCATAACTAGTTCTTTTTATCTACATACATATATATAGCTACGACAGAAATCTGTATGTGCATATCACATCTTCCTCCATGTTTAAAACAGCGAAAATCCATGTATAAAATTCAAAATAACAACTTAATCTATTCATGTCTTCAAATAAACTTGAAATTTGTATTGAATAAACATTTTATTTGATAATAAATACGTAAATTGTACAATCATAAAAAAGAAATAAAGACTATTTTTCAATTCATTTATAATAACAAAAAGGTACATTAAGTTAGTTAGTCTTTTTTGTGGGGTTTTTATATATACTACATTCATTACTTCATATTACTATGCAAACATAAAATAAGGCACTTGTTTAAAAATTCATTTAGCCTCTTTGATTATAAAAAATTACGGAATTTTACTCTATATAAAACTATGCTGGAGTGACCTGTAAATAAAAATATGTATGTATATAAATATGTACATTTGTAATCAGATTAATTCCACTATACTCACCTCAACTAAACTCTTCACAACTAAACTCTTCTAAACTCTTCAACTAAACTCTTCACCTAAACTGAGCACAACTTCGTAGATATCAGCCTTAAATGCGTTGGCAAGTTGAACATTCCCGGCTTCCCATAGACGTCCGTTGGAGGCAACGAAATTGCCGACATCGTCCCAAGTGTCATTTTTAGTTGCAGCAGATACCGTCTCTAAGACCGTACCCACCGTCATCATTTTGTTCAACCCGGCGCCGTTTTGCCCCCGAAGTTGATGGAGTCGGATTGAGTTCTTGAGATGCAAAAATATCCTCGGAAGGAGGAACAGATGAATTTGACGATGCATGGCTTTTCTAAATTTGTATAATAATATACATACATATGTATGTACATATATAATTGCAATGAATTGCATTATTGCTAAATAAAATGTGTATAAAGATACTCACATCAATAAAGTTCGATGTTGTTGGTGCTTCACTACGCATCATTGGCTCCAAAAATTTGAGGGATGTGTATAGTGGGTTTGACGATGTCACTTTTGCACTTTGTCCACTCTTGGTCTGCCCCATTTTATTAAAGCCCGCCTAATTTTTTAGAAACAAATAAATATCTAATATTTCTTTAGTCTTTATTTATTTATGGGTATGACACATGAACTTACGCGAAAAGAGCAGCGGAGGCTGTTCCATTTTGCCGACACTTCCGATCTTGGTAGCTCCATTGCTTCTGCAATTTCGTGCCAAAGAGCTTCGCGGGCATTCCTGTCCCTGTACTCTTTGGACAAGAAGTTCCAGGTGCCCTCTCTCGACTCCACCTCCTGAATGAGTTTCTCCGTTTGTTGGTGCGTCCATTTCTCCGCCAGTTTCCGCACTCTTTTTCTTGTTCCGCTGGCAGCTGAGTTTTGAAACTCAAATGATCCTTCTTCCATATTTAAATAAGTACTACAAAATAAATCCAAATTATTGACATATTTATAATGAATTATAAAGATTATAACATTACCTTTGCTGGAAAAATATTGCTGTTTCGGACTTGCTAGCAGTTTTTTTTAAACGGAATCAGCTGTTCGCTTGGCAAACGAAAATAATTTGCCAACATGTTGGCAAATTCATTTTGGATGTCAAATGTTGCCATATCGGCGGGCAAATTAAAATCTGACCGTTTTCACTTGGCTGTCATTTTATATGACAGTACGAGGTCAAAACTGACTGCAAACACAAATGGCACCTTATGACAACCCGTTTTCATTCATATGACAACATTTGACGTCAAATTTGACCTAATGAAAACCAACCATAACATTAGCTATGCTAAAAACTATAAAAAAATTTACAATGTAATTATAAATTTATAATGCAAGATGGATTTAATGAAAAAAATAACTATAAATGGAACACATTTAGTAATATTTGAGGATAAAGTAAAAATCAACAATACAATTTTCGAAAACAAGGAACACAGAGCTTATGACGACATATAACACCCCGGTTTACAGAAATTTAACATAGTAAAATAGTTTGAAGAACTAACATTGGAAAACATTGACCAAGTTGATATTAAAAATATTAAAAGAATATCAAACATAAACCAAAAGATAGAAACAAACCACAGTAGCATGAAAATAATTTTATGCATTATCACAATGATTCTATCCAAATGTATTTTACATAAATAACTTAGTTTTGTTACGCAATTATAAATTTAAACATTTTTTTTTAATTTTTATATTTTATTTTAAGATGATAACTTGTTTAACATAGACACCTACATTGTCAGAAAACGTGACGATCTATGACAAAATTAAAGTTATTTTCGTATTCAGCACACCCAAAAACATAAGAATTACACAAAAAAAACCAAAACAGCTCGCAAGCATTTTTTTTTTGGCAGACTTGTGTTATGAGAATAACAAAATATTACTGTCTGAATACCTATGTATGTGTTATGTTTCCAATTGTAATGAAACTCTATCAAACTCCGTTCAAGCAATGAATTTAGTGCGTAGACATCATTTCAATTGGAGTAAAACCACGTCTAGCCCTCATAAGATTTCATATAATCTGAATAAGCAATATTTCAGTTACTCTAATACCAATTATTTTTCAAATTGGCTTTTATATAAATTTGGAAATAGGCGTGGTCCCGTCCATACCATAAAACATCGTGAGGGTATATGAAATTCGTTTTCGCCCGAATTTAGCTTTTCTTACTTGTTTTTTTTTTTAATTTTTTTCCCGAGGGTACTTGTACACAAGGGTATATTTGTTCGCATAACGGTTGTTTGTAACAGCCAAAAATAATCGAGATACATATAGACTAGATAGAGTAATTGATATAGCCCTGACTGTCTGTCCTTCTGTCCGTGGTTACGATAACTTCAGTAAAAATTGAGAATTCTTAATGAAACTTGGTATGATCGCGATCGGCCAATAACCAAGCCCTCCTCCCATATAACGGAGTTTGTGAAAAATTCAAAAACCTCGCTTTTCGGTATTTATTACAGCAAATTTAGTGAAATTTGATAATTGCAGCGATGTTAAATAAAGGAATTGTAAATCTGCAAAATTTTTTAAAATAGGCTTTGCCACGCCACTTATGAAACACAACAGCCAACTCGGCTAGCGTAGCACAATAGGTAGCGTATTGGCTCTGCAACTCCGAGCTCCCGGGTTCAAAGCCTGAGAGAAGTGGTTATGAAAAATTAAATTAAAAATAATTTAATTTAATAATCAAAAAGAAGTCTGATGAGGAAATGTGGTGATTTCCGAAATAGTACTATAACTTCAACCATTGAAAGCTGTTGTTGTTTTTTCACAAACAAATCTTCCATAAACTGGCCATGAGCTCAATAAAATTATAAACTATTTAAAAGATATATTATTATAAGAAGCAATTTTAATATCTAAAATTCAATAAACTATATTGTTAACAGCAAATTATGAATAAGAGTCATGATTTTTAGGATCGTAAGTTCCGCTCTTTTGTTTGTTAAATGTTAGAAAATATATGGTATTATGAATATCTTCGTCATCATCTTAAAAAAGAAGGCCCACATCCATTACGCACCATGGTCGGAATGTGGTCTAGACAAACGCATGCTATGGTCGGGAGGTGGTCGGAAGTCGTACACATCATGGTCGGTATAACATGCAGATGTTTGGTACAACACGCTCATGTAGTAGTTAAATTTTTCGTAATTTACACCATAATTTTTTATCCTTGATAAGAAAATGCTATATCTATTCGATAAAATTGACTTTAATCTTTATAGACCGATCATTCTAAATATGAAAACTTAGTTAGAATAATAACTACTAAATGAACAATCTACTGATCACTCCTTAGCCTTAATTCCATATATCTTCAACTATATCTTTTCAAGATATGTAAGATGTGTAACAATCACGAAAATTTGGTTGTGATCGGCCAGGCGGTTTAGAACGCAACTGCAACTGGGGCACAGCATACAAAATTGTTACCAAAAAGCTAAAAAGCAATGTTATGTCGCCGAGAAGCGCAAGGGATTTGAAAGTGGCTGTTGATACCTTGTTTCCTCCCCAACGGCGCTTAGTTTCGAATATGAATTGGGGGGTACAGTGCTCTTTCGAGCCCTTTCAATCGGATGAGGTTTTACTGGCCGTTAATAAACTAGAAGATAAAAAGCCCCCGGGCCCGATGAGGTACCAAACAAGGCTCTTAAACTCGCGATGCGCTATCTTATGCCAGAGTTTGTAAAACTGTACAACTTTTGTTTTAAAGAAGGTGTTTTCCCACAAGTCTGGAAAATACAGAAATTGATCTTAATCCCTAAGCCGGGTAAACCACTAGATGATCCTTCTAGTCTTAGGCCTATATGCTTGCTAGGCTCAGCAGGCAAAGTCCTGGAGCACATGATCTCAAAGCGATTAGAGCTTGAAGTTCAAGAAAGGGAAGGTATCTCGGCAAACCAGTTTGGCTTTAGAAAGGGGAAATCTACAATTGATGCCGTATCAAGAGTGTTTGACATAGCAAGAGAGGAAATTAGTGGCACCCGATGGCTAGGAGGAGAGAAAGAGTATAGCCTTGTCGTAACGCTTGACGTCAAAAACGCCTTTAACACCGCTAGCTGGGCGAAAATTCTAGACAGACTAGAACAGATTGGTGTTTCTTACTATCTTCGCAGAATAGTTCGCAGTTACTTTAGTAATCGTATGCTACTGTACGAAACGGAAGAGGGCAGAAAACACACGGAGGTCACCGGTGGCGTCCCACAGGGATCCGTTCTAGGCCTAATGCTTTGGAATATCATGTATGATGGAGTTCTGCGAGTAAAATTGCCCGAAGGTTCAAGCATAACTGGTTTTGCGGACGATATAGCGATAGTAGTCACCGCAAAGCATCTCAGTGACATAAAAGTTAAGGCGGACATATCAGTCAGCATAATTAAAGAATGGCTAAAAGCGTCCGGTCTGCGTCTTGCAGACCATAAGACAGAAGCAATGGTTATTTCTAGTAGGAAAAAGCCGGAAGAAGTGGTTGTAAATGTTGGCGGCCATATAGTGAATACCAAGTCCTCCATTAAATACCTAGGAGTGATTCTAGACAAGAGGTTGACCTTCAAAGCACATTTGGAATATGCAAGGAACAAAGCAGCGGCAACAGTCACGGCTTTATCGAGAATAATGCTGAACACTCGAGGTCCTAAGCAGAAGCGGCGGCGACTTCTAGCCAGCGTTGTAACTAGCCAAATCCTATATGGAGCCCCCATCTGGGCAAGCGCAATGGAATGTCCTTCTTTTTGTCGGGGATTAAATTCAACGTACCGCCTGTGCGCTCTCAGAGTATGTAGTGCTTTTAGAACGGTGTCAGACGAGGCAGCTCTTGTCATCTCCAGCATGCCACCCGTTTATCTACTGGCCAAAGAAGCGGCTAAACTCTGGGCTGGTCCACGCCCAACAAAAGAAAGCGACAGAAAGCTGGCAAGGGAGAGCTATATAGCTGAATGGCAAAACTACTGGGATAATGCATCGAAAGGGCGCTGGACACATAGATGTATCCAAAGACTTGATACTTGGATAAAAAGAAAACATGGTGAAGTAGATTTTTACCTATGCCAATTTCTAAGTGGGCACGGGTGCTTCAAGTCATATTTATACAAGTTTAAGCACGATGTCGACCCCTACTGCGACGATTGCGGAGACGGTGTTGATGAAGATGTTTACCACGTATTCTTCGAATGCCCAAGGTTCATCCGACAAAGAGATAAATTGAAAGCTGCGGTGGGCGAAAACTTTTCACCTCCTTCGGTAGTAAACTGCATGCTTAAAGGAGAAAAGGAATGGACGACAATAAGCGACATAATTGCCTCGATTTTGAAGCAGCTTAGAATATTAGAGCTGCAGCGGCGTCGCAGTGGAAATTAACCTTTTCTAAACAAAATAAAGAACTGCAAACATTAAGCTCGAAATCTCGTCTACCCCGACAGCTCAAGAAACCAGCGAACGATGCTCGGAACCCCGTCCGTTCTGACATCCTTCAAAATGTGAAGCTCACTATCAGGCTGCTCGGAATCTCGTCCATTCCGACAGCCCCCAGATAAACCAGGGAAGGTGCTGCTCGGAACCTCGTCCGTTCCGACAGCTCTTAGAAAACATGAGTGTCTTACTATTAAACAGTTATATAGACGTGGGATGCAAATATTAATAAATGCCACCTAGTGCACATCGGCCGAAAAGTACACCAAAAATTTTGGGAGAAAACTACACCCAAGTAGTCGTCAAACTGGTGCCCCTGGATCTTCAAACAGGTCTGAAGAGACAGCGGCGTTCGAACCATTAAGCTCGGAATCTCGTCCATTCCGACAGCTCAAGAAAACAGCGTATGATGCTCGGAACCCCGTCCGTTCCGACGATTTGTTGTAATTCATGTATGTATTTATTGGTATTTTCAATAAGTAAAAAGAAATAAACGTCAAATTTGACAAACATACAAATAATTTATGCTTCAAGTATATATATATAATTTTGGTGCGTACACTATATAGCACAGTGTTTGGCCGAGCATCTCCTACCATTTGTGGTGTGCGTATTTATATTATACCACAAATGGAGGGACCTACAGTTTTGTGCCGACTCCGAACGGCAGATGTATTTAATGATGTTAGCGGCATGCGCACGAAATCTACAGACTTCTATCGATGTACCTCGCTACATGAATATGATATTATCGCTATAACCGAGACATGGCTGAATGAAAATATATCCTCATCGGAATACTTTGATGGCTATTATCAAGTGTACCGAAATGATCGTTGTCCGAAGGCTACTGGCTTTAGTAAAGGCGGTGGTGTACTATTAGCAATTAGAGCGGACTTACGCTGCAAGGAAATTAAAATTAACAATGCTGAAGGCAAAGTAGAGCAAATCTGTGTCAGCGTTATGTTTTCAAATAATAAATCAATTATATTTATATTGTCATATATTCCTGATTATAGTGACTTAGATATTTATCAGAAGCATTTAAATAATTTAGTCCACGTAATGGGTGTTGTTAAGTATGATGAAATAATCTATCTAGGTGATTTCAACTTAAGTAACTTGTACTGGTCAGAACATAGCAATAATTTATTACCAACTAACCTCAAATCGGATATCGATATATCGTTTATTAGTACTCTATTTTTGCAAAATCTCAATCGGTGCAATTCTATTTTAAATAATAACGGCAAAATTCTTGATCTTGTATTCACTTCCAATGATTTAAAGATTTCTTGTGAAGAAATACTTTGCACCATAAAGCAATAAAAGTAATATTTCAGTTCTACCATTACGATACTTTACCCGCTACTATATCACATGAATACAATTACTCAAAGGGAATTTACGTAGCAATTAACGAGTTTTTAAAAGCTATTGACTGGGAGTTTTTGAGTATCTCCGATGATCTAACGGTGTCTTATGAGACTTTTTGTCAAAAGCTCTCACATGCGATCTCTTGTTTCGTGCCTCTAAAATTAATAAAAACGAATAATAAACCTATAAAGCTATGCAACCTCAAAAATCTAAAAAACAAAGCGTTCAAAAAATACAAATCGAGTAGAACTGAAGTAGATCACCAGCATTATTTGAAGTTGAGGAAAGAGTTCGACAGCCTGCACAATGTCTTGTTTAAAGACTATATGATTTCTGTTGAAAATAAACTTAAATCCAATCCGAAAAGCTTTTGGAATTTTATTACCTCTAAAAGAAAGACCAATGGTTTTCCATCGAGCTTGTCGTATGGCGGCGTTGTTTCCAACAATACCCAGGAAACATGCGATCTATTTGCGAGCTTCTTTCAAAAAGTTTATGAAAAGTATGACAATACAACATATCCACATTTGACCTCTCATCCGTTAAAAACTATTACCACCTTTGATATTTGCGTGAATGATGTTCAGATTGCGATTTCGTCATTACATCCTAGTTCAAAAATAGATTGTGAAGGGTTTTCCCCTCAATTCTTCAAAACCTGCTCCGATACTGTAGCTTATCCCCTTGCGATCTTATTCAAGAAATGTTTAGATAATGGCACATTTATAGACTCGTGGAAGCTTTGCTCAATTGAACCTATTTATAAATTAGGCGACCGTAATGATGTAAGCAATTATAGGCCTATCGTTAAGCAAACTACCATAGCCAAACTATTTGATCAGATTGTTCAATCAAAACTATTTGATCACGTGAGTAAAGTTATCTGTAACTGTCAACATGGATTTATGCCTGGTAGATCAACATGCACAAATTTAGCTTTAGCCACAAATCAAATAATAAAGTCATTTAGTAACCATGCTCAATTAGACGTAATATATACAGATTTCTCGAGGGCGTTTGACAAAGTAGACCACTCAATTTTATTATACAAGTTGAAGCACTTTGAAGTCAGGGATAAACTTTTAGAGTTCTTCGCCAATTTTCTATTTAACAGAAACTTATTTGTTAAAATAGGTTCTAGTAAATCCAAAACATTAATTGAGGCGGGGTCGGGCATTCCACAAGGAACTCACTGTGAAACATTGCTATTTATTATTTTTATAAATGACTTGGTGAACCACTTTAAGTTTGCAAAGTGCCTAATGTTTGCAGACGACATAAAGCTCCTCTTAGAGGTACACAGTTTATCAGACAGTAACAATCTGCAGTCCGATCTAGATGCTTTTGAACTGTGGTGTGCAACAAACCATTTACATCTAAATGTTAAGAAATGCTTCGTGGTAACATTCACCAGAAAAACATGTATTTCAATGTTTAATTACAAATTAAATCACTGTTTTCCCTCATCGCTGTCATGAAATGAAAGATCTAGGTGTTATTTTTGACTCCAAGCTATCCTTCTCCAAACATATTGACATTTGCAATGATCGGTTTCATTAGAAGAAACACTGGTGGTTTTAAAGATCCTCAAACCTTGAAGTCTCTTTATGTTGCCTTAGTAAGAAGCCGGCTCGAATACTGCTCGTTAATATGGAATCCATACTATGAGGTCCATTCCGTAAAAATTGAAAAGGTACAGAAAGTCTTTACCAGGTTCGCCCTGTGCAAAATGTATTGGCCTAACGGTCCTCCAAATTATATAGGGCGACGGAAATTGCTAGGTTTGCAGTCATTGCATGATAGAAGAATATACTTTTCATTAATTTTCGTTTACAATGTTATCAATGAGAACATTAACTGCAATGAGTTGGCTAACCTATTTTAATCTCATATTCCTCCTCGATGCCTAAGAAATAGTCATATAATTGGTCTTCCAACTTACAAAACTAATTACTCATTGATCGAACCTCTTGTACGATGTGCCCGATTATGCAATGCTTATAGTGATATAGTAGATTTCAATGTTAATTTAGAAAGATTTAAACTTAATCTCTTTGCTGTATTTAATTAGTCTGTAAGATACCTTTTTCTTTTTCTTTTTTATCGTAACTAGTCTGTAAGATGTTTTTTCTGTAGACTGAAATGGAATAAATAAAAAATAAATAAATAAAAATTAGACAGATTTATATTGTGAGGAGGCATAATACCTAGAAGCACAGAGTCTAACTCAACTTCGAATTTTTTCCAATTGGTTTCCAAAAATCCAGTTTTTCAATAGGTAAAATTAGAAAGAAAATTAAGTTGAGCAAAATTTATATGAAGAAATAGTGGGAAATGGTCGAAGAAGGTTGGGCCTATTGATGTATAAAAGTTACGGTTTATCATGTTAATTAGGTGAGTGGATACTAGAAAGTGGTCAAGATGAGAGGAACCATTAGGAAAGGTAGGTAAATTATGAGAAAAAATTAAAAGATGAGTTTGCTGTCCAATTTAAAAGGAAGCTACCGTTAGAGTTATTAATATTGTCGCCCCATTCTACGTGTTTGGCGTTTAGATCTCCACCAATAATAGTCCCAAAATATGAACACGAAAAGTTACCAATAATATCAAAATTATGACTAAAGTCTAGCACCCGACTGTTCGTAGGAATGTAAATACTCCCAACCAGAAGCTCTTCAAATTTGAAGATGTGCAACAATTTAATTTTAACAAAAACTTAAATTCACGATGTCTGTTCGACAATGATTTATAGATTTTTTTAACGCAATGACAACACCTTGACCACAATCATTTCTATGAAGTGTATAGTTATTAATAAGTAGAGAGTGTTCTGGAGATAAGTGAGTCTCTTGGATAAAGGTAATGTCCACATTAAACTTATTTAGAAAAAATTGTAATTCAAGTACTCTAGATCTATCAATGAGCGATCCCACATTAAAAGTCACAATTTTTTAATTTTTATATACCATAAAGCGAGTTTACCTGATTCAGAAGACGTGTGCATTGCATGAGAGCAGTTTCACTGGGTAGATTGCGACAGTTTCTTAGAAATTCTACTATTTGATCTTTTAGTGAAACCTCAGGTTTTAATAGCTCCTTGGCCACCGACAAAAACTTTTCAATTAACTTAGACTTATTATTTACAGGGAAATTTGTATTCCTGGCGTTGTTCTGAGATTCAAACAAACTTGCAAAGGTTCTTCCCCCGATTACTACCCAACTGTTGGCTAATTCCTTACTTACATTTTGTTTTGCATGTGAAGAAAAATTGTTATTAATAGCTTTCTTATTTTGAAGAGTTAACAAAGTTTTTATAAGAAACGCAGCCGCGCCAGTTAGCAGGATGGCCCCAAGTATTACGATTCGCACAAAAGGCAGTTGAGTCCTCGTTTTTTAGAAGCTCGCATTCTCCAGGTCCGTGTACTTTGTCGCACTTAACGCAGCGAAAAGGGCGGTTGCAGTTTTTTGCTAAGTGTCCCCACTGTTGACATCTCTTGCATTCGATTTCATAATTAAAAGCCTTTGGTTTTTCCCATTTTACGGATTGATAATTTAAAATTTTTGTTTTAGTTATTTCAGAAGGGGCTACTGCACTAATTAGCGAAACCAGTAGAAGACCGGTGTCTGTATAATTTCTCCTTGGGTAGTTAGTTGAAAATTTATTGACGGAATCCACTGTATTTGGAACAATCGTATTTAATTCATTTTTTATTTCAGTACAATCTATTCCAAAATGAAGACCTCTTAGTATCAAATTTATTTGTCTAGATTGCTTTGGCGTGAAAGGATACGAATCGACATTCATTGATTTAAGCTTTTCCATAAATTCGAAATGCACTTCCGGTTCTTTAAAATAAATTTTGCTTTTTCGGTTATTTACATTTTGTACTTTGAAATCAATTGAAGGGGACTTGGCTTTCAATTGTTTAACCAATTTTCCAATATCCACCTTAAATAATATTATTGGCGGACAATATTTATTAGAAGCATGCTTATTTATAGTTTGCTTGTTAACAGGTGCATTTTTATTTTTGATGTTGTTGTTGGTTGAATTAGGTGAATAATTATTCTTATTATTTTGAGTGTTATTAATGTCATTAGCATTATTATCGCACGTGGCACTATCAGCAATGTTATCGTCATAGTCTAAAGTGAAGTCAGATAAGAGCGCAAACCGGTTTTGAGAACATGGGTCGAACTGATCATAGCACTTCGCATATTTAGAATGAGTTGGAGCGGGAGAATGCGCCCCTCTCTTATTTGTTTTCCGATACCGCTATCCGTCGGCATATCATTGATAATACTGCCGCTTGATTGCCTCGTTTGGATTTGCACTGAGTTAATACGCAAATCATTATGCATATTATTGTTGTTCTGCATTATTTTAAGATTTTTTCTTTTACTTATTTTAGCTTTTATGAAATTGTTTTTCTAGATTATTCTTTAACCAAACACTAGGTTCAACTTTCCCTCTGGGGAGAAGTTGACCCGCGACACAGGAATTTAATATTCTTAATTTCGATTTTGAATTAAGATGCAAATGTTTAAACCAATAAATATATTACAGAATATAAATTATTGATGAATTCACTTTTTAGAGACAATACACTGCGCGCTATTTAACACAACCGCTCGCAACGAACTCTCAATTGAAACTCTCAGATAGACTGATTTTGAATAAAACTGGAATAATTTTAAATAAAAATTTTATTTAAACCAGAGCTGTCAGCTGACATCTAGAAGCAGCAACAAAGTTTATACTACCTACCTTACCGACTACAGATACAGACAGAGCTGCACGAAACCAAACATTTTTATTTTGTAGGCCAGTGTAATTAATATTTGTGGAAAATTGCAAGCCTTTAACTGATTTAATGAGGGAGTTTTGGCCCAAAATGCAATTTTTTAACTATCGGTTGTATGGCAGCTATATGTTATATTTGTCCAATCATTATGATTTTCGCTGCTAAAACAGTTCTCATAATAGCTATTATTTGTACAAAATTTTAAGCTTTAGCTGCTTAAATGGAGGGGTTTTCTTGCTTATTGTAATATCTGAACAACCGGTTGCATGGGTGCTATATGTTATATATTTTTCATCTTTATGATTTCGCAAAATTTCAATTGTCTAGCTGATTTATGGCCAAAAATGCAATATCTGAAATATCGGTTGTATGACAGCTATATGTAATGGCAAGAGAGGCAGTA
Source organism: Philophylla caesio (assembly GCA_963971545.1). Taxonomy (NCBI): domain Eukaryota; kingdom Metazoa; phylum Arthropoda; class Insecta; order Diptera; family Tephritidae; genus Philophylla; species Philophylla caesio. Next base: position 103,573 of record OZ020605.1, on the reverse strand, counting down.
ATGAAATATGCTCAGCTCTCTTGAGGTATCTTCTTATTCTAGATAGTCGGAAAAAAACCGATGATCTGAGCCTTTATTGCGATAGTTGCGCAGGCCAAAATAAGAACAAGGCTGTGCTAGCAATGATATCATATTTTTTAAATTCTTCTATTTTCCTGAAAACAATAAAGATTACCTATTTACTTCCCGGACACACTATGATGCCGGTAGACTCAGTACACAGCACTATAGAATCTTTTATCAGAAACCGTAATGTTTGGGCACCCAGTGAATGGCCGACACTGATTAGAAATTCAAGAACAAATCCGTCAGGGTACGAATGCATAGAATTACATCACACTGACTTTAAGAATTGGAAACTTTTTGCGAACTCACTATTTAAAAATAAAACTTTAAACTTAAGTAAATTACGTATCGCTATTATTAGAAAAGAACAATTGTCAATAGATTTAAGCTACGAGTATTTCGAAAACTCAAACAAAAAACTTATTAATTTGTTCAACGTTAACCAAAACATTGAATCTTTATATAGTTGTAAATTAAATATATCAACAAAAAAATTCGTAGACTTAAGTAATTTATGTAATAAAAATATTATACCACAAAAGTATCATAAGGAATACTTAAACCTTCGACATTCAAATTTAATAAAGGACTGTTTGCAGGAAACGGATGAAGAAGATTAAACTTAGTTTAATTATTTTGTAATAATAAAGTATATACTGTAATAATAAAATGATTGCACTACCTTTGTTAGCTTATTTCGTACAATAAATATTTTTTTTGCAATTATCGTATGTCATACTTCTTGCGGCTAAGCCCACAAAAACATAGCTCGCGAAAGTATCGTATGTTTAAATATCCTTATTTTTTTAGAAAAATGCGCCATTACTGACAAAAATTAAGTTGGCGTTCGTTCCTGTAGCTAATAACGGGTGTTTTTTTTAGGGGTATTAAACTTCGAATTGAAATAAAACACAAGAAAATCGTTTTAAGGTCCATCAATTTGGCTTTATTGGAAGGATAATTTTATGCCATTAATGTTTAAATATGATTTCGGGCATGTGGCCGCCGCGGCTGGCTCGAATAAAGCCAATTCTACAGGTCCAATTTTCAACCACTTTTTCGAGCATATGGGGCCGTATGTCGGCAATAACGCCACGAATGTTGGCTTCCAATTCCCCTAACGTTTCTGGTTTGTTGGTGTAGACGAGCGACTTCACATATCCCCAAAGAAAATAATCCAATGGTGTCAAATCACACGAATTTGGTGGCCAATTGACAGGTCCATTCCGCGAAATTATGCGCTCAGCGAATGTTTCCTTCAATAAATCGATTGTGACGTGCGCTGTGTGGCATGTAGCGCCGTCTTGTTGGAACCACAACTCATCCACATTCATGCCATCCAATTCGGGAACAAAATAGTCGGTTATCATGGCTCTATACCGGTCTCCATTAACGGTAACTGCCTCTCCAGCATTATTGCGGAAGAAGTATGGCCCAATGACTCCACCAGCCCATAGAGCACACCAAACAGTCAGTTTTTGTGGATGTAATGGCGTTTCAAGGGTCTCATGTGGATTCTCTTCACTCCAAATGCGGCAATTTTGCTTGTTGACGTAGCCATTCAACCAAAAATGAGCCTCATCACTGAACAAAATTTTGCGATGAAAATCAGCATCGAGATCAATCTCATTTTCGGCCCATACACCAAAATCACGACGCATTGCATGGTCTCGCGGCTTTAATTCTTGCACAAGCTGGATCTTGTAAGGTCGCAAGCCAAGATCTTTGCGCAAAATCTTCCATAAAGTTGATGGATAAAGCTCCAATTGCTGTGCACGGTGGCGAATCGATTCATTCGGGTCCTCTTCAACACTTTGCTCTACAGCGGCAATTGTTTCTTCGGTGCGCACTGTTCGACGTCTCTGCGGATGCGTATTATCACATAGAGTAAACGTAGTGCGAAAACGATCCATGGTTAACCGAATTAATTGCTCTGATGGACGATTATGTCGACCATAAAATGGACGGAGCTCACGGTAAACTTCGCGAACTGAACCATTATTTTCGAAATAAATTTGCACGATTTGCAAGCGTTGTTCTTTTGTCAACCTGTTCATGATGAAATGGCAAACCAAACTGAACATAAATGACATTAGAGTTGCCAGATTTGACCACAAAATGCCAGTTTTATCTCTATTCGAAAAACAAACCTGTAAAAAAAACACCCTTTACAATACAACCTAAAAAAATTTGAATATGATTTTCCCATTCTAAGCTGAGTAATTTAAAAAAAACCTCTTCCTTTAAAATTTCGTTTTTTTACAATACTTTCGCGGAAATGCGTCGATATGTTCGTAACAATTTCCGCAATAAGTTGGTAATAGCGTAATGTTATACATGAAACAGTTGGTTTATGTAATAAGAATACACCTTTTGTTTATTCATCAGCACTTTACAGGAATAAGTATATAATTTGGATATTGAATATAACAACTGGACTACTGACTGCATACTGACTTAAGCTTAGATAACGAGTCGAACTCTTAGAGAGAAAATATCAATATCCTTATTGCCTTTTGTACAACAATAATTTCAGTTATCAAGTTTTGCTTTTGCTTTGTTATTTGAAGTTACAATAAAGAAAATTAATAGTAATAATCCAATACAGTTCCAATTTCAGAACAAAAGACTTAAGCGACAAACCTAAATTGATATTTTAACATTATTAGCAGGTCTGGATACATTTTAGCCATGAACATTGCGGGATACTTTTTATTTTGGCTCAGTACAAATTTTGATACATTTTCATATGAATTGAAATCTATATTTCTATAACATATACTTCTGTAGGAACTTGTTCAAAAAGTTTTAAATGTCGAGATACTCTTTTTTTTTGAGATAGATACATTTAGCATGCAAGGCTGTTGCCCGCTACACAGAAGATAATTCACTTCACAACATAATAGGTACTATTAGAAAAACCAATTTTGAACACCATTATACAACGTTTCATAAGGAATATGATACAAACTTAACCCCAACAGTCACCCAAAAGTTGGCACAATTTAAGAAATAATATGCAACATTTACAAGATAAGCTAAAAAAACCCAGACATTATTTGTTTAAATAATACTTTGTTTTCTTTCAATTAAAATTTTTCAAAACAGATACGGAAGAAATTCGTTTTGATATAAATGTGTCCAAATGTATAAATTTTAGCCATGAACATTGCGGGATACTTTTTATTTTGGCTCAGTACAAATTTTGATACATTTTCATATGAACTGAAATCTATATTTCTATAACATATACTTCTGTATGAACTTGTTCAAAAAGTTTCAAATGCCGAGATACTCTTTTTTTTGTGAGATAGATACATTTAGTAAGCAAGGCTGTTGATTATTCACTTCGCAACATAATAGGTACTATTAGAAAAAACAATTTTGAACACCATTATACAACGTTTCATTTCATGATACAAATTTAACCCCAACAGTCACCCAAAAGTTGGCATAATTTAAGAAATTATATGCAACATTTAAAAGATAAGCTAAAAAAAGCAAGACATTATTTGTCTCAATAATACTTTGTTTTTTTACAATTAAAATTTTTAAAAACAGATACGGAAAAAATTCGTTATTCAAAGTGTAATGCGCACATGACTTGCGCAACGTTGGATTGTATTCGACGCTTACTGCGCCCAGCCCGGATGATTAGTTAAAAACTTCATAACTTATCTTAAGAAAAAATAAATATATAAAAACCGATGCAACAATTTAAAAGTGATGTTTTAGTTATTCTGTAGTTGCAATATGTAATAATTAAAATTTAAATTGAATAGCGATTTATTTACTGAGTAGTGTACAATAAACTGATTAATGAATTATAGTATTTTTTTTTATTCTCTTGAAATTATTTCTTTTTCCGTTTAAATTGTTTTTCATAATTTATATAATATTATTATTATTATTTTTATATTTCTTTATTCTTAAATTGAATTATAAAATGTTCATTGTCGATTTCAGCTTTGACTAATGCTACCATTCTAAATGGAATTTTTGATTTGTCGAGACGTTTTGTGGAATTTTCTGCATTCATTAAAGAAGATTCGCATTGTTTATTCTGTTTTCTTTACACTTTATACTGTTAACATTATTTATGCTTTGATCCTGATCGACATTCATTTTCAAATTTTTACTTATACAGTTTTTGTGTGTCCATAAACTTATTTGTAACTTTCCTTATCAGAAGTGCCACTTCACAATATTTAACAAATTTTTATTTTGCAGTTTTTGTGTGCCCATAAATTTATTTGGAAACAACTTAAGTAGGTTCTTTCATAGGATCATTTTAGCCGATTCTACCGACTGCGCCAGTTACAATTTACGCATCAAGTTGGTTATAGCAGGCCTGGGCGCAGTGAACGTCGAATACAATCAACACGACTTTTATAAGGTAATGTTGAGGTGCCAGCTAGTTTTTTCGCTTTGGTGAGCATTATGTCAAACTGATTCGTCCTCCCACTTTCTTAGAAGCTCTGCGGTGTATTCATTGGAAGGAACACAGAACGGCTGAGGACCATACAAATTGTGAACATTCTTCAGATGTGGCTGACGCAACTGGCAGTTACAAGTGCATGCATAGAAAAGCGAATGATTTGAGAGACGAGCGGATAACAAGTACACAACACGTGCATGTGCATATGTATCAAATTTTGCTAAAGATGAGCATTATATTGCAGCAATTTTTCCAACATTTGACCTCAGTAAGAAAGTGATAACATCGGTTCAATTTGTGAATCGACCTGGGTAAAACGAAGGAAGTGACTGCTATTGTCAACTTGAGCATTATTTTAAGCACGAGGTTTTTAATTAATTCGTCAACTTATTCACCAAGTGCGCTATTAGCGAATATTTATAACCAATGAATCATGCCTAAAACTTTGTATGAAAGAGCGAGGAACTAATCAGAAATGGTATCTAATCATTTTATTCTATTCGCACGCTGCTTATTAGTTGATTACTTGAATGCTTCATTTATTTATATATTCTATACATATACATATATAAAACAGGATGTGTGTATGTATGTAACGTATGGACTACAAAACGGCTAGGCCGATTTTGATGAAATTTTTAGGGAATCTTCAGAATATTTAGGCGAGTGACACTGTGAAGTATGATTTTTGATTTTCGGTCTGCGGGCGGAGGGGCGTAGCAAAATTCAATTTTCATATTGCACCACCAATGACATATACATATTTTTTTTTATTGTTTTTGAAAGCAGTTGTCATGTTTTTCAAAACGAGATTTCAAACTCTTAAATCGGTTATGTAGTTCCAAAGATATTTACAAAAAACCTATGTTAATAATGATCCATTATCAAAATTTTAAAACTTTCGAAATGTTGCATTAAAAAATCCGAGTTTTCGGTTTATTGACAAAATATTCTATACAGGTATTAGTAAGAGGAAGAAAAAAGTCTCTGCAAAAAAATTATCAAATAAGCGGCGCTGGAGTCGAGTTATTATAAAAGTCATGGTTCAGAACCGATTTTGATGGAATTCATGTTCTATTCTACTTGCATGATAAAAAATAGGATTTAATTTTTTTCAATTATTCGCTTCATAGCGCTGGAGTTGAGATATACAGAAAAATATACATCTTAACTGGGACGACGAAATATTTAACTTGGAAAATCTGCTATAACTATGAAGAAAAGTAGCAAGCTACAAAAACGAATGCGAAATTTAGGTGTCCGTTTCATTCTCAACATTAAATACGTGTACAACAGAGTTCAAAAAGTATTTCATATACTACTAATGAATTTTGGGCGGGACGAAGTTCGCCAGGTCTTCTAGTTATACATATAAGCTTATAATACTAGTGATACACTTTACATTTCCTTGGGGTTTTTGTGAATAAACATGCAAAATATGTATATGCATACATACATAGGAACCTAAATTATAAAGGAAAATAAATGTACGTAAATTATGTAATGAAAAAATACAATTGAAAATAAATCAGATTTTGTAACGTTCATTGTTTGTTTATATCAAATATGTATGTAAGTGAACTTACCATCGCCAGATAAACTTCCTTGAGAGCTGTGATTATCTTCTGAAAATAGAAAGAATAATTTGAAAATTTTTGTAACTAAACAGAACTAACGACGGAAACTCATTAAAACTAAAGATGCAACGAGGACGTATACTCTGTTCACAAATAATAGCACAACAGATTTGGGCACATTATTTTTCACTCAATTAATTAAAATTAATTTTCTATTAAAATATGGTTCATTTTTCAATAAAAACATGAACACCCTTTTTTTAAACTATTTACAAAATGTACAACTTAACAAAGCTTTATCAAACTCTTGAACTTTTTAAAAATATTTTTTTAGAATAGCCAATAGCTTTTTTTGGCTCCTTAAATTTTAGTGTGAGAATGTGCAAATTTAAAGCATCTACAAGTTAACACTGATTTTTGACATTTTTTATACCCGAGCATTCTTGTACACAAGGGTATTATAACTTTGTTCGCATAACGGTTGTTTGTAACAGCAAAAAATAATCGAGATAGATATAGACATATATATACTAAAATGATCAGAATGAAAAGAGGAATCAATAACTTGAGTAGGAATTGAGATATCTCAATGAAATTTTGTACATAGATTGCAGGTTGGCATTGAAAATGGTCAAGATCGGTCAATAACCACGCCCACCTCCCATAAACCGGAAGTTTCGGAAAATGCAAAAACTTTGGTTGAGTGAAATTCGGTATTTGGATCGATTTTGAACTAAGAAATTAGGTATTTACGAAATTTTGAATTTTGCCACGCCCACTTAGGAAAAATATCTGTATCTCAATAACGGTGTAAGGTATCGTCACAAAATTTGGGGAACAAATTTTCCTAAATATCGCTGTCATCATCGTTAAAATCGGACCATAACCTCGCCCACCTCCCATATAACGGAAATTTTGAAAAATGCAAAAATTTCGTTTTTTCTTTATCTATTGGAACATATTAATTAAAATTTGATATTAAGAAAGATAGTTAATTAAGAAACTTAAAAAAAAAAGTCTGAAAGTATCTCAATAACGATGTAAGGTATCGTTACAAAATTTGGTGAATATATTGCCCTTGATATCACTAGCATCACCGTCAATTTTAAAATCGGACCATAAGCACGGCCAACTTCCATATAACGGAAATGTTGAAAAATTCAAAAAACTTCGTTTTTCAGTATTTATTGGAACAAACTGAGTAAAGTTTAATACTAGCAGCGATTTGAAACTAAGAAACGGGGTTCTTATGAAATTATGCGCACCGCGAATACAAAAATACATCGCGGGGTTATATGAAAATCGGTTTCGCCCGAATTTAGCTTTTCTTACTTGTTTTATTGTCAGTTTCCTCCACACAACGTAAAAGCGTGATTTTTCTTTATGGGAGGAATTGCAAAAGAACGTCAGTAAAAAAAATTGTCAAAAAACAGTGGTAATTTGTATCCACTAGAATCTTAACTTTTTCCTACTAAAATTGATGGGCAACATATCTGGAAACCCCAAAAAACTCTAATTTTTTTTTTTTAAGTTGGAAACTTTGATTAACTTTTGATACATGTTTTCTACGTTTTCTATTAAGTTTAAAAAATTGTTTTTAATTGTGTTTGGTAGAAAACTAACGATGTTTTAACTAAAAATAAATTTGCAACTCAGGGGAACCTCACGTATGAAATCCGAATGCAGTGGTTAATAGATCTTTTAAATGGTTAATATGATAAATGTAGAGACATTTTGCGGCATATGGATTTTCTAAAACTTCTTACAAATTACTCTCTAAAATTACTTTCACTTGTTCAAAATATATACCCAAGCATAATTTAAACAAAAAAGATGTTTAACTTTTTCCTACTAAAATTGATGGGCAACATATCTGGAAACCCCAAAAAACTCTAAATTTTTTTTTTTAAAGTTGGAAACTTTGATTAACTTTTGATACATGTTTTCTACGTTTTCTATTAAGTTTAAAAAATTGTATTTAATTGTGTTTGGTAGAAAACTAACGATGTTTTAACTAAAAATAAATTTGCAACTCAGGGGAACCTCACGTATGAAATCCGAATGCAGTGGTTAATAGATCTTTTAAATGGTTAATATGATAAATGTAGAGACATTTCGCGGACATATGGATTTTCTAAAACTTCTTACAAATTACTCTCTAAAATTACTTTCACTTGTTCAAAATATATACCCAAGCAGAATTTAAACAAAAAAGATGTGCTATATACCTACATACGTATATAATGTATCATACATCAGACTGACTTGTGCGTACGCCCCATAGGGCGATGGGACAAAGAATGAGTTCTAGCGCTTAGAGGAAGCTTACAAGCGCTGCCCACGCCACGATGTAAAAATTGTGATTGGACACTTCATTGCTAAGGTGCGTAAATAAGGCATTTTTTTTTCAAACAGTCGGAAACTTCATATCTCTGGCAACGGAGAGAGTCTGATCGACTTTGCCTGGGCGCGAAGGTTAGGTTAGTTGGCAGCCTATATGGGGCTCACTTAGATTTGAGTTTAAAGTCCATTGTGGTACCACTGATAATTTTCTTTTCTAAACAGAGAAAAACTATACCCAAATATGTCATATACCCACGGGTAGGTACCGACAAATGTCTTTACCAGAGAGCGTATCTAGAGTATCAAAGAAGAGTATCAAAGAAGTCAGGGTTTCCGCCCAGCGTTTGCTGAGCCGACTGAAAGCCCAGTAGCAGACCATATGTGGAAAGAGGGATCCCAATACCCTTCCTCCCGGAAGTTGTGCCCAGTCGGGCCAGCTCACCAGCGTAGAAATTTCCTACAATGCCACTATGACCTCACATGGTAGTAAGAAGCACCAGATTCCAATACCGAAGTATTCACCAAGAACGCTCATCAAGTGTCGAGACAAAAGTATGACGTCGAACGGCTGAAATCGCAACGGAAAGATAAGAATTTGCAATCTCCTTACTGCCCCAATATCAACGAGCAATGGTTAACATCACCAGCCACGAAGAAACAGTTGGTATGACGACGAGTGCCGCGTCGTTGCTGCAGAGAAATACACAGCATACAAAACAACCCTGCAGCGTGCAACAATCGAGCGATACCGGGAGAATAGGCGTGAGTGCGAAGAGCTTGAGATGCTGGCAATGCGGTCCGGAAATTCTATCAGAAAATAAGGTAGCACACAAACGGCTATATACCAGGTCTGGTTCCTGCAAGGACGAGTATAGGAATATGGTGACAGACGAACAGAACACGCTTGAGGTATGGAGGGAGAACTTGCCAACTGAATTCAGGTGAGACGTTTGAAGAAGAGAAGCCCAGATCAATCTTTAGGGATGAGCAACGAATCCCCCCACTCGATCAAAGCGAGGTGAAAATAGCAATTAGGCGACTTAAGAACAACAAAGCGCCTGGAGTAGACGATATACCGGCTGTCCAAAACAGACGACAAAGACCTGGTAGGAAGCATGTACCAGCTGCTAAACACAATTTGGTCCGACGAGTACATGCCAGAAGATTGGAATCTTAGTGTACTTTGCCCAATCTATAAGAAGGGTGATCCTGCTGATTGCGCCCACTACTGTAAGATAAGCCTTCTAAATATCGTATATAAGGTACTATCGACAATACGGTGTAAAATACTGAAGCCGTATATGAACAAGCTGGTTGGACTTTATCTGTGCGGATTCAGGCCTGGTAAATGCACTATTGACTAGATGTTCACAGCTCGTCAAGTCCTGGAGAAGACCTTATATAAGCAAATCGACTCACACCATTAGACTACTTCTTGTAGGGTTATTTGTAGTTATTGGCCTTTAGAAATAAACCGGACTCTCTTCAAGCTTTAGAAGTCACGTTTGAACGTGCTATTCATGACATACGACTTGATTTAGTGGAAAAATACACATTAAATAAAAAAAATATGAATTTCCTTAACAATTAGTTTGGTTTTTTAAAGAAATCATATCACTCTTATTGGAAAACCCTTCAGAAGTTATGTCAGCCAATGGTACAAAACGATGTGTACGAAATGTTCAAGGATATCGTTCAGCGACACTCAATCAAATACCAGTCTTGTCGGTAAACTGTCCTATTTTGGCACACAGTGGTGAGAGTTATACTAACAATTCTTCAAGAAATTTCGCTGAGTGGTATGTAATGTATTTTAATTGAATGTATTTTTGACTGAAGTCTTAATATTAGTTTTTAATCACACTGTCTGTGTGTCATATACCTTCAACCGACAAAAATCTACGACGGGCGTTTCGTATGATTGGCCAAGCTTTCATGGAATTGCCGAAAAAAAAACCAAAAATTAATTTACCACGTAAAACAAATATCCAATGAAAAGAAAGACAAAGCCCGGAGGAGACCCCCCTTTTTTGATGACGACCACAGCAAACGTTTAAAGGACAATGATTTGAGCATGCACCTGGAATGTCCGGACCCTTAATTGGGAAGGTGCCTCTGCCCAGCTGGTTGATGTCCTCAGCAGAGTAAAGGCTGACATCATCGCCATCCAAGAGATGCGATGGACGGGGCAATGGGAAAAAATCGATAGGCCCTTGCGACATCTACTACAGCTGCCATGTTAGGAAGCGTAAATTCGGTGTTGGATTTGTGGTGGGAGAGAGACTTCGCCTTGAAGTACTGTCGTTCACTACGGTGGACGAACGTCTCTCCACAATCCGCATCAAGGCGAGACTTTTCAACAGTGCCCCCGCCACGATATAGAAAACGTGTTTGGCGATTTAAATGCCAAGGTGGGCATCTTTGGTTCCACAGTCTGAAAATTCAGTGTCTACGACGTAACGTCCGATAACGGATTGAGACTGATCGACTTCGCCGGGGTCTGAAACATGGCAGTCTGTAGTACCAGGTTCCAGCATAGGAGCATACATCAGGCTACGTGGCTGTCTCCAGATGGTAAAACACGGAACCAAATCGACCACGTTGTGATAAAGAAGGAAGGAATGCTTCCTGCGTCCTAACGTGACGTCGGAAAGCTGCAATCGCAACAGACAGCCACCCACTTCGCCACTCGACTTGCACTCCTGCTCTCTGAGAGCAATAATCAACAGAACGATATTTTCGAGCAGTGGAACCATATTTCTTGCTGTCTACGTACCGCCGCTGAAGAATCTATCGAATTTCAGAGAGCCCGAAAGAACAACTGGTATGACGAGGAAAGTCGTGCCGCTACGGAACGTAAAGACGCTGCCTACAGGGCCACACTGCGATCGAGCGCAACGCGAGCTGTGCGGGAGCGTTATTGTGAGTTGAAGAAGGATGCAAGACGCATTTTTCGTTAGAAAAAGAGAGAGGCCGAAATGCGTGAGTGCGAAGAGCTTGAGATGCTGGCACGAGAGGAAAAGCGCACAGCATACTTAAATTATGGAGGGAGCACTTCTACACACTGCTTAATGGAAGCAACTGCAACAACCTTGGAGAATATGTTGAACCCGAATCCCTAACCAATGATGATAGACGGTATGTACCATCACTCGACTATGACTAAATTCGGAAAGCAGATGAGTTATTTAAGTACGGCGGAGAGGAGCTGGTTAAGTGCATGGACGAGCTCATTTCTAGAATATGGTCAGAAGAACGCATGTCTACTGATTGGAACTTAAGTGTGCTCTGCCCAATCCACAAAAAGGGTGGTCCTGCAGTTTGCGCCAATTATCGCGGGATTAGTCTGTCACTGTTGACAGTTATAACTTTGAAAAAGAAGAAGACTTCGTTTACTTTGAAACCAGCCTTAACATCAATAACAGCTTCAGCCTTAAATTCTAACGCAGAATCTCTCTTGCCAACAAGTGCTGCTTTGGACTGAGTAGGCAATTGCAAAGTAAAGTCCTCTCTCGACGTACAAAAACCATACTCTATGAGTCTCTCATCATGCGCGTCCTATTGTATGGCGCAGAAGCGTGGACGATGACAACATTAGATGAGAGGGCTCTTCGAGTGTACGAGCTGTACAAGGACGGAGTGCCGCGGTTTAAGAACCAGCGGCTCCGCTAGCTAGGTCACGTCGTACGAATGGATGAAATTGCCCAAGCCCTGAAGGTTTTTGACGCGGTACCAGCGGGTGGTAGCAGAGAAAAAGGAAGACGTCCTCTGCGTTGGAAAGACCAAGTGGAAAAAACCTTGGCTAAACTTGGGATTTCCAATTGGCGCCAGTTAGCAAAAGATAGGGACAGCTGGCGTGCTTTGTTGACCTCGGCCAAAATCGCTTAGGCGGTTGATGCGCTAATTAAGTAAGTAAGTAAGTTACACAAATTAATTTACCTAGTTGTTGTCTTTTGGAAGTGTGAGTCGTAGCTGTTCCCAAAACTTTTCTAGAAGAGGTTATTGAGGATGAAGAATGTGTATTCTCAACATTCTGAGGTAGGTATCGCAATGTTGGCAACGAATGATCGAAGGGAACTTACTAAACGTGTGACCGATATCAGTTCCAGCGCTGCTGTGGAATTTATGCTGACTTCGATGATATTTACCGTTTGGCAACGGCTTTCTTACCGATGAAGCACATGAAACCTTATAAATTGAGCCGAGAGACGCTGTTGCATAGATATGAGCGCTTTCGTATACTCATGTACATCGTATTGGTATGTTGTGTATTCATTAAATTGGTAAAAAGAGTTTAAACCTATAACCATGATATTCATTTTTTTGGAGTCTTACGTAATCTCGATTACATCGTCACAAGTCACTTCTACATCTCGATGCACGTTCAACAACACCAACCTGTTCAATCGGTCTTCACTCCGCAAACAAGTTTTTATAGCCAAAACAAGCTAAATGTAAAATAATTAACAATTTTTTTTGAGATTTGATAGGTATAATTGAAAAATTGATAATACGTTAAACGTTCTGAAAAATTAAATACTAATGGAGATCCTTCTCTCCATTAATGTTTTTTTACGAAATTTATCAATTTTAAAACTAATGAAAGCACCCAAAATGAATTGATTGGTTATACCAATATAACCTTGAGTTTTTCGTTTATTCCGGGAAATATGTAGTTATTGGGTTTTGAAATGTATAGTATTCAGCAGCAATATTGCTAATACCTAGAACTACAAATTCACATTCTTTGGAAAGATGTAAAATTTTAGAGTCATAAATAAAGTTGGGTCATCATACATTAGTCATACTATCATTTCTAATCAAATCAATGTAAAAGTTATATGTTTAAAACAATAAATTTCGGAATAATGTATTTGTATACTCAATAAAATTTATATGAGTATAACACGAAATGTTCCTACTTTGATTAATTTTATAGATATATGATTGAATAATAATATATATATTGTCCAAGAGAAAAACGCCATTGTTTTTCCGTGCATATGTGAATGTTGAAATAATGTCTGCGTATTTAATGTCTGTTGGAACGATTTTCCGTCATCCCTGGTCAAGATTGGTTTGGAGACAAACCGGTTTCGGCGGTTTTAGAGCCGCGCCTGACTCTGCACCATCATTTACCACACTGCAATTTTGGGCAGCTGAATTTAAACGTGGCCGCAATCGCAAAAACTACAACTATTGACGATAACAACGTTAATGTTCACCAAATGGAGCTAGACGACCGTCGAATTAAAGTGACGTGTTTGTCACATATTAAATTAAGCTGTGCGCGCGTGCGGTATCACGTTTGCTCACTAAAATGCGCCGTCGGTTTGAACCATCCGCCTTACTCATCAGATTTGGCCCCAAGCGGCTTCTTTTTCTTTCCTCATCTAAAAACTAAATGCAATCACCTTTGTGAACAATTATTTTGAATAAAAAACCGCCGAGTACTATTTAACAGATGGGAGAGTCGCTGGGGGACGTACATACGTATAGTTACATGGAAACGCGATGCTCTTCGTTGATTTGAGATTAAGCAAAGTATTTTAATTCAGATTGCACTTTTTTAAAGACGGTGAAATAGTGTTCAATTAGATCTTGATTTTTCACGTGCTGTTATGCCGACATGGTAAAAAACTGCTTGAAGGACCTGGGATAAACAAGTAGGTTTTTGAACTTGCTATTGATCCAAAAGAAATATGAAAGATTAATCGTTTAAATTATTATTTAATGGCAAAATATTAATGTTACTACTTTCACGAGTCGAACAAAAGAGAAATATATTGAAGAGGTTAAGTCCTTGTTGCTAAGTAAAAGAAGGAGAGAAAACTAAACAAAAACAAACGACAATTTTCATAGTGTCAATTAATTGTTTGCAAATTTTGAATAGGCGATATAACGTAATCAAAATAAGACTAGTTTCGATAAAATTTGTATTGTAAATACCTTGTGTGGTAACCATTGGCATCAATAAGGGCTTGAAGCTTTTTTTTGCAAGGAATCATTAAATTTTTTAAGGTCATACTGCTCGGGTATCTTCACTCATTCCATTTCATGTAATTTTTATTTTTTATTGGGTTATCAGTGAGTAATTGACTGTCAAACAGTTCACACGTGCTTACTGTGTCTTTTCTCAGTTATCATTCGTTACCATTAGTAGTGTTTTTGTGTGCAGAGCTTTTCCATTTTTTCCAATTATCTATTTTCGCTTATTAACTCTCAATCTAGCAATATGATTAAACGTAAATAGTGTAGTGATTACAAAAAACTAATCCGGCATGGCCTCCGACCCGGGAGGTGGTGATCAAAATTACTTTACTATATTAGGTGAGCAACCTCCTGCGAAACGTAAGCATGTTAATCTTAACAATATTAGCGATTTTCCTAATTTAAAAATTAAATTTCTAATTATTAAAAACAAAGCAAATTCTCCTATAAGAAAGTTTAATATTTTCCTGATTCACAAAGCTCTAGAGTCCATAACTACCGAACAACCACTTTCAGTATCTTTCACTAGAGATGGTGATCTTCTTCTGCTTGCGAAAAATAACCAACAAACCGCCAAATTTCTTAAAGCTTCTAAGCTGTCAAACTTGTGTGACATAACAGTTTCCCTACACCCAACTTTAAACATCGTGAAAGGTGTTATCTACTCCAGTTTCATTGCTGATCTCAGTGAAAACGAGATTATTAATGGACTTCACGAACAGGGTGTTACAGAATGTAAAAAGATTACAAAAATTTAAGAGGGTAAAGTACTCAATACACCTTTGCATATTATTTCATTCAATAGTTACGAACTACCTAAAGAAGTAAACGTTGCATGGCTAAAAGTTAAAGTTGAGCCTTATTTTCCTTCACCAATGCAGTGCAAAAACTGTTTTATTATTGCAAAACGGACTCCAAATGCAACGTTTGTTCATCTGGTACCCACGATCCAATACCCTGTACAAAAATAGAATGCATTAACTGCAAGCAACAACACCGCTCCGACAATAAAAATTGTCCCACATACCAAAAAGGAAAGGAAATTATTATACATAAAACACTACATGCTCTGATGATCCGAATACAATGCAATCATAGGAAACTCTTATAATCGAAACTCTATTTCGATTGTTGAGCTTCCAAAGTCATGTATATAATTAAGCTCAAATATGGTACTTAAGTTTCTTCAATGGAATCTTAATGGATACCAAAATAATTATAACGAGCTTACCTTGTTAATAAAAAACAGCAATTACCACATAATAGACCTGCAAGAAACTCACCTCATATCTGCTCCACCTTCAAAAGTAATACCCAATCACTTCCATATGTATACCAAAAATGACATTAGCTCCAACCCGTCTTCCAAGAGGGGAGTAGCTCTACTAATAAGTAACGCTTTGGAACATTATGTTATCGATGCAAATACTAGCATACTAGCTATATCTGCTAAAGTTAAGTCCATCATTACATTTGTAGTAGCTTCCATCTAAATATCTCCCACAGATATTATATCCGAACAAGACCTACACCAACTGATCACTAGTTTCAATGAACCCGTTATTCTTCTTGGTGACTTCAATGCTTGGAGCCCTCTTTGGGGGTCTCCTTCATTTAATAAAAGAGGAAGAACCATTTCTAAATTTATCCAAAATAGCAATTTAATCCTTTTGAACGATGGTTCACCAACACACTACTCAACGCATCAAACATTAACTCACATAGACCTTAGCATCTGCAGTCCTCCTTTAAACATCGGCTCTGCATGGGTAGTAGCCGCTGAACCACACGGAAGCGACCACCTGCCAATTACAATTAAACTTTTCTGCTCTACCAGCCTGCCAAACCACACTAAACTTCCCAGATATAAACTAGATCTTGCAAAATGGGATATCTACCAAAAAACTATCAACCAACACTTCATAAATATCACTCTAGACCCTCTAAATACCAATAAGTCAGCAGCAATTCTTCAAAAGAAAATACATCAGAGCGCTCAGTCGGCAATCCCAGTTACCAGCCCAAGCTATCGCAATCGAACCATCTATTGGTGGAATGAAAATTTAAGTTCTCTCAGGCATAAAAAATGCCACTTATGGAAAGTATTCAGACAACATCCCACTCAAGAATATTTGATTCAATATAAAAGAGCCAATGCAATTTTTAAAAGAGAGGCAAAAATTTCCAAACCCCCCAATTTCATAGAGTTTACCAAAGAAATTAACTATAGAAAATCTACCTAAATTCTCTGGAACAAAGTTAACACACTTTATGGCCAACAAACATCAAATTTTATTCATGTAATCAAAAATTCCGATGGATACGCGATCTCAGAATCTACCGAAATTGCAAATTTTTGGCCCAATCTTGGTCTGACTACACCAAAGATACAAACTTTCCCAGAGAGTTTAAACATAAAAAATCTCAATATATAGAGCCAGTTCATATAAACTACCCACTAAGCAAACAATCCAAACAAATAGAAACACCGTTTTCACCGCTCGAGCTTAGCACATGTCTTTCAACATTTAAAGGAAAAACTCCAGGAATTCATAAAATCCCCTACATTCTTCTTAAAAACTTATTTCAATTTGGCAAATCTAAATTATGCGAACTCTATAATATAATTTTCGCTACCTCCATCATCCCTCAACAATGGAAAATAACTCTCATTATACCAATCCCTAAACCCAATAAGCCGAAAGACAGTATAGAAGGATATCGGCCCATATCTCTGATATCATGCTTATCAAAAGTCTTGGAAAAAATGATAGCTCGCAGATTAATGTGGTTTTTGGGAAATAGGAAGCTTCTTTCAGATAACCAAACAGCCTTTAAACAGAGTTATAGCACTATCGATGCTCTTCTTACTGTCGATGATCATATAGCTAATACTATGTCTTCTAGAAGCCACATTTCTCTGCTGTCGCTAGATATGGAAAGAGCCTTTGATAGAGTAGGAGTCCACTCAATAGTCGAATAATTAATGTCCTGGAAAGGTGGTCCAAAAATTATAAACTACGTTAGGCATTACCTTACTAATCAAAAGATTCGGGTTAAAGTAAACGGAGCTACATCTGATCAATGGTCATTCAAAAATGGAATTCCGCAAGGCTCTCCATTATAAGTAGCACTTTTCCTTATTGCCTACAATCAACTCAACGTAATTATTCAAGAAAATAAATATTTTGAACATGTTATATATGTATGCACATGACTTATATATATTTGCTTAGGTCAAAAACAAACTATATTTTTATAACCAATTGCATTCCTTCTCTCTGAGAGCAATAATCAACATAACGATATTGCCGAGCAGTGGAACCATATTTCTCGCTGTCTACATACCGCCGCTGAGGAATCCGAAAATTTTTTCAGAAATTACAACGGCTAACAGAAGGTTTCAAAACCGGGGCGAATTCCAGTAAGAATGACAACGGCGACCAGGTGACTGATGTCCACATCATACTTAAATTATGGAGGGAACACTTTTTCACACTACTCAATGGAAGCAGCTGCAACAACCTTGGAGAAGATGTTGAACCGAATCCCCAATCAATGATGATGAACTCGATGTACCATTACCCGACTATGACGAAATTCGGAAAGCGGTAGCACGGCTGAATAACAACAACGAGAAGAAGTTTCCTATATGCCGCAATGTCTGAATTTGTTATCCCGGCTATACTTATACGGCTATGAAACTGACGTTAAGCAACACCACCAGCTCCGTCAGGATTGGGAAGGACCTCTCCGAGCCGTTTGATACCAAACGAGGGTTTAGACAGGGTGACTCTTTGTCGCGTGATTACTTTAACCTGATGCTGGAGAAGATAAGTAGAGGACTTCGTTTACTTAGGAACCAGCATTAATACCAATAACAGCGTCAGCCTTGAAATCCAACGCAGAAACTCTCTTGCCAACAAGTGCTACTCCGGACTGAGTAGGCAATTGCACAGTAAAGTCCTCTCCCGACGGACAAAAATCATACTCTATAAGTCTCTATGATGAGAGCATCATGCCCGTACTATTGTATGGCGCAGAAGCATGGACGATGACAACATCAGATGAGAGGGATCTTGGAGTGTTCGAAAGAAAGATTCTTCGTAAGATTTATGAACCTTTGCGTCTTTGCGACGGCGAATACCGCGTTCGATGGAACGATGAGCTGTACAAGAACGTAGACATAGTGCCGCGGTTAAAGAACCAGCGGCTTCGCTGGCTAGGCCACGTCATAGGAATGGATGAAATAGCTCCAGCCCTGAAGGATTTTGACGCGGTACCCGTTGATGCTGGCAGAGGAAAATGAAGACCTCCTCTGCGTTGGAGAGACCAAGTGGAAAAAGACTTGGCTATACTTAGGATTTACAATTGGCTCCAGTTAGCAAGAGATAGGGACAGATGGCGTGCTTTGTTGACCTCGGCCAAAATAGCTTAGGCGTTTGAAGGGCTGTGAGCGATTTTCTCCAAAATTGGTTGGGCCTATCGTGGTGATACATTTTAGTTTAATCGCAAAAAACTCGTTGCTCGAGAAATCCATTAGCTTAGAATTTTGGGATATAGCAATTGATATCCTTTTGCAAACATTCTGTGAAGCCAGCAATGGCCTCCGCCGCGCAATTCTGGGGAAATATTTGTGCTTGTCGAAAGATTTCATACGATACCTCTACACGGAAGTCGTTTTTTTGATTTTTGCAAGCTTTCTGGTACTCATTGGAGATTATGCTACTTTCATCTCTTCTTGTCAACTTCTTTGGTCGGCCTCCAGCACTTTTCAGCGCGGCTTATAATATTGTTAGCAATATTAAGAACATTTCTGCAAGTTATTTTGTTGATATTCCTTTGTTATAATTAAAATAAACCAACTGAATAATATTGCTGTCAATGCGCATTCTTGGTATGTTAGAATATCAACTCCAGCTATACTGCGTTGATCAAAAACTAATAATACGACTTTTTCTAAAGCGCGTGTTTGTTGCGAAATCTCATAGAATTCTACTTTTAATCGCCTATTTAGTGAATCTGCCACATATGTAATAGTTACAGTTTATTGAACTGTTTCGGCACTATTTATTTAAAACACATTTCACTTAAAAGGATTCACGTTTCTAATGACACGCTTCGTAAGTTTTTGGAAACTTTATTTCCTGCCAAATAAACAAATGCAATTCTAACTCACGCTTGTACTTATGTCAGAAATTTATTGGGGTTCCGAGCAATGGAAACTAGATACAGGACAAACAAATTATATTTACTATCGGCTTGTATTATCTAGAACTTGAAAACAGAATTGGAAGGACCCAATTGATACTGTGTATACAGTAATATCGTAAAATTTTCTCATTTATTCCAGCAGTCCGCAACGAAGTGTCAAAGCGAACAGTCGTTTTTGTTTATAGAGTACGCTTTGTGCATATTTCGTACAAACAAACATCTTAAAAAGAATAGAAAACTAAATTAGTAATATCAAAACAACATTATATTGATTGTTTGTTTGCAAACCTACTGCTACAACAATAACTGCACTGTCATGTGCGACGATGGCGACGATGATGCCGTTATGGCTTGGCAAATACCATCAAGAAAGCGAACTATTGTTACTTCACATCAAGTAGCTAGAAAAGTAAAGGCGCTAGTCTTTTGCTCTACGACATCAAGAAGTAACAATTATTACGAAGCCTTGAGTGATGAGATTATTTAGAACTGACAAGCGTAAGCAACAATAACAAAAAATCCAATGCTGCTGTATCATCTGCTAAGCAGACAAGTACTGCCGATACAATGATGGACGTTCAAGATGCTGCTAAACCACCACCAATATTCTTGTCTGACGTCAATGACATAAACGGCATGACCACCTACATCACCTCTAATATAAGTCAGCATGAATATAGTTATAAGTCTCAAAGGGACGGACAAGTCAGAGTTATGGTTAAGACAATTGACAGCTATAGAAAACTTGTTAGAATTTAAAAAAACGACAAAATTAAGTTTCACACTTTTCAACTCAAACAAGAGCGAGCATTTAGAGTAGTTGTAAAGAACTTGCATTCATCTACCCCATGTGAAATTATACGAACTGAGCTTGAGGTGCTTGGCTAGAAAGTTAGAGGTGTAAATAATATTCGAAGTCGTATTACCAAAGAACCGCTGCACATGTTTTTTGTTGATCTTGAACCTGACAACAAAAATACGGAAATTTACAAAGTAAAACAAATTGATAACGCTATAGTTAACATAGAACCGCCTAGAAAGGTGAATGAAGTCGTTCAATGTTTCCGATGCCAAGAATTTGGTCATACAAAATCGTATTGCTATAAAAAATTTAGGTGCGTGAAATGCTCGTTAAGTCATTCAACAATTGCTTGCCCCAAAGATAAAGAAATACCAGCTAAATGTGCGAACTGTTCAGGCAATCATGCTGCTAGCTACAAAGGCTGCAAAGCTTATCAAGAAATTCTTGCAAAAATAATACCTTCGCAACCTGCGCAACAAAACAGTAACAGTAACGCTCCTGAGCCAACTTTCTCCTTTCAAATAGCCAACATTACACTCATAACAATCATAATGTGATTATAATGCAACAAGAGGAACTTCTACATTTGCTGAAGTGCTAAAAGGTAACTCTGACCAAAATAATGAGGACAATACTTTAAAAAAAATAGAAATACTACTTAGTAGACAATTAGAGATGACAAATAACTTAATAAATATGATGACAATACTTATTAATCAACTATACAAGTAAATCTACAGCTTGCGGTATGGAATGCAAATGGTTTAATAAACCACATCCGTGAAGTGGAAACATTTCTTTCCATGCACAATATCGACGCCATGCTCATTTCAGAAACGCATTTTACGTCACAATCTCATTTTAAAATCAGAGGCTATGATCTCATTAACAGCGACCATCCCGATGGTAAAGCTCATGGGGGAGCAGCTATCTTAATAAAATCAACATTAAAATACAAAATTGAAGAAGAAATATTAAGTCCTCAACTTCAAGCAGCATGCGTTAAAGTTAAATGCGGTTCTTACAATATAGCTATTTGTGCCATATATTTCCTGCCACGTTTCGCTATAAAACAACTTGACTATCATAACTTTTTCAACAAATTAGGGCCCATCTTTATTGTAGGTGGAGACTTCAACGCTAAGCATCCTTGGTGGGGCTCGAGGCTTACTAATCCAAAAGGAAAAGAATTGCACAAATGTGTAACAAGCGATCACTTGGCAGTTTTATCTACAGGCGCGGGAACTTACTGGCCTACTGACCCAAGAAAAATTCCTGATCTTCTGGACTTTGTTGTATACAAAGGAATTCCGAGACATATGCTATCCATGTCAGAAATTTTGATTTGAGCTCGGATCATTCGCCAATTCTTGTTACTGCAAATATGCTGCCTGAGAGCACAAGAAGGCAAAAGATAATAACTCCAAAAACTGATATAGATTATTTTCAACACTACATGGATGCTCGCATTCAATTCAATACACCTATTAAAAATGGAGTTGATTTAGACACTGCTATAGAGTCCTTTACACAACTAATTTACGAAGCAGCGCCCCAAGCTACTCCCATTAACCAGTCGCATTCCCAACACAAAACTTTCCTTCCCTCTCAAATAAGAGAAATGATAAGAAAGAAGCGCAAGTTACGGAAAACTTGGCAAAATAGTCGACTACCAAGTGATACAAAAAATTTAATCAAGCCACCAAGGAACTGAAGTCAGCATTAATCGATTATAAGAATCAGACAGTATCCGAGTTTCTGAAAAATCTCAATGTTGATAAAAACAACGAATACAGCTTATGGAAAACAACGAAATATATAAAACGCCCAAGAAGACGAAATGTTGCTATAAGAAACTTTAACGGGTCATGGTGTAATTCTGATTTGAGTAATGCTCAAGCATTTGGTAAATACCTGACCGCTTTCACTCAATAGCCATACGGATGAGGAAGGAATTATGGGATTCTTAGATGTGTCCTGCCAAATGGACCTTCCAATAAAACATATATCACAACTAGAAGTTGAAGAAGAAATCAAAATTCTTAATAACTCAAAAGCACCAGGGTATGATGGTATCGACGCAAAAGCGATTAAAGCGCTCTCAGAAAAATGTATGCAATATTTAACATTGTTATTCAATACAATTCTTCGGCTTGACCACTTTCCAACGCAGTTTAATGATATCGAAGCCTAATAAGCCTGAAAATGATATAAAGTCATATCGACCAATTAGCTTGCTGGTGACATTCTCTAAAATATTTGAAAGAGTATTTCTGAGAAGAATGCTGTCAGTTATTGAAAAAAATAATATTATACCTGAGCACCAATTTGGGTTTAGGAATAAACATGGAACAATAGAACAATGCCACAGAGTCGTCAACGTTATAACCGATGCACTAGAAAACAAAAAATACAGTTCGGGAGTATTCTTGGATGTTCAACAGGCATAACCGTGTGTGGCACCCAGGATTGCTATTTAAAATTAAAAAGCTTTTTCCTACACCGTTTTATCTAATGCTAAAATCATATTTGCGTGGTCGCAGCTTTTATGTAAAACACAGGAATGAGCGTTCATATATTCACTCAATTGAAGCTGGGGTGCCTCAGGGCAGTGTACTTGGACCAGTACTATATACCATATTCACTTCTGATTTTCCAACATCTGAAGAGGTTTTGATTGCGACTTTTGCAGATGACACTGCTTTATTAACAGTGGGCGAAACCCCATCTAGTACTACATCATATATTCAACCCGAGCTGGAGAGAATAGAAACATGGATGAAAAAATGGAATGTTAAAGTGAACACCGACAAATCTGTTCATGTGACATTCACGACTAGAAGAGAAGATTGTCCTCAAGTATATATAAATGGCGCCCTGATTCCTCATAAAAACTCAGTTAGATACCTCGGATTGCATCTTGATCGACGACTTACGTGGAAAGACCACATTAAAGCAAAGCGACAACAACTTAAGGTTAAGACAAACAAAATGTATTGGCTCCTTGGTGCGAGATCAGAACTTAGTCTTGAGAATCAGAATGGAAAAGTTGCTTGAAAAGCAATACGAACTTACTAACAATCTTGTAACAATGATAATTTCCCTCGTTAATAAATTATGCAAGTAGATCTTTGCATTGCTGTATGGAATGCCAATGGGCTCTCTAATCATATACATGAAATAAATCTCTTTATACAGGCCAACAACATTGATATAATGTTAATATCAGAAACACATTTCACCAGCCGATATTTTATAAATATTCGCGGTTACGAAATAATCAAAGCAAATCACCCGAACGACAAAGCCCATTGAGGAGCTGCTGTTATAGTAAAAAACGGAATAAAGTACACGGTCTTGGATGGTATTAAAGAAATTTTCGTCCAAGCTGCCAGTATAGAAGTACAATGCATGCACAAAAATGTACCAGTGACGGCACTTTATTTTCCTCCAAGGTATTCTCTGAAATCCATGGAATATGAATCATTCTTCAAAAAACTTGGTCCAATTTTTATTGCTGGTGGTGACTATAATGCTAAACACCACTGGTGGGACTCGAGATTAACCAATCCAAAAGGCCGCGAGCTATGTAAGTGTTTAAATGACAACAGATTTCAATCATTGTCTACAGGTAAACCAACTTATTGGCCAACAGACAATAGGAAAACCCCTGACTTGCTAGACTCTGTTTACTCAAGAGCCAATGGAAAATCGACTGTACAGTGGCCAACCAATTATATCAGTCGAGTTGCGGCAACTTATCAAAAACAAAAGAAAGTTGCGAAAAAAATGGCAAAATAGTCGTAGCCCTATCGACAAGAAATTGTTTAACAAGGCAGCGAGTGATTTGAAACATCGACTTCAAGAAATTAGAAACGAAATCACGGCAGATTATTTGAGACAACTTGACGCATTTTCACCAGATGAACAATATAGAGCTACGAAATATCTCAAGCATCCTAAAAGAAAAAGCGCAATTATTATAAATAGCAGCGGAGAGCGATGCCGAACCGACCTGGAAAAGGCTGATGCTTTTGCAAGTTACCTGCATTCAGTTTTCCAACCTCACGAAAATATAAATACATCCGGTTAAGACGAAGTTCTAAATTTCTTAGAAGCGCTCTGTCAGATGAGTATGCCAATTCCCCAAACATCGATAGCAGAAGTTAACAGCGAAATTAAACAAATTAAAAATAAAAAGTCCCCTGGATATGATAAAATTGATGGCTATACTTTGAAAAATCTTCCACCCAAATGTATTCGCCTTCTAATTTATATATACAATGCAATACTAAGGCTGGAATATTATCCCAGTCAATGGAAATGCGCGGAAGTAAAAATGATTCCTAAGCCTAATAAGCCAGAAAGCTATGCCTCGTCATACCGTCCAATTAGCTTGCTGGTAACATTTTCAAAAGTATTTGAAAAAATACTTTTAGAGAGATTGTTACCTATTCTGGACGACCTCAACATTATACCGAAACACCAGTTTGGGTTCAGAACAAATCACGGAACCTCTGAACAGTGCCACCGAATTGTTAATATTATTATTGATGCTTTTGAGAAAAAACAATATTGTTGGGCGGTATTTCTTGACATTGAGCAAGCGTTCGACAGAGTTTGGCATCCCGGCATTCTAATCAAATGTAAAACAATTCTTCCAGCGCCTTATTTTCTACTACTTAGATCATATCTTAGCAACCGCTACTTCTATGTTCATCAACAAAGTGAATCGTCTGCTTTATTTCCAGTCAATGCAGGTGTTCCTCAAGGAAGTGTATTAGGGTCAGTGCTCTATACTTTATTCACAGCTGATATGACTGTCTCTGACACCACACATATAGCGACGTATGCAGATGACAATGCGATCATTGCAACAAGTGAAGATCCCCAAAAAGCATCACAGCTCCTGCAACTGCAACTAACTACGATGGAGAATTGGCTACAAAAATGGAAAATTAAAGTCAATGCCCAAAAATCTACACACGTCACGTTTACCCTCAGAAAGAGTCCTTGTCCAAAAGTGCAACTTAGTGGAAGTGAGATCCCTCAAAACGATTCCGTCAAATACTTGGGGGTGCACCTCGATCGCAGACTTACGTCGAAAACACACATTAAAGCGAAGAAGACCCAACTTACCCCGAAACTGCGCCGGATGTATTGGCTTCTTGGTGCTAAATCACAACTAAGCTTGGAAAATAAAATTCTCTTATATAAAGTTATGCTAAAACCGATTTGGACATATGCCATACAACTCTGGGGCACCGCAAGTAACTCAAATATAGAGATACTACAACGCTACCAAAATACACTCTTACGAAGTATTGTCAATGCTCCTTGGTATATAACCAATTACGCCATTCACCAAGATCTCAGCATACTAGGGGTGGGTAACTCAGCAAATTTTCGCGAGTTGACTCAATGACTCTTGCTCAATTAAGTGAATCAGCTCAGTGAGGTAGCACAATTGAGTTACGACTCATTTCATAATTGTGTCGCTCTGTGCAACTACGGCAGTACTGTTATCGTGGAGAGGTGCACGTTGAACGTTTAATAATTAAAGTAACAGCACAAGGGATACCGCGCCAAAAGAAAACATTTTCGCGCTAGTTCTTATTTTGTGTCATTCTTTATTCTCACCATAGATAATATGATATGCAAAAGTGCAACTTAGTGGAAGTGAGATCCCTCAAAACGATTCCGTCAAATACTTGGGGGTGCACCTCGATCGCAGACTTACGTCGAAAACACACATTAAAGCGAAGAAGACCCAACTTACCCCGAAACTGCGCCGGATGTATTGGCTTCTTGGTGCTAAATCACAACTAAGCTTGGAAAATAAAATTCTCTTATATAAAGTTATGCTAAAACCGATTTGGACATATGCCATACAACTCTGGGGCACCGCAAGTAACTCAAATATAGAGATACTACAACGCTACCAAAATACACTCTTACGAAGTATTGTCAATGCTCCTTGGTATATAACCAATTACGCCATTCACCAAGATCTCAGCATACTAGGGGTGGGTAACTCAGCAAATTTTCGCGAGTTGACTCAATGACTCTTGCTCAATTAAGTGAATCAGCTCAGTGAGGTAGCACAATTGAGTTACGACTCATTTCATAATTGTGTCGCTCTGTGCAACTACGGCAGTACTGTTATCGTGGAGAGGTGCACGTTGAACGTTTAATAATTAAAGTAACAGCACAAGGGATACCGCGCCAAAAGAAAACATTTTCGCGCTAGTTCTTATTTTGTGTCATTCTTTATTCTCACCATAGATAATATGATATGCAACTTCCCTCTTTTGCCTCATAGGTTTTGGGCTGGAATCAAATCCCAATCATGGGCTGGCATGCAAAAAGGCTCTTAGAATCATAACATTTTTATTGGGCTAAAAAAGTTAGTTAATGTTATTATTTGGCGAAATATGTTTCGTATTTTAGGGATTTATATGCAAATATTGAGTTTTATTTTAAAAAGGTGTCCGTAAAACTTTATTTCTATGTGAACAGGCATGTTCATCACATATATTTTTATAATTATTTGTTTTATGCAAGTTTAAAAGCTGTTACATTTTTGCAAAATAAATTTCTCGTATTTTATAATTGTGATAATGTTGATTTCATATATATTTCTTATTCTTATTGCGTTTACATTTATACTCTTTGCATACCTCAAAGGTGGCGAAAAACTGCAAAATCTCCAAAAATGCATTAAAAAACACCCAAATGCCGTTTCTTACAGAGTGTATGTGCACAAAACAAAGAGCTTTGTATCAGCTCATCTTTGATTCTCAGTCCTGATACACTCATCGACTCGCCGCTCAGTAAGATGTCTGAAATTTATAACTGAGCAACTGAGTCACAATTTTTTTTGGAAGTGAGTCTGAGCGAGCGGCTCATCGCTAAAAGTCAGCTCAATAACTCAACTCAGTGCTGAGTTACCCACCTCTACAGCATACCTTTTGTAAGGGAAGAAATAGTCAGGGTAACGAAAAAATATATGGAAAAACTTAATAACCATGAAAACGAGCTAGCTATAAACCTTCTTGATAATAGTGAAACTGTCAGACGGCTGAATAGGACACATATCTTAGATTTACCTGACAGGTTTAATATAATTATGTAAATATGTATGTATATACTACATATATATAATAACAATATATTATAATAATAATGCATATGCAATACAACTAGCTGTAGCCGTATAATAGATGTCCTCATTGGAGGAAAATGTATTCCATAACTTTACTATATGCGCAGCGGCCACAACTTGCTTACTTTTAGACTACATATATTCGTATAGAGTATTAAATGCACTTACCAATTGACGTTTGAGCTTCATTCATTGCTGCCAACCATTCTACAGCTGTTTGTTGCATAAAAGTTGCTGTTGATGTTGAGGTCGAACCGACGGTTATTGCGCTGCCAGTTGGTGCAGAAGTAGTTGGTAAATCAGTACACACCGTGTTACTATTATAAATATTTAATTTATCTATTCGCAATCAAAAATATTAAAACAAAACGTAATGATTAAATACATTCATGTACACCAAATAACTTGCAAGGAACATTGATTCAAAGAGTAAATTAAAACTTTATTATTAGCTTTTGCCAAGTCTGATACATAGTTAACCAAAGTATCCCCCAAATATAAAAAGAAGGAGGCTGTGTCAGAGACACGGCCATTAAGTTTAACGTAGAATACGCCATCCGATAAGACAGAAAACATATGTATAATGATAATTTATAATGATAAATAATACAAGATGACATACATAAGCTTATAATAGGAAAATAGGATAAAAATGTTTTTAAATTATCAATTAAATTTCTCGCAAAAACGAAGTCAATGGTTGTGTTATCAATAGTTGTGGGAGCATCATTTCGAATATAATCCACATTGAACGTATCGCTCATAAATTTCGCCAATCTAGTATTTGAAGTGATTTCTGTGTTAAAATCACCACCAATAAGCAGTAGTTGGCAGCGCTTTCTCTGCCTTTACTCTACTTAAATTTTCCCGCCTAAAATTATGCAATAAAATGAACGTCTATTCACGCTACAAACTAAACCAAACACCACACACATATTTGTTTGGTTGTGTTTATAAAATATTCATTTGAGAAATGTAAATATTAGGAAGATATCAACCAATATGAAATGTATGTCAAACGAAAGCTAACATCTTCATTTGACTACAAAAAAATTTTTAAAAAAAATTTTCGCGCCGTTTCCTTATAATTAAAGAAATAGAGATTACAACAATAACAATCTGACATGGGTGCCCATACCGTAAGGTAAGACGTATTCTACGCCAAAAAAAAATATTAAATAAAGCCTACATAGAATCGGAAAGTTAACATATGTGCAAAATTGATAAGCATATAAAAGCCAATAATGAACAATTTCATATAATATTATGTACACTTATTTTGCTTTGAATGACTTCCCGTATTATCTATAATATTTTTTAATTATCCTACCGTCATAAGTCAATATATTATGAAAAGTGTAATAACCAGTTTTTATTTATATGCATGATTTGTTAAATATTTAGTATATAAAGTATTTAAAGCACCTTAATATCTCACTCATTTTAAAAAAGTCGTTCGTATATCGTTGATCAATTTCGGTAGTAGATACATATATTCATTTCATTTACATGTGTACAAAAATAAGATAGGAAATTAAACATAAATTTCATTCCATATTATTAATTTTTGCAGAGACTAGTTCCAATTTCAGGATCTTTTCCCTCGTAATGAGCTCAAACTTGTTCATAAATGGTACACAACTAGACTTGAAATGCATTGGTTTACCATACTTGAGGTCGTGGGTTCGAAGCATCGCACAGAACCACTTTTGTCTTTATATTCTTTTTTATCATACATTTTTTATAATCCAATTAAATTACTTACATTAAAAATCAACGGGCCAGCTCAAATAAATTCTTCTCTAAAAACAAACCGATTAAGTTTTGGTACTCATAATCCAATTATGTGATGTGAAAACTATGTATTATCAGCGTTAGCTCAACATAATATTTTGAAAGCCCAATCAGTTTGCAGAAACTTGTATCAAAATCATTATTGAACGCCATGATTCGACCTGGATGAATTTTATCAGCATCAATATGTTTGGTTATGTTTACCAAGCCCTAGATGTACTTAGCAATCCCAGCTAAAAGTTAACAATAACTTCCAAAATTGGCAACAAAAAATGTTTAGTTCAAAAAATGTATGCAAATTTTCGGTGTTCATACATCAAAGTTTCAAATTTTATACCAAATATTACCTAGATAAAAACTGCAGATGGTTCGCAATCCTAGCTAAAAGAATAAAGCTGCAAGATGGTTCGCGCCCTTACATTGATAAATTAAAAAAAAAAAATTACAAATAAAAACGGCTTAAGCGAATAGGGTTATCAGGTGGGCTTTGTCGAAGGATGAGGTGAGTTCAACTTGGCCATGGAGAAAAAAAATAAGTGTTATTTGGTAACAGAAAAAAAAAATTACATTTTAAAATTCAAATAAATTTTTTAGCTTGTTAATAACTATTATAATGGGCAGAAATTGTGACTACGTGGTTAGGAGTTTCTACAAGTTTGATGCTGTAAAAAATAAGTATGTGTGCAACGTGTGCGATACCTATTTATCAGTCAAGCATATAACCAACTTAAGGCGACACTTGAAACAAAAACATAGTGAAAGTTTCGAAAAAGCGGTAAAAAATAACCAAGAATGGAGTGAAGTAATTCAAACCAAAAAAATTAAGATTTCGTACGAAGTTGACAAAGATGATTTTATTTTTTCAATTCTAAAAATAGTAACAAAAGATGGCAGGCCATTTCTTCATTTACACTCCAAAGGGTTTCGAGTAATTGTTGAACCAATTTATAATGCGCTATCGATGTCGCCCATTTCGTCTCATAACATTATGGACTACATTCGTGTTCGTCAACAGTCTATTTTCGAAAATATAAAACGATTTGTCAAAGGTCAGTTAGTGACGTTGAAAATTGATGTAACCACTCGAATGGAGAAATAAAACGATTTGTCAAAGGTCAGTTAGTGACGTTGAAAATTGATGTAGCCACTCGAATGGAGCGCTCAGTTTTAGGTGTAAATTTACAAATTATTGATTCTTGAACCGATAGAGCAGAAATTGTTATAAAAACGCTAGGAATAATACAGATTCTCCAGTCACATACTGGAATGTACATTTAGGAAAAGATAATTGAGATTATAGGGGAATATAATATTGGAGTTGACCAGATATATAGGTAAGCATAAGCGATATCGGTGTTTCGGTTGCGCAAACATACATTTTGCCAGTTGGAAGTAATATTTAATGAATACATTATACGCAAAAGCTTTCACATCAGTTGTTAGTATTTATAAGTAGTTTTCAAAGTAAAATGTAGATACGTATGTATGTTGTGTGTTGCAGCATTACATGTGACAACGGAAAACATATGATCAAGGCAATAGAAGTTCTTAACGATGATTTAGCGGAAGATTCCTTCGATAATAATGTGATGGAGATGCTAGGTACTCTTTCTATTGCAAATGTTTGGCTGGTGCGGTGTGCTGCTCATACTCTACAATTATGTGTAAACGACGTACACAAACAAGAAGACATTGCTAAAAATATTGATATCTTGATATTGCTTGAAAGTTATGTACACTTTTAAGCTCTGATAAATATAGGTAGGATGCATGAGCCTACTAGCTTAAAACCATTTAAATTTTTTCTAAAATCTTCAATTTTGTACTTAAATACAAAATGGCGAAAATGTGCCACCGCTTGACGTTGTGACGCGATGAAATTCTACATATTTGATGTTGAAAAAATTATATGATATTCGAGACTTTATCAATATGGAGTTTAATTTTATCACTACGAATAAATAGTTTGAAAGCACGCGAGAAAAAAGTATTAGAAAACGAGGCAATGTTGGCATCAATTTATATGGATCCTCGTATGAATTTAAATTTAACAGAGCAGCAATGGAAGATTTTTCAAAGTTTCATGAATTTAAACTTTTAAGATTAAATGCTACAATCGCTGATGGAAAAAATCAAAATATTTCAGAAGTGTTTGATGTCGTGATGACATATAACTCTACAAAGAAACCGATGAAACTTTACATTATACCATCCATCAAACAAAAACTTATTTTATGACATGATTTTTGGATAACCTTCTCCATTGTCCCTAATATAATTTGTGCGTTAGATCATGCCAATGACTCCACACGATCAATTGAAAAGAATGATTATCCATTGAGTGAGAAGCAAATTCGGCAACTGGAAGTTGTGAAACAATTGTTTCCTAGTGCCACAGAAGGTTTAGGTCGTACCACAATAATTCAACATCATATCAATGTAGGTGAAACCAAACCCAAAAAAAAAATTTTTTACTCTGTAAGTCCAACTGTAGAAAAACTTCTGTATCAGGAAATAGATCGGATGCTTCAAATCGACGGTCTAGAACCATCTAATAGCGCTTGGAGTTCACCGATGCGACTCGTTGTGAAGCCCAATAAAATTCGCCTTTGCCTTGATGCTCGCAAGCTTAATGAAGCCACAAAAAAGGACGCTTATCCTTTGCCGAGCATTGATGGTATTTTTGCTAGATTACCAAAAGCGAACATTATCACTAAACTGGACTTGAGGGACGCTTTTTGGCAAATTGAATTGAGTCCTGAGTCAAAGCATTTGACTGCATTTACAGTGCCTGGACGGCCTCTTTACCATTTTAAAATTATGCCGTTTGGCCTTTGTAATACGCCATCTACCATGTGTCGTCTAATGGATGAGATCATACCGCCCGATTTGAGAACCTGCGGTTTCGGTTATCTAAATGACCTATGCATAGTATCTGAAGATTTTCCTTCCCATCTTGCCATTTTAGTTCGCCTCGCAGAGCAATTTCGTAAAGCTAACCTTACCCTTAATCTTCCTAAGAGTCAGTTTTGTGTTAAAAGCATTAATTACTTAGGATACGTTATTGGTAGTGGAGGTATCCGCACAGACTCTTCTAAAGTTTCCTGTATTCCAGAAGCTCAAAAGGCAATGGACCAATTGAAACAAATTTTAACAACTGCCCCAGTTTTAAGCAATCCAGATTTTGATAAAAAATTTTACTTGTACTGTGCTGCCAGCGATTTAGGCATTGGCGCTGGCTTAGTACAGTTGTCTGCTAATAATGAAGAAAAACCCATAGCGTTCATGTCAAAGAAATTGAACCGTTCTCAACGGAACTATAGTGTCACCGAGCGGGGGTGCTTGGCTATTGTTCTCGCCGTTGAAAAGTTTCGATGCTATTTAGAATTACAAGAGTTCGAGGTTGTGACCGACCATTCGAGCCTTCTTTGGCTTATGAGTCGGGTAGACTATCTCGCTGGATTTTTAGATTGCAACAATTTAAATTTTCTATTTCGCAACGGAAAGGAAAGGATCATATCGTTCCAGATGCTTTATCACGGCTTCACGAAAACGAAATAGCTGAATTGGATTTGAAACCGATAATAGATTCTGATTCGGATGCCTTTTTAGATGAATTGTATAAAGCCCTCAAAACAAAGTCTAGTGAAAGTCCATCGAAATTCCCTGATATTAAAATTGTAAACTAATTCCTATACATTCGTACCGAACACCCGCTTGTTAATGATATTCAAGAGAAAAATTCTTCTTCCAAAAATGTTTGCGATTATAGCCGCCAGTGTGATACCTGTAAAGAGACTGTATATTGATGTGCTAGGACCTTATCAATGGAGCACAAATGGTTGTTGTTGTTGTTGTAGCGGCTAGCCGGTACGTCCTCGGGTCCAGCGGTAAGCGTACGTATGTCTGGACCTCGTCCGTCAGTTGTGAGAGATGTCCCCTGATGTGCCTGAGTGCCGGCTTCAGCGCGAGCAGGTCTCTATTGGGATGCCCCGGACGGTGGCACTCCAGTAGAAACTGCTTTGTGAGCGTCATATTGTGCTCCTGCACTGGAAGCACGTTAGCCTCATGGTAGAGGTGATCCACAGGCGTCATCAGGAGACATCCCGTCACTGTCCTGAGTGCGGCGTTCTGACAGGTCTCCAGTCTTGACCACTGAGTCCTGCTAGTTCCAGGCGACCATATTGGCGCAGAATAATTTAGAACCGGCCGGCCAATCGTCTTGTATGTTGCCAACAACGTTTCTTTGTTTTTGCTCTGTACCTTGTTGACGATTGCGGTTGTATGCGCTGAGAAGGAGACAAGGCTGTCGAGGGTGACTCCCAGGATCTTAGGGTGGTTAACCGTCGGAATGGGGGTCCCCTCGTTGTGTATGTCGAGGGTGAGCCCGACCTCCTTCGTGCAAGATGTGAACAGGGTCGCCGTGGACTTTGCAGAAGACAGCGCCAAATTCCGTCCTGTAAAGTAGTGAGCAAGCTCTGGGAGGTAGCTGTTCACTTTAGAGCACAGGACATCAATTCCATTGCCGGTAGCCATTATCGTGCAGTCGTCGGCATACGAGACCTGTGTAACTCCCTCTGGCGGGGAGGGGAGTCGCGAGATGTACATAGAAGTTGAACAATAGGGGGGGTAGGACGCCACCCTGTGGTACCCCCTGCTTAATTCTTCTCGCTTTTGACACTGCGTCACGGTAGCACACCGACGCCTGACGACAACACAGGTAGTTCGCGGTCCATCGCCTCAACGCCGCTGGGAGAGGTGAGGCTTCCACGTCCTTCAGCAAGATGGAGTGGCTGACTGTGTCGAAGGCCTTCGACAAGTCTAGAGCCACGAGGACGGTTCTCTCACAGGGGCGGTTGCAGTTGAGACCACGATTAACCTGAGTGTTTATAGCGATAAGTGCCGTTGTAGTGCTATGCACTTTCAGGAAGCCGTGTTGATGCTTCGCCTGGCTTAGGTAGTGATTGAAATGCGGGAGCAGCAGGGCCTCAAGTGTCTTGACCACTGGAGAAAGCAGGGAGATTGGCCGGTAGGACTCGCCTTGGCCGGCAGGTTTCCCTGGTTTCAGCAGTGGTATCACCCTACTTCTTCCAGATATCCGGAATGCCCAGGGTGGTTAAGGACAGATTAAGGACCTTGGTGAGATATGCTACTCCCGCGGTGCCCAATTTTTTCAGCATCAACATGCTTAACCCGTCTGGGCCAATGGATTTGGAGGCTTTCGCGTTCCCGATGGCTTCCTTCACCTCAGTGGTAGAGAGGATAATTGGTGCGCTCGGTGTTAGCTTGCGCAGCCTTCTGGTGACTGACCGTTTGGTCCTGTCGGTTGAAGGATGTAGTGTAAATTGTCGACTAAAATAGTTCGCGTCCGTGCCGAGCCATGAAGGCAACCGCCTCCGAGATCTTGCTCGAGAGTCCGTTGCAGTTGAACTGTAAGAGCCTCGTCTGTCTCGGTAAGGTTGTCGCGTTGAGGGGGGTGAGGGACTGGATCCGAGGGCCAGCCTGTCCCGGCTGTGCATCCCGCTGTGGTTGTGAAGGCCCAACGGAATATGTGGGTGGTGTCGTGAGCGACCCTTGCGGTGGGTTGTTGCGGCAGCAGGAAGCGGTAAAGCTCTCAGACCAGTCCCTTGTGGTGCCCACATAGGTTGTGGACCACTCCCATGTTTTCTTAAGACCTGAGTAGACCTTAAGATGGCACCATCCGTTGCCAAGTGGAATTCGGATGGAGCCTTCTCTGGCAGAAGCAGCAGAAATAGGTTTCTGGGCCAGGGTTAGACTCGACGCCCGCCCTGGCCAGAAATATGAGTAGCAAACCTGCTGCTAGGTATTGCACCCAAGAAGAGATAAGATTGGGGGTGTCCGGCAGCCTAAGTGGGGTTAGGTCACCGAAACAAAAGTCCTTGGTCGGATGAAATCCGAGTCACTTCGGTAACGTAGAACCTACTGTCGTGGAAGCGTTGATCATTTCAGTAAGTACCACTGGTTACAGCCATTGAAGAAGTTTACATCAAATGTCATTCAAGAATTTCTTTTAAATAATATTTTTCATGCGTTTGGAGTGCCGGAAACCATTATAAGTGACAATGGTACACAATTTAAGGCAAATGATTTCAATGCGTTTCTTACGGAGTTAGGTATAAATCACATATATACCTAAGATTATTGTTGCATCAGTATGTACATAGGTTGTTCACCATATCGAGTTTTGTTTGGCATCGATATGATAACACATGGCTCAGAATTTAAGTTGTTGTAGGAGTTGTCTTTACTGGAAGAACCCATAGTACCAATGGCAAAAACCGATAAATTAGCTTTGTTGCGAAATGATATTCAAGCAAATATACAAAAGGCCTACGATCGTAATAGAGACCAGTATAACTTACGTTCTAAGCCAGTTTCTATTAAAGAAGGCCAGGAAGTTTTCCGTCGCAACTTTGCACTTAAGAAGTTTGCGCAAAACTACAATGCCAAACTAGGACCACAATTCGTGAAATGCCGAATACGTAAAAAATTGGGTAACTGTTATTACCAACTAGAAGATATGCAAGGCAAAGAAAATGGCACCTACCACGCCAAAGGCCTCCGCAGCTGACTCCCGCTAATATTCCGCCTGAAGTTGTCATATTATCGGGTTTTGTAAAGGTCACATACATACATACATATGTACGTGTTAAAGTGCGTGTGCTTGTGCATTATACAATTATTGCATTAGAACATAATTAAATATTTATACGCCTAGCGACAAGCTTTTGCTTATTTTGTGTTTCACTCGATGTCCGTCGATCTGGTGAAGGCTTTACCACGTTTATTTTATTTTCTTTCACATGTATGTTTGTATATATTTATGTGCTTAAGAAATATTACATAAAAACAATATTTAAGTATGCAATACCAAACCAAACCGAAGATGAAAAAGAAAACATATAACAACAACAACACACGATGTAAAGCTTTTACTAAATTTTAAGCATTTACATAGATTTTTTAGGCTTATGCATATTTGCAGATATTAACAGTGCTTTCCATATTTTTATTAATATTTGTAAATGCAAACAATTTTTGTTTTTGCTGAGGAATTGCTAGTTTAATGTGTAAGACTCTAAATGAAAGTTTGAACAATATATATTTTGAGCAATTTTTTTGCGGTTTTTTTTTGAAATTTTTAATTGAATTTATAAATTAATAATAATATTTATTACGTTAATAAGATTTTGAAATATGTATACATTCGAATAATAGGAGTTTGAATAATGTATTTATTTAATTTAATAATGTTTCTATCAAACAAATGAAAATAAATGGAGATTTTTGATAACCCTCTATCGTTTAAGGCTGCCTCAGGGCAGCTATGCTGTATAATCGAAATTCACAGCATGTGTAATGTTTTAGTTGCTAGAAATGCCCA
This sequence comes from Philophylla caesio, assembly GCA_963971545.1. Classification (NCBI taxonomy): domain Eukaryota; kingdom Metazoa; phylum Arthropoda; class Insecta; order Diptera; family Tephritidae; genus Philophylla; species Philophylla caesio. Next base: position 66,778 of record OZ020605.1, on the reverse strand, counting down.
ACTGTCACTTATTCAATAAATATGTATCGTTAAAGAGCCTTCAGAACTTGGAAGTTAGCCTGGCTTTGCTTATATTTCCAGTTTAGTGGAAAAAGTCAGCAAAATAACGTAAACAATTATTGCGGAAAAAGTTTAATATTTTTAATTAAATTGTGTCGCAACAGAGCACTTGATTTGAAGCAAGAATATTTCGGTGAGTAAAATTGATATTTAACTTCAATTGTAATACAAATTAACTGTGAAATAAAAATTTGGATAAGATATGAAAGCAAAAATTTAAAGGCGGCCTCAGGGCAGCTATGCCCGGTTAAGCAAAGCTTTGCGTTCATCTTACATTTCATTGCTTGATTCCTCTTATGTAGTCGTGCGTTTATCGCAAACCATCCCAAATTTTGTTCACCATATAGTCTATTTCCACAATTTTTATACTTCGCTGCCTCTATTGGTATTCTTGCGTGCAAGAGGAACTTATGGCCTAGGCACTATACATATGAACCGTATTCCAAACCGTAAGCTTCCCTCGGATAAAGCCCTAACGAATAAAACAAGAAGATATTCGACTGTGGGCACAGCGTTTGGTGTCGACATCAGTACAGTTCTATGGAAGGATAACAAAGATGTGCGACTGACGTCTACTTATGTTGGTCTCAATCCATTTTTAAAAGAGACTCATACGGAACAAGTAGTAAAGGTGCCACTATACGATAGGAAAAAGAACCAGTTTATTGAATAAATTGTCCTTAAATAATTCGCGGGTATGTATAAAGCCCACATGGGTGGAGTCGACTGTGTGGATAGTCTCATTTGTCGTTATCATATTCGTGTTAAGACAAAGAATACGATGATACAAGTAGTAAAGGTGCCACTATACGATAGGAAAAAGAACCAGTTTATTGAATAAATTGTCCTTAAATAATTCGCGGGTATGTATAAAGCCCACATGGGTGGAGTCGACTGTGTGGATAGTCTCATTTGTCGTTATCATATTCGTGTTAAGACAAAGAATACGATGATTCGAATTTTTTATCATTTAGTCGATATGGCAGCTACGAATGCATATATTTTATATCGACGTATACATGCGGGAAAAAATTTTGACTCGAGCAGTGAACGTTTGAAAAACTGCTAACCTTACAAACAAACTCGGAAAACAGTCCGAGAGGAAATTGCTGACGGTCTTGTGGCATTCAAAGAGAAACGTTCGGTAAGTACTTAAAATGTATATTTTTTACAATAAAAATATAACAGTATTTTATAAAGCATTAGTCTCTTTTTCTGCCCTAACCGGGCAAGGATGCCTTGAGGCAGCCTTCCGTTTTTCTTAAATAATTGTTCAAAATAACAGCATTTTCATCCGCTATTGACAAAGTATGATTTCATGTGCTAAAGTTTGTCAGAAAACAAAATTCTCGACTCCAATGGTCAAGTTTTCAGGTTTTGAACGATAGTTCCTGGAAGACACAATAACATAGAATGGGAGGTTAAATATTATTACAAGGGATCTCCCCTTAAAATTCGTGTCGGAGATCATGGTTGGGAAGGGTATAGATCGCGAGTGTCGAATTCAACCGTTAACCTGGCCTCAACATACGAACTAATGTTGGATGAAGGTTTTCAGAAAACTTTGTGAAATTTTTTTTTAGTCTATTTTTTTCAGTTGAGCGATTAGAGTCCGTCAGGAATCCTATAATTAAAGTTTATGTGTACACGGTTGAGGAATGACAAAAACCCACCCCACGCCATAAGAGCTAAAGGCACAAGAGGAAGAACCCCAGCTCTGACAGAGGTACCCATTCGGGCAGCCCAGGTCAACCTGCACCATGCGGTAGCCGCCTCAGCGGTTATTGCAGGCAGGTTTTCCACGGATGACCTGGGCATCCTGCTCGTTCAAGAACCGTGGACCTAAAAATGTCGAGTAAGGGAACTGAACAAAAAAAGAAATAAGGAGTGGGGTAGAACATACACAAACATGGGGTGAATGCCTTTTTGAATATATTAGTAGCGTTCACCTTAGCATAAGCAATGTCGTAAATACACCGACATTTGTCACCAGGGTTCGACAAGTAGTATTAGACATTACCCTTGGCAATGGATTGGCTTAGCCCTTTGATCTCTCGATGGCGGGTCTCATCAGAACAGTCGTTGTCAGACCATAGGATCATTCGATTCGAGCTGGAGGTCAGTGTCCAAACAGGCCATCCGAGCAGAAACCCCAGAAGAGCAAACTGGGCGAATTATGAAGAAACATTGAGTCTACCTACTTAGAGTATAATCAGGACACAACAGGGGAGTTAGACGATAGAGTTAAATAGCGTCACCATAGATGCCTTTAACTCGAGCTGCCCCAAGAGTAAACCACGTGGCAGATCCCAACCAGTGGGTTGCATAGCAGGGGAACTTAGGAAAGCAGAACGTGACAGCTTCAGGGGTTTCTGCGAAAACATTACTGCAGTTCCTGCATCCCGATCAGCATCCTTATAGGGTAGGCAGATCGACAGACGCTGCGCTCTTCGCTCGAGGTGATTCAGGAGGCCTTTGAATGTGTTGAGACGGTGCTTTGCACCTTCCTCGACATTGAGGGTGCCTTCGATAACACAACTCATTCAAGTGTCGATCGAGTGCTGGCAGGTTGAGGTCTGTAGCCTACCATTCGGAAATATATAGCTGAGTTGCTGCATGCCAGAATTGCTGAAGCACACACTGGCAACAGTGTAGAACAGCTCAGAGTAGTCAAGGGGTGTCCACAAGGAGGGGTCTTGTCCCCCTTATTGTGGAGCCTTGTCGTAGATGAACTCTTGCAGATCTTCACAGAAAATGGCATGCGTTGTCAAGGATATGCGGACGACATAGTGATGATTGCAAGAGGGAAGTTCCCTAGCACCCTCTGTGAAATTATTCAGAGAGGAATCCGGCTAGCAAAAAGATGGTGTACTAACGCAGGGCTAAATATTAATCCCTCTAAGGCAGTCATCGTCCCTTTTACCAGGAAAAGAAAGTTGCAGGGTATGAGGAACATAGCGACGGGGGGAGTCCCGGCTGCAATTGCCACAGAAGCGAAATATCTGGGGCTTATGCTGGAATCTAAGCTCCTGTCGAAGAGCCATGTGGGCACGCATGGTGTGCAGGCGTCTAGCTGGTAAATCTTGGGGATGCACTCCGAAGATTTTGAGTTGGATGTACACCATGATAGTTAGACCAATAGTAACGTACGGAGCAGTTGCGTGGGGCTCAAGGACCAACCTGGCTACAAGAAGGCAATCTCTTGCCAAGCTGCAACGCCTGGGAGCAATGCGCACGTGGCCGACGGCTGCGCTAGAGGTTATCCTGGAGCTCGAGCCGCTCCACATATACGTAGCACAGGTAGCAAAACGTTCCAAGTTCAACTTTGCGAGAGAAGGTTACGGTAAACTCAAGGTTCTATCGTTCAAAAATAGGGAAAAGTTTGGCTGTCAGCTCCCACTAGCTCTTTTTCCCAGTGATGATATAAATAAGGAAGTTCCAAGTTGGACTTTGCTAGAGAAGGATACGGTAAACTCAAGGTTCCATCGTTGAAAAATAGGGAAAAGTTTGGTTGTCAGCTCCCACTAGCTCTTTTTCCCAGTGATGATATAAATAAGGAAGTAGTGTTTGAAAGACACTTCAGAATTGATGAAGACAAAATGTCGTGGAACCCCTCCCTTCTGGAGAGCTGGGTTCAGTAAAGTACATTGCAGTGGTACACTGATGGCTCAAAGACCACGGATGGTATTGGGGCAGGCGTCTATGATCCCAGAGCAAAACTCTCGATAGCTATACCCATCTTCCAACTATCGCGGCGAGAGGATACCCATCCTAAGCGATAGCCAGGCAGAGCTGAAAGCCTTTTCGTCCTTCGAGGTAAAATCCTCAATGGTCTTGGAGTGCATTAATAGGCTTAATAAACTGGCAAAAAGGAATACCATACGTCTTCATGGGTTCTAGGTCATGCAGGCATTGCGGGAAATGAGGTGGCGGACGACCTGGCCAGGTTGGCGGCCATCTCAAACCCCACAGGACCAGAGCCCTTCTTTCCAATAGGTCCAAGCACTATAAAGTAGGCGCTCAAAAAAGAAACAAGTCAACACAGAACCCAGCAATGGGAAGAGACCTGGGGCCTGTTACAAGCAAATATACTATTGGGGGGGTATAGTAACAAAAGTTAAAAAATACTTATAGACCTCCCAAAGGCAAAACTCAGAACCCTCACAGGCCACTGCAGATTGAGGGGTCATCTGTATAAACTGGGTATCTGGTCGTGTGACCTATGTCGCTTCTGCGACAAGGCAGAGGAGACCACCACTCACATACTTCTGGAGTGCGATGCTATAGCGCGACGAAGGGACAGATGGCTAGGTCAGATGTGGCCGAACAAAGTCTATATACGCTCCCTGTCACCGGGTTAATTTTGAAATTTGCTGCTCTGGGTCTAGGGGATGTGTCACCGGGTTAATTTTGAAATTTGCTGCTCTGGGTCTAGGGGATGTGTTATAAGGCACTGACGGCACAATAGACCGATTAAACGCAGTGCGATCCACACTGATTTATCTATCTATCTATGTTCTGGATACCATATTTGTTCGCATCAGTTCATTATAAATGCATGAATGTTGTCTAAATAAATGCCTAGCGTTTGATTTTTCCACATATTTATGTATTTATATTCACTTACATATTTCTGTTTTTCAATAACCCGGAAACGAAGACACTTAAAAATAAAAGTTTATGCTAAAGTGTCTTTTTCTAATAGAAATATCAGTAGTTGAAAAATAACTCGCATTAAATACAAAATGATCCTACAGAATGTTTTTTACGGGGAGAAATTCGTTTTGCTTGATACTTTTGTGTTTGTGTCAGTGAAAAATACTTTGAAAATAAGTGGAGAGGGTTATTTTCGATCTCTGGTTTTGGCATATGTTTTAGTCTAGCTTAACTCAAAGGTTGAACTATTATTTTACTATTAACAGTTTCATAGCTGAATCTTGATATCTAGGGGAAAGCTCAAAAGGACACTCTAGTGTACATATGTACATGTACATATATGTCTTATGGATTGGGCAAAGTACACTTAGATTCCAATCAGTAGGCATGCATTCGTCCGACCATACTCTACAGATTAGCTGGTGCATGCGCTTTACCAACTCTTCTCCACCGTATTTGAATAACTGAGCTGGCAGCCCGTCAACTCCGGGCGCTCTGTTGTTCTTTAGCCGTGCTATTGCTATACGGATATCATCGCAGTCGGGTAACGGAACATGAATTCCGTCGTCATTGATTGGGGTTTCGGGATCATCATCTTCTCCAAGGTGGTCTCTGTCACTACCACTAAGTAGTGTGGAGAAGTGCTCCCTCCATAAACCAAGTATATTCTGAACGTCAGTTACCAGGTCGCCGTTGTCGTTCTTACAGGAATTCGCCCCGGTCTTAAAACCTTCTGTTAGCCGTCGTACTTTCTGAAAGAATTTTCGGGCGCTTTTCCTGTCGGCCAGCATTTCAAGCTCTTCGCACTCACGCATTTCGGCCTTTCTCTTCTTCTCTCGAGAAATGCGTCTCGTTTCCTTCTTCAACTCACGATATCTCTCCCGCAAGGCTCGCGTTGCGCCCGATCGCAACGTGGCCCTGTAGGCAGCATCTTTCCGTTCCGTGGCAACGCGACATTCCTCATCGTACCAGTCATTTTTCCGGGCTCGCTGAAAACCAATAGATTGTTCAGCGGCGGTACGTAAAGAGCAAGAGATGTGGTTCCATTTCTCTGAAATATCGCTGTATGGATTAGAGCTCTCAGAGAGCAGGAGTGCGAGTCGAGTAGCGAAGTGCGTGGCTGTCTGTTGTGATTGCAACTTTCCGACGTCGAGCTTTCCTTGTGTGCCTTTCCGCACGCTTTTTGACGCACAGAGGCGCGTGCATATCTTGGCTGCGACAAGATAATGGTCCAAGTCGATGTTGGCTCCTCGGATCGTGCGCACATCTAGGACACTGGAAGCGTGCCTTCCGTCTATCACAACATGGTCGATGTGGTTTCGTGTCTTAACATCTGGAGACAGCAAAGTAGATTGTTGTATGCTCCTATGCTGGAACCTGGTACTACAGACTACCATGTTTCGGGCCCCAGCGAAGTCGATCAGTCTCAATCCGTTATCGGACGTTTCCTCGTGGAGACTGAATTTTCCGACTGTGGAACCAAAGATGCCCTCCTTGCCCACCTTGGCATTAAAATCGCCTAGCACGATTTGTATATCGTGTTGGGGGCAGCGTTCGAACGTGCGCTCCAGGAGTTCGTAGAAGCAATCTTTGGTCCCATCGTCCTTCTCTTCCGTCGGGGCATAGGCGCAAATCAGGGAGATGTTGAAGAATCTCCCCTTGATGCAGATTGTGGTGAGACGTTCGTCCACCGGAGTGAACGACAGTGCTTTACGGCGAAGTCTCTCTCCCACCACAAATCCGACACCAAATTTGCCCTCCTTTACATGGCAGCTGTAGTATACGTCGCAAGGGCCTACCGTTTTCCTCCCTTGCCCCGTCCACCGCATTTCTTGGATGGCGGTGATGGCAGCCTTCGCTCTGCCGAGGACATCAACCAGCCGGGCAGAGGCACCTTCCCAATTAAGAGTTCGGACATTCCAGGTGCATGCCCTCAAATCATGGTCCTTAAAACGTTTGCCGTGGTCGTCATCTAAAAAGGGGGTCCTGTCCGAGGCTTTGCTTTGCTTTTCATTGGAAGTGGTTTTTTACGTGGCGGGTTCCAAGCCCTGAGCACAACCCATTGCTGGGGGTTGAAATTTTAAATTCGTTTATAAAGCGAGCCGCTTGCTCCAAGACAGACGCCCGCTTGCAGCCGCACCTCCTGGTAAACAGACGCTGCGGACTTTAGTGGACCCTTAAACCGAATATGTTGGAGTGGCTCCACTAAAGCTCCCTCTCTATTAGCCGTGACCCATGGCTCCACACGGGTTGGTTACCGTATCTCGCACATGGGTTGCTCACGTTGCCCAGGGTGCACGAACGGGTGATACTGCAATTCGCGCCAACTATCGTGGTATAAGCCTTCTTAACATTGCATATAAGGTTCTGTCGAGCGTATTGTGTTAGAGACTAAAGCCCACCGTCAATGAACTGATTGGACCTCATCAGTGTGGCTTTAGACCTGGTAAATCTACTATCGACCAGATATTCACAGTGCGCCAGATCTTGGAAAAGACCCAAGAAAGAAGAATCGACATGCACCACCTTTTTGTCGACTTCAAAGCCGCTTTCGACAGCACAAAAAGAAGTTGCCTTTATGCCGCAATGTCTGAATTTGGTATCCCGGCAACTCTTATACGGCTATGTAAAATGACGTTGAGCAACACCACCAGCTCCGTCAGGATTGGGAAGGACTTCTCCGAGCCGTTTGATACCAAACGAGGTTTCAGACAGGGTGACTCTTTGTCGTGTGACTTTTTTAACCTTATGCTGGAGAAGATAATTCGAGCCGCAGAACTAAATCGGTCGGGCACTATCTTTTATAAGAGTGTGCAGCTGGCGTACGCCGATGACATTGACATCATCGGCCTTAACAACCGCGCGGTTAGTTCTGCCTTCTCCAAACTGGATAGAGAAGCAAAGCGAATGGGTCTGGAGGTGAACGAGGGCAAGACGAAGTATCTCCTGTGTTAATTTTGAAATTTGCTGCTCTGGGTCTAGGGGATGTGTTATAAGGCACTGACGGCACAATAGACCGATTAAACGCAGTGCGATCCACACTGATTTATCTATCTATCTATGTTCTGGATACCATAATTGTTCGCATCAGTTCATTATAAATGCATGAATGTTGTCTAAATAAATGCCTAGCGTTTGATTTTTCCACATATTTATGTATTTATATTCACTTACATATTTCTGTTTTTCAATAACCCGCAAACGAAGACACTTAAAAAAAAAAGTTTATGCCAAAGTGTCTTTTTCTAATAGAAATATCAGTAGTTGAAAAATAACTCGCATTAAATACAAAATGATCCTACAGAATGTTTTTTACGGGGAGAAATTCGTTTTGCTTGATACTTTTGTGTTTGTGTCAGTGAAAAATACTTTGAAAATAAGTGGAGAGGGTTATTTTCGATCTCTGGTTTTGGCATATGTTTTAGTCTAGCTTAACTCAAAGGTTGAACTATTATTTTACTATTAACAGTTTCATAGCTGAATCTTGATATCTAGGGGAAAGCTCAAAAGGACACTCTAGTGTACATATGTACATGTACATATATGTCTTATGGATTGGGCAAAGTACACTTAGATTCCAATCAGTAGGCATGCATTCGTCCGACCATACTCTACAGATTAGCTGGTGCATGCGCTTTACCAACTCTTCTCCACCGTATTTGAATAACTCAGCTGGCAGCCCGTCAACTCCGGGCGCTCTGTTGTTCTTTAGCCGTGCTATTGCTATACGGATATCATCGCAGTCGGGTAACGGAACATGAATTCCGTCGTCATTGATTGGGGTTTCGGGATCATCATCTTCTCCAAGGTGGTCTCTGTCACTACCACTAAGTAGTGTGGAGAAGTGCTCCCTCCATAAACCAAGTATATTCTGAACGTCAGTTACCAGGTCGCCGTTGTCGTTCTTACAGGAATTCGCCCCGGTCTTAAAACCTTCTGTTAGCCGTCGTACTTTCTGAAAGAATTTTCGGGCGCTTTTCCTGTCGGCCAGCATTTCAAGCTCTTCGCACTCACGCATTTCGGCCTTTCTCTTCTTCTCTCGAGAAATGCGTCTCGTTTCCTTCTTCAACTCACGATATCTCTCCCGCAAGGCTCGCGTTGCGCCCGATCGCAACGTGGCCCTGTAGGCAGCATCTTTCCGTTCCGTGGCAACGCGACATTCCTCATCGTACCAGTCATTTTTCCGGGCTCGCTGAAAACCAATAGATTGTTCAGCGGCGGTACGTAAAGAGCAAGAGATGTGGTTCCATTTCTCTGAAATATCGCTGTATGGATTAGAGCTCTCAGAGAGCAGGAGTGCGAGTCGAGTAGCGAAGTGCGTGGCTGTCTGTTGTGATTGCAACTTTCCGACGTCGAGCTTTCCTTGTGTGCCTTTCCGCACGCTTTTTGACGCACAGAGGCGCGTGCATATCTTGGCTGCGACAAGATAATGGTCCAAGTCGATGTTGGCTCCTCGGATCGTGCGCACATCTAGGACACTGGAAGCGTGCCTTCCGTCTATCACAACATGGTCTATGTGGTTTCGTGTCTTAACATCTGGAGACAGCAAAGTAGATTGTTGTATGCTCCTATGCTGGAACCTGGTACTACAGACTACCATGTTTCGGGCCCCAGCGAAGTCGATCAGTCTCAATCCGTTATCGGACGTTTCCTCGTGGAGACTGAATTTTCCGACTGTGGAACCAAAGATGCCCTCCTTGCCCACCTTGGCATTAAAATCGCCTAGCACGATTTGTATATCGTGTTGGGGGCAGCGTTCGAACGTGCGCTCCAGGAGTTCGTAGAAGCAATCTTTGGTCCCATCGTCCTTCTCTTCCGTCGGGGCATAGGCGCAAATCAGGGAGATGTTGAAGAATCTCCCCTTGATGCAGATTGTGGTGAGACGTTCGTCCACCGGAGTGAACGACCGTGCTTTACGGCGAAGTCTCTCTCCCACCACAAATCCGACACCAAGTTTGCCCTCCTTTACATGGCAGCTGTAGTATACGTCGCAAGGGCCTACCGTTTTCCTCCCTTGCCCCGTCCACCGCATTTCTTGGATGGCGGTGATGGCAGCATTCGCTCTGCCGAGGACATCAACCAGCCGGGCAGAGGCACCTTCCCAATTAAGAGTTCGGACATTCCAGGTGCATGCCCTCAAATCATGGTCCTTAAAACGTTTGCCGTGGTCGTCATCTAAAAAGGGGGTCCTGTCCGAGGCTTTGCTTTGCTTTTCATTGGAAGTGGTTTTTTACGTGGCGGGTTCCAAGCCCTGAGCACAACCCATTGCTGGGGGTTGAAATTTTAAATTCGTTTATAAAGCGAGCCGCTTGCTCCAAGACAGACGCCCGCTTGCAGCCGCACCTCCTGGTAAACAGACGCTGCGGACTTTAGTGGACCCTTAAACCGAATATGTTGGAGTGGCTCCACTAAAGCTCCCTCTCTATTAGCCGTGACCCATGGCTCCAAACGGGTTGGTTACCGTATCTCGCACATGGGTTGCTCACGTTGCCCAGGGTGCACGAACGGGTGATACTGCAATTCGCGCCAACTATCGTGGTATAAGCCTTCTTAACATTGCATATAAGGTTCTGTCGAGCGTATTGTGTTAGAGACTAAAGCCCACCGTCAATGAACTGATTGGACCTCATCAGTGTGGCTTTAGACCTGGTAAATCTACTATCGACCAGATATTCACAGTGCGCCGGATCTTGGAAAAGACCCAAGAAAGAAGAATCGACATGCACCACCTTTTTGTCGACTTCAAAGCCGCTTTCGACAGCACAAAAAGAAGTTGCCTTTATGCCGCAATGTCTGAATTTGGTATCCCGGCAACTCTTATACGGCTATGTAAAATGACGTTGAGCAACACCACCAGCTCCGTCAGGATTGGGAAGGACTTCTCCGAGCCGTTTGATACCAAACGAGGTTTCAGACAGGGTGACTCTTTGTCGTGTGACTTTTTTAACCTTATGCTGGAGAAGATAATTCGAGCCGCAGAACTAAATCGGTCGGGCACTATCTTTTATAAGAGTGTGCAGCTGCTGGCGTACGCCGATGACATTGACATCATCGGCCTTAACAACCGCGCGGTTAGTTCTGCCTTCTCCAAACTGGATAGAGAAGCAAAGCGAATGGGTCTGGAGGTGAACGAGGGCAAGACGAAGTATCTCCTGTGTTAATTTTGAAATTTGCTGCTCTGGGTCTAGGGGATGTGTTATAAGGCACTGACGGCACAATAGACCGATTAAACGCAGTGCGATCCACACTGATTTATCTATCTATCTATGTTCTGGATACCATAATTGTTCGCATCAGTTCATTATAAATGCATGAATGTTGTCTAAATAAATGCCTAGCGTTTGATTTTTCCACATATTTATGTATTTATATTCACTTACATATTTCTGTTTTTCAATAACCCGCAAACGAAGACACTTAAAAAAAAAAGTTTATGCCAAAGTGTCTTTTTCTAATAGAAATATCAGTAGTTGAAAAATAACTCGCATTAAATACAAAATGATCCTACAGAATGTTTTTTACGGGGAGAAATTCGTTTTGCTTGATACTTTTGTGTTTGTGTCAGTGAAAAATACTTTGAAAATAAGTGGAGAGGGTTATTTTCGATCTCTGGTTTTGGCATATGTTTTAGTCTAGCTTAACTCAAAGGTTGAACTATTATTTTACTATTAACAGTTTCATAGCTGAATCTTGATATCTAGGGGAAAGCTCAAAAGGACACTCTAGTGTACATATGTACATGTACATATATGTCTTATGGATTGGGCAAAGTACACTTAGATTCCAATCAGTAGGCATGCATTCGTCCGACCATACTCTACAGATTAGCTGGTGCATGCGCTTTACCAACTCTTCTCCACCGTATTTGAATAACTCAGCTGGCAGCCCGTCAACTCCGGCAGTGTGGCTTTAGACCTGGTAAATCTACTATCGACCAGATATTCACAGTGCGCCAGATCTTGGAAAAGACCCAAGAAAGAAGAATCGACATGCACCACCTTTTTGTCGACTTCAAAGCCGCTTTCGACAGCACAAAAAGAAGTTGCCTTTATGCCGCAATGTCTGAATTTGGTATCCCGGCAACTCTTATACGGCTATGTAAAATGACGTTGAGCAACACCACCAGCTCCGTCAGGATTGGGAAGGACTTCTCCGAGCCGTTTGATACCAAACGAGGTTTCAGACAGGGTGACTCTTTGTCGTGTGACTTTTTTAACCTTATGCTGGAGAAGATAATTCGAGCCGCAGAACTAAATCGGTCGGGCACTATCTTTTATAAGAGTGTGCAGCTGCTGGCGTACGCCGATGACATTGACATCATCGGCCTTAACAACCGCGCGGTTAGTTCTGCCTTCTCCAAACTGGATAGAGAAGCAAAGCGAATGGGTCTGGAGGTGAACGAGGGCAAGACGAAGTATCTCCTGTCATCAAATAAACAGTCGGCACATTCACGACTGGGATCAAACATCACTGTTGACAGTTATAACTTTGAAAAAGTAGAAGACTTCGTTTACTTAGGAACCAGCATTAACATCAATAATAATGTCAGCCTCGAAATCCAAAGGAGGATCACTCTTGCCAACAAGTGCTACTTCGGACTGAGTAGGCAACTGAGCAGTAAAGTCCTCTCTCGACGGACAAAAATCACGCTCTATAAGTCTCTCATTATGCCCGTCCTAATGTATGGCGCAGAAGCATGGACGATGAAGATATCTGATGAGAAGGCTCTGGGAGTGTTCGAGAGAAAGATTCTCCGAAAGATTTATGGGCCTTTACGCCTTTGCGATGGCGAATACCGGAGAAGATGGAACGATGAGCTGTACGAGCTTTATAACGACATAGATATAGGGCAGCGAATTAAGATCCGGTGGCTTCGCTGGCTTGGTCATGTCGTTCGAATGGATGAAAGTGCCCCAGCTCTGAATGTATTCGACGCGGTACCCGCCGGTGGTAGCAGAGGAAAAGGGAGGCCTCCTCTGCGTTAAAAAGACCAGGCGCTAAAGGACTTGGGTACCCTTGGTATTTCCAACTGGCGCCAGTTAGCGAAGGAGAGAAATAACTGGCGTGCTGTACTAAGCTCGGCCAAAATCGCATAGGCGGTTATCGAGCCAATGAAAGAAGAAGAAGTAAAAAGTTATTACTTTGTATACCATATGAAATAAATAAATAAAAAATATCAAAAATAGTTTATATTGGCAGCTTATTTTAATAAAAATCAAAAAGAATTGTTATTTTGGTTTTATTAAATAAAAATCAAAAATAACTGATATTTAGGGAGTAACTAAATAAAAGTCTTAAAATAATAGTTAAACAGCGATTTTTATAATACAAATTGTTACTGTGACTGTCCCAGGTACAAATACTCCTTTAATCAGCCATCACTGGTTAGAAACTGGGTCATGATGATTCAATTCGCCGGGAGCGCGACACATACGCCAATTTGTTAAAGTTTAGACTATATCCTATCACTCACCACCCTAAGTATTTTCTAAAATGTCATTTTAGTATCGATGAGCACTCTTAGGTATTAAACGAGAGATCTCCCATGGAAACGATCAATCTTTCAGGCGACGCATATTTTCTAGAACTAGTGTTGGGAAAACAATCGATAGCCTATCGATAGTAACGATAGCCTTCGTTTTTTGGAAATGAGCAGGGTGATCCCATTTTTGGTTATTTTTTAACTTTACATGAAAATTAAAGCGCCATCTACCAAAGAAAAAATTGTTTTCTTAATAAAAAAAAAAGAACAAATTTAATTATCTTTTCAAAACTGGTTGAAGCAATAAAATCGGTTTACCCATTCTGTTTTTATAGAACTTTTTATAATAGTATTACATTAGACGTGAACCTCCACGGTCCTTTAAAGCTTAAAAATCGATTTTCTCAAAACTCTGACGTGCTACAGCAAAACGCCGAGACACGTATTTCTTTATTTTAAGCCTATTTTCATATTCTGTTAACATTTCTCATGTGTGCCAACCAATGTCGTACTGTGTAATAATAATAAGTAATTTGGCGCTTACACTATACAACGCCGTGTTTGGCAGACCTTGTCCTACCATTTTTATTTAAAGATACTTAAGTTCGAAATTTATTGCACGGTATTGAGCGAACAAATGTTTTAAAATAAAAATACACATTTTTTACGATGCTGAATACACGTTAACATAATACCGTAGGATTGCGCTTATCGGTTCTCAAATGTAATTATGCTGATTTTCATTAGTTATGCCAGTTCAAGTCTTTCCCCTCTTTACTGAGTTATGCTAAACTAACCCAATGTCTCACAAATCGGTTGTATTTTTTAATTATTTCTTATACAATAAATACTTGTTTAAAACTTTAAAAAATTACCTATATTTTCATCAATACCAGTTTGAATAGCTTGCACGTATGGAATTTCGTGTTGACGCTGCGATTGTAATTGAGCTAGATGCGAGTGATGATGCGCTGATAATGTTGCCGGTAAGGTTCCAGGGGGTGATGAATGAAAGTGATGTGCGGATGTGGTATTGGATGTGTGCGCCGTTGCTTGATTTTGCAAATGCTCAACATGATGAGAGTTCGAATGATGAATATTGCTGGGTCCGGTACTACTATGATGAGTTATCTCTACAGATAATGAACTGGAACCATGATTGCCATGTGATACTTGCATTTCCATGCTTGGAATATTATTGAATCCTGTAATAATATGAATAGCGTAAAATTTTTTTTTTATATATAACCAACCATTAAATGCTAAGAAAAATCTATAAAACTAAGTCAAACTTGGGAATGAATTTCAAGAGTCTTGACTAGTGGTAATAACTATCGAAAGAAGGCTGTCAAGTTATTAAATACATATGAAGGCCCCCAATCATGATTTGCTATATTAATCTTCTGTGAATCGTTCATTTAACCTAAAAATACATATAGCATGTAAGAAGGCACGCATGTACATTAATGTATAAAAGGATCACTCTTATTTTGAAAGTGATCTATACTTATGACTATATCTGCATACGAGGCATATTATAACTAGAGATTTGTCAAAAGTTTTGAGGGTTGAAAGTTTTCAACATACATTAAATAACAAGTAAGCGGCACAATCAGCGCAACAAGCTGGTATGACTTAAACCACTTTCGAAATTATGGGAACATTTAATTATTTTATAAGTTATACGAAACATACAATGTTAAAAGGCATATTTGACTATTATCATTATCACTATCATTTTCATTATCATTATCAAAATCATAATCAAAATCACAATCATTATCAAAATCAGAAATATTAAAATAATAAGCAAAAATAAATTTTAACCCGAAAAACAATTGTTTGACCATAGGTCAAGATTTTAAGGGTATATATTAATGTACATACTCGACTAGGCAAACAACATGTACTATGTCTAACACCAAGTTTTTTTTTCATTGCCACACATTATTATTTTTCACAGGGTCTTAACGTTGGCGTATTATGCGCAACTGAAACATGGTTTAGCAAATCTAGGTTGCAACAAAATATGTTATTTCACCTTTCTGCACCGTTAAAGTCATTCAATAACGATTGTGTGTAAAAGCCAAAAACAGCTCCCCTGGTCAGTTAATTAAGCTTCCTCCTACTTTTCTAAAGATAAGGTGTCTAGTGTGGTCCTTGTCGCCTGCTATCACTGACAATTCTAAGGCCAGAAAAGATAATGTTATTCCAAGTGGTACATATGCTGTACATCGTATTTGTGTTATCAAGAACGCGTTCGATGCATCGATGAAATATCTAGGTGCTTTGATTTTGGCAGGAAAAAATTTAATTTGGAAATAGACATCAAATTGCATCTTATTATAAATCATTTTGGGTGTATACCGATCTCATTGAGAAAGTCTATGCAGTCTTTGGGATCAAATGCAACGAAGGCTAATTCATTTCCATCATAAAGAGAATCGAAGGTCTACTGACAAGTTAGCTACTATTCGGAATCTGTATGAAAAATGGGTTGGAAGCTGTCTGGTAAATCGCATAGAATCAATCCAGGTCGTAACATTACAACCGTTAATTTCTTTACAAAATTTGATTTGACGCAAGAGTTACTCAAAAGAAATATTATTCTTGCTGACACGGTACGTAGTAACATACGGTTTATTCCAATGTGCAGTACAAAAAAAGTGGATCGTAGATTGCCTATGTTTACAAGAAGTTTTTTATTTCATTGCCAAGTTTCGCTTGTCCAATATGTTACTAAGCAATACGAAATGGTCAAAATATTAAGTACAATGCATCACATACCTAAAGCGATTTTAAATCATATCGGAATAACTGCCTGAGATGATTGCATACTACAACAGCTCAAAAGGGGTGTAGATACAATTCATCAATTGGTAGAAACATATGTACTCATGCAAAAGGCAAACAAAGCGACGGCCTGTGCAATATTTAACAACAATATTAATATATCTTAATGACTTTGTTTTCTGAAGTAAATTGTGACTGGAATTCGTTCAAAACATATAAGCGAAGGCTTTACTTAGAAGGTATTGGATTAGAACACTCGCGAGAGCTTATGCCGTAAAGAGAACGTGTTCCAAGATCGTAAGCATCGGCGAATATAATTTGAAAGATAAGGCCGAAGTCCAAGCATTATCAAATTGAGCTCAACACCACTAAACCTCCCCGTAAAAGTAAAATGAGTCAAAGAGGATCATGCTTTATTCACAAACATAAAAATAGTCAAAGAGTACCATGCACCTTTTGTCCAACTGGGATTCTCCGAAAAACTTTTGAACACTATATGGTGTAAAAAATCACAATGTGCCTAGCATATGTAGAGCTACGGCAACAGTTTCATACTCATACTGCTTATGTCATGCACAAAATTTTTTGGATTTTTATCGAAATTTTCGAATTTTATTAGTCATATCTTATTATTATTGAACTGAAGCATATGAGTAGTCATTTCCTGACCTTAACAGATAAAGAGTGAGTTTTTCTTAACGGCGCAGAAGGATTAAATCTGATTGTATTTCTCATCGTTTGATTCCAGTAGATTTTGTTCCAACACTCACTCAGTAAGACATACCAATAAGTTTTGACAGTTGTAACTAGTCCCGATTATAAAATAAACACATTTTTCTGTTGTTCCGATCATATAAACTACTTCTTGAGTAAGATAAACTTTGTTCTAAGAAAAGGCTGACTTTGTTCCTCAGGATATAAAATTACGTTTGGTGAAAAGTTTTCTGGAGGACATACCAATAAGTTTTGACAGTTGTAACTAGTCCCGATTATAAAATAAATACATTTTTCGGTTGTTCGGATCATATAAACTACTTATTGAGTAAGATTAACTTTGTTCTAAGAAAGCTATTGTACACAGCTGACTTTGTTCCTCAGGACATAAAATTACGTTTGGTGAAAACTTTTTAAGTACCACTCATTTCATTGGGTTGCATGATAATAGTTATAAGAAACAATATTGTACAATTTATGATGTTAGAAAATATCATTGTTTACTCAGCCAGTTACATAAATATACAAATATAACTTTGAATTAAATGAACCATATATTTTTACCATAATACACTCAGCTGATGAATTTGTTTTGTAGCGCAACAGTTTAAGATCTCGACACTTATGTAATAAACTCCTGCTTTTCATGACTCATTCATACGACATGCGGATGCGGCCTTTGAGTAATTTTGGTCTGAAGTTTATTTAACCATTCTTATAAATACTTAAACATTTTTTTATCTTGCGCAGAGTTACATAAGATATCTCAATTTTTACTCAAGTTATTGTAACCAAGGACAGACGGACAAACGGAGGGACGGATGGACATACAGTCAGGGTTAAATCGAATATTTTCTTCATTCTGATCATATATATATATATATATATAATTTTGGCGCTTACACTATACAGCTCAGTGTTTGTCCGACAAATGGAGGGACCTACAGTTTTGTGCCGACTCCGAACGGCAGATGTATTTAATGAGAAGCTTTTTCATGGCAGATTTACCCTCGGAGGTTTGCCATTGCCTGCCGAGGGGAGACTGCTATTACATAGAAAAAACTTTTTCTATGATTAAGATTTTGTTTGCCCTGACTGAGATTCGAACCTCGAACTCACCGGCATATCGAGTTATAGCACGCACCGCTACCAACTCGACCACAGCGGCCACCAATGATCATATATACATATATATGTACATATATGTCAATGTCTATCTCGATGATTTTTTGATGTCACAAACAATCGTTAGGCGAACAAAGTTAATATACGCTTGTGTACAAGTACGCTCGGGTATAAAAAAGCAAAAAAACGTGATAAATGAAAATTGTCTAGAATCACTTGACACGTCATAACTTTCACAGTTTTCGCCCGATTTGAGCAAATGTATGCTTTGAATTTTCCTTATAAAAATCTCTTTGAATACTGTGTGTAAAAGTTTATGAATAAAATTGTTTAAAGCTAGAAAAAACATAATGAAATTGAAGAATTTTAAAAAAAGCCTTTTTTTTAGGATAGTAACGCTTGTTACACAAATAATACCAATTTAATGGGCACATGTGATATATCGTTGTAAAGAGGAAGTCATTACCTTTACATTAATATATGTTAAAGGTTAGTATAGTTCTGTTAAAGGTCTGTATAGTTAACTTTGACAATATGCAAAAAAGATGACTCAAAAACATGTTTTTGCCAAAATTTCGCAAACGCTTTTTAAGAAAAATAAATGAGCCTAGAAATTACTCTTTGATCGAGGAACATTTTTCTTGTAAACTTGTGTAATTTAGCACATGAAAATATACGTATGTAGTACAAGATGTAACAGCAAAAAATAAGACAAATTTTATTCGAGGACGTAGAAAAATTGCCCGCAAAAAAAATTAAAAATGTACAACTAAGGCAAAAAGTGCAAATCGTTGGTTGCATGCACGTAATAGCGGGCTCAATGATGACGGTTGAAGATCATATACTCATGCAAAAATATGTACATAGGCATTTTGAGAGTGGGACTGCAGGTGCCCGCGTCGTTATTACCTTATTTGCTACTTCAGGTGCTGTTAGTGGCTGTTCCTATTACTAATGTAGTTATGCTTACTATTATCGTGGTTGCTGTGGATGTTTTACTTTTATGCTTCCTTGCTTCGTTCCAATCACGTACTGTTCAGCACTAACTGATTTGCGGTGGTGATCAACAAGTAAATGGCTGTTAGAAAGCGCACGCGCCAGTACCCCCTTTCGTTGCAGAGCTTACTTAAATAACACATCTTATACTGCACAAGCATGCAATGACGATGATAACAATAAAGAATATAAAAAAGACTAGTTTCTGAAGTGAACTACCGGAACAAAACGTATGCTTCCTTATATTAAGTCGCACTTGTGCTTAGTGTGTTGTGTTTTGGCTTCATGCAGCACATGAACCTTATCCATCGCCTAGCTATGAGTTCATTGCTAGAAGCGTTGCCGTTGCTGCACCGAAAAGGGCACTTAAATCTAAAATCTATTTTCCGCATATTATGTAACAAGCTTCGGGAGCGAATCTAAACTGTACTTACCAACAAACAAAAATTTTAAAGGCAAAAAACCTACAGCGAAAAGAAGTACTATAAAATTACATGCTTAAAGGAGCCATTAATACATATTAGCTTCTAAGATACTGCGCACGAAAATTCTTTGAGACTTTGATAATTTTTGATAATTTGATTCAACAGGTGGCTGCAGTTGCCATTATAGCATCTGAAATTTCTTTTTAAAACCCTATGCAACTAAAATTGGGGAATTGTGTGGCTAATATATATGTAGGTGATTTCAATACATCTACTGCTAAGTTGAAAATGGTTATCGAATATGTCAAGGTTTCTCCTACATCTTAATGTAATATGTTGCAAGCGACAATCTTTGAAATGTAGCTTTTACTGAAATCTTATTTAAAATTAAAAAATACAAATACAAACGCCCTATTATGGGGATAAGTAAAGTGCATATACAAGGTAAAAAATTTTTGAAAAGCTTTTAACTGAAGGACATCATTATAAAAAAACACTAACAGTTTTAAATGGTAGAAGTTATAGTACTATTTCGGAAATCATCACATTTCCTTATCAGACTCCTTTTTATTAGATTAATTATATTTTTTCTTTATAACCACTTCTCCCAGGCTTTGAACCCAGGAGCTCGGAGTTGCAGAGCCAACACGCTACATGCTGTGCTACGCAAGCCGAGTAGACTGTTGTGTTTATTCCATCATTCTTAAACAAACAAACTACAAACAAGGGCAAATGATCTGCCGCTATTTAAACCCCACAAGCAAGTTTAAATAGCGGCAGATAAGTTGCTCTTGTTTCTAGTTGATATGTTGAGGAAATGTGGTGATTTCCGAAATAGTACTGTAACTTCTACCATTAAAAACTGTTGTTGTTTTTTCACATTAAATTTTTCATAAATTGGCCTCGAGCTGAATAAAATTGTCAATTATTAGGCTAATAGAAAATTAACAAACATTCATTGATAATGAAACTTACATATTTTTAAAATATTTACACAGATTTAAAATTTTTTTTTTTGAAGACTGGAGAAATTATAGATTTATATTGTTAATAATATAAACAAACGACTTTCGATATTTTTTTACCCAATACTTAAAACTATGTTGCTTGTTTATGATTTTATGTAGCACAAGTGAAATATTTTGATAATTTTATTTTAATTTTATTGAATAAGCGATGGGAACTGTGTATGAAAATATGACATTCGTTTGGCTGGATTTCCCAAAGACCCATTTCCAGAATAAAGCCGGACACATCTGAACAATAACCGTTTCCAAATCACATAATAAATGCTGTGGATTCCGATGTTAACTAATATCGAGCAGAATATAATATATTACAGGTTCTACTTAAATTTTAACTAGAAATTGCTGATGTCCTTTTGCAATATTTGGCTTCTGCAGTTTTTATTCAAAGAAAGCGAGGCAGGTAAACCAACGCAGAAAAGGAATTTCCGTGGATTCCGATGTTAACTAATATTGAGCAGAATATAAAATATTACAGGTTCTAGCCGAGCCCTCCAGAAACAAAACGATATAATAAGTCGGAACATTGCGTAGTATTCGGTGAAAAAGGGCTCTGCAAGTTGTGCAAGACCAGAACTCTACTGTTTAAAATATATGGTATATCTTTGCTGCAATAACTATTAAAACTGCTTTATTGTCTTTTCATATAGATTTTATCCTAATAAATAAAATTAAAACTCGGGGTCAAAAGGATTAATTAATTAGTTCTTCAACATAAATATTTTGAACTAAACAAAAATTGTATAAATAATACATAAGTAAAATGAAAAAGAACATTATACTAACCCCAAATCATTTTATAATTGCATAAATTCTAAATGCACGATAAATCGGTGTTCATCTACTATAAAACATGAAAATATTTTATCCAGTGACAATGAAATTATTGTAGCTTGTTTGCACAGTATTTTGAGTCTTATTATTCCACTAAGAAACGAAAACTTTTCCGCTTTCCGTATCAGGTGAACTTCCATAATTAAATTAATGTTCATTATATTATAAATACATTAATAAACAAAGATTTATTTAAGCATGGCCCTTATAGGATCCCAAAATATTCCCTAAAAAATTTATTAATACCTACACGAGCCTTTACCGAACTTATTTAATGTGTTACTTAAACAAGGCGTTTTCACTACAGTGAAAAACTTTCACTTGCTTGGAAGGATCTTATCCGTTTATGTAATTTTTTTGTTTGGAAATAAGTTAGAATAAGAAATTGGAACTCGAAATTTGTATAATAAGTATAACTTTATAGTAAGTATAAAGTCGTATATTAGAAATGAATTAAAGTTGCTTTGTTAAATTATTTAATTAATTATCTATTTTTACGGAGCACCTGACATCATATTATTGTAACATTTTTGAACACATTTTATATGAATTTTTTATTTTTCTTATTTTCTAGCAAAACAAAGTTGTTATGTTGTGTGTAAAAATATATATTTCTAATAATCGATACTAGCAAGTAGAATTGCCTATGCGAAAAACATAAAGTACCTTTTCGTAGCTTCACAGTCCACTTAAAAAGGTATGTTAGAGCATTACTAAATCTTTTTTTTAATGTTCATGGCATAATTCTATATTTAAAAAACAAAAAAGTTATCTTTAAAAAAATCTTGAGAATGAAGTGGTATATTAAGTTTGTGGGAGATTATTGTGCAGATACTTCATTTTGCACCATTACTATTCCATTTAAGCAGTTAAAAGATTGAAACTTCCGTTGTTATTAGCAATGTATGAGTAGTAAAAATGATAAAGATCAGAAAAATAACATATAATAAGAAGCTTGTCCGGAGTCAATTCCCCAGTGTAGCTTGTGTTATAGACATTTAGGTTTACTATTTGTATATTTTCAAATATTGCATTTTGCACTCCTTCATTAAATCAGCTAAAGGCTTAACATTTTGCAACAATATCAGTTATTATTATCAATATATTGGCAGTGAAAATCATTAAGATTAAATAAATACAACCCATTGCTTTTGTTAAAATTTCAGTTATTACATTGCGTTACAAAAACGAGCTATAGTTCTGTCCTATGAACCAAACATACTTTTCCGAAAAGGGGAGAAAAAATAAAAATATACGTGTATCTGCGATTTTCATGTACATGTCAGAATTTTTTTTTTATGTATAAAGTACATATAAAGCTCGTAGTGTCCGTCTGTCCGCCTGTGTGAAAGACTTTGGATCGATTTTTAGCCCTTTTTCCGTGATCCAATCGAGCTGAATTTTTGCAGGCAGACTCGTGGAAAGGTCTGTATCACGTCAAATTAAAAATAGATTTTTGTCAATTCTCAGATTTTCCTGAATTTTTTTTTAATTGGTAGAAGTTGGTAACTTTATGACTGCTTATTAAACGAAAGGTATAAAGAGTTATTTTGTATGAAAACAGAAGTTCGTCGTAAAAAGAAATGACGATCATCGAAAAATGCAAACCAGTATTAGCCGTAATAGCAAAGAACATAAATATTTATGTTCTTTGGTAATAGCTTTATAGACATTCGACTGATAATACTGAACTGACTAAAATGTATTAAATGCTCACAATCCGTAAACCAATTTAATTCTAAAGCTTACTGATTTTGAATTAAGTATAATTAGTTAAGCTCAAAATAACAATGCTCAGGGTTACGGTATCGAGACGTAAAATTCAAGTACTCAATTCGACTTATCGAAGCCGTCTCAAAATATTAAAGCTCTCTAAATTTTAGTGGCCAAAATACAACTAGGATGTTGAGCAGAGCGGTTTACATTTTAAAAATGCCTTATATAGTCTTTTTCATAAATATGTACCTAAACGAACTTGGGTTCACGATGAAACTTTGAAGTTATGGCCCGCTTAAGACCTAAAGAATTTGCCAATAACGGTGTTTGAGAGCAATTTCGCTAGTACATATATAGGTTTTCGCAAGAAAAAATCTTAAGTTTTAAATCAACATCAGCTGAGAAGTTATTACATATGTGAAGTTGCTGTGAACAACTTTGGGCAAATGTGGTAACAATTATTTCTGTGCTTAGTTTAACCTTTAATTGGGACGTTCCTATGGATGAAATAAGTGGTGATGAGGAATTTGGAAGCGATTATGGAACGAGGAAAGTATAGAAATCGGCCATCTTGCCAATATAATTGAGGAAGAAAACGAGCCGGAATCTTTTCCTGCTTAAGATGTTTGAGTCGAAGAAATTGATTCGAAGGCATTAAAATGGAGATCAAAGTAATTTGAAGATCCAGAAAGTAAATATATGGAAAGGTAGATTGCGCCTTGGAATATTTATCACAATAATATTTTGAGACTTCCACTATATAGCTCAGTGTTTGGCCGAGATTATCCTACCATTTTTGGTGTGCGCCTTTATATTGTACCACAAATGGTGGGACCTATTGTTTTGTGCCGCCTAATAGATTTCTGTCAATTCTCAGATTTTCCTGAATATTTTTTTAATTGGTAGAAGTTGGTAAATTTATGACTGCTTATTAAACGAAAGGTATAAAGAGTTATTTTGTATGAAGACAGAAGTTCGTCGTAAAAAGAAATGACGATCATCGAAAAATGCAAACCAGTATTAGCCGTAATAGCAAAGAACATAAATATTTATGTTCTTTGGTAATAGCTTTATAGACATTCGACTGATAATACTGAACTGACTAAAATGTATTAAATGCTCACAATCCGCAAACCAATTTAATTCTAAAGCTTACTGATTTTGAATTAAGTATAATTAGTTAAGCTCAAAATAACAATGCTCAGGGTTACGGTATCGAGACGTAAAATTCAAGTACTCAATTCGACTTATCGAAGCCGTCTCAAAATATTAAAGCTCTCTAAATTTTAGTGGCCAAAGTACAACTAGGATGTTGAGCAGAGCGGTTTACATTTTAAAAATGCCTTATATAGTCTTTTTCATAAATATGTACCTAAACGAACTTGGGTTCACGATGAAACTTTGAAGTTATGGCCCGCTTAAGACCTAAAGAATTTGCAAATAACGGTGTTTGAGAGCAATTTCGCTAGTACATATGTAGGTTTTCGCAAGAAAAAATCTTAAGTTTTAAATCAACAGCAGCTGAGAAGTTATTACATATGTGAAGTTGCTGTGAACAACTTTGGGCAAATGTGGTAACAATTATTTCTGTGTTTAGTTTAACCTTTAATTGGGACGTTCCTATGGATGAAATAAGTGGTGATGAGGAATTTGGAAGCGATTATGGAACGAGGAAAGTATAGAAATCGGCCATCTTGCCAATATAATTGAGGAAGAAAACGAGCCGGAATCTTTTCCTGCTTAAGATGTTTGTGTCGAAGAAATTGATTCGAAGGCATTAAAATGGATATCAGAGCAATTTGAAGATCCAGAAAGTAAATATATGGAAAGGTAGATTGCGCCTTGGAATATTTATCACAATAATATTTTGAGACTTCCACTATATAGCTCAGTGTTTGGCCGAGATTATCCTACCATTTTTGGTGTGCGCCTTTATATTGTACCACTAATGGTGGGACCTATTGTTTTGTGCCGACTCCAAACGGCAGATGTATTTATGAGAAGCTTTTTCATGGCAGAAATACCCTCGGAGGTTTGCCTCTGTCAGCCGCTTTTAGAAAAAACTTGTTCAATGGTTGACATATCACTTGCCCTTGCTGAGATTCAAACCTCGAACTTAGTGGCATATCGAGTTATAGAACGCACCACTACCCACTCGACCACAGCGGTCAATAAATGTGCAAGGCTGTTTTACCATAAACCGGTCCAAATCATATCTTCGTATATAGATCATAAACTAGTTGGCGTTTGCAAAGACTGGAGCCCAAAAGAAAAAATCACACGTAGATGTTCAAAGGCCTGTGATTGATGCTTGTTACAATAAAAGCTTGGTAAGTGTAGATCAAGCAGACATGCTGATGGAACAAACTTACCACCACTCCAGGAAGTGGTATATTTGAATTTTCTTTTGGTGTTTGGGAACGTCCGTTACAAATTCATGGTTGCTTTATAAAAACCATTTAAATTTGTGGCATCCCAGATAGAAACACATTCTTCTACTTAAATTTTAACTAGAAATTGCTGATGTCCTTTTGCAATATTTGGCTTCTGCAGTTTTTATTCAAAGAAAGCGAGGCAGGTAAACCAACGCAGAAAAGGAATTTCCGTGGATTCCGATGTTAACTAATATTGAGCAGAATATAAAATATTACAGGTTCTAGCCGAGCTCTCCAGAAACAAAACGATATAATAAGTCGGAACATTGCGTAGTATTCGGTGAAAAAGGGCTCTGCAAGTTGTGCAAGACCAGAACTCTACTGTTTAAAATATATGGTATGTCTTTGCTGCAATAACTATTAAAACTGCTTTATTGTCTTTTCATATAGATTTTATCCTAATAAATAAAATTAAAACTCGGGGTCAAAAGGGTTAATTAATTAGTTCTTCAACATAAATATTTTGAACTAAACAAAAATTGTATAAATAATACATAAGTAAAATGAAAAAGAACATTATACTAACCCCAAATCATTTTATAATTGCATAAATTCTAAATGCACGATAAATCGGTGTTCATCTACTATAAAACATGAAAATATTTTATCCAGTGACAATGAAATTATTGTAGCTTGTTTGCACAGTTTTTTGAGTCTCATTATTCCACTAAGAAACGAAAACTTTTCCGCTTTCCGTATCAGGTGAACTTCCATAATTAAATTAATGTTCATTATATTATATATACATTAATAAACAAAGATTTATTTAAGCATGGCCCTTATAGGATCCCAACATATTCCCTTAAAAAATTTATATAATACCTACACGAGGCTTTACCGAACATATTCAACTTGTTACTTAAACAAGGCGTTTTCACTACAGTACAGAAATAATCTTTTATAAACCCTCTACACAATAGCGATATCAGGTATTCTATAGAAAACTATCGGAGCAAAGATTTCCGCAATTCCAAAACTATTTGAAGCAATTTTAGATGAGCAATGGACATTCTATATATTTATTTTGATTTCATCAGCACAATACGGGTTCTGAAAAGGAATAACAACTTTTACCAATTTACTAGAGTGAACAACTTATGTATCAAACAAACTTACTGAGATAAACTACGCTCGTACTATATAAATATACGAATTTCAATAAAGCATTTGACAAAGTCAGTCACTCCTTGTTCATCCATATGTTTAGCCACTGAAAACATGTCCAATTTTTTTTTTTTACATTGGTTACAAAACTATATTATTCTAAAACTCTAAATATTTTGTTTAAAAGCTCATAATTATTATGAACATTTGAATAATTGCAAATGGAATACAGTGGTGCTTCTGGGTGTTAAGGTCCAATTGCAGTTGTACTCAATCGCGTCATAGCCAATCGAGAGGCAATTTTATCGGGGCCACTCCGATACAAGGGTCCACTAAAGTTCGCAGCGAAGCTGCCAAGAGACAACGCACACATTTGGTGTTGGAAAAATAACTCTTGACTCGCGTGGGCGACGGGTATCGAACTACATGGAATGGCGAGCTGTATGAGCTTCATACTATGAGCGCATACAAATTTAACGATTGCGATGGCTTGGACAAGTATAGATCGCGATACTCTGGTGAAGATATCTTACGACTTGACTCCCTTGGTTGGGCAACGAAGGCAGAGGTAACCAAGAACACAATGGAATACCTGTCTTCACTAGGTATGAGAAACTGGCGTATGCTCTCAATTGAGAGAGGGAAATGCCGAAGTTATTTTTGCCTTGTTCCAAACCGATCAACGATTTTAGTTAGGATATCGCTGTGTACATAGCCTAAGATAGGCGGTAGGGAAAAAAATAACTCGGAAACACTTAACCGCTACTTAGTTTACTAAAATACTGATATCTAGATAAAAGTATGAAAACATGTATGTAAGTGTAAACTGTTAAATAGTTATTTATTAGAAATAGTGATAAATAAATGAGTTGATATATTTTTTATGTTGTATCGATGCTTTAGAAATCGGTTCGCTTTTCAATCGATTATATCGGGTCCACGATTTTTAATAGCGTATTTTTTATTTAAATTTTATTCGCAAAGCGTGTATTAGCAGCTTTTGAATCGAGATCATGCCCCTACTCATGCCGCTATATTTAATTACAAATAGTCATTTCAACCCTCTTTCCTTAATATTATATGCACATGGTATCTGTGAAAATACACATAAATATTGTTAGTTGCTATACGTATTTTTAATACAAAGTGACGGTCATTGCAAGCCTCACCTGTTCATAATTGACTTTTATTTACAAACATTTATAAAACATATATATGTATATAGGTATATATGTGTGCATATACATATGTATATATATATATGTGCATACATATGTTCTCCTTATTGCTCGTAGGTAGTATTTATGTATGCACATACAAATATGTATGTACATGTATTATTTGTTAAATTTTTCATATGTTTCTAATTTTATTCGAAAAAAGCAGTAATTTGAGGTCACCATCTCCTCCGCTATCAGATGCATTATTATACGAGTTATAGAAAAGGAAACACCACCGTTTTAACTACCACCGATACTATTTATCAACCATAAAACAGCCAGACATCTAGCAACCACTTGTTATACGACGCAACCACTATGTAAGTGAGTGTGTGTGCGAAGAATATTCATAAAATATGCAGAGCACCAAAAATAGTATTTTGCTTAAAATTAGGAAGGGGAAATATACTGCAACAAAATGTACATGTGCTTACGTGCATCTTACATTGGACACCTGTAGCTTTACCTTATCTTTACATTTCGTCAACGCCCTGTCTCTCTTGTGAAAAACGGCAAGTGCTCTTCCCGTATACACAGGCTATTTTTTCAACATATGATATTTCTCCCCCAATCCATCTGTTGCTGTTGAAATTACTATTTTTTACTTACGGTTGTTTTGTCCGGATGCACGGAAAATTAAAAAGGTAATTGTCCTGTTTGTTATAGTTCTGTCTATTTAAAAATTTCATTCAATATATTCGTAAAGTAAAAATGGGTTACAATTTTTAATATTACAGTTCCACATTTTTGCAGAACAAATGTGATTCAGATGTATGTAAGTTGTTTCATATTTTTATGACTACTCTAATTTAAACGCCTTCGACTTTAAATTTTTCGATGTATTGATTTCTTTAGACCGCAATTTGGACAAAAATTGAATTAAAAAAAAATACCTAACAATTAAAATTGTGGCCGCTGTGGTCGAGTTGGTAGCAGTGCGTGCTATAACTCGATATGCCGGTGAGATCGAGGTTCGAATCTCAGTCCGGGCAAGCAAAATCTTAATAATAGAAAAAGTTTTTTTTCTAATAGCGGTCACCCCTCGGCAGGCAATGGCAAACCTCCGAGGGTATTTCTGCCATGAAAAAGCTTCTCATTAAATACATCTGCCGTTCGGAGTCGGCACAAAACTGTAGGTCCCTCCATTTGTGGTATAATATACATATAGACGCACACCACAAATGGTAGGAGAAGCTCGGCCAAACACTGAGCTATGTATATAGTGTACGCGCCAAAATTATATATATATATATATATATATTCATATATATATATATATATATATATATATATATATATATATATATTATATATAACAATTAAATACGCACATGTTTTATGAAATCAATTTTAATATAAGGCTTTGTTTTAGAGGATAATATTTTGAAATTCAGCTGAAACAGATAAAGCTATCTTAAATCAATTCAAATATAAGGCTTTGTTTTAATAGAGGGTGATAATTACGCATTTTAGAAAAAAAAAATAAAACCAACTTAAATTATTATACTTAAACAGTATATGCCGTCATCCGTCTTTCCATTCTTATTAAATATATGCAGAAAACGATGTCGGAACATGCAATTCGATGTTGTGCGTACTTATCAATTAACCCCCCGTCAAACACATATTCTGAAACCATCGAACAAGCACATATGCCTGGCCAGACCCCTATACGTTTTCATGCATTTGTATGGCAAAAAAGGTACCATAACTTTGAATTTCTAAGTATGTTCGTATATTATTTTGGTCTTTAGACTAAATGTAAAATAATTTTTATTTTTTATTATTGTTTTTTATTCATTTTGTGGAATGCATGAAAAATAAGTATAATCAACTTTAGAATGTTGTTGGCACACAGGATTAGTGCATTTGGTGCAGTAAAAACGTGTCTTCCTACGCATCTTTTCGTCTTGCGTGACACAAATTCTGCAATCTTTTCTGGAACTCAGTGTACTAGGGCCGCTTTGTTAGTTAGGCAGCATGTTGCTGGGAATATTCAACGGCCATCCAAAGGAAGATTTAATGGCCAAACGGGTTAAATGTTGTCGAAAAATATGGTTGTTGTTCATGCGATATTCAGTATTAGCAAGCACCAATTGTTTACTCAGCGTGTTCAAGAACAATCGTCGCTTCTCTTTTCTGGTTCCTTCTATATTTTCATTGCATATGATGTAAGCGGCTTATCCCATGACGTCTATCATGTTGCAAAAAAATGCTTATGGCCAACGTCTGGTTGGCCGTTTTGTAGAGTAATGCGTTACCATTTGGTCCATTGTATCAACGCCGGCCTTTGTTGAATTGTAAAATTATATAGCTTCCAGTTTTTTTGCTACGCCTTCAACTTTCTTGGTGTAGTGCACAGATAGTAGATTTACTGCTTTGTTTTTCTTTGGAACGTAGCTGCACAGTGATATAAGATTATCATAGAAACCGAACACAAATGAAAGCACTGGCCGTTTGCTGTCTTTTTTCACTTCTTTGGGAAGACACCTTTTGTTGGATCTAATGGTGCCAACGTATGCTAGTCCAATCGACGAAAGACGTTTAGTTGCATCTAATAATGTAAGAAATTGTTAGCCGCTGTTGGTGTATTGATTAGCCAAACTCATGAGCATATTTTCACCTTGGTTTGTCTCTCGTGGTTTGTCTCCCTCCTTACCAGCGTACAGTTTTCCTTGCAACGGATATTTGGTTTTCGCATCGCATGCCCACCATACCTTTATGCCATACTTTGCGGGCTTTGATTGGATGTATTGCGTGAAGTTTGTGCGCCCACGGCTGCTCATCGATGGTTTCACTTTCGTATGGTTCAAAATTACTGGCAAGATTGTTATTCAAGAAGTTCCATATGTCGCGAATGGGAGCAGCTTTGTCGATTTGTTGACGAAATGCGCGCGTACTATCGTCAAATCGAATACAGCCCATCAAAGTAACAAATCGTCTACATGACATGGCTGCACGGAATATTGGAAGTGCATCAGTTTGCCACATCAATCTTGTGAGCTGCATAGTATTATGACTGACACCAAAAGCCAATAGTAACCCAATAAAAGCGCCAAGTTCAACACTTGTCATATCAACCCAGTTTCCATGTTCTGCGTTCCATAAATTTGTTTGTGTTTCGATGATGAACGTAATATTCGGTGAAAAGAAAAGCTTGAACACCCCAAGCGAAGTGGTCAGGCACAAAATCTGTGTTTTCACCGCTTTGGTCTTCAAATAAATCTAGTTCTTCATCTGCTTCTGTGTGAAATCACGCTGTAACGCTGAGGATAGTTGTTGTTGGAAATTATCAGTAAGCGTGCCTGTACGCAAGCGCTTATTGTACACAAATTCTAAATCCTCTGCCATAATAATAGTAATAATTTCACTTTAATTTTCGCACAAAAAATGTATATTTCGGACTGTCGATGTTGTATGTTCAGCATTCAATCATAAACTAACTGAACACAAAACCAAAATCACAAACGAAAGAAAGAAATAAGAGAAAAATTAACACAGAAATTACCTGGAAGTAAACATCAGCATTGAATTCACAGAAAAACAACCCAAAATATTAAAAAAAAACAAGTTTGACAACAAAATACCTGGAAACAACAATATGCATTGTATTTGCAGAAAAATAACCCAAAATGTGTATAATAATAATTTATTTCATACAAATTTTATAGGGGTCTTGCCAGGCATATGTGTTTGTTCGAGGGGGGGGGGGGGGCTTATTTCTTTTGCAGTTTTCGTCGTGTTGCAGATAGAAAGCCAACAATATTTTAGGCGGCTACCGGGAAATACAGGTATCTACCTAAACTAGAAGTATGTTTAATTAACGCTCAAAAATGAAATATGCCTGGCCAGAACCATGTGTTTGACGGGGGGGTGAAAAATTGAATTTCGGTTTTTGTGTTAGTTGCACACTTTCGAAAAATTTTAAAACACTGCATATATTTGATATTTTACTTCGCATAATTTTCCGCTCGTGACTGCCCTGGCGAGTTTTTGTGCTTCTTTTAATATAGAAACACGCTTTTCTTTTTCTTTCGGTAGTTGCTATTTACATTTTTCCTACTAATTACAAAGTTGTTCGTTATTAGTGTTTTAAACAAAAAAACATATAAAGAAAACGCCTTATTTTTCTGATCAAAATTACGAATAAGGTATTAGTATTAGAAAAACGAAAAAATGTTAAACGGTTAAGATATTAGCTATCGAAAACAAATTGCTCAATTTATCCGGTTCATTTTGTTCGCCGCTAGCTTCGGCAAAAATTAATTAAATTATAAATTTTTTATCGAATCTTTTTTATAATAACGAAAATCGAGTCAAAAATTCATTAAGCGTTTTTTGGCGATGGAGATTAAGCGAAAACGAAAGTGGTAATCCGATAGCAGGAGTGGTTTTTGCTGTTAAGAGCATGAACAGCAAGGCGAATTAATAGATGGTGAAGCCTTAGCAGTAATTAAAAAATTACATTTATTTTGTTTTTGTATTTTGGAACTAAATTTCTTGTAGAAATAACATTACCAACGAACCAGAATGAAGTAAGTTGACATTCATTCTATCTAATCAAATCAGATGTTTTGGCTACCTTGTATGAATTCGTGTTCATACAAATGTATGTACATATGTATTTAATGACGATATGTATATAATCTTCGAAAGATCAGAATGTTGTCGACACTAAAAACTCCGCCTGCTTATATGTGTTTGTGCTGAACCACTTATTTCCTTTCGATTTACACTCTTTAGCTCCGGAAAATCTAGTATTGACATTGATGTTGAGTTCAAGATCTCTAATACAGTGAACAATATTATGTACTAGTATTTCCCACGCGTGGGAACGTTTGTTGCTGTGAAGTAAATAAAGCTTTCTGTTTCATGATTAATTCAATACAATAAAGACACAATAAAAGGTATGGGAAAATTCTGGAAAAAGTTCACACTAAATATAAAAAAGTGTTGTAATAAAGAGAAACTAAAATTAAAGTGGAAGATGCGAAAATAAGTTCAAGGTCAGGTCCGTGAACATATGAAATGTGATTTAGAATACGTACCCATAACACGCTTTTCACGGTCATCTCTATTATAATGAAGCTTGCATCAAAAACTCAGACACTACGAAAAGCTTGGATTGCCTAACAATTTCTTTATTATAAATGTGAAGGCGGAAGTTGTCTTAACTTAAGATTTGTATAGCCTTTCTTACATACATATTTACATTTGCATAAGCGACAACAATGCTTTGGAGGCTTCTTTGCCTTTTAATATTGTACATTTTGCATAAGGCTATCTGTGTTCCTAAAAAATGGCTGTATTAGTAGAAGTTGTTGCAACCTTGATTGGTCTGAGTCTAATAAAGTGGGAAAAGGACACGCAGCGCTTTGAAAGGGAGGTGAAAAACAAACGGGTAAACACTATTTCTAGACGAGAAAACGCCATAACTAGGTTAGGTTAGGTTAGGTTAGGGTGGCTGCCACCGCACAGGAGCACGGTGGCACACTTAGGCCGTAAGAAGCCCGTTGTGATACCACTGGCATAAGCCATGCATTCCCTCTCTCCCTTCTTTCAAAAATTTAACCATCCTGTGCGCTTAATGTAGAGTAGAAAGTTGGAGATGTTTGCTGAGTTCAAGTCAGCTAGACAGTCCAGAAAGTAACTTTTAAAAGCTTTACTGCGCGTCTTGGCCAAGCCGGGGCAGTGGCAGAGGTAGTGCTCAATACTCTCCACCTCCTCCTCGTTTCGGCAACTGCGGCAGAAATCATTTGTTGCGTAGCCCAGCCTTCCCCCATGCGTGCCCATGAGGCAGTGCCCGGTTATCACCCCAACTACTAATCTGAGAGAGGAGCGGCCAAGCATAGTGAGAGCTTTAGAGCGCTTCTCATCGGCTTCTGGCCAGATTTGTCTGGTAATGTGGCAGGTGGGCTCCGATGCCCACCTTACATTAACCTTACCCATAAGCTCAGATCTTAATCTGTATTTATAGGATGCCAAGGGTAAACCCGCCTCTTGAGCAGAGTTTATCATAGTTAGTTCCGTCCCTTTTCTTGCTAGTTCATCAGCCAGGCAGTTGCCTGGAATGTCCTTATGGCCAGGGACCCATGCAACACATACGGAGCACATATCTGTCAGCTGGTTTAGAGCTGCTCTGCATTCAAAGGCTACCTTGGAGGTTGTACCGTAGGATGTCAGAGATTTGATAGCAGCCTGGCTGTCAGAATAAATGGTAATGCCTCGTTCTAAAGAGGTGCACGTTGCAAGGCCACGAGCTGCTTCCATTATTGCATTTAGTTCGGCCTGGAAAACACTGCAGTGGTCCGGTAAACGAAGACTGAGGTTTAGATCGAGTTCACTAGAGTAAATCCTGCTGCCTACTCGTTCGTTTAACTTGGAGCCATCTGTGTATATAGCTGGCGATCCTGGATCCAGGTCTACGATACCTGTCCATTCGCTCCTCTCTGGGATTCTTGTGGAGAATCTATTTCCAGAGAATGGAGGGTGTATAATATAATCCAACCTTATCGGGTTGTCGGGCAGAGTTTCCAGGACCATTGCGTGCCCATGGTTAATATTTCTCCACGGAAGGATCGCATTTAGCCTGGCCGCACTGCAGGCCGCCGGAAAATTGCCGTAGAGATCCACCGGTGGGAGAAACGCCATAACTAAGTCCTCATTAATTCTGATGATTAAGTCCTCAAAAGACCTATAGGCGCGGATAAGTATAATTGTGCGTTATAATTTGTCTAATACTTAAAACTGTAAACTTTTATACTTGTAAAAACTTAAATTTTCTACCTAGAATTAGTAAATAGTTAGTTAGACAACAATCTTGTTGTGGCATTGCCAGTACACTTTAAAATTAACGTTTGTCTTTTTTTTGAAATTAAAGTTTCAGATTGCAGTCACACATGTAACCGCTTCGTTACAGCAAATACCTGACGATACAGAATACTTGGACTGTGGTACAATGAGGTTACATGTGTGACTGCAATCTGAAACTTTAATTTCAAAAAAAAAGATAAACGTTAATTTTAAAGTGTACTGGCAATGCCACAACAAGATAGTTGTCTAACTAACTATTTACTAATTCTAGGTAGAAATTAAGTTTTTACAAGTATAAAAGTTTACAGTTTTAAGTTTTAGGGACATATGCCGCAGTTCTTCGTTGTACAAATTATAATGCACAATTATACTTATCCGCGCCTATAGGTCTTTTAGTCAGGTATTTGCTTCGTTACAGCTGTGAAATTATGGAACTCTCACGAATTGGATTAAAATTGGAATGTAACCCAAGGTGCTTAAGTCTTAAAGTTCACTCTCTCTTTCTATTGTAATCATCCAATCTGCGCTACCTTCAACCCTTTATGTATTTCTTTATGCTTTCAGCTTATTGTAACTTAACTTTAATTTTAGTTTTAATTTAAATTTTAACAAGTAAGAAATGCTAAATTCGGGCGAAACCGATTTTTATATACCCTCTCGATGTATTTTTGTATGAGTGGTGCCCATAATATCATAAAATTCCTGTTTCTTTGTTTCAAATCGCTGCTAGTATTAAACTTTACTCAATTTCTTCCAATAAATACTGAAAAACGAAGTTTTTTGCATTTTTTTCAAAATTTCCGTTATATGGAAGTTGGGCGTGGTTATGGTCCGATTTCAATAATTATTGACGGTAATGGTAGCGATATCAAGGACAATATGTTCACCAAATTTTGTGGCAATATATTACATCGTTACATCGTTTCTTAGTTAACTATCTCTCTAAATAACAAATTTTAATTTATATGTTCCAACAGAAAAAGAAAAAACAAAAATTTTGCATTTTTCAAAATTTCCGTTATATGGGAGGTGGGCGTGGTTATAATCCGATTTCAAAAATTTTCTACGATAATAATAGTGATATGAAATATGTCCACCAAATTTTGTGACGATACCTTTCACTCAATTTGCTTTAATGGATACCGAAAAAACGTAGTTTATGCATTTTTCAAAAACTTCCGTTATATGGAACCGATCTTGACCGATTTTGTCCATTTTCAATACCAACCTACCCTGTCCAAAGAGACATCTATGTACCAAATTTCATTGAGATATCTCAATTTTTACTCAAGTTACTGTAAACACGGACAGACGGACGGACGGACGGACTGACTGCCTGGGCTTAATCGATTCCTTTTTTCAGTCTGAGCATTTTGGTATATACATATATGTCTATATCTATTTTGATTATTTTTTGCTGTTACAAGCAACCGTTATGTGAACAAAGTTATAATACCCTTGTGTACAAGTACGCTCGGGTATAGAAATTGTACTCCTAGTTCTAAGTTTTAATAATTATCTGCACTGTAAAAGACCTGGCGGCGAATATGAAACCTTATTCGAAGAGAAATTGGTAGAATACATTTTTTTTATACATATATGGAATACAAAAAATTGGAATAATGATGACAACGAAGTTTTGAAGTGTTTTGTTTTAAATAAATGCACTCTAATGATCAAATGGCATGTATTTTACGGAATTAAGTACTTTTTTAGATGAAAGGTCTGGATCATCGACACTCTTAACCACCTCTGCTGACGATCAAAGCCCAATAACACTTGCGCAATCTTAAAATCTAATACTCGAGGCTTTCACAAAATTTCGTTCTATTATCACAACAGAAAATGCAGCATATTGATTTCAATGGTTCGACATTCAATTAATTAATTAATTAAATTGGGGCGAAATGAAGTAGCGATGGGCGTATCCGAGATGTTTTAGTCGATTGTCTCGATTGTTCAAACACCTCGATGTTTTCCCTCGAGGACGAATTGTCAGTCGCAAATAGTGATGCTTAAATTAGCTAACAATCTAAACAATCGACCTAAACATCTCGGACTCGCTCCTGGCCAGCAATTGTTAAAACATCTTGATGGTTCTCTCTCGCAGTATTTGACACCGAATTGCCAGTCGCAAATTACATTAGATAACAATCGGCCAACATATCTCGCACTAGCTTGTGGCCCATGGCAACTTTATTTGTCCAAGCAATAAGTTTTTATAAAGAAAAAATAGAATCATTGCAATTAAAAAATATAAAATTAGGAAGAAACAAAAAAGTATATCCTTGTTGTTTGGTAAAAAATAAATGAGATCAATTATAGTTATTATTGTTATTCAGTAAATTGAATGCGATGCTTCGTTTTGAGGTAGTCACGCAATAAAAAAATATAAAATTAGGAAGAAACAAAAAAGTATATCCTTGTGGGTTGGTAAAAAATATATGAGATCAATTATAGTTATTATTGTTATTCAGTAAGTTGAATGGGATGCTTCGTTTTGAGGTAGTCATGCAAGTTGGTTGTCTTTCCAAAATATTTGTAGCTCGTATTGCCCAATTTGCAGTTAACCGAGGTTTTATTGCCACAATCCGATATATTATTAAAAAAATCCTATACAACTGATTTTTTAAAGCAGCGAGGCATTTTGAATTTTCGAACAATATTTTTTTTTTAATATAAATTTGCCAGTAATATGTAAATATATTTAATATAACGCTGGAATATCTACACTTTCCATATTATCAATTTAAAAAAACCATGAATTCACACCTGCACAATTCTACGAAAGCTATTTATTGAGTTGACACGACGTCGTCGATCAAAAGCCAGTCGACTCGAAACAATCGCAAAACATCTCGATTGTACAGTCGGACAGGGAGTCGATTGTTGACTCGATTATTCTTTTGCAGCGATGGCGATTGTCTCTGTTTGAAAGGATTGTCAAATGAATAGCCAAGTTTTAGTTCTTCTCAGTAGAAAGTTTTTTTTTCAAGTGAAGCAATTGGAAATTTATGTAGTTCAATTTTTCAATTTCTGAACAGAAAACAGTGATCGTTTCAATGAAGATCAAAGTTATAATGTAGTTCAGTTGTTCGAATAACATTCTTACAAACTTAAACTCAACTCAAGTACATAAATAAATTAATCATTTAAATTTGAAATTTGACTATATTTCCTATGTTTTTTCTTAGTTATACTTTTTGTTAATAATTCTGGAACATTTTCTGACGTTTGAACGTGTTCAATACAAATCTCTGGGCTTTCTCTTACATAGTGATACTTTATGTCAATATGTTTGCTCGTTTATGTGTTGTTGGATTCTTGGCAAAAATTCTGCACCTTGATCATCATATTGAATCAACGTAGGTTTATTACATAAATTCTGCAAACCGATTTCTCGCAATTTATTTCTCATAAATATAATATAATATGTAACCGCTATACGACTTCCGATCAATTGGATTTGATCCCCAATCTGCATCTGTAAAACATAAAAAATCTGTTTCCCATTTTTTATATTTAATCATAAAATCCTGTTTGTTTATTATTGTTATTCAGTAAGTTCAATGGGATGCTTCGTTTTGAGGTAGTCATGCAAGTTGGTTGTCTTTCCAAAATATTTGTAGCTCGTATTGCCCAATTTGCAGTTAACCGAGGTTATATTGCCACAATCCGATATTTTATTTAAAAAATCCTATACAACTGATTTTTTAAAGCAGCGAGGCATTTTGAATTTTCGAACAATATTTTTTTTTTTAATATAAATTTGCCAGTAATATGTAAATATATTTAATATAACGCTGGAATATCTACACTTTCCATATTATCAATTTAAATAAACCATGAATTCACACTTGCACAAGTCTACGAAAGCTATTTATTGAGTTGACACGACGTCGTCGATCAAAAGCCAGTCGACTCGAAACAATCGCAAAACATCTCGATTGTACAGTCGGACAGGGAGTCGATTGTTGACTCGATTATTCTTTTGCAGCGATGGCGATTGTCTCTGTTTGAAAGGATTGTCCAATGAATAGCCAAGTTTTAGTTCTTCTCAGTACAAAGTTTTTTTTCAAGTGAAGCAATTTGAAATTTATGTAGTTCAATTTTTCAATTTCTGAACAGAAAACAGTGATCGTTTCAATGAAGATCAAAGTTATAATGTAGTTCAGTTGTTCGAATAACATTCTTACAAACTTAAACTCAACTCAAGTACATAAATAAATTAATCATTTAAATTTGAAATTTGACTATATTTCCTATGTTTTTTCTTAGTTATACTTTTTGTTAATAATTCTGGAACATTTTCTGACGTTTGAACGTGTTCAATACAAATCTCTGGGCTTTGTCTTACATAGTGATACTTTATGTCAATATGTTTGCTTCGTTTATGTGTTGTTGGATTCTTGGCAAAAATTCTGCACCTTGATCATCATATTGAATCAACGTAGGTTTATTACATAAATTCTGCAAACCGATTTCTCGCAACTTATTTCTCATAAATATAATATAATATGTAACCGCTATACGACTTCCATTCAATTGGATTTGATCCCCAATCTGCATCTGTTAAACATAAAAAATCTGTTTCCCATTTTTTATATTTAATCATAAAATCCTGTTTGCCTTTAAGGTAACGAAGAACATGTTTTGCTGCAGTTAAATGATCTGTATGAGGATGTGAGTCAAATTGTAATAATTTTGATAACGTATGTTCTATACCAGGCTTTGATATAACTGCCAAATACATTAAATCTCCAATAAATGATTGATACTTTTTTAAATCTACCATATCAGGGCAATTCTCCACACAACACTTGTCTAAAATAACTTCACTGGCAAACGGAGTTGATGCTGGTTTGCAATCCGCCATGCTCCACGTTTTTAGCAAGTCTTGTATATACTTTCTCTGATGTTATAAAATATCTCCCCATCCCTTACGTTCTATTTCCATTCCTAAATAATATGATATTGTTCCACGATCTTCTGCATTCAATTTCTCATTTAATTCATTCAAAATTGACTTCATTGAATCTTCCAACGAACAACCAATTTTTCATAATATATAAACAATTATCTGATTTGCATTTTTTAAATCCTATACCTTCAAAAATTTCATTAAGTTTCTTATTCCATTCTCGTCCAGCCTGTTTTAAACCATAAATAGATTTAAGGTTGTTGCATATAAACTTCCTCATTTAAATCACCATTCAAATATGCAGATGCTATGTCTATATGATGTACCAATAAATCATATTGCACTGCTATCGATAATATCATTCATTGCTGACGCATATGTGTATACTTATAAGTTTAATATACGTAAGCAGTTATGATTACTTCCTTATTCTCCTTTGAAATGATCTTTTGAAAAATACAACGTCTCTTGAAAAGACAATTTGTTGTGTTTCCACATTAAATAATTTATATTCCTTACTTCTATTTGAATATCATACAAAACTCATTTTCCGGACGTGTATCTAAAACAACAACATCGTATCCGAACGTTCCAAAATGTGTTACCGCATCTTGAAATGACAATTTCTTGAGTTTCCTTATTAAATAATTTATATCCCTTACTTCTATTTGAATATCCTACAAAACTAATTTTCTTTCCTTTTGTTTCCAACTTGTTTCTAACCGGTCGTGTATCTAAAACAGCAACATCGCATCCGAATGTTCCAGAATGTGTTACCGCAGGTTTATACCCGCAGCAACATTCATACGGTGTTTTTCCCTTAAGTTCTTTCGATGATGACCTGTTGCGTATATACATATGTATGTAGCTGTATTAATCGCTTCTGCCCAAAATGAATCATGCAATTTCGATTCTGCTAACATATGTATATCTAGCCATCTCCATCAAAGTTCGATTTGCTCTTTCAGCTATACCATTTTGTTGTGGTGTATAAGAAGTAATTGATTAATGCTTTATACCATTTTCACGTAAAAAATTATCAAACTCCTTGTTGAACTATTCTTTCCTATTGTCACTGCGTAGAGTTTTAATCCTTTATCCAATCTCCATTTCTGTCATTCGCTTAAAATCCTTGAACGCATTAAAAACCTCTGATTTTTGTTTCACAAAATACGTTGTCATATACCTAGAGTAATCATCAATAAACATTACGAAATATAATGACCGACCAATCCGCATTGGTCCACACAAATCACTATGCACAACATTCAAAACGCCCTTGCTTATAACATTCCTGTACACTTGAAATGGCTTACGATTTATCTTGCATAGCGCACAAGTCATACATTTGATCTGCAATTTGATTGAAATCTTACCAATTGCTTTTCTTTTTTGTTGGAATCAGACACGAAACAACGCGTGCAGAAAACAGCTCTCATACTACATGCCGTCCATTGTACTTATTTCATGTTCCTTTTAATCTGTTTTAAATCTGCAGGATAACAGAATAAATCTTAGCAGATTTTGGGGTGTCAAAGAGCTCAGGTTTTCGTCTCGCAACACGTCGCGACCAAATGCCTCATATCTGGTTCTTGCAAAGGCGGGACAGAAGCACAGAAAGTCTTCCGCCATCTCTTCCTCTTCAAAACAGGATGGGCATATGGAGTTGTCATGAACGCCTATTATTGTCAGGTGTCTATGCCACGTGAAGTGACCGGTCAGCAGACCAACAAGTTTCCTGCAGTCTCGCCTGTTAAGCGAGAGCAATAGTTTTGCTAGTCCTTCTGAGATTGAAGGTAACGTGAGTTTCGCCCATCTGCAACCTCTCGACGCCTCCCAGTCATTGCTGAGCGAAATATTCACCCAGTTTCTGATGGTGGCAGCGATGGCCGAAGGTAGAAGTGCTATAGCTGGTTGCGGGCCGAGGAACACCTGATCCGAACCAATTCTGGCCATAAATTAATCATTTAAATTTAAAATTTGACTACATTTCCTATGTTTTTTCTTAGTTATACTTTTTGTTAATAATTCTGGAACATATTCTGACGTTTGAACGTGTTCAATACAAATCTCTGG
Organism: Philophylla caesio; assembly: GCA_963971545.1. Taxonomy (NCBI): domain Eukaryota; kingdom Metazoa; phylum Arthropoda; class Insecta; order Diptera; family Tephritidae; genus Philophylla; species Philophylla caesio. The sequence continues at coordinate 25,383 of OZ020605.1, read as the reverse complement.
GCTTTCTCTTACATAGAGATACTTTATGTCAATTCTGGCCATATGGTCAGATTTCTCATTACCAGGTACTCTTGAGTGACCAGGCACCCAGAGTAAAGCAAGTTCAATATGTTTACCAACATAGTTTAGTCGGGACTTGCATTGCCGAACTAGTTTGGAAGTAGTTAGAGGGCTGGCCAATGCCTTGAGTGCAGGTTGGCTGTCACTGCAGACAAGTATACTCCTCCCCCTCCACCTATTTTCCACCACGTAGTCCATGACCTTGAGAATTGCAAATGCTTCGGTCTCAGCAAATTTGACAGAATCAGCTGTGTATGCTACGTCACAAAACGCGGTTGGTTTTGCTTGTATGTATGTATGCATACAATTGTTGTGCTTAAATTCAATGCTTAAAGTGATTTTATTTAAAATAAAGTTATTAAACATGAAGTGCGCAGTGTTAAGTATTAAATCGCAAAGTCTATTAATGATACGGGGCTATAAAACTCGCTAAAAATTATGTGAAGGTGTAGCTGTGCGCACTTGGTAGCAAGTGAAGCTTCTTGTGTCTCCTAAAGCTGCACTGCAGTTTTTTTCAAGGCATAAATGAAGTTATTTGAATATAAATATGTTGCATAAAGTGCCGAAATTGGTAAAAACTTTCAAATTTACAAATCAGAGGAGAACCTAACCTCACATTTTTCTTGCAATTTCTTTGGATTCTCAGTCAATTCATGTTCATGACGTTGCACGCATTTTGCTTCACATTATTTTTCGTCCGAAAGGCGGAATCTTGTATTCTATCGTTCTTGGTGGCGTACTATCCTGTGGCATTGAAAAGATGTAAGTGTCCATAACTCTGCCGCCAGCAATTTCCGCCTCACCCCACTCCATTTTATACCAACATCCGCCTTTAAGGCCTCCCCACGTATGAATATACAAAGTGACGGTAAGTACAGCAATGCGTTAAGAGCAGCGCCAGGTGTTGTAGAGAATGCCCCTGTACAGCACACGGCGATTGTTCTCTGAAGTTTAGCAAGCAGGTCTCCCACGCTATTAACTGAGAGTATGCTCCACCATATTACTGAAGCATAGGCGATTATGGGTCGGATCATAGAGTTATATATCCAGCGGATAATCTTTGGTGATAGACCCCACGTTTTGCCGAAGACCCGTTTACACAGCCAGAAAGCTGCCAATGCTTTAGAGGACAGACAAAAAATTCGATTTTAAGGCCGGTACAAACAGCACGTTGAGAAAATGTATGTCTCCGGTTTTCGTATTTACCTTTACTTTGCCAATACCTTTGTGATTAACAACCCTTTCATCTGCACTGACCACCTTGAATAATTTTCACTAAAGACACAACCGCGCTACAGTGCAGACGTGTTTTTGCTCTTGCTCTCGCGATTAGTTTGTTTAGTTTTGAAAAATTATGGATTCTTGCGGAAAGTGTCAGAAATCATTTACGCGAAATAATACGTTAATTGTGCCGTGCAGTGGTTTTTGTCAAAATCGGTTCCACCGTGCATGCTGTGTGGGCCAATTGTCGGAATATGATGTGAGGCTCTTTGGCGAAAATAAGCACATCTGCTATCTTTGCCCTGAGTGTTTGCCATTGCCTGTTAAATTGCTAAAGTCGTTAGACTCTTTCATGAACCTGCAAAAAAAATGGCTTAGAATCTATCGTAACTGCAATAAACGACAAATTTGGTGAAATAAATAAAGAAATTGCTGTAATAAATCTAAATAATGGTGAACACAACAAAAATGTTTCTTCATATTTAAACTCTTTGAGATCAGAGTTCGATGCCCTAAGTAATATTGTTGCTAATTCTGCAAATTCATCTGCCAAAGTGAACAACAACAAGGTCAAACCAAATCGTTTACCTGACTCACGGAAAACGAAATCGCCGAGCTGGGCAATTGGAAGCAAATCTCACTCTCAAATTGCCAATGCTGTTGTTGCTCCAAAATCATTATGTGGCCCTTCTGCCAATATGAGTTCTCCGACTGTTGCCATTACATCTTCATTTAATTCTGCTGAGGCGATTGATATTACTTTGCCGTCGGCTTCTCAACAACAAACGACTGCATTATCATCTACTACTCCCTCTGCGGTTAATAACAATGTTTGTTCGCCGGATGATGATAATAATGTTGCATCTGTGTCTTTGACATCGATTTCTAAACGACAACCGACTGCGTTATCGACAGAAACGACTTTACCTTCTGAAGCTGTTGTTTGCAGTGACTTTGCGATGAATCTGCCTTCTGCATCTACGCAAGCGCCGTGTGCATTGTTAGATACAGTGAATGCTACTACCCTGCCACCGATGGGCGCTGAATGGAATACTGTGAGGCGTAAGAGGGCGTCGAAGCAGAGAAACGTTGTGGTTGGCCGTAACGATAATAATGATTTGGGGGTATTTGCGCGTCTGAAGTGGCTCCATCTATCGTCGTTTAAGCCATCTGTTTCTGAAGATGATATTATCAATTATGTGGCGAAACATGTTACCATTGATAAGCAACAAATTGCCTGCTACAAACTGGTAAAGAAAGATGCTAATGAGGACTCTCTCAAATACATAAACTTTAAGCTGGGTGTTCCTGAGCATGCATATTCTAATCTGCTGAAACCTGATATCTGGCCAATCAGCGTTAATATTAGACAGTTCCGTTTTTTTCAAAAACAAGGAGAAGATCTCCTATCAAAGTAGTTGTTCCACCAAAGTCTAACAAACACATTAAAATATATTATGAAAATGCCTCTGGTCTCCGTACCAAGGCTAATACAGTTCGAATGCTAAGTGCGCACTTGGAGTATGATATGTTTGTTATTGTCGAATCTTGGCTCAATGCAAATTTTTTCAATGCGGAGTTTTTCGATCCTAACCTTTATGATGTTTTCCGGAAGGATAGGGATCCTATTAAAACTGGATGTAGCCGAGGCGGAGGAGTATTGATTGCGGCCCGAAACAACCTCAAAGCGTCGGTTTGTCCTCTTCTGAACGAGGACACAATCATCGACCAACTTTGTGTGCGTGTTAGCGGTTCCCTTGGTTTGTTATATCTTTGCGTCTCTTATATACCTCCACCTAGCTGTGAAAATTTGTATAAGTCGCATATCGATCATCTCTTGGTGCTGCATCATTACATTGGAGATAGCCAAATTTGTGTACATGGTGATTTTAATTTAAGCAATATAAATTGGTCGTTTTACGATAATAATCTATTCTTGACTCCCTCAAATGTTCACAGCTCTGTTGAGTCATATGTTATTGATAACCTCTTAAGTATTGGCCTAACTCAAATAAATGGCCACAGAAATGATATTAATCGCATTTTAGATTTAGTCTTAGTAACGTACAACATTAACTTTGTAATATCAAAACCTTCTTCTTCTATATCTCCACCTAACTCTTATCATTTGCCTTTGGAATTAGTTTTTGAATTTTTTGAATTTTTTGATGATTCCCCAGCACAAAAAACTGCTTCATTAAATTATAGTCGCTGCGATTTTGATGCATTGGATCTTGCGTTAAGTGGAATAAACTGGGATAATTTATTTCAGGATATCGAAGTCGAAGGTTGTTTTAATGTATTCAAAACCTATTTATTTGATCAATGTTCTAACTATGTGCCTACTTTCAAACCTAAGACGTATAAACTTCCTTGGTTCTCGAAGGATTTAAAGCATCTAAAAAATTTGAAAGATAAGTTTTATAAAAAATTCAAGGTTACTAAAAAGCAATGCTTTCTCAGGAAATATCGTTATTACCAAAAAGAGTTTTGCAAATTAAATGAGACTTGTTACAAAAACCATATTCATGGTTTCGAATCAAATATTAAAATAAGTCCGAAATATTTTTGGTCGTACATCAAATCCAGAAAAACTGGCTCAAGTGTACCTAAGACTGTACTCTATAAATGCGAAAATGCGGCCTCTGTGTCCGAGGCGGCTAATCTCTTTGCAAGCTTCTTTTCGTCTTACTTTGTATCTGATAATGAGCTGTCAGTTGATGAACTCTCGAATATTCGTAAAAATCTCACTAATAGCACGTCTACTTTAGACTTAGGTTTACTTACTCTAAGCGAAGATGAGATTTTTGAAGGTATCAAGAATATAAAAAGCTCGTCGCAGATGGACGCAGATGGTTTTTCCGCCATACTGTTTAAAAACTGTACTTCCCTAGTGAAGCCTCTGCTATTAATCTTCAATAAATCTCTTTCTGAGGGTCTGTTCATTGATGATTGGAAGAGATCCTCAATCACGCCAATTTTCAAAACTGGTAACAAATGCGACGTTGAAAATTATAGACCGATTAGCAAATTATCAACAATTGCCAAAATTTTCGAAAGTATAATTAAAACAAAACTTTACTTCAATGTCAAGCACTTGATCTGTCCAAATCAGCATGGCTTTGTACCTGACAGATCCACAGTAACCAACCTTGCAGTCTTTACGGAAGATTGTTTCTCAACTTTTCGTAACGGCTCTCAATTAGATGTGATTTACACCGATTTTTCGAAGGCTTTCGACAAGATTTCTCACAATATTTTATTGACTAAATTAGAATGTATAGGAATCCATTCCCGTTTATTGGATTGGATCAGGTCCTATCTATGCTTGAGAACCAGTAAGGTGGTTATTGATGGTATTTCATCTAAGCCATTTATTGCTCTTTCAGGGGTTCCACAGGGAAGTATCTTGGGCCCATTATTTTTCTTACTCTTTATTAATGACATCAGTTCCTGCTTTTCTAATGCCAAGTTTCTTCTGTTTGCCGATGACTTGAAAATGTATTCGGAGATTAGATGCGCTAATGACTCGGCCGAGCTTCAATCGCAGCTTGACAAGCTTCATATATGGTGTGTTAAAAATCGGCTTTTACTTAACATTAAGAAATGCCATAAAGTATCTTTTTCCAAATCAAAATTACCACTTGAAACATCTTATTCAATTGCGAATATCTGCCTTGACTCGAAAAGTGAGACCAAAGATTTTGGAGTACATTTTGACTCAAAACTCACTTTCACTTCGCACTTAAATAAAACTATCGCCGACTCTTTTGCCATGCTAGCATTTGTTAGACGTCACTCTTCTGAGTTCACCGATCCTTATACTCTTAAAATGCTTTATACCGCGTTTGTACGTTCTAAACTCGAATATGCTGCTTTTATATGGAGACCGAGTCACACAGTTCATATAAATCGTCTAGAAAAGGTACAAAAGGTATTTATACGCTTTGCTCTACGATCATTAAACTTTGTTGAACCATGGCCACCATATGGCTCCCGCTGTCGGTTAATTAGCCTACCAACTCTGCAAAACAGAAGAACATCGCAGTCTATCTCTTTTCTATTGGGTATCATTTCGGGAAAAGTTGACTGTCAGCTCCTACTTGCAAAAATCAATTTCTATGTTCCCAGCTGGAATTTGCGTCGGTTTGGCGCTTTTAGGGTTGGGCTGAGCAGAACGGTTTATGGTGCGAATGCGCCAATCAACAGAACCTTGTCAGATTTCAACTATTTCTCAAGTTTTTTGGATGTAGACTTTACTAATCCAAGTGCAACCAAGTTGGAATTGGAAAGTTACCTTATGTCTAATCAATAATATTTTAAACTCTTTTATTCGAATTTCATTGAATTTATTGTAATTTATCGGAAATTTTTAGTAATCTTTAAGTGGAAACTAAGTGTTAAGAAGAATGTGTAATATTTAATTATATATCCGCCAAATGTCTGTTATTACTATACCGTTGCTAGACATAAATAAATAAATAAATAATATTTGTGATCGCCGCCATTGCTTTCGTTGATTGTAGTTAAAAAATATAGCCTTGATAATAACTCGTTTTGCTTGATTTCTTATTTATCCATATTATTGTCCTTGGCCCTTGCTTAGAAAAGCCCATAACCTTTGTTAGAAAGGATTGTCCAATGAATAGCCAAGTTTTAGTTCTTCTCAGTACAAAGTTTTTATTTCAAGTGAAGAAAGCTGTGATCGTTTCAATGAAGATCAAAGTTTTAAAGTAGTTAAGTTGTTCGAATAGCCTTCTTACAGTCTCGATCGTTTAAACATCTCGGACTCGCCCATCACTAAAATGAAGGTACTGCACCTAATTAATATAGCTGCCAAAATTATGAGACACAAAATATAATATAGTCAATGCATGTGAAAAAACGAAGATTTTTGCATTTCAACACTGAAAGCATAATTGTTATGATTATTTTTATTACGACAATTAGCACGGATGTGACCTTCCATGCCACATGAAACACATTTCAAATCCTCTTTATTTCTAAATTTTGTAAATTGCTTAGCTATCATAATTGGTTCACAATTTCCGTAGTCCTTTTTACCTCCACGTTGTTGCTCCTCTTCTAAAATTTTAACGTTTAGCTGATCCAGCTTCGGAAGTTCACCACTCGTTTCAGCTTAAATAAATTTACCTTTCTTCCAGGACCTTTATCCTTGTAATTTTTCTCAAAATTGCCACGCTTCTATTGCGCTTTTACAATTTCTAATGTAAATCAATTTAGAGGGTGTTACGCATAGAATAATAGTTGCTCGAGCTTTTTGATCCATTTTTCGCTTTCCGAAATAGTTGCTCCAGGATCGCACGTGAGTTCAATCACATACCATAAATCCTGTGTGATTAACAACCCTTTCACCTGCACTGACCAGCTTGAATAATTTTCACTAAAGCCTTTTAATATTTGTGATCGCCGCCATTGCTTTCGTTGATTGTAGTTAAAAAATATAGCCTTGATAATAACTCGTTTTGCTTGATTTCTTATTTATCCATATTATTGTCCTTGGCCCTTGCTTAGAAAAGCCCATAACCTTTGTTAGAAAGGATTGTCCAATGAATAGTCAAGTTTTAGTTCTTCTCAGTACAAAGTTTTTATTTCAAGTGAAGAAGTTGAAAATTTATGAAGTTCAAGTTTACAATTTCTGAACAGAAAGCTGTGATCGTTTCAATAAAGATCAAAGTTTTAATGTAGTTGAGTTGTTCGAATAACCTTCTTACAGTCTCGATCGTTCAAACATCTCGGACTCGCCCATCACTAAAATGAAGGTACTGCACCTAATTAATATAGCTGCCAAAATTATGAGACACAAAATATAATATAGTCAATTCATGTGAAAAAACGAAGATTTTTGCATTTTTAAAAATTTCCTTTATATGGAAGTAGGTCGTGGTTATGGTACGATTTCAAAAATTATTGATGGTAACGCTAATGGTATCAGGGACAGAAGAACGGACGGACGGACAGACAGTCAGGACTAAATTTATTCCTCTTTTCATTCTGATCATTTTAGTATATATATGTCTATATCTGTCTCGATTATTTTTTGCTGTCACAAACATCCGTTATGCGAACAAAGTTATAATACCCTGTTTACAAGTACGCTCGGGTATAAAAATGTGTTTTGGTATTGCCTGTAAATTGATTGGAATGAACTGTTCACATGAAATTCGTGATAAGGATGTTGTTTATTTGATCGCCTCCATGAGAAATCGTAAAAATTATTTTAGCAGTGAACCAAAAGAAAATCTGAAAAAAGAAACGGGATTTAAAGGCATTAGTCAGAAGTTGTGTATATTTGCAGCCACTTACTACAGACGATGATACTACCGATTGTGCTACTAAAAAACAACATTTAATACAAATGTATCAAAAGAAAAAGCTTTGTGTGAAACTAATAAAAAGTACATTACATATTGTAATTTGCTTTTTAGAAGTTTGTTTGAATGATCGGCACCGACCGTTAAAGATTTTCTAAATGACTGAGCGATGATTTCTCGAAAATACTCTCTTTACGACCACTTTGGTAAAGTAATGAAACCGAACCTTGAAACATTTAAAACATTTACACATACATAATATAACAAAATTAAATATTTTTTCGTCATCGAACAAGGGTATAATAAATTAGTTTATGTTTCATTAATACGAACGTTGAAACATTTAAAACATTTACACATATGTACATAATATAACAAAATTAAATATTTTTTCGTCATCGAACAAGACTATAATAAATAAGTTTATGTTTCATTAATATACCTATATTTTTCTATTTTCAGTTTGACTCAACAATTCACCAAGACGCAGATGAAAAATTAGCTATAAAAGCTGTCAACAATTTTTCTAAGAAGAGATATAAGATTACAATATATCAACGAACTTTAATCCATATAAACTAGCTGAAGTTTCTTAAATAAATATTTTTCTTTTTACAGTTTGGCTCAACGCCCTGGATATCAGTAGAAGGTAAATTTCCATTTCCTTAGTTAAACACTGTTCTAATTTTTTAATACCTAGAAACGTCACCAAGCTTATATTAGGAAAGGAAATTACCTTCATGGAAGAACGAAGATTTTTAATTTTGAGGACTTGGTATTACAGCTACACTGTTACTATTATATATTTAATGTAAATTACACTAACTTTTGAATTTGTAATGCTATATTTCTTTAACTTATATCTCACAAATAAGAAGAAGATAATTACACTCAAATTTTATAAAAGAATAATTATACTTAAAATTAATCTAAACCAAATTACCTAAAAAGTTCACATGCGTTATGTTTCACTAAAGCCTCGGTAAGATTGTGTAAATAATTTGCCAAAGACGGTTAAGATTGTTTTTGTTTTTTTTTTATTTAGCACAAAAAATTTATCGCGATTAAATTAATATTTACAGACGATTAAACAATTATTTTGTATCTAAAAATATATAGATTTGTTTTCTGACAAAATTAATTTTTTAATGTTTTCGTATAACAAAATTTGCAAAAGTTCTAACGAAACATTTCAAAAATTATGTGAATAAAATAAAATACGTATAAAAGTGTAATTCTTATTACTTTTTGTCTCGTTGTAAAAGAAAATTTGAAATAAATATGTTGTACAGGGCGATCTCAAAGCAATCATCCTATTTCCCTACCGATTTTAATATTTTCCAAATAAATAAAAAAAGTTGGTTTGTGAACTTGAGACGATTTGTATGGCTTAAAAATGCATGAAAATACAGCTTAAGAAAAAAAGGTTGATTTTTTTATTTCACTCTGTACTACATATAATAATAATTATAATAATAATCCCAACGATTTTATCCCTCCATACCCGCCGACCGACGCGAAGGGCGCATCCGCTGATCGAATAGTAATATATGTATATGTATGTATGTATTAATTATTGAGAGGATTGAGTATAGTTTTCTTTATGTAAAAAAGTGAGTCTGAAATATCAAAAGAACCGGTGTGAGTGTTAAAATCCCGACAAAAACTTCGGAGTGGCTCATTAACCTCAAAATTACTTTTACATGGCTTCAGAAGCAGCGGCCGGAAATGTCTTGAAATTCTGGAGGGAACGTTTAGTTTTATTTCACTAAGAAGAGATGGGCTAGAGATCAAGCCTGTCAGAAACTTGACCAAAAATACAATGCCTAGCATTTCTCTGCGACTAGCAAGTGTAGGAATATTAATGAGTTTTAAACGACTTATATATGGCGGCAGGTTGTACTGAGAATCCCAACGAAAATTCCTTAAAGCAAAAAGCAGAAATTGTTTTTGAATTGACTCTATTCTGCCGGAATGAACTTGATAGCGCGGGTTCCAAACAACAGATCCATATTCCAGTATGGGCCTCACTAACGTTGTGAACAGAGCCTTCGTGATGCATGGGTCATTGAATTCTTTTGACCACCGTTTTACAAATGCAAAAACACCCTTGGCTTTGTTAACTGTAACATTTATGTGAAGATTAAAATTAAATTTCGGGTCCATTGTAATTCCAAGATCAACAAAGTTAAACACTTGTTCGAGGTTATGGTTACATATTTCATAAGAAGCTGGTTGAAATGCTCTGCGAGAAAAGCACATTACTTTACATTTTTTAAGGTTTAGTGGCATGTAATTTATTTCACACCAGTTAGTCATGCTATTTAAATCCGCTTGTAGTAAGGACCTTTCCTCAACAGAATGATACGATCTAAAAAGCTTTACATCATCAGCATACAATAAAATTTTTGATAAATTTATTATATATGTATACACATGTTTGTATATGTATACATTACTGTCATTGTATTGGTTCGTTATTGAACAAGAACTGCCGAAGTTAGACATAAATTGTGTAAAATTGTGTACCCATTTTGTTTAAAAATCAACAGAAATGCTTAAAAATTAATTTAATTTAAATCGCATATGATTGCATTATTTTACAACCCTGGCATATAGTTACGAATGGATTTGACAGAACTGAGTGATACGAGTATATCGTATGTAAAGTACGAATTCTGTTTAAAGTAGGCTCTTAGTGGAGTATGACAACTTAAAAAAAAATCGTCTTCATTGTTCAAGTGTGCCACTAACTAAAGTGTGCTCTAACCCACACTCTAAAACAGTGTTTCTGTAAATTAGATCTTAAACAGTAGGCAGGGTTGTAAAAGAATGCAATCATATGCGATTTAAATCAGTTGAAGTCACAATCAAAGACTTACATTTTTGAATGCAGTCATTGACTAACGTTTTGACTCAAGACTAAAAAATGAAGTCTGAAGTCTTTTTCTGAATTCTGACTCATAAGTCATTTGGTGAAGTCACTTAATGACTTCATTTTTTAGTGCAGTCACTAAAATGTTGTAGCAATTTTATTATTATTTTATTTCAAAAGCTTCTGAATTATTTAGCAAATTACAAACAAATAGGAACTTATAGGTAATTATTTATTTTTAGTAGCAACAACTGTTCGAAGCTGTCATCTGATAGACGTCCTCGACGTGGTGTATTAAGTATTGAGGCACATGAAAAGATCTTTCCACGGCGGCTGAGGTAGGCGGGGGTGCGTTGTATTTAATGTACGCCCTTTTAACAGTAGGATAGCGGTGGAGAATGGTTATCGCTGAAGACTTATCAACCATGTAGGCTACAAATTCGTCATCAATAGACGAGTGCGATACCGCTTTCCTCACAATTGCCATCTGGTCCCATGTCGTTGGAATTGAATTCGTTTAGCACGATACTTTTGGCCAAATCGTTGATCTCGACTACTTTTTCATTTGTAAATGATGGATTAAGAGATCGAATCCATTTTAATTTAACTTCAGGACATAGAACTGAGGCAACAATGGCATCATTTACTTCTTCTAAGCAAAAATATTTCTGGAATCTTTTTTTCAAAGCTTCTTCCAAAATACTCACTACTGCATGTACATACATAGATACTTCATTGCATGGGTTCCTCGCATTTGGCGGTATTTTGTCCTTATTGTCGCCAGCGTAGGTATAATGAAACCATACACCATACCATTATCTCTTTGTAGAAACTGTATATAATCTGCGATCGGTTGCAGCAATTGCAAATATTCTTACATGTATGTACCTAATATCGCTTTCGTAGAATTTCGTCAATTCCAGTTTTTCACACAAAGTGTTCAGTTTTTCTTTGTGAGAAATCAAAGCCTTAATGGAATCATGCATAATGCAAGTCCCTTATTACAGCAAATGTAATTAAAAAAAAAAAATTTTACAAGAAAGGGTAGAAATTAAAATTAAATAAATATGTATTACTATTTTATTACTTACTCATATAATACAGGAAAAATGCAGGTTGCTGACCACAACACAACTATACCTGATTTCAAATGACTGCAAATGACTGCAAATGACTTCATTGAGAGACTTCATTCAAAAGACTTCAATTGATTTCAAAAAGAGACTTCATTCAAATGATTGCAATCTAATGACTAACAAAAAATACTTCAAAAATGAATAATTAGTCACCAAATTAAGACTGAATAGTGACTTAATTTTTTTAGTCTGAGTCAAAGAATACAAAATTGATTCCATTCATTTGCCACGAAAATCAAGTGACTAATTATTCGCAAATGAATGCATTATCTTACATCTCTGCTATGTGCCTACTTGCAATTATTTACATACTTATGTATTTGTTGCGGTTGGTGATTGAAAGCGGCCAAACGCATTAACTTGAAATTTTCCATGCAGCTTGCAGATTACATTTTCTAGTGAATATCGTAGGGTTATTTCAATTAATTTAAATTTACCAAATTTATGTCTGATTTTGCAACGAATTTAACGTCATCCAAATCGACGCCATATTTTTAAAACTTAATATTTAGCAAAAATCCTACGATGTTCACTTCGTTTTTGAATGTATTTTATGATTCTTTTTTATTTTCTGTTCTAGGTGCAAAATTGCGAGCGGAATCGTTCATGCCAAGGAAGCTCTACAAAAAAACGTATTTTTCTGCAACAGATGCTGGGCCGACATTTTATTTAAAAAAAATACATAAATTCTGTTTTCTATACCTCAACATATGTAGAAACCAATCCATAATATATCAATTCGTTTTCATTTGACAAAGTCATAAAGCTGACTGTTGATTTAGAGTGCACAAAGTAGGATTATCCGTTAATAATAAATTCTATAAAACTTGTTAGATTAATCTTTATATTCGGTAATAATATAGGGTAAAAAGTGTCAATAAATTTAAAGTATACGCATAGCACCTGTGTACTTTTTGCCACTGGAAGGCAAAATAAAATTTTAATCAGCAACTGATATGTGGATTGGTGCAGGTACTTAAACCATTCAATTGACCTTTCCTAGCTAATTCCGGCTTAAGAAATTTCTTTCCTTTCAATCAAACCAATAATAATCGTATATCATTTTTAATGCCGGAATTTTTTTCCAAATTTGTTAAAAAAATTACATTAATTTCGCTTATTTTTACACAGTTAGTATCGGATTAAATGCCAGTTTTTCGTCCCTCGTATTTAACAGCTGGCTCTAAGCGAGAAAACCGACTCTAACTTGATTTTCCCAGAGATAAAGTACACTTTTAATTAAATTCGACTCTATAAAAAGACAAAAAATTATATATTGTATTAGGCTATAAAAGTCACAGCTGTCGAGCTAAAACGAATAATATGTGGTATTATATTCAAGTTAAAAACTTAAGCCCTCTATGCATATGCGATCTATAAGAAAATACGAATTTTATTTCAGAACAAACTGATTGAATAAGAAAAAAACTTAATTTAAGGGTGTCCCGGTTGTTTTCAATTTCAAAGGTGCCTACGAAAATTAAAATTTTTTTTGATTATAACATTTTTAATATATTTATTTATTTATTAAAAGATACAAACAAACAAAAATTAAGCAGCGTTTAAAAATTAATTTAGAAAGTCCTCCAAATTGACTACTTAATAATTTATTAAAATGTCTTCTTTATTAGTGATGTAACATAATTTAGTTTACTTAGGTGTTCTTGGAACTTCTTGAGCTTGTAAATTACTTTTTACATACCTACATGCATGTAAATAATGTGCACTCTAATAAATTTTAATATACATACATGCATATGCTGCTGTGGTCGAGTGGGTAACGGTGCGTGCTATAACTCGATATGCCGCTGATTTCGAGAATCGAATCTCAGTCAGGGCAAGGAAAATATAAATCAGAAACAGTTTTTTTCTAATAGCGGTCACCCCTCAGCAGGCAATGGCAAACCTCCGAGGGTTTTTCTGCCATGACAAATCTTCTCATAAATATATCTACAGCTCGGAGTCGCCAAAAACCTGTAGTTCCCTCCATTTGTGGTATAATATAAAGACGCACATCAGAAATGGTAGGAGAAGCTCGGCCAAACAGTGATCTATATAGTGTAAGCGCCAAATTAGTATTATAATTATTGTTTAAGTAAAGTTCGAAAATTTATTTCCAATGTGGGCACCATTTGTATCAGTGAACAGCGCGTGTACGTTGGCGTATATACAAGGCGTTAATCAAAATAAAATACTAACAGAATATTTCAGGATGCATCTGGCGGTTCATTGCAACTACATACTCGTACACATTAAAATAGGTTTTTATATCCGAGCTTACTTGTACACAAGGGTATATTAACTTTGAAAGCAAACACCTCCCCCCCCCGTGGGCACATTAACGTATATGAAAATAAATGAAATTTCAAAGCAAAGGACCTATAATTCTCACGTCTGCAATGTCGAGTTGTTGGTTTAGTAAGTATCTCACAGTATTTAAATTTGTATAGATTATGTTTATATATTTTGCAACGATATTAATTTATCTAAGATTTGGTAAGTCAAATAGTACTTAAGAGTTATTAATTACTACAGCCTTCCGTTATGAACCTACAATTCCTAATGAATTTCTTTGAAATATTTAACTAATTGAAGTACAAACACCTTTGCTAGTTAGAAGTTCTGTGTAATAAAATTACAATATTTGTATTATAAGATAACTTGCCGAGGATTTATTCCATATCAGCAAAGAAAGCATTGTACATGAATAATGTCTAGAAGAACATGATCGTTATATTGTAAAGTCACCTTTATATATTACTATACTAAAACCTCTTGTGCAAATAGTAACTTTCTTTTCACAAATGGTAAATAAATATTATAACAAGACATTTCGTGTTTCTTAAATATTTATGGAAGTCATATTTAATGTCTATACAGAGAACCGAGTTGTATTACATGTGAATATGTATATTCAAAATTTTAGTTTGTGCCGGAAAATCATTCATACCAAATACGTTTAAAATATATACATATTTCGAAACCCTGTTTAAAGCAACATAATATACTAGTACTATGCATAATAAACTGAAACACTGTTATAACAAGTAGTAAAATATCAAAGAACGCTTTACATATACACACATATTTGTATATATGTAAGTATCTACAATATGTACTAATGTTTGTACATATATACATGTATTTATTATAATATATATCGTAGTTTTAATCTAGATTTAGGGCTCTAGATATTTCGTAGTAGATGTTAGAAACGCTTGTGGTTTTGCTTACCAGCAAATTTTCTACAGTATTTTTTAGCTAAGCGTTTTAATAATTGTTCCATTCATATGTAATATTTCTGTTTAATAATTCTTACTTTCTCACTACCGAAGGATTTGTTATAATCCAAATTTATTATATTTTGTTCACTTTTTTTAATTTAATTTAAATTTTAGCGCATATCACACCTTAAAATCGAGAGACTTAATTGTTTTTCCTTATATTATGTACTAAATATTTAAATGCGATTCACGACTGTGGTACACATGCAATTTAAATAATAAAGAACTTTTTAGTGACACACAAACGGCATTGTGCGCTGATAATGCTAATTTTACTATTGAAAAGTATCACATAAGGAGTAATCTGATGTAATATATCTTTTTTATATGTATATTATTTACACATATATTTTAAAAGTTTCACGCGTAGTAGTTTTTCTTTAAAAAGCAATAAATATTGGCAGTCCTCCGCTCCGTGCCATCCGCAAACATGAAGATCTCGAGTTAAACTACATTTGTAACGAAAATGATCATATGCCTAGTGTAGAGCAAAGCAGCGCATAATGGAGTAAGTCTTGTTACGCTTCGTTCGTTTCATACGATCGTTAGTTTTCAGCCGTTCTTTCGCTCATTCATTCGCCTCGTCTCGTTTTGTTTCGTTTTTGCTAGGATCCATGGCAAGTGGTTAGATATTTGTGTGTCTTCTGCTATCAAAGACAATATGCCCCGTTGAATTACACATTCATTTCGATTGGCGTGAACTCAATTTCTAAAGCTTCTGGTTGTGGAAGGGCGCTCAACGCCAATCGAAATGAATGTGTAATTCAACGGGGCATATTGTCTTTGATAGCAGAAGACACACAAATATCTAACCACTTGCCATGGATCCTAGCAAAAACGAAACAAAACGAGACGAGGCGAATGAATGAGCGAAAGAACGGCTGAAAACTAACGATCGTATGAAACGAACGAAGCGTAACAAGACTTACTCTAAATGTTAGCAAAGGTGATTTAATTTTTTTTAGTGATGTCTAAATGTTAGCAAAGGTGGTTTAATTTTTTTTAGTGGTGTCTAAGTGTTAGCAAAGGTGATTTACTTTGTTAGTGGTGTCTAAATGTTAGCAAAGGTGATTTAATTTTTTTTAGTGATGTCTAAATGTTAGCAAAGGTGGTTTAATTTTTTTTAGTGGTGTCTAAGTGTTAGCAAAGGTGATTTACTTTGTTAGTGGTGTCTAAATGTTAGCAAAGGTGATTTAATTTTTTTTAGTGATGTCTAAATGTTAGCAAAGGTGGTTTAATTTTTTTTAGTGGTGTCTAAGTGTTAGCAAAGGTGATTTACTTTGTTAGTGGTGTCTAAATGTTAGCAAAGGTGATTTAATTTTTTTTAGAGATGTCTAAATGTTAGCAAAGGTGGTTTAATTTTTTTTAGTGGTGTCTAAGTGTTAGCAAAGGTGATTTACTTTGTTAGTGGTGTCTAAATGTTAGCAAAGGTGATTTAATTTTTTTTAGTGATGTCTAAATGTTAGCAAAGGTGGTTTAATTTTTTTTAGTGGTGTCTAAGTGTTAGCAAAGGTGATTTACTTTGTTAGTGGTGTCTAAATGTTAGCAAAGGTGATTTAATTTTTTTTAGTGATGTCTAAATGTTAGCAAAGGTGGTTTAATTTTTTTTAGTGGTGTCTAAGTGTTAGCAAAGGTGATTTACTTTGTTAGTGGTGTCTAAATGTTAGCAAAGGTGATTTAATTTTTTTTAGTGATGTCTAAATGTTAGCAAAGGTGGTTTAATTTTTTTTAGTGGTGTCTAAGTGTTAGCAAAGGTGATTTACTTTGTTAGTGGTGTCTAAATGTTAGCAAAGGTGATTTAATTTTTTTTAGTGATGTCTAAATGTTAGCAAAGGTGGTTTAATTTTTTTTAGTGGTGTCTAAGTGTTAGCAAAGGTGATTTACTTTGTTAGTGGTGTCTAAATGTTAGCAAAGGTGATTTAATTTTTTTTAGTGATGTCTAAATGTTAGCAAAGGTGGTTTAATTTTTTTTAGTGGTGTCTAAGTGTTAGCAAAGGTGATTTACTTTGTTAGTGGTGTCTAAATGTTAGCAAAGGTGATTTAATTTTTTTTAGTGATGTCTAAATGTTAGCAAAGGTGGTTTAATTTTTTTTAGTGGTGTCTAAGTGTTAGCAAAGGTGATTTACTTTGTTAGTGGTGTCTAAATGTTAGCAAAGGTGATTTAATTTTTTTTAGTGATGTCTAAATGTTAGCAAAGGTGGTTTAATTTTTTTTAGTGGTGTCTAAGTGTTAGCAAAGGTGATTTACTTTGTTAGTGGTGTCTAAATGTTAGCAAAGGTGATTTAATTTTTTTTAGTGATGTCTAAATGTTAGCAAAGGTGGTTTAATTTTTTTTAGTGGTGTCTAAGTGTTAGCAAAGGTGATTTACTTTGTTAGTGGTGTCTAAATGTTAGCAAAGGTGATTTAATTTTTTTTAGTGATGTCTAAATGTTAGCAAAGGTGGTTTAATTTTTTTTAGTGGTGTCTAAGTGTTAGCAAAGGTGATTTACTTTGTTAGTGGTGTCTAAATGTTAGCAAAGGTGATTTAATTTTTTTTAGTGATGTCTAAATGTTAGCAAAGGTGGTTTAATTTTTTTTAGTGGTGTCTAAGTGTTAGCAAAGGTGATTTACTTTGTTAGTGGTGTCTAAATGTTAGCAAAGGTGATTTAATTTTTTTTAGTGATGTCTAAATGTTAGCAAAGGTGGTTTAATTTTTTTTAGTGGTGTCTAAGTGTTAGCAAAGGTGATTTACTTTGTTAGTGGTGTCTAAATGTTAGCAAAGGTGATTTAATTTTTTTTAGTGATGTCTAAATGTTAGCAAAGGTGGTTTAATTTTTTTTAGTGGTGTCTAAGTGTTAGCAAAGGTGATTTACTTTGTTAGTGGTGTCTAAATGTTAGCAAAGGTGATTTAATTTTTTTTAGTGATGTCTAAATGTTAGCAAAGGTGGTTTAATTTTTTTTAGTGGTGTCTAAGTGTTAGCAAAGGTGATTTACTTTGTTAGTGGTGTCTAAATGTTAGCAAAGGTGATTTAATTTTTTTTAGTGATGTCTAAATGTTAGCAAAGGTGGTTTAATTTTTTTTAGTGGTGTCTAAGTGTTAGCAAAGGTGATTTACTTTGTTAGTGGTGTCTAAATGTTAGCAAAGGTGATTTAATTTTTTTTAGTGATGTCTAAATGTTAGCAAAGGTGGTTTAATTTTTTTTAGTGGTGTCTAAGTGTTAGCAAAGGTGATTTACTTTGTTAGTGGTGTCTAAATGTTAGCAAAGGTGATTTAATTTTTTTTAGTGATGTCTAAATGTTAGCAAAGGTGGTTTAATTTTTTTTAGTGGTGTCTAAGTGTTAGCAAAGGTGATTTACTTTGTTAGTGGTGTCTAAATGTTAGCAAAGGTGATTTAATTTTTTTTAGTGATGTCTAAATGTTAGCAAAGGTGGTTTAATTTTTTTTAGTGGTGTCTAAGTGTTAGCAAAGGTGATTTACTTTGTTAGTGGTGTCTAAATGTTAGCAAAGGTGATTTAATTTTTTTTAGTGATGTCTAAATGTTAGCAAAGGTGGTTTAATTTTTTTTAGTGGTGTCTAAGTGTTAGCAAAGGTGATTTACTTTGTTAGTGGTGTCTAAATGTTAGCAAAGGTGATTTAATTTTTTTTAGTGATGTCTAAATGTTAGCAAAGGTGGTTTAATTTTTTTTAGTGGTGTCTAAGTGTTAGCAAAGGTGATTTACTTTGTTAGTGGTGTCTAAATGTTAGCAAAGGTGATTTAATTTTTTTTAGTGATGTCTAAATGTTAGCAAAGGTGGTTTAATTTTTTTTAGTGGTGTCTAAGTGTTAGCAAAGGTGATTTACTTTGTTAGTGGTGTCTAAATGTTAGCAAAGGTGATTTAATTTTTTTTAGTGATGTCTAAATGTTAGCAAAGGTGGTTTAATTTTTTTTAGTGGTGTCTAAGTGTTAGCAAAGGTGATTTACTTTGTTAGTGGTGTCTAAATGTTAGCAAAGGTGATTTAATTTTTTTTAGTGATGTCTAAATGTTAGCAAAGGTGGTTTAATTTTTTTTAGTGGTGTCTAAGTGTTAGCAAAGGTGATTTACTTTGTTAGTGGTGTCTAAATGTTAGCAAAGGTGATTTAATTTTTTTTAGTGATGTCTAAATGTTAGCAAAGGTGGTTTAATTTTTTTTAGTGGTGTCTAAGTGTTAGCAAAGGTGATTTACTTTGTTAGTGGTGTCTAAATGTTAGCAAAGGTGATTTAATTTTTTTTAGTGATGTCTAAATGTTAGCAAAGGTGGTTTAATTTTTTTTAGTGGTGTCTAAGTGTTAGCAAAGGTGATTTACTTTGTTAGTGGTGTCTAAATGTTAGCAAAGGTGATTTAATTTTTTTTAGTGATGTCTAAATGTTAGCAAAGGTGGTTTAATTTTTTTTAGTGGTGTCTAAGTGTTAGCAAAGGTGATTTACTTTGTTAGTGGTGTCTAAATGTTAGCAAAGGTGATTTAATTTTTTTTAGTGATGTCTAAATGTTAGCAAAGGTGGTTTAATTTTTTTTAGTGGTGTCTAAGTGTTAGCAAAGGTGATTTACTTTGTTAGTGGTGTCTAAATGTTAGCAAAGGTGATTTAATTTTTTTTAGTGATGTCTAAATGTTAGCAAAGGTGGTTTAATTTTTTTTAGTGGTGTCTAAGTGTTAGCAAAGGTGATTTACTTTGTTAGTGGTGTCTAAATGTTAGCAAAGGTGATTTAATTTTTTTTAGTGATGTCTAAATGTTAGCAAAGGTGGTTTAATTTTTTTTAGTGGTGTCTAAGTGTTAGCAAAGGTGATTTACTTTGTTAGTGGTGTCTAAATGTTAGCAAAGGTGATTTAATTTTTTTTAGTGATGTCTAAATGTTAGCAAAGGTGGTTTAATTTTTTTTAGTGGTGTCTAAGTGTTAGCAAAGGTGATTTACTTTGTTAGTGGTGTCTAAATGTTAGCAAAGGTGATTTAATTTTTTTTAGTGATGTCTAAATGTTAGCAAAGGTGGTTTAATTTTTTTTAGTGGTGTCTAAGTGTTAGCAAAGGTGATTTACTTTGTTAGTGGTGTCTAAATGTTAGCAAAGGTGATTTAATTTTTTTTAGTGATGTCTAAATGTTAGCAAAGGTGGTTTAATTTTTTTTAGTGGTGTCTAAGTGTTAGCAAAGGTGATTTACTTTGTTAGTGGTGTCTAAATGTTAGCAAAGGTGATTTAATTTTTTTTAGTGATGTCTAAATGTTAGCAAAGGTGGTTTAATTTTTTTTAGTGGTGTCTAAGTGTTAGCAAAGGTGATTTACTTTGTTAGTGGTGTCTAAATGTTAGCAAAGGTGATTTAATTTTTTTTAGTGATGTCTAAATGTTAGCAAAGGTGGTTTAATTTTTTTTAGTGGTGTCTAAGTGTTAGCAAAGGTGATTTACTTTGTTACACTTAGACACCACTAAAAAAAATTAAACCACCTTTGCTAACATTTAGACATCACTAAAAAAAATTAAATCACCTTTGCTTAGTGGTGTCTAAGTGTTAGCAAAGGTGATTTACTTTGTTAGTGGTGTCTAAATGTTAGCAAAGGTGATTTAATTTTTTTTAGTGATGTCTAAATGTTAGCAAAGGTGGTTTAATTTTTTTTAGTGGTGTCTAAGTGTTAGCAAAGGTGATTTACTTTGTTAGTGGTGTCTAAATGTTAGCAAAGGTGATTTAATTTTTTTTAGTGATGTCTAAATGTTAGCAAAGGTGGTTTAATTTTTTTTAGTGGTGTCTAAGTGTTAGCAAAGGTGATTTACTTTGTTAGTGGTGTCTAAATGTTAGCAAAGGTGATTTAATTTTTTTTAGTGATGTCTAAATGTTAGCAAAGGTGGTTTAATTTTTTTTAGTGGTGTCTAAGTGTTAGCAAAGGTGATTTACTTTGTTAGTGGTGTCTAAATGTTAGCAAAGGTGATTTAATTTTTTTTAGTGATGTCTAAATGTTAGCAAAGGTGGTTTAATTTTTTTTAGTGGTGTCTAAGTGTTAGCAAAGGTGATTTACTTTGTTAGTGGTGTCTAAATGTTAGCAAAGGTGATTTAATTTTTTTTAGTGATGTCTAAATGTTAGCAAAGGTGGTTTAATTTTTTTTAGTGGTGTCTAAGTGTTAGCAAAGGTGATTTACTTTGTTAGTGGTGTCTAAATGTTAGCAAAGGTGATTTAATTTTTTTTAGTGATGTCTAAATGTTAGCAAAGGTGGTTTAATTTTTTTTAGTGGTGTCTAAGTGTTAGCAAAGGTGATTTACTTTGTTAGTGGTGTCTAAATGTTAGCAAAGGTGATTTAATTTTTTTTAGTGATGTCTAAATGTTAGCAAAGGTGGTTTAATTTTTTTTAGTGGTGTCTAAGTGTTAGCAAAGGTGATTTACTTTGTTAGTGGTGTCTAAATGTTAGCAAAGGTGATTTAATTTTTTTTAGTGATGTCTAAATGTTAGCAAAGGTGGTTTAATTTTTTTTAGTGGTGTCTAAGTGTTAGCAAAGGTGATTTACTTTGTTAGTGGTGTCTAAATGTTAGCAAAGGTGATTTAATTTTTTTTAGTGATGTCTAAATGTTAGCAAAGGTGGTTTAATTTTTTTTAGTGGTGTCTAAGTGTTAGCAAAGGTGATTTACTTTGTTAGTGGTGTCTAAATGTTAGCAAAGGTGATTTAATTTTTTTTAGTGATGTCTAAATGTTAGCAAAGGTGGTTTAATTTTTTTTAGTGGTGTCTAAGTGTTAGCAAAGGTGATTTACTTTGTTAGTGGTGTCTAAATGTTAGCAAAGGTGATTTAATTTTTTTTAGTGATGTCTAAATGTTAGCAAAGGTGGTTTAATTTTTTTTAGTGGTGTCTAAGTGTTAGCAAAGGTGATTTACTTTGTTAGTGGTGTCTAAATGTTAGCAAAGGTGATTTAATTTTTTTTAGTGATGTCTAAATGTTAGCAAAGGTGGTTTAATTTTTTTTAGTGGTGTCTAAGTGTTAGCAAAGGTGATTTACTTTGTTAGTGGTGTCTAAATGTTAGCAAAGGTGATTTAATTTTTTTTAGTGATGTCTAAATGTTAGCAAAGGTGGTTTAATTTTTTTTAGTGGTGTCTAAGTGTTAGCAAAGGTGATTTACTTTGTTAGTGGTGTCTAAATGTTAGCAAAGGTGATTTAATTTTTTTTAGTGATGTCTAAATGTTAGCAAAGGTGGTTTAATTTTTTTTAGTGGTGTCTAAGTGTTAGCAAAGGTGATTTACTTTGTTAGTGGTGTCTAAATGTTAGCAAAGGTGATTTAATTTTTTTTAGTGATGTCTAAATGTTAGCAAAGGTGGTTTAATTTTTTTTAGTGGTGTCTAAGTGTTAGCAAAGGTGATTTACTTTGTTAGTGGTGTCTAAATGTTAGCAAAGGTGATTTAATTTTTTTTAGTGATGTCTAAATGTTAGCAAAGGTGGTTTAATTTTTTTTAGTGGTGTCTAAGTGTTAGCAAAGGTGATTTACTTTGTTAGTGGTGTCTAAATGTTAGCAAAGGTGATTTAATTTTTTTTAGTGATGTCTAAATGTTAGCAAAGGTGGTTTAATTTTTTTTAGTGGTGTCTAAGTGTTAGCAAAGGTGATTTACTTTGTTAGTGGTGTCTAAATGTTAGCAAAGGTGATTTAATTTTTTTTAGTGATGTCTAAATGTTAGCAAAGGTGGTTTAATTTTTTTTAGTGGTGTCTAAGTGTTAGCAAAGGTGATTTACTTTGTTAGTGGTGTCTAAATGTTAGCAAAGGTGATTTAATTTTTTTTAGTGATGTCTAAATGTTAGCAAAGGTGGTTTAATTTTTTTAGTGGTGTCTAAGTGTTAGCAAAGGTGATTTACTTTGTTAGTGGTGTCTAAATGTTAGCAAAGGTGATTTAATTTTTTTTAGTGATGTCTAAATGTTAGCAAAGGTGGTTTAATTTTTTTTAGTGGTGTCTAAGTGTTAGCAAAGGTGATTTACTTTGTTAGTGGTGTCTAAATGTTAGCAAAGGTGATTTAATTTTTTTTAGTGATGTCTAAATGTTAGCAAAGGTGGTTTAATTTTTTTTAGTGGTGTCTAAGTGTTAGCAAAGGTGATTTACTTTGTTAGTGGTGTCTAAATGTTAGCAAAGGTGATTTAATTTTTTTTAGTGATGTCTAAATGTTAGCAAAGGTGGTTTAATTTTTTTTAGTGGTGTCTAAGTGTTAGCAAAGGTGATTTACTTTGTTAGTGGTGTCTAAATGTTAGCAAAGGTGATTTAATTTTTTTTAGTGATGTCTAAATGTTAGCAAAGGTGGTTTAATTTTTTTTAGTGGTGTCTAAGTGTTAGCAAAGGTGATTTACTTTGTTAGTGGTGTCTAAATGTTAGCAAAGGTGATTTAATTTTTTTTAGTGATGTCTAAATGTTAGCAAAGGTGGTTTAATTTTTTTTAGTGGTGTCTAAGTGTTAGCAAAGGTGATTTACTTTGTTAGTGGTGTCTAAATGTTAGCAAAGGTGATTTAATTTTTTTTAGTGATGTCTAAATGTTAGCAAAGGTGGTTTAATTTTTTTTAGTGGTGTCTAAGTGTTAGCAAAGGTGATTTACTTTGTTAGTGGTGTCTAAATGTTAGCAAAGGTGATTTAATTTTTTTTAGTGATGTCTAAATGTTAGCAAAGGTGGTTTAATTTTTTTTAGTGGTGTCTAAGTGTTAGCAAAGGTGATTTACTTTGTTAGTGGTGTCTAAATGTTAGCAAAGGTGATTTAATTTTTTTTAGTGATGTCTAAATGTTAGCAAAGGTGGTTTAATTTTTTTTAGTGGTGTCTAAGTGTTAGCAAAGGTGATTTACTTTGTTAGTGGTGTCTAAATGTTAGCAAAGGTGATTTAATTTTTTTTAGTGATGTCTAAATGTTAGCAAAGGTGGTTTAATTTTTTTTAGTGGTGTCTAAGTGTTAGCAAAGGTGATTTACTTTGTTAGTGGTGTCTAAATGTTAGCAAAGGTGATTTAATTTTTTTTAGTGATGTCTAAATGTTAGCAAAGGTGGTTTAATTTTTTTTAGTGGTGTCTAAGTGTTAGCAAAGGTGATTTACTTTGTTAGTGGTGTCTAAATGTTAGCAAAGGTGATTTAATTTTTTTTAGTGATGTCTAAATGTTAGCAAAGGTGGTTTAATTTTTTTTAGTGGTGTCTAAGTGTTAGCAAAGGTGATTTACTTTGTTAGTGGTGTCTAAATGTTAGCAAAGGTGATTTAATTTTTTTTAGTGATGTCTAAATGTTAGCAAAGGTGGTTTAATTTTTTTTAGTGGTGTCTAAGTGTTAGCAAAGGTGATTTACTTTGTTAGTGGTGTCTAAATGTTAGCAAAGGTGATTTAATTTTTTTTAGTGATGTCTAAATGTTAGCAAAGGTGGTTTAATTTTTTTTAGTGGTGTCTAAGTGTTAGCAAAGGTGATTTACTTTGTTAGTGGTGTCTAAATGTTAGCAAAGGTGATTTAATTTTTTTTAGTGATGTCTAAATGTTAGCAAAGGTGGTTTAATTTTTTTTAGTGGTGTCTAAGTGTTAGCAAAGGTGATTTACTTTGTTAGTGGTGTCTAAATGTTAGCAAAGGTGATTTAATTTTTTTTAGTGATGTCTAAATGTTAGCAAAGGTGGTTTAATTTTTTTTAGTGGTGTCTAAGTGTTAGCAAAGGTGATTTACTTTGTTAGTGGTGTCTAAATGTTAGCAAAGGTGATTTAATTTTTTTTAGTGATGTCTAAATGTTAGCAAAGGTGGTTTAATTTTTTTTAGTGGTGTCTAAGTGTTAGCAAAGGTGATTTACTTTGTTAGTGGTGTCTAAATGTTAGCAAAGGTGATTTAATTTTTTTTAGTGATGTCTAAATGTTAGCAAAGGTGGTTTAATTTTTTTTAGTGGTGTCTAAGTGTTAGCAAAGGTGATTTACTTTGTTAGTGGTGTCTAAATGTTAGCAAAGGTGATTTAATTTTTTTTAGTGATGTCTAAATGTTAGCAAAGGTGGTTTAATTTTTTTAGTGGTGTCTAAGTGTTAGCAAAGGTGATTTACTTTGTTAGTGGTGTCTAAATGTTAGCAAAGGTGATTTAATTTTTTTTAGTGATGTCTAAATGTTAGCAAAGGTGGTTTAATTTTTTTTAGTGGTGTCTAAGTGTTAGCAAAGGTGATTTACTTTGTTAGTGGTGTCTAAATGTTAGCAAAGGTGATTTAATTTTTTTTAGTGATGTCTAAATGTTAGCAAAGGTGGTTTAATTTTTTTTAGTGGTGTCTAAGTGTTAGCAAAGGTGATTTACTTTGTTAGTGGTGTCTAAATGTTAGCAAAGGTGATTTAATTTTTTTTAGTGATGTCTAAATGTTAGCAAAGGTGGTTTAATTTTTTTTAGTGGTGTCTAAGTGTTAGCAAAGGTGATTTACTTTGTTAGTGGTGTCTAAATGTTAGCAAAGGTGATTTAATTTTTTTTTAGTGATGTCTAAATGTTAGCAAAGGTGGTTTAATTTTTTTTAGTGGTGTCTAAGTGTTAGCAAAGGTGATTT